>OX465595.1:93608269-96108269 GCA_950022295.1 Bromus sterilis
TGTCCATACGGACAAAGAACAGCAACAGCAAAATAAAAGCAACGATATAAAAATTCCTTACCAGCTTCACTTACCAATAGCGCTATGCTCCCCGGCAACGACGCCAGAAAACGTAGCTTGATGACCTTCAATGTAAAGGGATCTATTGTAGCGTTTTCGATAAGTAAGAGTGTCTAACCCAACGAGGAGTGAAAGGTATTGATAGGTGATTTTTGACAAGGAATAACTGCAAGCACTGAAAGATAACTTTTTAGGGGTTTTTGATATAAGAAACGATAAAATAAAAGCAAGCAAAGTAAATAGCACTTAGGAGAAGCAAGTGTCCCTATCCTTTTGTGCAAAGGATAAGCCTGGCAACTGAACTTATAAAGACTAAAGCGTTCTTGAGGACACATGGAGAGGTAGTCACGTGCTTTCGCCATCATCCGTATCGATAACCAGTGTTGTGCTGATAAGTATTGAGTGGGTGGATCTATGCTAGCACACCTTCTAGACTAAGATAAGTGTACTCTTATGATTAAAAATCTTGCAAGCATCCACAAATACAAGATAGAAATTAAGGCAAAGCCTAACCACAGCAATAAGATCAAGGATCCAGTATTCCCTTGTGCAAAAGTGTGCAAACTGGGGTTCAGGTTTCTGTCACTCCGGCAACCCACTGTAAGCATTCTTAATACACAATGTATTCCCCTAGGTCCTTAAGAAGGCGAAGTGTTGAGTGTTCGACTCACACAACACCACTAGGAAAATAACAACACAACTTAAATATCAAACAACACAAATTACTTCAACATCATATGACTACTAGCAACTAGACTTCTCCCATGTCCTCAAGAACTAAAGTAACTACTCACAAGACATAAAAGAGATCATGATCAGAGGTGATAAATATATGATAAACAATCTGGACATAATGGTATTTCTCCAACAAAACTCAATAGCATTCACCACAAAGTAGTAATCAACACCGGTAGAGTAGAGAGGATAGATAGTACGGATTACAACACAGGATGAACTTGTGAGGTGAGATTGGATAGTGGTGGAGATGCTGCTGATGTTGGGGATGATGTTGCTCATGATCTCGATGATGCCCGTGACGATGGTGATAACGATGGTGATGATCTCCCCTTCCGGGAGTTGATCTCGTCGGCGGAATCTTCCCGCCGGAGAGCCCTTTTCTTCTCTGTAGGTTTCCACCACGGAGCGGCGGTGGAACTCCCTGAAAGCTTCTATTTTTAGGGTTTTACCGTAACGAGGAGTATATAGGCCAGAGGGGGGAGCCGGGAGTGGCCCCAGGGCTCCAGGCGCCCTCCCGGCGCGGCCAGGGGTGGGGCCGCATGATACGTCCCAAACGTATCTATAATTTCTGCTTGCTCCATGCATGTTTTGTGTGACTTTGCCATGATTTGCTTGAACTTTCATACACTTTTGAGCATATTTGGACTAATCCATTAACCCAGAGCACCCAG
Organism: Bromus sterilis; assembly: GCA_950022295.1. Classification (NCBI taxonomy): domain Eukaryota; kingdom Viridiplantae; phylum Streptophyta; class Magnoliopsida; order Poales; family Poaceae; genus Bromus; species Bromus sterilis. Next base: position 93,609,739 of record OX465595.1, read on the forward strand.
CTGCTAGTTGATGTTTTCTGCTGTTTTTGTATTTCAGGTTTTCCGGCCATTAAAAGTGCTCCAAAAAATCCGGAAAATCAGATAAAAAATCAGCGACCCGGAAGCTTCCGGAATCACCAAGGTAGAGGAGGGGGCCACCACAGGGACTCCAGAAGGGTCCCTGGCGCGGCCCCACCCTAGGTCGCGCCAGGGGGCCTCCTGACTGCGCTCTGGGTCTCCTCGACACCCCCCTCCGCCTATATTTAGCCCTCGGGGTGGAAACCCCTAATATCGATCTCTTTCCGCGAACTCGCCTCTGTACCGCCGCCGCCGCCGTTTCAAGATCGGGGCTGCCTGGAGAAGCTGCCCTGGCACCCTGCCGGGAGGAGGAACCCCCTTCGGGAGACCATCCATAGCCATGGACGCCTCCCGGATGTGCCGTGAGTAGTCCCCCTTGGACCATGGGTTCGTGACCAGTAGCTATGTGATGTACCTCTCCCCTCTTTGTGCTTCCACTTTCGAGACCTCGTGAGCTGCCTCACATGATCGAGGCACTTTTGTAATTTCTGCTGTTGCTATGCTGAGTTTGCTGGGATCTGATGGATTACGAGAGTATGTTCAGATTGTGATGAGTAATATATTTGGTTCTTCTCTTTTATATTTTGTTCTTGAGTAAATTCTTGCATGTTCTCCGTTGCAGTATTTTGCTTTGGCCAAGTAGTTTGCTTGCAACTCCAAGAGGGAGCGTTATGCTTGATTGTGGGTTCAGCCCCCTGATGTCTAGCTTGAGTGACAGAAACATGAAGCTAGGGGATGTGATGTTTCCACCAGGGATAAAACAATGGTGCTTGTACCCGTGGGTGCAAGGATTGTTTACTTTACGCAAAGTTCTTCTAATGCAGTTGTCTGTTGCTTTGAGTTTACACTTTGGGTGGGATTCGCAACTTAATACCAGCGAGATGTTCTGGATAGATATCTCAAGGTGGATGATTCGTAGTAGATGCAGTTGGATTTCGGTCTACTTACCTTGGCGTACTGCCCATTGCTTTTGAGCCCTTCCTTTCTTTGCAGCATAGTTAGCATTGCGGTGCCTTCATCATTCTGTCAATTGCCCAGCTGTGGTTTGTTTACCTCGCTAGCACTTTTATCGTCTTTTGGGAGAGAGACATCACTAGTGAAAATCACGGGACCCCGGTCCATCTTCACATTATTGTTTACACCCTTAGTTTACTTTCAGTCTTTACTTTCAGTTCCACTTTTATCTCTTGAGTTCATCCTTTGTAAACAGCAAGGCCGGAGGAATTGACAACTCCTCTGTACTCGTTGGGAGCAACGTTATTTGTATCTGTGTGCAGGTCCACGTCAAGCGTCGTGACACCTACTTGTATCTCTAGGAGTCCTACTGGTTCGATACTCAACCTTAGCTTCTTTTCTAAGGGAAACTTGCTGCTACACTGCATCTCACCTTCCACTTGGGGTAACCAACGAGGAGAGTTGCCACTCTGTATCACCGCGCCAGGTGGCCACTGATGGCGGAGAATTTAATAGGTTTAGTTGGGTTGCCTTCCCAGTTAACCGCGCCAATAAATGATTCTTGATAACCCACAAGTGTAGGGGATCAATTGTAGCTTTTCGATAAATAAGAGTATCGATCCCACGAGGAGCAGAAGGTGTTGATAAGTGACACTGGATAAGGAAAGGGCTGCAAACAGTCAAAGGTAAATATTTAGGGGTTTTTGGTTTAAGCAACAGAAAAGTAAAAGACAGGCAAAGTAAACAGGGTAACTGAGGAGTAGCAAGTGGCCCAATCCTTTAACAAGGATAAGCCTAGGAACTGAACTTATAAAAGCTAAAGCGTTCTCGAGAAAACACGGGAGAGATAGTCAAGTCACTTTCACCATACTCCGCCAAGTAATATGTATCTTGTTGATAAGTATTGGTGGGTGGATCAATGCTAGTACACCTTCGAGACTAAGATAAGTGTACTCTTATGATTACACACCTTGCAAGCATCCGCAAATACAAGGTAGTAATTAAGGCATAAGCCTAACCACAACATTATGATCAAGGATCCATAACTCCCTTGTGCGAAAGTCTGCAAACTAGGGTTCAGGTTTCTGTCACTCCGGCAACCCACCATAAGCATCCGTTGTGCACAATGTATTCCTCTAGGCCCATGAAAGGTGAAGTGTTATGTGTTCGACTCACATAACACCACTAGAGAAATAACAACACAACTTAAGTATCAAACAACACATAATACTTCAACATCATATGACTACTAACAACTAGACTTCTCCCATGTTCTCAAGAACTAAAGTAACTACTCACAAGACATAAAAGAGATCATGATCAGAGGTGATAGATGGGTGATAAACAATCTGGACACAATGATATTTCTCCAACAAAACTCAATAGCATTCACCACAAAGTAGTAATCAACACCAACAGAGTAGAGAGGATAGATAGTACGGATTACAACACAATTTGCAATTGTGAGATGAGATGGGATGGAGATGGAGATGGTGCTGATGTTGGGGACGATGTTGATGATGATCTCGATGATGCCCGTGACGATGATGATGATGATGGCGACGATCTCCCCTTCCGGGAGGTGATCCCCCCGGCGGAATCTGCCCGCCGGAGATGGCTTTTCTCCTTTGTAGGTTTCCGCCCCATGGCGGCGGCGAAACACGGAAACGACTCCTCTTCTAGGGTTTTCACCCCAGGGGGTCTTATAGGCGAGAGGGGGCGCCGAGGGGGGCCACCAGGCATCCAGGAGGGTGCCTGGCGCGACCAGGAGGGGGGTCGCGCCAGGCACCCTTATGGCTGCCTGGTGGGTCCCCTCACCTCCTCCTTCGGTGATCCCCAGTCAATCTTCATAAAACTGCTCCCCGTAAAATTTCATCGCATTTGGACTTGATCTGATTAAGCAACTTGGTATCCACTTTTTACCGCTGAATTCTGGTTCTGCTGCTTCGGCACCGGAAAGTTGTAAATTGTGTAAAATAAGCCAAAGCAACATAAGAACAATACTTTAAAGTGGAATAAATCAATGAATAGGGTGAAATCACAATATAAAATAGTGATGCTTTTTGGACGTATCAGCCGCCTGGGGCCCCCTTGGCCCCCCTCTGGCCCCTCTTCGGCGAGTCTTCGTGAATCTCCTGGAAAATACCCCCGTCGATTTTCAGGTAATTTGGAGGTATTCTTCTTCAGCAACTCAGCGTCCACTTTTTACCGCTGAATCCTGCGTCTGCTGCTTCAGCACCGGAAAGTTGCAAACTGTGTAAAACAAGCCAAAACAACATAAGAACATCATCGTAATGTGAAATATATCAATGAATAAGGATGAATTACGATATAAAATAGTGATGCATTTTGGGCGCATCAACTCCCCCAAGCTTAGACCTCGCTTGTCCCCAAGCGAAAACTGAGCTCGGTAAACCTGTCCACAAGTTTAGAGAGTGAAGTGTAGATAAATAAAATACGGACAAGAAGCATCATGATCTTTTCACCAAACTCAAACATCCTAAACAGCAATCTCCAACTCATAAGGCCCTTATGAAAGAGTAATAATAATTATAATCAAAAGTAGGGCTAAGGAAACTCATCAAATCATGGCAAACAAGTCCTTTGGTCAAGGGACAACTAAAAGCTTTTACCTTTGCTCTTTCTCTTTATATTTTGAAGAGACAATTTGGAACTTTTTGAAAGAACAAGCTATTAGTCATGTAGTGCAAATGTTAACACAAAGGAAGATGTTTTCTTGGCAAATGCTTTTGCAAACAACTTACTTATCAAGAGATAATGTCAACAATGATATGGCAAGGCAAAACTTTAATGCAGCATTATATGGATGAATCTTCATCAGCATCAAGTGTCTGTTCTCTTTGGGAAAGAAGGAAGTAGGGAAAACAGACTCAACATAGAAGTAAAGGAAAAAAGCCTTGTTAAAGTCAAGCAGGGAAAACTCAAGTGCTATCCTTAGATAAAACATAATGAAAACAAGTTTTGAGAGGTGCATGATTTGTCAACGAATGCTAATAGGTAACTCAATTGCTTCTCAGACTGGACAAGTTTCGAGGAACGGCTCCCAAACGGGGACGATCACATCCCCGCAATCTCCTTTGTTTATCACTGCCAAAGTTTTCTGATTTCTCATGAACAAAGCGTGAAGGAGGGTTTGTTTGTTGTATTATCTTTTGTGAGTTGGGCGCACTCATGCCAGTTCCTCCTCGTATTAGGGGTTTGCAGATTAGACATGCAATCCCGGGATAAAACTTGTCCAACTTAAGAAGGTCATGAATTAACTACTACTTCCTCATGAGCTAAAACAGGGGCACAAAACAGAAGATTTTGAACATCTAAGGATAACACAAAAATTCTATGCTTTAGGAGTGGTAGTGGAATACCACGAATAGGAAGGTATGGTGGACTCATATGGAAGATACTGGTTTCAGGGTATGGATGCACAAGCAGAATTCCGCTTAGTACAGAGGTTTGGCTAGCAAAGGCTTTGAGAGAACAGACAATTGATGATGACTTGGATGCAAAGCAATATAAAGCATAAACATTAAAACAAGCATAGCACATCAAGTTGTCTTCCTTGTCAACATAACACTACAAGCATAATAACAAAGAGGGTTTGGCTATGTCGCTACTTTGAGAAAAATAACATGCTTGTTGCTATGACCAAAGCTGTGTTTGCCAAGATTAAATAAAAATTTCAAAGCCATACCCCATATAAGGTCAATACTCCCCATAAGAATCATCATAAGGTCGATTGCGTGAAGAGAATACCGAGTGCAGCGAAGGGATCAATAGACTTCTCATTAATATTCCATCATAGACGACTCCACACTCACGGATACATAACTCTCCAGAAAGGAGTGATAGACCTCAAAGCAAACACCTATTTTATAAGATAACTTCCCTAGACATGATATGACTCTACTTGACTCTAAAATACATAGATAAAGATAAAAATATCGGGCACTCCCCCAAGCTTGGAACATGCTAAGGGGATGCCATTACCCAAGGATATTTACTCCTCATCCCTGTTCTTGTCGGTCACGTACTCCTTGGCGAAGCGCTTCCATGGCAGATGTTCTCCAGTCTCAAAGGACATTCCTGTCTCCAGGATCCTGCACTCAGCACCCAAACCCATGCGTAGAAACTTTAGTTCATACTCACAGTTCTGGTTCTGCAGATCATAGATCTGTGCTTGGAGCCCATAAACTTTTTCTTCTAGTGCTGCCAAACTTGACCACATCTCCTACATCTCCTTCTTGTGGGAAGCCTCTATCTCGTTCATGATGTCGAAGTTAGCTTCAACACCACGCTACACCATCTTCTTGAACTTGAAGACCTCATGTTCCACCTCCTTCAGCCGCTCCTCGGTGCTCCCCTCCTTGACTGGTCCCTTCAGATCCTCCTTGTGGAGGTCACCATCCTCCACACGAAGGATCTGCGGGTGCTTCTTCACCTCAGCGAGGTAAGGGTTGATGACGTTGATCACGAACTTGTCCTTCCGGGAACTTGGGGAAGCCATGGCACCTAGGTTTAGCTGAAAGTTTTCCTGGCAAAAACAAATCGAAAAGAAAACACACGAAATCGCGAGATACGTTGCTGGAACGATCCGGGCAAATATATATCAAAAATTTCTACACAGAAAGGAAGGTAATGGGTCAAAGCGGAGTCGGAGACGGGCTCCGGGGTGCCCAGGCGGCCTCCCGATGCGGTCAGGGGTGGGGCCGTGCCAAGGGGCGCCTGGGCCCCCTGGAGCTGATCTCCGGCTCCACTTAGGCCTCAAATTTTCTATATTTTGCAAAAACTCGTAATCTGGAACTTTCATGGCGGTTTCGCGATGTTTCCTTACCATAATACATACATTTCCTTATTCTGCTTCTGCTAGTGTCTGAAACAGGGCTGCAACATGTTCTTCATGAGACTTGTGTATACCAAATCCACATCAACATTGACAGGATCTCCTGCTATGTAATGCTTAAGTCTTTGCCCATTCACCACTTGAGGTTTGGTGCCTTCGAAATTGTTAATCTTGATTGCACCTGAGCGGTAGAATTCCTCAATATGAAATGGCCCTTCCCACCTGGAAAGTAGTTTACCTAGAGAAAACCTGAAACGGGATCTAAACAGCAAAACTTTATCACCAACATTAAATTCACGTTTCAGAATCCTCCTATCATGCCACTTCTTTACCTTTTCTTTGAACATTTTAGCGCTCTCGTAAGCTTCACTTCTCCACTCATCTAGAGAAGTCAAGTTCATGAGACGCTTTTCACCAGCTAACTTCGGGTCAGCATTAAGCTCTCTAATATCCCAGAAAGCTTTGTGTTCTAATTCTAATGGCAAATGGTAAGCCTTGCCATAGACCATCTTATAGGGAGACATGCCCATGGGGTTTTTGTAAGCAGTTCTATACGCCCACAAAGCATCTCCTAACTTATTTGACCAATCCCTTCTGTTTCTATTAACTGTCTTCTGTAAGATCAACTTGATCTCTCTATTGGTGAGCTCAACTTTCCCACTAGTTTGAGGGTGGTACGGTGAAGCAATTCTATGATTGACATCGTACTTGGATAAAGCTTTTCTAAAAGCTCCATGTGTAAAGTGTGAACCCCCATCAGTCATGAGGTACCTGGTACTCCAAACCTAGGAAAATTTACATCCTTGAGCATTTTCAAAGATGTCTTGTGATTAGCACTTTCAGTGGGGATTGCCTCTACCCACTTGGTTACATAATCAACAGCAACTACAATGTGAGTGTACTTGTGTGAGGAAGGAAAAGGACCCATAAAATCAAAACCCCAGCAATCAAAACGCTCAATCACTAGAGAGTAATTCATAGGCATCTCATTCCTCCTACTAATATTACCAACTCTCTGACACTTATCACAGGATAAAACATAATTTCTAGCATCCTTAAAGAGAGTAGGCCAATAAAAACCTGATTGAAGAACCTTATGTGCGGTCCTCTCACCAGCATGATGTCCTCCATATGGACTGTCGTGACATTGTTTGATAATGTCCTTTTGCTCGTGTTCCGGTACGCATCTTCTCACGATCCCATCTAGACCTTCTTTGAAAAGATGTGGGTCATCCCAAAAGTAATGCCTCAAATCATGAAAGAACTTATTCCTTTGCTGAAATGTTAAATCTGGAGGCAAAAACTTTGCAACGATAAAATTAGCATAATCTGCAAACCAAGGATCGGAGAGAGGTTATACTTTAACAACAGCTAGTTGTTCGTCTGGAAAACTGTCGTTGACTGGAAAGGGATCATGCGGTATATCTTCCCTTGAAAGGCCAATAAAAACTATCGACAATCTGCAAATCAAATTCTTGAAGAAGGAGTACCCATCGGATAAGCCTTGGTTTGGCATCCTTCTTCTCCATAAGAAACTTAATGGCAACATGGTCAGTATGAACAATAATCTTAGAATCAACAATATATTGCCTAAACTTATCACAAGCAAACACTACTGCTAAGATTTCCTTCTCAGTAGTAGCATAATTCTTTTGAGCACTATCAAGGGTTTTGCTAGCATAATAAATAACATTCAACTTCTTATCAACCATTTGTCCTAAAACATCTCCAACATCAAAATCACTAGCATCACACATAATTTCAAAAGGTAAATTCCAATCAGGTGGTTGTACTATAGGAGCAGTTATTAAAGCTTTCTTAAGAACTTCAAAGGCTTCCTTACAATCTTCATCAAAAACAAAGGGAACATCCTTCTGGAGAAGATTAGTGAGGGGTCTCTAAGTCTTAGAAAAGTCTTTAATAAATCTTCTAGAGAAACCAGCATGACCGAGAAAACTACGAATACCTTTGATGTCCCTTGGATAGGGCATCCTTTCAATTGCTTCGATCTTGGCTCTTTCCACTTCAATTCCCCTCTCGGAAATCTTGTGGCCAAGAACAATTCCCTCATTGACCATAAAGTGACACTTCTCCCAGTTAAGCACCAGATTTGTCTCCTCACATCTCTGCAAAACTTTATTAAGGTTGTGGAGACAATGGTCAAAAGAGGTTCCATAGACGGAGAAATCGTCCATGAATACCTCCACAATTTCTTCACAAAAACCATGAAAGATAGCAGACATACACATTTTAAAAGTAGCAGGGGCATTACATAAACCAAAAGGCATACGTCTGTAAGCATAAGTACCATAGGGACAAGTAAAAGTGGTCTTCTCTTGATCAGCGGTGTTAACATGAATTTGAGAGAAGCCAGAATAACCATCAAGATAACAAAAGTGAGTATTTTTTGATAACCTTTCAAGCATTTGGTCGATGAACGGCAATGGGTAGTGGTCCTTCCTGGTTGCCTTGTTCAACTTCCTGTAATCAATACACATTTGATATCCAATAATAATTCTCTGAGGTATTAGTTCATTCTTATCATTAGGAACCACAATTGTTCCTCCTTTCTTTGGAACACAATGAACCGGGCTTACCCACTTACTATCAACTATAGGGTAGATGATACCTGCAGCTAGAAGCTTGAGAATCTCAGTCCTTACAACATCCATCATTTTCTGATTCAACCATCGTTGATGATCAACAACTGGCTTAGCATTAGGCTCAAGGTTGATGGTGTGTCGACAAATAGACGGACTAATCCCCTTAAGGTCATCAAGGGTATAGCCAATTGCACCTCGATGTTTGCGAAGTACCTCCAATAAACGTTCTTCTTCATACCCTGAAAGGTTATAATTGATAATAACAGGATATACTTTCTTTTCATCTAAATAAGCATGTTTGAGCGAATCGGGAAGAGGTTTAAGATCAAACACTGGATCTTCTTTTGGTTGCGACAAAATTCCCAAAGGCTCAACTGGAAGGTTGTGCTTAAGGATAGCAGGTTGTCTTAAGAATATTTCGTCCAGCTCATTCCTCTCCTGCATATGCAAATCATTCTCGTGGTCTTCCATATATTGGTGCAAAGGATCGTTAGGGGGAATAGCAATGGAAGCAATATCTTCAATAATCTTATCATTACTAGGCAAATCAGTACCACGAGGCTGCTTAGAGAACTTAGAAAAGTTAAATTCATATGGCTCACCATTGAATTCAACAGAAACTTTACCTTTCTTGCAATCTATTATAGCTCCACAGGTTCTGAGAAAAGGTTTACCAAAAATAATAGCACAAAATTTGTCCCTTACTGAACCAAGTACTAGAAAGTTGGTAGGATACTTTACCTTTTCGCATAAGACTTCAACGTCTCTCACAATTCCGATAGGAGAGATAGTTGCTCTGTTTGCAAGATGAATAGTAACATCAACTTCTTCAAGTTCACAAGGTGAAATCTCACCCATCATCTCTTGATAAAGTGAATACGGGATAGCACTAGCACTCGATCCCAAATCGCATAGCCCATAACAATTGTGATCTCCTATTTTAACAGATACTACTGGTGTACCTGAAATTGGGCCTTTATTCTTGGTTGTGACAAGGTTAGTGGAAACAGCACAAAAATTTATATTGGGATCTAAGGCATCATTAGTAATAAGATCCTAACCAATGCAACTCGAGGATCGACCTTGATCTGGTCCTCAGGTTCATCAATTCTTCTCTCACTCTTATTCATTATGCCTGTCACAAAAGAGTGCTCCCTTATTCTTACGGGGAAAGGGGGCTTTTCATATATAACTGCAGGCACAATAGGGTCAGCAACATGAATATCAATAGGTAATTCTTTGAAGGGTTTATGATGCGGACTCTTCTTCTTCTTAGAAGAGTCAATATGAGAGGCCAATTCCTTACAAAAATAAATCATCAGATGGGAATCAAGACCAATCTTAGAGCAAAAGGCATTAAAGGAATCAGTTTTCACATAGCTCTCTATATAATCATGCTCATAATTTATAGTGGGTTCAATACCTTTATATATTTCCCAATCTTCGGTATTCTTCTGGATCCTTTCAAGAAGATCCCATCTTTCTTCAACACTTTTCGTCTGAAATACCCCACTAGAGGAGGCATCCAACATCTCCTTATCCTGACGAGAAAGTCTGGTAGAAAAGTTTGTAAGTATAGTTTCCTTGGGGAGCTCATGAATAGGACATTTGAGCATCAGAGATTTCAATCTCCCCCAAGCTTGAGTGATGCTTTCTCCATCACGAGACCTAAAGTTATAGATATAACTCATGTCTCGATGAATTTCATGAAGAGGATAAAACTTGGTATAAAAGAGAGACATAAGCTCATGCCAATCTAGCAAATGAGAGTTATCGAGAAGCTTATACCAATCTGAAGCTTTATCTATAAGCGATACGGAGAATAATTTCTTCATGACAAACTCCTTTGATACACCTGCAAGCTTAAATAGTGAACATAGTTGTGATAAATATAGCAAGTGTTCACTGGGATGTCTATCTCCTGCATAACGATTAGCCAAAACACAATCGATAATACCAGCTGGTATTTTATAAGGCACAATTTCAGTAGGGGGAGGTACAACCACCACAGATGCGGGGTGTTTCCCCATAAGCAACGATCCAATAGCTAGGTTGTCCATACGGACAAAGAACAGCAACAGCAAAATAAAAGCAACAATATAAAAATTCCTTACCAGCTTCACTTACCAATAGCGCTATGCTCCCAGGAAACGACGCCAGAAAACGTAGCTTGATGACCCTCAACGTAAAGGGATCTATTGTAGCGTTTTCGATAAGTAAGAGTGTCTAACCCAACGAGGAGCGAAAGGTATTGATAGGTGATTTTGGACAAGGAATAACTGCAAGCACTGAAAGATAACTTTTTAGGGGTTTTCGATATAAGCAACGATAAAATAAAAGCAAGCAAAGTAAATAGCACTGAGGAGCAGCAAGTGGCCCAATCATTTTGTGCAAAGGATAAGCCTGGCAACTGAACTTATAAATACTAAAACGTTCTTGAGGACACATGGAGAGGTAGTCACGTGCTTTCGCCATAATCCGTATCGATAACCAGTGTTGTGCTGATAAGTGTTGAGTGGGTGGATCTATGCTAGCACACCTTCTAGACTAAGATAAGTGTACTCTTATGATTAAACATCTTGCAAGCATCCGCAAATACAAGATAGAAATTAAGGAAAAGCCTAACCACAGCAATAAGATCAAGGATCCAGTATTCCCTTGTGCAAGCAAACTGGGGTTCAGGTTTTGTCACTCCGGCAACCCACCGTAAGCATTCTAAATACACAATGTATTCCCCTAGGTCCTTAAGAAGGCGAAGTGTTGAGTGTTCGACTCACACAACACCACTAGGAAAATAACAACACAACTTAAATATCAAACAACACAAATTACTTCAACATCATATGACTACTAGCAACTAGACTTCTCCCATGTCCTCAAGAACTAAAGTAACTACTCTCAAGACATAAAAGAGATCATGATCAGAGGTTATAAATATATGATAAACAATCTGGACATAATGGTATTTCTCCAACAAAACCCAATAGCATTCACCACAAAGTAGTAATCAACACCGGTAGAGTAGAGAGGATAGATAGTACGGATTACAACACAAGATGAACTTGTGAGGTGAGATTGGATGGTGGTGGAGATGGTGCTGATGTTGGGGATGATGTTGCTGATGATCTCGATGATTCCCGTGACGATGGTGATAACGATGCCCGAACTTAGGGCTGCTCCACCGAGGATCTTCCGGCTGCTCTCCGCCGCCACCGCTGCCATTACTCCTCCGCCACCATAGGTGGACGCGGATCTTGCTTTCCGCCGCTGTCATCGTCGTCTTCTTCCTCGTCCCCACCATGGAGTCCGACGCCTCCATGAGGGACGGCGTCGCCGCCGCCGGCTCCCAGAAAAGCTCGTGGAAGGGCTCCATCGCCAACGAGATGCACATTGCTCTCCTCCGCCGGTCGCGCAAGATTCTAGCGGACCTCGACTATCGCGTCCCCGACCCGTAGCTTGTGCCCGTACCCAAGGCCGGCGAGCGCATTGTCTTCCTTGCGCACTTTCATCGCGGATTCGGGCTCCCGATGAGCCATTTCTTCCGCGAGTTCTTGGATTTCTACCGATTACAGCCGCACTACCTCGGGGCGAATGCCATTATGCTGCTTTCCGCATTTGTAGTTTCCGATTCTTGCTTCGAGTACTAATGTGGCGTGACCCGGGAGCGGGATGGCTGGCGGGTGATCTTCTCGGGAGAAGGTGATTTCAGTCTCGGACCCGCGCAAGTATTCTGGGACGGCGGGGTGCGAGGAGACTGCGAGGAAAACTTGTCTGGTGACCTGCTTCTGCTGCCTGTTTAATGGTCTTCCTTCTTGTATCATGTAGATCTGGCCGTGCGCATCTGGGTGTTTTTCTTCTTCCTCGGGTGTCGTGCTCCGTTCTTGGATTACTGATACTTGCCTTGCTGGTATTGCAGGTGTTGGTGGTGCGTCGTGGGCGATGGTCCCAACTGCTACGCTTGCGAGAGGCTGTGCTGTTGTTGTTGTAGATCGGCTTTTTTTCCTCTGAGAGCTCAATGAATCACCTGCAGTTCCTGAGGGTGTGTCCTGATCTGAGCTCTCCACGCTCGTTTCTGAATCCGTGTATTGTGCACGGTCCGTCGAGATGCTCTTTGGCCGAGTGATACTAGGAAGAAGGGAGTGAATCCGGTTGAACGGTTCGGCGTAGTACACAGACTCCAAAGCACTTCTGGCAGCTCATCAAGCCATGCGCTAGGTGCTCTCTCTAGTGGCTCCACCAATCTTGGCTTGATTCCGGACAAGATGAGACCATTTACCCGCTCTTCCTGACCATTTGACTGAGGGTGAGCTACGAATGCTACATCCAGCCGAATGCCCTGCTGGGAAGCATACCGAGCTAGCGTCGCTTTTGCAAAGTTTGTTCCATTGTCAGTGATGATGCTTTTCGGCACTCCATATCTGACTGTGATGTCCACAATGAATCTCACCGCAGTCGTTCCATCTAGCTTCTTGATCGGCCTTGCTTCGATCCACTTGGTGAACTTGTCCTCTGCGACCAATAATTGTGTCATTCCGCCTCTTGATGTTTTAAACGGTCCCACCATGTCTAGACCCCAAACTGCAAATGGCCATGTGATCGGAATAGTTTTGAGTGCTGAAGCTGGTAAGTGGCTCTTTGCTTTGAATCTTTGACACCCATTGCAATGCTTGACTAGTTCTTCTGCCGCTGCTTTCACAGTCGGCCAATAGAAACCATGGCGAAAATCCTTGGCAACTATTGCTATAGTTGATGCATGGTGACCACACTCGCCTTGGTGGATGTCTCAGAGCAACTCCAGCCCATTGTCCTCTTCCACACAACGTTGAAGGACTCCCGTTGTACTGTTGTGCACTAACTCGTTGTTGATGATAGTATATGCTCCAAATCGGCGCTGGATTTGCTGAGCTTCTACTTCCTCTTGTGGGAGTATACCATCCACCAAGAAGTTTCTGATCGTCTCTTCCCATGAAAGTGCCAAAACAATTACCATTACCGCAACTGCTTTTGGTGATGGATGTTCTACTTCTGCTACTGGAAGTTCGGAGAAGGAGGAGCCAATTGCGTCTTGCATGCCCTCCTCAGTCCCCGAGCTAACAACAGCAGCCCTTGGTTTGAAATCGGCAGCCCCTGGTGCGGCCGACTGCTTCTCCAGCTTTTGCTTCTTGGCCAACTTCTTTGCTTCGAGCTCTGCCATTTTCAGGTCGGCCGGAATAAATATTGACTCTGATTCTGGGGAAGGCTTGATAGATGGCTTGTGGATGTTTTCTAGAGAGACTCCTGGTGGAATTTCCTTTATGCTGGACCACAGCTTGGATAGTGCATCTTCTGCTTCATTTTCAGCTCGGGGGACATGATGGAATTCACACCCTTCAAAGAAACCAGATAACTACTGCACAAGGAATCTGTATCTTGCCATATTCTCATCTTTTGCATCCCAAGTGCCAGTGCATTTCTGCACCACCAGATCGGAATCACCATAACACAAAATCCGCCGAATGTCGATCTCCTTGGCCAATCAGACACCGTGCACCAATGATTCGTACTCAGCCACATTGTTTGATGCTGCAAAGTGAATCTGCATCACATATTCGAGCTTGTCACCGTTTGGAGAAGTAAGAACAATGCCAGCCCCTAGTCCCGTCATCATCTTGGAGCCATCAAAGTGCATTTGCCATAACTGAGAGTCCGGACAGGGGGCGTATATTGAGTTTCTGCCCAATCAACCAAAAAATCTGCCAGAGCTTGAGACTTGACTGCAGTTTGAGGCTCATACTTGATCCCATGTGTTGCAATTTCAATGGTCCATTTTTTCACCCGACCAGATGCATCCCGATTGCCGATGATTTCTGCCAGTGGTGCCGAACTGACAACTGTGATCGGATGCGCCTGGAAGTAAGGCTTCAGCTTCCTCGCTGCCATGTATACACCGTAGCACATCTTCTGATAATGGGGGTAGTTTTGCTTGGAGGTTGAGAGCACTTCACTGACATAATACACTGGCCTCTGGACCGATTGTTCCTTGTCCTCTTCAGGACGCTCGACCACCATAACAATACTGATCACCCGAGTGGTTGCTGCAATATATAACATCATTGGCTCTTTTTCCTTCGGAGTTGCCAGCACTGGAGCAATAGACATCATGAGCTTGAGCTGCTTGAATGCTTCGTCCGCTTGTGGGGTCCAAGTGAACTTGTCTGTTTTCTTCATCAACTGATACAACGGAATTTATTTCTCTCCCAGCCGACTGAGGAATGGGCTGAGCGATGCTAGGCATCCGGTGAACTTCTGCACATCTTTGAGATTTCTGGGCTTTCCCATCCTCTCGATTGCTGCTATCTTCTCAGGGTTGCACTCTATTCCCCTCTCGGAGACCAGAAATCCGAGAAGCTTGCCGGCGGTACACCGAACACACATTTCTCTGGGTTGAGCTTGATCTGGTACGCTTGCAAATTTGCGAATGTTTCTCTTAGATCATCCAGCAGGGTGGAACCTTGCACCGACTTGACCACAAGGTCATCTACATATAAATGAATGTTCCGACCTAACTGAGGTCGGACGCATCGCTGCATAGTACGCTGATAAATCGCGCCGCCATTTTTCAGGCCAAAGGGCATGGTGATGTAGCAATAAGCCCCGAACGGGGTGATAAATGCTGTCTTTATTTGATCGTTTACATCAAGCTTAATCTGGTGATAGCCTGTTGTGACATCCAGAAAGCACAAGAGCTGCCAGCCAGCCGTAGAATCAATCACTTGATGGATACGGGGCAATGCAAAACGATCCTTGGGGAAGGCCTTATTCAGGCAAGTGTAATATATACACATGCGCCAAGTTCCATTCTTCTTCGGAACCAGAACTGGATTTGCTAACCAGTCTGGGTAGAACACTTCTTTGATGAATCCTGCTGCGAGCCACTTGGATATCTCGTCGCCGATTGCTCTTCTCTTCTCTTCTGAAAAATGCCGAAGTGGCTGCTTGATCGGCTTGGATCCAGGTCGGATGTGAAGCTTGTGCTCGTCAAGTTCCCTCGGTACACCAGGCATGTCATGTGGGGACCATGCGAAGATGTCTTGGTTCTCACGGAAGAACTCGACGAGCTCGCCTTCCTATTTGCTGCTGTGCCCGGGCCCAATGATAACGCACTTGCTCGGGTCGGAGGAGTCCAGGGAAATGCTCTTGTTGTCCTTGGCTGCTTGAAACACAGTCTCATCATCCGATCTCTTGGCTTTGATGCTCGGCGTAGGTTCCTTCATCTGACCTTGGGCCATTGCTACAACCTTGTCGAGCTGGCGCCGCTCTGCATCGATGACCAGAGAATCAGCCAGCCTAGAGCCGGCAGACGAACATTCCAGTGACTTCTTGTAGTCACCGCACACAGTGATTGGACCATTCGGCCCTGGGAGCTTCATCTTCAGGTAGGGCTGCATTATGTTGAACATGAACTTGGCTATCACAGGAGATCCGAGCAGAAGATGGTATGGGATGCTCAGATCGGCCACCTCGAACCAGATCGGCTCTCGGCGGAAATTTTCCTCCGAACCAAACACTACTTCCAGCCGAATGCGGCCTAATGGGGTACATTAAAGGCCGGGCACTATCCCATGAAAAATGGTCCTGCTGGGTTCCAACTCGCTCTCACTGATGCCGAGCTTGACCATTGTGTTCCTGTACAGAATGTTGATGGCGCTGCCTCCATCAATGAGAATCCTGGTAAACTTTCATGAGTACAAAGGTGCTTGTCGGGGATATAATCATGACAATAGAGAGGGGGGTATGGAAGGAGCTAAATGAATCTGTATGTAGAGTGGTTGACGCAGGGAAATTATACAGGTTAGGCCTCTCCGTAGAGATAACAACCTTATTCTTGTACCAAGATGACTGGGGTGTTCTTTGCTCAAAGGCTGAAAAGAAAGTAGTGTTGCGCGTGCCCATACTGGATGGAGGGGGATGCTTATATAGAGTGCGCCCATGCCCCCTTAATGTCTCAGCTTAATGGGTCTTTAATTACAGGGTTACATGCGTACTAATTACAAGAAAACGGTCTACTCATTACTGCTAATAAAGGGGGGGAACGCTCGCGGTCTTGAATGCTTTCCGTCCGTTGCGTACCTATCTTCCGAGTAACAGATAGCACATCGTTCTTATTTTCTGAGTAATGGACCACTCGGATCTTGTTTGCCTTCCGAGTGACTGACTAGTCGGAGGTGGTTTCTGTCTTCCGAGTAACATGTTACTCGGGGATATTAGGAGTTGAGCTTCTTCGATTGATAAAGCATTCGTATTCCTTACTGGTGTTATTTATTCGGTTAGGTGCGTTGGAAAACCAAGGGCTTGAGTACCCCTTGGTTTCCCTTGCCTAGGGGTATACATTTGGTATGACCATGACAGTAGCCCCGAAGCGCTTTCGGGTGCTTGCGATTGAGGTAGCTGACATTCGTCAGACTTCATGAGGTAAGTGAAGGTTAAACTCAATAAGAGGCCCGGAAGAGCTTTATTGATGTTTGGACTTTTCCCTCGAGAGTGGGTTGGGCAGGTTAAAGGGAAAAATCTGGCGACACTCAAACGTCTCTCGGAAGAGGTGGACCGAGGCCTCGGAAGGCGTGTCTTGGAGTAAAAGGCCTTAAACTCCATATAAACCAGATTTGTAAAGTTCAATATCCTAAGGCATCGTAATGCGCCTTAGGTCATACCGCATGGGATATTGATTCTTTACCCCCTCCCTCCCCCCCCCCCCCCCGCGTCGGGTCATACTAGTAACCTGGCATTCTTCGTCAGAGACGGGCTGCTAGTGAACCGACCACTCGGATTTTTACTTGAGCAGTCGGTGAGCGCAAGATTTTCCGTTTGCGGAGAGCCTCGGGTGGTTCACCTCGTTGTTGTTCCGAGTGACAGCTTACTCGGTCGCCTCGAGAGCTCAGTGATTTCTTCCGAGTGATGACTTACTCAGAGAGTTTTGTTGGTCCATGCTATGCTTCGTGTCTTCCGAGTAGTTGAAGTGGTCTCGAACTTTGAATCGAAATCTGATTCGGTTTTAAATGAAAAAAGATCTTGTCTTGTCAAAGAATCTTCTTATCCAGACAAGTGGGTGCACTGTTGGGCCTGTCTCCTCGATTCCCACGGCGGTCTTATAGGATAATAATTAACCGCCTGTGGGGAAGTGGGAGGGATTATGGGGAAGAGGAGCGGTTTTATGGGAAAGGCAACCGGCAAACCCATAATGGGGCGCGGATCTGACGCGTGGCGGTTGCTATCCCAGGCTATAAAACCGTCTCCTCTTTCGGCTTCGGGAAGATCTGCGTCCACTTTCCCCCGCGTGTCCGCTCCCATTCTCTCTGTCGTTCTATCTCTCTCCTTCTCTCACGCACTTGCCTCCGCCGTCGCGAAACCTTCGTCGGCTACTCGCGCTTCACCCTGGGAGGCCTCCACTCGCGATGTTCCTCCGCCGCCGCCGAGACCATGTCTGCGGGGGAGTGGCTCCCGTCGATCGTGATGGAGGATATGATGCTGGGGTACCAGGACGCCGGCCTGGTTCCCCGCGAGGGCTGTCGCCTTCCTGCGCCTGGAGAAGACGAGCCTGCTCCGCGGGATGGTGAGAGGGTCATTCTGCTTTCGCATGTGGATCGTGGGTTTTCTCTTCCTCTGCATCCCTTCTTCTTGGATTTCCTGGCTTTTACGGGTGCTCAACTTCATCATATTGTCCCCAATGCCATTACTCTCCTATCTAGCTTCTTCACCCTCTGCGAGGGCTTCTTGGGCATAGAGCCCCACTGGCATCTTTTCCGCACCATATATCCTATTAAGCCTCAGAAGGCGAAGAAGTCTGGAGAGAGTGGTGGCGTGGAGTTCAACCACTTATGCGGCGGTCTGTTCTTGGCTAGTAAGCAGGGGGTGCAGTATTTTCCTCTAGCCTGCCGGATTCTGTTAAGAATTGGCAAAATAGTTGGTTTTATTGCAAGGTGGCCTTGGAGCCGGGAGTGCGTACCTTGCCTTCTTACTCGGACGTGAGATTAACTTCCTCCCAGGGCTGGAATCCCCGACTTACCAATGCTGAGAAGGAGCAGGTGCTCCCCTTGATGCGTGAGGTCATTAGGCTGAAGAAAAATGGTTTGGACACCATGGATCTGATAGCCACCTTTGTGATTCGAAAGATTCAGCCTCTTCAAGCCAGGGCTCGGGGATGTGGGAGTACTCCGGGTTGCAGGATGACACCCGCTATAGCAACACCGAGATGCCTCTGGACGAATTTGAGCTCCAGATGAAGCTAATTACCAGCGTGCCCAGGTTCTTCAGCCGACTGGCCGAGTGAGACCTCTCAGCAGCTAGAATCCTCCAACCTTGGTATGCCATCTTGTGTCATATGTGTCTTGAATGTGTATCGCCTGTTGGCTCTAACTCGGTCTCCTCTATTTTTTTCTAGGATTTTTCTCAGTTCCATTCTCCTATTCCTCTGGCTCTACAACATCCTGTCGAGGAGGATGAAGATAGTACTGCTGGTGCAGGGGTCGGAGTTGAGGCGGGGGAGGAGTTGGAATCCGAGGTGGCCCGGGCTCAGGCGGCGTCAAAGAACAACCAGGACCGCGAGTCGGCGCGAGAAGGCCTTACTCAGACTCGTAAGAGGGCCCATACTCCGAGTGGTGAAGAGGGCAGCGGAAAGCTTCCGCCCTTAAGCCTCAGCTCTGGGAAGATTTCACCCAAGAAGAAGAAGAAGCTTGTCACGCTTGGTGGCCGGGAGGCTAACCCCTCGGGGGGTGCTGCTGTCGAGAAGGCCAAGGGGGCTGGAGCTGGTCCGGCCAAGGTTTCTCCCCCGAGGCGTAATTTGAAGACTGTCCACAAGTAATGTCGTTAGTTCTCTTATGGCTTGGTGCTTTATTGATTTCCCAGACTTTTCCTTAACTATTCCGTTTTGCAGTGTTCGTCCGAGTGGTTCTGAGTCGCTGCCCGGGGTTGAGGATCCTGGTGTTGACGTTTTCGAGGATGTCAGTACCTGCGGGGTGACTGACTTTACTATCATGGACACTATTCTAGAAGATGTTGTAGCTGTTGGTGAGGATTCCTCACTATCTCTGTTGAGGCTTTTATTACTGCCGTCTTTTTGTTTTTAGTTGTTTGTTGTATCTATCGCAGATATGGATATTGACTCCTCTGCCGGTCCAACTCGGATTGTAACTGAGTCGACCGTTGCTGGGGTCGCTCCTCCTGAGGTGATTGTCTCTGGGGGAGTAGTATCCTCTAGGTCCGGTCACCAGGCTGCCGGTGGCTTGCCTGCCTCTTCTGCCAGACATGACGCTCCTGCTGAGGAGGCTGTTAAGGAGACTCATGTCGCCCTGGCTGCTGCTCAAGGGGATGGACCTGTTGCCTCGCTATCCATTACAGTCAGTGCCCCGGTTGAGAGTGCCATTATTGGTAGTCTGAAGGAGTCCTTGGTGAAGGCGACTCAATTTGAGCTGCGGCTGCGTGAGCTGGCTTCCGAGGCCGAGTTGGTGAAGTCCAACATGCACGTAAGTACTTATGTAAGTTTTCTACCCAGTGGGTGTCGGAGTGACTTTTGGGCGAATTGTTGTTACTCAGCAGGTTTAAAATCTTCACTGGGGGCACTTTTTAGTGCACCCAGTGGGTGTAGCCCCCAAGGCTCCGAGTAACTTTTTGAAGTTGTTCGGAGTCTTTTGATAGGAGGTTTTTATTTTCATGAACTTCTAGTGGGAGCACTTCTTAGTGCACCCAGTGGGTGTAGCCCCCAAGGCTCCGAGTAACTTCGTGAAGTTATTCGGAGTCTTTTGATAGGATATTTTCATTTTGATGAACTTCCAGTGGGGGCACTTCTCAGTGCACCCACTGGGTGTAGCCCCCAAGGCTCCGAGTAACTTCGTGAAGTTATTCGGAGTCTTTTGATAGGAGGTTTTTATTTTGATGAACTTCCAGTGGGGGCACTTCTTAGTGCACCCACTGGGTGTAGCCCCCAAGGCTCCGAGTAACTTCGTGAAGTTATTCGGAGTCTTTGGTACGAGTTTATTGTTTATAACATGGTGTTTTTTCGTAGGAGGCTTGAAAACTTGGATCAGCCTTCGTGAAGTTGCAAGGGGAAAACACTGCTGCCAAGAGTGCGTACGAGGCACTGCTTGAAGAACATAACAAGCTTAAGAGGCAACATGCTGAGGACAATGGTGAGTACTCCTGATATAGTCCTCTTTGGTGCTCCAGCGTTGGTATCTGTCATCCTCCTATTGATCCGTTTGAAATGTTATTTGCAGAGGCGACCAAGAAAGCTTTTGATGCCAAGGTCAAAGAGAGCGATGATTTTGTGGTGAAAATGAAGAAGGAGATCGAGCAAACCGAGAAGTGGGCCAAGGAGAAGAAAGCTTTAGAAACGAGTCTGTACCACTATAAACAAGCGGTGAAGGAGAACGAAGTTTGCATCACGAAGCTGGAGTCTGACTCGGAGAAGTTATCCGAGCTGCGTGCCAAAGATGAAGAGAAACATCAAACTGTCCTGAAAGCTACTCGGAAGGCAGTGAGGGTAGCTGAGGAGTATTGTGCTGGGCGGTTTGCTATTTTCAGCGAGACGTTGTCTGGTGAGATGTGTGACTCAATTGCGAAGGGGAAATTGTCTCATGTTTTTCTGGATATACTCATCTTTCTTATTGGTGCAGTGTATGGGACCGACCCGGAAGCCGAGCAAGCCCGAATGGCCGAATTTTCCGAGATGATGAAGATGGATAACTATACGCCGGTGATGACGGATTTTGCTCTAGCTCGGCGTCTCTGGACCATGAGGTGTGCCAAGGCGAAGAAATTTGCTGAAGAAGTCATGGGCACTACTCTAGCTTTGAAGAGCAAACTGTCTCCTGGTGAGGGAAGCAGGGTGAAGCTGGACACTATTGTGCCCATCCTCCAAGAGGCCCCTCAGCAGCTGGCACGCTGGAAGCGTTCTGTGGCACGGAGCGGTGCGAACTATGCGCTGGCCTTGACCAAAGCACATTTTCCGGAGCGGGTCCATAATCTTGAGCGGGTTGGCGGTGGTGATCCAAAAGAGGTCAGAGCTGCACCGCCTTCCTTCCGCGATATGCTGAGACTGCCAGCCGGGTTGCCTTGATGCCTGATCTGGACTTCTTCGTGGAGTCGACTGGCGTAACAAGTGAGTCAGACGAGGCGGGCGAGGAATGAGTGGGCCTAATTGGATTGGCGCGTCGGAAAAACACTGGTGTTAAATTTGCCTCGAAATGCCGAGTGGATCTGTAATAAGTTGCACTGTTTTGATGTTGTGATTTAGGTACTGGGCACTCCTTTGTTTTAGTGTTATCTATGAACTCATATCCTGTTTCCTAGTGGGAAACGAATTTATTTGCCGATGCCTGGTTTTATCCGTGTATGAATTATCTAAGTTCTCATCTGAGCTGCGCACAGTTCGGAAGAAAGCCTAATTTTGTGACTTTAAGCAGCCCCCAAGTCTCCTGAGACTTGAGGAGTACTTAGAAATTTTCTATTGATGATCTTGTGGACAAGATCCTCAATGCAGACTATGTCGTGCTTCCCCAAGCCTCTTGGGTTTTGGTAAGCACTTAAAATATGCTTTTCTAAGTTCTCGTCCGAGTTGCGCGTAGCTCGGATGAAAACCTGATTGTGAGTTCTCGTCCGAGCTGGGCACAGCTCGGAAGAAAACCTGATTTTGTAACTTTAAGCAGCCCCCAAGTCTCCTGAGGCTTGAGGAGTACTTAGAAAAATTTCTATTGATGATCTTGTGGACAAGATCCTCAATGCAGATGATGTTGTGCTTCCCCAAGCCTCTTGGGTTAAGCACTTAGAATATGTTTTTCTAAGTTCTCGTCCGAGCTGCGCGCAGCTCGGATGAAAAACCTGATTGTGAGTTCTCATCCGAGCTGGGCACAGCTCGGAAGAAAACCTGATTTTGTAACTTTAAGCAGCCCCCAAGTCTCCTGAGACTTGAGGAGTACTTCGAAAATTTTCTATTGATGATCTTGTGGACAGGATCCTCAATGCAGATGATGTTGTGCTTCCCCAAGGCTCTTGGGTTAAGCACTTAGAATATGTTTTTCTAAGTTCTCGTCCGAGCTGCGCGCAGCTCGGATGAAAAACCTGATTGTGAGTTCTCATCTGAGCTGGGCACAGCTCGGAAGAAAACCTGATTGTGAGTTCTCATCCGAGCTGGGCACAGCTCAGAAGAAAACCTGATTTTGTAACTTTAAGCAGCCCCCAAGTCTCCTTAGACTTGAGGAGTACTTAGAAAATTTTCTATTGATGATCTTTTGGACAAGATCCTCAATGCTGATGATGTTGTGCTTCCCCAAGCCTCTTGGGTTAAGCACTTAGAATATATTTTTCTAAGTTCTCGTCCGAGCTACGTGCAGCTCGGATGAAAAACCTGATTGTGAGTTCTCATCCGAGCATGGCACAGCTCGGAAGAAAACCTGATTTTCAAACTTTAAGCAACCCCCAAGTCTCCTGAGACTTGAGGAGTACTTAGAAAATTTTCTATTGATGATCTTGTGGACAAGATCCTCAATGAAGATGATGTTGTGCTTCCCCAAGCCTCTTGGGTTAAGCACTTAGAATATGTTTTTCTAAGTTCTCGTCCAAGCTGCGCGCAGCTCGGATGAAAAACCTGATTGTGAGTTCTCATCCGAGCTGGGCACAGCTCGGAAGAAAACCGGATTGTATAACAAGAATGCAATGGTATAAAGATTGAGCGAGGCACGTTGTTTGTGCTAAATAATACTTTATTCAGGTCTTACAAACATGCTCATGCATAAAAACGTCGCAATAACTGGGTGCTCCATGCATGAGGCTCTTCTATATTATTAGTTACATCGTACAAACGATACACCCCATTGTGCAGTACCCTCGAGATGACATATGGTCCTTCCCATGGGGGAGCTAATTTGTGGTCCGAAGTCTGCTTGATGCAAAGTACCATGTCACCTTCTTGAAATGAGCGAGCTCGGACATGCCGGTCGTGATATCGGCGAAGATCTTGCTGATAGAATGTCGAACGGGTGAGAGCTAGGTTCCGCTCCTCTTCTAAGAGATCGACACCATCTTGTCGTGCAGCTTCGGCTTCATCTTCCGTGTACTGGCTTACACGGGGAGCATTGTGCTTAAGATCACTCGGGAGAACTGCTTCTGAACCGTAAACGAGGAAAAAAGGGGTTGACCGAGTGGAGCGATTGGGAGTTGTCCGCAATCCCCATAGGACCGAAGGAAGTTCATCGACCCAGGCACCAGCTGCTTCTTTCAGTTCCAGAAACAGACGGGGTTTGATTCCTTTGAGTATTAATCCATTTGCTCGCTCGACCTGGCCATTGGACTATGGGTGTGCAACTGAGGCGAAGTTGACCTGGATGCCATTGTTCTAACAAAATTTCTTGAATTCGGCCGAGTTGAAATTTGACCCTTTATCAGTGATGATGTCGTGTGGTACGCTGAAACGATGTATGATGCCTTGCATAAAGATGACTGTTGTGGCAGAGTCGAGGGCTTTGATGGGTTTCAGCTAAGTCGGCCAACAAACTACTTCCTTAAACCGACTTGATCACAATGTCATCCACGTAGACCTCTACATTTCTGCCGATTTGCCAGATCAGGCAGTTCTACATCATGCGTTGATACATAGCACCTGCATTTTTTTAGTCCGAATGGTATTGTGACATAAAAAACATCCGAATGGGGTTATGAATGATGTTTTAAGCTCATCTCGTTCATATAGTCGGATTTGATGATAACCCGAGTACGCATCGAGGAAACATAATCTCTCGCAACCTGATGTGGAATCCACAATCTGGTCAATGCGAGGAAGAGGAAAATGGTCTTTTGGACAAACTTTATTGATATGACGGAAATCAACACAAGTTCTCCAAAATTTATCTTTCTTCGGAACCATTACAGGATTTGCTAACCACTCGGAGTGGAAGATTTCCCTAATGAATCCGGATGCTAATAATCTAGCTGTTTCTTGTCCGATGGCTTTCCTTTTCTCGGAGGAAAAACGCCGAAGGGACTCCTTCACCGGTCTTGCTTTCGGATCGACGTGTAATTTGTGCTCGGCCAACTCCCTTGGGACTCCAGGCATATCAGCAGGCTTCGATGCTAAGATATCCCAATTCTCACGGAGGACGTTGACGAGCTCGAGTTCCTATTGGGGATCCAAATTGGTCGCGATATTGGTGTATTTGTCTTTATCCGTGGGATGTATCTGTACCCTCTTGGTCTCTCCAGCTGACTCAAATGAAGATGTCTTCTTTGGTTGCAGCAATTCGGATGAGTCAGCGGCTTTTTTGTACTCGGCCAGCTCAACCTCAGCCATTTGCTGGTCGGCTGTCAAATACCTCTTCTGTAATAGTTCTTCGGCTTGCTTGTAATCTCCCGAGACGGTGATCACGCCGTGCGGGCCAGGCATCTTTAGTTTCAGATAGACGTAACACGGGATGGCCATGAATTTTGCATAAGCTGGTCTTCCGAGTAGAGCATGATATGCACTCGGAAAATCCACCACCTCAAAGGTGATCTTTTCTTTCCGGAAGTTACTCGAAGTACCAAAGACCACACTGAGGGAGATCATTCCAAGTGAGTATGCCTTTTTCCCCGGGATTATCCCATGAAATTCCATATAGCTTTTGCGGAGCTTGCACATTGGAACGTTCATGCTCTTCAGAATGCTTGCATATAGGATATTAATCCCACTGCCACCGTCCATCAAGACATTTCTGATCCTGAAGTTTCCATTCCCTGTTTCCACCAAAGGATCAACAATCAGAGCATGCCTTCCTGGGTGAGGGATGTGAGGGGGTGATCCGACTGATCGAAGGTGATTGGAGTGTCAGCCCACTTCATGTAACTCGGAACTGCCGGAGCTGCCGAATTGACTTCTCTGAACCTTATCTTTTCTACCCTCTTCGACTCCCGTCCTGCAAAGATGACCAACACTCCGTCTTCTCTTGGGAAGCCTTCGCTGTCCAGATCTGGGCTTGGCGCTTTCTTCTTTCCAGTATCTTTGTCCTGCTGGGGTCCTGCTTTCGCGTTCTGGGCTACTCTTTTGATCAGTCGACATTGCCGAGTTGTGTGCTTTGAAGAACCAACTTTCCCTCGGCATCTCGGGTAGTGTGAAGAGGACAAGGCTGATCCAGGACTTCATCATCATTCGACGGCTTTTTCTGTCGCTGCTGCCACTCCTTTCGTGCCTGACCCTTGCCATGGATCCCTGAGGCATTTGCTGCTGCGACTAACTCTGCATCTGTTGGGGCATCTTCTGCTTTCTGCTTGTTGTTGTCTCCGGTCTTCTGTTTTGGGTTAGGTGCCGAGCTGTTGCCTCATCTATGCTGCTGGGTCTTCTGCTGAATCTCCTCTTCTCCATTGGCATACTTGTTAGCTATCTCCATCAATCTCCCGAGTGAGGTGACATGGGGCGATCTTGCCAGCTTGAGGCTTAGATCTCTGTACTTGACCCCTTGCTTGAAGGCATGAATGCCTTGGAACTCGGAGACCCCCTCCACCGAGTTATGAAGTGTGATATATCTCTGGATATAATCCTGAGTAGATTCGGTGTTGCCTTGTACACATAACTGTAGCTCGGTTAGCCCTCTGGGTCTCTTGTAAGTCCCTTCAAAGTTCTTGATGAAGACTCTTTCAAGGTCTTCCCAAATCCAGATGCTACTGGGGGGGCTGATTCAGCCATGCCCGAGTTGAGCCTTCTAGCATTAATGGCAAGTACATCATAGCTATCTCATCCCCTCCTCCCCCGATTTGCACAGTTATTCTGTAATCATCTAACCATGTCTGAGGTTTGGAATCACCTCGGTATTTATCCACCCCTTGAGCTATCCTGAAGTGAGGCGGAATAGGGGTAGACCGAATTCTTTTGCTGAAGCAAACTGGCCCTGTAGCCATTGAGGGACGAGCCTGATCCTGACGATGTGACCTAGCACGGTCGACTCAGCTCTGTACCAGGTGGCTTCGGGCGTCGTCTTCAACATCTATATGACGGTCGTCCCAGTGCCGAGGGAACTCTTCTCTCCGAGATGCATCCCGACCCGCCCTACGGGCTTCTGCCCTCCGGTGCTCTTCATGCTGATATTGATCTTGGTGGTGATCTCCCGGGGTTCATTCCTGTGCCGAGGAGAACTGTTCCTGTTTCTCCGGGCCTCTCCATAAGGCGTATGGACCGACTTTGACGTTCTTGCAGGGGGGACTTGAGAGTGAATTCGCTGATGTGATTGACTGACAGCGGCATTCTGATCTACAACGGCTTGTAATAAAAATGTTAGGTGCTGAATTCCCTCTCCTGCCGATCCACTGAGCTGCAGAGAGTTTGCAATCCGAGTTGCCGCTATGAGATTTTCTACTGGGGTCCCCATAGCTCGGAAAGGCTCTCGGCCTTGGCCCCGCAGTTGCCGACTTGTTCTGCTTTGCCTGAGCCGAGATACCTCCCGGGCTTGACGCTCCAGGGTGCTCTCTAGCTCAGCCAGGCGTTCTCGCTCGGCTAAATTAGTTAATCTGGCCGCCTCCAGACCTCGCCCTTCTGGAGTACTTGTGTCGATGGGGGTGTTTAACAGCCGCTCAGCCTCCTCTGCTTCTGACTGCTCTTCTTGAGTAAGGGGGCGGGGCTGTCGACTTGCTTCTCCGAGTTCTAACCTTCGGAAAGCGGATATGCGTCGGGCTGGCTCCCGAACGTCAGCCCTGGATGGACTGTTAGCCTCATCTCGGGCGTGACTATCCCGAGCTGGTGATGGCTGAGAGGGTGGAGTTCCTGCCATGCACACTTCTATAACTGCGACTGGAGCACCGTTGTTGCCCTCCTGTTCGGTGCCCGACTCGGGGTCAGACGCCACCATGCCTTCTTCTTCGACCAGTTGAACAGATGCAAAAGAGATGCTGAGGAGCCTTCTCTTGCAATCAATTCATCCAAGGCCTTCTGGGCTGACTCCACCGAGTCAATGACTGCCACCTGCTGCATCTTGATCTGTTTGCCACGATGATGGGCACGCGGGCGGCCCGAGCGCTTCTTCTTATGGCGGACAGATAACGGCGCAGGTGCTTGACGATGGGCCGACAGTTGGAGGCGCAGAGCCCCCGACTCATCAGCTCGGAAGTGGACGCTGCCTCTTGAAGGCAGCAGTTGCGCCTGGAGCGGAGAATCCGCCAACCAGACAGAATCATCAGCGACTAAAGCCAATGATCCGAAACGGAAGACCTCTCTGACGATGAGCTCGGGGCCGTGAACCGGCGAAGAGGATGAAGAAAGTGCCATATCTACGATTGCTGATCAACTCGGCCCCACGGTGGGCGCCAACTGTCGGGGATATAATCCTGACAATAGAGAGGGGGTATAGAAGGAGCTAAATGAATCTGTATGTAGAGTGGTTGACGCAGGGAAATTATACAGGTTAGGCCTCTCCATAGAGATAACAACCTTAGTCCTGTCCCAGGCTGACTGGGGTGTTCTTTGCTCAAAGGCTGAGAAAAAAGTAGTGTTGCGCGTGCCCATACTGGATGGAGGGGGAGGCTTATATAGAGTGCGCCCATGCCCCCTTAATGTCTCAGCTTAATGGGTCTTTAATTACAGGGTTAAATGCGTACTAATTACAAGAAAATGGTCTACTCATTATTGCTAATAAAAGGGGGGAACGCCTGCGGTCTTGAATGCTTTCCGTCTGTTGCGTTCCTATCTTCCGAGTAACAAATATCCCGTCGTTCTTCTTTTTCGAGTAATGGACCACTCGGATCTTGTTTGCCTTCCGAGTGACTGACTAGTCGGAGGTGGTTTCTGTCTTCCGAGTAACATGTTACTCGGGGATATTAGGAGTTGAGCTTCTTCGATTGATAAAGCATTCGTATTCCTTACTGGTGTTATTTATTCGGTTAGGTGCGTTGGAAAACCAAGGGCTTGAGGGTTCCCCTTGGTTTCCCTTTCCTAGGGGTATACCTTTGGTATGACCACGACAATGCTGCCACGATTGCATCCACCACGAGTGCATAACATCCCGGGTTGGGCATTACGCTCGGGTGGCCTTCTAGGCCCCATGCTATAACATTCTCCGACCAGTTCATACTCTGAGAAACTGTTGGCATAGTGGCATTGACTGCCTGCTCACGGGCTCTCTGACTGCCCTTGTCATCCAATTCGCTGGTGAAGATCATGTATGTTGCGTCCTGACGCGGGAACTGCGGCCGAGCATTTGCTGGTGGTGCACCTGGGGGTGGGGTGGTGGGGGGAGATTTCCTGCTCCTCGTTTTGCTAGATGATCGACCCAGATGCACTGCCGAGTGGTATGAGATGCGGACTTGCCAACTCCACTATGCATTTTGCAGGGCTGGTTCATCATGTCCTCAAAAGTATATGGGAGCTTGATCTGACCTTGCGGACTTTCTGCAGGTTTCTGCCTCCGACTGCCTCCCGCAACCCCTTGTTCCTCCTGCTGCACTACTGCTACCTGCCGATTTCCATACTGGGCATCCGGCTGCTCATCCTTCCGCTTGTTGAAGCCTGTGTTGTTGTTGTTGTTGAAGTTACCGGGGGTGTTGTTGAAATTGGGGGTGGTGTTGTTGTTGCCAAAGTTGTTGTTCTGCTGGATCTCGCGCCTTTCACGCCGATTGGGACCATTCGGCCCATTTGCTTCTGCCGACTGTTGTTGCTGGCCGGACGGTTGCCCTTGGATGAGACCACTGGGACTCAACGTGATCGGGCGCATTGCAGCATCAGACGCGGCGAATGAATTGGCTATCCTCATCAGATCGTCCAAAGATGTTATCTCCTTGCGCAGGAGCTTGTGCTTCAACAAAGACCCGTCCAAGAAGCCGTCAGTGAAGTACTGGATGGCTTGGATTTCATGAACTCCCTCGCAAGTGTTTTTGAGCTTGATCCACCGCTGAAGGTAATCGCTAAGGGGCTCGCTCTTTCCCTGTACACAGAGTGCCAGATGCCGGGGCAGACCTGGGCGCTCATACGTACCCGTGAAGTTGCGAACAAAGGATCCTCAAAATCCTTCCAGCAATTGATGCTATTGCTGGGCAAACTGTTTAACCAAGACCGAGCTAAACCTTGAAGCATGAGCGGTGCATAGCGTACAGCTACGCGCCGACCACCTCCTGCGATGCCGACTGCAATCATATAATCGACCAGCCAATCTTCTGGCTTGACTGATCCATTGTACTTGGGGGTGTCCCTGGGCAATGTGAAACTTTTGGGGAACTGCTCTTGCCGAATGCGCGGGACAAAGCATGATGGACCTGCTGGTACATCGTCTTCTGGTTACTTATCTTGCTGCAATTGCTCAATTTCGTGCCTTGCATCATTGCCCGCGATTGCTTGGGGACCTAGACGCTGACTCATTGTCGGCCGGACTGACGTCGCCGGTTGCTCATTGTGCATGTTGTTGACTGCTGGCCCATCCTTCTGACTGCCTCCCACATCCCCTTGATTTCTCCGACTGCGGTGCAAACTGCCATGCGGCGAAGATGCCTGCCTCGGCTGCCGAGGTGGAGCATTCGGCTGGTTCGCACCCACAGTTGCCCAAACTGATTTTGACGCCACTGGACCTAGCTGCTCGTGTGACACCCTGGATTTTGGAACTTTCTTTTTCCAAAAACTTTTCGGATTTATTTCTGGATTTGCGATTGGATTTGATTTTGATCACCTCGTTGGACTTGAAACTTGAGCATATTTTCTTTACATGCTCAAGTGACCCTTGATTCCAAGCCTCTCCATGTCATTCCACTAATCCACCTCATCCAAGCCACCATTTTATTCAAGCCATATATTCCTTTTTCCAATAAAAGGGATATTCCTATTATTTGAGGTTTGTGAAGCAACCCCTATTTATATTGCTCCATAAATCCCCAAATAATTCCCACGTGTCATGGACATCATTTCTTGCCAAATTCTCCAAAAACATTTCATAGCCCCAGTGAATTTTTCCTCTAGAAAAATTCATTTGTCTGTGGGGGCAGATTGGAGCTTTGTGAAGGGAGTGCCATTTATCTTGATCCATTGCTGGTGAAACATTTTGTGCAATCTCATATGATCATATTATTGATCTACACCAATTTCCACCACCATTTGCTTAGCCAAACTCCCACAATAAAATCCCAAAGTTTGGGTGCAGCAAAGGGGCATTGTGAAGCAAGTGCATGATAGGGGATCCCAATATCCTTGAAACTTTTTGAGCATGATCCTACCACCAAATGACTCCACCAAACCAAATATGAGCCAAATACAATCACCCATGTGTGTGCATTGTCAAGTTGAAGTTTCTGACCAGTGGGCCACATTGTGAAGCAAGTGCTAGCTATGTGTGTCCAATGCCTATGAAATTTTACACACGTTGGAAACATGACAAATAACCCAGTACACCAATTGTCAGCCAAATCCATCAATCCAGTGAGATGCTAGCCTCACCAATGCATTCTGACCTATTTGGTGCTTTACAAAGGAAGTACCACAAATATTGCTCCAAATGATGTGAAACTTGGCATACATACTCATCCTAATGTGTCATTGAGCTCTGAAAAATATCATGCTTAGGGGAGCTATGTACAAGCCTCAACCCAGCACAAGCACCTTCTGCAGCACTGTGTCACTTACAAAGCAAGTACCATTTGCATTGATTTGTTTGAGCCCAAACTTTCCAGATATCTAGTCCTTTGTACCCCAAATCCAGAAGACAACTTGAACTTATCCAAACCCCACCATGTGAGCTGTGCTTATGCTCCAAGTTTGTTGTATCCAACTTCAGGATAAGATAGAGATCACCACAGTGCCCCATCTTGCCAACCAAGCATACCACAATGATCAGCGTGGAAAGGAGCACATGCTAGACATCTTTGGCCACGCGAGATCCTATCCTAATCACTAGTGCCCTTGGTGGCCATGCGTTTGGACGCACCCAGCGTGCTCTGCGCGCGTGCCCGTCGCGTCTAGTCCGCGTGCAGCTCGCCCTCATCCTCTTGCTCGTGACTCCCCGTGTCGCACGGCTTTGCGCAGCCGCGTGCTCCACGTGCCCCCTCCTGAACCCTCCAGACCCCGCCAGCTCACCGCACGCCTCGGCCGCTCGCCATTGTCGCGGTCTGAGCTCCGCATCCACTTCCCCCTTTAAATAGGAGCCTCCCCAAGGCCTCCCAGCACTCCCACAGCACCCCCACCTCCTCCTAGCCGCTCGCCCCTCTCCAATTTTGTCGCCGGAGGCCGCATTGCCCTCCACGGCCACCGTAGCTGCCGCCGGCCCTCTCCCCAAATCCGGCGACCCAAGCCACCCTCCCCTCTCCTCCTAGCCCCCACTGGACCCCGGAGCCCCTCATCTCACCGCCTCGCCTCAGCGGCCCAGCCGGAGCCCCGTCGGAGCGGCCCCGCGCCTCGCCGTGGCGCCGCGGGCACGACTCCGCCCGTAGCCCCTGCCCGCCGTGGCCCGTGGGAGAAGCGCCACCGGCCGCCCCTTGCGGTGCCGCAGCCACCGGCGGCGCGCTCTGGGGCCCCAGCACCCAGCGCCCCTCCGCGGGCTAGCCGCTGTGGTCTCTTCGCCGGCGCCCCGAGCCCCGCGGCCGTGCTCTGTTCTGGGCTGAACGAAGAAGAGACAGGGAGGAGAGAGAGACCCCCTGGGCCCCTCCTGTAAGAGGCCCACAAGGCTGACAAGCGGGCCCGCTCCGTTTAAGTGGTGGCGTATCCCAGCCGGTACGCTTTCCTCTTCTGGAAGCGTATTCCTTGACCTCTCTGGACGGAATACGTTTTCGGTGAAAGGAAGCGTATTTCTGTCTTCACTGCCCTAAAGTACGCTTTCTCCGTTCAAAGGCGTATTTTCTCGTGAAGCAGACCGGAATACGCTTTCACTTCACGGAAAGCGCATTTCTGCCTAAATCCAGCCCCCGGCCCCGTTTCGTTGATATCTCCGCAACCGTAAGTCCAAACGGGTTGATTCTTTTTGCGTTGTCTTCGTATCGAGCTCCTCTTCAGTTTGGCATAAGTTTTGTGCCATGTTTTTATGTTGTTATTTGCTAGTCAAACAAAAGATGATGTTTGACTTTTTCGCCGTGCCTTTTTATAAAATGTTTTGCAGGGTTTTGCTTGTGTTGAAGATCCGGGAGTATTTCACACTCCTCTGGTGAAAGGCAAGCCACAATACCCTTTGCACCTTTGCAAAGCTTTGACGTGTCTTTAAAAATTGCTTTACCGTGATGTGCTTATATCGTTGACCGTGATCATGTTGCTATGATTGATGTTATCATTGCCATGCTATCCCTGATATTCTACTACTATACTATGTTTTGCCATGTTACATCCATGCTATGTTTTAATCATATCATTGCCCTGTTATACTCTGCACCATCGTAACCACAATAACATCATGTCAAGTTGATCATGTTATATCTATGCTAGTTCATGCTATGCCTGAGTTATGCTTAACTGCATTCATAATGTTGCCATGTTAAATAACTTAATATTTGTAACACGGATAAGTTCACCATCTAAAATGTGTTTGATCATATCTGAAACTGTCATGTTAATAGGCTATGCATTGCTATGATCTGATACACATGTTGCACCTGATGCTTGTGTTCGCTGTTGGAGATATGCTTCGTGACAAGTTGATCAGGTGCCACCAAACCGGACTTATCCATGCAGCCACATTTGCTTGTATGGGCAGGCCTTGATTCGGTCTGCCGGTGGGTTCTCTTACTTGTATCACCAAGTAGGGGGGGCTACCGCGCGCGCTGCCCATATCGGGCAGGCGGTGATAGTCCTGACAGCCAGTGTTGTTATGAGCTCAGTCCCCGTTGGGACAGTATTTGCCACAAGGTGGCCGAGTGGTTCTGGTGTTAACGTGGACACCTAACCATAGGGCTACCCAAGACGGAATGTCGGTGATGCGGTAAGAGGGACACTCGGTAGTATCGGTCTCGTTGGAGATGTCCTAGTCCACTCCTGCGGTGCGAGTTCCAAGGATCCTGTGGGACAAGTACCGGGTGCTGGATGGAGGAGGAACTCCATAATGTGGGTAACGTGCACAAACTCTGCAGAGTCAAAATCTATTCGAATAGCCGCGTCCTCGGTCATGGGACACAGTTCGTACTAGGTAACACCATATGATCAACTTGAGTACGGTGGCAAGTTTGTGGTAAGTGGATGGTTATACGATAAGTGGGTTGGTTGGGTGGTAACGAAGGACACCTAACCCGTTGGATGGTCGTGCGATGACCCGTTCGGTCATGCGACGACCCGTGGAAGTGAATGGTCACGAGGTGACCCGGTGCTTGAGTCTATAAGGACTCCGAGGTAAGCCACGTGATCGTGCGACGATCATGTGGGGTACATTGTGTGTGCATTAGACTTAATGCTGTTAATATGCTTGATGATTATCTGCTTGCATGATAGTGCTGCTCACCTGTTTAATTCACTAATATACCTTAACCTGTTGCCATGTTATTGTTTTGCCTTGTTGCATGGTTGTTGTGAGCTTGCAAGTACATTCAATGTACTGACCTGGCGTGTTATGCCAGATTTGCAGGCCGTGCTTTGGATACGTAGGACGACGTTCCCGGTGTTTGCGAGCTAGGAGGTGTCCCAGCCAGTGTCTGTGTGGATTGGAGTTCATCATCGCCGTTATTGTTCCGCTGCCGTCGATATTCCGCTGCTAGAGTTATGCTGTTGCTTGGTGTAGAACTGAGGCTAGCCTGAGGAGCAAGCTGTGTCTCCGCTAGCATTGTAATAGACCTCGTGTACCCCTATCTTCGGTAATAGAAAGTTGTTCAGTTCTATATCAATCAGTGATGTGCTCCAGAAGACTTGATCTCTGGGCTGGTGCATGGGGCGTTCTGGTCCTCTGAGCCGGGGTGCCACAGCTCGGTGGCCGCCTTCTGCTGCTGGTTTGCTGTTGTTATGAGGTCACGCATTCGGCGCGTCCTCTCCCGCAGCTCTTCTCCCTCCAAGTGCTCCAGCTCGGTGGCGATCTGCTCGGCAGCCCTCATGTTCTTCACAGGAGAATTGTATGAGATCTGCGGAGCGGCGATGGTGGATGATGTTGGTTGCTGGGCCCCTCCCAGCTCTCTTCCAACCTCTCGGCCTGCTGCTCGGAGCTCATCAATGACTGGGGGTGGGATAACGCGCTTCCTGATACCATGCGCTGCATTGTACTCCCGAACTGTTGCCTCCATACGGCGCTTTTCAGCGTCAATCCGATCTGACTGCTCCTTTAGAGCCCGACGCACCTTATCCAGCTCGGCATGAGCCACAGCTGGATCGGCGTGAAGACCCACAGGAGTGTTGAGCACATCCGGTGGGTTGCTTGGGCCTGGTGGTGATGTGGTTGCTGCCTCGCGGCTCGGGTCTCTGAAGTAGAGCTGTTGCGACTAGACGCTCCCGCCATCATAACCTCCGCACGGATGTGCGCAGTCGTGCCCTCTGTTCCCACGGCATCCGGCCCGCCTAGCAATGGATCCGTGAGCTCAGAAAACACCCGTACCTCCCCGGGAAAAACATCAGGAAGTGCCGCGACAAAAACACGATGTCCGCCGAAAGGAATGATGACGCCGCGCGGCAGAGGCATTCCTGCCCCAAACCGCGAGGCGTTGTCGATTACGTAGTCCCACGCTCCGCTCCTCATGACCAGGTCGGAGGCGAAGTGCACGCGCGATGCAGATGGTGGTCCCGTTCGGATCAGAACTCCAGTCGACTCCTCGGCCTGCCCCACGGTGGGCGCCAACTGTCGTCGATATGTAACGACAGATGCCATGGGGATGGATAAAGAGGGGGACAAACCGAGGTTAGTGTCGCTGTTACCGGAATCAAGAATAGGAACACACGGTGAGACACCACGATATACCAAGGTTCGGGGCTCTCCGTAGAGATAAAACCCCTAGTCCTGCCGAGCTAGCTATATGCAATAACTCTGGCTACAATGAATGCTCCTTGAGCTGTTTGAGATGAAGGAGAAGAGGGCTCTAAGCACAACTCTCTCCTTGCTCTCTCTGCGATGGGTGAAGTTGCAATAAGTTCTCCGTCCTCTCTCACGTAGGAGGGGTACCCAAGGCTCTTATAGGCCGAGCCCGGGGTACAAAAGTAAATGTACAAAGGGGAGGGCCCAGCTGTAAGCCTCAGACAAGCTAGGGTCCTCACATCCTGTTCTCCCGGATGACCCGGTGTAGACTTGCGGCTCACCATGCCGCTACTCTATAGACCTTGCTAATGAACAGTGAAGCTGGAGACCTAGGCCTGTCGGCCTGTCTGCGTGATCGGCGCTGGAGGAGACCGCACGCCTCTGACAGTCCCGATCTTCAGGGGTTGCGCATTGAATGCACTTGTACCAGGTGTCCGACCTGGGATTCTGCTCGGATGTTGCTCTATTTACTTCGGCCGAGTGCTTCCTGGTGAGGCCGATTGCACTCTCTTAGGGGAAATCGACCTCCGACCTGGACAGCTCGGCCCACTTCTTGCTTGGTCTTGCAGTTCGGCCTTGATTAGATCGGCGACCATCAGGTCGGTGATCTTTGCCTTGATGAATTGTTTCCCCTGGGTGACCCTACCCGGGGGTCATTACCCCGACAACCACTTTGGATGTTGATGGAGTAAAGGAGACACCCAAACACCCCTCACCCAACACTGCACAATTATAAAATGATGCTGCTCCTTCATATGCTCGTGCTCATGTTCCTATGCCGCATATTAATCATGTTGGGGACTGTCGGGGGGATGGACCAAGCCCATAACCCGGCATTAGGATCCATGGGCCGACTCACATATGAAAAACTCACGAAAGAAGACCCGGCCACGGGCCGGCTGCGCCAAGGAAAGAAGATCAAAGCCGTAGAAGGAATTCGACTTACCTTGTATAGCACATAGCATATTTGTAAAGTAGAATAGGACTCCACCTCGTGTCGGAGTCGGACTCGCGGAATACCGGGACCCGGTGCCTTTATAAGCCGAGGTCCATGGGATCCAGGGCCAAGAACAATCTCATCCAAGATAGGACTAGACACTTGTCGGCGTAACCTAGATCTCATCGAGACTAAGTTTACGAGCCGACTCCCTTGTAATCGATCAACCGACTCTTCTTTCGAGAGTAGGAACCCATAATAATAAGAAGCAGGAGTAGGATTTTACCTCGAGACAAAGAGGGGCTGAAACCTGGGTAAATCGCCGAATCTCTTGTCCATGTCGACTCTCTCCACGAAATCGCCTCACAGCAAAGGTCACATGTTAAGTTTGACTCTTTGGACATCTGCCGTGACTTTTCCACAACAGGGACCCCCCCCCCCCCGTTTGGATCCTGACTCATTTGGTAAATGGAAATTAGCTATTGAGTCGTATATTCGGAGCGCTTCCACCCAATTGTGGTGGATCATCAAGAGAGGCTTTCAACCAGAAGATCTCGCGAGTCTATCTCCTAGAGAAGAGGTTGATGAGCAACTTAATGACACTGCCTGTCACATGCTCCGGTTGGCCATGCTTGAGGAGTCCAAAGATCACATTGCTCTTCTGAAGACGGCCAAAGAAATTTGGATTACTCTTGGGGAAATCTTTGAAGGGGACATTAGTGTGCAGATATCTCGGTTGGCTATTCTCAAGCAAGAAGTCAACATGTTCGTAAGGAAGGATGGTCAATCTGCAGAACATGTTTACCGTAGACTCAAGTCCATTGTATTGGATTTGAGAAACTTTGGATGCACTTGGGCGGATGACAACTTCATCAAGGACAAATTCATGGGTGCCATGATCCTAACGGATGACACCATGGTCACCATGATACATTAACGCCCTGATTTTGACCAATTGACCCCAAATCAAATTGTGTCATCCTTCACCACCAACTCTTTGTTGAAATCCATGTCCTAGCAAACCCTTGACCTTGTTCATGGGATATGGGATAAATAGCTCCAACAGTCTTGCTTTGAAAGCCAAGAAGACGGTCTCCCCCTCCAAGTTGGTTGAAGTGGAAGAATATTATGAGGATGAAGATGAAGCCTCTTGCCCGGCAAATGACTTTGAGGAAGACTTGGCCCTTTTGGTCAAGAAATACATGGGCACCATGGCTACAAGTGGGAAGAACCTAAAAGGAAAAACCTTTGGGAGAAGAAAGTGCTACAATTGTGATAGTCTGAAGCACTTTGTTGCAGATTGTCCCTATGAGAGAAGAGAAGACAAATCTGAGAAGCTTGTATTCAAGAAGAAGAGCTTCAACAAGTTTGCCAAGAGGCGTGGTGACAAGGCACTAGTTCATGAAGAATACTTATCCGGGGATGATGAAGATGGTGATGATGAGAACAAAGGCATGGTCGCGTTTGCCATGCACTCCAAGTCCTCCTCCACCTCATCAAGCCTCTTCGACTCCCCCAATGAGAACAAGCCCAACTCCCACCGGTGCCTCATGGATAAAGAGGTAATATCAAAGTCTTCAATCCATATGCCATCATCTCCCGTTCCCAACTTTTCGCAAGAAGAGTTGGAGGATGAGTGTGAAGATGATGGTGTCGATTGTAGTGAGGAAGCCTCATTAGCCTTCATGAAGAGACTTAAAGGAGAATCCCTTGCTCGTTTCCTCAACATGATGAAGTCACTCACAGAATGTGATGGCTATATCGATAATGTGGAAACCCTCCTAATAGAGGAAAATGAGAGAAATGACCTCCTTGAGAAAAATCTCCATGAAGTCGAAACCATGAGGGCCTCACTTGAGGAAACCGTCACTTCAAATGAGATAGACTTTGTTAAAGTCAATGATGCGTTAGAACTCTCTCTTGAAATTAAGCATGATCTATTGGATAAAATTGCTAAGCTTAAAGTTGTTCATGGTGAACTCGGTGAGGAGTATAAACTCCTTAAAAAGAGCCACAAGCTCATAAAAGGGGAGCTTATAAATCTCACTAAGGCTTACAATCAACTTAAAGCTTACACTCTTAAGTCTCTTGCTACTTTCCCTCCCAATGATGCATGTGCTTATAACTCCATTGATTATGCATCTCTACTTGTTGAGAACAAGAAGTTCAAAGATCAACTTGAGAAAGGTCTTGTGTCTTGTATTCAAGGTG
The DNA here is from genome assembly GCA_950022295.1 of Bromus sterilis. Taxonomy (NCBI): domain Eukaryota; kingdom Viridiplantae; phylum Streptophyta; class Magnoliopsida; order Poales; family Poaceae; genus Bromus; species Bromus sterilis. Next base: position 93,648,229 of record OX465595.1, read on the forward strand.
AACAGTACTTGAATGAACTTTTGAGTAATCAAAAGGAATGTGTAGCCAAGGAGGGAATCAGATATGATCCCTCTCAAAAAATGAAGAAGAACAAGCACAAGAAGAAAAAGAAAAAGAAGAAGAAGAACCAAGCTACTCCTCCTCAACAACAAATCACATTTGTGAAAGAAGGGCACAAGGAGAAGGAAAAGGTAAAGGAGAAGGTTGGAGAGGAAGCCATCACAAAAGAGATGGTTCCCTCTTCTAATTATGCCGTCATGAACAATCCATCTTATGTCCTTTTGAGAAGGAATGATGGTTATACTTTTGCTAAATTTGTTGGCACTAATTATGATGATTATGCATGGACTATTTGGGTTCCTAAGACCCTTGTTGCTAACTCTCTAGGACCCATTGAAAAATGGGGACCTAAAAAAAAGCTTCATTCTCGTAGGACTATGCCTCTCGCAGCACTCAATGGGTGATTGATAGTGGTTGCACCAATCATATCACCGGAGGCAAGGATATGCTCGTGGATTTCGTTGACTCGCTCCAGTCATCCTCGGACATCTCCTTTGGCGACAATAGCAAGGGCAAGGTATTGGGATTGGTAAAGTTTGTCATCTTGAGTGATTCTTCACTCAAAAATGTCATGCTTGTCCAATCCCTTCACTACAATCTACTTTCCACTATCCAATTGGCACGCGCCGGTTATGACTCGCTTTTTAGTGAATTTCATGTGACCGTCTTTAAAAGGGATATTATCAAAGTGGTCTTCGTTGGGCATGTTGAAGGCAACCTTTATGTGGTTGATTTCTCGAAAGAGAGCACTCACCTAAAAACATGCCTAATGGCCAAGGCCGACGTGGGGTGGCTATGGCACCGTAGGCTAGCCCACGTCGGTATGAGAAATTTACAATCCCTTATAAAGGGGGATCACGTTGTTGGACTAAGCGATGTTTCTTTTGCCAAAGATCGTGTTTGTAGTGCTTGCATTGTGGGAAAGAAACATGAGAAGCAACACAAGGTGAAGACTATCATCACATCGACGAGGCCTCTTGAGCTCCTTCATTTGGATCTTTTTGGGCCTCCATCATATGATAGTTTGGGTGGGAGGAGGTATTGCCTTGTCATTGTCGACGACTATACAAGATATACATAAGTTTTCTTTCTCAAGACCAAGGATGAGACTCAAGAGACCTTTATATCATTTTCCAAAGAAGCTCAACGTCAACATCAATGTGAGATTATGGCTATTCGAAGTGACAATGGTGCCGAGTTCAAGAATTACACTATGGATGAGTTCTTGAGTGATGAGGAGATCAAACATCAATATTCCGCGGCCTATACTCCTCAACAAAATGGTGTTGCGGAGAGGAAGAATATGACTCTTATTGAGATGGCAAGGACAATGCTTGACGAGTACAAGTCTCCATACAAGCTTTGGGCCGAAGCCATCAACACCGCGTATCATGCCTCTAATAGGCTATATCTCCGCAAGCTCAAGAACAAGACACCGTATGAACTCTTAACCGGTTGTAAGTGTTTCATTCTCAACAAGAAAACCCGGTTAGCTAAATTTGAGGCTAAAACATATGAGGGAATATTTGTTGGATATTCATCAAACTCTCATTCGTATCGAGTTCTCAATAAATCCACGGGATGTATTGAGGAGTCATCGAATGTGGAGTTTGGCGAGGATAATGGCTCCCAAGCCAAGCAAATTGTTCCAAGTGTTGTAGGTGATGAGGATCCTTCTCAAGTTATAAGGACCATGGGGATAGGCCACATTCTTCCACAAGAAACACCCCAAGTCCAAGTAATCGAAGGAGTAAGAGTCCCTCTTAAGGAATCCCCTCAAGGGAAGTCATCATCTCCACCACAAGTGCAAGATGCTTCGGGAGCACAAGCACCTATCCAAGAACAAGATTAGGTCCCTCAAGCTCCCAAGCAAGATCAAGGGCAAGCTCAACCTCATGATGATGAGCCTATCATTGAGGCTCAAGATCAAGCTCAAAAAGTGGTCAAGATCAAGTGCAAGAAATTGTCTCTCCACCAACTAAGAAAAAACAAGTTCGAGTTTCTCCACGAAGAATTCAACCAAGTGAAGAAGAACTTGAAAAGAAGAGACAAAAAGCGGCATTGAGACTTAAAATGCTTCAACACTCCACCGACAACATCCTTGGAAGCATCACAAAAGGGGTAACTACTCGTAAACGTTTGGAAAACTTTTGTGAACATCACTCGTTTGTCTCTTCTATTGAGCCCCCCAAGGTAGATGAAGCTCTTAGGGACCCGGATTAGGTAGAAGCTATGCATGAAGAACTCAACAATTTTACTCGCAATAAATTTTGGACACTTGTTGCAAGACCCAAGGAAAATCATAATGTCATTGGGACCAAATGCGCCTTCAAGAACAAGCAAGATGAGCATGGTCAAGTAACGCGTAACAAGGCAAGGTTAGTGGCACAAGGGTTAACCCAAATTGAAGGTTTGGATTTTGGTGAAACATTTGCCCCCGTTGCCTGTCTTGAGTCCATTCGCATCTTACTTTCTTATGCCTCCCATCATGAATTTAAATTATATCAAATGGATGTTAAGAGTGCATTTCTAAATGGTCCTTTGAGTGAGTTAGTGTATGTCAAAAAACCTCCCGGTTTCGAAGACCCCGAACACCCCAATCACGTTTATCAACTTCATAAGGCTTTGTATGGTCTCAAGCAAGCACCTCATGCTTGGTATGACCACCTTACGACAATTTTAATCGAGAAGGGGTTTGAGATCGGGTTAATAGATTCCACTCTCTTTACAAAGAGAGTAAACGGAGATTTGTTTGTATTCCAAATATATGTTGATGATATTATCTTTGCGTCTACTAACCATACTTGCAATGTTGAGTTTCAAAATCTTATGACCAAGGAGTTTGCCATGTCTATGATGGGTGAGTTGAAGTTCTTCCTCAGATTTCAAGTCAAGCAATTGAGGGGAGGGACTTTTATTAACCAAGCAAATTATATTCAAGACATGCTCAAACGGTTCGGGTAAGATGATGCCAAGCCTATGAAGACTCCAATGCAAACCAATTGGCAACTTGATCTCGATCCCAATGGTAAAGATGTGGATCAAAAGGTATACCGCTCTACGATCGGTTCTTTGCTTTACCTTTGTGCATCTAGGCCGGATATTATGTTAAGTGTGTGTACGTGTGCAAGATTTCAATCCGCTCCCAAAGAAAGCCATCATATGGCCATGAAACGGATCCTTCGATATTTGGTTTATACCCCAAACTTGGGACTTTGGTACCCCAAAGGATCTTCCTTCAAGTTGGTTGGATATTCGGATTCGGATTGGGCCGGTGACAAGGTGGATCATAAGTCCACATCCGGTTCATGTCAATTCTTGGGGAGGTCCTTAGTAAGTTGGTCCTCCAAGAAGCAAAATTTTGTTTCTCTATCTACCATCGAAGCCGAGTATATTGCCGCAGGAAGTTGTTCTGCCCAATTATTATGGATGAGGCAAACTTTGATGGATTATGGTGTCAAGTGTGACAAAGTGCCTCTATTATGTGACAATGAAAGTGCAATAAGATTGCGGACAATCCCGTGCAACATTGCCGAACCAAGCATATTGATATTTGTCATCATTTTCTTCGGGATCATGTGGCACGAGAAGACATTGATCTCTTTCATGTGGGCACCGAGAAGCAACTTATGGATATTTTCACAAAGCCACTTGATGAAGCAAGGTTCCGTGAGTTAAGGCATGAGCTAAATATCGTGGATCTTAGTAACATGGGTTGACGATCTTGCATACACACACTAGCTATACTATAGCTTGCTTAGATGTAGGCACATAAGTAGGGGGAGTAGAATTCTCTCAATAATTCCGACATAACCCTACTTGTGCATAAAATGATCAAAATCTTTCACATCCGCCATAAGATGGTACTTGTGCTTCAAAGATGAGTAGTGAAGAAGGGCCCAAGGTTAAAATCTTTGTGGTTCCGAACCACATACACTCAAACATGGTGACCTTCGGGTCACCGCCTTTTTCCGCTTAATTGCGTTGTTTGTTTTTCGGGTCGTTTAGATCCTTGTTTTCCCAACCCCCCCAGATAGGAATAGATTCCCCTTTAACCTTAGATGCCCTATCCCATTCCACTCTTATCTCATAAGACATTCTTATTTCGCTCCGTGCAAATGCTCTCCATATACACCTTCCGTAGATTAGGGATTCTTGCGCGATGCTACTCAAGGGAAAGTTTACGGTTTTCACCTAGGGGAGAGGTAAGGATAATCATCTAGCTTCCTCCCTCCGTGAAAACTGAAGAAGTTTTCTCTGAGTACCCCGTTCCCATGGGGTGTACCGTGAGCACGGGGCCCCGTGCACACGGGCCATGACCCCCGTGCGCACGGGATTATGCGGTTTTCACCTGGGTATATAGGCACGGGTGTGGGGAGGCAGTTTTCCTTCTCCTCACTTTCCCCCTCACGCCCGTGGACTTCCCATCCGCCGCCGCCATCGCCTCGGGTGCCCCCGGCCGGCTCCTCCGGCCTTGCACCACCCCCTCCTCGCTGTTGGCCACCATGGCCTCCTCCGGTGAGGATCCCTCCCTTGCATCCCTGTTTTTCTTGGTCTATTTCCTGTAGGATGGAAGATCTCTTCAGATCCATGGTGTTAGGGTTGTTCTTCCTGTGAATCAGTAGATCAGTGTTGTTTTTAGGCCTGGTGCCACCTCCTCAGCCCGTCCCTCCCCTCCTCGCGAGGTTTGAGCGATGGCTGGGAGGACCCCGTGCGCACGGGCCCTCCTGCCCACGGTACTGAACCGTGCGCACGGGCCTTCCAGGCAGAACCAACACAGAACTAGTGCTTTCCATCATCCTTTTTGTCCATTGTATCTGAGCATTTGCACGTGTCTTGTCTGTCGTCTATAGACTGCCCCGACCACCCGGCTGTGTTCGTTTGTCGCAAGCGTGCCAAGGACGGTGATGACACCGTCTCTCGTCTTCTGCAGTCGTCAGAGGGACTGGGAGAGGGTTCCCTAGCAGGTGGCCGTCCTCGCCGCTGTGCTTCTGCCAAGGAGCCCATTGTTGAAGACAACACCAGTTATGAGGAGTCTGATTCTGAGGGTGCATATCAGCCTGAACGTGAGCCCTCTCCGGTGTCTGGTTTCATGGATGAAGATGATGAAGAGGATGAAGAGAGCTCAAGTCCCGGTGCGCACCCGATTCCAGGTGGTCGGAATGTGGCCAACAATTCGGTCAGTGAGTGGACTCAGCCCGAGTATTGGGCTTTCCGTCAGCAGGATCCTTATGTGGCTGCTACTGAGCTTGACATGGACCCAAAATTCCGCAACTGGTACCAGCGCCACATATTTCATGAGTTGATGATGACCAAGGCAAAGAAGTTTGCTCCCCACAAGCAGATAAATGTGGAGCACCTGCGGGACAATGCTCATATCTACCCCGGGGTGTATGATGCTCTTGGCCGGCTGGGGATCATTCCTTTCTGCCAGATCACGCACAAGCACAATGAGGACCTCGTCATGCAGTTCATTGCCACGGTCTATTTTCATAATGATGATGCTCATACTATGCGGTGGATGTCTGGCACGGTTGTGTGTTCTGCTCCCTTTGCCAAGTTTTCTGAGATTATGTCGGGACCCGGGGTTAGCGTATGTAATTCCAGTCACGATACAATCACATGGAGAGCCGAGAACCGTACCCACTTGTCTAAGCAGACAAGGCCAAGCACAGAACGTTCTCGGTAAGCATCGAACGTGAGGGGCATCCCATTCAGGCCGGATGATCAACTGAGATGGGTCCTCATCGTCCGCTCACAAGTCTAAATGCTTATGGGTGGTGAATCCCATACTCATAGACAAGTCGCCTCAACCATGTTATCGATTGAATCCTAACTCTTACATATACTTACTCCAGCCCGATCACTTAGTCGGGGGTCTAGGGCGGGCTCGATCATACAACAAAGTGTGCACGTGACAGAGTCACGAACAATCGCATCGCGATGCCCCAAGCTGTGCACATCTAAGGGCCACTTGGTGTATAAAAGACCGCCAGCTAGATCACAACTAAGGTCTCGAAAACCCATACTAAGACATGCATGTTATAAACATACACGTAGCACACATGCCTAGTATGAACAGCAGGTATCATCACATAACTCTACAAAGTACTCTTTATAGATATACACATAGAGCATACAAAGATCACATGTATGTGATCAACATTACATCATACACCGGAAGCAAATTAGGTTTGAGTACAGACAAGTTTAACAAATGGCTTAGAGAAGCCTTGTAAACAAACATGCCCTTCCACGAGGGACCAGACTGCTGTCTGGGACTATGCTAACTTAGTCAACGTCGAGCTTCATGAAGGTGACTCCATCGGGATCCGTTCTCATCTAAAACATAGAATAAGCAAACGTGAGTACAAAGTCGTACTCAGCAAGACTTACATCAGAACTAAACTACTCATGCTCAAGTATCAAGGTAAAGGGAGGTGGGGTTCAACATGCAGAAGTGCCAGCTTTGAATTGGCTAATCCTGTACTACGAGTACCAGACTTTGAGGTAAGAAGCGTACACGAGTCCACTACATCTCCAAACAATACACCACTATGGTTACTTCCCCGACTTCCCCACGAGGAAGCCCACCATAGCACTCACGCTTATCTTGCGGATTTTATAAGTATCCATTCAAGTTGTCTATGATCAAGTAGAGGTTTCCAAGTAGTCCATAACCGCGGACACGGCTATTCGAATAGTTCATTAACCCTGCAGGGGTGTACATCTTCACACGCGTGTCATCACTTATCACCTCGTTCTTGGCATACTTCAAGCGGATGTCGGACGTGGATGAAACCAAGGCACTAACCTCACATCACCTTCTCTAATCCAGGAGTCGACTACCTGAGTTTGGCACCGCTCGAGAGTCCGGCCGGTTCCACGAAACGGACTCAGATAATGTAAGGGACCGAGACGCCACCTCTGCCAGATGGTTTCACTGCCTCACAAGTCCACCCACATATCTAGGATGATGCAACCTTTTCTTCATTCTTTTTCTATGCACATGCCAAATGGAAAGCCCGAATCTATTGTGACTCCTGGACCGGATCGGGTACGTAAAGAGGCCAAACGGGGCTCCCATAAAACCCTACATGTGGTCATACTCTTTGTCTTGGATCACAAAACAGGAACTCGGGGCCTAGGGTAGTGTTCAACGAGACAACCCACTGTGTACTCCTACACAACCTCTCATCGTTCACCTTTGCTTAGGGTGGATTCACCAACACGTTTCACTTTCGTCAACACCACTGTGTTCATTCCATCCCGACTCACAATCAAAACATCCTCATTGTATCACTAAGCAGCAAAAGCAGTAACAGTTGCAGGGGCCACATGCTCATCATTCAACTCCTAAATCTGCTAGGATTGTGGTTTGCTTAATACGGTGACAGAATGATAGGTCATGCATCGGAATGGTTTCAACTATGCGAAAGAACGTGTCTCGGTGATCTCCTAAACATGCATAAGCGAGACTGAGAGGGAAAATAGGATTTTATAGACATGATCAATGGGGTTTGCTTGCCTTGCTGACGAGATTCGATATCGGTGTCTTCAACGAAGGGGGTGGCCTCCGGTTCCGGTTGCACGTCTATCGAGCAAACAATCAAACAAGGTATAAATTTATTTGCAATGCATCAAACACATGATCAATATTGAAATGGTGATGTTCTTGGTCACAATATGGGTACAATTCCATTTAAAAGAAGTCAAATGCAAAGTCATTTGCAAATGTGCTTCAAATTTGAATTTGAATTAAAGCCATATGGATGTTTTGCACTGTTCACCCATTTTAAAATGGTCAAACATGAAAACAGAGCCCATATTCATAATCCTTGGATTTTTCTGATAATCTTTCATATATTATATGTTTAAATTGGAGTTAGTATGAATTTTCTATGAATTTCCAAAGTTTAATTGATTTTCTGGATTTTTCTGTAATATTTTAAATCATTTCTATTTTCTGGAATTAAATTATTGCGCCAGCATGGCGTGGGGGTGACGTCAGGGGGGGGGCTGACCAGTGGGTCCGGGCTGTCAGCCTCAGTGGTTAATCACCCGGTTTGAATTAACTTAACAGAGGGGTTAAGGGGGGGGGGGCTGGCCCACATGTCATGGACTCGGGGGGGTTAAGCTAGTGATTAGGTTAGGTTAATGGCAGGGTCGCCGAAGTGTTGCCGGAGACTCGCCGGAGTTTGGATTCGGGCACGGGGAGTGGCGTGGGTGGCATGGGCGTGTAGCCCGCAACCTCGCGCACCCGTTCATGCCATCTGGGCAACGAGGAGGGGCCTCGGGCCACGGCTAGGTCGAAGACAGCGGCGGCCGGAGCACTGGAGCGGGCGGTTCTTAGCTACGGGTCACGGTGAGAGGCGCGGAGGAGCTGGGGCGAACGGGGAGCTCACCCTGGTGCTAGTGGAGCCGTCGGGGAGGCCGGAGGGTGGCTGGACGGAGGAGAATCGCTCGCCGGTGTCCACTGTGCCCGGCGGTGGCTCGGTGAAGAGGACGTCGTCGCCGTTGGCTCCCGATCCAAATTGAAGGCGCAACTCGATGAAGTCGATGCCGGGGAACCTCGTGGACAACTTGCGGCGTCGAAAGGGGCACGGTGGCCACGAGCTCTACAGCGGCGTGCTCTGCTAGGGCTACGGGTCGGCTCGGTTCTCGCCGGGGAGGAAGGGGAGGAGGGTCCAAGCGAGGGGGAAGAGGCAGGGGAGGTGCCCAGGGCCGCCACGGCGCCGCTAAGGAGGCAGAAGGCAGCCAGGCAGCTGCCTGGCGCCCATGCCGTGGCCGCCGGCGAGCAGCCTGCCTGCCTGGCTAGGGGTTGAAGACGCATGTACCCCTGGAGGGCTGGGCTGGCTAGCTGGGCCAGGTGGGCCAGGTAAGTGGCCTTTGGCCCTTTCCTTTTTTTTAAATTTCTTTCTATTTTTCTTTTTCTGTTGTTTGTTTTGCCCCAAATAAAAAAATAGCAGAGCATTTTTAAAAATCATGAAAACTTTTATGTGGGCTTATAACATGTATAGCTAGCCACTCATAAGTTTTGGTGATTTTTGAAATTCAAACAATTTGAATTTAAATTCAAATTGGAGTTTAATTTAATTTCCAAGCCACTTTTTGAATATTAGAAAATTCCATGTGCATGGGATTGATCCCAAACCACTTTTAAAATGATCAGCAACATTTCTAGGAATTTTCCAATCAATCAAATGATTTTTGGAAAAATATTTTTATCTGGCCATTTGAATTAAATTCTCAGGGCTTTCTGCTTCCCCATTTTTGAATTTCATTTGAATTTTTGCATGATGCAAAGGGATCAAACAATCCTAGCACTTACCCTAGTTGGGGTTCTGACAGATTAACCCTCAGTACCAGTTATTCTCTGACCCTCATCCAGACTTTGACGTGATTTCTGAGACTGGGAGGGACAAGGATGAGATTGTGTTTGCGTACAAGCAAGAGAAGTCATTTTCACTGGTTCGATTAAGGATTTTAAGCCCACCTATGATACACTGCGTCACATCCTTCGATACACTCTTACACCGAAGGCGGGTGACTCTCATCACCTGCGTTCCTCTATGCTTGAAATCTTTCTGATGGTGAAGGAGCGCAGGAAGGTGGACGTTCTGGACACCATGTTCTTTGAGACCCGTGAGTGTGTTCGTCTGAGGAAGTCGTTGATCTATGCTCCGTTCATCTAGGCACTGATTGACTCTGTGTGCCCTGTGAGGTTTATTCGTGCATCTCAGTACCCAGTCACTGAGCTCAAGAGAGATCTAAACTAGAAGCCTCATGCCCCTGCTCCTTATGTCGCGCCCAAGGTGGGGCGCAACCCAAGGCCTGAGGACTGTGCTACCTACACTCCGGGCTGCTCCTCTTCCTCTAGGATCTCTCGCTCAAAGGATCCTCCTGTTGGTGATGATGCTCCTGATGCCTTCACGCGCCGCGAGAAGAAGACCCTATTCAAGACCATCAACGACATGTTCAATATATGCCAGTCTATTCAGAAGAGGCAAATCAAGGACAACAACTGCATCAAGGCAGAGAAGCGTGCCCTCAAGGCACTCAAGGCCTAGGAGTCCGGGACCCCAGCTCCTCCTGGTCCAGAGGACACGGACAGTCAGATGACATCTCAGTCCTTCCCCATGGCCAACTGGCGCTTTGATGATGATGATGATGCTTCGAGCCAGCCGTCGGTCGTCTAGTACCGTTAGCATCGCCTTTTCCCTTTTTGGCGTCTTGTTGACAAAGGGGGAGAAGAGTTCTATTTAGGGATCGTGTGTTGGTTAGGTTGCGATCCATAGTGAGACCTTGTTCGTTTGTTTTATGTTGGCTTGTGGCACTTTCAGTATTTCCTTTCCAGTACTTGTGTGGATGTGAGCCACTTTATCTTGTTATGTGTGAGACTATGTGCATTATGCTATCTTCTATCTATGTCATGATATTTCATATGCCTTCTTGCATGTTTTTTATATCATGTCATTTCCATGTATAGTCTTGCACAATTGTTTAGCTCACATTCTCATCTTCGTCATGTGATCTATGCTTGTCATTGATATTTTTCTAAATATCACTTGAGGTACTTGTGCAATGGTTATCTTAGTTCATATGCATCTCTCATATCATTGCACTTGGCTATTTACATAGGGGGAGACCTATTGTTGTATGTGTATTGCATTCAAACGCAAACACTTTTATATGCATACATCAAGGGGGAGCCTTCTATGCTAAATAGTTTTTTCATGGCACCTTTAATTTGTATATCTTATTTCCATGCTCTAACCATATTGTCATCAATTCACCAAAAAGGGGGAGATTGAAAGTGCATTTACTCCTAAATGGTGTTTTGGTATTATGACAATGTGGTTAGTGGGACTAATGACGGTTGATAAAGATTTATCTCAGGCCATTTGTCTCGTGGAGGGTTACTAATTTTGGAGGATGATTGGCCCCGACGCAAAAAGATAAAAGGCGTGGTTTTCCTGTGACTCAAATGTTTATTTTCGGTTTGATTTGAGTCGTAGGATCACCGCACTATTAAGAGGGGTCAACGAGGATTAGAGCATGTGTGGGAACACATTTTTCATGTCACCAAGCCTCCCACAAAACTCTCCGGGAGATGTGTACTTTATATGTGCAATGGAGGGCTTCACAGTGGTGTGATCAGAAAAGTTTCTGATCACCCCGTGTGCACGGGGTACTCAGGAACATTCTAAGTAGCCCGTGCGCACGGGGTCTCTGACCCCCGTGCGCACGGGGTACCCCGCACCCCACTGAGTAGCCCGTGCGCACGGGGTCTCTGACCCCCGTGCGCACGGGGTAGGTGGATACTCTCTGAGTAGTCCGTGCGCACGGGGATCACTTAGCCCGTGCCCATGGGGGTCCAACGGCTGGATTCCCCACCTACTCCCCTTGCACTATAAAAGCACCCCTTCTTCCAGCTCCAACCCTAACTTCTCCCCCCTTGCTTCCATTGCTAGACCTTCATTTTTCTCATTCCTCTCAAGTCCTCCACCCAAACTTGTTGATCTTTTGGGATTTGAGAGAGCAAGGCCCGATCTACATTTCCACCAAACTGTTTTGTGTTCCTCGCAAGATTTCTTCACAGTTGACTTTGTTACTCTTGGAGCTTTGGCTCCTAGGCGGCTAGGTGTCCGCCCGGAAGCTTCCTTGCTTGTGGTGTGCTCCGGGAAGTTTGTAAAGGTGTGGTGGTCGCCTTCAAGACCAACCCCTAGTGATTCGAGGCTCATCCTTTGGGGGTGACTCGAGAATGGAGAATACGGCGAGCTACATTGTTGGTAGCGCTCTCAAGGATTGATCACCGCTCCAACGGAGATTAGCACTCCCTCAAAAGTGTGAACTTCGGTCAACCAAATCTCCACGTCTCCGTGTCACTTGTGGTTTATCCTTTCCGCACCTTTACTTGTACTAGCTTCATATGCTTGTTGGATTGCTATTGTATTTGTTGCCTAGCATTTGAGTTTAGCTTGCTTGCCACATAGGGTTATTCATCTAGAGCACATCTAGAGAATCTTATTTATCCGCTTAACCCTAAAAGTTGTTAATTTAAGTTAAATTTGTTAGTCACCTATTCACCCCCCCCCCCTCTAGTTGACCATATCGATCCTTTCAACCGAGTTAGTAGGTTAGTCCAAATATGTGTAAAAAGATATGAAAGTGTAGCAAAACACATAGCAATGTCACCTAAAAGAGCATGTAACAAGCAAAAAAAGATACGTTTGGGACGTATCAACATCCCAGTTTAAATAACCACTAATCAACGTTGACAACTAAACTAATGGCTGGGCCCCACATTTTGGTGTTTCAAAATGATGTTTGTAATGGCTATATTATGGCATAACATTGGATGCTAAACATGATGGGTAGTTACAATTCAACATATTCTGATCACCGTTTGGGTATTCTCTTTTATATATCATGTAGGGGAGACTCTCATGTACTGTGATGTTGTTCATTAATTGAAATGTAATGTATATTGTGTGCTCAATTATCATTGTAAGGTTGCACCATGTCCAGCTTATCATGTGGGACCCGACTGTCAGTTTTGTTGTCAAAGTTGCTAATGGGCTATTTAGAATGGGTAATAACAGAATAGTTGTATACGTGGTGGTGAGTGCAAAAAATATGTAAACCTCGTGGTTTGTGCAACGAAGTGAGCTAAGACTGGTGGAAATTGCAATTCCCTCAACTGACGTTGATTCTTGGTAATTTTGTTTCGAGTCTATGTTTGTGTATGAATTAGTGAAGTGCATTGAAGTTAAATCTAACTGAAAAAACTCATATATCTATGTGTATGTGCATATTCTATCATACCTGAACTCAAACTAATTTATTTTTAGAGTTCGTTTCATATTTTGGAAATAGAAGATATGAAGAGACATTTATCACGTGTGCATATGGCAAGACTATCTACGCCAGTTCGATTTGGTACTTTTTGTATCCCTGCATTATTATTTGTAATTTTATCATGTTTATCTATTTTATTGGACTGATGAGATTGAGTTTAAATTCTAAATTTATTGAGTAAATAAGCTTTTTTGTATGTTTTCGCACGGGGTATTCTCTTATAAATATTACAAGGTATTTTTGGATAGTTATAAGGGTATAAAAAATTATATGTTGCCAAAATTTTGTTGAGCCCAGGCTGTGCTTGAATTCTGGTTCTGCCACTTATCATTGCATATTGAAGATAACATAATTGTAGTGTAAGAAGAACATCCCTCTACAGGGGAGGGGAAGAGAGGAGAGAGGTGGGGGCTGGGCCTGGGTGGGCCTCGACCTCGGCGTAGTTTAGTTTTTTTTGTTTTGTTTTGCTTTTCTTTTGTTTCTTTACCGTTTTATTATTTTTGGGTATCAAATGTTTTTAGAAAAATGCGACAACAGTCCCAATAATTGTGTTAAACCGTAAAGTGATGCCACAATAAGTTTGGGCATTAATTAAATTCATTTGAATATTGTTATTTATTTTAAAAGGCTTTTTGGTGTTGTTTTGCTACTGTTATCTTTTAATTGCATTATTTAAATAACTTAATAAATTCACATACCAATATTTATAAGACCTACTGATTTTTAGGCATTTAATAAAATTGGTTTCATAATTTTTAGTGCATTTAAAATTTCTACTTGTTTATTAAATTTACCATGGCCATTTAATAATCCCTAAGCTTCCGGTTTTATTCCTTAATATTAACAAATCATTTTAATTAAAATAACCAATACCATAGTAACATGGCTTAATGATTGCTAGGCATCCCATTAATAGGTTTCATCATTGTGGTTTATCTAATATTTTCATTTTATTTTAATTTATAAAACAATTTGATAACCCCACAACGTTGGGTTCATAATTATCATTGACTTGTGATTATTCAAATGGCTAGGAGTTAACTTGGTTTAAGTTTTTGCATGATGGTTATCAATCACCCATAAATTCTTGGAGCAATTCAATAGTCCACACAAATTTGTGAATTTTATCAGGGTTGAAATTTGACAGAGCTATGATCAAAGGTGATCGTGGCTTGATCATCAACAGTAATGATCACTAACAGTGGAATCACTGTAGTGATTACTGTACTGGATGTGAGGGTGTTACAAATCTCCACCACTACAAAGAATTCTCGTCCCGAGAATTAAAAGTAGAGTGAGGGGCAAGGTTCCGGTTTCGCCTTCTAACAAATCTTCCGGTTCTTGTTGTCCTACTCGAAGAATTTAATCCTGCATGTTGAGGTCTTCATCTCTTTGCATCGGTGCATCTCGATGAGTTTTCATCCTCTCCTCGGGGTCTTCATCGCACTTACGAACAGGTTAAAAGATAAATCTTAAGGGGGTCGGATCGATACAAGATCAATTAAATGGGGTTGCTCAAGGGTATGGGGTACAAAGTCCTTCCGAGTTTAACATTAGGGAAGTACATCGTGAGAAGTTTCAAGCGGTTAGGCACGTATTCGGTGCCGATGACGGAAGATGGGAAAGGGGCCCCGATCATCAGACACCAGCACTGAGTCTGATATCGGACGAAATATGACAAGGTAGAGGACAAGAGTCAGGTTTCGGTCCTGTGGAACTGTGGCTTAGAGTGGTGGCATATTACGTGATCACGATGCAAGGATGGTCAGCTATGTCGGCAACAACATCAGTACCAGGATCAGTGGACATTGAGAACCATTTTCCTGCTCGTTAATACGAGGCGGACCAATTGGCAAAGTTCTCGTCCCAGTGGTTACCAAGATGTCATCAACAATGGCAACAAGGGTTACTGACGAGGTTGTACACCGAGGTGTTTACATAAGCAGGGGAATTATCACTGCTTAGATAAGATACATTACAAGAAAGGTTAAACAAACCAATGGAAAAGAAATTGTGATGATACACAAGTATCAGTTGTATATCTTTCCCAAGGGAAAGCAGAGCACGATGTACACGACCAAGTTGTATTGGCAGAGAGTCAAGGGTGTTTGTCGATGATAACACCAATCATCGAGGGCAAGGATGGTATTGCACACGATGAACCCAATTGACACATGGAATAAGCCATGTAAGATTAGTCGGATCATAATCCACGAAAAGGGTCGGATGGTTCGCAAAGGATCTGATGTGAGTATCGGCACTCAACCAGAAGGAGAAAGAATGCAAAGGCATCGGGTGATAGAAGCATCAGAATAATCCGATTCTTAAGTACAAAGGAATTATGACTTCCAGATCGGGAGGGGGATGCAATCATCCATACGGACTTATCGGTGGCATGGGATTGCAAAGGCGATGAACACGCAGGTTCTCGAGAATTTATCAGAGTTTAACCTCTGAAATCTTCAGGTGAAGCAGGCGATCATCTGGAATGTAGGGCTCTCCGGAAGGAAGGAGGTACGAGAACCTAAAGTCAGAGTTAATAAAACTTACCAGCAAGGATAAGAGAGCAGAGTCCCAGAGCATAGGTAAGGAGAAAAGGATCCTAATACCATAGATATCACACGTAGTGACATCGATGTGGGCCCGTAAGCCAAACACGAAGTTAGCAAGTAGTTTTGAAAATACTAGACTCGACTTCGACCAAGGAGTGGTTAGGGGATTCCTACAGGCAGTCGGCTCTGATACCAACTTGTGACGCCCCCAAAATCAGACCGTGTACAGTAATCATACACGCAAGGTACACGATCGAGATCAGGGACTCACGGTGAGATATCACAACACAACTCTACAAATAAAATAATACAAGCTGTATAATACAAGCCAGGGGCCACGAGGGCTCGAACACAACAGCTCGAGAGCACAAAGTTAGCAGAAGCAATAGTATCTGAGTACAGACACAAGGGTACAAGGTTGCCTTAAGAAGGCTAGCACAAAAACAACACTCGATCGAAAAGGCGAGGCCTCCTGCCTGGGAACCTCCAAACTACTCCTGGTCAAAGGGGAACTCGACGTCGTAGAAGGCATCGGGGATCTTCATGTTGCGGTGGTCGGCATCGGGGATCTCCTGCTCCTGGACTCCAACGTCGACTGCAGCGGCCGATCAGGCAAAACAGTAAAGGAAATAAAGCAGGTGAGTATCTAGTATACCCGCGAGTCTTACGTCCGCTACTAAGCATTATGCATTGTATCAACGAAAAGAAGAGGCTGTATATAGTGGACTGAAAGGCAGGAATCCAGAGCAAGGGTAAGAAGCTAGGCCTAACGAAGACTAGCATCTTCCGACGATGTCTTGCAGCATGAGAAGAGAAACAGCCAACAGTTTATATAAAGCATAAAGTAACAATGCAGCAGAAGTTGCTGCAGCATTGTATAATAATAAGTTGTAATAATTAACAATGCCTCCGAGTTCACCTCCTCGACATCCCCGCGAGGAAGAAAACCAGGAACCATACAGTTTAATAATAATATTTTGTAGTGGTAAGATCCAGCTTCAGCATAAAGCGTCCTGTTACCGTGGACACGGCTATTCAAATAGATTAATCTTCCCTGCAGGGGTGCACTTGTGTTATGCTACACGCACGGATCTCCAGGGTGGCGGGAACCTTGTTAGGGAACGCTCCACCGAGGCTATCCGACACTTCATAGCCCATCTTTCAAACTCAACAGAGAGGTCATCCGCCGGAATATATCCTATGTACGCGGGCTTTGGACCCTAACCCCGACGTACTCCTGCACGGTGCGAGGCTGGCCGGTGAAGTTAAATCAAAGCAAATACAATTCACACTGCCGCGGCAAATAAGACAACACCACTTCCCGGCGCAGGCCGCGGTACTGCTGACGTCTGAAGAGTCCTCGGACGACACTACGAAGCAGAGGAGCCCATAACTCGTAATTCCCACGGGTAGGTAGTGCGTACATGGCATATAGCCAACTCAAGACATTCACTTAACCATTTAGCATTTTATTAACCTGCGTGACAACCGTTATCGTTGCCTCGACTTAACTGACCCGCGGACAACGACAGCAGCCAGGACCACCAGTACATCGGTGCCTGCCCCGTCGTCCCACCAAGTCACTGCGGTTACCAACAAGGTGAACCGTCTCCTTACCTTGTCTCGCGTGTGCTCCTGGAGGAGCTCGACTTTCTTGGTTTGGTAACTCTCGCGGCCAACGATCAGGGGCCAAGCACACCGGTACACTGGTCGTACCCTCCCTGTCGTCCCGTCGCAATACCTCTCGCGGGCACCGTTGGGTCGCCCGACTTCTCACCTGAAGGACAATCGTTGTTCAGGACCCTATGGCAGTAAGACAAAGTCAGCCTCGAGTGGAGTACAAGGATTACTCCTTGATAGCTCACACTTGAGGTGACTAGGCATAACCCAGATAGGAGCCTGAGGCGGTGTCTGCATTGTACCGTACCTGTGCAGTTATAATAATTGTATCCGCGTTCACTCCCCTGAGTGATCACGACCCTTTATCTAATCCTAGCTAACAATGCGCAGGGCTCACTGCTGAATAATGCATAATAATAATAAGCATCATAGGATAAAGGAAGGCACCTCAAGGGGCGACAAAAAAAACAGGCTATGCAATTGAATAGGATTGTAACGTAGCAGCAACAGTAACCATGCCTAGTGCAAGAAATGTACGGAAAGATAGGCGATATCTGGGGAAGAGAATGGCTCTGCTTGCCTGGAAGCTCGACGGTAGTAGTAGGGTCGTCGACGAAGTAGTTGTACTCAGCAGCGGTGTAGTCGACAGCAGCAGCGGGGTTTACCGGATATTAAGGGGGGAAGAAACAGTAAATACACAGCAAGCATATACAAACAGATGCATGACATGACAGATGAAATGTTAACGGTATTCTAACGCAGTGTAATGCACATTGCTCGGAACGGAAATTCATCTGAGGATGAACTACCGGCTCCGGATGATTACCGGACAGGGTGACCGGAGAGGGAAGGATCAAGCCGGAGGTGTCGTGGGTACCGGACAAACATAAGGGGGGTGTATCCGTGCTAGTTGATCTATTCCGAGAAACATTCGTGTTCGGAATAAATTCATCCGGCAGGTTTTTACCGGCACCGGGAATTATCGACAGACAGCCCGGAGGGGGGAATGTCGATGATCAATGTGTTAGGGGGGTGGGTTAGACATACGGATAGCGTATTCGTATTCGTTATATTTTTCTGATCAATTTTCATGTATAAAGTTTTTGAATCTGAGTTACGGTTTAAAAGATATTGAATTTTAAAGTTTTAAATCATTTAAAAGAATTTTTGGAATTATTTTTATCTAATAAAACCCAACATTATCCAAAATAGTGGTTGACCAGTCAAACCTGACATGGGGGTCCCACATGTCAGCCTCTAAGGTTTGTTTAATTCATTTTTATTAATTAAAACAGTGTGGTGGCCCACATGTCATACACCCAATTTATTATTGCATTTTTAATTAAACAAATAATCAGAGGGGCCCATGTGTAAGTGACTCCAGTGCAAATATCTCAGTTGAATTATTATTTTAAGGCCCAGGGCCCACTAGTCATAGAGACATTTTATCTAACAGTTTTATTTCTTTTCTAAGCAGATGCTTAGGGGGATGGGGCCACATGTAATAGGCTAGGGGGTTATTTAACTTAGCAATTTATCAAACAGTGGGGCTAAGGCTAACAGGGGGTTAATCCAAGATTAGCAGGGTCTAGCCCCACACGGCAGGGGCGGTTAGGCCATGGCTGTGACCACGCCGGCGAGGCCGAGCTCACCGGCGCTGCCCGGGGAGGTGCAGGGCACGGCAAGGGGGTGCGACGCGGTGAGGTACGCCCGCCGGAGCGGCCATGGGGGCGCACGAGGAGGGGTGGCGTGCGCCCGTGGTGAGCACGGCGGCCGTCGGAGTCGCGATGGCGGGCGGGGCGGTGAGACGCGGGGTGGGGCGGCCGCAACAGTAGGTGCAGCGTGCGTGCGCTTGGGGTGCTGGGCGTGTCCAGGGCGCGGTCCGGACGTGCGGAAGGCAGCGGGCGCACACGGGGCAAGGCCGAGCAACGACGAGGCGAGCATGGGGAGCTCGAACTCCTGTCAATGGAGGCCCGGGCAGGGCACGGCGCTACGACGGTGAATCGAGGCGAAAAAGGAGGGGAACGGGCGCATCTCACCGAGGGGAGGCGATTGGCGAGCTCGGCGAGGTCGGGGAAGCAACGACCGCGATGAATTCGTCGACGACGACTTGCGGGCCGGAGGTTGAAGACGACCCCGATGGCGCGGGTACGGGGTGTCCCGGGTCGATTCCTTCTGCGTGAAGTCGAAGATGACGCCGGCGGGACTTCTGGACAGACCGGTCGGAGCTAGGAGGCACGTTGGCCGCAGCGGTTCACGGCGGCGGCGACGAGCACTACGGGCGGCCATGGCGCAAGGAGGAAGGAGGGAGGGGGAGGTCTGTGGTGAGGGGGGAATGTCTATGGGGGTGACAGGGAGGCCTTATCCCCATGGGGGAGTAGGTGGAGGAGGGCAGGTGAGGGGGAGCAGGTGAGGGGGTCGGCAGGCCGTGCTCCCCTGCCATGGCACTGTCGCCGTGGTGGGGGAGGGAAACAGGGGAGGGGAAGAGAGGAGAGAGGTGGGGGCTGGGCCTGGGTGGGCCTCGCCCCCGGCGTAGTTTAGGTTTTTTTTGTTTTGTTTTGCTTTTCTTTTGTTTCTTTACCGTTTTATTATTTCTGGGTATCAAATGTTTTTAGAAAAATGCGACAACAGTCCCAATAATTGTGTTAAACCGTAAAGTGATGCCACAATAAGTTTGGGCATTAATTAAATTCATTTGAATATTGTTATTTATTTTAAAAGGCTTTTTGGTGTTGTTTTGCTACTGTTATCTTTTAATTGCATTATTTAAATAACTTAATAAATTCACATACCAATATTTATAAGACCTACTGATTTTTAGGCATTTAATAAAATTGGTTTCACAATTTTTAGTGCATTTAAAATTTCTACTTGTTTATTAAATTTACCATGGCCATTTAATAATCCCTAAGCTTCCGGTTATATTCCTTAATATTAACAAATCATTTTAATTAAAATAACCAGTACCATAGTAACATGGCTTATTGATTGCTAGGCATCCCATTAATAGGTTTCATCATTGTGGTTTATCTAATATTTTCATTTTATTTCAATTTATAAAACAATTTGATAACCCCACAACGTTGGGTTCATAATTATCATTGACTTGTGATTATTCAAATGGCTAGGAGTTAACTTGGTTTAAGTTTTTGCATGATGGTTATCAATCACCCATAAATTCTTGGAGCAATTCAATAGTCCACACAAATTTGTAAATTTTATCAGGGTTGAAATTTGACAGAGCTATGATCAAAGGTGATCATGGCTTGATCATCAACAGTAATGATCACTAACAGTGGAATCACTGTAGTGATTACTGTACTGGATCTGAGGGTGTTACAAGGTACTTGTTCCTTCATGTCGAAAACAACCTTTAGCATCACTGATTAAATTGGATTGGTAAATTCATACAATCTCTAATCATCTACTAGTGCCTCATCAAAGTCACACATGCATACGTGAACCAACTATGCTCATACTGAAGATCGTGGTGCCCCCATACATGACGGTCGCATCCTCCCACTCTTCTACGGGGGGTCTACCGGACAACCGCCTCCTCCCACGCTTTTGTCGGTGTCTCTCTCCATTGCACCGCCCCTACCTCCTCCTTCCTCAACTCCCTCTAACACACGTGCCCATCCATGATATCTTCTATGCGCCACAGGGCAGGCTGGGCAACGTTGTCGGACAGGGGGCGTGGTGCCATAGGAGATGGGAACGACATGGCTAGCCGGGGGAGGTCATGCCGGCGGAGGAGCGGCAGGATCGAGCCTCGAGCATGGTTGGAGAGGGAGGCGGGCACAATTAGGGGCGGTGTAGCGACACGATTAGTCGAGTTGTGCGCGTTGTGCCGCTAAACATGGCGTGAAGGTGAATCGTTGGATGGAGGGCAACGTGCGAATGCGATGAATTGTTCTAGCTACTCTGGTGCTTTTTATATTAGTAGTAGATGACATAACCATATGGACGAGGGAGGATAGTGGGTTAAGACAAGGAGGACGGGATAATAATGCACCACACATGTGTTGTTTTAAATGCACGCGAAGATGTGCATGAAAAGGACATGCGCACATGTTCGAACTCATGTTGCAGGAGTGCCAGTCGTATACCTCCTTCACTCTCCAGCCCGTGTATCCACGAAGGGTGAAGGAGACATGCCCGTTCGTCATAAGTCCGTTCTCAAGTTAATCTTCACTATGGTCAACCTAATTTTGTCATGTGGGTCAGATGTAAAATTAATCATCAATGCACACCTAACTAAACAATAACGTATTGCTTTTAAGAAGCAAACATCCTTAATCAAATGATCATGCATGTTTTTTTTTTCGACCGGACTAAAAAAGTACAGTATCATTTTGCAAGGTAACATAGCTTACAAAATGATACTAACGGAGGAAGTACAGTTTTTACGGTGTATTCACTCAAACAAAGATTCTTAAAAAACATAAATAAACGCAGAGATAACCAAACATGCCCTGTTTAAATACTCAGAGCATGGCTGACTGAGGACTACTAAACAAATCCGTAGTAAACACGATTTCTCAGAGCTTTTTCAGCATTCACTAGAAAAACAAGCTCAACCCGAAACTTACCTGAAAAAGAAATTCAATCCGGGAAGCGTTGTGAACTGACTACTGTACTGAGCTCTGGCCACATCGATTGACTTTACCCCGGTCCAGTCAGCCCCGTGCTCCTCCTATGGAGACTCCGCCCCACAACCCCATCTCGCCCCCCTCCCCGCCTCCGGCCGCCGATGGATCCCCGGCGGCCGACGCTGGGGCGGACGGAGAGGAGCCGGCGGGGGAATTCAGCGCGGGGCTGGAGCCCCTGTGGTCGCTCCTGTTCGGCACCCCGGAGGAGCTGGAGCCCATGTGGTCGCCCCCCAGGGGATTCGACGTCGGCGCCGAGTTCTCCGCCGCGGCAGCAGACCCTGATCCCCTGGTGGACGGCGGAGAAGGTCCCTGGGACGGCGCCGCGTGGAGGTCAACGGGGCTCGTTGCCGGCGAGGGCGTGTCGGCGACGACCCGTGCGCCATCCCCACCCACCGCGGCTCCGGGCTTCGCGGAGTTCGAGCCCACAGCGTCCGATTCCTCGGAAGGCGCCCTAGGGGTGAGGCCGCTTGAACACCTCGATGATTATTCATGTATGCCAGAATCTCCATCTACTCCGGTTGCTGTAGACATGCGGGAAAAGCTCGTGTTCGTCTCTGACTCCGTGCCGGTGCCGGATTCTCTTCCGTCACCATGGGGGTCTTTCTTGGAAGCCAATCTAGAGGAGAATGCACCGGTGTGCACGCTAAACACCATGCCGTCGCCTCCTCTACTTCCGCTGGATGATGCCGATTTGGTGGAGGCAGAGGATGCTCCCAACTATTGCTCTCCTTCAGAGAAAATTCCCTCAGCAAGCATGGCTGCTGTTGATTTGAATGCGGAGTATGACCCCGAGGCCAATGTCGATGGTTGCGGCACCTCAGGTGCTACCAGTACAAATGATACATCGCTTTGGGGATCACGGAGAATTGCGACGACCACGGCGGCAGCAAATGCCACACCTTCAGAAACAAAAGGTCGCTCATTTAGAGCTTCCAAGCGGCGTCCTGTGGACTCACAGCTAGGAAGAAGCAGTGAAAGGCCGAACCTTTCTGTATCCACCACTAAGTCGATCAAAGAGACCACTATTACTGCACCAGACACAGTTGACAAGCTGATCAAAGGGACTACCACTACTGCTGCAGACACAGTTGATAAGCCGATCAAAGAGTCCACCACTACTGCACCAGACACAGTTGATAAGCCGATCAAAAGGACCACAACTACTTCAGCAGACACAGTTGACTTGCACAACAGGGTGGAACAGCATGGATCACCAGAAAATGTTAAGATGCAAAGCACCTCCAATGGCCATGAGAACAAAGGAGGTGGTCTCAGTAATCAGGTTGTGGTGGCTTTACCAGCAGTAAATCATAGGTTCATCAAGCGCGGCGGAATATCTGTTCGTGCCCCAAGGAAGTCTAGGACGGCTTTAAAGGTATCATCATTGGATTCAGACAGGGTACCTCCTATTCCGCCAGTGGTAAACAGTGAACCTTCAATGCATAAAGCAGAGTCTTATCCTCATGTACCACCTAGCAAGCATAATCTTGAACCTGAGAACTGTTTGCCATTGGACAGAGTGGATAGTACTGGTGTACCGTGCAATGCGGGGTTAATGAATGCGGATTCGCAAGTGGTCAGTGAGATGTCGCAACAGCCAGATGGAAAATCTTCTAGGCCTCCTAGGGTAAAGAGAGCGAGGGTATCGACAGGTAAATGCTCATCGAATTTGAAGAGAACAAAGAAAAACAGTGGCTCCATTTGTGAATTGCCAACTGTCAAGGCGATGCCAGATCCTAGTAATAGTCCCAATGTCATCTTGGATAAGAAATTGGTTGATTCAGAGATGCTGGATAGTGTTGATGGATCCTGTTGTTTTGTGGGGGAGGCAGTGCTGGAGGAGGAGGCTAGACAGAGGTGGCCTCACCGCTACGAGAAGAATTATCACTTTGCGGAGAAGGTAGGTATTTGGCTCGACTGTCCGCTCTTTGCATGGCTGCATCATATACTTGATATAAGAACAAGATATTTGTTGGTGCAGATTGATTGAGAATAAACAAATAGTTTTGTGGATTTTTTTTACTAGAACTGTATTCATGTGCTCATCGCAGCAGTGCAAAACCACAAATATAGCAAGGAGTGCTGATTAGTACACATGCAATTCACGATAGGTAGGAAAATGTCAGAGAACATACATATCAAATGGAGTACATGTTACAATTCACGATGGGTAGTAGCAAGTAGCACCATTGAAGGTAGTGAAGATAGACGTTAATGTTAGAGATGTATATAGTTTCCATATGGGCTGTATAGTATCTCGTTGTATAAGTGGTTTTCCTGCACATTGACCATACATCTACGTGCATATATACTGAAACAGAAGTAATTCTAACTTCAAACCCAGAAAATGAAGCCTTGGTCATTTTTTTCCTTAAGTCTTCATTTTTTATGAAGCTAAGGGACACAGGAGTTACAGATAAGTTTGGACAGTGGTTCAAAAAAATGGACATTATATGTAATATGATAAGAGAAGTGAACAAAGGTCTTAAATCACATTGCTAGTGAGGTTGACGTGGTGAAAACCCAAAGAATTATAGACTTGTGTAACATGAAGCACATAATTGCAGGAAAAATTGTATGAATAAATAGGAAGAAATCAACAATTTCTCATGCACAATAGCACAATCTTGTAATAAGTACGTAATACCCAAAGGCATGTCGGCTTCATAACTTTAGGTTCTTATATGAAATTTGTTATTCTTATACTAGTACATACTGTACTAGACATTTATAGAGTCTACCTTATGTTGGACTTGTAACAATTAAATTGTATGCAAGTAACGTTTTCTGCTTGTGGTTTCTCTGTTTGAAGGATAAGAGGAGCGATATCCAACAGTTTGCCAAGTGAGAAAAAAATGCTTTGTCTCTTGTACTTTATGAATAATGAAATTACTCCTGTTACCAGGCTAACAGCTCTATGTCTACCTTGCATTACAGTGCTGGCAGTGCTGTCTTGGATGTCAAATGTCACTATTTGCAAGCCAGCATATCCGGATCTACTTTATGCGTTGGAGATTTTGCATTTGTGGAAGTAAGTTTCTATTTCTACGCTACTATTTCTTTAATAGTTTCACGTGTCTTTATGGCTTATGCCTTCTTCATTTTCATGTTTTTTGACTCATTAAATGTTTCAAACACGTTTCCTAAAAAATAACTCATAGATGAATCTCATGCATTCTTTTCCCATTTTGTAGAGTTCTGAATCTCAGTGATCACGTTCATTTTTTTTCTTGCAGAATCTTTATCTATGTTTATGTAGACCTGATGCTTGATTACAAAGTATAGTTTACATGCATTTGTTATTTTGTTATATCAATTAATACTTATGATGATATCAAACACTTTGTTGTCGCACAACTCTAACAGTGTTAATCTTCTGCAGGGTCCAGAGGGAAAGCCAAATTACATAGGCAGGATACTGGAGTTCTTTGAAACAGTTGCTGGTGAATGTTACTGCAGATTGCAGTGGCTTTTCAGAGCTGAAGACACGGTGAGTTCTGTTGTTCTGGCTGTTTTGACCGAGAATTGTGCATGTCTTAAGAACATTTTCAGCTTATAAGTATGAAAGTTGATAATGCATTTTTTTGTTTGTTTTGAGGTTGACAGTACATTTTTTGTTTGTTTTGGTATTGATAATGCGATTTATTTTAGGATCTCTAACCATGTTTTCAACCTCTTATTGATCTCAGATCATGGAAGACCAAGCACAGTCTCATGACCCAAGGAGGCTCTTTTACTCAGATCTGAAGGACGACAATGCTCTAGACTGTATTGTCTCCAAAGTGTCAATTATGCAAGTTTCTCCTTGTGTATGGCTTCATCTTGTATCTTAGAATTTTTCTTGTGATGACCGGTTTCCTAAGATTTGTTCCAGGTGAGAAGTGATTTGTTTGTTTATTTATTTATGTTACAGGTTGATAAAGAGTCAAAGTCAATTACTTCATCACAATATTACTATGACATGA
The DNA here is from genome assembly GCA_950022295.1 of Bromus sterilis. NCBI lineage: Eukaryota > Viridiplantae > Streptophyta > Magnoliopsida > Poales > Poaceae > Bromus > Bromus sterilis. The sequence goes on from OX465595.1 coordinate 93,673,939, forward strand.
AGTACTCTCCGGACTACAGCACATTCTCTACCATGGAAATGGGTTCGTTTTCTCAACAGTCCATGGAAATGAGTTTTTTTTTTAATAGTGATACATATGTGGCTATGCATGAATTTAAGAGACCGGAGATACTTTATAGTGCCAATCAATTGTGACTTGGATTTGGTAGTGGCTCTCCATATTTTGCATTTGTTTCAACTTTCAAGTAGCTTTCAGATTTTGTTTTATTTTTATTATTGTCATGCTGGTCATAGTTTCTGAAATATCTGGTTTTGTAATTTGCATTTTGTAGTTTCTGTTTGTATCATCTGTTTTATTGTTGTTATGAGCTTACCTCATTTGTCTGACTTTGTTTCATGAAATGCAGAAGATACACATGCCAAATTGCAGTCAAGTCAAGTAAGTAGTATCAGTGTGAAAAAGCCAGACTTCAGTAAGAAGCAACAGTCTCCTGTGCCGAATAAGAAGGATCTCTCTTTGTTAGATCTGTACTGTGGTTGTGGTGGAATGTCAACTGGACTTTGTCTTGGCGCTCATGGTGGCGGTGTGAATCTTGTGACGGTACTTCTACACGAACATCTTATATGTGCTATAACTTAGTAGGAATGCATGCTTTTTGAATGTTTTGCTTATTGTTTACAGAGATGGGCTGTTGATAATGACGAAGTTGCATGTGAAAGCTTCAGACTGAATCATCCAGAAACTCGGGTACTATGGCTTTCATAATTTCATGGCCTATATTTTTCTTTCAGTATAGTTTTAATGCAATTTCTGGCCCATTTATACACACTGTCGTGCTGCTTCAATAGGTCCGCAACGAAACTACTGATGATTTCCTTGAATTGCTGAAAGAATGGCAAAAGTTATGCGAACAATATGTGAAGCAAGGTGAAGTAAAGGACCATGCTGACGCTATAACAGAACCCAGTAATGGAACTCCAGATGATTCCGCGGCCCCTCCTGAAGAGCTTGAAGTATGGAAGTTAGTTGATATTTGTTTTGGTGATCCCAATAATGTCAGCAAGCGCTGCTTATATTTTAAGGTTTGTGATGATTTATTGATTAGTTTCTCTTCTTTATAAATTTAACAGAGGCAGCTTAATTACTTGTCAGATTTACCAGTGGAAGCAGAAATTTCAAATCCCTAATTCCATTTGGATTACTAAACGCGATTGCTCCTGGCACATATATTTTCTTTGCAATGGAATATACATGTCTCATTAGGCTTGATCCAGATCAGGCTAGAAGATAACATTTTGAGCCACTCTAGTCCCTATAAACCCCCCTCAGCTATTATCTATTACTAAGGAGGCCCTGACTAATCCTACTTGTCAAAGGGCCCACCAAGTATTTCCGTTTAGATTTTTTACCCATGATAAGACATATAAATGATTTCCTATCAAATAAGTAAGTTCACTCTCTTGCCTTGACTCTGTAGCAAAGCTCTTCCATATGTCCATCGATTGCATGCTTTTCTTCTTTATAAATTTTCATTGCAGTATGCTTTTATGCTGAACTAAATTTGCTATTTTATTCCGCATTATGTATGCAGGTCCGTTGGAAGGGTTATGGTCCTAATGATGACACGTGGGAGCCAATTGAAGGATTAGGGTACGCAGTTTTTTTATCTTACCAAGACTCATTTCACGTAATATGAAAGTCTCACTTCTAAAATGCAGGAACTGCAATGAAGCAATTAGGGATTTTGTTATTGAAGGTCATAAGCACAAGATACTACCACTTCCTGTGAGTGTTATTCTTCAAAGTCAGCTTTCCTGAAATTAAGTAAACTGAGTATATATTTGTCAACTATAGATTAGATCCTTTCCCCGAAAAAGGAAACTAAATAGTAAATATACATACAAAAAATCAAGTACAATTCAATTTGTGATCACTAGATAGAGATCCAAGAGCACACTGCGAAGACCTCTCTGCAATTTTGACATGATGCAGAATTCTTGTGGCTATGCCTCCCTTTGTGCTGCCATGGTATGTTTAAGATAGTAAACAAGATAAATTCTTCATTCCATGTGGTTTTTGTTATAAGGGAGCAGCAGTATAAGAGGTCTACACCATAGGTAGGCGGACCAGTACAGCCTGCTGTAGCTCACGCAGCTAGGGGCGCACCCCTTACCTTGCCCTCCAGGAACACATATCTTTTTGTAATCCCGAAAATAGAATTGTATTTCCTTATTTTGCGGGTGTCTCGATCTATATGTAAAGGAGACCCCTGGTCATTGAATAAAGCAGACGAGAAGATGCCCTAATTTTTCCCATCCCTCCAGCCCCCCTCTAAATCCCAGCCGCACCATCCCTCCTCCATATAGCTGCAGCAGCCTGTAGCAACAATGCCAGCCCAGCAGAACCCCTCTCTCTAGCTCTAATCACAAAAAAGGGCAGCCCGGTGCATGTAGCTCCCGCTTGCGCAGGGTCCGGGGAAGGGTCCGACCGCTTTGGGTCCATTGTACGCAGCCTTACCCTACATTTCTGCAAGAGGCTGTTTCCAGGACTTGAACCCGTGACCTCATGGTCACAAGGCACAGCTCACAACAATTTTGATATCAGAGCCGGAGATCTCTGTTGCACACACTACCCTGGATGAACCTACAAACTTGAACGAATGTGTCTCTGTTGCCATCCTCAAGGAGTTCACTGAGCACCCGCCACTACTTACCTAAAAAAAAACATGTCCTGGAGGTTTTTCTGCATGCATCCGCGGCGACAACCGACTCGTTGACACTACCATAATTTTGCAACCGGCCCACCCTGCTAGCTGCATCCGCCATGGTCCTTGCAGCTAGGTTGGGTGCACGGGAGAAACTCGTGCCGCCCTGAACGACATCGACGGAGGGGTGGCCCTCCCTCACCGGGAAACATGTAAAAGCGGGGGCCTTGGAATCATACCGTAAAGCGGTGACGAAGCTCCCTCATGCCGCTGTTCCAGGGCCAGCGGCACATTGCGAAGCCCTCTCCCAAACGACGTAGATGAATTTTATTCTTATGAAAATACTTTACTCCCTCTGGACGGAAATATAAGTCGGGCACGGGAATTAAGGTCATCGATTTAACTAGTGAAACATGTATAATATGCCACAAAAAAATACTCCCTCTGTTTGAAAATACATGATATGGTTTTAGTTCAAATTTCCGAACGGAGGAAGTAGTTAGAAAGTTCATTCAACAACGAATCTAGAGATATAATTTTTATGCCATACAACATATATTTTGCTAGTCAAACAGAAGACCTGAAAACCCGTGCCCGACTTATATTCCCATCCGGAGGGAGTATCACTTTTCAAAGAAAGAAAGAGTGATCATAACCCCTTTAAGTGTTCATTTTTTCAGCTTACAGATCTTATAACTATTAACTTTATTTTCTTATTTTCCCTTATATTTCAAGGAATCACACAACCACAAAGTTCTAGCCACTGCGAATGAGCGGCCTCCTCACCTGCTCTCATTGGCTCACAACTTTGTCGCAGTCTCCCCTCACCTCATGATCATATACTGTGTATGAGGAGTCAAAATTGTAGACTAGTTTAGCAATGCACCTTAGTGCTTCTCATTGCATTCCTCAGATTATATATGGATTACATGTACAACGTGTGCACAGGATCGTGGGAGCAGTTTGGTACAGGTGATCGTGGGAGGAGGTGGTGACCAAGTCTATACACAGGGAGAGCAAAAGCAGCATGCGCTAACAAAAATGAATAACACATCTAAGAGCATCTCCAACCGAACTGGGCTTTGCCCCATATGACCGCGGAGACGTCCGAATGTGTTGGTGTACAGGATGTGACCGAGCCCCATTTGTCTACCCGGCAACCCCCCCCCCCCCCCCCCCCCCCCCAAACCATGCACATAGATCATTCAACAATTCAACGATAAATAGTTCAAATTAAAAATTACATAGTTCAAACATAAATATTATTTGGACTACATAGTTCAAACATAAATTCATACAACATCACGAATCTAATGGTTTCCAACATGAATCCATATATGCTCCACAAGATCATTGAGTAGTTGCTCATGTGTTGCTGATCTCGAAGTTGTCGATGCATCTCTAGGAAGTTGACAACATGTTGTGCATCTTGTTCCAGGGGTGAACATGTACTCCGGGCTTATCAAAATCTACAGTATGTCGAGCTCCATCGCCCTCATCCTCCACAATCATGTTGTGCAAGATCACATAACAAGTCATCACCTCCCACAATGTCTCGGGATCCCACATATTTGCAGCTCCACGAACAATGCCCTGATGAGTTTGGAGCACTCCAAATGCCCCCTCCGTATCCTTTCTAGCACCTTGCGTTTTGGCAAAGAGAGATCTTTTTTTACGTTAGGGCTAGGCGATATACTTTGGAATCAAAAGTTTTATGCTTAGTAGAACTAAAACTGAGTACATAAAGGTGCATTTTCAATACTAGTAGGCACGAGAAGGAGGTTAGCCTTGATGGGCAGGTGGTACCTCAAAAGGACACTTTTCGATATTTAGGGTCAATGCTGCAGAAGGATGGTGATATCGATGAATACGTGAGCCATCGAATCATAGCTCGATGGATGAAGTGGCACCAAGCTTCTAGTGTCCTTTGTAACAAGAGAGTTCCATAAAAGCTAAAAGGCAGGTCTATATGATGGCGATTCGACCTGCTATGTTTTATGCGCAGAATGTTGGCCAACTAAAAGGTGAGCCCAACAGTTAGTGTAGCAGAGATGTGCATGCCAAGATGGATATTGTGGCCACACAAGAAAGGACTGGGGGCAAAATGATGATATCCATGATAGAGTTGGGTAGCACCAATTCAAAAGAAGCTTGTCCAACATTGTTTGAGATGGTTTGGGCATATGCAACACATGCCTCCAAAAGCGCCGTGCATATTGGAAGGATAAAGCGTGCTGATAATGTCAAGACAGGTTGGGGTAGACCAAACTTGACATGTGAATAGTCCGTAAAGAGAGACCGGAAGGACTGGAATATCACCAAAGAACTAGCCATGGACAGGGGTGCATGGAAGTTATCTATCCACGTGTAAGGACCAAACTAGGTTTCGAGATCTTATGGGTTTCAACTCTAGCCTACTCCCACTTGTTTGGGATTGAAAGGCTTCGTTGTTGTTGTTGGGCTCGGGGATAGTCTTCACAATGGTCGTCCACTGAGAATAGACACCATCGGCAAGGTAGTACCCCATGGAGTGGTTATACCCATTGATGGTGTAGTTGCACAGTGGAGCATCCCCATCACACAACGGAGATTGCTAAAGCACATTGATGTCATTGTGTGACCCTGGCGCGCCAAAGAAAGCATGTCAAATCCACAAATCTTTTGATGTCATTGCCTCAAGTATGATGGTGACTTCTTTGGTGTGACCTTGGTAGTGCCATGCTAAATCCATCGAGCAGTTCTTCCGTCGCCAATGCATGCAATCAACTTAACCTAGCATACCGGGAAAGGCTCTTGCTCCAATTGCCAAAACTTTTCTGCGTCCTTGGCATTCAGTTCTCTCAAGCACCCTCATCCAAAACACCTTCACCATGGCAGTGCAAAATCTCACAATTGCGTCAATGCATGTGCACTCCCATCCGGACAATCTCATCAATGACATGTCCAGCTGTACCATATGCAAGCATCCTCATAGCAACAATGCATTTTTAGAGAGAAGAGAACAACAGTGCTCTGGTGCAATCCTTCCTCAGCGTGAAGGATCATATTCCTTCACACCCTCCACCATGCGCAAGAACAAATGCTTGCTCATCTGGAAGTGACGCCGAGAAAAGCCCTCGTGAAATATCGGCTTGGCTCGGAAGTAGGCTACGTAGAGATCCCTATGGCCCTTTATACTACCCCGAGTAATAGTTATTCTGTGTCTTCCTTCTCCATTTGCTTGAGGATGCTCATCATCATCATCATCATCAACTCTTCATCGTCATCAACTTCGCTGTAGGATGAAGACAAATATATGAACTCCCTTATAAATTAACTCATCAACCTCCGGGATAAACACATCCTCTGCCGAATCCACCGCGTCCCTACAAATGTGCAAAAAAAGGCTTAAAAACAGCTTGGACATTTTCTTGAGCACAGGGTGGGCGAGGTGTATGGAGGGTGGAGTAGGACGTATCGGGCGGCAATGACGTCCTGGGCGGACAGGGGGCGACGACAGAGCTCTGAGTGGGAGCAGACGGGGGACAGCGATAGAGCTAGGGTGGAGGCAAGTGTTAGGTCCGCCACAACGTGGCGGACGCGTCCGGATGGCCCCAAACACCCCCACCCACACACACATATGGGCTAGGCTTGGGGGGTGCCGGACAAATGGGCTGGGTATGGGGGTGGTCCAGTTGGAGAGGTATTTTTTGTTTGGGTGGAGATGCTCTAACTCGTATGTAGAGCTATCACAGTGGCAACCCTACGTGGTGCTTGTTTCATAGGTCAGCCTTTTTGCTGCTGTCGCTGCCAGGGACGACGAGGTCCCCTGAGCTAGCCATGTGCTGATGGGTTCGGCCCATATTTTTCAGGGACACACAATCCTTTGGCAGACCTCGAGGGGTCTCAGGCACCCCTCAGATTACCCCATCATAGAAGGTGCTAGTCCTTCCCAGGCACCTGGCCCTGAGGGCTGACTACCGCCGAAGGCCCTTCCAAGGCGGCAGGGGTATATTGCTAAAAGGCCAATTGTGCGTCCTCGTCATGGGATGATGATGATGGCATAGGCGCATCGGCCCATACCATGGCAGGAGGCGTGGGACGCCTTTCAAGTTCGGCGCACTTTTCTTCATCCACAGTGTTCATCCGTACCCACGGGATGGGGTCCCCACGCGTTGCTGACATCGGTAGCTAGTGGAGTAGGTGGGATGGCATGACAACGCACTTCGTCTTTGGGTCATCTCGAGTCCTGGCAGGTTGACTAAGGACTTTCTTGGCTGTTTGAAGACACCGAACATCCGTCGACAGCTGCCTATTTGAAGACACCGAAACTTTGTGGTTTGATCATCCACTGGGTGCACACGAACACTAGCACTAACACGACAAAAATTCACAAAACATCTACACATAAGTAGAGCTATTAAAGTGGCAAGCTATGTGGTGCTCGTTTGATAGGTCACATGTCTGAATTCTCTATACACAATTCTTCTTTTTGTGAAACCCGTGCCCAGGCTGCCACCGCCACCTCCGCTCCAAGTGTTTGGTCATCTGCCCTTTCAAGGTGGATTTGTCGGGCACAACATTCCCTCTCTGCCTAGGTGGATTTGCCACTGCCCACCAGACCACCCTAAGCTCTCAGCCATGGTGTAAGGTCAGTTCATGTCATGACTGTTGTCACTGCAGTATAGTTGGTACAGTGTACTTTGGTGCTTCTGAGTTCAGACTGAAACAAGGACATAGGGAAACACAGGAGTTTTAGTAGGATTTGGCATGGTGGTTGGCAGTAATGGATGCGGTGAGAGAGAGAGATGATCAGATGAATACGAGGAAGGACAGAGACTTGAGAGAAGACGAGGAGAAAGGCTGACATTCTGGCCAGTTTTTTTTATTGGCTGCTTTGCTAGAGATGTCTTGGCATCAATGTCAGTCAAAAGCGCTCTGGAATGAGTCAATGTTGAACTCCCCCTCCCCTAAAATCCCCCTTTTTGGGTTGAAAAACAAATTCATGTCTTAATTTAGGGTTGAAAAAGGACCTTTTAGAATAAAGTTGATATGTTATTTCTGTTATGATCGCACTTATATCACGTTATAACATTATAATTCTTGTGGTATTCGGGGCCATATAGTGAATCAGTTCTATCTTTGGAAAATTCTTTCTTTCATATCAATACCTGGTAGCTAAATATTACACATGCCTGCTACGGCCTCATTGGTTAATATTCCTTTTTTTTTATCTTGTTTGTTTATGTTTTCAGGGTGCTGTTGATGTCGTATGTGGTGGTCCACCATGCCAAGGCATTAGTGGCTACAACCGCAATAGGGAATTTGATGAACCATTTAAGTGTGAAAAAAACAAGCAGATTATTGTCTTTATGGATATCATGCAATTTTTAAGGCCCAAATACGTCTACATGGAAAATGTCCTTGATATATTGAAGTTTGCCGATGCCACACTTGCAAGATATGCTTTAAGTCGCCTAATTGGTATGCATTACCAAGCCAAATTAGGGATCATGGCTGCTGGATGTTATGGCCTTCCACAGTTCAGGATGCGTGTATTTTTATTGGGCTGTCATCCTGAGGAGGCAAGTATGATTGTTTTTCTTGTATTTTATATTTTTATTAATTGGGATACTACGGGGGCAAGCCCTATTGGAAAAATCATGTTCTGATATTGGAAAATTAATTTATTCTTGCCTAATTACCATTTTTAATCTGTAGAAACTTCCTCCATTTCCTATGCCTACACATGGAGCAATTGTGAAGAATGGTTGTCCATTGGCTTTTGAGGTAACGATGAATTGATGAAATTTAGGCTGCGTTTGGCAGCTAAGTTTTTATGAAGTATTTGGAGAATACTATGTTTTTTTCTCAGAAACCATAGTTTTTGAAGAGGTGTTTTGAGTTCAATAAATACCACAGTTTAATAGACTGGAGCATTCTCAATACCATGTTTTTTTGAAGTATTTAAGAAAGAGGTGTTGACCACTTTTTCTAAACTGAGGAAGAAAAACTATGATTTTTAGAAACTGAAGTATTCATTACACAGATAATTGAATACTGAGGTTTTAGAGAAAGCAGCAATTCGCACCCGGCCGTGAACAGTAAAATCATTTAAAATAGCAAACAATTAAAAAAATATGATTTTTTTTGGCATCCAAGATGCTCAAATGTGTGATGTGCGTGCAATAATTCGAGGTGTTTGGACATTCAAAGAGCTCGTGCAACAAAAAACAAAATTTGGCTGTGAAGGAAACTTTGAAAAAGACAAAAAGTACATTGTTTGGATTCAATTTTCTCTTTTTTGGCACGAGCTCCTCGAATGTCTAAACACCATGAAAATGTGTACGCTCCTTGCGCACTCGAGCATCTTCAATGCTAAAAAATTCAGATTTTTTTACTATTTACTGTTCACCGGTTTAGATGAACCCGGGTTTTAGATTACTATGGTTTTGAGAAAACTATGTTGCCAAGCTAGGACTTAGTCTGTGATAAAAAGATAACGTGTATCCCACCTTAGAAATGCATTTGTATGGAAGGATTTCAGTTAACTCTTTGTATCTCACATTATTACCTGTCAAAAGTGAGGACGTGCTTTCTCTTGCATGCTTACTGCATTGTATGTTTACACGAGTTCTGTGTTGTTTTAGTCTGGTTGTTTTGTTGTCCATCATCTGGGAATTTCCACCTGTTGATATCTGTATGATGTCTTTGTTTTTTTCAACTTGAGACTATTATGACCTCTTGTATAAGCCTGACACATTTTTTTTTAATCTTGTAGCGTAATTTGGTTGGGTGGCCTGACAGCACGGCAGTACAACTAGAGAAGCCAATTGTCCTTGAAGACATTCTTTCAGATCTTCCAAAAGTAATTGACAATCTAGAGTTCTTAAATCTCTAATTAATAACCTTTTGGTTCATAAGCTGTTGTAAACTGTTAGGTGGGTAATGCGGAAGATCGTGATGAAATGCCATATGTAAAGGGACCTCAAACAGAATTCCAAAGATACATTCGGACATTTAGTTCAGGTGGGTCACTAAACTTTAATATTCTTCTATGATTTGTCGTATTATCTTCCCTATGTCTGTAGGGTTAGTCCAGAAAACTGAGGAATGCGTGTGAGGCTTAGTCTCATCTTTTCCTCTCTTGAATATCAATCGGGTTTTTTCTGAAGATACGAGTTGTTGAGATAGGGAATATTTTAGGGTTGTTAGGAAAATCTGATACAACTTGAAGTTCAAGTTGAGGCACCATATATTGGACATGTCAACCGCGTGACTACATTCTCTGGAGCTTAGGTCGTGACCCTTTGGGGGAAGGAGGGAGAGGGGGAGTTTTTGTATTGTATTGTATAACACCGGTTTTGTTCAGTACTAATGTAACATAATTCAGTTGAAAACTATAGATAATAGCAGCTGGTGGTGCAAAATGTATTGTTTTGTTTCCCCAGTAGTCTAGGGTTTGGGTGTGTCCCTACTCCCTAGAGTCCTTCTACTGTATATTTGCTCTTTAGGCTGTTGAATATAAGCAATCTCCATCTGAGCCTTTCTCCAATATTGGCACATTGGATGTCATGAACTAAATAGAAGGGTATCACAGAATTTGCTCCTCCTGTTTTGCCCTGTAGTTTCTGTAATTTTTATTTAGTACCAAACCTTTTGTTGACCAAGCCTGTTTTGATGGTGCTTCATCATAATTTTGTCTGATAACTGGAAAAAAAATCCTTCCATTGCAGAAGTGCAGGGTCCCAAATCTCATGCTGCAAAAGCTAAGTCAAAAAAATCTAGGCCAAAATTGTATGACCATCGGCCTTTGGCACTGGGTAATGATAACTACTTAAGGGTTCTGCAAATTCCCAAGAAAAAGGTTTGCCAAGACACTTATATGTTAGCATTTCATCTTTGATAAACCGTTCCCTTCAATCTCAGAAATCCTATTCCAGGGAGCTAATTTTAGAGACCTTCCGGGAGTCATAGTTGGTCCTGACAATGTAGCTAAATTGGATGCAGCAAAGGAAAGAGTACTTTTACCATCTGGTCGTCCTCTGGTAAGATGCTCAAGATACATCATAATTCTCTATATGTGCAATTTAAAATTTGCCAGGTTGTGATTTCATATTCTCATTTCAGGTGCTTGATTGTATACTAACATACGAAGATGGTAAATGCTTAAGGTTGGTTTCAATTGATTTTAGCGGTACACTGTTGTTTCCATAGATATGGTTTCTTGTTTTTGATTTAACTGTTTCTTGTATGACATATTGTAGACCTTTTGGTCGATTATGGTGGGATGAGGTAGTTGGAACTGTGCTGACGTGCCCAAATATTCATATGCAGGTTACCTATGATTCCATTTTTTTAATTCACTTAGCTCATAATTCTAAAATATCCCCTAAGAAACTAAGAGAGTATGTTTCAGGCCTTGATACATCCTGCGCAAGACAGACTGCTCACTGTTCGTGAAAGCGCTCGATTGCAAGGTTTTCCTGATAGCTACAGGTTTCGTGGAACAGTCAAAGAGAGGTACTTGTTTACATTTTTTTCTGTAAGTTGCCACGTCTAAACGGTTGAGTACTACAATTTCTCGTAATCCTCTATTCCTAATAGTTGCAGCCCCACTATTTTTTTTCCTATCCATGAAGCTCGGCCACATCAGCAAGTCATGCATCCCCACTAAACTTATGTTCCCGCCTTCTTCTTAAGCCATGTCATCAGGTCCACTAATTGCAAGAGGTTGCTTGATTTGGTGCCAAGAATTGGCTTTATAATGTTTAGGCAAGCCAAAAAAATGGCTAACAAAAAATTGGCTAGCAATACTTTGCTAATCACTCAAAATTTACCAAAAAATGGCAAGATCTAGAATTGCCAAATGGTGGCATGCCAAAATATTGTCTAGCCAAATTTTGGCTACCAAGCATGCTCTTAAGAGTGCTCTTAAGAGTATAAACCACTCCTATGCTTAATGCAGATTCTTCTCCTCCCATGTCCCAGTCGCTGCACATATACTCCTCACCCTCGGCCTCCTTGCCCATAATCTCCTTGCCTCCGCACAATGACGCTGCTGCCACTCATTTCATACAGGTCATGTGTTGAGGCTGTCATATAGAATCTCAACACAGTCCATATGCCATGCTCAATATGAATTCAAATTGTTTATAATGGTTTCCCACAGCAACGCGCAGGAGATCTTCCACACCAGATTGTATGATATTTAGGTACTGGCCTGTAGCATAAATGTTAACATGTGATGAGCCTGGCTGCAGGTATCGCCAGATTGGAAATGCTGTGGCCATACCCGTTGGCCGTGCACTTGGGTATGCCTTGGCCATGACCAATCTGAACAAGACTGGAAATGATCCTCTCATGGTGCTACCACCTAAGTTTGCATTCTCTCATAACATTGAAGGCACTCTTTAGTCAGACTGGAAAAACCTAACGGTTGACATGTTCACCCTGGTTTAAGCCTGTCATCTCCGTTCGTTCTCTGCTAGAAAAGCTGGGTTGTCGCTGCGACTCATGGTTGTGAATATCATTAGGTCTCGTGAATATCTCTGTAGGGCATGCCCATTTTAACATAAGTCTTGATTCATTTCATTGCCATGTTGTAACTTGTAACATCTTCACTAGTTTCTTAGAAGTTCCTGGAGGTAGTTGTAAGTTGCTCAGTAAGGTTTCTCCTTAGAGCACCTTGTGTTGTACTGTTAAGAATGTATGTATTGTAACTTGTCACGCGTTTGTTAGAAGCTCACATGGGGTTCCTCTCTGAGAGAGCCTTTGTTGTACTATAAAAGAATGTATGTATAGACAAGTTGGGTGGTGTCAGGGGAATAAAATGTAGACCTGATGTGTTGGCGTTGTTGTATGTATTAGCCTGTGAGTGAACGAGAATACAAACTATGTAAAGTTCGATAAATGGATTTTGTAGAGTCTGAAATGTAATAGCTTTGTTGAATGAACTAGCTGGGTGACAGCATTATTATGATCATTCTTTTTTGAAGTGGACTAGGGAGTGGAGGCAATGGTGCGGCACATCCCCCCCCCCCTCCCCCCTCCACACACAAATCTGAACTTTGTGTAACCTTTTTTATCTCTTGAACCGTAAACCGATTAATGATTTGCTTTTTCTGTTGATTTTCTTGCAATGAGTTACTTGAAACTAGATCTCATGACAACATGTTTCAACAGCTCTTTTGGTACTTGCAGACTCTTAGTTCTTTTTGAAGCCTTGATCATAGAACAATTGTTCTACAGTATTTTCCATTATATATAAGGTATGTTACAAGGAAGGAGAAGCAAAAGAAAAAACCAAAAATAAGCTAAGGCAAATTAACCTATGCCAGTTTTGCACACATGCATAAAAAATTAAAACTTGGAGTCTATCCAGGTTTGAAACATAGCAACATGCTTGTTTCCCACCTTGTGACAGAGGAGTTGAAGATCTTGTTTGAAACCAAATTTCCAACTGTCCATTAAAATATTCAGATTTTTGAAGATCTTATTGTTTCTTTGTACCCAAATCTGCCATCAGCCAAGAATTAAAATTTCCATACCAAAACTTTGAGGAAATTGTTTAAGAGCAAGGAATGTCTTTTCAAAGACTGAGGTGCCTCTTTGTTTGCTTGGCAAGATAGTGTTCCAACAGTTGTGTGCAAAGTCACAGTCCCATAGAAGATGGAGCGGAGTTTATTCAGAATCTTGGGAACAACAAGCACAATTGTAGCTTTCCAAATACATCCTTTTTCTTTTCAGTAAAGCTCTAGTGTTTAATCTGTCATGGGCCACCAGCCAGAAAAGGATTTTGTGCTTTAGTCCGCTTCTGCTCTTCCAAATAAGCTGATTTTTTTAGAGCTATCAGGTCTAGAGATGAGGCTGTTATAAAAATCTTTGGATGAGAGGACATCTTTGTTTCTACCCTTCCAGTGGTCTTTTGTTGAGGAGTTCAGTGAAGGCATAGTGTTTGATACGAGTCTTTTGTTGAGTTCAGCGAAGGCATAGTGTTTGATATGATTTGAAATTGGTCCCATGCTTGAAGGGATAGAGGAGTATGGAACAAGGTGATGCGATCAGGTGTATCAACAAAGTCTTTCAGGGTAACGTTCTCAGCCTTCGCAAATGAGAAAATTCCTTAGGTACTTATTCATTTATGAGATAACTCCCGCTGGAAGTGCCAAAGAGCACATGTAGTATGTTGGAAGAGAGGAGAAGACTTGACTTGAGCAGCAGAATCCTTCCATCATAAGAAAGTAGTGTTGAGCAGCCATAAAGCCTCTTTTTAAATTATTTGCATGAGAGATGTGTATTCTTCAATCTTTGGCCTAGCAATGCTCATGGGTAATCCCAAATAGGTAAAAGGGGATGATCCAAGAGTGCATCCCAAATATCTATGATTTGCTGGCATCTCCACATTGATGGGACTAGCATTGATTTATGATAGTTTACTTTAAATCAGTGAATCCAGCAAAGAATAAAAATGAGATTTTTGATTTGTGCAAGTTGAGGGATAGCATCAGGAAGAAAAAGGATTGTGCCATAAGCATATTGAATTTTTGGGAAATCATTGCTGGATGTGGTCTTTGGAGGAGCTTCAATATGATTATTGTTCATAGCTTCATTTCAAATGGTTTGCAAGCAATCAACATCCATCACAAATAAGAGGGGAGAGAAAGGATCCCCTTGTCCGTCTCCTCTTCCACAGTGATTTTTTTCTAGGGATCCCATTCAAAATGGCAGCAGAAGTTCCTGAGGAGAAAAGAGCTTTAATCCAGCCACACCATCTAGTGCCAAATCCATAGTGATTTTCATGGATCGGATTTGAAATCACTCTTTGCATTCTGTTGGCAAGCAGTTTTATGATGATTTTGATGGTGCAATTTAGGAGGGAGATGCGCCTAAAATCATTTGCAGTGGAAGGATCATCTCTTTTAGGGATAAGGGTGATGAAATAGGAATTAATATTGTGCAAAGAGATTGTGCCATCATTGAAATCTTTGATCAAATTGTAAAAATCTTGAACAATTATGTCCTAACATCTCTTAATGAATGCACCATTGAAACTATCAGGCCAGGGGCTTTGTTTGTAGGAATGTGCTTGACAACATCATCAAATTCATCTTTGGTGAAAGATACTTCAAGATTATCAACATGCCTGAGAAGAGAGGTGATATTGAGAAGATTATAAGTAAGAGCAGTTGTCCCCAGTCTCTGCTTGAATGCCTTCCAAAGTATTGAAGCTTTTGCAGTAGGGTTTTGTTTGTAGGAATGTGCTTGACAACATCATCAAATTCATCTTTGGTGAAAGGTACTTCAAGGTCTTCAAGATTATCAACATGCTTGAGAAGAGAGGTGATATTGAGAAGATTAGAAGTAGGATCAATTGTCCCTAGTCTCTGCTTGAATGCCTTCCAAAGTATTGAAGATTTTGCTTGATGTTCAGAATGGACATCCCCAGAATCATCAGTGAGAGTGGAAATGAAGTTATTCCTGTATTTAATTGTTGCTTTAGCTTGGAAGAATTTTGAGTTTTCGTCTCCAAATTTAACCCAGTTGATTGTGGCCCTCTTCTTCCAATAAATTCTTTGCAGCTCTAGAACTTTGGATAACTGCTACTTCACAATATCTCTGCCATTTCCCTCAAAGATAAAGAGGGGCATAAATTCTTCAATATTATCCCACATGAGTATAACTTCATTACAAGCTTCGATAATTCTAGCTAGGTTGAAAATCTTCTTGGCCCATATTTTGAGAGCTTTACTAAGCCTCTTGAAGTTAGAATTAATCGCCTTTGCACTATCAGCATCTTGAACAGGTTGTGAATAGATGTTATGAACCACAGACTTAAAATCAGGATGGTGGAGCGAGAAGTTTATACTTGGTTGTTAGTTACCGAACATCAATTTTATACTAATGCATAAATTATTTCGTGGTACTTGTATGAGTTGATATTGTCCCTCTTTTAACTCTTGAATACTCACTCTTTACCTATGCATACCATTGTAATATCTAGAAACATACATTACTGTTGCCTAGTAAATGTACAATTGTTGCCACTGTTCACTCATAAAATGTCAAACATGGTGACATAGCCGATCACCAATCGGATTAATGGTTTGTGAACTAAATAATTTTAAAATTCTAAAGTTAGCAACTAATGTCAAGGTGTGCTTTCTCAACAAGGGTAAAACCTCAATAGTCGCGTCCATGCACTAGTATGTTCCTTGGAGCATGAACAGTGTCATCGAGTTCTAAGATAATTGTTATGACTTCTAAGAAAACTGAATTGCCTTCAATGTAACTCTTACTTAGCATATATTTTGATTCCACATTTTAGAATATTTTATTACTTCACCAATCTCTTTCCTCTCATAATTTGGCTACCTCGGTCCCACATGTAGTCAAGTTTCCTTTTGAACCGGGTATTTAATGGAACTAGTTCTAAGAAAAATATCGCACTCTGGTGCTCCAATAGGTACCAGTCTGTCGGGACCCAGGGTTAGCGTATGTAATTCCAGTCACGATACAATCACATGGAGAGCCGAGAACCGTACCCACTTGTCTAAGCAGACAAGGCCAAGCACAGAACGTTCTCGGTAAGCATCGAACGTGAGGGGCAT
This sequence comes from Bromus sterilis, assembly GCA_950022295.1. Taxonomy (NCBI): domain Eukaryota; kingdom Viridiplantae; phylum Streptophyta; class Magnoliopsida; order Poales; family Poaceae; genus Bromus; species Bromus sterilis. The sequence continues at coordinate 93,690,193 of OX465595.1, forward strand.
CCCATTCAGGCCGGATGATCATCTGAGATGGGTCCTCATCGTCCGCTCACAAGTCTGAATGCTTATGGGTGGTGAATCCCATACTCATAGACAAGTCGCCTCAACCATGTTATCGATTGAATCCTAACTCTTACATAGACTTACTCCAGCCCGATCACTTAGTCGGGGTCTAGGGCGGGCTCGATCATACAACAAAGTGTGCACGTGACGGAGTCACGAGCAATCGCATCGCGATGCCCCAAGCTGCGCACATCTAAGGGCCACATGGTGTATAAAGGACCGCCAGCCAGATCACAACTAAGGTCTCGAAAACCCATACTAAGACATGCATGTTATAAACATACACGCAACACACATGCCTAGTATGAACAACATGTATCATCACATAACTCTACAAAGTACTTCTTTATTGAAATACACATAGAGTATACAAAGATCACATGTCTGTGATCACATTACATCATACAATGGAAGCAAATTAGGTCTCAGTACAGACAAGTTTAACAAATGGCTTAGAGAAGCCTTGTAAACAAACATGCCCTTCCACGAGGGACCAGACTGCTGTCTGGAACTATACTACCAAGGTCAACGTCGAGCTTCAGGTCGGTGACTCCATCGGGGTCCGGGTTCTCAGCTAAAACATAGAATAAGAAAACGTGAGTACAAAGTCGTACTCAGCAAGACTTACATCAGAACTACACTACTCATGCCCAAGTATCAAGGTAAAGGAGGTGGGGTTCAACATGCAGAAGTGCCAGCTTTAACTTGGCTAGTCCTGTACTACGAGTACCAGATTTGAGGTAAGAAGCGTACACAAGTCCACTATCCAAGTCTCCAACCAATACACCACTATGGTTACTTCCTCGACTTCCCCACGAGGAGCACACCATATCAATCACGCTTATCTTGCGAGTTTTATAAGTATCCATTCAAGTTGTCTAATAATCAGGTACAGGTTCCAAGTAGTCCTTAACCGCGGACGCGGCTATTCGAATAGTTTTGTTAACCTTGCAAGGGTGTAAGCTACACACACATGACCATCGGTTACCGCCAGGTCTCGCCACCGTTCAAGAGGTGACAGCGAGGATGTTCACCACGACACTTCGCTCACAACCGGTCTATTCCAGGAGTCGACTATCTGAGTTTGCCTCCGCTCGAGAGTCCGGCCGGATCAACGAAACGGACTCAAACAATGTAAGTGACCGAGACGCCACCTCTGGCAGATGGTTTTCCTGCCTCACAGGTGCACCCACATATCTATATGATGCAACCATTTCCTTCGTTCTTTTTCTATGCACATGTCAAATGGAAAGCCCGAACTAATGTGACTCCTGGACGTCGACACGGATCAAGGTACTAGGCCGAGAGGGGTCAGTGAGCCCAATGTGTGGTTGTACTCTTTGTCTTGGATTACCATACAAGAACTCGGTGCTTAAGGCGGTGTTCAACGAGACAACCCACTATGTACTCCTACACGGCCTCTCATCGTTCACCTTGTATTAGGGTGGATTCACCAACACAGTTTCACTATCATCAACACCATGTTCACTATCATCCCGACTCACATAAAAAACAACCTCATTGTACCACTAAGCATGCATTAAGCATTAACAGTTGCAGGGGCCACACGATATCAAACAACTCCTATGTCAGCTAGGATTGTGGTTTGCTTACTACTGTGACAAGATGATAGGTCATGCATCGGATATGGGTTAACCTATGCGGTAGAATCGATACAAAGTGATCTCCTAAACATGCATAAGCGAGACTGAGAGGGAATTGGGATTTTATAGATATGATCAATGGGGTTTGCTTTCCTTGCTGACGATACACTGGGTTTAACGGTGGTCTTCTTCTTCGGGGGTGATCACCGTCTTGGAGGCACTGTTATCGGCACAATCATCAACAAAAAGGGGGGGGGGCAACATTGTAATAGAATGCACAAGCACATGATATAGTTGGACATGAGGGGAATGGTGCTGGTTTGTGGTACATTTGATTTAAATGAAGTGTATTGCATTTGAAATGCAAATTCAAACTCCACATATGAATTTCAATTTAACCAAATTGCATTTGAAAATGTTTGATCATTTGAAACCATGTGATCATATGTGTGATATGCTTCTGAAGTACAAGTGAGATGTGGTGTATTGCAATGGTTCAAATTTGAATTGCATTTGGAATAAATTTGAATTAATTCCAATTAAGACAAAGAGAAAAAGCTACTGGTCCCATTTTAAAATCAACTCAAACATGGTTGAAAGTTGCATATTTGGATAGAGAATTTTATGCTGATCATTTTTCATATATTATTTGTCCAATTAGGAGTTCATATGAATTTTCTATGATTTATTGAAGTTTGGCTAATTTTCTGGAATTTCTGTAATTTCTTTAATCCATTTCTAATTTCCTGGAATTGATTTATTGCGTCATGCTGAGGTGGGGGTGATGTCACAGGGGGGGCTGACAGGTGGGGTCAGGGTGTCAGTGGCAGTGGGTTTAAACCCGGTTTAATTAACTAAACAGGGTCATTAGGGGGGGGCCCAGGGCCCACCAGTCAGTGACCCAAGGGTCAACTAACAGGGGATTAGCCCCCTAAGCTAATCGGGCCGCCGGCGGTTAGCCTCCGGTGACCACCAGCGCGGCGGAGCTGCACGGGGAGGAGGCTCCCGGCCTCCAAATGACGCGCACGAAGCACCAGGAGAGAGCCCTTGCTCCCGCGCGTCCAGTGGACCCATTGGGGGTTCACTGGCGTGCTCCAGAGCTCGGGAGCAACGACCATGGCGGCGGCCGAAGCACTGCCTCGCCGGAATCCAGCCACGGGGTGCTAAAAGGCAAGCGGAGTGGGGGGAAATGGAGAGCCCCTTACGCTGAACGCGACAGTGAGCTCGGGGTAGCCGGAGGAGGCGAGGTGGCGGTGGAATTCGTGGAGACGAGCTCGGCGGCCGGGAAGCGGACGTCTCCTCCAGTGGCGCTAGGCTCGAATTGACAGGACAGCTTGATGGAGACGTGGACGGGGAGTTCAACGGACACGGCGGTGCGGCGAGGGGAGCAAGGTGGCCACGCGTGGGCGCGTCCGCGGCGAGACCTAGTTCTCGGCCATGGCGATTTCTGACGCGAGGAGAGAGGGAGAGTGAGCTGGAGGAGGGGGGAAGTGCGTGGCGACCTCTGGGCGTCTCCGTGGCGTCCTAGGGGAGAAGAGGGGGCCCTGGATGCTCCTCGGTGGCCTGCACAGCGGTGAGCGCGCCACCGAGCTGCTTCGGGCGCCGGGGAGGAAGACGACACCGGGGTTGGTGGGCTGGGCTGGGAAAAGGCAAGTTTGGCCGGGGGGCCCGGTTGGGTGGGCTCCTTTTCCCTTTTTCTTTTTCTCTGTGTTTTTTTGCTTCTGTTTTCCTTTTCTGTTATTTGTTTTGCCCCAAACAAAAATAGCAGAGCATTTTTAAAAATCATGAAAACTTTTATGTGGGCTTATAACATAAATAGCTAGCCACTCATAAGTTTTGGTGACTTTTAAAAATAAAACAATTTGAATTTAAATTCAAATTGGAGTTTAATTTAATTTCCAAGCCCTGTTTGGAATATTTGAAAAATCTTGGTGCATGCAGTGGGACCCACTTCACTTTATATGGGATCATGCATATTTATAAGACTTTTCAAAAATACCAGAGAAATTTTTGGAAGTAATTTTTGTCTGGCCATTTAATTAAATTCTTTAGGGCTTTTCTTTTCCCCAATTTTGAATTTATTTTTGAATTTGTCATGATGCAAAGGTGAACTCAAACCCTAGCACTTACCCTAGTTGGGGTTCTCACAACTCGCCCCTACTCAAAAGAATCTCTTCCCGAGATTCAGAAGTCATCGGGAGGAAGGTGGGGTACTCGGCATGGAGGCGGTCTTCTCTTTCCCATGTTGCTTCTTTCTCGGAGTGATGTGACCATTGAACTTTAAGGAACTTGATCTTCTGACGGCGAGTGACACGCTCTGCTGAATCAAGAATATGAACAGGGTACTCTCGATAAGAAAGGTCATCTTGGAGATCAAGCGTTTCATGGTCGACTTCGCGGATGGGGTCCTTGAAGCAACGCCTGAGTTGTGACACATGGAATACATCGTGTACTCGGGAGAGGTGCGGAGGTAGTTCAAGTTGGTAGGCAACTTCTCCACGTTTAGCGAGAATGCGGAAAGGTACGATGTAACGTGGGGCAAACTTGCCTTTGATACCGAATCGTTGGGTTCCCTTCAGAGGAGTAACCCGGAGGTAAGCCTTCTCATCAATATTGTAGCTCTCCTCTCTATGATGACGATCATAGTAGCTCTTTTGACGAGACTGAGCGACTTTCAAACGATCACGAACAATGCGAACTTGCTCTTCTGCTTCCTTGATCATATCCGGTCCAAAGAGTTGTCTTTCACCGGTTTCTGACCAGTTTAGGGGTGTTCGACATCGCCGTCCATAGAGAAATTCAAAAGGAGCCATGTTCAGACTAGATTGAAAACTGTTGTTATAAGCAAATTCGGCGAATGGAAGAGACTTCTCCCAATTCTTTCCGAATGAGATAACACAAGCTCTGAGCATGTTTTCCAAGATTTGATTAACCCTTTCAACTTGACCGCTAGACTGAGGATGGAAAGCTGTACTAAAGGATAGATGAGTTCCCATAGCATTCTGAAAGCTTCCCCAGAATCTAGAGGTGAAAAGGCTACCACGATCAGAATTGATTACCAAAGGAACACTGTGAAGAGACACAATTCTAGAGACGTACAAGTCCGCTAACTGACTAGCAGTTATAGACTCGCGAACGGGAAGGAAGTGAGCAACTTTGGAAAGTCGGTCAATGACTACGAAGATGGCATCATTTCCTTTTTGGGTTTTTGGAAAGCTAGTGATGAAGTCCATACCGACTTTGTCCCATTTCCACTCTAGAATAGGCAAAGGTTGAAGTGTGCCAGCAGGTCTTTGGTTTTCTGCCTTAATGCGACGACAAACATCACATTCAGCAACATATCGAGCAATGTCTCTCTTCATCCTGGTCCACCAAAATCTCTGGCGTAGATCTCGGTACATTTTTGTGCTACCGGGATGAATCGAGAGGGGTGTGTCATGGGCTTCTTTGAGGATGAGTTGCCTGAGATCCTTATTCTTAGGTACTACCAAACGATTTTCAAAGAATACCGTTCCTTTACTATCTGTGGAGAAACATTTAGCAACTCTGCTAGCAATGTTCTCCTTGATCCGGCGAACACCTCGTGCACGTCTTTGGGCAACTACGATTTGATCCTCAAGGGTTGGTTTTGCCACCAAGTTGAAAAGAGATCCACGAGGAACAATCTCGAGATTGAGCTTTCGAAATTCCTCATGAAGAAGTGGTTGATACTGCTGTAACATGAGGTTGTTACAGTACGACTTACGACTTAGTGCATCAGCCATGACATTGGCCTTGCCTGGGGTATAAGAAATTCCTAAGTCATAATCTTTTATCAACTCTATCCAGCGTCTTTGCCTGAGATTAAGATCTGGCTGGGTGAATATGTATTTGAGGCTTTGGTGGTCGGAATAGATCTCACAACGATTACCAAGGAGGTAATGTCGCCACGTCTTCAGGGCATGAACTACGGCAGCGAGTTCAAGATCATGGGTAGGATAGTTCTCTTCATGTGGACGCAACTGGCGTGAAGCATAAGCTACCACATGTCGATCTTGCATAAGTATGCATCCTAACCCTTGCCGTGAAGCATCACAATAGATCTCGAAATCCCTTTTGGTGTCTGGAGGTGCAAGTACGGGTGCAGAAGTCAATCTTCTTTTTAGCTCTTGAAAGCTTTCCTCGCACTTGGGAGTCCATTGGAATTTCTTATCTTTCTTGAGGAGTTCAGTAAGAGGCTTTGCAACTTTAGAAAAGTTCTCGACGAAGCGGCGGCAATAGCTTGCTAAGCCAAGAAAACTCCTAACTTGCTTAACCGATTCAGGTGGAGTCCAGTCAAGGACGGCCTGAACTCTCTCGGGATTGACTGCAACACCTTTTGCAGAAATCACGTGGCCTAAGTAGGTCACTTCTGGTAGCCAAAATTCGCACTTGGAGAACTTGGCATAAAGGCGGTGCTCTCTAAGTTTCATCAATACCAACCTAAGATGTTCTGCGTGCTCTTCTTCGTTCTTCGAGTAGATGAGAATGTCATCAAGATAAACTACAACAAATTTATCTAGGTACTCCATGAAGATCGAATTCATCAAGCGCGAGAATGTGGAGGGGGCATTGGTTAAACCAAAGGACATGACGGTATACTCGTAAAGACCATAACGAGTAGTGAAAGCCGTTTTTGGAATGTCCTCGTTTCGGATTTTGATTTGATGATAGCCTAATCTCAAATCCATCTTGGAGAAGACAGAGGATCCTGCAAGTTGATCATAAAGATCATTGATCCTGGGAAGTGGGTACTTGTTCTTTATCGTCTCTAGATTTAGCGGGCGATAGTCTACGCACATCCTTTCTGTTCCATCTTTCTTCGTTACGAACAGAACGGGGCAACCCCATGGCGATGAGCTAGGGCGGATGAAGCCTTTTGCCAACGAAGCATCAAGTTGGGTTTTTAGCTCAGCTAACTCATGTGGGGCCATTCTATATGGGCGTCTGGAAATTGGGGCCGTGCCTGGTATAAGATCCACTATGAATTCTACACACCTGTCGGGTGGCATTCCCGGCAGTTCTTCAGGAAAGACATCCGGGAAGTCACGAACCACCGGAATATCTCCAAGGTTGGGAAGGGGAAGCACATTCAAAGTATGCATCTGGGTTCTAGAGCTGGGTGATGTGTAGTCAATGGTCTGGCCTGAAGGATGGGTGAGTTTAACTGACTTGGCTTTACAATCAAGGAAAGCATTCTGCCTTGATAACCAATCCATTCCTAGGATGACATCAATGTCTGAAGACTTGAGGGCTATAAGTGAAGCAAGGAATACTAAACCCTCAATTGCAATTTGATTGCCATGGCTTACTCTATTAGTTTGCCACTTTGAACCAGGAGTTTGAATGATCATTGGGGAAAACATTTCTTCAAAAGGAAACTCATGACGAAGTGCATAACTCTCCGACATGAATGAATGAGAAGCTCCTGGATCGAAAAGAACGGAGGCGGGGACATGATTGACTGGGAGTGTGCCAAGAATGACGTCAGAAGCAGCAGTGGTGTCCTCAACGGAGATTTGGTTCACATATCCACTACTTGGGACGGGAAGCTTTGCTGGGAAGGTCTTGGTGGTTGATTTCTTTGGAGGCTTGGGTCGAGAATGACGTGGTGCCATCAAGACCTGAGGGCATTGACGATAGTAATGGCCTGGAAGACCACACTTAAAGCATACCCTCTCTGAATTGCTGGGAGTGGGATTACTTGGTTGCACACCATCATTCCGGGGTGGAATAATGTGTTGGGGTGGATGGCATATATTGGATGGTGGTCTCTGCAGAAAGGTTTGAGGTATGGCTCTGGTTGGAATCCAAATTCGGCGTTTCTGAGGGGCTGAACTTGAAGAAGAAGCAAGCTCAAGAGCATGCTTGCGAGACTCTTCGAACACTTCATTGCTATGCTCAGCTCTGAAGGATCTGTTGACTAAATCCTCAAAGGTGGCAAATTCGATGAGGTTGAGATCATGACGAACGATGGGGCTAAGTCCTTTACGGAACCTTGCCTGCTTTCTGGCATCGGTGGTGATCTCATCTTGGGCATATCGAGCAAGACAGTTGAAATCTCTCACATACTCGTGAATAGACATCTTTCCTTGAGTCAGGTTGCAAAACTCTTCCTTCTTGCGCTCGTCGATATGTGACGGCAGATGCCATGGGGATGGCTAAAGTGAGGGGAAGACGCGAGGGAGAGAATGTCGATGGTGCCGGAATCGGGTTGGGCACAAGCACGGTGAAGTCACCACGATGTACCCAGGTTCGGGGCTCTCCGGAGAGATAACACCCCTACTCCTGCTTGTCTCTTGTATATCAATGAAGGGGCTACAATAACTGCTCTTCTATCTTCTCAGGGGAAGGAGTACACCGCCGCCGTGGGCAAGGTCCTCTCCTGCTTCCCTGAGGAGTAACTACGAGCAGTGAATGAACTGAAGTAGAAGTGAGTAAATGGGGATCTAAGGTCTGGCGTCCCTTGCGCAGGAGGGGTACCCTAGCTCTTATAGTGTGAGTCCAGGGTACTACGGTAACTTCATTGCCGAATGGGCCCAGCTGTCATCCTCTAATCGGCCTGGGCCCACCGACTGCTCCTCTCCGGGTGATCCGGAGCCCACGAGCGGCGGCCCATGCTGCTACCTCGTAGAACCTAGGAGTGAACAGTGGAGCTAGGGGGTGCGGTCTTGTCGGCCTGTCCGCGGAATCGGCGGGGAGGTCGACACCGTATCTCCAGCAAATCCTCGACGCGACCTGGCCTTCCTGCCACCCGGATATCTCGGGATATGGTATTTATGACCTCGTAATCATACCCCCGACTGGGTGGTAGGTTGCTCCGATTGCGCCTGGACCGACTGGTGGTTCCTGGTAGGGTCGATTGCTCTGGTCAATCGGTCTTCTAGGAATCGGCCTCGGTCTAGCTGCGGACCAATCGGATGATCGTCTTTGGTGAAGGAAGGGTGGACCAATTGCGCCTGGGCCGACTGCTGGCATTTGGTATGGTCGATTGCCTTGGAGCAATCGGCCGTACCTCTGCCCAGCTCGGCCCAGCTGCAGCCCAATTGGTCCATCCTTGTCTTGAAAGCTTGCTTCCGCTTGGGTTAGCCTACCCAGGTACCAATCCCCCGACAGTAGCCCCTAAAGCTGTAAAGGTCCCACGGTCACTTGACCGCGGGGCCTTTGCAGTTTTTCAATCTCTGCCTTGACGTTCTCCGACTGCTATGGCCTCTTCGAGTGCGTCATGCCGAGTTCTTCGGCCGACTCGGAGATCACACTCGGCTGACCAAATTTCCATCCGATTGGACTTGGTTCCCCCTCGATTCATGTCTTCACTTTTTGAGAAAGATATCTTTTGCCGATTTCCCTCCAACGGTTACCTCCGATTCGCCCGCGACGTGATCAATGAGCTGGGACCCACGACCCACGCGCGACGTGACATAACTGCAGGGCCTGACCCCCACGTCGCACGCCTCGCCTTTTGCGCCGGGATCTTTGCGCTGGTCTGCCGGTTGGCCTCCCTGTGCCCTAGGCCACACCGGGCCACACAGCCGCAGGATCATCCCACTCCCCTCCCCCGCCGCCCATATAAGCCACCCGGGGGGGGGGCTTCGCCTCTTCCTTCTCCCAAACGCCTCCTTCAACCTCCAGCCTTCTCTCCTCTGCGCCATTGCCGCTCCACGCGAATCTCTCTCCCGTGGACCTCTGCATCTTGCGCTTGCTCCGGCCACGGGCTCGTGCTCTCCGCTGCTTCCGCCGCCGCCGCAGCCACTCTTCTCCGCAGCTCTCGTGCTCCGCCTCCTTCTTTCCTCTTTTCTTCTCCCTGTCCAAGAACACCATGGCGCCGCGACAGGATGTGTCCCAAGCGAGCCGTGAGTGCTGGAGGGGTACTCAGGCCACGGCCGCCGCCGTCGAATCCCTCATCCGCGCCCGGAAGATGCCCGCGGAAGTCGAATGGCGTATTCCCAGCGAGGCCGAGGTCATCTCCAGCGCGCGTGCCGGCGAGAGGGTCGTGTTCCTCGCTCACTTTGAGCATGGATTCGGCCTTCCCGCTAGCGCCTTCTTCCGCGAATTTCTCGATTTCCATCGACTGCAGCCTCACCACCTTGCAACCAACTTTATCATGATCCTCTCCGGGTTCGTGACGCTCTGTGAAGGGTACCTCGGCTGCCGTCCAAGCGTCGCCCTTTGGAAGCGCTTCTTCAACCTCCGAGCTCACAACGCTCGGACGGGTGTTGTGGTGGCCTCCACCATCGAAGGCGGCAAGCCAACGTACCCGACTGGCATGACCGACTGCGGCAGTTGCCTTGTCGCAGCCGGCAAGTCGAAGTACACGAGCCCCGAGATCGTCCAATCCTGCAAGAATTGGCAGACCTCGTTCTTCTACGTCAAGTCACCTGACAACGGCCCCGATCTCCTCAACCTGCCCGAGTTCTCTCTCGCCCGGCCGGTTGAGAAGCATCAATGGTCGCTGAAGCACGGCATCGGAGATTGCGATGTCGATGCCCAGGCTGCCAGGGTCACCCAGCTGGAGCAAGAAGGACTCCTCCCAACCGACTTGGTAGCTGCTTGGCTTCACGCTCGGATTCTTCCCCTGCAGCGCCGAGTGCACCGCCTCTGCGACGTGTCGGGACCTCGAGATCCCACTCGGCTCTGCACGTGGCAGGTGAGGACAGAAGATCTTTGCGCCCGAGTGAAGGCCATCACATCTAGCGCATTGCCTGACCCCTTCCGCTTCGGGCTTGATTATCTCACTCGCCAGCGAAAGCCACCTGTGGTATGCTCCGATTACTTTTTCTTCCGATTGCATGCTCTTCCGATTGCTTTCTCTTCCGATTGCTCTGATCGCTTATACCTCCTTCTCAGCACTTTATTCAGTCCGACCTCATGGAAGACGGCCAGGAAGCTGGCGTGTACGCCCCTGATCGCACGAACGAGGACCCCACCGACCTCGAGTATAACGGCGAGACTCCTTCCGCCGAGTCCAGTGGGGATGATGAAGACAACGGTGAGTCTTCCGGAGAATCCTCCGACCCCATGGATGCCGATGATGATGACGCCGAGTGTGCCAACCCCTCGAAGACCAACAATCGGCCGCCAGCTCAAGGGGGTACGCCTGACCCTTCCCTTGAGCAATTTTTGGCTGAATGGAGTGATGATGATAGTGTCTCAAAGGGTGATGGTTCTGATGCAGCTCCTCGAGCCAAGCCTCCAAAGGTGCCAGCTAAGCGCACCTCGGCCGCCGGCTTCTCCTCTGGTACAGCTCCCGACAAGGTTGCCAAGGCCAAGCCGACTGCCAGCAAAGGCAAACAAGTCCAGGAGACGACAACTCGGAGGACGACCACTCAGGCACCGCTGAATGTCGCTCCGCTTCGCTGCCGAATGCCCACTGGCGCGCCCAGGACAGTCGGGTACGCCTTTGTCTTTATGCGCAGTATTCCATTATCTTTGCTTACACTGATTCTCCTCCCTTTCTTATTTCAGGGAGCCGATTGGGCTTGATGACGTTGACACCGACATTCCAGTCCGTGCCAGCGCTGTCATCTCGCCCGCTGCTTCTGCTGCTGCCGTCCGCAAGCGGCCGACTGCTCCTCCTCGCTCCTCCAAGGACGCCGAGCGCACTGCCAAGAAGGCCCGCCTCGCGGAAAATCAACAGACCTCTTCTTCCACCCTTGCTCCCAAGATTTCCAAGCGTGCGGCTGACCAGGTGGCTCCTGGTGATGGAGGAACGCAATCGGTCGATCCGATTGCCCCGTCTCCGCCACGCCGCTCCAGCCCAGCTTCGCCTGCCGCAACTGCCCCTGCTTCAACGACTGCATCCGACACCCCGATGGTGACGACCCCATCGCCGGTTGTGGTGTCGGCACCGCCGATTGTTACCACCATTCCACCAGTTGTACTATCTGCCCCACCGACTACGACGATCTTGCCGCCAGTCATCGCTACCACCTCTGCTCCGACTCGCCCGGTTGCGCCGCCTCCGCAATCGGGTGCCTCTGGCCTTCAGATGACACCAGTGCCACCGATTCTTACTACCGCAGCTTCCACCATCATTCCCACTTCAGTGCCGCTGCCGACCTCTTCTGCATCGGAGGTTCTTATCCGCTCGGTGGACCAATTCCGGGCCGAGTACTCTCGCGCTCGTCATGTTGGCGCTGAGTCCGATGCTCCGCATCATCCTCAGGACCCTGTGACGAGCGCTCTGAGCCGGGTGAACAAATTCGCCGATGCCCTTGCTCGGGACCTTCAACAGCTGACCTCTCACCATACGGTAAACTCCTTAACTTTTCCTTCTGTATCTCTCTTTTACTTTGGCAATTCTTCTTCCGGTGGGTGCGCGCAAGCGCACCCACTGGGTGTAGTCCCCGAGATTCGGGCCGATTGGTTACAATCGGTTCGGATCATCAGCATTTTTTTGCTTTATCGTTTGCCTTCCTCAATCGGTAGTCTTTCTTCCGGTGGGTGCGCGCAAGCGCACCCACTGGGTGTAGTCCCCGAGATTCGGCCGATTGGTTACAATCGGTTCGGATCTTCAGCATTTTTTGCTTTATCGTATGCCTTCCTCAATCGGTAGACTTTCTTCCGGTGGGTGCGCGCAAGCGCACCCACTGGGTGTAGTCCCCGAGATTCGGGCCGATTGGTTACAATCGGTTCGGATCTTTTAGCATTTTTTGCTTTATCGTCTGCCTTCCTCAATCGGTAGAATTTCTTCCGGTGGGTGCGCGCAAGCGCACCCACTGGGTGTAGTCCCCGTGATTCGGGCCGATTGGTTACAATCGGTTCGGATCTTTAGCATTTTTTGCTTTATGTCTGACTCCATCTTGTTGTCCTTCTCAGGCTATTATGGAAGAAAAAAGGGATGTCTTTGAAAAACTCCTTGAAGCTTACACTGCTAGCCTTCGGACCCTTGCCCAGGCCCAGCTGCAGGTTAACAACCTGTCGGCTGAAACCTCTAAACTGAAAGGTATCTTCTATATCACATCTGTTTTTTCTTCACTTGCCGACTGCTCTGGTACTCATATCTTCATGCTCTCCTCTAGCTTCTATTCCTATGGTAGATGACCTTCAGGGCCGAATTGCCGAATTGACTGCCGAACTTAACCAACAAGGTCCAGCTCTTGACAAAGCCACCGGAGAAGTAACTCGGCTGCAGGGGATAGAGAAGGATTTGAATCGGACTATTCAAGGCCTCCAATCTGAAATGGCTGCTCTTGAGAAGAAACATCTCGTCGACATAGCCGCAGTGACGGCTACTGGAGATGGACTTCTTGCTGAGCGGGATGCCGCCGTCGCCGCCCGGGAAGCTTTGCAAGCTAAGAGGGATGAAGCAATTGCCACGCGGGACTCCATTCGCAAAGATCGTGACGAGCACATCGCCACATATGAGGAAATGGAGAAACGCTACTCTGAGGAGATCGCCCGAATGCGCCGCCGAGCCAAGGGCTTCTGTGATACACTGACCGAAATGGACGTCCTCCTTAGCGGTGAGTCTTCCTTGTTGCCGAGTGCACTTTCCGGTTGCCTTCTTCTTTTATCTTATTACTCATGCTCTTCCTTCGTGACGCAGAAGCTTGGCCCGAGTCTGAAGCGGCTGCCTACGCAGCTGCCGCCAAGTCCCGAGAAGATACCATCGCCGCTGGAGGGACCTGTGACCGCGCAGATAGCGTCTGGACCCGACATGAATATCTGATCGGCACCCAAGCCCGCATTCCTATTATCCAGGGAGTTGCCCTATCCTTCAAGCTCGGAATTCTGAAGATTGCTGAAGCATTGTGGTCGCCGACTGAGCTCAAGGCCGGACTCCAGAAGATGAAGAATGCTGCCCACTCCTCCGCCGAGATCCGCAAGGAAGACACTCAGGATGAAGAGGATTCTGATCAAGGGGACACTCCGAATGCCACCACTGAGCAGACTCGGACTCTCCTTAAGGCTATCCCACGTCGGATCGACGTTCTGCTGAACTCTGCAGGTCGGACTGGTGCGGAGACCGCTCTTCAGACTGTGCTGACTTGGTACCCTCAAGTGAAGCTCTCCCAATTGTACAGCCTCCGAGATAATGCCTCTGAACTCCTTGAGAAGACCTACATCGAAGTCAATCGGCTAGCCAGCACCATGGTGAATTGGTTTTCTCCCTACGAGTATACTCCGTATCTCGACCAGGGAGGGAAACCGCTTCCTGCCTCTACCATCTCTGGCCTGGCCGAGGAGCTCTCCGATAGCGGTTCATCTCAAACGTCTCCGAAGTCTAAACAGACTGGTGCTGCAACTTCTGAAGCTCAGTCGGACCCGGCTTCTCCATCTTCTAGCTCAGTGCCTCCGACTACTTAAGCTGTGTTACCTTTAATTTGTATTCCGACTGTCCGCTTGTAAGACATATTTTTAATTCTATCGACACCTACTGGGTGTGACTTGGATGTAATGACCTTATTCGGCCTTGGGCCTGTTACTTTTGATGCAATCCGATTGCTTGTTTTTTACTTTTGCATGTGCGATCAACTTTGCGTCTTTGTCGGTTTCCTTTATCGGCTGCACTTGGGGATGTCTGCTGTGTCGACCTTGCTGCCGTCATGCGGTCTGCAATCGGATCAACAGTAGACATCCAGCCAAGGTTCGATAAGTTTTCATTTTTTACACGACAAGATTTTTACCGCAAAGGATTCTGCAATAGCAGGCGCCGATTGCTCGCTACTGGGTCCGATGCCCTGATTTGCGGCGCAATCGGTGACTTTGTCCTGTCGACTGTGCCTTTGGTAGCTTCTTTCGAATTGTTTCCCGGGGATTTGTACTACCGACTGCCTCAATCGCCACCCTTCTCAATGCCACAAACCTTTTAGTGATTTGCGCTCGAGCTAAGTATCCGATTGAGGGCCAGCCTGCAGTCCCCGTGCCTCGATGGCTTATTTACTTGACCTCGCGGTCGGCCAGTCCCCGGGTGTGCTACGCACATCTCGGGTATGACTGAGCGTTGCCGATTGAGGCTAGCTCTTCGAATGACATGATACAAAAGTACTCGAATGCTCATTTTCAGAGACATGATAACTTTTGCTGATTGTTTGCCGAATGGCTTACATAAATTTCTGCCGCTCAACTATAGAACGGACACAACAACTCGGCGTTCCACGGCCGCTCCGTCTCTGCTCCTGACGTGTCCTTGTGCTGAGTGCCCTTGGTGCAGTCGATCAGATAATAGGAGTTGTTCTTGAGCGCTCTGCTGATCACAAACGGCCCTTCCCAAGGTGAGGATAGCTTGTGCTGCCCATCTGACTTCTGGATTCGGCGTAGCACCATGTCTCCTTCTCGGAAAGCGAGAGGACGAATCTTCTTGCTATGGTAGTGCCGCAACTTCTGCTGATAGACTGCTGACCTAGACAAGGCCAACAAACAAGCTTCTTATTTGAGGTCGATGCCGTCTTCTCTTGCCAATCTTGCTTCTTCTTCTGTGTATAGGGCGTGCCGAGGTGAATCAAACTCAATGTCGGAAGGGATGACTGCTTCTGAGCCATACACCAGGAAGAAAGGAGTGAATCCAGTCGACCTGTTTGGAGTGGTCCTCAAGCTGAACAGTACTGCAGGAAGCTCGTCAATCCATGCTCCGGGTGCCCTCTCAAGTGGCTCTACCAATCTGGGCCTGATACCCGATAGGATTAGTCCATTTGCCCTTTCGACTTGACCATTGGACTGTGGGTGTGCCACAGATGCCAGATCAAGCCGAATGCCTTGCTGAGATGCATATCGAGCGAGCGCCCCCTTTGCAAAGTTTGTGCCGTTGTCGGTGATGATGCTGTTGGGTACACCGTATCTACATACGATGTCGGCCACAAACCGAACCACAGTCGGCCCATCCAACTTCTTGATTGGTCTTGCTTCAATCCACTTGGTAAACTTGTCGACTGCCACTAGGAGATGTGTCATGCCACTTCGAGCTCTCTTGAATGGTCCAACCATGTCCAAACCCCAAACTGCGAACGGCCATGCTATTGGGATGGTCTTCAGTGCCGATGCCGGCTGATGACTTCTTGCTTTGAATCGTTGACAACCCTTGCAGTGCTTCACCAAATGCTCAGCCGCTGCGAGTGCAGTTGGCCAGTAGAAACCATGTCGGAAAGCTTTGTTGGCGATAGCCTTTGCCGATGCGTGATGACCGCATTCACCTTGATGGATGTCTCTGAGCAGCTCCAAGCCTCTGTCCTCTTCAACACACCTCTGGAGGACACCAGTTGCACTCTTGCGCATCAGCTCATTGTTGATTATTGTATATGCCCAAGATCGGCGGCTGATCTGTCTGGACTCTGCTAAATCTGGTGTGAGGATCCCATCTGCTAAGAAATCTCTAATCGGCTGTGCCCATGACGGCGCACTGACGACCACCATTACGGCCGCATGCTGGGGTGGGACTTCCTCTTGGATCTCGGCCACTTGAACACTGGCCTCCTCGATCTCGGCCACTTGGACGTCTGTCATTTCTATCTCTGCTTCTGAACTGCCGACTGCGGCGCCTGGCACGCATTCGGCAGCCCCTGGTGCCGACTTCTCATTTGGAGCTGGAGCTTCATCATTGCACTCGGCAATTTCTGATGTCATTGGCTCTTCGGAGGTTGTGCCTTCTGGTGCAGCCTCTGCTTGCTTCCCTTTGCTCTTCTTCTTCTCCTCTGCAGCCCCTGGCTCGCAATCGGCAGCCCCTGGTGCTGTTGCCGAGACACCCTGGGCGCTGGACTGCTTCTTCACGGTTGCAGGTTTGGCCGGTTGAACTTCTTTTGCCTTTCTTAGTGCTTCAAGATCGGTCTCCGAGATAAAAATGGACTCGGACTCTGGGGATGGAATGATAGATGGCTTCTTGATATGCTCCAGAGATACGCCTGGTGGGATTGATTGCCTTGTGGAGCCTAACTTGGACAATGCATCTGCTGCCTCGTTGTTTGCCCTTGGCACATGATGGAATTCGCACCCCTCAAAATATCCGCTGATCTGCTGCACCAGGAATCGGTAGCTCGCCATGTTTGCATCCTTTGCATCCCAGGTGCCTGAGCATTGCTGTAAAACTAGATCAGAATCACCAAAGCACTCGATGTTCCGAATACCGATTTCCTTGGCAAGCTTGATACCATGCACAAGGGCTTCGTACTCGGCGACATTGTTTGATGCTGCGAAGTGAATCTGAAGCAGATACTGCAACTGATCTCCTCTTGGGGAAGTGAGTACCACCCCAGCCCCTAGGCCATTCTTCATCTTGGAGCCATCAAAGTGCATTCGACAGCAATCCGACATTGGGAGCTGCGGCATGTACTGAGTTTCAGCCCAGTCCACCAGGAAATCGTCTAGTGCTTGCGACTTGATTGCAGTCCTTGGATCATACTGGATGCCATGACTAGCCACTTCGATTGCCCATTTTGCCACTCTTCCGGTTGCATCTCTGCTTCCCATGATGTCGGCCAATGGAGCCGAGCTGACAACGGTGATCAAATGAGCTTGAAAGTACGGCTTCAATCTCTTGGCTGCCATGTACACTCCATAGCACATCTTCTGATAATGAGGATAGTTCTGTTTGGACGCCGAGAGTACTTCGCTGATGTAGTATACTGGACGCTGGATTTGCTGTGCCTTGTCCTTCTCGGGCCGCTCCACCACCATGACTGCACTGATCACCCGATTGGTTGCCGCAATGTATAGCATCATCGGCTCCTTCTCAATCGGGGCAGCCAGAATAGGTGCCGTGGAGAGCATGCGCTTGAGCTCTCGGAATGCTTCGTTTGCTTGAGGGGTCCAAGTGAACTTTTCTGTCTTCTTCATCAACTGGTACAATGGGATTGCCTTTTCACCCAGCCGACTGAGGAATCGGCTGAGAGATGCGAGGCAACCGGTGAACTTCTGCCCTTGCTTCAGGGTTTTGGGCTGCTCCATGCGCTCTATTGCGGCTATCTTCTCGGGGTTGCATTCGATTCCTCTCTCGGAAACGAGAAACCCCAAGAGTTTGCCAGCTTGGACCCCAAACACACACTTCTCCGGGTTGAGCTTGATCTGATAGGTTCTCAAATTTTCAAAAGTCTCTCTGAGGTCATCCAACAACATGACTCCTTTCGCCGATTTCACCACCAAATCGTCCACGTAAACATGGAGATTTCTGCCGAGCTGAGAATGTGTGCACCTTTGAATCGTGCGCTGATAAGTGGCTCCTCCATTCTTCAGACCAAAAGGCATGGTGATATAACAATAGGCCCCGAAAGGGGTTATGAATGCAGTTTTTATCTGATCTTCCACAGCCAACTTGATCTGGTGATATCCAGCAGTAGCATCCAGAAAAGACAACAGCTCGCAGCCGGCCGTAGAATCAATCACTTGATCAATACGGGGCAGAGCAAACGGATCCTTCGGGCACGCCTTGTTCAGGCAAGTATAATCTATACACATACGCCAAGTCTTGTTCTTCTTCATGACGAGGACTGGGTTCGCCAGCCACTCGGGGTAAAACACTTCCATGATGAAACCTGCAGCTTGCAACTTCGCAATCTCTTCGCCGATTGCCCTTCTCTTATCCTCAGAAAAACGTCTCAGGGGTTGCTTGACCGGCTTCGAGCCTGGCCGAATGTGCAGCTTGTGCTCGGCGAGTTCTCTCGGAACACCAGGCATGTCTTGTGGAGACCATGCAAAGATGTCCCGATTCTCACGGAGAAACTCGACGAGCTCGCTTTCCTATTTATCGCTAAGTCCAGCTCCGACTACAACGAACTTGGTTGAGTCAGAGGGATCTAGAGCGATCTTCTTGCTGTCCTTGGCCGACTGAAAAGCCGATTCCTCATCTACTCTCTTTGCTGGGCCAACCGGAAGTGGATTCTTGCTTTGTGCTTGCGCCATTGCAATGACTTTGCCGAGCTGGCGCTTCTCCGTCTCCACCACTAAAGACTCAGCCAAACTGCTGCCAGCAGATGTACACTCGAGGGACTTCCTGAAGTCTCCGGTGACTGTGATGACGCCGTTTGGCCCCGAGATCTTCATCTTCAGGTATGTCTGCTGTGCATTGATCATGAACTTGGCAAATGCTGGTAATCCCAATAGAGCATGGTAAGGACTGCTGAGGTCGGCCACCTCAAACCAAATCGGCTCTCTCCTGAAATTTTCTTCCGTGCCAAATATGACATCCAGCCGAATGCGACCCATGGGGGTGCAAGACAGCCCAGGAACAATCCCATGGAATGTCGTCCGACTGCGCTCCAGGTCCCGCTCTGTGAGCCCTAGCTTGAGCATTGTATCTCTTTACAGAATGTTGATTGTGCTTCCTCCATCAACTAGCACTCTAGAAAACTTGCATGAAAATCTTGGTCTTGCGACCAGAGCGTCCACTATCAGCGGATAGTTGCCTGGATTCGGCAAAATGGTGGGATGATCTGCTCTGTCCCAGGATATCAGACACTCGGACCAGTGCATGAATTGGGGAATCGGCGGCATAGTGGCATTAACTTCTTGGGCTCGGGCTCTCCGACTGCCCTTGTCTGTGGACTCGCTAGTGAAAATCATGTAAGCCGCATCCTGCTTCGGGTACTGGTTCTGCTGTTGAGGTGGTCCTCTGTTCTGGGGTGGTGGTGGTGGTGGTAAAGCTTCTCCCTTTGCAATCCTTCTCACAAAATCGCACTGCCGAGTGGTGTGCGCAGACGGCCTCCCAGGCGTGCTGTGCAACTTGCATGGTGCGTCCAACATATCCTCGAACATGTACTTGGGCTTCATCTGCCCTGGGGGTCTCACATTTGGTCTCATCTTCCGACTGCGTCCTGCAGCCGCTGGATCTTCTTCATTCTGGACAGCGGCCACCTGCCGACTGCCATACTGAGTATCAGGCTGTTCGTCCTTGCCCTTGCCCTTGCCGTTGTTCTGCTGGTTGTTGTTGTTGTTGTTGTTGTTGCGATTGTTCTCTCTTCTCTCCTTCTGACTGAGGCCTTGGTTCCCTGTGTCCGACCGCGGAGCCCCTGGTGACTGGATCACACCTCCAACTCCGAGTTGGATAGGGCGCATCGCAGAATCGGACATAGCGAACGCATTTGCCACCTTCATGAGCTCGGCGAGCAACGTGAAGTCTTTGCTGAGCAACTTGTGCTTCAACATTGAATCAGCCAGGCATCCATCAGTGAAGTACTGAATGGCCTGGATCTCATGGACTCCTTCGCATGAATTCTTCAGCTTGATCCACCGAGATAAGTAATCTCGGAGGGGCTCGTCCTTGCCTTGCACACACAAAGCTAACTGTCTTGGGAGATTGGGCCTCTCATACGTGCTTGTGAAGTTGTGGATGAATGCGGTCGTGAAATCCTCCCAGCAGTTCACACTGTCCTTGGGCAAACTGTTCAACCATGTCCGAGCTGAGCCCTGCAGCATGAGAGGTGCATAGCGGACTGCTACACGCCGATTGCCTCCCGCAATGCGGACTGCCGTCAGGTAATCGGACAGCCAGTCTTCCGGTTTCACAGAGCCATTGTACTTTGGAGTGTCTCTCGGCAACGTGAAGCCTTTGGGGAATCTCTCCGTCCGAATGCGATGACCGAAACATGATGGGCCAGCTTCTCCTTCTTCATCTTCCTGAGCCTCCTTCTCCAGGAGCTCAATGCGATGCCTTGCGTCGTTCTGGCCGATTTGGCGAGGGCCAAGTCGGGTGCTGATTGCTGGTCTTGGTGCCGATTGCTGCGGCATGTCATGACGCCTGCTGTTAACAGCTGGCTCTTCCATTCTTCTGCTTGCTGCTGGGGGTGGCCGATTGCTTCTGACCTTGCTGTCGTGCCGAGATGGTGCAGGTTGATGCCTGTTCTGGCGCGATGCATTTGGTCGCTGGCTAGCTCCCGCATTCAGCCTCACAGTTCCTCTTGATGCCTCTGGTTCAACATTTTGATTGCCCATTGCTACGAGCCTCTGCTCCTTTGCGGCTGCTATCAGCTCGCGCATTCGGCGCGACTGCTCACGCCGCTCATCTCCTTCTAGGTCTTCCAGTTCTAGTGCTATCTGCTCGACTGCTCTCAGGTTCTTGTCCGGTGTGCTATATGTTGGCCTCTGGATGAATGCCGTCTGCGCCGGCTGCTCCGGTTGCACTGGCCTTCTCGGACGCTCCGGTTGTTCCGCTCCTGATAGCTGCTGGTTGACTGCTCTACCTCGGCTTCTCAGGTCTTCCAGGACTGGGGGCTCAATCGGCCGACGCGGTCTTGCATGAGCTGCATTGTACTCCCTTGTGATGGCTCCCAGCCGACGCTCTTCTGCTAGCACTTGCTCAGCCCTGCGAGCCAGAGCAAGCCGTGCTGTTTCCAGCTCGGTATGCACCTGCTCCGGATCACCATTCCTGTTCACGGGTGTGTATAACACATCCCGCAACGCACTGGTGCCGATTCGCTCTGCCGCATCAGCTACTTCCTTGGCCTTCCTTGCTGCGCTTGCCGGGTCACGGTTGGTCGATGAAGACGCTCCCGCCGTCATGACAGCGGCGTGCAGTCGGCCCTCCTCTTGGCCAGGTGCTGCGGGGCAGCCCCTGGTCAAGAGCGGGTCTGTAGCACACGAGAAGGTGCGGATGTCTCGGGGATACGCCTCAGGGAAACTACCAGTAAAGAGACGATGACTTCCCACCTGTAGCGACACACCGGGCGGCAAGGGTGCTCCAGCCCTGTACCGCGGCGAGTAGTCTACTACGTAATCGATTGCCCCACGCCTTATAATCAGGCCGGAGGCGTGGCTACCGCCTGATGCAGAGGATGATCCCGTCCGGATCTTGACTCCAGTCGACGCCTCGGTCTGCCCCACGGTGGGCGCCAACTGTCGTCGATATGTGGCGGCAGATGCCATGGGGATGGCTAAAGTGAGGGGAAGACGCGAGGGAGAGAATGTCGATGGTGCCGGAATCGGGTTGGGCACAAGCACGGTGAAGTCACCACGATGTACCCAGGTTCGGGGCTCTCCGGAGAGATAACACCCCTACTCCTGCTTGTCTCTTGTATATCAATGAAGGGGCTACAATAACTGCTCTTCTATCTTCTCAGGGGAAGGAGTACACCGCCGCCGTGGGCAAGGTCCTCTCCTGCTTCCCTGAGGAGTAACTACGAGCAGTGAATGAACTGAAGTAGAAGTGAGTAAATGTGGATCTAAGGTCTGGCGTCCCTCGCGCAGGAGGGGTACCCTGGCTCTTATAGTGTGAGTCCAGGGTACTACGGTAACTTCATTGCCGAATGGGCCCAGCTGTCATCCTCTAATCGGCCTGGGCCCACCGACTGCTCCTCTCCGGGTGATCCGGAGCCTACGAGCGGCGGCCCATGCTGCTACCTCATAGAACCTAGGAGTGAACAGTGGAGCTAGGGGGTGCGGTCTTGTCGGCCTGTCCGCGGAATCGGCGGGGAGGTTGACACCGTATCTCCAGCAAATCCTCGACGCGACCTGGCCTTCCTGCCACCCGGATATCTCGGGATATGGTATTTATGACCTCGTAATCATACCCCCGACTGGGTGGTAGGTTGCTCCGATTGCGCCTGGACCGACTGGTGGTTCCTGGTAGGGTCGATTTCTCTGGTCAATCGGCCTTCTAGGAATCGGCCTCGGTCCAGCCGCGGACCAATCGGATGATCGTCTTTGGTGAAGGAAGGGTGGACCAATTGCGCCTGGGCCGACTGCTGGCATTTGGTATGGTCGATTGCCTTGGAGCAATCGGCCGTA
Source organism: Bromus sterilis (assembly GCA_950022295.1). NCBI lineage: Eukaryota > Viridiplantae > Streptophyta > Magnoliopsida > Poales > Poaceae > Bromus > Bromus sterilis. The sequence continues at coordinate 93,712,524 of OX465595.1, forward strand.
CCTCTGCCCAGCTCGGCCCAGCTGCAGCCCAATTGGTCCATCCTTGTCTTGAAAGCTTGCTTCCTCTTGGGTTAGCCTACCCGGGTACCAATCCCCCGAAGGTGGTACCTTCGAAAGGCAACACAGAACTCCTGCCAAGTCACTACGTGACCATCTGGCTGCATAGCAACATAGTTCTCCCACCATTGAAGAGCAGCACCTTCCTTGAAGTATACTGCGAAAATAACTCGGTCATCGGGAGCAACATGTGCTGTATCAAGCTTACGATCGATGGAACGGAGCCAATCATCAGCTTCAAGGGGTTCAGAAGAACATCGGAATACCGGTGGCTTGAGGAGGATGAAGTCCTGAATGCTCACAACCACATTGCGATGATGGGCGGTATTCTGCTCGATGAGCTCCAGAAGGTGTGTTTGGTCACGTTGATTCTTCTCAGCTTCCATCATGACTTCCTCCGCAGAAGGCGGTGGTAGAGGTTCATCATCATTTCGATTCGAAACACGGTCTCGATTCCGACGAACAGCACTACGAGTTCCACCTGACATCCTGTGTGATAAAAATCAACAATCAGAACAGGTTGAATGACGGAGACTCTGGACGACCACAACAATCCTACGGCTAAAAGGAAGCACTCAACGAGATGTTCTAGTAAGACATAGATGAGCCTAGTCCTATCATCCCATAGAAAATATAAGGGTGACCCAGAACTTAGATTGATGAGGGTAAGGAGAAAAAGAAGCCTTACGTTGGTCCCTTATACCCAGAGTAACTATATAACTATAGAATGCTAGACTCGACTTCGACCAAGGGTTTGATAAGCCTACAGACAGTCCTGCTCTGATACCAAGTCTGTCGGGACCCGGGGTTAGCGTATGTAATTCCAGTCACGATACAATCACATGGAGAGCCGAGAACCGTACCCACTTGTCTAAGTAGACAAGGCCAAGCACAGAACGTTCTCGGCAAGCATCGAACGTGAGGGGCATCCCATTCAGGCCGGATGATCATCTGAGATGGGTCCTCATCGTCCGCTCACAAGTATAAATGCTTATGGGTGGTGAATCCCATACTCATAGACAAGTCGCCTCAACCATGTTATCGATTGAATCCTAACTCTTACATAGACTTACTCCAGCCCGATCACTTAGTCGGGGTCTAGGGCGGGCTCGATCATACAACAAAGTGTGCATGTGACGGAGTCACGAGCAATCGCATCGCGATGCCCCAAGCTGCGCACATCTAAGGGCCACTTGGTGTATAAAGGACCGCCAGCCAGATCACAACTAAGGTCTCGAAAACCCATACTAAGACATGCATGTTATAAACATACACGCAACACACATGCCTAGTATGAACAACAGGTATCATCACATAACTCTACAAAGTACTTCTTTATTGAAATACACATAGAGTATACAAAGATCACATGTCTGTGATCACATTACATCATACAATGGAAGCAAATTAGGTCTGAGTACAGACAAGTTTAACAAATGGCTTAGAGAAGCCTTGTAAACAAACATGCCCTTCCACGAGGGACCAGACTGCTGTCTGGAACTATACTACCAAGGTCAACGTCGAGCTTCAGGTCGGTGACTCCATCGGGGTCTGGGTTCTCAGCTAAAACATAGAATAAGCAAACGTGAGTACAAAGTCGTACTCAGCAAGACTTACATCAGAACTACACTACTCATGCTCAAGTATCAAGGTAAAGGAGGTGGGGTTCAACATGCAGAAGTGCCAGCTTTGACTTGGCTAGTCCTGTACTACGAGTACCAGATTTGAGGTAAGAAGCGTACACGAGTCCACTATCCAAGTCTCCAACCTATACACCACTATGGTTACTTGCTCGACTTCCCCACGAGGAGCACACCATAGCACTCACGCTTATCTTGCGAGTTTTATAAGTATCCATTCAAGTTGTCTAATAATCAGGTACAGGTTCCAAGTAGTCCTTAACCGCGGACGCGGCTATTCGAATAGTTTTGTTAACCTTGCAAGGGTGTAAGCTACACACACATGACCATCGGTTACCGCCAGGTCTCGCCACCGTTCAAGAGGTGACAGCGAGGATGTTCACCACGACACTTCGCTCACAACCGGTCTATTCCAGGAGTCGACTATCTGAGTTTGCCTCCGCTAAAGAGTCTGGCCGGATCAACGAAACAGACTCAAATAATGTAAGTGACCGATACGCCACCTCTGGCAGATGGTTTTCCTGCCTCACAGGTGCACCCAAATATCTATATGATGCAACCATTTCCTTCGTTCTTTTTCTATGCACATGTCAAATGGAAAGCACGAACTAATGTGACTCCTGGACGTCGACACGGATCAAGGTACTAGGCCGAGAGGGGTCAGTGATCCCAATGTGTGGTTGTACTCTTTGTCTTGGATTACCATACAAGAACTCGGTGCTTAAGGCGGTGTTCAACGAGACAACCCACTGTGTACTCCTACACAGCCTCTCATCGTTCACCTTGTATTAGGGTCGATTCACCAACACAGTTTCACTATCATCAGCACCATTTTCACTATCATCCCGACTCACATAAAAAAAACCCTCATTGTACCACTAAGCATGCATGAAGCATTAACAGTTGCAGCGGCCACACGATATCAAACAACTCCTATGTCAGCTAGGATTGTGGTTTGCTTACTACTGTGACAAGATGATAGGTCATGCATCGGATATGGGTTCAACTATGCGGTAGAATCGATACAAAGTGATCTCCTAAACATGCATAAGCGAGACTGAGAGGGAATTGGGATTTTATAGATATGATCAATGGGGTTTGCTTGCCTTGCTGACGATACACTGGGTTTAACGGTGGTCTTCTTCTTCGGGGGTGATCACCGTCTTGGAGGCACTGTTATCGGCACAATCATCAACAAAAAGGGGGGGGCAACATTGTAATAGAATGCAAAAGCACATGATATAGTTGGAGATGAGGGGAATGGTGGTGGTTTGTGGTACATTTGATTTAAATGAAGTGTATTGCATTTGTAATGCAAATTCAAACTCCACATATGAATTTCAATTTAACCAAATTTCATTTGAAAATGTTTGATCATTTGAAACCATGTGATCATATGTGTGATATGCTTCTGAAGTACAAGTGAGATGTGGTGTATTGCAATGGTTCAAATTTGAATTGCATTTGGAATAAATTTGAATTAATTCCAATTAAGACAAATAGCAAAAGCTACTGGTCCCATTTTAAAATCAACTCAAACATGGTTTAAAGTTGCATATTTGGATAGAGAATTTTATGCTGATCATTTTTCATATATTATTTGTCCAATTTGGAGTTCATATGAATTTTCTATGATTTATTGAAGTTTGGCTATTTTTCTGGAATTTCTGTAATTTCTTTAATCCATTTCTAATTTCATGGAATTGATTTATTGCGTCATGCTGAGGTGGGGGTGATGTCACAGGGGGGCTGACAGGTGGGGTCGGCGTGTCAGTGGCAGTGGGTTTAAACCCGGTTTAATTAACTAAACAGGGTCATTAGGGGGGGGGGGCAGGGCCCACCACTCAGTGACCCAAGGGTCAACTAACAGGGGATTAGCCCCCTAAGCTAATCGGGCCGCCGGCGGTTAGCCGGCGGTGACCACCAGCGCGACGGAGCTGCACGGGGAGGAGGCTCCCGGCCTCCAAATGACGCGCACGAAGCACCAGGAGAGAGCCCTTGCTCCCGCGCGTCCAGTGGACCCATTGGGGGTTCACTGGCGTGCTCTTGAGCTCGGGAGCAACGACCATGGCGGCGGCCGAAGCACTGCCTCGCCGGAATCCAGCCACGGGGTGCTAAAAGGCCAGCGGAGTGGGGGGAAATGGAGAGCTCCTTACGCTGAACGCGACGGTGAGCTCGGGGTAGCCGGAGGAGGCGAGGTGGCGGTGGAATTCGTGGAGACGAGCTCGGCGGCCGGCGATGAAATCTTGAAGCGGACGTCTCCTCAAGTGGCGCTAGGCTTGAATTGACACGGCAGCTTGATGGAGACGTGGACGGGGAGTTCAACGGACACAGCGGTGCAGCGAGGGGAGCAAGGTGGCCACGCGTGGGCGCGTCGGCGGCGAGACCTAGTTCTCGGCCATGGCGATTTCTGACGCGAGGAGAGAGGGAGAGTGAGCTGGAGGAGGGGGGAAGTGCGTGGCGACCTCTGGGCGTCTCCGTGGCGTCTTGGGGGAGAAGAGGGCCCCTGGAAGCTCCTCGGTGGCCTGCGCGGCGGTGAGCGCGCCACCGAGCTGCTTCGGGCACCGGGGAGGAAGACGACACCGGGGTTGGTGGGCTGGGCTGGGAAAAGGTAAGTTGGGCCGGGCGGCCTGGTTGGGTGGGCTCCTTTTCCCTTTTTCTTTTTCTCTGTGTTTTTTTTGCTTTTGTTTTCCTTTTCTGTTATTTGTTTTGCCCCAAACAAAAATAGCAGAGCATTTTTAAAAATCATGAAAACTTTTATGTGGGCTTATAACATAAATAGCAAGCCACTCATAAGTTTTGGTGACTTTTGAAAATCAAACAATTTGAATTTAAATTCAAATTGGAGTTTAATTTAATTTCCAAGCGCTGTTTGGAATATTTGAAAAATCTTGGTGCATGCAGTGGGACCCACTTCACTTTATATGGGATCATGCATATTTATAAGACTTTTCAAAAATACCAGAGCAATTTTTGGAAGAAATTTTTGTCTGGCCATTTAATTAAATTCTTTAGGGCTTTTCTTTTCCCCAATTTTTGAATTTCTTTTTGAATTTTTCATGATGCAAAGGTGAACTCAAACCCTAGCACTTACCCTAGTTGGGGTTCTGACAATTGTCAGAACCCCAACTAGGGTAAGTGCTAGGGTTTTATTGTACCTTTGCATCATGCAAAAATTCAAAAGAAAATTCAAAAATGGGGAAAAGAAAAGCCCTGAGAAATTAAATCAAATGGCCAGATAAAAATCTTTTTCCAAAAATTATTTGAGTATTTGGAAAATTCCTATAAATGATGCTGATCATTTTAAAAGTGGTTTGGGAGCAATCCCATGCTCATGGAATTTTCTAATTTTCAAACAATGGCTTGGAAATTAAATAAATACCCTATTTGAATTAAAATTCAAATCATTTGAATTTTAAAAGTGCTCAAAATTTATGAGTGGCTAGCTCTATATTTTATGAGGCCACATAAAAATTTGGGAAATTTTATAAAATGCCTTGGTATTTTTACCAGAGCAAAACAAAAGAAACAGAAAAGTTTAAAAAGAAAAGGAAAGCAGAGCTTACCTCACGCCCACAGGCGAAGGCGCACCTTACCTCGGCCGGCCCAGCCCAGCCCCTCGCCTTGTCCTCTTCCTCCCCGCCGAGCCAAGCTGCTCGCTGGAGCAGAGCGTGGCCACGGCGACGACACGTCGACGCCCCGACCCTTCTAGGCCTCCCCTCTGCCCCCAGCGTGTGCCACGCCACGCCACAACCCCCCCTGCACCCTTTGCTTCCTCTCCTCGCCCCTGTTCTTCTCTCCGGCGACGAATCCGCGCGGCGGCCGAAGCCCTAGCCGGAGCGCGCCGACGCCCCGACGTGGCCACCGGCAGCCCGAAGCCCCGCCGTCTTTTCCAATCGATCCAGCGTCGACGTCCTCTTCGAACCCCCGCCTCAATTGAAGCTTGGAGCCACCGGAGACGTCGTGAGCCCCAAGTTTTCTCCGCCGGCCGCCGAGGAGGAGACCTCCGAATTCGCCGCCACCGAGCTCCCTCCGGCTTCACCGAGCCCTTCTTCGCGTTCACGGTGAGGAGCTCGCCTTTTCGCCCCTGTTCCCGCGTCCTCCCGTGCCCCGGAGCCCGATTCCGGCGAGGTCGAGCCACGGGCCGCCGCCTCCGTCGTCGTAGCCATGGCCACAGGCCTCCTCGAGTTCCCCCTGGTGCTCCACTAGATGCGCAAGGCCACGAGGCACTCGCCCGTGCCCTCAGTTCCCCTCCCCGTGGCCTGTTTCCCAAGTCCGGCGCCGCGCCGCCGTATCCAGAGGCCGCCGGCGTCAAGCCGGCGCCATTAGCCCCCCCTAACCACGTGTTAACCACCCCCAGTGACAATGACAGGTGGGCCCCCAGCCCCCTCTAATTTAAATCAAAATTTTAATTAAAACGGGGTTAACCCATTGTGACACTGACAGTGGTGCCCCATAGGTCAGCCCCCCCTGACGTCACCCCCACGTCATGCTGACACAGTAAATAGAAAAGCAATTAAATCAATTACAGAAAATCCAGAAAATAGCCAAATCTTTAGAAAATCATAACTAATTCATTTTAACTCCAAATTGGACAAATAATATGTCTAAAATTATCAGAAAAATACAAGGATTATGAATATGCAATTTTTTTGCATGTTTGCCATTTTAAAATGGGTGAGCAGTAGCAAACATGCATATGGATCCTTTTCAAATTCAAATTTGGAGTGATTTTGCAAATGATTTTGCAACACCCTCAATTCCAATGGATTCATCCACACATCAGAGACATTACTTCAACTATACCACATCACTTCATGATCAACATTTTCAAACGAACTTTCATGCATTCAAATGCATATACTCCTTTTAAATGGAATGCTCAACACATCAGTACCATGAACATCACCATTACAATCTTATTCATGTGATTGTGCATTGTACATTATTGTCATGTTGCTGATAGAAGTGGATAGAAGTGGATCCGGAATCCGAGATCACCCCCTTCGTTGAAGACCCCGTGACTGAACCTCGTCAGCAAGGCAAGCAAACCCCCATTGATCATGTCGATAAAATCCCACTTCCCTCTCATGTCTCGCTTATGCGTTGTTTAGGATGATCACCATGATAACGTTTCTACCGCATAGTTGAACCCATATCCTTTGCATGACCTATCATCTTGTCACAGTAGTAAGAAAACCACAATCCTAGCAGATGTAGGAATTGGTTGATATCATGTGGCCCCTGCAACTGTTACTGCTTATTGCGTGCTTAGTGGTACAACGAGGTTGCTTTTGATGTGAGTCGGGATGATGGTAAACATGGTGTTGATGAAAGTGAAATGTGTTGGTGAATCTACCCTAATACAAGGTGAACTATGAGAGGCTGTGTAGGAGTACACAGTGGGTTGTCTCGTTGAACACCGCCTTAAGTCCAAGTTCTTGTGTGGTGATCCAAGAAGAAGAGTACAACCACACATTTGGCTCACTGACCCCTCTCATCCTAGTACCTCACCCCGTTCGAACCCCAAGAGTCGCAGTAGTTTGGAGTTCTGGTAGGGCTGTGGCACGGTCTGCGAAGTGGATGAACGGCTTTTCAAGACCGGCTTGGGACCCTGCACACATCGTTTGAGGCTGTACTGGAACCTCGGTCGGACTTCCATACGGATCCCCCTCAGATAGGCGACTCTCTGGACTAGAACGGAGCTGTGGTCGAAGTGTTGTGGTGGCATCCTCGCTGTCACCTCTTGAACGGTGACATGCAAAAGGCGGTAAATGATGACACGTGTGTGTAGCGGTACACCCCTGCAGGGTTAACAAAACTATTCGAATAGCCGCGTCCGCGGTTAAGGACTGCTTGGAAAGCTTAGCTTGATTATTAGACAATTTGAACTGGATACTTCTAAAACACACCAAGATAAGTGTGAGTGCTATGGTGTGCTTCTCGTGGGGAAGTCGAGGAAGTAACCATAGTGGTGTAATTGGTTGGAGAAAGTAGTAGACTCGTGTACGCTTCTTACCTCAAGTATGGTACTCGTAGTTCAGGACTAGCCAAGTGAAAGCTGGCACTTCTGCAAGTGAAACCCCACCTCCCTTTACCTTGATACATGTGCATGAGTAGTATAGCTCCTACGTAAGTCTTGCTGAGTACGACTTTGTACTCACGTTTGCTTATTCTATGTTTTAGATGAACCCACCGACCCTGATGGTGGCTTCTACCTGAAGCTCGAAGATGGAAGACTCAGACCAAGACCAAGCTAGTGTAGTCCCAGTCAGACGATTGGTTCCCTCGTGGAAGGGCTTATTTATAGAGAAGGCTTCTCTAAGCCATTTGTTAAACTTGTCTGTACTCAGACGTACTTTGCTTCCGCATGTTTGATGTAATGTTGGATCACAGACTTGTGATCTCTGTGTGCACTCTGTAAGAGTTATTAATAAAGATGTATACTTTGTAGAGAATTGCAATGATACCTGCTGTTCATACAAGGCATGTGTGCTGCGTGTATGTTTATAACATGCATGTCTCTGTATGGGTTTTCGAGACCTTAGTTGTGATCTGGCTGGCGGTCTTTTAGACACCAAGTGGCCCTTAGATGTGCGCAGCTTGGGGCATCGCGAGGCGATTGTTCGAGACTCTGTCTCGTTCACACTTTGATGAATGATCGAGCCCGCCCTAGATCCCGACTAAGTGATCGGGTTGGAGTAAGTCTATGTAAGGGTTATGAGATAGTCGATAAGTATGGTTGAGCCGACTTGTCTTTGAATATGGGAGTTCATCACCCATATCATTAGACTTGTGTGCGGACGATGAGGACCCATCTCAGATGATCATCCGGCCTGGATGGGATGCCCCTCACGTACGATGCTTTCCGAGAACGTTCTGTGCTTGGCCTTGTCTGCTTAGTCTGTCGGGACCCGGGGTTAGCGTATGCAAGTTCCACTACGACATAGTCATATGGAGAGCCGGGAACCGTACCCACTTGTCTAAGCAGACAAGGCCAAGCACAGAACGTTCTCTGAAAGCATCGTACGTGAGGGGCATCCCATCCAGGCCGGATGATCAACTGAAATGGGTCCTCATCGTCCGCACACAAGTCTAAATGATATGGGTGGTGAACTCCCATACTCATAGACAAGTCGCCTCAACCATACTATCGATTGTATTATAACCCTTACATAGACTTACTCCAACCCGATCACTTAGTCGGGGTCTAGGGCGGGCTCGATCATACATCAAAGTGTGCACGAGATGGAGTCTCGAGCAATCGCATCGCGATGCCCCAAGCTGCGCACATCTAAGGGCCACTTGGTGTATAAAAGACCGCCATCCAGATCACAACTAAGGTCTCGAAAACCCATACGAAGACATGCATGTTATAAACATACACGCAGCACACATGCCCTGTATGAACAACAGGTATCATTGCAATTCTCTACAATGTATACATCTTTATTGATAACTCTTACAGAGTGCACACAGAGATCACAAGCATGTGATCCAACATTACAACAGACAAGCGGAAGGAAAGTAGGTCTGAGTACAGACAAGTTTAACAAATGGCTTAGAGAAGCCTTATCTAAAAACAAGCCCTCCACGAGGGAACCAGTCGTCTGACTGGGACTACACTAGCTTGGTCTTGGTCAGAGTCTTCATTCTTCGAGCTTCGGTTAGAAGTCACCATCGGGGTCGGTGGGTTCATCTAAAACATAGAATAAGCAAACGTGAGTACAAAATCGTACTCAACAAGACTTACATAGGAGCTATACTACTCATGCACATGTATCAAGGTAAAGGGAGGTGGGATTTCACTTTCAGAAGTGCCAGCTTTGACTTGGCTAGTCCTGAACTACGAGTACCAGACTTGAGGTAAGAAGCGTACACGAGTCCACTACATCTCTTCAACCAATTAAACCACTATGGTGCCTTCCTCGAGTTCCCCACGAGAAAGCACTCCATAGCACTCACACTTATCTTGGTGTATTTTAGAAGTATCCAGTTCAAGTTGTCTAATAATCAAGCTAAGCTTTCCAAGCAGTCCATAACCGCGGACGCGGCTATTCGAATAGTTTTGTTAACCCTGCAGGGGTGTACCGCTACACACACGTGTCATCAGTTACCGCCTTTTGCGTGTCACCGTTCAAGAGATGACAGCGAGGATGCCACCACAACTGTTACTTCATAGCCAATCTAGTCCAAGAAAGCCGCCTATCTGGGTTGTCTTCCACTACCGTGAACCCGGCCGGTTTACCGAAGTGGACCCAGACGATGTGTGCGTGGTGCGAAAGCCGGTCTCGGATGAGCCGTTCTCTCACTTGGCTACCAGGCCACAATACCTACAGAAATCCGAACTACTGCGACATCTAGACATCGAAGGGGATGAGTTAGTAAGCTGAGAGGGGTCAGTGAGCCCAATGTGTGGTTGTACTCTTCATCTTGGATCACCACACAAGAACTCGGACTTAGGGTGGTGTTCAATGAGACAACCCACCGTGTACTCCTACACAACATCTCATCGTTCACCTTGTATTAGGGTAGATTCACCAACACTTTTCTACCAACATCATCATGATCACTACCATCCCGACTCACATAACAGTATCAACATGGTATCACTCTAAGCATGCAATAAGCAGTAACAATTTCAGGGGTCACATGATATCAACCAACTTCTACATTTTCTAGGATTGTGGTTTGCTTACTACTGTGACAAAATGATAGGTCATGCAAAGGAATGGGTTCATCTATGCGGTAGAAACGCATCAAGGTAATCATCCTATACAATGCATAAGCGAGACATGAGAGGGAAGTGGGATTTTATCGACATGATCAATGAGGGTTTGCTTGCCTTGCTGACGAGGTTCAGTCACGGGGTCTTCAACGAAGGGGGTGATCTCGGGTTCCGGCTCCACTTCTATCAGCAACATGACAATCATAGGATCAACATAATGTAGAATGCATAATCACATGAATAAGATTGTAATGGTGATGTTCAAGGTACTGATGTGTTGAGCATTCCATTTAAAAGGAGTATATTGCATTTGAAATGCAAATTCAAACTCCATTTGATTTATTGATGAATTTCAAATGCATTTGAATGCATGAAAGTTCATCTGAAAAATGTTGATCATGAAGTGATGTGGTATAGTTGAAGTAATGTTTCTGATGTGTGGATGAAACCATTGGAATTAAGGGTGTTGCAAAATCATTTGCAAATTAACTCCAAATTGGACAAATAATATGTCTAAAATTATCAGAAAAAATACAAGGATTATGAATATGCAATTTGTTTTCATGTTTGACCATTTTAAAATGGGTGAACAGTAGAAATTGTCAGAACCCTCTGTTAGGTAATGTGCTAGGGTTAGCAAGTCACTTGAATCATGTTAAAATTTCAAAAGAAATCTTTGAAATCAAATTCAAAAGCAAAATGGGAGAAGGAACCCCCCAGATGAATTACTTCAAAAGGCCAGATAAAAATCTTCTCCAAAAATTCATGTTAGAATTTTGAAAAGTCTTATAAATGAGTGTGATCACATATCAAGTGATGTGGGACCCACCCCATGCTCATGGATTTTTTCAAATATTCAAACAGTGCCTTGGAATTAATTAAAAACCCCTATTTGAGTTAAGATTCAAATTATTTGAATTTTAAAAATGTTGAAACTTTATAAGTGGCTAGTCTATATTATTATGAGGCCATATAAAAGATTTGAGCATTTATAAAAATGCCTAGCTATTTATTTGCTAAGCAAAACAAATTTACAGAAAAGAAAAAGAAAACAGAAAAGGAAAAGAGGCTTACCTGGCCATTCGACCCAACTCGTCGCCCGCGGCCCAGCAAGCCAGCCCAGCCCGCAGCCCCCCGTTTGTCTTCTTCCCCCGGCGCGGCAAGCAGCTCACTGGAGCGCATGCCGACGCCGGCGGCAGCTGCCTGCCTGCCTGGCCCGTCCCTGGCCTTCTACATGCGCCACGGAGGCTCCCGTGTCCGTCTCGTCCACTTCCCCCTCTCCAGAGCAAGCTCCTCCCTCTCTCTCGCCGGAATCAGAGACGCCCGAAGCTTGCGCCAGGACGCACCGCCGCACCCGCGTGGCCATTGAGGCCGAGGAGCCCACCCAAGAGGTCCAAGACGTGCGCCGTGCTCGTCTTCGTCGTCGTGCAGAAGTAATCGGGCTCGGAGCCGCTGTAGCCGCCGCATTCGTCGTCGCCATCTCGTCGGAGCCGTCGCGCGCCATCGTCGATTCCATCACAACCGGCGCCCCTCTGCCCTCCCCGACCTCGTCGTCGCACTCAGGGTGAGCAGCAGCCCTTTTCCCCACAACTAGCTGGCCCCCCTCGCCCTCTAGCTCGATCCTCCATGGGAGCCGAGCAAGGTTGCCGCCGTGGTTGACCATACGCTCGCTCCCGTGCGCCTTCATCCTGGCCAACGTGTCTGTGATGCTCCTGGAGACGCTAGCCACCCAACGCGCGCAAGTTCGCATCATCCCGTGGCCGTTTTGCAAGAGTTGCTCGAAGCCGAAGCTCCAGTCGCCGCCGCGGTTGAAGCTGGCGTCGCCTCCGACCTCTCCGGTGACGCGCGAGTAGCGCAATCAATGCGGTTTGATTGGGGGCTAACCCCCTGTTAGTCGACCCCAGGTCAATGACAGGTGGGGCCCCCAGGCCCTAAACCCCCTATGTTTATTTTTAAACAGAGGGATTAAGCTCTGTGTCACTGACCACTGGACCCCACCAGTCAGACCCCTGCTGATGTCATGCTTGCATCAGCATGACACAGTAAATGAATTTCCAGAAATTAGAAATGATTTAAAGAATTCCAGAAAATCCAGAAAATAGCCCAAACTTTGGAAATTCATAGAAAATTCATATTAACTCCAAATTGGACAAATAATAAATGAAAAATGATCAGGAGAAAATAAGCTATCCAAAAATCCAACTTTCTACTTTGTTTGAGTTGAATTTAAATTGGGATCAGTAGCATTTTCTATTTGATTTAAATGGAATTAAATCAAATTCAATTCAAAAGTTTTTGCAACTTGAACCATGGAAACATGATACATTTCAACCACACATCAGAGGCATATCATACACATTTCAAAATGATTCAAATTGATCAAACAATATCACATGTAACTTGGCTAAGTTTGAATTCAAATTGGAGTTTGAATTTGCAATTCAATTTGCAATATACTCCATTTAAATGGAATTGCTTCACACATCAAGGCATATACGTCAAGTTTCAACCTTCCATCATGTGATTGTGCATTGTATTTACTTTGCTACCTTGTTTGTTGTTTGTCGAGTAGAGGTGGAACCGGAGAAGGAGGCTGCCCCCTTCGTTGAAGACCCCGAACCCGAACCTCGTCAGCAAGGCAAGCAAACACCCATTGATCATGTCGATAAAATCCCACTTCCTTCTCATGTCTCTCTGATGCATTGTATAGGATGATTACCATGCTACGTTTCTACCGCATAGATGAACCCATTCCTTTGCATGACCTATCATTTGTCACAGTAGTAGGCAAAACCACAATCCTAGCAAATGTAGGAGTTGATTGATATCATGTGGCCCTTGCAATTGTTACTGCTTATTGCATGCTTAGAGTGATACCATGTTGATACTGTTATGTGAGTCGGGATGGTAGTGATCATGATGATGATGGTAGAAAAGTGTTGGTGAATCTACCCTAATACAAGGTGAACGATGAGAGGCTGTGTAGGAGTACACGGTGGGTTGTCTCGTTGAACACCGCCCTAAGTCCGAGTTCTTGTGTGGTGATCCAAGATGAAGAGTACAACCACATATTGGGCTCACTGACCCCTCTCAACCTATTAACTCACCCCTTTCGATGTCCAGATGTCGCAATAGTTCGGAGTTCTAGTAGGTCTGTGGCCTGGATGCTAAGTGAGAGAACGGCTCATCCGACACCGGCTTATGCACCACACACACATCACTTGGGTCCACTTCGGTAAACCGGCCGGGTTCACGATAGTGGTAGCCAACCCAGGTAGGCGGCTTTCTCGGACTAGATCGGCTATGAGGTAACAGTTGTGGTGAGCATCCTCGCTGGCACCCCTTGAATGGTGTCGAGATCAAAGGAGGTAAATGATGATCATGTGTGTGTAGCGGTACACCCCTGCAGGGTTAACAAAACTATTCGAATAGCCGCGTCCGCGGTTATGGACTGCTTGGAAAGCTTAGCTTGATTATTAGACAACTTGAACTGGATACTTCTAAAACACATCAAGATAAGTGTGAGTGCTATGGCGTGCTTTCTCGTGGGGAAGTCGAGGAAGGCACCATAGTGGTGTAATTGGTTGGAGAAAGTAGTGGACTCGTGTACGCTTCTTACCTCAAAGTCTGGTATTCGTAGATCAGGACTAGCCAAGTCAAAGCTGGCATTTCTGCAAGTGAAACCCACCTCCCTTTACCTTGATACATGTGCATGAGTAGTATAGCTCCTATGTAAGTCTTGCTGAGTACGACTTTGTACTCACGTTTGCTTAATCTATGTTTTAGATGAAACCACTGACCCCGAAGGTGGCTTCTTCATCGAGCTCGACGACTGAAGATCAAGCTAGTCTTGTCCCAGTCAGACGACTGGATCCCTCGTGGAGGGCATGTGTTTAAATAAGGCTTCTTAAGCCATTTGTTAAACTTGTCTGTACTCAGACATACTTTTCTTCCGCTTGTTGTTGTAATGTTGGATCACATGTTTGTGATCTCTGTGTGCACTCTATAAGAGTTATCAATAAAAATGTATACTTTGTAGAGAATTGCAATGATACCTACTGTTCATACAAGGCATGTGTGCTGCGTGTATGTTTATAACATGCATGTCTTTGTATGGGTTTTCGAGACCTTAGTTGTGATCTGGCTGGCGGTCTTTCATACACCAAGTGGCCCTTAGATGTGCGCAGCTTGGGGCATCGCGATGCGATTGTTCGTGACTCCGTCTCGTGCACACTTTGTGGTATGATCGAGCCCGCCCTAGACCCCGACTAAGTGATCGGGCTGGAGTAAGTCTATGTAAGAGTTATGAGATAGTCGATAGTATGGTTGAGGCGACTTGTCTTTGAACATGGGAGTTCACCACCCATATCATTAGACTTGTGTGCGGACGATGAGGACCCATCTCAGTTGATCATCCGGCCTGGATGGGATGCCCCTCACGTATGATGCTCTCCGAGAATGTTCTGTGCTTGGCCTTGTCTGCTTAGACAAGTGGGTACGGTTCTCGGCTCAAATGTGTGCTCAGTTATGTGATGATACCTGCTGTTCATACTAGGCATGTGTGCTGCGTAGATGTTTATAACATGCATGTCTTAGTATGGGTTTTCGAGACCTTAGTTGTGATCTGGCTGGCGGTCCTTTATACGCTAACCCCGGGTCCCGACAAAGTCTATGTAAGAGTTATGAGATTGTTGACAGTATGGTTGAGGCGACTTGTCTTTGAATATGGGAGTTCACCACCCATATCATTAGACTTGTGTGCGGACGATGAGGACCCATCTCAGTTGATCATCCGGCCTGGATGGGATGCCCCTCACGTACGATGCTCTCCGAGAACGTTCTGTGCTTGGCCTTGTCTGCTTAGACAAGTGGGTACGGTTCTCGGCTCTCCATATGACTATGTCTTAACTGGACTTGCATACGCTAACCCCGGGTCCCGACAGACTTGGTATCAAGTCTGTCGGGACCCGGGGTTAGCGTATGTAATTCCAGGTACGATACAATCACATGGAGAGCCGAGAACCGTACCCACTTGTCTAAGCAGCACAGAACGTTCTCGGAGAGCATCGTACGTGAGGGGTATCCCATCCAGGCCGGATGATCAACTGAGATGGGTCCTCATCGTACGCACACAAGTCTAATGATATGGGTGGTGAACTTTCATATTCAAAGACAAGTCGCCTCAACCATACTATCGACTATCTCTTAACTCTTACATAGACTTACTCCAGCCCGATCACTTAGTCGCGGTCTAGGGCGGGCTCGGTCATACAACAAAGTGTGCACGTGACGGAGCCACGAGCAATCGCATCGCGATGCCCCAAGCTGCGCACATCTAAGGGCCACTTGGTGTATAAAGGACCGCCAGCCAGATCACAACTAAGGTCTCGAAAACCCATACAAAGACATGCATGTTATAAACATACACGCAGCACACATGCCTTGTATGAACAGTAGGTATCATTGAAATTCTCTACAAAGTATACATTTTTATTGATAACTCTTATAGAGTGCACACAGAGATCACAAACATGTGATCCAACATTACAACAAAAGCGGAAGCAAATTATGTCTGAGTACAGACAAGTTTAACAAATGGCTTAAGAAGCCTTATTTAAACACAAGCCCTCCACGAGGGAACCAGTCGTCTGACTGGGACTAGACTAGCTTGATCTCCAGTCGTCCATCTCGATGAAGAAGCCACCTTCGGGGTCAGTGGTTTCATCTAAAACATAGATTAAGCAAACGTGAGTACAAAGTCGTACTCAGCAAGACTTACATAGGATCTATACTACTCATGCATATGTATCAAGGTAAAGGGAGGTGGGATTTCACTTGCAGAAGTGCCAGCTTTGACTTGGCTAGTCCTAAACTACGAGTACCAGACTTTGAGGTAAGAAGCGTACACGAGTCCACTACTTTCTCCAACCAATTACACCACTATGGTGCCTTCCTCGACTTCCCCACGAGAAAGCACCCCATAGCACTCACAGTTATCTTGGTGTGTTTTAGAAGTATCCAGTTCAAGTTGTCTAATAATCAAGCTAAGCTTTCCAAGCAGTCCATAACCGCGGACGCGGCTATTCGAATAGTTTTGTTAACCCTGCAGGGGTGTACCGCTACACACACATGATCATCATTTACCGCCTTTGATCTCGACACCATTCAAGGGGTGCCAGCGAGGATGCTCACCACAACTGTTACCTCATAGCCGATCTAGTCCGAGAAAGCCGCCTACCTGGGTTGGCTACCACTATCGTGAACCCGGCCGGTTTACCGAAGTGTACCCAAGTGATGTGTGCGTGGTGCATAAGCCGGTCTCGGATGAGCCGTTCTCTCACTTAGCATCCAGGCCACAGACCTACAAGAACTCCGAACTATTGCGACATCTGGACATCGAAAGGGATGAGTTAGTAAGCTGAGAGGGGTCAGTGAGCCCAATGTGTGGTTGTACTCTTCATCTTGGATCACCACACAAGAACTCGGACTTAGGGCGGTGTTCAACGAGACAACCCATTGTGTACTCCTACACAGCCTCTCATCGTTCACCTTGTATTAGGGTAGATTCACCAACACTTTTCTACCATCATCATGATCACTACCATCCGGACTCACATAACAGTATCATCAAGGTATCACTCTAAGCATGCAATAAGCAGTAACAATTGCAGGGGCCACATGATATCAATCAACTCCTACATTTGCTAGGATTGTGGTTTTTCCTACTACTGTGACAAATGATAGGTCATGCAAAGGAATGGGTTCATCTATGCGGTAGAAACATAGCAGGGTAATCATCCTATACAATGCATAAGCGAGACATGAGAGGGAAGTGGGATTTTATCGATATGATCAATGGGGGTTTGCTTGCCTTGCTGACGAGGTTCGGGTTCGGGGTCTTCAACGAAGGGGGCAACCTCCTACTCCGGTTCCACCTCTACTCGACAAACAACAAACAAGGTAGCAAAGTAAATACAATGCACAATCACATGAGGGAAGGTTGAAACTTGATGTATATGCTTTGATGTGTGAAGCAATTCCATTTAAATGGAGTATATGGCAAATTGAATTGCAAATTCAAACTCCAATTTGAATTCAAACTTAGTCAAGTTACATGTGACATTGATTGATCAATTTCAATCATTTGGAAATGTGTATGATATGCCTCTGATGTGTAAGTGAAATGTAGCATGTTGCCATGGTTCAAGTTGCAAAAACTTTTGAATTGAATTTGATTTAATTCCATTTAAATCAAATAGCAAATGCTACTGATCACATTTTAAATTCAACTCAAACAAAGTTGAAAGTTGGATATTTTGATAGCTTATTTTCTCCTGATCATTTTTCATATATTATTTGTCCAATTTGGAGTTAATATGAATATTCTATGAATTTCCAAAGTTTGGGCTATTTTCTGGATTTTCTGGAATTTCTTTAATTCATTTCAAAATCTGGAAATTCATTTATGGCGTCAGCATGACTTCATGTTGGCGTCAGGGGGCCACTGACAAGGGGTTCCCACCTGTCAGCCTCTTACTGTTTAATTATTTGGTTTAAACTTAATCCAGTGTTTAGTCATGGGCTGGGCCCACATGTCATCGGCTCTGGGGGTCATTAGGGGGGGTGGATTAGGGCTAACCACCCCGGCCACGCCGGACTTGCCGGCGGCTAGGCGCCGGTGACCAGAACCGCGGTGGCGCTGTACGGAAAGGCGCTCCCGTGGTCCAAATCGAGCGCCGCAACCACCGAGACTTCGCTCTTGGTGCTGCGCATCGAATGGAACCAAGTGGGGGGCCTGCGAGGCACTGGTTTGACGGTGACGACGAGCCCTAGCGGCGGCGGAGCTGCTGACTCGAGGTGAACTCGGCTACGGGGCACCATTTGAGCCGGTGATGCTCGCAATCGACGCAGAGTAGCAAGGCGAAGACGGTGGACATGCCCCCGAGCTCGTTTGCTTTACGGGTGATCGACTACGACAACCGTGGCGGCGAGGGACTTCGGCTACCATGGCGGATCGACAAGGAGACAACGATAAGGGGCGGGGAGAGAGGGGTTTGGACCGCCTGCTCACCAGGAACTCGACGGAGGTGGCGGCGAGGGCTGGGGTGGCTCGACGGCGACGGAATCGACGACGGCTCGAGTTCGATTCCGGCGACTAGGAGGGCTCCGGGTTCGATTCGCTGCACTGGAAGACGTAGATGACGACGAGGAAGAGGATGGACACGGCGGTGGCGCTCGACAGGCTCACTGGCCACGCAGGTGCGGCGGCGTGCTCCGGCGTTCTTCACGGGTGTCGACGAAATCGGCGAGGGAGACGGGGAGAGTGTCCGTGGAGGGGGGGAATGGAACGGGGAAGCTCCTGGGCATCTCCAGGCGTGAAGATGTGGCGCGGGGGAAGCAGGAGGTGGCCAGGCGTCGCCTGCATGCTCGCCACGGCGGCAGCAACCTGGCTGGCGCGAGGAAGAAGACGGGCTTGCCCCTGGGCTGGGCTGCCTCGGTAAGTTGGGCCCTTTTGCCTGCGAGCCCTTTTTCCCTTTTTCTTGTCTGTTTTCTTTTCTGTCTTTTGTTTTGCTGGGCTAATTAAATAGCTAGGCATTTTATTAAATGCTGAAACTTTTTATGTGGCATCACAAAATACTAGGCTAGCCACTTGTAAAGTTTGAACATTTTTAAAATTCAAATAATTTGAACTTTAAACCAAATAGGGGTTTTTAATTAATTCCAAGGCACTGTTTGAGTATTTGAAAAATCTATGAGCATGGGATCGGTCCCACATCACTTGATATGTGATCACACTCATTTATAAGACTTTTCAAAAATCTAACGTGAATTTTTGGAGAAGATTTTTATCTGGCATTTTAATTAATTCAACTGGGGGGTTCCTTCTCCCATTTTGCTTTAGATTTTGATTTCAAAGATTTCTTTTGAAATTTTAACATGATGCAAGTGACTTATTAACCCTAGCACATTACCTAACAGAGGGTTCTGACAACTCGCCCCCACTCAACAGAATCTCGTCCCGAGATTCAGAAGTCTGCGGGAGGAAGGTGGGGTACTCGGCACTGAGACGGTCTTCTCTTTCCCACGTAGCTTCTCTCTCAGAGTGGTGTGACCATTGCACTTTCAGAAACCTAATCTTCTGACGACGAGTGACACGCTCTGCGGAATCAAGAATACGAACGGGGTATTCTCGATAAGAAAGGTCATCTTGGAGATCAAGCGTTTCATGGTCGACTTCGCGGATGGGGTCCTTGAAGCAATGCCTGAGTTGGGACACACGGAATACATCATGTACTCGGGAAAGGTGTGGGGGTAGTTCAAGTTGGTAGGCAACTTCTCCACGTTTGGCAAGAATGCGGAAAGGTCCGATGTAACCTGGGGCCAACTTGCCTTTGATACCGAAACGTTAGGTTCCCTTCAGAGGAGTAACCCGAAGGTAAGCCTTCTCATCCAGATTGTAGCTTTCTTGCCTATGATGACGATCATAGTAGCTTTTCTGACGAGACTGGGCTGCTTTCAATTGATCACGAACAATGCAAACTTGCTCTTCTGCTTCCTTGATCATATCTGGTCCAAAGAATTGTCTTTCACCGGTTTCTGACCAGTTTAAAGGTGTTCGACATCGTCGTCCATAAAGGAGTTCAAAAGGAGACATGTTCAGACTAGATTGAAAACTATTGTTATAAGCAAATTCGGCGAACGGCAGAGATTTCTCCCAATTCTTTCCGAATGAGATAACACAAGCTCTGAGCATGTCTTCAAGAATTTGGTTAACCCTTTCGACTTGACCGCTAGACTGAGGATGGAAAGCTGTACTAAAGGAGAGATGAGTTCCCATAGCATTCTGAAAGCTTCCCCAAAATCTAGAGGTGAAAAGGCCACCGCGATCAGAATTGATTTCCAAAGGAACACCGTGAAGGGATACAATTATAGAGACGTACAAGTTCGCTAACTGGCTAGCAGTTATAGACTCGCGAACCAGATGGAAGTGAGCAACTTTGGAAAGCCTATCTATGACAACGAAGATGGCATTGTTTCCTTTCTGTGTTTTTGGAAAGCCAGTGATGAAGTCCATACCGACTTTGTCCCATTTCCACTCTGGAATAGACAAAGGTTGAAGTGTACCAGCAGGTCTTTGATGCTCTGCCTTAATGCGACAACAAACATCACATTCGGCAACAAATTGAGCAATGTCTCTCGTCATCCTAGTCCACCAAAATCTCTGGCGTAGATCTCGGTACATTTTTGTGCTACCGGGATGAATAGAGAGGGGTGTGTCATGGGATTCTTTGAGGATGAGTTGCCTTAGTTCCCTATGCTTAGGTACTACCAAACGATTTCCAAAGAATACCGTTCCTTTACTATCTGTGGAAAAACATTTAGCAACTCCGCTAGCAATATTCTCCTTGATCCGACGAACACCTCGTGCACGCCTTTGGGCAACTATGATTTGATCCTCAAGAGTTGGTTTCGCCACCAAGGTAGAAAGATAGCCATGAGGAACAATCTCAAGATTGGGCTTGAGAAATTCCTCATGAATAAGTGGTTGATACTGTTGCAACATGAGGTTGTTACAATACGACTTACGACTTAGTGCATCAACCATGACATTGGCTTTGCCTGAGAAAAAACATAGAATAAGAAAACGTGAGTACAAAGTCGTACTCAGCAAGACTTACATCAGAACTACACTACTCATGCTCAAGTATCAAGGTAAAGGAGGTGGGGTTCGACATGCAGAAGTGCCAGCTTTGACTTGGCTAGTCCTGTACTACGAGTACCAGATTTGAGGTAAGAAGCGTACACGAGTCCACTATCCAAGTCTCCAACCAATACACCACTATGGTTACTTCCTCGACTTCCCCACGAGGAGCACACCATAGCACTCACGCTTATCTTGCGAGTTTTATAAGTATCCGTTCAAGTTGTCTAATAATCAGGTACAAGTTCCAAGTAGTCCTTAACCGCGGACGCGGCTATTCGAATAGTTTTGTTAACCTTGCAAGGGTGTAAGCTACACACACATGACCATCGGTTACCGCCAGGTCTCGCCACCGTTCAAGAGGTGACAGCGAGGATGTTCACCATGACACTTCGCTCACAACCGGTCTATTCCAGGAGTCGACTATCTGAGTTTGCCTCCGCTCGAGAGTCCGGCCGGATCAACGAAACGGACTCAAACAATGTAAGTGACTGAGACGCCACCTCTGGCAGATGGTTTTCCTTCCTCACAGGTGCACCCACATATCTATATGATGCAACCATTTCCTTCGTTCTTTTTCTATGCACATGTCAAATGGAAAGCCCGAACTAATGTGACTCCTGGACGTCGACACGGATCAAGGTACTAGGCCGAGAGGGGTCAGTGAGCCCAATGTGTGGTTGTACTCTTTGTCTTGGATTACCATACAAGAACTCGGTGCTTAAGGCGGTGTTCAACGAGACAACCCACTGTGTACTCCTACACAGCCTCTCATCGTTCACCTTGTATTAGGGTGGATTCACCAACACAGTTTCACTATCATCAACACCATGTTCACTATCATCCCGACTCACATCAAAAACAACCTCATTGTACCACTAAGCATGCATTAAGCATTAACAGTTGCAGGGGCCACACGATATCAAACAACTCCTATGTCAGCTAGGATTGTGGTTTTCTTACTACTGTGACAAGATGATAGGTCATGCATCAGATATGGGTTCAACTATGCGGTAGAATCGATACAAAGTGATCTCCTAAACATCCATAAGCGAGACTGAGAGGGAATTGGGATTTTATAGATATGATCAATGGGGTTTGCTTGCCTTGCTGACGATACACTGGGTTTAACGATGGTCTTCTTCTTCGGGGGTGATCACCGTCTTGGAGGCACTGTTATCCGCACAATCAGCAACAAAAAGGGGGGGCAACATTGTAATAGAATGCACAAGCACATGATATAGTTGGACATGAGGGGAATGGTGCTGGTTTGTGGTACATTTGATTTAAATGACGTGTATTGCATTTGAAATGCAAATTCAAACTCCACATATGAATTTCAATTTAACCAAATTGCATTTGAAAATGTTTGATCATTTGAAACCATGTGATCATATGTGTGAGATGCTTCTGAAGTACAAGTGAGATGTGGTGTATTGCAATGGTTCAAATTTGAATTGCATTTGGAATAAATTTGAATTAATTCCAATTAAGACAAAAAGCAAAAGCTACTGGTCCCATTTTAAAATCAACTCAAACATGGTTGAAAGTTGCATATTTGGATAGAGAATTTCATGCTGATAATTTTTCATATATTATTTGTCCAATTTGGAGTTCATATGAATTTTCTATGATTTATTGAAGTTTGGCTATTTTTCTGGAATTTCTGTAATTTCTTTAATCCATTTCTAATTTCCTGGTATTGATTTATTGCGTCATGCTGAGGTGGGGGAGATGTCACAGGGGGGCTGAAAGGTGGGGTTGGGGTGTCAGTGGCAGTGGGTTTAAACCCGGTTTAATTAACTAAACAGGGTCATTAGGGGGGCGCCAGGGCCCACCAGTCAGTGAACCAAGGGTCAACTAACAGGGGATTAGCCCCCTAAGCTAATCGGGCCGCCGGCGGTTAGCCGGCGGTGACCACCAGCGCGGCGGAGCTGCACGGGGAGGAGGCTCCCGGCCTCCAAATGACGCGCACGAAGCACCAGGAGAGAGCCCTTGCTCCCGCGCGTCCAGTGGACCCATTGGGGGTTCACTGGCGTGCTCCAGAGCTCGGGAGCAACGACCATGGCGGCGGCCGAAGCAGTGCCTCGCCGGAATCCAGCCACGGGGTGCTAAAAGGCCAGCGGAGTGGGGGGAAATGGAGAGCTCCTTACGCTGAACGCGACGGTGAGCTCGGGGTAGCCGGAGGAGGCGAGGTGGCGGTGGAATTCGTGGAGACGAGCTCGGCGGCCGGCGATGAAATCTTGAAGCGGACGTCTCCTCCAGTGGCGCTAGGCTCGAATTGACACGGCAGCTTGATGAGACGTGGACGGGGAGTTCAACGGACACGGCGGTGCAGCGAGGGGAGCAAGGTGGCCACGCGTGGGCGCGTCGGCGGCGAGACCTAGTTCTCGGCCATGGCGATTTCTGATGCGAGGAGAGAGGGAGAGTGAGCTGGAGGAGGGGGGAAGTACGTGGCGACCTCTGGGCGTCTCCGTGGCGTCCTGGGGGAGAAGAGGGGGCCCTGGAAGCTCCTCGCTGGCCTGCGCGGCGGTGAGCGCGCCACCGAGCTGCTTCGGGCGCCGGGGAGGAAGACGACACCGGGGTTGGTGGGCTGGGCTGGGAAAAGGTAAGTTGGGCCGGGGGGCCCGGTTGGGTGGGCTCCTTTTCCCTTTTTCTTTTTCTCTGTGTTTTTTTTTGCTTCTGTTTTCGTTTTCTGTTATTTGTTTTGGCCCAAACAAAAATAGCAGAGCATTTTTAAAAATCATGAAAACTTTTATGTGGGCTTATAACATAAATAGCTAGCCACTCATAAGTTTTGGTGACTTTTGAAAATCAAACAATTTGAATTTAAATTCAAATTGGAGTTTAATTTAATTTCCAAGACCTGTTTGGAATATTTGAAAAATCTTGGTGCATGCAGTGGGACCCACTTCACTTTATATGGGATCATGCATATTTATAAGACTTTTCAAAAATACCAGAGCAATTTTTGGAAGAAAATTTTGTCTGGCCATTTAATTAAATTCTTTAGGGCTTTTCCTTTCCCCAATTTTGAATTTCTTTTTGAATTTTTCATGATGCAAAGGTGAACTCAAACCCTAGCACTTACCCTAGTTGGGGTTCTGACAACTCGCCCCCACTCAAAAGAATCTCGTCCCGAGATTCAGAAGTCGTCGGGAGGAAGGTGGGGTACTCGGCACGGAGGCGGTCTTCTCTTTCCCATGTTGCTTCTTTCTCGGAGTGATGTGACCATTGAACTTTAAGGAACTTGATCTTCTGACGGCGAGTGACACGCTCTGCTGAATTAAGAATATGAACAGGGTACTCTCGATAAGAAAGGTCATCTTGGAGATCAAGAGTTTCATGGTCGACTTCGCGGATGGGGTCCTTGAAGCAACGCCTGAGTTGTGACACATGGAATACATCGTGTACTCGGGAAAGGTGCGGAGGTAGTTCAAGTTGGTAGGCAACTTCTCCACGTTTAGCGAGAATGCGGAAAGGTCCGATGTAACGTGGGTCCAACTTGCCTTTGATACCGAATCGTTGGGTTCCCTTCAGAGGAGTAACCCGGAGGTAAGCCTTCTCATCAATATTGTAGCTCTCCTCTCTATGATGACGATCATAGTAGCTCTTTTGACGAGACTGAGCGGCTTTCAAACGATCACGAACAATGCGAACTTGCTCGTCTGCTTCCTTGATCATATCCGGTCCAAAGAGTTGTCTTTCACCGGTTTCTGACCAGTTTAGGGGTGTTTGACATCGCCGTCCATAGAGAAATTCAAAAGGAGCCATGTTCAGACTAGATTGAAAACTGTTGTTATAAGCAAATTCGGCGAATGGAAGAGACTTCTCCCAATTCTTTCCGAATGAGATAACACAAGCTCTGAGCATGTCTTCCAAGATTTGATTAACCCTTTCAACTTGACCGCTAGACTGAGGATGGAAAGCTGTACTAAAGGATAGATGAGTTCCCATAGCATTCTGAAAGCTTCCCCAGAATCTAGAGGTGAAAAGGCTACCACGATCAGAATTGATTACCAAAGGAACACCGTGAAGAGACACAATTCTAGAGACATACAAGTCCGCTAACTCACTAGCAGTTATAGACTCGCGAACGGGAAGGGAGTGAGCAACTTTGGAAAGTCGGTCAATGACTACGAAGATGGCATCATTTCCTTTCTGGGTTTTTGGAAAGCCGGTGATGAAGTCCATACCGACTATGTCCCATTTCCACTCTGGAATAGGCAAAGGTTGAAGTGTGCCAGCAGGTCTTCGGTGTTCTGCCTTAATGCGACGACAAACATCACATTCAGCAACATATCGAGCAATGTCTCTCTTCATCCTTGTCCACCAAAATCTCTGGCGTAGATCTCGGTACATTTTTGTGCTACCGGGATGAATCGAGAGGGCTGTGTCATGGGCTTCTTTGAGGATGAGTTGCCTTAGATCCTTATTCTTAGGTACTACCAAACGATTTTCAAAGAATACCGTTCCTTTACTATCTGTGGAGAAACATTTAGCAACTCCGCTAGCAATGTTCTCCTTGATCCGACGAACACCTCGTGCACGTCTTTGGGCAACTATGATTTGATCCTCAAGGGTTGGTTTTGCCACCAAGTTGAAAAGAGATCCACGAGGAACAATCTCGAGATTGAGCTTTCGAAATTCCTCATGAAGAAGTGGTTGATACTGTCGTAACATGAGGTTGTTACAGTACGACTTACGACTTAGTGCATCAGGCATGACATTGGCCTTGCCTGGGGTATAAGAAATTCCTAAGTCATAATCTTTTATCAACTCTATCCAGCGTCTTTGCCTGAGATTAAGATCTGGCTGGGTGAATATGTATTTGAGGCTTTGGTGGTCGGAATAGATCTCACAACGATTACCAAGGAGGTAATGTCGCCACGTCTTCAGGGCATGAACTACGGCAGCGAGTTCAAGATCATGGGTAGGATAGTTCTCTTCATGTGGACGCAACTGGCGTGAAGCATAAGCTACCACATGTCGATCTTGCATAAGTATGCATCCTAACCCTTGCCGTGAAGCATCACAATAGATCTCGAAATCCCTTTTGGTGTCTGGAGGTGCAAGTACGGGTGCAGAAGTCAATCTTCTTTTTAGCTCTTGAAAGCTTTCCTCGCACTTGGGAGTCCATTGGAATTTCTTATCTTTCTTGAGGAGTTCAGTAAGAGGCTTTGCAACTTTAGAAAAGTTCTCGACGAAGCGGCGGCAATAGCTTGCTAAGCCAAGAAAACTCCTAACTTGCTTAACCGATTCAGGTGGAGTCCAGTCAAGGACGGCCTGAACTCTCTCGGGATTGACTGCAACACCTTTTGCAGAAATCACGTGGCCTAAGTAGGTCACTTCTGGTAGCCAAAATTCGCACTTGGAGAACTTGGCATAAAGGCGGTGCTCTCTAAGTTTCATCAATACCAACCTAAGATGTTCTGCGTGCTCTTCTTCGTTCTTCGAGTAGATGAGAATGTCATCAAGATAAACTACAACAAATTTATCTAGGTACTCCATGAAGATCGAATTCATCAAGCGCGAGAATGTGGAGGGGGCATTGGTTAAACCAAAGGACATGACGGTATACTCGTAAAGACCATAACGAGTAGTGAAAGCCGTTTTTGGAATGTCCTCATTTCGGATTTTGATTTGATGATAGCCTAATCTCAAATCCATCTTGGAGAAGACAGAGGATCCTGCAAGTTGATCATAAAGATCATTGATCCTGGGAAGTGGGTACTTGTTCTTTATCGTCTCTAGATTTAGCGGGCGATAGTCTACGCACATCCTTTCTGTTCCATCTTTCTTCGTTACGAACAGAACGGGGCAACCCCATGGCGATGAGCTAGGGCGGATGAAGCCTTTTGCCAACGAAGCATCAAGTTGGGTTTTTAGCTCAGCTAACTCATGTGGGGCCATTCTATATGGGCGTCTGGAAATTGGGGCCGTGCCTGGTATAAGATCCACTATGAATTCTACACACCTGTCGGGTGGCATTCCCGGCAGTTCTTCAGGAAAGACATCCGGGAAGTCACGAACCACCGGAATATCTCCAAGGTTGGGAAGGGGAAGCACATTCAAAGTATGCATCTGGGTTCTAGAGCTGGGTGATGTGTAGTCAATGGTCTGGCCTGAAGGATGGGTGAGTTTAACTGACTTGGCTTTACAATCAAGGAAAGCATTCTGCCTTGATAACCAATCCATTCCTAGGATGACATCAATGTCTGAAGACTTGAGGGCTATAAGTGAAGCAAGGAATACTAAACCCTCAATTGCAATTTGATTGCCATGGCTTACTCTATTAGTTTGCCACTTTGAACCAGGAGTTTGAATGATCATTGGGGAAAACATTTCTTCAAAAGGAAACTCATGACGAAGTGCATAACTCTCCGACATGAATGAATGAGAAGCTCCTGGATCGAAAAGAACGGAGGCGGGGACATGATTGACTGGGAGTGTGCCAAGAATGACGTCAGAAGCAGCAGTGGTGTCCTCAACGGAGATTTGGTTCACATATCCACTACTTGGGACGGGAAGCTTTGCTGGGAAGGTCTTGGTGGTTGATTTCTTTGGAGGCTTGGGTCGAGAATGACGTGGTGCCATCAAGACCTGAGGGCATTGACGATAGTAATGGCCTGGAAGACCACACTTAAAGCATACCCTCTCTGAATTGCTGGGAGTGGGATTACTTGGTTGCACACCATCATTCCGGGGTGGAATAATGTGTTGGGGTGGATGGCATATATTGGATGGTGGTCTCTGCAGAAAGGTTTGAGGTATGGCTCTGGTTGGAATCCAAATTCGGCGTTTCTGAGGGGCTGAACTTGAAGAAGAAGCAAGCTCAAGAGCATGCTTGCGAGACTCTTCGAACACTTCATTGCCATGCTCACCTCTGAAGGATCTGTTGACTAAATCCTCAAGGGTGGCAAATTCGATGAGGTTGAGATCATGACGAAGGATGGGGCTAAGTCCTTTACGGAACCTTGCCTTCTTTCTGGCATCGGTGGTGATCTCATCTTGGGCATATCGAGCAAGACGGTTGAACTCTCTCACATACTCGTGAATAGACATCTTTCCTTGAGTCAGGTTGCAAAACTCTTCCTTCTTGCGCTCCATCAACTCATCCAGAATGTGGTACCTTCGAAAGGCAACACAGAACTCCTGCCAAGTCACTACGTGACCATCTGGCTGCATAGCAACATAGTTCTCCCACCATTGAAGAGCAGCACCTTCCAGGAAGTATACCGCGAAAATAACTCGGTCATCGGGAGCAACATGTGCTGTATGAAGCTTACGCTCGATGGAACGGAGCCAATCATCAGCTTCAAGGGGTTCAGAAGAACATCGGAATACCGGTGGCTTGAGGAGGATTAAGTCCTGAATGCTCACAACCACATTGCGATGATGGGCGGTATTCTGCTGGATGAGCTCCAGAAGGCGTGTTTGGTCACGTTGATTCTTCTCAGCTTCCATCATGACTTCCGCCACAGAAGGCGGTGGTAGAGGTTCATCATCATTTCGATTCCGAACACGGTCTCGATTCCGACGAACAGCACTACGAGTTCCACCTGACATCCTGTGTGATAAAAATCAACAATCAGAACAGGTTGAATGATGGATTCAAGGATAACAAGACATGATGAAGGTGGAAAAGATTATAAAGCGAAGATAATGATCCACAGAAACACGGGATAAATCCGGCAGCATAACGGTACATTGGGATGGAAAATGAAACAACCTCGAGGAGATTGGACAGAACTTCCTCAAGGAACTCAAAACACGAAGACTCTGGACGACCACAACAATCCTACGGCTAATAGGAAGCACTCAATGAGATGTTCTAGTAAGACATAGATGAGCCTAGTCCTATCATCCCGTAGAAAAGATAAGGGTGACCCAGAACTTAGATTGATGAGTGTAAGGAGAAAAAGAAGCCTTACATTGTTCCCTTATACCCAGAGTAACTATATAACTATAGAATGCTAGACTCGACTTCGCCAAGGGTTTGATAAGCCTACAGACAGTCCTGCTCTGATACCAAGTCTGTCGGGACCTGGGGTTAGCGTATGTAATTCCAGTCACGATACAATCACATGGAGAGCCGAGAACCGTACCCACTTGTCTAAGCAGACAAGGCCAAGCACAGAACGTTCTCGGTAAGCATCGAACGTGAGGGGCATCCCATTCAGGCCGGATGATCATTTGAGATGGGTCCTCATCGTCCGCTCACAAGTCTAAATGCTTATGGGTGGTGAATCCCATACTCATAGACAAGTCGCCTCAACCATGTTATCGATTGAATCCTAACTCTTACATAGACTTACTCCAGCCCGATCACTTAGTCGGGGTCTAGGGCGGGCTCGATCATACAACAAAGTGTGCACGTGACGGAGTCACGAGCAATCGCATCGCGATGCCCCAAGATGCGCACATCTAAGGGCCACTTGGTGTATAAAGGACCGCCAGCCAGATCACAACTAAGGTCTCGAAAACCCATACTAAGACATGCATGTTATAAACATACATGCAGCACACATGCGTAGTATGAACAACAGGTATCATCGCATAACTCTACAAAGTACTTCTTTATTGAAATACACATAGAGTATACAAAGATCACATGTCTGTGATCACATTACATCATACAATGGAAGCAAATTAGGTCTGAGTACAGACAAGTTTAACAAATGGCTTAGAGAAGCCTTGTAAACAAACATGGCCTTCCACGAGGGACCAGACTGCTGTCTGGAACTATACTACCAAGGTCAACGTCGAGCTTCAGGTCGGTGACTCCATCGGGGTCCGGGTTCTCAGCTAAAACATAGAATAAGCAAACGTGAGTACAAAGTCGTACTCAGCAAGACTTACATCAGAACTACACTGCTCATGCTCAAGTATCAAGGTAAAGGAGGTGGGGTTCAACATGCAGAAGTGCCAGCTTTGACACTCTCTTCGACTTTGATAATAAGGGAGGGTCCATTAGGTCAGTATGTAGAAAGAAAAAAAACACGTCGACATGTACAATTTAGCCATAAACTAAACTTATGTTGCATGAACAGAAGAGTGGAACATCAAAGACATTCGCTTGGTACGTCAGGCACCACATGGATGAATTCACACATCAACATGGAACCTTCATAAAGAAGGAGGACATCACCAATTGGGGTTAAACCCAAGCCCTTCTTGCACCTAAGGATTTTCGAGTAGAGTTCAGACGGATACAATATGCACTGGTTAAAATCATCAACAAGCACGTCGTCAGGGATACATGAGTCTTCTACGCGGGTGAATCAACCCTTGAGGATGAGTGGATTCGACATAGGGAACAACAGCGCAACACCCCACACTCCTTCACGTCCCTGAAGTGAACGACTAAAAGCGTAGTAATGTGGTCTCGTGTTTAACAACAATGGTCATGTTTAAAACTTTGTCTCTAACTTGACCGTGTAGACTTATCGTACCTCTTCTGTAGTCGTGACTTAATTCTTTAAGATGCATGCTCAAAATGACCTAGTATATGTTACTTCATTAATATTAATTAGTATTTATTCGACGAATGGAAACACCATGATTCTAGAACGACAAAAAATTGAGCCATGCAATCTTAAGTGTTGCCTTGGTAGCAAAAAATAACCAACAATGAAGCCATGGAAGCTGAATGAGCCATTTGATTCATGTGTAATGTCATGGTAGATAATGAAGGGTTACGAAGTAGAAATATATATTTTTCCTAACTAGTGTATGCCCAACGCCCAAGATCTATCTAGGAGTAATGCTATAACGAGAGATAACGGTGACATACCCGTAAATAGACCGTTGAGCAGGAAACGTTCCCGCGTGAACTTGGTTTATGTAGTCGTACTCATCCATCCTCGATGCCTTGAAGATTCTCGCATGAATCCAGAAACCACTCAGTCCTCGAAGACCGATGACGGGATTACGTCCCCGTAGAAACGTTGTCGGTGAAGACGTACGCCCATGATGACCTCATGATCGTGTAGATGCTCCAGTGATGATGAGTGCCGCAAGTGCAGCACCTAATAGTACTCGCACACATACGGTGTGTACGACGTCCCCCAGGCTCCGGTCCAGCAGAGTAGTGGAAGAAAATAGATCTGAAACAAGAGTCCAGCAGCACGACGACGTGCGTATGGGGGAGACCTCTCAAATGGTCCATGTCTCAAAACCCCATGTGCAGGTCCAAACTTTGGGAACCACACAAGAGGGAGAAAGGAGAAGAGAGAGATCAACTAGTTGATTGTGTTGTGTTGGAGGAAGGGAGCACCCCCTCCTCCCTTTTTATAGTGGGAGGGGGATGTGCCAATTGCCCTCCCTCCCCCATGTGGGACTAATACCATGGCGCAAGGGGGAGAGGGGTGGTCGCCCCCTAGTGGGCTCGTTGGCCCACGACGCCATCCCTTGGGAGGGAGGGAACCGTTCCCCCCTAATGGCCGCCATCTGGCCCATTAAGCCTTTATCACTTTATTTAATTATTTAAATAAGTTTTTAATATTTAATTCATTAACTAAATGCTAAACTATTTAAATAACTTTCTGAACATTTCAGAACCTCGAATTTTTTTTCGACACCCCTCGAGAACAATTTCGGAGTTCTCTCTTATTTCTCCGATGATCCTGATGACCTTCGAGTCTATCCTTAAGCGCTGTATACCCTTAAGTGTGTTGCCCTATGGTTCGTGAGAACTCCATACATGATCGAGACATCTCTCTGATCAATGACCAACAGCGGGATCTGAAAACCCATGATGGCCCCTGTGCTTCCAAGAATTTACTTTATCGCCTGAACCTTAAATGTCGACTCCTATTCCCTTTGTCACTGTGATACTTGACTCGTCCGAGATCTAGTCGTCAGTATCATCATACCTAGTTCAATCTCTTTACTGAAAATTCTACTTAACTCGTTCCTGTAATATTCCAACCCCGGTGACCCAGTCACGTGTTGCAACTTTTGATGTAATCTCACCAAGTGGACCCAAAGTATCTTTCCGTCATGCGGATGGACATATCCCGATCTTGATCCATACGGTTCAACGCATCCCTTTGGAATACATGAAGACACCATTATGATCACCATGTTACTGTGTGACGGTTGATGCAATCATGGTAGCCTCCAAAGATAGTGATTAAGCATGATCTCACGGCCTAAGGATTAGGTTACTACGTTTCATAATCAGCGCAACGTTGAACTTTATGACTTGATCGCGTTGCAATACTTATATTGGGTAAATGTCCATCACATCATTCTCCTAATGATATTACCCCATTGTTAATAGACATACAATGGCTCATGATCAGGAAACCTTGATCATCAATTGCCCAATGGACTAGTTGGATAGAGGCTACTAGGGACATGGTTTGTTTACATACCACACATGTATTAATTTTTTCGCTTAATATAGTTATAGCTTGGTATTAAACTTATTATGAACTTATGAAATATGCTAATAAACCTGCTTTATTATTTGTCTCTAGGGCATATTTCCAACATATAAAATATGTCTTCTTCTCATCATTGCTCCCATGGTAACCAAAATGATCCCTAAGGCTCAATAATTCTGCCATGCAAGCTAAATATGTCATTTATCTCATAACTGTCGCCACATAAAAAATGAAACACAAAATATTACCAAATACGAGCCCTATCGCTAAAAAGTTCTTTCATGCAAATGTTTTAGTGTCCTAATCTTGCTACACATATGTTGCCATTTGCTATTTTTGTTATCTAACTTGATATATATCGAAGACGTCCTTCCTATGTACATATGTTGCTACATGTTTGATACGATGTGTGCTGATGTTTATTCTCTTCGTTAGTAAACATCAAAGATTTGTAACTGTAATGACGTTGAGCTGCCGCCCCACGACCTAGCAGCTGCGGTGAAACTACACATTGTGTTTTACATTGGCAAGTCGAATGTATAACTAAATGATATCAATTTGTTATGTAAACATTGGATATTTGGGTTAAGTAATACTTGATACATAAGACTTATTTTTAATCGATAATATATGTATGTATATAATGTATCAAATGTGAAACTATTGCCATGAGAGAACAAAAGCGATGCCATGGGAAATTTATTTTCTTCCCATAAAATGCACTAGCAGCGCGTGACAAATAAGTAGTACCACTAGTGCCTTGAATTTTTAGGAGTGCGTGACAAAGGGAAGTGTCATTTCCAGAATACCTTATCGTGTATGAGGTAGTACTGCAAGCCACTAGTGTGAGGCCCATTGGCGGCATATGTGATGTAAACACTACTCATGTGAAACTTATTAGAAGTGTTCCAGCCGCACGCTACTAGTATCATATTACCAACCGCGTCATATTAGTAGCGTATGTGATGGATGGCCCTCGTGAGCAATCTGACACACGACTAGTAATGGATTGTACTAGTGCCTGATCATCAAATGGTGACGATATTTTCTTGTTTTTTGACCAATTAACTATGACAATTTTATTTAGATGAAATGCAGTAGTCATACTTTACAGATAAAGCCATAAATAAAAGTCATACAATAGTAAATAAGTTTACAAATACCGCAAAGAACAGGGTCGGGTCAAAACAATTCCAACAAACTACCAAAAGGCGTGCAAGGCACAAAAAAGATCAACTAAGGAGCACCGGTGATGTTGGCGGTGATAGCTCGATAGCAGTGGATCGAATCCTGACAATAGTGGTGGTGATTACATCTTCATTGAGTTGTTTAGCTAGAGAATTCGTGTTACATAAAGACGGTAAATTTGAAAAGAACATGGGCCGATAGATTTGGCGAGCCATGGTCAGTAGAATATTATTACATTTAATCCATAAGGACCAACACATGTCCCTGAAGCAAGCCAAAATGCAGGCACAAATTGGCCAGACCACCTATTAA
Organism: Bromus sterilis; assembly: GCA_950022295.1. Classification (NCBI taxonomy): domain Eukaryota; kingdom Viridiplantae; phylum Streptophyta; class Magnoliopsida; order Poales; family Poaceae; genus Bromus; species Bromus sterilis. Next base: position 93,746,544 of record OX465595.1, read on the forward strand.
TCAAAGGAAGAAAATTGGAATCCAGATGGATTACAATCCACGTTCAACCAAAACGCGAACAACACTCCACGCCAATTTGTCTAAACCATAAGTGAGTAGGATTTGTTACAGTTCCTTGTTCTCTCCACAAAGAGAATATTAGCTCAATGTTTTGCCATTCTGAATCGGAATTTGGTTGCTACCAGGAAGTTTACGTCAACTCACTTGCCACGGAAATTTTTGAGGTCAAGGGAAGACGAGCACACCATAGAGCTGAGAAACATCGGGATTTATGCCCCTAAGATAGAGCATCATACAAGATTTTACCGAGAATCCGGAGGGGGAGATAGGCCAAACCAATTGATCCGCTGTTTCCAAGAGGTTTTGGAAAATAACATCAATTTTCTGCCATTGGCCCAACTCTTTAGGAGGCAAGGAGTAATGAAACCCAAAATCTTTGCGGGTAGCCACGAGCTTCGAAATGGAGATGTCGAGTTTCGTAATAGGAAAACTGAGAATGTAAAGTAAGGTCTAAAGGGCCACCCCCATCAACCAATCCAACCAAAATCTAACAATGGTACCAGGACCAACCTTGAACTTAACTAGCGACTTTAATTCCTCGCGAACTTTAACAAGGGACCTCCAGAACTGGAAGTCACTCTAGGGCACGCCAGTAGAGGCCCACTCTGAGGGAAATATTTGGATATTAAATTTTGGAACCAGAGTGGCATAGGATCTGGTAGGGCCTCGATGGAAATTTGGTGTATCCTCCACCACTATTTCATTATCGTGCATTTTTTTCATAAGAGAAGTGTTGGTAATTCCAAGTTCCCCCATGGCTCTTCATGTGACATATAATTTTTGATTTAACCATCCTATACTTATTCTGGGACTGGTTCTAGTAAAATTTATTACGACTCTTGTCCAAGCTAGCATGATTACAGTCATAAAGACCGTAAAACCACATGATATAAGTATGAAGTCTTGGTAGACAAGAGTTAATCAAGACAACTTCCCCCATCGAGAAGTTGTGATCGCCTCTCTAGGGAGCCACGCGAGCGCTAACTTTAAGTTCAATGGGGTGGAAATAAAATGGGGATAGTTTGTAGGGGGAGATAGGAATCCTACTATATTTGATAAGGAAGGTACCAAGTTGACAATTCAACATATTTGCAGTCCGCATTTTCTGATAGGAGGGAAACCAATGATGAAAGCCTCACTTTTGCTAGGTACATAAGTCCTCATCAAATTCGTGGCTCAGGCTCTACCAACTTATATCATTGGTTTTTATAAACTAACTTATTCGATTTGTTATGATCTCACTCAAATGGTAAGAAACTCTTATTCGGGAGCCTCAAAGGGTAAATGTTAGGTGCATTGGAAGGCTTGGCCAAAACTTCAACAACCTAAAAGCAAAGGCGGTGTAGGTCTCTGTGATTCTCGTATTTTTAATTAAGCACTTCTTGCCCTTGAGACGTGGAGACTTTTGTTGATATTGAATAGTTTGTGTGCCCAACTCCTAAAATCTTGCTATTATCCTAATGGATAGCTAGAAGATACAATATTTTAGAGTCATGCTTCTTCCACATGGACTAAAATTATTCATGATCTAGGCTTTCTAAAAAAGGCATGCTATCGAGAGTTAGAAAAAAAGTTAAATCATAATTTGGTGAGATAATTGGATCCTGATACCATTTCCCTATAAACGAGTTATTAGGCAGGGCAGATGTAGATTCCAATATGTATCACAGTTAGCCCATGAAAATGGTTCCAGAAATTTGCAGCTGCTACGGTCCATCTTCCTCCTATGTGATGTTTGAAAGACCTAGAATGTGATCAGAGGGGGAGGGGGTGAATGATCACTTCAAAATTTTCGACTAAAACTTCGAAGTGAAGCAAAACGGAGAAACAACTAGAGAACAAGAAAGAATAACAGTGAAACAGAATTAAGTAATGAAACGGAACATAATGAAACAAATGGCATCGAAGCATAATATCGAATCTAAAGCTACTGAATGTAAGTGCGGGGAAGAAGAACGTGCCTCAGTACGCAACGATGTTTGTTTGACCAGTTCACACTCTGCAAAGTGCTACGTCTAGTTGGAGGGACTTGTGATTGAACACAGGAGCTAACCTCTCTCCGTTTGTTTCATCCCTGCACCAATTTCCTTGAGCTTGGCCAGTTTTGACTTGTGGTAGATTATTGAGGAAATCTCCGAAACCTTTGACAGGCTTGTTCTTCGAGGCAAAAATTACTCTTCGCTCTCTGAAGACGACTCTCTAACCATCTAGGAGGCTTGCAGACCTCCAAGATAAAAAGACTAGCAAACTTCCACCTAAGTCATTATGAATCAGCTCAGATCAATAGGACTTGTGTTTCAGTGGGAGGCTTTTGGTTTTGTTTCGGTATCTTTCTTGGGATGCTCACAACAGTCTGTCTCTTAGAGAATAATCACGAAGCAGCCAACCGCAAATGATGGCGGGGACGGCCTATTTATAAGTGGCGATCCCAAGGTGCGGAAGGATGATACGTCCCAAACGTATCGATAATTTCTGCTTGCTCCATGCATGTTTTGTGTGACATTGCTATGTTTTATATACACTTTCATACACTTTTGATCATATTTGGACTAACCTATTAACTCAGTGCACCCCAGTGCCAGTTTCCGTTTTCTGCTGTATTTGTATTTCCGGTTTTCCCATTACTTAAAGTGCCCAATAAATTCCGAGAAAATATATAAAAAATCAGCGTGAAGGAACCTTCCAGAATCACCAAAGGAGAGCCGGAGGGGGGCCACCAGTCATCGAGGTGGCCACCCAGCGCGGCCTAGGACGCCTAGACGACTGGGACCACCCCCGATGCCCCCCTTTGGCTCTTATTTATACTCGCATCACGAAAACCCTGAATATCGAACTCCTTTTTCCAGAAGCGCTCCTGATCTCCGCCACCATCAAAACCTAGCTTCGGGGGTCACCAGGATCCTGCTCCGGCACCCTGCCGGAGAGGGCCTTGGCCCCCGGGGCCATCTTCATCAACTCTTCTTCACCCCATGAAGGATCGTGAGTAGTTCCTCCTTGGACTACGGGTTCTTGGCAGTAGCTATGTGGTATCTTCTCCCCCTAGATCTTCAATACAAAGTTCTCATGAGCTTCCCTACATGATTGAGATCCATATGATGTAATTCGTGTTGTGTTTGTTAGGGTCCGATGAATTGTTACCTTGTTCAGTCCTAAGAGGTTTATGAATTATTGTTGCTGCGATTTTGTTGTTCTTAATGCTTGCTACTAGTTCACGAGTAGCATGATTTCAGATCTGAGCACGTTATGGTTGCATGATTATAATTGTTGTTCTAGATCTTATCTACGGTTGTATGCACCTATTATAGTCTGGAACCGGCGATCCCAATGGTGACAGCTTGGGACACCAAGGGGGATGGGTTATAATTTGAGGATTACATGTGTTCATAGAGTGTTAATGCTTTGTTTTAGTGCTCTTTGACAGGAGCACCTTAATCTCCATAAGTACCTTTTGGCCCCGTTCGTAGCGGGATGGTAGGACAAAAGATGTTATGCAAGTTCTTATTGCAAGCACGTACAGCTACATACGGAACACATGCTTACGTTTGGTTCTTAGACTGGGATTGCTCTAGTTTGTTCTTTGGATAGAGTTAGTGCAATTTTGTCAATTTCCCAACTGTATTTTGTTCAGCCAACACCTTGTTCTTTTTTCTTGGAGAGTTACCACTAGTGAAACCTTGAACCCCGGTCCATCTTTCATCTTCATTGCCTTCGTTGTTACTATTGCTCTCGTTACTGTTGCTACTACTTTGTTACTACTTTGTGGTGTTGGTGATTGGGGAAGTCTCTAAGGCTACACCCGTCAACACACCATTGCTACTAAATATCTTGTTTAGTGATTTTTCAGGTGTGGTTGAATTGAAAACTCAACTGCTAAGGCTTATAAGTATTCTTTGGCTCCCCTTCTTTCGAATCAATGAATTGGGTTATACCTACCCGCGAAGACTGTTGCGATCCCCTACACTTGTGGGTTATCAAGACTATTTTCTGGCGCCGTTGCCGGGGAGCATAGCTTTACTTATAATTTCACTTGATAAGTACACTTTATCTTATTACTCTGTTTGCTTACAATGGTTACTTTATTTGAAACTAGATATTATTGGCAAGGTGGATTCACTGAGGATCAACAAAAATATTATAATGAATACCGCTTGTCTGAAAAAGGGAAAATTATATGGAAACTTATGTCTCAAGTTAATAGATATGCTAGAAACTTATGCTCTGATTATGATAAATCTTATTGCTGTGATGAATCTTGTTGCTACTTGCCGTTTAAACACCTCCCTTTCCAATGTTGGTGTAATGATAATGAACCCTTGGTATCTTATACTAGGGGACATTATGATTTCTTTGATGTAGCACAAATAGAAGAATTTGTTGTCTTTAAGGGTGCCTATGAAATTGCTTCCTTTATTGAAAATATTGAAGATGCCCCTTATATATTTGAGAGTCTTGATATACTTAAATATTGCTTTGAGAATTCTAATGATAATGCTTATATTACTAACTATCTCAAAAGGTTCTCTCCACAAGTGGAAGAGACTAATGCTTTGCAGGACTCTACGAAAGAAGAAATTTCTAAAACTGAAAGCTCATTGGATGAAAACGAGGAGGAGAGTGACGAATAAAAGGAGGAAGAATGGAGTAGCTACCCATCTCTACCAACTAATAAGAGTAACTCTCTGACTCTTACTTTATATGATTGCCCTCCATGCTCACCGAAGGAGGATGAATGCTATATTGATTACTACAATCCTATGGATTCTTTTGAAATATCCCTTTTTGTGAAATTGATGCTTGTGGCCATGATGACCCTATGAATGAGACTTGCAAGGATGTTTTTGCTACTGTTATTTATGATAACCCTTGCTATTTTGATAGGTCCTATGATAACCCTCTATTTTTTTCTTACTATGGATGTTCTTAATGATGAGGAGTTTTGCTTAGAAAGTTTATATGATTACTTGCTAGTAGATCATGAAAAGCATGCTTTGGATGATGGTTATATTTTTGAGTTTGTTCATGATGCTACTGAAAATTATTATGAGAGAGGAAAATTTGGTGTGAGAAATTTTCATGTTAGGAAAACACCTCTCTCCATGTTGAAAATCTTGAAGGTGCTCTTGTTTTACCTTCCTATGCTTGATATTTTGTGCTTCATTGATTTATTTGCTTACAAGATGCCCATGCATAGGAAGCATGTTAGACTTAAATGTGGTTTATATTTGCTCCTTTGATGCTCTCTTTTGTGCTTCAACTTTCTATTCTTTTGTGAGCATCGTTACACCCATGCCTAGCTAATGGCTTTAAAGAAGCGGTTCTGGGAGGCAACCCAAAATGGATTAGGTTTCTTTTGCTTTTGTTGTGTCTTGGGTGTTGTTACTACTGTAACAACTCCATTGTATCTTTATTTTCAAGTTTTGTGCCAAGTTTTAGCCTCTTATGATAAAGGAAGAAAAAGTTGTGACATGCTGTCCAGAAAACAGATTCTATCTGCTTGACGGAAAAATTCACGATAAATCACCAGTTCATCTTTTTAGCTGAATGTTTTACACATCATGCTCTATACAATTGTGAAACTTTCATATGTTTTGAGTTTTTTGATGTGAGTTGCAGAAGTACCCCGAAAAAATTATTTACTAGCTGCTGTTCTGTTTTTCACAGATTCTGCCACGTTTTGCCTTTCCTCAATTTTGCAAATCTTAAGCTTGCTTTTTCTTTGCAAAAACTTTTTGGAAAATTTGAGAAACAGTAGATCTTCAATAATATCTTTATTTCCAGTAGAGTAAAATTATTTTATTAAGGGTACTAACCTCTCTAACCAGCTTATGATGAGTTATGTATGAATGGATTTTTCAAGTGTGCGAGGGAAGATGAAGAAAGAAGATCCGGGAGTGTCAATCCTCAAGCTTGGGGATGCCCCATGCATCCCAATAAATATTCAAGGAGAATCAAGCGTCTAATCTTGGGGATGCCCCCGTGCATCCCCTCCTCCATCAACAATCATCAGATCGTCCTTCGTCTCACTATATTTTTATCACTTCATGCGTTATGTGCTATGCTTGGAGCAACTGTTTACACTCGAAAACATTGTTAGTTCCTCTACTGCTTTGTCCAACAATATCCAAAACACATGGGGGCAATAATTTTCTCTTACAATCTCCCCCTTTTTGGACTATTGTTGACAAAACATGCATTGATAGAAGTATTGAAGTTTTTGAGTGGTGATGAGAACAAACTCTAAGACGTGAATTTTTTACCCCCCCTGAATGTGTGCTTTGAAGATAAATATATTTGTAGTCGATGCACAATAGTAATATTTCTTTGGTGGAGAGAAAAACCAAACATCTTAGCTAACAGGATTGCAGTCCCAGATAGAATTCCAATAATGTGCAATCCCTTCGAATGACCTGTGAACTTAAGCATAATAATCACCTGCAAGAAAAAGATTTGAGACAATACTTTCAAGCATGGGGGTTATCATTATTATAGGTAAAACAAGCAGTTCACGGTCATAAAACCGGTTAAGTTATGACCCAATTGAAATGAATGGAAAATTTTGTTGTAACCAAACAACAACGAAGCAAAACCCGTAATACCGTGTGCAAACTAAGTCACATTGATGCATCATTCTCCCCCTTTTTGTCAATGATGGGACAAAAGGCGGCGAAGATAAACGTTGGAACCTACGCGTTATCACCAGCCCTGGGACTCTACTGAGCAGAACCGCGCGGAGATGACTCGTCTAATGAAGAGTGGTCACTAGAAGATTCTTCTTCGGAGGAGGGAGAAGCATAATCATCATCTGCAGGAGCGAGGAGGTCGATGTCGCTGTCGTCGAGGTTGTCTTCAGGATTTGAAGTCATAGAGTCACCCTTGGCGACGGTGTCAGGGCGAATAGGTTCTGGCTCATTGACGAAGATAATTTCATCAATCTTATTCAGTGGGGGAAGCTTCGGGTTGGGGCGACCCTCGATCATCGCAGGAGAATTGACAGGACAAATGAGTGTAGTCTTTGTAATAATGTTCTTTGACTAAACCCTTATGACAGTGAAATTTCCTCAATCCTTTCTAAGAGCATCTTCTCAGCAAGCGAAGGTATTGATTATTGTTCAGTGCAATATTGCCAACACGGTTGGCTTCATCTACTAAGAACTGCATCTGGCGTTGATTTGCTTCGATATAATGTTCAAGCATTTGATTGGAGCGAAGCGAACTTGGAAATTTTTCTCTCATTTACTTCTTGACGAATCCCAACATAAGTATTGAATGGATTGTTGGGCTTCTTAAAATATTCAGAGTATCTCTGGCAGGAGGAGAGAAAAGCTTCAGGTGGTGACGAGCAACAAAGTCTTAGGGTCGACCATAGTTGCAGATTGCTTGGAGCCATGTAGCATATGGTTTGTAAGTGAATGGCAGCTTTGCAGCAAATACCATGGTCCGAAGAAAGCAATCTTCGAAGTCAATCACAAAGTCATAAGAAAACTTGAATATTGCATGTCTGATAGGAGGATAGATGTTGGATTCTTCATTGGAGTTCTTAGAGGCAGCAAAGACTTCGACAAGATATAATATCAAGTCTTTGAGACGAACACCAAATGCTTCGGCTTAATATTATCAGGCATGTGATGGTACGAATTAACGCCCCCTCGTTGGTTACCCAAAGTGGAAGGTTGATATGTAGATAGCATCAATTTCCCTTAGCGAAGATGCTAAGGTTTAGGATCGACCAGTAGAACTCCATTTACGACAAGGACGTGGCAAGGAAACAATGGCACCATTTTAGAAAAAAGTTGCTTCCTTGACCTGCACACACAGCAAATAACTTTGCTTCCCAACGAGTACAGAGGAGTTGTCAATTCCTCCGGCATTGTTGTTTACAAAGGATAAAACGCACGAGATAATAATGATAGTGATAGCAACGAAAAAGTAAATAAAGCAGTAAATTGATAGTGGGTGTAAACAGTATTGGAAATATGGACCGGGGTCCTATGATGTTCACTAGTGATATCTCTCCCCCAAAAGATGATAAAATAGCCATGCGAGGTAAATTTTTTACATCTGAGCAATTGACAGGATTAAGTGCACAAACAAATGCTAATTATGCTATAAAGAAAGGAAGAGGCTCAAAAGCAAGGGCATTACGCCAAGACAAGTAGACCGAAATCCATCTGCATCTACCTAATAATCATCCACCTTGAGATATCTATCCAGAACATCTCGCTGGTATTAAGTTGTGAATCCCACCCAAAGTGTAAACTCAAAGCAACAGACAACTGCATTAAAGAACTTTGCATAAAGTAAACAATCCTTGCACCCTCAAGTACAAGCACCGTTGTTTTCCCCCTTGTGGCAACAACACATCCCCTAGACTCATGTTTCTGTCACTCAAGCTAGTCATCGGGAGGCATGAACCCACAATCATGCATAACGCTCCCTCTTGGAGTCACTACCTACTACTTGGCCAAAGCAATAAACAGCAACGGAGAACATGCAAGAATTACTCTAGAACATAAATATAAAAGAGGAGAATCAAATATATTACTCAAACACAATCTGAACATAATCTCATAATCCATCGGATCCCAGCAAACTCAGCATAGCAACAACAGAAATATTACATATGTGCCTCGATCATGTAGGGCAGCTCACGAGGTCTAATCCATGAAGAACAAAGAGGGGAGGAGAACATCACATAGCTACTGATCATAGACCCATGGTCCAAGGTGGACTACTCACGGTTCATCTGGGAAACATCCATGATGGTGGAGAAGCTCCCGGGGGTGGATCCTCCCTCCGGCAGGGTGCCGGGAAGAGGTCTTCTGGTGCTCCCGATCTTGGAAGCGCGGCGGCGGCAGAACAGAGGAGAGATCGCGAAAAAGGGATCCCGTCACGGGGGTCTCACGTCACGAGGGATATATAGGAGAAGGGGAGAAGCCAGGGGGCCCACCAAGGGTCCAGGCGTCCCCCTGGCGCGGCCCCACCCTAGTGCGCGCAGGGAGGGCGCCTGGGGCCCTGGTGGGTCCCCTCTGGCCCACCTCGGTGATTCCCGAAGCTTCTTCTGCGCTGATTTTTTATTGGATTTTCCTGAATTTTTGGAGCACTTTTAATATGGGGGAAACCTGAAATAGAAAAATAGCAGAAAACAGGAACTGGCATTGGGGTGCACTGAGTTAATAGGTTAGTCCAAATATGATCAAAAAGTGTATGGAAGTTCATAAATATCATAGCAATATCACACAAAAGAGGCATGGAGCAAGGAGAAATTATAGATACGTTTTGGACGTATCAGCATGAAATCGACTGTGACTTCTGGATCAAGAAAAGTTGAAAATTCTCCATTAGCTAGATCAGGAAGCAAGTAAATCTTGTCTTGTTGGCCAGTGTGACGAGGAATTTTGATGATTTCCATGAACTCTCGCGAGGACATGCGAAATACTTGGCCTTGAATCATCCATTCCAAAGTCCATGCGCTGGTATCATTGGCTTCGCTAGACACACATAGTGTGGCATAAAATTGCTTGATCAGATCTGAATTGAATGTAGCTCGAAGCACAAACAAATTTACTAGGTTATGATAGTTGATGGTTTCAACAATATTATGGAAGCAATGAGCTGTGGCAATGCTTCACCGATCCAGATAGCGATGATGAAACAACATGTGCTTCCCTGGGGTAATTGGAGTCGAGCTGAGTGTCTTGTAATGGTACGCACTGTGAAGCTCTTGGTTGGCGGGGGGATGGGATCAATTGAGAAGGGTCAGCCTCCTTGGCCTTGACTAGAGCCAATTCTTGAGAGGGATTAAGAATTTGGACCTCTTCTTCGCCGGTTGTGGAAGCATTTGCTTCAGACTCTTGGACAGATCTAGTAGGTGACGATTTCAGCTTCATCTTCAACTAGTGGAGATTTCTGAGGGATTGGGGGAACGAGGTGCATCATCTTAAGAGGCAACTTCTTGTAGAGGGGGTGGACTTGGTACTCGGGGAGGAGGAGTTTGAGCACGATGTGGAGTGGGTGCTTGGGGAGGTATTTCTTTGGGAGCAAGAGGGGCCCAGGTGGAGCAGTAGGTGGGGCATGAGCAGAAATTCTCTCAGGCGGACTGGTCATGCCTTCATCATCTAATTCAGCAGTGTCGATCAAAGTCAGACGTCTCTGTGTTTTTCGTCATGGACGGGTTCTGTTGAGTTGGTGAAATGGTTTCGGTAACCTTCCGCTTCCTTGAGTCTGCAGCCATCACGACTTCATTGTGGCTACGGCATAGATCTTCAACAGCTTTGCGAATCATGCCCTTGTAGACCAACACATCACCCTTGGTGACGAGATTTGTCTCGGTGACCTTCTGAAGAAGAGATAAAACTTCAGCCTTGATATCTTCATCTTCTTCGGTCTCACCATGCTTTTGAAACTTATGCATCTTAGCAGATTCAACTCTATCTTGTGCAGACAATTCTTTCAACCTGGACATGAAGTTCACTACAATTTATTCGATGGTGAGAGGTATATATACTTCACTAATGTCCTCTTCTTCTGATTCGCCCTTTTTCCAGAGGGCCTCAGTGATGCCCAATGAATCCCATAGTTCAGCATCACGTGGATCAGGGAAGTTGTGCTGACTGGGGGACGGATCCGGCTAGCGAGGCGGACGCCCCGGGGGACGCCCTCTCCCCGCTGGCCAGCTCCATCCAATCCACTTTGATGGAAAGGGCAACCAAAGCCGCACATGCTATTTGTTCTTTGGAGGTTGCTGTGTCGTCGGAACGACACTGATGCTGGTGATAGAATGCGAGCAAACACAGTGGTTTACCCAGGTTTGGGCCGTCCGGATACGGAAAACCCTACTCCTACATGTATGATCTTTCTTGTGGGGCTTGGAGTACATTACAAAGTGTTTTCTGAGAAGGGTCCCTTGGCTCCCTCCCTCCTATTCTATTTTCTTTAGCTAGATGATCTAGCCTCCCCCCTTTCTAAATGACAGACTTCTCCCATTTATACTGCAAGGGGATAGTCACAAGGTTCCACTGTTCTTCATCCCAATTTACAAATATGACACAAACATAAGCTAACGTGGAGCGTGGAGATGTATTCCGAGAAGGCACTAGCGCTGGCGCGATGACAGCGCGGTCTTGGACTTGCTGAGTGGGGGAGGGACTCCTGCCAGGTGTCGCGGTCTTCCTGCTGCTCGGCGCGCGCTGTCTTCTTATGTATTTAATGCACTGGCCACTTGGTCGGGCGGTGGGAACTAGAGGAAGCCCCACGCGTGGCAAGATGGTGATTCATCCTCCCGGAAAGGTCGTCACCTTCTCCGCAATGTTTATGGGTTACTTGTTAATTCTGTCACATGATATACAAGAATGTCCTTCCGGAGGGTATCCCGGGGACCTTTTCCCCGAAAGTGTTCCCCGGGGATGGGCAGGGAGCTGCGCTACTGTGCTCGTGGCTAGGCCCCCAATGGTAACCGGAGGAAGGCAATCTGTCCTGCGGCGGGCTTCTCGCACCCTGGCGTGTTGGGCCCACACTAGATAGTTGTTACGCCCCGGCCATTCCCACCGGTTCCTGGCGTACGCCTGGCGGGATCTAGACTGTCCCCACAGACCAACACTAGTCTTTTCTGCGCACTTTGTCCTCACTCGTGCGCACCTGGGAGCTACTTCCCAGTCGGTCACCCATCCTCAAATTGCTCCAAGCCAAGCACGCTTAACTTTGGAGTTCTTTTAAGATGTGCTTCCGGAAAAGAAGGTGCACCTTGTTGATATGAGTAGTCTATCATTCCTATTAAGCCAGGATGTCACAATAGTCGTTGCGAGGAGGGCAATAGACCCTGGTGGGGGGGGGGGAGTATATCAACCGCGCCCGCGAGGGGGAGGTTATACTGCCCCTGCGATCCGCTCCTTCTCCCCCAAACTATCGACATAACGCCTCATTCTAGATCTAAGACGACGCCCAAGAGGAAGCAGACGCCGAGAAGAAGACCAGCATTGGCCGCGCGCGGTCGCTGTTCTGACAACGGCTGTCGACCCGCGGCTGGTTTCGGCATGCTTTACATCATTCCGCAACTCTGGGGAAAAAATGGACCAACCAAAGATGTTTCTCGCCGGTGATGTCAGCGAGAATGGATCCACAGTCGCGGTCGTGCCGGAGGGGAGGGAGGCGACCGTGCAGATATGGTGCCGATCTTTACTGACTTTCTCAAAGCAGGTTTGGTGCCCCCTTTTTCCAAGTTCTTTTTGGCCATTCTGGATACGCACAAGATCCATTTGCTGCAGTTGCATCCAAATGGGGTGACTGCGCCCTTGGTCTCTTTCGCATATCTGTGCGAGAATTTTGTGGGAGTGGCACCGTCAGTGGCCTTGTTTCGGTATTTTTATGCCCCCAAGGTGAAGAGCGACGTGATCGCGGGGAGTTTCTCTTTCATGATCTGGGACAAGATGTCCGACGAGTACTTGGAGTCCCATGTCATCACCAAGAGGGATGAGTGGAGACATGATTGGATATTTGTGAAGATGGATCCGATCATACCGGCCTATGAGGTGCCGGATGATGTGCTGGTGCAGGATAAGGAGCGGAGCGGCATCTGGTATGCTCCCTCTTCCATAGGCAAGCAATTTGACATGGTGCTGCGCAGGATCAAGAACTTGAAAGCTGCCAAGCTGACACTGGATATGGTGGTTGCAGACTATCTTTGCCGCCGTATCGCACCCTTACAGCATCGGCTCAGGATGGCGTGGGAATACAGTGGTCCGGTGGACAGGATGCGTCTCCACCCGAGGGCGAAGCACAACCTGATCATATACATGTTCTATCATACATTCATAGAGTTTTTTGCCGAAGGATGGCAAACAGTGCTGGCGGAGATGGTGATCCCTTTGCACAACAACAAGGCGAAGACGACATTGCTCGAGGTTATGCCCCTTTGTGAAGCCAAGGGGCTGGTCGACCCAGACTGGAAATCCTTGACGAGACCCAGATCGAGACTTTCCTGAATTTGATCGACGAGCTCCCAATTGATCCCAACGAGAAGAAGATGGCACTCTCAAAGCCGGCTGAACTGGCGCTGATGCAAAAGAGGCAACAACTCTACTTTGAGTACAATCAGACGCAGACCGATGGCCGGAAGATGGAGGAGCCAGCCTCGAGGAGGCCTTCTCGAGGGAGTGGCTCGCAAACCGGACGGGGGGCAAGCACTAGATCTCAGGAGGTTGTTGATCTGACGGGTCCCTCTTCTTCACAAAGCGGAGGCAGGAACAAGACTACCATGCGCGACAAGAAGGCGGTGGCAGAGGAGAGTCTGGAACACGTCTCGGAAGAGGAGAGTGCCGAGGAGAGCCTCTCGGGAAGGACAAAGTCCGAGTCCTCCTCAGAGGATGAGGAGTCAGTGGAGATCCCCCAAGCGTCGGACATCGAGGAGATGGAGGATGACGAAGAAGAAGACCCACCCACACCGGTTCACATCCCCTAAGCCACCATACCCGATGCCGACGAGGGCGCGTGGGTGAAGGATTCTGCGGAGGGGTCAGGGAACCATGCATCCGTGGGTAGTGATACTGCAACACCCCCAGAAACTTCCCCCTTGATGACCCGCAAGAGGTCAGCCTCCCAGAGGGCAGCGGGCGATGCTTCTCGGACGCAAGAGGGGGTTCCAGAAGCTACGGAGCCGGTGACTGCGAGCGGAGGTTGGAGGCCTGGCCTCCCGGTCTTGACGTTGTCCCCTCCGCAAGATGACGAGTAAGCCACCTGCCGCGCCCACTCCGTTACCTGCTTCTCCTGCAGATAGTATTTGGCCCTGAACTCCTCATACTCTTTCTGGCTATTGACCCTGAAATCGGCCCCAATGGGAGCAGTGATGTCGTCTACGTCGACGGGTGAGGGGACACATGCCTGGAGAACTCCTTCCCGGGCCACCACACTGGCTTGGCACTCCTTCCTTCTGTCAGCCTCAGAGACAGAAAGGTCAAGATTCACTTGCAATCAGTACAAATGCACTCAATCTTGAGGTAATGGGAGATCTGGAAGCCCCCGACTCGCTTTGAGGCTCTGGAGAACGAATCCAATTGGGAAAAGCAACATACCTGGTTTGTGCTAGAGCTCGGTACTAGGGTCTTCTCCGGCAGGGAACCCTCATTTTGCACGGCTCCTCCTTCTTGGGAGGGACCAGCTCCGGTTGGTTCCGCCCTCTCCGGGCCGTGGGCCACCCTTCCTCCTTGATAGATGATCAACTCTAGTCGACCTGCCTCCATGGGCGGTGGGTGTTGTCTTCCCTCCGCCCGCGAAGAACGGGGCGTCTCCTGTTACACACCCAGAAGAAGCTCTCCTGCAGAGACGGAAGCATCCTAAAAAATCTGGAATGGCACATACGGAAACAGTTGCTCGTAGCGTCACACGAACCTACAACGGGACGCGGGATTTCCTTATGTAACATCCCAGGATCTCAATAGGAATGATAGACTACTCATATCAACAAGGTGCACCTTCTTTTACGGAAGCCCAGCTCCAAAGAACTCCCAGGATCACCAAGCTTCTCAAGAATCTTGCCACTAAAATAGTAGTTAGCAAGCATAGTAGATATTGCCTCGTTAGAACTTTTATTTTATTAGTAACAACATCTTTCATATATTTGGAGTAAGGGGGTAACTTGATAGCGCCAGTCAAAGGAATTTGCAGAAAAGAGGTTTCATCCATTCACAAAATTTATTATAGTGCTCTTCTTCTTTAGATTTGAGAGACTTACCTGGAAAGGGCATGGGTTTCTGTATCCATGGTTCTCTTTCCTTCCCGTGCCTTCTTGCGATGAAGTCCTCTCTTGTGTACTTCTTGCGTTTATCGGGTGCTTCTCCTTCTCGCACCTCGGTGATGGCTTCTCGCCCCTCGTTGGTTACCCCAAGTGGAAGGTTTGAGATGTAGCGCAGCAGCAAGTTTCCCTCAGTGAAGATACCAAGGTTTGCCTCCCGTAGGACTCCGTATATGATAAGTAGGTGTCAGCGGCGCAACTGACGTGGACCTGCACACAGACACAGATAACTTTGTTCCCAACGAAGTTCAGAGAGGTTGTCAATCTCTCTGGTCTTGTTGTTCACAAAGGGTAAAACACAAGGGATAATGATAGAAATTGAAAGTAAAAGCAGAAAAGTAAAGATAGCATGGAAACAGTAATAAGGATATGGACCGGGATACATGATGTTCGCTAGTGATGTCTCTCTCCCAAAAGACGATAAAACTGCTATGCGAGGTAAACAAATTACAGAAGGGTAATTGACAGGATTATGAACGCACCGCAATGCTAACTATGCTACAAAAGAAAGGAAGAGGCTCAAAAGCACGGGAAGTACGCAAAAATAAGTAGACCGAAATCCAACTGCATCTACTACTAATCATCCACCTTGAGATATCTATCCAGAACATCTCGCTGGTATTAAGTTGCGAGCCCCACCCAAAGTGTAAACCCAAAGCAACAGACAACTGCATTAAAAAGCACTTTGCGTAAAGTAAACAATCCTTGCAACCGCGGTTACAAGCACCATTGTTTTCCCCCTTGTGGCAACAACACATCCCCTAGACTCATGTTTCTGTCACTCAAGCGTGTCATCGGGGGGCATGAACCCACAATCGAGCATAACGTTCCCTCTTGGAGTCACTACCTACTACTTGGCCAAAGCAATAAACAGCAACGGAGAACATGCAAAAATTACTTAGGAACAAAAATATAAGAGATAAAAACCAAATATATTACACTATCACAATATGAACATAATCTCATAATCCATCAGATCCCATCAAACTCAGCATAGAAATAGCAGAAAGATTACAAAAGTGCCTCGATCATGTAGGGGAGGTCACGAGGTCTAAACCATGAAGAACAAAGAGGGGAGGAGAACATCACATAGCTACTGATCAAGGACCCATGGTCCAAGGAAAACTACCCACGAGACATCCGGGGAGCATCCATGGTGGAGAGGAGACTCCCGGAGGTCAGCCCTCCCTCCGGCAGGGTGCCGGGAAGGGGTCTTCTGGTGCTCCCGATCTCGGAAGCGCGGTGGCGGAGGAACAGAGGAGAGATCGCGAAAAAGGGTTCTGTCTTCGGAGTTTCCCCGTGACGGAGAATAAATAGGCGAAGGGGGCAGCCAGAGGTGGACCAGGGTCCCCAGGCGCCCCCCTGGCGCGGCCAGGGGTGGGGCCGCGCCGGGTGGCCGCCTGGCCCCCCCTGGCTCCCCTCTGGCCCCACTCGGGCTCTTCGCGAAGCTTCCTGTACGCTGATTTTTCCTGTATTTTTCCCAGAATTTTTCTGGCACTTTTTATATGGGGGAAAACTGAAATAGAAAAACAGCAGAAAACAGGAACTGGCACTGGGCTGCACTGAGTTAAAAGGTTAGTCAAAATATGATCAAAAGTGTATGAAAGTGTATCTAGATCATAGCAATATAACACAAAACATGCATGGAGCAAGCAGAAATTATAGATACGTTTTGGACGTATCACTCGGGAGGATCATTCTTCTCCTTATCATTTTCTTCGGGCTCAACACCGTCTTCAGTTTCAGCATCGGAGATAGATATGCTGTTAGGATCAACAACAGGTTATTGACTTGTAATAGGATCATTGGATTTGTCAGCCTCCTTATGTTTCTTCTTCTTCTTTTTCTTCTTAGGAGAGCTGACAATCTCGTCTTCTACCTGTACTTGAGAATCTTGCTCGATCCTCTTCGGATGCCCCTCAGGATAGAGTGGGTCCTGGGTGTGTGTTCCACCCCTTGTCTTGATGCCATAAGCTTGTATGTCCTATTTGGCATTGTTAGCAAGCAAATCGTTTTGCACATTACAAATTTTTTCAAGATGAGTTTGAACCATATGAAAAATGCTTAACAAGACATTTAACATCATTTACTTTTCTTTCAAGAACACCAAGTAAACTTTTGATAGCAAGAGAGTTATCGTGCAAATGACTTTGTATCCTCATATTAAAATGATCTTGCTTAATAATAAAATTATCAAGCTCATCTAAGCATTGGTCGGGAGGCTTACCTTTAGGGATGTCACTTTCAGTAAAATCTAATAGAGAGTGTACCTCTACCAAGGAAGAATGAGTAATAGGCTCACACAACTTCTCAATAGGAGGTAGCTTCTTCACGTCTTCGGCTTTAATGCCTTTCTCCTTTATAGACTTCTTTGCTTCTTGCATATCTTCGGGGCTCAGGACAAGAATGCCCCTCTTCTTTGGTGGTGGAGGTGGTTCAAGGATGGACCAATCTTCGTGGTTCTTGGCAATCTTGCCGATTAATTCTTCAGCATTGTCCGGTGTTCTTTCCTTGAAAACACAACGAGCACAACTATCTAAATAGGATCTAGATTCATCGGTTAGACCGACATAAAATATATCAAGTAATTCATTCTTTGGGACTTCATGTCCCAGTCTAGCCTTGATTAAATCACAATACCTCCCCCAAGCTTTAGGGAGGTGCTCATCCTGCAATTGTTTAAAGTTATAGATTCTTTGCAAAGCAGCATGTTGCATATGAGCAGGAAAATATTTATCAACAAAGAATTGAACTAAGTCCTGAGGACTCTCAATGGAACCATAGGGTAGTGCATTATACCAAGATTTTGCGTCTTCCTTTAAAGAAAAAGGAAAATGCTTAGCCACATAAAAGTTCCGAATCCTCTCATCAGTAGTAAATAAACTACCCAACTCGGCGAGTTTGGTCAGGTGTGCTATAGCATCATCAATTTCTCTGCCATAAAAAGGGCCAGCCTCGATTGTAGATATAAGTGAAAGATCAACAGAGAAATCATAATCAGGATCAGTGATGCATATAGGAGATGTGGCAAATTTAGGATCAGGGATAATCTTGTTCTTCATGGAGTGCTTTTCGAGCAGCTCCTTAACATCACTAGGGTCAGAGTCGACAGACTCTTTGAGTTCCTTGCAAAAATCATCATCAAGAGTAATATAATCATCATCAAGGATTTTCTCCTTGAGTTCATCTAAGTTGGGGTAACCAAAAGTTTTGCAAGTAAGAATACAGGAGGCAGGAGTCCCAGTCTCGGACTGTGCTGCAATCTTAGCAACCTGAGCTTCAAGATAGTGCCAAGAAAACTAGTATCATCAAGAGTAGGGACGCATCATCAAAAGTATCGGACTTAGTAATAGACTCAGTAGAAGTAGCATGTGGTGGTGGTGGTGAAGCAAACTTACTTATAACGGAAGGTGAATCAAGTGTAGCACTGATACTCAGAGCGGTACCTTTTCTTGTAGTGGATGGTAGGATCGGGACCTTGGGGTCTCTTTCTTGCCCATAGCAGATGAAGTGTAGCAGGCAGGATACTTCAACTAGACTTGTAAATATTGCTATGCTCCCCGACAACGAGCCAGAAAACAGTACTTGATAACCTTCAACTGTAGGGGATCGTTTGTAGTGTTCTCGCGGGTAAGTTAACCCAATTTTTGGATTTGACACAAGGGGAGCCAAAAAGTATTTATAAGCTTTGACAGTTGAGTTGTCAATTCAATCGCACCTGAAATATACTTGCTTGAGACAAAGTATTAATAGCAACTGTGGTATGATGATGATACTGATAACGACGAAAGTAAAACAGCGAAAAGTAACAACTAGTGCCCAGAAAGATTAAAACACTGTAGGCTAGGGAGATGGATGGTTGGGCGCTGCATGAATGAGAGTGAACATGTAATAAATTGTTACACGGGGCAAGGCACGCAGAAAAGAAAGTATCATCTAGGAAAATATCAAAAATTAGGCATGTATCCCATAGGTAGTTGTGCGTGCTTGCAATAAGAACTTGCACAACATCTTTTGTCCTACCATCCCGCTACGAACGGGGCCAAAGGGAACTGATGGAGATTAAGGTGCTCTTGTCAAAGAGCATCGGAACAAAGCAATAAACTCAATGGATACATGGAATCCTCAAATTATGGACCTTCCCCTTCGGTGTCCCAAGCTGTCACCTTTGGGATCGCCGGTTCCGGACCATAATAGGTGCATACAACTCATAGATAGGATCTCAAACATAAATATACTCATGAAAACATAAGTGGTTCAGATCTGAAAACATGGCACTCGGGCCCAAAGTGACAAGCATTAAGAGCAACAAGTTGTATCAAAGATGATAAAGACCACAGTAGATGATAGGCAACAAGCCCCAACAATCAGACGAACTATTACATGATCAAACTCATCCAATCCCTACCACCCCCTTTGCCTACAACAGGGAATTACTCACACATGTGAAGAGAAGTCATGGAGGGAGGATGGATTGGTGATGGTGATGACGATGGAGATGATCTCCCCTCTCTGGAGGCCAAATAAGCCTCCAGATTAGCCCTCCCGAGGAAGTATAGAGGGTGGCGGCGGCTCCACGACGGGTTCTGGAAAAGCGAGTTCTGTTTCGGGGTTTTCCCGTCACGGGAATAAATAGGAGTCGAGGTAGGGCACTAGAGGCGGTGGGAGTCGCCCAGGCGGCCAGCTGGCGCGACCTGGGGTGGGGCCGCGCCAGCAGGGCGCCTGGGGCCCCCTGGCTGCCCTCTAGCCCCACTTCTGGCTTCGGGATCCTTCGGGTGCGTGGATTTTTTGTAAATTTTCTGGGAATTTTCTGAGATGTCTAAAAATCCATTTTCCTACACACAATAAAACCATACAGGCAGCTCTACTAAAAACAACATCAGTCCGGGTTAGTTTAGTTCAAATCATGCAAGAATGAGGGCAAAAAAATAGCAAAAGTGTTTGAAAAAGTAGATACGTTTGAGACGTATCAGTGACCGACCGGGAAGTTGATCCAGTGTGCACACAAGTGAGGACAAAGTGTGCAGAAAAGACTAGTGTTAGTTTGTGAGGACAGTCTAGATCCCAGACGCACCGACCATGGAATTGGTGGTTAACCGGTTGGGATTAGTCGGGGCTTTACAATTAGTGTGATGATGGCCAAGGAAAAGTGATCCCATGTAGCACCTTTTACTTTGTTTTACCTTTGTCGGTTTGAACTTCTTGAGGGTTGTAATAATGCACTTGGTACCTTGCTTCTCATGTGGCGGGCCGTAAGGAATCCTGGAGGGTTAACCTCCATGAAATTTTTTGTATCTTCTGCATGTGAATGCTGTGAATCCGCAAAGGGGTTTTGTGCATAGTTGCTTGGGGAGAGGCATGAGGCGTATTTACCCGACTGTAGTCGAGGGGCGGGCCCAACTATTTCTCAGAAAAGTGAGGCACAGTCTAGCACGCGTCTTTTTTGCGGGCTGATAGCAGCATCCGGTATCTAGGCTCCGCAATGAGAGAGGGATTTTCCAGGAACTCCAGTCCCAGCTCCGGAAACAACTTCTCGGGGAATGGAAGTTTCCGAAATCGTGGACACGGGGAATCGGGTCCCCGTGACGCGCCCGATCAGTGGGACTTTTCTGGTGAAAATACATCTGCGCGTGTTCACACGGGGCAAACGCAATGCAGGAACCTTGCACCAGGATTTGTGGGCGGACCCAAAGCACAATCCTAATAGAATCGGAGCATCCTATAGCGCCCTATGTGGTTTCCTTCCGGGACATTTTCCGGGATAGGACAGGGGTAGCCAGGCTCAGGCTTCTCACGCGTTGAGGAGTCGGCAGGGCTGAAGTCACCCCTAGGGAACTGCACTTGTGATACGTCCAAAAAGTATCTATAATTTCTGCTTGCTCCATGCCGCTTTTGTGTGATATTGCTATGATATTGATGAACTTCCATACACTTTTGATCATATTTGGACTAACCTATTAACTCAGTACACCCCATTGCCAGTTCCTGTTTTCTGCTGTTTTTCTATTTCAGGTTTCCCCTTATTAAAAGTACTAGAAAAATTCTGCAAAAAATATAGGAAAAATCAGCGTACTGGAAGCTTCGCGAAGAGCCCGAGAGGGGCCAGGGGGCCCCCAGGCGGCCAGAGGGCACAACTCCACCCCTGGCCGCGCCAGGGGGGCGCCTGGAGCCCCTGGCCCACCTCTGGCTGCCCCCTTTCACCTATTTATTCCCCGTGACGAGAAACCCTCGGGGGCGGAACCCTTTTTTGCGATCTCTCCTTTGTTACGCCGCGGCCGCGCTTCCAAGATTAGGAGCACCAGAAGACCTCTTCCCAGCACCCTGCCAGAGGGAGGAATCACCTCCGGGAGCTTCTCCACCACCATGGATGCTTCCCGGATGAACCGTGAGTAGTCCACATTGGACCATGGGTCTATGATCAGTAGCTATGTGATGTTCTCCTCCCCTCTTTGTTCTTCATGGATTAGACCTCGTGAGCTGCCCTACATGATCGAGGCACTTATGTAATCTTTCTGCTGTTGCTATGTTGAGTTTGCTGGGATCCGATGCATTATGAGATTATGTTCAGATTGTGATTGAGTTATATATTCGATTCTCTTCTTTTATATTTATGTTCTTGAGTAATTCTTGCATGTTCCCCGTTGCTGTTTATTGCTTTGGCCAAGTAGTAGATAGTGACTCCAAGAGGGAGCGTTATGCATGATTGTGGGTTCATGCCCCCTGATGACTAGCTTGAGTGACAGAAACATGAGTCTAGGGGGTGTGCTGTTGCCACAAGGGGGAAAACAATGATGCTTGTACTTGCGGGTGCAAGGATTGTTTACTTTACACAAAGTTCTTTAATGCAGTTGTCTGTTGCTTTGAGTTTACACTTTGGGTGGGATTCGCAACTTAATACCAGCGAGATGTTCTGGATAGATATCTTAAGGTGGATGATTAGTAGGTAGATGCAGATGGATTTCGGTCTTCTTGTCTTGGCGTACTGCCCGTGCTTTTGAGCCTCTTCCTTTCTTTATAGCATAATTAGCATTGGTTTGCGCACATAATCCTTTCAATTGCCCAGCTGTAATTTGTTCACCTCGCATGGATATTTTATCGTCTTTTGGGAGAGAGACATCACTAGTGAACATCATAGTACCCCGGTCCATATTTCCTACACTGTTTACACCTTCAATTTACTTTCAGTATTTTCTTTTCCGTAGCTATCACTACCATTATTATCCCGTGCAGTTTATCCTTTGTAAACAACACGGCCGGAGGAATTGACAACTCCTTTGTACTCGTTGGGAGCAAAGCTATATGTTGTGTGTGCAGGTCCAGGTCAAGGAAGCAACTTTGTCTAAAACGGTGCCATTGTTTCCTTGCCACCTTCTTGTATCTTTTGGAGTCCTACTGGTCGATCCTAAACCTTAGCATCTTCGCTAAGGGTAATTTGCCGCTACGCTACATCTCACCTTCCACTTGGGGTAACCAACGAGGGGCGAGTATTATCTCGTGTATCAAGCAAATTTCTAGCGCCGTTGCCGGGGACTCCACTCTTCAAGATAGGGGAGTTGCACACTATCTTTTATCTTTGCTTTTTAGTCTTGTTTGTTTACCTTTCAGTTTTTGTTTTAGTGTCTTTTATCGAAAATCAAAAAAATAGTTATCTTGCTTGCTGCTACTATGGGTTCCTCTGAGAACACCAAGTTGTGTGACTTCACTAGTCACAACAACAGTGACTTTATCTGCACTCCTATTGCTACACCTGCTACTTCAGCACCTTCTTATGATATTAAACCTGCTTTGATGAACCTTGTTATGAAAGATCAATTCTCTGGTGCTAGAGATGTTGCTGCTTTGCACTTAAATAATTTTATTGAGCTTTGTGATATGCAAAAGTACGAAGAAGTAGATGGTGATATTGTTAAACTTAAGCCTTTTTCCTTTCTCTTTGAGGGATGAAGCTAAAATCTGGTTTCAATCCTTGCCTAAGAATAGCATAGGTTCCTGGGATAAGTGCAAGGATGATTTTATTGGGAAATACTATCCCCCTGCTAAGATTATCCAGTTGAGGAGCTTTATTATGAATTTTAAGCAATTGGATAATGAACACGTTGCCCAATCTTGGGAACGCATGAAATCTCTTGTTAAGAATTTCCCTGCGCATGGTTTGACTACTTGGATGGTTATCCACACTTTTTATGCAGGCTTGAACTTTACCTCGCGGAACTTGCTAGATTCGGCCGCGGGAGGAACCTTTATGTCAACTACACTTGGTGCTACCACAAAACTTCTCGATGAGATGATGACCAACTATTCCCAATGGCACACCGAAAGAGCTCCTGCAGGTAGGAAGGTAAACTCTGTCGAGGAAATCTCCTCCCTAAATGAAAAAGTTGACTTGATTATATCTCTACTTACCAAGAAATCTCCTATTGATCCTCAAAATGTTCCTTTAAATTCTTTGATTGCTCAGGATCAAGTAGATGTGAACTTTATCTCTAGAAACAACTTCAACAACAATTCTTATAGGAGTAACTTTGGTAGCAATCCTAGACCGTTCCCCTCCAACAACTATGGGAACAACAACACTTATCCTAACACCAGAAACTCTGCCCCAAGAGATAGTGACATGCCTAGTTATGAGAAACTTTTGGAAATAGAGAAAGCCACTAAGAACTACATGCACACCCATGATGAACAAAATAGGACCTTCTCTAGACAATTATATGAGCACACTTCCATCTTGCAAGACATTGGTAGACAACTAGAGAGTCTGAACATTGAGATTTCTAACCTTCAGACTAGGCTCACCACCACGGAGACCTAAGTTTCCAATATGTCTCACACACAGGCTACTTTGATAAATCAAATGGCAGCCAAACTATAAGTTATTCCTATGGAAGAAGATAGAATTAAGAGCCTTCCTACACACCATACTGTTTCTACTATCCAAGTGGTTGAGGATATCCAAACTCTTAGCACCCAATGCACCCCTAGTCCCATAGGACCTATTAATGGTGATGCTATGACCTCAACCGTAGAAGAAGAAATTCCTATGACTATAGAAGCTACCAAAAAACTGAGCCTAAAGGACACCACTACTACTCTACTTGATAGTAGTGACCTTGATTTTGATAATTGCACCCTTTCTGAAGTTATTCGTTTCCTTCACAAGATGTCTAGAGACCCCCACACTAGCACACTTAATCTTGCCTTCACGGAGCATATCACCAATGCTCTCATCAAAGCTAGGGAGGAGAAGCTTAGGGTAGAAGCCTCCATACCTAGAAATCTAGAAGATGGTTGGTATCCTATGATTAAAATTAAGTTGAATAACTTTTCTTGCTATGCTTTATGTGATGTTGGAGCTAGTACCTCCGTTATGCCCAAAAGAATGTATGATATATTTGAATTGAAACCTTTTGATGCTTGTTCTTTTGGTGTTCGTCTCGTCGATTCTTCCGTAAAGAAACCTTTGGGGAAGATAGATGATGTTCTTAACATTGTCAATGACAATTATGTCCCCGTTGATTTTACTATTATGGACATTGAATGTGAACCTTCTTGTCCAATTATTTTGGGATGTCCTTTTCTTCGCACCGTGGGTGCTGTTATTGATATGAAAGATGGGATTATAAAATTCCAATTCCCTCTCAAGAAAGGGATGGAACACTTACCTAGGAAAAAGATTAAGTTGACTTTTGAGTCTGTCACACGGGCTAGTTATTTTCTTCAAAAGACTTCACTACTGGAATCTGCTGGTTTGCCGTCAGCCATAGCTGACGGCAAAGGCCACTTTAACCGACGGCAAAGGCTTTGCCGTCAGCTTGCTGACGGCAAAAAGACTGGCCACGAATTTATCGGCAAACAGGTTCTTTGCCGTCAGCTGGAAATCGAACGACGGCAAAGCCTGTGCCGTCAGCTAGGGAGCCGAGGCTGACGGCATAAACCGTTGATGGCAAGGACTTAAGCCCAGTCCCGTTAGGGGGTTAACGGCAGGCTTTGCCGTCAGCTGGAGTCCAGCTGACGGCAAAGCTGCTGCTTGTGGGCCATGCTTGCCAGGGGAGCTGCGATCAGTGCCACGTGGGGTCCTTTCCCTTTGCCGTCAGCCGTTGTCCAGCTGACGGCAAAGCTGACAACCTGGGACATTTGGTCGTCCCAGAGTTGCCAGATTTACCAGTTAGCTGCCACGTGTCCTTCTTTGCCGTCAGCCCACCGACGGCAAAGGCTTTGCCGTCAGTAAGCTGACGGCAAAGACTCTCTCTGTTTTTTTTAATTTAATTTCTGTTAATTCCCTGCATTTTCAAACAACAATATAGATAACACAATTAATATTCTGCCAGGCCCTAAACAGCACCACAAGTGCATCACAAAGCATCGCAAAGCATCTAACAACATCACAAAGCATCACAATATAAATAACACAAAGTGCAAACAACAAAGATGGCATCACAAAGCATCGCAAAGAATCCCAAGTGCATCCTCAAGTACAAGTGCATTACAAAGCATCTAAGACTACAACTAGCTAGAGTCCCTGGAGCATCCATCCATGTGCCATGCTGCTTTATCAAAATCTGCATAATGAGAAGAAGAAAGAATTTAGCGCTAAGTAATTAGAAGAAGAAGAAGAACAAGAAGAAGAAGAAGAAGAAGACAAGAACAAGAAGAAGAATAAGAAGAAGAAGAAGAAGAAGAAGGACACAAGAAGAAGAAGAAGAAGAAAAAGATGGAGAAAAAGAAAGAAGAGAAAAAGGAAGAATAAGAAGATTTGTTTCTTCTTAATCTATCTTTTTCTCCTCTTTCTTCTTCTCTTATTTCTTCATCTCTTCTTTGTTCTTCTCTTCTGTTCTTCTCTTATGGTTTCTTTTGAAAATTTCTAAAGTAATTATGTCATTTTTGAGCTCTAATATCAACTAATTATGCTATTTTTGCCTAACTAGAATTTACTAAGCTAACTACAGCATGGCATAGTCTAAGTTGAGCTAAGCATGTCATTTTTGAGCTCTAATATCAACTAATTATGCTATTTTTGGTGTTATCAAGTAATTATGTCATGTTTTTACCAAATAAGCAAAGTCTATGTCATTTTGTAGGTAAGTAAGCTAATTATGTAATTTTTTTTATGTAATTAAGCTAATTATGCAATTTTTTGCCTAACTAGAATTTACTAAGCTAACTAAAGCATGGCATAGTCTAAGTTGAGCTAAGCAATAAGAATAAGAAGGAGAGGAATAACTAACAAATGCCAAGTCACGGAGGAGAAGCACCATCTCGGTTGGTCGCCGGGTTGGTAGGGCTCTGACCGGGAGAGGGATTGTGGGATGCGACTCTGGAATGATGCTGCAACAAGGAAAGAGTTGAAATATGTGGTTAGCATGGCAACATACAACGATATAAGTCCGTGCAAGGTTGGTCATTGAAAGGGAACTCACCGTTCCCACCGGAGAAGGCATCGACGGAGGGGGTGGCAAACCTTGCTTCTCACACATAGCCTGCAAATTAGTTTTCGAGAAGTCAAAGAAATAGTCTTGTTGCTTCTCACACATAGCCTTGCTTCTCACACAACTAACTTACCGCAACGAAGTCGTGCATAGCCTTCGCATGGGCATTATTGCGTGCCCTCTCCTCCTCCAGCAGCCTCTGGGTATTCCGGTCCCTCTCCTCCAACAAGAGTCTGGTGGCCTCCCTCTCTTTCTCAAGTGCGGCCTGCAACCACTTCTCATCATCATCCATCCAGGGTCAAATGAACTAAAGAAATAATGAAGGAAAACTAACCTTGATGGCAAGGTCAACTGGCCTCGCGCGCTGCCGTATTACAGGAGCCGAGCTAGTTTGCCTCGCCTTGATCTGAGAGAGAGACTCAGTGATAGGGACGAAGCCATCACACATGGCCAGCGGGCCATGACTCTTACCGCCACCAGAGATCATCAACGCCTCCCCATCCATAGGATTCAGGCTCGGGTCAAAGTCAGGGCTGCGCAGTTGTTTGACAACCTGAGAATAAGACGTCATCTTGTTGTAGGCAGATAGGCTTGTGTACGATGATGACCCGTCCGCCTCAGAATATGGTGTCGCCGTCTTGTACGAGCCCTTATGGGCCATGCCAAACGCGGCGTATCCCTGAGGCTCGGGCTGGTTATGGTGTTTGGCCTACAAGAAAAGGCAAAGAGTTAGTACAACAAAAATAATGCACAAATGAATTAATGATGAAAGAAAACAAGGCACACATACCCATTTTTTGGCGTATTGCTTGATGTTGGCATTTCCTTGGTGGTGTGGCACACCAACCAATTGGGAACGACGCTCCTTGGCCACATTGTGGGTGGTCAACCAAGCCTCTGTGCACCACTTGTCCACTATCATCTCCCAGCAATCCATCTTATCCGCCAACCATCTCGGGGGCACCTATGAATGAAACTAAGTATTGTAACTAGCCCTAACATAACTAATAAAGAATGTAACTAAGGAATCTACGTACCTCCATGTACTCGGTCTTATCAGGGAAAAGCTTTCGACATTCAGCCTTCGTCTTCGGCTCGTTTTGCTTGGCGTACCAATCTCGAACGGCCTGAACACGCATCTCATGCCTTGTGTTATTCAATAATCTCTTGCACTCTTTATCGAGATTCTTCTTGGCCGCCTCCTCCGTCCCCTCCTCGACCCTATGGTAACTCTGCAATTATGCCATATATATGCACAGATGAATAGGAAATAACAAGATATAACATTGGATATTGTATACTTATTATTGGGTAAAATAATAGTTACCCAAAAATCAGCCAACACCTTGTCGGCCACGCTCGCGCAAACAACACCGTTCATGTGAGTGTTTTCCGGGAGCAGCGCGGCTTGGTAGTGCTCCCACTTGAGTCCTGGCTCGGGAACCATACCCTCCCCGGGCAACTGCACTAGCCCGGGAAAGTGCTCCCTAAGCAAAGCACCAAGGAGGCAGTTTGGATTCCGGGTATTCTCCGGGTAATTCCACCCCCTGCATAATGAGAAGGCAAAGACATTAGCTACTTGGTGGAAAATAATGATATAAGGTACACAATAGACATCAACTTACTTCTCACCATCTGGCGAAATCAACGCCCTGTGCTGCAACTCTAATCGGTCTGGAACTCGTGTCATACCACGTTGGTAGACCGACTTGCTGGCAGACGGCCCCTCATCCTCCGCCTCAGCCCTCTCATCCTCTGCCTCAGCCCCCTCATCCTCCACCTCAACCTCAACCTCCGCATCCACCCCAGCCCCCTCACCGTCCCGCCCCCAACTCCCCCACTCCTCATGTGAGGGTGTCGGCTCCTGGACGGAAGGATCCTGCATCGGTGTCCGCTCCTGGACGGGAGGATCCCGCACCGGTGACACCCTTGTCTGCAGGGGTGAAGTGGCTGAGACTGAAGTAGCTGAGGGTGGTGGCGACTGGCTCCTATTAGGCAGCCTCCCTTTCCCGCGACCACGTCCTCTGCCTCTCTTCTTTCCTCTGCCTCTCCCACGGGGCTCCTCGGCAAAGCTCTGCAACAACTGTCTCCGTAGTTGGCCAGGTGCTATCCTCAACTTATCCCCGCCTGCCATGTCTCACCACCTGCAACAATACATAGTTAAATACTTAGTACAAATTCAAAGACAATAATTAAATGAACAATAATAAATACATGAATAATTAAACAATTAATTAAATAATTAAACAAAAATGTTTGGATGCATACAAAGTACTAATAGTCGGGATCATCTGTCTCTTCTCCAAGGTGACCTGAAGCATAATCATCATCAGTATCATACGTGTCGTCATGAATGACATCGTCATCGGGTTCAGGGACATCATGTGGAAGGCCTTTTTGTAACCGATCAAGCATTGTTAGCTCATCCGGATTGGTAACCTCTTCTACTTCCACTTCTTCCTCATCATCACGTGATTCTTGTTCCTCCGTGTTCAGGGTGGACGTAGAGAAGTTCCGGAGACGACGTCTCACACCACGTGATTCTTGGAAGAATTCTCCATCATATGTTATTGGGTCAATTTGAGGTTCATAATCCTCTTCGTTTGGTGGAGGTGGTCTAAGATGGGGCGGCACATCGTACACGACATACCAACCTTCCAGGTTCTTAACACTTTGACGACTATATGGCAGATAGAAAACTTGGGTGGCCTGTTGAGCCACAATAAAGACATCATCACCGCTTAACTTCCTGTCTTGTCGGATTTCGACTAGCCCAACATGTTCATGAGCCCGTCTTGTCTTAGTAGGATCGAACCAATGACATTTGAACACAACAACATTTGGAGGATTTTCACCATAATAATGAAGTTCGTAAACTTCTTCAAGTCTTCCATAATACTCGACACCTCCCTCGCCTATAGCACAGACACCGGAATTGGTTGTTTTTTGACCGGGCATTGAAAGCTCTTTGCTAGCAGTACGAAAGCGATACCCGTTGATGTCGTACTTCTGAAATGTCCGGACCTTAAAGTCAAAACCATTTGCTATTTGTCTCAATTCATCGTCGACTTGCTCATCTGAATTAGCTATTTTTTTGAACCAAGAGATGAAACCGGGATAGGCGCCTCCTGTCTTTTCAAGAAGTTCATACTCGAGAATGGATTCTTTTTCGATTGCAACACCATTCGAGAACTGTTCGACGTATCGACTGTATCAATTAATAACATTTGTTAGACACAAAACTTGTTAAAAAGTTGCGAAACAATGTATCGAGGACTTACTCAATGTACGGCCGAACTTCTGTTAAGTTGTTCAATATATACATCGTTAGTGTGCGCCACTCCTTGACGCCTAGAAACTTTGATTTTCCCACACCAGAAGGAGCGAGCTTCCCTTTGAAGAGGCTGAGTTTGGATACACGTCGTTTGGGGTCGCCCATATTGTACCGAGGCTTTGGATTATGCAAGCTGTGCAAAGTGGCATCATAGTGTGCTGTTACGAAGTTTGCCGCCTCCTCGGTAATGAACGCCTCGACCATCGATGCTTCAATTCTACGTTTATTTTTACATTTTGCTCTAAGTGTCTTCTGCATTCTTTCAGTTGCATAGCACCAACGATTTTGCACAGGGCCACCCAATCTTGCCTCGGTCGGGAGATGCAAAATCATGTGTTGCATCGGATTAAAGAAGCCCGGTGGAAAAATCTTCTCTAACTTGCAGAGCAACTCAGGCGCCAACTCTTCCATGTCATCTATCACGGCACGCGACAACTCTTTAGCACAAAGAACACGGAAGAAATAACTTAACTCTGCCAATACTAGCCATTCAGACTCTGGGATATAGCCGCGCAACATCACTGGCATTATCCGCTCAAGCCATATGTGCCAATCATGACTCTTGAGCCCAAAAATTTTCATTTTTTCAATGCTCGCTCCCCTCGCTAGATTCGCAGCATACCCATCAGGGAACAACAACTTTTGTTGCACCCACAAGAGGATTTCCCTTATTGCTCCCTTCTCGAGATTGTACCAGGCAGGTGGCTTGGACCAATTTTTTCTTCCTTTAGGTTGTCGCATGTTTAGTGATGGCCTATCACAAAGAGTCTCCTGGTCAACTCTAGCCTTTGTATTATCTTTGCCCTTATCAGTGCCGAAAAATCTGCCAAGAAGGGCCTCGGCGATATTCTTTTCAGTGTGCATCATGTCAATGTTGTGTGGTAGTAAGAGGTCTTCAAAGTAGGGGAGATCCCAGATGCATGGCTTGTGGGTCTAGGCGTGTTCCTCATTATAACCCAAGAAATACCCTGGACGGTTTGGATCAGGCTCCATAGATTTTAATTGTTCATGAATTTGTGTGCCCGTCAACGCATGTGTTGCCGAGTGTTTGACAACTTTACCTTTCATGAAATTCTTCTTGTCTTTTCTGAATGGATGGTCCATAGGCAAGAACTGTCTATGCAAGTCAAAGCAGGAATACTTTCCACCCGCCGGCAACCAATGAAACTTAAGAGTTGCTTTGCATTGTGGGCATGGGAACCTTCCATGCACACACCAGGCAACGAAAAGCGCAAATGCCGGCAGATCATGCAACGAGTATTGGTACCAAACATACATTTGAAAGTTCTCTTTCTTAGCTGCGTCGTATGTGTTGACCCCATTCACCCAAGCTTCTTTCAAGTCATCCATCAACGGTTGCATGTACACACTCATATTCTTCCCCGGATAGTTTGGCCCTGGAACTATCAACGTCAGAAATATGTGCTTTCTTTTCATAATGGACGGTGGTGGAAGATTGAGCGGAATAACAAACACAGGACAGCAACTATATTGGGTAGCCGTCATACCAAAAGGATTGAACCCATCGAGACCGATGGCTACTCGACAATTCCTTGGATCTTTAGCTTTTTCCGTATGTTTAGCATCAAATGCCTTCCATGCGTCACCATCCGAAGGGTGTACCAACATCGGATCTCCATTTTCATCTAATTCTTTCCTAATTCCATGTTTGTGCCATGTCATCTGTTTTGCTGTTTCTTCGAGCATGTAAAGTCGTTGAAGTCTTGGTAGGATCGGCAGATACCGTAGAACACTCACAGGGATTTTGCTCTGCTTCTTCTCACCTTCACTGTTTTCTACCTCAACATATCTGGAGGACTTGCAAAATGGACAATATGTTTCGTCCACATACTCTTTCCTAAATAAGGCACATCCTTTCTCACAAGCATGTATCTGCTCATACGGCATCTTGAGTGCACTAAGGATTTTGTCTGACTCATATAGGTTTGAAGGCATAATATGACCTTCGGGTAGAAACCGCCCAAATAGGGTCATCATTGAGTCAAACAGGTCTCTTCCAATGTTGAATTGGGCTTTCAGAGCCATTACTTGTGCGATGGCATCTAGCTGAGAAATCTTGGTGTGCTCGTGAAGAGGACGTTTTGAAGACTCCAACATGGCATAGAAGGCCTTTGCGGATTCCTCCATCCCTTCGTCCTTGTTCCGAGCATCATCAAAATCATTGACCATGTCTTCAATCCCTGTACCATAATCGTCGGTGCGCCGACGCAAAACTTCGTCTCTATTACGTTGGGCCGACTCACCATGAAATGTCCACAAGGTATAGCCGGGAGTAAAACCACGCATCTGCAGGTGTTTACCCATTACATCCATTGTCTGTCGCGAATAATTCTTGCACTTAGTGCAGGGGCACCATGTTTTTGGCTGGCCTTTAGAAAATGCCGTTTGCAGGAATTCATAGGTTTTGCTCAACCATTCATCGGTCATGTCTTTCTGACTAGGGTGACCGGAGTACATCCATTCACGATCAGTCATTCTGTCAAGCTAGCTATATAGTATCCACATATGAACAATATAAATTATCAGTTCATCAAGTATGTCAAATTAATTATGGTCATTTTTTAATCATGGTTAAAACATTGGGATGCACGACATGCACACCTACCAGCTACTAGGTAAAGATGGGTCCTAATCCCACCCGAGTATGTGTAGATTGGGTCATTTTCCCATGCTCTACTCCCGATCCAACGCAAAATTTCGGCAGCACCTCCCCGCTGTTCTCCAAATACACGTCTCGGAAACTAACCGAGAGGATGTGTACTCGGAGAACAACAAGGAGGCGCTGTCGAAACTCTGCATCGGATCCGGAACAAAGCATGGGAAAATGGCCCAATCTACACATACCCGGGCTGTCCATGGATAACGTTGGACAATTCGAAAGAATCACCGTTATAAATATGCAAATGCATGCATAGTTATAACCGTAACCCTTTCGAACGGGAGACGCATATTGGTTACACGAAGACTTTGCATTTCAATACTAAAACTACCTATCTATATAGTGTCATCGGCACGAAGGACGGAACAGAGCAATATAAAGGTGGAGAAGGAAGAGTTAACAAATGTGCTCACTCTCGAATGCAGTGGAGGTCGTCGAAAACCAAACCTTCGCGAAGCTACTGAACATTTAAATGCAATCAATCAAAACAAATACGCACTCGCGATATCACTACTATAAAGCTAACTAATATCACTACTATAAAGTGTAACACCCTCACTGTCAGTGAACAGTAATCACTGTTAATGTTCATATGTACTGTTCAAAACTTTTGTTTGATCAACTGGTTCAGTTCAAATTCAATTCTCCTTTGTTATTGTTGCAAGCAATGTGAATCATGGATCTGGATCATCAGGAATCAAAACAAGTCCAAGCCATTTGAATTGAAATGCAAACAAACCCTAAAATGCCTTTGATGAATATTAAAAAAATAGGGTGACAATAAATCTTTTCCAAAAATCTTGGAACCACTTTTATAAAATCCCAAATAATCACTGGACCAAATCCATATGGGTTTGGGTATTTATTGAGTTATAGAAAATTCCAAACAAATCGAAACAGTAGCTAAAAACCCCAATTTAACCATTTAATATTTAAATCAATTATTAAATGATTTTTAATAGTACCCAAATCCTTTGTGGCACTGAACTATGATATAACAATAATTATGGGACACAAATAACCTTTTACTAAATTGCCTAGGTGTATAAAACAAATACAAAAAGAAATTACAGAAAAGAAAAAGCGAAAACAAAAGAAAGAAAAAGGTAAACCTAACCTACCGCGCGTGGGCAAGCCCACCCCCTGCTTCCCCCTGGGCCAGCCACCCCAGCCCAGCCCACGCCCCCCCGTCTTCAACCTCCGTACAGGGGAGGCGTGGCGCCCATCGCGCGGCCAGGCCGCGGCCTTCCCGCCGTGGCAGCCATCCGGCGGCCGCCGGCGGGGTCAAGTACCCCGAGGCCACCCCGAGCCCGCCTGGAAACCCTAGCCGCCAGTCCCTGTTCCCCGGGTGCTCTTCCCTCCCCTCCCGCGCGAACCCGAGCGCGTCCGTGGCCACGCCGCCGCAGCCGACGCGGCCACCGGCCACCTCCGGCCCGGCCGTCTTGTCTGGGGGCTAGCCCGTGCCCGACCCCTTCTTCCTGCACCACCAATCGAAGCCGGCGCCCACTGGGGCCTCGCCATCGCCGCCGTTTCTCCACCGCGGCCGCTGCGCCATTAACGGCCGTGGAGCTCCCGCCCGACCACCTCCGGCCACGAGACAACTCCCCTTCGCTCCCTGGTGAGCCGCCGCACCCGTTCCACTCCTTCCCCGTCTCGATCCACCGCCGTAGCTCCTCCCCGTCGCCCTCCAGTCGCAGCCGTATCTCCATGGCCGCGGCACGCGCTCACCGCGCCTCTGCCCCGCGCCCGGCGTGCTCTGGGCGCCCGTGGCCACGCCTGGAGCACCCCCCCACCTTCGCCGCACCCCTCTGCCCCCCCCCCCCCCGCCGTTCGCCATGCCGTGGCCTCGCCGTGCTCTGCCCCGGCGCAGGCACGGGCACGGCTAACCGGGGGCTAACCCCTCTGACTAGAGGGCCCCACCACCCCCCTAACCCTCTAATTAATTGTTAGTTAGAAAATAACCCCCCCCCCCTGAGTATGACATCTGGGCCCCCTTTGTCAGAGTTTTATAAATAAAATGAATTTGATTTATTATTAGAGTATGACATGTAGGCCCCACTGGATTAATTAGATTTAATTAATTTATTTGTTAACTGTGTCACTGACCAGTGGGACCCACTGGTCAGTTAATTAAAATGAATTATTAATTGATTTAATAATTAATAAAAGAATTATTAAATAGAAAAGGATTTTTAATGTTTTAAAAATGATTAAAATTTATAAAATCAATATCTTTTAATCCGTAGCTCAGATTCAAAAACTTTATACATGAAAGTTGATCAGAAAAATATAAAGAATACGGATACGCGATCCGTATGTCTACCACACCCCTCTAACACACCGATCATCGACATTCCCCCCTCCGGGTTGTCTGTCGATAATTTCCGGTACCGATAAAAAGTACCCGGATGACTTTATTCCGAACACGAAAGTTGTTCGGAATGGTTCAACTAACACGGATACACCCCCCTTATGTTTTTCGGATGTCCACGACACCTCCGGCTTGACCCTTCCCCCTCCGGACACCCTGTCCGGTAATCACCCGGAGCCGGTAGTTCATCCCCGGATGAATTCCCGCTCCGAGCCTGATACCTCATACTGCGTTAGAACACCGTTAACATTGCATACGCCATGCTATTCATCTGTTTGTATATTATTGCTGTGTATTTACTTTTTCTTCCCCCCTTAATCTTCGGTAGACCCTGCTGCTACCGCCGATTACACTGCTGCCGGGTACGACTACTTCGTCGACGACCCTACCCCTACCGTCGAGCTTGCAGGCAAGCAGAGCCATTCTCTTCCCCAGATATCGCCTACCTTTCCGTATTTTCTTGCACTAGGCATTGTTACTGCTGCTGCTACGATTACAATCCTATTCAATTGCATAGCCTGATTTTGTCGCCCCTTGATGTACCTTTCTTATCCTATGCCGCCTATTATAATTATGCATATATTCAGCAGTGAACCCTGCGCATTGTTAGCTAGGACTAGATAGCGAGACGTGATCACTCAGGGGAGTGAACACGGATATAATATATACAACTGCACAGGTACGGTCCAAAGCAGACACCGCCAAAGGCCCCTATCTAGGTTATGCCTAGTTACCTCAAGTGTGAGCTATCAAGGAGTAATCCTTGTACTCCACTCGAGGCTGACTTTGTCTTACCGCCTTAGGGTCCTGAACAGCGGTTGTCCTTAAGGTAAGAAGTCGGGCGACCCAACGGTGCCTGCGAGAGGTATATCGTCGGGAACGGCAGGGAGGGTACGACCGACGTTACTGGCGTGCTTGGCCCCTGCTCGTATCTCTCGAGAGTTACCAAACCACGAAAGTCGAGCTCTACCAAGAGCACACGCGAGACAAGGTAAGGAGACGGTTCACCTTGTTGGTAACGGCAGTGACTTGGTGGGACGACAGGGCAGGCACCGATGTACTGGTGGTCCTGACTGCTGTCGTTGACCGCGGGTCGGTTAAGTCGAGGCAACGATAACGGTTGTCACGCAGGTTAATTAAAATGCTAAATGGTTCGGCGGATGACTTGAGAGGCCCGTTGGTCTGTACGCACTACCTACACGTGGGATTACGGTGTGGGCCCTTCGCGTCGTAGTTTGTCCGAAAGCTCTTCAGACGTCAGCAGTACTGCGGCCTGATCGCCGGGAAGTGGTCTTGTCTTTTGCTGCAGCAGGTGTGTTTGGATTTGCTTTTGCTTCACCAGCCAGACTCGCACCGTGCAGGAGCGTGCAAGGGTGAGGGACCTAGACCCCTTGGCGCATAGGATATAGTCCGGCGGATGGCCTCTCTGTTGAGCCTAGGATGGGCTGCGTCGTGTCGGATAGCCTCGGTGGGGCGTTCCCTAACAAGGTTCACGCCACCCTGGAGATCCGAGCGTGCAGGCTGAACAGTAGTGCACCCCTGCAGGGAGTTTAATCTATTCGAATAGCCGTGTCCACGGTAACAGGACGCTTTATGCTGAAGCTGGATCTTACCACTAGAAACTATTATTATTAAACTGTATGGTTCCGGGTTTTCTTCCTCGCGGGGATGTCGAGGAGGTGAACTCGGAGGCATTATTATTATTGTTAATCATTACAACTTATATTATACAATGTTGCAGCAACTTCTGCTTCGTTGTTACTTTATGCTTTATATGAACTGTTGGCTGATCCTTACCTCTTGCTGCAAGACATCGTCGGAAGATGCTAGTCTTCGATAGGCCTAGCTTCTTACCCTTATTCTGATTTCTATCTTGCAGTCCACTATATACAGCCTCTTCTTTCCGTTGATACAATGCATAATGCTTAGTAGCGGACGTAAGACTCACGGGTATACTAGATACTCACCTGCTTTATTTCCTTTACTGTTTTGCCTGATCGGCCGCTGCAGTCGACGTTGGAGCCCAGGAGAAGGAGTACCCCGGAGGAGGATACTACTACGTCGAGACCCCCGCTGACCAGGACCAGGAGTAGTTTCGGAGGCTCCCAGGCAGGAGGCCTTGCCTTTTCGATCTGTATCTCTGATGTTATTTGTGCTAGCCTTCTTAAGGCAAA
This sequence comes from Bromus sterilis, assembly GCA_950022295.1. Taxonomy (NCBI): domain Eukaryota; kingdom Viridiplantae; phylum Streptophyta; class Magnoliopsida; order Poales; family Poaceae; genus Bromus; species Bromus sterilis. Next base: position 93,783,371 of record OX465595.1, read on the forward strand.
ACTAGACTAACTATGTCTGTACTCAGATATTATGGCTTGTATAACTTATGTATTCGGGTCCGCGTGACCCCCTTTATTGTAACATATTGGTTTATCCTTTTGTGTTTAGTGTTGTGTTGTGATATTCTCACCGTGGCACCCTAATCTCAGCCGTGTACCCTGCGTGTATGATTACTGTACATGGATTGATTTTGGGGGCGTCACAAGTTGGTATCAGAGCCGACTGCCTGTAGGAAGCCACCCCACCACTACCTGGTCGAAGTTGAGTCTAGACTTTGAAAAACTATTTCGCTAACGTAATATTTGGCTTACGGGCCCACATCGATATCACTACGTGTGATATCTATGGTATTAGGATCCTTTTCTCCTTACCTATGCTCTGGGAATCTGCTCTCTTATCCTCGCTGGTAAGTTTTACAAAATCTGACATTAGGATCACGCTCTCTTGATTCCACCCGGCGTTTTTGGTGATTCCCCCTTTGATTGAGTCGTGTCGCAGGCGTCGTACGCCAGATCCCAGACCGCGGATCCCATTCTCATTCTGGGCAGGCCGCGCGTTCTCTGGCATCAACTCCTGTGGCCAACAGTTTTCTTGCGGCGTGATTGACATAGTGGAATCTATGTCGCGTCGTGTAATCCTAACCGCGGTCTGCGCGCCGCCTAGTGTGTCCTTTTTCCTTAATTTCTACGACGTTACGCTACCCGATTTTCGATTGATTCTATGTGTGGATGTGTATGTCTTATATGACTACTCCTATATATCCGCGCCTCCTCTTTGTTGTCGCTTTACCTCTTACTCGTTTCCGGTATCTCGTTAAGATGTTCATCGCTGAAATACCCCTGTTAAATTCTAGCAGGATGGCTGGTCGTGGTGGTCGTGGTCGTGGTCGTGGTGCCAACGATCCACCTCCGCCACCGGACTACATGGCCGCGATGATGCAGCAGTTTCAGATGAACCAAGTTTTTATGCAAGGAGTCATAGATAAGCTCCAGAATCAGAACCAGAACCAGCACCAGAACCAACTGCCTGTGGTCACCCTACGGGATTTCATGCGTCTCAATCCCCCTCTCTTCCACCAGCCTGAACAGCCGCTGGATGCTGATGATTGGCTTCGTGACATCACTCGACAGCTGGAGTTCGCTAATGTGAGCGTTGCTGATTATGTCACCTTCGCGTCCTATTTCCTGCGTGGTCCCGCTGCTCAGTGGTGGGACACTTACACGGGCTCGCTAGCTGAAGGGACTGTCGTCACCTGGAATGACTTCAAGACTACCTTCTGTGCTCGTTATGTCCCCCAGGCGATTATGAACCGTATGAAGGCCGAGTTCCGCAACCTCGTTCAGGGCAACAAAACTGTCGAGGCATACCAGAGGGAATTCCTCCGCCTCTCCCGCTATGCTGCAAGTGACCTCCCCAATGATGCAAGTAGGCAAGAGAAGTTCCGTGATGGACTCAACCCAGATCTCCAGCTTGCACTTGCTTTGCACGTCTTCCCCGACTTCGCCACCATGGTGAACCAGACTATCACTCTTGAGACAGCTCAGCTTAAGTTCGGTGGTTCGTCGAAGCGCCCCCGGGATGCTGGCTCATCTTCGGGCACAACACAGAAGCAACGCGTTTGGCTTCCACACAGTCTTATCCGTCCAACTGCCCCTGCAGCAAGGCCGTCGTATGTTGCACCCCGTCTGCCTCCGCCCCCGCCGAGACAGCCGAAGACTGAGACTGCACCCCTCCGTCCTCAGGATGGCCTGTGTTTCAAGTGCCGTCAGCCAGGCCATATTTCCAGAGACTGCCCTCAGCGACAGAATCAACTGGTAGTTCACCCTGCTGGCCGCGGAAGTGGTCGTGGCAACAATGGGACCCTCAACTATAATACTGGGTCAAACCCTCATGCTCGTGGTCATGCTTACAACATTGATGTTGAAGCAGCTCAGGAACAGCCCGCTACTGTGATGGGTACACTCCTCGTTAACTCAATACCTGCTACTGTTTTATTTGATACAGGAGCATCACATTCATTTATGTCTGGAGCATTTGCTTCTAAGCATGGCATTTACCACGAAAAGATGCATACCCCCTTAATAGTCCGGACTCCCGGTACCCAGTGTCGTGTCGACATGGTTGCACCTAACCTCACTGTCGAGATCGAGAGATTTGAGTTCATGGTTTCTCCACACATCCTGAAAACCTCCACCATCGACCTTATCCTTGGCATGGATTGGCTAAAAACCCACAATGCCGCACTTTATTGTGGCACCAAGGTCATCCAACTTTTTCATCCTTCTGGCGCGATTTTGAGTCACACTGCCATTGTGTCGATGAATGCCGAAGCTCGTATATATGCTCTGAATGCCTTGAATGTCGCACCTCTCGAAGGGATTGAGAAAGTCCCAATCGTTTGTGAATTTACCGACGTATTCCCAGAAGAACTGCCGGGGATACCCCCGATTAGGGAAGTTGAATTCGTCATCGACTTGAAGCCCGGCACCGTCCCTATTGCCAAGCGCCCATATAAGATGCCACCTCACCACCTTCTGGAATTGAAGAAGGAGATCGACACGGCCCTCGAGAAAGGCTTCATCCGTCCTAGTTCCTCTGCTTGGGGAGCACCTTCGCTCTTTCTCAAGAAGAGTGATGGCACGAACCGTTTGGTCCAAGATTACCGACCTATCAACCAGGCCACGATACAGAACAAGTACCCCCTCCCTCGAATCAATGATCTTTATGATCAACTTGCTGGATCCATGGTGTTTTCAAAACTCGACTTAAGGTTGGGTTACCATCATATCCGGGTCCGTGATGAGGACATCCCGAAGACTGCATTCATTACTCGCTATGGGTCATACGAGTACACTGTCATGTCCTTTGGCTTGACGAATGCACCAGCCACCTTCTCCAGATTGATGAACTATATATTCATGGAATACCTCGACAAGTTCGTCGTGGTTTATCTGGATGATATATTGATTTACTCCAAGACCGATGCAGAACATGCTGAACATCTTCGCCTTATACTGGAAAAGCTTCGAGAACACAAACTGTATGCTAAGTATTCTAAGTGTGAGTTCTGGCTTCCCGAAGTAACCTACCTTGGTCATGTAATTTCCAAGGATGGCGTTGCCGTCAACCCCGAACGTATCCAGGCTATTCTTGACTGGACTCCGCCCAGGACTGTCAAGCAAGTCAGAAGTTTCCTCGGCCTTGCCAGCTATTGCCGCTGTTTTGTTGAGAATTTCTCCAAGATTGCCAAGCCTCTGACTAATCTGCTTCACAAAGGCGTTAAGTTTGAGTGGACTGATAAATGTCAGGAAAGTTTCCAGGCCCTCAAAGACAAGCTCACTTCTCCCCCAGTGCTTGCTCCGCCTGATACTCAGAAGGACTTTGTGATATATTGCGACGCATCTCGTCAAGGATTAGGCTGTGTCCTAATGCAAGAGCGCAAAGTGATTTCTTATGGCTCTCGTCAGTTGCGTGTTCACGAAGAAAACTATCCAACTAATGATATCGAATTGGAAGCAGTAATTTATGCATTGAAGCTGTGGCGACATTACCTCGTCGGTAATCGTTGCGAGATCTTCACCGACCACCAAAGCCTGAAGTACCTGTTTACGCAACCAGACCTGAATCTCCGCCAACAGAGATGGCTCGAGACAATAGCCGACTACGACATGGGAATTTCTTACACCCCTGGCAAAGCTAATGTGGTGGCCGATGCCTTAAGCCGCAAAGCCTATTGTAGTGAACTTGAAGTTCAGGTGCAACAACCCCGTATGTATGCAGAACTCCGCAAGCTGAACATCGAAATTGTTCCGCAGGGATATGTGAACTCCCTGGTGGTCCAACCAGACCTCGACACCCGCATCAAGACGGTACAACATTATGACTCTGACATTTGGAAGATTAAGCATCGTGTCGCGCGCGGAGAGCCCTCATTCTTCACTATTGATGCAAATGATGATAATGCGGTGTACTTCAAGGGTCGTTTAGTGGTTCCGGTAGCCAAGGCCAACCTGAATTACGCCTCTGATGTCATGAAAGAAGCTCATGATACACCTTTGTCGATTCACCCTGGTAGTACCAAGATGTACCAAGACATTCGTCAGCGGTACTGGTGGTCCAACATGAAACAAGACATTGCTCGTTATGTTGATGAGTGTGACGTTTGTCGTCGCGTGAAAGCCGAACATCAGAGACCTGCTGGTACTATGCAACCACTCTCTATTCCTGAATGGAAATGGGACAAGATTGAAATGGACTTCGTCACCGGATTTCCCCGATCACAGAAAGGTCATGATGCCATCTTTGTCGTCATCGACCGATTCTCCAAGGTTGCCCACTTTCTGCCTGTCAAGGAGACGATCTCTGCTAGTCAGTTAGCAGACTTGTATGTTTCCAGAATTGTGTCGCTCCACGGTATTCCGTTGGAGATCAGTTCTGACCGAGGCAGCATTTTCACCTCTAAGTTCTGGGATAGTTTCCAAGAAGCTATGGGCACTCACCTAAATTTCAGCACCGCTTATCACCCCCAGTCGCAAGGCCAAGTCGAACGAGTCAACCAAGTACTTGAAGATATGCTTCGAGCGTGTGTCATTTCATTCGGTAAGAAGTGGGAGGAATCTCTTCCATTTGCCGAATTCTCGTACAACAATAGCTATCAAGCTAGTCTGAAGATGGCACCCTTTGAAGTTCTCTATGGACGTAAGTGTCGAACCCCTCTGAATTGGTCCGAAACTGGAGAACGAACCCTCATTGGTCCGGACATTATTCAGCATGCCGAAGATCAGGTTCGTGTTATTCGTGAACACTTGAAAGCTGCTCAGTCTCGTCAGAAGAGCAACTATGATCGCAAGCACAAAGAAATGGTCTATCAACCTGGCGAATATGCTTACCTCCGTGTCACCCCGATGCGAGGCACTCATCGTTTCGGAATCAAAGGCAAGTTAGCTCCTCGCTACATTGGCCCGTTCCGTATCCTCTCCAGAAGTGGACCAGTGGCATACCGATTGGAATTGCCGCCGAACCTCTCTCAAGTCCACGATGTATTCCACGTGTCGCAACTCCGACGCTGCTTCAAAGACCCTATTCGTGAAGTGGAACATGATATGATTGAATTGCAACAGGACTTGACTTATCAAGAACATCCAAGCCGCATTCTCGATCAGTCTGAACGCAAGACCCGCAACAAGACAACCAAGTTCCTCAAAGTTCAGTGGTCGAATCATTCTGAAGATGAAGCCACTTGGGAACGCGAAGATCGTCTTCGTGAGGAATACCCCGATCTTTTCCCCTCTACCGCTTAGATTCTCGGGACGAGAATTCTTGTAGTGGGGGAGATTTGTAACACCCGCACTGTCAGTGAACAGTAATCACTGTTATTGTTCATATGTACTGTTCAAAACTTTTGTTTGATCAACTGGTTCAGTTCAAATTCAATTCTCCTTTGTTATTGTTGCAAGCAATGTGAATCATGGATCTGGATCATCAGGAGTCAAAAAAAGTCCAAGCCATTTGAATTGAAATGCAAACAAACCCTAAAATGCCTTTGATGAATATTAAAAAAATAGGGTGACAATAAATCTTTTCCAAAAATCTTGGAACCACTTTTATAAAATCCCAAATAATCACTGGACCAAATCCATATGGGTTTGGGTATTTATTGAGTTATAGAAAATTCCAAACAAATCGAAACAGTAGCTAAAAACCCCAATTTAACCATTTAATATTTAAATCAATTATTAAATGATTTTTAATAGTGCCCAAATCCTTTGTGGCACTGAACTATGATATAACAATAAGTATGGGACACAAATAACCTTTTACTAAATTGCCTAGGTGTATAAAACAAATACAAAAAGAAATTACAGAAAAGAAAAAGCGAAAACAAAAGAAAGAAAAAGGTAAACCTAACCTACCGCGCGTGGGCAAGCCCACCCCCTGCTTCCCCCTGGGCCAGCCACCCCAGCCCAGCCCACGCCCCCCCCGTCTTCAACCTTCGTACAGGGGAGGCGTGGCGCCCATCGCGCGGCCAGGCCGCGGCCTTCCCGCCGTGGCAGCCATCCGGCGGCCGCCGGCGGGGTCAAGTACCCCGAGGCCACCCCGAGCCCGCCTGGAAACCCTAGCCGCCAGTCCCTGTTCCCCGGGTGCTCTTCCCTCCCCTCCCGCGCGAACCCGAGCGCGTCCGTGGCCACGCCGCCGCAGCCGACGCGGCCACCGGCCACCTCCGGCCCGGCCGTCTTGTCTGGGGGCTAGCCCGCGCCCGACCCCTTCTTCCCGCGCCACCAATCGAAGCCGGCGCCCACTGGGGCCTCGCCATCGCCGCCGTTTCTCCACCGCGGCCGCTGCGCCATTAACGGCCGTGGAGCTCCCGCCCGACCACCTCCGGCCACGAGACCACTCCCCTTCGCTCCCTGGTGAGCCGCCGCACCCGTTCCACTCCTTCCCCGTCTCGATCCGCCGCCGTAGCTCCTCCCCGTCGCCCTCCAGTCGCCGTCGTATCTCCATGGCCGCGGCACGCGCTCACCGCGCCTCTGCCCCGCGCCCGGCGTGCTCTGGGCGCCCGTGGCCACGCCTGGAGCACCCCCCCCACCTTCGCCGCACCCCTCTGCCCCCCCCCCCCGCCCCCCCCGCCGTTCGCCACGCCGTGGCCTCGCCGTGCTCTGCCCCGGCGCAGGCACGGGCATGGCTAACCGGGGGCTAACCCCTCTGACTAGAGGGCCCCACCACCCCCCTAACCCTCTAATTAATTGTTAGTTAGAAAATAACCCCCCCCTGAGTATGACATCTGGGCCCCCTTTGTCAGAGTTTTATAAATAAAATGAATTTGATTTATTATTAGAGTATGACATGTAGGCCCCACTGGATTAATTAGATTTAATTAATTTATTTGTTAACTGTGTCACTGACCTGTGGGACCCACTGGTCAGTTAATTAAAATGAATTATTAATTGATTTAATAATTAATAAAAGAATTATTAAATAGAAAAGGATTTTTAATGTTTTAAAAATGATTAAAATTTATAAAATCAATATCTTTTAATCCGTAGCTCAGATTCAAAAACTTTATACATGAAAGTTGATCAGAAAAATATAAAGAATACGGATACGCGATCCGTATGTCTACCACACCCCCCTAACACACCGATCATCGACATTCCCCCCTCCGGGTTGTCTGTCGATAATTTCCGGTACCGATAAAAAGTACCCGGATGGCTTTATTCCGAACACGAAAGTTGTTTGGAATGGTTCAACTAACACGGATACACCCCCCTTATGTTTGTCGGATGTCCACGACACCTCCGGCTTGACCCTTCCCCCTCCGGACACCCTGTCCGGTAATCACCCGGAGCCGGTAGTTCATCCCCGGATGAATTCCCGCTCCGAGCCTGATACCTCATACTGCGTTAGAACACCGTTAACATTGCATACGCCATGCTATTCATCTGTTTGTATATTATTGCTGTGTATTTACTTTTTCTTCCCCCCTTAATCTTCGGTAGACCCTGCTGCTACCGCCGATTACACTGCTGCCGGGTACGACTACTTCGTCGACGACCCTACCCCTACCGTCGAGCTTGCAGGCAAGCAGAGCCATTCTCTTCCCCAGATATCGCCTACCTTTCCGTATTTTCTTGCACTAGGCATTGTTACTGCTGCTGCTACGATTACAATCCTATTCAATTGCATAGCCTGATTTTGTCGCCCCTTGATGTACCTTTCTTATCCTATGCCGCCTATTATAATTATGCATATATTCAGCAGTGAACCCTGCGCATTGTTAGCTAGTTCTAGATAGCGAGACGTGATCACTCAGGGGAGTGAACACGGATATAATATATACAACTGCACAGGTACGGTCCAAAGCAGACACCGCCAAAGGCCCCTATCTAGGTTATGCCTAGTTACCTCAAGTGTGAGCTATCAAGGAGTAATCCTTGTACTCCACTCGAGGCTGACTTTGTCTTACCGCCTTAGGGTCCTGAACAGCGGTTGTCCTTAAGGTAAGAAGTCGGGCGACCCAACGGTGCCTGCGAGAGGTATATCGTCGGGAACGGCAGGGAGGGTACGACCGACGTTACTGGCGTGCTTGGCCCCTGCTCGTATCTCGCGAGAGTTACCAAACCAGGAAAGTCGAGCTCTACCAAGAGCACACGCGAGACAAGGTAAGGAGACGGTTCACCTTGTTGGTAACGGCAGTGACTTGGTGGGACGACAGGGCAGGCACCGATGTACTGGTGGTCCTGACTGCTGTCGTTGACCGCGGGTCGGTTAAGTCGAGGCAACGATAACGGTTGTCACGCAGGTTAATTAAAATGCTAAATGGTTCGGCGGATGACTTGAGAGGCCCGTTGGTCTGTACGCACTACCTACACGTGGGATTACGGTGTGGGCCCTTCGCGTCGTAGTTTGTCCGAAAGCTCTTCAGACGTCAGCAGTACTGCGGCCTGATCGCCGGGAAGTGGTCTTGTCTTTTGCTGCAGCAAGTGTGTTTGGATTTGCTTTTGCTTCACCAGCCAGACTCGCACCGTGCAGGAGCGTGCAAGGGTGAGGGACCTAGACCCCTTGGCGCATAGGATATAGTCCGGCGGATGGCCTCTCTGTTGAGCCTAGGATGGGCTGCGTCGTGTCGGATAGCATCGGTGGGGCGTTCCCTAACAAGGTTCACGCCACCCTGGAGATCCGAGCGTGCAGGCTGAACAGTAGTGCACCCCTGCAGGGAGTTTAATCTATTCGAATAGCCGTGTCCACGGTAACAGGACGCTTTATGCTGAAGCTGGATCTTACCACTAGAAACTATTATTATTAAACTGTATGGTTCCGGGTTTTCTTCCTCGCGGGGATGTCGAGGAGGTGAACTCGGAGGCATTATTATTATTGTTAATCATTACAACTTAAATTATACAATGTTGCAGCAACTTCTGCTTCGTTGTTACTTTATGCTTTATATGAACTGTTGGCTGATCCTTACCTCTTGCTGCAAGACATCGTCGGAAGATGCTAGTCTTCGATAGGCCTAGCTTCTTACCCTTATTCTGATTTCTATCTTGCAGTCCACTATATACAGCCTCTTCTTTCCGTTGATACAATGCATAATGCTTAGTAGCGGACGTAAGACTCGCGGGTATACTAGATACTCACCTGCTTTATTTCCTTTACTGTTTTGCCTGATCGGCCGCTGCAGCCGACGTTGGAGCCCAGGAGCAGGAGTACCCCGGAGGAGGATACTACTACGTCGAGACCCCCGCTGACCAGGACCAGGAGTAGTTTCGGAGGCTCCCAGGCAGGAGGCCTTGCCTTTTCGATCAGTATCTCTGATGTTATTTGTGCTAGCTATGTCTGTACTCAGATATTATGGCTTGTATAACTTATGTATTCGGGTCCGCGTGACCCCCTTTATTGTAACATATTGGTTTATCCTTTTGTGTTTAGTGTTGTGCTGTGATATTCTCACCGTGGCACCCTAATCTCAGCCGTGTACCCTGCGTGTATGATTACTGTACATGGATTGATTTTGGGGGCGTCACATAAAGCTAATAATTCTTATTCTTCAGATCTCTTCTTCTTTTTCTTTACTATTCTCTTCTTCTATTTCTTTTCTTCTTCTTATTTTCTTCTTTTCTTCATTATTCTCTCCTTCTTCTTCCTCTTTTTTCTTTTCTTCTTATTCTCTTAATCTCCTTCTCCTTCTTCTTCCTTTGACATGAACATTTTGATAGGCTTATTTGACATGAATATTTTAATTGAAGATGACATGAACTGGGTGGTGTGTGCGCGTGATAGATAGAGAGGGGGGGTGGGGCTGGGGTTATCTGTTCGGGTCTTTGCCGTCAGCTAGCTGACGGCATAGGCTCGCCGTTATCCTTTGCCGTCAGCTAGCTGACGGCAAAGCCTGGGGCGGTTAGGGCTTGCCCGAGTGTGGGGGCATGGCGCTCTCGTTGCCGTCGGATCGCCTTTGCCGTCAGCTTGGCTAGTCATTGCCGTCAGCTGGCTAACGGCAAAGCCACAGCTGACGGCACATCATCCCTTTGCCGTCAGCCCATTCTATGCCGTTAGCTTTTAGTCCGGCTGACGGCGCATATCCTATGCCGTCAGCCCCGTGAAAATGCTGACGGCAAAGCCGGAAGCTGACGGCAAATTAGGTTTTTCCAGTAGTGCTTGATGTATTTTGCATTAAGCCTAGCTAATGGCTTTAAAGAAGCGCTTTCGGAAGGCAACCCGCAAAGAATTTAGGTTTTACTTTTTGTTTTTCTTCATTTTTTAGTGGTCTTGATTATTGTTACTACTGTAGCAACATCATTGTATCTTTACTTTTCAAGCTTTGTGCCTTTTATAGCCTCATACGACAAGGGAAGTGAAAGTTGTGACATGCTGTCCAGAAAACAGATTCTGTCCTCGTGACTAGAAAAATCGGCGAAAAATCCCAGTTCATCTTTTTGAGCTGATTGATTTACACATCGTGCTATATACAATTACGAAACTTCCGTATGTTTTGAGTTTTTTGATTTGAGTTGCAGAAGTATCCCTAAAAAGTTCTTTACTACCTGCTGGTCTGTTTTTCACAGATTCTGTCCTGTTTTGCCTTTCCTTCGTGTTGCAAACCTTAAGCTTGCTTTTTCTTTGCAATTTTTTTTTGGAAATCTTTAGAAACACTAGCTATTCAGTATTATCTTTATTTCCAGTGGAGAAATTATTTTATTATGGGTACTAACCTCGCTAATCAGATTATGATGAGTTATGTATGAAGGGAGTTTTCAAGTGTGCAGGAGAAGATGATGAAAGAAGATTAAGAAGTGTCGAGCGTTCAAGCTTGGGGATGACCCCATGCACCCCCAAGAAATATTCAAGGATACTCAAGCGTCTAAGCTTGGGGATGCCCCCGTGCATCCCCTTCTCCATTGACAATTATCAGTTCGTCTCTCGTTTCACTATATTTTTATCGCTCCATGCGTTATGTGCTATTCTTGGAGCGTCTTGCTCTTAGGTTTTATTTTTAGTTTTATTTAGCTTTGCTTGCTGTTAATAACAAGTTAGAACCCATCTTTCTTTGTTTGGGAGAGAAACACGCTCCACTTCCAAAATCTAGAACACAACATAGGATTTTTCATGGTTATGTTTGCTGTGTGTGTTCTTTATCTTTTCGTAGCTACTGTCATGTTTTGCTCTTAGCTTTCATGCTTATCTTTTCAAAGAGCTTTTGTTTAGTTTGTTGCTGGAACTCTCTTGAGTTTTCATGTTTATATTGTTTAGAGAGTTTTCCTGTTGCACTGAGCTTTGTTTCTTGACTTGAAGTAGGTAATTAAGGTTGCTATTCTTTTGTAGTAGTAACTTGCAATAGTTTTGAGGTGTTGTTTTGAGTAATGTTTGGACTTTTGGTGTCAAGCGCTTTAGCCTATTAGTGATAGATGTCGTATTTTGGGCAATCCGTGTTTATTTTCAAAACCTACAAATTAGTTGAGAACTCTAGCTACTAGATGGATCACTACTCTTCTGAGGGGTCAAATATTAGACTACACTCACGTACCATGAGTCGAGGATGCGCAAGGATAACCAAACCCTCATACACTCCTCCTCGGGGTACTTGTCTCTTTGTGAACCTACTTATTAGATTGAGAGTTACCGATAATAAGTGCATGAGTTCTTCAGACTAATGTGAGTATTCGAAAGTTGACACTTCCACCTTCCCATATTTTCCTAGCCTTTCCTGTGCCGTGCATTGCTTTCTTCTCACTCCGAGAGTTGGCGTCCACCTTCGCTGGTACATCCAAAACCTTGGCACGATACGCTCTTTCATCATAAACCTCCTTATATCCTTCCTCAAAACAACCACCATACCTACCTATCAAGGCATTTCCATAGCCTTTTCGAGATACATTGCCATGCAACATCCACCTTCTCATGACTTGATCTTCATGTCATACATGCTACTTGCTTGATCGATGAGCCGCATGCTAGTTGGGCTTTGCCCTAATCATTGCTACATGATGCGCTAGTATCATTGCATATCCTGCTACACTGGCAGAGGTATACATTTGCATAGATCATGATAGTTACATCTTCTTTATGATTTGAGTACCTTGTAAAGTGTGAAAGATCTTCTATACCTTTTTTAATATATAGAGTGTTGCCCCTAAAGTGAGGAAAATAACACAAAGTGGACAAATCAAAAGATCCCAAAGAGGGCAAAATTAAAAGATCCCAAAGAGGACAAATGAGAGAAATAGAAAGAGCCATTGAGGCCACCAAAAAAATACAAAAAAATAGAAAAAAGAGAAAAAGAAATAAAAAGAGATAAGGGGGCACCCTACTATTCCTTTTGAGAGATCCACACTCGTACTCCCTCTTATATCTTGTACTCCATAGAGATCATCATTCATGCATATAGCTATGTTGGGACCTTCACACCTTAGAACTTGGCTTGTATATTCCAATGATGAGCCTCCTCAAATGAGCTCTAGGCCTTCTTGAGCAAGCAAGTTGGATGCACCCCCACTAGTTCCATTGGAGAGCTTACCTTAGCTCATATATGCATCCGTTGCATGGCAATCCCTACTCCTCACATCATATCTATCATTTGGCTTGCTTTCGCCTATGATTGTCCTCATTGATGTGAGCCTTTCACACCCTTTTTGTATTCCTCCTCCACCATATTCTCTCTTTTCCATCCTAAGTGTCAACTTTCTTGCTTACGCTCATCCATTGCATGAGTGCTCAAAATGTCGAAAAGGAGTGGATCATTTTGACTTGTACCTGGCTAGTGGTCTGAGGATGAGTCAAGATAAGATTCCAAAGAAGACCAAGTGTGAAACTTTAGTAGATTGAGTTCTCAACATAAAAATACTTTTTCTCGTATATCCCTATCCCCTTTCTTGCACACAAACACCATTTGGAGACATTCGAGTCACGGACAGCGAGAGCTCTTGCACCTTTATGTTCTTATGTTGCTTGTTTTAGTGCCAAATATAGACTCTTGCCTGTTATGACTTGAATTGAATTACATGCCTTGATTGCTTTACTTAAAAGTTCTTATATGGTTTGTTAGCATGTCACCACAGAAATTATGCTTGTTATCACTTACCTACTCGAGGACGAGCAGGAATTAAGCTTGGGGATGTTGAACGTCCAAAACGTATCTATAATTTCTGCTTTCTCCATGCCTCTTTTATGTGATATTGCTATGATATTGATGAACTTCCATACACTTTTGATCATATTTGGACTAACCTATTAACTTAGTGCACCCCAGTGCCATCCCTGGCCGCGCCAGGGGGGGGGGCGCCTGGAGCCCCTGGCCCACCTCTGGCTGCCCCCTTTCACCTATTTATTCCCCATGACGAGAAACCCTCGGGGATAGAACCCTTTTTCACGATCTCTCCTCTGTTCCGCCGAGGCCGCGCTTACAAGATCGGGAGCACCAGAAGACCTCTTCCCGGCACCCTGCCGGAGGGAGGAACCACCCCCGGGAGCTTCTCCACCACAATGGATGTTTCTCGGATGAACCGAGAGTAGTCCACCTTGGACCATGGGTCTATGATCAGTAGCTATGTGATGTTCTCCTGCCCTCTTTGTTCTTCATGGATTAGACCTCGTGAGCTTCCCTACATGATCGAGGCACTTATGTAATCTTTCTGCTGTTGCTATGTTGAGTTTGCATGGATCCGATGGATTATGAGATTATGTTCAGATTGTGATTGAGTTATATATTTGATTCTCTTCTTTTATATTTTTGTTCTTGAGTAATTCTTGCATGTTCCCCGTTGCTGTTTATTGCTTTGGCCAAGTAGTAGATAGTGACTCCAAGAGGGAGAGTTATGCATGATTGTGGGTTCATGCCCCCCGATGACTAGCTTGAGTGACAGAAACATGAGTCTAGGGGATGGGCTGTTTCCACAAGGGGGAAAACAACAGTGCTTGTACTTGCGGGTGCAAGGATTCTTTACATTACGCAAAGTTCTTTAATGCATTTGTCTGTTGCTTTGAGTTTACACTTTGGGTGGGATTCGCAACTTAATACCAGCGAGATGTTCTGGATAGATATCTCAAGGTGGATGATTAGTAGGTAGATGCAGATGGATTTCGGTCTACTTGTCTTGGCGTACTGCCCGTGCTTTTGAGCCTCTTCCTTTCTTTATAGCATAATTAGCATTGGTTTGCGCACATAATCCTGTCAATTTCCCAGCTGTAATTTGTTCACCTCGCATGGCTATTTTATCGTCTTTTGGGAGAGAGACATCACTAGTGAACATCATAGTACTCCAGTCCATATTTCCTACACTGTTTACACCTTCAATTTACTTTCAGTATTTACTTTTCCGTTGCTATCACTATCATTATTATCCCGTGCATTTTATCCTTTGTAAACAACAAGGCCGGAGGAACTGACAACTACTCTGTACTCGTTGGGAGAAAAGCTATCTGTTGTGTGTGCAGGTCCAGGTCAAGGAAGCAACTTTTGTCTAAAACGGTGCCATTGTTTCCTTGCCACCTTCTATCTGTTGGTGTCCTACTGGTCGATCCTAAACCTTAGCATCTTCTCTAAGGGAAATTTGCCGCTACGCTACATCTCACCTTCCACTTGGGGTAGCCAACGAGGGGCGAGTTTTATCTCGTGTATCAACTTGGTGCAACCCCTGTTCGTGAGTACAATGTTTTCTGGGTGTTGCAATCTTATCAGTCGATTGCGTACGCAAAGAATTCGATTCCCAGAGGAGACGAATCCAGGAGACACTATAAGTGAGCACAATGGGTGAAAATAGGGGATTCACAACAGGTGCTCACATGAAGTCTTCATTGCTCCGGCTGGGGGTGGCATCAGCAAGCTTCCGCGGGGCAGCACGTGAGGTATCTGTAGCAGGATACTCAGTGTCCCGTCATGGTCGCGCCACTCATGGATGCCATAGCCCACCAGTTCTTCTATAGTAAGCAACTCCATTGGGGGTAGCTTCGTAGAGAACGCCGCTGTCCATGACCTGGGAGAAGCGCCTCCTGTCATTGTCTGCAGTGCAGACGAGGGATGAAGATTACGACCAACGTTACCGCCGTCCCTCCTTCTAGCGCCTGATGTCACGGGGGGATAAATCCGACCGGAGAGGCAGACGCTCTGGGGGATGCTCTCTCCGCTGGCCAGCTCCATCCGCTCCACTTTGCTTCAAAGCGCAGCCAGAGCCACGCATGCTCTTTGTTATTTGGAGGTTGCTGTGGCGTCGTCACTGATGCTGGTGATAGAATGCGAGCAAACAGTGGTTTACCCAAGTTCGGGCTGCCCGGAGACGGAAAACCCTACTCCTGCATGTCTGATCTTTCTTGTGGGGGTTGGAGTACTTACAAAGTGTTTTCCGGGAAGGATCCCTTGGCTCCCTCCATCCTATATTCTTTTCTTTAACTAGATGATCTAGCCTCCCCATTGTTGGTAACTAGAAATCGGGGTGTCCCGTTTACCTAACCACCGGCATGCCTCTCGGACCATCCAGACGGGGAGGGAGGGGTTCTTTTCCCTCTGCATTGCAGCAAGAGCAACCAGGAGGAAGAATCCACATGGACAACCCTTGAAGATCCCCAATTCGCTCTTGGGGATGGAGCAACTTGCAGGGAGTCATCATCCCCACCACGGAGCACTACATCTTGGAGGGCTTCGGCAAGAAGATACCAGGAGCGTTGTACCCGTGTACAGTGTCCACCTCCCTAAAGGATACCCCGCTTGCCTTCGAGATGGTGGGGCCCTAGCCGGTTCCCACCGCTCGACCAGGCGATAAGCGCATTCATTGTGCTAGAAGACAACCCGCACCGAGCGACAGGAGGATCTCGACACCTGGCGCAAGCCTCTGCGGCTACTCAGCGCGTGCATGAGCCAGTTGTCCCGGTGGCACCGCTGGATCTTTCCAGAAAACTTCAGAACCCCTGGTGGCACTCTCGCAGAGGAAGATAAGATAATAACCATCACTGTAGCTGTCAGTGGCACCTTATGACTACCCCCTTGAGTTATAAACGGAATACGTCAGCCACAGAGAAGCAAACTTAGGGAGGGCCAGAGAAAAAGGCGAAAGGAGAAAAGGGAAGAGGAGCTCACCCTCGAGCTTCTCTGTAGGTGTAACAGCCCAGATTTAACAAAAAATAAAAAAATTGTTTTCGGTGTGAATTGTTTGATTGTCTGATTTGTTTGCGGTGTTTGCATCCCCGATTTATCGATCGATGATTATTCCCCCCCTTTTATCTCGTACCGTACGGAGACCGACCCTTGCCACCCTGACACTCGACATTTGCGACACCGGGTTTCGCCCGATCACCGTCGTGAAAACCGCACGAGACCAGTCGTAGCCAACGGAACGAAAGACCCCGTTTAATAATTAAACGGGTTATTTTTATAACGCGCCGGAAACTGTTCTCAGAACGGTTCCAGCGCGAGGTGAACGCCACCGGCTCGACGTGATGATCGCGCAGTTCGAAGTTTAACCCGAATCGGAGGTCCTGCGGACCCCCGGCGGTTAGGAACGTAAAAACCGCGCGCGCGAGAGAAAAACCGGGGATGTTTTTGCAAATTGCCAGCCACCTGGGCTATATAAAGACCACCACTCCCCCAACCCTTTCTAGGGTTTCCCTAGCCTAAAAATTGCAGCCACCCCCTCCAAATTGCTCAGATCTGCCATTTTATCCCAAAAATCCCGAAATCCTAATTTCCTGCGATCTGGACCGTCGGATCGGCCAATCCAACGGCCCATGGAGCTCCCCAGCCTCCTCTCTCCTTGCGCAACCGCATCCAGCCCGAGCGGACCGCCGCGCCGCCGAGCGCCTCCGGCCAGCCGGCCGAGCCGCCGCGCCCCGCAGGTCTCTTCTCCCCTGCGCCTCCTTCGTCCTCTCCTCTTTCCCCCTCATCCCTCCTCTTCCTCTTAGCAGGTAGCCGCCGACCACCACGCCATGGACAGGGCCGAGACGAAGCTCGTGTCGCCGCCGGCGTCTCCCGCCCGAGGCCGCGGTCGCCTCCCCGACGCCCTGGCACCGCGACGCCAGATCCGCTGCCCCACGCCCGTCCCAGCCTCCCTCCGCCCCGTGCCGCGCCTTCCTCGCTGGAGCACCGCGGCCAGCCGCCGAGAACCGCAGCCGCCATCATCCCTGCTCGGGATCGAGCAGGTAAGGACGATGACGAGCGAGCCACTGCGCCCTCATGGGACGGCGTGCCCCTATGGCCTGCCAGCGCTCCTTGCGGCCCAGATCCGAGCGCGGCCCAGCAGCGGACCTCCGCCCCGGGCGAGAGGCCGCTATCCAGCGCCCACCCTTGCCACCTGGGCTCGGCCCGCAGAGGTGAGCCTCCCCTTTTTTTGTTTTTCTTTTCCTTTTTTTTCTCTCTGCCGCGGTAGTTGGGCCGGCCCAATAGTTAATTAGCGCATTGTACGCAGTTTTGATATCGAGCGCCCACTGTTTCGGCCCGTTTAGTTTTTTTGCTAGGTTTTTATTATTATTTTGGCAGATTGTATTTTATTTTTTGCGGTGGCGATATCTTTTCACCGGTAGCTCGGATGGAGACGCTTTCTACATGAAAGTTGCTCCGTTTTGCGCGTAGATTAATAAAATGTTGCTTGTTGCCATGTTTGAATTTGTTTACATGTTGTTCGACTACTAATTACATCGCATGCCACCGATTGTTTCTTTAATAACTTTTTAACCGTTGCTCTGTTTAAAATGTTCCTTACATGTAACTTGACTAGAATTTCGTGTAGATTGTGTTTATGCTGCTCTTGCTTGCCAATAAAATAAAATAAAATATTGTTTAAGGAAAAACAGTACCAAATGTTTTAATTATCGTGGGGTCCGCAATAGTTGCCATGTGTAGGTTTTACCCACACTTAAAATGACTAGATTATATAGTTTACTTTATGATTCACCTTTGTCATGTTTGTGTGCTATGCCATGCTTGAGTGAGATGCCATGTTAACAACCTTTGCTCATCTTGTGTAGCTAAACAACTTGAACCTATCTAAATGTGCGGTATCGTCGTGTGTGACGAGTACTTCACTTAACCTATTAGTAACCGCTCTCGACGGTAGGTGCGATGTCTCGTGTTGCTTCTTGTTGATGCTTGCTCGTGTTTGCCTCGTAGTAATAGACGCTTGCTCGTTGATTTCTTTCCAGTGTTTACCCTCTTGTGTGCTCCCGCGGGTACCTTCGGAGACGATGCGAGCTTGCGATCAACTACACCTTCGAAACCCGACTTATCAACAGGCAAGGACTATACATTACTTATGATCCATTCTATTTCAACCAGCTGTTTGCATGCTAGTCTATGATAGGTTCGATGTTTGATCCGACCAGATGTTTACAACCTCTTTCAAACCGATACAACCATGTCTCCTCCCAGCAAACCATGTACTGCTATGTTACTATTGCTCGTTGCTCATCCCCTACTTTGCATGCATGCTTAGGATGCTACGATGTTACCCTGTTATTCCTTGGTTTGGGCTATCACATTATTATATTGTTGTTGATAATATGTTTATTATAATTTTGACTATACTCGACGAAGGATGGAAGGTCTAGGCTATCCCGCCCCGACGCTTTGTTACATTCGATTCACCTAGGACCCGAGTTCCGGGTATTGGTTTTAAGACTGAGCATGCCTAACCGCGTGTGGGATGCTATGGGGTCCCCTTTTCTTACCTACCTAGCTTCAAACATTTCTAGTGGTGGCCCAAGATGATTTTACCATTTGAAACCGTGTGCGTAACTGGTCTGCAGCCAGTGGATTTAAAACAACTCGGGCCAGCAGAGACGGAGTTCCTTTCTTGGTCCACACTGGTGAGCTAGGGAAGTACCCTGTTATATAGGTGAGGCTAACCCCGACCTTAGCCATTCGGAAGAGTCCGATCCGAGAGCGTGGCGGGCTTTTGGGTTGGGTGTCGACTCCGCGGGGGCCACCCGGATTTTGTTCGTTGTTAGTTAGAGGGACCTGTCGTTTCGGATCTCTCGGAACTAAATCATAAAATGGTTGCCTGTGATGGGTAGCAACTGAGAGAGATGGGCGTGCGTGCGGAGCCTTGTAATGGGCAGTTGGTACACCCCTGCAGGGTTAAATATTTTCGAGAATCCGTGTCCACGGTTATGGACGACTTGAGACCTACTCCTTGTTCATAGACAACAACAACTGAGATAATCTTAATATAATTTGATCAACGTGTGTGTGCCTTGACTGCTTCTTCTTCGTCAGGTTGCCAAGAGGAGGACAAGGATAGGATAGGTGTTATGCTTGCGTAAGTAGTTGATAGCAGACTTGTTGGAGGCGATTCCTCATCGAATGCTTGGCTTCTTATCTTACTGTCTAGATCGTTAGTCACTTCATAAATGCTAGTGCGGCAGCAACCTCACCACTTACCCCATCCTTACCGTAAACTACTAGTTGTCCTAGAATGATGAGTGATGAAGTCCTTGCTGGATCAGTTGACCACTACAGTTGAATGCTGAGTACTTCTGTACTCATGATACTACCCCCAAACTCTTTTCAGGGTTCCTGATCGACAACAGGTATGGTGATCGACGTTTCACGTGGAGACTCGACCACGACTAGTTAGGCGGATCCCGGCGGAGGGCCTGGACCCGTGTGGTTATGGGGGTCGATGTTTTTCTCTTTTTCCACTAGGCATTTGATTGTAGTCTGTACTCAGACATGTATCTTCTGCTGATGTATTGTATTTAAGGAAGTTGTATGCCGATTGTATGAGATGTTGTATCCTTGTATCTGTAATTTTGTGATATCATGTTGGAAATCCGGGGCATATGGCTTCGTCATATGTCGCGGTGGGACCGATATGTGCTTCGTCCCCGGATCTGGATGGAAACATCTAGATCTGGAACAGTATCACATATCGGGCCTTACAACTTGGTATCAGAGCCTTACCGTTCGTAGGATCACCTCTCTGGTCGAAGACGAGTCTAGACAAAACTATTTTGTAGTTACTAAGTTAGTTGTCGGAGAGTAGGAATCTTTTTACTCCTTCCCTTTGCTCTGGCCAGGACAAGGGTCGTAAGTGTTTTAAATTCTCGTCTTATCCCCTTCAAACTCTAGGATCTCGAGTGTGTGGAGTTCGGAACCATTACAATGCCTTGCTTGTAGCGTATTGTCTCGATTCCGATCTCAGGTTTGGGAAATCCTGTAGTACCTTTAGCTTCTCCAACTCCGGATAACGTCTTGGTCATCTGTTGACTTCAGTCCTCTTGCCTAGTGTCCTCATGATTTACATGAGAATGCTTCCCTTGAACGTCGTTTCCCGCTATTGTTCTTCCTCTTGATCTCCTGATGGTTTCGTTCTCCGACGTCACCATCTCCCTGCGGGAAGTTTTCACGACGGAAGTTCGACGTCGACATGGAGCAGAGTCCGTTGTTGTTGGTGTTGAACATCGTCGACTCTTTTCTCTCCCCCTTCCCCCTCTCCCTCGGATCATCCTGGATCTCGGGACAAGATCCCTTGTTGGTGGTGTTGTATTGTAACAGCCCAGATTTCACAAAAATTAAAATTTTTGTTTTCGGTGTGAATTGTTTGATTGTCTGATTTGTTTGCGGTGTTTGCATCCCCGATTTATCGATTGGCGATTATTTCCCCCCTCTTATATCGTACCGGACGGAGACCGACCCTTGCCACCCTGACAGTCAACATTTGCGACATCGGGTTTCGCCCGATCACCGTCACGAAAACCGCACGAGAATAGTCGTAGCCAACGGAACGAAAAACCCCGTTTAATAATTAAACGGGTTATTTTTATAGCGTTCCGGAAAGGCTTCTCAGAACGGTTCCAGCGTGAGGTGAACGCCACCGCCTCAATGTGCTGATCGCGCAGTTCGAAGTTTTACCCGAATTGGAGGTCCCGCGGACCCCCGGCGGCCAGGAACGTAAACACAACGCGCGCGAGAGAAAAACCGGGGAGGTTTTTGCAAATTGCCAACCACCTGGGCTATATAAAGACCACCACTCCCCCACCCCTTTCTAGGGTTTCCCTAGCCTAAAAATTGCAGCCACCACCCTCCAAATTGCTCAGATCTGCCATTTTATCCCAAAAATACCGAAATCCTAATTTCCTGCGATCTGGACCGTCGGATCGGCCGATCCAATGAACTAGGGAGCTCCCCAGCCTCCTCTCTCCTTGCGCAACCGCCTCCAGCCCGAGCGGACCGCCGCGCCGCCGAGCGCCTCCGGCCAGCTGGCCGAGCCTCCGCGCCCCGCCGGTCTCTCCTCCCCTGCGCCTCCTTCGTCCTCTCCTCTTTCCCCCTCATCCCTCCTTTTCCTCTTAGCAGGCAGCCGCCGGCCACCGCGCCATGGACAGGGCCGAGACGAAGCTCGAGCCGCCGCCGGCGTCTCCCGCTCGAGGCCGTGGTCGCGTCCCCGACGCCCTTGCACCTCGACGCCAGATCCGCTGCCCCACGCCCGTCCCAGCCTCCCTCCGTCCCGTGCCGCGCCTTCCTCGCTGGAGCACCGCGGCCAGCTGCTGAGAACCGCCGCCGCCATCATCCCTACTCGGGATCGAGCAGGTCAGGACGATGACGAGCGAACCGCTGCGCCCTCATGGGCCGGCGTGCCCATATGGCCTGCCAGCGCCCCTTGCGGCCCAGATCCGAGCGCGGCCCAGCAGCGGACCTCCGCCCCGGGCGAGAGGCCGCTATCCAGCGCCCACCCTTGCCACTTGGGCTCAGCCCGCAGAGGTGAGCCTCCCCTTTTTTTTGTTTTTGTTTTCCTTTTTTTCTCTGTGCCGCGGTAGTTGGGCCGGCCCAATAGTTAATTAGCGCATTGTGCGCTATTTAGATATCCAGCGCCCACTGTTTCGGCCCGTTTAGTTTTTTTGCTAGGTTTTTATTATTATTTTGGCAGATTGTATTTTATTTTTGCGGTGGCGATATCTTTTCACCGGTAGCTCGGATCGAGCCGCTTTCTACATGAAAGTTGCTCTGTTTTGCGCGTAGCTTAATAAAATGTTGTTTGTTGCCATGTTTGACTTTGTTTACATGTTGTTTGACTGCTAATTACGTTGCATGCCATCGTAAATTGTTTCTTTAATAACTTTTTAACCGTTGCTCTGTTTAAAATGTTTCTTACATGTAACTTGACTAGAATTTCGTGTAGATTGTGTTTAGGCTGCTCTTGCTTGCTAATAAAAAAAATAAAATATTGTTTAGGAAAAAACAGTACCAAATGTTTTAATTATCGTGGGGTCCGCAATAGTTGCCATGTGTAGGTTTTACCCCCACTTAAAATGACTAGATTATATAGTTTACTTTATGCTTCACCTTTTTCATGTTTGTGTGCTATGCCATGCTTGAGTGAGATGCCATGTTAACAACCTTTGCTCATCTTGTGTAGCTAAACAACTTGAACCTATCTAAATGTGCGGTATCGTCGTGTGTGACGAGTACTCCACTTAACCTGTTAGTAACCGCTCTCGACGGTAGGTGCGATGTCTCGTGTTGCTTCTTGTTGATGGTTGCTCGTGTTTGCGTCGTAGTAATAGATGCTTGCTCGTTGATTGCTTTCCAGTGTTTACCCTCTTGTGTGCTCCCGCGGGTACCTTCGGAGACGATGCGAGCTTGCGATCAACTACACCTTCGGAACCCGACTTATCAACAGGCAAGGACTATACATTACTTATGATCCATTCTATTTCAGCCAGCTGTTTGCATGCTAGTCTAGGATAGGTTCGATGTTTGATCCTACCACATGTTTATAAACTCTTTCAAACCGATAGAACCATGTCCCCTCACATCAAACCATGTACTGCTATGTTACTATTGCTCGTTGCTCAGCCCCTGCTTAGCATGCATGCTTAGGATGCTACGATGTTACCATGTTACTCCTTGGTTTGGGCTATGACTATACTCGACGAAGGATGGAAGGTCTAGGCTATCCCGCCCCGACGCTTTGTTCCATTCGAGTCACGTAGGACCCGAGTTCCGGGTATTGGTTTTAAGACTGAGCGTGCCTAATCGCGTGTGGGATGCTATGGGGTCCCCTTTTCTTACCTACCTAGCTTCAAACATTTCTAGTGGTGGCCCAAGATGATTTTACCATGTGAAACCGTGTGCGTAACTGGTCTGCAGGCAGTGGATTTAAAACAACTCGGTCCAGCGGAGATAGAGTTCCTTTGTTGGTCCACACTAGTGAGCTAGGGAAGTCCCTTGTTATATAGGTAGGCTAACCCCGACCTTAGCCATTCGAAAGAGTCCGAACCGAGAGCGTGGCCGGCTTTTGGGTTGGGTGTCGACTCCCCGGGGGCCACCCGGATTTGTTCGTTGTTAGTTAGAGGGACCTGTCGTTTCGGATCTCTCGGAACTAAATCATAAAATGGTTGCCTGTGATGGGTAGCAACTGAGAGAGATGGGCGTGCGTGCGGAGCCTTGTAATGGGCAGTTGGTACACCCCTGCATTGGTTAAATCTTTTCGAGAAGACGTGTCCACGGTTATGGACGACTTGAGACCTACTCCTTGTTCATAGACAACAACAACTGAGATAATCTTAATATAATTTGATCAACGTGTGTGTGCCTTGACTGCTTCTTCTTCGTCGGGTTGCGAAGAGGAGGACAAGGATAGGATAGGTGTTATGCTTGCGTAAGTAGTTGATAGCAGACTTGTTGGAGGCGATTCCTCATCGAATGCTTGGCTTCTTATCTTACTCTCTAGATCGTTAGCCACTTCATAAATGCTAGTGCGGAAGCAACCTCCCCACTTACCCCATCCTTACCGTAAACTACTAGTTGTCCTAGAATGACGAGTGATGAAGTCCTTGCTGGGTCAGTTGAGCACTACAGTTGGATGCTGAGTACTTCTGTACTCATGATACTACCCCCAAAATCTTTTCAGGGTTCCTGATCGACAACAGGTATGGTGATCGACATTTCACGTGGAGACTCGACGACGACTAGTTAGGCGCGGATCCCGGCGGAGGGCCTGGACCTGTGTGGTTATGGGGGTCGATGTTTTTCTCTTTTGCCACTAGGCATTTGATTGTAGTCTGTACTCAGACATGTATCTTCCGCTGATGTATTATATTTAAGGCAGTCGTATGCCGATTGTATGAGATGTTGTATCCTTTTACCTGTAATGTTGTGATATCACGTTGGAAATCCGGGGCATATGGCTTTGTCATATGTCGCAGTGGGACCGATATGTGCTTCGTCCCCGGATCTGGATGGAAACATCAAGATATGGAACAGTACCGCATATCGGGCCTTACAGTAGGATAGAATCACTAGTGCGAATCGTAGCTATCCAAACGGTTTTTGACCAATATGGCCTACGGGAATCGGGACCACCGCCTTGACTTCGATTGCGATAGGGGGGGATCTATTCCACACGATAGCCAGAAACCGTTTCCAATGGACTAGTCCGCGCAGACGTACATGATAAATCGAACATTTGTTTTGACCTTTTTATCACAAACACTTGCCCATGAATGTTCGTCTGAGATAATGATCCTATCGCAAACCTTTAATCCATAAATTATGTTTGAGTTTAGTTATACTATCGCAAATGTGGGTGTGTCAGGAACTGCGTGGGATAGCCGAGCTATTCTATACAGTTTGCATATGGTACAATTTGTTTTGTTAACACCGACCCAAACATTTGTGTAGAAATGATCGTGTGGTTTCAGAAATAAATCACAAACGTTCTTTTCGAACGAACTGTGTGTGATATACGCTGAACATTACAAACGGTTGTGCACAAAATATGGTGTGGAATTAGAAATAAATCCC
The DNA here is from genome assembly GCA_950022295.1 of Bromus sterilis. Taxonomy (NCBI): domain Eukaryota; kingdom Viridiplantae; phylum Streptophyta; class Magnoliopsida; order Poales; family Poaceae; genus Bromus; species Bromus sterilis. The sequence goes on from OX465595.1 coordinate 93,808,090, forward strand.
CGACGCTCATTTCTTATCGAACGTGTGTGATGTATGCACCTATCTGTGGCGAAATTATATGCAGAACCGTGTGCAATGTTGTAACTACAAAAAGGATCATTTAGCAATATATTAATGTGAAACATTTTAGTCATTTTTTAATTGCTATAAGAAGGACATTTATAAAAAAATGTTCCCACCATATATATATATAACACAATGTTACTGAAATCATAGTACAACCAGCCACAATATAGAAGCACCAAATCTTTGTTATTACAACCTTTGCGAAGTACAATTTCATAGTCTGTAGATAGACAGATGAATCTCGTCTGTGAAGCTGTGGAAGCGGAATGCACAAATTGACCCTACGATAATGTTGAATGCATGTGCGACTTTAGACCAGCGAGTGTTGATGATTGCCCGTCCATCGTTCGCCCTCTTCAGGAATACTTCAATATTATAGCGTGGGTGTTGTACAAAAACCTTTCTTGCCATAGAGGTGGGTGGAGAGGTAATCATCGGTGAACTGCTTAGGAAAAAACTAAATACAAAGATAGGCATAAATATCATTTCTTAGCATTGAAAGTGTGTGCATGTGTAAGGTAATATGGTAGGGAGGTAAACTGGTACCATCCTAAAGCTGACTGAAGTCTTCTTCATTGTGAAGATAAAGAGTTTGGTGTCTTTCGTGGCAGTTTCTTTATCCTAACAATCTTTCTAAGTTTCTTGACTTGGTTGATGTTCATGGTGACCTCGTTTCCCCAGATGCAGAATGGGTCGAACAGTGGATCTAAACATCTTGTAAATGGATCTACATGCAAGATGTAAATGTTAGACCCCAAACACTATCATTTTTCATTCGATTGTATATTAATGAGTATAAGACCTTTAGACCAAGTGCATACCTCGGTTGTAAGTCTCAGAGCCAACCATTTCTAACCTGCAATTTGATGAAGTATAAAATGGTTAAGTAATGTACGAATTGGGGGAAATCAATGATAAGAGGTTCATTCATACAAACTGAACCATACAAACGATCAGATTCAAGACATGGAAATTCCATCTAAGTAGCTACGATCGGATATAATGAGCATTGCAACAGTACTACAAATATCATGCACAAAGCGAACATTCAAGCTCGTGAAAAAGAATGCAAATAGGCTAAGAATGGATGATATGAAACTAAAAATTAATTCAAGATTGCAATTCTCATAGTCTAAACATAGTACAGTGGTATCTCGCTTGCCCCTTGAGTGAAGCACAACATAAATTCAGAGGCGATTAATGATGACAGGTTCACTCATGGAAACTAAACAATACAACCAATCCGCAAAAAACATACAATCGAGCAGATTCAAGACATGGAAAGTCGATCAAGTAACTATAACTTAAGCATCATGATCGATGGAGGAGTAAAAGCATGCGCATGAGGAGGGCGGCCGTGATCTTACCGGAACAAGGCAAGTGGCGCTGCTAGAAGGGAGGGGGCGGCCGACCTACATAGTCTAGGCCGCTGATACGTCTCAAACATATCTACTTTTCCAAACCCTTTTGCAATTGTTTTGACTTCATTCTTGCATGATTTGGACGAAACTAACCCGGACAGACGCTGTTTTCAACAGAGCTACCAGTGCTGTTTTATATTGTGCAGGTTTCTGGATATTTAGGTGCGCTGGAAAAATCCACAAAAAATATATAAAAAATCTGCGTTCCCGAAGCTTCGACGAGGCCAAAGGGGGGCCACAGAGCAGCCAGGGGGCACCCAGAAGGGTGTGTGGCGCGGCCCAGCCCCTGGCCCCGCCACCTACCCTCCTGGGTGGGTCCCACACCCCCTGGTGCCCTACCTTCGCCCTATTTTTACCCCCCGCGAGGAAACCCCAGAACAGAAGTCGCTTTTCCAATCTACGTCGCCGAGCCGCCGCCAACCTCTGTTCTTCTCCGGGAGAGCTAATCTGGAGGCTGCTTTGGCCTCCGGTGAGGGGAAATCATCGCCATCACCATCACCATCGCCTCTCCATCACCCCTCCATGACTTCTTCTCTCATGTGTGAGTAATTCCCTGCTGTCACTACAACAAAAATATCACGTATGAACGCTTTTTATGAGACGCTATTTGTAGTCGTCTTTATGCACATGAACACTAGCATCTAAAGACGCTTCTTGAGACATTTACGAAGCTCTCTATTTCTTATTTGTATAATTAGTTTTAAAAAACTAATATGTAGCTTTAATTAACTTAGAGACGATTTATGAGGCGTTTTAGCGCGCGACTCTATTCTTTTCCTAAACTTGTAAAAACATTGTTTAAAATTAGATAAATTTGAACACATGGTCCGGGTAACTACACCAACATATATATTGAAAGAGAATATTGTTTTATTATTGTAAACTTAATCATTCATATATAATAATCTTTTATGCGATATTCTCCTCTTCTTGTCAGTTGTTTTCCTTAATCATACCGCACTTCCTCCCTAGATAAACGACATCGTCCGCATCACCTCCTCCGCTTGCCTCTTCGATGATGATAATATGTGTGTAGGGTGGGGGTTGAGGGGAGAGTGAGGTAGGAGGGACCTCGGTGCCTCGATTCAAACTTCGAGATATGTGAGGTTTAGAGTACCATCACATCCACTACGTATGGGGAGAGAGCGACAACGAGTTATGTCGATCCTCTCATACGTGCAAGGTGGCTCACCACCTCTTGAAGTGGCATCGTCACCTCGTGGATCCATCTCATGTGTGAGTATTGAACATAACGACTTCATGCGTGAATGTTGGATCGGGACGCCGAACTCGCCATGGCACCCATCCCAAATGGTTTCAACATTGTTGACTGCGAGTCCTAGCTTCTGGCCTGACAGCGGTTGTAACACCATTGTATCATCTCGAGGCAACGATTCTAGCACGAGTGATAGCCAATTACATCTCGACGTGGATATTCCAGCGTTGGCGCGATCTCGATATTGGTGCGCGACAGTTCCGGCGTTGGCGCCGCACACGGTCACTGCACCACCCGGGGAAATTCGTAGCTTCAGATGATGTTTGTTGAAGCACCGGTCCGTGCCGGTTGCAACAAAAACAATAATTCAAAAATAAAAAATATATACAATTAATATTTATCTATATATGGTTGGATTAGGGGCACCGATTTATTTTTGGTCTAATTAAATTTGGAGCTCACAGAATATTTTATTTACCGCCAAACCTTCCTACGTCCTCAATTTTTTCCAGCCCATATAATCTCACCGGGATAATTTCCCCTCATGGCGCCACTTCCCACATCCTGATTTATTCGACCGCCGATTCCAATCTGGGCCGACCCCGTGCGCCGCCCCTTCCCCAACCCTACCTGGCGGCAGCCGCATCCCAAAGCTTCGCCCACCGCCCATCACCGACTCCCCTTCTCCTCCGTCTATACGTGGAAGCACGTCTGCGCCCGTCGTCCTCGATCCATCCAGCATCTTCAGCCTCATCCACATCAAGCAGGTTATTCGAATCCCATACCCCCTACAACTTTAGCATTAAATCAATAAAATTGGCCTCATTGATTTATATAAATCTCAAGTCGCTATCCTCTTCTACGTCCGTCTCCTTACTTCCTTTATATAAGCATGCTCTCTAAGTGTTTGGTGAATTGTTTTCTTTCCTAGAAGTCAATTCGGACAGATTTCATTTAAAATATCCTAGGAACTGTTTGACCCAATCAAATTATTATGGTAAATCCCAAAAGTATTACAAGTGGTGTTAGATGGATGTGCCAAAATAACCTCAGATTGCATTTACCTTGGAGCATAAAACATGATACTTTTATGTCACTTTGCACTCCATGACATCTTCGGTTGTAATGACCGCAACTGCAACCGCAAGGATACAGGGGCTCTCATTATCAACTAACTAAAATTTTTCCCTGTTTAGCAAAATGGGTAGTCTGACAACTCTTATCTCTTTGTAGATACACCTCTAACGTGTATATTTGACATTGTCTTGAAGTACTGATCCAACGTAATTTCCATCATCTTAATAGTCATAGTTACATAACTGAACATTACTTACGTACAACTAATCATTTTGGTTTCTTTCCTAGCAATTGATATGCTGACCAACTCATTTAGAAAGAAGCAATGATAGGACAAGGTGATATATATTAGGACACTTAGATATCTGCACATAAGGTGATCTATTTTTTGTATAAGTGTACTTACAACCGAGCCAACCCTCAAATGTAGGAAACAAACATTGAAAAGTTTGATATTATAAATCAAGGAAGTGCAGAATCAACTTTAAAGGACAATCATACCATTACCCAGGAATTGTATCCTAGATTTTCTACAAGAACCAAAGAGGGTTATGGTAGTTTATCTTCGCCGCACATGGTTTCTAAGGTGCGTGCGTATGCATAACTTTTTTCTTCGTTGTCAAAAAATTCCTATGTTTTGTGTATGTTTATCTAGAACTGAACAGAGATTCTTTAATGATAGATATAACACATTGAAAATTTTAGGATGCATTTTTTTGATAGGCTATCCCACCTAGGGACAGGTATAGCTATATTTTTCCTGGATACCAGTTATTTGGTTCGTGGACAAGCAAGGATAGGGATAGCCGGGTGCTAGGAATATTCCTCCAAAACGATGCTCCACTCATCCGCGAAAATCTCGCGGACCAGGGTATCCCGCACGCTCAAGCGCGTCGCCCCCACCCACTTCTCCGAAAGGCCAGCTGACCTCTATGTTTTCCCCCTCATTCCCTCGAATATCTCCTCCCCCGTTAGTGTTGGCGGCTGCGAGGAGGCGGATGCAACTTCAAGATCAGTGCAGCCCAAGGAACTTTATGGAGTAGAGATAAAACATATGTGGTTGGAGGAAACATGCTTGGAGAACAGTATGTGGTATTTCTTGTTTGTGCTGTTTCAAATATTGGAGATGAAAGTCTGGTGAGACACTATGAAAAAAATCCAAATAGTAAGAGACGTTATTGGTTATGTTATTTCTTCTCCTTTATGACATGTAAGTCCACTTCTATACAAGCACCGAGTAAGCTCCGATGTCCATACTTAAGGTTTAATATTAATTAAATAAGAATCTTTATGATTTTTAGGTCAAAAACTAATCATAACTTCTTCAACACAAGCCTCCAAGAAAGCTGCAAAGCAATAGTGTGGAACGTATCTTACAATTTTATCAAAGACCATTTCTTCTTACAGAAGTCAAAAGCTTATGTTCTATTTTTTGTTATCTTTCCTTTTCAGGCTAGCTGAAGATTTAGAAAAGGAGTGTATTGCACGATCTAGGAGCAACTATAGAAGTATTAGTCTTTAGATGAATAAATATTATGGATCATGTATAGATTTTAGTTTCGTGGGAAAGCCTACTTCTACTTTATAGGTTCTTTTTTACTTATTTGCTTTCATACAAATGTTTGATTTCAATCAGTTGTGAATTCAAGGTATTCATTCCTATTAGTTAGTCCACTGGATTGGTTACAAAGTGTAATATTTTTGTGAATGGGATGCTTGTGAATGCAATTAGTGATATGTCCAGATGCCATTATATAATAATGTTTGTTGATTTGTGCATGCAATTTATGGAAGTATGTCTATATAATGATATTTGTTGATCATTCTGGACATGCATGACATGACAAATTAACTTAATTTGAAATCATGAAATAGAAATTCAAAATAAATAAAGTAATGTTGAAAGTAAAATATTTCATAGTTACAAATAAGCTTTTCCTATCTATAGACATATATGGCGTCCCTACATAGCATGTATAAGCATGGGTCCATGAAAAATGACACGTTTCTATGTGAGTATGTGACGTCCCTAACATAACGTCTATACAAATCTTGAGACGACTTTGAACGTCCTAATAGAAGGTCTCTACAAATCTAGAGACGACTTTAAACGTCTCAACCTAGCGTCTCATGCCATGTAGAGACGCTTAGCCACAGCGTCTACAGGTTTTGAGACGGTGCACGAGGAGACGCTCCAAAGACGCTTTACTAAATCAACTCTATGGTTGCATAGAGATTAAATAACACGTCTCTAGCTATGGAATTGTACGTCTCTACAGGCAGATTTTCTTGTAGGGAGCATAGTTAGCATTGGTTTGCGCACATAATCCTTTCAATTGCCCAGCTGTAATTTGTTTACCTCGCATGGCTATTTTATTGTCTTTTTGGAGAGAGTCATCACTAGTGAACATCATGGGACCCCGGTCCATATTTCCAACACTGTTTATACCCACTATTTACTTTCTGCTTTATTTCCTTTTCTGTTGCTATTGCTATCATTATTACCCTGTGCGTTTGATCCTTTGTAAACAACAAGGCCGGAGGGATTGACAACCTCTCTGTACTCGTTGGGAGCAAAGTTATATATTGTGTGTGCAGGTCCACGTCAACCGCCCAATTGCTGGCGCCGTTTTAACCTTCCTGTCGTTGTCGGAGTCCTACTGGAGACAAACCTTGGTATCTTCACCGAGGGAAATTTGCTGCTGTCTACATCTCAACCTTCCACTTTGGGTAACCAACGAGGGGAGAGAAGCCATCAAAGCTAATTTATGGCGCCGTTGGCGGGGGCTCCAATCTTCAAGATAGGGGAGTTCCACACTATCTTTTATCTTTGCTTTTTAGTCTTGTTAGTTTACCTTTCAGTTTTTTCTTTAGTGTCCGTTATCAAAAATAAAAAAATTAGTTACCTTGCTTTCTGCTGTTATGGGTTCCTCCGAGAACACCAAGTTGTAGGAAAAGGGGATGATAGGGATTGGATGAGTTAGATCATGTAATAGTTTATCAGATTGTTGGGGGCATGTTGCCTATCATCTACTTGGTGTTTATCATCTCTGTTACAACTTGTTGCTCTTAATGCTTGTCACTTTGGGCCCGAGTGCCATGATTTCAGATCTGATCACCCTTTTGTTTCTTGAGTTTGAGGCGTTCTTGATCCTATCTATGAGTTGTATGAACCTATTATAGTCCGGAAACGGCGATCCCAATGGTGACAGCTTGGGACACCAAAGGGGATAGACTATAATTTGAGGATTCCGTGTATCCATGAAGTTTTAATTCTTTGTTCCGGTGCTCTTTGATCGGAGTACCTTAATCTCCCTAAGTTCCTTTTGGCCCCGTTCGTAGCGGTAGGGTAGTTCAAAAGGTGTTGTGCAAAGTTCTTATTGCAAGCACGTACAACTACCTTGGGATACATGCCTGATGTTTGATATTTGCCTAGATGATCCTTTCTTTTCTGTGAGCCTTGCCCATGTTAGAATCTATTACATGTTTGTTCTCATCCAAGCAGCACCCAAACATCCATCTCCCTAGCCTACAGTGTTTCTTTCCGCTAGTTATTAGTTGTTTACTTTTGCTGTTTCACCACCACTATCACCACTATTATCACCCACACTACCACTACCATATTACCGTTGCTACTAATAATTTTGTGCAAGCAACTGTTTATTTCAGGTGCGGTTGAACTGACAACTCAATTGTCAAAGCCTGTACGTATTCTTTGTGTCCCCAAGTGTCGAATCAATAAATTGGGTTATCTTGCCCGCGAAGACTATCTCGATCCCCTACAGTTGAGGGTTATCAAGTATTGTTTTCTGGCGCCGTTGCCGGGGACCATAGCTTTATTTACAGGTCTACTTGAAGTATCCTTCCTGCTGCACGTTATCCACTATGGGTAAGAAAGGAGACCCCAAGGTTCCGATATTACCAGAACAAGGCAAGTGGCGCTGCTAGAAGGGAGGGGACGGCCGGCCTACATAGTCTAGGCCGCCACGCGCGGTATACGGAACAGGGGGTTGCACCGTGTAGGCCGTCGTGCCGGTGTGCGGAACGTGGGTGGGTCTGCGCCGTGGAGGACTTCACTGGAGTTGCCTGCGCCGTCTAGGCCGCAACGCTAGGAGGAGCAAGGGAGGTTTGAACAAGAAGGGGGGAATGCGTCCTTTGGTGGTAGAAGGAAGGAGGGGGCGGCTTAGATATTCCCGCGGTTCGCGAAATTTTTGGGTAGGTGGGGAGGATAGGCGGGAGAAGTGGTATCGCAGACGAAACTAAAAATAAATTCGTATGGGCTACTGTCTTATCGCAAACGGGCAATTTTTTACCCGAGTAAGATGATACGGGAACATTGAAAATTTGGTGGTGGATGGAGAGATGGGCTGGTTAGATATTGACGTGGCCAACGATATTTTTCGGTAAGTGCTATCGGAAATGTTTCTGCATAATTATCTGTGTGTAATATACCTGAACAAATATCCAGCCAATCAGGTCGCATAACCTGCTTCTCGCGAATCGCAGTAACATCCAACGACTATCTTTCGGCGCAGGTTAAATCCAACGGCCAGCATCCTACATTATGGTTTACGAGATATTCCAAGGTCATTATGCTAAAAAATAATTCATTATATGCATCTAAATTGCCAAATGAAGTCAGAAACATTTGAAATTTTAGTATGTTAGTGTGAATGCTTAATGTTGATCGTATAAAAATATTGGGGTTTAAAAGATTTAAGAATAACGTGATGCCCTTGTGTTGTGATTGTTTCCGATCGAAACCCTGAAACTTCGAACTGAATGGTCCGGTTCGTGAAGGAAGTATTTCTAATTTGTCTAGTAATCTACAAAAACTTATTCCACGGACCATGTTCGTGAAATAATGACAGCATGCCAAGTCTCATCCTTTTTGGAGGTCATTTGAATTGATTTTCATTTCCAAGGCCATTAAGCTATTTTTTTCATTATATGCATTAAAATTGCCAAATGAAGTCAGAAACGTTTGAAATTTCAGTATGTTAGTATGAATGGTTAATGTTGATCATATAAAAATATTGGGGCCTAAAGATCTAAAAATGTTCAATTTCAAAGTCATTTTTAATAATAAAAATGCACCAGATGCATTAAAAAGCTTTACTCAACAACAATTACATACACATGTTCTTAAGGCGTATTCCACTGAATATAGAGCCCACTTCATAATGAAGTCGTGGCACCATGAAAGGTTTTCCAAAATAAATTAGTCTGCTAAAAAAATAAACCTTGACAGTCGACAAACCTCATAAATACACTCATCCGCCCTCGCCCCCGATATCCTTGTTCGCCATCACACCCATCATGGCCTCTCCGTCTAAGTCTATCTCGTAAACTCCTACAATCTCATCATCACCCTCAACATCACCCTCACCATCATCACCCTCGCCACCACCCTCACAGTCACCCTCACCTCTAAGGACCATCCATCACCGGAATGGCAGGCCAGGACGGAAGTCCGGGCCGGCCGCCAAGAACGCGGCGGCGAAAGAGGCTCGTTTTCACCAACTCACCCATAAAGCGACGAACTTGGCCAACGAGACCGCCGAGAGGTGGACACGGGCCTATATGGCTACGCGCGCTGCAAGAAAGAGAAAAGCCAAGGCCATCAAAGCTTATGAAGCAGTAGGGAATCTCTCCAGATCTCTCGACCTTCAGGAGACTGTAGACCAAGATAAGGCGGATGTGGCCCAACAGGCCGCTGAACAGGCGGATCTGGCCGCCGCCTCTGCCATCGAGAAGCTCAGATCCACCATGAAGACTACTGAAGATGCCTTTCTTTTGTTCAAGGGGAATGTGGTCAAAGATAAGGATCTAGACATCAATGTGTGAGAAAGGATGATGAAGAGGTCCAGGGAGCATTTCTTTGTATGCGGTTTCGGACCTAAACATCCGGGGTACTGGTAGTCCATATTTATTTAGCTAAAACTCTAATGAACAATATAATCCTCCGTTTGTTTAGCTCGTCTCAGTTATTTTATTATTATATTACTTGTCTTCGTGTATGCATGAAGCGTTTATATAAGTTATTTAGTTGTGATCCTAAAAAAAGTTATTTAGTTGTGAAAACATGATAGTCAAAATCTATATACGCGATTCTATTGTACCAGTCCTTCTACCAAAGCTTCTTCGGTAAGGCAAATCGCGTATTGAAATCAGTCTATTTCAACAACCCGTGTTGGGTATGCGTTTTGATACAATTGTATGGGTTACAACCTTATCGCAAATTGGCATTGTTTTTTTTCTGAGAGAGATGATACAAAAATCCATTGGTGTTAGAGTATCACAAACGTTTGTGCATTATAAACTGTGTGTAATATACCTGAATAAATATGCAAACAATCAGGTCACGTAACCAGCTTGTTGCAGATCGCGGTAAGATCCAACGACTATCGTTCGGCGCTAAGGTTACATCCAATGGCAATAGTTGTACGCTAGGGTTATGAGATACTGATGTCTACGCACGCTTATATTCTTGTAGACTATGTTGGGCCTCCAAGCGCAGAGGTTTGTAGGACAGCAACAATTTCCCTCAAGTGGATGACCTAAGGTTTATCGAACTCAGGGAAGTAGAGGTTGAAGATGGTCTCTCTCAAGCAACCCTGCAATTAAGATACAAGAAGTCTCTTGTGTCCCCAACACACCTAATACAACTAGGATTTTCATAGGTGCACTAGTTCGGCGAAGAGATGGTAAAATACGAGTGATAGGTGTGGCAAAACAAGGTAATATAAATCTGTAATAAAAAATGAAGCAAGCAAACATGTGACAAAAGTGAGCACAAACGGTGTAACAATGGTGGAAACAAGGCATAGGCTTCATAATTTCACCAGTGGCAACTCTCAACAACATTAACATAGTCTAATCACATGATATTTCCCATAAAACATGCAATGGAGACGCACTCGGAGGTCATTCATTTGTGGTCAAGAGAGGATGAGAATTATGTAGGGCTACAAAACCACACCTTAAAGTTCGTAGTTCTCAATCTATGGATTTCCCAATGTCACCGCGGCCATCCAAAGAGAGTACCACAATCACCACAACATATCTCAAGGATAGTCAAAGACAAGCACCAAGAGACTCTCAATCTTCAATCAACACACAAAAGAGGAAATCACTCATGATAATATTATTCTAACCCATGTCCAATAGACCGCTGTCACCTTGGTCTCGGGGATTATACTACATCAATCCAATTCATAGAGGAAGGGGAAATATCATGGGATCACCCTAGATTAACATAGCCTATGATCACAACGAAGATCACATCATGGGAGAGGGAGAAGAACACATAGCTACTGGTAGAAACCTCAGCCCCGAGGGAGAACTACTCCCGCTTCATGGAGGGAGGAAGCAACGTCGATGGAGATGAATCCGGGGGCACTTCCCCGTCTTGGCAGGGTGCCGGCACAGGAATTCTGTCCCCCGAAGCTTGTCGGCGATAACCGCGGAGATCGGAATTCCTTCTGGAGAAAAGGGGTCTGGAATCAGGGTTTTCGCGACGGGAGAATAAATAGGAGCCAAAGGGGGCACCGAGGGTGGCCACAGGGCAGCCAGGAGGGCAGGTGGCGCGGCCTAGGGTGGGGCCACGCCAGGCACCCTCCTGGGCCCCTGGTGCTGGCCCTCCTGCCATGTCTTGGTTATTCCCGAAGCTTCCGGAGCGCTGATTTTTTATATAATTTTTCTGGGATTTATTGGGCACTTTAATTATTGGAAAAACCTGAAATACAAAAACACCAGAACTAGGTGCACTGAGTTAATAGGTTAGTCCTGTCGGGAACCGTGGTTAGCGTATGCAAGTCCAGTTAAGGCATAGTCATATGGAGAGCCGAGAACCGTACCCACTTGTCTAAGCAGACAAGGCCAAGCACAGAACGTTCTCGGAAAGCATCGTACGTGAGGGGCATCCCATCCAGGCCGGATGATCAACTGAGATGGGTCCTCATCGTCCGCACACAAGTCTATTGATATGGGTGGTGAACTCCCATATTCAAAGACAAGTCGCCTCAACCATACTATCGACTATCTCAAAACTCTTACATAGACTTACTCCAGCCCAATCACTTAGTCGGGGTCTAGGGCGGGCTCGATCATACCACAAAGTGTGCTCGAGACGGAGTCTCGAACAATCGCATCGCGATGCCCCAAGCTGCGCACATCTAAGGGCCACTTGGTGTATGAAAGACCGCCAGCCAGAACACAACTAAGGTCTCGAAAACCCATACAAAGACATGCATGTTATAAACATACACGCAGCACACATGCCTTGTATGAACAGCAGGTACCATTGCAATTCTCTACAAAGTGTACAATTTTATTGATAACTCTTATAGAGTGCAAACAGAGATCACAAACATGTGATCCAACATTACAACACAAACGGAAGCAAATTATGTCTGAGTACAGACAAGTTTAACAAATGGCTTAAGAAGCCTTATTTAAACACAAGCCCTCCACGAGGGAACCAGTCGTCTGACTGGAACTAGACTCGTTGGTCTTCAGTCGTCCAACTCGATGAAGAAGCCACCTTCGGGGTCAGTGGCATCATCTAAAACATAGATTAAGCAAACGTGAGTACAAAATCGTACTCAGCAAGACTTACATAGGAGCTATACTACTTATGCACATGTATCAAGGTAAAGGGAGGTGGGGTTCACTTGCAGAAATGCCAGCTTTGACTTGGCTAATCCTGTACTACGAGTACCAGACTTTGAGGTAAGAAGCGTACACGAGTCCACTACTTTCACCAACCAATTACACCACTATGGTGCCTTCCTCAACTTCCCCACGAGAAAGCACGCCATAGCACTCACACTTATCTTGGTGTGTTTTAGAAGTATCCAGTTCAAGTTGTCTAATAATCAAGCTAAGCTTTCCAAGCAGTCCATAACCGCGGACGCGGCTATTTGAATAGTTTTTTTAACCTTGCAAGGGTGTACCGCTACACACACATGATCATCATTTACCGCCTTTGTACTCGACACCGTTCAAGAAGTGTCGGCGAGGATGCTCATCACAACTGTTACCTCATAGCCGATCTAGTCCAAGAAAGCCGCCTACTTGGGTTGGTTACCACAATCGTGAACCTGGCCGGTTTACCGAAGTGGACCCAAGTGATGTGTGCGTGGTGCATAAGCCGGTCTCGGATGAGCCGTTCTCTCACTTAGCATCCAGGCCACAGACCTACCAGAACTCCGAACTACTGCGACATCTGGACATCGAAGGGGATGAGTTAGTAAGCCGAGAGGGGTCAGTGAGCCCAATGTGTGGTTGTACTCTTCATCTTGGATCACCACACAAGAACTCGTACTAGGGCGGTGTTCAACGAGACAACCCACTGTGTACTCCTACACAGCCTCTCATCGTTCACCTTGTATTAGGGTAGATTCACCAACACATTTCACTTTCATCAACACCATGTTTATCATCCCGACTCACATCGTAAGCAATCTCATTGTACCACTAAGCATGCAATAAGAAGTAACAGTTGCAGGGGCCACATGATATCAAACAACTCCTACATTTGCTAGGATTGTGGTTTGCTTACTACTGTGACAAAATGATAAGTCATGCAAAGGAATGGGTTCATCTATGCGGTAGAAACGAATCATGGTGATCATCCTAAACAATGCATAGGCGAGACATGAGAGGGAAGTGGGATTTTATCGACATGATCAATGGGGGTTTGCTTGCCTTGCTGACGAGGTTCGGGTTCTGGGTCTTAAACGAAGGGGGCAGCCTCCTGCTCCGGTTCCACCTCTACTCGACAAACAACAAGAAAAGTAGCAAAGTAAATAAAATGCACAAACACATGATGGAAGTTTGAATCTTGATGTACATGCTTTGATGTGTGAATCAATTCCATTTAAATGGAGTATATTGCAAATTGAATTGCAAATTCAAACTCCACATTTGAATTCAAATTAACCAAGTTGTATGTGACATTGTTTGATCATTTTGAATTATCTTCAAATGTGTATGATATGCCTCTGAAGTGTTGTTGAATTGTAGTATAATTCCAAGGTCCAAGTTGCAATATCATTTGATTTGAATTTGAATTAAATTCAAATAAACCAAATGACATATGCTACTGGTCCCAATTTAAATTCAACTCAAACATAGTTGAAAGTTGCATATTTGGAAAGATAATTTTCTCCTGATCATTTTTCATATATTATTTGTCCAATTTGGAGTTAATATGAATTTTCTAGGAATTTCCAAAGTTTGGGGTATTTTCTGGAATTTTTGGAATTTCTTTAATTCAAATAATCTCTGGAAATTCATTTAAATTGATTTATTGCGTCAGTGCTGGCGTCAGGGGGGGGGGGCTGACAAGGGGGTCCCACCTGTCAGTGGCTGGGTCTAATTAAATCGTGGGGTTAATTAATCCAGTGGCTTAATTAAGCCACTGGGCCCACTGGTCAGTGACCCAGAGGGTCATTAGCTGGGTGATTAAGGGGGGGGGGTTTGGCTGACACGCCGGCGGCTAAACGCCGGCGACTGGACCGAGGCGGTGCTGCATGGGGAGGGCGAATCCGTCGACGATTTGGAGCGCCGAGACCATCAACTTGAAGCCCTCACTCGCGCGCGTCGAAAGGGACCGAAACCAAGCGCTGGGGTGCACCGTACGTTCGCCGACGTCAAGTTTTGCGGCGACCTGGCTACGGCCGTGATCGAGATGTCGTTCCAGGGCACGACTTGAGGCGGGGCTAGGCTAGTTCGACGAGGAGGAGCACGGGGAACAAGATGGACAACAAGGCGAGTTCGATTTCTTAGCGGGTGGACGTCGTCATGGATCCCGGCGGCGAGGAGCTTCGGCTCTCATGGCGATCAAGGCTAGAGGGAGTAATCGAAGGGGGAAAATTAGGGGTTCCGGTCGTGAGCTCACCAGGAACTCAGTAGAGGTGGTGGCGAAGGCTGGGGTGGTTCAACGGCGACGGAATTGATGAAGTCCTTCACGGTGGCCGGCGGCGACTTGGTGGCGATGGCGGAGTCTCCGGGGCTTCCTGGCTCGATTCACCGCACGGGATGACGAAGACGACGTCTGCGGTTCTTTTGGACAGCTCGAGGCGTCGCGAGGAGCACGGTGGCCACGCGGGGGCTCGACGGCGCTCCGGCGTTCTTCTCGGGCGACGACGAAACGGGCGAGAGGGGAGGGGAGGGAGCTCGTGGAGGGGGGAATGAACTGGGGCGGCTCCAGGATGCTTCCAGACGCGACTACGTGGACAGGGAGGAAGCAGGAGGTGGCCAGCGTCGCCGGCATGCTCGCCACGGCGGCAGCAGCCTGCCTGGCGCGAGGAAGAAGACGGCCTTGTCCCTGGGCTGGGCTGCCTCGGTAAGTTGGGCCCGTTTGAGGTAATCCTTTTTTTCCTTTTCTGTTTTCTGTTTTTCTTTCTGCCCTTTGTTCTGTTTAGCTAAATAAAATAGCTAAACATTTTATTAAATGCTGAAAATTTTTATGTGGCCTCATAATAATATAGACTAACCACTTATAAAGTTTCAACATTTTTAAAATTCAAATGATTTGAATTTTAAATCAAATAGGGGTATTTGATTAATTCCAAGGAACTGTTTGAATATTTGAAAAATCCATGAGTATGGGATGGGTCCCACATCACTTGATATGTGATCGCACTCATTTATAAGACTTTTCAAAAATCTAACATGAATTTTTGGAGAAGATTTTTATCAGGCCTTTTGAATTAATTCATCTGGGGGGTGTTCCTTCTCCCATTTTGATTTTGAAGTTGATTTCAAAGATTTCTTTTGAAATTTTGACATGATGCAAGGTTACTTTGATCCTAGCACATTACCTAACAGAGGGTTCTGACAACTCGCCTCCACTCAACAGAATCTCGTCCCGAGATTCAGAAGTCTGCGGGAGGAAGGTGGAGTACTCGGCATTGAGACGGTCTTCTCTTTCCCACGTAGCTTCTCTTTCAGAGTGGTGTGACCATTGCACTTTCAGAAACCTAATCTTCTGACGACGAGTGACACGCTCTGCGGAATCAAGAATACGAACGGGGTATTCTCGATAAGAAAGGTCATCTTGGAGATCAAGCGTTTCATGGTCGACTTCGCGGATGGGGTCCTTGAAGCAACGCCTGAGTTGGGACACGTGTAATACATCATGTACTCGGGAGAGGTGCGGAGGTAGTTCAAGTTGGTAGGCAACTTCTCCACGTTTAGCAATAATGCGGAAAGGTCCGATGAAACGTGGGGCCAACTTGCCTTTGATACCAAAACGTTGGGTTCCCTTCAGAGGAGTAACCCGAAGGTAAGCCTTCTCATCCAGATTGTAGCTCTCTTGCCTATGATGACGATCATAGTAGCTTTTCTGACGAGACTGGGCTGCTTTCAATTGATCACGAACAATGCGAACTTGCTCTTCTGCTTCCTTGATCATGTCCGGTCCAAAGAATTATCTTTCAACGGTTTCTGACCAGTTTAAAGGTGTTCGACATCATCGTCCATATAGGAGTTCAAAAGGAGCCATGTTCAGACTCGATTGAAAACTATTGTTATAAGCAAATTCGGCAAATGGAAGAGACTTCTCCCAATTCTTTCCGAATGAGATAACACAAGCTCTGAGCATGTCTTCAAGAATTTGGTTAACCCTTTCGACTTGACCGCTAGACTGAGGATGGAAAGCCGTACTAAAGGAGAGATGAGTTCCCATAGCATTTTGAAAGCTTCCCCAAAATCTAGAGGTGAAAAGGCTACCGCGATCAGAATTGATTTCCAAAGGAACACCATGAAGGGATACAATTCTAGAGATGTACAAGTCCGCTAACTGGCTAGCAGTTATAGACTCGCGAACCGGAAGGAAGTGAGCAACTTTGGAAAGCCTATCTATGACAACGAAGATGGCATTGTTTCCTTTCTGGGTTTTTGGAAAGCCGGTGATGAATTCCATACCGACTTTGTCCCATTTCCACTCGGGAATAGACAAAGGTTGAAGTGTCCCAGCAGGTCTTTGATGTTCTGCCTTAATGCGACGACAAACATCACATTCGGCAACAAATTGAGCAATGTCTCTCTTCATCCTAGTCCACCAAAATCTCTGGCGTAGATCTCGGTACATTTTTGTGCTACCGGGATGAATTGAGAGGGGTGTGTCATGGGCTTCCTTGAGGATGAGTTGCCTTAGTTCCTTATTCTTAGGTACTACCAAACGATTTTCAATGAATACCGTTCCTTTGCTATCTGTGGAGAAACATTTAGTAACTCCGCTAGCAATGTTCTCCTTGATCCGGCGAACACCTCGTGCACGCCTTTGGGCAACTATGATTTGATCCTCAAGAGTTGGTTTCGCCACCAAGGTAGAAAGATAGCCATGAGGAACAATTTCAAGGTTGAGCTTGCGAAAGTCCTCACGAAGAAGTGGTTGATACTGTTGTAACATGAGGTTGTTACAATACGACTTACGACTTAGTGCATCAGCCATGACGTTGGCCTTGCCTGGGGTGTAAGAAATTACTACGTCGTAATCTTTTATCAACTCAATCTAGCATCTTTGCCTGAGATTAAGATCTGGCTGGGTGAAAATATATTTGAGGCTTTGGTGGTCGGAATAGATCTCGCAACGGTTACCAAGGAGGTAATGTCGCCAAGTTGTTAGGGCATGAACTACGGCAGCGAGTTCAAGGTCATGGGTAGGATAGTTCTCTTCATTTGGCCGCAACTGGCGTGAAGCATAAGCTACCACATGTCGATCTTGCAGAAGTATGCATCCTAACCCTTGCCGTGATGCGTCACAATAGATCTCGAAATCCTTTTTGGTGTTTGGAGGTGCAAGTACAGGTGCAAAAGTCAATCTTCTTTTTAGCTCTTGAAAGCTTTCCTCGCACTTGGGAGTCCATAGGAATTTCTTATCTTTCTTGAGGAGTTCAGTTAGAGGCTTTGCAACTTTAGAAAAGTTCTCGACGAAGTGACGGCAATAGCTGGCTAGGCCAAGAAAACTCCTAACTTGCTTAACCAACTCAGGTGGAGTCCAGTCAAGGAAGGCCTGAACTCTCTCGGGATTCACAGCAATGCCTTTTGCAGAAATCACGTGGCCTAAGTAGGTCACTTCTGGTAGCCAAAATTCACACTTGGAGAATTTAGCATACAGGCGATGCTCTCTAAGTTTCATCAATACCAGCCTTAAGTGTTCGACATGTTCTTCTTCGTTCTTCGAGTATATAAGGATGTCATCGAGGTAAACCACGACGAACTGGTCCAAATACTCCATGAAGATCGAGTTCATCATGCGTGAGAAAGTGGCAGGGGCATTGGTTAAACCAAAGGACATGACGGTATACTCGTAAAGACCATAACGAGTAGTAAAAGCCGTTTTGGGAATGTCCTCGTTTCGGATTTTGATTTGATGATAACCTAATCTCAAATCCATCTTGGAGAAGACAGAGGATCCTGCAAGTTGATCATAAAGATCATTGATCCTGGGCAATGGGTACTTGTTCTTTATCGTCGCTAAATTTAGCGGGCGATAGTCTACGCACATCCTTTCTGTTCCATCTTTCTTCGTTACGAACAGAGCGGGGCAACCCCATGGCGATGAGCTAGGGCGGATGAAGCCTTTCTCCAACAAAGCTTCCAGTTGGGTTTTAAGCTCAGCTAACTCACGTGGGGCCATTTTGTATGGTCGTCTAGAAATTGGTGCGGTTCCTGGGGCAAGATCCACTATAAACTCTACACATCTGTCGGGTGGCTAGGTTTAAGGATTTTCGTTACTGGATGGTTTTCCTGAGGATGACCATGGCTTACTAGGGCTACAACAGATATGTCAGAGTAGCAAAGTACCCCAACACGATGGTTAGTGTGGTTCTTCTGGCTAGAAGACATCTAAAGTGGGAGAAAGAGCTGTAAATGAATCACTATAGGTTTCTAGAACAAAACCTACAATAAACTCTATGGAACTGTCGGGCATGCCACCTAGAAAACTTCTGGAAGGACACCCGAAAAAGATAGAAGGATTTTGCAAAAGCATCAGATTATGTAGAAACCTGGGATGACTCGGACAGCATAACGGCTTTAATTGTAAGAAATGTCTTTTCTTGCAATGTAGAAACAACACTTACATAATACGATGTAAGAAATCAGCATTACAACAATGCTAGGAAACCGGACACAACTTTCCTACGGTTACAAGGAAGCAAACAACGAGATGTTCTAATCAGACAGAGGTGAACCTAGTCCTATCTTCCCGTAGAATAAGATGAAGGTGACTCAGAACTCAGATCGATGAGGGTAAGGAGAAAAAGAAGCCTTACGTTGTTCCCTTATACCCAGAGTAACTATAGAAGTATAGAATGCTAGACTCAACTTCGGCCAAGGCTGATAATCCTACAGTCAACCTGGCTCTGACACCAAGTCTGTCGGGAACCGGGGTTAGCGTATGCAAGTCCAGTTAAGGCATAGTCATATGGAGAGTCGAGAACCGTACCCACTTGTCTAAGCAGACAAGGCCAAGCACAGAACGTTCTCGGAAAGCATCGTACGTGAGGGGCATCCCATCCAGGCCGGATGATCAACTGAGATGGGTCCTCATCGTCCGCACACAAGTCTATTGATATGGGTGGTGAACTCCCATATTCAAAGACAAGTCGCCTCAACCATACTATCGACTATCTCAAAACTCTTACATAGACTTACTCCAGCCCGATCACTTAGTTGGGGTCTAGGGCGGGCTCTATCATACCACAAAGTGTGCTCGAGATGGAGTCTCGAACAATCGCATCGCGATGCCCCAAGCTGCGCACATCTAAGGGCCACTTGGTGTATGAAAGACCACCAGCCAGAACACAACTAAGGTCTCGAAAACCCATACAAAGACATGTATGTTATAAACATACACGCAACACACATGCCTTGTATGAATAGCAGGTACCATTGCAATTCTCTACAAAGTGTACAATTTTATTGATAACTCTTATAGAGTGCAAAAAGAGATCACAAACATGTGATCCAACATTACAATACAAACGGAAGCAAATTATGTCTAAGTACAGACAATTTTAACAAATGGCTTAAGAAGCCTTATTTAAACACAAGCCCTCCACGAGGGAACCAGTCGTCTGACTGGGACTAGACTAGTTGGTCTTCAGTCGTCCAGCTCGATGAAGAAGCCACCTTCGGGGTCAGTGGCATCATCTAAAACATAGATTAAGAAAACGTGAGTACAAAATCGTACCCAGCAAGACTTACATAGGAGCTATACTACTTATGCACATGTATCAAGGTAAAGGGAGGTGGGGTTCACTTGTAGAAATGCCAGCTTTGACTTGGCTAATCCTGAACTACGAGTACCAGACTTTGAGGTAAGAAGCGTACACGAGTCCACTACTTTCACCAACCAATTACACCACTATGGTGCCTTCCTCGACTTCCCCATGAGAAAGCACGCCATAGCACTCACACTTATCTTGGTGTGTTTTAGAAGTATCCAGTTCAAGTTGTCTAATAATCAAGCTAAGCTTTCCAAGCAGTCCATAACCGCGGACGTGGCTATTCGAATAGTTTTGTTAACCTTGCAAGGGTGTACCGCTACACACACATGATCATCATTTACCGCCTTTGTACTCGACACCGTTCAAGAAGTGTCGGCGAGGATGCTCACCACAACTGTTACCTCATAGCCGATCTAGTCCGAGAAAGCCGCCTACTTGGGTTGGTTACCACAATCGTGAACCCGGCCGGTTTACCGAAGTGAACCCAAGTGATGTGTGCGTGGTGCATAAGCCGGTCTCGGATGAGCCGTTCTCTCACTTAGCATCCAGGCCACAGAGCTACTAGAACTCTGAACTACTGCGACATCTGGAGATCGAAGGGGATGAGTTAGTAAGCCGAGAGGGGTCAGTGAGCCCAATGTGTGGTTGTACTCTTCATCTTGGATCACCACACAAGAACTCGTACTAGGGCGGTGTTCAACGAGACAACCCACTGTGTACTCCTACACAGCCTCTCATCGTTCACCTTGTATTAGGGTAGAGATTCAGCAACACATTTCACTTTCATCAACACCATGTTTATCATCCCGACTCACATCGTAAGCAATCTCATTGTACCACTAAGCATGCAATAAGCAGTAACAGTTGCAGGGGCCACATGATATCAAACAACCCCTACATTTGCTAGGATTGTGGTTTGTTTACTACTGTGACAAAATGATAGGTCATGCAAAGGAATGGGTTCATCTATGCGGTAGAAACGAATCATGGTGATCATCCTAAACAATGCATAAGCGAGGCATGAGAGGGAAGTGGGATTTTATCGACATGATCAATGGGGGTTTGCTTGCCTTGCTGACGAGGTTCGGGTTCTGGGTCTTCAACGAAGGGGGCAGCCTCCTGCTCCGGTTCCACCTCTACTCGACAAACAACAAGCAAAGTAGCAAAGTAAATACAATGCACAAACACATGATGGAAGTTTGAATCTTGATGTACATGCTTTGATGTGTTAATCAATTCCATTTAAATGGAGTATATTGCAAATTGAATTGCAAATTCAAACTCCACATTTGAATTCAAATTAACCAAGTTGTATGTGACATTGTTTGATCATTTTGAATTGTCTTCAAATGTGTATGATATGCCTCTGAAGTGTGGTTGAATTGTAGCATAATTCCAAGGTCCAAGTTGCAATATCATTTGATTTGAATTTGAATTAAATTCAAATAAACCAAATGACATATGCTACTGGTCCCAATTTAAATTCAACTCAAACATAGTTGAAAGTTGCATATTTGGAAAGATAATTTTCTCCTGATCATTTTTCATATATTATTTGTCCAATTTGGAGTTAATATGAATTTTCTATGAATTTCCAAAGTTTGGGGTATTTTTTGGAATTTCTGGAATTTCTTAAATTCAAATAATCTCTAGAAATTCATTTAAATTGATTTATTGCGTCAGTGCTGGCGTCAGGGGGGGGCTGACAAGGGGGTCCCACCTGTAAGTGGCTGGGTCTAATTAAACCGTGGGGTTAATTAATCCAGTGGCTTAATTAAGCCACTGGGCCCACTGGTCAGTGACCCAGGGGGTCATTAGCTGGGTGATTAAGGGGGGGGGGGTTTGGCTGACACGCCGGCGGCTAAATGCCGGCGACTGGACCGCGGCGGCGCTGCACGGGGAGGGCGAATCCGTCGACGATTTGGAGCGCCGAGACCATCAACTTGAAGCCCTCACTCGCGCGCGTCGAAAGGGACCGAAACCAAGCGCTGGGGTGCACCGTACGTTCGCCGGCGTCAAGTTTTGCGGCGACCTGGCTACGGCCGTGATCGAGATTTCGTTCCAGGGCACGACTTGAGGCGGGGCTAGGCTGTTTCGACGAGGAGGAGCACGGGGAACAAGATGGACAACAAGGCGGGTTCGATTTCTTAGCGGGTGGACGTCGTCATGGATCCCGGCGGCGAGGAGCTTTGGCTCTCATGGCGATCAAGGCTAGAGGGAGTAATCGAAGGGGGAAAATTAGGGTTTCCGGCCGTGAGCTCACCAGGAACTCAGTAGAGGTGGTGGCGAAGGCTGGGGTGGTTCAACGGCGACGGAATTGACGAAGTCCTTCACGGTGGCCGGCGGCGACTTGGTGGCGATGGCGGAGTCTCCGGGGCTTCCTGGCTCGATTCACCGCACGGGAAGACGAAGACGACGTCTGCGGTTCTTCTAGACAGCTCGAGGCGTCGCGAGGAGAACGGTGGCCACGCGGGGGCTCGACGGCGCTCCGGCGTTCTTCTCGGGCGACGACGAAAAACGGGCGAGAGAGGAGGGGAGGGAGCTCGTGGAGGGGGGGAATGAACTGGGGCGGCTCCAGGACGCTTCCAGGTGCGACTACATGGACGGGGAGGAAGCAGGAGGTGGCCAGCGTCACCGGCATGCTCGCCACGGCGGCAGCAGCCTGCCTGGCGCGAGGAAGAAGACGGCCTTGTCCCTGGGCTAGGCTGCCTCGCTAAGTTGGGCCCGTTTGAGGTAAGCCATTTTTTTTCCTTTTCTGTTTTTTGTTTTTCTTTCTTCCCTTTGTTCTGTTTAGCTAAATAAAATAGCTAAACATTTTATTAAATGCTGAAAACTTTTATGTGGCCTCATAATAATATAGACTAACCACTTATAAAGTTTCAACATTTTTAAAATTCAAATGATTTGAATTTTAAATCAAATAGGGGTATTTGATTAATTCCAAGGCACTGTTTGAATATTTGAAAAATCCATGAGTATGGGATGGGTCCCACATCACTTGATATGTGATCACACTCATTTATAAGACTTTTCAAAAATCTAACATGAATTTTTGGAGAAGATTTTTATCTGGCCTTTTGAATGAATTCATCTAGGGGGTGTTCCTTCTCCCATTTTGATTTTGAAGTTGATTTCAAAGATTTCTTTTGAAATTTTGACATGATGCAAGGTTACTTTGATCCTAGCACATTACCTAACAGAGGGTTCGGACAAGTCCAAATATGATCAAAAGTGTATGAAAGTGTATCAATACCATAGCAATATCACACAAAAGGGGCATGGAGCAAGCATAAATTATAGATACGTTTTGGACGTATCAACATCCCCAAGCTTAATTCCTGCTCGTCCTCGAGTAGGTAAATGATAACAAGCATGATTTATGTGGTGAAATGCTAACAACCATATAAGAACTTTGTAAGTAAGCAATCAAGGCATGTAATTCAATTCAAGTCATAACAGGCAAGATTCTATATTAGCATTGACACAAGCAACAAAAGAACATTAGGTGCAAGAGCTCTCGCTGTCCGTGACTCGAATGTCTCCAAATTGTGTTTGCGTGCAAGAAAGGGGATAGGGATATACGAGAAAAAGTATTTTTATTGTTGAGAACTCAATCTACTAATGTGTCACACTTGGTCTTCTTTGGAATCTTATCTTGACTCATCCCAAGACCACTAGCCAGGTACAAGTCAAAATGATCCACTCCTTTTCGACATTTTGAGCACTCATGCAATGGATGACATAAGCAAGAAAGTTGACACTTAGGATGGCAAAGAGAGAATAAGGCGGAGGAGGAAGACAAAAAGGTGTGAAAGGCTCACATCAATGAGGACAATCATAGGCAAGAGAAAGCCAAATGATAGATATGATGTGAGGAGTAGGGATTGCCATGCAATGGATGCACATATGAGCTAAGGTAAGATCTCCAATGGAACTAGTGGGGGTTCATCCAACATGCTTTCTCAAGAAGACCTAGAGCTCATTTGAGGAGGCTCATCATTGGAATATACAAGCCAAGTTCTATAGTGTGAAGGTACCCACATAGTTATATGCATGAATGATAATCTCTATGGAGTACAAGGATAAGAGGGAGTACTAGTGTGGATCTTTCAAAAGGATAGTAGTGTTGCCCCTTTCTCTCTTTTATTTTTATTTTTCTCTTTTTTCTATTTTTTTGTAATTTTTTGGTGGCCTCAATGGCTCTTTCTATTTAACTCTCATTTGTCCTCTCTGGGATCTTTTAATTTGTCAACTTTGGCATCTTTTAATTTTGTCCACTTTGGGATCTTTTCCTCACTTTAGGGGAAACACTCTTTATATTACAAAAAGTATAGAAGATCTTTCACACTTTACAAAGGTACTCAAATCATAAATAAAATGTAAATATCATGATTTATGCAAATGTATGCTTCTGCCAGGGTAGCAGGATATGCAATGATACTAGCGCGTCATGTAGCAATGATTAGGGCAAGGCCCAACTAGCATGCGGCTCATCGATCAAGCGAGTAGCATGTATGACATGAAGATCAAGTCATGAGAAGATAGATGTTGCATGGCAATGTATCTCTGAAAGGCTATGGAAATGCCTTCTAGGTAGGTATGTTGGCTGTTTTGAGGAAAGATATAAGGAGGCTTATGATGACAGAGCGTATCATGCCAAGGGTTTGGATGCACCGGCGAAGTATGAGCCAACTCTCGAGGTGAGAAAGGGCAATGCACGGTACCGAAGAGGCTAGAAAAAGTATAGGTGGGTGGAAGTGTCAACTTTCGAATACTCACATTAGTCCGAAGAACTCATGCAATTATTATTGGTAACTCTCAATCTAATCTGGAGGTTCAAAAAGAGACAAGTACCCCGAGGAGGAGTGTATGGGGGTTTGGTTATCCTTGCGCATCCTCGACTCATGGTACGTGAGTGTACTCTAATATTCGAACCCTCCAGAGGTTAGTGATCCATCTAGTAGCTAAAGTTTTCAACAGGGGTTTTTGGTTTTCGAAAAACACACAGATTGCCCAAAATACGACATCTATCACTAATAGGCTCGAGATATTGACACCAAAAGTTCAAATATTACTCTAGTCAATACCTCAAAACTATTGCAAGTTACTACTACAAAGAGAATAGCAACTTCAACTACCTACTTCTAGTCAAGACACAAAACTCAGTGCAACAGGCAAACTCTCTAACAAGATAAACCATGCAACCTATAGAAAGTTCAACCTAAAACAAAAGAAAATCTCTAGAACGACTAAAGCACTACAACTAAACAGAGCAACAGCTAAGAAAAGAAAAAGAACAACTCACAGCTAAAAGAATAAGCATGCAAATCCTATGAGGAGTTCTAGTTCAAGAGGAGCGTGTTTCTCTCCCACAAAAAGTAAGAAGGGATCTAACTTGTTATGAACATCAAGCAAAGCTAAAGAAAACTAAAAAGGAAATAAAGAGCAAGACGCTCCAAGCATAGCACATAACGCATGAAGTGATAAAAATATAGTGAAACGAAAGACGAACTGTTAATTGTTGATGGAGAAGGGGATGCACGGAGGCATCCTGAAGCTTAGACGCTTGAGTCTCCTTGAATATTTCTTGGGGATACATGGGGGCATCCCCAAGCTTGAGCGCTTGACACTCCTAAATTTTCTTTCATCATCTTCCATCGCACACTTGAAAACTCCCTTCATACATAACTCATCATAATCTGATTAGCGAGGTTAGTACCCATAATAAAATAATTTTTCTCTACTGGAAATAAAAATAATATTGAAGATATACTGTTTCTCAAGATTGCCAAAAGGTTTTTTCAAATAAAAATCAAGCTTAAGGTTTGCAAACGTTAGAAGAGACAAAACGTGGCAGAATCTGTGAAAAACAGAACAACAGGTAGTAAAGAATTTTTTAGGAGTACTTCTGCAATTCGAATCAAAAAACTCAGAACATACAAAAGTTCCGTGATTGTATAGAGCACGCTTTGTAAAAAATTCAGCTCAAAAAGATGAACTGGTTCTTTATTATGATTTTTCCTTCACGAGGACAAAATCTGTTTTCTGGACAGCATGTCACAACTTTCACTTCCTTTGTCATATGAGGCAATACTTGGCAAAAAGCTTGAAAACTAAAGATACAATGATGTTGCTACAGTAGTAACAATCATCAAGACCACTAAAAACAGAAATAAAAAACTCAAAGTAAAGATAACATGGGTTGTCTCCCTAGAGCTCTTTCTTTATAGCCATAAAGATAGGCTTAAGATTTTAATGATGCTCTCGTAGGAATAAGAGTTGAAGAACAAAAGAGAGCATCAAGAAGCAAATATCAAACACATTTAAGTCTAATATGATTCCTATGCAAAGGGATCTTGTAGCGAAATAACTCACTGAAGCATAAAGATATTAGCATAGGAAGGAAAAATAAGTGCAACTTCAAAACCTTCAACATAAAGAGAGGGAACTTGATATTCTTGAAATATCTATAAGCTTATGTTCCCCTCTCATAATAATTTTCAGTGGGATCATGAATAAACTCAACAATATAAGTATCACATAAAAAATTCTTATCATGATCCACAAGCATAGAAAATTTGTTACTCTCCACATAAGCAAAATCCTTCTCATTATTAATAGTGGGAGCAAACTCAAGAAAATAGCTATCACATGAATCATTCTTATCATGATACACTTCCAAACATTCATTCTGTATAGCATATGTGTCATCCCAATAATCATCATAGATAGGAGGCAAAGTATCATCAAAATAAATTTCCTCATCAAAACTTGGGGGGCTAAAAAGATCGTCTTCATAAAATGTAGCATCCCCAAGCTTATAGCTTTGCATATCATTAGGATCAAAGGTATTCAAAGAAGACATACTAATAACATTGCTACTATCATGAGTGTTGTGCAAATAATAAAGCTCCATAGGCTTTTTGATTTTCTCTTCAAACACTTCATGTCCCAACTCAAGGTAGAGCTCATAAAGCTCTCTCATAATTTTGTTGTTGTTTTCCATAAGCCTAACTAGTGAAAATAAAAAAAAAGAAACGAAAAGATTTAATTGCAAGATCTAAAGATATACCTTCAAGCACTCACCTCCCCGGCAACGGCGCCAGAAATAGCTTGATGTCTACGCACGCTTCTATTCTTGTAGACTATGTTGGGCCTCCAAGCACAGAGGTTTGTAGGACAGCAGCAATTTCCCTCAAGTGGATGACCTAAGGTTTATCGAAATCAGGGAAGTAGAGGTTGAAGATGGTCTCTCTCAAGCAACCCTGCAATTAAGATACAAGAAGTCTCTTGTGTCCCCAACACACCTAATACAACTAGGAGTTGTATAGGTGCACTAGTTCGGCGAAGAGATGGTAAAATACGAGTGATAGGTGTGGCAAAACAAGGTAATATAAATCTTTAATAAAAAGTGCATCAAGCAAACATGTGACAAAAGTGAGCACAAACGGTGTAACAATGGTGGAAACAAGGCCTAGGCTTCATACTTTCACTAGTGGCAACTCTCAACAACATTAACATAGCCTAATCACATGATATTTCCCATAAAACATGCAATGGAGACGCACTCGGAGGTCATTCCTTTGTGGTCAAGAGAGGATGAGAATTATGTAGGGCTACAAAAGCACACCTCAAAGTTCGTAGTTCTCAATCTATGGATTTCCCAGTGTCACCGCGGCCATCCAAAGAGAGTACCACAATCACCACCACATATCTCAAGGATAGTCAAAGACAAGCACCAAGAGACTCTCAATCTTCAATCAACACACAAAAGAGGAAATCACTCATGATAATATTCTTCTAACCCATGTCCAATAGACCGATGTCACCTTGGTCTCGGGGATTATACTAGATAAGATCAATTGAGTACATCAATCCATTTTATAGAGGAAGGGGAAATATCATGGGATCACCCTAGATTAACATAGCCTATGATCACAACGAAGATCACATCATGGGAGAGGGAGAAGAACACATAGCTACTGGTAGAAACCTCAGCCCCGAGGGAGAACTACTCCCGGTTCATGGAGGGAGGAAGCAACGTCGATGGAGATGAATCCGGGGGCACTTCCCCGTCCCGGCAGGGTGCCGGCACAGGAATTCTTTCCCCCGAATCTTGTCGGCGATGGCGGCGGAGATCGGAATTGCTTCTGGAGAAAACAGGTCTGGAATCAGGGTTTTCGCGACGGGAGAATAAATATGAGCCAAAGGGCGCACCGAGGGGGGCCACAGGGCAGCCAGGAGGGCAGGTGGCGCGGCCTAGCGTGGGGCCACGCCAGGCACCCTCCTGGGACCCTGGTGGTGGCCCCCCTTCCATGTCTTGGTTATTCTGGAAGCTTTCGGAGCGCTGATTTTTTATATAATTTTTCCGGGATTTATTGGGCACTTTAATTATTGGAAAAACCTGAAATACAAAAACATCAGAAAAGATGAACTGGCAACTAGGTGCACCGAGGTAATAGGTTAGTCCAAATATGATCAAAAGTGTATGAAAGTGTATCAATACCATAGAAATATCACAAAAAAGGGGCATGGAGCAAGCAGAAATTATAGATACGTTTTGGACGTATCAGATACTCATCTGGGTTTTGAGACGGTCAACGAGGTTTTCCAGGGTTTGACTAACATTCAACTAATCCATTTTGTGCAAGAAGTGTATCTAATTTCTTTAGTAATCCAATGAAACTTTTACCACGGACCATGTTGGTGAAATGATAAAAGCATGCCAAATCTCGTCCTTTTTAGAGGTCATTTGAATTGATTTCCAATTTCAATGACATTATGCTCGAAAAAAATTCATTTAATGCATTAATTTTTTCAAATGAAGTCAGAAACGCCTGAAATTTCAGGATGTTAGTGTCAATGCTTAATGATGAACATATAAAAAGTAGGGGGATTAAAATATTTAAGTATAACATGATGCCTTTGTGAGGTGGTTGTTTCCGGTCGAAACACCGATAAATCAAAAGGAATGGCCTAGTTTGTACGCGAAGTGTATCTAATTTCTTTAGTGATTCACTGAAACTTTTACGACGAACCAGGTTGGTGAAATGATGACAACATGCCAAGTATTGTACTTTTTAGATTACATTTGAATTGATTTTCAATTTCAGTGTCATTATGCTCGAAAATAATTCATTGAATCATTAAAATTGCCAAATGAAATCAGAAACATTTGAAATTTCAACAGGTTAATTATTGTGAATGCTTAATGTTGAACATATAAAAAGTTTTGGGTTTAAAAGATTTAAGAGTAACAAGATGGCTTTGTGATGTGGCTGTTTCCGATCGAAACCCCGATACGTCGAAAGGAATGGCCTAACTTAAATACGAAGCGTATCTAATTTGATTAGCAATCCACAGAAACTCTCGTCTTTTTAAAAGGTCTTTTGAAATTATTTTCAATTTGAAGGTAACGACGCTAAAAAATATTTCTACCTAGCGTCTTCCGTACGAAACTCTTCCTAGCTTCCTCAGAAGCCACATCGCGAATTGCAAACAGTTTGTGCATTATAAACTGTGTGTAATATACCTGAACAAATATGCAACCGATCAGGTCGCGTAACCAGTTTGTCGTGGATCGCGGTAAGATCCAACGACTATCGTTCGGCGCTAAGGTTACATCCAACGGCCACAATTGTACGCTAGGGTACGAGATACTCTGCTGGGTTTTGAGACGGTCAACGGGGTTTTTCAGGGTTTGACTAACATTCAACTAATTTATTTTGTGCAAGAAGTGTATCTAATTTCTTTAGTAATCCAATGAAACTTTTACCACGGACCATGTTGGTGAAATGATAAAAGCATGCCAAATCTCGTCCTTGTTAGAGGTCATTTGAATTGATTTTCAATTTCAATGACATTATGCTCGAAAACAATTCATTTAACGCATTAAAATTTTCAAATGAAGTCAGAAACGCCTGAAATTTT
Organism: Bromus sterilis; assembly: GCA_950022295.1. Taxonomy (NCBI): domain Eukaryota; kingdom Viridiplantae; phylum Streptophyta; class Magnoliopsida; order Poales; family Poaceae; genus Bromus; species Bromus sterilis. Next base: position 93,838,047 of record OX465595.1, read on the forward strand.
AGGATGTTAGTGTCAATTATTAATGATGGACATATACAAAGTTTGGGGTTTTGTCAGAACCCTCTGTTAGGTAATGTGCTAGGATCAAAGTAACCTTGCATCATGTCAAAATTTTCAAAAGAAATCTTTGAAATCAAAATTCAAAAGCAAATGGGAGAAGAACCCCCCCCAGATGAATTAATTCAAAAGGCCAGATAAAAATCTTCTCCAAAAATTCATGCTAGAATTTTGAAAAGTCTTATAAATGAGTATGATCACATATCAAGTGATGTGGGACCCACCCCATGCTCATAGATTTTTCAAATATTCAAACAGTGCCTTGGAATTAATCAAATACCCCTATTTTATTTATAATTCAAATCTTTTGAATTTTAAAAATGTTGAAACTTTATAAGTGGCTAGTCTATTTTATTATGAGGCCATATAAAAGTTTTCAGCATTTAATAAAATGTTTAGCTATTTTATTTAGCTAAATAGAACAAATGTCAAAAGTGAAAACAGAAAGCAAAGAAAAAGGGGCTTACGTCAAAGAAGCCCAACTAGTCCCCCCAGCCGGCCCAGCCCACCTCCCCTCCCCTGTCGTCTTCCTCAGGCAGCCAGGCAGCTGCGTGCCCGGCATGCCGAGGCCGCCGACGTGCCTGGCCACCTCCCGCTTGCCCCGTGCCACATCTTCACGTCTGGACGCGTCCTGGAGCCGTCCTGATCCATTCCCCCCCTCCTCATCATCTTCCCCTTCCTCCTGCGCCCGATTCCACCGCCGCCCGTAAGCATCCGTGGAGCACGCCGCCGTCTTCACGCGGCCACCATCGACGAGAGGCCGCTACGCCAAGTCCAACCTCTCCGCCATCGTCTACAACCCCACCGTGCAGATGGAATTGGAGGCAGACGCCCCAAAGAACTCGCTAGCTTCATCGTCTTTGTCTCCGGCCGCCGTGGATTGACCTCGAATTTCGGCAGCACCAGAGCCTCCCCGAGCAAGCCTTCGCTTTAGTTAGAATCAGGGTGAGCTCGGGATCAAAACCCCTCTTTTATCCCCCTCGATTGCTTCCTCTAGCCGGATCCGCCATGGAAGCCGAGCAAGGTTGCCGCCGCGGTTGACCATACGCTCGCTCCCGTGCGCTTCCGTCTTCCCCAGCGTGTCCATGAAACTCCTGGAGCCCCCAGCATCCCAACGCACCCACGTTTGCCTCGTTTCGTGGCCGTTTTACGAGCGCAGCTCCAAGCCGTGGCTCCGGCCGCCGCCAATGTTGAAACCATCGACGAACGTGACCTCCCCGGCGACGTGCAGGTGGTGCTTTCGACGCGGCTCATCGCGGGCTTTCGAACGGTGGCCCTGGAGCAGAGAATGGAAGCCAGGAGGAGAAGCTAGGAGTGCGCCGCCGCGTCTGTGGCGCCGGCGTTTAGCGGCCGGCAGGCTGCCGACATGGCCATGGTTAGGGACTTAACCCCACCTGGGTTAAGTGACCCTAGGTCACTGACCAGTGGGCCAAGTGGCTTAATTAAGCCATTGGATTATTTTAAACCAGCGGATTAAATCAACCAGCCACTGACAGGTGGGACCCCCTTGTCAGCCCCCCCCCCCTGACGCCAGCTTGACGTCAGCCTGACGCAATAAATTGATTAAATGAATTTCCAGAAAATCAAATTGAATTAAAGAATTCCAGAAATTCCAGAAAATACCCCAAACTTTGGAAATTCATAGAAAATTCATATTAGCTCCAAATTGGACAAATAATATATGAAAAATGATCAGGAGAAAATTATCTTTCCAAATATGCAACTGTCAACTATGTTGGAGTTGATTTTAAAATGGTACCAGTAGCATATGTCATTCGGTTTATTTGAAATTAATTCAAATTCAAATCAAATGATCTTGCAACTTGGACCATGGAATTATGCTACAATTCAACCACACTTCAGAGGCATATCATACACATTTGAAGATGATTCAAAATGATCCAAACAATGTCACATGCAACTTGGTTAAGTTGAATTCAAATGAGGAGTTTGAATTTGCAATTCAATTTGCAATATACTCCATTTAAATGGAATTGCTTCACACATCAAAGCATGTACATCAAATTTCAACCTTCCATCATGTGATTGTGCATTGTATTTACTTTGCTACTTTGCTTGTTGTTTGTCGAGTAGAGGTGAAACCGGAGCAGGAGGCTGCCCCCTTCGCTGAAGACCCAGAACCCGAACCTCGTCAGCAAGGCAAGCAAACCCCCATTGATCATGTCGATAAAATCCCACTTCCCTCTCATGTCTCGCTTATGCATTGTTTAGGATGATCACCATGATTCGTTTCTACCGCATAGATGAACCCATTCCTTTGCATGACCTATCATTTTGTCATAGTAGTAAGAAAACCACAATCCTAGCAAATGTAGGAGTTGATTGATATCATGTGGCCCCTGCAAATTTTTATCGCTTATTGCATGCTTAGTATGATTCCATGTTGTTACTGTGATGTGAGTCGGTATGGTAGTGATCATGTTGATGTTGGTAGAAAAGTGTTGGTGAATCGACCCTAATACAAGATGAACGATGAGAGGCTGTGTAGGAGTACACGGTGGGTTGTCTCGTTGAACACCGCCCTAGTACGAGTTCTTGTGTGGTGATCCAAGATGAAGAGTAAAACCACACATTGGGCTCACTGACCCCTCTCAACTTACTAACTCATCCCTTTCGATGTCCAGATGTCGCAATAGTTCAGAATTCTGGTAGGTCTGTGGCCTGGATGCTAAGTGAGAGAACGGCTCATCCGAGAACGGCTTATGCACCACGCACACATCACTTGGGTCCACTTCAGTAAACCGACCGGGTTCACAATTTTGGTAACCAACCCAAGTAGGCGGCTTTTTCGGACTAGATCGGCTATGAGGTAACAGTTGTGGTGAGCATCCTCGCCGACACTTCTTGAACGGTGTCGAGTACAAAGGCGGTAAATGATGATCATGTGTGTGTAGTGGTACACCCCTGCAGGGTTAACAAAACTATTCGAATAGCCGCGTCCGCGGTTATGGACTGCTTGGAAAGCTTAGCTTGATTATTAGATAACTTGAACTGGATACTTCTAAAACACACCAAGATAAGTGTGAGTGCTACGGCGTGCTTTCTCGTGGGGAAGTCGAGGAAGGCACCATAGTGGTGTAATTGGTTGGAGAAAGTAGTGGACTCGTGTACGCTTCTTACCTCAAAGTCTGGTACTCGTAGTTCAGGATTAGCCAAGTCAAAGCTGGCACTTCTGCAAGTGAACCCCACCTCCCTTTACCTTGATACATGTGCATGAGTAGTATAGCTCCTATGTAAGTCTTGTTGAGTACGACTTTGTACTCACGTTTGCTTAATCTATGTTTTAGATGAAACCACTGACCCCGAAGGTGGCTTCTTCATCGAGCTGGACGACTGAAGATCAAGCTAGTCTAGGCCCAGTCAGACGACTGGTTCCCTCGTGGAGGGTTTGTGTTTAAATAAGGCTTCTTAAGCCAGTTGTTAAACTTGTCTGTACTCAGACATAATTTGCTTCCGCTTGTGTTGTAATGTTGGATCACATGTTTGTAATCTCTGTGTGCACTCTATAAGAGTTATCAATAAAATTGTATACTTTGTAGAGAATTGCAATGATACCTACTGTTCATACAAGGCATGTGTGCTGCGTGTATGTTTATAACATGCATGTCTATGTATGGGTTTTCGAGACCTTAGTTGTGTTCTTGCTGGCGGTCTTTCATACACCAAGTGGCCCTTAGATGTGCGCAGCTTGGGGCATCGCGATGCGATTGCTCGAGACTCTGTCTCGTGCACACTTTGTGGTATGATCGAGCCCGCCCTAGACCCCGACTAAGTGATCGGGCTGGAGTAAGTCTATGTAAGAGTTATGAGATAGTCGATAGTATGGTTGAGGCGACTTGTCTTTGAATATGGGAGTTCACCACCCATATCATTAGACTTGTGTGCGGACGATGAGGACCCATCTCAGTTGATCATCCGGCCTGGATGGGATGCCCCTCACCGACGATGCTTTCCGAGAACGTTCTGTGCTTGGCCTTGTCTGCTTAGACAAGTGGGTACGGTTGTCGGCTCTCCATATGACTATGTCTTTGCTCGACTTGCATACGCTAACCCCGGGTCCCGAGAGGTTTAAAAGATTTAAGTATAACGTGATTCCTTTGTGACGTGGTTGTTTCCGGTCGAAACCCGATACTTCAAAAGAAATGGCCTAGTTTGTACACGAAGTGTATCTAATTTCTTTAGTGATCCATTAATTTTTTTACAACAGACCAGGTTGGTGAAATGATGACAAAATGCCAAGTATTGTCCTTTTTAGATTTCATTTGAATTGATTTTCAATTTCAATGTCATGATGCTAGAAAATAATTGATTGAATGCATGAAAAATTCCAAATGAAGTCAGAAACATTTGAAATTTCAGCATGTTAGTGTGAATGCTTAATGTTGAACATACAAAAAGGTTTGGGATTAAAAGATTTAAGAACAACAAGATGGCTTTGTGATGTTGTTTTTTCCGATCGAAACCCCGATACATCGAAAGGAATGGCCTAGCTTAAATACGAAGCGTATCTAATTTGATTAGCAATCCACTGAAACTCTCGTCTTTTTAAGAGGTCTTTTGAAATTATTTTCAATTTGAAGGTAACGACGCTAAAAAATAATTCTACCTAGCTTCTTCAATACGAATCTCTTCCTAGCTTCCTCAGCAGGCCACATCACGCATTGCAAACAGTTTGTGCATTATAAACTGTGCGTAATATACCTGAACAAATATGCAACCAATCAGGTCGCGTAACCATCTTGTCGCGGATCGCGGTAAGATCCAACGACTATCGTTCGGCGCTAAGGTTACATCCAACGGCAACAGTTGTACTCTAGGGTTACGAGATACTCTGCTGGGTTTTGAGACGGTCAACGGGGTTTTCCAGGGTTTGACTAACATTCAGGTGTCACCGAACCGAACTTATGAGTGCAGCCACACTTGCCTGTATGGGAAGGCCTTGGCTCGGTCTATCGGTGGGCTCTCTTATGGGTATCACCAAGGAGGGAAGACTATGCGCGCGCGGTACCCTGGCCTGGTAGGAGACGATAGTCTTGAAAGCCGGTTTGGTTATATTTGGATCCAGTCCCCGGTTGGGACAGTTGTACCCTATTTGGGACAACATTATTGGCCATGCGATGACAGGTGTCTGGAAGACATAGGGCTACCCAAGGCATGACCTGCAAAGCATGTCGGGTGATACAGTAAGGGAGACACGCGGTAGAATTGTCTCGTTGCAGAAGTCCTAGTCCGTTCCTATGGTACGAGTTCTGAGGTTCCTGTGGGACAAGTTCCAAGGTACTGGATGGAGGAAGACCTCCATAGAGTGGTTAAAGTGCACAAACTTTGCAGAGTCAAAATATATTTGAATAGCCGAGTCCATGGTCATGGACAATTCGCACTAGGTCACACCACGAGTCAACGTGACTCTGGTCTGGTGTTTGTGCCAAGTGGATGGTCGTGCAACGACCAGTATAAGTTGGGTAGTCATGCGATGATTGTACCTGTGTGGTCATGTGATGACCCGTTTGATCATGCGATGATCGGATTGGTTGGGTGGTAACATAAGAACACCTAACCCGTTCAATGGTCGTGCGACGATCCGTATAAGTTGAGTGGTCATGCGGTGACCCGGTGCTTGAGTCTGTAATGACTCCGAGGTAAGCTGTATGATCATGCGATGATCATACAGGGTCCCTGTGACCTTAAACGATGATTGTTCATGCATTATTCATAGCCTTGATATTATGCTAGATGCATCCTGTTAGTATTGCCTGAACGGTTATGCCATGTTATTGTTTTGCCTTGGTGCTTTGGATATTGTGAGATTGCAAGTGCATTCAATGTACTGACCTGGCGTGTCATGCCAGTCTTGCAGGCAAAGACGTGATTGCGTCGACGTTCCTGGAGTTTGCGAGCTAGGAGGTGTCCCTGTGGAATGGAGGTCATCCCCGTCGCCGTTGTTCCGCTGCTAAGATACATTCCGCTGCCGTAGAGTTATTCCACTGCTTGGTGTAGATCTGCGGCTAGCATTAGGAGCCAGTGGTTCATTGCCTCGCTCCGCTAGCAGTGTAATCGACCCCTTGTACCCATATCATCGTTAATAAAAGTGGTTCAGTTCTATATCAAGCAGTGCCTTGTTCCAGAAGATGTGATCTCTGGGCTGGAGCACGGGGCGTTCCGGTATTCTGAGCCGAGGTGACACAAGCACTGTCCCCGTCACAAGACAGCCATTGCGTAGATTACTATGCCTTCTCGGATGGCTCACCTCCGATTCTGGGAAGCCTTCCATCGGAGCCGAGCCCGGGGGCTACTGTCGGTAACCGAAAACCGGGGTGTCCCGTTTACATAACCACCGGTATGCCTCTCGGACCATCTAGACGGGGAGCGAGGGGTTCTTTTCCCTCTGCATTGCAGCAAGCGCACCCAGAAGGAAGAATCCACATGGACCACCCTTGAAGATTCCCAATTCACAGTTGGGGATGGAGCAACTTGCAGGGAGTCATCATCCCCACCATGGAGCACTACATCTCGGAGGGCTCCAACAAGAATATACCATGAACGTTGTACCCCAGTATAGCCTCCCATCCTGGAAGGATACCCCTCTTGGCGTTCGAGAGGGTGGGGCCCCAACCGATTCCCACCGCCCGACCAAGCGAGCAGCGTATTCACTGCGCTAGAAGACAACCCGCACCGAGCGACATGCGGATCCCGACACTTGGCGCAAGCCTCCGTGGCTACTCAGCGCGTGCATGAGCCAGTTGTCCCGGTGGCACCGCTGGATCTATTCGGCAGACTTCAGGACCCCTGGTGGTACTCTCGCAGAGGAAGATAAGATAATAACCATCACTATAGATATTAGTGGCACCTTGTGACTACCCCCTTGAGCCATAAAAGGGAGACGTCATCCACAAATAAGCAAATCTGGGGAGGGCCAGAGAAAAAGGCCAAAGGACAAAAGGGAAAAGGAGCTTTCCCTGGAGCTTCTCGGTAGGATAGAATGATCAAAAGCCTTGGACTGTCCATCCTAGCTAGCCAAGGAGGAAGAAGTGTGTAGTATAGGAAATCCTCCCCGAGGGGATCATCATGTGTTGTATGCTCCTCCAACACCCACACGAAAGATCAGACATGCAGGAGGAGGGTTTTCCACCTCAGAGCGGACCGAACCTGGGTAAACCACTATCTTTGCTCGCATTTTATCACCAACAACAGTGTCGTTCCGACGCCACGGATCTGGCTGCGCTTTCCGGGAAAGTAGAGTGGATGGAGCTGGCCAGCAGGGAGAGGCCGTCCCCCGGGGTGTCCGGTTGGAGACTTGATACTTGGACTCGTGTACACTCCTTACCTCATTCTGGTATTCGTAGTACAGGACTAGCCAAGTCAAAGCTGGCACTTCTGTAATGAAACCCACCTCCCTTTGCCTTGATACATGTGCATGAGTAGTATAGTTCCTATGTAAGTCTTGCTGAGTACGTCTTTGTACTCACGTTTGCTTATTCTATGTTTTAGAGACGAGACCACTGACCCTGATGGTGGCCTCTACCTCGAGCTCGACGTGGACCAGGTCGTATAGTTCCAGACAGCAGCCTGTGCCCTTTGGAGGGTCGTTGTATTTTCTTTCAGCCTTCGTAAGCCATTTGTTAAGCTTGTATTTACTAAGACATAATTTGCTTCTGTTGATGTTTGATGTAATGTTGGATCACAGACACGTGATCTTTGCTTGTAATACAACTACTATGTCTACTCTGTTTGGAAGAAGTTATAAAGACTATGAGTTTGTAGAGTTCATGGCGTGATTACCATCTGTTTATACTAGACATGTGTGCTGCGTGTATGATTATAACATGCATGTCTTAGTATGGGTTTTCGTAACCTTAGTTCTGTGCTTGGCCTTGTCTGCTTAGACAAGTGGGTACGGTTGTCGGCTCTCCATATGACTATGTCTTTGCTCGACTTGCATACGCTAACCCCGGGTCCCGAGAGGTTTAAAAGATTTAAGTATAACGTGATTCCTTTGTGACGTGGTTGTTTCCGGTCGAAACCCGATACTTCAAAAGAAATGGCCTAGTTTGTACACGAAGTGTATCTAATTTCTTTAGTGATCCATTAATTTTTTTACAACAGACCAGGTTGGTGAAATGATGACAAAATGCCAAGTATTGTCCTTTTTAGATTTCATTTGAATTGATTTTCAATTTCAATGTCATTATGCTAGAAAATAATTGATTGAATGCATGAAAAATTCCAAATGAAGTCAGAAACATTTGAAATTTCAGCATGTTAGTGTGAATGCTTAATGTTGAACATACAAAAAGGTTTGGGATTAAAAGATTTAAGAACAACAAGATGGCTTTGTGATGTTGTTTTTTCCGATCGAAACCCCGATACATCGAAAGGAATGGCCTAGCTTAAATACGAAGCGTATCTAATTTGATTAGCAATCCACTGAAACTCTCGTCTTTTTAAGAGGTCTTTTGAAATTATTTTCAATTTGAAGGTAACGACGCTAAAAAATAATTCTACCTAGCTTCTTCAATACGAAACTCTTCCTAGCTTCCTCAGCAAGCCACATCACGCATTGCAAACAGTTTGTGCATTATAAACTGTGCGTAATATACCTGAACAAATATGCAACCAATCAGGTCGCGTAACCATCTTGTCGCGGATCGCGGTAAGATCCAACGACTATCGTTCGGCGCTAAGGTTACATCCAACGGCCACAGTTGTACGCTAGGGTTACGAGATACTCTGCTGGGTTTTGAGACGGTCAACGGGGTTTTCTAGGGTTTGACTAACATTCAGGTGTCACCGAACCGAACTTATGAGTGCAGCCACACTTGCCTGTATGGGAAGGCCTTGGCTCGGTCTATCGGTGGGCTCTCTTATGGGTATCACCAAGGAGGGAAGACTATGCGCGCGCGGTACCCTGGCCTGGTAGGAGACGATAGTCTTGAAAGCCGGTTTGGTTATATTTGGATCCAGTCCCCGGTTGGGACAGTTGTACCCTATTTGGGACAACATTATTGGCCATGCGATGACAGGTGTCTGGAAGACATAGGGCTACCCAAGGCATGACCTGCAAAGCATGTCGGGTGATACAGTAAGGGAGACACGCGGTAGAATTGTCTCGTTGCAGAAGTCCTAGTCCGTTCCTATGGTACGAGTTCTGAGGTTCCTGTGGGACAAGTTCCAAGGTACTGGATGGAGGAAGACCTCCATAGAGTGGTTAAAGTGCACAAACTTTGCAGAGTTAAAATATATTTGAATAGCCGAGTCCATATTCATGGACAATTCGCACTAGGTCACACCACGAGTCAACGTGACTCTGGTCTGGTGTTTGTGCCAAGTGGATGGTCGTGCAACGACCAGTATAAGTTGGGTAGTCATGCGATGATTGTACCTGTGTGGTCATGTGATGACCCGTTTGATCATGCGATGATCGGATTGGTTGGGTGGTAACATAAGAACACCTAACCCGTTCAATGGTCGTGCGACGATCCGTATAAGTTGAGTGGTCATGCGGTGACCCGGTGCTTGAGTCTGTAATGACTCCGAGGTAAGCTGTATGATCATGCGATGATCATACAGGGTCCCTGTGACCTTAAACGATGATTGTTCATGCATTATTCATAGCCTTGATATTATGCTAGATGCATCCTGTTAGTATTGCCTGAACGGTTATGCCATGTTATTGTTTTGCCTTGGTGCTTTGGATATTGTGAGATTGCAAGTGCATTCAATGTACTGACCTGGCGTGTCATGCCAGTCTTGCAGGCAAAGACGTGATTGCGTCGACGTTCCTGGAGTTTGCGAGCTAGGAGGTGTCCCTGTGGAATGGAGGTCATCCCCGTCGCCGTTGTTCCGCTGCTAAGATACATTCCGCTGCCGTAGAGTTATTCCACTGCTTGGTGTAGATCTGCGGCTAGCATTAGGAGCCAGTGGTTCATTGCCTTGCTCCGCTAGCAGTGTAATCGACCCCTTGTACCCATATCATCGTTAATAAAAGTGGTTCAGTTCTATATCAAGCAGTGCCTTGTTCCAGAAGATGTGATCTCTGGGCTGGAGCACGGGGCGTTCCGGTATTCTGAGCCGAGGTGACACAAGCACTGTCCCCGTCACAAGACAGCCATTGCGTAGATTACTATGCCTTCTCGGATGGCTCACCTCCGATTCTGGGAAGCCTTCCATCGGAGCCGAGCCCGGGGGCTACTGTCGGTAACCGAAAACCGGGGTGTCCCGTTTACATAACCACCGGTATGCCTCTCGGACCATCTAGACGGGGAGCGATGGGTTCTTTTCCCTCTGCATTGCAGCAAGCGCACCCAGAAGGAAGAATCCACATGGACCACCCTTGAAGATTCCCAATTCACAGTTGGGGATGGAGCAACTTGCAGGGAGTCATCATCCCCACCATGGAGCACTACATCTCGGAGGGCTCCAACAAGAATATACCATGAACGTTGTACCCCAGTACAGCCTCCCATCCTGGAAGGATACCCCTCTTGGCGTTCGAGAGGGTGGGGCCCCAACCGATTCCCACCGCCCGACCAAGCGAGCAGCGTATTCACTGCGCTAGAAGACAACCCGCACCGAGCGACATGCGGATCCCGACACTTGGCGCAAGCCTCCGTGGCTACTCAGCGCGTGCATGAGCCAGTTGTCCCGGTGGCACCGCTGGATCTATTCGGCAGACTTCAGGACCCCTGGTGGTACTCTCGCAGAGGAAGATAAGATAATAACCATCACTATAGATATTAGTGGCACCTTGTGACTACCCCCTTGAGCCATAAAAGGGAGACGTCATCCACAAATAAGCAAATCTGGGGAGGGCCAGAGAAAAAGGCCAAAGGACAAAAGGGAAAAGGAGCTTTCCCTGGAGCTTCTCGGTAGGATAGAATGATCAAAAGCCTTGGACTGTCCATCCTAGCTAGCCAAGGAGGAAGAAGTGTGTAGTATAGGAAATCCTCCCCGAGGGGATCATCATGTGTTGTATGCTCCTCCAACACCCACACGAAAGATCAGACATGCAGGAGGAGGGTTTTCCACCTCAGAGCGGACCGAACCTGGGTAAACCACTATCTTTGCTCGCATTTTATCACCAACAACAGTGTCGTTCCGACGCCACGGATCTGGCTGCGCTTTCCGGGAAAGTAGTGTGGATGGAGCTGGCCAGCAGGGAGAGGCCGTCCCCCGGGGTGTCCGGTTGGAGACTTGATACTTGGACTCGTGTACACTCCTTACCTCATTCTGGTATTCGTAGTACAGGACTAGCCAAGTCAAAGCTGGCACTTCTGTAATGAAACCCACCTCCCTTTGCCTTGATACATGTGCATGAGTAGTATAGTTCCTATGTAAGTCTTGCTGAGTACGTCTTTGTACTCACGTTTGCTTATTCTATGTTTTAGAGACGAGACCACTGACCCTGATGGTGGCCTCTACCTCGAGCTCAACGTGGACCAGGTCGTATAGTTCCAGACAGCAGCCTGTGCCCTTTGGAGGGTCGTTGTATTTTCTTTCAGCCTTCGTAAGCCATTTGTTAAGCTTGTATTTACTAAGACATAATTTGCTTCTGTTGATGTTTGATGTAATGTTGGATCACAGACACGTGATCTTTGCTTGTAATACAACTACTATGTCTACTCTGTTTGGAAGAAGTTATAAAGACTATGAGTTTGTAGAGTTCATGGCGTGATTACCATCTGTTTATACTAGACATGTGTGCTGCGTGTATGATTATAACATGCATGTCTTAGTATGGGTTTTCGTAACCTTAGTTCTGTGCTTGGCCTTGTCTGCTTAGACAAGTGGGTACGGTTGTCGGCTCTCCATATGACTATGTCTTTGCTCGACTTGCATACGCTAACCCCGGGTCCCGAGAGGTTTAAAAGATTTAAGTATAACGTGATTCCTTTGTGACGTGGTTGTTTCCGGTCGAAACCCGATACTTCAAAAGAAATGGCCTAGTTTGTACACGAAGTGTATCTAATTTCTTTAGTGATCCATTAATTTTTTTACAACAGACCAGGTTGGTGAAATGATGACAAAATGCCAAGTATTGTCCTTTTTAGATTTCATTTGAATTGATTTTCAATTTCAATGTCATTATGCTAGAAAATAATTGATTGAATGCATGAAAAATTCCAAATGAAGTCAGAAACATTTGAAATTTCAGCATGTTAGTGTGAATGCTTAATGTTGAACATACAAAAAGGTTTGGGATTAAAAGATTTAAGAACAACAAGATGGCTTTGTGATGTTGTTTTTTCCGATCGAAACCCCGATACATCGAAAGGAATGGCCTAGCTTAAATACGAAGCGTATCTAATTTGATTAGCAATCCACTGAAACTCTCGTCTTTTTAAGAGGTCTTTTGAAATTATTTTCAATTTGAAGGTAACGACGCTAAAAAATAATTCTACCTAGCTTCTTCAATACGAAACTCTTCCTAGCTTCCTCAGCAAGCCACATCACGCATTGCAAACAGTTTGTGCATTATAAACTGTGCGTAATATACCTGAACAAATATGCAACCAATCAGGTCGCGTAACCATCTTGTCGCGGATCGCGGTAAGATCCAACGACTATCGTTCGGCGCTAAGGTTACATCCAACGGCCACAGTTGTACGCTAGGGTTACGAGATACTCTGCTGGGTTTTGAGACGGTCAACGGGGTTTTCCAGGGTTTGACTAACATTCAGGTGTCACCGAACCGAACTTATGAGTGCAGCCACACTTGCCTGTATGGGAAGGCCTTGGCTCGGTCTATCGGTGGGCTCTCTTATGGGTATCACCAAGGAGGGAAGACTATGCGCGCGCGGTACCCTGGCCTGGTAGGAGACGATAGTCTTGAAAGCCGGTTTGGTTATATTTGGATCCAGTCCCCGGTTGGGACAGTTGTACCCTATTTGGGACAACATTATTGGCCATGCGATGACAGGTGTCTGGAAGACATAGGGCTACCCAAGGCATGACCTGCAAAGCATGTCGGGTGATACAGTAAGGGAGACACGCGGTAGAATTGTCTCATTGCAGAAGTCCTAGTCCGTTCCTATGGTACGAGTTCTGAGGTTCCTGTGGGACAAGTTCCAAGGTACTGGATGGAGGAAGACCTCCATAGAGTGGTTAAAGTGCACAAACTTTGCAGAGTTAAAATATATTTGAATAGCCGAGTCCATGGTCATGGACAATTCGCACTAGGTCACACCACGAGTCAACGTGACTCTGGTCTGGTGTTTGTGCCAAGTGGATGGTCGTGCAACGACCAGTATAAGTTGGGTAGTCATGCGATGATTGTACCTGTGTGGTCATGTGATGACCCGTTTGATCATGCGATGATCGGATTGGTTGGGTGGTAACATAAGAACACCTAACCCGTTCAATGGTCGTGCGACGATCCGTATAAGTTGAGTGGTCATGCGGTGACCCGGTGCTTGAGTCTGTAATGACTCCGAGGTAAGCTGTATGATCATGCGATGATCATCCAGGGTCCCTGTGACCTTAAACGATGATTGTTCATGCATTATTCATAGCCTTGATATTATGCTAGATGCATCCTGTTAGTATTGCCTGAACGGTTATGCCATGTTATTGTTTTGCCTTGGTGCTTTGGATATTGTGAGATTGCAAGTGCATTCAATGTACTGACCTGGCGTGTCATGCCAGTCTTGCAGGCAAAGACGTGATTGCGTCGACGTTCCTGGAGTTTGCGAGCTAGGAGGTGTCCCTGTGGAATGGAGGTCATCCCCGTCGCCGTTGTTCCGCTGCTAAGATACATTCCGCTGCCGTAGAGTTATTCCACTGCTTGGTGTAGATCTGCGGCTAGCATTAGGAGCCAGTGGTTCATTGCCTCGCTCCGCTAGCAGTGTAATCGACCCCTTGTACCCATATCATCGTTAATAAAAGTGGTTCAGTTCTATATCAAGCAGTGCCTTGTTCCAGAAGATGTGATCTCTGGGCTGGAGCACGGGGCGTTCCGGTATTCTGAGCCGAGGTGACACAAGCATTGTCCCCGTCACAAGACAGCCATTGCGTAGATTACTATGCCTTCTCGGATGGCTCACCTCCGATTCTGGGAAGCCTTCCATCGGAGCCGAGCCCGGGGGCTACTGTCGGTAACCGAAAACCGGGGTGTCCCGTTTACATAACCACCGGTATGCCTCTCGGACCATCTAGACGGGGAGCGAGGGGTTCTTTTCCCTCTGCATTGCAGCAAGCGCACCCAGAAGGAAGAATCCACATGGACCACCCTTGAAGATTCCCAATTCACAGTTGGGGATGGAGCAACTTGCAGGGAGTCATCATCCCCACCATGGAGCACTACATCTCGGAGGGCTCCAACAAGAATATACCATGAACGTTGTACCCCTGTACAGCCTCCCATCCTGGAAGGATACCCCTCTTGGCGTTCGAGAGGGTGGGGCCCCAACCGATTCCCACCACCCGACCAAGCGAGCAGCGTATTCACTGCGCTAGAAGACAACCCGCACCGAGCGACATGCGGATCCCGACACTTGGCGCAAGCCTCCGTGGCTACTCAGCGCGTGCATGAGCCAGTTGTCCCGGTGGCACCGCTGGATCTATTCGGCAGACTTCAGGACCCCTGGTGGTACTCTCGCAGAGGAAGATAAGATAATAACCATCACTATAGATATTAGTGGCACCTTGTGACTACCCCCTTGAGCCATAAAAGGGAGACGTCATCCACAAATAGGCAAATCTGGGGAGGGCCAGAGAAAAAGGCCAAAGGACAAAAGGGAAAAGGAGCTTTCCCTGGAGCTTCTCGGTAGGATAGAATGATCAAAAGCCTTGGACTGTCCATCCTAGCTAGCCAAGGAGGAAGAAGTGTGTAGTATAGGAAATCCTCCCCGAGGGGATCATCATGTGTTGTATGCTCCTCCAACACCCACACGAAAGATCAGACATGCAGGAGGAGGGTTTTCCACCTCAGAGCGGACCGAACCTGGGTAAACCACTATCTTTGCTCGCATTTTATCACCAACAACAGTGTCGTTCCGACGCCACGGATCTGGCTGCGCTTTCCGGGAAAGTAGAGTGGATGGAGCTGGCCAGCAGGGAGAGGCCGTCCCCCGGGGTGTCCGGTTGGAGACTTGATACTTGGACTCGTGTACACTCCTTACCTCATTCTGGTATTTGTAGTACAGGACTAGCCAAGTCAAAGCTGGCACTTCTGTAATGAAACCCACCTCCCTTTGCCTTGATACATGTGCATGAGTAGTATAGTTCCTATGTAAGTCTTGCTGAGTACGTCTTTGTACTCACGTTTGCTTATTCTATGTTTTAGAGACGAGACCACTGACCCTGATGGTGGCCTCTACCTCGAGCTCAACGTGGACCAGGTCGTATAGTTCCAGACAGCAGCCTGTGCCCTTTGGAGGGTCGTTGTATTTTCTTTCAGCCTTCGTAAGCCATTTGTTAAGCTTGTATTTACTAAGACATAATTTGCTTCTGTTGATGTTTGATGTAATGTTGGATCACAGACACGTGATCTTTGCTTGTAATACAACTACTATGTCTACTCTGTTTGGAAGAAGTTATAAAGACTATGAGTTTGTAGAGTTCATGGCGTGATTACCATCTGTTTATACTAGACATGTGTGCTGCGTGTATGATTATAACATGCATGTCTTAGTATGGGTTTTCGTAACCTTAGTTCTGTGCTTGGCCTTGTCTGCTTAGACAAGTGGGTATGGTTGTCGGCTCTCCATATGACTATGTCTTTGCTCGACTTGCATACGCTAACCCCGGGTCCCGAGAGGTTTAAAAGATTTAAGTATAACGTGATTCCTTTGTGACGTGGTTGTTTCCGGTCGAAACCCGATACTTCAAAAGAAATGGCCTAGTTTGTACACGAAGTGTATCTAATTTCTTTAGTGATCCATTAATTTTTTTACAACAGACCAGGTTGGTGAAATGATGACAAAATGCCAAGTATTGTCCTTTTTAGATTTCATTTGAATTGATTTTCAATTTCAATGTCATTATGCTAGAAAATAATTGATTGAATGCATGAAAAATTCCAAATGAAGTCAGAAACATTTGAAATTTCAGCATGTTAGTGTGAATGCTTAATGTTGAACATACAAAAAGGTTTGGGATTAAAAGATTTAAGAACAACAAGATGGCTTTGTGATGTTGTTTTTTCCGATCGAAACCCCGATACATCGAAAGGAATGGCCTAGCTTAAATACGAAGCGTATCTAATTTGATTAGCAATCCACTGAAACTCTCGTCTTTTTAAGAGGTCTTTTTGAAATTATTTTCAATTTGAAGGTAACGACGCTAAAAAATAATTCTACCTAGCTTCTTCAATACGAAACTCTTCCTACCTTCCTCAGCAAGCCACATCACGCATTGCAAACAGTTTGTGCATTATAAACTGTGCGTAATATACCTGAACAAATATGCAACCAATCAGGTCGCGTAACCATCTTGTCGCGGATCGCGGTAAGATCCAACGACTATCGTTCGGCGCTAAGGTTACATCCAACGGCCACAGTTGTACGCTAGGGTTACGAGATACTCTGCTGGGTTTTGAGACGGTCAACGGGGTTTTCCAGGGTTTGACTAACATTCAGGTGTCACCGAACCGAACTTATGAGTGCAGCCACACTTGCCTGTATGGGAAGGCCTTGGCTCGGTCTATCGGTGGGCTCTCTTATGGGTATCACCAAGGAGGGAAGACTATGCGCGCGCGGTACCCTGGCCTGGTAGGAGACGATAGTCTTGAAAGCCGGTTTGGTTATATTTGGATCCAGTCCCCGGTTGGGACAGTTGTACCCTATTTGGGACAACATTATTGGCCATGCGATGACAGGTGTCTGGAAGACATAGGGCTACCCAAGGCATGACCTGCAAAGCATGTCGGGTGATACAGTAAGGGAGACACGCGGTAGAATTGTCTCGTTGCAGAAGTCCTAGTCCGTTCCTATGGTACGAGTTCTGAGGTTCCTGTGGGACAAGTTCCAAGGTACTGGATGGAGGAAGACCTCCATAGAGTGGTTAAAGTGCACAAACTTTGCAGAGTCAAAATATATTTGAATAGCCGAGTCCATGGTCATGGACAATTCGCACTAGGTCACACCACGAGTCAACGTGACTCTGGTCTGGTGTTTGTGCCAAGTGGATGGTCGTGCAACGACCAGTATAAGTTGGGTAGTCATGCGATGATTGTACCTGTGTGGTCATGTGATGACCCGTTTGATCATGCGATGATCGGATTGGTTGGGTGGTAACATAAGAACACCTAACCCGTTCAATGGTCGTGCGACGATCCGTATAAGTTGAGTGGTCATGCGGTGACCCGGTGCTTGAGTCTGTAATGACTCCGAGGTAAGCTGTATGATCATGCGATGATCATACAGGGTCCCTGTGACCTTAAACGATGATTGTTCATGCATTATTCATAGCCTTGATATTATGCTAGATGCATCCTGTTAGTATTGCCTGAACGGTTATGCCATGTTATTGTTTTGCCTTGGTGCTTTGGATATTGTGAGATTGCAAGTGCATTCACTGTACTGACCTGGCGTGTCATGCCAGTCTTGCAGGCAAAGACGTGATTGCGTCGACGTTCCTGGAGTTTGCGAGCTAGGAGGTGTCCCTGTGGAATGGAGGTCATCCCCGTCGCCGTTGTTCCGCTGCTAAGATACATTCCGCTGCCGTAGAGTTATTCCACTGCTTGGTGTAGATCTGCGGCTAGCATTAGGAGCCAGTGGTTCATTGCCTCGCTCCGCTAGCAGTGTAATCGACCCCTTGTACCCATATCATCGTTAATAAAAGTGGTTCAGTTCTATATCAAGCAGTGCCTTGTTCCAGAAGATGTGATCTCTGGGCTGGAACACGGGGCGTTCCGGTATTCTGAGCCGAGGTGACACAAGCACTGTCCCCGTCACAAGACAGCCATTGCGTAGATTACTATGCCTTCTCGGATGGCTCACCTCCGATTCTGGGAAGCCTTCCATCGGAGCCGAGCCCGGGGGCTACTGTCGGTAACCGAAAACCGGGGTGTCCCGTTTACATAACCACCGGTATGCCTCTCGGACCATCTAGACGGGGAGCGAGGGGTTCTTTTCCCTCTGCATTGCAGCAAGCGCACCCAGAAGGAAGAATCCACATGGACCACCCTTGAAGATTCCCAATTCACAGTTGGGGATGGAGCAACTTGCAGGGAGTCATCATCCCCACCATGGAGCACTACATCTCGGAGGGCTCCAACAAGAATATACCATGAACGTTGTACCCCTGTACAGCCTCCCATCCTGGAAGGATACCCCTCTTGGCGTTCGAGAGGGTGGGGCCCCAACCGATTCCCACCGCCCGACCAAGCGAGCAGCGTATTCACTGCGCTAGAAGACAACCCGCACCGAGCGACATGAGGATCCCGACACTTGGCGCAAGCCTCCGTGGCTACTCAGCGCGTGCATGAGCCAGTTGTCCCGGTGGCACCGCTGGATCTATTCGGCAGACTTCAGGACCCCTGGTGGTACTCTCGCAGAGGAAGATAAGATAATAACCATCACTATAGATATTAGTGGCACCTTGTGACTACCCCCTTGAGCCATAAAAGGGAGACGTCATCCACAAATAAGCAAATCTGGGGAGGGCCAGAGAAAAAGGCCAAAGGACAAAAGGGAAAAGGAGCTTTCCCTGGAGCTTCTCGGTAGGATAGAATGATCAAAAGCCTTGGACTGTCCATCCTAGCTAGCCAAGGAGGAAGAAGTGTGTAGTATAGGAAATCCTCCCCGAGGGGATCATCATGTGTTGTATGCTCCTCCAACACCCACACGAAAGATCAGACATTCAGGAGGAGGGTTTTCCACCTCAGAGCGGACCGAACCTGGGTAAACCACTATCTTTGCTCGCATTTTATCACCAACAACAGTGTCGTTCCGACGCCACGGATCTGGCTGCGCTTTCCGGGAAAGTAGAGTGGATGGAGCTGGCCAGCAGGGAGAGGCCGTCCCCCGGGGTGTCCGGTTGGAGACTTGATACTTGGACTCGTGTACACTCCTTACCTCATTCTGGTATTCGTAGTACAGGACTAGCCAAGTCAAAGCTGGCACTTCTGTAATGAAACCCCACCTCCCTTTGCCTTGATACATGTGCATGAGTAGTATAGTTCCTATGTAAGTCTTGCTGAGTACGTCTTTGTACTCACGTTTGCTTATTCTATGTTTTAGAGACGAGACCACTGACCCTGATGGTGGCCTCTACCTCGAGCTCGACGTGGACCAGGTCGTATAGTTCCAGACAGCAGCCTGTGCCCTTTGGAGGGTCGTTGTATTTTCTTTCAGCCTTCGTAAGCCATTTGTTAAGCTTGTATTTACTAAGACATAATTTGCTTCTGTTGATGTTTGATGTAATGTTGGATCACAGACACGTGATCTTTGCTTGTAATACAACTACTATGTCTACTCTGTTTGGAAGAAGTTATAAAGACTATGAGTTTGTAGAGTTCATGGCGTGATTACCATCTGTTTATACTAGACATGTGTGCTGCGTGTATGATTATAACATGCATGTCTTAGTATGGGTTTTCGTGACCTTAGTTGTGATCTGGCTAGCGGTCTTTTATACACCAAGTGGCCCTTAGATGTGTGCAGCTTGGGGCATCGCGATGCGATTGCTCGTGACTCTATCACGTGGCACACTTTGTTGTATGATTGAGCCCGCCCGAGATCCCGACTAGGTGATCGGGCTGGAGTCTGTTTATGTAAGTGTTATAATTCAATCAAGAATATGGTTGAGGCGATTTCTTTATGAGTATGGGATTTCACCACCCATAATCATTTAGACTTGTGAGCGGACGATGAGGACCCATCTCAGTTGATCATCCGGCCTGGATGGGATGCCCCTCACGTACGATGCTTTCCGAGAGTGTTCTGTGCTTGGCCTTGTCTTCTTAGACAAGTGGGTATGACTCTCGGCTCTCCATATGGTTGAGTTGTGACTGGAATTACATACGCAAACCCCGGGTCCCGATAGACTTGGTATCAGAGCAGGACTGTCTGTAGGATTATCAAACCCTTGGCCGATGTCGAGTCTAGCATTCTATAGTAATATAGCTACTTTGGGTATAAGGGAACAACGTAAGACTTCTTTTTTCTCCTTACTCTCATCGATCTGAGTTCTGAGTCATCCTCATATTATTCTACGGGAAGATAGGACTAGGCTCATCTATGTCTTTACTAGGACATCTCGTTGTTTGCTTCTTTGTAGCTGTAGGAGTGTTGTGGTCTTCCAGAGTTATCATTCCATAGTGCTTCTTTGGAAGTGATGTCTGTTATCTTGTTGATTGTCTCATTTCCATCCCGGTACAGCCGTTATGTTGTCCGACTGTGGCTTAGATGCTCTTGTATTATAGTGTTGTTATCTTAGCATAGAATTGTGTCCTAAATCCTATTCTGATTGTTGATTCTTATCACACAGAATGTCAGGTGGAAATCGTTGTGTTGATTTCAGTCCCGGTATTAGAGATGATGAAGATCCTCCACCACCGCCTTCTGCGGAGGAAATCATGATGGAGGCTGAGCAGAATCATCGTGATCAGACACGTCTTCTCAAGCGTATTGAGCAGAACACTTCTCGGCAGCATCATGGTGTTGTTACCATCCATGAATTCATTCTCCTCAACCCGCCAGTATTCCGATGTTCTTCTGACCCCCTTGATGCAGATGATTTGCTTCGTTCCCTCGAGCGTACGCTTGAGACAGTCCATGTTGCTCCCGGTGATCGTGTGCTATTCGCGGCATACTTTCTGGAAGGTGCTTCTCTTCAGTGGTGGGAGAATTTTGTAGCAATGCAGCCCATTGGTCACGTGGTGACTTGGCAAGAGTTCTGTGATGATTTCCAAGGATATCATATTCCGGGTCAGCTGATGGAGCGCAAGAGAGAACAATTTTGCAATCTGACCCAAGGAAATATGTCTGTTCATGAGTATCAGACTGAGTTCACTCGTCTAGCACGTTATGCCCAAGAAGAAGTATCCACCGATGCCAAGAAACAGGCAAGGTTCCACAAGGGACTAAGCCCCGTCCTTCGTCATGACCTTAATCTTCACGAGTTCGTCAACTTCTAGGATTTAGTCGACAAATCCTTCAAGGCCGAGTATGGAAATGAGTTGTATGAAGAGTCTCGTAAGCGTGATCGTGATTTTGCACCATCTCTTAGCTCAGGTTCTCGGAAACGCTGTGTATGGATTCCCTTTAGTGACGTCAGTCATGCTGTAAGTGCTTCTAGACCATCAACTACCATATATCGTCCACCTCAACCCAAACTTCCTCGGAATTTGGTTGGACAATCAAGTGCTCAAGTTCCTTTCATTCCACATGGTGTTTGCTTCCAATGTGGACAATCAGACCACAATATTCGAGAGTGTCCCCAAAATCATGTAGCCACCACCCCTAAACCAAAGCAAGCCTTTCGTCGTGGCAAGCCACTACCCAAAACTTCCAATGTCAAGCCTCCTGCCTATGAATATGGTTATGTGAATCACGTATCCATTCTGGATTCCCACAAGTCAACCGATGTTGTACTTGGAACCCTTCCTGTCAATTCCACCCCAGTGTCGGTGTTTTTTGACCCAGGAGCATCTCACTCATTTATATCCAAGGACTTTGCACTGTCACATGACATCTCTTTTTCGATGTTATCCACACCCTTAGTTGTGCAAGCCCCTGGATCCAGATGGCACACCACCATGGTGAGTCATGAGAATGAAATTGCATTTGAGGGTTTAGTATTCCTTGCTTCACTTATAGCCCTCAAGTCTTCAGACATTGATGTGATCCTAGGAATGGATTGGTTATCAAGACAGAATGTTTTCCTTGATTGTAAAGCCAAGTCAGTTAAACTCACCCATCCTTCAAGCCAGACAATCAAGTAAAGCTCACCAACCTCTAAAACCCAGGTGCATTATTTAAATGTGCTTCCACTTCCTGATCTAGAAGATATTCCGGTGGTTCGTGACTCCCTGGATGGCTTTCCAGAAGAGCTGCCAGGCATACCACCTGACAAATCTGTAGAGTTTGTTGTAGATCTTATCCCAGGAACCGCCCCAATATCCAGACGCCCATATAGAATGGCCCCACGTGAGTTAGCTGAGCTCAAAATCCAACTTGAAGCTTCGTTGGCAAAAGGCTTCATCCGCCCTAGCTCATCGCCATGGGGTTGCCCCGTTCTGTTCGTGACGAAGAAAGATGGAACAGAAAGGATGTGCGTAGACTATCGCCCGCTAAATCTAGCGACGATAAAGAACAAGTACCCACTGCCCAGGATCAATGATCTTTATGATCAACTTGCTGGATCCTCTATCTTCTCCAAAATGGATTTGAGATTAGGCTATCATCAAATCAAAATCAGAAACGAGGACATTCCCAAAACGGCTTTTACTACTCGTTATGGTCTTTACGAGTACACCGTCATGTCCTTCGGTTTAACCAATGCCCCCGCCACATTATCGCGTTTGATGAATTCGATCTTCATGGAGTATTTAGATAAAATTTGTTGTAATTTATATTGATGACATTCTCATCTACTCGAAGAACGAAGAAGAACACGCAGAACATCTTAGGCTGGTATTGATGAAACTTCGAGAGCATCGCCTATATGCCAAATTCTCAAAGTGTGAATTCTGGCTACCAGAAGTGACCTATCTAGGCCACGTGATTTCTGCCAAAGGCATTGCTGTCAATCCTGAGAGAGTTCAGGCCGTCCTTGAGTGGAGTCCACCTGAATCGGTTAAGCAAGTTAGGAGTTTTCTTGGCTTAGCAAGCTATTGTCGCCGCTTCGTCGAGAACTTCTCGAAAGTTGCAAAGCCTCTTACTGAACTCCTCAAGAAAGATATGAAATTCCAATGGACCCGAAGTGCGAGGAAAGCTTTCAAGAGCTAAAAAGAAGATTGACTTCTGCACCTGTACTTGTGCCTCCAGACACCAAAAAGGATTTCGAGATCTTTTGTGATGCTTCACGGCAAGGGTTAGGATGCATACTTATGCAAGATAGACATATGGTAGCTTATGCTTCACGCCAGTTGCGTCCACATGAAGAGAACTATCCTACCCATGATCTTGAACTCGCTGCCGTAGTTCATGCCCTGACAACTTGACGAAATTACCTCCTTGGTAATCGTTGTGAGATATATTCTGACGACCAAAGCCTCAAATACATATTCACCCAGCCAAATATTAATCTCAGGCAAAGACGCTGGAGTGAGTTTATAAAAGATTATGACTTCGGAATTTCTTACACCCCAGGAAAAGCCAATGTCATGGCTGATGCACTAAGTCGTAAGTCGTATTGTAACAACCTCATGTTACAACAGTATCAACTACTTCTCTATGAGGAACTACGAGAGCTAAATCTTGAGATTGTTCCTTATGGATTCCTTTCCACCTTGGTAGTGAAACCAACTCTTGAGGATCAAATCAAAGCTGCACAGAAACGTGCTCGAGGTATCCGACACATCAAAGAAAACATTGCTAGTGGTAAGGCTAAATGTTTTACCCTAGACAATGAAGGTGTTGTATACTTTGAGAACAGGATAGTAGTACCGAAGAATAAGAACCTTAGACAGATGATCCTTAAAGAAGCCCATGAATGTCGGGACCCGGGGTTAGCGTATGCAAGCCTCGCTACAACACAATCATATGGAGAGCCGAGAACCGTACCCACTTGTCTAAGCAGACAAGGCCAAGAACAGAACGTTCTCGGAAAGCATCGAACGTGAGGGGCATCCCATCCAGGCAGGATGATCAACTGAAATGGGTCCTCATCGTCCGCACACATGTCTAAATGATATGGGTGGTGAACTCCCATACTCATAGACAAGTCGCCTCAACCATACTATCGATTGTATTATAACCCTTACATAGACTTACTCCAGCCCGATCACTTAGTCGGGGTCTAGGGCGGGCTCGATCATACATCAAAGTGTGCACGAGACAGAGTCTCGAACAATCGCATCGCGATGCCCCAAGCTGCGCACATCTAAGGGCCACTTGGTGTATAAAAGACCGCCAGCCAGATCACAACTAAGGTCTCGAAAACCCATACAAAGACATGCATGTTATAAACATACACGCAGCACACATGCCTTGTATGAACAGCAGGTATCATTGCAATTCTCTACAAAGTATACATCTTTATTAATAACTCTTACAGAGTGCACACAGAGATCACAAGCATGTGATCCAACATTACAACAGACAAACGGAAGCAAAGTAGGTCTGAGTACAGACAAGTTTAACAAATGTCTTAGAGAAGCGTTATCTAAAAACAAGCCCTCCACGAGGGAACAAGTCGTCTGACTGGGACTACACTAGCTTGGTCTTGGTCTGAGTCTTCATTCTTCGAACTTCAGGTAGAAGTCACCATCGGGAGTCGGTGGGTTCATCTAAAACATAGATTAAGCAAACGTGAGTACAAAATCGTACTCAGCAAGACTTACATAGGAGCTATACACTACTGGAATCTGCTCGTTTGCCATGTGTGTTTTCTTTGCCGTGTGCATTTTTACGGGGCAGACGGCAAAGAGGGTCTTTGCCATCATCTGCGGACGGCAAAGGTTGACGGACGGTAAAGAGCGCTTTGCCGTCTGTTTTTTCTTCACGCATGGAAAAGAGGGACTTTGCCGTCCATTTTTTTCCACGCATGGCAAAGAGGGACTTTGCCGTCTGTTTTTTGCTCACGCATGGCAAAGAGTAACTTTGCCGTATGTTTTATTTTCACGCATGGCAAATCTAGCTCTTTGCCGTCTACGTTTTTATGGCAGACGGCAAAGAAATCACTTTGCCATATGTTTTTTATTTTGCTCATGGCAAAGATAGTTATACGTGAATATTTGTACCACTTTTAAATATTTTTAAAGATGCAAACAATTTTTAAATAATATGAAATTTGGCGGGGTGCTGGTTTATGATTCCTAAAAGGTGTAGAATTTTTTTGAATTTTTTCTAAATATTTTTAAATAATTATTTCATCAAATTACATAAAATAAACAAACACAAAATGGTAACTGGTCTCCTATTGGCTAAGCAGCTGAGCACACAGATCAATGACGTGGCATCAAACCCATCCCACCAACCGCATCCCCACTAGCCCCATGCCCACAGCACGCACGTGAACCTCTCTCCCTTATCCTCTCCTTGTCCACGAACGCATCGGCTCCTGCCATAGCTCCTCGCTGGTCTTGCCTGCTCCGCCCCGCGTGCTCTGCCCCGGCAACTCTGACCGCGCCCCAGCCTCGCCTCGCCTCCGCCCAGCGCCTGCGCCAGCAACTCCGGCCGCGCCCCGGCCTCGCCTCGCCTCCGCCCCGCGTCTGCGCCAGCAACTCCGGCCACGCCCCGTCCTCGCCTCGCCTACGCCCCGCGGCAGCGCCCGCAACTCCGGCCATGCTCCGGTATCGCCTCGCCTCCACCTCGCGCGGCCTTGAGCTGGTCGTCGCCCCGCGGCTGCCCCGCCTCCTCCGCCCCAGCCAGCAACTCCGGCCGCGCCGCCGGGCTCGTCTTGAGCCGCCGGCTGCCTTGCCTTGTGTCGTTGGCCGCCCAACCTCCACCGGCCGTTCCGTGACAAGGTCTCTACTCGAGCGGCCGAGCGCCTCGCCTCAACCCGTCGGCTGTGCCGCCTCCGACATCGCCTGGCCGGACTTTCGTCTCGCCTGCTTGTCAGTCTTGCGTCGCCGTCCAGTAGCGGTTGTCGTCTCGTCGGACTCGTCGGCGACGAACTCGCCGGACAACAACACTTTGGCTGCTTGGACTCCTCGGACAGTAGCGTAGGGAGCAGAGGAGGTGCGGCTACGTGTAGCTGCTGTTCCATTTTTTTTTGTATAACGGAAATATGGTTACCGTCCGGTACAATAATAACAGACGAAAAATCCATGGCGGACCCACCTATGAACATAATACCTGTATTCTTTACTTTGCCGAGTACTAGCAAAAAAACAGACAGCAAAGCTCTTTGCCGTCCGTCGATAATACGCAGACGGCAAAGCACCTCTTTGCCGAAGAAATGGCTGCCGAGTGCTTTGCCGTCCGCCGACAGACGGCAAAAGGCTTTGCTGTCCGCTTTTCTTATGTTTGCCGACTGCCATGGCAGATGGCAAACGACAGAATTCCAGTAGTGATACTACTCATGCATATGTATCAAGGTAAAGGGAGGTGGAGTTTCACTTGCAGAAGTGCTAGCTTTGACTTGGCTAATCCTGAACTATGAGTACCAGACTTGAGGTAAGAAGCGTACACGAGTCCACTACATCTCTTCAAACAATTACACCACTATGGTTACTTCCTCGACTTCCCCACGAGAAGCACACCATAGCACTCACGCTTATCTTGCGAGTTTTAGAAGTATCCAGTTCAAGTTGTCTAATAATCGAGCACAGCTCTCCAAGCAGTCCTTAACCGCGGACGCGGCTATTCGAATAGTTTTGTTAACCCTGCAGGGGTGTACCGCTACACACACGTGTCATCAGTTACCGCCTTTCGCATGTCACCGTTCAAGAGGTGAAAGCGAGGATGCCACCACAACACTTCGCCCACAGCTCCGTTCTAGTCCAGAGAGTCGCCTATCTGAGGGGGATCCGTATGGAAGTCCGGCCAAGGTTCCAGTACAGCCTCAAACGATGTGTGCAGGGTCCCAAGCCGGTCTTGAAAAGCCGTTCATCCACTTCGCAGACCGTGCCACAGCCCTACCAGAACTCCGAACTACTGCGACTCTTGGGGTTCGAACGGGGTGAGGTACTAGGATGAGAGGGGTCAGTGAGCCCAATGTGTGGTTGTAATCTTCTTCTTGGATCACTACACAAGAACTCGGGCTTAGGGCGGTGTTCAACGAGACAACCCACTGTGTACTCCTACACAGCCTCTCATCGTTCACCTTGTATTAGGGTAGATTCACCAACACGTTTCACTTTCATCAACACCATGTTTATCATCATCCCGACTCACATCATAAGCAACCTCATTGTACCACTAAGCATGCAATAAGCAGTAACAGTTGCAGGGGCCACATGATATCAACCAACTCCTACATCTGCTAGGATTGTGGTTTTCTTACAACTGTGACAAGATGATAGGTCATGCAAAGGATATGGGTTCAACTATGCGATAGAAATGTTATCATGGTGATCATCCTCAATGCATAAGCGAGACATGAGAGGGAAGTGGGATTTTATCGACATGACCAATGGGGGTTTGCTTGCCTTGCTGACGAGGTTTCGATAACGGAGTCTTCAACGAAGGGGGTGATCTCGAGCTCCGGATCCACTTCTATCCGAGCAAACAATAAAACAAAGCATAAATAAGTTGCAATGCTCAAGCACATGATTATTTTGTCAAATGATGTGAAAAGTATTGATGTGATCTAGGTTCCATTTGCAACAAGTTAATTGAAGTTGATTTGAAAGTGAATTCAAATTCAAACTCCAAATGTATTTAAATTGGTCCAAGTTGCATTTGCTAGCATTTGTATTTTGTAAGCTTTTGAAGTGTAGGTGAAATGTAGCATAATTCCATGGTCCAAGTTGCAAAAGTATTTGATTTGAATTTGAAATAATTTCAAATAAACCAAATGACATATGCTACTGGTAACATTTTAAAATCAACTCAAACATAGTTGAAAGTTGCATATTTGGAAAGATAATTTTCTCCTGATCATTTTTCATGTATTATTTGTTCAATTTGGAGTTAATATGAATTTTCTATGAATTTCCAAAGTTTGGGTATTTTCTGGAATTTTCTGGAATTTCTGTAATTAATTAAATCATTTAACTGATTTACTGCGTCAGCCTGACGCCAGGGTGACGTCAGGGGGCTGCTGACGCGTGGGTCCGGCTGTCAGTGGGGGGGGTTAATTAACCTGGTTAGTTAAACTAACCAGGGGTTAGTTAGTGGCCTTGGGCCCACTCGTCAGTGGGGTTAGGGGGTGATTAGGGGTGGGTTTAGGTTTAAGTTCCCGGCGGTTAGCCGCCGGTGGCACGGGCACGGCGGCGGGTTGCCGGAGTGGCCATTCCGGCCACGGGAGAAGGAGGGGAGGGCACTGGGAGGAAGCCCTCTCTCTTCCGCGTCGCGTGCAGCCAACTTGGGCTCACGGGGAGGTTGGTAGCCACGGCTACGACGTCGGAGGCGGCTGCCAGAGCTCTGACTCCGACGGCAAGGCGAAACCAGGCACGGGGATGGAAACTGGAAGCACTGGGAGGTGGCTACGGGCAGTTCGCGTCTAAAGGTGTGAGCTGGAGCTCAAGGAGAGGCTCGGGGCCACGGCTACTTCAAACTTGCGGCGGCCGGAGCTCCGGTTAACGGTGAACTTGCGAGGGAAGGCACGAGGAGATGAACGGAGGGGATCCGGACGCGAAGCAGCTCACCAGGAGTTCGAAGGGAAGCACGGCGAGGTCGGGGAGGTGCTGTCCGGTGAGGAATCCCTCGCCGGAGTTGCTGCGGCCGGCGAGAAGAAATTGATGCTGGCGTCGCTTCGGGTGGGACTTGGCTCGAATCACTGGCGCAGATCGACGAAGTCGACGACGGGGAGCTTCCCGGACACGGTGGCTCGCCGGGAGAGGCACGATGGCCACGTCGGAGCACGAAGGCGGGCTCGGGGGCGCTCGGGCTTTCGCGGTTTTCGCACGGGAGAGAGAGGAGGAGGTCCAGGCGAGGGGGAAAAGGAAGGGGAAGAACACGGGGTCTCCACGATGCTAGAAGGCGGCCGGGGAGCAGCCAGGCAGCTGCCTACCTGCCTGGCCTGGTGGAGAAGACGACCCTGCCCCTTTGGGCTGGGCCACCTCTGCTGGGCCAGGTGGGCCAGGTAAGTGGCTTTCAGCCTTTTTTTTTCTTTCTTTTCTGCTTTCTGTTTTATTTGTTTTGCTCTGAGAAAAAAATACCAAAGCATTTTTAAAAATCCCCAAATTTTTATCTTGGACCTATGTGACATAAAACTAGTCACTCCCAATATTTGAAGATTTTTGGAATTCAAATTATTTGAATCCAAATCAAATAGCATTTAAATTTAATTTCCATGCCTCTGTTTGAATTTTTGAAAAATCCATGAGCATGGGATTGATCCCAAACCATTTTTAAAATGATCAGCACCATTTATAGGAATTTTCCAAAGGTTCAAATGATTTTTGGAAAAAGATTTTTATCTGGCCATTTGATTTAAATTCTCAGGGCTTTTCTTTTCCCCAATTTTGAATTTCTTTTTGAATTTTTGACATGATGCAAGGTAGCACTTGATCCTAGCACATACCTAACTTGGGGTTGTGACAACTCGCCCCCACTCAAAAGAATCTCGTCCTGAGATTCAGAAGTCTGCGGGAGGAAGGAGGGGTACTCGGCACTGAGACGGTCTTCTCTTTCCCACGTGGCTTCTTTCTCTGAGTGATGAGACCACTGAACTTTCAGAAACTTGATCTTCTTTCGGCGAGTGACACGCTCTGCTGAATCAAGAATACGAACAGGGTATTCTCGATAAGAAAGGTCATCTTGTAGATCAAGCGTTTCATGGTCGACTTCGTGGATGGGGTCCTAGAAGCAACGCCTGAGTTGTGACACATGGAATACATCATGTACTCGGGAAAGGTGCGGGGGTAGTTCAAGTTGGTAGGCAACTTCTCCACGTTTAGCAAGAATGCGGAAAGGTCCGATGTAATGTGGGGCCAACTTGCCTTTGATACCGAATCTTTGGGTTCCCTTCAGAGGAGTAACCCGGAGGTAAGCCTTCTCATCCAGATTATAGCTTTCCTTTCTATGATGACGGTCATAGTAGCTTTTCTGACGAGATTGAGCGGCTTTCAATTGATCACGAACAATGCGAACTTGCTCTTCTGCTTCCTTGATCATGTCCGGTCCAAAGAATTGTCTTTCACCGGTTTCTGACCAGTTAAGGGGTGTTCGACATCGTCGTCCATATAGGAGTTCAAAAGGAGCCATGTTCGAACTAGATTGAAAACTATTGTTATAAGCAAATTCGGCAAATGGAAGAGACTTCTCCCAATTCTTTCCAAAAGATATAACACAAGCTCTGAGCATGTCTTCAAGAATTTGGTTAACCCTTTCGACTTGACCGCTAGATTGAGGGTGGAAAGCCGTACTAAAGGAGAGATGAGTTCCCATAGCACGTTGGAAGCTTCCCCAAAATCTAGAGGTGAAAAGGCTACCACGATCAGAATTGATTTCCAAAGGAACACCGTGAAGAGACACAATTCTAGAGACATACAAGTCCGCTAACTGGCTACCAGTTATAGACTCGCGAACCGGAAGGAAGTGAGCAACTTTGGAAAGCCTATCTATGACAACGAAGATGGCATCGTTTCCTTTCTGGGTTTTTGGAAAGCCGGTGATGAAGTCCATACCGACTTTGTCCCATTTCCACTCTGGAATAGGTAAAGGTTGAAGAGTGCCAGCAGGTCTTTGATGTTCTGCCTTAATGCAACGACAAACATCACATTCGGCAACAAATTGAGCAATGTCTCTCTTCATCCTAGTCCACCAAAATCTCTAGCGTAGATCTCGGTACATTTTCGTGCTACCGGGATGAATCGAGAGAGGTGTGTCATGGGCTTCTTTGAGGATGAGTTGCCTTAGTTCCCTATTCTTAGGTACTACCAAACGATTTCCAAAGAATATCGTTCCTTTACTATCTGTGGAGAAACATTTCGCAACTCCCCTAGCAATGTTCTCCTTGATCCGGCGTACACCTCGTGCACGTCTTTGGGCAACTATGATTTGATCCTCAAGGCTTGGTTTCGCAACCAAGTTGAAAAGAGATCCACGAGGAACAATCTCGAGATTAAGCTTTCGAAATTCCTCATGAAGAAGTGGTTGATACTGCTGTAACATGAGGTTGTTACAGTACGACTTACGACTTAGTGCATCAGCCATGACATTCGCTTTGCCTGGGGTGTAAGAAATTACTACGTCGTAATCTTTTATCAACTCAATCCAGCGTCTTTGCCTGAGATTAAGATCTGGCTGGGTGAAAATGTATTTGAGGCTTTGGTGGTCGGAATAAATCTCACAACGATTACCAAGGAGGTAATGTCGCGA
Source organism: Bromus sterilis (assembly GCA_950022295.1). Taxonomy (NCBI): domain Eukaryota; kingdom Viridiplantae; phylum Streptophyta; class Magnoliopsida; order Poales; family Poaceae; genus Bromus; species Bromus sterilis. The sequence goes on from OX465595.1 coordinate 93,869,159, forward strand.
AGTTGTTAGGGCATGAACTACGGCAGCGAGTTCAAGTTCATGGGTAGGATAGTTCTCTTCATTTGGCCGCAACTGGCGTGAAGCATAAGCTACCACATGTCGATCTTGCAGAAGTATGCATCCTAACCCTTTCCGTGAACCATCACAATAGATCTCGAAATCCTTTTTGGTGTCTGGAGGTGCAAGTTCGGGTGCAGAAGTCAATCTTCTTTTTAGCTCTTGAAAGCTTTCCTCGCACTTGGGAGTCCATAGGAATTTCTTATCTGTCTTGAGGAGTTCAGTAAGAGGCTTTGCAACTTTAGAGATGTTCTCGACGAAGCGACGGCAATAGCTGGCTAGGCCAAGAAAACTCCTAACGTGCTTAACCGATTCAGGTGGAGTCCAGTCAAGGACGGCCTGAACTCTCTCGGGATTCACAGCAATGCCTTTTGCAGAAATCACGTGGCCTAAGTAGGTCACTTCTGGTAGCCAAAATTCACACTTGGAGAATTTAGCATACAGGCGATGCTCTCTAAGTTTCATCAATACCAGCCTTAGGTGTTCGGCATGTTCTTCTTCATTCTTCGAGTATATAAGGATGTCATCGAGGTAAACCATGACGAACTGGTCCAAATACTCCATGAAGATCGAATTCATCATGCGTGGGAAAGTGGCGGGGGCATTGGTTAAACCAAAGGACATGACGGTGTACTTGTAAAGACCATAACGAGTAGTAAAAGCCGTTTTTGGAATGTCCTCGTTTCGGATTTTGATTTGATGATAACCTAATCTTAAATCCATCTTGGAGAAGACAGAGGATCCAGCAAGTTGATCATAAAGATCATTGATCCTGGGCAGTGGATACTTGTTCTTTATCGTCACTAGATTTAGCGGGCGATAGTCTACGCACATCCTTTCTGTTCCATCTTTCTTCGTTACGAACAGAACGGGGCAACCCCATGGCGATGAGCTAGGGCGGATGAAGCCTTTTTCCAAAAAAGCTTCCAGTTGGGTTTTAAGCTCAACTAACTCACGTGGGGCCATTTTGTATGGGCGTCTAGAAATTGGTGCGGTTCCTGGGGCAGGATCCACTATGAATTCTACACATCTGTCGGGTGGCATTCCCGGCAGTTCTTCAGGAAAGACATCCGGGAAGTCACGAACCACCGGAACATCTTCAAGGTCGGGAATGTCAGATCCCTCTGTTAGGTATGTGCTAGGGTTAGCTAGTACCTTTGCATCATGTCAAAATTTCAAAAGAAATCTTGGAAATCAAATTCAAAATCAAAATGGGAGAAGGAACACCCCCAGATGAATTAATTCAAAAGGCCAGATAAAAATATTTTCCAAAAATTCATGTTAGAGTTTTGAAAAGTCTTATAAATGAGTGTGATCACATATCAAGTGATGTGGGACCCACCCATGCTCATAGATTTTTGAAATATTCAAACAGTACCTTGGAAATAAAGAATTCCCCCTATTTGATTTAAAATTCAAATCATTTGAATTTTAAAAATGTTGAAAGTTTATGAGTGGCTAGTCCATATTATTATGAGGCCACATAAAAGTTTTCAGCATTTAATAAAATGGTTTGGTATTTTTATCAGAGCCAAAACAAATTACAGAAAAAGAAAGGAAAGATTAAACAGAGGAAAAAGGAAAAACTTACCTCCCGCCAGGGGCGAGGCCCACCTCTCCAGCCGGCCCAACCCACCTGGACCCTCCCCTGTCGTCTTCCTCCCCACGCCCCGAAGCTGCTCGGTGGAATGCATGCAGCACTCCACCGACGCCGCCGACGAGCCCTGGCCACCTCCTGCTTCCCCCTCGCCACCTCTTCACGCCTGGAGACGCCCAGAAGGCCACCGCATCCATTCCACCTCTCCCTGGACCTCCTCCCCCTCTCCTCTTCGCGAGTTCATCGATGTCCGAGAGCTCACCGGAGCGCACCGCCGTGGAAACCCGTGGCCACCTTCCTCCTCAGCCGCTGCCACCTTGCCCCGGACGCGCGCCATCGTCGTCTTCATCGCCGTGTGCAAGAAATCGAAGCCAGGAGCCCCGAGCACGACGTCCTCTTCACCGAGCCGCCGCTGAACCCGCAAGAGCTCGTCGTCAATTCCGCCGCAGCCACAGCTCCTCCGGCTTCCTCGAGTCCGTCTCTGCAACCAGGGTGAGCAGGCGCGCTTTTCCCCTCATCTTGCCGCTTGAATCCGTGCCCGAATCGTGATTCCGACGAGGTCCGAGACCAAGCACCGCCGCTCGTCGTCGAAGTCATTCACCAGAGCCCCCGTTTGACCCCTGGATGGCTCCACTAGCTCCGCACACACCCCAGCTTCTTTTCCATGCTCTCGGTGTCCAAATCCGTGCACGAATTGAAGAACCCGACGAGTTCCGTGCCGACTTCCGCCGCCGCTCGTCGCCGATGACGTTCCGGTGATCCCCGTGGCCCCCTGATGCCACCACTCGATGCGGACGACCTCAAGGAGCAGGTCCATGCCCTCCAGGCCCCTCCCCGTGCCCTAGAACCCAACTCCGGCGAGTCTCCGGCAGGATTCCGGCGACTTCACGGCGAGCCCACCTTTAGCCCCCCCTAATGACCCTGTTAAGCTTAACCCAGTGGCTGACAGGTGGGGCCAGCCACTAATTAACCCCTCGGGTTAATTTTAATCAGGGGATTAACCCCCTCTGTGGATGATAGGTGGGACCCCTTGTCAGTTTGACTCGGGTCAAACCCCCTGACGTCATGCTGATGTCACAGTGACGCAGTAAATGAATTTCCAGAAAATAAATGGTTTAATTAAATCCAGAAATTCCAGAAAATACCCCAAACTTTGGAAATTCATAGAAAATTCATATTAACTCCAAATTGGACAAATAATATATGAAAAATGATCAGGAGAAAATTATCTTTCCAAATATGCAACTTTCAACTCTGTTTGAGTTGAATTTAAAATGGGACCAGTATCATATATCATTTGCTTTATTTGAATTTATTTCAAATTCAAACCAAATGATTTTGCCACTTGGACCATGAATTTATGTTGCAAATCAACCACACTTCAGAGGCATATCATACACATTGAAGTTAATTCAAATTGACCAAACTATATCATGTATAACTTGGTTAAGGTTGATTTCAAATGTGGATTTGAATTTGCATTTTAAAAATGCAATATATTCCACTTAAATGGAATTGCCTCACACATCAAACTTGTACTTCAAGATTAAACATTCTATCATGTGCTTGAGCATTGCATTCATATTGATTGTTACTTGTACTTGCTTGTCGAGTAGAGGTTGAACCGGAGCAAGAGGTCACCCCCTTCGCTGAAGATCCAGAGCCCGAATCTCGTCAGCAAGGCAAGAAAAACCTCATTGATCATGTCGATAAAATCCCACTTCCCTCTCATGTCTCGCTTATGCATTGTATAGGATGATCACCATGTTACGATTCTACCGCATAGATGAACCCATTCCTTTGCATGACCTATCTCTTGTCACAGTAGTAAGCAAACCACAATCCTAGCAAATGTAGGAGTTGAATGATATCATGTGGCCCCTGCAAATGTTATCGCTTATTGCATGCTTAGTATGATACCCTGTTGTTACTGTGATGTGAGTCGGGATGGTAGTGATCATGTTGATGCTGGTAGAAAAGTGTTGGTGAATCGACCCTAATACAAGGTGAACGATGAGAGGCTGTGTAGGAGTACACGGTGGGTTGTCTCGTTGAACACCGCCCTAAGTCCGAGTTCTTGTGTGGTGATCCAAGATGAAGAGTACAACCACACATTGGGCTCACTGACCCCTCTCGACTTAATAACTCATCCCTTTCGATGTCCAGATGTCGCAGTAGTTCGGAGTTCTGGTAGGCTTGTGGCCTGGATGCTAAGTGAGAGAACGGCTCATCCGAGACCGGCTTACGCACCACGCACACATCGCTTGGGTCCACTTCGGTAAACCGGCCGGGTTCACGATTGTGGTAGCCAACCCAAGTAGGCGGCTTTCTTGGACTAGATAGGCTATGAGATAACAGTTGTGGTGAGCATCCTCGCTGGCACCCCTTGAATGGTGTCGAGATCAAAAGCGGTAAATGATGGTCATGTGTGTGTAGCGGTACACCCTTGCAAGGATAACAAAACTATTCGAATAGCCGCGTCCGCGGTTATGGACTACTTGGAAAGCTTAGCTTGATTATTAGATAACTTGAACCGGATACTTCTAAAACACATCAAGATAAGTGTGAGTGCTATGGCGTGCTTTCTCGTGGGGAAGTCGAGAAAGGCACCATAGTGGTGTATTGGTTGGTGAAAGTAGTGGACTCGTGTACGCTTCTTACCTCAAAGTCTGGTACTCGTAGTTCAGGATTAGCTAAGTCAAAGCTGGCATTTCTGCAAGTGAACCCCACCTCCCTTTTCCTTGATACATGTGCATGAGTAGTATAGCTCCTATGTAAGTCTTGCTGAGTACGCCTTTGTACTCACGTTTGCTTAATCTATGTTTTAGATGACGCCACTGACCCTGAAGGTGGCTTCTTCATCGAGCTGGACGACTGACGTTAAGCTAGTCTAGTCCCAGTCAGCAGACTGGTTCCCTCGTGGAGGGCTTTGTGTTTGAATAAGGCTTCTTAAGCCATTTGTTAAACTTGTCTGTACTCAGACATAATTTGCTTCCATTCTGTGTTGTAATGTTGGATCACATGTATGTGATCTCTGTGTGTACTCTATAAGAGTTATAAATAAAATGTACACTTTGTAGAGAATTGCAATGGTACCTGCTGTTCATGCAAGGCATGTGTGCTGCGTGTATGTTTATAACATGCATGTCTTTGTATGGGTTTTCGAGACCTTAGTTGTGTTCTGGCTGGCGGTCTTTCATACACCAAGTGGCCCTTAGATGTGCGCAGCTTGGGGCATCGCGATGCGATTGTCTGAGACTTTGTCTCATGCACACTTTGTGGTATGATCGAGCCCGCCCTAGACCTCGACTAAGTGATCGGGCTGGAGTAAGTCTATGTAAGAGTCTACAGATAGTCGATAGTATGGTTGAGGCGACTTGTCTTTGAATATGGGAGTTCACCACCCATATCAGTAGACTTGTGTGCGTACGATGAGGACCCATTACAGTTGATCATCCGGCCTGGATGGGATGCCCCTCACGTACGATGCTCTCCGAGAATGTTCAGTGCTTGGCCTTGTCTGCTTAGACAAGTGGGTGCGGTTCTCGGCTCTCCATATGCCTATGTCTTAACTGTACTTGCATACGCTAACCCCGGGTCCCGACAGACTTGGTATCAGAGCAGGACTGACTGTAGGACTAGTAGCCTTGGCCGAAGTTGAGTCTAGCTTGCTATAGTTATATAGTTACTCTGGGTATATAAGGGAACAACGTAAGGCTTCATTTTTCTCCTTACCCCCTTCGTTCTGAGTTCTGAGTCACCCTCATCTTACTCTACGGGAAGATAGGACTAGGCTCTCCTCTGTCTTATTAGCATATCTCGTTGATTGCTTCCTTATAGCCGTAGGAAAGTTGTGTCCAGGTTTTTCTAGCATTGTTGTAATGCTGATTTCTTGCATCGTATTATGTAAGTGCTGTTTTCATGATTGAAAGAAATTGTCATTTCTTACAATTACAGCCGTTATGCTGTCCGGGTCATTCCAGGTTTATCTCATAATCTGATGCATTTGCAAACTCTTGCTTTCTGTTTCAGATGGCAAATCTTCCCCCTCGGCAGATTGTTCGTTTGACCAGGTGCCTCGGTGTGCGTGGCCATCCCGCCACGTTGATCGAGATGATGTCCTACGTGGGATATCGATGGTACCCTGAGTACACCATCGAGGAGCAGTTCCACGACTTCAACCAGACGCAGTTTCACTGCATTGTCCGGATCTACCCGCACCACGTTGGAGTCACCCAGCCTATCCACTTTGGACATGGCATTGGTGTTACCGAGAACATGGCTGTGCAGGATGCTGCATATTCATGTATTACCCTGCTGAGAGAGGAGCACACCTTGCTGAGAGAGACTTCTTTCCGCTATATCCCTGCTGCACTTCCAGGAGAAGAGGGATATTACACCGGACTCTACTCAGATCACTCCGCAGAGGATCCAGCACTCCAGGTGACTGCTAGGTTTGCTAGTGACAGAGATCGTGATGCACGCGCTCTCCGTTTTGAGCTCCACGCTACTCGTGTTCGTCTGTACCGAGAACTGACGCTCTTGGCACCCTTTGTGAGCGTGGGATCAGTGGAGTACGATGCGATCTATCCAGTGAGGACCCAGATGCCTTCTCGAGTTGCTTGGCCCGAGATTGGAGGAATTTTTACACCCCGTGGTCCTTTGCTTCCACCCTACACTGGACCTAGGCCCCATCCTTGCCCAAATGGATATCAGGGTCCACAAGCCTCCGTGTTTTCCGATGGTCACCTCCAGCTACCGGGATACGCGGGTAACTTCTATGAGGATTACTATGGAGATGGAGATGAGTGAGACCGCCTGTGGTCTTACTTAGTGAGAATGTAGTAGTATCCTAGTATATTGTAAGCAAGGTGTCTAAGTTCCAGAGGCTTAGATAAATAATGTATAGGAAGTCAGAGTGCCTCTGAAGGATGTATTATCTTCATCACGTTTGTATTAGCTTGGTGCTTGTACTAAAACGTTGTATGGTTTGTATGACAGCTTGTGAATATATGGCTTGTATGCTTTATCACCATGTTGTCAAGATGATTACTTCCTTTGCTCTGTAATCCTTCCAGTACTTCAATACCTTGATTAGACTCTTCAACTCAACTCTGTTTGACTTTGGTTTTTCACCTCAGGATGTCTCAAGGAACTCGTGGCCAGGTTGGTCGTAACCAAGGTCGTGGGAACAATCAGGAGGAAGACAACCTTCCACCCCCACCCACGATGGCCCAATTTCTGATGGAGGTCGAGAGGAACCGCCGTGACTCTCACCACCTACTGGAAGTCATCGCACGCAACACCACTCAGCAGCGCAATGAGCTGGTGTCTCTGAACGACTTCATCCGGCTTCATCCCCCGGTTTTCCGTTACTCCACCGAGCCCCTTGACGCCGATGACTGGCTTCGCAGCATCGAGAGGAAGCTCCAAGCCAGCCATGTTGCAGATGGCGACAAGGTCAATTATGCCACCTATCACCTCGAAGGTGCAGCAAGCTCTTGGTGGGAGAACTTCCTGAATATGCGCCCAGTTGGACAACCTGCATCTTGGGAGGAGTTCTGTACCTCTTTCCGCGAGCACCACATTCCCAAAGGTCTCATGGACCGCAAACGTGAGGAATTCTGTAACCTCACCCAAGGCAGAAGAACAGTTGACGAGTTCAGTCGTGAGTTCAACCGACTTGCTCGTTATGCCACTGAAGAAGTCTCCACCGACTCCAAGAAACAAGAGAGGTTCTGTCGTGGCCTCAACACCGGACTTCGTCGTGAGCTCAACCTCCATGACTTTGCCACATTCCAGGTCCTTGTCAACAAAGCCATCAAGGCAGAGGACATGAACACCCCCAACGATTTCCGCAAACACCCTAGAGAGGTAGGTTCATCCAGCTCTGGTTCCCAGAAACGCAAGATCTGGATCCCAAATAGCATGTTCCGCCAGAACAACCCCCCCAGGTCATCCTATGTGACGCCTCGTCCACCCACCCAGTTCCACCCAGCTCCACCAAATAACCCAGCTCCACGCACTGTTTTCGGAGCTTGCTACAAGTGTGGTCAGGCAGGCCACTATTCTCGCGAGTGCCCCCAAAACCAGATCCAGCACCAGAATGCTCCACCACGTGCCAGAGGCAACAACAACAACAACAATGGTCGTGGCAAGCCACCTCAGAAGGTCTACACCGCCAAACCCGCTCCTCCCGCCAATCGTGGACGTCTGAATCAGATTGCCGCCGAAGAGACTGACGACACCACTGACGTCATTCTTGGTACGCTCCCAGTCAATTTTGTTCCTACTTCCGTTCTTTTCGACCCAGGAGCATCTCATTCATTCATGTCGGAAAGTTATGCACTTCGTCATGAGTTTCCCTTTGTTGAATTGTCCACCCCAATGATTATTCAAACTCCAGGGTCAAGATGGCAAACTAGTAGAGTGAGCCATGGTAATCAAATAGCAATTGAGGGTTTAGTATTCCTTGCTTCACTCATAGCCCTCAAGTCTTCAGACATTGATGTCATCCTTGGCATGGATTGGCTATCAAGACAGAATGCCTATCTGGATTGCAAAGGCAAATCCGTGAAACTCACCCACCCTTCAGGCACAACCGTTAACTATACCTCACCCAGAACAAGAACCCAAGTGCATTCTTTGAATGTACTTCCCCTTCCCGAACTTGAAGATATTCCGGTGGTTCGTGACTTCCCGGATGTTTTTCCTGAAGAGCTGCCGGGCATGCCACCCGAAAGGTGTGTAGAGTTTATAGTGGATCTTGTTCCAGGAACCGCACCAATTTCCAAACGCCCATATAAAATGGCCCCACATGAGTTAGCTGAGCTAAAAACCCAACTTGATGCTTCGTTGGCAAAAGGCTTCATCCGCCCTAGCTCATCGCCATGGGGTTGCCCCGTTCTGTTCGTGAAGAAGAAAGATGGAACAGAAAGGATGTGCGTAGACTATCGCCCGCTAAATTTAGCAACGATAAAGAACAAATACCCACTGCCCAGGATCAATGATCTTTATGATCAACTTGCAGGATCCGCTGTCTTCTCCAAGATGGACTTGAGATTAGGTTATCATCAGATCCGAATCCGAAACGAGGACATCCCCAAAACTGATTTTACTACTTGTTATGGTCTTTACGAGTACACCGTCATGTCCTTTGGTTTAACCAATGCCCCCGCCACATTCTCACGCTTGATGAATTCGATCTTCATGGAGTACCTAGATAAATTTGTTGTAGTTTATCTTGATGATATTCTCATCTACTCGAAGAACGAAGGAGATCATGCCGAACACTTAAGGTTGGTATTGATGAAACTTAGAGAGCATCGCCTGTACGCTAAATTCTCCAAGTGTGAATTCTGGCTACCAGAAGTGACCTACTTAGGCCACGTGATTGCTGCAAAAGGCATTGCTGTGAATCCCGAGAGAGTTCAGGCCGTCCTTGACTGGACTCCACCTGAATCGGTTAAGCAAGTTAGAAGTTTTCTTGGCCTAGCCAGCTATTGCCGACGCTTCGTCGAGAACTTTTCTAAAGTTGCAAAGCCTCTAACTGATCTCCCCAAGAAAGATAAGAAATTCTTATGGACTCCCAAGTGCGAGGAAAGCTTTCAAGAGCTAAAAAGAAGATTGACTTCCGCACCCGTACTTGCACCTCCAGACACCAAAAGGGATTTCGAGATCTATTGTGATGCATCACGGCAAGGTTTAGGATGCATACTTCTGCAAGATCGACATGTGGTAGCTTATGCTTCACGCCAGTTGCGGCCACATGAAGAGAACTATCCTACCCATGACCTTGAACTCGCTGCCGTAGTTCATGCTCTAACAACTTGGCGACATTACCTCCTTGGTAATCGTTGTGAGATCTTTTCCGACCACCAAAGCCTCAAATATATTTTCACCCAGCCAGATCTTAATCTCAGGCAAAGACGCTGGATTGAGTTGATAAAAGATTACGACGTAGCAATTTCTTACACCCCAGGCAAAGCCAATGTCATGGCTGATGCACTAAGTCGTAAGTCGTACTGTAACAACCTCATGTTACAGCAGTATCAACCCCTTCTTCATCAGGACTTTCGCAAGCTCAACCTTGAGATTGTTCCTCATAACTATCTTTCAACCTTGGTGGCGAAACCAACTCTTGAGGATCAAATTATAGTTGCCCAAAGGCGTGCACGAGGTGTTCGCCGGATCAAGGAGAACATTGCTAGCGGAGTTGCTAAATGTTTCTCCACAGATAGCAACGGAACGGTATTCTTTGAAAATCGTTTGGTAGTGCCTAAGAATAGGGAACTAAGGCAACTCATCCTCAAAGAAGCCCATGACACACCCCTCTCAATTCATCCCGGTAGCACAAAAATGTACCGAGATCTACGCCAGAGATTTTGCTGGAGTAGGATGAAGAGAGACATTGCTCAATTTGTCGCCGAATGTGATGTTTGTCGTCGCATTAAGGCAGAACATCAAAGACCTGCTGGTACACTTCAACCTTTGTCTATTCCCGAGTGGAAATGGGACAAAGTCGGTATGGATTTCATCACCGGCTTTCCAAGAACCCAAAAAGGAAACAATGCCATCTACATTGTCATAGATAGGCTTTCCAAAGTTTCTCACTTCCTTCCGGTTCGCGAGTCTATAACTGCTAGCCAGTTAGCAGACTTTTACATCTCCAGAATTGTATCCCTTCACGGTGTTCCTTTGGAGATCAATTCTGATCGCGGTAGCCTTTTCACCTCTAGATTTTGGGAAAGCTTCCAACGTGCTCTGGGAACTCATCTCTCCTTTAGTACGGCTTTCCATCCTCAATCTAGCGGTCAAGTCGAAAGGGTTAACCAAATTCTTGAAGACATGCTCAGAGCTTGTGTTATCTCATTCGGAAAGGATTGGGAGAATTCTCTTCCATATGCCGAATTTGCTTATAACAACAGTTTTCAATCTAGTCTGAACATGGCTCCTTTTGAACTCCTTTATGGACGACGATGTCGAACACCTTTAAACTGGTCTGAAACCAGTGAAAGACAATTCTTTGGACCGGATATGATCAAGGAAGCAGAAGATCAAGTTCGCATTGTTCGTGATCAATTGAAAGCAGCTCAGTCTCGTCAGAAAAGCTACTATGATCGTCATCATAGGCAAGAGAGCTACAATCTGGATGAGAAGGCTTACCTCCGGGTTACTCCTCTGAAGGGAACCCAACGTTTCGGTATCAAAGGCAAGTTGGCCCCACGTTACATCGGACCTTTCCGCATTATTGCTAAACGTGGAGAAGTTGCCTACCAACTTGAACTACCTCCGCACCTTTCCCGAGTACACGATGTATTCCATGTATCCCAACTCAGGCGTTGCTTCAAGGACCCCATCCGCGACCATGAAACGCTTGATCTCCAAGATGACCTTTCTTATCGAGAATACCCCGTTCATATTCTTGATTCAGCAGAGCGTGTCACTCGTCGTCAGAAGATTAGGTTTCTGAAAGTGCAATGGTCACACCACTCTGAAAGAGAAGCCACGTGGGAAAGAGAAGACCGTCTCAGTGCCGAGTACCCCACTTTCCTCATAAATCCATCTTGGAGAAGACAGAGGATCCAGCAAGTTGATCATAAAGATCATTGATCCTGGGCAGTGGATACTTGTTCTTTATCGTCACTAGATTTAGCGGGCGATAGTCTACGCACATCCTTTCTGTTCCATCTTTCTTCGTTACGAACAGAACGGGGCAACCCCATGGCGATGAGCTAGGGCGGATGAAGCCTTTTTCCAAAAAAGCTTCCAGTTGGGTTTTAAGCTCAACTAACTCACGTGGGGCCATTTTGTATGGGCGTCTAGAAATTGGTGCGGTTCCTGGGGCAGGATCCACTATGAATTCTACACATCTGTCGGGTGGCATTCCCGGCAGTTCTTCAGGAAAGACATCCGGGAAGTCACGAACCACCGGAACATCTTCAAGGTCGGGAATGTCAGATCCCTCTGTTAGGTATGTGCTAGGGTTAGCTAGTACCTTTGCATCATGTCAAAATTTCAAAAGAAATCTTGGAAATCAAATTCAAAATCAAAATGGGAGAAGGAACACCCCCAGATGAATTAATTCAAAAGGCCAGATAAAAATATTTTCCAAAAATTCATGTTAGAGTTTTGAAAAGTCTTATAAATGAGTGTGATCACATATCAAGTGATGTGGGACCCACCCATGCTCATAGATTTTTCAAATATTCAAACAGTACCTTGGAAATAAAGAATTCCCCCTATTTGATTTAAAATTCAAATCATTTGAATTTTAAAAATGTTGAAAGTTTATGAGTGGCTAGTCCATATTATTATGAGGCCACATAAAAGTTTTCAGCATTTAATAAAATGGTTTGGTATTTTTATCAGAGCCAAAACAAATTACAGAAAAAGAAAGGAAAGATTAAACAGAGGAAAAAGGAAAAACTTACCTCCCGCCAGGGGCGAGGCCCACCTCTCCAGCCGGCCCAACCCACCTGGACCCTCCCCTGTCGTCTTCCTCCCCACGCCCCGAAGCTGCTCGGTGGAATGCATGCAGCACTCCACCGACGCCGCCGACGAGCCCTGGCCACCTCCTGCTTCCCCCTCGCCACCTCTTCACGCCTGGAGACGCCCAGAAGGCCACCGCATCCATTCCACCTCTCCCTGGACCTCCTCCCCCTCTCCTCTTCGCGAGTTCATCGACGTCCGAGAGCTCACCGGAGCGCACCGCCGTGGAAACCCGTGGCCACCTTCCTCCTCAGCCGCTGCCACCTTGCCCCGGACGCGCGCCGTCGTCGTCTTCATCGCCGTGTGCAAGCAATCGAAGCCAGGAGCCCCGAGCACGACGTCCTCTTCACCGAGCCGCCGCTGAACCCGCAAGAGCTCGTCGTCGATTCCGCCGCAGCCACAGCTCCTCCGGCTTCCTCGAGTCCGTCTCTGCAACCAGGGTGAGCAGGCGCGCTTTTCCCCTCATCTTGCCGCTTGAATCCGTGCCCGAATCGTGATTCCGACGAGGTCCGAGACCAAGCGCCGCCGCTCGTCGTCGAAGTCATTCACCAGAGCCCCCGTTTGACCCCTGGATGGCTCCACTAGCTCCGCACACACCCCAGCTTCTTTTCCATGCTCTCGGTGTCCAAATCCGTGCACGAATTGAAGAACCCGACGAGTTCCGTGCCGACTTCCGCCGCCGCTCGTCGCCGATGACGTTCCGGTGATCCCCGTGGCCCCCTGATGCCACCACTCGATGCGGACGACCTCAAGGAGCAGGTCCATGCCCTCCAGGCCCCTCCCCGTGCCCTAGAACCCAACTCCGGCGAGTCTCCGGCAGGATTCCGGCGACTTCACGGCGAGCCCACCTTTAGCCCCCCCTAATGACCCTGTTAAGCTTAACCCAGTGGCTGACAGGTGGGGCCAGCCACTAATTAACCCCTCGGGTTAATTTTAATCAGGGGATTAACCCCCTCTGTGGATGATAGGTGGAACCCCTTGTCAGTTTGACTCGGGTCAAACCCCCTGACGTCATGCTGATGTCACAGTGACGCAGTAAATGAATTTCCAGAAAAGAAATGGTTTAATTAAATCCAGAAATTCCAGAAAATACCCCAAACTTTGGAAATTCATAGAAAATTCATATTAACTCCAAATTGGACAAATAATATATGAAAAATGATCAGGAGAAAATTATCTTTCCAAATATGCAACTTTCAACTCTGTTTGAGTTGAATTTAAAATGGGACCAGTAGCATATATCATTTGCTTTATTTGAATTTATTTCAAATTCAAACCAAATGATTTTGCCACTTGGACCATGAATTTATGTTGCAAATCAACCACACTTCAGAGGCATATCATACACATTGAAGTTAATTCAAATTGACCAAACTATATCATGTATAACTTGGTTAAGGTTGATTTCAAATGTGGATTTGAATTTGCATTTTAAAAATGCAATATATTCCACTTAAATGGAATTGCCTCACACATCAAACTTGTACTTCAAGATTAAACATTCTATCATGTGCTTGAGCATTGCATTCATATTGATTGTTACTTGTACTTGCTTGTCGAGTAGAGGTTGAACCGGAGCAAGAGGTCACCCCCTTCGCTGAAGATCCAGAGCCCGAATCTCGTCAGCAAGGCAAGAAAAACCTCATTGATCATGTCGATAAAATCCCACTTCCCTCTCATGTCTCGCTTATGCATTGTATAGGATGATCACCATGTTACGATTCTACCGCATAGATGAACCCATTCCTTTGCATGACCTATCTCTTGTCACAGTAGTAAGCAAACCACAATCCTAGCAAATGTAGGAGTTGAATGATATCATGTGGCCCCTGCAAATGTTATCGCTTATTGCATGCTTAGTATGATACCCTGTTGTTACTGTGATGTGAGTCGGGATGGTAGTGATCATGTTGATGCTGGTAGAAAAGTGTTGGTGAATCGACCCTAATACAAGGTGAACGATGAGAGGCTGTGTAGGAGTACACGGTGGGTTGTCTCGTTGAACACCGCCCTAAGTCCGAGTTCTTGTGTGGTGATCCAAGATGAAGAGTACAACCACACATTGGGCTCACTGACCCCTCTCGACTTATTAACTCATCCCTTTCGATGTCCAGATGTCGCAGTAGTTCGGAGTTCTGGTAGGCTTGTGGCCTGGATGCTAAGTGAGAGAACGGCTCATCCGAGACCGGCTTACGCACCACGCACACATCGCTTGGGTCCACTTCGATAAACCGGCCGGGTTCACGATTGTGGTAGCCAACCCAAGTAGGCGGCTTTCTTGGACTAGATAGGCTATGAGATAACAGTTGTGCAAGGATAACAAAACTATTCGAATAGCCGCGTCCGCGGTTATGGACTACTTGGAAAGCTTAGCTTGATTATTAGATAACTTGAACCGGATACTTCTAAAACACATCAAGATAAGTGTGAGTGCTATGGCGTGCTTTCTCGTGGGGAAGTCGAGAAAGGCACCATAGTGGTGTATTGGTTGGTGAAAGTAGTGGACTCATGTACGCTTCTTACCTCAAAGTCTGGTACTCGTAGTTCAGGATTAGCTAAGTCAAAGCTGGCATTTCTGCAAGTGAACCCCACCTCCCTTTTCCTTGATACATGTGCATGAGTAGTATAGCTCCTATGTAAGTCTTGCTGAGTACGCCTTTGTACTCACGTTTCCTTAATCTATGTTTTAGATGACGCCACTGACCCTGAAGGTGGCTTCTTCATCGAGCTGGACGACTGACGTTAAGCTAGTCTAGTCCCAGTCAGCAGACTGGTTCCCTCGTGGAGGGCTTTGTGTTTGAATAAGGCTTCTTAAGCCATTTGTTAAACTTGTCTGTACTCAGACATAATTTGCTTCCGTTCTGTGTTGTAATGTTGGATCACATGTATGTGATCTCTGTGTGTACTCTATAAGAGTTATAAATAAAATGTACACTTTGTAGAGAATTGCAATGGTACCTACTGTTCATGCAAGGCATGTGTGCTGCGTGTATGTTTATAACATGGATGTCTTTGTATGGGTTTTCGAGACCTTAGTTGTGTTCTGGCTGGCGGTCTTTCATACACCAAGTGGCCCTTAGATGTGCGCAGCTTGGGGCATCGCGATGCGATTGTCTGAGACTTTGTCTCATGCACACTTTGTGGTATGATCGAGCCCGCCCTAGACCTCGACTAAGTGATCGGGCTGGAGTAAGTCCATGTAAGAGTCTAGAGATAGTCGATAGTATGGTTGAGGGGACTTGTCTTTGAATATGGGAGTTCACCACCCATATCAGTAGACTTGTGTGCGTACGATGAGGACCCATTACAGTTGATCATCCGGCCTGGATGGGATGCCCCTCACGTACGATGCTCTCCGAGAATGTTCAGTGCTTGGCCTTGTCTGCTTAGACAAGTGGGTGCGGCTCTCGGCTCTCCATATGCCTATGTCTTAACTGTACTTGCATACGCTAACCCCGGGTCCCGACAGGGAAGGGGAAGCACATTCAAATAATGCACTTGGGTTATTGTTCTTGGTGAGGTGTAATCTATTGTCTGGCCTGAAGGATGTGTAAGTCTAACTTACTTGGCTTTACAATCAAGAAAATCAGTCTTGATAACCAATCCATACCAAGGATGACATCAATGTCTGAAGACTTGAGGGCTATGAGTGAAGCAAGGAATACTAAACCCTCAATTGCAATTTGATTACCATGGCTTACTCTATTAGTTTGCCGCTTGGAACCAGGAGTTTGAATGATCATAGGGGTGAACATTTCTTCAAAGGATACATCATGTCGAAGTGCATAACTTTCCGACATGAATGAGTGAGATGCTCCTGGATCGAAAAGGACAGAAGTGGGAACAAAATTGACTGGGAGCGTACCAAGAATGACGTCAGAAGTACTATCAGTTTCCTCAGTTGAGATTTGGTTCACACGTCCAAGATTTTCTGAGGTGGATGGCTTAGCGGTCGGAACCTTCGGGGTTGGCTTGGCACGAACAGTGGGGTTTCCTTTGGCATGGGGTGGAGCATTTTTGTTGACGGGGCACTCACGAGAATAATGACCAGGCTGGCCACATCTAAAGCAGGCTCCAAAGATAGTGCGGGGAGCTGGGTTGTTTGGTGGAGCTGGCGGACGAGGCGGCACAAGGGATGGCCTCGGTGGGTTGTTTTGGTGGATAAAACTGTTAGGAATCCAGATCATACGCTTCTGAGGGCGTGAACTGGAAGAAGGGGCAACCTCAAGAGCATGCTTGCGAGACTTCTCGAAAACTTCATTGCCATGCTCAGCTCTGAAGGATCTGTTGACTAAATCCTCAAAGGTGGCAAATTCGATGAGGTTGAGATCATGACGAAGGATGGGGCTGAGTCCCTTGCGGAACCTTGCCTGCTTTCTGGCATCGGTGGTGATCTCATCTTGGGCATACCGAGCAAGACAGTTGAATTCTCTCACATACTCATGGATGGACATCTCTCCTTGATTAAGATTGCAGAACTCTTCCTTCTTGCGCTCCATCAACTCATCCAGAATGTGGTACCCTCGAAAGGCAACACAGAACTCCTGCCAAGTCACTACGTGACCATCTGGCTGCATTGCAACATGGTTCTCCCACAACTGAAGAGCAGCACCTTCCAAGAAGTATACCACGAAAACAACTCGGTCATCGGGAGCAACATGTGCAGTGTCAATCTTACGCTCGATGGAACGGAGCCAATCATCAGCTTCAAGGGGCTCATAAGAACATCGGAATACCGGTGGCTTGAGGAGGATGAAGTCCTGAATGCTGACCACCACATTACGATGGTGGGCTGTATTCTGTTCGATGAGCTCCAGAAGGCGTGTTTGATCACGTCTATTCCGCTCGGCTTCCATCATGATTTCCGCCGCAGAAGGCGGGGTTGGAGGTTCATCATCATTTCGATTCCGATCACGGTCTCGATTCCGAAGAACAGCACTACGAGTTCCACCTGACATCCTGTGTGATAAAATCAACAATCATAACAGGTCGTACGATGGAGGCAAGGATAAAAGGATATGATTTCAGAAGGAGAAGACTATAATGCAAAGGCAATGATTCAAAGAAACACGGAACAAATCCGGCAGCATAACGGCTACACCGGGATGGAAAATGAAACAACCTCGAAGAAATTGGACATAACTTCTTCAAGGAACTCAAAATACGGATACTCTGGACAACCACAACAATCCTACGGCTATAAGGACGCAATCAACGAGATGTTCTAATCAGACATAGATGAGCCTAGTCCTATCATCCCGTAGAAAAGATAAGGGTGACATCAGAACTCAGATCGATGAGGGTAAGGAGAAAAAGAAGCCTTACGTTGTTCCCTTATATACCCATAGTAACTATATAACTATAGAAGGCTAGACTCGACTTCGGCCAAGGCTGATAATCCTACGGTCAGTCCTGCTCTGATACCAAGTCTGTCGGGACCCGGGGTTAGCGTATGCAAGCCTCGCTACAACACAATCATATGGAGAGCCGAGAACCGTACCCACTTGTCTAAGCAGACAAGGCCAAGAACAGAACGTTCTCGGAAAGCATCGAACATGAGGGGCATCCCATCCAGGCCGGATGATCAACTGAAATGGGTCCTCATCGTCCGCACACAAGTATAAATGATATGGGTGGTGAACTCCCATACTCATAGACAAGTCGCCTCAACCATACTATCGATTGTATTATAACCCTTACATAGACTTACTCCAGCCCGATCACTTAGTCGGGGTCTAGGGCGGGCTCGATCATACATCAAAGTTTGCACGAGACAGAGCCTTGAACAATCGCATCGTGATGCCCCAAGCTGCGCACATCAAAGGGCCACTTGGTGTATAAAAGACCGCCAGCCAGATCACAACTAAGGTCTCGAAAACCCATACAAAGACATGCGTGTTATAAACATACACGCAGCACACATGCCTTGTATGAAAGAGCAGGTATCATTGCAATTCTCTACAAAGTATACATCTTTATTAATAACTCTTACAGAGTGCACACAGAGATCACAAGCATGTGATCCAACATTACAACAGACAAACGGAAGCAAAGTAGGTCTGAGTACAGACAAGTTTAACAAATGGCTTAGAGAAGCCTTATCTAAAAAAAAGCTCTCCACGATAGCTTGGTCTTGGTCTGAGTCTTCATTCTTCGAACTTCAGGTAGAAGTCACCATCGGGAGTCCGTGGGTTCATCTAAAACATAGATTAAGAAAACGTGAGTACAAAATCGTACTCAGCAAGACTTACATAGGAGCTATACTACTCATGCATATGTATCAAGGTAAAGGGAGGTGGAGTTTCACTTGCAGAAGTGCTAGCTTTGACTTGGCTAATCCTGAACTATGAGTACCAGACTTGAGGTAAGAAGCGTACACGAGTCCACTACATCTCTTCAAACAATTACACCACTATGGTTACTTCCTCGACTTCCCCACGAGAAGCACACCATAGCACTCACGCTTATCTTGCGAGTTTTAGAAGTATCCAGTTCAAGTTGTCTAATAATCGAGCACAGCTCTCCAAGCAGTCCTTAACCGCGGACGCGGCTATTCGAATAGTTTTGTTAACCCTGCAGGGGTGTACCGCTACACACACGTGTCATCAGTTACCGCCTTTTGCATGTCACCGTTCAAGAGGTGACAGCGAGGATGCCACCACAACACTTCGCCCACAGCTCCGTTCTAGTCCAGAGAGTCGCCTATCTGAGGGGGATCCGTATGGAAGTCCGGCCGAGGTTCCAATACAGCCTCAAACGATGTGTGCAGGGTCCCAAGCCGGTCTTGAAAAGCCGTTCATCCACTTCAAACTTGCGGCGGCCGGAGCTCCGGTTAATGGTGAACTTGCGAGGGAAGGCACGAGGAGATGAACGGAGGGGATCCGGACGCGAAGCAGCTCACCAGGAGTGCGAAGGGAAGCACGGCGAGGTCGGGGAGGTGCTGTCCGGTGAGGAATCCCTCGCCAGAGTTGCTGCGGCCGGCGAGAAGAAATTGATGCTGGCGTTGCTTCGAGTGGGACTTGGCTCGAATCACTGGCGCAGATCGACGAAGTCGACGACGGGGAGCTTCCTGGACACGGTGGATCACCGGGAGAGGCACGGTGGCCATGTCGGAGCACGACGGCGGGCTCGGGGGCGCTCGGGCTTTCGCGGTTTTCGCACGGGAGAGAGAGGAGGAGGTCCAGGCGAGGGGGAAAAGGAAGGGGGAAGAACACGGGGTCTCCACGACGCTAGAAGGCGGCCGGGGAGCAGCCAGGCAGCTGCCTGGCAGCCATGCCGCGGCCGGCGGCGAGCTGCCTGCCTTCCTGGCCTGGTGGAGAAGACGACCCTGCCCCTTTGGGCTGGGCCGCCTCTGCTGGGCCAGGTGGGCCAGGTAAGTGGCTTTCAGCCTTTTTCTTTTTCTTTCTTTTCTGCTTTCTGTTTTATTTGTTTTGCTCTGAGAAAAAAATACCAAAGCATTTTTAAAAATCCCCAAATTTTTATCTTGGACCTATGTGACATAATACTAGTCACTCCCAAGATTTGAAAATTTTTGGAGTTCAAATTATTTGAATCCAAATCAAATAGCATTTAAATTTAATTTCCAAGCCTCTGTGTGAATTTTTGAAAAATCCATGAGCATGGGATTGATCCCAAACCATTTTCTAAAATGATCAGCACCATTTATAGGAATTTTCCAAAGGTTCAAATGATTTTTGGAAAAATATTTTTATCTGGCCATTTGATTTAAATTCTCAGGGCTTTTCTTTTCAACAATTTTGAATTTCTTTTTGAATTTTTGACATGATGCAAGGTAGCACTTGATCCTAGCACATACCTAACTTGGGGTTGTGACAACTCGCCCCCACTCAAAAGAATCTCGTCCCGAGATTCAGAAGTCTGCGGGAGGAAGGAGGGGTACTCGGCACTGAGACGGTCTTCTCTTTCCCACGTGGCTTCTTTCTCTGAGTGATGAGACCACTGAACTTTCAGAAACTTGATCTTCTTTCGGGGAGTGACACGCTCTGCTGAATCAAGAATACGAACAGGGTATTCTCGATAAGAAAGGTCATCTTGTAGATCAAGCGTTTCATGGTCGACTTCGTGGATGGGGTCCTTGAAGCAACGCCTGAGTTGTGACACATGGAATACATCATGTACTCGGGAAAGGTGCGGGGGTAGTTCAAGTTGGTAGGCAACTTCTCCATGTTTAGCAAGAATGCGGAAAGGTACGATGTAACGTGGGGCCAACTTGCCTTTGATACCGAATCTTTGGGTTCCCTTCAGAGGAGTAACCCGGAGGTAAGCCTTCTCATCCAGATTATAGCTTTCCTTTCTATGATGACGATCATTGTCGGGACCCGGGGTTAGCATATGCAAGCCTCGCTACAACACAATCATTTGGAGAGCCGAGAACCGTACCCACTTGTCTAAGCAGACAAGGCCAAGCACAGAACGTTCTCAGAAAGCATCGAACGTGACGGTCATCCCATCCAGGCCGGATGATCAAGTGAAATGGGTCCTCATCGTCCGCACACAAGTCTAAATGATATGGGTGATGAACTTCCATACTCATAGACAATGTCGCCTCAACCATACTATCGATTGTATTATAACCCTTACATAGACTTACTCCAGCCCGATCACTTAGTCGGGGTCTAGGGCGGGCTCGATCATACATCAAAGTGTGCACGAGACAGAGTCTCGAACAATCGCATCGCGATGCCCCAAGCTGCGCACATCTAAGGGCCACTTGGTGTATAAAAGACCGGCAGCCAGATCACAACTAAGGTCTCGAAAACCCATACAAAGACATGCATGTTATAAACATACACGCAGCACACATGCCTTGTATGAACAGCAGGTATCATTGCAATTCTCTACAAAGTATACATCTTTATTAATAACTCTTACAGAGTGCACACAGAGATCACAAGCATGTGATCCAACATTACAACAGACAAACGGAAGCAAAGTAGGTCTGAGTACAGACAAGTTTAACAAATGGCTTAGAGAAGCCTTATCTAAAAAAAAGCTCTCCACGATAGCTTGGTCTTGGTCTGAGTCTTCATTCTTCGAACTTCAGGTAGAAGTCACCATCGGGAGTCGGTGGGTTCATCTAAAACATAGATTAAGCAAACGTGAGTACAAAATCGTACTCAGCAAGACTTACATAGGAGCTATACTACTCATGCATATGTATCAAGGTAAAGGGATGTGGAGTTTCACTTGCAGAAGTGCTAGCTTTGACTTGGCTAATCCTGAACTATGAGTACCAGACTTGAGGTAAGAAGCATTCACGAGTCCACTACATCTCTTCAAACAATTACACCACTATGGTTACTTCCTCGACTTCCCCACGAGAAGCACACCATAGCACTCACACTTATCTTGCGAGTTTTAGAAGTATCTAGTTCAAGTTGTCTAATAATCGAGCACAGGTCTCCAAGCAGTCCTTAACCGCGGACGCGGCTATTCGAATAGTTTTGTTAACCCTGCAGGGGTGTACCGCTACACACACGTGTCATCAGTTACCGCCTTTCGCATGTCACCGTTCAAGAGGTGAAAGCGAGGATGCCACCACAACACTTCGCCCACAGCTCCGTTCTAGTCCAGAGAGTCGCCTATCTGAGGGGGATCCGTATGGAAGTCCGGCCAAGGTTCCAGTACAGCCTCAAACGATGTGTGCAGGGTCCCAAGCCGGTCTTGAAAAGCCGTTCATCCACTTCGCAGACCGTGCCACAGCCCTACCAGAACTCTGAACTACTGCGACTCTTGTGGTTCGAACGGGGTGAGGTACTAGGATGAGAGGGATCAGTGAGCCCAATGTGTGGTTGTACTCTTGTTCTTGGATCACTACACAAGAACTCGGTCTTAGGGCGGTGTTCAACGAGACAACCCACTGTGTACTCCTACACAGCCTCTCATCGTTCACCTTGTATTAGGGTAGATTCACCAACACGTTTCACTTTCATCAACACCATGTTTATCATCATCCCGACTCACATCATAAGCAACCTCATTGTACCACTAAGCATGCAATAAGCAGTAACAGTTGCAGGGGCCACATGATATCAACCAACTCCTACATCTCCTAGGATTGTGGTTTGCTTACTACTGTGACAAGATGATAGGTCATGCAAAGGATATGGGTTCAACTATGCGATAGAAACGTTATCATGGTGATCATCCTAAACAATGCATAAGCGAGACATGAGAGGGAAGTGGGATTTTATCGACATGACCAATGGGGGTTTGCTTGCCTTGCTGACGAGGTTTCGATAACGGAGTCTTCAACGAAGGGGGTGATCTCGAGCTCCGGATCCACTTCTATCCGAGCAAACAATAAAACAAAGCATAAATAAGTTGCAATGCTCAAGCACATGATTATGTTGTCAAATGATGTGAAAAGTATTGATGTGATCTAGGTTCCATTTGCAACAAGTTAATTGAAGTTGATTTGAAAGTGAATTCAAATTCAAACTCCAAATGTATTTAAATTGGTCCAAGTTGCATTTGCTAGCATTTGTATTTTGTAATCCAAATGATCATGTGTGTGATAAGCTTCTGAAGTATAGGTGAAATGTAGCATAATTCCATGGTCCAAGTTGCAAAAGCATTTTATTTGAATTTGAAATAATTTCAAATAAACCAAATGACATATGCTACTGGTCCAATTTTAAAATCAACTCAAACATAATTGAAAGTTGCATATTT
The DNA here is from genome assembly GCA_950022295.1 of Bromus sterilis. Classification (NCBI taxonomy): domain Eukaryota; kingdom Viridiplantae; phylum Streptophyta; class Magnoliopsida; order Poales; family Poaceae; genus Bromus; species Bromus sterilis. The sequence continues at coordinate 93,891,999 of OX465595.1, forward strand.
GGAAAGATAATTTTCTCCTGATCATTTTTCATATATTATTTGTTCAATTTGGAGTTAATATGAATTTTCCATGAATTTCCAAAGTTTGGGTATTTTTGGAATTTTCTGGAATTTCTGTAATTAATTAAATCATTTAACGGATTTACTGCGTCATCCTGACGCCAGGGTGATGTCAGGGGGCTGCTGACGCGTGGGTCCGGCTGTCAGTGGGGGGGGTTAATTAACCTGGTTAGTTAAACTAACCAGGGGTTAGTTAGTGGCCTTGGGCCCACTCGTCAGTGGGGTTAGGGGGTGATTAGGGGTGGGTTTAGGTTTAAGTTCCCGGCGGTTAGCCGCCGGTGGCACGGGCACGGCGGCGGGTTGCCGGAGTGGCCATTACGGCCACGGGAGAAGGAGGGGAGGGCACTGGGAGGAAGCCCTCTCTCTTCCGCGTCGCGTGCAGCCAACTGGGGCTCACGGGGAGGTTGGTAGCCACGACTACGACGTCGGAGGCGGCTGCCGGAGCTCTGACTCCGACGGCAAGGCGAAACCAGGCATGGGGATGGAAATTGGAGGCACTGGGAGGTGGCTACGGGCAGTTCGCGTCTAAAGGCGTGAGCTGGAGCTCAAGGAGAGGCTCGGGGCCATGGCTACTTCAAACTTGCGGCGGCCGGAGCTCCGGTTAACGGTGAACTTGCGAGGGAAGGCACGAGGAGATGAACGGAGGGGATCCGGACGCGAAGCAGCTCACCAGGAGTGCGAAGGGAAGCACGGCGAGGTCGGGGAGGTGCTGTCCGGTGAGGAATCCCTCGCCGGAGTTGCTGCGGCCGGCGAGAAGAAATTGATGCTGGCGTTGCTTCGAGTGGGACTTGGCTCGAATCACTGGCGCAGATCGACGAAGTCGACGACGGGGAGCTTCCCGGACACGGTGGATCACCGGGAGAGGCACGGTGGCCACGTCGGAGCACGACGGCGGGCTCGGGGGCGCTCGGGCTTTCGCGGTTTTCGCACGGGAGAGAGAGGAGGAGGTCCAGGCGAGGGGGAAAAGGAAGGGGGAAGAACACGGGGTCTCCACGACGCTAGAAGGCGGCCGGGGAGCAGCCAGGCAGCTGCCTGGCAGCCATGCCGCGGCCGGCGGCGAGCTACCTGCCTTCCTGGCCTGGTGGAGAAGACGACCCTGCCCCTTTGGGCTGGGCCGCCTCTGCTGGGCCAGGTGGGCCAGGTAAGTGGCTTTCAGCCTTTTTCTTTTTCTTTCTTTTCTGCTTTCTGTTTTATTTGTTTTGCTCTGAGAAAAAAATACCAAAGCATTTTTAAAAATCCCCAAATTTTTATCTTGGACCTATGTGACATAATACTAGTCACTTCCAAGATTTGAATATTTTTGGAATTCAAATTATTTGAATCCAAATCAAATAGCATTTAAATTTAATTTCCAAGCCTCTGTTTGAATTTTTGAAAAATCCATGAGCATGGGATTGATCCCAAACCATTTTCTAAAATGATCAGCACCATTTATAGGAATTTTCCAAAGGTTCAAATGATTTTTGGAAAAAGATTTTTATCTGGCCATTTGATTTAAATTCTCAGGGATTTTCTTTTCAACAATTTTGAATTTCTTTTTGAATTTTTGACATGATGCAAGGTAGCACTTGATCCTAGCACATACCTAACTTGGGGTTGTGACAACTCGCCCCCACTCAAAAGAATCTCGTCCCGAGATTCAGAAGTCTGCGGGAGGAAGGAGGGGTACTCGGCACTGAGACGGTCTTCTCTTTCCCACGTGGCTTCTTTCTCTGAGTGATGAGACCACTGAACTTTCAGAAACTTGATCTTCTTTCGGCGAGTGACACGCTCTGCTGAATCAAGAATACGAACAGGGTATTCTCGATAAGAAAGGTCATCTTGTAGATCAAGCGTTTCATGGTCGACTTCGTGGATGGGGTCCTTGAAGCAACGCCTGAGTTGTGACACATGGAATACATCATGTACTCGGGAAAGGTGCGGGGGTAGTTCAAGTTGGTAGGCAACTTCTCCACGTTTAGCAAGAATGCGGAAAGGTACGATGTAACGTGGGGCCAACTTGCCTTTGATACCGAATCTTTGGGTTCCCTTCAGAGGAGTAACCCGGAGGTAAGCCTTCTCATCCAGATTATAGCTTTCCTTTCTATGATGACGATCATTGTCGGGACCCGGGGTTAGCATATGCAAGCCTCGCTACAACACAATCATTTGGAGAGCCGAGAACCGTACCCACTTGTCTAAGCAGACAAGGCCAAGCACAGAACGTTCTCGGAAAGCATCGAACGTGAGGGTCATCCCATCCAGGCCGGATGATCAACTGAAATGGGTCCTCATCGTCCGCACACAAGTCTAAATGATATGGGTGATGAACTTCCATACTCATAGACAATGTCGCCTCAACCATACTATCGATTGTATTATAACCCTTACATAGACTTACTCCAGCCCGATCACTTAGTCGGGGTCTAGGGCGGGCTCGATCATACATCAAAGTGTGCACGAGACAGAGTCTCGAACAATCGCATCGCGATGCCCCAAGCTGCGCACATCTAAGGGCCACTTGGTGTATAAAAGACCGGCAACCAGATCACAACTAAGGTCTCGAAAACCCATACAAAGACATGCATGTTATAAACATACACGCAGCACACATGCCTTGTATGAACAGCAGGTATCATTGCAATTCTCTACAAAGTATATAATTTATTGAATAACTCTTACAGAGTGCACACAGAGATCACAAGCATGTGATCGAACATTACAACAAACATGCGGAAGCAAAGTAGGTCTGAGTACAGACAAGTTTAACAAATGGCTTAGAGAAGCCTTATCTAAAAACAAGCCCTCCACGAGGGAACCAGTCGTCTGACTGGGACTACACTAGCTTGGTCTTGGTCTGAGTCTTCATTCTTCGAGCCTCAGTTATAAGCCACCAACGGGGTCGGTGGGTTCATCTAAAACATAGATTAAGAAAACGTGAGTAAAAAATCGTACTCAGCAAGACTTACATAGGAGCTATACTACTCATGCATATGTATCAAGGTAAAGGGATGTGGGGTTTCACTTGCAGAAGTGCCAGCTTTGACTTGGCTAATCCTGAACTACGAGTACCAGACTTGAGGTAAGAAGCGTACACGAGTCCACTACATCTCTTCAACCAATTACACCACTATGGTTAGTTCCTCGACTTCCCCACGAGAAGCACACCATAGCACTCACACTTATCTGGGTGTATTTTAGAAGTATCCAGTTCAAGTCATCTAATAATCAAGCTAAGCTTTCCAAGCAGTCCATAACCGCGGACGCGGCTATTCGAATAGTTTTGTTAACCTTGCAAGGGTGTACCGCTACACACACGTGTCATCAGTTACCGCCTTTTGCGTGTCACCGTTCAAGAGATGACAGCGAGGATGCCACCACAACCGTTACCTCATAGCCGATCTAGTCCATGAAAGCCGCCTATTTGGGTTGTCTGCCACTATCGTGAACCCGGCCGGTTTACCGAAATGGACCCAGACGATGTGTGCGTGGTGCGAAAGCCGGTCTCGAATGAGCCGTTCTCTCACTTGGCTACCAGGCCACAATACCTACAGAAATCCGAACTACTGCGACATCTGGACATCGAAGGGGATGAGTTAGTAAGCCGAGAGGGGTCAGTGAGCCCAATGTGTGGTTGTACTCTTCATCTTGGATCACCACACAAGAACTCGTACTAGGGCGGTGTTCAACGAGACAACCCACTGTGTACTCCTAGACAGCCTCTCATCGTTCACCTTGTATTAGGGTAGATTCACCAACACGTTTCACTTTCATCAACACCATGTTTATCATCCCGACTCACATCATAAGCAACCTCATTGTACCACTAAGCATGCAATAAGAAGTAACAGTTGCAGGGGCCACATGATATCAACCAACTCCTACATCTGCTAGGATTGTGGTTTGCTTACTACTGTGACAAGATGATAGGTCATGCAAAGGATATGGGTTCAACTATGCGGTAGAAACGTTATCATGGTGATCATCCTAAACAATGCATAAGCGAGACATGAGAGGGAAGTTGGATTTTATAGACATGATCAATGGGGGTTTGCTTGCCTTGCTGACAAGGTTTCGATAACGGAGTCCTCAACGAAGGGGGTGATCTCGAGCTCCGGATCCACTTCTATCCGAGCAAACAATATAAACAAAGCATAAATAAGTTGCAATGCTCAAGCACATGATTATGTTGTCAAATGATGTGAATTGCATTGATGTGATCTAGGTTCCATTTGCAGCAAGTTAATTGAAGTTGATTTGAAAGTGAATTCAAATTCCAAACTCCAAATGTATTTAATTTGGTCCAAGTTGCATTTGCTAGCATTTGTATTTTGTAATCCAAATTATCATGTGTGTGATAAGCTTCTGAAGTGTAGGTGAAATGTAGCTTAATTTCATGGTCCAAGTTGCAAAAACATTTGATTTCAATTTGAATTAATTCCAAATAAATCAAATGACATATGCTACTGGTCCCATTTTAAAATCAACTCCAACATAGTTGAAAGTTGCATATTTGGAAAGATAATTTTCTCCTGATCATTTTTCATATATTATTTGCTATATTTGGAGTTAGGATGAATTAATTATGAATTTCCAAAGTTTACCCTATTTTCTGCCATTTCTGGAATTTCTCTGATTTAATTTAATTCCTTTTGATTTATTGCGTCAGCAGGGGGGCTGACCAGTCAAACTGACTAGGGGGTCCCACCTGTCAGCCACAGTGGGGTTAATTCCCTATTAGTTTAATACTAACAGTGTGATTAGGGGGCTGGGGCCCAGGGGTCAGTGGGGGTTAGGGGGTGATTAGGGGTGGGTTTAACAGGTCGGACGGCGTTTAGCCGCCGGCGACCTCTGGACGCGGCGGAGGGCTCGCCGGAGTCGTTTCCGTCCACGGTTGGATGCGCTGCGGGCACTGGGGCGTAGCCCTTGCTCGTGCGCATCGTCTCGAGTACACGGCGACCATAGGGGAGCACCGGAGGCACGGCGACGACCTCGTCGGCGGCGACAGAGACACGGCGGCGACGTGGGAATTGCCTCAGTGCACTAGAGGACCAAAAGACAGGTGCGTTTGAAGCCTACGGGTGCGGCGGGTCTAACGGACCTGGTCTGGGCCACGTCTGCGTTGTGTGTGCCCGCCGACGAGCATCGCGGCGACGCTGTACTCCGGCGTCATGGCGAACGGCGACGGAGATGCTGCGGGTTTCGAGGGGGTTAGGGTTTGTGGCCAGAAGCTCACCAGGAGCACGCTGGAGAGGACGGCGAGGTCGTAGGGGTGTTGATGGTGACGAATTCCAGCGAAGACTCCGCGGCGGCCGGCGGTGAAGAAGATGAAGGGGACGGCGTGCTCGAGGCTTAAGGGTCCGATTCCTTGCGCTCCGAGATGAAGACGACCACGGTGAAGACGAGGGACATGGCGGTGCAGCGTCCTGCCGTCGTTGGCCGCGTGGGAATGGCTTCGCGCTCCGCGGAAGCGCTCGGGCGTTGCGGACTTCCGACGAGGGAGGGGTGGAGAGAGAGCCAGAGGAGGGGGAAAGGAACGGGGGCGTCGTGGGAAGCTCCGTGGCGCACTTAGGAGGAGGGGGAGGCTCTGGAAGCCGCGAGGCGTCGCGGTGGCGTCGTCGGTGGCGTCGGTGGCCTTCCACCGAGCACCTTAGGGGCACGGGGAGGTAGAAGACAAGGGAGGAGTCCAGCGGGCTGGACTGGGCCAAGGGAGTTGGGCCTCGCCCAGGCGCCAGGTAGGTCTGCTATTTTCTTTTCTTTTTATTTCTCTGTCTTTTGTTTGCTCCAATAAATAAAAATACCAGAGCATTTTATAAAATACCCAAAACTTTTATGTGGGCTTAGAATATAAATAGCTAGCCACTTATAACTTTTGGGCATTTTTGAAATTCAAACAATTTGAATTTCAATTCAAATAGGGTTTTATTTAATTTCCAAAGCCACTGTTTGAATATTACAAAATTCCATGAGCATGGGATTGCTCCCAAACCATTTTTAAAATGATCAGCACCATTTATAGGTATTTTTCCAAATACTCAAATGATTTTTGGAAAAAGATTTTTATCTGGCCATTTGATTTAAATTCTCAGGGCTTTTCTTTTCCCTAATTTTGATTTTCTTTTTGAATTTTTGGCATTAATGCAAGGTACCTCTGATCCTAGCACATACCTAACTTGGGGTTGTGACAATCATAGTAGCTTTTCTGACGAGATTGAGCGGCTTTCAATTGATCACGAACAATGCGAACTTGCTCTTCTGCTTCCTTGATCATGTCCGGTCCAAAGAATTGTCTTTCACCGGTTTCTGACCAGTTAAGGGGTGTTCGACATCGTCGTCCATATAGGAGTTCAAAAGGAGCCATGTTCAGACTAGATTGAAAACTATTGTTATAAGCAAATTTGGCAAATGGAAGAGACTTCTCCCAATTCTTTCCGAAAGATATAACACAAGCTCTGAGCATGTCTTCAAGAATTTGGTTAACCCTTTCGACTTGACCGCTAGATTGAGGGTGGAAATCCGTACTAAAGGAGAGATGAGTTCCCATAGCACGTTGGAAGCTTCCCCAAAATCTAGAGGTGAAAAGGCTACCACGATCAGAATTGATTTCCAAAGGAACACCGTGAAGAGACACAATTCTAGAGACATACAAGTCCGCTAACTGGCTAGCAGTTATAGACTCGCGAACCGGAAGGAAGTGAGCAACTTTGGAAAGCCTATCTATGACAACGAAGATGGCATCGTTTCCTTTCTGGGTTTTTGGAAAGCCGGTTATGAAGTCCATACCGACTTTGTCCCATTTCCACTCTGGAATAGGCAAAGGTTGAAAAGTGCCAGCAGGTCTTTGATGTTCTGCCTTAATGCGACGACAAACATCACATTCGGCAACAAATTGAGCAATGTCTCTCTTCATCCTAGTCCACCAAAATCTCTGGCGTAGATCTCGGTACATTTTCGTGCTACCGGGATGAATCGAGAGGGGTGTGTCATGGGCTTCTTTGAGGATGAGTTGCCTTAGTTCCCTATTCTTAGGTACTACCAAACAATTTCCAAAGAATATTGTTCCTTTACTATCTGTGGAGAAACATTTAGCAACTCCGCTAGCAATGTTCTCCTTGATCCGGCGTACACCTCGTGCACGTCTTTGGGCAACTATGATTTGATCCTCAAGGGTTGGTTTCGCCACCAAGTTGAAAAGAGATCCACGGGGAACAATCTCGAGATTAAGCTTTCGAAATTCCTCATGAAGAAGTGGTTGATACTGCTGTAACATGAGGTTGTTACAGTACGACTTACGACTTAGTGCATCAGCCATGACATCGGCTTTGCCTGGGGTGTAAGAAATCACTACGTCGTAATCTTTTAGCAACTCAATCCAGCTTCTTTGCCTGAGATTAAGATCTGGCTGGGTGAAAATGTATTTGAGGCTTTGGTGGTCGGAATAAATCTCACAACGATTACCAAGGAGGTAATGTCGCCAAGTTGTTAGGGCATGAACTACGGCAGCGAGTTCAAGGTCATGGGTAGGATAGTTCTCTTCATGTGGCCGCAACTGGCGTGAAGCATAAGCTACCACATGTCAATCTTGCAGAAGTATGCATCCTAACCCTTGCCGTGAAGCATCACAATAGATCTAGAAATCCTTTTTGGTGTCTGGAGGTGCAAGTACGGGTGCAGAAGTCAATCTTCTTTTTAGCTCTTGAAAGCTTTCCTCGCACTTGGGAGTCCATAGGAATTTCTTATCTTTCTTGAGGAGTTCAGTAAGAGGCTTTGCAACTTTAGAGAAGTTCTCGACGAAGCGAGGGCAATAGCTGGCTAGGCCAAGAAAACTCCTAACTTGCTTAACCGATTCAGGTGGAGTCCAGTCAAGGACGGCCTGAACTCTCTCGGGATTCACAGCAATGCCTTTTGCAGAAATCACGTGGCCTAAGTAGGTCACTTCTGGTAGCCAAAATTCACACTTGGAGAATTTAGCATACATGCGATGCTCCCTAAGTTTCATCAATACCAGCCTTAGGTGTTCGGCATGTTCTTCTTCGTTCTTCGAGTATATAAGGATGTCATCGAGGTAAACCACGACGAACTGGTCCAAATACTCCATGAAGATCGAATTCATCATGCGTGAGAAAGTGGCGGGGGCATTGGTTAAACCAAAGGACTTGACGGTGTACTCGTAAAGACCATAACGAGTAGTAAAAGCCGTTTTTGGAATGTCCTTGTTTCAGATTTTGATTTGATGATAACCTAATCTCAAATCCATCTTGGAGAAGACAGAGGATCCAACAAGTTGATCATAAAGATCATTGATCCTGGGCAGTGGATACTTGTTCTTTATCGTCACTAGATTTAGCGGGCGATAGTCTACGCACATCCTTTCTGTTCCATCTTTCTTCGTTACGAACAGAACGGGGCAACCCCATGGCGATGAGCTAGGGCGGATGAAGCCTTTTTCCAACAAAGCTTCCAGTTGGGTTTTAAGCTCAGCTAACTCACGTGGGGCCATTTTGTATGGGCGTCTAGAAATTGGTGCGGATCCTGGGGCAAGATCCACTATGAATTCTACACATCTGTCGGGTGGCATTCCCGGCAGTTCTTCAGGAAAGACATCCGGGAAGTCACGAACCACCGGAACATCTTCAAGGTCGGGAAGGGGAAGCACATTCAAAGAATTCACTTGGGTTATTGTTCTTGGTGAGGTGTAATCTATTGTCTGGCCTGAAGGATGTGTATGTCTAACTGACTTGGCTTTACAATCAAGAAAAGCATGTTGTCTTGATAACCAATCCATACCAAGGATGACATCAATGTCTGAAGACTTGAGGGCTATGAGTGAAGCAAGGAATACTAAACCCTCAATTGCAATTTGATTACCATGGCTTACTCTATTAGTTTGACACTTGGAACCAGGAGTTTGAATGATCATAGGGGTGAACATTTCTTCAAAGGATACATCATGTCGAAGTGCATAACTTTCCGACATGAATGAGTGAGATGCTCCTGGATCGAAAAGGACAGAAGTGGGAACAAAATTGACTGGGAGCGTACCAAGAATGATGTCAGAAGTACTATCAGTTTCCTCAGTTGAGATTTGGTTCACACGTCCAAGATTTTCTGAGGTGGATGGCTTAGCGGTGGGAACCTTCGGAGTTGGCTTGGCACGAACAGTGGGGTATCCTTTGGCATGGGGTGGAGCATTTTGGTTGACGGGGCACTCACGAGAATAATGACCAGGCTGGCCACATCTAAAGCAGGCTCCAAAGATAGTGCGGGGAGCTGGGTTGTTTGGTGGAGCTGGCGGACGAGGCGGCACAAGGGATGGCCTCGGTGGGTTGTTTTGGTGGATCAAACTGTTAGTAATCCAGATCATACGCTTCTGAGGGCGTGAACTGGAAGAAGGGGCAAGCTCAAGAGCATGCTTGCGAGACTTCTCGAAAACTTCATTGCCATGCTCAGCTCTGAAGGATCTGTTGACTAAATCCTCAAAGGGGGCAAATTCGATGAGGTTGATATCATGACGAAGGATGGGGCTAAGTCCCTTGCGGAACCTTGCCTGCTTTCTGGCATCGGTGGTGATCTCATCTTGGGCATACCGAGAAAGACGGTTGAATTATCTCACATACTCATGGATGGACATCTCTCCTTGATTCAGATTGCAGAACTCTTCCTTCTTGCGCTCGATCAACTCATCCAGAATGTGGTACCCTCGAAAGGCAACACAGAACTCCTGCCAAGTCACTACGTGACCATCTGGCTGCATTGCAACATGGTTCTCCCACCACTGAAGAGCATCACCTTCCAAGAAGTATACCGCGAAAACAACTCGGTCATCGGGAGCAACATGTGCAGTGTCAAGCTTACGCTCGATGGAACGGAGCCAATCATCAGCTTCAAGGGGCTCAGAAGAACATCGGAATACCGGTGGCTTGAGGAGGATGAAGTCCTGAATGCTGACCACCACATTACGATGGTGGGCGGTATTCTGTTCGATGAGCTCCAGAAGGCGTGTTTGATCACATCTATTCCGCTCGGCTTCCATCATGATTTCCGCCGCAGAACGCGGGGTTGGAGGTTTATCATCATTTCGATTCCGATCACGGTCTCGATTCCGAAGAACAGCACTACGAGTTCCACATGACATCCTGTGTGATAAAATCAACAATCAGAACAGGTCGTACGATGGAGGCAAGGATAAAAGGATATGATTTCAGAAGGAGAAGACTATAATGCAAAGGAAATGATTCAAAGAAACACGGAACAAATCCGGCAGCATAACGGCTACACCGGGATGGAAAATGAAACAACCTCGAAGAAATTGGACATAAATTCTTCAAGGAACTCAAAATACGGATACTCTGGACAACCACAACAATCCTACGGCTATAAGGAGGCAATCAACGAGATGTTCTAATCAGACATAGATGAGCCTAGTCCTATTATCCCGTAGAAAAGATAAGGGTGACATCGGAACTCAGATCGATGAGGGTAAGGAGAAAAAGAAGCCTTACGTTGTTCCCTTATATACCCATAGTAACTATATAACTATAGAAGGCTAGACTCGACTTCGGCCAAGGCTGATAATCCTACAGTCAGTCCAGCTCTGATACCAAGTCTGTCGGGACCCGGGGTTAGCGTATGCAAGCCTCGCTACAACACAATCATATGGAGAGCCGAGAACCGTACCCACTTGTCTAAGCAGACAAGGCCAAGAACAGAACGTTCTCGGAAAGCATCGAACGTGAGGGGCATCCCATCCAAGCCGGATGATCAACTGAAATGGGTCCTCATCGTCCGCACACAAGTATATTTGATATGGGTGGTGAACTCCCATACTCATAGACAAGTCGCCTCAACCATACTATCGATTGTATTATAACCCTTACATAGACTTACTCCAGCCCGATCACTTAGTCGGGGTCTAGGGCGGGCTCGATCATACATCAAAGTGTGCACGAGACAGAGTCTCGAACAATCGCATCGCGATGCCCCAAGCTGCGCACATCTAAGGGCCACTTGGTGTATAAAAGACCGCCAGCCAGATCACAACTAAGGTCTCGAAAACCCATACAAAGACATGCATGTTATAAACATACACGCAGCACACATGCCTTGTATGAACAGCAGGTATCATTGCCATTCTCTACAAAGTATACATCTTTATTAATAACTCTTACAGAGTGCACACAGATATCACAAGCATGTGATCCAACATTACAACAGACAAACGGAAGCAAAGTAGGTCTGAGTACAGACAAGTTTAACAAATGGCTTAGAGAAGCCTTATCTAAAAACAAGCCCTCCATGAGGGAACAAGTCGTCTGACTGGGACTACACTAGCTTGGTCTTGGTCTGAGTCTTCATTCTTCGAACTTCAGGTAGAAGTCACCATCGGGAGTCGGTGGGTTCATCTAAAACATAGATTAAGCAAACGTGAGTACAAAATCGTACTCAGCAAGACTTACATAGGAGCTATACTACTCATGCATATGTATCAAGGTAAAGGGAGGTGGAGTTTCACTTGCAGAAGTGCTAGCTTTGACTTGGCTAATCCTGAACTATGAGTACCAGACTTGAGGTAAGAAGCGTACACGAGTCCACTACATCTCTTCAAACAATTACACCACTATGGTTACTTCCTCGACTTCCCCACGAGAAGCACACCATAGCACTCACGCTTATCTTGCGAGTTTTAGAAGTATCCAGTTCAAGTTGTCTAATAATCGAGCACAGCTCTCCAAGCAGTCCTTAACCGCGAACGCGGCTATTCGAATAGTTTTGTTAACCCTACAGGGGTGTACCGCTACACACACGTGTCATCAGTTACCGCCTTTTGCATGTCACCGTTCAAGAGGTGAAAGCGAGGATGCCACCACAACACTTCGCCCACAGCTCCGTTCTAGGCCAGAGAGTCGCCTATTTGAGGGGGATCCGTATGGAAGTCCGGCCGAGGTTCCAGTACAGCCTCAAACGATGTGTGCAGGGTCCCAAGCCGGTCTTGAAAAGCCGTTCATCCACTTCGCAGACCGTGCCATTGCCCTACCAGAACTCCGAACTACTGCGATTCTTGGGGTTCGAACGGGGTGAGGTACTAGGATGAGACGGGTCAGTGAGCCCAATGTGTGGTTGTAATCTTCTTCTTGGATCACTACACAATAACTCGGGCTTAGGGCGGTGTTCAACGACACAACCCACTGTGTACTCCTACACAGCCTCTCATCGTTCTCCTTGTATTAGGGTAGATTCACCAACACGTTTCACTTTCATCAACACCATGTTTATCATCATCCCGACTCACATCATAATCAACCTCATTGTACCACTAAGCATGCAATAAGCAGTAACAGTTGCAGGGGCCACATGATATCAACCAACTCCTACATCTGCTAGGATTGTGGTTTGCTTACTACTGTGACAAGATGATAGGTCATGCAAAGGATATGGGTTCAACTATGCGATAGAAACGTTATCATGGTGATCATCCTAAACAATGCATAAGCGAGACATGAGAGGGAAGTGGGATTTTATCGACATGACCAATGGGGGTTTTCTTGCCTTGCTGACGAGGTTTCGATAACGGAGTCTTCAATGAAGGGGGTGATCTCGAGCTCCGGATCCACTTCTATCCGAGAAAACAATAAAACAAAGCATAAATAAGTTGCAATGCTCAAGCACATGATTATGTTGTCCAATGATATGAAAAGTATTGATGTGATCTAGGTTCTATTTGCAACAAGTTAATTGAAGTTGATTTGAAAGTGAATTCAAATTCAAACTCCAAATGTATTTAAATTGGTCCAAGTTGCATTTGCTAGAATTTGTATTTTTTAATCCAAATGATCATGTGTGTGATAAGCTTCTGAAGTGTAGGTGAAATGTAGCATAATTCCATGGTCCAAGTTGCAAAAGCATTTGATTTGAATTTGAAATAATTTCAAATATACCAAATGACATATGCTACTGGTCCCATTTTAAAATCAACTCAAACATAGTTGAAAGTTGCATATTTGGAAAGATAATTTTCTCCTGATAATTTTTCATATATTATTTGTTCAATTTGGAGTTAATATGAATTTTCTACGAATTTCCAAAGTTTGGGTATTTTCTGGAATTTTCTGGAATTTCTGTAATTAATGAAATCATTTAACTGATTTACTGCGTCAGCCTGACGCCAGGGTGACGTCAGGGGGATGCTGACGCGTGGGTCCGGCTATCAGTGGGGGGGGGGGGTTAATTAACCTGGTTAGTTAAACTAACCAGGGGTTAGTTAGTGGCCTTGGGCCCATTCGTCAGTGGGGTTAGGGGGTGATTAGGGGTGGGTTTAGGTTTAAGTTCCCGGCGGTTAGCCGCCGGTGGCACGGGCACGGCGGCGGGTTGCCGGAGTGGCCATTCCGGCCACGGGAGAAGGAGGGGAGGGCACTGGGATGAAGCCCTCTCTCTTCCGCGTCGCGTGGAGCCAACTGGGGCTCACGAGGAGGTTGGTAGCCACGGCTACGACGACGGAGGCAGCTGCCGGAGCTCTGACTCCGACGGCAAGGCGAAACCAGGAACGGGGATGGAAACTGGAGGCACTGGGAGGTGGCTACGGGCAGTTCGCGTCTAAAGGCGTGAGCTGGAGCTCAAGGAGAGGCTCGGGGCCACGGCTACTTCAAACTTGCGGCGGCCGGAGCTCCGGTTAACGGTGAACTTGCGAGGGAAGGCACGAGGAGTTGAACGGAGGGGATCCGGACGCGAAGCAGCTCACCAGGAGTGCGAAGGGAAGCACGGCGAGGTCGGGGAGGTGCTGTCCGGTGAGGAATCCCTCGCCGGAGTTGCTGCGGCCGGCGAGAAGAAATTGATGCTGGCGTCGCTTCGGGTGGGACTTGGCTCTAATCACTGGCGCAGATCGACGAAGTCGATGACGGGGAGCTTGCCGGAGACGGTGGCTCGCCGGGAGAGGCACGGTGGCCACGTCGGAGCACAACGGTGGGCTCGGGGGCGCTCGCGCTTTCGCGGTTTTCGCACGGGAGAGAGAGGAGGAGGTCCAGGCGAGGGGGAAAAGGAAGGGGGAAGAACACGGGGTCTCCACGACGCTAGAAGGCGGTCGGGGAGCAGCCAAGCAGCTGCCTGGCAGCCATGCCGCGGCCGGCGGCGAGCTGCCTGCCTGCCTGGCCTGGTGGAGAAGACGACCCTGCCCCTTTGGGCTGGGCCGCCTCTGCTGGGCCAGGTTGGCCAGGTAAGTGGCTTTCAGCCTTTTTCTTTTTCTTTCTTTTCTGCTTTCTGTTTTATTTGTTTTGCTCTGAGAAAAAATACCAAAGCATTTTTTAAAATCCCCAAATTTTTATCTTGGACCTATGTGACATAAAACTAGTCACTCCCAAGATTTGAAGATTTTTGGAATTCAAATTATTTGAATCCAATTCAAATAGCATTTAAATTTACTTTCCAAGTCTCTGTTTGAATTTTTGAAAAATCCATGAGCATGGGATTGATCCCAAACCATTTTTAAAATGATCAGCACCATTTATAGGAATTTTCCAAAGGTTCAAATGATTTTTGGAAAAAGATTTTTATCTGGCCATTTGTTTTAAATTCTCAGGGCTTTTCTTTTCCCCAATTTTGAATTTCTTTTTAAATTTTTGACATGATGCAAGGTAGCACTTGATCCTAGCACATACCTAACTTGGGGTTGTGACAATGAATCTCCCCTCTCGATTCATCCCGGTGGTACAAAAATGTATCAAGATCTACGCCAGAGATTTTGGTGGACTGGGATGAAGAGAGAAATTGCTCAGTTCATTGCCGAATGTGATGTCTGTCGTCGCGTTAAGGCAGAACATCAAAGACCTGCTGGTACTCTTAGACCTTTGCCTATCGCCGAGTGGAAATGGGATAAAGTCAGTATGGACTTCATCACTGGCTTTCCAAAAACCCAGAAAGGAAATGATGCCATCTTCGTTGTCATTGATAGACTTTCCAAAGTTGCTCACTTCCTTCCCATTCGCGAGTCTATAACCGCTAGCCAGTTAGCGGACTTGTATGTCTCCCGATTCGTATCACTTCACGGTGTTCCTTTGGAAATCAATTCAGACCGTGGTAGTCTTTTCACCTCTTGATTTTGGGAAAGTTTCCAGAATGCTATGGGAACCCACCTCTCCTTTAGCACCGCTTATCACCCGCAGTCCAGTGGTCAAGTAGAAAGGGTAAATCAAATTCTCGAAGACATGATCAGAGCTTGTGTTATCTCTTTCCGAAAGAAATGGGAGAATTCTCTTCCTTTTGCTGAATTTGCGTATAACAATAGCTTCCAATCTAGTTTGGGCATGGTGTTGGGAAACGTAGTAGAAAACAAAAAAATTCGGCCTACGGATCAAGAACCCAAGATCATCCAAGAAGATTGCATACAAGGTTTTAGGTCATGGCTCACCAACCAATGTAGCGGAAGTAGAGTTGGTGTAGCTCGTTGAAGTAGATCTCGCGGATCGTCCCACAAATAGTCCCTCGATCAAGATCACCGAGGAAGAAGAAGCACCTCGATCCGTCCCACACACAAGTCCCTCGAGAAAGTCCCTCGAACAAGATCTCCGAGGAAGAAGAAGCTCCTCGGAGAAGGGCCAAAGATATGATCCCTCTATTAGTATCCACACGTTCCGTAGTAGCAATCCAGCAGCGCTCCGCCGTCCAGAGATGAACGCCACCGAGAAAACTAGAGGGAGAAAACCCTAACGGATTCCGATCTAGAACAGCGTCTAAACCGGGGTCTAATTGTGGAGCAACGGGGTTTAGAGGAAGGGGGAGGCGCATAGGGCTTGGGGACAAGTTGTGTTGCGCCCCCCACCCGTCCCCCACATTATATAGGTGGCCAAGAGGCCCCTTGGCTGGCCAAGGGAGGCGTGGAGTCCCTATGGGACTCCTACTCCCAAAGGGAGTCCTTCCCACCGGGGAATCCTACTCCAAAGTGGATTGCAATCCTACTTGGAGTAGGATTGCTCCATTATGGCGCCCCCCACCCCATGGCCGACTTGGTCAGCCTAGGTGGCTTGCCCAGAAAGTTCCGGAACCTTCCAGAAGCTTCCAGGACCTTCCAGGACCTTCCGGGACCTTCTGGGATCGTTTCGGGACATTCTGGAACCTTCAGGAGCACTTCCCGGACCTTTCGGGACCGTTCTCAAACGTTCTGGAACCATCTAGATAGTTTCCAAGACCATCCGAGTTACAGTTTAAGCCACCCGATGACCGCGAAGGTTGTCGGGACTCCCAGCGATTATCCGGAAACTATTCCGGTTGATCCAGGACTTCCCCAGTACCATTCTCATATGTTCCGGAACCACATGAGACTACTCCAGAGTGATCCGGACATATCCTTAAATACCCAGAACTACTTCTGGTCTCCTTATGAACTATTCCATAAATCCCCGGAACTACTTCCGGTACCGGTATGAACTATTCTGCTTTGCTTCCACTAAACCTTCTACCATTCCAGCATTCTAACAGACTACTTCTCGTTAAGTGTGTGAACCAATAGGTTCGGTATAATGCGGACATGACTCAGAACATCTTCCAGACATAGGTCAACAGCCTTTTGTCAATAGTCAATAATCAACAGCGGAGCCATGGACACCCATGTTGACTCCCACACATACACGAAGAAACTTTGAGTGAACCATTATGTTTATTCATGTACTATTCCCTTTGCTTCGTGATATATGACAAATTTACAGGAGAGAAGTTTGGCACCCATGTGTAACAACTTCTTCAACACAAGCCAC
Organism: Bromus sterilis; assembly: GCA_950022295.1. Lineage (NCBI taxonomy): Eukaryota > Viridiplantae > Streptophyta > Magnoliopsida > Poales > Poaceae > Bromus > Bromus sterilis. Next base: position 93,908,777 of record OX465595.1, read on the forward strand.
TCGTTATCCTCTTTGCTCGTTTCTCTCTATTTCTCGTTATTGTATTCCGGTATCCCCGTGATTAAATCGCAATGCGTCTGGCCAGACTATAATGGATACCGTCATACCGAGTGGGCCCAAAGTCAATATCTCTTCATCGTGAAGGAGCAAATCCCATTCTTGAACTATCAAAGTCACTAGCCACACCATCTGACATACCCAGAACTTATTTTACTACTTCCCATTTACGGGAGGATTCATCAAAGAACCAAAGCATGTCTTCCTGTGTGAAGTAACTCGATACTCTCATGGTCTAAGGAATTACGTATATGATAACATTTCATGATATGACTTATAACGTAGTTACGATGTGATCTCTAAGTATATCATTCAATACCGGGGTCGGTTCAACATCATTGTTCTGCTAACAATATGTTCCCATTGCTACTGACATCCTTGTTACAAGAACAATGTCCATGATTAAGAAAACGTAATCATCAGTTAGCACATGAGCTGGTCTTAGAGGCTAAACCAGGAACTCTTGGTGTTTACATTTCCACACATGCAAGTGAGTTTTCTTCTGAATCTCAGAGTCAGGGTCATTGCAATTATAGCACAGAAATATAAACATCAATTACGAACGTGGAAATATATATAATAACATTTTATTATTGCCTCTAGGGCATATTTCCAACACATGGCTCCTTTTGAATTTCTCTATGGACGGAAATGTCGAACACCCCTAAACTGGTCAGAAACTGGTGAAAGACAATTATTTGGACCGGATATGATTCAGGATTGTCGGGACCCGGGGTTAGCGTATGCAAGTCCCGCTACGACATAGTCATATGGAGAGCCGAGAACCGTACCCACTTGTCTAAGCAGACAAGGCCAAGAACAAAACGTTCTCGGAAAGCATCGTACGTGAGGGGCATCCCATCCAGGCGGGATGATCAACTGAGATGGGTCCTCATCGTCCGCACACAAGTCTAAATGATATGGGTTGTGAACTCCCATATTCACAGACAAGTCGCCTCAACCATACTATCGACTCTCTCATAGCTCTTACATAGACTTACTCCAGCCCGATCACTTAGTCGGGGTCTAGGGCGGGCTCGATCATACCACAAAGTGTGCACGAGACAGAGTCTCGAGCAATCTCATCGCGATGCCCCAAGCTGCGCACATCTAAGGGCCACTTGGTGTATAAACGACCGCCAGCCAGATCACAACTAAGGTCTCAAAAACCCATACAAAGACATGCATGTTATCAACATACACGCAGAACACATGCCTTGTATGAACAACAGGTATCATTGAAATTCTCTACAAAGTATACATTTTATTGTTAACTCTCACAGAGTGCACACAGAGATCACAAGCATGTGATCCAACATTACAACATTCAACGGAAGCAGAGTAGGTCTGAGTACAGACAAACTTAACAAATGGCTTAAGAAGCCTTATTTAAACACAAATCCCTCCACGAGGGAACCAGTCTACTGACTGGGACTACGCTAGCTTGGTCTTCAGTCGTCAAGCTCGAGGAAGAATCCACCTTCGGGGTCAATGGGTTCATGTAAAACATAGAATAAGCAAACGTGAGTACAAAGTCGTACTCAGCAAGAATTACGTAGGAGCTATACTACTCATGAACATGTATCAAGGTAAAGGGAGGTGGGGATCAATTGCAGAAGTGCCAGCTTTGACTTGGCTAGTCCTGAACTACGAGTACCAGACTTGAGGTAAGAAGCGTACACGAGTCCACTACATGTCTCCAACCAATTACACCACTATGGTGCCTTCCTCGACTTCCCCACGAGAAATCACGCCATAGCACTCACGCTTATCTTGGCACGTTTTATAAGAATCCAGTTCAAGTTGTCTAATAATCAAGCTAAGCTTTCCAAGCAGTCCCTTACCGCGGACGCGGCTATTCGAATAGTTTTATTAACCCTGTAGGGGTGTACCGCTACACAAACATGATCATCAGTTACCGCCTTTGTACTCCACACCGTTCAAGAAGTGTCGGCGAGGATGCTCACCACAACTGTTACCTCATAGACGATCTAATGCAAGAAATCCGCCTACCTGGGTTGGCTACTGATACGTCCAAAACGTATCTATAATTTCTGCTTTCTCCATGCATGTTTTGTGTGATATTGCTATGATCTAGATACACTTTCATACACTTTTGATCATATTTGGACTAACCTATTAACTCAGTGCACCACAGTGCCAGTTCCTGTTTTCTGCTGTTTTTCTATTTCAGTTTTCCCCCATATAAAAAGTGCTCCAAAAATTCGGGAAAAATCAGATAAAAAATCAGCGCAGAAGAACCTTCTGGAAGGACCTGAGTGGGGCCACAGGGCCACCACCAGGGGACCAGGCGCCCTGGTGGCGCGCCCCAGGGGCTGGCCGCACCAGGGGGGCGCCTGGACCCCTGGTGGCCCCCCTGGCTGCCCCCCTTCGCCTATATATTCTCCGTGACGAGAAACCCTCGAGAGAGAACCCTTTTTTGCGATCTCGCCTCTGCTCCGCCGCCGCCGCGCTTCCGAGATCGGGAGCACCAGCAGACCTCTTCCCGGCACCCTGCCGGAGGGAGGGCCGACCTCCGGGAGTCTCCTCTCCACCATGGATGCTTCCCGGATGTATCGTGAGTAGTTTCCTTTGGACCATGGGTCCGTGCTCAGTAGCTATGTGATGTTCTCCTCCCCTCTTTGTTCTTCATGGTTTAGACCTCGTGAGCTTCCCTACATGATCGAGGCACTTTTTTAATCTTTCTGCTGTTGCTATGCTGAGTTTGATGGGATCTGATGGAATATGAGATTATGTTCAGATTGTGTTTGAGTAATATATTTGGTTCTTATCTCTTATATTTTTGTTCTTAAGTAATTCTTGCATGTTCTCCGTTGCTGTTTATTGCTTTGGCCAAATAGTAGGTAGTAACCCCAAGAGGGAATGTTATGCTCGATTGTCGGTTCATGCCCCCTGATGACACACTTGAGTGACAGAAACATGAGTCTAGGGGATGTGCTATTGCCACAAGGGGGAAAACAACGGTGCTTGTAACCGCGGTTATAAGGATTGTTTACTTTACGCAAAGTGCTTTTTAATGCAGTTGTCTGTTGCTTTGGGTTTACACTTTGGGTGGGGCTCGCAACTTAATACCAGCGAGATGCTCTGTTTAGATATCGCAAGCTGGATGATTAGTAGTAGATGCAGTTGGATTTCGGTTTACTTATTTTGGAGTTCTGCCCATGCTTTTGAGCCTCTTCCTTTGTTTTGTAGCATAGTTAGCATTGCGGTGCGTTCATAATCCTGTCAATTGCCCTTCTTTAATTTGTTCACCTCGCATAGCAGTTTTATCGTCTTTTGGGAGAGAGCCATCACTAGTGAACATCACGTATCCCGGTCCATATCTTCATCACTGTTTCCACGCTCATTTACTTTTTTGCTTTTACTTTCGGTTGCTATCATTATCCCTTGTGTTTGATCCTTTATGAACAACAAGACCGGAGAGATTGACAACCTCTCTGAACTTCGTTGGGAACAAAGTTATTTGTGTCTGTGTGCAGGTCCGCGTCATTTGCGCCGCTGACACCTACTTATCATCTCCGGAGTCCTACTGGAGACAAACCTTGGTATCTTTACTGAGGGAAATTTGCTGCTGTGCTACATCACACCTTCCACTTGGGGTTTACCAACGAAGGGTGAGAAATCACTATCATCACCTCGCGCATGAAGCAAGATTTCTGGCGCCGTTGCCGGGGACTCCGACTGCTAAGATAGGGGAGTTGCACACTACCCTTTACCTTTGTTTTTTTAGTCTTGTTAGTTTACCTATCATTTTTTACTTTTGTGTCTTTTATCAAAAATATCAAAAATACCTGTTACCTTGCTTGCTGATGCTATCTTTACCATGGGTGTTGAACCACCCAAATATGGTAGGATGGACATGTTTCACTTGGCTCGTCTTCGATCAATTTGTGCTCGCGCTAAAAACCCAACCGACTTGGTTGAGGGAAAATCATTGGATGAGCATGCTCATTATACGCGGCACCACCTATCTCAGAAAGCGAAACACTTATGGGATCAAATACAAGTTTCTTATTGCTATGTTTAGTGTTTATGCCACATTTATGATTTTACTTGCTGCTCTAATATAGAGCGTAAACACCTTCCTTTCCAATGCGAGTTTAATGAAAATGAGATCCTATCTTCTTATGCCAAAGGTGTTTATGATTACTTTGATGTTGAAAAGATTGAAGAGCTTGTTGCTTTTAAAGGTGCTTATGAGATTGCTTCTTTGATTGAAAAGTATTACGATACTATTCACAAGTCTGAAAACTTTGTTGTTCTTGCTTATTGCTTTGAGAATTATACTTCCAATGCTTATATTGAGGATTTTAAAAATAGAATGCTTGCTGCCCAAGAAGAGGCTAATGATTGCTATGAAGAGGAATCTTATGATTCCGAGGACTCACTTGATACTTCCCTTTCTGATGATTTTGATACTTGCTTTGTTGATGGCCATGAGGCCACTATGGATGATGCCTACAAAGATGAACTTGCTATAGTTCCTTATGTTAAACATGAAATTATTGTTGTTGCACTCACACTTAATTTCCCTATTATCCTTTTGAAATCTCCAACTATTCCGGAGAATTTTTCTCTTATCAAGGCTCAATGTGATGGGTTGCATCTATCTTATCATCCTAAAAACCGTGTTGAAAACAATACACGTGTTCTTGTAGGTCATGAACAACATGATTTATGTGATAGTTATATTTTGATGTTGTTCATGATGCTACTGAAAATTACTTTGAGAGAGGAAAGTTTGGTTGTAGAAACTTCCATGTTACAAAAACACCTCTCTTCATGTTCAAAGTTTTGAAGTTGTTCTTTTTCCACCTTCCTATGCATGTCACTTTGTGCTTCTTTGATTTATTTTCTTACAGGATGCTTATGCATAGGAAGTGGGTTAGGCTGAAAGGTGTTTCATATTTGCTTCTTGATGCTCTCTTTTGCTTCAACTCTTATTCTCTTGTGAGAGCATCTTCTATAATCTTTAAGCCTAGCTAATGGCTCTAAAGAAGCGCTTTCGGGAGGCAGCCCTCAACGAATTAGGTTTCTTTTTGCTTTTGTTGTGCCTTGATGTTTGTTACTACTGTAGCAACATCATTGTATCTTTATTTTTCAGATTTGTGCCAAGTAATAGCCTCTTATGATAAGGGAAGCAAAAGTTTTGACATGCTGTCCAGAAAACAGATTCTGTCCCTTGACAGAAAAATTCGAATAAAATCACAAGATCATATTTTTGATCTGAATATTTTTGACAGCATGCTCTATACAATTGTGAAACTTTCGTATGTTCTGAGTTTTTTGATTTGAGTCGCAGAAGTTCCCCGAAAAAATTCTCTACTACCTGCTGTTCTGTTTTTCACAGATTCTGCCACGTTTTGCCTCTCTTCACTTTTGCAAAACTTAAGCTTGCTTTTTATTTGCAAAAACTTTTTGGCACTCTTGAGAAACAGTAGCTCTTCAAGAATATCTTTATATCCAGTGGAGAAAAATTATTTTATTAAGGGTACTAACCTCTCTAATCAGCTTATGATGAGTTATGTATGAAGGGAGTTTTGAAGTGTGCGATGGAAGATGATGAAAGAAGATCCAGGAGTGTCAAGCGCTCAAGCTTGGGGATGCCCCCATGCATCCCAAAAAAATATTCAAGGAGACTCAAGCGTCTAAGCTTGGGGATGCCCCCGTGCATCCCCTTCTCCATCAACAATCATCAGTTCTTCCTTCGTCTCACTATATTTTATCACTTCATGCGTTATGTGCTATGCTTGGAGCGTCTCGCTCTTAGGTTTTATTTTGAGTTTTCTTTAGTTTTCCTTGCTGGTCATAACAAGTTAGACCCCATCTTACTTTGTGTGGGAGAGAAACACGCTCCACTCCAATCTAGAACACATCATAGGATTTTTCCTGCTTATCTTTTTGCTGTTGTGCGTTCTTTATCTTTTCGTAGCTACTGCCATGTTTAGTTTTAGTCTTAGTTTGTCTTTAGCAAGAGCCTTGGATTTTGTTTAGTTTGTTGCTGGAACTCTATTTAGTTTTCATGTTTATCTTGTTAAGAGAGTTGGTTGTTGCACTGAGTTGTGTCTTGTCTTGAAAGTAGGTAATTGAGGTTGCTATTTAATTCTAGTAGTAACTTGCAATAGTTTTGAGGTATTGATGTGAGTAATGTCTGAACTTTTGGTGTCAAGAGATTTAGCCTATTAGTGATAGGTGTCGTATGTTGGGCAATCCGTGTGTATTTTCAAAACCAACAAAAACCAGTTGAGAACTCTAACTACTAGATGGATCACTAATCTTTGGAGGAATCGAATATTAGAGTACACTCACGTACCATGAGTCGAGGATGCGCAAGGATAACCAAACCCCCATACACTCCTCCTCGGGGTACTTGTCTCTTTGTGAACCTCCTTATTAGATTGAGAGTTACCGATAATAAGTGCATGAGTTCTTCGGACTAATATAAGTATTGAAAGTTGACACTTCCACCTTCCCATATTTTGCTAGCCTCTCCCGTGCCGTGCATTGCCTTCTTCTCACTCCGAGAGTTGGTGTCCACCTTCGCCGGTACATCCAAACCCTTGGCATGATACGCTCTGCCATCATAAGCCTCCTTATATCTTTCCTCAAAACAGCCACCATACCTACTTATCAAGGCATTTCCATAGCCTTTCCGAGATATATTGCTATGCAACATCCACCTCTTCATGACTTGATCTTCTTGTCATACATGTTCCTGCTACACTGGCAGCGACATACATTGCATACATCATGATAGCTACATCTTCTTTATGATTTAGAGTACCTTGTAAAGTGTGAAAGATCTCCTCTACCTTCTTGTAAAATAGAGTGTTTCCCTTAAGTGAGGAAAAGATCCCAAAGTGGACACAATAAAAGATCCCAAAGAGGACAAATGAGAGTTAAATAGAAAGAGCCATTGAGGCCACAAAAAAATACCAAAAAATAGAAAAAAGGGAAAAAGAAATAAAAAGAGAGAAATGCTTTTGAGAGATCCACACTAGTACTCCCTTTATATCCTTGTACTACATAGAGATGAACATTATGCATATAGCTATGTGGGGACCTTCATACTATAGAACTTGGCTTGCATATTCCAAGGATGAGCCTCCTCAAATGAGCTCTAGGTCTTCATGAGCGAGCAAGTTAGATGCACCCCCACTAGTTCCATTGGAGAGCTTCCTAGCTCATATGTGCATCCGTTGCATGGCAATCCCTACTCCTCACATCATATCTATCATTTGGCATCTCTTGCCTATAATTGTCCTCATTGATGTGAGCCTTTCTCATTCTTTTTTGTCTTCCTCCTCCTCCTCCGTACTTCTCTCTTTGCCATCCTAAGTGTCAACTCTCGTGCTTACGCTCATCCATTGCATGAGTGCTCAAAATATTGAAAAAGGAGTGGATCAAATTGACTTGTACCTGGCTAGTGGTCTGGGGACGAGTCAAGATAAGATTCCAGAAAAAGACCAAGTGTGAAAGTTTAGTAGATTGAGTTCTCAACAAATAAATATTTTTCTCGTATTCCCTATCCCCCTTCTTGCACGCAAACACAATTTGGAGTCATTCGAGTCACGGACAGCGAGAGCTCTTGCACCTAATGTTCTTTTGTTACTTGTTTCAATGCTAATATAGACTCTTGCATGTTATGACTTGAATTGAATCTCTAACCTGGATTGATTTACTTTTCAAAGTTCTTATATGGTTGCTAGCATGTCACCACAGAAATTATGCTGTTATCATTTACCTACTCGAGGACGAGCAGGAATTAAGATTGGGGATGTTGATACGTCCAAAACGTATCTATAATTTCTGCTTGCTCCATGCATGTTTTGTGTGATATTGCTATGATCTAGATACACTTTCATACACTTTTGATCATATTTGGACTAACCTATTAACTCAGTGCACCACAGTGCCAGTTCCTGTTTTCTGCTGTTTTTCTATTTCAGTTTTCCCCCATACACTTTTGATCCCTTGTTGGTGGTGTTGCCTGTAACAGCCCAGTTTTTGCAAAAATTAAAAATTTTGTTTTCGGTGTGAATTGTTTGACTGCCTGATTTGTTTGCGGTGTTTGCATCCCCGATTTATCGATCGGCGATTATTTTCCCCCTCTTATCTCGTATCGTACGGAGACCGACCCTTGCCACCCTGACACTCGACCTTTGCGACACCGGGTTTAATCCGATCACCGTCGCGAAAACCGCACGAGACCAGCCGCAGCCAACGGAACGAAAAACCCCGTTTAATAATTAAACGGGATATTTTTATAGCGTGCCGGAAAGTGTTTTCGGAACGGTTCCAACGCGAGGTGAACGCCTCCAGCTCGACTCGCTGATCGCGCAGTTCGAACTTTTACCCGAATCGGAGGTACTGCGGAACCCCGGCGGTCAGAAACGTGAGCACCGCGCGCGCGAGAGAAAAACCGGTGATGTTTTTGCAAACTGCCAGCCACCCATGCTATATAAAGACCACCACACTCCCACCCATTTTTAGGGTTTCCCTAGACCAAATTTTGCAGCCACACCCCCAGTTTTGCTCCAATTTTCGTCCAAAACACCCACATCCCGAAACCCTAGCTCTCCCACTGATCTGGACCGTCAGATCTGAGATCCAACGGTCCAGATCGCGTCACCCAGCTCCACCAACCACCCACTCCTTCTCCCTCCTCTCTCTCTCCCACCGTACGCCGCCTCCACGCCCGAAGGCCGCCGCCGCCAAGCTCCGGCCAGTCCGGCCGCCACCTCTCCTCCCCTCCTTCCCTCTCTCCCCTCTCCTTTCTCTCCTCTCCCTCTCATCCTCTCTCTCTTTGTGTGCTGCACCAGGATGCGCCGGCCGCCATTGGAGCCCGAGGGAGCTCGAGCTCGCACCGCCCTGGATCCACGCCAGCCCGCGCCCGAGGCCAGCAGCCGCCGCTACCAGCCTGTACCGGCGCCTCCTCGCCTTCAGCCCCCTCCGCCGCCAGCACCGGTGGCCGGCGTGCCACCAGGCAACCGAAGCCGCCGCCGCTCGTCGTCCTGACGGGGACGAAGCCGCCCGGTCCAGCGTCGGCTCGCCAGGTGGGCCGCGCCAGCCAGCCCAGCAGCCAGGCGGCCCAGCCAGGCCGGCCAGCCCAGGCGCCTCCTCTGCCTCCATGGGCCTCGGCCCAATTGGGTGAGCTGCCCGTTTTTTTTCTTTTTTTGTTATTTCTTTTTTTCCTGTTGGGCCTGATTGCTTTCGTCCCGTTTAGCTTTTTTTCTGCTCTGCTAGTTTTTATTTATTTAATTAGGCAGTTTGTATTAGGATTTTTGCAGTGCCGTAACTTTTTAACCGTAGCTCCGATCGCGACGCGTAAAATATGAAACTTGCTTAGTTTTGTGTCTAGTTTAATAATTTGTGCTCCTTTTCCATGTTTGAATTTGTTTACTTGTTGTTTATCTGCTAATTACACTGCCTGCCACTGTAAACTGTAACTGCTATAACTTTTTATCTGTTGCTCTGTTTCAAATGTTCTTTATATGTAACTCGACTAGAATTGCATGTAGGTTGTGTTTTTGCTGCTATTGCTTTCTAATAAAAATAATAAAATATTGTTTAGGGCAAAACAATACAAAATGCAATATTTATCGTGGGGTCCGCAATAGTTTGCCATGTCTAGGATTTCACCCCACTTAAATTGACTAGCTTAGGTAGTTTATTTATGCTTCACCTCTTGCCATGTTTGAGTGCTATGCCATGCTTTCTTGAGTTGTCATGTTAATAACCGTTGTTTGATCACCTGTAGCTAAACAACTTGAAACACCGTAAACGTGCGGTATTCGTCGTGTGTGACGAGTACTCCACTTAAATCGTTAGCAACCGCTCTCGACGGTAGGTGCGATGTCTCGTGTTGCCTTCTTGTTGATGCTTGCTCGTGTTTGCTCCATAGTAATAGTGGTGCACCGTTGATTGCTTTCCAGTGTTTACCGTCTTGTGTGCTTCCATGGGTACCTCTCGGAGACGATGCGATCTTGCGATCGACTACACCTTCGGGACCCGACTTATCAACAGGCAAGGACTATACATTACTTATGATCCATTCTATTTCAACCAGCGGTTTGCATGCTAGTCTAGGTTAGGTTCGATGTTTGATCCTACCACATGTTTACAGCCTTTTTCAAACCGATACAGCCATGTCCCCTCCCAGCAAACCTTGTACTGCTATGTTACTATTGCTCGTTGCTCAGCCCCTGCTTAGTATGCATGCTTAGGATGCTACGATGTTACCCTGTTACTCTTTGGGTTGGGATATCACCTGATTATTATATTATTGTTGATGATATGATTATTATTATAATGTTGACTATACTCGACGAAGGATGGAAGGTCTAGGCTATCCCGCCCCGACGCTTTGTTCCATTACAGTCACCTAGGATCCGAGTTCTGGGTATTGGTTTTAAGACTGAGCGTGCCTAACCGCGTGTGGGATTTTATGGGGTCCCCTTTTCTTACCTATCTAGCTTCAAACATTTCTAGTGGTGGCCCAAGCTGATTTACCATTTGAAAACCATGCATATATGCCTGTCGGGTAGCTCCTGGCAGACATCTTTTAAAACAACCCGGACCAGTGAGGACATAGTTCCCTTGCTGGCCCACCTTGTCCGGCTGAGGACCCGGTCTCATAAGAGAACTAACCGGCTATCCAAACCCGAGACAGACGGTAGAGACCAGATCGAGAGAGCGGCCGGCTCCTGAGCTGGATGTCGACTCACCGGGGGCCACCCGGATTTGTTCGTTGTTAGTTAGAGGGACCTGTCGTTTCGGATCTCTTGGAACTAAATCATAAAATGGTTGCCTGTAATGGGTAGCAACCGAGAGTGATGGACGTGCGTGCGGAGCCTCGTAATGGGCAGTTGGTACACCCCTGCAGGGTTAAATCTTTTCGAGAAGCCGTGTCCACGGTTATGGACGACTTGAGACCTACATCCTGTTCATAGACAACAACAGCTGAGATAATCTTAATATAACTTGATCAACGTGTGTGTGCCTTGACGGCTTCTTCTTCGTCGGGATGCGAAGAGGAGGACAAGGATAGGATAGGTGCTATGTTTGCGTATGTAGGTGGATAGCAAGACTTGTTGGAGGCGATTCCTCATCGAATGCTTGGCTTCTTACCTTACTCTCTAGATCGTTAGCCACTTCATAAATGCTAGTGCGGCAGCAACCTCACCACTAACCTCATCCTTACCGTAAACTACTAGTTGTCCTAGAATGACGAGTGATGAAGTCCTTGCTGGGTCAGATGACCACTACAGTTGGATGCTGAGTACCTCTGTACTCATGATACTACCCCCAAACTCTTTTCAGGGTTCTTGATCGACAACAGGTATGGTGACCGACGTTTCACGTGGAGACTCGACGACGACTAGTTAGGCGGATCCCGGCGGAGGGCCTGGACCCATGTGGTTATGGGATCGATGCTTTTCTCTTTGCCAGTAGGCATTTGCTTGTAGTCTGTACTCAGACATGTGTCTTCCGCTGTTGTATTGTATTTGAGGCAGTTGTATGCCAATTGTATGAGATGTTGTATCCTGTATCTGTAATGTTGTGATATCATGCTGGAAATCCGGGGCATATGGCTTTGTCATATGTCGCGGTGGGACCGATATGTGCTTCGTCCCCGGATCTGGGTGGAAATACTTAGATCTGGAACAGTACCGCATATCGGGCCTTACACTGGCCACCTGGCCCATCTGCCACAGAATCCAGCGCCAGGGGCAAGGCTGTCTTCTTCCCGCCGCCAGTAGGCAGTGCAGTGGAGGGCATGACGAGCACGGAACCACCTCCTGCTTCCCTGGCCACCGAGCTGCTTCCCCCTCATCCCTATCCCTTCAGCACCGCATGCCTGGACGCCCCCTGCTTCTTCCCCCTCTCTCTGGACCTCAACCCTCTCTCTCTCGTAAGATCCCGAGCGCCGCCCGAGCTCGCCGTCGAGCGCAGCCGTGGCCAACGACTACGAGGGGCTCCCCCTTCATGTCCAGACGCACCGCCGCCATCTTCTTCGTCGAATCCCGCAGTCGATTGAGCCCGAGGACGCCGACAACAACGACTGCTTCAAGTTCTCGCCGCCGGCTGCCATCGACTCCGGCGAGAAATTGCGCCTTCTCCAGCTCCTCCACGACGTCGCCGTTCTCACCTTCGTCATCGGGGTGAGCCACTGCTGCGAATCCCCCCTTCCCCTGCTCGATTCCGAGCCCCACACGCCGAGCTCACACTCCAGTAGCCACGGCCGCCGCGCGAGTTGATGCCGACGTGGCCTGGGGCTTCCCCATGACCCCCCACTTGCCCTACCAGGTGCGGAAGGCCGCGGGCTGCGCGTTGGAGCCCTCGCGAGGTCTCCCGTGGCCATAGCGCGATTCTGGCGACACGCCGCCGTCCCCAGACGTCGCCGACGACGAGCAGGCCATTAGGGCCCTAACCCTCTCACTAATCCCTCCTCCCCTCTCACTGACATGTGGGCCAGAGGCCACTAACCCCCCTCTGTTATAATTAAATAGGGGATTAACCCCTGTGAGGCTTACAGGGTGGACCCACAGGTCATCCCCCCCTGACGTCATGATGACGTGGGGCTGATGCAGTATTTGGAAAAGAATTAAAATAATAAAAGAAAACAGAGAAAAATCCAGAAATTAGCCAAAACTTCAATAAATCATAGAAAATTCATATGAACTCCAAATTAAACATATAATATATGAAAAATTATCAGAAAAATGCAAGGATTAAGAATATGCAATTTGTTTTTATGTTTGACCATTTTAAAATGGGTAAACAGTAGCAAACATGCATATGGACTCATTTGATTTTGAATTTGAAGTTTGAATTTGCAATTCAATTGCAATACACTTCAATTAAATTGAATTTTCCACAAACCAGTACCCTTTACATCATGTCACAACTTATCATGTGCTTGTGCATTTACATTTAATGTTGCCCCCTTTGTTGATGATTGTGCCTGCAACAGTGCCTCCGAGATGGTGATCACCCCCGAAGGAGAAGACCACCGATAAGACCGTGTATCGTCAGCAAGGCAAGCAAACCCCATTGATCATGTCTATAAAATCCTATTTCCCTCTCAGTCTCGCTTATGCATGTTTAGGAGATCACCGAGACACGTTCTTTCGCATAGTTGAACCCATTCCGATGCATGACCTATCATTTTGTGACCGTATTAAGCAAACCACAATCCTAGCAAATTTAGGAGTTGAATGATGAGCATGTGGCCCCTGCAACTGTTACTGCTTATTGCTGCTTAGTGATACAATGAGGATGTTATGATTGTGATTCAGGATGGAATGAACACAGTGATGCTGGTGATAACGTGTTGGTGAATCCACCCTAAAAAAAGGTGAACGATGAGAGGCTGTGTAGGAGTACACAGTGGGTTGTCTCGTTGAACACTACCCTAGGCCCCGAGTTCCTGTTTTGTGATCCAAGACAAAGAGTATGACCACATGTAGGGTTTTATGGGGACCCCGTTTGGCCTCTTTACGTACCCGATCCGGTCCAGGAGTCACAATAGATTCGGGCTTTCCATTTGGCATATGCATAGAAAAAGTATGAAGAAAAGGTTGCATCATATAGATATGTGGGTGGACCTGTCAGGCAGTGAAACCATCTGGAAGAGGTGGCGTCTCGGTCCCTTGCATTATCTGAGTCCGTTTCGTGGAACCGGCCGGACTCCCGAGCGGTGCCAAACTCAGGTAGTCGACTCCTGGATTAGAGAAGGTGATGTGAGGATAGTGCCTTGGTTTCATCCACGTCCGACACCCGCTTGAAGGGTGACAAGAACGAGGCGATAAGTGATGACACGCGTGTGAAGATGTACACCCCTGTAGGTTTAATGAACTATTTGAATAGCCGTGTCCGCGGTTATGGACTACTTGGAGACCTCTACTTGATCATTAGATAACTTGAATGGATACTCTAAAATTCGCAAGATAAGTGTGAGTGCTATGGTGTGCTTCCTCGTGGGGAAGTCGAGGAAGTATCCATAGTGGTGTATTGTTTGGAGACTTGGTAGTGGACTCGTGTACGCTTCTTACCTCAAGTCTGGTACTCGTAGTTCAGGACTAGCCAAGTCAAAGCTGGCACTTCTACATGTTGAACCCCACCTCCTTTACCTTGAAACTTGAGCATGAGTAGTGTAGTTCTAATGTAAGTCTTGCTGAGTACGACTTTGTACTCACGTTTTCTTATTCTATGTTTTAGATGGAAACCCAGACCTTGATGGAGTCACCTTCCTGAAGCTCGACGTTGACTAAGTTAGTATAGTTCCAGACAGCAGTCTGGTCCCTCGTGGATGGGCATGTATGTTTACAAGGCTTCTCTAAGCCATTTGTTAAACTTGTCTGTACTCAGACCTAATTTTCTTCCGTTGTATGATGTAATGACGATCACAGACATGTGATCTTTTTAAGCTCTATGTGTAAGTCGATAAAGAAGTACATTGTAGAGTTATGTGATGATACCTGCTGTTCATACTAGACATGTGTGCTGCGTGTATGATTATAACATGCATGTCTTAGTATGGGTTTTAGAGACCTTAGTTGTGATCTGGCTGGCGGTCTTTTATACACCAAGTGGCCCTTAGATGTGCGCAGCTTGGGGCATCGCGATGCGATTGCTCGTGACCCTGTCACGTGCACACTTTGTTGTATGATCGATCCCACCCTAGACCCCGACTAAGTGATCGGGCTGGAGTAAGTCTATGTAAGAGTTAGGATTCAATCGATAACATGGTTGAGGCGACTTGTCTATGAGTATGGGATTTCACCACCCATAATCATTTATACTTGTGAGCGGGAGATGAGGACCCATCTCAGTTGATCATCCGGCCTGGATGGGATGCCCCTCACGTACGATGCTTTCCGAGAGTGTTCATTGCTTGCCTTGTTTGCTTAGACAAGTGGGTACGGCTCTCGTCTCTCCATGTGATTGAGTTGTGACTGGAATTACATACGCATATTCCGGGTCCCGACAGGAAAGGATGGGGCCTAGGTCCAGCGTAGGGTGGAAGCAGAGGACCACGGGGTGGAAAATGCCTCCAATCTCGGGCCAAGCAACTCGAGAAGGCATCTGTGTCCTGGCTGGGTAGATAGCATCGTACTCCACTAATCCAACACTCACAAAAGGAGCCAGGAGTGTAAGTGCTCGATACAGATGGACACGGGTGGCGTGGAGCTCAAAGCGAAGGGCACGTGCATCACGATCTCTATCACAAGCGTGCCGAGCAGTGATCTGAAGCAAAGTATCCTCTAGGGAGTGATCTGTCTACAATCCGGTGTAATACCGCTCTTCTCCTGGAAGTGCAGCAGGGATATATCGAAAATGTGATCCTGCAAGCAGGGCATTCTCCTCTCTTCGCAGGGTAATACATGAGTATGCAACATCCTACACAGCCATGTTCACAGTCACACCAATGCCATGTCCAAAGAGGACAGGCTGAGAGACTCCAATGTGGTGCGGGTAGATCCTGACAGTGCAGTGGAACTGAGTCTGGTGGAAGTCAAGGAACTGCTCCTCGACGGTGTACTCAGGATACCATCGATAGCCAATGAAGGACGTCATCTCGGTGAGCATGGCTGGATGCCCACGCACATCGAGGCACCTAGTCAGACGAACAA
This sequence comes from Bromus sterilis, assembly GCA_950022295.1. Classification (NCBI taxonomy): domain Eukaryota; kingdom Viridiplantae; phylum Streptophyta; class Magnoliopsida; order Poales; family Poaceae; genus Bromus; species Bromus sterilis. The sequence continues at coordinate 93,924,493 of OX465595.1, forward strand.
TCTGCCGAGGGGGAAGATCCTCCATCTGAAACAGAAAGAAGGAGTTTCAAAATGCTTCAGATTATGAAGAAACTTGGAATGACTCGGGAAGCATAACGGCTATAATTGCAAGAAAAGACAATTTCTTACAACATGAAAACAACACTTACATACGATGTAAGAAATACGGAAGCATAACAACTATAGCAAACCGAACACAACTTTCCTACGGCTACAAGGAAGCAAACATCAAGATGTTCTAGCAAGACATAGATGAGCCTAGTCCTATCTTCCCGTAGAACAAGATAAGGGTGACTCAGAACTCAGAACGATGAAGGTAAGGAGAAAAAAGAAGCCTTACGTTGTTCCCTTATATACCCAGAGTAACTATATAAATATAGCAAGCTAGACTCGACTTCGGCCAAGGCTGATAATCCTACAGTCAGTCCTGCTCTGATACCAAGTCTGTTAGGACCCGGGGTTAGCGTATGCAAGTCCCGCTACGACATAGTCATATGGAGATCCGAGAACCGTACCCACTTGTCTAAGCAGACAAGGCCAAGCACAGAACGTTCTTAGAAAGCATCGTACGTGAGGGGCATCCCATCCAGGTCGGAAGATCAACTAAGATGGGTCCTCATCGTCCGCACACAAGTCGAAATGATATGGGTGATGAACTCCCATATTCACAGACAAGTCGCCTCAACCATACTATCGACTATCTCATAGCTCTTACATAGACTTACTCCAGCCCGATCACTTAGTCGGGGTCTAGGGCGGGCTCGATCATACCACAAAGTGTGCACGAGACAGAGTCTCGAGCAATCGCATCGCGATGCCCCAAGCTGCGCACATCTAAGGGCCACTTGGTGTATTAACGACCGCCAGCCAGATCACAACTAAGGTCTCGAAAACCCATACAAAGACATGCATGTTATCAACATACACGCAGCACACATGCCTTGTATGAACAACATATATCATTGCAATTCTCTACAAAGTATACATTTTATTGATAACTCTCACAGAGTGCACACGGAGATCACAAGCATGTGATCCAACATTACAACATTCAACGGAAGAAGAGTAGGTCTGAGTATAGACAAACTTAACAAATGGCTTAAGAAGCCTTATTTAAACACAAAGCCCTCCACGAGGGAACCAGTCTGCTGACTGGGACTACACTAGCTTGGTCTTCAGTCGTCGAGCTCGAGGAAGAATCCACCTTCGGGGTCAGTGGGTTCATCTAAAACATAGAATAAGCAAACGTGAGTAAAAGTCGTACTCAGCAAGACTTACGTAGGAGCTATACTACTCATGTACATGTATCAAGGTAAAGGGAGGTGGGGATCAATTGCAGAAGTGCCAGCTTTGACTTGGCTAGTCCTGAACTACGAGTACCAGACTTGAGGTAAGAAGCGTACACGAGTCCACTACATGTCTCCAACCAATTACACCACTATGGTGCCTTCCTCGACTTCCCCACGAGAAAGCACGCCATAGCACTCACGCTTATCTTGGCAAGTTTTATAAGTATCCAGTTCAAGTTGTCTAATAATCAAGCTAAGCTTTCCAAGCAGTCCCTTACCGCGGACGCGGCTATTCGAATAGTTTTATTAACCCTGCAGGGGTGTACCGCTACACACACATGATCATCAGTTAGCGCCTTTGTACTCGACACCATTCAAGAAGTGTCGGCGAGGATGCTCACCACAACTGTTACCTCATAGCCGATCTAATCCAAGAAATCCGCCTACCTGGGTTGGCTACCACTATCGTGAACCCGGACGGTTTACCGAAGTGGACCCAGATGATGTGTGCGTGGTGCATAAGCCGGTACCGGTTGAGCCGTTCTCTCACTTAGCAGCTAGGCCACAAACCTACCAGAACTCCGAACTACTGCGACATCTGGACATCGAAAGGGATGAGTTAGTAGGTTAAGAGGGGTCAGTGAGCCCAATGTGTGGTTGTACTCTTCATCTTGGATCACCACACAAGAACTCGGACTTAGGGCGGTGTTCAACGAGACAACGCACTATGTACTCCTACACAGCCTCTCATCGTTCACCTTGTATTAGGGTAGATCCACAAACACATTTCCACCATCATCAACATGATCACTACCATCCCGACTCACATAACAGTAACAACAGTGTATCACTCTAAGCATGCAATAAGCAGTAACAATTGAAGGGGCCACATGATATCAACCAACTCCTACATTTGCTAGGATTGTGGTTTTCTTACTACTGTGACAAAAGATAGGTCATGCAAAGGAATGGGTTCATCTATGCGGTAGAAACGTAGCATGGTAATCATCCTATAAAATGCATAAGCGAGACATGAGAGGGAAGTGGGATTTTATCGACATGATCAATGGGGGTTTGCTTGCCTTGCTGACGAGGTTCGATATCGGGGTCTTCAACGAAGGGGGCAGCCTCCGGTTTCGGTTCCACTTCTATCGACAAACAACAATCAAGGGGGGCAACATAAGTACAATGCACAAACACATGGTTGAAGGTTGAAACTTGATGTACATGCTTCTGATGTGTGAGGCAATTCCATTTAAATGGAGTGTATTGCAAATGAATTGCAAATTCAAACTCCAATTTGAATTTAAATTAATTCCATATGCATGTTTGCTTCTGTTCCCCCATTTTAAAATCGTCAAACATGAAAACAAAGTGCATATTCAGAATCCTTGCATTTTTCTGATAATTTTACATATATTATATGTTTAATTTGGAGTTAAAATGAATTAGTTATGAATTTCCAAAGTTTAAATCATTTTCTGGATTTTCTGGAATTCTTTTAAATTGAAAATGTATTACTGCGTCACTGTGATGTCATGCTGGCGTCAGGGGGGGTTCTGACCAGGGGGTCCCACTAGTCAGTGACTCTGGGTTAAATCCCGGTTTATTTAAACTAGTAGTGGCTTAATTAACCCACTTGGGCCTAGTGTCAGTGAGTGTTAGGGGTCATTAGGAGGGGGATTAGCGCTAAGTTAATGTCATCCAGATCATCTCGTTGACGGCTAGTCGCCGGTGACCAAATCCCGCGGCGGCGCTGCTCGGGATGCTGATTCCGTGGTCCAAATCGAGCGCCGCAGCCACGGGGACGCAACCCTTGGTGATGCGCATCGAATGGGACCAAGAACAGGGCCTGGGGGGTACGGCATCGTCGTCGGCGACGAGCTCTAGCGGCGGCGGAGCCACGGATGCGAGGCAAAACCTGATTCAGGGCTCCATTTGAAGCGGGGGTAGGCTAGATCGACGCAGTGGAGCACGGCGGAGGTGAAGTACATGGCCCCGAGCCCGATTGCTTCACAGGTGCTCGCCGACGAGCACCACGGCGGAGCTGACCTACAGCTCCCATGGCAGATCGAGCTAGAGGAGGGGAAGGGTGACGCGGGTCATTAGGAGGGGGATTAGCGCTAAGTTAATGTCGTCCAGATCATCTCGTTGACGGCTAGTCGCCGGTGACCAAATCCCGCGACGGCGCTTCTCGGGATGCTGATTCCGTGGTCCAAATCGAGCGCCGCAGCCACGGGGACGCAGCCCTTGGTGATGCGCATCGAATGGGACCAAGAACAGGGCCTGGGGGGTACGGCATCGTCGTCGGCGACGAGCTCTAGCGGCGGCGGAGCCACGAATGCGAGGCAAAACCTGATTCAGGGCTCCATTTGAAGCGGGGGTAGGCTAGATCGACGCAGTGGAGCACGGCGGAGGTGATGTACATGGCCCCGAGCCCGATTGCTTCACGGGTGCTCAGAATTAATTCTATGAAACCAAAATATATATATTTCCTTAAACTGACTCAAGTATTATTGTCCTGGGCATATGATCTGCAGAGTTTATGATTGCCACAAGACACGTCCCTGCAAAGATGATCAGTTCTTCTTCACCACCCACATCTTAATGGGTGGCTTTGAAGCATATGATGACTGATGAGAACGATGAGACCTAATGGGACGCGAAATGGTGGTATCAGGATAAACAAATGACTAAGCATTCTTATGAGGAGCTTCCCTGTTGACAAAATGGTTAGCTGAAACATAGTGATAATCATTTCCATTTGAGGTATCGTCCTCAGATGATACCCTCAGCTCATTTGCATCTGCATTCACAGGGAGGTTAGTGATGAGGTCATTCTGAACCCAAATCTTCTTTACTGGAGGGACGTTCCTGCAGTTAGTCCCGATGTATCTGGCGAATACCTCACCATTAACATCTTTAAATAGTTTATAGTTTGAGTCAAAGGATTCAACCACCACATCTGAGGAAACAGTATCATAACAAAATAAAGTATAGGGATCAGGAGGAGGCATTTTTGCCAGAACCCAAGTAGTCTTTGGGTATTGCTCCGGTTTCTAGTAAGACCCATCACCGTTGAGGTTTTGAGTGAAGCCGACACCTTCTTTCCTCAGATTCCTATTGAGGATCTGTTTCTTGAGGATGTCACAAAGAATCTGATCCCCTTTCAGACTCTTGAACATACCGGTTTCCAGAAGGCTCTTCAACCTAGCATTTTCTTCAACAATGTCTATGGTATCCTCAGATGATGGGTTAGATACCACAAAGGCAATTGAAATAACAGAGTCTGAAGATATTGAAGAACTAGGTACAGAAGTGATACGGTCATGTTCAATGCACTTTAAACATGAAGGGTTAATTCCTTCTTGAGGCATGATGATTTGTTGGGAGAGGAGTGAGTCATTTTCTTTCCTCAGATCGTCATGAGACATTCTCACGCGCTCAAGTTCTTGCTTTCTCATGAGGAAATCATGAGCCATCTTCTCATGATCGGTGAGGAGTGCCTCATGAGGACTAATTAAGTCATCAAACTTTGACTGAAGAATTTTTTATTCATCAGTCAATTTTTGAGTCTTTGTCATTTCCTCAACCAACATATCATCACTCTTGTTTAGTGAGTTATGGATCTTTTCAAGTGCACGTTGTTGCTTAGAAGCAAGTTTAGCATAGTTTTCATCAGGTTCTTCATCTGAGGGTTCATCACATAAAGAGTAAGTAGATACCTTGGAGGACTTGGCCATGAAGCAAAAGGCTGGGGTAGTATGTTGTAACATCCCAAAATTCTCCGAATTTTGCAATGTTAATAAAATTAAATAGATAATGATTGTTTGATTGATGTGTTTGATTTTCTCTGGGATTTAAAACATTTGGAGTTTATTGAATATTAAAAAGAGAGGGAATAAAAGGACTTTCCCTAATATTCATAATTGGTGTTTTTGGAATTTATTATTTTAAAACAAAACCAACAAAACAAAATGAGAGAAGGTAATATGACTCCTTCAACATATTAAAGGGTTGGAAAATGTTTTACATCATTATTGGAATTCTTTTGAATATTCAAAACATTTTTTCAACTCAAGGAAATTCATTTGAGAGTATATAAAATGACTTATCCCCTTTTTAATAAAGTTGGGAAATATTTGGAATATTACTTTAAAGTTTTTAAAATTTATTTTGAGTATTATAAATAACTCTAAAATTATTTTAGGGATTTTATAATGCTAAGAGAGTTTTTATTTCATTGAAATGATTTATTAAATATTTTCAAAGAGTTGAAAAAATATTCCAATGGGATATCTTTATTTTACCAAATTATTTATTGGTGTGACAATTTTAAAATTTATATTTTATTATTTAGAAATGGTTTGTCAATGATTTTGACCAAATAAAAATAGTTATAATAATTTATCTGATTTATTTGATTTATGAAAAGCATTATATATTTAAATAAAGTATTTAGAAAATGTTTTTATTTTTATTTTCCTTTTTCGAGAATGTATTCATTAAATAATTTTCTTTGAATTATTTGATGAATTTAGAAATTTATTTTGTATTTTTTTGATGAGTATTTATTTCTGTACAATTGTTTGAAGTTTTGGTTTTTAAAGAAAAACAAAATGCGTACCGAGCCGGCCCAATAACCTTTTCCGCCCACGATTTGAGCCCGAGACGGATTAAAAAAATTCGGGCTATATAAGATGTCGAAATTTTTCTTTTTCGCATTTTTCAGAAACCCTAAATCGTCTGTGCATCGATTTCCGCGCCACCACAGGCGAACCTCGGTTTCCTCGCCGCCGAGAAACCCGCGATTTCCGTGCCCGGCGAACCTCGGTTTCCCGCCGACGAACCTCGGTTTCCGCGCCCGGCGAACCTCGATTTCCGTTCCCGACGAACCTCGGTTTCGGTGCCATCGCCACGTCAGCGGTACGTCAACAATTTTGTCCTGTAGTGAAAAGGATCTGTCTGTGACAGAAACTTTTATTTTATTCACGAATAGGCCATTTTTCACAGTTTGCACCCTATAATCTTCGTAGCCGTATCTTTTAAGCCGTGTATCGGAATTAGGTGATTCTTTTTCCTACACGCTCGTAGTGATCCGTACTTTATCAAATTGTATACTTTTCACTCCTTTGCACATTTTGAATTTGAATTTATTTCAAATTCAAATTCAAATCCCGAAGGCCATATCTTGTAAACTGTTGATCCAAATCGAGTGATTCTTTTTGCGTTGGATCACTCGTTCCATGTACTTTCTGTCTATATCATGTGTACACAAAAATTCACAAGTTTCTTGATCTGTTTAAATTCAAATTAAATTCAATTTTGCACTTGCTATGACCTATTTTGTAGTATTCCGTTTCATGTGATTCTTTTTGCATATTGAATCATATGAGACATCCTATCGGCAATATCCACACACCATTCATATTGCTATGATCTTTACCTTGATGTCATGATGCCTTGATCATAATCTTGTATCGACAATTCTTTGTCCGTTGACTCTCTCGAGTTCACGTTCCATCGATCACCTTCGAGCACATCGACAGTTGTACCGTGTCAAGCCTTTTGTTTTGTTGCTAAAACCTTTGTGTTTGTTTGTTGATCTTTTGTTTGTGTTGTTGGTGTGATTTCTTATTTCAGTTCCTTCGTTGCGATAGATTCTCAGAGTGTGATGAATAGAGTTGACTGGACTATGAGAGCGAAGAACTTCACCGAATGTAAAAGGCAAGTTACACTTTGACCATACCTCAACCTATATTTTCTATTATGCATGTAGCAAATTATCACTCTATGCATGTGTAGGATTATATATTAGTTATGATTTAAACCTAATAAGATAGCCATATGCTCTGAACTTGTATTTCATTGTCGCCCTAGGATCGTGGTTGTTATATACTGCTATTGCTTTGTAGACGGGGATTGGTTGAGTTATCATTGAGCTTTGTGAGGAGTAATGACTTGACTAGCAAACTTAAATATAAATCACCTCAGGACGGGCAGGGAATGCATCCTGGGGCTCGTGCCGGACCAGGGCTAAATTCTTCCCGAATGGTTGTTTTGGTGGTGAACCGGGTGCGTCATGGCGAGTACCCTCTGACGCAGTGGGCGCCGTCCAGGCTCAAAAAGATCGGAAAGACTGTGTGACTAGTAGCTTCCATGTACAACCACTAGTTATATGGGCTCTGGCTTAGATGAGTAAGTTGCGGGGAACCTGGCCCTGGTAGCTAGCTGATGTAGATATGATAGGTGACCGGCTACCAAAGGGTGGAGGCAACCACTTCTGAAAGACTATGTCTCAATCTTCGGGTTGAGTCCAGTGGGGAAAGTGTACAAACCTCTGCAGAGTATAAAAACTGATCATGATTAGCCGTTGTCGTGACCCGGGGTTAGCCTATGTAATTCCAGTCACGATGCAATCACATGGAGAGCCGAGAACCGTACCCACTTGTCTAAGCAGACAAGGCCAAGCACAGAACGTTCTCGGTAAGCATCGAACGTGAGGGGCATCCCATTCAGGCCGAATGATCATCTGAGATGGGTCCTCATCGTCCGCTCACAAGTCTAGATGCTTATGGGTGGTGAATCCCATACTCATAGACAAGTCGCCTCAACCATGTTATCGATTGAATGCTAACTCTTACATAGACTTACTCCAGCCCGATCACTTAGTCGGGGTCTAGGGCGGGCTCGATCATACAACAAAGTGTGCACATGATAGAGTCACGAGCAATCGCATCGCGATGCCCCAAGCTGCGCACATCTAAGGGCCACTTGGTGTATAAAAGACCGCCAGCCAGATCACAACTAAGGTCTCGAAAACCCATACTAAGACATGCATGTTATAAACATACACGCAACACACATGCCTAGTATGAACAGCAGGTATCATCACATAACTCTACAAAGTACTTCTTTATTTCCTTACACATAGAGTATACAAAGATCACATGTCTGTGATCAACATTACATCATACAACGGAAGCAAATTAGGTCTGAGTACAGACAAGTTTAACAAATGGCTTAGAGAAGCCTTGTAAACAAACATGCCCTTCCACGAGGGACCAGACTGCTGTCTGGGACTATGCTAACTTAGTCAACGTCGAGCTTCACGAAGGTGACTCCATCAGGGTCCGGTTTCTCATCTAAAACATAGAATAAGCAAATGTGAGTACAAAGTCGTACTCAGCAAGACTTACATCAGAACTACACTACTCATGCTCAAGTATCAAGGTAAAGGGAGGTGGGGTTTCATCATGCAGAAGTGCCAGCTTTGACTTGGCTAGTCCTGAACTACGAATACCAGACTTGAGGTAAGAAGCGTACACGAGTCCACTACATCTCCAACCAATTACACCACTATAGTGCCTTCCTCGACTTCCCCACGAGAAAGCACGCCATAGCACTCACACTTATCTTGGTGTATTTTAGAAGTATCCAGTTCAAGTTGTCTAATAATCAGGTACAGGTTCCAAGTAGTCCTTAACCGCGGACGCGGCTATTCGAATAGTTTTGTTAACCTTGGAAGGGTGTAAGCTACACACACATGACCATCGGTTACCGCCAGGTCTCGCCCCCGTTCAAGAGGTGACAGCGAGGATGTGCACCACGACACTTCGCTCACAACCGGTCTATTCTAGGAGTCGACTATCTGAGTTTGCCTCCGCTCGAGAGTCTGGCCGGATCAACGAAACGGACTCAGACAATGTAAGTGACCGAGACGCCACCTATGGCAGATGGTTTTCCTGCCTCACAGGTGCACCCACATATCTATATGATGCAACTACTTCCTTCGTTCCTTTTCTATGCACATGTCAAATGGAAAGCCCGAACTAATGTGACTCCTGGACGTCGACACGGATCAAGGTACTAGGCCGAGAGGGCTCAGTGAGCCCAATGTGTGGTTGTACTCTTTGTCTTGGATTACCATACAAGAACTCGGTGCTTAAGGCGGTGTTCAACGAGACAACCCACTGTGTACTCCTACACAACCTCTCATCGTTCACCTTGTATTAGGGTGGACTCACCAACACAGTTTCACTTTCATCAACACCATGTTCACTATCATCCCGACTCACATCAAAAGCAACCTCATTGTACCACTAAGCATGCAATAAGCATTAACAATTGCAAGGGCCACATGATATCAATCAACTCCTATGTCAGCTAGGATTGTGGTTTGCTTACTACTGTGACAAGATGATAGGTCATGCATCGGATATGGGTTCAACTATGCGGTAGAATCGACACAAGGTGATCTCCTAAACATGCATAAGCGAGACTGAGAGTGAATTGGGATTTTATAGACATGATCAATGGGGTTTGCTTTCCTTGCTGATGAGGTTCACACACGGTGTCTTCAACGAAGGGGGTGGCCTCCGGTTCCAGTTGCACGTCTATCGAGCAAACAAAGCAATCAAGGGATAAATATAATTTCGATGCTCAAGCACATGATAAGTTGTGAAAACATGAGGTACATGGTACTGATGTGTTTACAATTCCATTTAATTGAAGTGTATTACAAAAGAATTGAAAATTCAAACTCCAAATTCAAATTTGAAAAGGATCCATATGCATGTTTGCTACTGTTCACCCATTTTAAAATGGTAAAACATAGAAACAAGTTGCATATTCTTAATCCTTGCACTTTTCTGATAATTTTTCATATATTATATGTTTAATTTGGAGTTGGTTTTTCTATGATTTTTCAAAGTTTAAATGAATTTCTGGAATTTCTGGATTATTTTAAATCTCTGGAAAAGATTTACTGCATCATGCAGACATCAGCATGACGTGGGGGGATCTGACTGGTGGGGCCAGGGTGTCAGCCTCAGTGGGTTAATTCCCTGTTAGCTTAATTAACAGATGGGTTTAGGGGGGATTAGGAAGGTCATTAGCCCTAATGGCTAGGGCTCGCCGCCGGCGACTGGAGGCTCACCGGAGCACCTCGGGATTTCGTTCCCGTGCATCAAATCGGGCGCCACGACCTCCAAACGGTAGCCAGCAGAAGCGCGCGTTGAGTGGTGCCACTCGTGTGTCAAGGGACGGCCGGAGAGCGCGTCAACGATGACTGGGCGCGGTGGCTGCCCACGGACTTTGACGAAACCAGCGATGTCGTGCGCGAGACGAAGCCTGGATGTGCTGGGGGGAAAGAGAAGCTCACCAGGAGCGGGATGCGCAGCTCGGAGGGGCCAGAGAGGGGCTAGACGGAGGGGAATGGCTCGCCGAAGTTTGCTGAGGCCGACGGTGATGTTTGAAGCCCGCGTCGCCTAGGGAGCTCTCCTTCTCGAATTGATGACGGGGATCGACCGAGCCGTCGTCGGCGGCGCTTATGGACAGCACGGGGCGGCGGGAAGAAGCCGGTGGCCACGGTGGCGCGCGTCGGCGTACTCCGGGCGCTTCGGTTGGCGAGCGGAACGGCGAAGGAAGAGGGGGAGAATGACCAGGAGCTAGGGGGAAGGGAAGGGGGCTCTGTGGGCGTTGTCCTTGGTGCGGGATAAGCATGGCAGGGAGCCGTGGGTGGCCTGGCGACGCCGGCATGGGCGCCACGCAGCGTCGTGCCTGCCTGGCTCGGGGAGGAAGACGAAGGTGCCCCTGGGCTGGGCCACCTCCCCGAGTTAGGCCGGTTTGGCCTGCTAGCTGGGCCTCTTTCCTTCTCTTTTTTCCATTTAAATCTTTTTTGTTTTATTTTTCTTTCATTTGTTTTGCCCTGGTAAAAATACCAAAGCATTTTATAAAAATGCCCAACTAATTTTATAAATACTAGGTGACCAGTAGCTAGTCACTTTTAGGATTTGGGCATTTTTGAAATTCAATACATTTTGAATTTCAATTCAAATAGGGTCAATTTTAATTTCCATAGCACCTTTTGAATTTTTGAATATTCCATGGGCATGGGAATGAACCCAAACCACTTTTAAAATGATCACCATCATTTATAGGAATTTTCCAAATATTCAAATGATTTTTGGAAAAAGATTTTTATCTGGCCATTTGAATTAAATTCTTTAGGGCTTTTCATTCCCCCATTTTTGAATTTTCTTTTGAATTTTTGCATGATGCAAAGGGCACAAGTAACCCTAGCACTTACCCTAGTTGGGGTTCTGTCAACTCGCCACCACTCAAAAGAATCTCGTCCCGAGATTTAGAAGTCACCGGGAGGAAGGTGGGGTACTCGGCACGGAGGCGGTCTTCTCTTTCCCACGTAGCTTCTTTCTCGGAGTGATGTGACCATTGCACATTGAGGAGCCTGATCTTCTGACGACGAGTGACATGCTCTGCTGAATCAAGAATACGAACAGGGTACTCTCGATAAGAAAGGTCATCTTGGAGATCAAGCGTTTCGTGGTCGACTTTGCGGATGGGGTCCTTGGAGCAACGCCTGAGTTGTGACACATGGAATACATCATGTACTCGGGAAAGGTGTGGGGGTAGTTCAAGTTGGTAGGCAACTTCTCCACGTTTAGCAATAATGCGGAAAGGTCCGATGTAACGTGGGGCCAACTTGCCTTTGATACCGAATCTTTGGGTTCCCTTCAGAGGAGTAACCCGAAGGTAAGCCTTCTCATCCAGATTGTAGCTTTCTTGCCTATGATGACGATCATAGTAGCTTTTCTGACGAGACTGAGCGGCTTTCAATCGATCACAAACAAGGCGAACTTGCTCTTCTGCTTCGTTGATCATATCCGGTCCAAATAATTGTCTTTCATCGGTTTCTGACCAGTTCAAGGGTGTTCGACATCGTCGTCCATAGAGGAGTTCAAAAGGATCCATGTTCAGACTAGTTTGAAAACTATTGTTATAAGAAAATTCAGCGAATGGAAGAGACTTCTCCCAATTCTTTCCGAATGAGATAACACAAGCTCTAAGCATGTATTCCAAGATTTGATTAACCCTTTCAACTTGACCGCTAGACTGAGAATGGAAAGCTGTACTAAAGGATAGATGAGTTCCCATAGCATTCTGAAAGCTTCCCCAGAATCTAGAGGTGAAAAGGCTACCACGATCAGAATTGATTACCAAAGGAACACCGTGAAGAGACACAATTCTAGAGACATACAAGTCTGCCAACTGACTAGCAGTTATAGACTCGCGAACGGGAAGGAAATGAGCAACTTTGGAAAGCCTATCTATGACAAGGACGATGGCATCGTTTCCTTTCTGGGTTCTTGGAAAGCCGGTGATGAAGTCCATACCGACCTTGTCCCATTTCCACTCGGGAATAGACAATGGTTGAAGAGTACCAGCAGGTCTTTGGTGTTCTGCCTTAATGCGACGACAAACATCACATTCGGCAACAAATTGTGCAATGTCTCTCTTCATCCGGGTCCACCAAAATCTCTAGCGTAGATCTCGGTACATTTTTGTGCTACCGGGATGATTTGAGAGGGGTGTGTCATGGGCTTGTTTGAGGATGAGTTGCCTTAGATCCTTAGTCTTAGGTAATACCAAACGATTTTCAAAGAATACCGTTCCTTTACTATCTGTGGAGAAACATCTAGCAACTCCGCTAGCAATGTTCTCCTTGATCCGGCGAACACCTCGTGCACGCCTTTGGGGAACTATGATTTGATCCTCAAGGGTTGCTTTCGCCACCAAGTTGAAAAGAGATCCATGAGGAACAATCTCGAGGTTGAGCTTTCGAAATTCCTCATGAAGAAGTGGTTTATACTGCTGTAACATGAGGTTGTTACAGTACGACTTACGACTTAGTGCATCAGCCATGACATTGTCTTTGCCTGGGGTGTAAGAAATTCCTAAGTCATAATCTTTTATCAACTCAATCCAGCGTCTTTGCCTAAGATTAAGATCTGGCTGGGTGAAATATGTATTTGAGGCTTTGGTGATCGGAATAGATCTCACAACGATTACCAAGGAGGTAATGTCGCCAAGTCTTCAGGGCATGAACTACGGCAGCGAGTTCAAGATCATGTTTAGGATTGTTCTCTTCATGTGGCCGCAACTAGCGTGAAGCATAAGCTACCACATGTCGATCTTGCATAAGTATGCATCCTAACCCTTGCCGTGAAGCATCACAATAGATCTCGAAATCCATTTTTGGTGACTGGAGGCGCAAGTACGGGTGCAGAAGTCAATCTTCTTTTTAGCTCTTGAAAGCTTTCCTCGCACTTGGGAGTCCATTGGAATTTTTTATCTTTCTTGAGGAGTTCAGTTAGAGGCTTTGCAACTTTAGAAAAGTTCTCGACGAAGCGGCGACAATAGCTTGCTAAGCCAAGAAAACTCCTAACTTGCTTAACCGATTCAGGTGGAGTCCAGTCAAGGACGGCCCGAACTCTCTCGGGATTAACTGCAACACCTTTCGCAGAAATCACGTGGCCTAAGTAGGTCACTTCTGGTAGCCAAAATTCACACTTGGAGAACTTGGCATAAAGGCGGTGCTCTCTAAGTTTCATCAATACCAGCCTTAGGTGCTCGGCATGTTCTTCTTCGTTCTTCGAGAATATAAGGATGTCATCAAGGTAAACCACGACGAACTTGTCCAAATACTCCATGAAGATCGAGTTCATCATGCGTGAAAAAGTGGCGGGGCATTGGTCAGACCGAAGGACATGACGGTGTACTCGTAAAGACCATAACGAGTAGTAAAAGCCGTCTTTGGAATGTCCTCGTTTCGGATCTTGATTTGATGATAACCTAATCTCAAATCCATCTTGGAGAAGACAGAGGATCCTGCAAGTTGATCATAAAGATCATTGATCCTGGGAAGTGGGTACTTGTCCTTTATCGTCGCTAGATTTAGCGGGCGATAGTCTACGCACATCCTATCTGTTCCATCTTTCTTCGTTACGAACAGAACGGGGCAATCCCCATGGCGATGAGCTAGGGAGGATTAAGCCTTTTGCCAACAACACTTCAAATTGGATTTTTAGCTCAGCTAACTCATGTGGGGCCATTCTATATGGGCGTCTGGAAATTGGGGTTGTTCCTGGTATAAGATCTACTATCAACTCTACACACCTGTCGGTTGACTAGGTTTAAGGAGTTGGATCTCTGGATAGCTCCCTAGAGGATGACCAAGGTTTACTAGGGGCTACAACAGATATGTCAGAGTAGCAAAGTACCCCAACACAATGGTTAGTGTGGTTCTTCTTGCTAAAATACCTCTAAAGTGGGAGGAGAAGCTGGAATGAATCACTAAAAGTTTCTAGAACAAAACCTACAACAAACTCTAGAGAACTGTCGGGCATGCCACCTAGAAGTTCTTCAAAAAGGACAACCAAAATGGAGAGAAGGATTTTGCAAATGCATCAGATTATGACGAAACCTGGAATGACTCGGACAGCATAACGGCTGTAATTGCAAGAGAAATGGAAATCCTCACAACATTTCAACAACACTTACATAGGAAGTCACAAAATAAGAAGCACAACAACTCTAGACAACCGAACACAACTTTCCTATGGCTACAAGGAAGCAAACAATGAGATGTTCTAGTAAGACATAAATGAGCCTAGTCCTATCATCCCGTAGAAAAGATAAGGGTGACTCAGTACTCAGATCGATGAGGAAAAGGAGAAAAAGAAGCCTTACGTTGTTCCCTTATACCCAGAGTAACTATATAACTATAGAATGCTAGACTCGACTTCGACCAAGGGTTTGATAATCCTACAGACAGTCCTGCTCTGATATCAAGTCTGTCGGGACCCGGGGTTAGCGTATGTAATTCCAGTCACGATGCAATCACATGGAGAGCCGAGAACCGTACCCACTTGTCTAAGCAGACAAGGCCAATCACAGAACGTTCTCGGTAAGCATCAAACGTGAGGGGCATCCCATTCAGGCCGGATGATCATCTGAGATGGGTCCTCATCGTCCGCTCACAAGTCTAGATGCTTATGGGTGGTGAATCCCATACTCATAGACAAGTCGCCTCAACCATGTTATCGATTGAATCCTCACTCTTACATATACTTACTCCAGCCCGATCACTTAGTCGGGGTCTAGGGCGGGCTCGATCATACAACAAAGTGTGCACGTGACAGAGTCACGAGCAATCGCATCGCGATGCCCCAAGCTGCGCACATCTAAGGGCCACTTGGTGTATAAAAGACCGCCAGCCAGATCAGAACTAAGGTCTCGAAAACCCATACTAAGACATGCATGTTATAAACATACACGCAGCACACATGCCTAGTATGAACAGCAGGTATCATCACATAACTCTACAAAGTACTACTTTATTTACTTACACATAGAGTATACAAAGATCACATGTCTGTGATCAACATTACATCATACAATGGAAGCAAATTAGGTCTGAGTACAGACAAGTTTAACAAATGGCTTAGAGAAGCCTTGTAAACAAAAATGCCCTTCCACGAGGGACCAGACTGCTGTCTGGGACTATGCTAACTTAGTCAACGTCGAGCTTCACGAAGGTGACTCCATCGGGGTCCGGTTTCTCATCTAAAACATAGAATAAGAAAACGTGAGTACAAAGTCGTACTCAGCAAGACTTACATCAGAACTACACTACTCATGCTCAAGTATCAAGGTAAAGGGAGGTGGGGTTTCATCATGCAGAAGTGCCAGCTTTGACTTGGCTAGTCCTGAACTACGAATACCAGACTTGAGGTAAGAAGCGTACACGAGTCCACTACATCTCCAACCAATTACACCACTATAGTGCCTTCCTCGACTTCCCCACGAGAAAGCACGCCATAGCACTCACACTTATCTTGGTGTATTTTAGAAGTATCCAGTTCAAGTTGTCTAATAATCAGGTACAGGTTCCAAGTAGTCCTTAACCGCGGACGCGGCTATTCGAATAGTTTTGTTAACCTTGGAAGGGTGTAAGCTACACACACATGACCATCGGTTACCGCCAGGTCACGCCACCGTTCAAGAGGTGACAGCGAGGATGTTCACCATGACACTTCGCTCACAACCGGTCTATTCCAGGAGTCGACTATCTGAGTTTGCCTCCGCTCGAGAGTCCGGCCGGATCAACGAAGACTCAAACAATGTAAGTGACCGAGACGCCAACTCTGGCAGATGGTTTTCCTGCCTCACAGGTGCACCCACATATCTATATGATGCAACCATTTCCTTCGTTATTTTTCTATGCACATGTCAAATGGAAAGCCCGAACTAATGTGACTCCTGGATGTCGACACGGATCAAGGTACTAGGCCGAGAGGGGTCAGTGAGCCCAATGTGTGGTTGTACTCTTTGTCTTGGATTACCATACAAGAACTCGGTGCTTAAGGCGGTGTTCAACGAGACAACCCACTGTGTACTCCTACACAGCCTCTCATCGTTCACCTTGTATTAGGGTGGACTGACCAACACAGTTTCACTTTCATCAACACCATGTTCACTATCATCCCGACTCACATCAAAAGCAACCTCATTGTACCACTAAGCATGCAATAAGAATTAACAGTTGCAGGGCCCACATGATATCAATCAACTCCTATGTCATCTAGGATTGTGGTTTGCTTACTACTGTGGCAAGATGATAGGTCATGCATCGGATATGGGTTCAACTATGCGGTAGAATCGACACAAGGTGATCTCCTAAACATGCATAAGCGAGACTGAGAGGGAATTGGAATTTTATAGACATGATCAATGGGGTTTGCTTGCCTTGCTGACGAGGTTCACACACGGTGTCTTCAACGAAGGGGGTGGCCTCCGGTTCCAGTTGCACGTCTATCGAGCAAACAAAGCAATCAAGGGATAAATATAATTGCGATGCTCAAGCACATGATAAGTTGTGAAAACACGAGGTACATGGTACTGATGTGTTTACAATTCCATTTAATTGAAGTGTATTGCAAAAGAATTGCACATTCAAACTCCAAATTCAAATTTGAAAAGGATCCATATGCATGTTTGCTACTGTTCACCCGTTTTAAAATGGTCAAACATAGAAACAAGTTGCATATTCTTAATCCTTGCATTTTTCTGATAATTTTTCATATATTATATGTTTAATTTGGAGTTGATTTGAATTTTCTATGATTTTTCAAAGTTTAAATGAATTTCTGGAATTTCTGGATTATTTTAAATCTCTGGAAAAGATTTACTGCATCATGCTGACATCAGCATGACGTGGGGGGGGTCTGACTGGTGGGGCCAGGGTGTCAGCCTCAGTGGGTTAATTCCGTGTTAGCTTAATTAACAGATGGGTTTAGGGGGGAATTAAGAAGGTCATTAGCCCTAAGGGCTAGGGCTCGCCGCCGGCGACTGGAGGCTCGCTGGAGCACCTCGGGATTTCGTTCCCGTGCATCAAATCGGGCGCCACGACCTCCAAACGGTAGCCAACAGAAGCGCGTGTTGAGTGGTTCCACTCGTGTGTCAAGGGACGGCCGGAGAGCGCGTCAACGACGCCTGGGCGCGGCGGCTGCCCACGGACTTCGACGAAACCGGCGATGTCGTGCGCGAGACGAAGCCTGGATGTGCTGGGGGAAAGAGAAGCTCACCAGGAGCGGGATGCGCAGCTCGGAGGGGCCGGAGAGGGGCTAGACGGAGGGGAATGGCTCGCCGGAGTTTGCTGCGGCCGCCGGTGATGTTTGAAGCTCGCGTCGCGAAGGGAGCTCTCCTTCTCGAATTGATGGCGGGGATCGATCGAGCCGTCGTCGGCGGAGCTTATGGACAGCACGGGGCGGCGGGAAGAAGCCGGTGGCCGCGGTGGCGCGCGTCGGTGTACTCCGGGCGCTTCGGTTGGCGAGCGGAACGACGAAGGAAGAGGGGGAGGATGACCAGGAGCTAGGGGGAAGGGAAGGGGGCTCTGTGGGCGTTGTCCTTGGTGCGGGATAAGCACACCAGGGAGCCGTGGGCGGCCTGGCGACGCCGGCATGGGCGCCACGCAGCGCCCTGCCTGCCTGGCTCGGGGAGGAAGCCGAAGGTGCCCCTGGGCTGGGCCACCTCCCCGAGTTGGGCCGGTTTGGCCTGCTGGCTGGGCCTCTTTCCTTCTCTTTTTTTGCATTTAAATATTTTCTATTTTATTTTTCTTTCATTTGTTTTGCCCTGGTAAAAATACCAAAGAATTTTATAAAAATGCCCAACTAATTTTATAAATACTAGGTGACCAGTAGCTAGTCACTTTTAGGATTTGGGCATTTTTGAAATTCAATACATTTTGAATTTCAATTCAAATAGGGTCAATTTTAATTTCCATAACAGCTTTTGAATTTTTGAATATTCCACGGGCATGGGATGTCGGGACCCGGGGTTAGCGTATGTAATTCCAGTCACGATACAATCACATGGAGCCCCGAGAACCGTACCCACTTGTCTAAGTAGACAAGGCCAAGCACAGAACGTTCTCGGTAAGCATCGAACGTGAGGGGCATCCCATTCAGGCCGGATGATCAACTGAGATGGGTCCTCAACATCCGCTCACAAGTCTAAATGCTTATGGGTGGTGAATCCCATACTCATAGACAAGTCGCCTCAACCATGTTATCGATTGGATCCTAACTCTTACATAGACTTACTCCAGCCCGATCACTTAGTCGGGGTCTAGGGCGGGCTCGATCATACAACAAAGTGTGCACGTGACAGAGTCACGAACAATCGCATCGCGATGCCCCAAGATGCGCACATCTAAGGGCCACTTGGTGTATAAAAGACCGCCAGCCAGATCACAACTAAGGTCTCGAAAACCCATACTAAGACATGCATGTTATAAACATACACGCAGCACACATGCCTAGTATGAACAGCAGGTATCATCACATAACTCTACAAAGTATTCTTTATTGACTTATACATAGAGCATACAAAGATCACATGTCTGTGATCAACATTACATCATACAACGGAAGCAAATTAGGTCTGAGTACAGACAAGTTTAACAAATGGCTTAGAGAAGCCTTGTACAACAAACATGCCCTTCCACGAGGGACCAGACTACTGTCTGGGACTATGCTACCAAGGTCAACATCGAGCTTCAGGTCGGTGACTCCATCGGGGTCCGGTTCTCATCTAAAACATAGAATAAGCAAACGTGAGTACAAAGTCGTACTCAGCAAGACTTACATCAGATCTATACTACTTATGCTCAAGTATCAAGGTAAAGGGAGGTGGGGTTCATCATGCAGAAGTGCCAGCTTTGACTTGGCTAATCCTGTACTACGAGTACCAGACTTTGAGGTAAGAAGCGTACACGAGTCCACTAAATCTCCAACCAAAACACCACTACGGTTACTTCCTCGACTTCCCCACGAGGAGGCACACCATAGCACTCACGCTTATCTTGCGAGTTTTATAAGTATCCATTCAAGTTGTCTATGATCAAGTAGAGGTTTCCAAGTAGTCCATAACCGCGGACACGGCTATTCGAATAGTTCATTAACCCTGCAGGGGTGTACATCTTCACACGCGTGTCATCACTTATCGCCTCGTTCTTGGCATCCTTCAAGCGGATGTCGGACGTGGATGAAACCAAGGCACTAACCTCACATCACCTTCTCTAATCCAGGAGTCGACTACCTGAGTTTGGCACCGCTCGAGAGTCCGGCCGGTTCCACGAAACGGACTCAGATAATGTAAGGGACCGGGACGCCACCTCTGCCAGATGGTTTCACTGCCTCACAAGTCCACCCACATATCTAGGATGATGCAAACTTTTCTTCATACTTTTTCTATGCATATGCCAAATGGAAAGCCCGAATCTATTGTGACTCCTGGATCAGATCGGGTACGTAAAGAGGCCAAACAGGGCTCCCATAAAACCCTACATGTGGTCATACTCTTTGTCTTGGATCACAAAACACGAACTCGGGGCCTAGGGCAGTGTTCAACGAGACAACCCACTGTGTACTCCTACACAGCCTCTCATCGTTCACCTTTGTTTAGGGTGGATTCACCAACACGTTTATCATCAGTATCACTGTGTTCATCCCATCCCGACTCACAATCATAACATCCTCATTGTATCACTAAGCAGCAAAAGTATTCTTTATTGACTTATACATAGAGCATACAAAGATCACATGTCTGTGATCAACATTACATCATACAACGGAAGCAAATTAGGTCTGAGTACAGACAAGTTTAACAAATGGCTTAGAGAAGCCTTGTACAACAAACATGCCCTTCCACGAGGGACCAGACTACTGTCTGGGACTATGCTACCAAGGTCAACATCGAGCTTCAGGTCGGTGAGTCCATCGGGGTCCGGTTGTCATCTAAAACATAGAATAAGCAAACGTGAGTACAAAGTCGTACTCAGCAAGACTTACATCAGATCTATACTACTTATGCTCAAGTATCAAGGTAAAGGGAGGTGGGGTTCATCATGCAGAAGTGCCAGCTTTGACTTGGCTAATCCTGTACTACGAGTACCAGACTTTGAGGTAAGAAGCGTACACGAGTCCACTAAATCTCCAACCAAAACACCACTACGGTTACTTCCTCGACTTCCCCACGAGGAGGCACACCATAGCACTCACGCTTATCTTGCGAGTTTTATAAGTATCCATTCAAGTTGTCTATGATCAAGTAGAGGTTTCCAAGTAGTCCATAACTGCGGACAAGACTATTCGAATAGTTCATTAACCCTGCAGGGGTGTACATCTTCACACGCGTGTCATCACTTATCGCCTCGTTCTTGGCATCCTTCAAGCGGATGTCGGACGTGGATGAAACCAAGGCACTAACCTCACATCACCTTCTCTAATCCAGGAGTCGACTACCTGAGTTTGGCACCGCTCGAGAGTCCGGCCGGTTCCACGAAACGGACTCAGATAATGTAAGGGACCGAGACGCCACCTCTGCCAGATGGTTTCACTGCCTCACAAGTCCACCCACATATCTAGGATGATGCAAACTTTTCTTCATACTTTTTCTATGCATATGCCAAATGGAAAGCCCGAATCTATTGTGACTCCTGGATCGGATCGGGTACGTAAAGAGGCCAAACGGGGCTCCCATAAAACCCTACATGTGGTCATACTCTTTGTCTTGGATCACAAAACACGAACTCGGGGCCTAGGGCAGTGTTCAACGAGACAACCCACTGTGTACTCCTACACAGCCTCTCATCGTTCACCTTTGTTTAGGGTGGATTCACCAACACGTTTATCATCAGTATCACTGTGTTCATCCCATCCCGACTCACAATCATAACATCCTCATTGTATCACTAAGCAGCAAAAGCAGTAATAGTTGTAAGGGCCACATGCTCATCATTCAACTCCTAAATCTGCTAGGATTGTGGTTTGCTTAATACGGTGACAGAATGATAGGTCATGCATCGGAATGGGT
The DNA here is from genome assembly GCA_950022295.1 of Bromus sterilis. NCBI lineage: Eukaryota > Viridiplantae > Streptophyta > Magnoliopsida > Poales > Poaceae > Bromus > Bromus sterilis. The sequence continues at coordinate 93,946,020 of OX465595.1, forward strand.
TCAACTATGCGAAAGAACGTGTCTCGGTGATCTCCTAAACATGCATAAGCGAGACTGAGAGGGAAAATAGGATTTTATAGACATGATCAATGGGGTTTTCTTTCCTTGCTGTCGAGGTTCGATATCGGGGTCTTCAACGAAGGGGGTGGCCTCCGGTTCCGGTTGCACGTCTATCGAGCAAACAATCAAACAAAGTATAAATATAATTGCAATGCATCAAACACATGATCAATATTGTAATGGCGATGTTCTTGGTCACAAAGTGGTTACAATTCCATTTAAAAGAAGTCAAATGCAAAGTCATTTGCAAATGTGCTTCAAATTTGAATTTGAATTAAAGCCATATGGATGTTTTGCACTGTTCACCCAATTTTAATTGGTCAACCATGAAAACAGAGCCCATATTCATAATCCTTGGATTTTTATCATATTTTTAGACATATTATTTGTTATATTTGGAGTTAATATGAATTAGTTATGAATTTTCCAAGTTTAAATGATTTTCTGGAATATTTTAAATCAATTCTAAATTCTGGAATTTCTTTATTGCGTCATGCTGAGCTCAAGGTGACGTCACAGGGGGGATGACTGGTGGGTTTGGCTTGTCAGTCTCTAAGGGGGTTAACCCGGTTTGATTTAATTAACAGGAGCTTAAGGGGGGGGGCTGGCCCACATGTCATGGACTAAGGGGGGGTTAAGTTTGGTGATTAGCCCTAATGGCTAGGGCTCGCCGGAGAGATGGCCGGAGCCTCGCCGGAACTAGGCTAGAAGCCACGGGGAGGGCTCGGGCTTGGACGGGGAGATGCCCCTTGCTCGCGCGCGTGAAGTGGAGTAGGCGGGGGTCAAGTTCGAGCTCCAGGGCGACGGCTAGGACAAAAGGCGCGGCGGCCGTGGACTGACCTCGCCGGAATCCCGAACCCGGCCACGAGAGAGAGAAAGGGAGGGGGCGTTCGACGGTGTAGCCCACCCTGATGCAGACGCAGGTGTCGACGAAGGCGGAGGAGCTCCGTAGCTAGCGAATTCCGACGATGGAGATCTCGGCGGCCGGCGGTGATCCGGTGAGGCTGGCGTCGACGTCGGGGCTCCTGTGGCTCGATTGGAAGGGGGCTTCGAGGGAGTCGATAGCGCTTGTTCGTTTGGACACCACGGCGAGCAAAATGGAGGACAGTGGCCGCGACAGGCACGATGGCGTGCTCCGGCTGGCTTAGGGGAGGCGCTGAAATCGCGAAGAGGAGAGGGGGAGGAGGTCCAGGGCGAGGGGGAAGAGGTGCGGGGCCTTCTCGTGGGCGTCGTGGCACTCAGAGGCGTCCGGGGGGGGCTAGGTGGCTCGGCCACGTCGCCGGCGTCGGCATGCAAGCTACCGAGCTGCTTGCCGTCGCCGGGGTAGACGACAACGGGGAAACTCGCGGGCTGGGCCGTGCTAGATGGGCTGGGGGGGGAAGAGTTGGGCTGAAAGCCACGGGTGTTCTCCTTTTCTAATTCTTCTCTGTTTTGTTTTTCTGCCCTTTTCTTTTGCCCTGGTAAAAATACCAAAGCATTTTATAAAAATGCCCAATTACTTTTATAAATACTAGGTGACCAGTAGCTAGTCACATATGGAATTTGGGCATTTTTGAAATTCAAAACATTTGAATTTCAATTCAAATAGGGGTAAACTTTAATTTCCAGAGCACTGTTTGAATTTTAGAAAATTCCATGAGTATGGGAAAATATCCAAACCACTTTCAAAATGATCAGCATCATTTATAGGAATTTTCCAAATATTCAAATGATTTTTGGAAAAATATTTTTATCTGGCCAATTATTTAAATTCTCAGGGCTTTTCTTTTCCCCATTTTTGATTTTCTTTTTGAATTTTTCATGATGCAAAGGGACAAGCAAACCCTAGCACTTACCCTAGTTGGGGTTGTGACAACTCTCCCCCACTCAAAAGAATCTCGTCCCGAGATTCAGAAGTCGTCGGGAGGAAGGAGGGGTACTCGGCACGGAGGCGGTCTTCTCTTTCCCAGGTTGCTTCTTTCTCGGAGTGGTGCGACCATTGAACTTTCACAAACTTGATCTTCTTTCGGCGAGTGACACGCTCTGCGGAATCAAGAATATGAACAGGGTACTCTCGATAAGAAAGGTCATCTTGGAGATCAAGCGTTTCATGGTCGACTTCGCGGATGGGGTCCTTGAAGCAACGCCTGAGTTGTGACACATGGAATACATCATGTACTCGGGAAAGGTGAGGGGGTAGTTCAAGTTGGTAGGCAACTTCTCCACGTTTAGCGAGAATGCGGAAAGGTCCGATGTAACATGGGGCCAACTTGCATTTGATACCGAATCTTTGGGTTCCCTTCAGAGGAGTAACCCGGAGGTAAGCCTTCTCATCAATATTGTAGCTCTCCTCTCTATGATGACGATCATAGTAGCTCTTTTGACGAGACTGAGCGGCTTTCAAACGATCACGAACAATTCGAACTTGCTCTTCTGCTTCCTTGATCATATCCGGTCCAAAGAATTGTCTTTCACCGGTTTCTGACCAGTTAAGGGGTGTTCGACATCGTCGTCCGTATAGGAGTTCAAAAGGAGCCATGTTCAGACTAGATTGATAGCTATTGTTATAAGCAAATTCGGCGAAAGGAAGAGATTTCTCCCAACTCTTTCCGAATGAGATAACAAAAGCTCTGAGCATGTCTTCCAAGATTTGATTAACCCTTTCAACTTGACCGCTAGATTGAGGGTGGAAAGCTGTACTAAAGGATAGATGAGTTCCCATAGCATTTTGAAAACTTTCCCAAAATCTAGAGGTGAAAAGGCTACCAAGATCAGAATTGATCACCAAAGGAACACCGTGAAGAGACACAATTCTAGAGACATACAAGTCCGCTAACTGACTAGCAGTTATAGACTTGCGAACAGGAAGAAAGTGGGCAACTTTGGAAAGTCTATCAATGACCACGAATATGGCATCATTTCCTTTCTGGGTTTTTGGAAAGCCGGTGATGAAGTCCATACCGACCTTGTCCCATTTCCACTCAGGAATAGACAATGGTTGAAGAGTACCATCAGGTCTTTGGTGTTCTGCCTTAATGTGACGACAAACATCACATTCGGCAACAAATTGTGCAATGTCTCTCTTCATCCGGTTCCACCAAAATCTCTGGCGTAGATCTCGGTACATTTTTGTACTACCGGGATGAATAGAGAGGGGAGTGTCATGAGCTTCCTTAAGGATCAGCTGCTTTAGGTCTTCATTTTCAGGAACTACTAAACGATTTTCAAAGAATATCGTTCCTTGATCATTTGCAGAGAAACATTTAGCAACTCCGCTAGCAATGTTCTGCTTGATCTCTTGAATACTACTATCTTGTTTCTGGGCGACTATGATTTGATCCTCAAGGGTTGGTTTCGCCACCAAGTTGAAAAGAGATCCACGAGGAACTATCTCAAGATTGAGCTTGCAAAATTCCTCATGAAGAAATGGTTGATACTGTTGTAACATGAGGTTGTTACAATACGACTTACGACTTAGTGCATCAGCCATGACATTGGCCTTGCCTGGGGTGTAAGAAATTCCTAAGTCATAATCTTTTATCAACTCTATCCAGCGTCTTTGCCTGAGATTAAGATCTGGCTGGGTGAATATGTACTTGAGGCTTTGGTGATCAGAATAGATCTCGCAACGATTACCAAGGAGGTAATGTCGCCAAGTCTTCAGGGCATGAACTACGGTAGCGAGTTCAAGATCATGGGTAGGATAGTTCTCTTCATGTGGCCGCAACTGGCGTGAAGCATAAGCTACCACATGTCGATCTTGCATAAGTATGCATCCTAACCCTTGCCGTGAAGCATCACAATAGATCTCGAAATCCCTTTTGGTGTCTGGAGGTGCAAGTACGGGTGCAGAAGTCAATCTTCTATTCAGCTCTTGAAAGCTTTCCTCGCACTTGGGGGTCCACTGGAATTTCTTATCTTTCTTGAGAAGTTCAGTAAGAGGCTTTGCAACTTTAGAAAAGATCTCGACGAAGCGGCGGCAATAGCTTGCTAAGCCAAGAAAGCTCCTAACTTGCTTAACCAATTCAGGTGGAGTCCAGTCAAGGACGGCCTGAACTCTCTCGGGATTTACTGCAACACCTTTCGCAGAAATCACGTGGCCTAAGTAGGTCACTTTTGGTAGCCAAAATTCACACTTGGAGAATTTAGCATAAAGGCGGTGCTCTCTAAGTTTCATCAATACCAGCCTTAAGTGTTGGGCATGATCTTCTTCGTTCTTCGAGTAGATGAGAATATCATCGAGATAAACCACAACAAATTTATCTAGGTACTCCATGAAGATCGAATTCATCAAGCGTGAGAATGTGGCGGGGGCATTGGTTAAACCGAAGGACATGACGGTATACTCGTAAAGACCATAACGAGTAGTAAAAGCCGTTTTGGGTATGTCCTCATTTCGGATTTTGATTTGATGATAGCCTAATCTCAAATCCATCTTAGAGAAGACAGAGGATCCTGCAAGTTGATCATAAAGATCATTGATCCTGGGCAGTGGGTACTTGTTCTTTATCGTCGCTAGATTTAGCGGGCGATAGTCTACGCACATCCTTTCTGTTCCATCTTTCTTCGTTACGAACAGAACGGGGAAACCCCATGGCGATGAGCTAGGGCGGATGAAGCCTTTTGCCAACGAAGCATCAAGTTGGGTTTTTAGCTCAGCTAACTCATGTGGGGCCATTCTATATGGGCGTCTGGAAATTGGGGTTGTGCCTGGTATAAGATCCACTATGAATTCTACACACCTGTCGGGTGGCATTCCCGGCAGCTCTTCAGGAAAGACATCCGGGAAGTCACGAACCACCGGAACATCTTCAAGGTCTGGAAGTGGAAGCACATTCAAGGTCTGCACCTGGATTCTAGAGCTGGGTGATGTGTAGTCAATGGTCTGGCCTGAAGAATGGGTGAGTTTGGCTGACTTGGCTTTATAATCAAGGAAAGCATTCTGCCTTGATAACCAATCCATTCCTAGGATGACATCAATGTCCGAAGACTTGAGGGCTATAAGAGAAGCAAGGAATACTAAACCCTCAATTGCAATTTGATTTCCATGGCTTACTCTATTAGTTTGCCACTTTGAACCAGGAGTTTGAATGATCATTGGAGAAAACATTTCTTCAAAGGGGAACTCATGACGAATTGCATAACTCTCCGACATGAATGAATGAGAAGCTCCTGGATCGAAAAGAACGGAGGCGGGGACATGATTGACTGGGAGTGTGCCAAGAATGACGTCGGAAGCAACAGTGGTTTCCTCAATTGAGATTTGGTTCACACAACCACTACTTGTGGCTGAAGGCTTTACTGGGATGGTTTTGGTGGTTGCTTTCTTTGGAGGCTTAGGTCGAGAATGACGTGGTGCCATCAAGATCTGAGGGCATTGACGAAATTAATGGCCTGGAAGACCACACTTAAAGCATACCCTGTCTGAAATGTTGGGAGTGGGATTTCTTGGTTGTACACCATCATTCCGGGGTGGAATAGTGTGTTGGGGTGGATGGCGTATATTGGAGGTTGGTCTCTGCAGAAAGTTTTGAGGTATGGCTCTGGTTGAAATCCAAATTCGACGTTTCTGAGGGGCTGAACTTGAAGAAGAAGCAAGATCAAGAGCATGCTTGCGGGACTCTTCGAAAATTTCATTGCCATGCTCAGCTCTGAAGGATCTGTTGACTAAATCCTCAAAGGTGGCAAATTCGATGAGGTTGAGATCATGACGAAGGATGGGGCTAAGTCCCTTACGGAACCTTGCCTGCTTTCTGGCATCGATGGTGATCTCATCTTGGGCATACCGTGCAAGACGGTTGAACTCTCTCACATACTCGTGAATGGACATCTCTCCTTGAGTCAGATTGCAGAACTCTTCCTTCTTGCGCTCCATCAATTCATCCAGAAGGTGGTACCCTCTAAAGGCATCATGGAAATCCTGCCAAGTCACTAGGTGACTATCTGGCTGCATAGCAACATATTTCTCCCACCATTCAGCGGCAGCACCTTCCAGAAAGTATGCCGCGAATATAACTCGATCATCGGGAGCAACATGTGCAGTGTCAAGCTTACGCTCAATGGAACGGATCCAATCATCGGAATACCAGTGGCTTGAGGAGGATGAAGTCCTGGATGCTCACAACCAATTTGCAATGACGTGAGGTATTCTGCTCGATGAGCTCCAGAAGACGTGTTTGATCACGTTGATTCTTCTCAGCTTCCATCATGATTTCCGCCGCAGAAGGCGGTGGTAGAGGTTCATCATCATTTCGATTCCGAACACGGTCTCGATTCCGACGAACAGCACTACGAGTTCCACCTGACATCCTGTGTGATAAAAATCAACAATCAGAACAGGTTGAATGATGGATTCAAGGATAACAAGACATGATGAAGGAGGAAAAGATTGTAATGCGAAGGCAATGATCCACAGAAACTCGGAATAATTCCGGCAGCATAACGGCTATACCGGGATGGAAAATGAAACAACCTTGAAGAGATTGGGCAGAACTTCCTCAAGGAACTCAAAACACGGAGACTCTGGACGACCACAACAATCCTACGGCTAAAAGGAAGCACTCAGGGAGATGTTCTAGTCAGACATAGATGAGGCTAGTCCTATCATCCCGTAGAAAAGATAAGGGTGACCCAGAACTCAGATCGATGAGGGTAAGGAGAAAAAGAAGCCTTACGTTGTTCCCTTATATACCCAAGTAACTATATAACTATAGAATGCTAGACTCGACTTCGACCAAGGGTTTGATAAGCCTACAGACAGTCCTGCTCTGATACCAAGTCTGTCGGGACCCGGGGTTAGCTTATGCAATTCCAGTCACGATACAATCACAAGGAGAGCCGAGAACCGTACCCACTTGTCTAAGCAGACAAGGCCAAGCACAGAACGTTCTCGGTAAGCATCTAACGTGAGGGGCATCCCATTCAGGCCGGATGATCAACTGAGATGGGTCCTCAACATCCGCTCACAAGTCTAAATGCTTATGGGTGGTGAATCCCATACTCATAGACAAGTCGCCTCAACCATGTTATCGATTGGATCCTAACTCTTACATAGACTTACTCCAGCCCGATCACTTAGCCGGGGTCTAGGGCGGGCTCGATCATACAACAAAGTGTGCACGTGATAGAGTCACAAACAATCGCATCGCGATGCCCCAAGCTGCGCACATCTAAGGGCCACTTGGTGTATAAAAGACCGCCAGCCAGATCACAACTAAGGTCTCGAAAACCCATACTAAGACATGCATGTTATAAACATACATGCAGCACACATGCCTAGTATGAACAGCAGGTATCATCACATAACTCTAGAAAGTATTCTTTATTGACTTATACATAGAGCATACAAAGATCACATGTCTGTGATCAACATTACATCATACAACGGAAGCAAATTAGGTCTGAGTACAGACAAGTTTAACAAATGGCTTAGAGAAGCCTTGTACAACAAACATGCCCTTCCACGAGGGACCAGACTGCTGTCTGAGACTATGCTACCAAGGTCAACATCGAGCTTCAGGTCGGTGACTCCATCGGGGTCCGGTTCTCATCTAAAACATAGAATAAGCAAACGTGAGTACAAAGTCATACTCAGCAAGACTTACATCAGATCTATACTACTTATGCTCAAGTATCAAGGTAAAGGGAGGTGGGGTTCATCATGGAGAAGTGCCAGCTTTGACTAGGCTAATCCTGTACTACGAGTACCAGACTTTGAGGTAAGAAGCGTACACGAGTCCACTAAATCTCCAACCAAAACACCACTACGGTTACTTCCTCGACTTCCCCACGAGGAGGCACACCATAGCACTCACGCTTATCTTGCGAGTTTTATAAGTATCCATTCAAGTTGTCTATGATCAAGTAGAGGTTTCCAAGTAGTCCATAACCGCGGACACGACTATTCGAATAGTTCATTAACCCTGCAGGGGTGTACATCTTCACACGCGTGTCATCACTTATCGCCTCGTTCTTGGCATCCTTCAAGCGGATGTCGGACGTGGATGAAACCAAGGCACTAACCTCACATCACCTTCTCTAATCCAGGAGTCGACTACCTGAGTTTGGCACCGCTCGAGAGTCCGGCCGGTTCCACGAAACGGACTCAGATAATGTAAGGGACCGAGACGCCACCTCTGCCAGATGGTTTCACTGCCTCAGAAGTCCACCCACATATCTAGGATGATGCAACCTTTTCTTCATACTTTTTCTATGCATATGCCAAATGGAAAGCCCGAATCTATTGTGACTCCTGGATCGGATCGGGTACGTAAAGAGGCCAAACGGGGCTCCCATAAAACCCTACATGTGGTCATACTCTTTGTCTTGGATCACAAAACACGAACTCGGGGCCTAGGGCAGTGTTCAACGAGACAACCCACTGTGTACTCCTACACAGCCTCTCATCGTTCACCTTTGTTTAGGGTGGATTCACCAACACGTTTATCATCAGTATCACTGTGTTCATCCCATCCCGACTCATAATCATAACATCCTCATTGTATCACTAAGCAGCAAAAGCAGTAACAGTTGTAAGGGCCACATGCTCATCATTCAACTCCTAAATCTGCTAGGATTGTGGTTTGCTTAATACGGTGACAGAATGATAGGTCATGCATCGGAATGGGTTCAACTATGCGAAAGAACGTGTCTCGGTGATCTCCTAAACATGCATAAGCGAGACTGAGAGGGAAAATAGGATTTTATAGACATGATCAATGGGGTTTTCTTGCCTTGCTGTCGAGGTTCGATATCGGGGTCTTCAACGAAGGGGATGGCCTCCGGTTCTGGTTGCACGTCTATCGAGCAAACAATCAAACAAAGTATAAATATAATTGCAATGCATCAAACACATGATCAATATTGTAATGGTGATGTTCTTGGTCACAAAGTGGTTACAATTCCATTTAAAAGAAGTCAAATGCAAAGTCATTTGCAAATGTGCTTCAAATTTGAATTTGAATTAAAGCCATATGGATGTTTTGCACTGTTCACCCAATTTTAATTGGTCAAACATGAAAATAGAGCCCATATTCATAATCCTTGGATTTTTATGATATTTTTAGACATATTATTTGTTATATTTGGAGTTAATATGAATTAGTTATGAATTTTCCAAGTTTAAATGATTTTCTGGAATATTTTAAATCAATTCTAAATTCTGGAATTTCTTTACTGCGTCATGCTGAGCTGAAGGTGACGTCACAGGGGGGCTGACTGGTGGGGTCGGCTTGTCAGTCTCTCAGGGGGTTAACCCGGTTTGATTTAATTAACAGGAGCTTAAGGGGGGGGGGGCTGGCCCACATGTCATGGACTAAGGGGGGGTTAAGTTTGGTAATTATCCCTAATGGCTAGGGCTCGCCGGAGAGATGGCCGGAGCCTCGCCGGAACTAGGCTAGAAGCCACGGGGAGGGCTCGGGCTTGGACGGGGAGATGCCCCTTGCTCGCGCGCGTGAAGTGGAGTAGGCGGGGGTCAAGTTCGAGCTCCAGGGCGACAGCTAGGACAAAAGGCGCGGCGGCCGTGGACTGACCTCGCCGGAATCCCGAACCCGGCCACGAGAGAGAGCAAGGGAGGGGGCGTTCGACGGTGTAGCTCACCCTGATGCAGACGCAGGTGTCGACGAAGGCGGAGGAGCTCCGTAGCTAGCGAATTCCGGCGATGGAGATCTCGGCGGCCGGCGGTGATCCGGTGAGGCTGGCGTCGACGTCGGGGGCTCGATTGGAAGGGGGCTTCGAGGGAGTCGACAGCGCTTGTTCGTCTGGACACCACGGCGAGCAAAATGGAGGACAGTGGCCGCGACGGGCACGACGGCGTGCTCCGGCTGGCTTCGGGGCGGCGCTGAAATCGCGAAGAGGAGAGGGGGAGGAGGTCCAGGGAGAGGGGGAAGAGGTGCGGGGCCTTCTCGTGGGCGTCGTGGCACTCAGAGGCGTTCGGGGGGGGGGGGGGGTGGCCTAGGTGGCTCGGCCACGTCGCCGGCGTCGGCATGCAAGCCACCGAGCTGCTTTCCGTCGCCGGGGTAGACGACAACGGGGAAACTCGCGGGCTGGGCCGTGCTAGATGGGCTGGGGGGAAGAGTTGGGCTGAAAGCCACGGGTGTTCTCCTTTTCTAATTCTTCTCTGTTTTGTTTTTCTGCCCTTTTGTTTTTCCTTGGTAAAAATACCAAAGCATTTTATAAAAATGCCCAATTAATTTTATAAATACTAGGTGACCAGTAGCTAGTCACATATGGAATTTGGGCATTTTTGAAATTCATAACATTTGAATTTCAATTCAAATAGGGGTAAACTTTAATTTCCAGAGCACTGTTTGAATTTTAGAAAATTCCATGAGTATGGGAAAATATCCAAACCACTTTTAAAATGATCAGCATCATTTATAGGAATTTTCCAAATATTCAAATGATTTTTGGAAAAAGATTTTTATCTGGCCAATTATTTAAATTCTCAGGGCTTTTCTTTTCCCCATTTTTGATTTTCTTTTTGAATTTTTCATGATGCAAAGGGACAAGCAAACCCTAGCACTTACCCTAGTTGGGGTTCGGACATGGGAATGAACCCAAACCACTTTCAAAATGATCACCATCATTTATAGGAATTTTCCAAATATTCAAATGATTTTTGGAAAAAGATTTTTATCTGGCCATTTGAATTAAATTCTTTAGGGCTTTTCTTTTCCCCATTTGTGAATTTTCTTTTGAATTTTTGCATGATGCAAAGGGCACAAGCAACCCTAGCACTTAGCCTAGTTGGGGTTTTGACAGCCGTGTCCACAGTTACGGACAACTTTGAGCAACTGGGCATTATTGTTGTTGGATGGTCTTGACAGATATTTCACCTTAATAAGAATTTGAGTGGGAACTTTTAATAAAGGGATGGTTGGAATTGGCGTAGCCCGATTCAACCATACTTAGGACTAGCAAGATAAATTAAAATTTGATTAGTTGTAGTATGTGAGGGAAAATTGGCTTTCTGCAATATTAAACTATAAACCTTTCCTTTGACTTACCTTGCATGTAGCGATAGGTCTGTTATATCCTTTTTCCGTGTGACTTGCCGTAAAAATCAGATGTACTGACCCGTTGTCGGGCTGTAACCTTCGGTGTTGCAGGATTGTATACAACGAGTAAGTGATGCGATGTAGGGTTACGATGTCTATACTCAACTTGCCGGTGGAGTTGATGGACGCCACGAAGCTTATATTGTTTTTCCGCTGCATTTTTATTTGTAAGCTAGCCTTGAGCTATGCAGGTATGCTTTATTGTAATATTGGATCTTCGATGTAATATATATGACATGTGGTTTATTCTTGATATTACATCATGTACTGTGTGTGCTAGCTATTGATCTAGGGAATAGCACAGAATGCACAGAGACTTGGCTTCTTAGTGAATCGGGTCGTTACATATGTTCAGCTTCATCATCAACGTGGAGTGAGTCAGATTCCTCAGTGCTGAAGATGGGCTTGCTGACAAGTGCTATGGCAAGAGCCAAACCGGCCTCACCCTCAGATTCTTCAGATGCTTCTTCCTCAGCATCAAGATCGAAATCAGATTCTTCAGAGTCTAATTCTTTGCCGAGATATGCGCGAGCCTTACGGGAGCTGATGTTCCTGTATCCAGCTAACTTTGAGGATCTTGAGGATTTCTTCTTTGACTTTTCATCAGAAATGTCATCTTTCCCTATCTTCTTAAACTTAGCTTCCTTTTCCCAGAGAGGACACTCAGCGATGTAATGCCCATGTTTCTTACATTTGTGGCAGACTTTTTTCCTTGTCTCAACTGAGTCATCATCTTTGATTCTTCTTGAAGAAGATCTTGAGGAATTTCTTAAGCGATTCTTCTTCGTGAATCTTTGGAATTTTCTGGTGAGGATGGCAAGTTCCCGACTGAGGGTTTTAGGATCATCAGAATTAACCTCAGACTCTTCATCAGATGACACCTTTTGTGCCTTAGATTTTAGCGCGCGGACTTTTGGCGTGGAGATGTATAAGTCTCGTTTCTCAGAGAGCTTCAGTTCATGAGAATTGAGGCACTCAAGAATGTCAGCAGGATCTAGAGTCTTGAAATCAGGCCTTTCTTTAATCATCAGTGATAGGAATTCAAATGAGTCGTCTAGAGATCTCAGTAGTTTCTTCACCACCTCATGATATGTGATGTCAGTGTCACCCAGTGCTTGAAGTTCATTGGATATGTCAGTGAGTCTGTCAAAGGTTTGCTGCACATGCTCGTTATCTAGCCTCTTGAACCTGTTGAAGAGACTGCAAAGTGTATCAACTCGAGAGTCTCGTTGTGCAGAAACTCCTTCATTAACTTTTGACAGTCTTGTCCATATCTTCTTTGTAGTATCCAGACCACTGATACGGTTGAACTGAGCCTTATTGAGGTGGCCGCCAATAATGCTTCGAGCTTTTGCATCAAGCTGCCAGTTCTTCTTGACAACTTCAGGGGAATTCATCAGAGTAGGTTCAGGAATGCCTTGATCAACAATATCCCACAGGTCCTTGTCAATGGCTTCAAGATACATCCTCATCTTGTTCTTCCAGTACAGGTAGTCTGTCCCGTCGAAGATGGGGCAGTTTGAGGCCACACTCATTGTACCTAAGGTCGACATAACTAAAACTCCAGGTGGTTAAACCGAATCACACAGAGCAAGGGAGTACCTTGCTCTGATACCAACTAAAAGTGCAGTATATCGACCAGAGGGGGGATGAATGGGAGATTTTCAAATTTCTCGAGGAATTTCGAATTCCTCAGGACTGAGGAACTACGAAATTGAAGAAACTAAAACACGATGAGGCACAGAAACGTTACTGAAGCGTAGGCAAGAATATAAAGCAACATATTGCAGATCTAAAGTATGACCGATGCAAGAGACGAGGAATCATAATAGAGTAAACTCAAAAAGAAAGGCATCAGGATGGGTCATCAGTGCATAAACATAAAAGCTAAGGTTGAAGAAATAGCACCAGGGCACTGAAGACACAGATATGATGAACCAGTTTGAGTTGTTGTGACAACTCTACATCTGGTTGGAGAGGCTGAGATAAAAATCAGAAGACATAGTCTTCACCTTATTCTCCTTGAACTAAATTCCTCAGACTCCGTCCAATTACTTCGGTGAGTCTTCAAGGTAGACTCCCGATACCTTCACAGACTCCGTTCACTCAGGGAAGTCACAATTGCATCTTGACTTCCTCAGAACGATGACCTCTACACCGGCTGGAAGATCACAGTCTTGAAGAGTAAAAAGGTTCGGATCACTCGAACCGACTTCCTCATAAATGCTCAACTACTCAGGCTGGTGGTTTTCCTCACTTAGGTTCTTCAGTTTCCTCAGAGGTGGGCATCTCTCAAATGACAAGTTTCAGTTTTTCTCTCGGAGCAGCCAACCCACAAATGGGGCTATGGGCGGTTATTTATAGATGGGGAGCAACCCCAGGTGAAAGGACATAAATACCCATGCATGAAATTACTATCATGCCCACCCTTCGGACCGTTGGCTAGACAGGTACCATCCCTCACCACGCGACACGTGGCACGGTCGAAATGGGTTCTCTTTATTTAGGCAAACTGCACTGTGATACGTCCCAAACGTATCTATTATTTCTGCTTGCTTCATGCATGATTTGTGTGAATTTGCCATGTTTTGCTTGAACTTTCATACACTTTTGATCATATTTGGACTAATCTATTAACCCAGTGCACCCAGCTGCCAGTTGCTGTATTCTGCTATTTTTGTATTTCAGGTTTTCAAGCCATTAAAAGTGCTCCAAAATTTCCAAAAAAATTATATAAAAAATGTGCGACACGGAAGCTTCCGGGATCACCAAGGCAGCGGAGGGGGGCCACCACATGGACTCCAGAAGGGTCCCTGGCGCGGCCCCACCCTAGGCCGCGTCGGGCACCCTCCTGGCTGCCCTGTGGGTCCCCTTGATGCCCCCCTCCGCCTATATTTAGCCCTCGGGGTGGAAACCCCTAATATCAAAGTACTTTTTCCAGAAGCGATTCCGATCTCCGACGCCATCGCCAACAAGCTTCGGGGGACCAATATTCCTGTGCCGGCACCCTGCCGGGACGGGGAAGTGCCCCCGGATTCATCTCCATCGACGTTGCTTCCTCCCTCCATGAAGCGGGAGCAGTTCTCCCTCGGGACTGACGTTTCTACCAGTAGCTATGTGTTCTTCTCTCTCTCCCATGATGTGATCTTCGTTGTGATCATAGGCTATGTTAATCTAGGGTGATCCCATGATATTTACCCTTTCTCTATGTATTGGATTGATGTACTCAATTGATCTTATCTAGTATAATCCCCGATAACAAGGTGACATCGGTCTATTGGACATGGGTTAGAAGAATATTATCATGAGTGATTTTCTCTTTTATGTGTTGATTGAAGATTGAGAGTCTCTTGGTGCTTGTCTTTGATTATCCTTGAGATATGTTGTGGTGATTGTGGTACTCGCTTTGGATGGCCGCGGTGACATTGGGAAATCCATAGATTGAGAACTACGAACTTTGAGGTGTGCTTTTGTAGCCCTACATAATTCTCATCCTCTCTTGACCACAAAGGAATGACCTTCGAGTACGTCTCCAATGCATGTTTTAGTGGAAATATCATGTGATTAGGCTATGTTAATGTTTTTGGGAGTTTCCACTAGTGAAAGTATGAAGCCTAGGCCTTGTTTCCACCATTGTTACACCGTTTGTGCTCACTTTTGTCACATGTTTGCTTTCTGCACTTTTTATTACAGATTTATATTACCTTGCTTTGCCACACCTATCACTCGTATTTTACCATCTCTTCGCCGAACTAGTGCACCTATACAACTCCTAGTTGTATTAGGTGTGTTGGGGACACAAGAGACTTCTTGTATCTTAATTGCAGAGTTGCTTGAGAGAGACCATCGTCAACTTCTGCTTCCCTGAGTTCGATAAACCTTAGGTCATTGATGGCTTCTCGCCCCCTTCCTTGGTTACCCCAAGTGGAAGGTTGAGATGTAGTGCAGCAGCAGTTTTCCCTCGGTGAAGATACCAAGGTTTGTCTCCAGCAGGACTCCAAAGATGATAAGTAGGTGTCAGCGGCGCAACTGACGCGGACCTGCACAGAGACACAGATAACTTTGTTCCCAACGAAGTCAGAGAGGTTGTCAATCTCTCCGGTCTTGTTGTTAACACGGATAAAATGCAAGGGATAATGATAGCAAGAAAAAGCAGTAAAGTAAATATAGCGTGGAAACAATAATGAGGATATGGACCAGGATACGTGATGTTCGCTAGTGATGTCTCTCTCCCAAAAGACGATAAAATTGCTATGCGAGGTAAACAAATTAAAAAAAGGCAATTGAAAGGATTATGAACGCACCGTAATGCTAACTATGCTACAAAAGAAAGGACGAGGTTCAAAAGCACAGGCAGTACGCCAAGATAAGTAGACCGAAATCCATCTGCATCTACTACTAATCATCCACCTTGAGATATCTATCCAGAACATCTTGCTGGTATTAAGTTGCGAGCCCCACCCAAAGTGTAAACCCAAAGCAACAGACAACTGCATTAAAAAGAACTCTGCGTAAAGTAAAAAATCCTTGTGACCGCGGTCATAAGCACCGTTGTTTTCCCCATTGTGGAAACAGCACATCCCCTAGACTCATGTTTCTGTCACTCAAGCGTGTCATCGGGGGGCATGAACTCACAATCTAGCACAACGTTCCCTCTTGAAGCCACTACCTACTACTTGGCCAAAGCAATAAACAGCAACGAAGAACATGCAAGAATTACTTAGGAACAAAAATATAAGAGATAAAAACCAAATATATTACTCTATCACAATCTGAACATAATCTCATAATCCATCAGATCCTATCAAACTCAACATAGGAATAGAAGAAATATTACAAAGGTGCCTCGATCATGTAGGGCAGCTCACGAGGTCTAAACAATGAAGATCAAAGAGGGGAGGAGAACATCACATAGCTACTGATCACGGACCCATGGTCCAAGGCAAACTACTCACGAGACATCCAGGGAGCATCCATGGTGGAGAGGAGACTCCCGGAGGTCAATCCTCCCTCCGGCAGGGTGCCGGGAAGAGGTCTTCTGATGCTCCCGATCTTCGGAAGCGCGGCGGCGGCGGAACAAAGGCGAGTTCGCGGAATAGGGTTCCTCCTCTGGAGTTTTCCCGTGACGGAGAATAAATAGGCGAAGTGGGGCAGCCAAAGGTGGACCAGGGGCCCTAGGCGCCCCCCTGGCGCGGCCAGGGGTGGGGCCGCGCCGAGTAGCCGCCTGGGCCCCCCTGGCTCCCCTCTGGCCCCTCCCGGGCTCTTCGCAAAGCTTCCTCCACGCTGATTTTTTATCTGAATTTTCCTGAATTTTTCTGGCACTTTTTATATGGGGGAAAACTGAAATAGAAAAACAGCAGAAAACAGGAACTGGCACTGGGGTGCACTGAGGTAATAGGTTAGTACAAATATGATCAAAAGTGTATGAAAGTGTATCTAGAACATAGCAATATCAGAAAAAACATGCATGGAGCAAGCAGAAATTATAGATACGTTTTGTACGTATCAGTCATCCACTTGAGGGAAATTTCTGCTGTCCTACAAACCTCTGCGTTTGCAGGCCCAACATAGTCTACAAGAATAGAAGCGTGCATAGACATCAAGCTATTTCTGGCGTCGTTGCCGGGGAGGTAAGGTTTGAAGGTATATCTTTAGATCTTGCAATTAAATCTTTTTGTTTCTTGTTTTTATTTTCTCTAGTTATGCTTATGGAAAACTGCACTCTTAGTTCGCTGTTTGGGGAAGGCCGCTTTACCACTCCTGTGGTAGAGAAGTCTCCTCCACCTAATGAATGTATCCCGTTCAAAATATCACTTGGTATAGTTGAAATAATTATTAATGATTGTTATGATGGGACAGTCAATCCTAGTATTCATTTGTTGAAACTTACAGAACTTTGTGAGTTATTTAAGATTTCAGGTTTGACAAGAGGTGAAGTCATGAAGAAATTATTTTCCTTGTCACTGAAAGGAAAAGCATTGGAATGGTATAGGCTACTAGATGATTCTCACCTACGGGATTGGGAAGAGATCCAGTCTCTCTTTTACCCCAAGTTGTATCCTCTTCATGAAGTTCATGAGAATAGGAATTATATTTATAATTTCTATCCTCACGACGGAGAGCTTAGCTCAAGCTTGGGGGAGACTGAAAACTTTAATGCTGGAATGTCCTAACCATGGGCTCCCGAAAGATATAATTATTACTAATTTTTCTGCAAGGCTCTCTCGACAGGATAGAGACTTGCTCAATGCTTCCTCTATGGGTTCTTTCACAAATGAAAAGACTGATGCTAAATGGGAACTCCTTGAAAGAATTCAACGGAATACTGAAGATTGGGAGATCGACAAAGGTAAAAAGTCAGGTATAAATTATGAGTATGATTGCATTAAGTCCTTTGTTGAAACTGCAAGTTTTAATAAGTTTAGTGCTAAGTTTGGGCTTGATTCTCAACTCCTTGTTGATTTCCTCAAATCTTTTGCTTCACATCTTAATATGCCTAAGGAGAATTGGACCAAGCATCATGAACCTTTTAAAGAGATTTGCAAAGAAAATGAAATTTTTCATAATGATTGCAACATGCATGATCCAATTCCTGGAAATGAAGTTTTATATAAGCATGTTAATTTTTGTGGAGTGGATAGACCTTGTGAAAGGCCGATGATTGAAGAAGAGAAGTATTGTAAGCAACATAAGCATGAAAGAACAATCACTTGGTTCAAAGATTTAAATGAAATTGCTAGAGAATTGTGTGACCTTTATCCTTTTACTTGTGAGCTTTGCTGCATAGAGGGTCACTTTAATTTTCAATGCATGAAATTTCAAAGCATAATTGTTAATCAGTTGTGTGATAACATGATCACTTCTGATCTTTATGATGAACTTATGTTATTTTTTATGTGTGAAGAGTTATCAGAAAATACTTCTTTGCTAGATGTTAATGCCTTAGGAATTAGCAACACTTTGCAAAATTGCCATCTCTATTGTGTTGTTAATTGCCATGAAAATGATTACATAAGTAAGATTAGAAAGGAGGGAACTTTACCAAAGTATAAAAATGTCTCTTATATCTCTACTAATAAGAAGGAGAGTTTCTCCCAAGTTAACCCTATTGTTTCTAATGATAAACCAAGATATGTGGAGAAGCTTCATCTCCAACCACTCCCTCCTAAGGTAAATAAGAAGAAAAAGAAGAGGAGGACGAAGAGGAGCAAGAAGGAAGAAGAATGGGTATCAACCTGGCCTGAGCATATTCCTCGCATCAATTTTTATCCTAACGGACAGAAATTTTTGGAGGACGGTGAGCTTGATTGCATTCATTATTATCCTGATGTTAAGTCTGTAGGCACTATTGAAGATGATTTTGATTATGATATGCATGTTACTTTTTGTGATTAGGAAAATGATGATAATACTACCTATGATCTTGAAAATCTTTTTGGTACTAACTCTGAGAGTGATGATATGGAAAGCTCTAAGCTTGGGGATGATAGGATTGCAAGTCCTTTACCCATTAGTGATGTGGTAATTGATAATTCTTTTGCTAGTAAGAATAAAGACAACATGTTTACAAATATAGTTTCTAGCAATGATAATGCTCTTATCTACTATGATGATGTTATAACTCCTATCTTTAGTGATTATAAAGGTACCTATGACATAAGGAGAAATTATCCTTATGAAACTTGTCATAATCATGGAGGGAATTACTCCCTTGTTGAACACCATCTTCCTAATACGCAATTAATCTATAGTGTTCAAGTTGTTTATGATAGTCCTACTCCCACTATTACCAATGAGAAAGATTATGCTTATGTGGAGAGTAAGAGTACCCTTTTGCATGTGGATCATGGTAACAATGCTTTATGTGATACTTATATTGTTGAGTTTATTCATGATCCCACTGAAAATTATTATGAGAGGGGAACATATGCTTATAGATATTTCAATAATATCAAGTTCCCTCTCTTTATGTTGAAGGTTTTGAAGTTGCACTCATTTTGGCTTCCTACGCTAATTCTTTATGCTTCCATGAGTTATTTCTCTACAAGATCCCTTTGCATAGGAAGCATGTTAGACTTAAATGTGTTTGTTATTTTCTTCTTGATGCCCTCTTTTGTTCTTCAACTCTCATTCCTTATTCCTATGAGAGCATCGCTAAAATATTAAGCCTATCTTTATGGCTATAAAGAAACAGCTCTAGGGAGACAACCCTTGTTATCTTTAGCTTGAGTTTTTTACTTTCTGTTTTTAGTGGTCTTGATGATTGTTATTACTGTAGCAACATCATTGTATCTTTATTTCCAAGATTTGTGCCAAGTTTAGCCTCCGATTGCAAGAAAGTTCAAAAGTTGTGACATGCTGTCCAGAAAACAGAATCTGTCCTTGGACGAAAAAATTAGCCTAAAATCACCAGATCATCTTTTTGATCTCAATTGTTTTGACAGCATGCCCCATACAATTTACTTTCGAGTTTCTGTTCTGAGTTTTTTTATTCGAGTTGCAGAAGTACCCCTAAAAAATTATTTACTACCTGATGTTCTGTTTTTCACAGATTCTGCCACGTTTTGTCTCTCCTAACGTTTGCAAACCTTAAGCTTGTTTTTTCTTTGCAAAATCCTTTTGGAAATCTTGAGAAACAGTATATCTTCAAGAATATCTTTATATCCAGTGGGAATTTTTTTATTTATTAAGGGTACTAACTTCTCTAATCAGCTTATGATGAGTTATGTATGAAGGGAGTTTTCAAGTGTGCAATGGAAGATGATGAAAGAAGATTCGGGAGTGTCAAGCGCTCAAGCTTGGGGATGCCCAATGCATCCCCAACAAATATTCAAGGAGACTCAAGCGTCTAAGCTTGGGGATGCCCTCGCGCATCCGTTTCTCCATCAACAATCATCAGTTCGTCCTTCGTCTCACTATATTTTTATCACTTCATGCGTTATGTGCTATGCTTAGAGCGTATCGCTCTTAGGTTTTATTTTTAGTTTTCTTTAGCTTTTCTTGCTGTTCATAATGAGTTAGATCCCGTCTTTCTTTGTGTGCGATAGAAACACGCTCCGTTTGAACTAGAACTCCTCATAGGATTTGCATGATTATTTCCTTAGCTGTGAGTTGTTCTTTTTCTTTTCTTAGCTGCTCCTCTAGTTAGTTGTAGTGCTTTAGTCTTTCTAGAGCTTTTCTTCTGTTATAGGTTGAACTTTCTATAGGTTGCATGTTTTATCTTGTTAGAGAGTTTGCCTGCTGCACTGAGTTTTGTGTCTTGACTAGAAAGTAGGTAGTCGAAGTTGCTATTCTCTTTATAGTAGTAACTTGCAATAGTTTTGAGGTATTGACTAGAGTAATGTTTGAACTTTTGGTGTCAAGAGCTCGAGCCTACTGGTGATAGATGTCGTATTTTTCGCAATCCGTGTGTTTTTCGAAAACCAAAAACCCCTGTTGAGAACTCTAGCTACTAGATGGATCACTAACCTCTGGAGGGTTCGAATATTAGAGTACACTCACGTACCATGAGCCGAGGATGCGCAAGGATAACCAAACCCCCATACACTCCTCCTCGGGGTACTTGTCTCTTTGTGAACCTCCTGATTAGATTGAGAGTTACCGATAATAAGTGCATGAGTTCTTCGGACTAATGTGAGTATTCGAAAGTTGTCACTTCCACCAACCTATACTTTTTCTAGCCTCTTCGGTACCGTGCATTGCCTTTTCTCACCTTGAGAGTTGGCGCATACTTCGCCGGTGCATCCAAACCCTTGGCACGATACGCTCTGTCATCATCAGCCTCCTTATATCTTTCCTCAAAACAGCCACCATACCTACCTACAAGGCATTTCAATAGCCTTTCCGAGATACATTGCCATGCAACATCCACCTTCTCATGACTTGATCTTCATGTCATACATTCTACTTGCTTGATCGATGAGCCGCATGCTAGTTGGGCCTTTCCCTAATCATAGCTACATGACGCGCTAGTATCATTGCATATCCTGCTATCCTGGCAGAGGCATACATTTGCATCATGATAGTTATATCTTCTTTATGTGAGTACCTTTGTAAAGTGTGAAATATCTCCTATATTCTTGTAAAATATAGAGTGTTGCCCCTAAAGTGAGGAAAAGATTCCAAAGAGGACAAATGAGAGTTAAATAGAAAGATCCATTGAGGCCACCAAAAAAATACAAAAAAATAGAAAAAAGAGAAAAAGAAAAATAAAAAGAGAGAAGGGGGCACACTACTATTCCTTTTGAGAGATCCACACTAGTACTTCATCCTCTATCCCTTGTACTCCATAGAGATCATCATCATGCATATAGCTATGTGGGGACCTTCACACTATAGAACTTGGCTTGTATATTCCAATGATGAGCCTCCTCAAACGAGCTCTAGGTCTTTTTGAGAAAGCAAGTTAGATGCTCCCCCACTAGTTACCTTGGAGAGCTTTTAGCTTACATGTGCATCCATTGCATGGAAATCCCTACTCCTCACATCATATCTATCATATGGCCTTCTCTCGCCTATGATTGTCCTCATTGATGTGAGCCTTTCACACCTTTTTTGTCTTCCTCCTCCACCTTCTTTCTTTTTCGCCTTTTAGGTGTCAACTTTCTTGCTCACGC
Source organism: Bromus sterilis (assembly GCA_950022295.1). Taxonomy (NCBI): domain Eukaryota; kingdom Viridiplantae; phylum Streptophyta; class Magnoliopsida; order Poales; family Poaceae; genus Bromus; species Bromus sterilis. The sequence continues at coordinate 93,967,732 of OX465595.1, forward strand.
TCATCCATTGCATGAGTGCTCAAAATATCGAAAGGGAGTGGATCAGTTTGACTTGTACCTGGCTAGTGGTCTGGGGACGAGTCAAGATAAGAATCCAAAGGAGACCAAGTGTGAAACTTTAGTAGATAGTTGTTCTCAACAACCTTTTTTCTCTCTTTTTCCCAGTCCCCTGCTTGCACGCAAACACCATCTGGAGACATTCGAGTCACGGACAGCGAGAGCTCTTGCACCTTTTGTACTTTTTTTGCTTGTGTCAATGCTAATGCACACTCTTGCTTGTTAAGACTTGAATTGAATTGCGTGGTTTGATTGCTTCACTTAAAAGACCTTATATGTTTGTGTGGCATGTCACCACAGAAATTATGCTTGTTATCATTTACCTACTCGAGGACGAGCAGGAATTAAGCTTGGGGATGTTGATACGTCCCAAACGTATCTATAATTTCTGCTTGCTCCATGCATGATTTGTGTGACTTTGCCATGTTTTGCTTGAACTTTCATACACTTTTGATCATATTTGGACTAATCTATTAACCCAGTGCACCCAGCTGCCAGTTGCTGTTTTTTGCTGTTTTTGTAGTTCAGGTTTTCCGGCCATTAAAAGTGCTCCAAAAATTCCAAAAAAATTATATAAAAAATCAGCGACACGGAAGCTTCCGGGATCACCAAGGCAGCGGAGAGGGGCCACCACAGGGACTCCAGAAGGGTCCCTGGCGCGGCCCCACCCTAGGCCGCGCAGGGCACCCTCCTGGCTGCCCTGTGGGTCCCCTCGATTGCCCCCCTCCACGTATATTTAGTCCTCGGGGTGGAAACCCCTAATATCGAAGTACTTTTTCCAGAAGCGATTCCGATCTCCGTCGCCATCGCCAACAAACTTTGGGGGACCAGAATTCCTATGCCGGCACCCTGCCGGGACGGGGAAGTGCCCCCGGATTCATCTCCATCGATGTTGCTTCCTCCCTCCATGAAGCGGGAGTAGTTCTCCCTCGGGGCTGAGGTTTCTACCAGTAGCTATGTGTTCTTCTCTCTCTCCCATGATGTGATCTTCGTTGTGATCATAGGCTATGTTAATCTAGGGTGATCCCATGATATTTCCCCTTCCTCTATGTATTGGATTGATGTACTCAATTGATCTTATCTAGTATAATCCCCGAGACCAAGGTGACAGCGGTCTACTGGACATCGGTTAAAAGAATATTATCATGAGTGATTTCCTATTTTGTGTGTTGATTGAAGATTGAGAGTCTCTTTGTGCTTGTCTTTGACTATCCTTGAAATATGTTGTGGTGATTGTGGTACTCTCTTTGGATGGCCGGAGTGACATTGGGAAATCCATAGATTGAGAACTACGAACTTTGAGGTGTGCTTTTGTAGCCCTACATAATTCTCATCCTCTCTTGACCACAAAGGAATGACCTCCGAGTACGTCTCCAATGCATGTTTTAGTGCAAATATCATGTGATTAGGCTATGTTAATGTTGTTGGGAGTTTCCACTAGTGAAAGTATGAAGCCTAGGCCTTGTTTCCACCATTATTACACCGTTTGTGCTCACTTTTGTCACATGTTTGCTTGCTGCATTTTTTATTACAGATTTATATTACCTTGCTTTGCCACACCTATCACTCGTATTTTACCATCTTTCGCGGAACTAGTGCACCTATACAACTCCTAGTTGTATTAGGTGTGTTGGGGACACAAGAGACTTCTTGTATCTTAATTGCAGGGTTGCTTGAGAGAGACCATCTTCAACCTCTACTTTCCTGAGTTTGATAAACCTTAGGTCATCCACTTGAGGGAAATTGCTGCTGTCCTACAAACCTCTGCGCTTGGAGGCCCAACATAGTCTACAAGAATAGAAGCGTGCGTAGACATCAGACTGGCAGTTTCCTGACTCCTCAATCGAAGACAAATTGCTTAGTGTCCTGAAGAACATCGTCTCAGACACCCGAAGAACTGAACTTCTACTGCAGGAGATTTCTCTGGGTTTTCATCAGGATTTATATTTGAGCACTTCCTCAGAAATACAGAACTCATTTTCCTCAACCCCTCCAACAGTGCGGTGTTTCCCTATGACTCAAGGAGTATAAAAAGTCTTAACGAAGACTACGCTTCAGTCTTCGGCTTCAGTGCGAATTACCTCAGGATCATGGACTGCTTCTTCAGCTTCAGCAGAATGCTTCAGGATCCAGTTTCTTCAGGATTTTGCGCCTCGCCAGTCTTCAGGAAAGACCCCAATTTCTTCAATGTTCCTCAACATTTTGGGGGGTCGACAACGGTGGTTAACCTCTTCTTCAGGGACTGTTCTCTTGTGTATACCCACAAACACATCAGTCCCTTAACCGTTTTTCATAAAATACTCCAAAACCTCAAAGGGGGCACTAGATGTGTCAGAACCCCAAATTTAGGTTTGTGCTTTTCCAAGCTTGCATTTTTGCGTCTTGAAAAAAATTGCAAAAGAAAAGAAATTGGGGAAAAGAAAAGCCCTAAATGATTTAAATAAAAGGCCAGAAATAAATCTTTTTCCAAAATTCTTTTGGATGTATTGAAAAATCCTAAAAATGAGTCTGATCATTTTAAAAGTGATTTGGGATTAAACCCATGCTCATAGATTTTTCAATAATTCAAATAGTGGCTTGGAAATTAAATCAATTGCCCATTTGAATTGAAATTCAAATAAATTGAATTTCAAAAATTCCCAAAACTTGGGGTTGAATTCTATATAGTCACCTAGGTTTTATAAAAATGTTTGGGGATTTTTATAAATGCCCTAGCTATTTATTTTAAATGTGCAAAACAAATAACAGAAGGATTAAAAAGAAAAACAGAGAAGAAATCTTACCTTTCGCACAGGGCGAGGCCCACTTACCTGGCCCGGCCCATTCGCCCTTGTCTTCTTCCTCCTCGCCAGAAGGAGAGGCAGCCGCGCCGTGCGCTGCGTGGCGGGCATGCCCTCCCCCGCCTCGCCACCTCCTGCTTCCCCTCTCCTCTTCTGCTTGACGAGGAGAAGCGCCTCGAAGCCTCCTTCCTTTCCCCCACCTCTCCTGTCTCTCTCCCGCTCTCTCTCGCTCGCGTTCTTCTTGCCCGAGAGCCCGCCGGAGTGCAGCACGCGAACCAACGTGGCCAACGACACCGGGACGCCTCGCCGTGCTGTCCAGGACGTCCACCGCACTCGGCTACGTCGCCGTGCGCGTTCAATTCGAGCCCGGAGGCCCCAGGGACGTCGCCCCCTTCTCCAGTCCGACGCCAGCCGTGAGGAACCCCGGCGAGGAATCCGGCGCCCTCAGCTCCTCTCCGTCCTCCCCGAGCTCGTCGTCGCATTCCTTGTGAGCTCCCGCTCGATTTCCCTCTCCTAGCTCTCTCCCCCGTGTTCTGCAGCGCGAGTTCGCCGGAGTCAGTAGCCGGCCGCCGCCTCCCGTCGACGTAGCCATGGCTCAGGGCCTCCTCGAGATCCCCTGCATGCTCCAGGAGAAGCGCACGAGCGCGAGGCACGCTCCCGTGCCTGCATCTCCCTCCCCCGTGGCCGAAATCCCACCCCGGCAGAGCGCCGTCGTGGCCCAGGCCACCGGCGTTTAGCCGCCGGCCTGTTAAGGGCTAAACCCCCCTCTAATCTCTCTCTCTCTCACTGACACTAGGCCCAGGGCCCCTAATTAATCCGTGTTAAAGTTAACAGAGCTAATTAACCCCAGTGAGGCTGACAGGTGGGGCCGCCCTGTCAGTTGACTGGTCAAACCTGGCGTCAGCATGACCTAGTGATGACGCAGTAAAGTTTAAATCATTTTATTTAATACAGAAATTCCAGAAAATGGCTGAAACTTTGAAAAATCATAGAAAATTCATTTTAACTCCAAATTTAACATATAATATATGAAAAATGATCAGGAGAAAATCCTCTATCCAAATTTTCAATTTTCAGCTATGTTGGAGTTGATCTTAAAAAGGGATCAGTAGCTTTTGCTATTTGATTTAATTGGAATTATTTCAAATTCAATTCAATTGTTATTCCAAACTTCAAACTTCGAAATGCACCACACTTCACTTGTACTTCAGAAGCAATTCACCCATATGATACTTTGGTTTCAAATGAACAAACATTAGCAAATGCAAGTGGACCAAATTTAAATAATATTTGGAGTTTGAATTTGAATTTACTTTTCAAATCAACTTCAATTAAAATGTGACAATTCAAACTTAGGTCACATCAGCACACTTCCATGCTATGTTTTGCATATTGAATGTGCATTGTATTATTTTTATTGTGCTTTACTTCCAGTGCTTCGGTGATTGCATCTTCTCGGTAGAGTTGATCTCGGAGACGAGTTCAACCTCACGTCAAAGAGTGTTACATCGTGATCGTCAGCAAGGCAAGCAGCCCCCTCTTTGATAATGTCTATAAAATCCCAGTTCCCTCTCATTCTCGCAAATGCATGTTTAGGATGTCACCATGATACGTTCTACCGCTAGTTGAACCTATTCCTTTGCATGACCTATCATTTTGTCACAGTAGTAAGCAAACCACAATCCTAGCAGATGTAGGAGTTGGTTGATATCATGTGGCCCCTGCAACTGTTACAGCTTATTGCATGCTTAGAGTTGTTACCTGAGGCTACTTTGATGTGAGTCGGGATGGTAGTGATCATGTGATTGATGGTGGTAACGTGTTGGTGAATCTACCCTAAACAAAGGTGAATGATGAGAGGCTGTGTAGGAGTACACAGTGGATTGTCTCGTTGAACACTGCCTTAGGCCCGAGTTCTTGTGTTGTTATCCAAGACTAATTGTACGACCACACATTGGGCTCACTGACCCCTCTCGGCCTAGTACCTCACCCCGGACCTGTCCAGGAGTCGCAAGTAGTTCGCCCTTTAACGATCTCAAGCAGGTGGAACCAAGGTAAGTGGTTGGCGTAGGTTGTGGGCACGTTGAATCAAGTGATCATGATCGAGTTGAGCTTGATGGCGGTCACACAACGTTTGAGTCCGCATCGGAACAATCGGCCGGATTCCGATCGTGGTCCCAACTCAAATAGGCGACTCCCTAGGACTAGAGATGGTACCGTGAGTGAAGTGTCGTGGCAGCATCTTTGCCATGACTCACTTGAAGGGTCCATCCCCAGGCGGTAAATGATGAGGCGTGTGTGTAGCAGTACACCCCTGCAGGGTTAATGAACTATTCGAATAGCCGTGTCCGCGGTTATGGACTACTTGGAGACCTTAACTTGATCATAGATAACTTGAACCGGATACTTCTAAAACACACCAAGATAAGTGTGAGTGCTATGGCGTGCTTACTCGTGGGGAAGTCGAGGAAGGCACCATAGTAGAATATATGTTGGAGACTATTACTTGGACTCGTGTACGTTCTTACCTCTCTCTGGTACTCGTAGTTCAGGATTAGCCAAGTCAAAGCTGGCACTTCTGCAAGTGAAACCCCACCTCCTTTTGCCTTGATACATGTGCATGAGTAGTATAGTTCCTTTGTAAGTCTTGCTGAGTATGACTTTGTACTCACGTTTGCTTATTCTATGTTTTAGAGACGAGACCACTGACCCTGATGGTGGACTCTACCTCGAGCTCGACGTGGACCAATGTCGTATAGTTCCAGGCAGCAGCCTGTGCCCTCTCGAGGGTCGTTGGACTTTTCTTTCAGGCTTCTTAAGCCATTTGTTAAACTTGTCTTTACTAAGACATAATTTTCTTCCGTTGATGTTTGATGTAATGTTGGATCACATCCGTGTGATCTCTGCTTGTAATACAACTACTATGTCTGCTCTCTTTAGAAGAAGTTATAAAGACTATGAGTTCTAGAGTTCATGTTGTGATTACCTGCTGTTTACACTTGACATGTATGTTGCGTGTATGTTTATAACATGCATGTCTTAGTGTGGGGTTCGATAGCTTAGTTGTGTTCTTGCCGGCGGTCTTTTATACACCAAGTGGCCTTTATATGTGCGCAGCTTGGGGTATCGCGATGCGATTGCTCGTGACTCTGCCACGTGGCACACTTTGTTGTATGATCGAGCCCGCCCGAGATCCCGACTAAGTGATCGGGCTGGAGTAAGTCTATGTAAGGGTTATGATTCAATCGATAACATGGTTCAGGCGACTTGTCTGTGAATATGGGATTCACCACCCATATCATTAGACTTGTGTGCGGACGATGAGGACCCATCTCAGTTGATCATCCGGCCTAAATGGGATGCCCCTCACGTTCGATGCTTACCGAGAGTGATCTGTGATTGGCCTTGTCTGCTTAGACAAGTGGGTACGGCTCTCGGCTCTCCATGTGATTGCATTGTGACCGGAATTACATATGCTAACCCCGGGTCCCGACAGACTTGGTATCAGAGCAGGACTGCCTGTAGGATTATCAAACCATTGGCCGATGTCGAGTCTAGCATTCTATAGATATATAGTTACTATGGGTATAAGGGAACAACGTAAGACTTATTTTTTCTCCTTATCCTCATCGATCTGAGTTCTGAGTCAACCTCATCTTATTCTATGGGAAGATAGGACTAGGCTCATCTATGTCTTTACAAAGACATCTCGTTGATTGCTTCTTTGTAGCTGTAGGAGTGATGTGGTCTTTTCTGAGCCATCATTCCATAGTGTTTCTATGGAAGTGCTGTCCGTTATCCTGTAGGTTGTCTCAATTTCCATCCCGGTACAGCCGTTATGCTGTCCGTTTGTGGCTTTGATGCTATTGCATTTTAGTCTTCTATCTTAGCATAGAATTTTTTCCTAAATCCTATTCTGATTGTTGATTCTTATCACACAGAATGTCGGGTGCAAATCAAGGTGTTGATCCCAGTTCCAGTTATATAGACGATGAAGAACCTCCACCACCAACCTCAACGGCAAAAATTATGTTGGAGGCTGAACAGAATCGTCGTGATCAGACACGTCTTCTCGAGCGTATTGAGCAGAACACTTCTCGTCAGCATCTTAGTGTTGTCACCATCCAGGACTTCATTCTCCTCAACCCGCCAGTATTCCAATGTCCTTCCGAGCCCCTTGATGCCGATGATTGGCTTCGTTCCCTCGAGCGTAAGCTTGAGACAGCCCATGTTGCTCCAAGTGATCGTGTGCTATTCGCGGCATACTTTCTGGAAGGTGCTGCTCTTCAGTGGTGGGAGAACTTTGTGGCAATGCAACCAGTTGGTCACGTGGTGACTTGGCAAGAGTTCTGTGATGAATTCCGAGGATATCATATTCCGGATCAGCTGATGGAGCGAAAAAGAGAAGAACTTTTCAATCTGACCCAAGGAAAGATGACTGTTCATGAGTATAGGACTGAGTTCACTCGTCTAGCACGTTATGCCCAAGAAGAAGTATCCACCGACGCCAAGAAACAAGAAAGGTTCCGCAAGGGACTTAGCCACGTCCTTCGTCATGACCTGAACCTTCACGAGTTCGTCAACTTCAGGGACTTGGTCGACAAATCCTTCAAGGCCGAGTATGGAAATGAGTTGTATGAAGAGTCTCGCAAGCGTGATCGTGAGTTTTCCCAATCTTCTGGCCCAGTTTCTCGGAAACGCCGTGTATGGATTCCCTTCAGTGATGTCAGTCGTGCTGTAAGTGCTTCTAGACCATCAACCACCATATATCGTCCACCTCAACCCAATCTTCCTCCTTGGAATTTTGTTGGACAATCAAGTGCTCAAGTTCCTTTCATTCCACGTGGTGTTTGTTTCCAATGTGGACAATCAGGCCACAATGTTCGAGAGTGTCCCCAAAATCATGTAGCCACCACACCTAAACCAAAGCAAACCTTTCGTCGTGGTAAGCCACTACCCAAGACTTCCAAGGTCAAGCCTCCTGTTTATGAACATGGTTATGTGAATCATGTATCCATTCTAGATTCCCACAAGTCAACCGATGTTGTACTCGGAACCCTTCCTGTCAATTCCACCCCAGCTTCGGTTCTGTTTGACCCAGGAGCATCTCACTCATTCATATCCCAAGACTTTGCACTGTCACATGACATCTCTTTTTCGATGTTATCTACCCCCTTAGTTGTGCAAGCCCTTGGATCCAGATGGCACACCACCATGGTGAGTCATGAGAATGAAATTGCAATTGAGGGTTTAGTATTCCTTGCCTCACTTATAGCCCTCAAGTCTTCAGACATTGATGTCATCCTAGGAATGGATTGGTTATCAAGACAGAATGCTGTCCTTGATTGTAAAGCCAAGTCAGTGAAACTAACCCATCCATCAGGCCAGACAATCAAGTACACCTCACCAAGCTCTAAAACCCAAGTGCATTCTTTGAATGTGCTTCCTCTTCCAGACCTTGAAGATATTCCGGTGGTTCGTGACTTCCCGGATGTCTTTCCAGAAGAGCTGCCAGGAATACCACCTGACAGATCTATAGAGTTTGTGGTAGATCTTATCCCAGGAACCGCACCAATATCCAGTCGCCCATATAGAATGGACCCACGTGAGTTAGCTGAGCTCAAAATCCAACTTGAAGCTTCGTTGGCAAAAGGCTTCATCCGCCCTAGCTCATCGCCATGGGGTTGCCCCGTTCTGTTCGTAACGAAGAAAGATGGAACAGAAAGGATGTGCGTAGACTATCGCCCGCTAAATCTAGCGACGATAAAGAACAAGTACCCACTGCCCAGGATCAAAGATCTTTATGATCAACTTGCAGGATCCTCTGTCTTTTCCAAGATGGATTTGAGATTAGGTTATCATCAAATCAAAATCAGAAACGAGGACATTCCCAAAACGGATTTTACTACTCGTTATGTTCTTTATGAGTACACCGTCATGTCCTTCGGTTTAACCAATGCCCCCGCCACATTCTCGCGTTTGATGAATTCGATCTTCATGGAGTACTTAGATAAATTTGTTGTAGTTTATCTTGATGACATTCTCATCTACTCGAAGAACGAAGAAGATCACGTAGAACATCTTAGGCTGGTATTGATGAAACTTAGAGAGCATCGCCTGTATGCTAAATTCTCCAAGTGTGAATTCTGGCTACTAGAAGTGACCTACTTAGGCCACGTGATTTCTGCAAAAGGCATTGCTGTCAATCCCGAGAGAGTTCAGGCCGTCCTTGACTGGACTCCACCTGAATCGGTTAAGCAAGTTCGGATTTCTCTTGGCTTAGCAAGCTATTGTCGCCGCTTCGTCGAGAACTTTTCTAAAGTTGCAAAGCCTTTGACTGAACTCCTCAAGAAAGAGAAGAAATTCGAATGGACTCCCAAGTGCGAGGAAAGCTTTCAAGAGCTAAAAAGAAGATTGACTTCTGCACCCGTACTTGCGCCTCCAGACACCAAAAAGGATTTCGAGATCTTTTGTGATGCTTCACGGCAAGGGTTAGGATGCATACTTATGAAAGATCGACATGTGGTAGCTTATGCTTCACGCCAGTTGCGGCCACATGAAGAAAACTATCCTACCCATGATCTTGAACTCGCTGCCGTAGTTCATGCCCTGACAACTTGGCGACATTACCTCCTTGGTAATCGTTGTGAGATTTATTCCGACCACCAAAGCCTCAAATACATTTTCACCCAGCCAGATCTTAATCTCAGGCAAAGACGCTGGATTGAGTTGATAAAAGATTATGACTTAGGTATTTCTTACACCCCAGGCAAAGCCAATGTCATGGCTGATGCACTAAGTCGTAAGTCGTATTGTAACAACCTCATGTTACAACAGTATCAACCACTTCTTCATGAGGAATTTCGCAAGCTCAATCTTGAGATTGGTCCTCGTGGATCTCTTTTCAACTTGGTGGCGAAACCAACCCTTGAGGATCAAATCATGGTTGCCCAAAGGCGTGCACGAGGTGTTCGCCGGATCAAGGAGAACATTGCTAGCGGAGTTGCTAAATGTTTCTCCACAGATAGTAACGGAACGGTATTCTTTGAAAATCGTTTGGTAGTACCTAAGAATAGGGAACTAAGGCAACTCCTCCTCAAAGAAGCCCATGACACACCCCTCTCCATTCATCCCGGTAGCACAAAAATGTACCGAGATCTACGCCAGATATTTTGGTGGACTAGGATGAAGAGAGAAATTGCTCAGTTCATTGCTGAATGTGATGTTTGTCGTCGCATTAAGGCAGAACATCAAAGACCTGCTGGTACTCTTCGACCTTTGCCTATCCCCGAGTGGAAATGGGATAAAGTCAGTATGGACTTCATCACTGGCTTTCCAAAAACCCAGAAACGAAATGATGCCATCTTCGTTGTCATAGATAGACTTTCCAAAGTTGCTCACTTCCTTCCAATTCGAGAGTCTATAACTGCTAGCCAGTTAGCGGACTTGTATGTCTCCCGAATCGTGTCACTTCACGGTGTTCCTTTGGAAACCAATTCAGACCGTGGTAGCCTTTTCACTTCTCGATTTTGGGAAAGTTTCCAGAATGCTATGGGAACCCACCTCTCCTTTAGCACCGCTTATCACCCGCAGTCCAGTGGTCAAGTAGAAAGGGTCAACCAAATTCTCGAAGACATGCTCAGAGCTTGTGTTATCTCTTTCGGAAAGAAATGGGAGAATTCTCTTCATTTTGCCGAATTTGCGTATAACAATAGTTTTCAATCTAGTTTGGGCATGGCTCCTTTTGAATTTCTCTATGGACGTAAATGTTGAACACCCCTAAACTGGTCAGAAACCGGTGAAAGACAATTCTTTGGACCGGATTTGATTCAGGATGCAGAAGAGCAGGTTCGCATTGTTCGTGAGAAGTTGAAAACAGCCCAGTCTCATCAGAAAAGCTATTATGATCGTCATCATAGGGAATAAAGCTATAATCTGGATGAGAAGGCTTACCTTCGGGTTACTCCTCTGAAGGGTACCCATCGCTTCGATATCAAAGGCAAGTTGGCCCCATGTTATATCGGTCCCTTTCGCATTCTCGCTAAACGTGGAGAAGTTGCCCACCAATTGGAACTACCCCCTCACCTCTCCCAGGTTCATGATGTCTTCCACGTCTCTCAACTCAGGCGTTGCTTCAAGGACCTCGTCCGCGAAGTAGACCACGAAACGCTTGATCTCCAAGATTACCTTTCATATCGAGAGTACCCTGTTCGTATTCTTGATGAAGCCGTGCGTAGCACCAGACGTCAGAAGATCAGATTCTTCAAAGTGCAGTGGTCACATCATTCGGAGAAAGAAGCCACCTGGGAACGAGAGGATCGTCTACGAGCTGAGTACCCCACCTTCCTCCCGACGACTTCTGAATCTGGGACGAGATTCTTTTGAGTGGGGGCGAGTTGTCAGAACCCCAAATTTAGGTTTGTGCTTTTCCAAGCTTGCATTTTTGCATCTTGAAAAAAATTGCAAAAGAAAAGGAATTCGGGAAAAGAAAAGCCCTAAATGATTTAAATAAAAAGGCCAGAAATAAATCTTTTTCCAAAATTCTTTTGGATGTATTGAAAAATCCTAAAAATGAGTCTGATCATTTTAAAAGTGATTTGGGATTAAACCCATGCTCATAGATTTTTCAATAATTCAAATAGTGGCTTGGAAATTAAATCAATTGCCCATTTGAATTGAAATTCAAATAAATTGAATTTCAAAAATTCCCAAAACTTGGGGTTGAATTCTATATAGTCACCTAGGTTTTATAAAAATGTTTGGGGATTTTTATAAATGCCCTAGCTATTTATTTTAAATGTGCAAAACAAATAACAGAAGGATTAAAAAGAAAAACAGAGAAGAAATCTTACCTTTCGCACAGGGCGAGGCCCACTTACCTGGCCCGGCCCATTCGCCCTTGTCTTCTTCCTCCTCGCCAGAAGGAGAGGCAGCCGCGCCGTGCGCTGCGTGGCGGGCATGCCCTCCCCCGCCTCGCCACCTCCTGCTTCCCCTCTCCTCTTTTGCTTGACGAGGAGAAGCGCCTCGAAGCCTCCTTCCTTTCCCCCTCCTCTCCTATCTCCCTCCCGCTCTCTCTCGCTCGCGTTCTTCTTGCCCGAGAGCCCGCCGGAGTGCAGCACGCGAACCAGCGTGGCCAACGACACCGGGACGCCTCGCCGTGCTGTCCAGGACGTCCACCGCACTCGGCTACGTCGCCGTGCGCGTTCAATTCGAGCCCGGAGGCCCCAGGGACGTCGCCCCCTTCTCCAGTCCGCCGCCAGCCGCGAGGAACCCCGGCGAGGAATCCGGCGCCCTCAGCTCCTCTCCGTCTTCCCCGAGCTCGTCATCGCATTCCTTGTGAGCTCCCGCTCGATTTCCCCCTCCTAGCTCTCTCTCCCGTGTTCTGCAGCGCGAGTTCGCCGGAGTCAGTAGCCGGCCGCCGCCTCCCGTCGACGTAGCCATGGCTCAGGGCCTCCTCGAGGTCCCCTGCATGCTCCAGGAGAAGCGCACGAGCGCGAGGCACGCTCCCGTGCCTCCATCTCCCTCCCCCGTGGCCGAAATCCCACCCCGGCAGAGCGCCGCCGTGGCCCAGGCCACCGGCGTTTAGCCGCCGGCCTGTTAGGGGCTAAACCCCCCTCTAATCTCTCTCTCTCTCTCACTGACACTGGGCCCAGGGCCCCTAATTAATCCGTGTTAAAGTTAACAGAGCTAATTAACCCCAGTGAGGCTGACAGGTGGGGCCGCCCTGTCAGTTGACTGGTCAAACCTGGCGTCAGCATGACCTAGTGATGACGCAGTAAAGTTTAAATCATTTTATTTAATACAGAAATTCCAGAAAATGGCTGAAACTTTGAAAAATCATAGAAAATTCATTTTAACTCCAAATTTAACATATAATATATGAAAAATGATCAGGAGAAAATCCTCTATCCAAATTTTCAACTTTCAGCTATGTTGGATTTGATCTTAAAAATGGATCAGTAGCTTTTGCTATTTGATTTAATTGGAATTATTTCAAATTCAATTCAATTGTTATTCCAAACTTCAAACTTCGAAATGCACCACACTTCACTTCTACTTCAGAAGCAATTCACCCATATGATACTTTGGTTTCAAATGAACAAACATTAGCAAATGCAAGTGGACCAAATTTAAATAATATTTGGAGTTTGAATTTGAATTTACTTTTCAAATCAACTTCAATTAAAATGTGACAATTCAAACTTAGGTCACATCAGCACACTTCCATGCTATGTTTTGCATATTGAATGTGCATTGTATTATTTTGATTGTGCTTTACTTCCAGTGCTTTGGTGATTGCATCTTCTCGGTAGAGTTGATCTCGGAGACGAGTTAAACCTCACGTATAAGAGTGTTACATCGTGATCGTCAGCAAGGCAAGCAGCCCCCTCTTTGATAATGTCTATAAAATCCCAGTTCCCTCTCATTCTCGCAAATGCATGTTTAGGATGTCACCATGATACGTTCTACCGCTAGTTGAACCTATTCCTTTGCATGACCTATCATTTTGTCACAGTAGTAAGCAAACCACAATCCTAGCAGATGTAGGAGTTGGTTGATATCATGTGGCCCCTGCAACTGTTACAGCTTATTGCATGCTTAGAGTTGTTACCTGAGGCTACTTTGATGTGAGTCGGGATGGTAGTGATCATGTGATTGATGGTGGTAACGTGTTGGTGAATCTACCCTAAACAAAGGTGAACGATGAGAGGCTGTGTAGGAGTACACAGTGGATTGTCTCGTTGAACACTGCCTTAGGCCCGAGTTCTTGTGTTGTTATCCAAGACTAAGTGTACGACCACACATTGGGCTCACTGACCCCTCTCGGCCTAGTACCTTACCCCGGACCTGTCCAGGAGTCGCAAGTAGTTCGCCCTTTAACGATCTCAAGCAGGTGGAACCAAGGTAAGTGGTTGGCATAGGTTGTGGGCACGTTGAATCAAGTGATCTTGATCGAGTTGAGCTTGATGGCGGTCACACAACGTTTGAGTCCGCATCGGAACAATCGGCCAGATTCCAATCGTGGTCCCAACTCAAATAGGCGACTCCCTAGGACTAGAGATGGTGCCGTGAGTGAAGTGTCGTGGCAGCATCCTCGCCGGTACTCACTTGAAGGGTCCATCCCCAGGCGGTAAATGATGAGGCGTGTGTGTAGCAGTACACCCCTGCAGGGTTAATGAACTATTCGAATAGCCGTGTCCGCAGTTATGGACTACTTGGAGACCTTTACTTGATCATAGATAACTTGAACCGGATACTTCTAAAACACACCAAGATAAGTGTGAGTGCTATGGCGTGCTTCCTCGTGGGGAAGTCAAGGAAGGCACCATAGTAGAGTATTGGTTGGAGACTGTTACTTGGACTCGTGTACGTTCTTACCTCTCTCTGGTACTCGTAGTTCAGGATTAGCCAAGTCAAAGTTGGCACTTCTGCAAGTGAAACCCCACCTCCCTTTGCCTTGATACATGTGCATGAGTAGTATAGTTCCTTTATAAGTCTTGCTGAGTATGACTTTGTACTCACTTTTGCTTATTCTATGTTTTAGAGACGAGACCACTGACCCTGATGGTGGCCTCTACCTCGAGCTCGACGTGGACCAATGTCGTATAGTTCCAGGCAGCAGCCTGTGCCCTCTGGAGGGTCGTTGTACTTTTCTTTCAGGCTTCTTAAGCCATTTGTTAAACTTGTCTTTACTAAGACATAATTTTCTTCCGTTGATGTTTGACGTAATGTTGGATCAGATCCGTGTGATCTCTGCTTGTAATACAACTACTATGTCTGCTCTGTTTAGCAGAAGTTATAAAGACTATGAGTTCTAGAGTTCATGTTGTGATTACCTGCTGTTTACAGTGGACATGTATGTTGCGTGTATGTTTATAACATGCATGTCTTAGTGTGGGGTTCGATAGCTTAGTTGTGTTCTTGCCGGCGGTCTTTTATACAGCAAGTGGCCCTTAGATGTGCGCAGCTTGGGGCATCGCGATGCGATTGCTCGTGACTCTGTCACGTGGCACACTTTGTTGTATGATCGAGCCCGCCGTAGATCCCGACTAAGTGATCGGGATGGAGTAAGTCTATGTAAGGGTTATGATTCAATCGATAACATGGTTGAGGCGACTTGTCTGTGAATATGGGATTCACCACCCATATCATTAGACTTGTGTGCGGATGATGAGGACCCATCTCAGTTGATCATCCGGCCTGAATGGGATGCCCCTCACGTTCGATGCTTACCGAGAGTGATCTGTGCTTGGCCTTGTCTTCTTAGACAAGTGGGTACGGCTCTCGGCTCTCCATGTGATTGCATTGTGACCGGAATTACATACGCTAACCCCGGGTCCCGACAAGATGCACTTACAACCACAGTGGTCCTGGGCTTGGATGGATCAGTGGCCTTCTGAACAACTTTATTTTGTTCGAAGGATCATGATTTTGTTTAGATCTACCTTCCTTCTGAGAAGATAGAGGAGGAGGCTTGGAAGCTAATGGTTTGTCGATCACCAAGTTTGTGGTGTTGATAACTAGATGAGGTGCAACCTGATCCGTAGGGTCACGAATCTGAATGCCTTAGAGACTGGCTTCTCGCCATCTTTCTTTTGAAGCTTCAAGCGAAGCTTGTCTTTCCGGGGAGGAGCCTCTGGAGCATTCTCAGACTCATCATCCGGAGCCTCTGGAGCCTTCTTCATCGATGGAGTCATCCAGAGCTGCATCAATTAGATCCGCCTGTTCTTCTATGGTGAAGGCAAGAGGGGGCGAAGAATATTTCTTTGACAACTTCCTAGATTTCTTCTTCGAAGAGCTGGTTCCTTCATTAGCAGCTTCTGCTTCATGTTTCTTGGCAGCTCCTTTTGCTTTCTTTTTGTGAATATTTTCAGCCAGTATTGCCAATCGCTTCTGCTCATCAGGATAGTCATCTGGAGTTATGAGAGAGGTAGGGTGAGGTTTCTTTGGTGGTTTAGGGAAATAAAGGTGACGATTCTCTGGGAAGTACTTTGCGGCCATCTGCATGTAGTATAGAAAAGGATTGCTGAAGGCAAATTGAAGAGCCCATTTATCTTCGTGCATAGATTTGTACTTGTACCAACGCAGAGCCCAGTATCTGTGAATCAGTTGCAATCTTATTTTTCTTTGCTGATCTGTTTCCCTTTAAGGTGTCATCAGATTGAGCCTGACAATAATTGCCTGAGGGATTCCTCATGCATTTTTTATTTCCTTGGTTCTTCCACCTTTCTTTTTCTGCACAGATTTCTTCAAGTTCACCGGAGCATTATCCAGGATATTTGATTCGTTACCAAATTCAGCAGACATCCTGTGAAAGATAAAGGAACAAAGAGAAATAAAAAGGGAAAGATCATGCACTAGAAAAGGTTTCGAATGCAATTTTTGACAAGGGATTCAAATGAGATTTTGCATAGATCTAGAGTTTCTTCAGTGCTGAGCTAGATCGATTCATGGAATTAATCTAACAGAGAACTAATTTTGGATCTTAAATCTATAAAGAATCTAACCTGAAAACGGAGGGGAAACCGAAGATGGATCTAATAACAGATTTCCCAGGTGCTAACCGATCCAACGGATCAAAGAACCCTAAGAAAAACAAACCGAGAAGCTAAGAACAAGGATCCAATCTGTGTGAGGAAGGAACGAGAGGGAGCATATCGGATCCAGCTCGGCGTACCCTAACTTGGTGACGGCGAACGTCTACGACGACAAGGGCGGTGAAGACAGTGACCTTGTTGGCGTGGGTTGTCCGACAGCTAAGCGGAGCAGTCGGCGTCAAGGATGAACAACACGGCGGCACGCTCGGAAGATGAGAGGTTGCGGGAGAGAGATGAAGTGTGGGGAGTTGGTTTCGGTGGGGTGGGGGCTATATATAGTGGCCGATCTGACATAACCGTCAAATCGCATCGGACGTCTCCCATCCGCTGTCTCTCCGGATTCTACAGCGAGGATTTCGTGGTGGTTAGCGAGAAAATCTCAACTTACCAAAACATAAATATCTTGTCGGTCAAAACCAAAACTCTCAAACCGCGAATAAAAACTTAGATAAAAATTGATTGTATTTTCTTCGGAACTCTAGGACGTTCGAAGAGAAATACTTATCTTTTAAAATATGCATAACCATTTTTAGAGAAGACATATTGGATACAAAGAGAATGGAGAGGATAGGGCCCGAAACTTATCGACTCGAAACCAAACAACACAACGAAGCTAAAGGTGATAAGCACAGGAGACAAAATTTAAATTGAAACAAAAAGATAGAACCAAAAACAAACAGGCAAGCGAAACTAAAACACTAGGAAAACATGTAAATAATTATATACACGGGAGTGAAGTTTAGCCTTACAGAACGTTGTGTGAGTCTAGAATGTTTAGCTCACATCTCAATGCACAGAACCTTTTCTCGTCCAATGGTTTGATGAATATATCAACCAATTGAGATTCAATTCTGACATGGCTAATTACAATATCTTCACGCTGAACATTATCTCGAAGGAAATGATGACAAATATCAATATGCTTCATTCGAGAGTGTTGCACTGGATTGTGAGAAATTTTGATGGCAGTCTCATTATCACATAGAAGGGGAATCTTCTTCACAAGAATACCATAATCTTTCAGCGTTGGCTTAAGCCAGAGGATTTGATTGTAGCATGAGCCAGGAACAATTTATTCGGCTTCAGCAGTTGATATTGAGACACAATTCTGTTTCTTTGAATCCCAACACACAAGAGATCTACCAAGAAAATGACAAGTGCCCGAGGTAGATTTACGATCGACACGATCATCGTCCAAGACCGAGTCATAATATCCAACGGGATCAAACCGAGCACCCTTGGGATACCATAAGCCCAAAGTAGGTGTGTGAGCAAGATATCGAAGATTTCTCCTGACGGCAATGTGATGTGTTTCTTTTGGATTTTCCTGAAATCGAGCACAAATACATACTGAAAGCATAATGTCAGGTCTAGATGCACATAAATATAGAAGTGAACCAATCATAGACCAATATTTCTTCTGATCGAAAGGTTTATCCTTCTCATCTGCATCAAGAAACCCACTGGTTGGCATACAAATCTTTATAGTTTTGCAATCATTGAGACCAAACTTCTTCAGGAAATCCTTGATATATTTCTCCTGAGAAATGAATGTGACATTCTTTTGTTGATGGATTTGAAGTTCGAGGATGAACTTCAATTCATCCATCATAGACATCTCATATTTCTTCGACGTCATTTTAGCAAATTCTTCGCTGATTTCTGGGTTAGTGCAACCAAAAATAATATCATCTACATATATCTAACACACAAATAGATCACTATTGTAGGATCGAGTGAAAACAGTTGGGTCAGTTGTTCCTGGTTTGAAGCCTTTCTTCAGGAGGAAGTCTTTAAGAGTTTCATACCAAGCATGAGGTGCTTGCTTTAACCCATAAAGAGCCTTGTGTAACTTGTAGACCATGTCAGGGTTCTTCGGGTCTTAAAAACCTGGTGGCTACATAACATATACTTCTTCCTCGATTTCACCGTTAAGAAATGCACTTTTGACATCCATTTGATACAACAAAATACCATTGTAATTTGCAAAGGCAAGCATAACACGAAGGGATTCGAGACGAGCTACTGGAGCATAAGTTTCACCAAAATCAATACCTTCGATTTGGCTATAACCTTGTCTAACCATTCGTGCTTTGTTTCTTACCACAATACCATCTTCGTCTTCTTTGTTGTGAAAGATCCACTTCGTACCAATGATGTTATGCTTCTTGGGATCAGGTCTCTCTACAAGGGACCAGACTTTGTTTCTTTCAAACTGATGAAGTTCTTCATGCATAGCATTTAGCCAGTCTAGGTCTTTCATGGCTTCATTAAATTTTGATGGTTCTAGCATGGAGACAAACGAAAAATTTCCATAGAAGTTAGCCAAACGAGTGCGAGAACGAGTAGTGGGACGACCTGGTTGGGAAATGCCCTCGAGGATCATGTCAGCATCAACTCTTCTTCGAACTCGTGGAAGAGCAACTTCATTTCCTTCGGGCTCAACATTTCCTTCAGATTGAGCTTGACCTTGAGGATCAGCATCTCCTTCGGGATTGGCTTCTCCTTCAGGGTTGGCATTTCCTTATGGATTAGCTTGTCCTTCGGTATTGACATTTTCTTCGTTCTAGTGTTCTCCTTCTTCTTCTTCATGTTTAGGATTTTCATTTCAAGCGCCCTGGACTATGTATGGGAACAACGGAATATGCGCAGTCCTCTCGTTTTAACGCTTGTTGGCTTCGACAGGGCAAACGTCTCCAATATCGATGGACCTGATAACTTCATCCAAAGGCGGTTCATCTAGATCGTGAGGCAAATGCTCCTTTTGAGAGTCATTAGTTTCATCAAACCTCACATTTATAGTTTTCGTAACTTTCCCAAAGTGGGAGTTATACACTCTGTAAGTGTGAGAATTCAAGCCATAGCCTAAGAGAAAACCTTCATGGGCCTTAGGGGCATATTTAGAGCTATGATTCATATATCTAATAAAACCCGGAGCACCAAACACCCTAATGTATGAAACATTAGGCTTGTTACCGGTGATGAGTTCATGGGAAGTTTTCTTCTGGCATTTATGAAGATAAACCTTGTTGATGATATGGCATGCAGGGTTAATTGCTTCGGCCTAGAACCTGATAGGAGTCTTATATTCAGCAATCATAGTTTTGGCCATCTCAATTAGAGTGTGATTCTTTATCTCAATTACACCATTCTATTGTGTTGTATAAGCAGCAGAGAATTCATGAGTAATACCATAATCATCAAGAAAATCTTTGATACGAGTATTCTTAAATTCAGTTCCATTGTCGCTTTGAATATGCTTCCGTTTGAGTTCATATTCATTCTGAGCTCTCTTTGCAAAAGACTTCAAGATCTCGACAACTTTGCTCTTGTCATCTAGAAAGAAACCCCAAGTGAAGCGAGAAAAATCATCAACAATAACGAGACCATACTTGTTACCTCCCAGTCTAGCATAAATTTGGGGACCGAATCGATCCATATGAAGCAATTCAAGAGGACGAGTAGTAGTCATGATTGTCTTTGCTGAATGATGTTTCTTTGTACGCTTCCCAGCTTCACAGGCACTTCAGATATGATTCTTATCGAATTTTACTTCGCTAAGACCAATGACATGATTTTTCTTCACAAGTGTTTGAAGATTTCTCATTCCTGCATGACCAAGTATTCTATGTCATAACCAACCAGATGAAGTTGTTGCCATTAAACAGGTGGGCACAACAAGGCCCGAAGAGAAATCCAAGGGATTGAACAAGCATAACTTTGTCAATATGTTTATCCTTCGAAATAGCAACCTTACCCAAACCAATAACCTTACCCTTGTTGTTGTCACCAAAGGTAATGTATCTCTGAGAAGATTGAGTGAGTTTTTCTTCGGTGAACAACTCTTTGTTTGCGGTCATATGATCAGTGCAACCACTATCCATGACCCATTCAGATCCACAGGAGACATAGTGTAAGGCCCGATATGCGGTACTGTTCCAGATCTATATGTTTCCATACAGATCAGGGGGCGAAGAAAATATCGGTCCCACCGTGACATATGGCAATGCCATATGCCCCGGATTTCCAACATGGTATCACAACATTACAGCTACAAGGATACAACATCTCACACAATCGGCATACAACTGCCTTAATACAATACATCAGCGCAAGATACATATCTGAGGACAAACTACAATAAAATGCCTAGTGGCAAAGAGAAAAGGCATCGCTCCCATAACCACACGACCCAGGCCATCCGCCGGGATCCGCCTAACTAGTCTTCATCGAGTCTCCACGTGAAACGTCGATCACCATACCTGTTGTCGATCAAAAACCCTAAAAAGATTTTGGGGGTACTATCATTAGTACAAAAGTACTCAGCATCCAACTGTAGTGGTCAACTGAACCAGCAAGGACTTCATCAGTCGTCATTCTAGGATAACTAGTAGTTCACGGTAAGGATGGGATAAGTGGTGAGGTTGCTGCCACACTAGCATTTATGAAGTGGCTAACGATCTAGAGAGTAAGATAAGAAGCCAAGCATTCGATGAGGAATCGCCTCCAACAAGTCTTGCTATCAGCTACAGACGCAAACATAACACCTATCCTATCCTTGTCCTCCCCTTCGCATCCCGACGAAGAAGTAGTCAAGGCACACACACGTTGATCAAGTTAATAAGATTATCTCAGTTCTTGTTGTCTGTGAACAAGGAGTAGGTCTCAAGTCATCCATAACCATGGACACGGCTTCTCGAAAAGATTTAACCCGGCAGGGGTGTATCAACTGCCCATTACAAGGCTCTTCACGCACGCCCATCTCTCTAAGTTTCTACCCATTAGAGGCAGCCATTTTATGATTTAGTCCCGAGAGATCCGTAATGACAGGTCCCTCTAACTAACAACGCACAAATCCGGGTGGCCCCCGGTGAGTCGACATCCAACTCAAAATCCGGCCGCGCTCTCGAATCGGTCTCTACCGTCTGGACGAGGTCGGGATAACCTACCCTCGCCCGGGCAGGCTCCCTAGCTTCCAGGTGTGGACCAACAGTATATACCATCCCACTGGCCCGGTTTGTTGGAAATTCACGAGGCTAGCAACTCGAACACACACACACACAGTTTACAAATGGTAAAATCAGCTTGGGCCACCGCTAGAAATATTTGGAGCTAGAGGGGTAAGAAGAGGGGACCCCATAACATCCCACACGCACCTATCGGTTTAAGAGAGGTTGTAAACATGTGGTAGGATCAAACATCGAACCTATCCTAGACTAGCATGCAAACCGCTATTATAATAGAATGGATCATAAGTAATGTATAGTCCTTGCCTGTTGGTAAGTCGGGTTCTGAAGGTGTAGTTGATCGCAAGCTCGCATCGTCTCCGAGAGGTACCCGCGTAAGCACACAAGAAGGAAACACTGGAAAAGGAAATCGACGAGCAAGCATCTATTACTAAGAAGCAATCACGAGCAAGCAACATCAAGAAGGTAACACTAGACAATGCACTATTGTATCGCATCTATCGCCGAGAGCGGTTACTAATAGGTTAAGTGGAGTACTCGTCACACACGACGATACCACACATTTAGAATGGTTCAAGTTGTTTAGCTACACACCATGAGCAAATATTGTTAACATGGTATCTCACTCAAGCATTCCATAGCACACAAACATGACAAGAGGTGAAGCATAAGATAAACTGTCTATGCTAGTCAATTTAAGTGAGGCACAACCTAAACATGGCATGTCACTAAGCACCACACGAGCATTTACAATTTTACTACTGTTCTGCCCTAAACCATATTTTAGGTTGGTTAGCAACAGAAAACAATAGCATAAACACAAACTACAGGAAATTCTAATCAAGTTACATGTAAAGAACACTCCGAACGGAGTTACGATTAAAAATATACAAGCATCGCAAGTTACGGGTACATGTTGTTAACATCAGGGAGCACACTTTAGAGAAATGGAACAATTAGCTACTGAATGCAAACATGCACCAAAATGATATGCAATGTAGTAGACATGGCAAAAAGAATCATGCAAATAGTCATCATGGTTTACTAGTTATAAGGAGTGCAAAAAGCTACAAAACATTCCTGGTTAAGGACTTAGTTAAAATCAGGAAAACAGGGCAGAAACTCTTATTTTCATGCTCTATAAACAGGAGCAAAATTATATGCAAATGTGTAGCAACATGAAATAGCAATATATGGGCATGAATTATACATGATGGTGATCAGGTACAAACAAGAATCAAGTTCATAGACATCACAGATCAAAAGATATTAAGCGTCAACATGACTTCGGAAAGTTACAGACTTAGCGAAAAACAGAGGTGGCTGTCAAAAACAACGGGGTAGCAACTTGGAAGCTGAAATATAACTATGACCAGGAATGTAAACATGACAATGCAATACACATAATAGAATTAGACATGACATAGATCAAAATGACATATTGCAATGCTCAATAGAATGCACGATTAAAAAGATACAATGCAGCAAAGTTTGCATCTTACGTTAACAGCAGCACACTAACAGCAGGGTAGCTACTTTGGATGAAGATACAATCAACATGCAGCAGGCCAAATGACAAGTGAAAGCAAATAATGGAAGTATAGATGATTCTTAATAGGATGCAACAAGAATCACTTAATTCCGATGAACGATTGCGACGCAAAATACCAAGTTGTAAGGCCCGATATGCGGTACTGGTCCAGATCTATATGTTTCCATCCCGATCCGGGGACGAAGCACATATTGGTCCCACCGCGACATATGGCAATGCCATATTTCCTGGATTTCCAACATTATATCACAACATTACAGCTACAATGATACAACATCTCACACAATCGGCATACAACTGCCTTAATACAATACATCAGCGCAAGATGCACGTCTGAGTACAGACTACAATCAAATGCCTAGTGGCGAAGAGAAAAGGCATCGCTCTCATAACCACAAGACTCAGGACATCCGCCGGGATCCGCCTAACTAGTCGTCGTCGAGTCTCCACATGAAAAGTTGATCACCATACCTATTGTCGATCAAAAACCCTGAAAAGAGTTTGGGGATAGTATCATGAGTACAGAAGTACTCAGCATCCAACTGTAGTGGTCAACTGACCCAGCAAGGACTTCATCACTCATCATTCTAGGATAACTAGTAGTTCACGGTAAGGATGGGGTAAGTGGTGAGGTTGCTGCCGCACTATCATTTATGAAGTGGCTAACGATCTAGAGAGTAAGATAAGAAGCCAAGCATTCGATGAGTAATCGCCTCCAACAAGTCTAGCTATCATCTACTTACGCAAACATAACACCTATCATATCCTTGTCCCCCCCTTCGCATCCCGACGAAGAATAAGCAGTCAAGGCATACACATGTTGTTCAAGTTAATAAGGTTATCTCAGTTGTTGTTGTCTATGAACAAGGAGTAGGTCTCAAGTCGTCCATAACCATGGACACGGCTTATCGAAAAGATTTAACCCTGCAGGGGTGTACCAACTGCCCATTAGAAGGCTCCACACGCACGCCCATCTCTCTTAGTTTCCACCCATTACAGGCATCCATTTTATGATTTAGTCCCGAGAGATCCGGAACGACAGGTCCCTCTAACTAACAACGCACAAATACGGGTGGCCCCCGGTGAGTCGACATCTAACTCAATAGCCGGTCGCGCTCTCGAATCGGTCTCTACCGTTTGGACGAGGTCGGGATAACCTACCCTCGCCCGGGCAGGCTCCCTAGCTTCCAGGTGTGGACAAACAGGATATACCATCCCACTGGCCCGGTTTGTTGGAAATCCGCGAGGCTAGCAACTCGCACACTGATATGTCCAAAACGTATCTATAATTTATGCTTGCTCCATGCATGTTTCGTGTGATATTTCTATGATCTAGATGAACTTTCATATATTTTTGATCATATTTGGACTAACCTATTAACTCAGTGCAACCCAGTGCTAGTTCCTGTTTTCTGCTATTTTTCTATTTCAGTTTTCCCCCATATAAAAAGTGCCAGAAAAATTTGGGAAAATTCTGATAAAAAATCAGCGTGAAGGAAGCTTCGCGAAAAGCCCTGGAGGGGCCAGAGGGGAGCCAGGGGGCCCAGGCGGCCACCCGGCGCGGCCCCACCCCTGTCCGCGCCAGGGGGGCGCCTAGGGACCCTGGTCCACCTCTGACTGCCCCCCTTCGCCTATTTATTCTCCGTCACGGGGAAACTCCGAAGACAGAACCCTATTTCGCAAACTCGCCTCTGTTCCGCCGCCGCCGCGCTTCCGAGATCAGGAGCACCAGAAGACCTCTTCCCGGCACCCTGCCGGAGGGAGGATTGACCTCCGGGAGTCTCCTCTCCACCATGGATGCTCTCCGGATGTCTCGTGAGTAGTTTTCCTTGGACCATGGGTCCGTGATCAGTAGCTATGTGATGTTCTCCTCCCCTCTTTGATCTTCATTGTTTAGACCTCGTGAGCTGCCCTACATGATCAAGGCCCCTTTGTAATATTTCTGCTGTTGCTATGCTGAGTTTGATGGGATCTGATGGAATATGAGATTATGTTCGATTGTGGGTTCATGCCCCCCGATGACACGCTTAAGTGACAGAAACATGAGTCTAGGGGATGTGTTGTTGCCACAAGGGGGAAAACAACGGTGCTTGTAACTGCGGTTACAAGGATTGTTTACTTTACGCAAAGTACTTTTTAATGCAGTTGTCTGTTGCTTTGGGTTTACACTTTGGGTGGGGCTCGCAACTTAATACCAGCGAGATGTTCTGGATAGATATCTCAAGGTGGATGATTAGTAGTAGATGCAGTTGGATTTCGGTCTACTTATTTTGGCGTACTGCATGTGCTTTTGAACCTCTTCCTTTATTTTGTAGCATAGTTAGCATTGCGGTGCGTTCATAATCCTGTCAATTGCCCTTCTGTAATTTGTTTACCTCGCATAGTAGTTTTATCGTCTTTTGGGAGAGAGACACCACTAGTGAACATCACGTATCCCGGTCCATATCCTTATTACTGTTTCCACGCTATCTTTACTTTATTGCTTTTACTTGCTATCATTATCCCTTGTGTTTTACCCTTTGTAAACAACAAGACCGGAGAGATTGACAACCTCTCTGAACTTCGTTGGGAACAAAGTTATCTGTGTCTGTGTGCAGGTCCACGTCAGTTGCGCCGCTGGCACCTACTTATCATCTCTGGAGTCCTACTGAAGACAAACCTTGGTATCTTCACCGAGGGAAACTTGCTGCTGCCCTACATCTCCACCTTCCAATTGGGGTAACCAACGAAGGGCGAGAAGCCATCAAGCGAATTCCTGGCGCCGTTGCCGGGGAGTCCGAGTGCTAAGATAGGGGAGTCGCACACTACTCTTTACCTTTGTTTTTTAGTCTTGTTAGTTTATCTTTCAATTTTTTTCTTTGTGTCTTTTATCAAAAACTACAAAAAAATCTGCCACACTTGCTGCCACTATGGGTTCCACTGAAAATACCAAGTTGTGTGACTTCACTAGTCACAACAACCAGGAATTTATCTGCACTCCCATTGCCACACCTGCCCCTAAAGCCACCTCTTATGAAATTAAACCTGCTTTTCTAAACCTTGTTATGAGAGATCAATTCTCTGGTGCTGGAGATGATGCTGCTTTACACTTGAATAATTTGTTGAATTATGTGATATGCAAAAGTACAAAGAAGTAGAAGGTGATGTTGTTAAGCTCAAGCTCTTTCCCTTCTCTTTAAGGGGAGATGCTAAAATCTGGTTTCAATCTTTGCCTAGGAATAGCATAGATTCTTGGTATAAGTGCAAAGATGCTTTTATAGGGAAGTACTACCCACCTGCTAAGATTATCCAATTGAGGAGTGATATTATGAATTTTAAGCAATTGGATAATGAACACGTTGCCCAAGCTTGGGAACGAATGAAATCTCTTGTTAAGAAATGCCCTACACATGGTTTGACTACTTGGATGGTTATCCAGACTTTTTATGCAGGCTTGAACTTTACCTCGCGGAACCTGTTAGATTCGGCCGCGGGAGGAACTTTTATGTCAACTACACTTGGTTCTGCCACAAAGCTTCTCGATGAAATGATGACCAATTATTCCCAATGGCACACCGATCGCGCTCCAACAGGTATAAAGGTAAATTCTGTCGAGGAAATTACCTCCCTCAATGAAAAAGTTGACTTAATTATGTCTCTACTTACCAAGAAACCCTCTATTGATCCTCATGACGTTCCTTTGAATTCCTTGGTTGCTCAAGAACAAGTAGATGTGAACTTTATTGCTAGAAACAACTTCAACAACAATACTTATAGGGGAAATTTTGCTAGCAATCCTAGACCGTTTCCATCCAACTATGGGAACAACAACACTTACCCTAGCAACAAGACCCCCTCTTCTGAATTAGAAAGCATGCTTAGAGACTTTATTACTACCCAAAAAGCCTTCAACAAAAATGTAGAGGAGAAATTAGCTAAAATAGATAATCTCTCTTTGAAGGTAGAAAGCTTAGCCCTTGATATTGAGATGCTTAAAATTAGAACCTCTCCCCTTGAGGAGAATAAGGCCACTCCTATTAATGCTATCCAATTAGAAATTAATGAAAATATTAGGATGATGTATAAACTTAAAGAAAGATGGTCTAGAGAAAAAGAGGAAGTGGATATAATTAAGAGCCTTCCTACACACCACACAGTTGCCACTATCCAAATTGTGGAGGACACTCAAACTATTAGCACCCAATGCACTCCTAGTCCCGTTGGACCTATTAATGGTGATGCTAATACCTCAACCGTAGATAAAGAAACTCATATGAACATAGAGGGTTTCAAACAAGTGAGCCTAGATGACACTACTACCACCTTTGATAGTAGTGATACTGATTTTGATAGTTGTACCCTCTCAGAAGTTATCAGTTTGCTACACAAAATGTCTAGAGACCCCCACACTAGCACACTTAATCTTGTCTTCACGGAGCATATCACAAATGATCTCATCAAAGCTAGGGAGGAGAAGCTTAGACTAGAAGCCTCCATACCTAGGAAGCTAGATGATGGTTGGGATCCTATGATCAAAATTAAATTAAATAACTTCTCTTGTATGATTTATGTGATGTTGGAGCTAGTACCTTCGTTATGCCCAAAAGAGTATTTGATATGTTTGATTTGAAACACTTTGAGCCTTGTTCTTTTGGTGTTCTTCTTGTTGATTCTTCTGTAAAGAAACCTTTGGGGAAGATCGACGATGTTCTTATCATTGTCAATGACAACTATGTTCCCGTTGATTTTATTGTTATGGATATAGAGTGTGAACCTTTATGTCCAATTATTTTGGGACGTCCTTTTCTTCGCACCGTTGGTGCGGTTATTGACATGAAAGAGGGGAATATAAAATTACAATTCCCATTCAAAAAGGGGATGGAACACTTCCCTAGAAAGAAAATCAAGTTACCTTTTGAGTCCGTTACACGGGCTAGTTATTCCCTTTGTCTTGATAAAACTTGATTCTTCTTTTGCTTCATGCCTAGCTTAAAGGCATAAAATAAAGCGCTTTTCGGAGGCAGCCCGCAACGAATTTAGGTGTTTATTTTTTCTTTTGTTGTGTCCTGATGATTGTTACTCCTGTATAAACATCATTGTATCTTTATTTTTCAGCTTTGTGCCAAGTTATAGCCTCTTACGGCAAGGGAAGTAAAAGTTGTGACATGCTGTCCAGAAAACAGATTCTGTCTTCGTGACCAGAAAAATTCCAGAAAAATCCCAGTTAATATTTTTGAGCTGAAATTTTTACACAGTATGATCTATACAATTATGAAACTTCCATCTGTTCTGAGTTTTTTCATTTGAGTTGCAGAAGTGCCCATAAAAAATTCTTTACTACCTGCTGTTCTGTTTTTCACAGATTCTGCCACGTTTTGTCTCTCCTTACTTTTGCAAACCTTAAGCTTGCTTTTTATTTGCAAAAACTTTTTGGCACCCTTGATAAACAGTAGCTCTTCAATATTATCTTTATATCCAGTGGGGAAAAATTATTTATTAAAGGTACTAACCTCTCTAATCAGCTTATGATGAGTTATGTATGAAGGGAGTTTTCAAGTGTGTGATGGAAGATGATGAAAGAAGATCCAGTAGTGTCAAGCGCTGAAGCTTGGGGATGCCCCGATGCATCCCCAACAAATATTCTAGGAGACTCAAGAGTCTAAGCTTGGGGATGCCCCCATGCATCCCCTTCTCCATCAACAATCATCAGTTCGTCCTTCGTCTCACTATATTTTTATCACTTCATGCGTTATGTGCTATGCTTGGAGCGTCTCGCTCTTAGGTTTTGTTTTTAGTTTTCTTTAGCTTTGCTTGATTTTCATAACAAATTAGATCCCTTCTTACTTTTTGTGGGAGAGAAACATGCTCCACTTTCAAAATTTAGAACACATCATAGGATTCTTCATGCCTATCTTTCTGCTGTTGTGTGTTCTTTATCTTTTCATAGCTACTGCCATGTTTAGTTTTAGTTTTAGTTTGTCTTTAGTAAGAGCCTTGGCTTTTGTTTAGTTTGTTGCTGGAACCCTTTTTAGTTTTCATGTTTATCTTGTTAAAGAGAGTTGATTGTTGCACTGGGTTGTGTCTTGTCTTGAAAGTAGGTAATTGAGGTTGCTATTTTCTTCTAGTTGTAACTTGCAATAGTTTTGAGGTATTGATGTGAGTAATGTTTGAACTTTTGGTGTCAAGAGCTCTTTCCTATTAGTGATAGGTGTCGTATTTTGGGCGATCCGTGTTTATTTTTCAAAACCTACAAAACTAGTTGAGAACTCTAGCTACTAGATGGATCACTACTCTTCTGAGGAGTCGAATATTAGAGTACACTCACGTACCATGAGTCGAGGATGCGCAAGGATAACCAAACCCCCATACACTCCTCCTCGGGGTACTTGTCTCTTTGTGAACCTCCTTATTAGATTGAGAGTTACCGATAATAAGTGTATGAGTTCTTCAGACTAATGTAAGTATTGAAAGTTGACACTTCCACCTTCCCATATTTTGCTAGCCTCTTCCGTGCCGTGCATTGCCTTCTTCTCACTCCGAGAGTTGGTGTCCACCTTCGCCGGTACTTTGAAACCCTTGGCATGATACACTCTGTCATCATAAGCCTCCTTTTATCTTTCCTCAAAACAGCCACCATACCTACCTATCAAGGCATTTCCATAGCCTTTCCGAGTTACATTGCCATGCAACTTCCACCTCTTCATGACTTGATCTTCATGTCATACATGTTCCTGCTACACTGGCAGTGACATACCTTGCATACATCATGTTAGTTACATCTTCTTTATGATTTTGAGTACCTTGTAAATTGTGAAAGATCTCCTTTACCTTCTTGTAAATTAGAGTGTTGCCCTTAAGTGAGGAAAAGATCCCAAAGTGGACACATCAAAAGATCCCAAAGAGGACAAATGAGAGTTAAATAGAAAGAGCCATTGAGGCCACCAAAAAATACAAAAAAATAGAAAAAAGAGAAAAAGAAATAAAAAGAGAGGAAGGGGAAACACTACTATCCTTTTGAGAGATCCACACTAGTACTCCCTTTATATCCTTGTACTCCATAGAGATGATCTTCATGCAAATAGCTATGTGGGGACCTTCACACTATAGAACTTGGCTTGCATATTCCAAGGATGAGCCTCCTGAAACGAGCTCTAGGTCTTCATCAGCAAGCAAGTTAGATGCACCCCCCACTAGTTCCTTTGGAGAGCTTCTTAGCTCGTATGTGCATCCGTTGCATGGCAATCCCTACTCCTCACATCATATATATCATTTGGCATTTCTTGCCTATGATTGTCCTCATTGATGTGAGCCTTTCTCATCCTTTTTTTCTTCCTCCTCCACCATATTTCTCTCTTTGCCATCCTAAGTGTCAACTCTCGTGCTTACGCTCATCCATTGCATGAGTGCTCAAAATATTGAAAAAGGAGTGGATCAAATTGACTTGTACCTGGCTAGTGGTCTGGGTACGAGTCAAGATAAGATTCCAAAGAGGACCAAGTGTGAAACTTTAGTAGATTGAGTCTCAACACAAAAATACTTTTTTTTCTCGTATTCCCTATCCCCCTTCTTGCACGCAAACACCATTTGGAGACATTCGAGTCACGGACAGCGAGAGCTCTTGCACCTAATGTTCTTTTGTTACTTGTTTCAATGCTAATATAGACTCTTACATGTTATGACTTGAATTGCATCTCTAACCTTGATTGTTTTACTTTTGAAAGTTATTTTATGGTGGCTAGCATGTCACCATAGAAATTATGCTGTTATCATTTACCTACTCGAGGACGAGAAGGAATTAAGCTTGGGGATGTTGATACATCCAAAACGTATCTATAATTTCTGCTTGCTCCATGCATGTTTTGTGTGATATTGCTATGATCTAGATACACTTTCATATACTTTTGATCATATTTGGACTAACCTATTAACTCAGTGCACCCCAGTGCCAGTTCCTTTTTTTTGCTGTTTTTCTATTTCAGTTTTCCCCCATATAAAAAGTGCCAGAAAAATTTGGGAAAATTCAGATAAAAAATCAGCGTGAAGGAAGCTTCGCGAAGAGCCTTGGAGGGGCCAGAGGGGAGCCAGGGGGGCCCAGGCGGCCACCCGGCGCGGCCCCACCCCTGGCGGCGCCTGGGGCCCCTGGTCCACCTCTGGCTGTCCCCCTTCGCCTATTTATTCTCCGTCACGGGGAAACTCCGAAGATAGAACCCTATTTCGCAAACTCTCCTCTGTTCCGCCGCCGCCGCGCTTCCGAGATCGGGAGCACGAGAAGACCTCTTCCCGGCACCCTGCCGGAGGGAGGATTGACCTCCGGGAGTCTCCTCTCCACCATGGATGCTCCCCGATGTCTCATGAGTAGTTTTCATTCGGCCATGGGTCCGTGATCAGTAGCTATGTGATGTTCTCCTCCCCTCTTTGATCTTCATTGTTTAGACCTCGTGAGCTGCCCTACATGATCGAGGCACCTTTGTAATATTTCTGTTGTTGCTATGCTGAGTTGAATGGGATCTGATGGATTATGAGATGATGTTCAGATTGTGATAGAGTAATATATTTGGTTTTTATCTCTTATATTTTTGTTCCTAAGTAATTCTTGCATGTTCTCCGTTGCTGTTTATTGCTTTGGCCAAGTAGTAGGTAGTGACTCCAAGAGGTAACGTTGTGCTCGATTGTGGGTTCATGCCCCCCGATGACACGCTTGAGTGACAGAAACATGAGTCTAGGGGATGTGCTGTTGCCACAAGGGGGAAAACAACGGTGCTTGTAACTGTGGTTACAAGGATTGTTTACTTTACGCAAAGTACTTTTTAATGCAGTTGTCTGTTGCTTTGGGTTTACACTTTCGGTGGGGCTCGCAACTTAATACCAGCGAGATGTTCTGGACAGATATCTCAAGGTGGATGATTAGTAGTAGATGCAATTGGATTTCGGTCTACTTATTTTGGCGTACTGCCTATGCTTTTGAACCTCTTCCTTTCTTTTGTAGCATAGTTAGCATTGCGGTGCGTTCATAATCCTGTCAATTTCCCTTTTGTAATTTGTTTACCTCGCATAGCAGTTTTATCGTCTTTTGGGAGAGAGACATCACTAGTGAACATCACGTATCTCGGTCCATATCCTTATTACTGTTTCCACGCTATCTTTAATTTATGGCTTTTACTTGCTATCATTATCCCTTGTGTTTTACCCTTTGTAAACAACAAGACCGGATAGATTGACAACCTCTCTGAACTTCGTTGGGAACAAAGTTATCTGTGTCTGTGTGCAGGTCCACGTCAGTTGCACCGTTGGCATCTACTTATCATCTCTAGAGTCCTACTTGAGACTAACCTTGGTATCTTCACCGAGGGAAACTTGCTTCTGCGCTACATCTCCACCTTCCACTTGGGGTAACCAACGAAGGACGATAAGCCATCACACACACACAGTTTACGAATGGTAAAATCAGCTTGGGCCACCACTGGAAATGTTTGGAGCTAGATAGGTAAGAAGAGGGGACCCCATAGAATCCCACACATGGTTAGGCACGCTCAGTCTTAAAAGCAATACCCGGAACACGGATCCTAGGTGACTCGAATGGAACAAAGCGTCGGGGTGGGATAGCCTAGACCTTCCATCTTTCATCGAATGTAGTCAACATTATAATAATCATATCATCCACAACAATATAGTAATGTGATAGCCCAAACCAAGGAGTAATAGGGTAACATTCGTAGCATCCTAAGCAAGCATACTAAGCAGGGGCTGAGCAATGAGCAATAGTAACATAACAGTACATGGTTTGCTGGGAGTGGACATGGTTGTATCGGTTTAAGAGAGGTTGTAAACATGTGGTAGGATCAAACATCGAACCTATCCTAGACTAGCATGCAAACCGCTGGTTATAATACAATGGATCATAAGTAATGTATAGTCCTTGCCTGTTGGTAAGTCGGGTTCCGAAGGTGTAGTTGATCGCAAGCTCACATCGTCTCCGAGAGGTACCCGCAGAAGCACACAAGAAGGAAACACTGGAAAAGGAAATTGACAAGCAAGCATCTATTACTACAAAGCAATCACGAGCAATCAACATCAAGAAGGTAACACGAGACAATGCACTACGGTATCGCATCTATCGTCGAGAGCGGTTACTAACAGGTTAAGTGGAGTACTCGCCACACACGACGATACCACACATTTAGAATGGTTCAAGTTGTTTAGCTACACCACATGAGAAAAGGTTGTTAACATGGCATCTCACTCAAGCATGGCATATCACACAAACATGGCAAGAGTTGAAGAATAAGATAAACTATCTATGCTAGTCAATAGAAGTGAGGCACAACCTAAACATGACATGTCACTAAGCACCACACGAGAATTTACAAGTTTACTACTGTTCTTCCCTAAACCATATTTTAGGTTGGTTAACAACAGAAAAAAATAGCATAAACACAAAGTACATGAAATTATAGTCAAGTTACATGTAAAGAACACTCCGAACGGAGTTACGGTTAAAAAGATACAAGCATCGCAAGTTACAGGTACATGCTGTTAACATCAGGGAGCACACTTTAGAGCAATGGAACAATTAGCTACTAAATGCAAACATGCACCAAAATGATATGCAATGTAGTATACATGGCAAAAAGAATCATGCAAATAGTCATCATGGTTTACTAGTTATAAGCAGTGCAAAAAGCTACAAATCATTCCTAGTCAAGGACTTAGTGAAAATCAGGAAAACAGGGCAGAAACTGTTATTTTCATGCTGTATAAACAGGAGCAAAACTATATGTAAATGTGCAGCAACATGACATAGAAATATATGGGCATGAATTAGACATGATGGTGATCAGGTAAAAACAAGAATCAAGGTCATAGGCATCACAGATAAAAAGATATTAAGCGTGCAACATGACTTCGGAAAGTTACAGACTTAGCGAAAGACAGAGGTGGCTGTCAAAAACAGCGGGGTAGCAACTTAGGAGCTGAAATATAACTATGACCAGGAATGTAAACATGACAATGCAATACACATAATGGAATTAGACATGGCATAGATCAAAATGACATATTGCAATGCTCAATAGGATGCACGATTAAAAAGATACAATGCAGCAAAGTTTGCATCTTACGTTAATAGCAACACACTAACAGCAGGGTAGCTACTTTGGGTGAAGATACAATCAACATCTAGTAGGCCAAATGACAAGTGAAAGCATGTAACTGAAGTAGACATGATGCTTAACAGGATGCAATAAGAATCACTCAATTCCGATGAACGGTTGTGACGCACCCGTCACCCGAAGTTGACACAAAATAACAGTTTCAGCATTTTGGCAACAATTAACGATCTGGTGCCCACTTAAACAGAAGATTTATACATGCCATTCAATCCAAACATGATAAAAACGATACTACCATCTAGAGCACAGAGAGCACAACAATCCAAAAATAGATTCGTGCCAATCCGATCTACGAGATACCGGGAAAACGCTTTGCAAGAAGGCACTTGAGGCAAAAACATCTGGGACTTAGAAATTTACAGAGGTAGCCGAGCTCGGGGCTGTTCGTCCATGGCGGGCTGGCCAGGAGTAGATTGTCCATGGCGCGGGCACGGGAGTCTAGGGTTGGCCCATGGACGGCCAGGGTTGGCGGAGGGTGGCCGGAGGCAGCCGGATTGGGGCGCGGAGGACGCCGGGGCGGCCGGATCTGGCCGGGATCCGAATGGCGGCCGGAGCTCGAAGCTCCATGGCCATGGCGTCGTGGTGGTTCTGACCTACACGAGGAGAAGAAGGAGAGGGTGAGGGAGAGGAGAGCAGATGGAGAAGGGAGAGGAGGGGGAGGAGGAGATGGTCGGCGCGGCGGCTACCGGCAGCCTGCGACACACCGGAGTCACGGCGCGGCGCGATCGTGGTGTGGAGGCACTCAGGCGGAGCGGTCTTCCCGGCCCGGTACGGGCCCGACGGCGGCGGCGGCTGGGCCCTGCGGGGACCGGTTCGGTGTGAGGTTGGTGGGAACGAGGTGCCTCGATCTAAGCAGTTGGATCTCAGATCTGACGGCTCAGATCTTAGGGAGGCTAGGGTTTCAATAATGTGAGGACTTGGGGGTAATTTATGGATTATTTTCAGGGGGGTGGCTGTAAATCTTGCTAGGTAAACCCTAGAAATGGTAGGGGAGAGGGTTGTCTATATATAGCTGGTGTGGCTGGCAAGTTTACGCAAACACCCTCGGGTTTCTCTCTCGCGCGTCCGATACTCCATGTTTCTGACCGCCGGGAGTGCATACGACCTCTGATTCTGACGAAAACTCGAACCACGCGCTCAGCGCGTCGAGCCCGTCAGTCGTACCTCACTTCGATAGTGTTACGAGAACATTTTCCGACGCCCAATAAAATAACCCATTGAATTATTAAATGGGATTTTTCGTTCTGATGGCGATGGCTGGTCCTGTGCCGGTTGCGACAGTGCTTGGGTGAAACCCCGGTGTTGCAAAGGTCGTTTGCCGTTGGGAAAAGGTTTGGTCCCACATCCGATACGAGAAAGAGGGGGAAAATATTCACCGATTAATAAATCAGCGAAGAAAATACTGCAAACAATTATAGCAATCAGCAAAAACAAAGCAACAAACAATTTTTTTAATTTGGGTGGAATTTCCGGGCTGTTACAATACAACACCACCAACAAGGGATCTCGTCCCGAGATCCTGGACGATCCGGAGAGAGGGGTGGAGAGAAAAGAGAGTCGACAATCTTCAACACCACCAACAAGGAACTCTGCTCCATGTTGACGACGAACTTCCGTCGAGATATATTTCCGCAGAGAGACGGCAACGTCGGAGAACGATCCCATCGGGAGATCAAGAGGAAGAACAATAGTCCAAGCAACGATCAAAAGAAGCATTCTCACTGAAATAGTGAGGGTACTAGGCAAGAGGAATGAAGTCAATTGACGACAAGTATGGTTAACAAGAGTCGGAAGAACTAAAGGTACTACAGGATTTCCCAATCCTGAGATCGGAATCGAGACAATACGCTGCAAGCAGGGCATTGTAACGGTTCCGAAACTCCACTTACTCGAGATCCTAGATTTTGAAGGGGATAAGGCAAGAATTAAAACACTTAGGGCACTTGTCGTGACGAGAGAATGGGTAAGGAGGAAAAAGAATCCTACTGTCCGATAACTAACTTAGTAACTGCAAAATAGTTTTTGTCTAGACTCGACTTCGGCTAGAAAAGGGATCCTACGGTCGGTAAGGCTCTGATACCAAGTTGTAAGGCCCGATATGCGGTACTGTTCTAGATCTATATGTTTCCATCCAGATCCAGGGATGAAGCACATATCGGTCCCACCGCGACATATGGCAATGTCATATGCCCCGGATTTTCAACATGATATCACAATATTACAGCTACAAGGATACAACATCTCACACAATCGGCATACAACAGCCTTAATACAATACATCAATGCAAGATACATGTCTGAGTACTGACTACAATCAAATCCCTAGAGACAAAGAGAAAAGGCATCGCTCTCATAACCACACAACCTAGGCCATCCGCCGGGATCCGCCTAACTAGTCGGCGTCGAGTCTCCACGTGAAACGTCGGTCACCATACCTGTTGTCGATCAAAAACCCTGAAAAGAGTTTGGGGATAGTATCATGAGTACAGAAGTACTCAGCATCCAACTGTAGTGGTCAACTGACCCAGCAAGGACTTCATCACTCATCATTCTAGAATAACTAGTAGTTCACGGTAAGGATGGGGTAAGTGGTGAGGTTGCTGCCGCACTAGAATTTATGAAGTGGCTAACGATCTAGAGAGCAAGATAAGAAGCCAAGCATTCGATGAGGAATCGCCTCCAACAAGTCTTGCTATCAGCTACTTACGCAAACATAACACCTATCCTATCCTTGTCCTCCCCTTCGCATACCAACGAAGAAGAAGCAGTCAAGGAACACACACACATTAATCAAGTTAATAAGATTATCTCAGTTGTTGTTGTCT
Source organism: Bromus sterilis (assembly GCA_950022295.1). Lineage (NCBI taxonomy): Eukaryota > Viridiplantae > Streptophyta > Magnoliopsida > Poales > Poaceae > Bromus > Bromus sterilis. The sequence continues at coordinate 94,004,658 of OX465595.1, forward strand.
ATGAACAAGGAGTAGGTCTCAAGTCGTCCATAACCGTGGACACGGCTTCTCGAAAAGATTTAACCCTGCAGGGGTGTACAACATGTCCATTACAAGGCTTCGAATGCATGCCCATCTCACTCAGTTTATACCCATTAAAGGCAGCCATTTTATGAGTTAGTCCCGAGAGATCCGGAACGACAGGTCCCTCTAACTAATAACGCACAAATCCGGGTGGCCCCCGGTGAATCGACATCCAACTCAAAAGCCGGTCGCGCTTTCTAATCAGTCTCTTCCGTCTGAACGAGGTCGGGATAACCTACCCTCACCCGGGAAGGCTCCCTAGCTTCCACGTGTGGACCAACATGATATACCACCCAACTGGCCTGGTTTGTTGGAAATTCGCGAGGCTAGAAACTCGCACACACAGTTTACAAATGGTAAAATCAGCTTGGGCCACCACTGGAAATGTTTGGAGCTAGATAGGTAAGAAGAGGGGACCCCATAACATCCCACACACCGTTTAGGCACGCTCAGTCTTAAAAGCAATACCCAGAACTCGGATCCTAGGTGACTCGAATGGAACAAAGAGTCGGGGCGGGATAGCCTAGACCTTCCATCCTTCGTCGAATGTAGTCAACATTATAATAATCATATCATCCACAACAATATAGTAATTTGATAGCCCAAACCAAGGAGTAACAGGGTAACATTCGTAGCATCCTAAGCAAGCATACTAAGCAGGGCCTGAGCAACGAGCAATAGTAACATAGAAGTACATGGTTTGCTGGGAGGGGACATGGCTGTATAGGTTTAAGAGAGGTTGTAAACATGTGGTAGGATCAAATATCGAACCTATCCTAGACTAGCATGCAAACCGCTGGTTATAATAGAATGGATCATAAGTAATGTATAGTCCTTGCCTGTTGGTAAGTCGGGTTCCGAAGGTGTAGTTGATCGCAAGCTCGCATCGTCTCCGAGAGGTACCCGCGGAAGCACACAAGAAGGAAACACTGGAAAAGGAAATCGACGAGCAAGCATCTATTACTACGAAGCAATCACGAGCTAGCAACATCAAGAAGGTAACACGAGAGAATGCACTACGGTATCGCATCTATCGTCGAGAGCGGTTACTAACAGGTTAAGTGGAGTACTCGTCACACACGACGATACCACACATTTAGAATGGTTCAAGTTGTTTAGCTACACAACATGAGAAAATGTTGTTAACATGGCATCTCACTCAAGCATGGCATATCACACAAACATGGCAAGAGGTGAAGCATAAGATAAACTATCTATGCTAGTCAATTTAAGTGAGGCACAACCTAAACATGGCATGTCACTAAGCACCACACGAGCATTTACAAGTTTACTACTGTTCTTCCCTAAACCATATTTTAGGTTGGTTAACAACAGAAAACAATAGCATAAACACAAAGTACATGAAATTATAATCAAGTTACATGTAAGGAACACTCCAAACGGTGTTACAGTTAAAAAGATACAAGCATCGCAAGTTATGGGTACATGCTGTTAACATCAGGGAGCACACTTTAGAGCAATGGAACAATTAGCTACTGAATGCAAACATGCACCAAAATGATATGCAATGTAGTAGACATGGCAAAAAGAATCATGCAAATAGTCATCATGGTTTACTAGTTATAATCAGTGCAAAAAGCTACAAAACATTCGTGGTTAAGCACTTAGTGAAAATCAGGAAAACAGGGCAGAAACTGTTATTTTCATGTTGTATAAACAGGAGCAAATCTATATGCAAATGTGCAACAACATGACATAGGAATATATGGGCATGAATTAGACATGATGGTGATCAGCTAAAAACAAGAATCAAGGTCATAGGCATCACAGATCAAAAGATATTAAGCATGCAACATGACTTCGGAAAGTTACAGACTTAGCGAAAAACAGAGGTGGCTGTCAAAAACAGCGGGGTAGCAACTTTGGAGCTGAAATATAACTATGACCAGGAATATAAACATGACAATGCAATACACATAATGGAATTAGACATTGCATAGATCAAAATGACATACTGCAATGCTCAATAGGATGCACGATTAAAAAGATACAATGCAGCAAAGTTTGCATCTTACGTTAACAGCAGCACACTAACAGCAAGGTAGCTACTTTGGGTGAAGATACAATCAACATGCAGAAGACCAAATGACAAGTGAAAGCATATAACTGAAGTAGACATTATGCTTAACAGGATGCAACAAGAATCACTCAATTCCGATGAACGGTTGCGACGCACCCGTCACCCAAAGTTGACACAAAATAACAGTTTCAGCAGTTTGGCAACAATTAACGATCTGGTGGCCACTTCAACAGAATATTTATACATGCCAATCAATCCAAACATGATGAAAATTATACTACCATCTAGAGCACAGAGAGAACAAGAATCCAAAAAAAGAATCGTGCCAATCTGATCTACGAGATACCGGGAAAACGCTTTTCAAGAAGGCCCTTGAGGCAAAAAATCTGGGGCTTAGAAATTTACAGGGGTGGCTGAGCTCGGGGCTGTTCGTCCATGGCGGGCTGGCCAGGGGCAGATCGTCCATGGCGCAGGAACGGAGGCCAGGGGAGGCCCGTGGACGGCCGGGGTTGGAGGAGGGTGGCTGGAGGCAGCCGGATCGGAGCGCGGAGGACGCCGGGGCGGCCGGATCTGGCCGGGATCCGGATGGCGGACGGAGCTTGAAGCTCCATGGCCGTGGCGTCTTGGTGGTGCTGACCTCCACGAGGAGAAGAAGGAGAGGCTGAGGGAGAGGAGAGGGAGAAGGGAGAGGAGGGGGAGGAGGAGATGGCCGGCAGCCGGCGGCTCGCCGGAGTCGCGGGCGGCGCGGCCGTCGTGTGGAGGCGCTCGGGCGGAGCGGGCTTCCCGGCCCGGTACGGGCCTGACAGCGGCGGTGGGTGGGCCCTATGGGGCCCGGTTCGGTGGGAGTAAGGCTGGAGGTTGGTGGGAGCGAGGTGGCTCGATCTGAGGCGTTGGATCTCAGATCTGACGGCTCAGATCTGAGGGAGGCTAGGGTTTCGAAAATTTGAGGACATGTGGGTAATTTCTGGATTATTTTCAAGGGGGTGGCTGCAAATCTTGCTAGGGGAAACCATAGAAATGGTAGGGGAGGGGGTGGTCTATATATAGGTGGCCTGGCTGGCAAGTTTACGCAAACACCCTCGGGTTTCTCTCTCGCGTGTCCGATACTCCACGTTTCTGACCGCCGGGAGCGCATACGACCTCCGCTGCGGACGAAATCTCGAACCATGCTCTCAGCGCGTCGAGCCCATCAGTCGTACCTCACTTCGATAGCGTTCCGAGAACATTCCCGCGCCCAATAAAATAACCCATTTAATTATTAAATGGGGTTTTTTGTTCCGATGGCGATGGTTGGTCCTGTGCCGGTTGCGACAGTGCTCGGGTGAAACCCCAAGTGTCCCAACGTGTGCCGTTGGGAAAAGGTTTTGTCCCAAATCCGATACGAGAAAAGGGGGAAAATATTCACCGATTAATAAATCAGCGAAGAAAATACTGCAAACAATTATAGCAATTAGCAAAAATAATGCAACAAACAAATTTTTTAATTTGGGTGGAATTTCCGGGCTGTTACACATAGTCTTGCAGAGTAATTATTTCTTCTTAACCACCCACGAACAATCAGGTGACTGATAAGGTGCAGATGTAATCATTGATGTAGCAGAAAAATTGCGAGTAGAAATATTTCTACGAGGGGAACCATCTAGCACACCAAAAACATAATTCTTCGTTGATGGATTATGATATGAATGAGAATAGAAAATTTTAGCATTGTTATCACGATGACAATAAACATTACGATCAACACAATAGTATTCCTTTTGAGAAATATTGGACTGAGGCACCAAAGGATCATTTCTCTCTTCAAGAGAATAGAAGTGTTTCGGTGGCACCGAGGATTATCCCTGCATAGAATAGTTAGCACGCAATTTCTCTAAGAGTGACTTGTGCACCCAGATTTGCCTCTTATAGAAACCACTCTTGGAAGGGGTACCGATATACTCGACCGATACCTTTCCTTCCTGATCTTTCATAAGCTTGTATTCAGAGTCAAGTGACTCGTCAACAATGGCCTTATTAATTTTGCAACTGAAACCTGAAAGGTTAGCGATATCAATAGGTTTTTCTTTAGCCAGAAACCACACTATTTGGGATATTGTTCAGGTTCCCATTAAGTTCCATCAGCATTCAGTTTCCCTTCGAAACCAACGCTTTCCTTGTGGGGGTTCCTATGAAGAAGAGCTTTCTTGAGAATATCACATACATATTGATGTCCTGGTATGCTCTTAAACATACATGTTTCAAACAAATCTTTTAACCTGAGGAGTTCCTCGGTAATAGCAGATTTTTCCTCATCAGAGGGATTAGCATCATCAATAATGATAGGTTCCTTTCCTTTACGAATGGAACCAGTTTTGCTTCATTCCAGACAAGTTAAGCACGGCGAAACTAAATCAGTTTTGGCTTCAGAACCCTGTTGAGCCGTGAGAGTGAGGTTAACATTTTCCAATTCTTCATCAGCCTCTTTTAGTTTCTCAAGAGCCATTTTCCTTTGAAGAAATTTATAGGTTATCTTCTCATAGTCCACTTAAAGAAGATCATGTCGAGTGGATAGTTCTTCAAACTTTTCTTTCAGAGCTTTATGCTCATTAGTTAAAGTTTGACCTTTCACAATCTCATCGATCAGCAGAGTTTTGGATTTCTTAATTGTATTGCTTAGTGAGTCAAGTTCATCTTGTTGGATTGAAGCAATTCTAGCCAGTTTGGCATAGCTAAATCTTGAGTTACTCTCATATGCAGAGCCATCAGAAGTATCATACGAAGCTTTAGAAGATGATACCTTGGCCTTGGCCATGAAGCAGTATGCGGGAGTTTCATCTTCGTTGTTATAGTTGGTGACGAATGAGCTGGAAATAGATTTTGAAGTTGGAATCGATGCGAATGTTATTCGAGCAACACCATCAGATTCATATCCTGAACCAAATCCTAATCTTGATTGAGCTTCGTATCCGGATGCTTCTTCTTCAGAGTCCATTTCCTTCCTCGGATAAGCTTTGGCCTGGTGAGAGTTGCTTCGACGAGACGAGTGAGTCTTCGAAGATGAGCCCTCGCACTTCTTGTGATACTTCTTCTTCTTGTAATCATGAAAACCATTTTTTCTTCTCTCTTATGTTTCTTGATTCATATTTCTTTGGCTCGTAGCTTTTGTGGGACTTGTATGACTTGCTTGAGGAGTTACTGTGAGAGTTCTTGGCTTTGTTTTCAATCTCCCAGACAGGACAATCAGCGATGAAGTGACTAGTTTTCTTGCACTTTAAGCATGAGTTGTCCTTCGCAGAAGAATTTCTTGAAGATGAGCGGTGATGGGAAAAGTTGCTTGAGTGTCTTGAGGAGTAGTTCTTCTTTGGTGATGAAGAGCTCTTTCTCTGGAAATTATTGAAGTGTTTCATAATTAGAGCAAGATCCTTTCCAATACTCGCAGGGTCATCTGAATCACCACCAGAGACAGAACCAATATCCCAAGAAGAATGATTTGAAGCTATTTCTTTGAGTGCATGTGTTCTTCATCGAGATCCGTTGACACCGTGTTTTTCTTCTTCTTCCATCTTAAAGGTTTTGAGTCTCTCAAGGATGTCAGCAGGAACTAGATCTTTGAAGTTAGATCTCTCCCTGATCATCAGCACAATGTGTGAGAAGGATTCATCCAAGGATCGAAGCAGAGTACTTACAACCATGGAACTGTGGATATCAGTGGCACCAAGGGAAGTCAGCTCATTCACAAGAGCGGTGAGTCCGCTGTAGATTGAGGCTACTTTTTCTTCCTTCATGCGCTTGAACCGATGGAACTTTCTTCGAAGTGTGTCAATACGAGCATCTTTCTCAGTAGAGCCACCTTCACGAATCTTTTCGAGATAGTCCTAGACACCTTTAGCTGAGGGGATATTCTTCACTTCATGATATTGCTCGGGAGTCAAATGATTCGTGATGAATACCCAGACTTGAGCATCGAGAGATTGCCTATTCTTCTCATCCTCAGTAAGGTTGGTAAGGTCGGCAATAATGACTTCGTCTTTGACAACATTCCAAGAAGCAGAATCAATGGATATTATGTTTCACATCATCTTGTCCTTTCAGTAGGGATAGTTTGTCCCATTGTACACAGGAATAGGTTCGCCAGAGCGAATGGCTGCAAACGACATTCTTTGCAATAGTCCAGGAGGTTAGTTAAAAAAACACAGAGCATAGGGAGTTCCTAGCTCTGATACCAATTGAAAGACCGAGAATGTGAGGGGGAGGGCATTAATGATCACTTCAAATTTTTTGACTAAAACTTCGAATTGAAGCAAAATGGAGCAGCAACTAGACAACATGAACGAATAACAGTGAGGCATAACTAAGTAATGAAACGGAACATAACGAAACATATGACATTGAAGCATAACATCGAAACTAAAGGTACTGAATGTAAGTGCAGGAAAGAAGAACGAGCCTCAGTACGCATCGATGTTTGTTCGACCAGTTCACACTTTGCAAAGTGCTACGTCTGGTTGGAGGGACTTGTGATTGAACACATGAGCTACCCTCTCTCCATCCGTGTCTCCACTACACCAATCTCCTTGAGCTTGGCAAGTTTTGACTCGTGGTAGATTATTGAGGAAATCTCTGAAATCTTTGACAGACTTGTTCTTTGAGGCAACAATTACTCTTCGCTCTCTGAAGACGATTCTCTAACCATCTACGAGTCTTGCAGACCTCCAAGATAAAAAAGACTAGCAAACTTCCACCTAAGTCATTATGAATCAACTTAGATCAATAGGACTTGTGTTTCCGTGGGAGGCTTTTGGTTTTGTTTCGGTATTTTTCTTGGGATGCTCACAGCAGTCTCTCTCTCAGAGAATAATCACAAAGCAGCCAACCGCAATTGATGGCGGGGGCGGCGTATTTATAGGTGGTGATCCCAAGGTGCGAAATGAATGATTTGACCCGAAGCGACAGCTTGATGCGTGTCCACAACGTTCAAATCTGTCATCAATGCGCAACTTTACTTGCGGAACAAGTAAAGGTGACTCACAGTCTGAGTTCAGTTTCGAAAGCGGAAAGTAGGAAGCCTTTGCCATCGATACTTTACTCGACGGACATGAGATTTCTTCTCTGAAGCTCTCACTTGGTTTGGTTTCGAGCTAAGCTTTTCCACAATAACTTCGGCTTCAACTTACCAGCCCCTCTTGATAGTACGGGGTTTCCCATGGATCAAAGAATAGAAAAAGAACTACACAAAAACTACTAAGTCTTGTGTCGTCTACTTCACTTCCTTCGATGAGTTCTTCTTCGGAGCACCACAAATTTTTAGGGGTCACCCATCGTGATTGAGCTTCACTCCACGGAATAGTTTCACCATTCTCGAACGTTTTTCCTTGAAGATCTACCATTCAACTTGTTCTCCAGGAACCTAAGAAATTATTTACACTAAAAAACATTGTTAGTTCCTCTACTGCTTTGTCCAACAATATCCAAAACACATGGGGGCAAAACTTTGCTCTTACAATGTTTCAGTGATTATGAAAATCAGAGCGTCACCATGTCTAGACGAGGATGTCCTTTCATGGGGACCTATGAAGCTCGATACCTTCCGAGTAAAATCTTCCCATGAATTTGCATTCAAAGAAATGAATAGGTTCTCTAATCAATATTATACTCCTTCTCCAAACGACTGACAATCTTGTTGGAAAATGATTTGGAAAAGTGATGTTCCCCCATCTATCCAGAACTTTTGGTGGTGTGCGGTTGTAGATTCCCTTCTGACCTTGCAAAACAAACATAAATGGATTTAGGTACTTCAGATATCTTCCTGACTTTTTATTATGAAACATAAGGAACTTTTCATGCTTTATGCAGATGCCCTCTGGTTGTTGATCTCTAGATGAAAGGATTGATATGGTCAACTCGAGGGGATTGAGTAGGTGACTCAAAATTAAACTTAATTACCAATTTTAGGGTTGTGTAGATTTAATTGATTCTCTACCAATGCATCTACACGAATGATCCTAAGTGGCAAACAAGATCAAACACATATGCTAGGAAAAAATAATGATAGCAAGCCAACACGCATATAAATCTAGTACAATAAAAGTTTGGGGGGGAATGAATAACCACAAGTGAGCTAGGGATGCAATGATTTCTCCCAAAGTTCACACTATTTTGAGGGAGTTCTAGTCTCGGTTGGAGCGGTGCTCAAGCCAAGGCTCAGGAACACTACCAAGTAGCTCATCGTATTCTCCCTTAGGCCTTGTTCGTTTGAGGTGGTTTTGGCAGGGATTGACAGGTATTGGCAGGGATTAAAACCTCTACAAGCCAAAATCCACTCCAATCCTCTCCAATCCCCTTGTGAAGGGGATTAACCGAACAAATCCTTATGGGTCACCACCTATGGATGAGCCTCGAATCACTTGGGGTTGATCTTTAAGGAAACCACCACACCATTACAAACTTATCGGAGCACACCACAAGCATGGAAGCTTCTAGAACCGAACACCTAAATGCCTCGGAGCCAAAGCTCCAAGATAGAGTAACAAGTCAATAGTGAAGAAATATTGTCGGGAACAAAAAAAGGTTTGGTAGAAGTGTAGATCCGGCCTTGCTCCCTCAATCCCCAAAGTATCAACAATTTTGGGTGGAGGGATTGATAGGAATGGGAAAAATGGATAGCATTTAATGGTGGCTCAAAACAAGTGGAAAGAAGGTTAGGGTTTGTAGGTGGAAGGAGGCCTTATAAAGGGCTAAGGGGCGGGTGACCGTTATCCTGTGCGTTTGGGGGATCAAGGCCATGGGCCATGGGCCATACCGTAGTTTTTCCACTGGCCCCATGCACATAGGGGTAAAAGGACCCCGTGGACATGGGGTATACCACAAATTTGCTGCATGCCCCGTTCGCACGAGTGTCGGGGACCCCGTGCCCATGGGGGGTACATGTGTTTTGCTGGCACCCCTTGAACACGTGGATTAAAGGCCCAGTGCCCACGGGGTGGCAAGGAAAATCCCAAGTACAGGAAAGAACCATACAAGTTTGATTTATAAGCGACCTTCCAAGAGAGAGTGAGGAAAGGATGCATGTGTATATGTTTTGGACATGTTCTCACACACAATCATCCAGGTTGACTCCTCTTGATAGTGCGGTTTTCCTATGACTCAAAATAAACTAAAAATAAACCTTCGAGTCACCAGAGAACCATGCCTTTTATCTTTGGGATATTTAATTTTGTGCCCTTGATTCCTTAGTTGTGCTCACTATTCCCCACGCTCCAAACTTGTGCTCACTTTTCCCCACTTCCTTAGTTGAAACTCTCACAAATGCTCAAAGCGAATGTTTGCCGTCTTGACCGTTAACTCTGACGAGTGGGGCCATGTTGGTCTCTGTTTTTTCTTTAGGGGGGCGTTGGACTCCGTTGGCTGTCGCTATGTGGCTTTGCTGGTTGGGTCATAGGACTGGCCCGTTAATAATTTAAATAGGCCTTCTTTGGAGGGCGTTGCGTTGGACATCCTTTTATGCCCGACTTTGGCATCGATGAAGGCTGTTTTGCATGCATTGACCTACTCTCATGCATGCACATCGGCACGCATGCATCGCTTCACGCACGGTTGCCACTCGATTCATTTGCTTTATAGGCGTCGTTTGACATGTCGCAGGCAGGCGTGCAAGCTTGATTCAGTTGCTACGTCGTTTCGCATGGTGGCATCGATTCACGCACGGTTTCACGCAGTCGTTTGACACATCGAGTCATGCAACCTTGATTCAGTTGTTGCGTCGTTTCCCATGGTGGTATTCATTCACGGTCGCATTGATTCACGCATGCATTGATTCACGGTTGCATTCGAGTCACAACGCCGTCCCTTCATTTAACCTCTCCTCGTCCTCTCCTCCGCCTATTTAAACTTCCCTTCCTTCTACACATCCATCTACGCATCCACCTTCTCTTCTTCCCCCAAAGACAAAGCAAACATGCAGCCACGCGAAGATGATGCAGTACAACGGGCCGACGTTCGTCCTGCGTCCCACCGTGTCGGAGATGCGGTACCCTGCCTTCGCTTTTATCATTTCAAGCAACACATTATAAACTCTAGCTATTTGAGACTAACCACAAAGAAAGCATGAACCACTGGGAAAGCATTGTAAACATAGCACTATGTCGCTACAAGCTGGTCTCTAATCATAAGTACATGCATATGTACAAAAGTAGAAACAAGAAGAGTTCATACCGACTTTCCTTGTTGCATCCCTTCCGTCGATCTCGTCATTACTGCCTTGTCACTTGCACAATCGAACGTAGGAAATTATAATCATCACGGACTCGAGCTGAACTCTGAAAACAAAGCAAACTAAAGAGCAAAGGAAACATATTTTTGGGTTTTTTAAGGTTTAACGAAAACAAAAGAAAGAAGAAATCTTTTTGGGTTTTTGCAAACTAATAGAACAAAGAAGAACAGGCAAAAACTACAAAAATATAAAAGAGAACCAACGGGAGATACAAATGGAAGGAGGAGAAGAGCACGTACTCCCCCAAGCTTAGGCTTTTGCCCTAAGTTGGGCTCTTCTACTGCTGTCCCGAGGAGCCTCCTGCTCCCGGGTAGTACTGGTGCATCCATGGGTCGTAGGGGAACACGTCCAACAATTCCACGGGTACGATATCTTCATTGTAACTAGCGCTCGTGGACGAAGGTGCAGCTGCGGAACGTGTTATACGGCTTGAGTGCTCGGGCTTCTTCTTCCCAAGCCACCTCCCTAACTTCTCCATTTCTGAAATTTTTAGCAATTCACAAAAACGAAGATTTAAGCAAAACTAGTTTGGACAAAACATTCTTCTCACTTAACCAAGGCTCAAACTAGCTGCAAAACTTGAAAAATAAATTTCTACTTAAACTTTTAAGCTTAACTGAACAGCACCAAGAACCACTAAATACTCACTAAAGAAGCCACCAACTAGAAAACTAATTGGAGGGGTGAGGGAGTTACATACCAGGGAGCACTTGTTCAAGAAATCAGCTCAAACAAGTGGCTAGAAAAGGAGATCGAAGGTCCGAGCTCAAGAACAGCAAGAACGAGAAAACCAGAGGAAGAACTCGAGTTTTTGGGCAGAAAGAGAGAGAGTGAGAGGAGAGATGCCACCAGGGGGCATGGGGCCCACCCAGGAGGGTGGGTGGCGCGGCCAGGGGGCTGGGCCGCGCCACCTGGCCTTCTGGCTTTGTGGTGGCCCCCCTGGTCAGCCACAGGTGCCCTCTGGTGGCCTTTTACCTGGAAACTTCAAATATAATTTTATGTAATTTTTTCGGCAACTTCACAGTAGAAAAAATTTCAAAGTTAAAAAAACTGCAAAAACTATTGTGAACTTGAGAGAGAAGCTAGAGCAAGTGAAGCTTTAAACATAGAAACTTTGGTACAGCAAGGAGAATAAAAGCTAGAGGAAATGAAGACATAACAAGCTCAACTTTTTACCTATATAAAACTTGCTAGCTAGCAAGATTGATCAAGTCTTACCAACAAACCGGTGGCATATAGAGCAAAAGGTCTCGCCTCTTATGAAGTGGTCATTGCACTCTCACTTTAATGGACATTGTCCCCACCATAATTGTTTTGTATTTGTGGTATACATGTAGTGGACAATCCCATTCTCCAATCTTCACGGTCTCGATATTCTCGGTGGAGTTAAGGCCATGCCTTTTGTCGATCTTCTTTGGAACATACACCGTGTGTTCTTTATCGTTTACGTTGAAGGTGACCTTCCCTTTATTGCAATCAATAATGGCACCTGCGGTATTAAGAAAAGGTCTACCAAGAATAATGGACATGCTCCCATCCTCGGGCATGTCAAGCACAACAAAATCAGTAAGTATTAAGCAATTGGCAACTTCAACAGGAACATCCTCACAAATACCGATAGGGACGGCCGTAGACTTGTCGGCCATCTGAAGGGAGATATCTGTAGGAATTAGTTTCTCTAAACAAAGTCTTTTGTAGAGAGAAAAGGCATAACACTCACTCCTGCACCAAGATCACATAAAGCAGTTCTAACATAATTATTTTTTATGGAGCAAGGAATGGTGGGTATACCTGGATCACCGAGCTTCTCAAGAATCTTTCCACTAAAAGAGTAGTTAGCAAGCATAGTATATATTGCCTCATTAGGGACTTTTCTTTTATTAGTGACAATATCTTTCATATATTTAGAGTAAGGAGGTAATTTAATAGCATCAGTCAAAGGGATTTGAAGAAAAAGAGGTTTCATCCACTCACAAAACTTGTTGTAGTGCTCTTCTTCTTTGGTTTTGACGGACTTGCTTGGGAAAGGCATGGGTTTCTGCACCCATGGTTCTCGTTCCTTACCGTGTCTTCTTGCTAGGAATTCTTCTCTTGTATACTTTTTGCGCTTATCAGGTGCTTCTTCTTCACGAACCTCGGGTGGATCATTCTTCTCAGCATCTTTTTCAGGTTCAGCACCATCTTCAGTCTCAGAATCGGAGGTAGATATATTGTTTGGGTCAACAGCTGGTTCTTCTTCTTCTATAGGATCATTGGAATTGTCAGCTTCCTTGTGTTTCTTTTTCTTCTTCTTCTTCTTTGGAGAGCTAACAATTTCTTCTTCCTGTAATTGAGAATCTTGCTCGATCCTCTGCGGGTGCCCTTCTGGATAAAGAGGGTCCTGGGTGTGTGTTCCACCCCGGGTCTTTATACCGTAAGCTTGTAAATTGTCCTGTTTGGCATTATTAGGAAGCAAATATTTTTGCACATTAGAAATTTGTTCAAGCTGAGTTTGAACCATATGAAAATGCTTCACAAGACATTTAACATCATTAACTGTTCTACCTAGAACATCAAGCAATCTTTTGATAGTAAGAGTGTTTTCATTCAACTGACCTTGTATCTTTTCATTGAAGTGATTCTGCTTCATAATAAAATTATCAAGCTCATCTAAACATTGGTCAGGAGGTTTACCTTTAGGGATGTCACTTGCATTGGAGTCTAAAAGAGAATGTACTTCTACCGTAGGTGGGTGAGTGGTAGGCTCACACAGCTTCTCGATCGGAGGTAGATTCTTTACATCTTTAGTTTTAATACCTTTTTCTCTTATGGACTTCTTTGCTTCTTGCATATCTTCGGGGCTTAAGACCAGCATGCCCCTCTTCTTTGGTGGTGGAGGTGGTTCAGGCACGGACCAATCTTCATGGTTTTTGGCAATCTTTCCCATCAGTTCTTCGGCATCGTCCGGTGTTCTTTGCCTGAAAACACAACCAGCACAACTATCGAGATAGGATTTAGACCCATCGGTTAGACCAGCATAAAAGATATCAATTAATTCATTCTTAGGAATTTCGTGTCCCGGTCTAGCCTTCAGCAAACTGCAAAATCTCCCCCAAGCTTTAGGGAGATGCTCATCCTGCAACTGTTCAAAATTATAAAAAAATTGTAAAGCAGCATGTTGCATATGAGCAGGAAAATACTTATCAAAGAAAGATATAGCCATGTCTTGAGGGCTTTGGATGGATCCACATGGTAGTGCATCATACCATGCTCTAGCATCTCCTTTTAAAGAAAAAGGAAGGAGCTTGGTCACATAAAAGTTCCGGATCCTTTCATCAGTAGTAAACAAGCTACCTAACTCAGTGAGTTTGGTCAGGTGCTCGATAGCATCGTCATTTTCTTTGCCATAAAAAGGATCAGCTTCAACTATGGATATAAGTGAAAGGTCAACAGAGAAATCATAATCAGGATCTGAGATGCATATAGGTGACGTAGCAAAAGTAGGATCTGGAGTAAACTTGTTCTTCAGGGAATGTTTTGCTAGCAACTTCTTTATAGTGGCAGGGTCGGAATCAGCACATTCATTGAGTTGCCTGCAAAGATCATCATCAAGTATAATATAATCATCCTCAAGGAGCTTTTCCTTAAGGCCTGCAAAGTTATGAGTTTTTCCAATAGGAGTTTGGGTAACAGGAATTTCAACACCCAAAAGTCGGCCAGCTGCAGCAATCTGTTCATCTATAAAAGAACCAAGTGAACCTGTAGTCTCAAAGGTAGTAGAAGCATCATCAAAAGTATCTTACATATTTCCAGACTCAGCAGAAGTAGCATGTAATCGTGGTGAATCAAACTGACTCATAACTGAAGGTGAATAAAGTTTAGCACTAGTGCTAAGAGCAGTACCTCGTCTCGTACGGGATGGTAGGATCGGAACCTTGGGGTCTCCTTTCTTACCCATAATGGATAACGTGCAACAGGTAGGATACTTCGAGTAGACCTGTAAATAAAGCTATGGTCCCCGGCAACGGCGCCAGAAAACAGTACTTGATAACCCTCAACTGTAGGGGATCGAGATAGTCTTCGCGGGCAAGATAACCAAATTTATTGATTCGACACTTGGGGACACAAAGAATACGTATAGGCTTTGACAATTGAGTTGTCAATTCAATCGCACCTGAAATAAACACTTGCTTGCACGAAAGTATTAGGAGCAACTATGATACGGTGGTAGCAGTGGTGGTGATAATAGTGGTAATAGTGATAGTGGAACAGCAAAAGTAAAACAGCGAAAGTAAACAACTAGTAACCACCAGAAAGAAAACACGGTAGGCTAGGGAGATGGATGGTTGGGCGTTGCTTGGATGAGAACGAACATGCAACAGATTCTAACTTGGGCAAGGCTCACAGAAAACAAAGGATCATCTAGGCAAATATCAAACATCAGGCATGTATCCCAGGGTAGTTGTACGTGCTTGCAATAAGAACTTTGCACAACATCTTTTGTCCTTCCCTCCCGCTACGAACGGGGCCAAAAGGAACTTAGGGAAATTAAGGTCTCCTACAGCGGAGAACCGGAACAAAGCATTAACACTTCATGGATACACGGAATCCTCAAATTATAGTCCATCCCCTTTGGTGTCCCAGGCTGTCACCACTGGGATCGCCGGTTCCGGACTATAATAGGTGCATACAACTCATAGATAGGATCAAGAACACAACAAACTCAAGAAACAAAAGGGTGATCAGATCTGAAATCATGGCACTCGGGCCCAAAGTGACAAGCAATAAGAGCAACAAGTTGTAACAGAGTGATAAACACCAAGTAGATGATAGGCAACATGCCCACAACAAATCTGATTGAACTATTACATGATCTAACTCATCCAATCCCTACCATCCCCTTTGCCTACAGCAGGGAATTACACACACATGAAAGGAGAAGTCATGGATGGGTGATGGAGAGGTGATGACGATGACGATGGCGATGATTTCCCCCTCACCGGAGGCCAATTCAGCCTCCAGATTAGCTCTCCGGAGAAGAACAGAGGGTTGCGGCGGCTCCGCAGCGTAGATCGAAAAAGCGACTCATGTTTCGACGTTTCCTCGACGGGAGAATAAATAGGGGCCAAGGTAGGTCACCAGGGGGTGTGGGACCCACCCAGGAGGGCAGGTGGCGCGGCCAGGGGGTGGGGCCGCGCCAGGCACCCTCCTGGCTGCCCCCTGGCTGCCCTGTGGCCCCCCTTTGGCCTGACGGAAGCTTCCGGAACGCTGATTTTTAATATAATTTTTTGGGATTTTTCCAGCGTACCTAAATATCCAGAAACCTGCACAAAAGAAAAACAGCACTGGTAGCTCTGCTGAAAACAGCGTCAGTCCGGGTTAGTTTCGTCCAAATTATGCAAGAATGAAGTCAAAACAATAGCAAAAGTGTTTGGAAAAGTAGATACGTTTGAGACGTATCAAGTGCACTCTAATATTCGATCCCTCCAAAGATTAGTGATCCATCTATTAGCTAAAGTTCTCAACTAATTTTGTAGGTTTTTCGAAAATAAACACGGATTGCCCAAAATATGACATCTATCACTAATAGGCTAAAGCTCTTGACACCAAAAGTTCAAACATTACTCATAGTAATACCTCAAAACTATTGCAAGTTACTACTATAATTGAATAGCAACCTCAACTACCTACTTCAAGTCAAGACACAAAACTCAGTGCAACAGGCAAATTCTCTAAACAAGATAAACATGAAAACTCAAGAGAGTTCCAGCAACAAACTAAACAAAAATATCTTAAAAAGATAAGCATGAAAACTAAGAGCTAAAACATGGCAGCAGCTACGAAAAATATAAAGAACACTCACAACAAAGATAAGCATGAAAATCCTATGTTGTGTTCTAGGGTGAAGTGGAGCGTGTTTCTCTCCCACACAAAGAAAGCTGGGTTCTAACTTGTTATGAACAAAAAAAAAAGCTAAAGAAAACTAAAAAGGAAATAAAGAGCAAGACGCTCCAAGCATAACACATAACGCATGAAGTGATAAAAATATAGTGGAACGAAAGACGAACAGATAATTGTTGATGGAGAAGGGGATGCATGGGGGCATCCCCAAGCTTGAGCGTTTGACACTCCTGAATCTTCTTTTATCATCTTCCCTCGCACACTTGAAAACTCCCTCATACATAACTCATCATAATCTGATTAGCGAGGTTAGTACCCATAATAAAATAATTTTTCCTCTACTGGAGATAAGGATATTCTTGAAGAGCTACTGTTTCTCAAGATTTCCAAAAAGGTTTTGCAAAGAAAAAGCAAGCTTAAGGTTTGCAAAACAAAGAAAAGGCAAAACAGGACAGAATCTGTGAAAAACAGACCAGAAGGTAGTAAATAATTTTTTTGGGCACTTCAGCAACTCAAATAAAAAAACTCAGAACATACGAAAGTTCCGTGATTATATAGAGAACGCTGTGTAAAAAATTCAGCACAGAAATATGAACTGATATTTTTCTATGATTTTTTCCTTCACGAGGACAGAATCTGTTGTCTGGACAACATGTCACAACTTTCACTTCCCTTGTCATATGAGGCTATAATTTGCACAAAGCTTTAAAATTAAAGATACAATGATGTTGCTACAGTAGTAACAATCATTAAGACCACTAAAAACAGAAGAAAAAAAAAGGAAAACCTAAATTCGTTATGGGCTGCCTCCCGAAAGTGCTTCTTTAAAGCCATTAGCTAGGCTTGATGCAAAAATATAAAGTCTTATCAAGAAAATAACTAGCCCGTGTAACGAACTCAAAAGGTAACTTAATCTTCTTTCTAGGGAAATGTTCCATCCCTTTCTTGAGAGGGAATTGGAATTTATAATCCCTTCTTTCATATCAATAACAGCACCCATGGTGCGAAGAAAAGGATGTCCCAAAATAATTGGACAAGAAGGTTCACATTCAATGTCCATAATAGTAAAATCAACGGGAACATAATTGTCATTGAAAATGATAAGAACATCATTGATATTCCCCAAAGGTTTCTTTACGAAAGAATAGACAAGAGGAACACCAAAAGAACTAGGATCAAAAGGTTTTAATTCAAATATATCATACATTCTTTTGGGCATAACGGAGGTACTAGCTCCAACATCACATAAAGCATAGAAAGAGAAGTTATTCAACTTAATCTTAATCATAGGATCCCAACCATCTTCTAGCTTTCTAGGTATGGAGGCTTCTACCCTAAGCTTCTCCTCCCTAGCTTTAATGAGAGCATTAGTGATATGCTCCGTGAAGGCAAGATTAAGTGTGCTTGTGTGGGGATCTCTAGACATCTTGTGAAGGAAACGAATAACTTCAGAAAGGGTGCAATTATCAAAATCAAGGTCACTACTATCAAGTAAAGTGGTAGTGGTGTCCTTTAGGCTCACTTGTTTGGTAGCTTCTACAATCATAGGAATTTCTTCTTCTACGGTTGAGGTCATAGCATCACCATTAATAGGTCCTATGGGACTAGGGGTCCATTGGGTGCTAAGAGTTTGGATATCCTCACAAACTTGGATAGTAGCAACGGTATGGTGTGTAGGAAGGCTCTTAATTATATCTTCTTCCTCCTTTTCTCTAGCCCATCTCACTTTAAGTTTAGCCATCATCCTAATGTTTTCATTAATTTGCACTTGAATAGCGTTCATCGGAGTGACCTTCTTCTCCTCAAGAGGAGAAGTTCTAATTTTAAGCAATTCTACTTCATGGGCTAAATTTTCTACCTTTGATGAGAAATTATCTAATTTTTCTAGTTTTTCCTCTACACTCTTGTTGAAGGATTTTTGGGTAGTGATGAAGTCTTTAAGCATACTCTCTAATTCAGAAGTGGAGTTCTTGGTGCTAGGATAAGTGTTGTTGTTCCCATAGTTGTTGGAGGGGAACGGTCTAGGATTGCTACCAAAATTACTCCTATAAGCATTGTTATTGAAGTAATTTCTAGAGATAAAGTTCACATCTACCTGATCTTGAGAAATCAAAGAATATAAGGAACATCATGAGGACCAATAGGAGATTGCTTGTTAAGTAGAGACATAATCAAGTCAACTTTTTCATTTAGGGAGGACATCTCCTCGACAGAGTTTACCTTCCTACCTCTTTGAGCTCTTTCGGTGTGCCATCGGGAATTGTTGGTCATCATCTCATCGAGTAGTTTTGTGGCAGCACCAAGCGTTGTTGACATAAAGGTTCCTCCCGCGGCCGAATCTAGCAAGTTCCGCGAGGTAAAGTTCAAGCCTGCATATAAAGTTTGGATAACCATCCAAGTAGTCAAACCATGCGTAGGACAATTCTTAACAAGAGATTTCATGCGTTCCCAAGCTTGGGCAACGTGCTCCTTATCCAATTGCTTAAAATTCATAATATTACTCCTTAATTTGATAATCTTAGCTGGGGGGTAGTACTTCCCAATAAAAGCATCCTTGCACTTATCCCAAGAATCTATGCTATTCCTAGGCAAGGATTGAAACCAGATTTTAGCTCCTCCTCTCAAGGAGAAAGGAAAAAGCTTAAGCTTAACAATATCACCATCTACTTCTTTGTACTTTTTCATATCACAAAGCTCAAAAAAATTATTTAAGTGCAAAGCAGCATCATCTCCAGCACCGGAGAATTGATCTTTCATAACAAGGTTCAGCAAAGCAGGTTTAATCTCATAAGAAGGTGCTGAAGTGGCAGGTGGAGCAATAGGAGTGCAGATAAAGTCACTGTTGTTATGACTAGTGAAGTCACACAACTTGGTGTTCTCGGAGGAACCCATAACAGCAGCAAGCAAGGTGACTATTTTTTATTTTTGATAAAGGACACTAAAGCAAAAACTGAAAGGTAAACTAACAAGACTAAAAAGCAAACATAAAAGATAGTGTGCAAGTCCCCTATCTTGAAGAGTGGAGCCCCCGGCAACGGCGCCAGAAATTAGCTTTGATGGCTTCTCGCCCCTCGTTGGTTACCCAAAGTGGAAGGTTGAGATGTAGACAACAACAAATTTCCCTCGGTGAAGATACCAAGGTTTGTATCCAGTAGGACTCCGGCAACGACAGTAAGGTGACAACGGCGCCAGCAATTAGGCGGTTGACGTGGACCTGCACACACAACAGATAACTTTGCTCCCAACGAGTACAGAGAGGTTGTCAATCCCTTCGGCCTTGTTGTTTACAAAGGATCAAACACACGGGATATTAATGATAGCAATAGCAACAGAAAAGGAAATAAAGCAGAAAGTAAATAGTGGGTGTAAACAGTGTTGGAAATATGGATCGGGGTCCCATGATGTTCACTAGTGATGTCTCTCTCTCAATTGACAGGATTATGTGCGCAAACCAATGCTAACTATGCTCACTACAAGAAAATCTGCATGTAGAGACGAACAATTCCATAGCTAGAGACGTGTTATTTCATCTCTATTCAACCATAGAGTGGATTTAGTAAAGCGTCTTTGGAGCGTCTCCACGTGCACCATCTCAAAACCTGTAGACGAGCTGGCTAAGCATCTCTACATGGCATGAGACGCTAGGTTGAGACGTTTAAAGTCGTCTATAGATTTGTAGAGAAGTTCTATTAGGACGTTCTAAGTCGTCTCAATATTTGAATAGACGTTATGTTAGGGACGTCATATACTCACATAGAAACGTGTCATTTTTCATGGACCCATGCTTATACATGCTATGTAGGGACGCCATATACGTCTATAGATAGGAAAAGCTTCTTTGTAACTATCAAATATTTTACTTTCAACATTACTTTATTTATTTTGAATTTCTATTTCATGATTTCAAATTAAGTTAATTTATCATGTCATGCATGTCCAGAATGATCAACAAATATCATTATATAGACATACTTCCAAAAATTGCATGCACAAATCAACAAACATTATTATATAAAGGCATCTGGCCATATCGCTAATTGCATTCACAAGCATCCCATTCGCAAAAATATTACACTTTGTAACCAATCCAGTGGACTAACTAATAGGAATGAATACCTTGAATTCACAACGGATTGAAATCAAACATTTGTATGAAAGAAAATAAGTAAAAAAGAACCTATAAAGTAGAACTAGGCTTTCCCACGAAACTAAAATCTATACATGATTGATGACCCACAACGTAAGGGATCGATTGCAGCGTTTTCGATAAGTAAGAGTGTCGAACCCAACGAGGAGCAGAAGGTAATAGCAAGTGACTTTGGTAAGGAGATAACTGCAAACACTGAAAGATAATTTTTTAGGGGTTTTCTTGGTATAAGCAACAGGATAGTAAAAACGAGCAAAGTAAAAGATACTGGAGAGTAACAAGTGGCCCAATCCTTTCTGAGCAAAGGAGAGGCCTAGCAACTGAACTTATAAAAGCTAAAGTGTTCTTGAGGACACACGGGAGAGGTAGTCATGTGCTTTCGCCATATTCCGTATCGGTATTGTGTGTTGTGTTGATAAGTGTTGAGTGGGTGGATCTATGCTAGTACACCCTCTAGACTAAGATAAGTGTACTCTTATGATTAAACACCTTGCAAGCATCCGCAAATACAAGATAGTAATTAAGGCAAAAGCCTAACCATAGCAATACGACCGGTGATCCATTGTTCCCTTGTGCAAAAGCGTGCAAACTGGGGTTTAGGTTTCTGTCACTCCGGCAACCCACCGTAAGCATTATTTATACACAATGTAATCCCCTAGGTCCTTGATAAGGCGAAGTGTTGAGTGTTCGACTCACACAACACCACTAGGAAAATAACAACACAACTTAAATATCAACCAATACATATTACTTAAACATCATATTACTACTAACAACTAGACTTCTCCCATGTCCTCAAGAACTAAAGTAACTACTCACAAGACATAAAAGAGATCATGATCAGTGGGGATAAATAGATGATAAACAATCTGAACACAATAATATTTCTCCAAAAAAACTCAATAGCATTCACCAAAAAGTAGTAATCAACACCGATAGAGTAGAGAGGATAGATAGTACAGATTACAACACGAGTTACAATTGTGAGACGAGATTGGATGGTGGTGGAGATGGTGCTGATGATGGGGATAATGTTGATGATGATCTCGATGATGCCCGTGACGATCGTGATGACGATGGCGATGATCTCCCCTTCCGGGAGGTGGTCTCCCCAGCGGAATCTTCCCGCCAGAGATGGATTTTCTTCTCTGTAGGTTTCCGCCACGAAGCGGCGGAGGAACTCCGGAAAGTCTCCTCTTTTTAGGGTTTTTGGATGACGAAGAGTATATAGGCCAGAGGGGGGAGCCGGGAGTGGCCCCGGGGGTCCAGGCGCCCTCCCGGCGCGGCCATTGGTGGGGCCGCGCCAGGTGGCCGCCTGGGCACCCTATGGCCCCCCTCTGGCCGTTCTTTTGCATGTCTTCGTGATCCGTTTGGAAAACAGCCTCCGTCGATTTTCAGGTAATTTGGAGGTGTTCTTCTTCAGCAACTCAGCGTCCACTTTTTACCGCTGAAACCTGCGTCTGCTGCTTCGGCACCGGAAAGTTGCAAACTGTGTAAAATAAGCCAAAACAACATAAGAATACCATCATATCATGAAATATATCAAAGAATAAGAAAGAATTACTATATAAAATAGTGATGAATTTGGGACGTATCAACTCCCCCAAGCTTAGACCTTGCTTGTCCCCAAGCGAATACTGAGCTTGGTAAACCTGTCCACAAGTTTAGAGAGTGAAGTGTCGATAAATAAAATACGGACAAGAAGCATCAAGGTTACTTCATCAAACTGAAGCATCCTCCACAGCAAACTCAACTCATAAGGCCCTTATGAGAAAATAATAACAATTATAATCAAAAATAGGGCTGAGGAACCTCATCGAATGTGACGCCCCCAAAATCAATCCGTGTACAGTAATCCGTGTACAATATCACAGCACAACACTAAACACAAAAGGATAAACCAATATGTTACAATAAAGGGGGTCACGCGGACCCGAATACATAAGTTATACAAGCCATAATATCTGAGTACAGACATAGTTAGTCCAGTTTTGCCTTAAGAAGGCTAGCACAAATAACATCAGAGATACAGATCGAAAAGGCAAGGCCTCCTGCCTGGGAGCCTCCGAAACTACTCCTGGTCCTGGTCAGCGGGGGTCTCGACGTAGTAGTATCCGCCTCCGGGGTACTCCTGCTCCTGGGCTCCAACGTCGACTGCAGCGGCCGATCAGGCAAAGCGAAAAAGGGGAAATAAAGCAAAGGTGAGTATCTAGTATACCCGCGAGTCTTACGTCCGCTACTAAGCATTATGCATTGTATCAACAGAAAGAAGAGGCTGTATATAGTGGACTGCAAGATAGAAATCAGAATAAGGGTAAGAATCTAGGCCTATCGAAGACTAGCATCTTCCGACGATGTCTTGCAGCATGAGGTAAGAATCAGCCAACAGTTTATATAAAGCAATAAAGTAACAATGAAGCAGAAGTTGCTGCAACAATGTATAATATAAGTTGTAATGATTAATAATAATAATGCCTCCGAGTTCACCTCCTCGACATCCCCGCGGGGAAGAAAACCCGGAACCATACAGTTTAATAATAATAGTTTCTAGTGGTAAGATCCAGCTTCAGCATAAAGCGTCCTGTTACCGTGGACACGGCTATTCGAATAGATTAAACTCCCTGCAGGGGTGCACTACTGTTCAGCCTGCACGCTCGGATCTCCAGGGTGGCGTGAACCTTGTTAGGGAACGCCCCACCGAGGCTATCCGACACGACGCAGCCCATCCTAGGCTCAACAGAGAGGTCATCCGCCGGACTATATCCTATGCGCCAAGGGGTCTAGGTCCCTCACCCTTGCACGCTCCTGCACGGTGCGAGTCTGGCCGGTGAAGCAAAAGCAAATCCAAACACACCTGCTGCAGCAAAAGACAAGACCACTTCCCGGCGATCAGGCCGCAGTACTGCTGACGTCTGAAGAGCTTTCGGACGAACTACGACGCGGAGGGCCCACACCGTAATCCCACGTGTAGGTAGTGCGAACAGACCAACCGGTCTCTCAAGTCATCCGCCGAACCATTTAGCATTTTATTTAACCTGCGTGACAACCATTATCGTTGCCTCGACTTAACCGACCCGCGGTCAACGACAGCAGTCAGGACCACCAGTACATCGGTGCCTGCCCTGTCGTCCCACCAAGTCACTGCGGTTACCAACAAGGTGAACCGTCTCCTTACCTTGTCTCGCGTGTGCTCTTGGTAGAGCTCGACTTTCGTGGTTTGGTAACTCTCGCGAGATACGAGCAGGGGCCAAGCACGCCAGTAACGTCGGTCGTACCCTCCCTATCGTTCCCGACGATATACCGCTCGCGGGCACCGTTGGGTCGCCCGACTTTCTTACCTTTGAGGACAACCGCTGTCCAGGACCCTATGGCGGCAAGACAAAGTCAGCCTCGAGTGGAGTACAAGAATTACTCCTTGATAGCTCACACTTGAGGTGACTAGGCATAACCCAGATAGGGGCCTTTGGTGGTGTCTGCTTTGTTCCGTACCTGTGCAGTTGTATATTTTGTATCCGTGTTCACTCCCCTGAGTGATCACGGCCCGCTATCTAGTACTAGCTAACAATGTGCAGGGTTCACTGCTGAATAATGCATAATAATAATAATAGGCAGCATAGGATAAAAGAGGTACATCAAGGGGCGACAAAAACAGGTTATGCATTTGAATAGGATTGTAATCGTAGCAGCAGCAGTAACAATGCCTAGTGCAAGAAATGTACGGAAAGATAGGCGATATCTGGGGAAGAGAATGGCTCTGCTTGCCTGGAAGCTCGACGGTAGGGGTCGGGTCGTCGACGAAGTAGTCGTACCCGGCAGCGGTGTAGTCGGCGGTAGCAGCGGGGTCTACCGGAGATTAAGGGGGGGGAGGAAACAGTAAATACACAGCAATAATATACAGACATATGCATGACATGATAGATGAAATGTTAATGGTGTTCTAACGCAGTGCAATGCACGTTGCTCGGAGCGGGAATTCATCCGGGGATGAACTACCGGCTCCGGGTGATTACCGGACAGGGTGTCCGGAGTAGAAGGGTTCATGCCGGAGGTGTCGTGGGTACCGGAAAAAAATAAGGGGGGTGTATCCATGTTAGTTGAACTATTCCGAACAACTTTCGTGTTCGGAATAAAATCATCCGGGTACTTTTTATCGGTACCGGGAATTATCGACAAACAGCCCGGAGGGGGGGAATGTCGATGATCGGTGTGTTAGGGGGGTGAGGTAGACATACGGATAGCGTATCCGTATTCGTTATATTTTTCTGATCAACTTCCATGTATAAAGTTTTTGAATCTGAGCTACGGTTTATTTTCTATGATTTTCTAAAGTTTTAAGCAATTTAAATCATTTTCTAAATCATTTTTAAATTATTTTTATTTATTAACAGAACATTATCCACAGCATAGTTGACTGGTCAAACTGACATATGGGACCCACATGTCAGCCTCACAGTCAAATAAAACATTTTTATTAATTTTAATTACCCTAGACCCACATGTCATACACTGTTATCTAATAATCAAATTTAATAACTTAAATACCCAGTGGGGCCCAGGTGTCATTGAGACATCCGTTTAATTAACAGATTAATTAAACTAGAGAGTTAATTAAGGGGGGTTGGCCCCACATGTAAGTGTCACATGGGGGGTTATTATTATCATTTTTCTAATCCCTCTGGTTATCTGTTAATAGGCAATTAAGGGGGGCGCCCTGGCCCACTGTCATGGAGACAGAGGAGAGTCTCCACGGCGCCACGCCATGCCATGGCGAGGCCAGGGGACGCCGGCGAGGTCCTCTCGAGCAGCCTGCGCGGCCAGCTACATGGGAGGGGGAATCGAAGCCCCGGGCACACTCGCATCGAGTGGCGCCAAGGGATCAAGAGAGGGCGGCCAAACCCACCGGCGACGACGAACCCCCGTGGCGGCCGGAGCCCTGGCTCCACGGTGAAGGCGAAGGAGGAGCCCATACTGAGGGAAGATGGGGCGGGGGCGACGTGGTGCTCACCAGGGAGCGATGGGCGTGCACGGGGAGGACGACGACGGTCGGGGTGGAGCTCCCCTGCAGCAATGGCGCTGGCGGCTGGAGGAGGAAGACGCTTGCGCTTCGCGATGCTCGGCACGTCCCTGGTCGATTGCTAGCGCGGGAGGAAGTAGTTGAGCGCGGGGAAGGTCGTGGACAGCCTTGTGGGGGCAGGCGTCGCCGTTGGCCGCGGGTACTCGCCGGCGGCGCCCACGGCAGAACACGGATGGCTCGGGCGGGAGCTAGAAGACGACCGGGGGGCGAGCGCGAGGGGAAGGGGATGGGCAAGGGTTAGGGTTCGGGGGAGGGCATCTCGGGGCTCTTATCCCCGCCGGCCTGTCGCCGGATGGCCGCCACACACGGCCGGCCGGCGTGGAACCGGCCGATGCGTGCCACGGCGCCGCTCGTACGGGGGGAAGAAGAAGGGGGGGGGCACGATGGGCTCGGGGTGGGCCGGCCCTGTAGGGAAGCGGGGGGCTGGCTGGAGTGGGCTAGATTAGGCTTCTTTTATTTTTATTTCTTTTACTTTTTGTTTATTCCCTTTTGTAATTATTTTAATACCTTAGGCATTTTTGTAAAATGTGGTATGTGTCCCATATTTATTGTTACACCATATATTACTGTCACAAAAAGATTGGGCACTTATAAAAGTCATTTAATATTTTATTATAATATTAAATGATTAAATTGGGGTTTTTAGCTACTGTTTTGATTTGTTTGGAATTTTCTATAACTCAATAAATACCCAAAACCATATGGATTTGGTCCAGTGAATATTTGTGATTATACAAAAGTGGTTCCACAATTTTTGGACAAAGTTTTATTGTCACCATATTTTTAATATTCATCAAATGGCAATTTTAGGGTTTGTTTGAATTTTATTTCAAATGGCTTGGACTATGTTTTCATCCATGATGACCAAGGCCCATGGTTCACTTTGCTTGCAACAATATCAAAGGATAATTTGAATTTGAACTGAACCAGTTGATCAAACAAAAGTTTTGAACAGTACAGATGAACAGTAACAGTGATAACTGTTCACTGACATCGAATTATGGCAAACATATCCTTGGTCAAAGGACAACTAAAAACTTTTACTCTTGCTCTTCCTCTTTAATGAAACAATTTGAAGCTTTTGAAAGAACATGTTAATAGTCATGAAGTGCAAATGCTAACACAAAGGAAGATGCTCGCTAGGAAAAAGCTTTCGCAAACAACTTACTTATCAAAAGATAATGTCAACAAGGATATGGCATGGCAAAACTTAATGCAACTTTATATGGATGAATCCTCATCAACATCAAATGCCTGTCCTCTTAAGGAAAAGAAGGAAGTAGGACAACTGACTCAACATGTAGGTGGATGAAAGGCCTTGTTAAGGGCAAGCAGGGAAAACTCATGTTCTATCCTTAAATCAAACAGAATAAAAAAATAGATTTTGAGGCGGTGCATAGTTTGTCAACGAATGCTAATAGATAGCTCAATTACTTCTCAAGATGGACAAGTTTCGAGGAACGGCTCCCAAGTGGGGACGATCACATCCCCTTAATCTCCTTTGTTTATCACTGCCAAAGTTTCTGATTTCTCATAGACCAAGCGTGAAGGAGGGTTTGTTTGTTGTATTATCTTTCGAGCTGGGCGCACCCATGCCAGTTCCTCCTCGTATTACGGGTTTGCAGATTAGGCATGCAATCCCGGGGTAAAACTTGTCCAACTTAAGAAGATCATGAATTACCTACTACTTCCTCATGAACATTTAAGGATAACACATAAATTCTATACTTATAGGAGTGGTAGGGGAATACCACGAATAGGAAGGTACGATGGACTCATATGGAAGGTAAAGGTTTCAGGGTATGGATGCACAAGCAGAAATCTACTTGGCAAAGAGTTTTGGCTAGCAAAGGCTTTGAGAGAACAGACAATTGATGCTAATTTAGATGCAAAACATATAAGGCATAAAGATTAAGGTAAGCATAACACATCAAGTTGTCTTCCTTGTCAACATAACACTTCAAGCATAATAACATAAAGGTTTTGGCTATGTCGCTACTTGAGAAAACATGCATGTTGTCAGGACCAAGGCTATGTTTGCCAAAATTAAATAAAGTTTTCAAAGCCATACCTGATATAAGGTCAATACTCCCAATAAGAATCGTCATATGAGGCCGATTGCGTGAAGATAATACCGAGTGCAGCGAAAGGACCAATAGACTTCTCATTAATATTCCATTATAGATGACTCCACACTCACGGATACAATCTCTCCACAGACGGAGTGATAGACCTCAAAGCAAACACCTATTTCATATAATAAACTGCCTAGACATGATACGACTCTACTTGACTCTAAAAGACTAAGATAAAGATAAAGATACCCGGCACTCCCCCAAGCTTGGAACAAGATGAGGGCATGCCATTACCCGAGGAGATTTACTCCTCATTCTTGTTCTTCTCAATCAGGTAATCCTTGGCGAAGCGCTTCCATGGTAGCTCCTCTCCAGTCTCGAAGGACATTCCCTTCTCCAGGATCCTGCACTCAGCACCTAAACCCATGCGCAGAAACTTTAGTTCATACTCACAGTTCTGGTTGTGCAGATCATAGATTTGTGCTTGGAGCTGATAGACTTTTTCTTCTAGTGCGGACAAACTTGACCACATCTCCTTCATCTCTTTCCTATGGGAAGCCTCGATCTCGTTCCTGATGTCGAAGTTGGCTTCAACACCACGCTCCACCATCTTCTTGAACTTGAAGACCTCATGTTCCATCTCCTTCAGCCGCTCCTCGGTGCTCCCCTCCATGACTGGTCCCTTCAGATCTTCCTTGTGGAGAACACCGTCCTCCACACGAAGGACCTGGGGGTGCTTGTTCACCTCAGCGAGGTAAGGGTTGATGACGTTGACGACAAACTTGTCCTTGGGGGAACTTTGGGAAGCCATGGCACCTAGGTTTAGCTAAAAGATCTCCTGGCAGAAACAAATTGAAGAGAAAACACACGAAATCGCGAGATACGTTGCCGGAACAATCCGGGAAAATATATAGCAAAAATTTCTGCAAGAAAAGGAAGGTAACGAGCCAAAGTGGGGTCGGAGACGGACTCCTGGGTGCCCAGGCGGCCTCCCGGCGCGGCCAGGGGTGGGGCCGCGCCAGGGGGCGCCTGGGCCCCCTGGAGCTCCTCTCCGGTTGCACTTAGGCCTTGAATTTTCCTAATTTTGCAAAAACTCATATTATGGAACTTTTATGGCGGTTCGCGATGTTTCCTTACCGTGATACATACCTTTTCTTATTCTTCTTCTGTCGGTGTCTGAAACAGGGTTGTAACATGTTCTTCATGAGTTGTTGTGCGTATTATATTTGCATCAACATTGACAGGATCTCCCGCCATGTAATGCTTGAGTCTTTGCCCATTCACAACTTGAGGTTTGGTGCCTTCAAAATTGTTAATCTTGATTGCACCCGACCGGTAGACTTCTTCAATATGAAATGGTCCTTCCCACGTGGAAAGTAGTTTACCTGGAGAAAACCTGAAACGGGATCTAAACAATAAAACTTTATCACCAACATTAAATTCACGTTTCAGAATCCTCCTGTCATTCCACTTCTTTACCTTTTCCTTGAACATTTTAGCGCTCTCGTAAGCTTCACTTCTCCACTCATCTAGAGAAGTCAAGTTCATGAGACGCTTTTCACCAGCTAACTTTGGGTCAGCATTAAGCTCTCTAACAGCCCAGAAAGCTTTGTGCTCTAACTCTAATGGCAAATGGCAAGCCTTGCCATAGACCATTTTATAGGGAGACATGCCCATGGGGTTTTTGTAAGCAGTTCTATACGCCCACAAAGCATCTCCTAACTTATTTGACCAGTCCTTCCTATTTCGGTTAAATGACTTTTGCAAGATCAACTTGATCTCTCTATTGGTGAGCTCAACTTGCCCACTAGTTTGAAGATGGTACGGTGACGCAATCCTATGATTGACATCGTACTTGGCTAAAGCTTTTCTAAAAGCTCCATGCGTGAAGTGCGATCCTCCATCAGTCATGAGATACCTAGGTACACCAAACCTAGGGAATATTACATCTATGAGCATTTTCAAAGATGTTTTGTGATCAGCACTTTCAGTGGGGATTACTTCAACCCACTTGGTTACATAATCAACAGCAACTAAAATGTGAGTATACTTGTGCGAAGAAGGAAAAGGACCCATAAAATCAAAACCCCAGCAATCAAAAGGCTCAATCACTAGTGAGTAATTCATAGGCATCTCATTCCTTCTACTAATATTACCAACTCTCTGACATTTATCACAGGCTAAAACATAATTTCTAGCATCTATAAAGAGAGTAGGCCAATAAAAACATGATTGGAGAACCTTATGTGCGGTTCTCTCACCGGCGTGATGTCCTCCATTGGAACTATCGTGACATTGCTTGAGAATGTCCTTCTGCTCATGTTCCGGTATGCATCTTCTCACGATCCCGTCTGGACCTTCTTTGAAAAGATGTGGGTCATCCAAAAAATAATGCCTCAAATCATGGAAGAACTTCTTCCTTTGCTGAAATGTTAAACCTGGAGGCAAATACTTTGCAACGATAAAATTAGCATAATCTGCAAACCAAGGATCGGAAAGAGATTGTACTTTAACAACGGCATGTTGTTCGTCTGGAAAACTGTCATTGACTGGAATGGGATCATGCGGTATATCTTCCATCCTTGGAAGATTGTCCGCTACAGGGTTGTCTGCTCCTTTTCTATCAACAATCTGCAAATCAAATTCTTGAAGGAGGAGTATCCACCTTATGAGTCTTGGTTTGGCATCCTTCATCGTCATAAGATACTTAATGGCAGCATGGTCAGTATGAATAATAACTTTAGAATCAACAATATACTACATAAACTTATCACAAGCAAACACTACTGCTAAGAATTCCTTCTCAGTAGTAGCATAATTCTTTTGAGCACTATCAAGGGTTTTACTAGCATAATAAATAACATTCAATTTTTTATCAACCCTTTGTCCTAAAACAGCTCCAACAGCAAAATCACTAGCATCACACATAATTTCAAAGGGCAAATTCCAATCAGGCGGTTGTACTATAGGAGCAGTTATTAAAGCTTTCTTAAGAACTTCGAAAGCCTCCTTACAATCTTCATCAAATACAAAAGGAACATCCTTCTGGAGAAGATTAGTGAGGGGTCTCGAGATCTTAGAAAAGTCTTTAATAAATCTTCTATAGAAACCGGCATGACCGAGAAAACTACGAATACCTTTAATGTCCCTTGGATAGGGCATCCTTTCGATAGCTTCAATTTTCTCCTTGTCCACTTCAATTCCCCTCTCGGAAATCTTGTGTCCAAGAACGATCCCTTCGTTAACCATGAAGTGGCACTTTTCCCAGTTTAGAACTAAGTTTGTATCCTCGCATATCTGCAAAACTTTATTAAGATTGTGGAGACAGTGGTCAAAGGAAGTTCCATAGACGGAGAAATCGTCCATGAAGACTTCCACAATCTCCTCACAGAAACCATGAAATATTGCAGACATACATCTCTGAAAAGTAGCAGGGGCGTTGCATAAACCAAAAGGCATACGCCTATAAGCATAAGTACCGTAAGGACAAGTGAAAGTGGTCTTCTCTTGATCGGCAGTGTTAACATGAATTTGAAAGAAGCCTGAATACCCGTCAAGATAGCAAAAGTGGGTGTTTTTCGATAGCCTCTCAAGCATCTGATCAATAAAGGGTAGAGGGTAGTGGTCCTTCCTGGTTGCCTTGTTCAACTTCCTGTAATCAATACACATTCTATATCCAATAATAATTCTCTGAGGTATTAGTTCATTCTTATCATTAGGGACTACAGTTGTCCCTCCTTTCTTAGGAACACAATGAACTGGACTTACCCACTTACTATCAGCTATAGGGTAGATAATACCTGCGGCTAGAAGCTTGAGGATCTCGGTCCTCACAACATCCATCATCTTTGGGTTCAACCGTCGTTGATGGTCAACAACAGGTTTAGCATCGGGCTCGAGGTTGATAGTATGTTGACAGATGGATGGACTAATTCCCTTAAGGTCATCAAGGGTATAGCCAATCGCACCACGGTGTTTACGAAGTACCTCCAATAATCGCTCTTCTTCATATCCTGAAAGGTTAGAGTTGATAATAACAGGATATACTTTCTTTTCATCTAAATAAGCATACTTGAGCGTATCGGGAAGTGGTTTGAGATCAAACACCGGGTCTTCTTTTGGTCTAGATATAATTCCTAAATGTTCGACCGGAAGGTTGTGCTTCAGGATAGCAGGTTGTCTCAAAAAGATTTTGTCAATTTCATTTCTTTCCTGCATATGAGCATCATTCTCGTGGTCCTCCATGTATTGCTGCAAAGGATCATTAGGGGGAATAGCAATAGAAGCAATACTTTCAATAATTTTATCATCACTAGGTAATTCAGTACCACGAGGCTGCTTAGAGATCTTAGAAAAGTTAAATTCATATGGCTCACCATTGAATTCAACAGAAACCTTACCTTTCTTGCAATCTATAGTAGCTCCACAAGTTCTGAGAAAAGGTCTGCCAAAAATAATAGGACAAAAACTATCTTGTACTGAACCAAGTACAAGCAAGTCGGTAGGATACTTTACCTCTCCGCATAGGACTTCAACATCTCTCACAATCCCAATAGGAGAGATAGTAGCTTTGTTTTCAAGATGAATAGTAACATCAATCTCTTCGAGTTCACAGGGTGAAAACTCACCCATGATCTCTTGATAAAGCGAATAAGGAATCGCGCTAGAACTTGATCCCAGATCGCATAGCCCGTAATAATTGTGATCTCCTATTTTAACAGATACGACTGGTGTACCTGAAATCGGGCTTTTATTCTTGGTTGTGACAATGTTAGTTGAAACAGCACAAAAATTTATAATAGAATCTGAAACATCATTAGTAACTAAATCTTTAACCATAGCAACTTGAGGATCGACTCTAATCTGGTCCTCAGGTTCGCCTGTTCTCCTCTCTCTTTTATTTATGATGCCTGTCACAAAAGAGTGCTCCCTTATTCTTGAAGGAAAAGGGGGCTGTTCATATATAACTGCAGGCAAAATAGGATCAGAAATGTGGATATCAATAGGTACTTCTTTGAAAGGCTTATGGTACTGATCCTTCTTCATCTTAGAAGAATCAACATGAGAGGCAAAGTTCTTACAAAAATCAATCACTAGATGGGAATCCAGACAAATTTTAGAGAAAAAGGTATTAAAATAATCAGTTTTCACATAGCTCTCAATATAATCATGCTCATAATTTATAGTAGGTTCAATACCTTTATCGATTTCTCAATCTTCAGTATTCTTCTGGATCCTTTCGATGGGATCCCATCTTTATTCAATGCTCTTTGTCTGAAATACCCCGCTAGAGGAGGCATCCAGCATTTCCTTATCCCGACGAGAAATCCTGGCATAAAAATTTGTAAGTATAATATCTTCGGAGAGCTTATGGATAGGACATTTGAACATTAGGGATTTAAGCCTCCCCCAAGCTTGAGCGATGCTCTCTCCGTCGCGAGACCTAAAGTTATAGATGTAATTCCTGTCTCGATGAACTTCATGAAGAGGGTAAAACTTTGTATAAAAGAGAGACATAAGCTCTTCCCAATTAAGAGAATGTGAGTTATCGAGGAGCTTATACCAATCTGAAGCTTTGTCTGAAGCGATATAGAGAATAATTTCTTCATAACGAACTCCAGCGACACACCTGCAAGGTTGAATAATGAACATAGTTGTGATAAATATAGCAAGTGTTCACCTGGATGTCTGTCTCCTGCATAGCGATTAGTTAAGACATAATCGATAATACCAGATGGTATCTTATAAGGCACAATTTCAGTAGGGGTAGGAGTGACTACCTTAGTAGTGGGGCGGTTCCCCAAGAACAACGATACAAGAGTAGGGGTGTCCATAAGGACAAAAAACAGCAACAGCAAAACTAAAACAGAAATATAAAAACTTCCTTACCAGCTTCACTTACTAATAGCGCTACGCTCCACGGCAACGGCGCCAGAAAACGTTACTTCATGACCCACAACGTAAGGGATCGATTGCAGCGTTTTCGATAAGTAAGAGTGTCGAACCCAACGAGGAGCAGAAGGTAATAGCAAGTGACTTTGGTAAGGAGATAACTGCAAGCACTGAAAGATAACTTTTTAGGGGTTTTCTTGGTATAAGCAACAGGATAGTAAAAACGAGCAAAGTAAAAGATACTGGAGAGTAACAAGTGGCCCATTCCTTTTTGAGCAAAGGAGAGGCCTAGAAACTGAACTTATAAAAGCTAAAGTGTTCGTGAGGACACACGGGAGAGGTAGTCATGTGCTTTCGCCATATTCCGTATCGGTACTGTGTACTGTGTTGATAAGTGTTGAGTGGGTGGATCTATGCTAGTACACCCTCTAGACTAAGATAAGTGTACTATTATGATTAAAAACCTTGCAAGCATTCGCAAATACAAGATAGTAATTAAGGCAAAAGCCTAACAATAGCAATACGACCGGTGATCCATTGTTCCCTTGTGCAAAAGCGTACAAACTGGGGTTTAGGTTTCTGTCACTCCGGCAACCCACCAAAAGCATTCTTTATACACAATGTATTCCCCTAGGTCCTTGATAAGGCGAAGTGTTGAGTGTTCGACTCACACAACACCACTAGGAAAATAACAACACAACTTAAATATCAACCAACACATATTACTTCAACATCATATGACTACTAACAACTAGACTTCTCCCATGTCCTCAAGAACTAAAGTAACTACTCACAAGACATAAAAGAGATCATGATCAGTGGGGATAAATAGATGATAAACAACCTGAACACA
This sequence comes from Bromus sterilis, assembly GCA_950022295.1. Lineage (NCBI taxonomy): Eukaryota > Viridiplantae > Streptophyta > Magnoliopsida > Poales > Poaceae > Bromus > Bromus sterilis. The sequence continues at coordinate 94,038,931 of OX465595.1, forward strand.
ATAATATTTCTCCAACAAAACTCAATAGCATTCACCACAAAGTAGTAATCAACACCGATAGAATAGAGAGGATAGATAGTACGGATTACAAAACGAGTTGCAATTGTGAGACGAGATTGGATGGAGGTGGAGATGGTGCTGATAATGGGGATGATGTTGATGATGATCTCGATGATGCCAGTGACGATGGTGATGACGATGGCGATGATCTCCCCTTCCGGGAGGTGGTCTCCCCGGCGGAATCTGCCCGCCAGAGATGGCTTTTCTTCTCTATAGGTTTCCGCCACGGAGCGGCGGCGGAATTCCGGAAACTCTCCTATTTTTAGGGTTTTTGGATGACGAAGAGTATATAGGCCAGAGGGGGGAGCCGGGAGTGGCCCCGGGGTTCCAGGCGCCCTCCCGGCGCGGCCATGGGTGGGGCCGTGCCAGGTGGCCGCCTGGGCACCCTGTGCCCCCCCTCTGGTCGCTCTTTTGCATGTCTTCGTGATCCGTCTGGGAAACAACCTCCGTCGATTTTTAGGTAATTTGGAGGTGTTCTTCTTCAGCAACTCAGCGTCCACTTTTTCCCGCTGAAACCTGCGTCTGCTGCTTCGGCACCGGAAAGTTGCAAACTGTGTAAAATAAGCCAAAACACCATAAGAATAGCATCATATCATGAAATATATCAATGAATAAGAAAGAATTACTATATAAAATAGTGATGCATTTTGGACGTATCAATGATCCATCATATTTATTCATCTAAAGACTAATACTTCTATAGTTGCTCCTGGCTCGTGCAATACAGTCCTTTTCTAAATCTTCAGCTAGCCTGAAAAGGAAAGATAACAAAAAATAGAACATAAGCTTTTGACTTCTGTAAGAAGAAATGGTCTTTGATAAAATTGTAAGATACGTGCCACACTATTGTTTTGCAGCTTGCTTCGAGGCTTGTGTTGAAGAAGTTATGATTAGTTTTTGACCTAAAAATCATAAATATTCTTAATTAATTAATATTAGACCTTAAGTATGGACATCGGAGCTTACTCGGTGCTTGTATAGAAGTGGACTTACATGTGTCTAACCAGACTTTCATCTCCAAGATTTGAAACAGCACAAACAAGAAATACCACATACTGTTCTCCAAGCATGTTTCCTCCAACCACATATGTTTTATCTCTACTCCATAAAGTTCCTTGGGTTGCACTGAACTTGAAGTTGCATCCGCCTCCTCGCAGCCGCCAACATTAACGGGGGAGGAGATATTCGAGGGAATGAGAGGGAAAACATAGAGGTCAGCTGGCCTTTCGGAGAAGTGGGTGGGGGCGACGCGCTTGAGCGTGCGGGATACCCAGGTCCGCGAGATTTTCGCGGATGAGTGGAGCATCGTTTTGGAGGAATATTCTTGGCATCCGGCTATCCCTATCCTTGCTTGTCCACGAACCAAATAACTAGTATCCAAAAAAATATAGCTATCCCTGTCCCTAGGTGGGATAGCACATCAACAAAACGCAACCTAAACTTTTGAATGCGTTATTTCTATCGTTGGAGAATCTCTGTTCAATTCTAGATAAACATACACAAAACATAGGAATTTTTTGACAATGAAGCAAAAAGTTATGCATACACACGCACCTTAGAAACCATGTGCGGCGAAGATAAACTACCATAACCCTCTTTGGTTCTTGTAGAAAATCTAGGATACAATTCCTGGGTAATGGTATGATTGTCCTCTAAAGTTGATTCTGCACTTCCTTGATTTATAATATCAAACTTTTCAATGTTTGTTTCCTACATTTAAGGTTTGGCTCGGTTGTAAGTACACTTATCCAAAAAATAGATCACCTTATGTGCAGATATCTAAGTGTCCTAATACATATCACCTTGTCCTATCATTGTTGCTTTGTAAATGAGTTGGTCAGCATATCAATTGCTAGGAAAGAAACCAAAATGATTAGTTGTACGTAAGTAATGTTTAGTTCTGTAACTGTGACTGTTAATATGATGGAAATTACGTTGGATCAGTACATCAAGACAATGTCAAATATACAGGTTAGAGGTGTGTCAACAAAGAGATAAGAGTTGTCAGACTACCCAGTTTGCTAAACAAGGAAAAAATTTAGTTAGTTGATAATGAGAGCCCCTGTATACTGGCGGCTGCAGTTGCGGTCATTACAACCGAAGGTGCCATGGAGTGCAAAGTGACATAAAACTATCATCTTTTATGTTCCAAGGTAAATGCAATCTGAGGTTATTTTGGCCCATCCATCTAACACCACTTGTAATACTTTTGGGATTTACCATAATAATTTGATTGGGTCAAACAGTTCCTCGGATATTTTAAATGAAATCTGTCCGAATTGATTTCTAGGAAAGAAAACAATTCACCAAACACTTAGAGAGCATGCTAATATAAAGGAAGTAAGGAGACGGACGTAGAAGAGGATAGAGACTTGAGATTTATATAAATCAATGAGGCCGATTTGATTGATTTAATGCTAAAGTTGTAGGGGGTATGTGATTCGAATAACCTGCTTGACGTGGATGAGGCTGAAGATGCTGGATGGATCGAGGACGACGGGCACATACGTTCTTCCACCTACAGACGGAGGAGAAGGGGAGTCGGCGATGGGCGGTGGGCGAAGCTTTGGGATGCCGCTGCTGATACGTCCAAAACGTATCTATAATTTCTGCTTGCTCCATGCCTCTTTTGTGTGATATTGCTATGATATTGATGAACTTCCATACACTTTTGATCATATTTGGACTGACCTATTAACTCAGTGCACCCCAGTGCCAGTTCCTGTTTTCTCCTGTTTTTCTATTTCAGGATTCCCCCATATTAAAAGTGCTCCAAAAATTCGGGAAAATCCAATAAAAAATCAGCGTGCAGGAAGCTTCGGGAATCACCGAGGGGGGGCCAGAGGGGACCCACCAGGCGCCCTCCCGGCGCGCCCTAGGGTGGGGCCGCGCCAGGGGGCCGCCTGGACCCCTGGTGGCCCCCCTGGCTGCCCCCCTTCGCCTATTTATTCCCCGTGACGCAAAAACCCCGACACGGGAACCCTTTTTCGCGATCTCTCCTCTGTTATTCCGCCGCCGCGCTTCCAAGATCGGGAGCACTAGAAGACCTCTTCCCGGCACCCTGCCGGACGGAGGAACCACCTCCGGGAGCTTCTCCACCGCCATGGATGCTTCCCGGATGAACCGTGAGTAGTCCACCTTGGACCATGGGTCTATGATCAGTAGCTATGTGATATTCTCCTCCCCTCTTTGTTCTTCATGGATTAGACCTCGTGAGCTGCCCTACATGATTAGACCTCGTGAGCTGAGTTTGCTAGGATCCGATGGATTATGAGATTATGTTCAGATTGTGTTTGAGTAATATATTTGATTCTCCTCTTTTATATTTATGTTCTTGAGTAATTCTTGCATGTTCTCCGTTGATGTTTATTGCTTTGTCCAAGTAGTAGGTAGTGACTCCAAGAGGGAGCGTTATGCATCATTGTGGGTTCATGCCCCCTGATGACTAGCTTGAGTGACAGAAACATGAGTCTAGGGGATGTGTTGTTGCCACAAGGGGGAAAACAACGGTGCTTGTACTTGTGGGTGAAAGGATTGTTTACTTTACGCAAAGTTCTTTAATGCAGTTGTCTGTTGCTTTGAGTTTACACTTTGGGTGGGATTCGCAACTTAATACCAGCGAAATGTTCTGGATAGATATCTCAAGGTGGATTATTAGTAGGTAGATGCATGTGACGCCCCCAAAATCAGACCGTGTACAGTAATCATACACGCAAGGTACACGATTAGGGACTCACGGTGAGATATCACAACACAACTATACCAATAAAATAATACAAGCTGTTTAATACAAGCCAGAGGCCACAAGGGGTCGAATACAACAGCTCGAAACCACAAAGTTAGCGGAAGCAAAAGTATCTGAGTGCAGACACAAGAATACAAGGTTGCCTTAAGAAGGCTAGCACATAAACAACAACGATCGAAAAGGCGAGGCCTCCTTCCTAGGAACCTCCAAACTACTCCTGGTCAACGGGGAACTCGACATCGTAGAAGGCATCGGGGATCTTCATGTTGCGGTGGTCGCCATTGGGGATTTCCTGCTCCTGGACTCCAAGGCTCCAACGTCAACTGCAGCGGCCGATCAGGCAAAACAAAAAGGGGGAAATAAAGCAAAGGTGAGTATCTAGCATACCCGCGAGTCTTACATCCGCTACTAAGCATTTATGCATTTGTATCAAATGGAAAGGGGAGGCTGTATATAGTGGAACGAAAGGTAGAAATCAGAATAAGGGTAAGAAGCTAGGAATATCGAACACTAGCATCTTCCGACGATGTCTTGCAGCATGAGGAGAGAATAGCCAACAGTTCATATAAAGCATAAAGTAACAATGAAGCTGAAGTTGCTGCAGCATTGTATAATAGTAAGTTGTAATAATTAATAATAATAATGCCTCCGAGTTCCCCTCCTCGACTTCCCTGCGAGGAAGAAAACCCGGAACCATACAGTTTAATAGTAGTAGTTTGTAGTGGTAAGATCCAACTTCAGCATAAAGCATCATGTTACCGTGGAAACGTCTATTCGAATAGATTAAACTCCCTGCAGGGGTGCACTACTGTTCAACCGGCACGCTCGGATCTCCAGGGTCACAGGAACCTTGTTAGGGAACGCTCCACCAAAGCTATCCGACACGGCGCAGCTCATCCTAGGCTCAACAGAGAGGCCATCTGCCGGACTATATCCTATGCGATCAAGGGTCTAGGAACCCTCACCCTTCACGCTCCTGCACGATGCGTGGCTGGCCGGTGAAGCAAAAGAAAATCCAAAAACACACCGTCCGGACGAAGAATACACCACTTCCCGGCGCAGGCCGCGGTACTGCTGATGTCTAAAGAGCTTTTGGACAAACTACGACGCAGGCGAGCCCATAACTCCTTATCCCACGTGAAGGTAGTGTGTAAAGGCCTTTGCGGCCTCTCAAGTCATCCACTGAACCATTTAGCATTTTAATTAACCTGCGTGACAACCGTTATCGTTGCCTCGACTTAACTGACCCGCATACAACGACAGCAGTCAGGACCACTAGTACATCGGTGCCTGCCCTGTCGTCCCACCAAGTCTCTGCGGTTACCAACAAGGTGAACCGACTCCTTACCTTATCTCGCGTGTGGTCTTGGTAGAGCTCCACTTTCGTGGTTTGGTAACTCTCACGAGATACGAGCAGGGGCCAAGCACGCCAGCAACATCGGTCGTACCCTCCATGTCGCTCCCGACAATATATCGCTCGCGGGCACCGTTGGGTCGCCCGACTCTTATCTTTAAGGACACAAGTTGGTTCGAGTGCCTACCATTAAGTGAAACCAGGAGGTATCACCCTCGATGGCACACTCAAAGAGGTTTGACAGAGACATCAGCGGAATGAACTAAAGAGGTAAACCTCGTATCATCCCGGTGATGCTACGCTACTTAGCCGACGAGAGTGAAATACGAGTTCGTCCACTCGTAAGTCAAACTCGAAGCGACTCGGCAGAGTCTCGCCGTTGTAGGTTCCCTAGGGCATCTGCATCGATCCGTACCTGTTGCGGTTGTATATATTTTGTATCCGCGTCACTCCCCTGAGTGGCCACGGCCCGCTATCTAATCCTAGCTAAAAATGTCAAGGCTCACTACTGAATATAATATTTAGATATAGCAGGCAGCATAGGATCAGGAAGGTACAACAAGGGGTAACAAAATCAGGCTATGCAATTGAATAGGATTGTAACGTAGCAGTAACAGTAGCAATGCCTAGTGCAAGAAAGTACGGAAAGGTAGGCGATATCTGGGGAAGAGAATGGCTTTGCTTTCCTGGAAGCTCGATGGTAGGGGTACGGTCGTCGACGAAGTAGTCGTACTCAGCAACGGTGTAGTCGGCGGCAGCAACGGGGTCTACGGGAAAATAAGGGGGGGGAGAAACAGTAAATACACAAAAATGATAGCAATACAAACGTATGACAAAGCAGATACAAAGCTAACGGTGTTCTAACGCAGTGTTAAGTATTTTAGTCGGAGTGGGAATTTATCCGGGGATGACTCATCAGTACCGGTGGATTACCGGACAGATGATCCGGAGGGGGAAGGTTCCATGTCTACAGTGTTAGAGACATATGACAGATATGTGGATAGTGTATCCGTGATCGTTGATTCGTTCTGAACAACTTTAAAATACAGAACATTTCCATCCGGCAAGTTTTACCGGGACCGGAAAATTACCGTACAGTGCAACTAGAGGGGGAATGTCTCGTGTTCGGTATGTTAGAGGGGTGTGGTGGGGTACGGGTAGCGTATTCTTATTCGTTGTATTTTTCTGATCAACTTTCATGTATAAAGTTTTTGAATCTCACTTACGATTTAAAAGATATTTAAATTCAAAGGTTAAATCAATTAAAAGCATTTTCTGGAATTATTAAATTCATTTAATCAACATTATCCAGAATAGTAAAGTTGACCAGTCAAACCTGACAGAGGGGACCCACCTGTAAGGTTGACTAGTCAACTGACCAATGGGTCCCATATGTCAGCCTCACATTATTTATAAAACATTTTATTTAATTTAATTAGCAGTGGGGGCCACATGTCATTCTCTGCATTATTAACTAATTCAATTCTTTTAAACAATCTTCCAGTTGGGTCCATAAGTCAGTCTACCAAGGGCTAATATCCACTTTGTTATTTTAACCAACAGTTTTATTAGGGCCATGGGGCCCAACTGTCTGTGAGGGGGGGCTTAACGTTAATCTCGGCCACGTCATCGCCTCCTCGCCGGTGAGACAGAGGACGCCGGCGGTGGCCTTCCGTGGCGATGGCGAGGCCTTTGCAGCTAGCTCCGGCGACCAAACGAGGCGTGGAAGGACTCGTTCGAACGAGCCGAACGAGCCGCATCCATTTGTGTAGCTAGCGCGGGCGGAGGTGGAGAAACTCGACGGTGGCGACATGGTCCGCGGCGGCCGAAGCGTGGTGATGCGGAAGATGACGTTCCACGGGATAGAATCGAGCGCGGCGAGAGGGAAACGGGGCAGAAGCTCACTGGGATGCGGGAGAGGAGCTCGAGGAGGTCGTTGCTGCGACGGCGGCGACGCAATTGTCGACAAAGCCCGCGACAGCCGGCGGGGTGGATTCGTTCGATTTGAAGCTTGCGGTGCGGCCCGAGCTCGAGACTTCACTTGAGACGACGAGGACGACGGAGGAGCGGCTCCCGGACACGCTGGATGCGGCTGGGGGGCAAGGTGGCCGCGCCAGTTCACGCCGGTGGCGACAGTAGCTCTCGGGCGTCGCCGGATTGCACGAGAGAGAGGGCGAGGGGGAAAGTGGGAGGGGCCTAGGGTTTCCCGGGGGGTTTCGGGGTCCTCGGGGTATTAATCCCCGCCGGCAGCCGCCGGATACCCTCCACGGCGTGGCCACAGCATGGCTGGCCGCAGGATGCGCGCCACACCCCCCCCCCCGGTGAACAGAGGAAGGGGATGAGTGAGGGGGGGGGGGGCTGGGCCGTGGTGGGCTTGGGGTTGGGCCATTGGGAAGCTTGGCCCTATGCGAGAATTAGTAGATTTAGGTTCCCTTTTCTTTTCTTTTTCGATTTTCTTTTGTTTTATTTATTTAGCTATTTTTTCATTATTTTAAAATGTGCAACATGTAACAAAATTAGTGATGCACTTTATAATAGTGCCACAAAAAGTTTGGTGCCCATATAAAATCAATTGCATTTTTATTTTATTTAAAAGGGGTCGAATGCTACTGTTTTGCTATTGTTTTGATTTGTTTACCATATTTAAACCTTGTAATAAATGCCCACTATTATTTTAATATGACCTAAAAATTATTATGCATTTAATAAAAGTGGTTGCAATATTATTGGATTAAGTTTTATTTCCACTTTATTTTGGAATTTTTAAACGGGTTGACTTTGAGCAATGTAACACCCCGGGTGTCACGCTACAGTAATCACCTACAGTAATCAGGATTACTGTTGCTAATCACTGTTGATAATCTCTATTTCTCAAACTGGCCTTGATCAAAATTTTGGTTTTTGTTAATCTTCAGATCATGATGGGGGTATTGAATCCAATGTACCCATCATGTCTTGATCAAACTTTGCAGTTGATCGTTCTGTATCATAATGGTTGATATCCATAAACCATGTGCCAACTGTGCCTTGATCATCATCATACAAATCAAAGTCCAACCCCCTTCTTGATCTGGATAATAAAAATAAGTGGCAGGTAAACTTTAACCAAAAATTATAGTAGCAATTTTATAAAATGCCTAATAATCAATATGCCATATTAAAAGTGAATTGGGGTTTTATTAAAATGTTTTAATATTATAAAGAATTAAAAACAGTAGGAAAGAAATGGCTTTTATTACCTTTTTAATAAACCCAATAATCAAATGATTTTTGTAAATCCTAGAAACCTTTAGTAATAATTCTGAATAATATCACACTAATTTTTGGGGCTAGTCTCATATTTACAAAATACTAAAGTAGCTTAAACAAATAATAATAAAAAGAAAACAAAAAAAGGGAATAAAATCTAGCCTACCCCAGCCCAACCCCCTCCCACACTGGGCCATGACCCAGCCCACCTTGCCCCACCCTGGAGCCGTAGACAGGCAGGAAGGCCCGACTAGACCCCCCTCCTCCCGTCATCTCTCTCAATCTCACCCGCAATCGGATCCTCTCCCCGATCCCCCTTGCCCGAATCCCTCCCCACCCCGATCCGCTCATCCCGATATCGATCTCGATCCCCTCTTCCTCCTGGACGCGACCGCCGCCGATTCCGGTGAGCCCTTGCCGCATCGGTCGTCGTCCATCACCCACTGGAGTCCCCTCGGCCGCTGGGCGGCACGCCCGGAACCCCCTGGTGACTCCGCGCCTCCCGTGGCCACTGGCTCCTCCCGCGGGCACGGTTGGCCTAGCCCATCACGGCTTGCCGGTGCTCGGGGCCTGCCGTGGCCTCGACCGCCTCCTAACGCCCTCTCACGCGCCTGGCCCCTGCAGCCCCTGGTGCCCACGGCCGCCGTGGTCATCTCCGCCATCCCCACTCCATTGCGGCCTACCCGAGCCCTGGCCGACCCTGCTGCCTATGTGAGCACCCCCCTCTCTCTCCCCGATGTCGTCTATCGTCGTCGTCCCGTGCGCCGTGGCCACCATGGACAGAGCCAGCGTTCCGGTCGCCCGTGTCGTGCCCGTACTCACCCCGTGTTGGTCGTGCTCTGGCCGCGCCCCGGGCTCCACTGGTCGCGCTCACCGCCTCGCAGCCGCGCGCCGGCTGAGCCTGGCCGCGCCCTGTACGTACATGCGCTCTTCTGGCTGCTCGTGGTCGAGCCCCCACCCGCCCTTGCCACTGTCGCTGCTGGTGAACCTGCATTGTTGCTGCTGTTGCTTGCTTCTACTGAAGCTTTTCTGAATTTTGCTAAGTACCAAAAACTGATAAAGGATACTACTTTGGACAGCAGTAAAATATGGGCAAACAGAATTTAAACCTGGATAAAATTATGTGGAATGGTTGTACACTAACAAGCTCCAATTTGTTCCATTGGACCAACTCCATTCGATTCATAGATAAATTCCTATGAAAATCACAAAACGCCAACTTTAACAGATTCTGGAAATTTTGTTAAGTAGTACTTTCTGGTCCGAGTTTTAATTAAGTAAACGGTATGTGCTAAAAATTCCAGCCGTACCGGATTCGAGATCACTGACAACCGATGAAGTTTGGTATAGGACACAAATTCATCGGAGGAGTGGAACCCTAAACCATAGCCTCCCGAACACGGATAATGTATACTTATAACCGGGATTTCCACACTTAGCCAATTTTGGTGAAATCCATATATGGGGCAATGACATGATGGACCCCTTGCACTGTTTATGTAAATGAATTATTTTATTAGAGCCATGTCAATGACACCAGGGTCCCACCTGTCAGTTGATCAGTCAACCCCACTATTCCGGGTAATTTTGAATTAAACAATAAAATAAATCGAGAAATGATTATATAATGGTTTAAAACTCTAGAAAATCATATAAAATTAACCGTAGCTCAGATCAAAATACTTTCTACATGAAAGTTACTCAGGAAAATACAATGCATAAGAATACGCCACCCGTGTATTCACCACACCCCTCTAACATACCAAACACGGAACGTTTATCCTCCGGTTCATCTGTTTGTCAGACGACCGGAGCCCGTAAAACTGTTCGGATGAAAATGTTCTGTGAACTAAAGTTGTTCGGAATGTTTGAACTAGCACGGATACACCATCCACCAGTTTTTCGGATGTCCACGACACCTCCGGCATGATTCCCCCCCCCTCCGGACACCCTGTCCGGTAATCACCCGGAGCCGGTGGTTCATCCCTGGATGAATTCCCACTCCGTGCTACGTGTATCGTACAACAATAGAGCATCGTTAACATTTCATATGTCATGTCTTGTATTTGTATTGTTATTATTGCTGTGTATTTATTGTTTCTCCCCCCTCTTTTATTGTCCGGTAGTCTCGACGTACGCTGCTGATGCCCCTGTGGTCGACTACTTCGTCGACGACCGTACCCCTACCGTCGAGCTTCCAGGCAAGCAGAGCCATTCTCTTCCCCATATGTCGCCTACCTTTTCCGTACTTTCTTGCACTAGGCATTGTTACTGTTGCTGCTACGTTACAATCCTATTCAATTGCATAACCTGATTTTTTCGCCCCTTGATGTACCTTCCTTATCCTATGCTGCCTGCTATATCTATATAATATATTCAGCAGTGAGCCCTGCGCATTGTTAGCTAGGATTAGATAGCGGGCCGTGGCCACTCAGGGGAGTGACGTGGATACAAAATATATACAACTGCAACAGGTACAGATCAATGTAGACGCCTTAGGGAACCTACAACGGCGAGAGTCTGCCGAGTCTCTTCGAGTTTGACTTACGGGGGGACTGACTCGTAATTCACTCTCGTCGGCTCAATAGCGTAGCATCACTGGGATGATACGAGGGTATTCCTCTTTAGTTCATTCCGCTGGTGTCTCGGCACCACCGGGGTGATACGAGAATATTCCTCTTTAGTTCATTCCGCTGATGTCTCTGTCGAACCTCGTTAAGTGTGCCATCGAGGGTGATTCCTCCTGGTTTCACTTAATGGTAGGCACTCGAATCAACTGGTGTCCTTAAAGGTAAGAGTCGGGCGACCCAACGGTGCCCGCGAGCGGTATATTGTCGGGAGCGACAGGGAGGGTACAACCGACGTTACTGGCGTGCTTGGCCCCTGCTCGTATCTCGCGAGAGTTACCAAACTATGAAAAGTCAAGCTCTACCAAGAGCAAACGCGAGACAAGGTAAGGAGACGGTTCACCTTGTTGGTAACCGCAGTGACTTGGTGGGACGACAGGGCAGGCACCGATGTACTGGTGGTCCTGACTGCAGTCGTTCACCGCCAGTTGGTTAAGTCGAGGCAACGATAACGGTTGTCACGCAGGTTAATTAAAATGCTAAATGGTTCGGCAGATGATTTGAGAGGCCCGTTGGTCTGTACGCACTACCTTGATGTGGGATAAGGAGTTATGGGCTCCCCTGCGTCGTAGTTTGTCCGAAAGCTCTTCAGACGTCAGCAGTACCGCGGCCTGCGCCGGGAAGTGGTGTCTTCTTCGTCCGGACGGTGTGTTTTTGGATTTGCTTTCGCTTCACCGGCCAGCCACGTACCGTGCAGGAGCATGCAAGGGTGAGGGTCCTAGACCCCTTGGCGCATAGGATATAGTCCGGCGGATGGCCTCTCTGTTGAGCCTAGGATGGGCTGCGTCGTGTCGGATAGCCTCGGTGGGGCGTTCCCTAACAAGGTTCACGCCACCCTGGAGATCCGAGCGTGCAGGCTGAACAGTAGTGCACCCCTGCAGGGAGTTTAATCTATTCGAATAGCCGTGTCCACGGTAACAGGACGCTTTATGCTGAAGATGGATCTTACCACTAGAAACTATTACTATTAAACTGTATGGTTCCGGGTCTTCTTCCTCGCAGGGAGTCGAGGAAGGGAACTCGGAGGCATTATTATTATTAATCATTACAACTTATATTATACAGTGTTGCAGCAACTTCTGCTTCATTGTTACTTTATTGCTTTATATAAACTGTTGGCTGATTCTTATCTCATGCTGCAAGACTCGTTGGAAGATGCTAGTCTTCGATAGGCCTAGCTTCTTACCCTTATTCTGATTTCTATCTTGCAGTACACTATATACAGCCTCCCCTTTCCTTTGATACAAATGCATAATGCTTAGTAGCAGACGTAAGACTCGCGGGTATACTAGATACTCACCTGCTTTATTTCCTTTACTGTTTTGCCTGATCGGCCGCTGCAGTCGACGTTGGAGCCTTGGAGTCCAGGAGCAGGATATCCCCGATGCCGACCACCGCAACATGAAGATCCCCGATGCATTCTACGACGTCGAGTTCCCCTTTGACCAGGAGTAGTTGGAGGTTCCCAGGCAGGAGGCCTTGCCTTTTCGATCGAGTGTTGATTTTGTGCTACCCTCTTAAGGCAACCTTGTACCCTTGTGTCTGTACTCAGATACTTTTGCTTCCGCTAACTTTGTGCTCTCGAGCTATTGTATTCGAGCCCTCGTGGCCCCTGGCTTGTAATATATAGCTTGTATTATTTTATTTATAGAGTTGTGCTGTGATTACCTCACCGTGAGTCCTTGATTTCGGTCGCGTACCCTGCGTGTATGATTACTGTACACGGCTTGATTTTGAGGGCGTCACAAGTTGGTATCAGAGCCGACTGCCTGTAGGACACCCCCTTCCAACTCCTTGGTCGAAGTCGAGTCTAGTCTTTGCAAAACTAATTTACTAACATTGTCGTGTGGCTTATCGGCCCACGTCGCAAACTTGGTGGTACTAGGATCTTTTTCTCCGTACCTTTACTCTGGGATTCTACTCTCTTATCCTTTCGGGAAAATTTTCTAACTCTGACATTAGAATCTCGTGACTAATTCCTCCCGGAGACCCCTCATTCCAGATGATGACCTGATTCGCCAGAAGATTCTGAAGATTACACTCCGATTATTTCCAAAAACCCTATGTGTTCATCGCCTTTGCAATCCCCTGTCATCGTCGTATGGATAATTACATCCACCTCCCGATCTGGAAATTATAATTTCCTGGTACTTCAGCATCGAATTATTCCGACGCCTTTATCACCCGATGCCATATCATTCTTTCTTCTTATGGTTGAGTACCGATACTCACACCAGATTCTCTGTGGGCCCATAAACCACAGTTCCACAGGATCGAAACCTGACTCTTGTCATCTACCTTGCGATATTCGGCCCGAAATCATGCTTATGCCTAATGCTCTGAACCCCTGTCCATCATCCGTCATCGGCATCGAATGCATGCTTATCCGCTTGAGATGCTCATACCTTCTTTTGTTTCTCTTGATGTATTCCCCTGAGTTTAAACTCGGAAGATACTTTTTACATCGTTCCCTCGGACAACCTCGGTTGATAAACCTGGTACCGATTCGACCCCCCTTGAGTTTACCCCCCAACCTATTCGTAAGTACGATGAAGACCCCGAAGAAGGATGACAACTCGTCGAGATGCACTAATGCAGAGAAATGAGGACATCAACGAGAATGATTAACTTCTTCGAGAAGGACAACAAGAACGAGAAGAATCGTTAGAATAAAAAACCGAAACCTTACCCCTTGCCCTACTTTTAATTCTCGGGACGAGAATTCTTTGTAGTGATGGAGATTTGTAACACCCCGGGTGTCACGCTACAGTAATCACCTACAGTAATCAGGATTACTGTTGCTAATCACTGTTGATAATCTCTATTTCTCAAACTGGCCTTGATCAAAATTTTGGTTTTTGTTAATCTTCAGATCATGATGGGGGTATTGAATCCAATGTACCCATCATGCCTTGATCAAACTTTGCAGTTGATCGTTCTGTATCATAATGGTTGATATCAATAAACCATGTGCCAACTGTGCCTTGATCATCATCATACAAATCAAAGTCCAACCCCCCTTCTTGATCTGGATAATAAAAACAAGTGGCAGGTAAACTTTAACCAAAAAATTATAGTAGAAATTTTAGAAAATGCCTAATAATCAATATGCCATATTAAAAGTGAATTGGGGTTTTATTAAAATGTTTTAATATTATAAAGAATTAAAAACAGTAGGAAAGAAATGGCTTTTATTACCTTTTTAATAAAACCAATAATCAAATGATTTTTGTAAATACTAGAAACCTTTAGTAATAATTCTGAATAATATCACACTAATTTTTGGGGCTAGTCTCATATTTACAAAATACTAAAGTAGCTTAAACAAATAATAATAAAAAGAAATCAAAAAAAGGGAATAAAATCTAGCCTACCCCAGCCCAACCCCCCTCCCACACTGGGCCATGACCCAGCCCACCTTGCCCCACCCTGGAGCCGTAGACAGGAAGGAGGGCCCGACCAGACCCCCCTCCTCCCGTCATCTCTCTCAATCTCACCCGCAATCGGATCCTCTCCCCGATCCCCCCTCGCCCGAATCCCTCCTCACCCTGATCTCCTCATCCCGATCTCGATCTTGATCCCCTCTTCCTCCTGGACGCGACCGCCGCCGATTCCGGTGAGCCCTTGCCGCATCGGCCGTCGTCCATCACCCCCTGGAGTCCCCTCGGCCGCTGGGCGGCACGCCCGAAACCCCCTGGTGACTCCGCGCCTCCCGTAGCCACTGGCTCCTCCCGCGGGCACGGTGGCCCCATCCCATCACGGCTTGCCGGCGCTCGGGGCCTGCCGTGGCCTCGACCGCCTCCTGACGCCCTCTCACGCGCCCTGGAGGCCACGCCTCCACTCCCACACCTGGCCCCTGCCGCCCCTGGTGCCCACGGCCTCCGTGGTCATCTCCGCCATCCCCACTCCACCGCGGCCTACCCGAGCCCCGGCCGACCCTGCTGCCTATGTGAGCACCCCCCCTCTCTCTCCCCGATGCCGTCTATAGATATCGTCCCGTGCGCCGTGGCCACCATGGACAGAGCCAGCGTTCCGGTCGCCCGTGTCGCGCCCATGCTCACCCCGTGTTGGTCGTGCTCTGGCCGCGCCCCGGGCTCCACTGGTCGCGCTCATCGCCTCGCAGCCGCGCGCCGGCTGAGCCTGGCCGCGCCTTCCACGTACATGCGCGCTTCTGGCTGCTCGTGGTCGAGCCCCCACCCGCCCTTGCCACTGTCGCTGCTCCTGAACCTGCATGGTTGCTGCTGTTGCTTGCTTCTACTGAAGCTTTTCTGAATTTTGCTAAGTACCAAAAACTGATAAAGGATACTACTTTGGACAGCAGTAAAATATGGGCAAACACAATTTAAACCTGGATAAAATTATGTGGAATGGTTGTACACCTAACAAGCTCCAATTTGTTCCATTGGACCAACTCCATTCGATTCATAGATAAATTCCTACGAAAATCACAAAACGCCAACTTTAACAGATTCTGGAAATTTTGTTTAGTACTTTCTGGTCCGAGTTTTAATTAAGTAAACGGGCTCTGCTAAAAATTCCATCTGTACCGGATTCGAGATCACTGACAACCGATGAAGTTTGGTATAGGACACAAATTCATCGGAGGAGTGGAACCCTAAACCATAGCCTCCCGAACACGGCTAATGTATACTTATAACCAGGATTTCCACACTTAGCCAATTTTGGTGAAATCCAGATATGGGGCAATGACATGCTGGACCCCTTGCACTGTTTATGTAAATGAATTATTTTATTAGAGCCCTGTCAATGACATCAGGGTCCCACCTGTCAGTTGATCAGTCAACCCCACTATTCCGGGTAATTTTGAATTAAACAATAAAATAAATCGAGAAATGATTATATAATGGTTTAAAACTCTAGAAAATCATATAAAATTAACCGTAGCTCAGATCAAAATACTTTCTACATGAAAGTTACTCAGGAAAATACAATGCATAAGAATACGTCACCCTTGTATTCACCACACCCCTCTAACATACCAAACACGGAACGTTTCTCCTCCGGTTCATCTGTCTGTCAGACGATCGGAGCCCGTAAAACTGTCCGGATGAAAATGTTCTGTGAACGAAAGTTGTTCGGAATGTTTCAACTAGCACGGATACACCATCCACCAGTTTTTCGGATGTCCACGACACCTCCGGCATGATCCCCCCCCCCTCCGGACACCCTGTCCGATAATCACCCGGAGCCGGTGGTTCATCCCCGGATGAATTCCCACTCCGTGCTACGTGTATCGTACAACGTTAGAGCATCGTTAACATTTCATATGTCATGTATTGTATTTGTATTGTTATTATTGCTGTGTATTTATTGTTTCTCCCCCTCTTTTATTGTCCGGTAGTCTCGACGTCCGCTGCTGATGCCCCTGTGGTCGACTACTTCGTCGACGACCGTACCCCTACCGTCGAGCTTCCAGGCAAGAAGAGCCATTCTCTTCCCCATATATCGCCTACCTTTTCCGTACTTTCTTGCACTAGTCATTGTTACTGTTGCTGCTACGTTACAATCCTATTCAATTGCATAACCTGATTTTGTCGCCCCTTGATGTACCTTCCTTATCCTATGCTGCCTGCTATATCTATATAATATATTCAGCAGTGAGCCCTGCGCATTGTTAGCTAGGATTAGATAGCGGGCCGTGGCCACTCAGGGGAGTGACGCGGATACAAAATATATACAACTGCAACAGGTACAGATCAATGTAGACGCCCTAGGGAACCTACAACGGCGAGACTCTGCCGAGTCTCTTCGAGTTTGACTTACGGGGGGACTGACTCGTAATTCACTCTCGTCGGCTCAGTAGCGTAGCATCACTGGGATGATACGAGGGTATTCCTCTTTAGTTCATTCCGCTGGTGTCTCGGCACCACCAGGGTGATACGAGAATATTCCTCTTTAGTTCATTCCGCTGATGTCTCTGTCGAACCTCGTTAAGTGTGCCATCGAGGGTGATTCCTCCTGGTTTCACTTAATGGTAGGCACTCGAATCAACTGGTGTCCTTAAAGGTAAGAGTCGGGCGACCCAACGGTGCCCGCGAGCGGTATATTGTCGGGAGCGACAAGGAGGGTACAACCGACGTTACTGGCGTGCTTGGCCCCTGCTCGTATCTCGCGAGAGTTACCAAACTACGAAAAGTCAAGCTCTACCAAGAGCAAATGCGAGACAAGGTAAGGAGACAGTTCACCTTGTTGGTAACCGCAGTGACTTGGTGGGACGACAGGGCAGGCACCGATGTACTGCTGGTCCTGACTGCTGTCGTTCACCGCGGGTTGGTTAAGTCGAGGCAACGATAACGGTTGTCACGCAGGTTAATTAAAATGCTAAATGGTTCGGCGGATGACTTGAGAGGACCGTTGGTCTGTACGCACTACCTTCACGTGGGATAAGGAGTTATGGGCTCCCCTGCGTCGTAGTTTGTCCGAAAGCTCTTTAGACGTCAGCAGTACCGCGGCCTGCGCCGGGAAGTGGTGTCTTCTTCGTCCGGACGGTGTGTTTTTTGATTTTCTTTCGCTTCACCAGCCAGCCATGCACCGTTCAGGAGCGTGCAAGGGTGAGGGTCCTAGACCCCTTGGCGCATAGGATATAGTCCGGCGGATGGCCTCTCTATTGAGCCTAGGATGGGTTGCGTCGTGTCGGATAGCCTCGGTGGGGTGTTCCCTAACAAGGTTCACGCCACCCTGGAGATCCGAGCGTGCAGGCTGAACAGTAGTGCACCCCTGCAGGGAGTTTAATCTATTCGAATAGCCGTGTCCACGGTAATAGGACGCTTTATGCTGAAGCAGGATCTTACCACTAGAAACTATTACTATTAAACTGTATGGTTCCGGGTCTTCTTCCTCGCAGGGAGTCGAGGAAGGGAACTCGGAGGCATTATTATTATTAATCATTACAACTTATATTATACAATGTTGCAGCAACTTCTGCTTCATTGTTTCTTTATTGCTTTATAGAAACTGTTGGCTCATTCTTATCTCATGCTGCAAGACTCGTTGGAAGATGCTAGTCTTCGATAGGCCTAGCTTCTTACCCTTATTCTGATTTCTATCTTGCAGTACACTATATACAGCCTCCCCTTTCCTTTGATACAAATGCATAATGCTTAGTAGCAGACGTAAGACTCGCGGGTATACTAGATACTCACCTGCTTTATTTCCTTTACTGTTTTGCCTGATCGGCCGCTGCAGTCGACGTTGGAGCCTTGGAGTCCAGGAGCAGGAGATCCCCGATGCCGACCACCGCAACATGAAGATCCCCGATGCATTCTACGACGTCGAGTTCCCCTTTGACCAGGAGTAGTTGGAGGTTCCCAGGCAGGAGGCCTTGCCTTTTCGATCGAGTGTTGATTTTGTGCTACCCTCTTAAGGCAACCTTGTACCCTTGTGTCTGTACTCAGATACTTTTGCTTCCGCTAACTTTGTGCTCTCGAGCTATTGTATTCGAGCCCTCGTGGCCCCTAGCTTGTAATATATAGCTTGTATTATTTTATTTATAGAGTTGTGATGTGATTACCTCACCGTGAGTCCTTGATTTCGGTCGTGTACCCTGCGTGTATGATTACTGTACACGGCTTGATTTTGAGGGCGTCACAAGTTGGTATCAGAGCCGACTGCCTGTAGGACACCCCCTTCCAACTCCTTGGTCGAAGTCGAGTCTAGTCTTTGCAAAACTACTTTACTAACAATGTCGTGTGGCTTATCGGCCCACGTCACAAACTTGGTGGTACTAGGATCTTTTTCTCCGTACCTTTACTCTGGGATTCTACTCTCTTATCCTTTCGGCAAAATTTTCTAACTCTGACATTAGAATCTCGTGACTAATTCCTCCCGGAGACCCCTCATTCCAGATGATGACCTGATTCGCCAGAAGATTCTGAAGATTACACTCCGATTATTTCCAAAAACCCTATGTGTTCATCGCCTTTGCAATCCCCTGTCACCGTCGTATGGATAATTATATCCACCTCCCGATCTGGAAATTATAATTTCCTGGTACTTCAGCATCGAATTATTCCGACGCCTTTATCACCCGATGCCATATCATTCTTTCTTCTTATGGTTGAGTACCGATACTCACACCAGATTCTCTGTGGGCCCATAACCCACAGTTCCACAGGATCGAAACCTGACTCTTGTCATCTACCTTGCGATATTCGGCCTGAAATCATGCTTATGCCTAATGCTCTGAACCCCTGTCCATCATCCGTCATCGGCATCGAGTGCATGCTTATCCGCTTGAGATGCTCATACCTTCTTTTGTTTCTCTTGATGTATTCCCCTGAGTTTAAACTCGGAAGATACTTTTTACATCGTTACCTCGGACAACCTCGGTTGATTAACCTGGTACCGATCCGACCCCCCTTGAGTTTACCCCCCCAACCTATTCGTAAGTACGATGAAGACCCCGAAGAAGGATGAAAACTTGTCGAGATGCACTAATGCAGAGAAATGAGGACATCAACGAGAATGATTAACTTCTTCGAGAAGGACAACAAGAACGAGAAGAATCGTTAGAATACAAAACCGAAACCTTACCCCTTGCCCTACTTTTAATTCTCGGGACGAGAATTCTTTGTAATGATGGAGATTTGTAACACCCCAGGTGTCACGCTACAGTAATCACCTACAGTAATCAGGATTACTGTTGCTAATCACTGTTGATAATCTCTATTTCTCAAACTGGCCTTGATCAAAATTTTCGTTTTTGTTAATCTTCAGATCATGATGGGGGTATTGAATCCAATGTACCCATCATGCCTTGATCAAACTTTGTAGTTGATCGTTCTGTATCATAATGGTTGATATCAATAAACCATGTGCCAACTGTGCCTTGATCATCATCATACAAATCAAAGTCCAACCCCGCTTCTTGATCTGGATAATAAAAACAAGTGGCAGTTAAACTTTAACCAAAAAATTATAGTAGAAATTTTATAAAAATGCCTAATAATCAATATGCCATATTAAAAGTGAATTGGGGTTTTATTAAAATGTTTTAATATTATAAATAATTAAAAACAGTAGGAAAGAAATGGCTTTTATTACCTTTTTAATAAAACCAATAATCAAATGATTTTTGTAAATACTAGAAACCTTTAGTAATAATTCTGAATAATATCACACTAATTTTTGGGGCTAGTCTCATATTTACAAAATACTAAAGTAGCTTAAACAAATAATAATAAAAAGAAATCAAAAAAAGGGAATAAAATCTAGCCTACCCCAGCCCAACCCCCCTCCCACACTGGGCCATGACCCAGCCCACCTTACCCCACCCTGGAGCCGTAGACAGGAAGGAGGGCCCGACCAGACCCCCCTCCTCCCGTCATCTCTCTCAATCTCACCCGCAATCGGATCCTCTCCCCGATCCCCCCTCGCCCGAATCCCTCCTCACCCCGATCTCCTCATCCCGATCTCGATCTCGATCCCCTCTTCCTCTTGGACGCGACCGCCGCCGATTCCGGTGAGCCCTTGCCGCATCGGCCGTCGTCCATCACCCCCTGGAGTCCCCTCGCCCGCTGGGCGGCACGCCCGGAACCCCCTGGTGACTCCGCGCCTCCTGTAGCCACTGGCTCCTCCCGCGGGCACGGTGGCCCCATCCCATCACGGCTTGCCGGTGCTCGGGGCCTGCCGTGGCCTCGACCGCCTCCTGACGCCCTCTCACGCGCCTGGAGGCCACGCCTCCACTCCCACGCCTGGCCCCTGCCGCCCCTGGTGCCCACGGCCTCCGTGGTCATCTCCGCCATCCCCACTCCACCGCGGCCTACCCGAGCCCCGGCCGACCCTGCTGCCTATGTGAGCACCCACCTCACTCTCCCCGATACCGTCTATAGATATCGTCCCGTGCGCCGTGGCCACCATGGACAGAGCCAGCGTTCCGGCCGCCCGTGCCGCGCCGATGCTCACCCCGTGTTGGTCGTGCTCTGGACGCGCCCCGGGCTCCACTGGTCGCGCTCACCGCCTCGCAGCCGCGCGCCGGCTGAGCCTGGCCGCGCCTTGCACGTACATGCGCGCTTCTGGCTGCTCGTGGTCGAGCCCCCACCCGCCCTTGCCACTGTCGCTGCTGCTGAACCTGCATGGTTGCTGCTGTTGCTTGCTTCTACTGAAGCTTTTCTGAATTTTGCTAAGTACCAAAAACTGATAAAGGATACTACTTTGGACAGCAGTAAAATATGGGCAAACACAATTTAAACCTGGATAAAATTATGTGGAATGGTTGTACACCTAACAAGCTCCAATTTGTTCCATTGGACCAACTCCATTCGATTCATAGATAAATTCCTACGAAAATCAAAAAACGCCAACTTTAACAGATTCTGGAAATTTTGTTTAGTACTTTCTGGTCCGAGTTTTAATTAAGTAAACGGGCTCTGCTAAAAATTCCATCTGTACCGGATTCGAGATCACTGACAACCGATGAAGTTTGGTATAGGACACAAATTCATCGGAGGAGTGGAACCCTAAACCATAGCCTCCCGAACACGGCTAATGTATACTTATAACCAGGATTTCCACACTTAGCCAATTTTGGTGAAATCCAGATATGGGGCAATGACATGCTGGACCCCTTGCACTGTTTATGTAAATGAATTATTTTATTAGACCCCTGTCAATGACATCAGGGTCCCACCTGTCAGTTGATCAGTCAACCCCACTATTCCGGGTAATTTTGAATTAAACAATAAAATAAATCGAGAAATGATTATATAATGGTTTAAAACTCTATAAAATCATATAAAATTAACCGTAGCTCAGATCAAAATACTTTCTACATGAAAGTTACTCAGGAAAATACAATGCATAAGAATACGCCACCCGTGCATTCACCACACCCCTCTAACATACCAAACACGGAACGTTTCTCCTCCGGTTCATCTGTCTGTCAGACGATCGGAGCCCGTAAAACTGTCCGGATGAAAATGTTCTGTGAGCGAAGTTGTTCGGAATGTTTCAACTAGCACGGATACACCATCCACCAGTTTTTCGGATGTCCACGACACCTCCGGCATGATCCCCCCCCCTCCGGACACCCTCTCCGGTAATCACCCGGAGCCGGTGGTTCATCCCCGGATGAATTCCCACTCCGTGCTACGTGTATCGTACAACGTTAGAGCATCGTTAACATTTCATATGTCATGTCTTGTATTTGTATTGTTATTATTGCTGTGTATTTATTGTTTCTCCCCCTCTTTTATTGTCCGGTAGTCTCGATGTCCGCTGCTGATGCCCCTGTGGTCAACTACTTCGTCGACGACCGTACCCCTACCGTCGAGCTTCCAGGCAAGCAGAGCCAATCTCTTCCCCAGATATCGCCTACCTTTTCTGTACTTTCTTGCACTAGGCATTGTTACTGCCGCTGCTACGTTACAATCCTATTCAATTGCATAACCTGATTTTGTCGCCCCTTGATGTACCTTCCTTATCCTATGCTGCCTGCTATATCTATATAATATATTCAGCAGTGAGCCCTGCGCATTGTTAGCTAGGATTAGATAGCGGGCCGTGGCCACTCAGGGGAGTGACGCGGATACAAAATATATACAACTGCAACAGGTACAGATCAATGCAGACGCCCTAGGGAACCTACAGCGGCGAGACTCTGTCGAGTCTCTTCGAGTTTGACTTACGGGGGGACTGACTCGTAATTCACTCTCGTCGGCTCAGTAGCGTAGCATCACTGGGATGATACGAGGGTATTCCTCTTTAGTTCATTCCGCTGGTGTCTCGGCACCACCGGGGTGATACAAGAATATTCCTCTTTAGTTCATTCCGCTGATGTCTCTGTCGAACCTCGTTAAGTGTGCCATCGAGGGTGATTACTCCAGGTTTCACTTTATGGTAGGCACTCGAATCAACTGGTGTCCTTAAAGGTAAGAGTCGGGCGACCCAACGGTGCCCGCGAGCGGTATATTGTCGGGAGCGACAGGGAGGGTACGACCGACGTTACTGGCGTGCTTGGCCCCTGCTCGTATCTCGCGAGAGTTACGAAACTACGAAAAGTCGAGCTCTACCAAGAGCAAACGCGAGACAAGGTAAGGAGAAGGTTCACCTTGTTGGTAACCGCAGTGACACTAGTGGAGAGACCCCCATATTGTCCCGGTTCAACACCCGGGACCAATAACCCGAGACCAATGCTGGTCCC
Organism: Bromus sterilis; assembly: GCA_950022295.1. Taxonomy (NCBI): domain Eukaryota; kingdom Viridiplantae; phylum Streptophyta; class Magnoliopsida; order Poales; family Poaceae; genus Bromus; species Bromus sterilis. The sequence goes on from OX465595.1 coordinate 94,062,126, forward strand.
GGTTGGCCCACGAACCGGGACCGAAGAGGTGGGAGGGGTCATTGGTCCCGGTTGATAGGAAGAACCGGGATCGGGCCTCCATATTTTTTTATTTTTTATTTTTTTATTTTTATTTTTATTTTTTTTATTTTTTTTTATTTTTTATCTTTTATTTTTTATTTTCTATTTTTTATTTTTTATTTTTTATTTTTTATTATTTTTTATTTTTATTATTTATTTATTTTTTATTATTTATTATTATGGTTAATCTCAGATCAAATTGACCTTCGTGGTCAAACTTCCCTAAGGGTCACCCATCCTCACACTACTCCAGCCCCAGCACGCTTAACTTCTCAGTTCCATTCAACACCTACCCCAACTCGCTTAACAGACACTTGTTGATATATGTATCATATCAATCATATTAAACATTGTTGATGTCTAGGACCTTGTTGATGTCTATGTTGTGATGAAATTTTAAAAAAAATTGAAACTTCCCGATCGGTTACCTATTATATTTTAAATGTTTTTAAATTATTTTTCTGAAAAAATATATTTCTTTTTAATTTTGAAAACACATTTTTCATTTTCCGAGTGACAAAAATGGGGTTTTTTGTGAAGATTCTACCAAATATTTGATGTAAACTTGAACCACTTTATTTTTGTAAAATACTAGACCATATTTTATTTACAATTGACCAAAGTTTCCATGTAATATGGTTTTTATATACCTCTTCTGAAAAAGACAAATTTCCGCAGATTCAGCTGGAACGGGGTCAAATTTGAACTATATGTGCTTGATAGTTTGCTCTTTATTTTTTGAAAAAATCATTTCTAGATACACAAGTAGTCATTTCATCAGGGATCCACCAAGACTTTTGTAAGATTCCACCCCTATCTATTACCGGTCATGCCCTCCGTTTTGACCACTTTTTGAAATCGACAAAAATAATTCAAAAAAATTGAAAAAAATGTAAAACCTTCGCGTTGCATCCTAATTTATGTCTTAGTAACCATACAAAATAACAAACTTGGAATAAGGCAAATATCTTATAAAAGTATTTTTAAAATGAGCTATCGAGTATGAAGATTCATGACTTTCAAGCCAAATGACCGATGTTACAGCTAGTTTGAAAGGATAGTTTTCCCAAATGATCTCAAATTTTGCACATGTGTGTATATTATACTAGCCAAGAAGTTTGCCAAAGGAAGTTTTTATTTTCTTTGCACGAAAAATCCATTTTCCATTTTCCGAGTGACAAAAATGGGGTTTTTTGTGAAGGATCTACCAAATATTTGATGTCAACTTGAACCACTTTATTTTTGTAAAATATAAGACCATGTGTTATTTACAATTGACCAAAGTTTCCATGTAATATGGTTTTTATATACCTCTTCTCAAAAAGACAAATTTCCGCAGATTCAGTTGGAACGGGGTCAAATTTGAACTACATGTGCTTGATAGTTTGCTCTTTATTTTTTGAAAAAATCATTTCTAGATACACAAGTAGTCATTTCATCAGGGATCCACCAAGACTTTTGTAAGATTCCACCCCTATCTATTACCGGTCATGCCCTCCGTTTTGACCACTTTTTGAAATCGACAAAAATAATTCAAAAAAATAAAAAAAATGTAAAACCTTCGCGTTGCATCCTAATTTATGTCTTAGTAACCATACAAAACAACAAACTTGGAATAAAGCAAATATCTTATAAAAGTCTTTTCAAAATGAGCTATCGAGTATGAAGATTCATGACTTTCAAGCCAAATGACCGATGTTACAGCTAGTTTGAAAGGATAGTTTTCCCAAATGATCTCATATTTTGCACATGTGTGTATATTATACTAGACAACAAGTTTGCCAAAGGAAGTTTTTATTTTCTTTGCACGAAAAATCCATTTTCCATTTTCCGAGTGACAAAAATGGGGTTTTTTGTGAAGGATCTACCAAATATTTGATGTCAACTTTAACCACTTTATTTTTGTAAAATATTAGACCATGTGTTATTTACAATTGACCAAAGTTTCCATGTAATATGGTTTTTATACACCTCTTCTGAAAAAGACAAATTTCCGCAGATTCAGTTGGAACGAGGTCAAATTTAAACTACATGTGCTTGATAGTTTGCTCTTTATTTTTTGAAAAAATCATTTCTAGATACACAAGTAGTCATTTCATCAGGGATCCACCAAGACTTTTGTAAGATTCCACCCCTATCTATTACCGGTCATGCCCTCCGTTTTGACCACTTTTTGAAATCGACAAAAATAATTCAAAAAAAATAAAAAAATTGTAAAACCTTCGCGTTGCATCCTAATTTATGTCTTAGTAACCATACAAAACAACAAACTTGGAATAAAGCAAATATCTTATAAAAGTCTTTTCAAAATGAGCTATCGAGTGTGAAGATTCATGACTTTCAAGCCAAATGACCGATGTTACAGCTAGTTTGAAAGGATAGTTTTCCCAAATGATCTCATATTTTGCACATGTGTGTATATTATACTAGCCAAGAAGTTTGCCAAAGGAAGTTTTTATTTTCTTTGCACGAAAAATCCATTTTCCATTTTCCGAGTGACAAAAATGGGGTTTTTTGTGAAGGATCTACCAAATATTTGATGTCAACTTGAACCACTTTATTTTTGTAAAATATTAGACCATGTGTTATTTACAATTGACCAAAGTTTCCATGTAATATGGTTTTTATACACCTCTTCTGAAAAAGACAAATTTCCGCAGATTCAGCTGGAACGAGGTCAAATTTGAACTACATGTGCTTGATAGTTTGCTCTTTATTTTTTGAAAAAATCATTTCTAGATACACAAGTACTCATTTCATCAGGGATCCACCAAGACTTTTGTAAGATTCCACCCCTATCTATTACCGGTCATGCCCTCCGTTTTGACCACTTTTTGAAATCGACAAAAATAATTCAAAAAAAATAAAAAAATTGTAAAACCTTCGCGTTGCATCCTAATTTATGTCTTAGTAACCATAAAAAACAACAAACTTGGAATAAAGCAAATATCTTATAAAAGTCTTTTCAAAATGAGCTATCGAGTATGAAGATTCATGACTTTCAAGCCAAATGACCGATGTTACAGCTAGTTTGAAAGGATAGTTTTCCCAAATGATCTCATATTTTGCACATGTGTGTATATTATACTAGCCAAGAAGTTTGCCAAAGGAAGTTTTTATTTTCTTTGCACGTAAAATCCATTTTCCATTTTCCGAGTGACAAAAATGGGGTTTTTTGTGAAGGATCTACCAAATATTTGATGTCAACTTGAACCACTTTATTTTTGTAAAATATTAGACCATGTGTTATTTACAATTGACCAAAGTTTCCATGTAATATGGTTTTTATATACCTCTTCTGAAAAAGACAAATTTCCGCAGATTCAGCTGGAACGGGGTCAAATTTGAACTACATGTGCTTGATAGTTTGCTCTTTATTTTTTGAAAAAATCATTTCTAGATACACTAGTATTCATTTCATCAGGGATCCACCAAGACTTTTGTAAGATTCCACCCCTATCTATTACCGGTCATGCCCTCCGTTTTGACCACTTTTTGAAATCGACAAAAATAATTCAAAAAAAATAAAAAAAATGTAAAACCTTCGCGTTGCATCCTAATTTATGTCTTAGTAACCATACAAAACAACAAACTTGGAATAAAGCAAATATCTTATAAAAGTCTTTTCAAAATGAGCTATCGAGTATGAAGATTCATGACTTTCAAGCCAAATGACCGATGTTACAGCTAGTTTGAAAGGATAGTTTTCCCAAATGATCTCATATTTTGCACATGTGTGTATATTATACTAGCCAAGAAGTTTGCCAAAGGAAGTTTTTATTTTCTTTGCACGAAAAATCCATTTTCCATTTTCCGAGTGACAAAAGTAGGGGTTTTTTGTGAAGGATCTACCAAATATTTGATGTCAACTTGAACCACTTTATTTTTGTAAAATATTAGACCATGTGTTATTTAAATGGAGTATATTGCAAATGAATTGCAAATTCAAACTCCAATTTGAATTCAAGTTAGCCAAGTTATAAATGCTATTGTGTCATCAAAGTAATTCATATTGAAATGTGTATGATATACCTCTGATGTGCAATTGAAATGTGTATGATATGCCTCTGATGTGCAATTGAAATGTGGTATGTTGCTATGGTTCAAGTTGCACAAGCATTTGAAATGAATTTGATTTAATTCCAATTAATCCAAATAGCAAATGCTACTGGTCCCATTTTAAATTCAACTCAAACATAGTTCAAAGTTGGATATTTGGATAGATTATTTTCTCCTGATCATTTTTCATATATTATATGTTAAATTTGGAGTTAATATGAATTTTCTATGAATTTTCAAAGTTTCACTTAATTTCTGCCATTTTCCGATTTATTCTTTAATCAGAAAAAATAAAAAAATTGTAAAACCAACGGTCCCGGTTTTTGCGACAAACCGGGACCAATGCCTCGCCAGAGCATTGGTCCCGGTTGTTGACAAAAACCGGGACCATTGTAAAACCAACGGTCCCGGTTTTTGCCACAAATCGGGACCAATGCCTCGCCAGAGCATTGGTCCCGTTTGGTGGAAAAAACCGGGACCGTTTCCCCAGTTGAACCGGGACCAATGCCATATCCAGACGAACCGGGACCGTTGCCCGGCATCGGTCCCAGTTCTGTAATGAACCGGGAGCGATGCCTTTTTTGGGCTGGATGAAAGGGGGGTCTGTCTACTAGTGTGACTTGGTGGGACGACAGGGCAGGCACCGGTGTACTGGTGGTCATGACTGTTGTCGTTGACCGCGGGTCGGTTAAGTCGAGGCAACTATAACGGTTGTCACGCGGGTTAATTAAAATGCTAAATGGTTCGGCGGATGACTTGAGAGGCCCGTTGGTCTGTACGCACTACCTTCACGTGGGATAAGGAGTTATGGGCTCCCCTGCGTCGTAGTTTGTCCGAAAGCTCTTCAGACGTCAGCAGTACCGCGGCCTGCGCCGGGAAGTGGTGTCTTCTTCGTCCGGACGGTGTGTTTTTGGATTTGCTTTCGCTTCACCGGCCAGCCACGCACCGTGCAGGAGCGTGCAAGGGTGAGGGTCCTAGATCCCTTGGCGCATAGGATATAGTCCAGCGGATGGCCTCTCTATTGAGCCTAGGATGGGCTGCGTCGTGTCGGATAGCCTCGGTGGGGCATTCCCTAACAAGGTTCACGCCACCCTGGAGATCCGAGCGTGCAGGCTGAACAGTAGTGCACCCCTGCAGGGAGTTTAATCTATTCGAATAGCCGTGTCCACGGTAACAGGACGCTTTATGCTGAAGATGGATCTTACCACTAGAAACTATTACTATTAAAATGTATGGTTCCGGGTCTTCTTCCTCGCAGGGAGTCGAGAAGGGAACTCGGAGGCATTATTATTATTAATCATTACAACTTATATTATACAATGTTGCAGCAACTTCTGCTTCATTGTTACTTTATTGCTTTATATAAACTGTTGGCTGATTCTTACCTCATGCTGCAAGACTCGTTGGAAGATGCTAGTCTTCAATAGGCCTAGCTTCTTACCCTTATTCTGATTTCTATCTTGCAGTACACTATACACAGCCTCCCCTTTCCTTTGATACAAATGCATAATGCTTAGTAGCGGACGTAAGACTCGCGGGTATACTAGATACTCACCTTCTTTATTTCCTTTACTGTTTTGCCTGATCGGCCGCTGCAGTCGACGTTGGAGCCTTGGAGTCCAGGAGCAGGAGATCCCCGATGCCGACCACCACAACATGAAGATCCCCGATGCCTTCTACGACGTCGAGTTCCCCTTTGACCAGGAGTAGTTGGAGGTTCCCAGGCAGGAGGCCTTGCCTTTTCGATCGAGTGTTGATTTTGTGCTAGCCTTCTTAAGGCAACCTTGTACCCTTGTGTCTGTACTCAGATACTTTTGCTTCCGCTAACTTTGTGCTCTCGAGCTATTATATTCGAGCCCTCGTGGCCCCTGGCTTGTAATATATAGCTTGTATTATTTTATTTATAGAGTTGTGTTGTGATTACCTCACCGTGAGTCCTTGATTTCGGTCGTGTACCCTGCGTGTATGATTACTGTACACGGCTTGATTTTGAGGGCGTCACACCTAATCAAGATGTCTTGGCCCTAATCAAAGTGATTACTGTTGGATTACTGTATTGTGACACCCGGAGTGTTACAATGCAGATGGATTTCGGTCTACTTGTCTTGGCGTACCGCCCAAACTTTTGAGCCTATTCCTTTCTTCATAGCATAATTAGCATTGGTTTGCGCACATAATCCTGTCAATTTCCCAGCTGTAATTTGTTTACCTCGCATGGCTATTTTATCGTATTTTGGGAGAGAGACATCACTAGTGAACATCATAGGACCTCGGTCCATATTTCCAATACTGTTTACACCCTCTATCAATTTACTGCTTTATTTATTTTTTCGTTGCTATCACTATCATTATTATCCCGTACGTTTTATCCTTTGTAAACAACAAGGCCGGAGGAATTGACAACTCCTCTGTACTCGTTGGGAAGCATAGTTATTTTCTGTGTGTGCAGGTCCAGGTCAAGGAAGCAACTTTTGTCTTAAAAACGGTGCCATTGTTTCCTTGCCACCTACTTGTCGATCTTGGATTCCTATTGGTTCGACACTTAAACCTTAGCATCTTTGCTAAGGGAAATTGCCTCTACGCTAAATCTCAAACTTCCACTTTGGATAAACCAACGAGGGGCGAGAAGTAAACTCTCATGACATCAGCTGTCGCCGGGTAGGGTTGGGGAAGGGGCGGCGCACGGGGTCGACCCAGATTGGAATCGGTGGTCGAAGAAATCAGGATGTGGGAAGTGGCGCCGTGAGGGGAAATTATCCCGGTGAGATTATATGGGCTGGAAAAAATTAAGTACGCATGAAGGTTTGGCGGTAAATAAAATATTCTGTGAGCTCCAAATTTAATTAGACCGGAAAAAAATTGGTGCCCCTAATCCAACCATATATAGATAAATATTAACTGTATATATTTTTATTTTTGAATTATTGTTTTTGTTGCAACCGGCGTGGACCGGTGCTTCAACAAACATCATCGAAAGCTACGAATTTCCCCAGGTGGTGACGTGACCGTGTGCGGCGCCAACGCCGGAACTGTCGCGCACCAATATCGGGATCGCGCCAACGCTGGAACACCCGCGTCGAGCTGTAACTGGCTATCACTCATGCTAGAATCGTTGCCTCGAGATGATACAATGGTGTTACAACCGCTGTCAGGCCAGAAGCTAGGACTCGGAGTCAACAATGTTGAAACCATTTGGGATGGGTGCCATGGCGAGTTCGGCGTCCCAATCCAACATTCACGCATGAAATCGTTGTGTTCAACACTCACACGTGAGATAGATCCATGAGGTGGCGATGCCACTGCAAGAGGTGGCGAGCCGCCTTGCACATATGAGTGGATCGACATCACTCGTTGTCGCTCTCTCCCCATGCGTAGTGGATGTGATGGTACTCTAAACCTCACATATCTCGAAGTTTGGATCGAGGCACCGAGGTCCCTCCTACCTCACTCTCCCCTCAACCCCCACCCTACACACATATCATCATCATCATCGAAGAGGCAAGCGGAGGAGGTGATGCGGACGATGTCGTTTATCTAGGGAGGATGTGCGGTATGATTAAGGTAAAACAACTGACAAGATATTACAGAGGAGAATATCGCATAAAAGATTATTATATAGGAATGATTAAGTTTACAATAATAAAACAATATTCTCTTTCAATTCATATGTTGGTGTAGTTACCCGGACCATGTGTTCAAATTTATCTAATTTTAAACAAAGTTTTTACAAGTTTAAGAAAAGAATAGAGTCGCGTGCTTAAAGTCTCATAAATCCTCTGTAAGTTAATTAAAACTACATATTAATTTTTAAAAACTAATTATACAAAGAAGAAATAGAGCGCTTCGTAAACGTCTCAAGAAGCATCTTTAGATCGCTAGGGTTCATGGGCATAGAGACGACTACAAATAGCGTCTCATAAAAAGCGTTCATACGTGATGTTTTTGTTGTAGTGGCTATAAAGAAAGGAAGAGGATCAAAAGCATGGGCGGTACGCCAAGACAAGTAGACCGGAATCCATCTGCATCTAACTACTAATCATCCACCTTGAGATATCTATTCAGAACATGTCGCTGGTATTAAGTTGCGAATCTCACCCAAAGTGTAAACTCAAAGCAACAGATAACTACATTAAAGAACTTGCCGTAAAGTAAACAATCCTTGCACCCCGCAAGTACAAGCATCGTTGTTTTCTCCCTTGTGGCAACAGCACATCCCCTAGACACATGTTTCGGTCACTCAAGCTAGTCATCAGGGGGCATGAACCCACAATCATGCATAACGCTCCCTCTTGGAGTCACTACCTACTACTTGGCCAAAGCAATAAACAGCAACGGAGAACATGCAAGAATTACTCAAGAACATAAATATAAAAGAGGAGAATCAAATATATTACTCAATCACAATCTAAACATAGTCTCATAACCCATCATATCCCAGCAAACTCAACATAGCAACAGCAGAAAGATTACATATGTGCCTCGATCATGTAGGGCAGCTCACGAGGTCTAAACCATGAAGAAAAAAGAGGGGAGGAGAACATCACATAGCTACTGATCGTGGATCCATGGTACAAGGTGGACTACTCACGGTTCATCCGGGAAGCATCCATGGTGGTGGAGGAGCTCCCGGAGGTGGTTCCACCCTCCGGCAGGGTGCCGGCAAGACGGCTCCTGGTGCTCCCGATATTGGAAGCGCGGCGGCGGAACAGAGGAGAGATAGCGAAAAAGGGTTCTATCCTCGAGGGTGTCGCGACGAGAGGGATATATAGGCGAAGGGGGGAAACCAGAGGTGGACCAGGGGCCCTAGGCGCCCCCCTGGCGCGGCCTAGGGGGTGGCCGCGCCAGGTGGCCGCCTGGGCCACCACTGGCTCCCCTCTGGCCCCACTTGGGCTCTTCCCTAAGCTTCATGTGCGCTGATTTTTCCTATATTTTTCCCAGAATTTTTCTGGCACTTTAAGTAATGGGAAAACCTGAAATAAAAAAACAACAAAAAACAGGAACTGGCACTTGTCCAAATATGATCAAAAGTGAATGGAAGTGCATCAATATCATAGCAATATCACACAAAAGATGCATGGAGCAAGCAGAAATTATAGATACGGTTTGGACGTATCGGTGTGCGACATTTTGTTATACGGTTATATGTAAGAACTTGTATTATTAGGGTTATATGTAAGAACGTATATCCCTTCTCCTTATTTATCTAACTTATGTGTGTTATATCTCGTTATTCACTGTTTTTATAAAGTTTGGATTGCTTACCATGAGTACCACATGGTATCTCATTATTCATTGTTATATGCATGCTAATCCAAAGGAACCAGCCTGATGCAAACGGGTGCATCTCATGCCCATGCAAATGCATGGACAGCTTGTACAAGTCACGGTCGTGCTTATCTAATGAATAAAGAAAACTACCAGAAATACTAACGTGACATGACGACGAGATTAGATTGTCACATTATATTAATGCATTTGTTAGTCCCAAGTTTAGACACGGCTAATTTATGTGGGGAAAACTAACCAAACTAACTAAAAATGATGTGTTTTGGGATGCCTTCTAAACTTAAGTGTATAGAGGCAATGCTATCTCATGCCCATGGAGGTAACCTCGTACACTTGCGACGACGCCAAGCTTTGAAATGTTACATTGTATATAGAGGCAGCGTTTCAGCCTTAGAGGCAGCGTTAGAGCATCTCTAGTGGCTTGTTTATACCATTGTCTATGCCAAATATAGACTACCAATGAGCAAAATATCTCTCCAGTGGCTAGTCTATCCGGTGGTCTAAACAATAGACAACCTGGAAATTGATAACTGCTCTATGTATATTTGCATATTTGTTGCCTAAAAAAGAATATAGACTACCAAATTTAGACAATCCACTAAGAATGGTAGTTGTCTAAATAATAATCTTTTTACACCATTGTATATGTGAAGATATAAACTACCAAATTTAGACAAGCCACTGGAGATGCTCTTCGAGCCTACGTTTTGTTTGAGGATCAAAATGCATGGCATGGCATGGTTCCATTCTTGAATCATGGGTTGGTTCCATTCTTGTGTTCGGTTGGAGAGAACAAGAATTACATGGGTTGGTTCCATCCATTTGTTTGGTTAGAGGTGGAATGACAAAACCAGCCTCTAAGGTGGAACCTAGAAAATATTAAATATATTTAATCAACACCATATTATCCAACCAACCATCCATCTCTTATACTTTAATATGGCTTTCTAAGGCTGACAAGTGGGACCAGATTTATTATCTAGATGTTAGTCTTTCTAGTGTAAGAGGCAGCTCGTGCAATGTATAGAGGTTGCCTCCAAGAGGAAAGAGAGGCAAGAACAATATTTTATATGTCATCCTGGTGGCAAGAACAATATTTTATATTGTGATGAACTACATGCTCAGTGTTGGCAAGAAAAATATTTTATACATTGTGAGGTTTTCATCCAATCTTAGAGGCAGGTACATGTGGCCAGCGTTAGAGGCAATGCTATTTCCACACATTGGAGGTGCTCTAATGAGAGATTACCATCAAGTAAAAAAATCCTAGAGCAAGTATTCCTAAAGCTATCAGATTAGATTGCTTCTTCAATCCAATCAGCTGCCTCAAGTTCTTGTTCATCTTCTTCAACTCCCCCTTCATTTCCGCATCCCCCGCCGTCGAAGCAGCACTTTGGGGCAAATTCTCCACAGTCAACGGTTGATGCTCGCGGGTTACATCCTCCCTCGAATCCATCAAGCCCAAACCTTGAAGCCTTTGGATGTATGCATCCATCCACTCGAAATGGTTGCATTTCTTCACGATCTGAAAACGAAATAATGAACACTAAATCCCAAATTTGACAGAAATGAAATTAGAGAAAAAGGATGTGAGAAGAACTCAGGTCTAACCTTCCCCTCCGGCCTTCTCTCGCATTTGATGAACTCGCACCCATATTTCCCATTCTTGTGCTCCTTTGGAGTCAATCGCTTCAGTGGCGCAGTGTGTGGGCAGTCAGGGCATGGAGTCGTCGGCATTGCACCATACACCGGCCACGTGGGATTGGGGGCTGACGAGAAGCTCGACATATCGCCGGAGAGAAGAAGCAGAGGAAGGTAGGTTGCTCTGTCGAGGAAGAAGCAGAGGAAGGGAGGTTGCTCTGTCGAAGAAGAAGCAGATGGGAAAGCAATTGGGCGAGCAAGGACTGCTCTGTAGCCAATCAGGATAGAGAACCATCATCACGCGGATCGCCCGTGGAACTCCATCTAGAAGGCCATATCGGACGGGTGGAGTTTGGCGCTAGGGTATGATCCAACGGTTGGGACCATTCTGCGGGGTTATGAGGCAGTCAACGATTGCTAACAGATTTCAAATGACCATAACTAAATAAATAAAAGCACAAAAATAAAATTCCAGCGTAGTTTGTCCGTTTATGTGACATAGTTATCAAAAAAATATAAATTTTCTATAGGGAATTTTTTTGAAAAAAAACATTTTTTGAAGTGAGTTGTCGAAATCTTGTTCAAATGAACATAAATAATTCAAAAAAATAAAAAAAATATACAATTCTTGCGCACATTGTCGTCATATGTGACAAGGTTATGAGAAAAAATATAAGCTTGGTGTAGGTCATTTCCATGAGAAAAAGCTTCATACAAATCAGCTATCACGAATGAAGTTGTTCAGAGTTCATAGGAGAGTGAGAGAGGGTTTAGGTTTCGATAAAATTCAAAAAAATCAAAAAAAATCACCAAAGCTTCATTTGGGAGTGAATAAGAAGGATCTGAACTTAATTTTTCAGTTTCATATCTAAAACGTGTTATTTGACGGTTTTGAATTAAAAGCATTATTTTTCAAAAAAAGTAGTAATATGAATATTAATTCAATAAATAGTGAGACTTCTTTTTTACCCTATATATATGGAACAAGTGTTAATAAAAAAATATGCATCATTTGGAGAAGGTCGAAAAAAACTAGATTACAATTAGGCCTATGTACCCTAGGTTTTGAGCTCGTTTTTAGCCCATTTCTCCATTTCTCATTCAGATTGATCACCTTGAAATATTGGATTTCAAATGTTCGATCAAATACATAGCAAAGAGCAATGGACCTCATATGTTGGTTCAACTTCAACTTCGGCTCAAATTCAAATTTTGGCTCAAATTCAAATTTCGATGCAAATTTTAATTCTGACTCAAATACTCCCTTATTACACAAGATAAGTTTTAAAAATAGCTCAAATTGACAACACAAACCTCTTAATATAAATCTACCAAGTTTTAAGCCATTGACTCGCCCTCAAAGTTCAAATTCAAATTTTTTGACTTGCTCCTTGTGTTCGCAGCTGGCTTCACAGCCTTGCTCCTGGTTTCCCTTGTTGAGATGCTCTTTCCATTCAGACTCTTGATTCTTTTGATCTTTACTTGGGGTTTTGGCTTCACGACCTTGCTCCTGGTTTCCTTTTGAAACTTTTCGTCTGTGGGTTCAGTAATCTTTAAAGGATCAACTGGAACAATTACCCCCTCCTCTTCCTCTCTTATAGCTTCAAAACCATCAAAGGCCATGGCTTCAAATTCTTCAGTTTCTTCATCTATAGGCCTTTTCTCCCTAGAGCTGGTAAATGAAATTATAAGTCATACATAGAAAAGAGAACAAATGCAAATAAAAGGGTAGCTGCATTCTACAAATGCAAACACATACCAAGGTGTTGGGACTGCTTCATTTGCTTCAATCTGAAGTGTGGCTGCATTCTCCTCTGCATCTTCAATCTCCAGTGTAGTTGCATTCCCCTCTGCATCTTCAATCTCCATTGCTGCTACATTCCCCTCTGCATCTTCAATCTCCATACTTGTTGCATTCTCCTCTGCATTGGCTGTTGTCCATCTTTCCTCCTCTCCAAATGATGCCTCCACTGGATTGGTACAAAGCCTAGCAATATGTCCCAGAACTCCACATTTTCTGCAAGCACGCCTTTTCGGTAGACTACCCTCCACACCTGTTCTGAACCTGTTTTTCTTTGGTCTTCCTGGTGGTCTAGTCATTAGAGGAGAGTGGAATTTGAACCCTGGATCTACTATGTTCCATTGATCTTTTCCAAAGAGTGTATGCACATTGTCAGCATAAGTAGCCATAAATTTGGCAACAGAGAAATACTCCGAGCAATATTGATTAACTTCACCATCTGCACCCCCTACAACAGTCATCAGATGTAGGGCATGAATGCATGGCTTCCCACGGATCTTCCATTGCCTACAACTACATTCTCTAGCAGTTAGGTTCATAGGATACCTCCATACCCTATTTTTACTATCAGTATAGGTTACCTCACCCTCATATGTACTAGATCGAATGCAGTTCCTCTTCTTTTCTCTTGCCTTCAAATGCAATTCCTTAATAAGTGATGGGAGCATTTGGTGACCAACATGTTGTGTTTCTGCAATTCTGTTGCAAAGAGCCATCTTTATCATGATCATCTGCCTCATCTTGTCAAATGCTTGCCACAACAAAATCCCTTACACTGACTTGAACTTTGAATTGAAGCATTATGCAAGGTTATTGGTCACATAATCTACTTTGCAGATTTCTTTGAATTTGCTTCTTGACCACAACTTGCCATGATGTGCATCCATGTACTGCTTCACAAGAGGATTTTCAGTATAGAACACTCTCAAATGGTGTTCATGCTTACTTTTGATGCATGTGTATGATGCTGGCCATAAGTTCTCATCATAAACTTTACCTTTGAACTTATTTTCGAAATTATGAGCTAGGTGTCGCATGCATTCCCTATGCTCCACTCCAGGGAATACAATTTCTACTGCACTCTCTAAACCCTTGCAAGCATCTGTGTGTATAGCTAAACCTGGGGGTATTCCTATAATGTTGCAAAACTGTTGCAGAAATCAGACTCAACTTTCCTTAGACTCTTCCTACACCACACCAAATGCAACTGGGAATAGCCAGTTGTTTCCATCAACTGCAGAAGCTACTACTAGTTGTCCTCTCCATCTTCCAGTCAAATGTGTAGCATCTACAGACAAATAGGGCTTGCAACCATCTAGAAACCCCTGCCAACAAGCCTTGAAACAAACAAAAGCCCTTCTGAAGCACACCTCAAATGACTTCCCTTTTATTTTGAATGGAACTGTATGCTTGTCAATCTCTACAACACTCCCAGTACTAGCCATCTCCACTTCGATCAGCTTTGAAAGTGTAAAGCAGCTGAAAACTGTCATTCCATTGACCATTAATTCTGTCAAGAGCCCTTTCCCTAGCATTGAAAATTCTCTTGTAAGGAATTTCTATCTTGTACTTCTCAAAAAGCTTCCCATGGAGTGTTGTTGGACCAAGTCCAGGTTTTCCCCTCAGTCAATCCAATATCGCATCTGCCACCCACCTAGTTTTTGCTAGCTTGGTTTTGGCCTTCCCTCCTCCCCCTCCAGGTGGACACGTGTGCTTGTGTGGGTTTTTCTTTAACTGAAAAAAAAAGTGTCAAAAATAATTAAGAAACATTACTCAATGATCTGAATCTAAATTACTCACTAAACTTGGATTACCTGAATCAATTTTCTCTTTAACATACGAGATGCATGCAAATTCCACCTACACCTATCATATGGACAAAAAACTGTGAACCTTACTGGCTCACTCCTTTTAATCTTGTAGGTGTTTTCATTTAGAATGCACCATGTTGTCACTGCATTCCGATAGTCCACCATGGATTGGAAAATGCTGCCTTCAGTAAGCTCAGGTGCTTCCCTATTCCACTCAATTGTTGGCATGTCCTCACCATTGTATTCATTTTCGATTAAGTTGTCCATGTTCTCATCCTTCTCTTCATCGTCAGTGTCATCAAACCTAGCTCGGCTAATGGGCTCCTCCGGATATTCATCATCCACTACTTTATGACTGGCTATATCTACCAGTTCAGGGTACATCATCTCGTCTTCATCATCATTTTTAGGCACTTCCTCGTCAGGTTCTGGATCTTCCTCTACACCAACTGCAGAAGGTACACGCGAAGCAGCAGCTGAATCTGCAATAGAATTAGCAGCAGGCATGTTGTGGATCCATGAACCACTTGCTTTACTTGGTGTCGACCTACAAGGAGTGCCGGGGTGCTTACTATTAGCAGAGACAGATGATGTCCGTTCCGCGTGTGGCTGAAGCACATCGATTTGGAGTTTACCGAATCGGCTGCCAGCAATCGCAGTAAAAAGCAATGCCATATGATCGTCGCAAGTTAGTGGGAGAAATCTTTGCTCGTCACTGTTGAAGTAATTCAGTTCAACGTCATCGGGATCACTCCAGGGATAGGTGTTTCGGAGCGTAGCTCGCAAATCATTGAAAGAAATGCTCGTTTCTACCACTTTGGGATAGAAAAATGTAGATATCTTATGTGGTTTAGTACCACGCAACACACTAGTTTTCATTCTAATCGCCAGCCGGAAAGCCAGCACAGGATCAATCCTATTTTGGTCAAACAAAGGCTGCAGTTAGGCCGGGTACAATAGAGCAAAATTCGAACGATTTAAGCTAACAGAAATCAAATACGGCCTATAACACGAGTTAGAACGTCAATTCGAGGGGAAACGATGCTTACCCAGGTGTAATCCATGAATTATCTGTCGCGGATTTGACCCAATCCTCTCCACGGTCGAGGGCCTTCCGGGCGTCCTCGCCCAGCATCGCTACGTAATCCCAGCGTGGGAGGTGGGCTATATGTGGTGGAGACGCGACGAGTCAGTGACGAACAGAATATAGGCATAGGGTGGAGGAAACAACGGCGGCGGACGCAGCACGACGCCGGTGGAGGGGGCGGGGCGGTGCGTTGCGGTGCGGTACGGAGTATCTCGATCTGTTTTTGAATCAAACAAGCTGTCCTATACATGTCTCCTAGCGGTCCCACACGTCAGTAAGCAACGGACAGATAAGGACTCGGCCCCACTCGTCAGCAATTAACGGTCAATGCACGGTCAAGACGACAAACGTCCGCTTTGAGCATTTGTGAGAGTTTCAGCTAAGGAAGTGGGGAAAAGTGAGCAAAAGTTTGGAGCATGGGGAAAACTGAGCACAACTAAGGAACCAGGGGCACAGGAGTAATAATCCCTTTATCTTTTTATAGTGGGCCCAGTCAGCTCCAAAATAAACTAACCTATGACAGACCAATGACATTTGATACAGTCTTTTAACAACCACCATTAGTCTCAATAGCCACATTGCCATAATACCAAAACACCATTTAGGGATAAATGCACTTTCACTAGTGCAGTACATTGAATCTATATGCAATATCAACAAGGAATGGCTCTTAGACATGATCAGTTTGCAAAATGATGTCGAGCATATCATGGTCTTATTCACATTGTGGCGCTCTTGGCATGTTCGCAATGAAATCTTCCAACAAGATCCCTCCATCGATGGATATGTACAGAAGTTTCCTTTGTAGCTACCTTGATTCTATGCTGACCATCAATCAAAAGAAAAATATTGATTCTCTGAAAGAAGTGGTTCCTTCGAATGATCCTGTTGAACCACCACATGTGATAACAATGAAATCTAATGTGTGTATTTTTGAAAATATTAGCAACTTAGCATATGATTTAATCCATGACGTAGGTAAATAATTCAGGAACATAATAACAAGTGTTAA
Source organism: Bromus sterilis (assembly GCA_950022295.1). NCBI lineage: Eukaryota > Viridiplantae > Streptophyta > Magnoliopsida > Poales > Poaceae > Bromus > Bromus sterilis. Next base: position 94,078,883 of record OX465595.1, read on the forward strand.
AAACTCATGTGATCTACAATCATAGTAGACAGAGAGAACACATCTACAATGAACACTAGGAACACAAACTATAGCATGATCCTAAACAAGGAGGAAAAAAATACGTACGATGCAGCGGGAACAGAACCGATGGCGTTGACATTGTTTTCTCCCATGTCAATGATGAAGAGGCTGCCAACGTTAGGGAAGTAGTCGCTGCCAGCAGTCGCGCGAATGTTCTCCCCAAAAACCTGATCTCCCCTCTTCAGTACAGGATCGCTAGAAAAAGAAATGGAGAAGGCTTGAACGGTGACGCAATGATCTGAAACAAGGTGGAACCATATAGCATATATTTCCAGGGTAGACGTGGTGATGTTTATATAGGCGCAGTGGGCGGTTAAGACGCCAAGACATGTGAGTAATGCCCACGAAAACAACTAAGTAATGAACCATCCACAATTCATTCAAAGGAATCAGAAACGATTGATAAATTAACTCGCTCGTTAATTATAATTAATGATTCATTATTTTTTCACGAGCTGCAAAAATATAAACAACATGCATAGCTTTCTCCTCGCCTTAGTTCATTATCGAAACCCGATGCGGCGCACGCACGCATCGTTTTGCGAGGCAAGCGAGGAGGAGCGTCATGCGTGTAACAATCATCTTCTCATGCTCTTTCCAATTGTAGAAGAGCTCGCCTTATAAAATGGTGTGCAACTCACTCCACCAGTATGGTACTAAACTTAGTCTCATCACTTACCGTGCATGAATGAGCCATGAGAATTTTAGATTTTACATTAGGCTTTGGGCCAAAGGCCTACTAATAAATACAAGTAAAAACCCAACATTTACATGGTCTCCTCCACCTTTTGGCTGGGTGAAACTTAATACTGGTGCCTAGACAATTAGGGTGGATCTAGTGATGGTATGATTCTCAGTAACAATTTGGTGAACATTATTTATTCATTATGCGGTGAGGTACTTAAATGTAGTGATGCCCTGGAACATAGTTATGTGCTTGCATGGAAGGTTTACCTATTTCAATTCAAAGATTTGACATTTTCATCATAATGAAAATGGATTCTCTGTCACCGGTAAATATGATCAACAACAAGTATACTGATAGATATGACTTTGCTTCTAATATTTGTTCGAGAGATCAAGCATCTAGTGACTCTCCATATAGCTAGTATTCCCTCAAAATAAGTAAAATAAATGTTTCAAGTTCCTCAAAATAAATGCTTCAACTGTAGTACAACTTTATACTATTTATAGTTAAAGCTGAAACCCTTATTTTGAAACGGGAAAAGTATTACTTATATTTCTCGTAGCCAAAATATCCCTTTCCCTCCTCCCCCCCTCTCTCTCTCTCTATCTATCTATATCTATCTATCTATCTCTCTCTCTTCATTACATTTTTTAGGGGAACATTCTTCATTACATATAAGCAAACGGGCTAAGCTCCTAAACTGTGTAGGTTGGTGGATCTGGGCTTCAATGGAGTACTGCACAAATATGAGAATAAGAGAAGCGGAAGAGGAAATGTGAAGGTCAGATTGGAGCGCCGTAGCCACCAATGACTGGATAAATATGTTTGCTCACTGCTCGGTACCACATATTGTCTCCCCATGCTACGACCTTGTGTTATTATTGTTGAAGGCAGATCCGGATGCGGAAAGTATCAGGAAAAGAATCGGCAGTATGAAATACTATGGGAAAGGTACAGTACCTTGCCTGAAGCAATTTCGAAGGCTTGGGAGGAGGTAGGCAACATTGGGAATCTTGAATAGCTAGACAATGCATTGAAAAGTACAACGTTTGCACTATCTGGCTGGAGTAAGAAAGGATACGACAATGTCAGGAAGGAGCTTAGTTAGATCTCGCTGTTGTTTAGAACTTATGAACATGAACGCTGACCGCATGGAGATAAGAGCTCTCACAAATATGATGAATGAATTATTGTATCAAGAAGAAATGTTGTGGTTGCAAAGGTCAAGAACTAGCTGGCTCAAGGAGGGAGACTGTAACACAAAATATTTTTAAAGCAAAGCGCTTTGGAGAGCTCGGAAAAAAAACATACGAAAGTTGGTTGATGAGTACGGTATTGAGCATGTGGATCCGGTGCAGATGGGGAGGTTGGCCAATGAGTACTTCAAAAATATGTTTATGCAGCTCTGAATGCGGCTACCCTTGTTGATTTATTTAAGGCAGTCATCATAGAAGTAGACAATGCTCGTCTTTATTTACCTTTTAGTGATAAGGAAATATCCGATGCCAATTGGGATGTGCTTAAGGAATGTGTTTTTAATGCTGCTAGGAGTGATACGTCCAAAACGTATCTATAATTTCTCCTTGATCCATGCCTTTTTTGTGTGATATTGCTATGATATTGATGAACTTCCATACACTTTTGATTATATTTGTACGAACTTATTAACTCAGTGCACCCCAGTGTCAATTCCTGTTTTCTGCTGTTTTTCTATTTCAGGTTTCCCCCATATTAAAAGTGTCCAAAAAATTCGGGGAAAATCCAATAAAAAATCAGCGTGCAGGAAACTTCGGGAATCACCGAGGGGGGGGCCAGAGGGGACCCACCAGGGCCCCAGGCGCCCTCCCGGCGCGCCCTAGGGTGGGGCCGCGCCAGGGGGCCGCCTGGACCCCTGGTGCCCCCCTGGCTGCCCCCTTCGCCTATTTATTCCCCGTGACGCAAAAACCCCGAAACGGAACCCTTTTTCGCGATCTCTCCTCTGTTCCGCCGCCGCCGCACTTCCAAGATCTTGAGCACCAGAAGACCTCTTCCCGGCACCCTGCCGGAGGGAGTAACCACCTCCGGGAGCTTCTCCACCACCATGGATGCTTCCTGGATGAACCGTGAGTAGTCCACCTTGGACCATGGGTCTATGATCAGTAGCTATGTGATGTTCTCCTGCCTCTTTGTTCTTCATGGATTCGACCTCGTGAGCTGCCCTACATGATCGAGGCACTTACGTAATATTTCTGTTGTTGCTATGCTGAGTTTGTTGGGATCCGATGGATTATGAGATTATGTTCAGATTGTGTTTGAGTAATATATTAGATTCTCCTCTTTTATATTTATGTTCTTGAGTAATTCTTTCATGTTCTCCGTTGCTGTTTATTGCTTTGTCCAAGTAGTAGGTAGTGTCTCCAAGAGGGGGCGTTATGCATGATTGTGGGTTCATGCCCCCTGATGACTAGCTTGAGTGACAGAAACATGAGTCTAGGGGATGTGTTGTTGCCACAAGGGGAAAACAACGGTGCTTGTACTTGCGGGTGCAAGGATTGTTTACTTTACGCAAAGTTCTTTAATGCAGTTGTCTGTTGCTTTGAGTTTACACTTTGGGTGGGATTCGCAACTTAATACCAGCGAGATGTTCTGGATAGATATCTCACGGTGGATGATTAGTAGGTAGATGCAGATGGATTTCGGTCTACTTGTCTTGGCGTACCGCCCAAGCTTTTGAGCCTCTTCCTTTCTTCATAGCATAATTAGCATTGGTTTGCGCACATAATCCTGTCAATTTCCCAGCTGTAATTTGTTTACCTCGCATGGCTATTTTATCGTATTTTGGGAGAGAGACATCACTAGTGAACATCATAGGACCTCGGTCCATATTTCCAATACTGTTTACACCCTCTATCAATTTACTGCTTTATTTATTTTTTCGTTGCTATCACTATCATTATTATCCCGTACGTTTTATCCTTTGTAAACAACAAGGCCGGAGGAATTGACAACTCCTCTGTACTCATTGGGAAGAATAGTTATTTGTTGTGTGTGCAGGTCCAGGTCAAGGAAGCAACTTTTGTCTTAAAAACGGTGCCATTGTTTCCTTGCCACCTACTTGTCGATCTTGGAGTCCTAATTGTTCGACACTCAAACCTTAGCAACTTCGCTAACGGAAATTGCCGTTATGCTACATCTCAACCTTCCACTTGGTTAAACCAACGAGGGGCGAGAAGTAAACTCTCGTGACATCAAAGCAATTTCTTGCGCCGTTGCCGGGGACTCCGCTCTTCAAGATAGGGGACTTGCACACTATCTTTTATCTTTGCTTTTTAGTCTTGTTTGTTTACCTTTTAGTTTTTGCTTTAGTGTCCTTTATCAAAAATCAAAAAAATAGTTATCTTGCTTGCTGCTACTATGGGTTCCTCTGAGAACACAAAGTTCTGTGACTTTACTAGTCACAACAACAATGACTTTATCTGCACTCCTATTGCTACACCTGCTACTGCAGCACCTTCTTATGAGATTAAACCTGCTTTGCTGAACCTTGTTATGAAAGATCAATTCTCCGGTGCTAGAGATGATGCTGCTTTGCATTTAAATAATTTTATTGAGCTTTGTGATATGCAAAAGTACAAAGAAGTAGATGGTGATATTGTTAAGCTTAAGATTTTTCCTTTCTCCTTGAGAGATGAAGCTAAAATCTGGCTTTAATCCTTGCCTAAGAATAGCATAGACTCTTGGGATAAATGCAAGGATGCTTTTATTGGGAATATTATCCCCCTGCTAATATTATCCAATTGAGGAGATTTATTATTAATTTTAAACAATTGGATAATGAACACGTTGCCCAAGCTTGGGAACTCATGAAATCTCTTGTTAAGAATTGCCCTACGCATGGTTTGACTACTTGGATGGTTATCCAAACTTTTTATGCAGGCTTGAACTTTACCTCGCGGAACTTGCTAGATTCGGCCGCGGGAGGAACCTTTATGTCAACTACACTTGGTGCTGCCACAAAACTTCTCGATGGGATGATGACCAACTATTCCCAATGGCACACCGAAAGAGTTCCAACAGGTAGGAAGGTAAACTCTGTCGAGGAAATCTCCTCCCTAATTGAAAAAGTTGACTTGATTATGTCTCTACTTACCAAGCAATCTCCTATTGATCCTCAAGATGTTCCTTTAAATTCTTTGATTTCTCAAGATCAAGTAGATGTGAACTTTATCTCTAGAAACAACTTCAAAAAACAATGCTTATAGGAGTAACTTTGGTAGCAATCCTAGACCGTTCCCCTCCAACAACTATGGGAACAACAACACTTATCCTAGCACAAAAAACTCCACTTCTGAATTAGAGAGTATGCTTAAAGACTTTATCACCACCCAAAAAGCCTTCAACAAGAGTGTAGAGGAAAAACTAGACAAATTAGATAACCTCTCGTCGAAGGTAGACAATTTATCCCATGAAGTAGAATTGCTTAAAATTAGAACTTCTCCTCTTGAGGAGAGGAAGGCCACTCCTATGAATGTTATCCAAGTGCAAATTAATGAAAACATTAGGATGATGCCTAAACTTAAAGAGAGATGGGCTAGAGAAAAGGAGGAAGAAGATAGAATTAAGAGCCTCCCTACACACCATATTGTTGCTACTATCCAAGTGGTTGAGGATATCCAAACTATTAGCACCCAATGCACCCCTAGTCCCATAGGACCTATTAATGGTGATGCTATGACCTCGACCGTAGAAGAAGAAATTCCTATGACTATAGAAGCTACCAAACAAGTGAGCCTGAAGGACACCACTACTACTTTACTTGATAGTACTGACCTTGATTTTGAAAATTGCACCCTTTTTGAAGTTATTCGTTTCCTTCACAAGATGTCTAGAGACCCCCACACTAGCACACTTAATCTTGCCTTCACGGAGCATATCACTAATGCTCTCATCAAAGAAAGGGAGGAGAAGCTTAGGGTAGAAGCCTCCATACCTAGATCTCTAGAAGATGGTTGGGATCCTATGATTAAGATTAAGTTGAATAACTTTTCTTGCTATGCTTTATGTGATGTTGGAGCTAGTACCTCTATTATGCCCAAAAGAATGTATGATATATTTGAATTGAAACCTTTTGATCCTTGTTATTTTGGTGTTCGTCTTGTCGACTCTTCCGTAAAGAAACCTTTGGGGAAGATCGACGATGTTCTTATCATTGTCAATGACAATTATGTTCCCATTGATCTTACTATTATGGACATTGAAAGTGAACCTTCTTGTCCAATTATTTTGGGACGTCCTTTTCTTCGCACCGTGGGTGCTATTATTGGTATGAAAGAAGGGATTATAAAATTCCAATTCCCTCTCAAGAAACGGATGGAACACTTCCCTAGGAAAAATATTAAGTTGCCTTTTGAGTCCGTCAGACAGGCTAGTTATTTTCTTTAAAAGACTTGATCTAGTTGCATTAAGCCTAGCTAATGGCTTTAAAGAAGCGCTTTCGAGAGGCAGCCCGCAACGAATTTAGCATTTCCTTTTTGTCTTTCTTCTGTTTTTAGTGGTCTTGATGATTGTTACTACTGTAGCAACATCATTGTATCTTTACTTTTCAAGCTTTGTGCCTTTTATAGCCTCATATGACAAGGGAAGTGGAAGTTGTGACATGCTGTCCAGAAAACAGATTCTGTCCTCGTGACTAGAATAATCATGAAAAAATCCCAGTTCATCTTTTTGAGATGAATTTTTTACAAAGCATGCTCTATACAATTACGGAACTTTCGTATGTTTTGAGTTTTTTGATTTGAGTTGCGGAAGTATCCCCAAAAAATTCTTTACTACCTGCTGGTCTGTTTTTCACAGATTCTGTCATGTTTTGCCTTTTCTTCGTTTTGCAAACTTTAAGCTTGCTTTTTATTTGCAAAAACTTTTTTGCAATCTTGAGAAACAGTAGCTCTTCAATAATATCTTTATTTCCAGAAGAAAAAAATATTTTATTATGGGTACTAACCTCGCTAATCAGATTATAATGAGCTATGTATGAAGGGATTTTTCAAGTGTGCGAGGGAAGATGATGAAAGAAGATTCAGAAGTATCAAACGCTCAAGATTGGAGATGCCCCCATGCACCCCCAAGACATATTCAAGGAGACTCAAGCGTCTAAGATTGGGTATTCCCCCGTGCATCCCCTTCTTCATCAACAATTATCAGTTTGTCTCTCGTTTCACTATATTTTTATCACTTCATGCATTATGTGCTATGCTTGGAGCGTCTCGGTCTTAGGTTTTATATTTAGTTTTCTTTAGCTTTTCTTTCTGTTCATAACAAGTTAGACCCCATCTTACTTTGTGTGGGAGAGAAACACACTCCACTTCCAAATCTAGAACACAACATAGGACTTTTCATGCTTATCTTTGCTGTGTGTGTTCTTTATCTTTTCATAGCTACTGTCATGTTTTGCTCTTAGTTTTCATGTTTATTTTTTCAAAGAGCTTTTGTTTCGTTTGTTGATAGAACTATCTTCAGTTTTCATGTTTATCTTGTTTAGAGAGTTTGCCTGTTGCACTGAGTTTTGTTCCTTGACTTGAAGTAGGTAATTGAGGTTGCTATTCTCTTGTAGTAGTATCTTGCAATAGTTTTGAGGTATTGTTTAGAGTAATGTTTGGAATTTTGGTGTCAAGAGCTTTAGAATATTAGTGATAGATGTCGTATTTTGGGAAATCCATGTTTATTTTCAAAACTTACAAAATTAGTTGAGAACTTTAGCTACTAGAAGGATCACTACTCTTCTGAGGGGTCGAATAGTAGAGTACACTCACGTACCATGAGTCGAGGATGCGCAAGGATAACCAAACCCCCATACACTCCTCCTCGGGGTACTTGTCTCTTTGTGAAACCTCCTTATTAGATTGAGAGTTACCAATAATAAGTGCATGAGTTCTTCGGACTAATGTGAGTATTCGAAAGTTGACACTTCCACCATCCCATATTTTGCTAGCCTCTCATGTGTCGTGCATTGCTTTCTTCTCACTCCGAGAATTGGTGCCCACCTTAGCCAGTACATCCAAACCCTTGACATGATACGCTCTGTCATCATAAACCTCCTTATATCCTTCCTCAAAACAGCCACCATACCTACCTACCAAGGCATTTCCATAGCCTTTCTGAGATACATTGCCATGCAACATCCATCTTCTCATGACTTGATCTTCATGTCATACATGCTACTTGCTTGATCGATGAGCCGCATGCTAGTTGGGCCTTTCCCTCATTGCTAAATGACGCGCTAGTATCATTGCATATCCTGCTACCCTGGCAGAGGCATACATTTTCATACATCATGATAGTTACATCTTCTTTATGATTTGAGTACTTTGTAAAGTGTGAAAGATCTTCTATATTGTTGTAATATATAGAGTGTTGCCCCTAAAGTGAGGAAAAGATCCCAAAGAGGACAAAATTAAAAGATCCCAAAGAGGAAAAATGAGAGAAATAGAAAGAGCCATTGAGGCCACCAAAAAATACAAAAAAAGAGAAAAAGATAAAAAGAAATAAAAAGAGAGAAGGGGGCACACTACTATTCCTTTTGAGAGATCCACAATCGTACTCTCTCTTATATCTTGTACCCCATAGAGATTATCATTCATGCATATAGCTATGTGGGGACCTTCACACTATAGGACTTGGCTTGTATATTCCAATGATGAGCCTCCTCAAATGAGCTCTAGGTCTTCTTGAGCAAGAAAGTTGGATGCACCCCCCACTAGTTCCATTGGAGAGCTTACCTTAGCTCATATGTGCATCCGTTGCATGGCAATCCCTACTCCTCACATCATATCTATCATTTGGCTTTCTCTCGCCTATGATTGTCCTCATTGATGTGAGCCTTTCTCACCTTTTTGACTTCCTCCTCCACCATATTCTCTCTTTGCCATCGTAAGTTTCAACTTTCTTGCTTACGCTCATCCATTGCATGAGTGCTCAAAATGTCGAAAAGGATTGGATCACTTTGACTTGTACCTGACTAGTGGCCTAGGGATGAGTCAAGATAAGATTTCAAAGAAGACCAAGTGTGAAACTTTAGTAGATTAAGTTCTCAACACAAAAATACTTTTTCTCGTATATCCCTATCCCCTTTCTTGCACGCAAATACCATTTGGAGACATTCGAGTCACGGACAGCGAGAGCTCTTGCACCTTTATGTTCTTATGTTACTTGTTTCAATACTAAATATAGACTCTTGCTTGTTATGACTTGAATTGAATTACATGCCTTGATTGCTTTACTTAAAAGTTCTTATATGGTTGTTAGCATGTCACCACAGAAATTATGCTTTTATCATTTACCTAATCGAGGACGAGATGGAATTAAGCTTGGGGATGTTGATAAGTCCAAAACGTATCTATAGTTTCTGCTTGCTCCATGCCTCTTTTGTGTGATATTGCTATGATATTGATGAACTTCCATATACTTTTGATCATATTTGGACTAACCTATTAACTCAGTGCACCCCAGTGCCAGTTCCTGTTTTCTCCTGTTTTTCTATTTCAGGTTTCCCCCTTATTAAAAGTGCTCCAAAAATTCGGGAAAATCCAATAAAAAATCAGCGTGCACGAAGCTTCGGGAATCACCGAGGGGGGGCAGAGGGGACCCACCAGGCGCCCTCCCGTCGCGCCCTAGGGTGGGGCGGCGCCAGGGGGCCGCCTTGACCCCTTGTAACACCCTCAGATCTTAGCCCTGTCATTAAGCTAATTGATTGCCTTGTCATCCTAATCGTCCTCGTTAAAACTTTGCATTGGAGATAATTCAACTCCAATTAAAGTTTGCAGATGCCAGTCAAGATAAACTTTTAAAATATGGTTAAACAAAAATGTCCTTGGACCTTGCAAATAATCCATAGGCAGTTATAGAATTTAAATCAATATTTAGAAGTTATTAAATTGCCTTGGATTTTTAGTAAATACGTGAAAATTAAAACTATGCCAAATATTGTGCCACCAATTTGTCAGAACCCCAACTAGGGTAAGTGCTAGGGTTTGTTTGTGCCTTTGCATCATGCAAAAATTCAAAAGGAAAATCAAAAATGGGGAAAAGAAAAGCCCTGAGAATTTAAATAATTGGCCAGATAATAATATTTTTCCAAAAATCTTTTGAACATTTGGAAAATTCCTATAAATGATGCTGATCATTTTAAAAGTGGTTTGGGATCAATCCCATGCACCTGGAATTTTCTAATATTCAAACAGTGGCTTTGGAAATTAAAATAACCCTATTTGGATTGAAATTCAAAATATATTGAATTTCAAAAATGCCCAAATTCCTTGTGTGATTAGCTACAGGTCATCTAGGATTTTTAAAAGTATTTGGGCATTTAACAAAAATGCCTTGCTATTTATTTTCAGGGGCAAAACATATTTACAGAAAAAACAAATAACAGAAGAAAAGAAAAAAAGAAAGCAAGCCCACCCGGCCAGGCCGTAGGTCCAACTAACCCCCCCACGGCCCAGGCCCACCTGGCCTTGTCGTCTTCCTCCCCCTCCCGCCGAAGCTGCTCGCTGGAGGCACGAGAGCGCACGCCGACTGCCACCGCGACGCCGGCCGCCTTCCAGGGCTTCCCCCTCCTCCTAAGCGTGCCACGGAGCCGCCCAGTGCCCCGCAGAACTTCTCCCCCTCTCCCGGTTTCCTCTCGCTCTCTCTCTCTCGTTGGATTTCACGGCCACCAGAGAGCACGTCGTCGCCGCCGTCGCGCGCAAGCACGGCCACCGTGCCCCATCCGTCGCCTCGAGCTGTCTAGCAGAACCGCCGTGGACATCTTCGCCGATTCGCGCCATCAATCGAGCCCGGGAACCTTTGAAGACGTCGCCATCTTCACCATCAAGCCGCCGGCTGCCGTGGAGCTCTACGAGGATTGCGCCGCCGACAAGCCATCTCTGACCTCACCGTCCCCTCCGTTGGAACCGGGGTGAGCAGCCGCCTTGAGCCCCTCTGTCCGCGCTTCGCCCCACTGCCCGTAGCCATTTCTCACCGGAGCAGAGCCACGGCCGCCGCCGTTCTTGAAGCCGCCGTCGACACAGCCCCCTTGGAGACCCCCTGGTGTCACAACTCGACGCGGACGAGCACGGCGCACCTCCCCGTGGCCGGATTCGCCGGCAACCGTGGGCGCCGCCGTGCGGTTTGGTCACCGATGGCTAACCGCCGGTGGACCGAGCTAATTAGCCCACTAATCCCCCCCCCCCCCCGAGTCCATGACAGGTGGGCCCTGCCCCCCCCCCTTAATGACCCTGTTAACTCTAATTAAACCGGGTTAACCCCCCTGAGGCTGACAGAAGGGACCCACAGGTCAGGAGCCCCCACACGTCATGCTAAGGTCAGCATGACGCAATAAACCAGTTTTCCGATTTTAAAAGAATTAATTAAAACAGAGAAAAATTCCAGAAAATACATTAAACTTGGGAAATTCATAACTAATTCATATGAAATCCAAATTGGACAAATAATATATGAAAAATGATCAGCATAAAATTCTCTATCCAAATATGAAACTTTCAACCATGTTTGAGTTGATTTTAAAATGGGACCAGTAGCTTTTGCTATTTGGTTTAAATGGAATTTATTCAAATTTAATTCAAATCCAATTCAAATTTTAACCATTGCAATGCACATATGATCACTTGTACTTCAGAAGCTTATCCCACACATGATGACATGGTATACAATGATCAAACATTAGAAAATGCAAGATGACCTAATTTGAATAATATTTGGAGTTTTATTTTGAATTAACTTTTCAAATCAACTTCAATTAACATGTGGAAAATTGAACCTAGATCAAACCAATACCTTTCACATCATGTGACAACATAAACATGTGATTGTGCATTTCAATTCAATGTTGTCCCCCTTTGTTGATGATTGTACTGGTAACAGCTTTTCCGAGACGGTGATCACCCCCGAAGAAGAAGACCACCGTTAAGAACCGTGTATCGTCAGCAAGGCAAGCAAACTCCATTGATCATGTCTATAAAATACCAATTCCTTCTCAGTCTCTCTTATGCATGTTTAGGAGATCATCTTGTATCGATTCTACCGCATAGTTGAACCCATATCCGATGCATGACCTATCATCTTGTCACAGTTTTAAGCAAACCACAATCCTAGCTGACATAGGAGTTGTTTGATATCATGAAGCCCCTGCAATTGTTATAGCTTATTGCATGCTTAGTGTTACATGAGGTTGCTTTTGATGTGAGTCGGGATGATGGTGAACATGGTGTTGATGAAAGTGAAACTGTGTCGGTGAATCCACCCTAATACAAGGTGAACGATGAGAGGCTGTGTAGGAGTACACAGTGGGTTGTCTCGTTGAACACCGCCTTAGGCATCGAGTTCTTGTATGGTAATCCAAGACAAAGAGTACAACCACACATTGGGCTCACTGACCCCTCTCGGCCTAGTACCTTGATCCGTGTCGACGTCCAGGAGTCACATTAGTTCGGGCTTTCCATTTGACATATGCATAGAAAAAGAATGAAGGAAATGGTTTCATCATATAGATGTGTGGGTGCACCTGTGAGGCAGGAAAACCATCTGCCAGAGGTGGCATCTCGGTCACCTACATTGTTTGAGTCCGTTTCGTTGATCCGGCCGGGCTCTCAAGCGGAGGCAAACTCAGATAGTCGACTCCTGGAATAGACCGGTTGTGAGCGAAGTGTCGTGGTGAACATCCTCGCTGTCACCTCTTGAACGGTGGCGAGACATGGCGGTAACCGATGGTCATGTGTGTGTAGTTTACACCCTTGCAAGGTTAACAAAACTATTCGAATAGCCGCGTCCGCGGTTAAGGACTACTTGGAACCTGTACCTGATTATTAGACAACTTGAACGGATACTTATAAAATCCGCAAGATAAGCGTGAGTGCTGTGGTGTGCCTCCTCGTGGGGAAGTCGAGGAAGTAACCATAGTGGTGTATTGGTTGGAGATGTAGTGGACTCGTGTACGCTTCTTACCTCAAAGTCTGGTACTCGTAGTACAGGATTAGCCAAGTCAAAGCTGGCATTTCTGTAAGTGAAACCCCCACCTCCTTTTACCTTGATACTTGAGCATGAGTAGTATAGATCTGATGTAAGTCTTGCTGAGTACGACTTTGTACTCACGTTTGCTTATTCTATGTTTTAGATGGGAACCCGGACCCCGATGGAGTCACCTTCGTGAAGCTCGACGTTGATCTTGGTAGTATAGTCCCAGACAGCAGTCTGGTCCCTCGTGGAAGGGCATGTTTGTTTACAAGGCTTCTCTAAGCCATTTGTTAAACTTGTCTGTACTCAGACCTAATTTGCTTCCGTTGTATGATGTAATGTTGATCACAGACATGTGATCTTTGTATGCTCTATGTGTATATCAATAAAGAGTACTTTGTAGAGTTATGTGATGATACCTGCTGTTCATACTAGGCATGTGTGCTGCGTGTATGTTTATAACATGCATGTCTTAGTATGGGTTTTCGAGACCTTAGTTGTGATCTGGCTGGCGGTCTTTTATACACCAAGTGGCCCTTAGATGTGCACAGCTTGGGGCATCGCGATGCGATTGCTCGTGACTCTGTCACGTGCACACTTTGTTGTATGATCGAGCCCGCCCTAGACCCCGACTAAGTGATCGGGCTGGAGTAAGTCTACGTAAGAGTTAGGATCCAATCAATAACATGGTTGAGGAGACTTGTCTATGAGTATGGGATTCACCACCCATAAGCATTTAGACTTGTGAGCGGACGTTGAGGACCCATCTCAGTTGATCATCGGTCCTGAATGGGATGCCCCTCACGTTTGATGCTTACCGAGAACGTTCTGTGCTTGGCCTTGTCTGCTTAGACAAGTGGGTACGGTTTTCGGCTCTCCATGTGATTGTATCTTGACTGGAATTACATACGCTAACCGCGGGTCCCGACAGACTTGGTATCAGAGCAGGACTGTCTGTAGGCTTATCAAACCATTGGTCGAAGTCGAGTCTAGCATTCTATAGTTATATAGTTACTCTGGGTATAAGGGAACAACGTAAGGCTTCTTTTTCTCCTTATCCTCATCGATCTGAGTTCTGGGTCACCCTTACCTTTTCTACGGGATGATAGGACTAGGCTCATCTATGTCTGACTAGAACATCTCGTTGAGTGTTTCCTTTTAGCCATAGGACAGTTGTGGTCGTTCAGACTCATCGAGTTTTGAGTTCCTTGAGGAAGTTCTGTCAAATCTCCTCAAGGTTGTTTCATTTTCCATCCCGGTGTAGCCGTTATGCTGCCGGAATTATCCCGAGTTTCTGTGGATCATTGCCTTCGCATTACAATCTTTTCCTCCTTCATCATGTCTTGTTATCCTTGAATCCATCATTCAACCTGTTCTGATTGTTGATTTTTATCACACAAGATGTCAGGTGGAACTCGTAGTGCTGTTCGTCGGAATCGAGACCGTGTTCGGAATGGAAATGATGATGAACCTCTACCACCGCCTTCTGCGGCGGAAATCATGATGGAAGCTGAGAAGAATCAACGTGATCAAACACGCCTTCTGGAGCTCATCGAGCAGAATACCTCACGTCATCGTAATGTGGTTGTGAGCATTCAGGACTTCATCCTCCTCAAGCCACCGGTATTCCGATGTTCTTCCGAGCCCCTTGAAGCTGATGATTGGCTCTGTTCCATCGAGCGTAAGCTTGATACTGCACATGTTGCTCCCGATGACCGAGTTATATTCGCGACATACTTTCTGGAAGGTGCTGCTGCTGAATGGTGGGAGAACTATGTTGCTATGCAGCCAGATAGTCACGTAGTGACTTGGCAGGAGTTCTGTGTTGCCTTTCGAGGGTACCACCTTCTGGATGAATTAATGGAACGCAAGAAGGAAGAGTTTTGCATTTTGACTCAAGGAGAGATGTCCATTCATGAGTATGTGAGAGAGTTCAACCGTCTTGCTCGGTATGCCCAAGATGAGATCACCACCGATGCCAGAAAGAAGGCAAGGTTCCGTAAGGGACTTAGCCCCATACTTCGTCATGATCTCAACCTCATCGAATTTTCCACCTTTGAGGATTTAGTCAACAGATCCTCAGAGCTGAGCATGGCAATGAAATTTTTGAGGAGTCCCGTAAGCATGCTCTTGAGCTTGCTCCTTCTTCAAGTTCAGCCCCTCAGAAACGCCGAATTTGGATTCCAACCAGAGCCATACCTCAAAACCTTCTTCAGAGGCCACCACCAAATATATGCCATCCACCCCAACACACTGTTCCTCCTCGGAATGATGGTGTGCAGCTAAGCAATCCCACTCCCAGCAATTCAGACAGGGTATGCTTTAAGTGTGGTCTTCCAGGCCATTACTATCGTCAATGCCCTCAGGTCTTGATGGCACCACGTCATTCTCGACCTAGGCCTCCAAAGAAATCAACCACCAAAGCCCTTCCAGCAAAGCCTTCATCCACTAGTAGTGGTTGTGTGAACCAAATCTCCGTTGAGAACACCACTGCTGCTTCTGACGTCATTCTTGGCACACTCCCAGTCAACCATGTCCCCGCCTCCGTTCTTTTCGATCCAGGAGCTTCTCATTCATTCATGTCGGAGAGTTATGCACTTCGTCATGAGTTCGCCTTTGAAGAAATGTTTTCCCCAATGATCATTCAAACTCCTGGTTCAAAGTGGAAAACTAATAGAGTAAGCCATGGTAATAAAATTGCAATTGAGGGTTTAGTATTCCTTGCTTCACTTATAGCCCTCAAGTCTTCGGACATTGATGTCATCCTAGGAATGGATTGGTTATCAAGGCAAAATGCTTTCCTTGATTGTAAAGCCAAATCAGTCAAACTCACCCATCCTTCAGGCCAGACCATTGACTACACATCACCCAGCTCTAGAATCCAGATGCATACTTTGAATGTGCTTCCACTTCCAGACCTTGAAGATGTTCCGGTGGTTCGTGACTTTCCGGATGTCTTTCCTGAAGAGCTGCCGGGAATGCCACCCGACAGGTGTGTAGAATTCATAGTGGATCTTATACCAGGCACAACCCCAATTTCCAGACGCCCATATAGGATGGCCCCACATGAGTTAGCTGAGCTAAAAACCCAACTTGATGCTTCGTTGGCAAAAGGCTTCATCCGCCCTAGCTCATCGCCTTGGGGTTGCCCCGTTCTGTTCGTAACGAAGAAAGATGGAACAGAAAGGATGTGGGTAGACTATCGCCCACTAAATTTAGCGACGATAAAGAACAAGTACCCACTGCCCAGGATCAATGATCTTTATGATCAACTTGCAGGATCCTCTGTCTTCTCTAAGATGGATTTGAGATTAGGCTATCATCAAATCAAAATCCGAAATGAGGACATTCCAAAAACGGCTTTCACTACTCGTTATGGTCTTTACGAGTATACCGTCATGTCCTTTGGTTTAACCAATGCCCCCGCCACATTCTCGCGCTTGATGAATTCGATCTTCATGGAGTACCTAGATAAATTTGTTGTGGTTTATCTTGATGACATTCTCATCTACTCGAAGAACGAAGAAGAGCACGCAGAACATCTTAGGTTGGTATTGATGAAACTTAGAGAGCATCGCCTGTATGCTAAATTCTCCAAGTGTGAATTTTGGCTACCAGAAGTGACCTACTTAGGCCACGTGATTTCTGCGAAAGGTGTTGCAGTCAATCCCGAGAGAGTTCAGGCCGTCCTTGACTGGACTCCACCTGAATCGGTTAAGCAAGTTAGGAGTTTTCTTGGCCTAGCCAGCTATTGCCGCCGCTTCGTCGAGAACTTTTCTAAAGTTGAAAAGCCTCTTACTGAACTCCTCAAGAAAGATAAGAAATTCCAATGGACCCCCAAGTGCGAGGAAAGCTTTCAAGAGCTAAAAAGAAGATTGACTTCTGCACCCGTACTTGCACCTCCAGACACCAAAAGGGATTTCGAGATCTATTGTGATGCTTCACGGCAAGGGTTAGGATGCATACTTATGCAAGATCGACATGTGGTAGCTTATGCTTCACGCCAGTAGCGGCCACATGAAGAAAACTATCCTACCCATGATCTTGAACTCGCTGCCGTAGTTCATGCCCTGAAGACTTGGCGACATTACCTCCTTGGTAATCGCTGTGAGATTTATTCCGACCACCAAAGCCTCAAATATATTTTCACCCAGCCAGATCTTAATCTCAGGCAAAGACGCCGGATAGAGTTGATAAAAGATTATGACTTAGGAATTTCTTACACCCCCGGCAAAGCCAATGTCATGGCTGATGCACTAAGTCGTAAGTCGTAATGTAACAACCTCATGTTACAACAGTATCAACCACTTCTTCATGAGCAATTTCGAAAGCTTAATCTCGAGATTGTTCCTCGTGGATCTCTTTTCAACTTGGTGGCGAAACCAACCCTTGAGGATCAGATCATAGTTGCCCAAAGGCGTGCACGAGGTGTTCGCCGGATCAAGGAGAACATTGCTAGCGTAGTTGCTAAATGTTTCTCCACAGATAGTAAAGGAACGGTATTCTTTGAAAATCGTTTGGTAGTACCTAAGAATAGGGATCTAAGGCAACTCATCCTCAAAGAAGCCCATGACACACCCCTCTCAATTCATCCCGGTAGCACAAAAATGTACCGAGATCTACGCCAGAGATTTTGGTGGACCAGGATGAAGAGAGACATTGCTCAATTTGTTGCCGAATGTGATGTTTGTCGTCGCATTAAGGCAGAACACCAAAGACCTGCTGGTACTCTTCAACCTTTGCCTATCCCAGAGTGGAAATGGGACAAAGTCGGTATGGACTTCATCACCGGCTTTCCCAAAACCCAGAAAGGAAATGATGCCATCTTCGTTGTGATAGATAGGCTTTCCAAAGTTGCTCACTTCCTTCCTGTTCGCGAGTCTATAACTGCTAGCCAGTTAGCGGACTTGTATATCTCTAGAATTGTGTCTCTTCACGGTGTTCCTTTGGTGATCAATTCTGATCGTGGTAGCCTTTTCACCTCTAGATTCTGGGGAAGCTTTCAGAGTGCTATGGGAACTCATCTATCCTTTAGTACAGCTTTCCATCCTAAGTCTAGCGGTCAAGTTGAAAGGGTTAATCAAATCTTAGAAAACATGCTCAGAGCTTGTGTTATCTCATTCGGAAAGAATTGGGAGAAATCTCTTCCATTTGCCGAATTTGCTTATAACAATAGTTTTCAATCTAGTCTGAACATGGCTCCTTTTGAACTCCTCTATGGACGACGATGTCGAACACCCCTTAACTGGTCAGAAACCGGTGAAAGACAACTCTTTGGACCGGATTTGATCAAGGAAGCAGAAGAGAAAGTTCGCATTGTTCGTGATCGTTTGAAAGCCGCTCAGTCTCGTCAGAAAAGCTACTATGATCGTCATCATAGAAAGGAGAGCTACAATCTGGATGAGAAGGCTTACCTCCGGGTTACTCCTCTAAAGGGAACCCAACGATTCGGTATCAAAGGCAAGTTGGCCCCACGTTACATCGGACCTTTCCGCATTCTTGCTAAACGTGGAGAAGTTGCCTACCAACTTGAACTACCCCCTCACCTTTCCCGAGTACATGATGTATTCCATGTGTCACAACTCAGGCGTTGCTTCAAGGACCCCATCCGCGAAGTCGACCATTAAACGCTTGATCTCCAAGATGACCTTTCTTATCGAGAGTACCCTGTTTGTATTCTTGATTCAGCAGAGCGTGTCACTCGTCGTCAGAAGATCAAGTTCTTCAAAGTGCAGTGGTCGCATCACTCCGAGAAAGAAGCAACCTGGGAAAGAGAAGACCGCCTCCGTGCTGAGTACCCCACCTTCCTCCCGACGACTTCTGAATCTCGGGACGAGATTCTTTTGAGTGGGGGCGAGTTGTCAGAACCCCAACTAGGGTAAGTGCTAGGATTTTTTTGTGCCTTTGCATCATGCAAAAATTCAAAAGGAAAATCAAAAATGGGGAAAAGAAAAGCCCTGAGAATTTAAATAATTGGCCAGATAAAAATCTTTTTCCAAAAATCTTTTGAACATTTGGAAAATTCCTATAAATGATGCTGATCATTTTAAAAGTGGTTTGGGATCAATCCCATGCACCTGGAATTTTCTAATATTCAAACAGTGGCTTTGGAAATTAAAATAACCCTATTTGGATTGAAATTCAAAATATATTGAATTTCAAAAATGCCCAAATTCCTTGTGTGACTAGCTACTGGTCATCTAGGATTTTTAAAAGTATTTGGGCATTTAACAAAAATGCCTTGCTATTTATTTTCAGGGGCAAAACATATTTACAGAAAAAAGAAATAACAGACGAAAAGAAAAAAAGAAAGCAAGCCCACCCGGCTAGGCTGCAGGTCCAACTAACCCCCCCCCCCCACGGCCCAGGCCCACCTGGCCTTGTCGTCTTCCTCCCCTCCCCCCGAAGCTGCTCGCTGGAGGCACGAGAGCGCACGCCGACTGCCACCGCGACGCCGGCCGCCTTCCAGGGCCTCCCCCTCCTCCTAAGCGTGCCACGGAGCCGCCCAGTGCCCCGCAGCACTTCTCCCCTCTCCCGGTTTCCTCTCGCTCTCTCTCTCGTTGGATTTCACGGCCACCAGAGAGCACGTCGTCGTCGCCATCGCGCGCAAGCACGGCCACCGTGCCCCATCCGTCGCCTCGAGCTGTCTAGCAGAACCGCCGTGGAGATCTTCGCCGATTCGCGCCATCAATTGAGCCCGGGAACCTTTGAAGACGTCGCCATCTTCACCGTCAAGCCGCCGGCCGCCGTGGAGCTCTACGAGGATTGCGGCGCCGACAAGCCATCTCCGACCTCGCTGTCCCCTCCGCTGGAGCCGGGGTGAGCAGCCGCCTTGAACCCCTCTGTCCGCGCTTCGCCCCACTGCCCGTAGCCATTTCTCACCGGAGCAGAGCCACGGCCGCCACCGTTCTTGAAGCCGCCGTCGACACAACCCACCTGGAGACCCCCTGGTGTCACAGCTCGACGCGGACGAGCACGGCGCACCTCCCCGTGGTCTTCCCGTGCCTCCCCGTGGCCGGATTCGCCGGCAACCGTGGGCGCCGCCGTGCGGTTTGGTCACCGCCGGCTAACCGCCGGCGGGCCGAGCTAATTAGCCCACTAATCCCCCCCCCCCCCCCGAGTCCATGACAGGTGGGCCCTGCCCCCCCTAATGACCCTGTTAACTCTAATTAAACCGGGTTAACCCCCCTGAGGCTGACAGAAGGGACCCACAGGTCAGGAGCCCCCACACGTCATGCTGAGGTCAGCATGACGCAATAAACCAGATTTCTGATTTTAAAAGAATTAATTAAAACAGAGAAAAATTCCAGAAAATACATTAAACTTGGGAAATTCATAACTAATTCATATGAACTCCAAATTGGACAAATAATATATGAAAAATGACCAGCATTAAATTCTCTATCCAAATATGCAACTTTCAACCATGTTTGAGTTGATTTTAAAATGGGACCAGTAGCTTTTGCTATTTGGTTTAAATGGAATTAATTCAAATTTAATTCAAATCCAATTCAAATTTTAACCATTGCAATGCACATATGATCACTTGTACTTCAGAAGCTTATCCCACACATGATGACATGGTATACAATGATCAAACATTAGCAAATGCAAGATGACCTAATTTGAATAATATTTGGAGTTTGATTTTGAATTAACTTTTGAAATCAACTTCAATTAACATGTGGCAAATTGAACCTAGATCAAACCAATACCTTTCACATCATGTGACAACATAAACATGTGATTGTGCATTTAAATTCAATGTTGTCCCCCTTTGTTGATGATTGTGCCGGTAACAGCTTTTCCGAGACGGTGATCACCCCCGAAGAAGAAGACCACCGTTAAGAACCGTGTATCGTCAGCAAGGCAAGCAAACCCCATTGATCATGTCTATAAAATCCCAATTCCTTCTCAGTCTCGCTTATGCATGTTTAGGAGATCATCTTGTATCGATTCTACCGCATAGTTGAACCCATATCCGATGCATGACCTATCATCTTGTCATAGTTTTAAGCAAACCACAATCCTAGCTGACATAGGAGTTGTTTGATATCATGAAACCCCTGCAATTGTTACAGCTTATTGCATGCTTAGTGTTACATGAGGTTGCTTTTGATGTGAGTCGGGATGATGGTGAACATGGTGTTGATGAAAGTGAAACTGTGTCGGTGAATCCACCCTAATACAAGGTGAACGATGAGAGGCTGTGTAGGAGTACACAGTGGGTTGTCTCGTTGAACACCGCCTTAGGCATCGAGTTCTTGTATGGTAATCCAAGACAAAGAGTACAACCACACATTGGGCTTACTGACCCCTCTCGGCCTAGTACCTTGATCCGTGTCGACGTCCAGGAGTCACATTAGTTCGGGCTTTCCATTTGACATATGCATAGAAAAAAGAACGAAGGAAATGGTTGCATCATATAGATGTGTGGGTGCACCTGTGAGGCAGGAAAACCATCTGCCAGAGGTGGCGTCTCGGTCACCTACATTGTTTGAGTCCGTTTCGTTGATCCGGCCGGGCTCTCGAGCGGAGGCAAACTCAGATAGTCGACTCCTAGAATAGACCGGTTGTGAGCGAAGTGTCGTGGTGAACATCCTCGCTGTCACCTCTTGAACGGTGGCGAGACATGGCGGTAACCGATGGTCATGTGTGTGTAGTTTACACCCTTGCAAGGTTAACAAAACTATTCGAATAGCCGCGTCCGCGGTTAAGGACTACTTGGAACCTGTACCTGATTATTAGACAACTTGAACGGATACTTATAAAATCCGCAAGATAAGCGTGAGTGCTGTGGTGTGCCTCCTCGTGGGGAAGTCGAGGAAGTAACCATAGTGGTGTATTGGTTGGAGATGTAGTGGACTCGTGTACGCTTCTTACCTCAAAGTCTGGTACTCGTAGTACAGGATTAGCCAAGTCAAAGCTGGCATTTCTGTAAGTGAAACCCCCACCTCCTTTTACCTTGATACTTGAGCATGAGTAGTATAGATCTGATGTAAGTCTTGCTGAGTACGACTTTGTACTCACGTTTTCTTATTCTATGTTTTAGATGAGAACCCGGACCCCGATGGAGTCACCTTCGTGAAGCTCGACGTTGATCTTGGTAGTATAGTCCCAGACAGCAGTCTGGTCCCTCGTGGAAGGGCATGTTTGTTTACAAGGCTTCTCTAAGCCATTTGTTAAACTTGTCTGTACTCAGACCTAATTTGCTTCCGTTGTATGATGTAATGTTGATCATAGACATGTGATCTTTGTATGCTCTATGTGTATATCAATAAAGAGTACTTTGTAGAGTTATGTGATGATACCTGCTGTTCATACTAGGCATGTGTGCTGCGTGTATGTTTATAACATGCATGTCTTAGTATGGGTTTTCGAGACCTTAGTTGTGATCTGGCTGGCGGTCTTTTATACACCAAGTGGCCCTTAGATGTGCGCAGCTTGGGGCATCGCGATGCGATTGCTCGTGACTCTATCACGTGCACACTTTGTTGTACGATCGAGCCCGCCCTAGACCCCGACTAAGTGATCGGGCTGGAGTAAGTCTATGTAAGAGTTAGGATCCAATCGATAACATGGTTGAGGCGACTTGTCTATGAGTATGGGATTCACCACCCATAAGCATTTAGACTTGTGAGCGGACGTTGAGGACCCATCTCAGTTGATCATCGGTCCTGAATGGGATGCCCCTCACGTTCGATGCTTACCGAGAACGTTCTATGCTTGGCCTTGTCTGCTTAGACAAGTGGGTACGGTTCTCGGCTCTCCATGTGATTGTATCGTGACTGGAATTACATACGCTAACCCCGGGTCCCGACACAATTTTATCAATTGCATAAAAATCAGTAGATCATCTTACAATAGCAATGGGAATATATTAAAGTGTTTAAATATTTTAAACAATTCAAACAGTAACCAAACAGTCCATTTTAATCATTTATAATTTTGAGAAAATACCAAAGTGAGTTTATTTTAAACCCAAACTTTTTATGGCAGTGTTAGACATTGCAACACTTTTATTGGTACTGTTTACGTATTTTTATAAATTCATTTGCTAGTCAAAATAAAATACAACAAAAATTCAAAAAGGAAACATAAAAGCAAAATTGGTAAAACGCTAAAAGTTGCCTAGGGAGAAGCCCACCTAGGGCCTAGCCCATCTCCCTCTGTCCTTCCCCCTGTCCCTTCCCCCACCTGTCCGCACACTGCCATGGCAGAGAGGGCAGCACGCCGACCCCCGCCCCTCACCTGCCCCCCTCTCTCCACCTTCTCCCCCTCGCAGATAAGAACGCCCAGCCACCCCCTTTACTCCCCCTGGAACCCTAAATCGATATCCCCCTCCCCCCACGCCTTCGTCGCCCGGCTGGATCCAGAGCCGCCGTGGGCGCGCACGCCGTCGTCCATGTGGTCACCATCGTCCCCAGCGCTTGAGACCGTGTCCTGGAGCTGCCCCTCCATCGTCCTCGTCTCCCCAAGCTGTCAAACGTCGCCGGGGACCCTCACCTCGATAGAATCAAGCTCGCCCCCGACCAAGGGAATGGCCAGCCGCCGTGGTCATCCCACGATTCGCCGCCTCCGGACAACCCCGACGCCGCCCGAGCTCGCCACCCGCCCCCTCACAGTGAGCAGACCCCGTTCCCCCTATTTCCCACTTCGTGTCGCCGCCGTATGTCCCGTGCTCCGCCGGGCCGCCATGGGCAGAGGAACCACCTTCCGTGCGAGCTCGTCGTGGTGTGCTGCAGCAGCCCGCTCCGCCCTTAGCCACCCCCATCGTGCGTGCCTCGTCGCGCCGCAATGGCCAGCCTGGCCGCGCTCGCCTCCGCCAGCCGCGCGCCGTCGCGGCTCCTAGCCGTGGCCGCCGGCGGCCTGACTCCATGCGTGTCCAGCCATGGGCTTAACCCCCCTGTGTCCAACTGCCATGTGGGCCACCCCCTGTTAACCAGCCCCCCCCTAATTAGCTTATCACTAAACACCCCCTGGTGAGACTTACAGCTGGGCCCTACCCCTTTAATTTAATTAAATTGATTAATTATCCCCTGTGTCAATGACACCTAGGTCCCACTGGCAGAGAGATTTTATAAAATGTTTTATTAAAATGCAGAGTATGAAAAGTGGCCCCCCTAGAATATTTAGATTAAATTAAATCAGTTTCATTAGTGTTGTGTATGACAGGTGGGACCCACTGGACAGTAGGCCCCACCTGTTAGGGTTGACCAGTCAATTGGTACTGTTTTGGATAATGTTGTAATTTATTAATAAAGAAATTATGAAAATTCTTTTAAATTGAATAAAGCTTTGAAATTTAATATCTTTTAAACCGTAGCTCAGATCGAAAAACTTTATACATCAAAATTGATCAGAAAAATGTAACGAATACGGATACGCTACCCATACCCCCACCACACCCCTCTAACATACCGCACACGAGACATTCCCCCTCTGATTGCACTGTCCGGTAATTACCCGGTACCGGTAAAACTTTCCGGAAGAATTTATTCTGAACACGAAAGTTGTTCAGAATGGATCAACTAACACGGTTACACCATCCACACGTTTGTCGGATGTCCACGACACCTCCGGCATGATCGATTCCCCCTCCGGACACCCTGTTCGGTAATCACCCGGTACTGACGAATCATCACCGGATAAATTCCCGCTCCGAGAAAATCACCTAACACTGCGTTAGAGCCCCGTTGCTTTGTATCTGCTATGTCATACATTTGTATTGATATTATTGTTGTGCATTTACTATTTATCCCCCCCCTTATTCTCCGGTAGACCCCGTTGCTTCCGCTGATGACACCATCGAGTATGACTACTTCGTCGACGACTGTACCCAACTACCGAGCTACCAAGCAAGTAGAGCCATTCTCTTCCCCAGATATCGCCTATCTTTCCGTACTTTTCTTGCACTAGGCATTGTTACAGCTACTGCTACGTTACAATCCTATTCCATTGCAAAGCCTGTTTTTGTCGCCCTTGATGTACCTTCCTTTATCCTATGCTGCCTATATATATATATATATATATATATATATATATATATATTATTTTCAGCAGTGAGCCCTGCGCATTGTTAGCTAGGATTAGATAGCGGGACGTGATCATTCTGGAGAGTGAACACGGATACGATGATTATAACTGCACAGGTACGGTACAATGCAGACACCGCCCCAGGGCCCTACCTCGGCTCTATCGAGCCACATCAAGTGGAGCTATCGAGGAGTAATCCTCGTACCCCACTCGTTGCTGACTCGGTAAAGCCGCTCTCGGTACCTGAGCAACGGTGGTCCTTCAGGTAAGAATTCGGGCGACCCAACAGTGCCCGCGAGAGGTATTGCGACGGGACGACAGGGAGGGTACGCCTAGTGTACCGGTGTGCTTGGCCCCTGATCGTTGGCCGCGAGAGTTACCAAACAACGAAAGTCGAGCTCCTCCAGGAGCACACGCGAGACAAGGTAAGGAGACGGTTCACCTTGTTGGTAATCGCAGAGACTTGGTGGGACGACAGGGTAGGCACCGATGTACCAGTGGTCCTGACTGTTGTCGTTGTCCGCGGGTCGGTTAAGTCGAGGAAACGATAACGGTTGTCACGCAAGTTAATAAAATGACTAATGATTCAGTGAATGTCTTGAGTTGGCTATATGCCATGTACGAACTACCTACCCGTGGGAATTACGAGTTATGGGCTCCTCTGCTTCGTAGTGTCGTCCGAGGACTCTTCAGATGTCAGCAGTACTGCGGGCTGATTGCCGGGAAGTGGTGTTGTCTTATTTGCTCGCGCGGTGGTGTATTATTTCGATTTGCTTTAACTTCATCGGCCAGCCACGCACCGTGCAGGAGTACGTTCGGTTTGGGGTCCAAGGCTCAGCGTACTTAGGATTTAGACCGGCGAATGGCCTCTCTGTTGAGTTTGAAAGATGGGCTACGGAGTGTCGGATAGCCTCGGTGGGGCATTCCCTAACAATGTGTACGCCACCCTGGATATCCGTGCGTGTAGTGTAACACAAGTGCACCCCTGCATGGAAGGTTAATCTATTCGAATAGCCGTTTCCACGGTAACAGGACGCTTTATGCTGAAGCTGGATCTTACCACTACAAACTATTATTATTAAACTGTATGGTTCCGGGTTTGCTTCCTCGCAGGGAAGTCGAGGAGGTGATCTCGAAGGCATTGCTAATTATTACAACTTACTATTATACAATGCTGCAGCAACTTCTGCTGCATTGTTACTTTATACTTTATATGAACTGTTGGCTATTCTCTCCTCATGCTGCAAGACTCGTTGGAATATGTTAGTCTTTGATAGGCCTAGCTTCTTACCCTTATTCTGATTTCTATCTTGCAGTCCACTATATATAGCCTCCCCTTCCTTTTGATACAATGCATAAATTCTTAGTAGCGGACGTAAGACTCGCGGGTATGCTAGATACTCACCCTTGCTTTATTTTCCCCTTTTTGTTTTGCCTGATCGGCCGCTGCAGTCGACGTTGGAGCCTTGGAGTCCACGAGCAGGAGATCCCCGATGCCGACCACCGCACGTGAAGATCCCCGATGCCTCCTACGACGTCGACTTCCCCGTTGACCAGGAGTAGTTTGGAGGTTCCCAGGCAGCAGACCTCGCCTTTTCGGTCTGTGGTTATTTGTGCTAGCCTTCTTAAGGCAACCTTGTATTCTTGTGTTTGTACCCATATACTATTGCTTCCGCTAACTTTGTGCTCTCGAGCTGTGGTATTCGAGCCCTCGTGGCCCCTGGCTTGTATTAAACAGCTTGTATTATTTTATTTGTAGAGTTGGGTTGTGATATCTCACCGTGAGTCCCTAATCTCGATCGTGTACCTTGCGTGTATGATTAATGTACATGGTCTGATTTTGGGGGCGTAACACCCCTGGTGGCCCCCTGGCTACCTTCCTTCGCCTACTTATTCCCCGTGACGCAAAAACCTCGAGACGGGAACCCTTTTTCGTGATCTCTCCTCTGTTCCTCCGCCGCCGCGCTTCCAAGATCGGGAGCACCAGAAGACCTCTTCCCGGCACCCTGCCGGAGGGAGGAACCACCTCCATGGATGCTTCCCGGATGAACCGTGAGTATTCCACCTTGGACCATGGGTCTATGATCAGTAGCTGTGTGATGTTCTCCTCCCCTCTTTGTTCATCATGGATTAGACCTCGTGAGCTACCCTACATGATCGAGGCACTTATGTAATATTTCTGCTGTTACTATGCTGAGTTTGCTGGGATCCGATGGGTTATGAGATTATTTTCAGATTGTGTTTGAGTAATATATTTGATTCTCCTCTTTCATATTTATGTTCTTGAGTAATTCTTTCATGTTCTCCGTTGCTGTTTATTGCTTTGGCCAAGTAGTAGGTAGTGTCTCCAAGAGGGGGCGTTATGCATGATTGTGGGTTCATGCCCCCTTATGACTAGCTTGAGTGACAGAAACATGAGTCTAGGGGATGTGTTGTTGCCACAAGGGGGAAAACAACGGTGCTTGACTTGCGGGTGCAAGGATTGTTTACTTTACGCAAAGTTCTTTAATGCAGTTGTCTGTTGCTTTGAGTTTAAACTTTGGGTGGGATTAGCAACTTAATACCAGCGAGATGTTCTGGATAGATATCTCAAGGTGGATGATTAATAGGTAGATGCAGATGGATTTCGGTCTACTTGTCTTGGTGTACCGCCCAAGCTTTTGAGCCTCTTCCTTTCTTCATAGCATAATTAGCATTGGTTTGCGCACATAATCCTTTCAATTGCCCAGCTGTAATTTGTTTCCCTCGCATGGCTATTTTATCGTCTTTTGGGAGAGAGACATCACTAGTGAACATCATAGGACCGCGATCCATATTTCCAATACTATTTACACCCTCTATCAATTTATTGCTTTATTTATTTTTCCGTTGCTATCACTATCACTATTGTCCCGTGCGTTTTATCCTTTGTAAACAACAAGGCCGGAGGAATTGACAACTCCTCTGTACTCATTGGGAAGCAAAGTTATTTGTTGTGTGTTGATACGTCGAAAACGTATCGATAATTTCTGCTTGCTCCATGCATGTTTTGTGTGATATTGCTATGATCTAGATACACTTTCATACATTTTTGATCATAATTGGACTAACCTATTAACTCAGTACACCCCAGTGCCAGTTCCTGTTTTCTGCTATTTTTCTATTTCAGTTTTCCCCCATCTAAAAAGTGCCAGAAAAATTCGGGAAAATTCAGATAAAAAATCAGCGTGACGGAAGCTTCGAGAAGAGCCCGGGAGGGGCCAGAGGGGGGCCAAGGGGGGCCCAGGCGGCCACCCGGCACGGCCCCACCCCTGGCCGCGCCAGGGAGCGCCTGGTGCCCCTGGTCCACCTCTGGCTGCCCCCCTTCGCCTATTTATCCCCCGTCACAGGAAAACTCCAGAACAAGAACCCTATTCCACGAACTCGCCTCTGTTCCGCCGCCGCCTCGCTTCCAAGATCGGGAGCACCAGAAGACCTCTTCCCGGCACCCTGCCGGAGGGAGGATTGACCTCCGGGAGTCTCCTCTCCACCATGGATGCTCCCCGGATGTCTCGTGAGTAGTTTTCCTTGGACCATGGGTCCGTGATCAGTAGCTATGTGATGTTCTCCTCCCCTCTTTGATCTTCATTGTTTAGACCTCGTGAGCTGCCCTACCTGATCGAGGCACCTTTGTAATATTTCTGCTATTGCTATGTTGAGTTTGATCGGATCTGATGGATTATGAGATTATGTTCAGATTGTGATAGAGTAATATATTTGGTTTTTATATCTTATATTTTTGTTCCTAAGTAATTCTTGCATGCTCTCCGTTGCTGTTTATTTCTTTGGCCAAGTAGTAGGTAGTGACTAATGATTCAGTGAATGTCTTGAGTTGGCTATATGCCATGTACGAACTACCTACCCGTGGGAATTACGAGTTATGGGCTCCTCTGCTTCGTAGTGTCGTCCGAGGACTCTTCAGATGTCAGCAGTACTGCGGGCTGATTGCCGGGAAGTGGTGTTGTCTTATTTGCTCGCGCGGTGGTGTATTATTTCGATTTGCTTTAACTTCATCGGCCAGCCACGCACCGTGCAGGAGTACGTTCGGTTTGGGGTCCAAGGCTCAGCGTACTTAGGATTTAGACCGGCGAATGGCCTCTCTGTTGAGTTTGAAAGATGGGCTACGGAGTGTCGGATAG
This sequence comes from Bromus sterilis, assembly GCA_950022295.1. Taxonomy (NCBI): domain Eukaryota; kingdom Viridiplantae; phylum Streptophyta; class Magnoliopsida; order Poales; family Poaceae; genus Bromus; species Bromus sterilis. Next base: position 94,107,812 of record OX465595.1, read on the forward strand.
CCTCGGTGGGGCATTCCCTAACAATGTGTACGCCACCCTGGATATCCGTGCGTGTAGTGTAACACAAGTGCACCCCTGCATGGAAGGTTAATCTATTCGAATAGCCGTGTCCACGGTAACAGGACGCTTTATGCTGAAGCTGGATCTTACCACTACAAACTATTATTATTAAACTGTATGGTTCCGGGTTTGCTTCCTCGCAGGGAAGTCGAGGAGGTGATCTCGAAGGCATTGCTAATTATTACAACTTACTATTATACAATGCTGCAGCAACTTCTGCTGCATTGTTACTTTATACTTTATATGAACTGTTGGCTATTCTCTCCTCATGCTGCAAGACTCGTTGGAATATGTTAGTCTTTGATAGGCCTAGCTTCTTACCCTTATTCTGATTTCTATGTTGCAGTCCACTATATATAGCCTCCCCTTCCTTTTGATACAATGCATAAATGCTTAGTAGCGGACGTAAGACTCGCGGGTATGCTAGATACTCACCCTTGCTTTATTTTCCCCTTTTTGTTTTGCCTGATCGGCCGCTGCAGTCGACGTTGGAGCCTTGGAGTCCACGAGCAGGAGATCCCCGATGCCGACCACCGCACGTGAAGATCCCCGATGCCTCCTACGACGTCGACTTCCCCGTTGACCAGGAGTAGTTTGGAGGTTCCCAGGCAGCAGACCTCGCCTTTTCGGTCTGTGGTTATTTGTGCTAGCCTTCTTAAGGCAACCTTGTATTCTTGTGTTTGTACTCATATACTATTGCTTCCGCTAACTTTGTGCTCTCGAGCTGTGGTATTCGAGCCCTCGTGGCCCCTGGCTTGTATTAAACAGCTTGTATTATTTTATTTGTAGAGTTGGGTTGTGATATCTCACCGTGAGTCCCTAATCTCGATCCTGTACCTTGCGTGTATGATTAATGTACACGGTCTGATTTTGGGGGCGTAACACCCCTGGTGGCCCCCTGGCTACCTTCCTTCGCCTACTTATTCCCCGTGACGCAAAAACCTCGAGACGGGAACCCTTTTTCGTGATCTCTCCTCTGTTCCTCCGCCGCCGCGCTTCCAAGATCGGGAGCACCAGAAGACCTCTTCCCGGCACCCTGCCGGAGGGAGGAACCACCTCCATGGATGCTTCCCGGATGAACCGTGAGTATTCCACCTTGGACCATGGGTCTATGATCAGTAGCTGTGTGATGTTCTCCTCCCCTCTTTGTTCATCATGGATTAGACCTCGTGAGCTACCCTACATGATCGAGGCACTTATGTAATATTTCTGCTGTTACTATGCTGAGTTTGCTGGGATCCGATGGGTTATGAGATTATTTTCAGATTGTGTTTGAGTAATATATTTGATTCTCCTCTTTCATATTTATGTTCTTGAGTAATTCTTTCATGTTCTCCGTTGCTGTTTATTGCTTTGGCCAAGTAGTAGGTAGTGTCTCCAAGAGGGGGCGTTATGCATGATTGTGGGTTCATGCCCCCTGATGACTAGCTTGAGTGACAGAAACATGAGTCTAGGGGATGTGTTGTTGCCACAAGGGGGAAAACAACGGTGCTTGACTTGCGGGTGCAAGGATTGTTTACTTTACGCAAAGTTCTTTAATGCAGTTGTCTGTTGCTTTGAGTTTACACTTTGGGTGGGATTAGCAACTTAATACCAGCGAGATGTTCTGGATAGATATCTCAAGGTGGATGATTAATAGGTAGATGCAGATGGATTTCGGTCTACTTGTCTTGGTGTACCGCCCAAGCTTTTGAGCCTCTTCCTTTCTTCATAGCATAATTAGCATTGGTTTGCGCACATAATCCTTTCAATTGCCCAGCTGTAATTTGTTTCCCTCGCATGGCTATTTTATCGTCTTTTGGGAGAGAGACATCACTAGTGAACATCATAGGACCGCGATCCATATTTCCAATACTATTTACACCCTCTATCAATTTATTGCTTTATTTATTTTTCCGTTGCTATCACTATCATTATTGTCCCGTGCGTTTTATCCTTTGTAAACAACAAGGCCGGAGGAATTGACAACTCCTCTGTACTCATTGGGAAGCAAAGTTATTTGTTGTGTGTTGATACGTCCAAAACGTATCGATAATTTCTGCTTGCTCCATGCATGTTTTGTGTGATATTGCTATGATCTAGATACACTTTCATACATTTTTGATCATAATTGGACTAACCTATTAACTCAGTACACCCCAGTGCCAGTTCCTGTTTTCTGCTATTTTTCTATTTCAGTTTTCCCCCATCTAAAAAGTGCCAGAAAAATTCGGGAAAATTCAGATAAAAAATCAGCGTGACGGAAGCTTCGAGAAGATCCCGGGAGGGGCCAGAGGGGGGCCAAGGGGGGCCCAGGCGGCCACCCGGCACGGCCCCACCCCTGGCCGCGCCAGGGAGCGCCTGGTGCCCCTGGTCCACCTCTGGCTGCCCCCCTTCGCCTATTTATCCCCCGTCACAGGAAAACTCCAGAACAAGAACCCTATTCCACGAACTCGCCTCTGTTCCGCCGCCGCCTCGCTTCCAAGATCGGGAGCACCAGAAGACCTCTTCCCGGCACCCTGCCGGAGGGAGGATTGACCCCCGGGAGTCTCCTCTCCCCCATGGATGCTCCCCGGATGTCTCGTGAGTAGTTTTCCTTGGACCATGGGTCCGTGATCAGTAGCTATGTGATGTTCTCCTCCCCTCTTTGATCTTCATTGTTTAGACCTCGTGAGCTGCCCTACCTGATCGAGGCACCTTTGTAATATTTCTGCTATTGCTATGTTGAGTTTGATCGGATCTGATGGATTATGAGATGATGTTCAGATTGTGATAGAGTAATATATTTGGTTTTTATATCTTATATTTTTGTTCCTAAGTAATTCTTGCATGCTCTCCGTTGCTGTTTATTTCTTTGGCCAAGTAGTAGGTAGTGACTAATGATTCAGTGAATGTCTTGAGTTGGCTATATGCCATGTACGAACTACCTACCCGTGGGAATTACGAGTTATGGGCTCCTCTGCTTCGTAGTGTCGTCCGAGGACTCTTCAGATGTCAGCAGTACTGCGGGCTGATTGCCGGGAAGTGGTGTTGTCTTATTTGCTCGCGCGGTGGTGTATTATTTCGATTTGCTTTAACTTCATCGGCCAGCCACGCACCGTGCAGGAGTACGTTCGGTTTGGGGTCCAAGGCTCAGCGTACTTAGGATTTAGACCGGCGAATGGCCTCTCTGTTGAGTTTGAAAGATGGGCTACGGAGTGTCGGATAGCCTCGGTGGGGCATTCCCTAACAATGTGTACGACACCCTGGATATCCGTGCGTGTAGTGTAACACAAGTGCACCCCTGCATGGAAGGTTAATCTATTCGAATAGCCGTGTCCACGGTAACAGGACGCTTTATGCTGAAGCTGGATCTTACCACTACAAACTATTATTATTAAACTGTATGGTTCCGGGTTTGCTTCCTCGCAGGGAAGTCGAGGAGGTGATCTCGAAGGCATTGCTAATTATTACAACTTACTATTATACAATGCTGCAGCAACTTCTGCTGCATTGTTACTTTATACTTTATATGAACTGTTGGCTATTCTCTCCTCATGCTGCAAGACTCGTTGGAATATGTTAGTCTTTGATAGGCCTAGCTTCTTACCCTTATTCTGATTTCTATGTTGCAGTCCACTATATATAGCCTCCCCTTCCTTTTGATACAATGCATAAATGCTTAGTAGCGGACGTAAGACTCGCGGGTATGCTAGATACTCACCCTTGCTTTATTTTCCCCTTTTTGTTTTGCCTGATCGGCCGCTGCAGTCGACGTTGGAGCCTTGGAGTCCACGAGCAGGAGATCCCCGATGCCGACCACCGCACGTGAAGATCCCCGATGCCTCCTACGACGTCGACTTCCCCGTTGACCAGGAGTAGTTTGGAGGTTCCCAGGCAGCAGACCTCGCCTTTTCGGTCTGTGGTTATTTGTGCTAGCCTTCTTAAGGCAACCTTGTATTCTTGTGTTTGTACTCATATACTATTGCTTCCGCTAACTTTGTGCTCTCGAGCTGTGGTATTCGAGCCCTCGTGGCCCCTGGCTTGTATTAAACAGCTTGTATTATTTTATTTGTAGAGTTGGGTTGTGATATCTCACCGTGAGTCCCTAATCTCGATCCTGTACCTTGCGTGTATGATTAATGTACACGGTCTGATTTTGGGGGCGTAACACCCCTGGTGGCCCCCTGGCTACCTTCCTTCGCCTACTTATTCCCCGTGACGCAAAAACCTCGAGACGGGAACCCTTTTTCGTGATCTCTCCTCTGTTCCTCCGCCGCCGCGCTTCCAAGATCGGGAGCACCAGAAGACCTCTTCCCGGCACCCTGCCGGAGGGAGGAACCACCTCCATGGATGCTTCCCGGATGAACCGTGAGTATTCCACCTTGGACCATGGGTCTATGATCAGTAGCTGTGTGATGTTCTCCTCCCCTCTTTGTTCATCATGGATTAGACCTCGTGAGCTACCCTACATGATCGAGGCACTTATGTAATATTTCTGCTGTTACTATGCTGAGTTTGCTGGGATCCGATGGGTTATGAGATTATTTTCAGATTGTGTTTGAGTAATATATTTGATTCTCCTCTTTCATATTTATGTTCTTGAGTAATTCTTTCATGTTCTCCATTGCTGTTTATTGCTTTGGCCAAGTAGTAGGTAGTGTCTCCAAGAGGGGGCGTTATGCATGATTGTGGGTTCATGCCCCCTGATGACTAGCTTGAGTGACAGAAACATGAGTCTAGGGGATGTGTTGTTGCCACAAGGGGGAAAACAACGGTGCTTGACTTGCGGGTGCAAGGATTGTTTACTTTACGCAAAGTTCTTTAATGCAGTTGTCTGTTGCTTTGAGTTTACACTTTGGGTGGGATTAGCAACTTAATACCAGCGAGATGTTCTGGATAGATATCTCAAGGTGGATGATTAATAGGTAGATGCAGATGGATTTCGGTCTACTTGTCTTGGTGTACCGCCCAAGCTTTTGAGCCTCTTCCTTTCTTCATAGCATAATTAGCATTGGTTTGCGCACATAATCCTTTCAATTGCCCAGCTGTAATTTGTTTCCCTCGCATGGCTATTTTATCGTCTTTTGGGAGAGAGACATCACTAGTGAACATCATAGGACCGCGATCCATATTTCCAATACTATTTACACCCTCTATCAATTTATTGCTTTATTTATTTTTCCGTTGCTATCACTATCATTATTGTCCCGTGCGTTTTATCCTTTGTAAACAACAAGGCCGGAGGAATTGACAACTCCTCTGTACTCATTGGGAAGCAAAGTTATTTGTTGTGTGTTGATACGTCCAAAACGTATCGATAATTTCTGCTTGCTCCATGCATGTTTTGTGTGATATTGCTATGATCTAGATACACTTTCATACATTTTTGATCATAATTGGACTAACCTATTAACTCAGTACACCCCAGTGCCAGTTCCTGTTTTCTGCTATTTTTCTATTTCAGTTTTCCCCCATCTAAAAAGTGCCAGAAAAATTCGGGAAAATTCAGATAAAAAATCAGCGTGACGGAAGCTTCGAGAAGAGCCCGGGAGGGGCCAGAGGGGGGCCAAGGGGGGCCCAGGCGGCCACCCGGCACGGCCCCACCCCTGGCCGCGCCAGGGAGCGCCTGGTGCCCCTGGTCCACCTCTGGCTGCCCCCCTTCGCCTATTTATCCCCCGTCACAGGAAAACTCCAGAACAAGAACCCTATTCCACGAACTCGCCTCTGTTCCGCCGCCGCCTCGCTTCCAAGATCGGGAGCACCAGAAGACCTCTTCCCGGCACCCTGCCGGAGGGAGGATTGACCTCCGGGAGTCTCCTCTCCACCATGGATGCTCCCCGGATGTCTCGTGAGTAGTTTTCCTTGGACCATGGGTCCGTGATCAGTAGCTATGTGATGTTCTCCTCCCCTCTTTGATCTTCATTGTTTAGACCTCGTGAGCTGCCCTACCTGATCGAGGCACCTTTGTAATATTTCTGCTATTGCTATGTTGAGTTTGATCGGATCTGATGGATTATGAGATTATGTTCAGATTGTGATAGAGTAATATATTTGGTTTTTATATCTTATATTTTTGTTCCTAAGTAATTCTTGCATGCTCTCCGTTGCTGTTTATTTCTTTGGCCAAGTAGTAGGTAGTGACTCCAAGAGGGAGCGTTGTGCAAGATTGTGGGTTCATGCCCTCCCGATGACATGCTTGAGTGACAGAAACATGAGTCTAGGGGATGTGTTGTTGCCACAAGGGGGAAAACAACGGTGCTTGTAACCGCGGTTACAAGGATTTTTTACTTTACGCAAAGTTCTTTTTAATGCAGTTGTCTGTTGCTTTGGGTTTACACTTTGGGTGGGGCTCGCAAATTAATACCAGCGAGATGTTCTAGATAGATATCTCAAGGTGGATGATTAGTAGTAGATGCAGATGGATTTCGGTCTACTTACCTTGGCGTACTGCCTGTGCTTTTGAACCTCTTCCTTTATTTTGTAGCATAGTTAGCATTGCGGTGCGTTCTTAATCCTGTCAATTGCCTTTCTGTAATTTGTTTACCTCGCATAGCATTTTTATCGTCTTTTGGGAGAGAGACATCACTAGAGAACATCACGTATCCCGTTCCATATCCTCATTATTGTTTCCAAGCTATATTTACGTTTCTGCATTTACTTTCAAGTTGCTATCATTATGCCCTTGCGTTTTATCATTTGTGAACAACAAGACCGGAGAGATTGACAACCTCTCTGAACTTCGTTGGGAGGAAAGTTATATGTTTCTGTGTGCAGGTCCGCGTCAGTTGCGCCGCTGACACCTACTTGTCATCTCTGGAGTCCTACTGGAGACAAACCTTGGTATCTTTACTGAGGGAAACTTGCTGCTGTACCGCATCACGCCTTCCACTTGGGGCCTACCAACGAAGGGCGAGAAGCCGTCATCAAGAGAAATTTCTGGCGCCGTTGCCGGGGACTCAAGTGCTAAGATAGGGGAGTTGCACACTACCCTTTACCTTTGTTTTTTAGTCTTATTAGTTTATCTTTCAGTTTTTATCTTTGTGTCTTTTATCAAAAACTACAAAAAAATCTGCCACAGTTGCTGCTACTATGGGTTCCAATGAAAACACCAAGTTGTGTGACTTCACTAGTCACAACAACCAAGACTTTATCTGCACTCCCATTGCCACACCTGCCACTTCAGCTACCTCTTATGAAATTAAACCTGCTTTGCTAAACCTTGTTATGAGAGATCAATTCTCTGCTGCTGGAGATGATGCTGCTTTACACTTGAATAATTTTGTTGAATTATGTGATATGCAAAAGTATAAAGAAGTGGAAGGTGATGTTGTTAAGCTTAAGCTCTTTCCTTTCTCTTTAAGGGGAGATGCTAAAATCTGGTTTCAATCTTTGCCTAGAAATAGCATAGATTCTTGGGATAAGTGCAAATATGCTTTTATAGGGAAGTACTACCCTCCTGCTAAGATTATCCAATTGAGGAGCCATATTATGAATTTCAAGCAATTGGATAATGAACACGTTGCCCAAGCTTGGGAACGAATGAAATCTCTTGTTAAGAAATTCCCTACACATGGTTTGACTACTTGGATGGTTATCCAGACTTTTTATGCAGGCTTGAATTTTACCTCGCGGAACCTGTTAGATTCGGCCGCGGGAGGAACCTTTATGTCAACTACACTTGGTGCTGCCACAAAGCTTCTCGATGAGATGATGACCAATTATTCCCAATGGCACACCGAACGCGCTCCAACAGGTAGGAAGGTAAACTTTGTCGAGGAAATTACCTCCCTCAATGAAAAAGTTGATTTAATTATGTCTCTACTTACCAAGCAACCTTCTATTGATCCTCATGATGTTCTTTTAAATTCTTTGGTTGCTCAAGAACAAGTAGATGTGAACTTTATTGCTAGAAACAACTTCAACAACAGTGCTTATAGGGGAAATTTTGCTAGCAACCCTAGACCGTTCCCATCTAACTATGGGAACAACAACACTTACCCTAGCAACAAGAACCCCTCTTCTGAATTAGAAAGCATGCTTAGAGACTTTATCACTACCCAAAAATCCTGCAACAAAAATGTAGAAGAGAAATTATCTAAAATAGAGAATCTCTCTTTGAAGGTAGAAAGCTTAGCCCATGATATTGAGATGCTCAAAATTAGAACCTCTCCCCTTGAGGAGAATAAAGCCACTCCTATTAATGCTATACAGTTGCAAATCAATGAAAATATTAGGATGATGGCTAAACTTAAAGAAAGATGGGCTAGAGAAAAAGAGGAAGAGGATAGAATTAAGAGCCTTCCTACACACCACACAGTTGCCACTATCCAAATTGTTGAGGACACTCAAACTATTAGCACCTAATGCACTTCTAGTCCCGTTGGACCTATTAATGGTGATGCTAATACCTCAACCGTAGAAAAAGAAACTCCTATGAACATAGAGGGTTTCAAACAAGTGAGCGTAGATGACACTACTACCACCTTTGATAGTAGTGATATTGATTTTGATACTTGCACCCTCTCAGAAGTTATTAGCTTGTTACACAAAATGTCTAGAGACCCTCACACTAGCACACTTAATCTTGCCTTCACGGAGCATATCACAAATGCTCTTATCAAAGCTAGGGAGGAGAAGATTAGAGTAGAAGCCTCCATACGTAGGAAGCTAGAGGATGGTTGGGACCCTATGATCAAAATTAAATTGAATAACTTCTCTTGCTATGCTTTATGTGATGTTGGAGCTAGTACCTCTGTTATGCCCAAAGGAATATTTGATATGTTTGAATTGAAGCCTTTTGAGCCTTGTTCTTTTGGTGTTCGTCTTGTTGATTCTTCCATAAACAAACCTTTGGGGAAGATCAACGATGTTCTTATCATTGTCACTGAAAACTATGTTCCCGTTGATTTTATTGCTATGGATATAGAGTGTGAACCTTTGTGTCCAATCATTTTGGGACATCCTTTTCTTCGCACCGTTGGTGCGGTTATTGACATGAAAGAGGGGAATATAAAATTCCTATTCCCATTCAAAAAGGGGATAGAACACTTCCCTAGAAAGAAAATCAAGTTACCTTTTGAGTCCGTTACTCGGGCTAGTTATTCTCTCTCCCTTGATAAAACTTGATTCTTCTTTTTGCATCATGACTAGCTAATGGCTTTAAAGAAGCGCTTTCGGGAGGCAGCCCGCAACGAATTTAGGTTTTTCTTTTTGCTTTTGTTTTGTCTTGATGATTGTTACTACTGTAGCAACATCATTGTATCTTTACTTTTCAGCTTTGTGCCAAATTATAGCCTCTTACGGTAAGTGAAGTAAAAGTTGTGACATGCTGTCCAGAAAACAGATTCTGTCCTCGTGACCACAAAAATTCCAGAAAAATCCCAGTTATTCTTTTTGAGCTGAAGTTTTTACACAGTATGCTCTATACAATTACGAAACTTCCGTATGTTCTGAGTTTTTTTATTTGAGTTGTAGAAGTGCCCCTAAAAAATTCTTTATTATCTGTTGTTCTGTTTTTCACAGATTCTGCCACGTTTTGTCTCTCCTTACTTTTGCAAACCTTAAGCTTGCTTTTTCTTCGCAAAAACTTTTTGGAACTCTTGAGAAACAGTAGCTCTTCAAGATTATCTTTATATGCAGTGGAGAAAGAAAATTATTTATTAAGGGTACTAACCTCTCTAATCAGCTTATGATGAGTTATGTATGAAGGGAGTTTTCAAGTGTGCGTTGGAAGATGATGAAAGAACATCCAGGAGTGTCAAGCTCTCAAGCTTGGGGATGCCCCCATGCATCCCCAATAAATATTCAAGGATAGTCAAGCGTCTAAGCTTGGGGATGCCCCCTGTGCATCCCCTTCTCCATCAACCATCATCAGTTCGTCCTTCGTCTCACTATATTTTTATCACTTCATGTGTTATGTGCTATGCTTGGAGCGTCTCGCTCTTAGGTTTTGTTTTTAGTTTTCTTTAGCTTTGCTTGCTGTTCATAACAAGTTAGATCCCGTCTTACTTTGTGTGGGAGAGAAACACGCTCCACTTTCAAAATCTAGAACACATCATAGGATTTTTCCTACCTATCTTTTTGCTGTTGTGTGTTCTTTATCTTTGCATAGCTACTGCCATGTTTAGTTTTAGTCTTAGTTTGTCTTTAGCAAGAGCTTTGGCTTTTGTTTAGTTTTTTGTTGCAACTCTTTTTAGTTTTCATGTTTATCTTGTTAAGAGAGTTGGTTGTTGCACTGAGTTGCGTTTTGTCTTGAAAGTAGGTAATTGAGGTTGCTATTTAATTTTAGTAGTAGCTTGCCATAGTTTTGAGGCATTGTTGTGAGTAATGTTTGGACTTTTGGTGTCAAGAGCTCTTGCCTATTAGTGATAGGTGTCGTATTTTGGGCAATCCGTGTTTATTTTCAAAGCCTACAAAACTAGTTGAGAACTCTAGCTACTAGATAGATCACTACTCTTCTGAGGAGTCGAATATTAGAGTACACTCACGTACCATGAGTCGAGGATGCGCAAGGATAACCAAACCCCCATACACTTTCCTCGGGGTACTTGTCTCTTTGTGAACCTCCTTATTAGATTGAGAGTTACCGATAATAAGTGCATGAGTTCTTCGGACTAATGTAAGTATTGAGAGTTGACACTTACACCTTCCCATATTTTGCTAGCCTATCCCGTGCCGTGCGTTGCCTTCTTCTCACTCCGAGAGCTGGTGTCCACCTTCGCCGGTACATCCAAACCCTTGGCATGATACGCTCTATCATCATAAGCCTCCCTTTATCCTTCATCAAAACAGCCACCATACCTACCTATCAAGGAATTTCCATAGCCTTTCCGAGTTACATTGCCATGAAACTTCCACCTCTTCATGACTTGATCTTCATGTCATACATGTTCCTGCTACACTGGCAGCGACATACATTGCATACATCATGATAGTTACATCTTCTTTATGATTTTGAGTACCTTGTAAAGTGTGAAAGATCTCCTTTACCTTCTTGTAAAATAGAGTGTTTCCCTTAAGTGAGGAAAAGATCACAAAGTGGACACATTAAAAGATCCCAAAGAGGACAAATGAGAGTTAAATAGAAAGAGCCATTGAGGCCACCAAAAAAATACAAAAAAATAGAAAAAAGAGAAAAAGAAATAAAAAGAGAGAAAGGGGCAACACTACTATCCTTTTGAGAGATCCACACTAGTACTCCCTCTATATCTTTGTACTCCATAGAGATGATCTTTATGCATATAGTTTGGAGAGCTTCTTAGCTCGTATGTGCATCCATTGCATGGCAATCCCTACTCCTCACATCATATCTATCATTTGGCATCTCTTGCCTATGATTGTCCTCATTGATGTGAGCCTTTCTCATCCTTTTTGTCTTCCTCCTCCACCATATTTCTTTCTTTGCCATCCTAAGTGTCAACTCTCGTGCTTACGCTCATCCATTGCATGAGTGCTCAAAATATCGAAAAGGAGTGGATCAAATTGACTTGTACCTGGCTAGTGGTCTGGGGACGAGTCAAGCTAAGATTCCAAAGAGGATCAAGTGTGAAACTTTAGTAGATAGAGTTCTCAACAAAAATACTTTTTTCTCGTATTCCCTATCCTCCTTTCTTGCACGCAAACACCATTTGGAGACATTCGAGTCACGGACAGCGAGAGCTCTTGAACCTTTTGTTCTTTTGTTACTTATTTCAATGCTAATATAGCCTCTTGCCTGTTATGACTTGAATTGAATCTCTGACCTTGATTGCTTTACTTTTCAAAATTCTTTTATGGTTGCTAGCATGTCACCACAGAAATTATGCTTGTTATCATTTACCTACTCGAGGACGAGCAGGAATTAAGCTTGGGGATGTTGATACGTCCAAAATGTATCGATAATTTCTGCTTGCTCCATGCATGTTTTGTGTGATATTGCTATGATCTAGATACACTTTCATACATTTTTTATCATATTTGGACTAACCTATTAACTCAGTGCACCCCAGTGCCAGTTCCTGTTTTCTGCTGTTTTTCTATTTTAGTTTTCCCCCATATAAAAAGTGCCAGAAAAATTCGGGAAAAATCAGATAAAAAATCAGCGTGACGGAAGCTTCGAGAAAATCCCAGGAGGGGCCAGAGGGGGGCCAAGGGGGGCCCAGGCGGCCACCCAGCGCGGCCCCACCCCTGGTCGCGCCAGGGGGGCGCCTGGGGCCCGTGGTCCACCTCTGGCTGCCCCCCTTCACCTATTTATCCCCCGTCACGGGAAAACTCCAGAACAAGAACCCTATTCCGAGAATTCGCCTCTGTTCCGCCGCCGCCGCGCTTCCAAGATCGGGAGCACCAGAAGACCTCTTCCCGGCACCCTGCTGGAGGGAGGATTGACCTCCGGGAGTCTCTTCTCCACCATGGATGCTCCCCGGATGTCTCGTGAGTAGTTTTTGCTTGGACCATGGGTCCGTGATCAGTAGCTATGTTATGTTCTCCTCCCCTCTTTGATCTTCATTGTTTAGACCTCGTGAGCTGCCCTACATGATCGAGGCACCTTTGTAATATTTCTTCTATTGTTATGTTGAGTTTTATCGGACCTAATGGATTATGAGATTATGTTCAGATTGTGATAGAGTAATATATTTGGTTTTTATCTCTTATATTTTTGTTCCTAAGTAATTCTTGCATGCTCTCCGTTGTTGTTTATTGCTTTGGCCAACTAGTAGGTAGTGACTCCAAGAGGGAGCATTATGCTAGATTGTGGGTTCATGCCTACCCGATGACATGCTTGAGTGACAGAAACATGAGTCTAGGGGATGTGTTGTTGCCACAAGGGGGAAAACAACGGTGCTTGTAACCGCGGTTACAAGGATTGTTTACTTTACGCAAAGTTCTTTTTAATGCAGTTATCTGTTGCTTTGGGTTTACACTTTGGGTGGGGCTCGCAACTTAATACCAGCGAGATGTTCTAGATAGATATCTCAAGGAGGATGATTAGTAGTAGATGCAAATGGATTTCGGTCTACTTACCTTGGCGTACTGCCTGTGCTTTTGAACCTCCTCCTTTCTTTTGTAGCATAGTTAGCATTGCGGTGCGTTCTTAATCCTGTCAATTGCCTTTCTTTAATTTGTTTACCTCGCATAGCATTTTTATCGTCTTTTGGGAGAGAGACATCACTAGCGAACATCACGTATCCCGGTCCATATCCTCATTATTGTTTCCAAGCTATATTTACTTTTCTGCATTTACTTTCAAGTTGCTATCATTATCCCCTTGCGTTTTATCATTTGTGAACAACAAGACCGGAGAGATTGACAACCTCTCTGAACTTTGTTGGGAGCAAAGTTATCTGTGTCTGTGTGCAGGTCCGCGTCAGTTGCGCCGCTGACACCTACTTATCATCTCTGGAGTCCTACTGGAGACAAACCTTGGTATCTTTACTGAGGGAAACTTGCTGCTGTACCACATCACGCCTTCCACTTGGGGCCTACCAACAAAGGGCGAGAAGCCGTCATCATGTGTGCAGGTCCATGTCAAGGAAGCAACTTTTGTCTTAAAAACGGTGCCATTGTTTCCTTGCCACCTACTTGTCGATCTTGGAGTCCTATTGGTTCGACACTCAAACCTTAGCAACTTCGCTAAGTGAAATTGCCTCTACGCTACATCTCAACCTTCCAGTTTGGGTAAACCAACGAGGGGCGATAAGTAAAATCTCGTGACATCAGGGAGTTCTTCGGAATAGGGGTGATGCCTGAGGGCATCAATTCAACATTCATTGTTCTAACTCCGAAAATACCACTCCCAACAAAGCTTTCTGATTTTAGTCTCATTAGTTTGTGTAATGTGGTGATTACCCTCAACTGTAGGGGATCGAGATATTCTTCCCGGGCAAGATAACCCAATTTATTGATTCGACACTTGGGGACACAAAGAATACGTACAGGCTTTGACAATTGAGTTGTCAATTCAACCGCACCTGAAATAAACACTTCCTTGCACAAAGGTATTAGTAGCAACTGTGATATGGTGGTGGTAGTGGTGATGATAATAGTGGTGATAGTGATAGTGACACAGCAAAGGTAAACAACTAGTAACCAGCTGAAGGAAAACACCGTAGGCTAGGGAGATGGATGGTTGGGCGCTGCTTGTATGAGAACGAACATGTAACAGATTCTAACTTGGGCAAGGCTCACAGAAAACAAAGGATCATCTAGGCAAATATCAAACATCAGGCATGTATCCCAAGGTAGTTGTACGTGCTTGCAATAAGAACTTTGCACAACATCTTTTGTCCTACCATCCCGCTACAAACGGGGCCAAAAGGAACTTAGGGAGATTAAGGTACTCCTGTCAAAGAGCACCGGAACAAAGCATTAACAATTCATGGATACACAGAATCCTCAAATTATAGTCCATCCCCTTTGGTGTCCCAAGCTGTCACCATTGGGATCACCGGTTCCGGACTATAATAGGTGCATACAACTCATAGATAGGATCAAGAACACCACAAACTCAAGAAACAAAAGGGTGATCAGATCTGAAATCATGGCACTCGGGCCCAAAGTGACAAGCATTAAGAGCAACAAGTTGTAACAGAGATGATAAACACCAAGTAGATGATAGGCAACATGCCCCCAACAATCTGATTGAACTATTACATGATCTAACTCATCCAATCCCTACCACCCCCTTTGCCTACAGAAGGGAATTACTCACACATGAGAGGAGGAGTCATGGAGGGGTGATGGAGAGGCGATGATGATGACGATGGCGATGATTTCCCCCTCATCGGAGGCCAATTCAGCCTCCAGATTAGCTCTCCGAGGAAGAACAGAGGGTTGCGGCGGCTCCGCGACGTAGATTGGAAAAGCGACCTCTGTTTCGGGGTTTCCTCGACGGGGGAATAAATAGGGCCAAAGTAGGGCACCAGGGGGTGTGGGACCCACCTAGGAGGGCAGGTGGCGCGGCCAGGAGCTAGGCCGCGCTAGGCACCCTCCTGGCTGCCCCCTGGCTGTCCTGTGGCCCCCTTTGGACTGGTGGAAGCTTCCGGAACGCTGATTTTTTATATATTTTTTTTGGGATTTTTCTAGCGTACCTAAATATCCAGAAACCTGCACAAAAGAAAACAGCACTGGTAGCTCTGCTGAAAACAGCGTCAGTCCGCGTTAGTTTCGTTCAAATCATGCAAGAATGAAGGCAAAACAATAGCAAAAGTGTTTGGAAAAGTAGATACGTTTAGGACGTATCAACTCCCCTAAGCTTAGCTATTTCTTGTCCTCAAGCAATTCAGTTCAACGAACTGGACGCGACAAAGAAAACTTTGACAAACTCTTTTGCTTCATTAGATGTATATAAGCATGTACTACGAAAGAGTTTAGCAAGTTTTGACATCATGCTACAAGGACAATGCACGAAGCAATCGTTCTTTCATGTAATCAGTCACAAACAAACGTAAAGTAAATAATATGCTGCTGAAAAACAATTTAAGATCACAATGCACATAGCATGAACATATCAGAGTGGTATTTCGCTAGCCTCCCTGAGTGAAGCAAAACATAAATGCAGAAACTCCTCCGGAGTTTTAGAGGAGACTAGAACTCAGAACCCAGAGTAAGAAACATCACAATCATGCGGAAGACAATGTGGTACTTTGGGACAATGCATGTTACACTAAGAATGACAATTATGCTCTCATAGTTGGTGCTTTGGAGAAAGGAAGATGGAGACTCTCGAACCGTGGCTTTTCATGGCAAGGTTGAAAACCCGTGAAAGGAAGCAAAGACTAAACATGTGCCAGAGCTCTTGGTTTTGAAAACAGAGATAAAACTCTTTTGAGAGGTGCAACTTTCCAGTCAACGGTGAACGGTAAAGTTCTCTCAATATCTCCCATGCCAACCATATTAATGCCTTTTGCTTACACATATTCCCTTATCCATAAATCCTTTGATGGTCTACGGAACCTTTTATTTTGCCTCAAGGATGGAAGGAGGGTATCGTTCCATCTATCATAAGCAGCATTTGGTCCATTTCACCCCATCATCAAGTATGGGGGGAGGTGTAACTCTCATATTTTTTCTTGACTAGTTAAAACTTCCGTCAAATATTTTTGGCATGAAAGATACAGATTTCCCCTCACCGCACCATGAGCTTGTACGGTTACAAAGGAGAAGCTTTTGAATAAATTTCGAGATGGCACATGAAAGTCTAAGTTAGGAGTGGCCGGTAAATACCACATATAGGTAGGTATGGTGGACTCAAATGCAACAACTGGGTTTAAAAAGGAGTTTGGAAGAACAAGAAGAATTCCGCTTGGTGCTGGAGGAAGGCTAGCAAAAGACGGGGAAGCGACCAACTAGAGAGCATAACGGTCATAATCATGCAGAGCGACAAAGCAACATTGAATCGGGCATGAAAGTGATATAACTACTCTGAAGTAAAAAGATCATCAAGGCAGAACATATTTTTTAGTCTTAACATGCGTGAACATGTGCCAAGTCAATCCAAGAATCCCCCGGAGGGAAATACCACTTCAATATGCCAAACCATGAAAAATGCAATGCATGTCAATCATATCAAGCAACACATTATAAACTCTAGCTATTTGAGGCTAACCACAAAGAAAGCATGAACCACAAAGAAAGCGAAGACTCGAAAGTGGAAGCACAAAAGGGGGAGAGATAGATCACATAGCTACTGGTCACGGACCCATGGTCCAAGGGAAACTACTCACGGTACATACGGGAGGCGTCCATGGCTATGAAGGGTCTCCCGGAGGGGGTAGCTTCTCCCGGCATGGTGCCCGAGCAGCTTCTCCAGGCAGCCCCGATCTAGAAACGGCGGCGGCGGCGGAAAAGAGGCGAGATCGCGAAAAAGGAGTCCGTCCTAGGGGTTTCCACCCCGAGGGGTAAATATAGGCAAAGGGGGCATCGAGGGGACCCACCAGGCAACCAGGAGGCCTCCTGGCGCGGCCTAGGGTGGGGTCGTGCCAAGGGCCCTCCTGGCCTCCTGGTGGTGGCCCTCCTCCGTTCCTTTGGTGTTCAGGGAAGCTTCTGTTGCGCTGATTTTTTATATATTTTTCCCGGAATTTTTGGAGCACTTTTAATGGCCAGAAAACCTGAAATACAAAAATAGCAGAAAACAAAAACTGGCAATTGGGTGCACTGAGTTAATAGTTTAGTCCAAATAGGTTCAAAAGTGTATGAAAGTTCAAACAAAACATGGAAAAGTCACACAAAACATGCATGGAACAAGCAGAAATTATAGATACTTTTGGGACGTATCAACATCCCCAAGCTTAATTCCTGCTCGTCCTCGCGTAGGTAAATGATGACAAGCATAATTTCTGTGGTGACATGCCACAGAACCATAAAAGGACTTTTAAGTAAAGCAATCAAAGCATGCAATTCAATTCAAGTCTTAACAAGCAAGAGTCTATATTAGCATTGACAAAAGCAACAAAAGAACAAAAGGTGCAAGAGCTCTCGCTGTCCGTGACTCGAATGTCTCCAGATGGTGTTTGCGTGCAAGCAAGGCATAGGGAAATACGAGAGAAAAAAATAAGGTTGTTGAGAACAACTATCTACTAAAGTTTCACACTTGGTCTCCTTTGGATTCTTATCTGGACTCGTCCCCAGACCACTAGCCAGGTACAAGTCAAACTGATCCACTCCCTTTCGATATTTTGAGCACTCATGCAATGGATGAGCGTGAGCAAGAAAGTTGACACCTAAAAGGCGAAACAGAAAGAAGGTGGAGGAGGAAGACAAAAATGTGTGAAAGGCTCACATCAATGAGGACAATCATAGGCGAGAGAAGGCCATATGATAGATATGATGTGAGGAGTAGGGATTGCCATACAACGGATGCACATGTGAGCTAAAAGCTCTCCAAGGGAACTAGTGGGGGTGCATCTAACTTGCTTGCTCAAGAAGACCTAGAGCTCGTTTGAGGAGGCTCATCATTGGAATATACAAGCCAAGTTCTATAGTGTGAAGGGTCCCCACATAGCTATATGCATGATGATGATCTCTATGGAGTACAAGGAATAGGAGATGAAGTACTAGTGTGGATCTCTCAAAAGGAATAGTAGTATGCCCCCTTCTCTCTTGTTTTGTTTTTTTCTTTTTCTCTTTTTTTTGGTGGCATCAATGGCTCTTTCTATTTAACTCTCATTTGTCCTCTTTGGGATCTTTTGATTTTGTCCTCTTTGGGATCTTTTCCTCACTTTAGGGGCAATACTCTATATTTTACAAGAATATAGAAGATATTTCACACTTTACAAAGGTACTCACATAAAGAAAATGTAACTATCATGATGCAAATGTATGCTTCTGCTAGGATAGCAGGATATGCAATGATACTAGCGCGTCATGTAGCAATGATTAGGGCAAGGCCCAACTAGCATGCGGCTCATCGATCAAGCAAGTAGCATGTATGACATGAAGATTAAGTCATGAGAAGGTGGATGTTGCATGGCAATGTATCTCGGAAAGGCTATGGAAATGCCTTGTAGGTAGGTATGGTGGCTGTTTTGAGGAAAGATATAAGGAGGCTTATGATGGCAGAGCGAATCGTGCCAAGGGTTTGGATGCACCGGAGAAGTATGCGGCAACTCTCGAGGTGAGAAAGGGCAATGCACGGTACCGAAGAGGCTAGAAAAAGTATAGGTGGGTGGAAGTGTCAACTTTCGAATACTCACATTAGTCCGAAGAACTCATGCACTTATTATCGGTAACTCTCAATCTAATCAGGAGGTTCACAAAGATACAGGTACCCCGAGGAGGAGTGTATGGGGGTTTGGTTATCCTTGCTCATCCTCGACTCATGGTACGTGAGTGTACTCTAATATTCGAACCCTCCAGAGGTTAGTGATCCATCTAGTAGCTAGAGTTCTCAACAGGGGTTTTTGGTTTTCGAAAAACACACGGATTGCCCAAAATACGACATCTATCACTAATAGGCAAGATCTCTTGACACCATAAGTTCAAACATTACTCTTGTCAATACCTCAAAACTATTGCAAGTTACTACTACAAAGAGTATAGCAACTTTAACTACCTACTTTCAGTCAAGACACAGAACTCAGTGCAATAGGCAAACTCTCTAAGAAGATAAAAAATGCAACCTATAGAAAGTTCAACCTAAGACAAAAGGAAAAGCTCTAGAAAAACCTAAAGCACTACAACTAAACAGAACATCAGCTAAGAAAAGAAAAAGAACAGCTCACAGCTAAAAGAATAAGCATGCAAATTCTATAAGGAGTTCTAGTTCAAGCGGAGCGTGAATCTCTCCAAAAAAAAGAGTAAGTTGTGGTCTAACTTGTTACTACAGAAAACAAAGAAAAATAAAACTAAAAACAAAATCTAAGAGCGAGACGCTCCAAGCAAAGCACATAACGCATGAAGTGATAAAAATATAGTGCAACGAGAGACGAACTGATAATTGTTGATGAAGAAGGGGATGAACGGGGGCATCCCCAAACTTAGACGCTTGAGTCTCCTTGAATATTTATTGGGGGTGCACATGGGAATCCCCAAGCTTGAGCGTTTGACCCTCCTGAATCTTCTTTCATCATCCTCCATCGCGCACTTGAAAACTCCCTTCATACATAACTCATTGTAGGCTGATTAGAGAGGTTAATACCCTAATAAAATAATTTTTCTCTACTGAAAATAAAGATTTCAAGGAATACCTACTGTTTCCCAAGATTGCCAAAAGGTTTTTGCAAAGAAAAAGCAAGCTTAAGGTTTGCAAAAGTGAAGAGAGACAAAACGTGGCAGAATCTGTGGAAATCAGAACAGCAGATAGAAACGAATTTTTTAGGGGTACTTCTGCAACTCAAATCAAAAAACTCAGAACATACGTAAGTTTCATAATTCTATAGAGCACGCTGTGTAAAAATTTCAGCTCAAAAAGACGAACTGGGATTTTTATCTTATTTTTCTAGTCACGAGGACAGAATCTGTTTTCGGGACTACATGTCACAACTTTTACTTTCCTTGCCGTATGAGGCTAAACTTGGCGCAAAGCTTGAAAAGTAAAGATACAATGATGTTGCTACAGTAGTAACAATCATCAAGACCACTAAGAACAGAACAAAATAAAAAAGAAAAACCTAAATTCGTTGCGGGCCGCCTCCCGAAAGCGCTTCTTTAGAGCCATTAGCTAGGCTTAAAGATTATAAAAGATGCGCTCACAAGAGAATGGGAATTTTAGCAAAAGGGAGCATCAAGAAGAAAATTTTAAACACATTTAAGCCTAACCCACTTCCTATGCCTAGGAATCTTGTAAGAAAATAAATCAACGAAGCACAAAGAGACAAGCATAGGAAGGTGAAACAAGAACATCTTCAAAACTTTCAACATAAAGAGAGGAGTTTTAGTAATATGGAAGTTTCCACAACCAAGCTTCCCTCTCTCAAAACAATTTCGAGTAGTATCATGAACAACATCAAGAATATAACTATCACATAAATCATATTGTTCATGAACTGCAATCACACATGTATAGTTTTCAACACGGTCTTTAGGATTATAAGATAAATGCAACCCATCACATTGAGCCTTGATAAGAGCAAAGTTCTCCGAAATACGAGTTGGAGATTTCAAAAAGATAATAGGACAATCAAGTGTGGGTGCAATAGCAAAAATTTAATTCTTAACATGAGGAACTATAGCAAGTTCATCTCCGTAAGCATCATCCATAGTGGCATCACGACCATAAGCATAGAAGGCATCAACTTCATCAAAAAGTGATATTTCAAAAGAATCCATAGGATCATAACACTCATATAAGGTAAGATTCAAAGAGTTACTCTCATTAGAAGGTAGACATGGATGGATCCATTCTTCCTCCTTTTGTTCGTCACTCTCCTCCTCTTTTTCATCCAAGGAGCTTTTAGTTTCAGCAATTTCTTCTTCCACAGAGTCCTGCAAAACATTAGTCTCTTCCTTTGGAGGAGAGATTCTCTCAAGATGATCAGTAATATAGTAATTTGCATCGTACTTTTCCAAACAATAGTTAAGTATAGCAAGACTCTCAGATTTGTAAGGGGCATCATCAATATTTTTAAGAAGAGAAGTAATTTCATAGGCACCCTTATAAGCAACAAATTCTTCTATTTCCTCTGCATCATAAAAATCATAGTTTCTCTTAGCATAAGAAGCTATGGTTTCATCATCATTGTACTCACATTGGAAAGAAATGTGTTTATGCCTCATAAAGAAACAAGATTCATCCCTGCAGAAAGATATATTATATATTGAGCACAAGTTTCTAGCATACTCATACAACTGATGTATGTGTTTCCATAAGTGTATCCCCTTTTGAGACAAGTGGTGTTCCTTGTACCACTTTTGTTGATCCTCAGTGAATCCTCCATGCCGATAAGATCTAGTTTCAAAGAAGTCAGACATTGATTGACAAGTCAGGAACTAGACATACTATTTTTTTTGGATTTTTGATATAGGACACAAAGATAAAAACTAAAGGGTAAACTAACAAGACTAAAAAGCAAAGATAAAAGATAGTGTGCAACTCCCCTATCTTGTAGACTGGAGTCCCCGGCAACGGCGCCAGAAAACTTGCTGATGGAAAGAGAGTGTTAATACTCTTCAAGCCCTCGTTGGTTACCCCAAGTGCAGAGTGAGATATAGTGCAGCGGCAAGTTTTCCCCTGGCAAAGATACCAAGGTTTGTCTCCCGTAGGACTCCAAATGATACAAGAACGTGGTAAAGTGAACAATGGTGCCGAGGTTGCTAGCTTCACCTGGACCTGCACACAGATACAAATAACTTTGCTCCCAACGAGTACAGAGGAGTTGTCAATTCCTCCGGCCTTGTTGTTTACAAAGGATCAACGCAAGAGATAATAATAGTGGCAACGGAAAGTAAAGACTGAAAGTAATAAGGGTGTAAACAGTGATATGAAGTTGGACCGGGGTCCCGTGATTTTCACTAGTGATGTCTCTCTCCCAAAAGACGATAAAAGTGCTAGCGAGGTAAACAAATCACAGTTGGGAAATTGACAGGATTATGAAGGCACCGCAAAGCTAACTATGCTGCAAAGAAAGGAAGGGCTCAAAAGCAATGGGCAGTACGCCAAGGTAAGTAGACCGAATCCATCTGCATCTACTACGAATCATCCACCTTGAGATATCTATCCAGAACATCTCGCTGGTATTAAGTTGCAAATCCCACCCAAAGTGTAAACTCAAAGCAATAGACAATTGCATTAAAAGAACTATGCGTAAAGTAAACAATCCTTGCACTTGCAGGTACAAGCAGCGTTGTTTTATCCCTGGTGGCAACAGCACATCCCCTAGTCTCATGTTTCTGTCACTCAAGCTAGAAATCAAGGAGCTGAACCCACAATCGAGCATAACGCTCTCTCTTGGAGTTGCAAATAAAATACTTGGCCAAAGCTACCACAACGGAGAACATGCAAGAATTTCCTCAAGAACAAAATATAAAATAGAAGAACCAAATATATTACTCATCACAATCTGAACATAGTCTCATAATCCATCAGATCCCAACAAACTCAGCATAGCAACAGCAGAAATTACATAGATGCCTCGATCATGTGAGGCAGCTCACGAGGACTCGAAAGAGGAAGCACAAAAGGGGGAGAGATAGATCACATATCTACTGGTCACGGACCCATGGTCCAAGGGAAACTACTCACGGTACATACGGGAGGCTTCCATGGCTATGGAGGGTCTCCCGGAGGGGGTAGCTTCTCCTGGCAGGGTGCCGGAGCAGCTTCTCCAGGAAGCCCCGATCTAGAAACGGCGGCGGCGGCGGAACAGAGGCGAGATCGCGAAAAAGGAGTCCGTCCTAGGGGTTTGCACCCCGAGGGGTAAATATAGGCGAAGGGGGCGTCGAGGGGACCCACCAGGCAGCCAGGAGGCCTCCTGGCGCGGCCTAGGGTGGGGCCGTGCCAGGGGCCCTCCTGGCCTCCTGGTGGTGGCCCTCCTCCGCTCCTTTGGTGTTTCCGGAAGCTTCTGTTGCGCTGATTTTTTATATATTTTTCCCGGAATTTTTGGAGCACTTTTAATGGCCGGAAAACCTGAAATACAAAAACAGCAGAAAACAGAAACTGGCAACTGGGTGCACTTAGTTAATAGCTTAGTCCAAATAGGTTCAAAAGTGTATGAAAGTTCAAGCAAAACATGGCAAAGTCGCACAAACACATGCATGGAACAAGCAGAAATTATAGATACGTTTGCGACGTATTAGGGGCTCACAAATTAATACCAGCGAGATGTTCTGGATAGATGTCTAAGGGTTCATGATTAGTAGTAGATGTAGTTGGATTTCGGTCTACTTATTTTGGCGTACTTCCCATGCTTTTGAGCCTCTTCCTTTATTTGTAGCATAGTTAGCATTGCGATGTGTTTTTAATCCTGTCAATTGCCCAGATGTGATTTGTTTACCTCGCATAGCAGTCTTATCGTCTTTTTGGAGAGAGACATCACTAGTGAACATCATGGGACCCCGGTCCATATTCTCATCACTGTTTACACGCTCAATTTATTTACTTCTTTTACTTTCTAGTAGCTATCATTATCATTATCATTATCATTATCCCTTGCGTTTGATCCTTTGTAAACAACAAGACCGGAGAGATTGACAACCTCTCTGAACTTCGTTGGGAGCAAAGTTATTTGTGTCTTTGTGCAGGTCCACGTCAACCGCCTAATTTCTAGCACCGTTGTCACCTACTTGTCGCTTTTGGAGTCCTACGGGAGACAAACCCTATCCTCTACATAGGGGAAATTTGTTGTTATCCTACATCTCAGCTTCCACTTGGGGTAACCAACAAAGGGCGAGAAGCCATTATCATCTCTCGCACATCAAGCAAATTTCTGGCGCCGTTGCCGGGGACTCCAATCTACAAGGTAGGGGAGTTGCACACTATCTTTTACCTTTGCTTTTTAGTCTTGTTAGTTTATCTTTCAGCTTTTATCTTAGTGTCCTTTATCGAAAATCACAAACAAATAATTTATCTTGCTAGTAGTTGTCATCATGTCTGGTCCTTTTGCCTTTTTTGAGACATAGATTCTCGCCTTTAAACAAAAAGGTGGTGAAAGTTTAAAAGACGCTTGGTATATAATTAATGATTCTAAGAAAAGAGCCACCAAGAAGCAATCCACCACTATCCTGCTTAGAAACTTTTATGTTGGGATTACTCCTTGGAATAGGTTTGTTTTAGATACTGCTATCAATGGGAATTTCCTAGAAGCCCCAATATGGGAATATCTTAATGT
Source organism: Bromus sterilis (assembly GCA_950022295.1). Taxonomy (NCBI): domain Eukaryota; kingdom Viridiplantae; phylum Streptophyta; class Magnoliopsida; order Poales; family Poaceae; genus Bromus; species Bromus sterilis. The sequence continues at coordinate 94,132,072 of OX465595.1, forward strand.
TATTGAAAATCTTGTTGGAAATCTCCCTGTTGCTAGCATTCAAGAGGATATCACTATAGTTCACATTATGAAAAAACTAGAAAAGATAGAAATATAAATACCAAGCATAAGTAGGATAAATGAGTTGGATCGCAATATTCAAGGGATTTGAATAGAGTGGATAGCTCCATGCATAAAATTATTTAAACTTTGGAGACCATCAAATTCCATGATTTGGATCCTTCTAGGATAGATAAGATTGAGGAAATCATTGACACTTTGGGAAATACTTTCTCCTCAATCAAACCAAAAAGGACGGAAAGGAAGGAACCTAAGTTCAATTATGTCCCTAAGGTTCCTCTACCTAAAAATAATCCACCCATTTCCAAGGGAGTAGAGACCGTGAAAACTTTGGAAGAAATAACTCTCTTGGATAAATTTATGAATGAAACTCCAATTGATTTTAAGCCCTTTGGTTTTATCCCTAGAAGTATCTTTATTAGGCCTTTATTTGAAAGACCTCTTAAAATTAGTTGTACAATTGAAGAGATTTTTGATGATCTTGATGATGGTTCGATTGATACAATGTGATTCATCTTTTTTCTTTATGCCTAGCTTAAAGGCGAAAAAGAAACGCTTGTTGGGAGGCAACCCAAGATGTTTTTATTTCTGTTTTAGTGGTCTTGATGATTGTTACCACTGTAGCAACATCATTGTATCTTTATTTTCAAGCTTTGTGCCAAGTTTAGCCTCCGATTGCAAGAAAGTTCAAAAGTTGTGACATGCTATCCAGAAAACAGATTATGTCTTTGGACGAAAATTTTAGCCTAAAATCACCATACCATATTTTTTATCTGAATTTTTTTGACAGCGTGCTCCATACAATTGACTTTTGAGCGTGTGTTCTGAGTTTTTTGATTTGAGTTGCAGAAGTACCCCGAAACAATTATTTATCACCTGTTGTCCTATTTTTCACAGATTCTGCCACGTTTTGCCTTTCCTTACTTTTGCAAACCTTAAGCTTGATTTTTCCTTGCAAATTTTTTTTGGCAATCTTGAGAAATAGTAGCTCTTCAAGAATATCTTTATTTCAAGTGGAGAGAAGTTATTTTATTAAGGGTACTAACCTCTCTAATCATCTTATGATGAGTTATGTATGAAGGGAGTTTTCAAGTGTGTGAGGGAAGATGTTGCAAGAAGATCCGGGAGTGTCAAGCGCTCAAGATTTGGGATGCCCCGATGCATCCCCAATAAATATTCAAGGAGACTCAAGCGTCTAAGCTTGGGGGATGCCCCCGTGCATCCCCTTCTCCATCGACAATCATCAGTTCATCCTCCGTCTCACTATATTTTTATCACTTCATGCGTTGTGTGCTATGCTTGGAGCGTCTCGATCTTAGGTTTCCTTTTTAGTTTTCTTAAGCTTTATTTTCTGTTCATAAAAGGTTAGAACCCAACTTACTTTGTGTGGGAGAGAAACACGCTCCACTTCAAACTAGAACACATCATAGGATTCATCTGTTGTGCGTTCTTTATCCTTTCGTAGCTGCTGCCATGTTTAGCTCTTAGTTTTCATGTTTATCTTTCTGAAGAGCCTTAGCTTTTGTTTAGTTTGTTGCTGGAAATCTCTTTAGTTTTCATGTTTATCTTGTCAAGAGAGTTGGTTGTTGCACTGAGTTGTGTCTTGTCTTGAAGTAGCTAATTGAGGCTCGCAACTTAATACCAGCGAGATGTTCTGGATAGATATCTCAAGGTGGATGATTAGTTGTAGATGCAGTTGGATTTCGGTCTACTTATTTTCGCGTACCGCCCATGCTTTTGAGCCTCTTCCTTTCTTTGTAGCATAGTTAGCATTGCGGTGCGTTTTCAATCATGTCAATTGCCCAGCTGTGATTTTTTTACCTCGCATAGCAGTCTTATCGTCTTTTGGGAGAGAGACATCACTCATGAACATCATGGGACGCCGTTCCATATTCTCATCACTGTTTACACGCTCAATTTATTTCCTTCTTTTACTTTCCAGTAGCTATCATTATCATTATCCCTTGCGTTTGATCCTTTGTAAACAACAAGACCGGAGAGATTGAAAACCTCTCTGAACTTCGTTGGGAGAAAAGTTATTTGTGTTTGTGTGCAGGTCCACGTCAACCACCTAATTTCTAGCGTCGTTGTCACCTACTTGTCGCTTTCGGAGTCCTACGGGACACAAACCATATCCTCTACATAGGGGAAATTTGCTGCTATCCTACATCTCACCTTCCACTTGGGGTAACCAACGAAGGGAGAGAAGCCATTATCATCTCTCGCACATCAACATAACATAAAGAAGAAAAGAATCCAACTAAAAGATTTTGTGTGTACAAGCTTGATCTCTCTAAAGCTTATGATAGGGTGGACTGGGTCTTCTTGAGTTAGGTGATGCTAAAGATGGGGTTCTCTCGCCGATGGGTTGACTGGATAATGTCTTGTGTCACCTCGGTAAGATATTCGGTCAAATTAAATGGAACTCTATATGATTCATTTCCAACTTAGAGGGTCTTAGGAAAGGTGATCCTCTCTCAACCTTCCTATTTTTTTTGTCAATGGTCTTTCTACCATTTTAAGGCACAGAGTAACTTCTAGGGACATTATCATGAGGAGGATCGATCTCTGGGAGCTTCTCCACCACCATGAGAACTTCCCGGATGTGTCATGAGTAGTCCGCCTTGGACCATGGGTCCATGACCAGTAGCTATGTGATGTCTTCCCTCCAATCTTGTGCTTCGATTCTTAGGCCTTGTAAGCTGCCCTACATGATCAATGCATCTATGTATTAGTTCTGTTGTTGCTATGTTGTGTTTGCTGGGATCCGATGGATTATGAGATTATGCTCAGATTGTGATGAGTTATATATTTGGTTCTCCTTTTATATATTTGTTCTTGAGTAATTCTTGCATGTTCTCTGTTGCTTTTTATTACCTTGGCATACTGCCTGTGCTTTTGAACCTCTTCCTTTATTTTGTAGCATAGTTAGCATTGCGGTACGTTCTTAATCCTGTCAATTGCCTTTCTGTAATTTGTTTACCTCGCATAGCATTTTTATCGTCTTTTGGGAGAGAGACATCACTAGAGAACATCACGTATCCCGTTCCATATCCTCATTATTGTTTCCAAGCTATATTTACTTTTCTGCATTTACTTTCAAGTTGCTATCATTATGCCCTACTTATTCCCCGTGACGCAAAAACCTCGAGACGGGAACCCTTTTTCGTGATCTCTCCTCTGTTCCTCCGCCGCCGCGCTTCCAAGATCGGGAGCACCAGAAGACCTCTTCCCGGCACCCTGCCGGAGGGAGGAACCACCTCCATGGATGCTTCCCGGATGAACCGTGAGTATTCCACCTTGGACCATGGGTCTATGATCAGTAGCTGTGTGATGTTCTCCTCCCCTCTTTGTTCATCATGGATTAGACCTCGTGAGCTACCCTACATGATCGAGGCACTTATGTAATATTTCTTCTGTTGCTATACTGAGTTTGCTGGGATCCGATGGGTTATGAGATTATTTTCAGATTGTGTTTGAGTAATATATTTGATTCTCCTCTTTCATATTTATGTTCTTGAGTAATTCTTTCATGTTCTCCGTTGTTGTTTATTGCTTTGGCCAAGTAGTAAGTAGTGTCTCCAAGAGGGGGCGTTATGCATGATTGTGGGTTCATGCCCCCTGATGACTAGCTTGAGTGACAGAAACATGAGTCTAGGGGATGTGTTGTTGCCACAAGGGGGAAAACAACGGTGCTTGACTTGCGGGTGCAAGGATTGTTTACTTTACGCAAAGTTCTTTAATGCAGTTGTCTGTTGCTTTGAGTTTACACTTTGGGTGGGATTAGCAACTTAATACCAGCGAGATGTTCTGGATAGATATCTCAAGGTGGATGATTAATAGGTAGATGCAGATGGATTTCGGTCTACTTGTCTTGGCGTACCGCCCAAGCTTTTGAGCCTCTTCCTTTCTTCATAGCATAATTAGCATTGGTTTGCGCACATAATCCTGTCAATTGCCCAGCTGTAATTTGTTTCCCTCGCATGGCTATTTTATCGTCTTTTGGGAGAGAGACATCACTAGTGAACATCATAGGACCGCGATCCATATTTCCAATACTATTTACACCCTCTATCAATTTATTGCTTTATTTATTTTTCCGTTGCTATCACTATCATTATTATCCCATGCGTTTTATCCTTTGTAAACAACAAGGCCGGAGGAATTGACAACTCCTCTGTACTCATTGGGAAGCAAAGTTATTTGTTGTGTGTTGATACGTCCAAAACGTATCGATAATTTCTGCTTGCTCCATGCATGTTTTGTGTGATATTGCTATGATCTAGATACACTTTCATACATTTTTGATCATAATTGGACTAACCTATTAACTCAGTACACCCCAGTGCCAGTTCCTGTTTTCTGCTGTTTTTCTATTTCAGTTTTCCCCCATCTAAAAAGTGCCAGAAAAATTCGGGAAAATTCAGATAAAAAATCAGCGTGACGGAAGCTTCGAGAAGAGCCCGGGAGGGGCCAGAGGGGGGCCAAGGGGGGCCCAGGCGGCCACCCGGCACGGCCCCACCCCTGGCCGAGCCAGGGAGCGCCTGGTGCCCCTGGTCCACCTCTGGCTGCCCCCCTTCGCCTATTTATCCCCCGTCACAGGAAAACTCCAGAACAAGAACCCTATTCCACGAACTCGCCTCTGTTCCGCCGCCGCCGCGCTTCTAAGATCGGGAGCACCAGAAGACCTCTTCCCGGCACCCTGCCGGAGGGAGGATTCACCTCCGGGAGTCTCCTCTCCACCATGGATGCTCCCCAGATGTCTCGTGAGTAGTTTTCCTTGGACCATGGGTCCGTGATCAGTAGCTATGTGATGTTCTCCTCCCCTCTTTGATCTTCATTGTTTAGACCTCGTGAGCTGCCCTACCTGATCGAGGCACCTTTGTAATATTTCTGCTATTGCTACGTTGAGTTTGATCGGATCTGATGGATTATGACATTATGTTCAGATTGTGATAGAGTAATATATTTGGTTTTTATCTCTTATATTTTTGTTCCTAAGTAATTCTTGCATGCTCTCCGTTGCTGTTTATTGCTTTGGCCAAGTAGTAGGTAGTGACTCCAAGAGGGAGCGTTGTGCTAGATTGTGGGTTCATGCCTTCCCGATGACATGCTTGAGTGACAGAAACATGAGTCTAGGGGATGTGTTGTTGCCACAAGGGGGAAAACAACGGTGCTTGTAACCGCGGTTACAAGGATTGTTTACTTTACGCAAAGTTTTTTTAATGCAGTTGTCTGTTGCTTTGGGTTTACACTTTGGGTGGGGCTCGCAACTTAATACCAGCGAGATGTTCTAGATAGATATCTCAAGGTGGATGATTAGTAGTAGATGCAGATGGATTTCGGTCTACTTATCTTGGCGTACTTCCTGTGCTTTTGAACCTCGTCCTTTCTTTTGTAGCATAGTTAGCATTGCGGTGCGTTCATAATCCTGTCAATTGCCTCTTTGTAATTTGTTTACCTCGCATAGCAATTTTATCGTCTTTTGGGAGAGAGACATCACTAGCGAACATCACGTATCCCGGTCCATATCCTCTTTATTGTTTCCATGCTATATTTACTTTACTGCTTTTACTTGCTATCATTATCCCTTGCATTTTATCCTTGTGAACAACAAGACCGGAGAGATTGACAACCTCTCTGACTTCGCTGACACCTACTTATGATCTCTGGAGTCCTGCTGGAGACAAACCTTGGTATCTTCACCGAGGGAAAACTGTTGCTGCACTACATCTCAACCTTCCACTTGGGGTAACCAACGAAGGGGCGAGAAGCCATCAACGTCCCAAACATATCTATAATTTATGCTTGCTCCATGCATGATTTGTGTGACTTTTCCATGTTTTGCTTGAACTTTCATACACTTTTTATCATATTTGGACTAACCTATTAACTCAGTGCACCCAGTTGCCAGTTCCTGTTTTCTGTTGTTTTTATATTTTAGGTTTTCAGGCCATTAAAAGTGCCAAATAAATCCCGGAAAATTTATATAAAAAAACAGCGACCCGGAATCTTCCTGAATCACCAAGGAAGGAAGGGGGTGGACCCACCAGGGCCCCAGGAGGGTCCCTGGCGCGGCCCCATCCTAGGCTGCGCCAGGAGGCCTCCTGGCTGTCCTATGGGCCCTCTCGGTGACCCCTTTGGCCTATATTTACCCCCCGTGACGGAAACCCCTAATATCGATCTACTATTCCCGTTCTCCTCTTTGTACCGCCGCCGCCGTTTCAAGATCGGGGCTGCCAGGAGAAGCTGCCCCGGCACCCTGCCGGAAAGAGGAATCCCCTCCGGGAGACCATCCATCGCCATGGACGCCTCTGGGATGTGCCATGAGTAGTCCCCCTTGGAACATGGGTCCGTGATCAGTAGCTATGTGATGTACTCCTCCCCTCTTTGTGCTTTCACTTTCGAGACCTCGTGAGCTGCCTCACATGATCGAGGCACTTTTTTAGTTTTATGTGTTGATATGCTGAGTTTGCTGGGATCTGATGGATTATGAGATTATGTTCATATTGTGATGATTAATATATTTGGTTCTCTTTTATATTTTTGTTCGTTAGTAAATTCTTGCATGTTCTCCGTTGCCGTATTTTACTTTGGCCAAGTGATTTGTTGCAACTCCAAGAGGGAGCATTATGCTTGATTGTGGGTTCAGCCCCTTGATGTCTAGCTTGAGTGACATAAACATGAGACTAGGGGATGTGTTGTTGCCACCAGGGATAAAACAACGGTGCTTGTACCTGTGGGTGCAAGGATTGTTTACTTTACGCAAAGTTCTTTTAATGAAGTTGTCTGTTTCTTTGAGTTTACACTTTGGGTGGGATTCGCAACTTAATACCAACGACATGTTATGGATAGATATCTCAAGGTTTATGATTTGTAGTAGATGCAGATGGATTTCGGTCTACTTACCTTGGCGTACTGTCCATTGCTTTTGAGCCTCTTCCTTTTTTTGTAGCATAGTTAGCATTGCGGTTCGTTTATAATCATGTCAATTGCCCTGCTGTGATTTGTTTACCTCGCTAGCACTTTTATCGTCTTTTGGGAGAGAGACATCACTAGTGAACATCACGGGAGCTCGGTCAATATTCACACCATTGTTTACACCTTCAATTTACTTTCAGTTCTTACTTTCAGTTGCACTATTATCTCTTGCGTTGATCCTTTGTAAACAGCAAGGCCGGTGGAATTGACAACTCCTTTGTACTCGTTGCGAGCAAAGTTATTTGTTTCTGTGTTTAGGTCACGACAACCGCCCAATTTCTGACGCCATTAGCCTGAAGTAATTTCTGGCGCTGTTGTCACCTTCTTGTATTTCTGCGAGTCCTACTGGAGACAAACCCTGGTATCTTCACCGAGGGAAATTTTCTGCTACGCTACATCTCACCTTCCACTTGGGGTAACCAACGAGGAGTGAGAGAACTATCCTCACCATATCAAGCCAATTTCTGGCGCTGTTGCTGGGGACTCCAGTCTACAAGATAGGGGAGTTGCACACTGTCTTTTATCTTTGCTTTTTAGTCTTGTTAGTTTACCTTTCAGTCTTTACTTTTTTGTCCCTTATGAAAAATACCAAAAATACATGTTGCTACTATGGGTTCCAATGAAAACACTAAGTTGTGTGACTTCACTAGTCACAATAACAGTAACTTTATTTGCACTCCTATTGCTCCACCTGCCACTTCAGCACCTTCTTATTAAATTAAACCTGCTTTGCTTAATCTTGTTATGAAATATCAATTCTCGGGTGCTGGAGAGGATGCTGCCTTGCACTTAAATAATTTGTTGAGCTTTGTGATATGCAAAAGTACAAGGAAGTAGATGGAGACATCGTCAAGCTGAAGCTTTTTCCTATCTCCTTGAGAGGAAGAGCCAAGGAGTGGCTGCAATCCTTACCTAAGAATAGTATCGATTCTTGGGACAAGTGTAAGGACGCTTTTATTGGGAAGTACTATCCCCCTGCTAAAATTATCCAGTTGGGAAGTAAGATTATGAATTTTAGGCAATTGGATAATGAACACGTTGTCCAAGCTTGGGAACGAATGAAATCTCTTGTTAAGAACTACCCTACACATGGTTTGACTACCTGGATGGTTATCCAGAATTTTTATGCAGGCTTAAACTTTACCTAGCGGAATCTGTTAGACTCGGCCGCGGGAGGAACTTTCATGTCTACCACACTTGGTAATGCCATGAAGCTACTTGATGAGATGATGCTGAACTACTCTCAATGGCACACCGAACGATCTCCAACTGGTAAGAAGGTAAATTCTGTCGAGGAGATCTCCTCTCTTAATGAAAAGGTTGACTTGGTCATGTCTCTACTTACCAAGAAAGCTCCTATTGATCCTCAGGATGTTCCTTTAAATTCCTTGGTTTCTCAAGAACAAGTAGATGTGAACTTTATCTCTAGAAACAACTTCAACAATAATGCTTATAGGAGTAATTTTGGTAGCAACAATCCTAGACCTTTCCCATCCAACAACTATGGGAACAACAACACTTATCCTAGCACCAAAAACTCCACTTATGAACTAGAGAGTATTCTTAAAGACTTTATCACTACCAAGAAAGCCTTCAACAAGAGTGTATAAGAGAAATTAGACAAAATAGATATCCTCTCTTTGAAGGTAGACAACATAGCCCATAATGTAGAGATGATTAAAATTAGAACTTCTCCCCCCGAGGAGAGGAAGACCACTCCTATGAATGCTATCCAAGTGCAAATTAATGAAAAAATTAGGATGTTGGGAAAACTTAAAGAGAGATGGGCTAGAGAAAAGGAGGAAGAAGAGAGAGAGTTGAGAACCTTCCTACCTACCACACAGTAGCTACTATCCAAGTTGTTGAGGATGTCCAAACTGTTAGCACCCATCACACCCCTAGTCCCACTGGACCTATCAATGGTGATGCCACCACCTCAACCATAGATAAAGAAACCTCTATGAACATAGAGGCTTTCAAACAAGTGAGTCTAAATGATATCACTACCTCCTTGATAGATAGTAGTGATCTAGACTTTGACAACTGCACCTTACCTGAAGTTATTGGTTTCCTACACAAAATGTCTAGGGACGCCCACACTAGCACACTTAATCTTGCCTTCACAGAGCATATCACCAATGCTCTAATTAAAGTTAGGGAGGAGAAGCTTAGACTAGAAGCCTTCATACCTAGGAAGATGGAAGATGATTGGGTGTCGGGACCCGGAATATGCGTATGTAATTCCAGTCACGATGCAATCACATGGAGAGCCGAGAGCCGTACCCACTTGTCTAAGCAGACAAGGCCAAGCACAGAACACTCTCGGAAAGCATCGTACGTGAGGGGCATCCCATCCAGGCCGGATGATCAACTGAGATGGGTCCTCATCGTCCGCTCACAAGTCTAAATGCTTATGGGTGGTGAATCCCATACTCATAGACAAGTCGCCTCAACCATGTTATCGATTGAATCCTAACTCTTACATAGACTTACTCCAGCCCGATCACTTAGTCGGGGTCTAGGGCGGGCTCAATCATACAACAAAGTGTGCACGTGACAGAATCACGAACAATCGCATCGCGATGCCCCAAGCTACGCACATCTAAGGGCCACTTGGTGTATAAAAGACCGCCAGCCAGATCACAACTAAGGTCTCGAAAACCCATACTAACACAGGCATGTTATAGACATACACGCAGCACACATGTCTAGTATGAACAGCAGGTATCATCACATAACTCTACAAAGTACTTCTTTATTGACTTACACATAGAGTATACAAAGATCACATGTCTGTGATCAACATTACATCATACAACGGAAGCAAATTAGGTCTGAGTACAGACAAGTTTAACAAATGGCTTAGAGAAGCCTTGTAAACATACATGCCCTTCCGCGAGGGACCAGGCTGCTGTCTGGAACTATACTACCAAGGTCAACGTCGAGCTTCAGGTCGGTGACTCCATCGGGATCCGGGTGCTCATCTAAAACATAGAATAAGAAAACGTGAGTACAAAGTCGTACTCAGCAAGACTTACATCAGAACTACACTACTCATGCTCAAGTTTGAAGGTAAAGGAGGTGGGGTTCAACATGCAGAAGTGCCATCTTTGACTTGGCTAGTCCTGTACTACGAGTACCAGACTTGAGGTAAGAAGCGTACACGAGTCCACTACCAAGTCTCCAACCAATACACCACTATGGATACTTCCTCGACTTCCCCACGAGAAAGCATGCCATAGCACTCACACTTATCTTACGAGTTTTAGAAGTATCCATTCAAGTTGTCTAATAATCAGGTACAGGTTCCAAGTAGTCCATGACCGCGGACGCGGCTATTCGAATAGTTTTGTTTACCTTGCAAGGGTGTAAACTACACACACATGACCATCAGTTACTGCCTTTTGCTCGCCACCGTTCAAGAGGTGACAGCGAGGATGTTCACCACGACACTTCGCTCACAACCGGTCTATTCCAGGAGTCAACTATCTGAGTTGGCTCCGCTCAAGAGCCCGGCCGGATCAACGAAACGGACTCAAACAATGCAAGTGACCGAGACGCCACCTTTGGCAGATGGTTTTCCTGCCTCACAGGTGCACCCACATATCTATATGATGCAACCATTCCTTCATTCTTTTTCTATGCACATGTCAAATGGAAATCCCGAACTAATGTGACTCCTAGATGTCAACACGGATCAAGGTACTAGGCCGAGAGGGGTCAGTGAGCCCAATGTGTGGTTGTACTCTTTGTCTTGGATTACCATACAAGAAATCGGTGCTTAAGGCGGTGTTCAACGAGACAACCCACTGTATACTCCTACACAGCCTCTCATCGTTGACCTTGTATTAGAGTGGATTCACCAACACAGTTTCACTTTCATCAATACCATGTTCACTATCATCCCGACTCACATCAAAAGCATCCTCATTGTAAACTTTAAGCATGCAGTAAGCAGTAACAGTTGCAGGGGCTACATGATATCAATCAACTCCTACGTCAGTTAGGATTGTGGTTTGCTTACTACTATGACAAGATGATAGGTCATGCATCGGATATGGGTTCAACTATACGGTAGAATCGATACCTGGTGATCTCCTAAACATGCATAAGCGAGACTGAGAGGGAATTGGGATTTTATAGACATGATCAATGGGGTTTGCTTGCCTGGCCGACGATACACGAGTTTACCGGTCTTCTGCTTCGGGGGTGAAGTCCACCTCGGAAAAGCTGCTACCGAAAGCAATCATCAACAAAGGGGTATGGAAAAGTACAATGCACAAACACATGTTCAATTGAATAATGTGATGTTCATGGTTGCATTGTGTGGACAATTCCATTTAAAAGAAGTGGGTTGCAAAGACATTTGCAAATTCACTCCAAATTTGAATTTGAAAAGAATGCAAATATGCATTTGTCACTGTTCACCCATTTTTAAATGGTCAAACATAGAAACAAAGTGCATATTCTTAATCCTTGCATGTTTTGATAATTTTTCATATATTATATGTTAAATTTGGAGTTAAAATGAATATTCTATTGTTTATTGAAGTTTTGGCTATTTTCGGGAATTTCTGTAATTATTTTAATTGTTTTTTTTTCTATTTACTACATCATCATGACGTTAGGGAGGCTCTGACCTGTGGGTCCACCCTGTAAGCCTCAAAGGGGTTAATCCCCTCTCTGTTAATTATAACAGAGGGGTTAGGGGGTTTGGGCCCACTTGCCAGCCACTGTGGGGGGGGGATTGAGAGGTGATTAGGGGGGGGGCTAATGGCGGGCTCGCCGGACTTTACTGTTGCCGGCCGGGGAGCTCGCCGGACTTGGCCAAATGGCGACGGGAGGGAAGGGCTCTTGCGCCAAAACGTGCCCCGCGCTCTCCCGCGTCCATCTTCGTCATCGGCGGGACCTCAGAGGCACCGCAGCAACGTCGGCGTCAACGCGGGCGGCGACCGTCGCTCTGCTCAGGTGGACGGTCGACCTAGGGCTCGGAACAAGGCAGGAGAAGGGGGGAAATCGAGCGGATTCTCACCCCCAAAGGTGATGGAGCAGTCGAGGGGCCGAGGAGAGCTCGAGGACGACGAATTTAGCGACGAGGTCCACGGCGGCCGGCGGAAATCGGAGAAGATAGCGTCGGTTCTTGGGCTTCCAGAGCTCAATTGATTGAGCAGCTCGAAGGAGAGGATGCTTGCGGAGCTTCTGGAACAGATGGTTTGGCAAGAAGGCGTCGTTGGCTGCGCTCTACCTCGTCGGTGATCTCCGGTGCGCTCGGGCCCTCACGGGATCTCGCCGGAGACGAAGGGGACGAGCCACATGGAAGGGGGAAAGGGCTGAGCGGGTGTGAGGTGGTCTCCGCGACACGTAGGAGGGGCAGGGGGTGGTCTAGAGGGCCTTTGGCGTCGTGGTGGCAATGGTCGCCCCCGGCATGCTCGACAGCGAGCTGCTTGGGGTAGACGACAAGCCCCACGTGTGCTTGAACTGGGGAGGGTTAGTTGGGCCCGAGGCCGTAGGGGGTGGGTTGGTTTCCTTTTTTCCTTTTTCTTCTATTTCTTTTCTTTTTTTTTAATTTTCTGACTTTTGTTTTGCTCTGGAAAAAAAATACCATAGCATTTTATAAAAATGCCCAAATAATTTTATAAACCCTAGGTGACCAGAAGCAAGCCACCCCTAGGTTTTGAGCATTTTTTAAATTAAAACTTTTTGAATTTCAATTCAAATTGGGGTATTATTTAATTTCCAAGGCACCTTTTGAATTTTAGAAAATTCCATGGGCATTGGAATGAACCCAAACCACTTTAAAAATGATCACCATCATTTATTGGAATTTTCCAAATGTTCAAATGATTTTTGGAAAAATATTTTTATCTGTCCATTTGAATTAATTTCTCAGGGCTTTTCTTTTCCCCATTTTTGAATTTCTTTTGAATTTTTACATGATGCAAAGGGTCAAGCAAGCCCTAGCACTTACCCTAGTTGGGGTTCTGACAACTCGCCCCCACTCAACAGAATCTCGTCCTGAGATTGAGAAGTCGTCGGGAGGAAGGTGGGGTACTCGGCACGGAGGCGGTCTTCTCTTTCCCAGGTTGCTTCTTTCTCGGAGTGATGTGACCATTGCACTTTGAGAAACTTGATCTTCTGACGACGAGTGACACGCTCTGCGGAATCAAGAATACGAACAGGGTACTCTCGATAAGAAAGGTCATCTTGGAGATCAAGCGTTTCATGGTCGACTTCGCAGATGGGGTCCTTGAAGCAACGCCTGAGTTGTGACACATGGAATACATCGTGTACTCGGGAAAGATGAGGGGGTAGTTCAAGTTGGTAGGCAACTTCTCCACGTTTAGCAAGAATGCGGAAAGGACCGATGTAACGTGGGGCCAACTTGCCTTTGATACCGAAGCGTTGGGTTCCCTTCAGAGGAGTAACCCGAAGGTAAGCCTTCTCATCCAGATTGTAGCTTTCTTGCCTATGATGAAGATCATAGTAGCTTTTCTGACGAGAATGTGCGGCTTTCAATCGATCACGAACAATGCGAACTTGCTGTTCTGCTTCCTTGATCATATCCGGTCCAAAGAGTTGTCTTTCACCGGTTTCTGACTAGTTAAGGGGTGTTCGACATCGTCGTCCATAGAGGAGTTCAAAAGGAGCCATGTTCAGACTAGATTGGAAACTGTTGTTATAAGCAAATTCGGAAAATGGAAGAGATTTCTCCCAATTCTTTCCGAATGAGATAACACAAGCTCTGAGCATGTCTTCAAGAATTTGGTTAACCCTTTCGATTTGACCGCTAGACTGAGGATGGAAAGCTGTACTAAAGGATAGATGAGTTCCCACAGTATTCTGAAAGCTTGCCCAAAATCTAGAGGTGAAAAGGCTACCTCGATCAGAATTGATTTCCAAAGGAACACCGTGAAGAGACACAATTCTAGAGACGTACAAGTTCCCCAACTGACTAGCAGTTATAGACTCGCGAACGGGAAGGAAGTGAGCAACTTTGGAAAGTCGGTCAATGACAACGAAGATGGCATCGTTTCCTTTCTGGGTTTTTGGAAAGCGGGTGATGAAGTCCATACCGAATTTGTCCCATATCCACTCGGGAATAGGCAAAGGTTGAAGTGTGCCAGCAGGTCTTTGGTGTTCTGCCTTAATGCGACGACAAACATCACATTCAGCAACAAACCGAGCAATGTCTCTCTTCATCCTGGTCCACCAAAATCTTTGGCGTCGATCTCGGTACATTTTTGTGCTACCGGGATGAATCGAGAGGGGTGTGTCATGGGATTCTTTGAGGATGAGTTGCCGTAGATCCTTATTCTTAGGTACTACCAAACGATTTTCAAAGAATACCGTTCCTTTACTATCTGTGGAGAAACATTTAGCAACTCCGCTAGCAATGTTCTCCTTGATCCGGCGAACACCTCGTGCACGCCTTTGGGCAACTATGATTTGATCCTCAAGGGTTGGTTTCGCCACCAAGTTGAAAAGAGATCCACGAGGAACAATCTCGAGGTTGAGCTGTCGAAATTCCTCATGAAGAAGTGGTTGATACTGTTGTAACATGAGGTTGTTACAATACGACTTACGACTTAGTGTATCAGCCATGACATTGGCTTTCCCTGGGGTGTAAGAAATTCCTACGTCGTAATCTTTTATCAACTCAATCCAGTGTCTTTGCCTGAGATTAAGATCTGGCTGGGTGAATATATATTTGAGGCTTTGGTGGTCGGAAAAGATCTCACAATGATTACCAAGGAGGTAATGTCGCCAAGTTGTCAGGGCAAGAACTACGGCAGCGAGTCCAAGATCATGGGTAGGATAGTTCTCGTCATGTGGCCGCAACTGGCGTGAAGCATAAGCTACCACATGTCTATCTTGCATAAGTATGCATCCTAACCCTTGCCGTGAAGCATCACAATAGATCTCGAAATCCCTTTTGGTGTCTGGAGGTGCCAGTACGGGTGCAGAAGTCAATCTTCTTTTTAGCTCTTGAAAGCTTTCCTAGCACTTGGGGGTCCATTGGAATTTCTTATCTTTCTTTAGGAGTTCAGTTAGAGGCTTTGCAACTTTAGAAAATTTCTCGACGAAGCGGCGACAATAGCTTGCTAAGCCAAGAAAACTCCTAACTTGCTTAACCGATTCAGGTGGAGTCCAGCCAAGGACGGCCTGAACTCTCTCGGGATTGACAGCAATGCCTTTTGAAAAAATCACGTGGGCTAAATAGGTCACTTCTGGTAGCCAAAATTCGCACTTAGAGAACTTGGCATAAAGGCGATGCTCTCGAAGTTTCATCAATACCAACCTAAGATGTTCTGCGTGCTCTTCTTCGTTCTTCGAGTAGATGAGAATGTCATCAAGATAAACTACAACAAATTTATCTAGGTACTCCATGAAGATCGAATTCATTAAGCGCGAGAATGTGGCGGGGGCATTGGTTAAACCGAAGGACATGACGGTGTACTCGTAAATACCATAACGAGTAGTGAAAGCCGTTTTTGGAATGTCCTCGTCTCAGATTTTGATTTGATGATAGCCTAATCTTCAATCCATCTTGGAGAAGACAGAGGATCCTGCAAGTTGATCATAAAGATCATTGATCCTGGGCAATGGTACTTGTTCTATACCGTCGCTAGATTTAGCGGGCGATAGTCTACGCACATCCTTTCTGTTCCATCTTTCTTCATTACGAACAGAACGGGGCAACCCCATGGCGATGAGCTAGGGAGGATGAAGCCTTTTTCCAACGAAGCATCAAGTTGGGTTTTTAGCTCAGCTAACTCATGTGGGGCCATTCTATATGGGCGTCTGGAAATTGGGGCTGTGCCTGGTATAAGATCCACTATGAATTCTACACATCTGTCGGGTGGCATGCCCGGCAGTTCTTCAGGAAAGACATCCGGGAAGTCACGAACCACCGGAATATCTTCAAGGTCAGGAAGGGGAAGCACATTCAAAGTATGCATCTGGGTTCTAGAGCTGGGTGGTGTGTAGTCAATGGTCTGGCCTGAAGGATGGGTGAGTTTAACCGATTTGGCTTTACAATCAAGGAAAGCATTCTGCCTTGATAACCAATCCATTCCTAGGATGACATCAATGTCTGAAGACTTGAGGGCTATAAGTGAAGCAAGGAATACTAAACCCTCAATTGCAATTTGATTGTCATGGCTTACTCTACTAGTTTGCCATTTGGAACCAGGAGTTTGAATGATCATTGGGGAAAACATTTCTTCAAAAGGAAATTCATGCCGAAGTGCATAACTCTCCGACATGAATGAATGAGATGCTCCTGGATCGAAAAGAACGGAGGCGGGAACATGATTGACTGGGAGTGTGCCAAGAATGACGTCAGAAGCAGCAGTGGTGTCCTCAACTGAGATTTGGTTCATACAACCACTACTAGTGGATGAAGGCTTTGCTAGAAAGGCTTTGGTGGTTGATTTCTTTGGAGGCTTGGGTCGAGAATGACGTGGTGCCATCAAGACCTGAGGGCATTGACGATAGTAATGGCCTGGAAGACCACACTTAAAGCATACCCTATCTGAATTGCTAGGAGTGGGATTACTTGGCTGCACACCATCATTCCGGGGTGGAATAATGTGCTGGGGTGGATGGCATATATTGGATGGTGGTCTCTGAAGAAAGTTTTGAGGTATGGCTCCGGTTGGAATCCAAATTCGGCGTTTCTGAGTTGCTGAACTGGAATAAGAAGCAAGCTCAAGAGCATGCTTGCGAGACTCTTCGAACACTTCATTGCCATGCTCAGCTCTGAAGGATCTGTTGACTAAATCCTCAAAGGTGGCAAATTCAAGGAGGTTGAGATCATGACGAAGGATGGGGCTAAGTCCCTTACGGAACCTTGCCTGCTTTCTCGCATCGGTGGTGATCTCATCTTGGGCATAACGAGAAAGACGGTTGAACTCTCTCACATACTCATGAATGGACATCTCTCCTTGAGTCAAATTGCAGAACTCTTCCTTCTTGCGCTCCATCAACTCATCCAGAATGTGGTACCCTCGAAAGGCAACAAAGAACTCCTGCCAAGTCACTACGTGACTATCTGGCTGCATAGCAACATAGTTCTCCCACCATTGAAGAGCAGCACCTTCCAAGAAGTATACCGCGAAAATAACTCGGTCATCGGGAGCAACATGTGCAGTATCAAGCTTACGATCGATGGAACGGAGACAATCATCAGCTTCAAGGGGCTCAGAAGAACATCGGAATACCGGTGGCTTGAGGAGGATGAAATCCTAAATGCTGACAACCACATTACGCTGACGAGCGGTATTCTGCTCGATGAGCTCGAGAAGGCGTGTTTGATCACGTCGATTCTTCTCAGCTTCCATCATGATCTCCGCCGCAGAAGGCGGTGGTGGAGGTTCATCATCATTTCGATTCCGAACACGGTCTCGATTCCGACGAACAGCACTACGAGTTCCACCTGACAACCTGTGTGATAAAAATCAACAATCAGAACAGGTTGAATGATGGATTCAAGGATAACAAGATATGATGAAGGCGGAAAAGATTATAATGCGAAGGCAATGATCCACAAAAACTCGGAATAATTCCGGCAGCATAACGGCTACACCGGGATGGAAAATGAAACAACCTTGAGGAGATTGGACAGAACTTCCTCAAGGAAATCAACAACACGATGAGTCTGGACGACCACAACTGTCCTACGGCTACAAGGAAGCAATCAACGAGATGTTCTAGTAAATACATAGATGAGCCTAGTCCTATAATCCCGTAGAAAAGATAAGGGTGACTCAGAACTCACATCGATGAGGATAAGGACAAAAAGAAGCCTTACGTTGTTCCCTTTATACCCAAGTAACTATATATCTATAGAATGCTAGACTCGACTTCGACCAAGGGTTGAATAATCCTACAGACAGTCCTGCTCTAATACCAAGTCTGTCGGGACCCGGAATATGCGTATGTAATTCCAGTCACGATGCAATCACATGGAGACCCGAGAGCCGTACCCACTTGTCTAAGCAGACAAGGCCAAGCACAGAACACTCTCGAAAAGCATCGTACGTGAGGGGCATCCCATCCAGGCTGGATGATCAACTGAGATGGGTCCTCATCGTCCGCTCACAAGTCTAAATTCTTATGGGTGGTGAATCCCATACTCATAGACAAGTCGCCTCAACCATGTTATCGATTGAATCCTAACTCTTACATAGACTTACTCCAGACCGATCACTTAGTCGGGGTCTAGGGCGGGCTCGATCATACAACAAAGTGTGCACGTGACAGAGTCACGAACAATCGCATCGCGATGCCCCAAGCTGCACACATCTAAGGGGCACTTGGTGTATAAAAGACCGCCAGCCAGATCACAACTAAGGTCTCGAAAACCCATACTAAGACATGCATGTTATAGACATACACGCAGCACACATGTCTAGTATGAACAGCAGGTATCATCACATAACTCTACAAAGTACTTCTTTATTGACTTACACATAGAGTATACAAAGATCACATGTCTGTGATCAACATTACATCATACAACGGAAGAAAATTAGGTCTGAGTACAGACAAGTTTAACAAATGGCTTAGAGAAGCCTTGTAAACATACATGCCCTTCCACGAGGGACCAGACTGCTGTCTGGAACTATACTACCAAGGTCAATGTCGAGCTTCAGGTCGGTGACTCCATCGGGATCCGGGTTCTCATCTAAAACATAGAATAAGCAAACGTGAGTACAAAGTCGTACTCAGCAAGACTTACATCAGAACTACACTACTCATGCTCAAGTTTGAAGGTAAAGGAGGTGGGGTTCAACATGCAGAAGTGCCAGCTTTGACTTGGCTAGTCCTGTACTACGAGTACCAGACTTGAGGTAAGAAGCGTACACGAGTCCACTACCAAGTCTCCAACCAATACACCACTATGGATACTTCCTCGACTTCCCCTCGAGAAAGCATGCCATAGCACTCACTCTTATCTTGCGAGTTTTAGAAGTATCCATTCAAGTTGTCTAATAATCAGGTACAGGTTCCAAGTACTCCATGACCGCGGACGCGGCTATTCGAATAGTTTCGTTAACCTTGCAAGGGTGTAAACTACACAAACATGACCATCAGTTACCGCCTTTTGCTCGCCACCATTCAAGAGGTGACAGCGAGGATGTTCACCACGACACTTTGCTCAAAACCGGTCTATTCCACGAGTCGACTATCTGAGTTGCCTCCGCTCGAGAGCCCGGCCGGATCAACGAAATGGACTCAAACAATGCAAGTGACCGAGACGCCACCTTTGGCAGATGGTTTTCCTGCCTCACAGGTGCACCCACATATCTATATGATGCAACCATTCCTTCATTCTTTTTCTATGCACATGTCAAATGGAAATCCCGAACTAATGTGACTCCTGGATGTCAACACGGATCAAGGTACTAGGCCGAGAGGGGTCAGTGAGCCCAATGTGTGGTTGTAATCTTTGTCTTGGATTACCATACAAGAACTCGGTGCTTAAGGCGGTGTTCAATGAGACAACCCACTGTGTACTCCTACACAGCCTCTCATCGTTCACCTTGTATTAGAGTGGATTCACCAACACAGTTTCCCTTTCATCAATACCATGTTCACTATCAACCCGACTCACATCAAAATCATCCTCATTGTAAACTCTAAGCATGCAATAAACAGTAACAGTTGCAGGGGCCACATGATATCAATCAACTCCTATGTCTGCTAGAATTGTGGTTTGCTTACTACTGTGACAAGATGATAGGTCATGCATCGGATATGGGTTCAACTATGCGGTAGAATCGATACCAGGTGATCTTCTAAACATGCATAAGCGAGACTGAGAGGAATTGGGATTTTATAGACATTATCAATGGGGTTTTCTTGCCTTGCTGACGATACATGAGTTTACCGGTCTTCTGCTTCGGGGGTGAAGTCCACCTCGGAAAAGCTGCTACCGAAAGCAATCATCAACAAAGGGGTACGGAAAAGTACAATGCACAAACACATGTTCAATTGTATAATGTGATAATCATGGTAGCATTGTGTGGACAATTCCATTTAAAAGAAGTGGGTTGCAAAGACATTTGCAAATTCACACCAAATTTGAATTTGAAAAGAATGCAAATATGCATTTGTCACTGTTCACCCATTTTAAAATGGTCAAACATAGAAACAAAGTGCATATTCTTAATCCTTGCATTTTCTGATAATTTTTCATATATTATATGTTAAATTTGGAGTTAAAATGAATATTCTATGATTTATTGAAGTTTTGGCTATTTTCTGGAATTTCTGTAATTCTTTTAATTGTTTTTTTTCTATTTACTGCGTCAGCATTGCGTCATCATGACGTCAGGGAGGCTCTGACCTGTGGGTCCACCCTGTAAGCCTCAAAGGGGTTAATCCCCTCTCTGTTAATTATAACAGAGGGGTTAGGGGGTTTGGGCCCACTTGCCAGCCACTGTGGGGGGGGGGATTGAGAGGTGATTAGGGGGGGGGCTAATGGCGGGCTCGCCGGACTTTACTGTTGCCGGCCGGGGAGCTCGCCGGACTTGGCCAAATGGCCACGGGAGGGAAGGGCTCTTGCGCCAAAACGTGCCCTGCGCTCTCCCGCGTCCATCTTCGTCATCGGGGGGACCTCAGAGGCACCGCAGCAACGCCGACGTCAACGCGGGCGGCGACCGTGGCTCTGCTCAGGTGGAAGGTCGACCTAGGGCTCGGAACAAGGCAGGAGAAGGGGGAAATCAAGTGGATTCTCACCCCAAAGTTGATGGAGCAGTCGAGGGGGCCGAGGAGAGCTCGAGGACGACGAATTTAGCGACGAGGTCCACGGCGGCCGGCGGAAATCGGAGAAGATAGCGTCGGTTCTTGGGCTTTCGGAGCTCAATTGATTGAGCAGCTCGAAGGAAAGGATGCTTGCGGAGCTTCTGGACAAGATGGTTTGGCGAGAAGGCGTCGTTGGCTGCGCTCGCCCTCGTCGGTGATCTCCGGTGCGCTCGGGCCCTCACGGGATCTCGCCGGAGACGAGGGGGACGATCCACAGGGAAGGGGGAAAGGGCTGAGCGGGTGTGAGGTGGTCTCCGCGACATGTAGGAGGGGAAGGGGGTGTTCTAGAGGGCCGCCGGCGTCGTGGTGGAAATCGTCGCCCCCGGCATGCTCGACAGCGAGCTGCTTGGGGTAGACGACAAGCCCCACGTGGGCTTGGGCTGGGGAGGGTTAGTTGGGCCCGAGGCCGTAGGGGGTGGGTTGGGTTTCCTTTTTTCCTTTTTCTTCTATTTCTTTTCTTTTTTTTCCTTTTCTGACTTTTGTTTTGCTCTGGAAAAAAAATACCATAGCATTTTATAAAAATGACCAAATAATTTTATAAACCCTAGGTTACCAGAAGCAAGCCACCCCTAGGTTTTGAGCATTTTTTAAATTAAAACTTTTTGAATTTCAATTCAAATTGGGGTATTATTTAATTTCCAAGGCACCTTTTGAATTTTAGAAAATTCCATGGGCATGGGAATGAACCAAAACCACTTTTAAAATGATCACCATCATTTATTGGAATTTTCCAAATGTTCAAATGATTCTTGGAAAAATATTTTTATCTGGCCATTTGAATTAATTTCTCAAGGCTATTCTTTTCCCCATTTTTGAATTTCTTTTGAATTTTTACATGATGCAAAGGGTCAAGCAAGCCCTAGCACTTACCCTAGTTGGGGTTGTGACATTGGGATACTATGATAAAAATCAAATTGAATGACTTCTCTTGCTTTGCTCTTTGTGATGTTGGAGCTAGTACCTCCGTTATGCCCAAAAGAATGTATGATATGCTTGAATTAAAACCTTTTGATCCTTGTTCTTTTGGTGTTCGTCTTGTCGATTATTCCGTAAAGAAACCTTTGGGGAAGATCGACGATGTTCTTATCATTGTCAATGAAAATTATGTTCCCGTTGATTTTACGATTATGGACATTGAGTGTGAGCCCTCTTGTCCAATTTTGGGACGTCCTTTTCTTCGCACCGTGGGTGCTGTTATTGACATGAAAGAGGGGAATATCAAATTCCAATTCCCTATCAAGAAATGGATGGCACATTTCCCTAGGAAAAATATTAAGTTGCCTTTTGAGTCTGTCACACGGGCTAGCTATTTTCTTGATAAGACTTGATCTTTTGCTTTAAGCCTAGCTAATGGCTTTAAAGAAGCGCTTTCGGGAGGCAACCCGCAACGAATTTAGGTTTCCCTTTTTGTTTTTCTTCTATTCTTAGTGGTCTTGATGATTGTTACTACTTTAGCAACATCATTGTATCTCTGCTTTTCAAGCTTTGTGCCAATTATAGCCTCATATGATAAGGGAAGTGAAAGTTGTGACATGCTGTCCAGAAAACAGATTATGTCCTCGTGACGGGAAAAATCATAGAAAATTACCAGTTCATCTTTTTGAGCTGAATTTTTTACACAGAGTGCTCTATACAATCATGGAACTTTCGTATGTTCTGAGTTTTTTTTATTTGAGTTGCAGAATTACCCTTAAAAATTTCTTTACTACCTGCTGTTCTGTTTTTCACAGATTCTGCCACGTTTTGTGTCTCCTAATTTTTGCAAACCTTAAGCTTGCTTTTTCTTTGCAAAAACCTTTTGGAAATCTTGAGAAACAGTATCCATTCCTGCAAATATTTATTTGCAGTAGAGGAAAATTATTTCAATAGGGTACTAACCTCTCTAATCAGTTTACAATTAGTTATGTATGAAGGGAGTTTTCAAGTGTGCGATGGAAGATGATGAAAGAAGATCCTGGAGTGTCAAACGCTCAAACTTGGGGATGCCCATGTGCACCCCCAATAAATATTCAAGGAGACTCAAGCGTCTAAGCTTGGGGATGCCCCTGTGCATCCCCTTCTTCATCAACAATTATTAGTTCGTCCCACATTTCACTATATTTTTATCACTTCATGTGTTATGTGCTATGCTTGGAGCGTCTCGCTCTTTACTTTTCTTAGGTTTTTTTTTGCTTTGTTTGCTGTAGTAACAAGTTAGATCCCAGCTTTGTTTTGTGTGGGAGAGAAACACGCTCCGCTTGAACTAGAACTCCTCATAGGATTTGCATGCTTATTCTCTTAGCTGTGAGTTGTTCTTTTTCTTTTCTTAGTTGCTCCCCTGTTTAGTTGTTGTGCTTTAGTTTTCATCTAGAGTTTTTGTTTTGTCTTACGTTGAACTTTCTATAGGTTGCATGTTTTATCTTGTTAGAGAGTTTTCCTGTTGCACTGAGTTTTGTTTCTTGACTAGAAAGTAGGTAGTTGAAGTTGCTATTCTCTTTGTAGTAGTAACTTGCAATAGTTTTGAGGTATTGACTAGAGTAATGTTTGAACTTTTGGTGTCAAGAGCTCGAGCCTATTAGTGATAGATGTTGTATTTTTGGCAATCCGTGTGATTTTCGAAAACCAAAACCCATGTTGAGAACTCTAGCTACTAGATGGATCACTAACCTCTGGAGGGTTCGAATATTAGAGTACACTCACGTACCATGAGTCGAGGATGCGCAATGATAACCAAACCCCCGTACACTCCTCCTCGGGGTACTTGTCTCTTTGTGAACCTCCTGATTAGATTGAGAGTTACCGATAATAAGTGCATGAGTTCTTCCAACTAATGTGAGTATTCGAAAGTTGACACTTCCACCCACCTATACTTTTTCTATCCTCTTCGGTACCGTGCATTGCCCTTTCTCATCTCGAGAGTTGGCGCATACTTCGCAGGTGCATCCAAACCCTTGGCACGATACGCTCTGTCATCATAAGCCTCCTTATATCTTTCCTCAAAACAGCCACCATACCTACCTACAAGGCATTTCCATAGCCTTTCCGAGATACATTGCCATGCAACATCCACCTTCTCATGACTTGATCTTCATGTCATACATGCTACTTGATTGATCGATGAGCCGCATGCTAGTTGGGCCTTGCCCTAATCATTGCTACATTACGCGCTAGTATCATTGCATATCCTGCTACCCTGGCAGAGGCATACATTTGCATCATGATAGTTACATTTTCTTCATGTGAGTACCTTTGTAAAGTGTGAAAGATCTCCTATAATCTTGTAAAATATAGAGTGTTGCCCCTAAAGTGAGGAAAAGATCCCAAAGAGGACAAAGTAAAAAGATCCCAAAGAGGACAAATGAGAGTTAAATACAAAGAGCCATTGAGGCCACACAAAAATACAAAAACTAGAAAAAAAAAGAGAAAAAGAGAGAAGGGGGCACACTACTATTCCTTTTGAGATATCCACACTAGTACTTCCTCCTCTATTCCTTGTACTCCATAGAGATCATCATACATGCATATAGCTATGTGGGGACCCTTCACACTATAGAACTTGGCTTGTATATTCCAATAATCAGCCTCCTCAAATGAGCTCTAGGTCTTCTTGAGAAAGAAAGTTAGATGCACCCCCACTAGTTCCCTTGGAGATCTTTTAGCTCACATGTGCATCTGTTGCATGGCAATCCCTACTCCTCACATCATATCTATCATATAGCCTTCTCTCGCCTATGATTTTCCTCACTGATGTGAGCCTTTCACACCTTTTTTGTCTTCCTCCTCCCACCTTCTTTCTGTTTCTCCTTTTAGGTGTCAACTTTCTTTCTCACGCTCATTCATTGCATGAGTGCTCAAAATATCGAAAGGGAGTGGATCGGTTTGACTTGTACCTGGCTAGTGGTCTGGGGACGAGTCCTGATAAGAATCCAAAGGAGACCAAGTGTGAAACTTTAGTAGAGAGTAATTCTCAACAACTATTTTTTTATCTCGTATTCCCTATCCCCTTTCTTGCACGCAAACACCATCTGGAGACATTCGAATCACGGAAAACGAGAGCTCTTGCACCTTTTGTTCTTTTGTTGCTTGTGTCAATGCTAATATAGACTCTTGCTTGTTAATACTTGAATTGAATTGCATGCTTTGATTGCTTTACTTAAAAGTCCTTATATGGTTGTGTGGTATGTCACCACAGAAATTATGCTTGTTATCATTTCCCTACTCGAGGACGAGCAGGAATTAAGCTTGGGGATGTTGATACGTCCCAAACGTATATATAATTTCTGCTTGCTCCATGCATGATTTGTGTGACTTTGCCATGTTTTGCTTGAACTTTCATACACTTTTTATCATATTTGGACTAACCTATTAATTCAGTGCACCCAGTTGCCAGTTCCTGTTTTCTGCTGTTTTTGTATTTCGGGTTTTCCGGCCATTAAAAGTGGCAAATAAATCCCGAAAAAATTATATAAAAAATCAGTGACCCGAAAGCTTCCCGAATCACCAAGGAAGGAAGGGGGTGGACCCACCAGGTCCCTGGCGCCGCCCCACCCTAGGCCGCACCAGGAGGCCTCATGTCTGCCCTGTGGCCCCTCTCAGTGCCCCCTTTGGCCTATATTTACCCCCCGTGACGGAAACCCCTAATATCGATCTGCTATTCCCGTTCTCCTCCTTGTACCGCCGCCACCGCCGTTTCAAGATCGGGGCTGCCAGGAGAAGCTACCCCGGCACCCTGCCGGAAGGAGGAATCCTCTCCGGGAGACCATCCATCGCCATGGACGCCTCCCGGATGTGCCGTGAGTAGTCCCCCTTGGACCATGGGTCTGTGACCAGTAGCTATGTGATGTACTCCTCCCCTCTTTGTGGTTTCACTTTCGTGACCTCGTGAGCTGCCTCACATGATTGAGGCACTTTTTTGGTTTTCTGTGTTGCTATGCTGAGTTTGCTGGGATCTGATGGATTATGAGATTATTTATCAGATTGTGATGAGTAATATATTTGGTTCTCTTTTATATTTGTGTTCTTTAGTAAATTCTTGCATGTTCTCCGTTGCCGTATTTTACTTTGGCCAAGTGATCTGTTGCAACTCCAAGAGGGACCGTTATGCTTGATTGTGGGTTCAGCCCCTTGATGTCTAGCTTGAGTGATAGAAACATGAGACTAGGGGATGTGCTGTTGCCACCAGGCATAATACAACGGTGCTTGTACCTGCGGGTGCAAGGATTGTTTACTTTATGCAAAGTTCTTTTAATGCAGTTGTCTGTTGCTTTGAGTTTACACTTTGGGTGGGATTCGCAACTTAATACCAGCGAGATGTTCTAGATAGATATCTCAAGGTGGATGATTCGTAGTAGATGCAGATGGATTTCGGTCTACTTACCTTGGCATACTGCCCATTGCTTTTGAGCCTCTTCCTTTCTTTTGTAGCATAGTTAGCATTGCGATGTGTTTATAATCATGTCAATTGACCAGCTGTGATTTGTTTACCTCGCTAGCACTTTTATCGTCTTTTGGGAGAGAGATATCACTAGACAACTTCACGGGACCTCGGTCCATATTCACACCATTGTTTACACCTTCAAATTACTTTCAGTTCTTACTTTCAGTTGCACTATTATCTCTTGCGTTGATCCTTTGTAAACAGCAAGGCCGGAGGAATTGACAACTCCTCTGTACTCGTTTGGAGCAAAGTTGTTTGTTTCTGTGTGCAGGTCACGACAACCTCCCAATTTCTGACGCCATTAGCCCGAAGTAATTTCTGGCGCTGTTGTCACCTTCTTGTATTTCTGCAAGTCCTACTGGAGACAAGCCTTGGTATCTTCACCGAGGGAAATTTGCTGCTACGCTACATCTCACGTTCCACTTGGGGTAACCAACGAGGAGTGAGAGAACTATCATCACCGTATCATTCACCCAACATAGTTTTTTTATCGTCTTTTGGGAGAGAGACATCACTAGTGAACATCATGGGACCTCAGTCCATATTTCCACCATTGTTTACACCTCAACAATTTACTGCTTTCATTTCCTTTTCGTTCCAATCATCACTATTATCCCCGCTTGTGTTTTAATCCTTTGTAAACAACAAGACCGGAGAGATTGACAACCTCTTTGACTCGTTGGGAGCAAAGTTATTTGTTGTTGCGTGCAGGACCACGACAACTCCCTAACTAGAAGCAATTTCTTGGGACCGTTGCCACCTTCTTGTTGATCCTTGGAGTCCTCATGGATTCGATAAACCTTATAGTCCTCGTGTAGGGGAAATTTTCTTCTACTACATCTAAGCCTTCCACTTTGGGTAACCAACAAGGAGCACTACTTCAGTGCCATCAAAGCAATTTATGGCGCCGTTGTCGGGGACTCTAGTCTACAAGATAGAGGGATTGCACACTATATTTTACCTTTGGTTTTTAGTCTTGTTATTTTACTTTCCAGTTTTTTCTTTAGAGTCTTATACAAAAAAAACACAAAAAAATTAGTTACTTTGTTATTTCTTGCCTCTGTCACTATGGGTACTTATAAAAGTAATAGACCTTGTGACTACACTAGTCACGATGGGGAATTATGCCCATGGCATGGTCTCCCAGGAAAGAAACCGAATCTTTCGTTTGACGATGCTCCTAAACGTCCTCACACTTGGAAGGATGTCAAAACTGTTATAATAGAAATAAAGTCAAATGTAGAGGATGACACCACGACTTTGATTAATAGCAAAGAAATTGATTTTGATAATTTCACTCTTCTTGATGTTATTAAATTCTTGCAAAGAATGGCCAAATACCCTCACACTAGTTCACTCAACATTGCCTTCACCGAGCATATTACCAATGCTCTTATCAAAGCTAGGGAGGAGAAGCTTAAACTAGAGTTTCTATTCCTAAAAAACTAGAAGATGGTTAGGATCCTATGGTCAAAATAAAAATGAATAATTTTTCTTGCTTTCCTTTATGTGATGTTGGAGCTAGTGTCTCCATTTTTCCCAAAAGAATGTATGATATGTTTGAATTGAAACCTTTTGATCCATGCTCTTTTGGTGTTCGTCTTGTTGATTTTTCCGTAAAGAAACCTTTAGGGAGGATTGATGATGTTCTTATAGTTGTCAATAATAATTATGTTCCCGTTGATTTTCTTGTCATGGACATTGAGTGTGATCCCTCAGGTCCAATTATTTTGGGACGTCATTTTCTATGCACTGGTGGTTCTATCATTGATATGAAAGAAAGGTATATTATATTCCAATTCCCCCTCAAAAATGGCATGGATCACTTACCTTGAAAAAAGATTAAGTTGTCATTTGAGTCCGTCACACGGGCAAGTTATTCCTTTGATATTGATAAAACTTGATCTTTTTGCATCATGCCTATCTCAAAGGCATAAAAGAAAGCACTTATTGGGAGGCAACCCAAAATGTTTTTACTTTCAGTTTTATTGGTCTTGATGCCTGTTACTAAATCATTGTATCTTTATTTTCAAGCTTTGTGCCAAGTTTTAGCCTCCGATTGCAAGAAAGATCAAAATTTGTGGCATGATGTCCAGAAAACAGATCTTGTCTGCTTGACGGAAAAAAAATCGCCTAAAATTAACAGATCATCTTTTTGATCTAATTTTTTTTAAGTATGCTCTATACAATTCACATTCGGCTATTTGTTCTGAGTTTTTTTATTTGAGTTGAATAAGTGCCCCCAAAAATTTATTTACTACCTGCTGGTCTGTTTTTCCCAGATTCTGCCATGTTTTGCGTTTTCACCGTTTTGCAAATCTTAAGCTTGCTTTTTCTTTGTAAAAACATTTTGGAAATCTTGAGAAACAATAGCTCTTCATGAAAATATTTATTTCCAGTAGAGGAAAAATATTTTATTTATGGGTACTAACCGCTCTAATCAGCATATGATGAGTTTCGTATGAAGGGAGTTTTCAAGCGTGCGAAGGAAGATGATGAAAGAAGATCCGGGAAGGTCAAACACTAAAGATTGAGGATGCCCCCACGCACCCCAAGAAATTTCCAAGGATACTCGAGCGTCTAAGCTTGGGGATTCCCCCGTGCATCCCCTTCTCCATCAACAATCATCAGTTCGTCCTTCTCCATGTTATATTTTGATCACTTCATATGTTATGTGCTATGCTTGGAGCGTCTCGCTCTTTAATTTTTAGTTCGTTTTCTTTTTCTTGTTGTTCATAACAAGTTGGACACTAGCCTTCATTCTTTGGGAGAGAAACACGCTCCACTCCACCCTAGAACACAACATAGGTTTGCATGCTTATCTTTAATTCTGTGTTCTTTATCTTTTTATAATTGTTGTCGTGTTTAGCTCTCAGTTTTCATGCTTATATTTTTGAGAGCTTTTATTTAGGTTGTTGCTTTTGGAACTCTCTTGTGTTATCATGCTTATCTTGTTTTAGAGAGTTGGTTTTTTGCACTGAGTTGTGTGTCTTGACATGAGTAGGTAATTGAGGTTGCTATTATAAGTATAGTAGTAACTTGCAAAAATTTTGAGGTATTGATTTGAGTAATGTTTGGACTTTTGGTGCCAAGAGCTTGAGCCTATTAGTGATAGGTGTCGTATTTTGGTCAATCCATGTTTATTTTGGAAAACTGCAAAAAATTAGTTGAGAACTCTAGCTACTAGATGGATCGCTAACCTCTGGAGGGGTTGGCATATATAGAATACACTCATGTATCATGGGTCGAGGATTCGCAAGGATAACCAAACCCCCATACACTCCTCCTTGGGGTAGTTGTCCCTTTGTGAATCTCCTGATTAGATAGAGAGTTACCGATAATAAGTGCATGAGTTCCTTTAACTAATGTGAGTATTCCATTGTTGTCACTTCCACCTTCCATATTTTGCTAGCCTCCTCGGTAATGTGCATTGCCCTTTCTCATCTTGAGAGTTGGTGCAAATTTCGCCAATGCATCCAAATCCTTGGCACAATACGCTTTGTCATCATAAACCTCATTATATCCTTCCTCAAAACAGCCACCATACCTACCTATCAAGGCATTTCCATAGCCTTTCTGAGATACATTGCCATGAAACATCCATCATCTCATGCCTTGATCTTCATGTCATACATGCTTTTGCTTGATCGAGGAGACGCATGCTAGTTGGGACTTGCCCTTATATTGATACATGACGTGCTAGTATCATTGCATATCCTGCTACACTGGCAGAGGCATACATTTGCATTCATCATGATAGTTTTCAGTTTTCTTTATGTTGAGTACTTATTGTAAAGTGTGTAATCTTCTATACTCTGGAAAAATATAGAGTGTTGCCCTTAAGTGAGGAAAAGAACCAAAAGAGGACAAAATAAAAGATCTCAAAGAGGACAAATTTAAAGATCCCAAAGAGTACAAATAAGAGATAAATAGAAAGATCCAATGAGGCCACAAAAATGCAAAAAAATAGAAAAAAAGGAAAGAAAGAAAAGAAAAAGAGAGAAGGGGGCAACACCACTATTCCTTTTTGAAAGATCCATACTCGTGCTCCGTATAGTATTTGTACTCCACGGAGATTTTCATATCATTCATGCATAATTATGTGGGGATCCTTACATTATAGATCTTGGATTGCATATTCCAAGGATAAACCTCCTTAAATGAGCTCTAGGTCTTCATGAGAAAGCAAGTTGGATGCACCCCCACTAGTTTCATTGGAGAGCTTCCCATAGCTCACATGTGCATCTGTTGCATGGAAATCCCTACACCTAACATCATATCTATCATTTGGTTTCTCTCGCCTATGATTGCCTCATTGATGTGAGCCTTTCACACTTTTTCCTCTTCCTTCCCCATAATTATTCTCTTTGCCATCCTAAGTGCCAACATATCTTGCTTGTGCTCATTCATTGCATGAGTTCTCAAAGTCAAAAGGAGAGGATCAGTTTGACTTGTGCCTGACTAGTGGTCTGGGGACGAGTCAAAATAAGATTCTGAAGGAGACCAAGTGTGAAGTTTTAGTAGATTGAGTTATCAATTACAATATATAGTATTTTTTATGCTCTAAACCCATCTCCCACTTCTTGCACGCAAACACCATTTGGAGACATTTGAGTCACGGACAGCGATAGCTCTTGCACCTTTATGTTCTTACGTTGCTAGTTTCAATACTAGATATAGACTCTTGCATGTTATTGTCTTGACTTGAATTGCATATCTTACTTTCCTTACTATGAAGTTCATGTGTGTTGGTAGCATGTCACCACAGAAATTATCTGTTTTATCATTTACCTGCTCGAGGACGAGCAGGAATTAAGCTTGGGGATGTTGATACGTCCCAAACGTATCTATAATTTCTGCTTGTTCCATGCCTATATGGGTGATATTGCTATGTGTTTTGCTACGCTTTTCTACCTTTTTTTAACATATTTGGACTAACCTACTAACTCAGTGCACCCAGTGCCAGTTTCTCTGTGCTAATGTATGTGAATTGCAGGTTTATACCCATATTTCCAGTGCTCGGAAAACTCCATAAAAAATATATATATAATCAACATTCCAGAAGACTCCGGAAGCCCTAAGGAGCGCCAGAGGGGGGATACCCCCCTCCAGGCGGCCAGGTGACGCCGCGCCACCCTAGGTTGTGCCAGGAGGCCGCCCCGAGGGGTGGGACCTCCCCTGGTGCCCTCCTTTCCCTTATATTTAGCCCCCGTTCCAAAAACCCTCGGGAGGCACCCCGTATCGCGAATTTCGCCACTGTTCCGCCGCCGCCGCGATCCCGAGATCTGGATCGCCAGAAGACCTTGTCCCGGCACCCTGTCGAAGGGAGGATTGATCTCCTGGAGCTTCTCCACCACCATGAGCGCTTCCCAGATGTGTCGTGAGTAGTCTCCCTGACCATGGGTCCATGACTAGTAGCTATGTGATGTCTTCTCTCCAATCTTGTGCTTCAATTCTTAGCCCTTGTCAGCTACCCTACATGATCAAGGCATCTATGTATTAGTTATGATGTTGCTATGTTGTGTTTGCTGGGATCCGATGGATTATGAGATTATGTTCAGATTGTGATGAGTTATATATTTGGTTCTCCTTTTATATATCTATTCTTGAGTAATTCTTGCATGTTCTCCGTTGCTTTTGATTGCTTTGTCCAAGTAGTAGATTGGAACTTCAATAGGGAGCGCTATGCATGATTCTGTGTTCATGCCCCCCGATATCTAGCTTGAGTGACAAAAACATGCGACTAGGGGATGTGTTGTTTCCACGAGGGAGAAAACAACGGTGCTTGTAACTGCGATTGCAAGGATTGTTTACCTTACGCATATTTTGTTAATGCACTTTTATGTTGCTTTGAGTTTACACTTTGGGTGGGGCTCAAAACTTAATACCAGCGAGATGTTCTGGATAAATATCTCAAGGTGGATCATTAGTGAATAGATGCTGATGAATAAACGGTCTACTTGTCTTGGCGTACTTCCCATACCATTGAGCATCTAACTTTCCTATAGCATAATTAGCATTGCGATGCGTTTATAATTTTGTCAATTTCCAAACTGTAATTTGTTCGCCCAGCATAGTTGTTTTATCGTCTTTTGGGAGAGAGGCATCACTAGTGAACATCATGGGACCCTGGTCCATATTTCCACCATTGTTTACACCTCACCAATTTATTGCTTTTATTTCCTTTTCGTTGCAATCATCACTATTATCCCCGTTTATGTTTTGATCCTTTGTAAACAACAAGACCGAAGAGGTTGACAACCTCTCTGACTCGTTGGGAGCAAAGTTATTTGTTGTTGTGTGCAGGACCACAACAACACCCTAGCTAGAAGCAATTTCTTGGGACCGTTGCCACCTTCTTGTTGATCCTTGAAGTCTTCCTAGATTTGATAAACCTTACAGTCCTCTTGTAGGGGAAATTTTCTGCTACTACATTCAAGCCTTCCACTTTGGGTAACCAACGATGAGCACTACCTCAGTGCCATCAGGGAGACGGAGAATTGGCTCAACCTGGAAGAGAGGTTCTTACTAAGTTAGTAGCCCAAGCATTACCGACCTATGTGATGGGGGGTTTTCAAAACTACTGTTCTCTTTCTGCGACAAGCTCATGATCATGGTCCGGAATTACTACTAGGGAGCAACTATAGAACGACGCAATGTGCACTGGAACTCATGGGATAATTTGCTGGAGCCCAAGAGCAAAGGGGTGTGGGATTCCGAGACTTCCATCTTTTTAGTCAAGCTCTGCTGTCAAGGCAAGCTTGGCGCCTCATTACTCGTCCTCACAGTTTGTGCGCCCAGGTCCTAAAGGTGAGATATGGCCCTAATGGAAATCTAGAGGACACTTATTTTCAATGGGAACGCGTCATTATCTTGACTTGCAATTAGCTACGGGCTAGAATTGATGAAAAAGGGTTAATCTGGCTAGTTGGGAATAGGAACCACGTCAGGATTTGGAGAGATAACTAGATACCGAGGCCCTATTCATACAAACCTATAATCATCCAGGGAAGATCTAGGGTTCGGTTCGTGTCTCACCTTCTAAATGAGCACGGTGCGTGGGATGAACTGATGTTGCGATCGATGTTCTTACATGTTGGTGTACACGAAATTATGAAGATCAAGGCATGTCCGCGGTTGGGCGATGATATATTGGCTTTGGACCTAGAGAAAAAAGGTGTTTTTCTGTAAAAAAACGCATACAATATGTCCTGCGAGGGAACCCGAAGTGGTTCTATAGGCGCTTCGAGTGATTCACCTGAAGGGAGCCTCTTTGTGTGGAAACTAATCTGGAAATCCTTCGTTCCCCCAAAGGTTAAAAACATTGCATGGGGACTTGCCATTGATTGTCTCCCCACGTGGCAAAACAAGGCGAAGAGAAGCTTATAACCGACGAGCTTGTGTCTGGTCTGCTCTATGGAAGATGAAGAAAATTTTCATCCTTTTTGCAAACGCCCCTTGGCGGTAGGTCTCTGGAACATGATGGCTCAAGTATGGGACATACCAAAGCTGACGGAAACGTTCAACATTGGGAATGAGTGGTTATTCCATGCTCTTCTTCCTTTATCTTAGATCAGCAGAAGTATGCTCCTCATGGTATTATGGAGGTGCTGGCACGTCAGGAATGAAGTGGTACATGATAAGAGGCCTCCTTTGATGGATGCTTCGAAAAACATCCTCATGAGCTACTTGGATTCTCTAATTGGAATCAAGCAACACACAACGCAGACTTGGCGAAGGGGAACTTTCTGGTATCTTATGATCACATGCTACCTTGACCTACCCCTCTGCAACCCTATTCTGGGTTGGTTTGGTCTCCACTAGATGTGGGTTGGGTCAATCTAAACACAAATGGGTCTTTTATTCCTAGAAGTGCATGGGAAGGGATGGTTCTTCGTGGACACGATGGAAATATCATCTTCTCAGCCTGCAGGTATTTGTTCAACTACATGGATCCCCTCGAAGCGGAACTCAATGCTATCATGGAGGGATTGTCGTCTAGTCTACAAATGAGTGATCTTCCAATCATCATTAAAGTCGACTCCTATTCAGCATACAACGGACTTGGATAGATCAGCTTATTCGTCTTTGATTAGAGAGATTCAGTTAACTTTAGTCTTTCGTGATACTTGTATTACTCACATCAACCGCACACAAAATAAAGTTAGTGATAGTCTTGCTAGTTTTGATAGGATAGAAAGTAGAACTATGATCTGGATTGGATCTTAGCCGCCAGCTGTCCTGAAATAAGCCATTGTTGATTGTAATCCCCCTTGATTTGAGTAATACAAGCGTTTTCATCCCAAAAAAATCGCGCTAAGATTTTTAGCTAGTTATAACTTGAGTTAATACCACTGCCCAAACACGCCGCGTACGGTTGACTTGCGCCTCTGCTGATCTGCTCCCCATCAAGATCCAAGGCCGGCGGGGAAGCCATGGATCCGCAAGCGGAAATGGCTCCTCCGCCAGAAGCAGGGGCGGGCCCAGTTCAATTCAAGGGTATGCAGCTGAATACCCATTATTTTTGTCAAAATATTTCATACATATGATGTATATTACGTATAAGTATGAAAAAATAAGGAAACTGAAACAACATGCGAGGGTATCGGGCCATCAGCGAACGTTTTGGTGTCGTGCTGGTGTGTGGGGGGGGGGGGATTTCCCTTCCTTCCCATCCACATGGCCATGAATAAATAGTTGCACCTCCCGATTGATCGATCAAAGGAACAGGGTGCGCCGCCTCCCGTCCCCCAATTTCGTCTTTCCACCAGACCCCGTGCAGCGGCGCAGGCGCAGCCAGCCATGGTTACAACGGCAAGAGTTGGCGTGGTTGTGGCCGCGGGCGGCTGCGTAGCGCAAACGTCTTGCATGGTATGAGTCTCGAATTGCCTATCTCAGTACTCCGGATCAGGATAGATCGTCGGCCACAATATCTACTTGATAGGCAACGTCCACATCTCACATGAGTATAAACAAAAACAATACTGTAATATGTAAGTTATCTTGTTTAGTTGGCTTCCTATTTCAACATATGAAAATTTCAGATTTATTTGCAGTGAATATATGTATTGTTTAAATAATTGATATTGAGGAATTAACCGTGAAAAAAGAGATATTGATCGAATTCTTAAAAGTTATTAAGTACTGTAATTCATTAATATTGTTTGCAATCTGCAATGTGAAAAACTTTCTAAAATATGAATTAGTACCAACGAACATTACTTAGAAAATTAGTGCTTTGAAACTTGAGGTTATACAAAATTATTAACCTTTTAAATTTTGAATACACACTCTTAAAATCCTGGGCCCGCCCCAGAAGACGCGCCGGCTACCGTCCCCGCGCGCCTCCTGCCACACTCAGTGCGCGGCCTCTTCGTCAACTTCATCGACTACAGGCGGCCACGGTTCTTCGCTCGTCCATCAGCGCTCCCCGCAGTCGACTACCGTAACCTCGACTTCCTGCCCGATTATAGCCGGGGATTCAACTCCATCCTGGATCACTGCAACGGCCTCTTGCTTTACGGCAACGCATGGCTGTACTGCGTGGTTAACCCAGCCACCAGGCAGTGGGAACGTCTCCCGCGCATGGATGCCAATGACTACGTCCCATATCTGGTCTTCGACCCCGCCTTGTCGCATCACTATGAGGTGTTCTTGTTCCACCGTGAGCCCGAGAAACCCAAGAAGTTCGACCTCATTGAGTTCTTATCAATGTTGGATGACATGTCAGTTGTCGAGGATGACATAGAGAATGAGAGCCAAAACGAATCGTCAGTAGAGCCTTCGCCGGAACAGTCCATCGATGACTTGCATTGTTTGACAGAATGGCCACCGTCACAATGGACGCTGCCTGTGTTCTCATCGGCTACTGGACAGTGGCAGGAAAGGTCGTTTGTCAGGGAAGGAGAGGTTGTCAAGACCATGGCCGATCTGCAATTGGATCCAATACAACCGAGAGTGGTAATCAGATGGCGTTACAGTGTGTATTGGCAGGGGGCGCTTTACGTGCATTGTCGCGGTGCATTCGTTGCAAGGTACCACCTATTCTACATCGAAGTGCAAATCTCCTTGCGTTATACTACTACTGTACGAGTAGTACTGATATGGTTTTTTTACTAGTACGAGTAATTGATATCATCCTGTTTTTTTACTTTTGATCAGAGGATGCTTGTTATATCACACCCATAACATTCAAGACTATTAATATTTTTAGTGAACAAATTTGTGTTTTGTAGGCTATCTTTGTCAGAGGGTAAATACCAGGTGATTAACACGCCAATAGATGTCCAGGAAAGCAAGCATTCACGGCCTTATCTTGGGAAGTCAGAAAAAGGAGTGTACTTTGTGACAATGCACGACTACAGCCACCTTATTCGGATTTGGAACCTCTCTGAATCAAGCGGTCAAATGGATTGGGTACTAAAGCATACTATTGAGCTCGATGAATCCACTTTGTGGCCCGCGGCGCATTTCTACCAACACAAGATTAATGGACCTTGGATCTTAGAGGGCGATAACAATGATGACGATGAAAACAACATTGAATGGAACTCCGATGATGATAATGTAATGGGTAATGAAGGTCATTGTGAAGATCCCTACGGTCACATTTATTTCCTAGGTTTTCATCCATACAAAGAGGTAATTTTTTTGGGGTTATCATTTACTATAGGAGTGACCTATCATTTGAATAGCTCGAAAGTCCAGTACCTGGGAAGACTACGCCCAAATGATTACTGTACGGCACATTCCAATGGCATATATGAATCATTTGTGTACACTTCATGCATGGTTGGGGAGCTTTCAGAGACTCCTCCATGATATGTATGCCAAGATTAGCATATCTGAATTGTAAATGGTTGTGCATGAACAAAGTGTATCTTCAAATCTTCACTGGAAAAAAAGAACAAATTGCATCCTAAAGCTTGAGTCCTTTTTCAGATATGAATATAACTCCCTCCGTCTTATATTAACTATCGCTGAAATTGATGTATTTAAACAGATATCAATGTTAAATACATTTGTTTCAGCAACAACTAGTATGGATGCAGGAAGTAATCCCATTAGTGTGGAACGATGCTATGCACACGGTTTTTGACCCCTTTCATTTATACAGCTTGAAGTCGTCGCCTTGCGATGGTTTGCGATAGGATGAGCCTTTACCAAAAGTATAGTAAAAATTGTTGGCGATAGATTCAGTTATCACAAACGTAGAAGAGGAAGCGAATGTTTGAGATGATCTTTGTTATCATAAACATTTTACTGGAAATTTCCATCTGAGATCATGGTAGTATCGCATACGTTTTTACCGGAAACTACGTTTGTGTTTCTTCATTCTATTTCAAACGCTGGTGTGTTAGGAACTGCGTGGGATACGCAGGTCTATTCCATACAGTCTAAATGTATTACATGTTTGTGTCTTCATTGTTGTTGTTGTGGAATTCTTCGGCGTTGATGAGGGTGATGCTATCGCCGGCCTCTGAGGTGTCAGTGTCATCGGCCTTGGAGGTCGTGTTGTCATCGGAGCTCGTCAAGTAGCTCATGATTGCCATCCCGATGAAGTGAGATGTTGGGGCAGGCTAGTTGGTTGATGAAGGTTTCACACCCTACCGCAATTGTTCCTCTCGGGTGGTAGCTTGGGCGAGTAGAGGTGCGTTGTTCCCTTGTATCGTGCAGGTCACGCGTTGTGGATGGTGAGGAGTGCGCCTTGGAGATTGGTTCAGATACATCATGGGTCTCCTTCCCACGGTCGTGCCTGGCCACCTCATCTTTTGTAGAGTAGTGTGTTGTTGACGTAGAGCCATGTTCCCACTTCAATTGGTCGGATGCCGTCGGAGTGGTCGGTAGATGACCATATGATTCGGTATGTTAGGATGATGCTGGTGTAGAGTCCTATTTGCGTTAATATCTACCAAAGGGTTCTGCTAGTGCAAGTGGTAAACAATCGAGGTTGGCGCGGGAGCCCAGATCTCGATGCTGGGCGTGGTGTGACGCCCCCAAAATCAGACCGTGTACAGTAATCATACACACAGGGTACACGACTGAAATTAGACTTCCACGGTGATAATATCACAGCACAACACTAAACACAAAAGGATAAACAAATATGTTACAATAGAGGGGGTCACGCGGACCCGAATACATAAGTCATACAAGCCATAATATCTGAGTACAGACATAGTTAGTCAAGTTTTGCCTTAAGAAGGCTAGCACAAATCACATCAGAGATACAGATCG
This sequence comes from Bromus sterilis, assembly GCA_950022295.1. Lineage (NCBI taxonomy): Eukaryota > Viridiplantae > Streptophyta > Magnoliopsida > Poales > Poaceae > Bromus > Bromus sterilis. Next base: position 94,170,578 of record OX465595.1, read on the forward strand.
AAAAGGCGAGGCCTCCTGCCTGGGATCCACCGAACTACTCCTGGTCGACGGGGAACTCGACGTCGTAGTAGGCGCCTCCGGGGTACTCCTGCTCCTGGGCTCCAACGTCGGCTGCAGCGGCCGATCAGGCAAAACAGTAAAGGAAATAAAGCAGGTGAGTATCTAGTATACCCGCGAGTCTTACGTCCGCTACTAAGCATTATGCATTGTATCAACGGAAAGAAGAGGCTGTATATAGTGGACTGAAAGTCAGAAATCCAGAGCAAGGGTAAGAAGCTAGGCCTAACGAAGACTAGCATCTTCCGACGATGTCTTGCAGCATGAGCTAAGAATCAGCCAACAGTTTATATAAAGCATAAAGTAACAATGCAGCAAAAGTTGTTGCAGCATTGTATAATAATAAGTTGTAATAATTAGCAATGCCTCCGAGTTCACCTCCTCGACATCCCCGCGAGGAAGAAAACCCGGAACCATACAGTTTAATAATAATAGTTTCTAGTGGTAAGATCCAGCTTCAGCATAAAGCGTCATGTTACCGTGGACACGGCTATTCGAATAGATTAATCTTCCCTGCAGGGGTGCACTTGTGTTACGCTATGCGCACGGATCTCCAGGGTGGCGGGAACCTTGTTAGGGAATGCTCCACCGAGGCTATCCGACACTTCATAGCCCATCTTTCAAACTCAACAGAGAGGCCATCCGCCGATCTAAATCCTAAGTACGCCGGGCCTTGGACCCCAACCCGAACGTACTCCTGCACGGTGCGTGGCTGGCCGGTGAAGTTAAATCAAATCCAAATAAGACACCACTGCGCGAGCAAATAAGACAACACCACTTCCCGGCAATCAGCCCGCAGTACTGCTGACATCTGAAGAGTCCTCGGACGACACTACGAAGCAGAGGAGCCCATAACTCGTAATTCCCACGGGTAGGTAGTGCGTACATGGCATATAGCCAACTCAAGACATTCACTGGACCATTTAGCATTTTAATTAACCTGCGTGACAACCGTTATCGTTGCCTCGACTTAACTGACCCGCGGACAACGACAGCAGCCAGGACCACCAGTACATCGGTGCCTGCCCTGTCGTCCCACCAAGTCACTACGGTTACCAACAAGGTGAACCGTCTCCTTACCTTGTCTCGCGTGTGCTCCTGGAGGAGCTCTACTTTCGTGGTTTGGTAACTCTTGCGGCCAACGATCAGGGGCCAAGCACACCTGGTTGTACCCTCCCTGTCGTCCCGTCGCAATACCACTCGCGGGCACCGTTGGGTCACCCGACTTCTTACCTTTAAGGACACCGTTACTCAGGTACCTAGAGCGGCTATACAGAGTCAGCAACGAGTGGAGTACAAGGATTTCTCCTTGATAGCTCACACTTGGTGGTGGCTCGACAGAGCCGAGGTAGGGGCCTGAGGCGGTGTCTTCATTGTACCGTACTTGTGCAGTTATAATATTTGTACCCGCGTTCACTCCCCTGAGTGATCACGGCCCTCTATCTAATCCTAGCTAACAATGCGCAGGGCTCACTGCTGAATAATGCATAATAATAATAATAGGCAGCATAGGATAAAGGAGGTAAATCAAGGGGCGACAAAAAAAACAGGCTATGCAATTGAATAGGATTGTAACGTAGCAGCAGCAGTAACAAATGCCTAGTGCAAGAAATGTACGGAAAGATAGGCGATATCTGGGGAAGAGAATGACTCTGCTTTCCTGTAAGCTCGACGGTAGAGGTACGGTCGTCGACGAAGTAGTCATACTCGGGAACGGTGTAGTAGGCGGCAGCGTCGGGGTCTACCGGAGAATAAGGGGGGGAAGAAACAGTAAATACAAGGCAAGCATATACCAACAGATGCATGTCATGACAGATGAAATGTTAACGGTGTTCTAACGCAGTGCAATGCACGTTGCTCGGAACGGAAATTCATCTGGGGATGAACTACCGGCTCCAGGTGATTATCGGACAAGGTGTCCGGAGGGGGGGAGATATCATGCCGAAGGTGTCGTGGACATCCGACACATGTGTGGGTGGTGTATCCGGGTTAGTTGATCTATTCCAAACAACTTTCGTGTTCGAAATAAATTCATCCGGGTACTTTAGCAGTACCGGACAATTTATCGGACCGCCGGTCCGGAGGGGGACGGTTCGATGTTCGTTGTGTTAGACGGGTGTGATGGACATATGGATAGCGTATTCGTATTCGTTATATTTTTCTGATCAATTTTGATTTATAAAGTTTTTGAATCTGATTACAGTTTAAAAGATATTGAATTTCAAAGTTTAAATCATTTTAAAAGATTTTATGAATTTATTTTATTATTAAATTCCAACATTATCCAAAACATTATCCAAAGTGCCTGACATGTGGGACCCACATGTCAGCCTCTGTTTATTTATAAAACATTTTATTAAATCAGAAATAGCCTCAGGGCCCACATGTCAGCCACTGGAATTTCTTTTAAATTCTTTAACAAATCAAACTGACAAAGGGGGCCCAGGTGTCATTGACTCCAGTGCTAATTAAACTTGTTTAATTAAGTTAAACGGCCAGGGCCCACTGTCAGTGAGACATATTAATCTAAAGGTTAAATTTTATATTTGTTCTAACAGAGATAGTTAGCAGGGGGGTGGGGCCCGACTGTCAGTGGCTCATTAGCCACTAACAGAAAAACCTGACCGGGAGGACCCACCGGTCAGCCTCACGGAATCCCGCCGGCGACGAGGAACCCGGCGGAGCTCACTGACGACGACCTAGCGCACGTTCTGGTGGATGGTTTCGCGTGATTCTTGTTCCAATCGAACGAGCAGTCCAAGCCGCATCGAACGGTAGCCGGGGCGTGGCGCGAGGTGGACGGAATCGAGCTCGGGGTCGACAATGGCGGGCCTGCACATCGGGCGTCAATGGCGTCTTCCACACGGGGGCGAATTTGAGTGCGCCAAGGGGCGAATGGACTACGGTGCTCGGGGAGTGCGCTGGTGCCAAAAGCGCGCGCTAGGAGGGCCTGTGAGCTCGGCATCGTCAACAATGGCGGCTGCCGGAGCGTGCGAAAGAGGGGTTCCTGCGTGGAGCTTATCGGGCGGCTACGGGGAGTTGGGGACGGTGAGGATGCTCACCACGAGCGCGTAGAGGTGGGCAGCGTGCTCGGGGACGGCTCGGTGCGGGAGGAATCTCGGCGGCGATCCGGCGGCAGGAGGTAGACGAAGACGGTGATTGCGGATGCTTCGAGGCGTCCCGGCTCGATTCCTCGCTAGGTTCGATGAAGACGACGGCGTGGAGTACGCTGGACAAGGCGGCGCGGGCTAGGGTGGTCTCTGGCCACGGGGTTCACGACGGCGGAGATGACCGCGCGGTCGGGATCTTTCCCCGGTGACGGCGAGCTGCAAGGGGAGGGGAAAAGGTGGCGGGCGTGTCCAGGGGGTCGGCCAGGGTGGCCTTATCGCGTCTGCACCGGGAGGGAGCAGGTGGAGGCGGGGCAAGCTTGCCAGCGTCGCGGCGAGCTCGGCGCCGTACGGGAGCAGGTGGGGGGAGTGGTTGGGGAAGAAGACAAAGGAGATGGTCCGGGCTGCGGTGGGTCGTTGCTCAGGGCGATATTTAGTGATTTTCCAATTTTCTATGTCCTTTCTTTTCTGTATTTCTCTTTTAGTAATTGTTTTCCTAGCTTAGGCAATTTTGTAAAATGTGTTAGGTGCCTGAAAATCATTATACCACTATATAGCAGTGCCACAAAAGTTTTTGCAGCAAAAGAAAATCATTAGATATTTCTTTTAAATATTAAATGCCCAAAGTAAGGGTTTTAACCTACTGTTTGAATTGTTTGGAATTTTCTGTAACTTAATAAATACCCAAACCCATTTGGATTTGGTCCACTGAATATTTGTGATTTTATAAAAGTAGTTTCACAATTTTTGGAGAAAGTTTATTTTGCACTTTGGTTTTTAATAATCCACCAAAGGCATTTGAAGATTTAAATGGATTTCAATTCAAAGGTCATTTGAATTGAGCTAGGTATTGGTTTGATTCATCATGACCAAGGTCCATGATCACAATGCATTCAAGAATAACAAAGTGGAAATTGAATTTGAACTGGTCCAAGTTGATCAAATAAAAGTTCTGAACAGTAGAGATGAACAGTAACCTTGATTACTGTTCACTGACAGTGAGGGTGTTACACGTGGGTTCAATCATCTCGAAAGCCACATCCTCTTCTCCAATGGTTGGTGGGGCGCAGATCTTGAGATTTCCTCGTTGGTTGGTGATGAAGATGAGCGTCCCGAAATTGATGGGGTGGGTCGGCGGGCTATCGTAGAGCCGCCCCGCAGCATCGATAATGAAGTTCAACTCGTCGAAGGTGAACTTGAAGCCCGGCATGAAGATTCGAGGGTTGGTGAAGATCTAGTCTTGATTAGGTCTCCATCACTCAATACCCGTGTCTGGTGCACCAACTAATGGTGCAGAAAATCGGCAGATATACCGGTAGGGTGTTCGAGTAGCCGGAAGTACCAAAGAGGATATACAAGCAAGGGATTTACCTAGGTTCGGGCCTTCATGGTAGAAGTAAATCCATACGCATGCTAGATTTGATTACAGGTGTATAATCACCTCGAAAGAGGGGATACAATGTTGTCTAGTTCTACCGAGATTGATGACAAGATGTCAATGTGTCTCGATCCCTCTCTGGCCTCGCCTTATATATCGGTGGATGAGGCCTACGGTTACATGACATAACCGACCTACAACTATGGTAATACTAGGAGTTATATCCTTATGCGCCAAATCAGTGATGCTTTTGGAAGGTGGCTAATTTCTCCTCACGAAGACCTATCGTGATGTGCACCGAAGGGTTCCTTGGTCCGGCTGGCAGGCCGATTAAGCCGTGTATGGGCCATCTCCGGAATAGCACACCGTCAGTTTCTAGTTATGCTACGATATCTATATTGCATGCACTGGAAATGGAATAAATGCTCATATTCTCAACAGGGGCTATGCCAACGCCATCATAAATAGTCCACAATCATCCTTGAAGTACATCAAAATACTTCTAGATTTAGGACTCTTTATTTGGCATGTTAGGGTATCACCATGGTATTAATGTGTTGCATTGGTCCTCGTTGTTTTTAAGGTTGTACGTGCAATTCTCATGAAAGCAACTATGCAATCAATGTGCATGAGCACAACATGAGGTACTATCTTTGTGATGGTATCTATACTCAGTGGGTGATCTTTGTCAAGGATAATCTCCAATCCACTAGGTAAAAAAAACGTCACTTTGTTGCTACAAATGCTAGAAAGAAAGTGGGGAGTGCATTTTGAGTGCTCCAAGCCCGTTTTGATTTCTTTAGTGTACCTGCTAAATAATAAGATCCAAATATATTGTGGAAGGTCATGACAGATTGTGTGTTTATGCACAACATGACTGTGGAGCATAAGATGAGGTAGTTAGCCAGGTTCGGAATTTTTAAACAGATGGATAAACGTGTCTATCTTCCATGGTAAAATGTGATGACTTTTGAGCAATTTATTTAGATGCATCACCAGATTCACAATCAAGGAACTCATACACAGTTTGGAACTATCAGGTGCAGCATTTTTAGGAGTTATATGTGAACAATTAAAGCATGTGTTCAAGTAAGTTGAATTTTAATCTATAATATTTTATTTCAAAATTGTATGTTTAGATTGTATTAATTATATTTAAATTACTGTTGCACTGAAATATCTATCTTTGAATTATTGATGCTTTGTAGATGTTATACATTAGAGGGCGTCCGTTTAAGGATCCATCACGGTTGGAGATGCCAACATCTCTGCAGCTTTCCTTTTTTTGCGGGTCGAACACTTGTATTACTCATTCAAAAACTCGTTACACTCCGAGTTACATATAGCAACTGCATCTGGTGGTCCAGAATTAAACCAAACTACGGTCCTATTTTCAGCTCTACCAAAATTTGCTAGATAATCAGTAGCCCTATCCTGGCTCCTGGTAATATGAGTAACACAAGTTGTTCTAGAAGAAAGTAGATGCTTAATTTCAGAAACTACAGAAGCATAAGTAGATCTATCAAAATTGCTATCATTAATCATCCGGAAAGCTGACGAAGAATCAATCTCAATGCTAATTGGTAATTTCGTTCTCTGGATTGAAATTGCCAGGCCTTCCATACAAGCCAAGAGTTCTGCCTCTAATACATCCTGACATGCCAGCAACTTTCTACAGGAAGAGAAAATAATTTTTCACGTGTCATCGCGAAGGATCATTCTTGCCCCCGCCCTTCCAACCGGGGATATAGAGCCATATGTGTTTAATTTATTTCAACATGGCTAAGGTAGGAACCACGTGGGAGAGACCGGGGTTTTTCTATGTTTCCAGACATTTATTTTCATTTTGTCATAAGGATTGTAATAAGTGAGACCTACCTGGGGGGAATGTGTTTGAACTCATGTTGTATTCAGTGTTTATGCCTTACATTTGATCATCCTGTGATGGATCAAATTATTCAGATTGTGCAGTCACATTACAATGAAAAGAAACTGGAATATCATTAATTGGAACATCAGGGGTATTGATGATAGTGATAAATGGCTAGCATTGAGGGATAAAATCAGAGAAGCTAGCAGTGACATCATTTGTATATAGGAAACTAAAAGGGAAAACTTTGACATCAGATGTGTCAGTAATTTATGTCCCAAACATATCAACAAGTATGACTTTGTACCATCTAAGGTAGCATCTCGAGGTATTTTAACTGCATGGAATGGCACTCTTTTTCTAGGATAGACACTGCTCAAGAATGAATTCTCACTATCCATTAGATTTATATCTAAAATGGCAGGGGATTCATGGATCCTTACCAACATTTATGGCCCATGTCAAGATGTAGAATTGAATTTCTTGATTGGTTCCAAGGAATTGATATGCCACGGGAAACTAGATGGATGATTATGGGCGATTTTAATTATATAAGATATCCTCATAACAGGAACCTTTAGGACATGCTTAAATTCAATGAAGTTATCAGCACACTTGGATTAGTTGAGATCCCTCTTAAGGGAAGAGAATACGCATGGAGCAACATGCAAGATGCACCACTATTACAGAAACTGGACTGGGTATTTACATCTGAAGCATGGACCGATTCTTTTCCTAACACTATGGCTTTCCCACTGGCCAGACCCATATTTGATCACACACCATGCTTGATTCAGATTGGTACCACTATTCCCAAATCATCCATTTTTAGATTTGAGAATTCTTGGTTGAAAATTGAGGGTTTCAAAGAATTTTCTAAAAAACTGGAATCAGCCTATACATATTAAAGATAGTTCCAAGAAAACTTGTCGTCGATATGTAACGGCAGATGCCATGGGGATAGTTAAAGAGGGGGACAAACCGAGGTTAGTGTCGCTGGTACCGGAATCGAGAATATGGACACACGGTAAGACACCACGATGTACCCAGGTTCGGGGATCTCCGTAGAGATAACACCCCTAGTCCTGCCGAGCTATCTATATGCAATAACTCTGGCTACAATGAATGCTCCTTGAGTTGTTTGAGATGAAGGAGAAGAGGTCTCTAAACACAACTCTCTCCTTGCTCTCTTTGTGGTGGGTGAAGTTGCAATAAGTGCTCCGTCATCCCTCACGTGGGAAGGGTACCCGGGGCTCTTATAGGCCGAGCCCGGGGTACAAAGGTAAATGTACAAAGGGGAGGGCCCTGCTGTCAGCCTCACACAAGTTAGGGTCCTCACATCATGTTCTCCCGGATGACCCGATGCAGACTTGCGGCTCACCATGCCACTACTCTGTAGACCTTGCTAATGAACAGTGAAGCTAGAGACCTAGGCATGTCGGTATGTCCGTGTGATCGGCGCTAGAGGAGACCGCACGCCTCTGACAGTCCTGATCTTCAGGGATTGCGCATTGAATGCACTTGTACCAGGTGTCCGACCTGGGATCCTGCTCGGATGTTGCTCTTCTTTAGTCCATCCGAGTGCTTCCTGGTGAAGCCGATTGCACTCTCTTTGGGGCAATCGGCCTCCGACCTGGAAAGCTCGGCCCACTTCTTGCTTAATCTTGATCATCTCGGCCTTGATTAGATCGGTGACCATCAGGTCGGCGATCCTCGTCTTGATGAATTGTTTCCCCTGGGTGACCCTACCCGGGGGTCATTCCCCCGACAGTAGCCCCTAAAGCTGCGGAGGTCCCGCCGAACTCAGTGACGGCGAGGCCTGCACAGGTTCCTTCTATACTTCTGGAATATTGAATCTTCATTTCTGACCGATTGCTCTCAATGGGTCGATTGCTTGCTATCTGCCGATTGCTCTTTGATCTTCTGACAGATTTCTCTCAATGGGCCGATTGCTTGCTATCTGCCGATTGCTCTTGATCTTCTCAACCGATCTTCCCAACGGTTAGTTTGACTGGAATGTTGACCGAACTTGCCGCTTCGAATTTGCCGGGGAATACGGGACAATGTGCCACGAATTGACATGCCATAACTGCTGCCTCGACCCACGCGCGCACGTCCCGTCCCATCCGCCGGATCTTCTGTGCTCCGAACTGGTGATGCTCTGTAGATACACGCGGCCACACCGCCTGCCGGATCGGCACAGCGGATCCCACTACCATCTCGCCAGGTCTTTAAATAGTCTGTGGGGTGAGAGATGCGCCTCGCACCCCCCCCCCCCACTCCATCTTCCTCCTCACGCTCTCCTCCTTTGTTTCTTCCGCCGCCGCATCGCGCGCCTCTCCGTGCCCTGCTGCCACCGCCGGAGCTCCGGCCTGCTCCGCCGAGGACCTCCCGACCGCACTCTGCCGCCGCCACTTCCGCTTCTCCTCCTCCGCCATAGGTGGACGCGGATCTAGGCTTTCGCCGCCGCCGTCTTCGTCTTCGTCTTGCTCCTCCTCTCCCACCACGGAGTCCGAAGCCTCCATGGTAGACGACGCCGGCGTCGCTGCTTCTTAGAAGGGCTCGCGGAAGGGGTCCATTGTCAACGAGATGCACATCGCTCTCCTCCGCCGGTCGCGCAAGATCCCGGCGGATCTCGACTGTCGCGTTCCCGGCCCCGAGCTTGCGCCCGTACCCTAGGCCGGCGAGCATGTCGTCTTCCTCACGCGCAGCTTCGGGCTCCCAGTGAGCCACTTCTTCCGTGAGCTCCTCGACTTCTACCGCTTGCAACCGCACCACCTCGGGGCGAATGCTATCATGTTGATCTCCACTTTTGTGACATTGTGCGAAGGCTACCTCGGATTTCGGTCCACCGTTGGCCTTTGGAGCCGAATCTACCACTTTTGCAGCTTTTGAGTAGGCACTGGGGTGTTCGCCATTGACTCCAAGACTCAGAAGAAAGAGGAGGTGAAGGTGATGGCCGAGTGCGGTGCTGCCACCATCTATGTTCGGAAAGCTGGACTTTACCCTCATCCCCAGCCACCACAGTCCATCAAGAACTGGCAGATGGGGTTCTTCTATGTTTCCTCTCCAAAGAACAAAGACATGCTCAACTTTCCCGGGTTCTCTCTGCCGCCTCCGACTGCCAAGCATAACTGGTCCGAGAAGACCGGAGATGGGGATACCGACCTGAACCGCCAGATGGCCCACATCCAGGTGCTCATGGCCGAAGGACTACAACCTGCCGATCTGCTTTCCACTTGGCTATGCCGCCGAGTGCTCCCTCTGCAGCGCCGATGCCATCGCATCTGCGATATGAGCCGACTCATGGACCCTACTCGGATCTCTACGTTCAACATGGGTGAAGCCGAACTTATCCGCCGAATGAACTTGCTCGCCGACCTCAAAATCGTTCCCCCCTTCAAGTTCGGAAAGAGGGCGCACGACCGCATCCGGCCCTGCCTCGTGGTATACTTCTAGTCTCACTTCCATACGAGATCTTATTTCTTTCTTGTTGATTCTGATCGAGTGCTCCTCTCCAGTAATTCCTTGGCTCCAAGGCTATGCAGGATGGACAAGCCGCCTCGAGCTACCACCCCGACCGCACCAAAGAGGACACCGAGGACTTGGAGCTCGAAGAGGAAACGGAATCCAGAACCGAAGCTCAGACTGCCTCCTTTGAGCTCGGCCTCAACCAACCGGGTGAGTCTGATTCCTCCATCAAACGCTTCATGGCCGAATGGAGCAGTGACGCTGTTCCCCTGGTGACTTCTGCGCAGACTCCGAACCGGCCGAGCAGACAATGGCCGAGGGAAAGCGCCCCCGAACCACCGACGCCCCTGGTACTGATGGCGGTGAAGTTAATAGGTTTAGTTGGGTTTCCTCCCCCGTTAACCGCACCAATAAACGATTCTTGATAACCCACAAGTCTAGGGGATCAATTGTAGCTTTTCGATAAATAAGGATGTCGATCCCACGAGGAGCAGAAGGTGTTGATAAGTGACACTGGATAAGGAAAGGTTGCACACACTCAAAGGTAAATATTTAGGGGGTTTTGGTTTAAGCAATAGGAAAATAAAAGACAAGCAAAGTAAACAGGGTAACTGAGGAGTAGAAAGAGGCCCAATCCTTTCACAAGGATAAGCCTAGGAACTAAACTTATAAAAGCTAAAGCATTCTCGAGAACACACGGGAGAGATAGTCAAGTTACTTTCACCATACTCCGCCAAGTAATATGTATTGTGTTGATAAGTGTTGGTGGGTGGATCAATGCTAGTACACCTTCTAGACTAAGATAAGTGTACTCTTATGATTACACACCTTGCAAGCATCCGCAAATACAAGGTAGTAATTAAGGCATAAGCCTAACCACAGCATTACGATCAAGGATCCATAACTCCCTTGTCCAAAAGTGTGCTAACTGGGGTTCATGATCTCGATGATGCTCGTGACGATGATGATGATGATGATGATGATGGCGACGATCTCCCCTTCCGGGAGGTGATCTTCCCGGCGAAATCTGCCCGCCGGAGATGGATGTTCTCCTCTGTAGGTTTCCGCCCCGTGGCGGCGGCGAAACACGGAAACTCTTCTCTTCTTAAGGTTTTCACCCCAGGGGGGTCTTATAGGCGAGAGGGGGCACCGAGGGGGCCACCAGGCATCCAGGAGGGTGCCTGGCGCGGCCAGGAGGGGGGCCGCGCCAGGCACCCTTCTGGATGCCTGGTGGGTCCCCTCACCTCCATCTTCGGTGATCCAAAATCAGTCAATCTTCGTAAAAATACTCCCCGTAAATTTTCATCGCATTTGGACTCATCTGATTCAGCAACTTGGTGTCCACTTTTCACTGCCGAACCCTGGTTCTGCTGCTTCGGCATCGGAAAGTTGTAAACTGTGTAAAACAAGCCAAAACAACATAAGAACAAAACTTTAAAGTGGAATATATCAATGAATAGGATGAAATTACTATATAAAATAGTGATGCTTTTTGGACGTATCAAATCCCCCAAGCTTAGACCTCGCTTGTCCCCAAGCGATTACTGAGCTCGGTAAACCTGTCCACAAGTTTAGAGAGTGAAGTGTCGATAAAAGAATACGGACAAGAAGCATCAAGATTTCTCACCAAACTGAAGCATCCTCAACAGCAACCTCAAATCATAAGGTCCTTCTGAGATAGTAGTAACAATTATAACAAAGTAGGACCTGGAAAACTCATCAAATCATGGCAAACATAGCCTTGGTCAAGGAACAACTAATAACTTTTACTCTTGCTCTTTCACTTATAAAGGAACCAGTTGAAGCTTTGGAAAGAACATGTTATCAGTCAAGAAGTGCACATGTTAACACAAAGGAAGATGTTTACTAAGAAAACTTTTGTAAACAACTCACTTATCAAAAGATAATGTCAACAAAGATGTAACATGCTAACTTTCAATCCAGCTTTGTATGCAAGAATCTTTATTAACATCAAATGTATGTTCTCTCTCAAGAAGCAAGGAAGTACGAAGGACTGACTCAGCACAAAATAAAGGATAAACCCCGTGCAAAAGGGTAAGCAGGGAAAACTCATGTGCCATCTCTAGATCAAACAGAATAAAAACAGGCTTTTGGGAGGTGCATGATCCGTCAACGACTGCTGATAGATAACTCACTCACTTCATGATTTGGACAAATTTCGAGGAATGGCTCCCATGTGGGGACGATCACATCCCCTTAAATTCCTTTGTTTATCATTCATAAATGGGCGAAGTAACTTGTGCGCTAGTATTTATCTTTTATGAGCTGGGCACGCATGCCAGTCCCTTCTCGTATTAGGGGTTTGCAGATTAGACATGCAATCCCAAGATAAAACTTGTCCAAATTAAGAAGATCATGGGTTACCCACCACTTCCTCATGAGATGAATCAGCGGCACAAAACAGAAGATTTTGAACATCTAGAGATAGCACACAAATTATATACTTTAGGAGTGGTAGTGAAATACCACAAATAGGAAGGTATGGTGGACTCAACTGGAAGATGTTGGTTTCAGGGTATGGAAGTACAAGCAGAATTCCGCTTAGTACAGAGTTTTGGCTAGCAAGGCTTTGAGAGACCAGACAATTGATGACAACTTAGATGCAAGCAATGCAAAGCATAAACATTAAAACTAGCATGAAACATCAATTTGTCTTCCTTATCAACATAACACATCAAGCATAATAACACAAAGGTTTTGGCTATGTCTCTACTTTGAGAAAAACATGCTTGTTGTTATGACCAAAGCTATACTTGACAAGATTTAAATTAAGTTTTCGAAGCCATACTTGATATAAGGTCAATACTCCCCATAAGAATTGCGTGAAGAGAATACCGAGTGCAGCGAAGAAACCAATAGACTTCTCATTAATATTCCTTCATAGACGACCCCACACTCACGGATACAAAGCTCTCCACAAAAGGAGTGATAGACCTCAAAGCAACACCTATTTCATAAAGTAACTTCCCTAGACATGATACGACTCTACTTGACTCCTAAAGATAAAGATAAAGATACCCGGCACTCCCCCAAGCTTAGAACAAGCTGAGGGGATGCCATTACCCGAGGAGATTTACTCCTCATTCTTGTTGTGGTTGTTTCTTCTGATCCCTGATGACACGGAGAAGGGTTTGGTTCTCTAACTCCAAGACTTCCACTTGTATCTTTAGTACACTAAAATCTTCAATGAGTTGGTTGGTGATGCGGTAGGCCTCGGTGATGGTGGAAAGCATGCGTTGATCTTAAAGTGAAGTGGAGGGCCCTGAAAGGTTAAGAGAAAGTTCATACTGAGGTTGGACAGATCCCACCATGATGGGATTCCTTGGACCTCCTTGTTGTTGGGCAGTGATAGTCTTGACTTCCTCTCTCAAGGAGCGCTCCATCTCCGCTTGTCTTGCGGCAATTTCTTCTTCGGTAGCCCAATCAACGTGCTTCCCTTGATTAAGATCCTTCTGAACTTTACGTAGACGACATCCCAAGAAGTCCTCTCCGCTCGAGCCACAAGAAGACATCTCTAGCAACAACTTTTCACCATGGCAGAAACAGACCGAGAAAGAAAACACGCGAAATCGAGATATACGGTGCCGGGACTATCCGGGAAAATATATAGCAAAAATTTCCGCAACAGAAGGAAGGTTTCAAGCCTAGGTGGAGTCGAAGTCGGAGTGCAGGGCACCCAGGAGGGGGGCGCGCCAGGAGGCCTCCTGGGCCCCCTGGAGTTCCTCTCCGGCTCCACTCGGGCTTGGAATTTTCCTAATTTTGCAAAAACTTTCAAAAGTAAACTTTTATTGACGTTCGCGATGTTTCCTTACCGTAATACATACCTTTTCTTATTCTGCTTCTGCCAGAGTCTGAAACTGGGCTGCAACATGCTCTTCATGAGTTCTTATATATATCGTGTTTACATCCACATTGATTGGATCACCTGCCATATAATGTTTGAGTCTTTGTCCATTCACAACTTGAGGTTTGGTGCCTTCGAAATTGTTGATCTTGATTGCACCAGACCGATATACTTCATCGATAAGAAAAGTTCCTTCCCATCTGGAAAGTAGTTTACCTGGAGAAAACCTGAAACGAGATCTGAACAACAAAACTTTATCACCAACATTAAATTCACGTTTCAGAATTCTTTTATCGTGCCACTTCTTTACCTTTTCCTTGAACATTTTTAGCGCTCTCGTAAGCTTCACTCCTCCACTCATCTAGAGAAGTCAAGTTCATGAGACGCTTTTCACCAGCTAACTTTGGGTCAGCATTTAGCTCTCCGGCAGCCCAGAAAGCCTTGTTCTCTAACTCTAATGGTAAAAGGCAAGCCTTGCCATAGACCATTTTATACGGAGACATGCCCATGGGGTTTTTGTAAGCAGTTCTATACGCCCACAAAGCATCTCCTAACTTCTTTGACCAGTCCTTTCTAGAACTGTTTACTGTCTTCTGTAAGATCAACTTGATCTCCTATTGGTGGGCTCTACTTGCACACTAGTTTGAGGGTGGTACGGTGATGCAATCCTATGATTGACATCGTACTTGGCTAGATCTTTCCTAAAAGCTCCATGCGTGAAGTGTGATCCTCCATCTGTCATGAGGTACCTTGGTACTCCAAACCTAGGAAAAATTACATCCTTGAGCATTTTCAAAGATGTCTAGTGATCAACACTCTTAGTTGGGATTGCTTCAACCCACTTGGTTACATAATCAACAGCAACTAAGATGTGTGTGTACTTGTGTGAAGGAGGAAAAGGAACCATAAAATCAAAACCCCAGCAATCGAAAGGTTCGATCACTAGTGAGTAATTCATAGGCATCTCATTTCTCCTGCTAATGTTACCAACTCTCTGACACTTATCACAATATAGAACGTACCTTCGGGCGTCCTTAAAAAGAGTAGGTCAATAAAAACCTGATTGTAAAACTTTATGTGCGGTCCTTTCACCGGCATGATGTCCTCCATAGGGACTATCGTGACATTGTCGAAGAACGTCCTGCTGCTCGTGCTCCGGTATACATCTTCTCACGATCCCATCCGGACCCTCTTTGAAAAGATGTGGATCATCCCAAAAGTAGTGCCTCAAATTCGTGAAGAATTTCTTCCTCTGCTGAAATGTAAAACCTGGAGGCAAAAACTTTGCAACGATAAAATTAGCATAATCTGCAAACCAAGGGTCGGAATGAGATTGTACTTTTACAACAGCAAGCTGTTCATCTGGGAAACTGTCGTTGACTGGAATAGGATCGTGCGGGATATCTTCCATTCTTGAAAGATTATCCGCCACCGGATTGTCTTCTCCTTTTCTATCGACAATCTGCAAATCAAATTCTTGAAGAAGGAGTACCCATCTAATGAGTCTTGGTTTGGCGTCCTTTTTCTGCATAAGATACTTAATGGCAGCATGGTCAGTATGAATAATAACTTTAGAATCAACAATATACGGTCTAAACTTATCACAAGAAAACACCACTGCCAAGAGTTCCTTCTCGGTTGTAGCATAATTCTTTTGAGCACTATCAAGTGTCTTGCTGGCATAGTGGATGACATTCATCTTCTTGTCAACCCTTTGTCCGAAAACAGCTCCAACAGCAAAATCACTAGCATCACACATAATTTCAAAGGGCAAATTCTAGTCAGGTGGTTGTACTATAGGAGCGGTTATCAAGGCTTTCTTAAGAACTTCAAAAGCTTCCTTACAATCTTCATCAAATACAAAAGGAGAATCCTTCTGGAGAAGATTGTTAAGGGGTCTCGAGGTCTTAGAAAAGTCCTCGATAAATCTTCTATAGAAACCAGCATGACCTAGAAAACTACGAATACCTTTGATGTCCCTTGGATAGGGCATCCTTTCAATAGCTTCAATTTTTGCCTTGTCCACTTCAATTCCCCTTTCGGAAATCTTGTTTCCAAGAACTATCCCTTCGTTAACCATGAAATGGCACTTCTCCCAATTGAGCACCAAATTCGTTTCTTCACATCTCTGCAAAACTTTATTAAGATTGTGGAGACAGTGGTCAAAGGAGTTTCCATAGACGGAA
Source organism: Bromus sterilis (assembly GCA_950022295.1). Lineage (NCBI taxonomy): Eukaryota > Viridiplantae > Streptophyta > Magnoliopsida > Poales > Poaceae > Bromus > Bromus sterilis. The sequence continues at coordinate 94,186,512 of OX465595.1, forward strand.
AAGTCGTCCATGAAAACTTCTACAATCTCCTCACAGAAACCATGAAATATTGCAGACATACACCTCTGGAAAGTAGCAGGTGCATTACACAAACCAAAAGGCATACACCTATAAGAATAAGTACCATAAGGACACGTAAAGGTGGTCTTCTCTTGATCCGCGGAGTTGACGTGAATCTGGGAGAAGCCAGAATACCCATCAAGATAGCAGAAGTGGGTGTTTTTGGACAGCCGCTCGAGCATCTGATCAATAAAGGGAAAAGGATAGTGGTCCTTCCTGGTAGCATTGTTAAACTTCCTGAAATCAATACACATTCTATATCCAATAATAGTCCTCTAAGGTATTAGTTCATTTTTATCATTAGGAACAACAGTTATACCTCCTTTTTTAGGAACACAATGAACAGGACTTACCCACTTACTATCAGCTATAGGATAGATGATACCTGCGGCTAGAAGTTTGAGAACCTACGTCCTAACCACGTCCTTCATCTTTGGGTTCAACCGTCGTTGATGATCAATGACTGGTTTAGCATCGGGCTCGAGATTGATAGTATGTTGGCAAATGGATGGACTAATACCCTTGAGATCATCAAGAGTATAGCCAATAGCACCTCGGTGTCTGCGGAGTGTCTCCAATAATCGCTCTTCTTCATACCCTGAAAGGTTAGAATTGATAACAACAGGATATACTTTCTTTTCATCTAAATAAGCATACTTGAGAGTATCGGGTAGTGGTTTTAGATCAAACATCGGGTCTTCTTTTTGTTGCGAGAGAATTCCTAAAGGTTCAACCGGGAGGTTGTGCTTCAGGATAGGAGTTTGTCTTAAAAATATGTCTTCTAGTTCATCCCTCTCCTGCATATGTATGTCATTCTCGTGGTCTTCCATAAATTTCTGCAAAGTATCATTAGGAGGAGTAGTATTAGAAGCAATTTCTTCAATAATTTTGTCATTACTTGACAAGTCAGTACCACGAGGCTGCTTAGAAAACTTAGAAAAATTAAATTCATATGGCTCACCGTTGAAGTCAACAGAAACTTTACCTTTCTTGCAATCTATTATAGCTCCACAAGTGCTGAGGAAGGGCCTACCAAAGATAATAGGGAAAAAACTATCTTGCACTGAACCAAGTACAAGAAAGTCAGTAGGATATTTTACCTTCCCGCAGAGTACTTCAACATCTCTCACAATCCCAACTGGAGAGATTGTTTGTCTATTTGCAAGACGAATCGTGACATCAATGTCCTCGATCTCACATGGCTGAATCTCGTGCATTATCTCTTGATAAAGTGTGAAGGGAATAGCGCTGACGCTAGATCCCAAATCACATAGCCCATAGTAATTATGATCTCCTATTTTGACAGATACAACTGGTGTACCTGAAATTGGGCCTTTGTTCTTGGCTGTGACAATGTTAGTGGAAACAACACAAAAACTAATAGTGGATTCTTCAATATTACTGGTTACCAGATCCTTGACGACTGCAACTTGAGGCTTGACCTTGATCATGTCCTCAGGTTCGTCAGTGGTCCTTCCGTTTTTGTTTAGAATACCTGTAACAAAAGAATGATCCTTTATCCTTGAGGGATAAGGAGGTTGTTCATACACAACTGCAGGTAAAACAGAATCAGTAACATTAATCTCAATAGGTGACTCCTTGAAAGGTTTATGATGTTGACTCTCCTTCTTCTTAGAAGAATCAATATGAGAAGCAAAGTCCTTGCAAAAGTCAACAATTAGCTGGGAATCAAGACCAATTTTAGAGCAAAAGGTATTAAAGTAATCAGTCTTCACATAACTCTCAATGTAGTCATGCTCATAGTTTATAGCAGGTTCAATACCTTTATCAATTTCCCAGTCTTCAGTGTTCTTCTGGATACTTTCTATAAGATCCCATTTTTCTTCCATACTTCTGGTCTAGAATATCCCACTAGAGGAGGCATCCAACATCTCCCTGCCCTGACGAGAAAGCCTGGCATAAAAATTTGTAAGTATAATTTCCTTGGGGAGCTCATGGTTTGGGCATTTGAGCATCAGGGACTTTAATCTCCCCCAAGCTTGAGCGATGCTCTCTCCGTTGCGAGACCAAAAGTTGTAGATGTAGTTCCTGTCTTGGTGAATTTCACGAAGAGGATAAAAATTTGCATAAAAGAGAGACATAATCTCTGGCCATTCAAGCAGATCAGAGTTATCAAGAAACTTATACCAATCTGAAGCTTTATCTTTGAGTAAGATGGAGAATAGTTTCTTCATGACGAACTCCATCGTTACACCTGCAATCTTAAATAAAGAACATAATCATGATAAATATAGCAGGTGTTCTCCCGGATGTCCTTCTCCTGTATAACGATTAGACAAGACATCATCAATAATACCAGGTGGTATTTTATAGGGCACAACTTCAGTAGGGGTAGGAGTGACCACCACAGTCGTATGGCGGCTCCTCGCCAGCAATGAACCAACAGTAGCAGAGTCCATAAGGACTGAAAGTAACAACAGAAAATAAAGGTTTCCTTACCGGCTTCACTTACCAATAGCGCTACACTCCCCGGCAACGGCGCCAGAAAATCTCGTTGATGGCGGTGAAGTTAATAGGTTTAGTTGGGTTGCCTCCCCCGTTAACCGCGCCAATAAACGATTCTTGATAACCCACAAGTCTAGGGGATGAATTGTAGCTTTTCAATAAATAAGGATGTCGATCCCACAAGGAGCACAAGGTGTTGATAAGTGACACTGGATAAGGAAAGGCTGCACACACTCAAAGGTAAATATTTAGGGGGTTTTGGTTTAAGCAACAGGAAAATAAAAGACAAGCAAAGGAAACAGGGTAACTGAGGAGTAGCAAGTGGCCCAATCCTTTCACAAGGATAATCCTAGGAACTAAACTTATAAAAGCTAAAGCGTTCTCGAGAACACACGGGAGAGATAGTCAAGTTACTTTCACCATACTCCGCCAAGTAATATGTATTGCGTTGATAAGTGTTGGTGGGTGGATCAATGCTAGTACACCTTCGAGACTAGGATAAGTGTACTCTTATGATTACACACCTTGCAAGCATCCGCAAATACAAGGTAGTAATTAAGGCATAAGCCTAACCACAGCATTACGATCAAGGATCCATAACTCCCTTGTGCAAAAGTGTGCTAACTGGGGTTCAGGTTTCTGTCACTCCGGCAACCCACCATAAGCATCCTTTATGCACAATGTATTCCTCTAGGCCCATGAAAGGTGAAGTGTTAAGTGTTCGATTCACATAACACCACTAGAGAAATAACAACACAACTTAAGTATCAAACAACACATAATACTTCAACATCATATGACTACTAACAACTAGACTTCTCCCATGTTCTCAAGAACTAAAGTAACTACTCACAAGACATAAAAGAGATCATGATCAGAGGTGATAGATGGGTGGCAAACAATCTGGACACAATGATATTTCTCCAACAAAACTCAATAGCATTCACCACAAAATAGTAATCAACACCAACAGAGTAGGGAGGATAGATAGTACGGGTTACAACACAAGTTACAATTGTGAGATGAGATGGGATGGTGATGGAGATGGTGTTGATGTTGCGGATGATGTTGATGATGATATCGATGATGCCCGTGACGATGATGATGATGATGATGATGACGGAGACGATCTCCCCTTCCGGGAGGTGATCTCCCCGGCGAAATCTTCCCGCCGGAGATGGCTTTTCTCCTCTGTAGGTTTCCGCCCCGTGGCGGCGGTGAAACACGGAAACTCTTCTCTTCTTAGAGTTTTCACCCCAGGGGGGTCTTATAGGCGAGAGGGGGCACCGAGGGGGGGCCACCAGGCATCCAGGAGGGCGCCTGGCGCGGCCAGGAGGGGGGCCACGCCAGGCACCCTTCTGGCTGCCTCGTGGGTCCCCTCACCTCCATCCTCGGTGATCCCCAGTCAATCTTCGTAAAAATACTCCCCGTAAATTTTCATCGCATTTGGACTTGATCTGATTAAGCAACTTGGTGTCCACTTTTCACCGCTGAACCCTTGTTCTGCTGCTTCAGCATCGGAAAGTTGTAAACTGTGTAAAACAAGCCAAAACAACATAAGAAAAAAACTTTAAAGTGGAATATATCAATGAATAGGATGAAATTACGATATAAAATAGTGATGCTTTTTGGACGTATCAGGTACCTCCAAGGTTGCCAAGAAGAAAGGCGAGTACAGCGCAGGGCGCCCTGCTCCCGGTCCGACTGACTCCAAGCCAAGTGGCCCCGTGCTATCTCCCACTCCTCTGAACATTGCTCGCCCGAGCTTCTCCATGTCGAAGTTTGCTGCCCAGCTACCCCGAGCTCCTGGGTATGCTCCTTTGCATTTTTTACTCTTTTCAATCTTGTCCGACTGCTTTTCTCAATTTGCTCTTTGCTTTGCAGAGCTACCCGATCTGTCGCTCTTGTGGCACCTGGAGTGGCTCCGATTGCCCCCCCTACGACATCTGAAGTTCCTCCGAGCATGACCCTCGTGGCCTCCGCTACCTCCAACATTCCTCATGCACCTTCTCGCAAGAGAGCTGCCGCCGACACCACCAAGGCCGAGCGGGTCAAGAAACAGAAAACTGCCGCAGCCGCCAAGCAGGCGCTGCCGACTGCTCCTCCGCCGACCTCTGCCACTGCCATCAATCCGACTGCCGGCGCAGTCGACCACTCCTGAAACAAATGTCGCTGCTCCTACTCCCATCCTGATGGACCCATCTGGTGCTGCACACCTGGATGTGCCAATGCCGGATCAGCCTACTACTTATGCTGCTCAGCCTGAGGCTTCTTCAGCCCAGTCCACTATTCCTGTGAATCCATCTTCTGCAGCCGGATCGGAGAGCGATGCGTGCGCCCCCCTCAACCCGACTGCTTCTCCACCCGCTGATCCTCGGGTCAGTTTTCCGCTTGCTACTCACATTCCTGCTGGATCTAGCGCCGCCACACTGCCGTCCTCCAGTGCCATTGTGCGCCAACCGCTAACTACGGGCCGCCAGCTTTCGCGAGCCGAACGGTTCCGCCAAGCATACATTGGCGCCCTTGATGTCTCACCGGTCCGACCTCTTGCTGATTCTTCCACTCCTTCGCCTCCTGGGTCCGAGGACCAAATCCCGGCCCATATTTTGAACCGACTAGGTGGACTTGCCACCCACATTAGACCTTTTGTTGATAGAGCTCTGGGCCAATTCCTCGCCTCCGAGCATTCTTCTTCTGTAAGTTTTCCTTACAGTGGAGGCGCGCCTAGCGCACCCACTGGGTGTAGTCCCCGAGATTCAGGCCGATTGCTTGCAATCTGCTCGGATCTTACTTTCTTTTAACTGTTGTGCCCTGTTCAGATCTAACTGACCGATTTTTCAGGCTATTTGCAACAGACGCCAAGATGTATTCGATGATCTTTTTGCCGCTTACTATGCGGGCCAAAAATCCATCACTGCTCTGAAGAAGAATGCTGAAGCTCAAGCTACAAATATCCAAGAACTAGCAGGTATATTTCTGCTTGATCTTTTCTTGTTTCTGATTGGTGCTGCTTCCTTACGTGCTTTTTTGAATTGCAGCTGCTGCTACTCACTCCTCCGAGCTGGAGGCCGCCCAGAAGAAGATCGCCGAACTGGAGAACCTTCTCGGTGAAAAGAGAGCCCAGCTCGAAAATGCTGAGAAGGAACGTGCCCGACTGGCTGACGTTGAGATCGAACTGCAGGCTAAAGTTCGAAAGGTGGCTGCCGACCTCTCCACCGTCAAGGTTGCTCATGATGACGATATGCAGAGGCTTCTAGACGCTCGGACCGAGGTTGAGGGTCATCTCATGAAGGAAAGGGATGCGACTGTCAAACGCGTCGAAGACATGGATGTCCGACACCAGAAAGAAATCCAAGGAGCCTAGGCCAATGTTGACCTCACCCTCGCCTGCCTCCACCGAGTAGATCTTGCTCTTGCTGGTACTTCTCTAAACTTGCTTGTTCTTATACTCCGATCTGATCCCACTGCTCACCGAACTAACTTTTTTCTCCAATTTCTCTTGCCAGATGCCTGTCCCAACTCCACCACTGCTGGCGATGAGGTCGTTGCTGAAGCCCGCCGAGTGCGAGGTGTGGTAGTTCCTGCTGACGCCGGCTGGGATGCTGAGGACTTTGTTGTTGCTTTGGATGCCTGAGTGCCCCATGTGAAGGGTGCCCTGTGCACCAACAAGACTGGTACCCAGAAGTTGAACGACAAGCTCTTCAAGGGAAGGCTGAAGCCGATTGCCTTTGAAACTAATTAGGATGTTGCTCAGAATCTCAAGGTCGTGCCTCGCCAGGTGGAAAACATGCTTGATTCTGCCTTCCGATCTGGGGTGCAAGATGCCCTCTCTATCGCGAAGAGCTGGTATCCTGATGTTGATCTGGAGCTGATGACTGCTCTGCGGACTGGATCGGAAGAGTACGTTGGTGAACTCTGGACCCGGATCTGCCATATTTCCCAAGATCTCGCAGATGGCATGGATCTCCTGGAAGTTACTCCTTATCTTGATGAGGATGGTCAGCCAACTGGAGTTTCCTCCCTCGGCGACATTCTATATACTACCACCAAAGACGCCCCCCAGTCCCGACCTGCTCGGCGGACCAGAAGTGACGCCTCCCACTCCTCGGACTATGCTGATGATGATGCTGATGAATAAGGTGAAGGCACCTCCGACGAGAACTTGGTGAGTGCTGCCCAGGACCCGCCGAACACTCAAACTTAGACTACTGCTTCTTCCGCTCCGGGAGGTTCCACCGGCACGACCCCAACTGCTTCCACTCCGACTGCTCCAGCTGCTCCGGACGCGCCGACTGCTTAAGCTCGGCATGCTTTTATTTACCTGCTTTTGCTTGACAAACACTAGTTAAATTCCAAGTGCGCCCGCCGAGGGCAACTTTCATGTAATGAACATCATTTGGCCAATCGTCCATACTTGCTTATGAACTTGGTTCTTCATTTGCTATATATGCTACTCTGCGTTTGCGTTTTTCAACCGATTGCCTTTTTCTTTGCCTCTTTTCTTTCTTGGTCGATATTCCTGCTAACCATACAGCCGACCTACGGTCTGTGGTCGGATCAGAGAATGGGCCTCGAAGGAAAATTTGACAAGTACTTCTAGGATCTTAGTTTTTCACGCAAAGGTAGGACTACGCAGATGGGCCGATTGCAACCTGCCGACTGTTGGCCATCCGGTCTGGTCACAATCGATTGGTCTGCCACCGGCTAGCTCCGAACTGCATATACTTTTTGGAGTATGAATTCTCCGACTGATGGTTCTGCTCGGCCACTACACCCGACATTACAGCCGACATGCGGTCTGCATTCGGTTCGGACTAGCCTGTACAATCCCATCGCTCGTTTTACTCTTCCTCTTAAGTATACCCTTTTCGGGGCAACCGGCCAGTCTCCGGGTCTGCTTTCGCCGACCTTAAGACTCGGAAACATATGCACAGAAATTTTTATAACTCCTGCCGAATGCAGTCTCATGGACGCACGGCTATTCTCTTTGATAATAATTTCACAAGGGGAGATACAACAATACCGCTCAACTGTAAAACGGACATAAAAGCTCGGCGTTCCAAGGACGCTCCGTTTCTTGCCCCGAAGTATCCACATATCGGGTCGGCTTTCTGAGATCAATAAGGTAGTATGCATTGTTCTTGAGCGCCCGACTGACGATGAATGGACCTTCCCAAGGAGAGGATAGCTTGTGCTGGCCATCCGATTTCTGGATTCGGTGCAACACCAAATCACCCTCACGAAAAGCTAGGGGACGGATCTTCTTGTTGTGGTAGTGACGCAGCTTCTGCTGGTATATTGTCGACCTGGACAAGGCCAGGAGACATGCTTCTTCTCTCAGATCAACACCGTCCTCGCGAGCTTCCTCGGCTTCTACCTCCGTGTACATGCCATGACGAGGTGAATCGAACTCAATATCACAGGGAATAATTGCCTCCGTACCATTGATACGTCCCAAACGTATCTATAATTTCTGCTTGCTCCATGCATGTTTTGTGTGGCTTTGCCATGATTTGCTTGAACTTTCATACAATTTTGAGCATATTTGGACTAATCTATTAAACCAATGCACCCAGCTGCCAGTTGTTGTTTTCTGTTGTTTTTGTATTTCAGGTTTTCCGGCCATTAAAAGTGCTCCAAAAATGCCGGAAAAAATCAGATAAAAAATCAACGACACGGAAGCTTCCGGAAACATCAAAGGAGGGAAGGGGGCCACCACAGGGACTCCAGAAGGGTCCCTGGGACTGCCCCACCCTAGGCCGCGCCAGGGAGCATCCGCGCTGCCCTGTGGCCCCTCTCGGTGCCCCCCTTCGCCTATATTTACCCCTCGGGGTGGAAACCCCTAGAAGGAATCCCTTTTTCGCGATATCACCTCTGTACCGTCGCCACCGCCATTTCAAGGTCGGGGCTGCCTGGAGAAGCTGTTCCGGCACCCTGCCGGGAGAATCTACCCCCTCCGGGAGACCATCCATAGCCATGGACGCCTCCCGTATGTACCGTGAGTAGTTCCCCTTGGACCATGGGTCCGTGACCAGTAGCTATGTGATCTATCTCTCCCCTCTTTGTGCCTCCACTTACGAGACCTTGTGAGCTGCCTCACATGATCGAGGCACCTTTGTAATTTTCTGTCGTTGCTATGCTGAGTTTGTTGGGATCTGATGGATTATGAGACTATGTTCAGATTGTGATGAGTAATATATTTGGTTCTTCTCTTTTATATTTTGTTCTTGAGTAAATTCTTGCATGTTCTCCGTTGCCGTATTTTACTTTGGCCAAGTGATTTGATGCAACTCCAAGAGGGAGCGTTATGCTTGATTGTGGGTTCAGCCCCTTGATGTCTAGCTTGAGTGACAGAAACATGAGACTAGGGGATGTGATGTTGCCACCAAGGATAAAACAACGGTGCTTGTATCCGCGGATGCAAGGATTGTTTACTTTACGCAAAGTTCTTTTAATGCAGTTGTTTGTTGCTTTGGATTTACACTTTGGGTGGGATTCGCAACTTAATACCAGCGAGATGTTCTGGATAGATATCTCAAGGTGGATGATTCGTAGTAGATGCAGATGGATTTCGGTCTACTTACCTTGGCGTACTGCCCATTGCTTTTGAGCCCTTCCTTTCTTTGCAGCATAGTTAGCATTGTGGTGCCTTCATAATCCTGTCAATTGCCCAACTGTGATTTGTTTACCTCGCTAGCACTTTTATCGTCTTTTGGGAGAGAGACATCACTAGTGAAAATCACGGGACCCCGGTCCATCTTCATATCACTATTTACATCCTTAGTTTACTTTTCAGTTGCTATCACTACTATCATTATCCCGTGCGTTTTATCCTTTGTAAAAAGCAAGGCCGGAGGAATTGACAACTCCTTTGTACTCGTTGGGAGCAAAGTTATATGTATCTGTGTGCAGGTCCAGGTGAAGTAGCAACCTCGGCGCCATTGTTCACTTTACCACCTTCTTGTATCTCTGTGAGTCCTACGGGAGACAAACCCTATCCTCTGTATAGGGGAAATTTGCTGCTACGCTACATCTCACCTTCCACTTGGGGTAACCAACGAGGAGTGAGAGATCCTCACCGTATCAAGCAAATTTCTGGCGCCGTTGCCGGGGACTCCAGTTTACAAGATAGGGGAGTTGCACACTATCTTTTATCTTTGCTTTTTAGTCTTGTTAGTTTACCTTTCAGTTTTTACGTTTGTGTCCCTTATCAAAATTACCAAAAATACCTGCTGCTACTATGGGTTCCAATGAAAACACCAAGTTGTGTGACTTCACTAGTCACAACAACAGTGACTTTATCTGCACTCCTATTGCTACACCTTCTACTTCAGCACCTTCTTATGAGATTAAACCTGCTTTGCTAAACCTTGTTATGAAAGATCAATTCTCTGGTGCTAGAGATGATGCTGCTTTGCATTTAAATAATTTTATTGAGCTTCGTGATGTGCAAAAGTACAAAGAAGTAGATGGTGAAATTGTTAAGCTTAAGCTTTTTCCTTTCTGTTTAAGGGATGAAGCTAAAATCTGGTTTCAATCCTTGCCTAAGAATATCATAGATTCTTGGGATAAGTGCAAGGATGCTTTTCTCGGGAAGTACTATCCCCCTGCTAAAATTATTCAATTGAGGAGTAACATTATGAATTTCAGGCAATTGGATAATGAACACGTTGCCCGTGCATGGGAACGTATGAAGACGTTTGTCAAGAACTGCCCCACACATGGACTGGCTACCTGGATGGTTATCCAAACTTTTTATGCAGGCTTGAACTTTACCTCGCGGAACCTGTTAGATTCGGCCGCGGGGGGAACCTTTATGTCGACCACACTTGGTGCTGCCACAAATCTACTTGACGAGATGATGCTGAACTACTCTCAGTGGAACACCGAAAGATCTCCAACTGGTAAGAAGGTAAATTCTGTCGAGGAGATCTCCTCTCTCAATGAAAAGGTTGACCTTATCATGTCTCTACTTACCAAGCAAGCTCCTATTGATCCTCAGAATGTTCCTTTAAATTCTTTGGTTGCTCAAGAACAAATACATGTGAACTTCATTGCTAGAACCAACTTTAATAATAATACTTATAGGGGCAACTTTGCTAGTAATCCTAGACCGTTTCCTAGCAACAAGAACCCCACCTCTGAACTAGAGAGTATGCTTAGAGACTTTATGACTACCCAAAAAGCCTTCAACAAGAATGTGGAAGAAAAACTAGTTAAATTATATAATCTTTGTTTAAAGGTAGACAACTTAGCCCTTGATGTTGAGATGTTAAAAATTAGAACCTCTCCCCTTGAGGAGAGTAAGGTCACTCCTATTAATGTTATCCAGTTACAAATCAATGGAAACATTAGGATGATGGCTAAACTTAAAGAAAGATGGGCTAGAGAAAAAGAGGAAGAGGAAAGAATTAAGAGCCTTCCTACCTACCACACAGTAGCCACTATCCAAGTAGTTGAGGATGTCCAAACAGTTAGCACCCATCACACCCCTAGTCCCACTGGACTTATCAATGGTGATGCTACCACCTCAACCATAGATGAAGAAACCTCTATGAATGTAGAGGCTTTCAAACAAGTGAGCCTAAATGATATCACTGACTCCTTGATAGATAGTAGTGATCTAGACTTTGACAACTGCACTTTACCTGAAGTTATTGGTTTCCTACACAAGATGTCCAGAGACCCCCATACTAGCACTCTTAATCTTGCCTTCACAGAGCATATCACAAATGATCTAATCAAAGTTAGAGAGGAGAAGCTTAGACTAAAAGCCTCCATACCTAGGAAGCTAGAAGATGGTTGGGATCCTATGATAAAAATAAAATTGAATAACTTCTCTTGTTATGCTCTTTGTGATGTTGGAGCAAGTACCTCTGTTATACCAAAAAGAATGTATGATATGCTTGAATTGAAACCTTTTGATTCTTGTTCTTTTGGTGTTCGTCTTGTTGATTCTTCCGTAAAGAAACCTTTGGGGAAGATCGACGATGTTCTTATCATTGTCAACGACAATTATGTTCCCGTTGATTTCACTATTATGGACATTGAATGTGAACCTTCTTGTCCAATTATTTTGGGACATCCTTTTCTTCGCATAGTTGGTGCTGTTATTGACATGAAAGAGGGGAATATCAAATTCCAATTACCTCTCAAGAAAGGGATGTAAAATTTCCCTAGGAAAAATATTAAGTTACCCTTTGAGTCCGTCACACGGGCTAGTTATTCTCTTGAAAAAACTTGATCTTCTGCTTTAAGCCTAGCTAATGGCTCTAAAGAAGCGCTTTCGGGAGGCAGCCCGCAACGAATTTAGGTTTTTCTTTTGATTTTCTTCTGTTCTTAGTGGTCTTGATGATTGTTACTACTGTATCAACATCATTGTATCTTTACTTTTCTAGTTTTGTGCCTTTTATAGCCTCATACGACAAGGGAAGTGAAAGTTGTGACATGCTGTCCAGAAAACAGATTCTGTCCTCGTGACTAGAAAAATCATGGAAAAATCCCATTTCATCTTTTTGAGCTGAATTTTTTACATAGTGTGCTCTATACAATTAAGAAACTTGCGTATGTTCTGAGTTTTTTTATTTGAGTTGCAGAAGTACCCCTAAAAAATTCGTTTCTACCTGCTGTTCTGTTTTTCACAGATTCTGCCACGTTTTGTCTCTCTTCACTTTTGCAAACCTTAAGCTTGCTTTTTTTTTGCAAAAACCTTTTGGAAATCTTGATAAACAGTAGCTCTTCAAGATTATATTTATTTCCAGTAGAGAAACAATTATTTTATTATGGTACTATCCTCGCTAATCAGATTACAATGAGTTATTTATGAAGGGAGTTTTCTAGTGCGCGATGGAAAATGATGAAAGAAGATCTTGGAGTGTCAAACGCTCAAGCTTGGGGATGCCCAGTTGCACCCCTAAGAAATATTCAAGGAGACTCAAGCGTCTAAGCTTGGGGATTCCCCCGTGCATCCCCTTCTCGATCAACAATTATCAGTTCGTCTCTCGTTGCACTATATATTTATCACTTCATGTGTTATGTCCTATGCTTGGAGCGTCTCGCTCTTTACTTTTCTTAGGTTTGTTTTTTCTTTGTTTGCTGTAGTAACAAGTTAGATCCCAGCTTACTTTATTTTGTGTGGGAGAGTTACATGCTCCGCTTGAACTAGAACTCCTCATAGGATTTGCATGCTTATTCTTTTAGCTGTGAGTTGTTCTTTTTCTTTTCTTAGCTGCTGCTCTGTTAGTTGTAGTGATTTAGTTTTTCTTTTGGTTTAGGTTGAACTTTCTATAGGTTGCATGTTTTATCTTGTTAGAGAGTTTGTCTGTTGCACTGAGTTTTGTGTCTTGACTAGAAGTAGGTAGTTGAAGTTGCTTTTCTCTTTGTATTAGTAACTTGCAATAGTTTTGAGGTATTGACTAGATTAATGTTTGAACTTTTGGTGTCAAGAGCTCGAGCCTATTAGTGATAGATGTCATATTTTGGGCAATCCGTGTGTTTTTCGAAAACCAAAAACCCCCTGTTGAGAACTCTAGCTACTAGATGGATCACTAACCTCTGGAGGGTTCGAATATTAGAGTACACTCACGTACCATGAGTCGAGGATGCGCAAGGATAACCAAACCCCCATACACTCCTCCTCGGGGTACTTGTCTCTTTCTGAACCTCCTGGTTAGATTGAGAGTTACCGATAATAAGTGCATGAGTTCTTCGGACTAATGTGAGTATTTGAAAGTTGACACTTCCACCCACCTATACTTTTTCTAGCCTCTTCGGTACCGTGCATTGCCCGTTCTCATCTTGAGAGTTGGCGCATACTTCGCCGGTGCATCCAAACCCTTGGCACGATATGCTCTGTCATCATAAGCCTCCTTACATATTTCCTCAAAACAGCCACCATACCTACCTACAAGGCATATCCATAGCCTTTCCGAGATACATTGCCATGCAACATCCATCTTCTCATGACTTGATCCGCATGTCATACATTTGCATCATGATAGTTATATCTTCTTTATGTGAGTACTTTTGTAAAGTGTGAAAGATCTCCTATATTCTTGTAAAATATAGAGTGTTGCCCCTAAGTGAGGAAAAGATCCCAAAGAGGACAAAATTAAAAGATCCCAAAGAGAACAAATGAGAGTTAAATAGAAAGAGCCATTGAGGCCACCAAAAAAAATACAAAAAATAGAAAAAAGAGAAAAAGAAAAATAAAAAGAGAGAAGGGGGCACACTACTATTAATTTTGAGAGATCCACACTAGTACTTCATCCTCTATCCCTTGTACTCCATAGAGATCATCATCATGCATATAGCTATGTGGGGACCTTCACACTATAGAACTTGGCTAGTATATTCCAATGATGAGCCTCCTCAAACGAGCTCTAGGTCTTCTTGAGCAAGCAAGTTAGATGCACCCCCACTAGTTCCCTTGGAGAGCTTTTAGCTCACATGTGAATCCGTTGTATGGCAATCCCTACTCCTCACATCATATCTATCATATGGCCTTCTCTAGCCTATGATTTTCCTCATTGATGTGAGCCTTTCACACCTTTTTGTCTTCCTCCTCCACCTTCTTTCTGTTTCGCCTTTTAGGTGTAAACTTTCTTGCTCACGCTCATCCATTGCATGAGTGCTCAAAATATCGAAAGGGAGTGGATCAGTTTGACTTGTACCTGGCTAGTGGTCTGGGAACGAGTCAACATAAGAATCCGAAGGAGACTAAGTGTGAAACTTTAGTAGATAGTTGTTCTCAATTACCTTTTTTATCTCGTATTTCCCTATCCCCTGCTTTCACGCAAACACCATCTGGATACATTCGAGTCACGGACAGCGAGAGCTCTTGCACCTTTTGTTCTTTTGTTGCTTGTGTCAATGCTAATATAGACTCTTGCTTGTTAAGACTTGAATTGAATTGCATGCTTTGATTCCTTTACTTACAAAGTTCTTTTATGGTTGTGTGGCATGTCACCATAGAAATTATGCTTGTTATCATTTACCTACTCGAGGACGAGCAGGAATTAAGCTTGTGGATGTTGATACGTCCCAAACGTATCTATAATTTCTTCTTGCTCCATGCATGTTTTGTGTGGCTTTGCCATGATTTGCTTGAACTTTCATACACTTTTGAGCATATTTGGACTAATCTATTAACCCAGTGCACCCAGCTGCCAGTTGCTGTTTTCGGCTATTTTTGTATTTCAGGTTTTCCGGCCATTAAAAGTGCTCCAAAAAATCCGGAAAAATCAGATAAAAAATCAGCGACACGGAAGCTTCCGGAAACATCAAAGGAGGGAAGGGGGGCCACCCCAGGGACTCCAGAAGGGTCCCTGGCGCGGCCCCACCCTAGGCCGCGCCAGGGAGCCTCCTGGCTGCCATGTGGCCCCTCTCAGTGCCCCCCTTCGCCTATATTTACCCCTCGGGGTGGAAACCCCTACACGGAATCCCTTTTTCGCGATCTCGCCTCTGTACCGCCGCCACCGCCGTTTCAAGATCGGGGCTGCCTGGAGAAGCTGCTCCGGCACCCTGCCGGGAGAAGCTACCCCCTCCGGGAGACCATCCATAGCCACGGACGCCTCCTGTATGTACCGTGAGTAGTTCCCCTTGGACCATGGGTCCGTGACCAGTAGCTATGTGATCTATCTCTCCCCTCTTTGTGCCTCCACTTTCGAGACCTCGTGAGCTGCCTCACATGATCGAGGCACCTTTGTAATTTTCTGCCGTTGCTATGCTGAGTTTGTTGGGATCTGATGGATTATGAGACTATGTTCAGATTGTGATGAGTAATATATTTGGTTCTTCTCTTTTATATTTTTTTCTTGAATAAATTCTTGCATGTTCTCCGTTGCCGAATTTTAATTTGGCCAAATGATTTGTTGCAACTCCGAGAGGGAGCGTTATGCTTGATTGTGGGTTCAGCCCCTTGATATCTAGCTTGAGTGACAGAAACATGAGACTAGGGGATGTGTTGTTGCCACCAGGGATAAAACAACGGTGCTTGTATCCGCGGATGCAAGGATTGTTTACTTTACGCAAAGTTCTTTTATTGCAGTTGTCTGTTGCTTTGAGTTTACACTTTCGGTGGGATTATCAACTTAATACCAGCGAGATGTTCTGGATAGATATCTCAAGGTGGATGATTCGTAGTAGATGCAGTTGGATTTCGGTATACTTACCTTGGCGTACTGCCCATTGCTTTTGAGCCCTTCCTTTCTTTGCAGCATAGTTAGCATTGCGGTGCCTTCATAATCATGTCAATTGCCCAACTGTGATTTGTTTACCTCGCTAGCACTTTTATCGTATTTTGGGAGAGAGACATCACTAGTGAAAATCACGGGACCCCGGTCCATCTTCATATCACTATTTACATCCTTAGTTTACTTTTCAGTTGCTATCACTACTATCATTATCCCGTGCATTTTATCCTTTGTAAACAGCAAGGCCGGAGGAATTGACAACTTCTATGTAATCATTGGGAGAAAAGTTATCTGTATCTGTGTGCAGGTCCAGGTGAAGTAGCAACCACGGCGCCATTGTTCACTTTACCACCTTCTTGTATCTCTGCGAGTCCTACGGGAGACAAACCCTATCCTCTGTATAGGGGAAATTTGCTACTACGCTACATCTCACCTTCCACTTGGGGTAACCAACGAGGAGTGAGAGATCCTCACCGTATCAACCATATACCAAGAAGAAGGGAGTAAATCCAGTTGAACGGTTCGGCGTGGTACGCAGAATCCAAAGCACTGCTGGCAGCTCATCGAGCCATGTGCCAGGTGCTCTCTCTAGTGACTCCACCAGTCTTGGCTTGATTCCGGACAATATGAGACCATTTGCCCGCTCTGCTTGACCATTTGATTGGGGTGAGCTACAGATGCTACATCTAGCCGAATGCCCTTCTGGGAAGCATAGCGAGCTAGCGCTCCTTTTTCAAAGTTTGTTCCATTGTCAGTGATGATGTTGTTCGGCACTCCATATCTGATTGTGATGTCCACAATGAATCTGACCGCAGTCGGTCCATCTAGCTTCTTGATCGGCCTTGCCTCAATCCACTTGGTGAACTTGTCCACTGCCACCAACAAATATGTCATGCCACCTCTTGATGTTTTGAATGGTCCTACCATGTCCAGACCCCAAACTTCAAATGGCCATGTGATCGGAATAGTTTTGAGTGCTGAAGATGGTAAGTGACTCTTTTCTTTCAATCTTTGACACCCATTGCAATGTTTGACTAACTCTTCTGACGCCGCTTTCGCAGTCGGCCAATAGAAACCGTGGCGAAAAGCCTTGGCAACTATTGCTATAGCCGATGCGTGGTGACCACACTCCCCTTGGTGGATGTCTCGAAGCAACTCCAGCCCCTTGTCCTCTTCAACGCAACGCTGAAGGACTCCCGTTGTGCTGCGGTGTACTAACTCATTGTTGATGATCGTGTATGCTCCAGATCGGCGTTGGATTTGCGGAGCTTCTACTTCATCTTGTGGGAGTGTGTCGTCCACCAAAAAGTTTCTGATCGGCTCTTCCCATGATGGTGCAACAACGATTAACATTACAACAACTTCTTCTGGTTCTGGTTGTTCGACTTCTGCTACTGGCAGTCCGGAGGAGGAGGAGCCAATTGCATCTGCATGACCACCTCAGTCCCCGAGATGACGACAGCAGCCCCTGGTTCGCAACCGGCAGCCCCTGGTGCGGCCGAATGCTCCTTCAGCTTTAGCTTCTTGACCAACTTCTTTTCCTTGAGCTCTGCCATCTTCAGGTCGGCCGGAATAAAGATTGACTCTGATTCTAGGGAAGGCTTGATAGATGGCTTGTGAATGTTTTCTAGAGAGACTCCTGGTGGGATTTCCTTTCTGGTGGACCCCAACTTGGACAGTGCATCTGCTGCTTCATTTTCAGCTCGGGGGACATGATGGAATTCACATCCTTCAAAGAAACCAGATAACTATTGCACGAGGAATCTGTATCTTGCCATATTTTCATCTTTTGCATCCCAAGTGCCAGTGCATTGCTGCACCACCAGATCGGAATCGCCATAACATAAAATCCGATGAATGCCGATTTCCTTGGCCAATCGGACACCGTGTACCAATGCTTCATATCCAGCCACATTGTTTGATGCTGCGAAGTGAATCTGCAACACATACTCGAGCTTGTCACCTTTTGGAGAAGTAAGAACAACGCCAGCCCCTAGTCCGGTCATCATCTTGGAGCCATCAAAGTGCATTTGCCAGAACTGAGAGTCCGGACAAGGGGGGGTATACTGAGTTTCTGCCCAATCAACCAAAAAATCCGCCAGAGCTTGAGACTTGACTGCAGTTCGAGGCTGATACTTGATCCCATGTGTTGCAATTTCAATGGCCCATTTTTTCACCCAACTAGATGCGTCCCGATTGCCGATGATTTCCGCCAGTGGTGCCAAACTGACGACTGTGATCGGATGCGCCTGGAAGTAAGGCTTTAGCTTCTTTGCCGCCATGTACACACCTTCTGGTAATGGGGGTAGTTTTTCTTGGAGGTGGAGAGCACTTCACTGACATAGTAAATTGGCCTCTGGACTGATTGTGCTTTGTCCTTTTTAGGACGCTCGACCACCATGAAAATACTGATCACCCGAGTGGTTGCTGCAATATATAACATCATTGGCTCTTTCTCAATCGGAGCTGCCAGCACCAAAGCAGTGGACATCATGCACTTGAGCTGCTTGAATGCTTCATCCGCTTGCGGGGTCCAAGTGAACTTGTCAACTTTCTTCATCGGCTGATACAACGGAATTGCTTTCTCTCCCAGCCGACTGAAGAATCGGCTGAGCGATGCTAGGCATCCGGTGAACTTCTGCACATCTTTGAGATTTCTGGGCTTGCCCATCCTCTCGATTGCTGCAATCTTCTCTGGATTGCACTCTATTCCTCTCTTAGATACTAAAAATCCGAGCAGCTTGCCGGCTGGCATGCCTAACACACACCTCTGGGTTGAGCTTGATCTCGTACGCTCGTAAGTTTGCGAATGTTTCTCTGAGATCGTCCAACAGGGTCGATCCTAGCACCGACTTGACCACAATGTCATCTACATACACATGAATGTTCCGACCTAGCTGAGGTCAGACGCATCGCTGCATAGTATGATGATAAGTCGCGCCGCCATTTTTCAAGCCAAAGGGCATGGTGATGTAGAAATAAGCCCCGAACGGGGTGATAAATTTTTTCTTTCTTTGATCGTTTACATCAAGCTTAATCTGGTGATACCCTGTTGTGGCATCCAGAAAGCACAAGACCTGACAGCCAGTCGTAGAATCAATCACTTGATCGATACGGGGCAATGCAAACGGATCCATGGGGCAGGCCTTATTCAGGCAGGTGTAATCTATACACATGCGCCAAGTTCCATTCTTCTTCGGAACCAGAACTGGATTTTCTAACCAGTCTGGGTAGAACACTTCTTTGATAAATCCTGCTGTGAGCAACTTGGCTATCTCGTCGCCGATTTCTCTTCTCTTCTCCTCTGAAAAACGCCGAAGTGGCTGCTTGATCAGCTTGGATCCAGGTCGGATGTGAAGATTGTTCTCGGCAAGTTCCCTCGGTACAACAGGCATGTCATGTGGAGACCATGCAAAGATGTCTCGGTTCTCACAGAGGAACTCGACGAGCTCGCCTTCCTATTTGTTACTGAGCCCGGCCCCAATGATGACGCACTTGCTCGGGTCGGAGGAGTCCAGGGCGATCCTCTTGATGTCCTTGGCTGCTTGAAATATAGTCTCATCATCCGATCTCTTGGCCTTCGTGCTCGGCATAGGTTCCTTCATCTGAGCTTGGGCCATTGCTACGACCTTGTCGAGCTGGCACCGCTCCGCATCGATGACCAGAGAATCGGCCAGCCTAGAGCCAGCAGACGAACATTTCAGTGAATTCTTGTAGTCACCGCACATAGTAATTGGACCATTCGGCCCTGGGAGCTTCATCTTCAGGTAAGGCTGCATTATGTTGAACATGAACTTGGATATCGCAGGCGATCCAAGCAGAAGATGGTATGGGCTGCTCAGATCGGCCACCTCAAACCAGATCAGCTCTCGGCGGAAATTTTCCTCCGAACCAAACACTACCTCCAGCCGAATGCGGCCTAATGGAGTACATGAAAGGCCGGGCACTATCCCATGAAAGATGGTCCTGCTGGGTTCCAAATCACTCTCACTGATGCCGAGCTTGATCATTGTATCTCGGTACAGAATGTTGATGGCGTTGCCTCCATCAATGAGATTCCTGGTGAACTTGCATGAGTACAAAGGTGCTTCCACGATTCCATCCACCACGAGCGCAAAATTTCCCGGGTTGGGCATTACGCTCGGGTGTTCTTCTGGGCCTCATGCTATGACATTGTCCGACCAGTTCATCCTCTGATAAACTGTCGGCATACTGGCATTGACTGCCTGCTCACAGGCTCTTCGACTTCCCTTGTCATCCGATTCGCTGGTGAAGATCATATACGCCGCGTCCTGACGTGGGAACTGCGGCCGAGCATTTGCTGGGGGTGGACCTGGGGGTGGGGGTGGTGGTGGGGGAAGGTTTCCAGCTCCTCCCTTGGCCAGACGATCGACCCAGATGCACTACCGAGTGGTGTGAGATGTGGTCTTGCCCACTCCACTATGCATTTTTCAGGGTTGGTTCATCATGTCCTCGAAGGTGTACGGGGGCTTGATCTGACCTTGAGGCCTTTCTGCAGGTTTCTGCCTCCGACTGCCTCCCGCGGCCCCTTGTTCCTCTTGCTGCTGCACTACTTCTACCTGCCGATTGCCATATTGGGCATCCGGCTGCTCGTCCATCCTCTTGTTGAAGCATGTGTTTTTGTTGGGGGTGTTGTAAAAATTGGGGTTGTTGTTGTTGTTGCCAAAGTTGTTGTTCCGCTGGATCTCGCGCCTCTCGCGCCGATTGGGACCATTCAGCCCATTTTCTTCTGCCGACTGCTGCTGCTGGCCGGATGATTTCCCTTGGATGAAACCATTGGGACTCAACGTGATCGGGCGCATTGCAGCATCACATGCGATGAATGAATTGGATATTCTCATCAGATCGGCCAAAGATGTTATCTCCTTGCGCAGGAGCTTGTCCTTCAACAAAGACCCGTCCAAGCAGTCGCCAGTAAAGTACTGGATGGCTTGGATTTCATGAACTCCCTCGCAAGTGTTTCTGAGCTTGATCCACCGCTGAAGGTAATCGCGAAGGGGCTCGTCCTTTCCTTGTACACAGAGTGCCAGATGCCGAGGCAGACCTGGGCGCTCATACGTACCCGTGAAATTACGAACAAACGCATCCTCAAAATCCTTCCAGTAATTGATGCTATTGCTGGGCAAACTGTTCAACCAGGACCGAGCTGAACCTTGAAGCATGAGCGGTGCATAGCGTACAGCTACGCGCCGACCACCTCCTGCGATGCCGACTGCAGTCATATAATCGACCAGCCAATCTTCTGGCTTGACTGATCCATTGTACTTGGGGGTGTCCCTGGGCAATGTGAAACCTTTGGGGAACTGTTCTTGCCGAATGCGCGGGCCAAAGCATGCTGGACCCGCTGTCACATCGTCTTCTGGTTGCTTATCCTGCTGCAACTGCTCGATTGGGAGTCTTGCATCATTGTCCGCTTGCTCGGGGACCTAGACGTTGACTTATTGCCGGCCGGACTGACGCCGCCGGTCGCTCATTGCGCCTGTTGTTGACTGCTGGCTCATCTTTCCGACTGCCTCCCGCAGTCCCTTGATTCCTCCGACTGCGGTGCAGACTGCCATGCGGCGAAGATGCCTGCCTTTGCTGCTGAGGTGGAGAATTCGGCTGGTTTGCACCCGCAGTTGCTCGGACTGATTTTGACGACACTGGCCCTTGCTGCTCGGTGGCCGCCTTCTGCTGCTGGTTTGTTGTTGTTATGAGGTTACGCATTCGGCGCGTCCTCTCCCGCAACTCCTCTCCTTCCAAGTGCTCCAGCTCGGTGGCGATCTGCTCGGCATCCCTCATGTTCTTCACCGGAGAACTATATGAGATCTGCGGAGCGGCGATGGTGGATGATGCTGGTTGTTGGGCCCCTCACAGCTCGCTGCCGACCTCTCGGCCTGCTGCTCGGAGCTCATCAATAACTCGGGGTGGGATAACGCGCTGCCTGATACCGTGCGCTGCATTGTACTCCCAAACTGCTGCCTCCATACGGCGCTTTTCAGCGTCGGTCCGATCTGACAGCTTCTTCAGAGCCTGACGCACCTTCTCCAGCTCGGCGTGAGCAACAGCTGGATCATCATGAAGACCCACAGGAGTGTTGAGCACATCCGGGGGGTTGCTTGGGCCTGCTGGTGCCGTGGTTGCTGCCCTCGCAGCTCGGTTCGCTGAAGTAGAGCTGTTGCGACTAGATGCTCCGTCCATCATAACCTCCGCACGGATGTGCGCAGTCATGCCCTCTGTTCTCACGGCATCCGGCCCGCCTGGCAACGGATCCGTAAGCTCAGAAAACACCTCTACCTCCCTGGGAAAAACCTCAGGAAGTGCCGCGACGAAAACGCGATGTTGATGTCAGGAGAGTTTATTTCTCGCCCCTCGTTGGTTTACCCAAAGTGGAAGGTGAGATGTAGCGTAGCAGAAATTTCCCTTAGCAAAGATGATAAGGTTTGAGTGGCGAACCAATAGGACTCCAACAGATTCAAGAAGGTGGTGACGTGAACAATGGCGTCATTTACAACCGAGGTTGCTAACTTCACCTAGACCTGCACACACAGCAAATAACTTTGCTTCCCAACGAGTACAGAGGATTTGTCAATTCCTCCGGCCTTATTGTTTACAAAGGATAAAACGCACGGGATAATAATGATAGTGATAGCAACGGAAAAGTAAATAAAGCAGTAAATTGATAGCGGGTGTAAACAGTATTGGAAATATGGACCGGGGTCCTATGATGTTCACTAGTGATGTCTCTCTCCCAAAAGACGATAAAATAGCCATGCGAGGTAAACAAATTACAGCTGGGCAATTGACAGGATTATGTGCGCAAACCAATGCTAACTATGCTACAAAGAAAGGAAGAGGTTCAAAAGCTTGGACGGTACGCCAAACCAAGTAGACCGAAATCCATCTGCATCTACCTACTAATCATCCACCTTGAGATATCTATCCAGAACATCTCGCTGGTATTAAGTTGTGAATCCCACCCAAAGTGTAAACTCAAAGCAACGGACAACTGCATTAAAGAACTTTGTGTAAAGTAAACAATCCTTGCACCCGCAAGTACAAGCACCGTTGTTTTCTCCCTTGTAGCAACAGCACATCCCCTAGACTCATGTTTTTGTCACTCAAGCTAGTCATCGGGGGGCATGAACCCACAATCATGCATAACGCTCCCTCTTGGAGTCACTACCTACTACTTGGCCAAAGCAATAAACAGCAACGGAGAACATGCAAGAATTACTCTAGAACATAAATATAAAAGAGGAGAATCAAATATATTACTCAAACACAATCTGAACATAATCTCATAATCCATCGGATCCCAGCAAACTCAGCATAGCAACAGCATAAAAGATTACATATGTGCCTCAATCATGTAGGGCAGCTCTCGAGGTCTAATCCATGAAGAACAAAGAGGGGAGGATAACATTACATAGCTACTGATCATAGACCCATGGTCCAAGGTGGACTACTCACGGTTCATCCGGAAAGCATCCATGGTGGTGGAGAAGCTCCCGAAGGTGGTTCCTCCCTCCAGCAGGGTGCCAGGAAGAGGTCTTCTGGTGCTCCCGATCTTGGAAGCGCGGCGGCGAAAAAGGGTTCCCGTCACGGGAGTTTCACGTCACAAGGAATATATGGGCGAAGGGGGGCAGCCAGGGGGGCCACCAGCGGTCCAGGCGGCCCCCTGGCGCGACCCCACCCTAGGGCGCTCCGGGAGGGCGCCTGGTGGGTCCCCTTTCCCCCCCCCCCCTCGGTGATTCTCGAAGCTTCCGTATCGCTGATTTTTTATTGTATTTTTCCCGAATTTTTGGAGCACTTTTAATATGGGGGAAACCTGAAATAGAAAAACAGCAGAAAACAGGAACTGGCACTGGGGTGCACTGAGTTAATAGGTTAGTCCAAATATGATCAAAAGTGTATGGAAGTTCATCAATATCATAGCAATATCACACAAAACAGGCATGGAGCAAGAAGAAATTATAGATACATTTTGGACGTATCAACATCCCCAAGCTTAATTCCTGCTCGTCCTCGAGTAGGTAAATGATAAAAGCATAAATTCTATGGTGACATGCTAACAAGCATATAAGAACTTTTAAGTAAAGCAATCAAGGCATGTACTTCAATTCAAGTCATAACAGGCAAGAGTCTATATTTAGCATTCAAACAAGCAACATAAGAACATAAAGTTGCAAGAGCTCTCACTGTCCGTGACTCGAATGTCTCCAAATGGTGTTTGCGTGCAAGAAAGGGGATAGGGATATACGAGAAAAAGGTATTTTTGTGTTGAGAACTCAATCTACTAAAGTTTCACACTTGGTCTTCTTTGGAATCTTATCTTGACTCATCCCCAGACCACTAGCCAGGTACAAGTCAAAATGATCCACTCCTTTTCGACATTTTGAGCACTCATGCAATGGATGAGCGTAAGCAAGAAAGTTGACACTTAGGATGGCAAAGAGAGAATATAGTGGAGGAGGAATACAAAAAGGGTGTGAAAGGCTCACATCAATGAGAACAATCATAGGCGAGAGAAAGCCAAATGATATATATGATGTGAGGAGTAGGGATTGCCATGCAACGGATGCACATATGAGCTAAGATAAGCTCTCCAGTGGAACTAGTTGGGGTGCATCCAACTTGCTTGCTCAAGAAGACCTAGAGCTCATTTGAGGAGGCTCATCATTGGAATATACAAGCCAAGTTCTATAGTGTGAAGGTCCCCACATAGCTATATGCGTAAATGATAATCTCTATGGAGTAAAAGATATAGGAGGGAGTACGAGTGTGGATCTCTCAAAAGGAATAGTAGTGTGCCCCCTTCTCTCTTTTTATTTCTTTTTCTCTTTTTTCTATTTTTTTGTATTTTTTTGGTTGCCTCAATGGCTCTTTCTATTTCTCTCAATTGTCCTCTTTGGGATCTTTTAATTTGTCCTCTTTGTGATCTTCTCCTCACTTTAGGGGCAACACTCTATATATTACAAAAAGTATAGAATATCTTTCACACTTTACAAAAGTACTCAAATCATAAAGAAGATGTAACTATCATGATGTATGAAAATGTATGCCTCTGCCAGTGTAGCAGGATATGCAATGATAGTAGAGCGTCATGTAGCAATGATTAGGGAAAGGCCCAACTAGCATGCGGCTCATCGATCAAGCAAGTAGCATGTATGACATGAAGATCAAGTCATGAGAAGATGGATGTTGCATGGCATTATATCTCGGAAGGCTATGGAAATGCCTTGGTAGGTAGGTATGGTGGCTGTTTTGAGGAATGATATAAGGATGTTTATGATGATAGAGCGTATCGTGCCAAGGGTTTGGATGTACCGGCGAAGGTGGACTCCAACTCTCGGAGTGAGAAGAAAGCAATGCACGGCACGGAAGAGGCTAGCAAAATATGGGAAGGTGGAAGTGTCAACTTTCAATACTTACATTAGTCTGAAGAACTCATACACTTATTATCGGTAACTCTCAATCTAATAAGGAGGTTTCACAAAGAGACAAGTACACCGAGGAGGAGTGTATGGGGTTTTGGTTATCCTTGCGCATCCTCGACTCATGGTACGTGAGTGTACTCTAATATTCGACACCTCAGAATAGTAGTGATCCATCTAGTAGCTAAAGTTCTCAACTAATTTTGTAAGTTTTGAAAATAAACACAGATTGCCCAAAATACGACATCTATCACTAATAGGCTAAATCTCTTGACACCAAAAGTCCAAACATTACTCAAAACAATACCTCAAAACTATTGCAAGTTACTACTACAAAAGAATAGCAACCTCAATTACCTACTTCAAGTCAAGACACAAAACTCAGTGCAACAGAAAAACTTTCTAAACAAGATAAACATGAAAACTCAAGAGAGTTCTAGCAACAAACTGAACAAAATCTCTTAAAAAGATAAGCATGAAAACTAAGAGCTCAACATGGCAGTAGCTATGAAAAAGATAAAGAACACACATAGCAAAGATAAGCGTGAAAAATCCTATGTTGTGTTCTAGATTTTGAAAGTGGAGTGTGTTTCTCTCCCACACAAGGAAAGCTGGGTTCTAACTGTTGGATATATGCTCTAGAGGCAAATAATATATGATTATTCCAATATATCTAAGCAAGTTCATAACCAGTTTCATACCATGCTAGAACTGCGTCAGTGAAACAATGATGCAGGTGTGGTATAGAAACCCCCAGCGTTCCTAGTTAGCCTCTACATAGATAACTAGTTCATGGTCAACATAATGATCGTGGTTTCGCGATCATGGACAATTAAGTCTCTTGACTATGAGGTCACCTCACGGGTTAAGTGACGTGATGAACATTACCCAAAGTAAGCATTGCAGCATGATCAAATCTTATGAAGGTTCAGTGTTGTAATTACAGAACGTGGTAGACCGTTCCTTCGACCGTGAGTACGTGCATAATTGCTATCTTCCCAGATGCTTTGACTTACATCCCACCACCTGACTGAAATATGCGGGTCATAACGGTTGTATCTTGGGTACTCCGTGGAGATATGTTGAGGAGTATTGTTACAAGAGCGGGATTTGTCAATCCATATAATGGATAGATACTCGGGGCCCACTCGGTGAGATTCCATCCATAAAGCTGCGCAGCGTGTGACTAGGTCACGGGGATGAATATCACGGGAACGAGTGAATGAGGATTAGTTCGGAACGAGGTTGAACCAGACATAGGATGTCATTGATCGAATCTCGGAACAATCCAGTATCGTTGACAAAGGGAATGCTATACGACGTAAGGTCCAATCGGTGTTGATATCCGGAATGTCAGGGGTCATTATGGGCATCCAGGTCCCGCTGATGATCATTGACTGTTGCCTCTGCTCGGTCATGACTGGAGTTTTCTCGGACCGTAGGGTAACACACTTAAGGGCTCGATGAAATCGGAGACTTTTCGGAACCATCGGAGCAACCAGAGAATAAAGGAGACAATATCGGAGGAGTACCGTATTGAACCGAAACAAGTTCGGAGTGGGCCGGAAGGGTTTTCGGAGCACCGGGAGAAGAAATAATATGTTTTAGTTATTAATTAATTGAATTAATAATTATAATCATTTTATTTCTAATTAATATGTGCTATGGGCCTTAGTGGAGAAAAAGGCCCATGAGGGAATTAAAGGGAAAAAGAAAAGAAAATAAAAGGGGGGGAGGCGCCATGGGCCCTAGGGCCCATGAGGGGTGCGCCCCCTCTCCCCCCTTGGCCGGTCACCCCTTATCAAGGGGACTTTAGTCCCACATTGCTAAGGGAGGTGGGTTGACTCCCTCCCCCCAGCCTATATATAGATGGGCAGGGTGCACATAATTAATAGAGAAAAATTCGTGAGAAAATAAATATAACTCCGAATTGAGATCAGTTTTCTCCGGTCTTCTCCCCTCTCTTGTCTCTTCCACGGTGGGCTCTCTAGTGTGAGCCTGTAGTGGAATTGAGGCTTCTCTGCTAGATTCGGAGGTCGTCGTGCTGCCGAAGCTCCGTCCAGAGGTCTGCTTCCGCCACCTCCGCTGGATCGGAGAACGGAGGTCGTCATCGAGTCTCGTACGTGTGCGAGTACTACGAGGTGCTACACGTGTGGAACTACACCCATACGGGTGCTCAACACAGCCAGGGGGCTGTGAAACTTGATCGGCTACATCAACCACTTTTGCGGGAACGTTTCCCGCGCAACGGACTACACCCCGAGGTATGTTATTTCCGCACTACTGTCCGTTACGGTAATACGGCTAGCTAGATCTTGGGTTAAGCGAACGCTAGTTAGAAAAATTTGTGTTTTCTGCTACGAACCCCAACAGTGGTATCAGAGCTAGGTCTATGCTTAGTATTACTGTACGGATAAAACACATCGGGGATGTGGGCGTTGATTGTATGATTGTTACCCTCCCACGTGTACTTGTTCACATCTGCGGCATTGTTTGATGAAGCGGCCCCCGACCGACTTTACGCGTACTCTTACGCGAGACTGGTTCTACGCTTGACATACGTCTTGTACCGGATAAAGTGGCTGGGGGGGTGTCTGTCTCTCTACTTTAGCGGATGTGGCATTTGCAACGGAGGGCCCCGTGCGGGGTGTAATAGAGACAATCGTATGGTTGACGTTGTGTTTGACTCGTAGGTTAAAACCTGTTTAACTATGAAAGCCCTAGCAGCCACGTAAAACTTGCAATATGCAACTAGACCGTCTAAACCTTGTATTGCTAAGTGGGGGCTATCGTTTGTTTGTTTGTGATGTAGTGATAGCTTTGCTATGTGTTACTAGTAAGTAGTAATCGTCATCATAAAACAAACTAAAATGGAGACACTGTAGACTTAGTGGTGCCATAGCCCAGACATCTTAAAACTTGCTAGTATAGGATACACGACGGTAGCATGTGATAAGATGATCCCTTAACAAAGCCAAACACAAGTATTCTACCGAAGTGTGCACCGCCTGGAAGGTTCTCCCATATGGCCTGACGCTCTGTACATACCGGAGTTGTCCTACATATTCAATGGAGTTCGCATGAGGTTGGGTTCGGCAAGCCTGGCATATGCAGATATGGCCTTGCTGAGCAGCATATAACATGGAGGTTAATTTGGCGAGCCTAGCATATGCAGATATGGCCTCGGAATACTAGAGATCGAAAGATCGAGCATGAGTCACAGTATATATAAGATAATGTGATCGCACAAGTTGTTGTCTACCTTTGAATTTGACCCGTCGGCCGTGTGATATTCGAGGTCGGGCAGTGAATCTGGATCATGTAATCACTAGAACTTCCTAGGGATGAAATGTTTTAGTGCGAGCTCATATGATTATATGAACTCATTGTTGTGAACTAGTCTTAATTGTGTTCCTTGCAATTATGTTTGTAGAAAATGGATAATACCCAGTACCTTGAAATGGTTTCCTTCTTACATGGTGAAAGACTTAAAGAAAATGGGTCAAACTTCGTTAGTTGGTACTTACGCCTTAGAGCCGTGCTCAAAAGAATCAACCTTTCATTCTTAACTAAAAGGCACGTGGGAAACCCTCCAGAAAACGACATGGATGCACAAGCGGCGATTGATTATCATTATCGTCGAAGGACATATGCCATAGCTAAGGGTATCATAGAAACCAGCATTCCGCAGCTTTTGCGTGAGGAGTATGCTGATTTGGATACATACGATATGATCGATGAGCTGAAGTCATCAAACTTGCATCAGTTTAGAGTTGCCAGATTTGAGTTAGAAAGTGAGTTTCTCTCTACAAAGATGGAAGAAGGCTCTTGCCTGAAGGCACACTTGGCCAAGATGCATGAGATACATCTGAGCCTCATAGATGACTTTGACTATGATACCACACATGAGTCTGCGATATACACGGTGTTACACTCGCTTCCACCGAGCTATACAGACCATGTCCATGGCTATGTCGGCAGAGGTGAAAGCCTCGAGTTCTCTGACTTCATGGATAGACTCAAGTACCTGGAGGTTGAACCCATTGAAGGAGAAGTTGTCGATGGAGAAGGTATATACTTGATATACTTTATAAATGTTTACTCCCTTATACAACATTTGCAGTAAATGAGTATGTGATACTTATTCTGTTTTATGAAAACAGGACCTGCTGTTGCATGGACGGGAAGAGGTGAAATCAAGGATTGATGGATATCAAGTCAATTGATGGCCAGCATGGATTCCACCGAGACATCTATCATAGGAGATACTTAGAGTATTAGATAAATCTTATGTAATCATTATAGTATGAACACTTAGTCGTGTGTCTTGCATCTCGCGAGACAAAGTTATTCATGTAATGAGACAAGTCAGTTGTTCCATTTTTATGAATAAAAGTGTGCTTATACTTTGATTGCGTCTTGATTTATGATATGATAGAAAGCATTTATAATACTACTATTATTGTCAAGAAATATTCAATGTTTAATGATAAAGTTGTCTTGATTATAACAAGTCAAAGATTTGATTGCATGAGGTGACTTCATAACTGATGAACTCATTAAATGTATGATCTATTAACTTGTGAGTTCATTATTGAATGAAAATCATAACTTGATTGCACGAGATGGATTAGATACACGATCTATGAACCTCTGCAATAAATATAATCGTGACAAGGTTCTAGCAAGTAGAACTTGTGCCAATCATTATACATAAATGATGTAGAATGGGCACGTGAGTTATCATTAAAGACTTCATATGATTAATTGAAAGTTGTATTCAATTGAGATCATAAAACTGAGATTCGGGAATCACAGTGAGAAGTGAGAATACAAGGATACACATCACTACGCTACGATCCGAAGTGATAAGTATTGATATTGGCATAATGGGAGACTTGTGGAAGTTGTACCACAAACTACGATGGAAGTTGAAAGTACTAGACTACTTAAACCATTCGTAGTCATACTAAACCATAGTATGGTCTAAACGTTCTTTCCCCTAGCACTATAGTTATTGTCGAATAAGATTGTTTAATTCATTAAGTCAAAACACCCACTTCATGAATAGGAAACCATCCTGAATCTAACGAGACAAGATAGCTCCATAACTGATGGTGTTATAAGGTTTCTTAAAAGAAAGAATTTATTTGTAATAAAACTACGAGCAATTGAAATTACATATTCTCCCCGAATAGAAAAATTTGTGTTGCTTAATTGGTAATACGAGAAAAGTCTCTCGACACAGATCCAATGGGAGATAATGGAAACTTTGACCGGGGTATTGGACCTTGCCTTCAGAATATCAGAGTATTGCAACGGAAGCATGTTCCGCTGTAATGACGCTATATAAGGAAGGATATGCCAAAGATGATTGATCTTGGTATATGAGTTGAAGCCATTGTTGAATTTAGAAGGTTATCATGAATACGTTCTGTACAGAACAATAATCATGAGTCTTCTTAATAAAACAATAGGGAATAATATTGCTTGAAGACACAAAGGAATGATGGTAGCCTAGAACACAAGGAGAAATGAAATAATATTGAGTTACATTAAGGATGGCTCACGTCCTGTGAAATAAATCGGTTATTTCATATTCTCGGCAAACTGGAGAGTTATTGAGAATAATGTAATGGGCATAAGGCATTATTTTGGTTATGACCAAAGTTCAATGGTGATTGACTACGGAAACGTAGGAATGCTTTAATCAATAAAATATTTCATTTACACTACGATGGACCATAGCCTGAAATTGCATCTCAGTCAAATTTGGATTTGAAAAGAACTGTAATGGGCATGACGAAGGTTACTTCGTTAAAAGGATGGACTATAGTACCTCAAGACAGGAACCCTCAAACTTGATTTGATCAAGTGATTTTGTGATGACCAAAATATTGAGTGGGCCTGCTGTTTCATGAAACTGAGTGGGAGCTTTGAAGACTTCCCGGAAACTTGGAATGCAAAGGGCATTTTCTGAGTGGGAGCTTTGGAAGATTTGTCATTATGTGAGACATAGTGAAACAATAAAAGGACTTGATGAAAGCTGAACCACAAATATATGAGTATATGATGGATATATTTGAGTGGGAGCATGATCATTGTCTCAAACATATATGCATTGATATGTGTGAAGAATGATCTCATATGTATATATATGGATATGCATTGATTGTGTATATAGAGAATCGTCTTATATACATATGTGCATTATGATATATATAGAGCATAAGGCAAATAAAATACAAGATTGCAAGAATCTTCTTTTATGAGAAATACCAACACATTAAACGTTGAAATCTATATGAGTAGATTAAGATACGGAAAATGAAACGAAGAGAAGGTTGGAATAATCTTCTAGACAAGAAAAAGGTTCTTGTGGCTAGAAATTATATAATGGATGAAATCCAAATATCACAAGCAATGTCTTGATGGAAGAATAGAGATGCACCATGTACTTGACATGTGATCTTATATGTTCTTGACATATGATTCTACCATATAACATGCGTTGTGAACCCAACAACAGAATGACTCAAAAGGTTCTTGGAAGAAGAACAGATTCCGATGTGCTTTAGGAGTAAAACACAGAATCTGAATGAAGTCCATGATTTCAGTATAGAGAGGAATACTGAGGACTATTCTCTAAAATATAGAAAGTATAATAGACTTGAATGTAATGCAAGATTACGATTGCAAGCCATATTATGGGTCTATATGGAATTAGAGACATCACCAAAGACATGAAAGAAACGTGAGCAAAATTCACGGTACTACAAACATAATACTACTTAAGAAAGTAGACGTATGGATAAAAGTTTAGCGTTAGAAGTATTGGACTTCTGGCTGAGTGTATTTCCCAGTATATATGACTATGGATGAGTCTTCTAAAAGACTGAACCAAGAGATCATTGGAGGATACTGTGAAATAATAGTCTCACTCTCCCGCGAAACTTATATCCAACCATTATATGATAATGAGTGGTATGTCAAAAGAGCTTTTGACCTATACCAGTTGCAAAGGAAACATACGAATCTGAATTGGTGCTGTTCGTTGACGAACCCTCTTCCATGAGCATGCATGATCAATGAAACACTTATGTGATAAGATGATTATGATCGGAAAAATGCGGCTAGATTATTAGCACTCTAGTGCAAGTGGGAGACTGTTGGATATATGCTCTAGAGGAAAATAATATATGATTATTCCAATATATCTAAGCAAGTTCATAACCAGTTTCATACCATGCTAGAACTGCGTCAGTGAAACAATGATGCAGGTGTGGTATAGAAACCCCCAGCGTTCCTAGTTAGCCTCTACATCGATAACTAGTTCATGCTCAACATGATGATCGTGGTTTCGCGATCATGGACAATTAAGTCTCTTGACTATGAGGTCACCTCACGGGTTAAGTGACGTGATGAACATTACCCAAAGTAATCATTGCAGCATGATCAAATCTTATGAAGGTTCAGTGTTGTAATTACAGAACGTGGTAGACCGTTCCTTCGACCGTGAGTACGTGCATAATTGTTATCTTCCCGGATGCTTTGACTTACATCCCACCACCTGACTGAAATATGCGGGTCATAACGGTTGTATCTTGGGTATTCCGTGGAGATATGTTGAGGAGTATTGTTACAAGAGCGGGATTTGTCAATCCATATAATGGATAGATACTCGGGGCCCACTCGGTGAGATTCCATCCATAAAGCTGCGCAGCGTGTGACTAGGTCACGGGGATGAATATCACGGGAACGAGTGAATGAGGATTAGTTCGGAACGAGGTTGAACCAGACATAGGATGTCATTGATCGAATCTCGGAACAATCCAGTATAGTTTTCAAAGGGAATGCTATACGACGTAAGGTCCAATCGGTGTTGATATCCGGAATGCACAGGGGTCATTATGGGCATCCAGGTCCCGCTGATGATCATTGACTGTTGCCTCTGCTCGGTCATGACTGGAGTGTTCTCGGACCGTAGGGTAACACACTTAAGGGCTCGATAAAATCGGAGACTTTTCGGAACCATCGGAGCAACCAGAGAATAAAGGAGACAATATCGGAGGAGTACCGTATTGAACCGAAACAAGATCGGAGTGAGCCGGAAGGGTTTCCGGAGCACCGGGAGATGAAATAATATGTTTTAGTTATTAATTAATTGAATTAATAATTAAAATCATTTTATTTCTAATTAATATGTGCTATGGGCCTTAGTGGAGAAAAAGGCCCATGAGGGAATTAAAGGGAAAAAGAAAAGAAAATAAAAGGGGGGGAGGCGCCATGGGCCCTAGGGCCCATGAGGGGTGCGCCCCCTCTCCCCCCTTGGCCGGTCACCCCTTATCAAGGGGACTTTAGTCCCACATTGCTAAGGGAGGTGGGTTGACTCCCTCCCCCCAGCCTATATATAGATGGGCAGGGTGCACATAATTAATAGAGAAAAATTCGTGAGAAAATAAATATAACTCCGAATTGAGATCAGTTTTCTCCGGTCTTCTCCCCTCTCTTGTCTCTTCCACGGTGGGCTCTCTAGTGTGAGCCTGTAGTGGAATTGAGGCTTCTCTGCTAGATTCGGAGGCCGTCGTGCTGCCGAAGCTCCGTCCAGAGGTCTGCTTCCGCCACCTCCGCTGGATCGGAGAACGGAGGTCGTCATCGAGTCTCGTACGTGTGCGAGTACTACGAGGTGCTACACGTGTGGAACTACACCCATCCGGGTGCTCAACACAGCCAGGGGGTTGTGAAACTTGATCGGCTACATCAACCACTTTTGCGGGAACGTTTCCCGCGCAACGGACTACACCCCGAGGTATGTTATTTCCGCACTACTGTCTGTTACGGTAATACGGCTAGCTAGATCTTGGGTTAAGCGAACGCTAGTTAGAAAAATTTGTGTTTTCTGCTACGAACCCCAACAGTGGTATCAGAGCTAGGTCTATGCTTAGTATTACTGTACGGATAAAACACATCGGGGATGTGGGCGTTGATTGTATGATTGTTACCCTCCCACGTGTACTTGTTCACATCTGCGGCATTGTTTGATGAAGCGGCCCCCGACCGACTTTACGCGTACTCTTACGCGAGACTGGTTCTACGCTTGACATACGGCTTGTACCGGATAAAGTGGCTGGGGGGGTGTCTGTCTCTCTACTTTAGCGGATGTGGCATTTGCAACGGAGGGCCCCGTGCGGGGTGTAATAGAGACAATCGTATGGTTGACGTTGTGGTTGACTCGTAGGTTAAAACCTGTTTAACTATGAAAGCCCTAGCAGCCACGTAAAACTTGCAATATACAACTAGACCGTCTAAACCTTGTATTGCTAAGTGGGGGCTATCGTTTGTTTGTTTGTGATGTAGTGATAGCTTTGCTATGTGTTACTAGTAAGTAGTAATCGTCATCATAAAACAAAATAAAATGGAGACACTGTAGACTTAGTGGTGCCATAGCCCAGACATCTTAAAACTTGCTAGTATAGGATACACGACGGTAGCATGTGATAAGATGATCCCTTAACAAAGCCAAACACAAGTATTCTACCGAAGTGTGCACCGCCTGGAAGGTTCTCCCATATGGCCTGACGCTCTGTACATACCGGAGTTGTCCTACATATTCAATGGAGTTCGCATGAGGTTGGGTTCGGCAAGCCTGGCATATGCAGATATGGCCTTGCTGAGCAGCATATAACATGGAGGTTAATTTGGCGAGCCTAGCATATGCAGATATGGCCTCGGAATACTAGAGATCGAAAGATCGAGCATGAGTCACAGTATATATAAGATAATGTGATCGCACAAGTTGTTGTCTACCTTTGAATTTGACCCGTCGGCCGTGTGATATTCGAGGTCGGGCAGTGAATCTGGATCATGTAATCACTAGAACTTCCTAGGGATGAAATATTTTAGTGCGAGCTCATATGATTATATGAACTCATTGTTGTGAACTAGTCTTAATTGTGTTCCTTGCAATTATGTTTGTAGAAAATGGATAATACCCAGTACCTTGAAATGGTTTCCTTCTTACATGGTGAAAGACTTAAAGAAAATGGGTCAAACTTCGTTAGTTGGTACTTACGCCTTAGAGCCGTGCTCAAAAGAATCAACCTTTCATTCTTAACTAAAAGGCACGTGGGAAACCCTCCAGAAAACGACATGGATGCACAAGCGGCGATTGATTATCATTATCGTCGAAGGACATATGCCATAGCTAAGGGTATCATAGAAACCAGCATTCCGCAGCTTTTGCGTGAGGAGTATGCTGATTTGGATACATACGATATGATCGATGAGCTGAAGTCATCAAACTTGCATCAGTTTAGAGTTGCCAGATTTGAGTTAGAAAGTGAGTTTCTCTCTACAAAGATGGAAGAAGGCTCTTGCCTGAAGGCACACTTGGCCAAGATGCATGAGATACATCTGAGCCTCATAGATGACTTTGACTATGATACCACACATGAGTCTGCGATATACACGGTGTTACACTCGCTTCCACCGAGCTATACAGACCATGTCCATGGCTATGTCGGCAGAGGTGAAAGCCTCGAGTTCTCTGACTTCATGGATAGACTCAAGTACCTGGAGGTTGAACCCATTGAAGGAGAAGTTGTCGATGGAGAAGGTATATACTTGATATACTTTATAAATGTTTACTCCCTTATACAACATTTGCAGTAAATGAGTATGTGATACTTATTCTGTTTTAT
Organism: Bromus sterilis; assembly: GCA_950022295.1. NCBI lineage: Eukaryota > Viridiplantae > Streptophyta > Magnoliopsida > Poales > Poaceae > Bromus > Bromus sterilis. The sequence continues at coordinate 94,222,368 of OX465595.1, forward strand.
GAAAACAGGACCTGCTGTTGCATGGACGGGAAGAGGTGAAATCAAGGATTGATGGATATCAAGTCAATTGATGGCCAGCATGGATTCCACCGAGACATCTATCATAGGAGATACTTAGAGTATTAGATAAATCTTATGTAATCATTATAGTATGAACACTTAGTCGTGTGTCTTGCATCTCGCGAGACAAAGTTATTCATGTAATGAGACAAGTCAGTTGTTCCATTTTTATGAATAAAAGTGTGCTTATACTTTGATTGCGTCTTGATTTATGATATGATAGAAAGCATTTATAATACTACTATTATTGTCAAGAAATATTCAATGTTTAATGATAAAGTTGTCTTGATTATAACAAGTCAAAGATTTGATTGCATGAGGTGACTTCATAACTGATGAACTCATTAAATGTATGATCTATTAACTTGTGAGTTCATTATTGAATGAAAATCATAACTTGATTGCACGAGATGGATTAGATACACGATCTATGAACCTCTGCAATAAATATAATCGTGACAAGGTTCTAGCAAGTAGAACTTGTGCCAATCATTATACATAAATGATGTAGAATGGGCACGTGAGTTATCATTAAAGACTTCATATGATTAATTGAAAGTTGTATTCAATTGAGATCATAAAACTGAGATTCGGGAATCACAGTGAGAAGTGAGAATACAAGGATACACATCACTACGCTACGATCCGAAGTGATAAGTATTGATATTGGCATAATGGGAGACTTGTGGAAGTTGTACCACAAACTACGATGGAAGTTGAAAGTACTAGACTACTTAAACCATTCGTAGTCATACTAAACCATAGTATGGTCTAAACGTTCTTTCCCCTAGCACTATAGTTATTGTCGAATAAGATTGTTTAATTCATTAAGTCAAAACACCCACTTCATGAATAGGAAACCATCCTGAATCTAACGAGACAAGATAGCTCCATAACTGATGGTGTTATAAGGTTTCTTAAAAGAAAGAATTTATTTGTAATAAAACTACGAGCAATTGAAATTACATATTCTCCCCGAATAGAAAAATTTGTGTTGCTTAATTGGTAATACGAGAAAAGTCTCTCGACACAGATCCAATGGGAGATAATGGAAACTTTGACCGGGGTATTGGACCTTGCCTTCAGAATATCAGAGTATTGCAACGGAAGCATGTTCCGCTGTAATGACGCTATATAAGGAAGGATATGCCAAAGATGATTGATCTTGGTATATGAGTTGAAGCCATTGTTGAATTTAGAAGGTTATCATGAATACGTTCTGTACAGAACAATAATCATGAGTCTTCTTAATAAAACAATAGGGAATAATATTGCTTGAAGACACAAAGGAATGATGGTAGCCTAGAACACAAGGAGAAATGAAATAATATTGAGTTACATTAAGGATGGCTCACGTCCTGTGAAATAAATCGGTTATTTCATATTCTCGGCAAACTGGAGAGTTATTGAGAATAATGTAATGGGCATAAGGCATTATTTTGGTTATGACCAAAGTTCAATGGTGATTGACTACGGAAACGTAGGAATGCTTTAATCAATAAAATATTTCATTTACACTACGATGGACCATAGCCTGAAATTGCATCTCAGTCAAATTTGGATTTGAAAAGAACTGTAATGGGCATGACGAAGGTTACTTCGTTAAAAGGATGGACTATAGTACCTCAAGACAGGAACCCTCAAACTTGATTTGATCAAGTGATTTTGTGATGACCAAAATATTGAGTGGGCCTGCTGTTTCATGAAACTGAGTGGGAGCTTTGAAGACTTCCCGGAAACTTGGAATGCAAAGGGCATTTTCTGAGTGGGAGCTTTGGAAGATTTGTCATTATGTGAGACATAGTGAAACAATAAAAGGACTTGATGAAAGCTGAACCACAAATATATGAGTATATGATGGATATATTTGAGTGGGAGCATGATCATTGTCTCAAACATATATGCATTGATATGTGTGAAGAATGATCTCATATGTATATATATGGATATGCATTGATTGTGTATATAGAGAATCGTCTTATATACATATGTGCATTATGATATATATAGAGCATAAGGCAAATAAAATACAAGATTGCAAGAATCTTCTTTTATGAGAAATACCAACACATTACACGTTGAAATCTATATGAGTAGATTAAGATACGGAAAATGAAACGAAGAGAAGGTTGGAATAATCTTCTAGACAAGAAACAGGTTCTTGTGGCTAGAAATTATATAATGGATGAAATCCAAATATCACAAGCAATGTCTTGATGGAAGAATAGAGATGCACCATGTACTTGACATGTGATCTTATATGTTCTTGACATATGATTCTACCATATAACATGCGTTGTGAACCCAACAACAGAATGACTCAAAAGGTTCTTGGAAGAAGAACAGATTCCGATGTGCTTTAGGAGTAAAACACAGAATCTGAATGAAGTCCATGATTTCAGTATAGAGAGGAATACTGAGGACTATTCTCTAAAATATAGAAAGTATAATAGACTTGAATGTAATGCAAGATTACGATTGCAAGCCATATTATGGGTCTATATGGAATTAGAGACATCACCAAAGACATGAAAGAAACGTGAGCAAAATTCACGGTACTACAAACATAATACTACTTAAGAAAGTAGACGTATGGATAAAAGTTTAGCGTTAGAAGTATTGGACTTCTGGCTGAGTGTATTTCCCAGTATATATGACTATGGATGAGTCTTCTAAAAGACTGAACCAAGAGATCATTGGAGGATACTGTGAAATAATAGTCTCACTCTCCCGCGAAACTTATATCCAACCATTATATGATAATGAGTGGTATGTCAAAAGAGCTTTTGACCTATACCAGTTGCAAAGGAAACATACGAATCTGAATTGGTGCTGTTCGTTGACGAACCCTCTTCCATGAGCATGCATGATCAATGAAACACTTATGTGATAAGATGATTATGATCGGAAAAATGCGGCTAGATTATTAGCACTCTAGTGCAAGTGGGAGACTGTTGGATATATGCTCTAGAGGAAAATAATATATGATTATTCCAATATATCTAAGCAAGTTCATAACCAGTTTCATACCATGCTAGAACTGCGTCAGTGAAACAATGATGCAGGTGTGGTATAGAAACCCCCAGCGTTCCTAGTTAGCCTCTACATCGATAACTAGTTCATGCTCAACATGATGATCGTGGTTTCGCGATCATGGACAATTAAGTCTCTTGACTATGAGGTCACCTCACGGGTTAAGTGACGTGATGAACATTACCCAAAGTAATCATTGCAGCATGATCAAATCTTATGAAGGTTCAGTGTTGTAATTACAGAACGTGGTAGACCGTTCCTTCGACCGTGAGTACGTGCATAATTGTTATCTTCCCGGATGCTTTGACTTACATCCCACCACCTGACTGAAATATGCGGGTCATAACGGTTGTATCTTGGGTATTCCGTGGAGATATGTTGAGGAGTATTGTTACAAGAGCGGGATTTGTCAATCCATATAATGGATAGATACTCGGGGCCCACTCGGTGAGATTCCATCCATAAAGCTGCGCAGCGTGTGACTAGGTCACGGGGATGAATATCACGGGAACGAGTGAATGAGGATTAGTTCGGAACGAGGTTGAACCAGACATAGGATGTCATTGATCGAATCTCGGAACAATCCAGTATAGTTTTCAAAGGGAATGCTATACGACGTAAGGTCCAATCGGTGTTGATATCCGGAATGCACAGGGGTCATTATGGGCATCCAGGTCCCGCTGATGATCATTGACTGTTGCCTCTGCTCGGTCATGACTGGAGTGTTCTCGGACCGTAGGGTAACACACTTAAGGGCTCGATAAAATCGGAGACTTTTCGGAACCATCGGAGCAACCAGAGAATAAAGGAGACAATATCGGAGGAGTACCGTATTGAACCGAAACAAGTTCGGAGTGAGCCGGAAGGGTTTCCGGAGCACCGGGAGATGAAATAATATGTTTTAGTTATTAATTAATTGAATTAATAATTAAAATCATTTTATTTCTAATTAATATGTGCTATGGGCCTTAGTGGAGAAAAAGGCCCATGAGGGAATTAAAGGGAAAAAGAAAAGAAAATAAAAGGGGGGGAGGCGCCATGGGCCCTAGGGCCCATGAGGGGTGCGCCCCCTCTCCCCCCTTGGCCGGTCACCCCTTATCAAGGGGACTTTAGTCCCACATTGCTAAGGGAGGTGGGTTGACTCCCTCCCCCCAGCCTATATATAGATGGGCAGGGTGCACATAATTAATAGAGAAAAATTCGTGAGAAAATAAATATAACTCCGAATTGAGATCAGTTTTCTCCGGTCTTCTCCCCTCTCTTGTCTCTTCCACGGTGGGCTCTCTAGTGTGAGCCTGTAGTGGAATTGAGGCTTCTCTGCTAGATTCGGAGGCCGTCGTGCTGCCGAAGCTCCGTCCAGAGGTCTGCTTCCGCCACCTCCGCTGGATCGGAGAACGGAGGTCGTCATCGAGTCTCGTACGTGTGCGAGTACTACGAGGTGCTACACGTGTGGAACTACACCCATCCGGGTGCTCAACACAGCCAGGGGGCTGTGAAACTTGATCGGCTACATCAACCACTTTTGCGGGAACGTTTCCCGCGCAACGGACTACACCCCGAGGTATGTTATTTCCGCACTACTGTCCGTTACGGTAATACGGCTAGCTAGATCTTGGGTTAAGCGAACGCTAGTTAGAAAAATTTGTGTTTTCTGCTACGAACCCCAACAGTGGTATCAGAGCTAGGTCTATGCTTAGTATTACTGTACGGATAAAACACATCGGGGATGTGGGCGTTGATTGTATGATTGTTACCCTCCCACGTGTACTTGTGCACATCTGCGGCATTGTTTGATGAAGCGGCCCCCGACCGACTTTACGCGTACTCTTACGCGAGACTGGTTCTACGCTTGACATACGGCTTGTACCGGATAAAGTGGCTGGGGGGGTGTCTGTCTCTCTACTTTAGCGGATGTGGCATTTGCAACGGAGGGCCCCGTGCGGGGTGTAATAGAGACAATCGTATGGTTGACGTTGTGGTTGACTCGTAGGTTAAAACCTGTTTAACTATGAAAGCCCTAGCAGCCACGTAAAACTTGCAATATACAACTAGACCGTCTAAACCTTGTATTGCTAAGTGGGGGCTATCGTTTGTTTGTTTGTGATGTAGTGATAGCTTTGCTATGTGTTACTAGTAAGTAGTAATCGTCATCATAAAACAAACTAAAATGGAGACACTGTAGACTTAGTGGTGCCATAGCCCAGACATCTTAAAACTTGCTAGTATAGGATACACGACGGTAGCATGTGATAAGATGATCCCTTAACAAAGCCAAACACAAGTATTCTACCGAAGTGTGCACCGCCTGGAAGGTTCTCCCATATGGCCTGACGCTCTGTACATACCGGAGTTGTCCTACATATTCAATGGAGTTCGCATGAGGTTGGGTTCGGCAAGCCTGGCATATGCAGATATGGCCTTGCTGAGCAGCATATAACATGGAGGTTAATTTGGCGAGCCTAGCATATGCAGATATGGCCTCGGAATACTAGAGATCGAAAGATCGAGCATGAGTCACAGTATATATAAGATAATGTGATCGCACAAGTTGTTGTCTACCTTTGAATTTGACCCGTCGGCCGTGTGATATTCGAGGTCGGGCAGTGAATCTGGATCATGTAATCACTAGAACTTCCTAGGGATGAAATATTTTAGTGCGAGCTCATATGATTATATGAACTCATTGTTGTGAACTAGTCTTAATTGTGTTCCTTGCAATTATGTTTGTAGAAAATGGATAATACCCAGTACCTTGAAATGGTTTCCTTCTTACATGGTGAAAGACTTAAAGAAAATGGGTCAAACTTCGTTAGTTGGTACTTACGCCTTAGAGCCGTGCTCAAAAGAATCAACCTTTCATTCTTAACTAACTTGGTATTAACAACAAGCAAAGCTAAATAAAACTAAAAATAAAACCTAAGAGCGAGACGCTCCAAGCATAGCACATAACGCATGAAGTGATAAAAATATAGTGAAACGAGAGACGAACTGATAATTGTTGATGGAGAAGGGGATGCAAGGGGGCATCCCCAAGCTTAGACGCTTGAGTCTCCTTGAATATTTCTTGGGTATGCATGGGGGCATCCCCAAGCTTGAGCACTTGACACTCCTGAATCTTCTTTCATCATCTTTCCTCGCACACTTGAAAAGTCCCTTCATACATAACTCATCATAATCTGATTAGCGAGGTTAGTACCCGTAATAAAATATATTTTTCTCTACTGGAAATAAAGATATTCTTGAATATCTACTGTTTCTCAAGATTTCCAAAAAGTTTTTTCAGAGAAAAAGCAAGCTTAAGGTTCGAAAAATGAAGGAGAGGCAAAACAGGACAGAATCTGTGAAAAACAGACCAGCAGGTAGTAAATAATTTTTTAGGGATACTTCTATAACTCAAATCAAAAAACTCAGAACAAATGAAAGTTCGTAATTTTATAGAGCACGCTTTGTAAAAATTTCAGCTCAAAAAGATGAACTGGGATTTTTCTGTGATTTTTCTAGTCACGAGGATAGAATCAGTTTTCTGGACAACATGTCACAACTTTCACTTCCCTTGTCATATGAGGCTATAAATGGCACAAAGCTTGAAAAGTAAAGATAAAATGATGTTTCTACAGTAGTAAAAATCATCAAGACCACTAAAAACAGAAGAAAAACAAAAAGGAAATCCTAAATTCGTTGTGGGCTGCCTCCCGAAAGCGCTTCTTTAAAGCTATTAGCTAGGCTTAATGCAAATAGATCAAGTCTTTTCAAGAAAATAACTAGCCCGTGTGACGGACTCAAAAGGCAACTTAATATTATTCCTAGGGAAGTGTTCCATCCCTTTCTTGAGAGGGAATTGTAATTTTATAATCCCTTCTTTCATATCAATAACAGCACCCACGGTGCGAAGAAAAGAACGTCCCAAAATAATTGGACAAGAAGGTTCACATTCAATGTCCATAATAGTAAAATCAACGGGAACATAATTGTCATTGACAATGATAAGAACATCATCGATCTTCCCCAAAGGTTTCTTTATGAAAGAATCGACAAGACGAACACCAAAAGAACAAGGATCAAAAGGTTTCAATTCAAATATATCATACATTATTTTGGGCATAACGGAGGTACTAGCTCCAACATCACATAAAGCATAACAAGAAAAGTTATTCAACTTAATTTTAATCATAGGATCCCAACCATCTTCTAGCTTTATAGGTATGGAGGCTTCTACCCTAAGCTTCTCCTCTCTAGCTTTAATGAGAGCATTAGTGATATGCTCCGTGAAGGAAAGATTAAGTGTGCTAGTGTGGGGGTCTCTAGACATCTTGTGAAGGAAACGAATAACTTCAGAAAGGGTGCAATTATCAAAATCAAGGTCACTACTATCAATTAAAGTGGTAGTGGTGTACTTTAGGCTCACTTGTTTGGTAGCTTCTATAGTCATAGGAGTTTCTTCTTCTATGGTTGAGGTCATAGCATCACCATTAATAGGTCCTATGGGACTAGGGGTGCATTGGGTGCTAAGAGTTTGGATATCCTCAACCACTTGGATAGTAGCAATAGTATGGTGTGTAGGAAGGCTCTTAATTCTATCTTCCTCCTCCTTTTCTCTAGCCCATCTCTCTTTGAGTTTAGCCATCATCCTGATGTTTTCATTAATTTGCACTTGGATAGCATTCATTGGAGTGACCTTCCTCTCTTCAAGAGGATAAGTTCTAATTTTAAGAAATTCTACCTCATGGTCTAAATTGTCTACCTTTGATGAGAGATCATCTAATTTGTCTAGTTTTTCCTCTACACTCTTGTTGAAGGCTTTTTGGGTAGTGATAAAGTCTTTAAGCGTACTCTCTAATTCAGAGGTGGAGTTTTTGGTGCTAGGATAAGTGTTGTTGTTCCCATAGTTGGAGGGGAATGTTCTAGGATTGCTACCAAAATTACTCCTATAAGCATTGTTATTGAAATTGTTTCTAGAGATAAAGTTCACATCTACTTGATCTAGAGCAATCAAAGAATTTAAAGAAACATCATGAGGATCAATAGGAGATTGCTTGGTAAATAGAGACATAATCAAGTCAACTTTTTCATTTAGGGAGGAGATCTCATCGACAGAGTTTACCTTCCTACCTATTGGAGCTCTTTTGGTGTGCCATTGGGAATAGTTGGTCATCATCTCATCGAGAAGTTTTGTGGCAGCACCAAGTGTAGTTGAGATAAAGGTTCCTCCCGCAGCCGAATCTAACAAGTTCCGCGAGGTAAAGTTCAAGACTGCATAAAAAGTTTGGATAACCATCCAAGTAGACAAACCATGCGTAGGGAAATTCTTAACAAGAGATTTCATGTGTTCCCAAGCTTGGGCAACGTGTTCATTATCCAATTGTTTAAAATTCATAATATAGCTCCTCAATTGGATAATCTTAGCAGGGGGGTAGTACTTCCCAATAAAAGCATCCTTGCACTTATCCCAAGAATCTATGCTATTCCTAGGCAAGGATTGAAACCAGATTTTAGCTCCTCCTCTCAAGGAGAAAGGAAAAAGCTTAAGCTTAACAATATCACCATCTACTTCTTTGTACTTTTGCATATCACAGAGCTCAATAAAATTATTTAAGTGCAAAGCAGCAGCATCTCCAGCACCGAAGAATTGATCTTTCATAACAATGTTCAGCAAAGCAAGTTTAATCTCATAAGAAGGTGCTGAAGTGGCAGGTGTAGCAATAGGAGTGAAGATAAAGTCACTGTTGTTATGACTAGTAAAGTCACACAACTTGGTGTTCTCGGAGGAACACATAGTAGCAGCAAGCAAGGTAACTATTTTTTTATTTTTGATAAAGGACACTAAAGAAAAAACTGAAAGGTAAGCTAACAAGACTAAAAAGCAAAGATAAAAGATAGTGTGCAACTCCCCTATCTTGAAGAGTGGAGACCCGGCAACGGCGCCAGAAATTTCTTTAATGTCACGAGAGTTTACTTCTCGCCCCTCGTTGGTTTACCCAAAGTGGAAGGTGAGATGTAGCGTAGCGGCAATTTCCCTTAGAGAAGATGCTAAGGTTTGAGTGTCGAACCAATAGGACTCCAACAGATACAAGAAGGTGGTGAAGTGAATAATGGCGCCGTTTACAACCGAGGTTGCTAGCTTCACCTGGACCTGCACACACAGCAAATAACTTTGCTTCCCAATGAGTACAGAGGAGTTGTCAATTCCTACGGCCTTGTTGTTTACAAAGGATAGAACGCACGGGATAATAATGATAGTGATAGCAACGGAAAAGTAAATAAAGCAGTAAATTGATAGCGGGTGTAAACCGTATTGGAAATATGGACCGGGGTCCTATGATGTTCACTAGTGATGTCTCTCTCCCAAAAGACGATAAAATAGCCATGCGAGGTAAACAAATTACAGCTGGGCAATTGACAGGATTATGTGTGCAAACCAATGCTAACTATAGTACAAAGAAAGGAAGAGGTTCAAAGGCTTGGGCGGTACACCAAATCAAGTTGACCGAAATCCATCTGCATCTACCTACTAATCATCCACCTTGAGATATCTATCCAGAACATCTCGTTGGTATTAAGTTGTGAATCCCACCCAAAGTATAAACTCAAAGCAACGGACAACTGCATTAAAGAACTTTGCGTAAACTAAACAATCCTTGCACCCGCAAGTACAAGCACCGTTGTTTTCTCCCTTGTGGCAATAGCACATCCCCTAGACTCATGTTTCTGTCACTCAAGCTAGTCATTGGGGGGCATGAACTCACAATCATGCATAACGCTCCCTCTTGGAGTCACTACCTACTACTTGGCCAAAGCAATAAACAACAAAGGAGAACATGCAAGAATTACTCTACAACATAAATATAAAAGAGGAGAATCAAATATACTACTCAAACATAATCTGAATATAATCTCATAATCCATCGGATCCCAGCAAACTCAGCATAGCAACAGAAGAAAGATTACATATGTGCCTCGATCATGTAGGGAAGCTCACGAGGTCTAATCCATGAAGAACAAAGAGGGGAGGAGAACATCACATAGCTACTGATCATAGACCCATGGTCCAAGGTGGACTACTCACGGTTCATCCGGGAAGCATCCATGGTGGTGGAGAAGCTCCCTAAGGTGGTTCCTCCCTCCGGCAGGGTGCCGGGAAGAGGTCTTCTGGTGCTCCCGATCTTGGAAGCGCGGCGGCGGCGGAACAGAGGAGAGATCACGAAAAAGGGATCCCGTCACGGGGGTTTCACATCACGAGGAATATATGGGAGAAGGGGGGCAGTTAGGGGGGCCACCAGGGGTCCACGCGTCCCCACACTAGGGCGCGCCGGGAGGGCGCTTGAGGCCCTGGTGGGTCCCCTCTGCCCCCCCCCCCCCCTCGGTGATTCTTGAAGCTTCTGTATCGCTGATTTTTTATTGGATTTTCCCCGGATTTTTGGAGCACTTTTAATATGGGGGAAACCTGAAATAGAAAAACAGCAGAAAACAGGAACTGGCACTAGGGTGCACTGAGTTAATAGGTTAGTCCAAATATGATCAAAAGTGTATGGAAGTTCATCAATATCATAGCAATATCACACAAAAGAGGCATGGAGCAAGCAGAAATTATAGATACGTTTTGGACGTATCAGATGTCCGCCGAAAGGAATGATGACGCCACGCGGCATAGGCATTCCTGCCCCAAAAAGCGAGGCGTTGTCGATGACGTAGGTCCCACGCTCCTCTCCTCATGACCAGGCCGGAGGCGCAGCGCACGCGCGATGTTGATGATGGTCCCGTTCGGATCAGAACTCCAGTCGATGCCTTTGCCTGCCCCACGGTTGGCGCCAACTGTCGTCGATATGTAATGGCAGATTCCATGGGGATGGCTAAAGAGGGGTACAAACCGATGTTAGTGTCGCTGGTACCGGAATCGAGAATGGGGACACACGGTGAGACTGTTGGATATCTGCTCTAGAGGCAAATAATATATGATTATTCCAATATATCTAAGCAAGTTCATAACCAGTTTCATACCGTGCTAGAACTGTATCAGTGAAACAATGATACAGGTGTGGTATAGAAACCCCCAGTGTTCCTAGTTAGCCTCTACTTCAATAACTAGTTCATGGTCAACATGATGGTCGTAGTTTCGCGATCATAGACAATTAAGTCTCTTGACTATGAGTTCACCTCACTGGATGAGTGATGTGATGAACATTACTCAAAGTAAGCATTACAGCATGATCAAACTTATGAAGGTTAAGTGTTGTAATTACAGAACGTAGTAGACCGTTCCTTTGACCGTGAGTACGTGCATAATTGATATCTTCGCGGATGCTTTAACTTACATCCCACCACCTGACTAAAATATGCGGGTCATAACGGTTGTATCTTGGGTATTTTGTGGAGATATGTTGAGGAGTATTGTTACAAGAGCAGGATTTGTCAATCCATGTGATGGATAGATACTCAGGGCCCACTCGGTGAGATTCCATCCATAAGGCTGCGCAGCGTGTGACTAGGTCACGGGGATGAATATCACGGGAATGAGTGAATAAGGATTTGTCATAACGAGGTTGAACCAGACATAGGATGTTATTGATCGAATCTCGGAAACAATCTAGTATCCCTGACAAAGGGAATGCTATACGACATAAGGTCCAATCGGTATTGATATCCGGAATGCAGAGGGGTCATTGTGGGCATCCAGGTCCCGCTGATGATCATTGACCATAGCCTCATCTCGGTCATGACTGGAGTGTTCTCGGACCGTAGGGTAACACACTTAAGGGCTCGATGAAATCAGAGACCTTTTCGGAACTATCGGAGTTACCGGAGAATAAAGGACGCAGCATCGGAAAAGTTCCGTGTTGACCCGAAGGAGTTTAGGAGTGAGCCGGAAGGTGTTCCGGAGCACCGGGAGAAGGAATAATATGTTTTAGTTATTAATTAATTGAATTAATAATCAAAAATGTTTTATTTATAATTAAAAAGTGCCATGGGCCTTATTTATGAAAGAGGCCCATTACGGGAAATAAAGGGAAAAAGAAAAAGAGAGAGAGGAGGCGCCATGGGCCCTAGGGCCCATGAGGGGTGCCCCCCTCCCTTGGCGGGCCACCTCCCCCTAGCAAGGGACTTTAGTCCCACATTTCTAGGGGAGAGGGGTTGACTCCCTCCCCTCTGCCTATATATAGATGGGCAGGGTGCACATATTTAATACACGGAAATTCGTGAGAAAATAAATATTACTCTGAATTGAGATCGGTTTTCTCCGGTCTTCTCCCCTTCCTCGTCTCTTCCACGGTGGGCCCATTGTTGGGGCCTATAGTGGGATTGAGGCATCTCTGCTACACGGAGGCCGTCGTGCTGCCGAAACTCTGGTTCCGGAGGTCTACTTCCGCCACCTTCGCTGGATCGGAGATCGGAGGTCGTCATCGAGTCTCGTACGTGTGCGAGTACTACGAGGTGATACACGTGTGGCACTACACCCATCCGGGTTCCAACACAGCTAGGGGGTTGTGAACCTTGATCGACTACATCAACCACGTTCGCGGGAATGTTTCCCGCGCAATGTACTACACCCCGAGGTATGTTACTCCGCACTCCTTTCCATTACGGTAATACGGCTAGCTAGATCTTGGGTTATGGGAAACGCTAGTTAGGAAAAAATTGTGTTTTCCGCAGCGCACCCCAACAGAGACACCACGATGTACCCAGGTTCGGGGCTCTCCGTAGAGATAACACCCCTAGTCCTGTCGAGCTAGCTATATGCAATAACTTTGGCTACAATGAATGCTCCTTGAGCTATTTGAGATGAAGGAGAAGAGGGCTCTAAGAACAACTCTCTCCTTGCTCTCTATGTGGTGGGTGAAGTTGCAATAAGTGCTCCGTTGTCCCTCACGCAGGAGGGGTACCCTGGGGTCTCATAGGCCGAGCCCGGGGTACAAAGGTAAATGTAAAAAGGGGTGGGCCCTGTTTTCAGCCTCAGACAAGCTAGGGTCCACACATCGTATTCTCCCGGATGACCCGGTGTAGACTTGCGGCTCACCATGCCGCTACTCTGTAGACCTTGCTAATGAACAGTCAAGCTAGAGACCTAGGCATGTCGGTCTGTCCGTGTGATCGGCTCTGGAGGAGACCGCTGATGACGGCTTCTCGCCCTTCGTTGGTAGGCCCCAAGTGGAAGGCGTCATGCGGTACAGCAGCAAGTTTTCCTCAGTAAAGATACCAAGGTTTGTCTCTAGTAGGACTCCAGAGATGATAAGTAGGTGTCAGCGGTGCAACTGACGCGGACCTACACACAGACACAGATAACTTTGCTCCCAACGAAGTTCAGAGAGGTTGTCAATCTCTCCGGTCTTGTTGTTCACAAATGATAAAACGCAAGGGGATAATGATAGCAACTTGAAAGTAAATGCAAGAAAGTAAATATAGCTTGGAAACAATAATGAGGATATGGACCGGGATACGTGATGTTCGCTAGTGATGTCTCTCTCCCAAAAGACGATAAAAATGCTATGCGAGGTAAGCAAATTACAGAAAGGCAATTGACAGGATTAAGAACGCACCGCAATGCTAACTATGCTACAAAAGAAAGGAAGAGGTTCAAAAGCACAGGCAGTACGCCAAGGTAAGTAGACCGAAATCCATCTGCATCTACTACTAATCATCCACCTTGAGATATCTATCCAGAACATCTCGCTGGTATTGAGTTGCGAGCCCCACCCAAAGTGTAAACCCAAAGCAACAGACAACTGCATTAAAAAGAACTTTGCGTAAAGTAAACAATTCTTGTGACCGCGGTTACAAGCACCGTTGTTTTCCCCCTTGTGGCAACAGCACATCCCCTAGACTCATGTTTCTGTCACTCAAGCATGTCATCGGGGAGGCATGAACCCACAATCTAGCACAACGCTCCCTCTTGGAGTCACAACCTACTACTTGGCCAAAGCAATAAACAGCAACGGAGAGCATGCAAGAATTACTTAGGAACAAAAATATAAGAGATAAAAACCAAATATATTACTCTATCACAATCTGAACATAATCTCATAATCCATCAGATCCGATCAAACTCAACATAGCAATAGCAGAAATATTACAAAGGTGCCTCGATCATGTAGGGCAGCTCACGAGGTCTAAATAATGAAGATCAAAGAGGGGAGGAGAACATCACATAGCTACTGATCACGGACCCATGGTCCAAGGAAAACTACTCACGAGACATCCGGGGAGCATCCATGGTGGAGAGGAGACTCCCGGAGGTCAATCCTCCCTCCGGCAGGGTGCCGGGAAGAGGTCTTCTGGTGCTCCCGATCTTGGAAGCGCGGCGGCGGCGGAACAGAGGCGATTTCGCGGAATAGGGTTCTTTTTCTGGAGTTTTCCCGTGATGGGGGATAAATAGGCGAAGGGGGGCAGCCAGAGGTGGACCAGGGGTGGGGCCGCGCCGGGTGGCCGCCTGGGCCCCCCCCCTGGCCCCCCTCTGGCCCCTCCCGGGCTTTTCTCGAAGCTTCCGTCACGCTGATTTTTTATTTGAATTTTCCCGAATTTTTCTGGCACTTTTTATATGGGGGAAAACTGAAATAGAAAAACAGCAGAAAACAGGAACTGGCACTGGGGTGCACTGAGTTAATAGGTTAGTCCAAATATGATCAAAATGTATGAAAGTGTATCTAGATCATAGCAATATCACACAAAACATGCATGGAGCAAGCAGAAATTATCGATACGTTTTGGACGTATCAACATCCCCAAGCTTAATTCCTGCTCGTCCTCGAGTAGGTAAATGATAACAAGCATAATTTCTGTGGTGACATGCTAGCAACCATAAAAGAACTTTGAAAAGTAAAGCAATCAAGGTCAGAGATTCAATTCAAGTCATAACTAGCATTGAAATAAGTAACAAAAGAAAAAAAAGGTGCAAGAGCTCTCGCTGTCCGTGACTCGAATGTCTCCAAATGGTGTTTGCGTGCAAGAAAGGAGGATAGGGAATACGATAAAAAAGTATTTTTGTTGAGAACTCAATCTACTAAAGTTTCACACTTGGTCCTCTTTGGAATCTTATCTTGACTCGTCCCCAGACCACTAGCCAGGTACAAGTCAATTTGATCCACTCCTTTTTATATTTTGAGCACTCATGCAATGGATGAGCGTAAGCACGAGAGTTGACACTTAGGATGGCAAAGAGAGAAATATGGTGGAGGAGGAAGACAAAAAGGATGAGAAAGGCTCACATCAATGAGGACAATCATAGGCAAGAGATGCCAAATGATAGATATGATGTGAGGAGTAGGGATTGCCATGCAATGGATGCACATACGAGCTAAGAAGCTCTCTAGACTATATGC
This sequence comes from Bromus sterilis, assembly GCA_950022295.1. Taxonomy (NCBI): domain Eukaryota; kingdom Viridiplantae; phylum Streptophyta; class Magnoliopsida; order Poales; family Poaceae; genus Bromus; species Bromus sterilis. The sequence goes on from OX465595.1 coordinate 94,237,769, forward strand.
ATAAAGATCATCTCTATGGAGTACAAAGATATAGAGGGAGTACTAGTGTGGATCTCTCAAAAGGATAGTAGTGTTGCCCCTTTCTCTCTTTTTATTTCTTTTTCTCTTTTTTCTATTTTTTTGTATTTTTTTGGTGGCCTCAATGGCTCTTTCTATTTAACTCTCATTTGTCCTCTTTGGGATCTTTTAATGTGTCCACTTTGGGATCTTTTCCTCACTTAAGGGCAACACTCTATTTTACAAGAAGGTAAAGGAGATCTTTCACACTTTACAAGGTACTCAAAATCATAAAGAAGATGTAACTATCATGATGTATGCAATGTGTGTCGCTGCCAGTGTAGCAGGAACATGTATGACATGAAGATCAAGTCATGAAGAGGTGGATGTTGCATGGCAATGTAACTCAGAAAGAATATGGAAATGCCTTGATAGGTAGGTATGGTGGCTGTTTTGAGGAAGGAATAAGGGAGGCTTATGATGACAGAGCGTATCATGCCAAGGGTTTGGATGTACCGGCGAAGGTGGACACCAACTCTCGGAGTGAGAAGAAGGCAATGCACGGCATGGGAAAGGCTAGCAAAATATGGGAAGGTGGAAGTGTCAACTCTCAATACTTACATTAGTCCGAAGAACTCATGCACTTATTATCGGTAACTCTCAATCTAATGAGGAGGTTCACAAAGAGATAAGTACCCCGAGGAGGAGTGTATGGGGGTTTGGTTATCCTTGTGCATCCTCGACTCATGGTACGTGAGTGTACTCTAATATTCGACTCCTCAGAAGAGTAGTGATCTATCTAGTAGCTAGATTTCTCAACTAGTTTTGTAGGTTTTGAAAATAAACACGGATTGCCCAAAATACGACACCTATCACTAATAGGCAAGAGCTCTTGACACCAAAAGTCCAAACATTACTCACAACAATGCCTCAAAACTATTGCAAGCTACTACTAAATTTAAATAGCAACCTCAATTACCTACTTTCAAGACAAAACACAACTCAGTGCAACAACCAACTCTCTTAACAAGATAAACATGAAAACTAAAAAGATATGAAGCAACAAACTAAACAAAATCCAAAGATCTTGCTAAAGACAAACTAAGACTAAAACTAAACATGGCAGTAGCTATGAAAAGATAAAGAACACACAACAGCAAAAAGATAGGCAGGAAAAATCCTATGATGAATTCTAGATTTTGAAAGTGGAGCGTGTTTCTCTCCCACACAAAGTAAGACGGGGTCTAATTTGTTATGAACAGCAAGAAAAGCTAAAGAAAACTAAAAACAAAACCTAAGAGCGAGACGCTCCAAGCATAGCACATAACACATGAAGTGATAAAAATAGAGTGAGACGAAGGACGAACTGATGATGGTTGATGGAGAAGGGGATACACGGGGGGCATCCCCAAGCTTAGACGCTTGAGTCTCCTTGAATATTTATTGGGGATGCATGGGGGCATCCCCAAGCTTGAGCGCTTGACACTCCTGGATCTTCTTTCATCATCTTCCAACGCACACTTGAAAACTCCCTTCATACATAACTCATCATAAGCTGATTAGAGAGGTTAGTACCCTTAATAAATAATTTTTTATCCACTGCATATAAAGATAATCTTGAAGAGCTACTGTTTCTCAAGAGTTCCAAAAAGTTTTTGCAAAGAAAAAGCAAGCTTAAGGTTTGCAAAAGTAAGGAGAGACAAAACGTGGCAGAATCTGTGAAAAACAGAACAGCAGATAGTAAAGAATTTTTTAGGGGCACTTCTGCAACTTAAATCAAAAAACTCAGAACATACGGAAGTTTCGTAATTGTATAGATCATACTTTGTAAAAAAATTCAGCTCAAAAAGATGAACTGGGATTTTTATGGAATTTTTCTGGTCACGAGGACAGAATCTGTTTTCTGGACAGCATGTCACAACTTTTACTTCACTTGCCGTAAGAGGCTATAACTTGGCACAAAGCTGAAAAGTAAAGATACAATGATGTTGCTACAGTAGTAACAATCATCAAGACACAACAAAAGAAAAAAGAAAAACCTAAATTCGTTGCGGGCTGCCTCCCGAAAGCGCTTCTTTAAAGCCATTAGCTAGGCATGATGCAAAAAGAAGAATCAAGTTTTATCAAGGGAAAGAGAATAACTAGCCCTAGTAACGGACTCAAAAGGTAACTTGATTTTCTTTCTAGGGAAGTGTTCCATCCCCTTTTTGAATGGGAATTGGAATTTTATATTCCCCTCTTTCATGTCAATAACCGCACCAACGGTGCGAAGAAAAGGACGTCCCAAAATGATTGGACACAAAGGTTCACACTCTATATCCATAACAATAAAATCAACGGGAACATAGTTGTCATTGACAATGATAAGAACATCGTTGATCTTCCCCAAAGGTTTCTTTATGGAAGAATCAACAAGACGAACACCAAAAGAACAAGGCTCAAAAGGCTTCAATTCAAACATATCAAATATTCTTTTGGGCATAACAGAGGTACTAGCTCCAACATCACATAAAGCATAGCAAGAGAAGTTATTCAATTTAATTTTGATCATAGGGTCCCAACCATCCTCTAGCTTCCTAGGTATGGAGGCTTCTACTCTAAGCTTCTCCTCCCTAGCTTTGATAAAAGCATTTGTGATATGCTCCGTGAAGGCAAGATTAAGTGTGCTAGTGTGGGGGTCTCTAGACATTTTGTGTAACAAGCTAATAACTTCTGAGAGGGTGCAACTATCAAAATTAATATCACTACTATCAAAGGTGGTAGTAGTGTCATCTAGGCTCACTTGTTTGAAACCCTCTATGTTCATAGGAGTTTCTTTTTCTACGGTTGAGGTATTAGCATCACCATTAATAGGTCCAACGGGACTAGGAGTGCATTGGGTGCTAATAGATTGAGTGTCCTCAACAATTTGGATAGTGGAAACTATGTGGTGTGTAGGAAGGCTCTTAATTCTATCCTCTTCCTCTTTTTCTCTAGCCCATCTTTCTTTAAGTTTAGCCATCATCCTAATGTTTTCATTGATTTATAACTGGATAGCATTAATAGGAGTGGCCTTATTCTCCTCAAGGGGGGAGGTTCTAATTTTTAGCATCTCAATATCAAGGGCTAAGCTTTCTACCTTCAAAGAGAGATTATCTATTTTAGATAATTTCTCTTCTACATTTTTGTTGAAGGCTTTTTGGGTAGTGATAAAGTCTCTAAGCATGCTTTCTAATTCAGAAGAGGGGTTCTTGTTGCTAGGGTAGGTGTTGTTGTTCCCATAGTTGGATGGAAACGGTCTAGGATTGCTAGCAAAATTTCCCCTATAAGCATTGTTGTTGAAGTTGTTTCTAGCAATAAAGTTCAGATCTACTTGTTCCTGAGCAACCAAAGAATTTAAAGGAACATCATGAGGATCAATAGAGGGTTGCTTGGTAAGTAGAGACATAATTAAGTCAACTTTTTCATTGAGGGAGGTAATTTCCTCGACAGAATTTACCTTCCTACCTGTTGGAGCGCGTTCGGTGTGCCATTGGGAATAATTGGTCATCATTTCATCGAGAAGCTTCGTGGCAGCACCAAGTGTAGTTGACATAAAGGTTCCTCCCGCGGCCGAATCTAACAGGTTCCGCGAGGTAAAGTTCAAGCCTGCATAAAAAGTCTGGATAACCATCCAGGTAGTCAAATCATGTTTAGGGCATTTCTTAACAAGAGATTTCATTCGTTCCCAAGCTTGGGCAACGTGTTCATTATCCAATTGCTTAAAATTCATAATATTGCTCCTCAATTGGATAATCTTAGCAGGAGGGTAGTACTTCCCTATAAAAGCATCTTTGCACTTATCCCAAGAATCTATGCTATTTCTAGGCAAAGATTGAAACCAGATTTTAGCATCTCCCCTTAAAGAGAAGGGAAAGAGCTTGAGTTTAACAACATCACCTTCTACTTCTTTATACTTTTGCATATCACATAATTCAACAAAATTATTCAACTGTAAAGCAGCATCATCTCCAGCACCAGAGAATTGATCTCTCATAACAAGGTTTAGCAAAGCAGGTTTAATTTCATAAGAGGTAGCTGAAGTGGAAGGTGTGGCAATGGGAGTGCAGATAAAGTCTTGGTTGTTGTGACTAGTGAAGTCACACAACTTGGTGTTTTCAGTGGAACCCATAGTAGCAGCAAGTGTGGCAGATTTTTTTGTAGTTTTTGATAAAAGACACAAAGATAAAAACTGAAAGATAAACTAACAAGACTAAAAAAATAAAGGTAAAGGATAGTGTGCAACTCCCCTATCTTAGCACTTGGAGTCCCCGGCAATGGCGCCAGAAAACTTCTTGCTAGGACGGCTTCTCGCCCCCTTCGTTGGTTACCCCGAGTGGAGGGTTGACATGTAGTGCAGCAGCAGTTTTCTCTCGGTGAAGATACCAAGGTTTTTCTCCAACAGGACTCCAGAGATGATAAGTAGGTGTCAGCGGCGCAACTGACGCGGACCTGCACACATACACAGATAACTTTGTTCCCAACGAAGTTCAGAGAGGTTGTCAATCTCTCCGGTCTTGTTGTTTACAAAGGATAAAATGGAAGGGATAATAATAGCAACTTGAAAGTAAATGTAGAAAAGTAAATATAGCGTGGAAACAATGATAAGGGTATGGACCGGGATACGTGATGTTCGCTAGTGATGTCTCTCTCCCAAAAGACGATAAAATTTCTATGCGAGGTAAACAAATTACAAAAAGGCAATTGACAGGATTAAGAACGCACCGCAATGCTAACTATGCTACAAAAGAAAGGAAGAGGTTCAAAAGCACAGGCAGTACGCCAAGGTAAGTAGACCGAAATCCATCTTCATCTACTACTAATCATCCACCTTGATATATCTATCCAGAACATCTCGCTGGTATTGAGTTGCGAGCCCCACCCAAAGTGTAAACCCAAAGCAACAGACAACTGCATTAAAAAGAACTTTGCGTAAAGTAAACAATCCTTGTAACCGCGGTTACAAGCACCGTTGTTTTCCCCCTTGTGGCAACAGCACATCCCCTAGACTCATGTTTCTGTCACTCAAGCATGTCATCGGGGAGGCATGAACCCACAATCTAGCACAACGCTCCCTCTTGGAGTCACTACCTACTACTTGGCCAAAGCAATAAACAGCAACGGAGAGCATGCAAGAATTACTTAGGAACAAAAATATAAGAGATAAAAACCAAATATATTACTCTATCACAATCTGAACATAATCTCATAATCCATCAGATCCGATCAAACTCAACATAGCAATAGCAGAAATATTACAAAGGTGCCTCGATCATGTAGGGCAGCTCACGAGGTCTAAACAATGAAGATCAAAGAGGGGAGGAGAACATCACATAGCTACTGATCACGGACCCATGGTCCAAGGAAAACTACTCACGAGACATCCGGGGAGCATCCATGGTGGGGAGGAGACTCCCGGAGGTCAATCCTCCCTCCGGCAGGGTGCCGGGAAGAGGTCTTCTGGTGCTCCCGATCTTGTAAGCGCGACGGCGGCGGAACAGAGGCGAGTTCGCGGAATAGGGTTCTTGTTCTGGAGTTTTCCCGTGACGGGGGATAAATAGGCGAAGGGGGGCAGCCAGAGGTGGACCAGGGGTGGGGCCTCGCCGGGTGGCTGCCTGGGCCCCCCCGGCCCCCCTCTGGCCCCTCCCGGGATTTTCTGGAAGCTTCCGTCACGCTGATTTTTGATCTGAATTTTACCAAATTTTTCTGGCACTTTTTGTATGGGGGAAAACTAAAATAGAAAAACAGCAGAAAACAGGAACTGGCACTGGGGTGCACTAAGTTAATAGGTTAGTCCAAATATGATCAAAAATGTATGAAAGTGTATCTAGATCATAGCAATATCACACAAAACATGCATGGAGCAAGCAGAAATTATTGATACGTTTTGGACGTATCAACCGCACGCCTCTGACAGTTCCGATCTTCAGGGATTGCGCATTGAATGCACTTATACCAGGTGTCCGACCTGGGATCCTGCTCGGATGTTGCTCTTATTTACTCCGGCCGAGTGCTTCCTGGTGAGGCCGATTGCACTCTCTTTGGGGCAATCGGCCTCCGACCTGGACATCTCGGCACACTTATTGCTTAATCTTGATCAGTTCGGCCTTGATTAGATCGGTGACCATCAGGTCGGCGATCCTCGTCTTGATGAATTGTTTCCCCTGGGTGACCCTACCCGGGGGTCATTCCCCCGACAGAATTACTGCCAAATTTAAAAGGCTCAAACATGGACTGAAGATTTGTGCACAGAACATTTCTAAACAAAGTGAATCCATCAAGTGTTCCAATCAAATGCTCACCTTTTGGGATAAAATTTAGGAATTCAGGGATTTGACTCACATTGAAGACAATGGCAGAAACATCATCAAGGCACAGATTGTCCAACTTTTTCAGATCCAGATGCTTTATTGGAAACAAAGAGCTACCATCAGATGGGTTAAGTTTGGGGAGGCCAATTCTAAATATTTTCAGGCAAAAGCAACCATCAAGCACAGAATGGATTTCATTGATGCTTTACAGGATGTCAATGGGGTCACATTCAAAGATCATCAAATTAAAGCTAATATCCTTTGGCGTGCATTCAAAGATAGACTTGGCTCAGGTGTTCCCACTTTTAATTTGCTTCAATTTGATGATCTTCTTCCCAAACATGGAAACATGAATGACATGGAAGCACCATTCACAAAAGAAGACATTGACAAGGTGACGGGGATGTACCCCGGCAAATCCCATGGTCAGGGACCCTGGGTTAGTCATGAGAGGCACAGGTTGGACGATAGCTCGTCGGCTAATAGGAGATATGTTCCTGATCGATGTTATTGATTGGAGATGGCGGACAAGCGACACACGGGACACGATTTACCCAGCTTGAAGCCCCCGGAGGGAAAACCCTACATGCTGCTTGTCTGATCTTGTATTGATGATGATGTACAGAGCTGCCGTGAGGGCTTTGGTGGAGAGAGATCTGTCTAGTCCTATGCATGGTGATTGAGAGCTTCTGTTGTGGTTGTAGCCGATCTGTCTTGAGTTCTCTAGAGAGGTGCCCCTGCCTCGCTTTATATAGATAGCCAGGTAGGGGTTTACAAGAGTCCTAGTCGACTACAAATATGATTCCTTGTCTTGCGCCTCAAGTCTTCGGCTTCACGTCTTATTCCATCATGTCGGTGTCCACGAGTGGGCCTCTGGTGGACCGCCAGCCATGACACGCACCAGGTACCCTCACGTAGAGGAGTTGTGGGGTCACCCCCTCGTCAGTAGCCCCCGAGTGCCTGGGGGACTCGAAGAGTCGCGCAGGGACTCGAATCTGCAGTAGCCACCGTAGTGCGTGTCGATCATTTGTTGATGAAAGGTCGAAGATGTCGTGAGTATGCTCCCGATGGGAGTATTTGGATGAAGCATCGAAATTGCAGTCCGGTTCGTCTTCGTATTTCATCGTCGGGTGGGGAGAAGTTGCCCAGTCGAGCGGTCGTCGGGTGCGCGTCAGCGCTCCCGATGGGAGTAGCCCCCGAGACTATGTGCGACTCGTAGAGTCGCGCATAGGCTCAAGTTGTTTTTAAGCTAACCCCTTCGTTCTTGTCGGATGCGCGAGTAGTGCTCGTCGGGTGCGTGTCAGCGCTCCCGATGGGAGTAGCCCCCGAAGCTATGTTCGACTTCTTGCAGTCGAGCATAGACTCAAGACTTCTTCGTCGTCGGGTAATTTTCATCCGAGGAAGTGCTCGACTCGGGTCTTGCGTCGTAGGCGTGAGTTTCTGTAGGGATCAGTCGTGAACGAGGAGGTTGGCGTCGCCGCGTCACGAGGGCGCCCAGCCCCCGAGCATCTAGTGAGAAGGAGAAAAAGGTGTAACTGTATTAAGGTGTACTTGTGCGAAAAACAATTGTAAGGTACGTGATTTGTAGACTGCACTTTTGTAGAGTGGAAAATGTAGCTGCATATACGGTTTAAGCGTGTCTTTTTGTGAGTAGGCCCTCCAGCATCAAACTCCTACCGGGTAACAGGGACGCGATGCCAGACTTGTTGAACCCGGAGACAAGAGCGGCCTTTTGGTACCCAGCCTCACTATTTTGACGAATGCAAATAAACAGCATATAAAACTGAGCATGATCCAAAGGATAGTTTTGAAGCCCTCGATGCTTGTTTGCGACTGTGTATTCGACTTTGGCGACTGATCGATAATGTATAAAGGTTTTGGAATCATAGCATAAGAGTATAAAGAAAACTTAGATGTAGGATCGACGCGGCGGAGGATGTCGAAGATGAGCAGTCGAGTAGTCGAAAATGAGCAGTCGACGATGAGCAGTCGGCATGGCGAAATGGAGTCGATGTGATGGCGACTGCGACGTTCAGCCCCCGAGTCCGCGATCCCCCGAGTCTGCGAGCCCCCGAGTGTTGAGGTGGCGGAGTTGCGCGGCGAAGTCGTCGTGATGAATTTATCCGGTGAGTGACGAGAGTACTCGATGCGGCGATTCCTACGCGATGGAGCTCGGTACGGGAGAGCCCATACAAAGGAGCTCGGCGCAGGATGATTTGTGTGCTTGGAGTCGACGGTGCATCGAGTGACCGAGAAGGAATCGACGCGTCGGGCGGAGTCGACGTGACGAAGTTTCGCGGCGTGTATCCGCACTGGAGCCGATGAAGTTTATGTCGTTGTTGATGTCGAAAAAGTGCCAGCCTCCGAGCATCGAGTGTGCGTCGTGATTCGTCCGTGATTGATGTAGAGGACGGAGTTGACGCCTCGCCCGTAGTTGATGTAGAAGACGGAGTCAACGTCTCGCCCGTAGTTTCTATGAGCTCCTTTTTTTCCTTCGATCTGGATCTTCATAGTGAATCATTGTTGATGTAGTCGTCGAGTTATCGATTGCTCGGCGTGTGTTGTTGTTGTCGCGACTCGAGTCGATGTAGAAACATTGGTGAGTCATCCATGGCATGTTGAGTTGGAGTAAAAGCCTTGTGGGTCAAGATTGAACCCGAATTCGCGATTGGAAATTCGCGATCTCGCGTAGATCCAAAAACGCGTTGCAGTGCGAGATCCGCCGGCGGAGATCTAACCATTGGAATTTTCTGAAATTTTTGTGCTGATGGGGGATTCAATCCGGCATGTTTTCACTGGAGGGATCGTCAAGTTCATGTCCGAGCTAATATCAGGAATTTATTTGCTGGAGTTGCGCGGGGTTCCATCAGATTCTGAGAGTGCTTCAGTGCGCGGGTCGCCGAGGGAGATCCAGCCGTTGGAATTTGATGAAATTTTCATAGATTTTCGAAAATTGGATTTCTCATCTTTCCACCGAAGGGATAGTCGAGATGAGCTCCGAGTCACCGTCGCGAGTGCCCTCAACGCAGACGTTTTTTTTGTCCTGAAGGCTGCGTGTGAGCGTTTTTGTTGATGTCGATCTTCGAGTGGCGCGCTCGAAAATTTTCTTGTTTTCTCCGTGAGCTTGATGTAGATCTTGATGTAGTTGTTGAAGAAGCCCTTGAGTTGTGACTTGTTGAAGACGGGACCGCCGAGATCGTGATTCCAACCTGTGTAGTTCCCACAGACGGCGCCAATTGACGGGGATGTACCCCGACAAATCCCATGGTCAGGGACCCTAGGTTAGTCATGAGAGGCACGGGTTGGACGATAGCTCGTCGGCTAACAGGAGGATACTTTCCTGCTCGATGTTATTGATTGGAGATGGCGGACAAGCGACACACGGGGCACGATTTACCCAGCTTCAGGCCCCCGAAGGGAAAACCCTACATGCTGCTTGTCTGATCTTGTATTGATGATGATGTACAGAGGTGCCGTGAGGGCTTTGGTGGAGAGAGATCTGTCTAGTCCTATGCGTGGGGATTGAGAGCTTCGGTTGTGATTGTAGCCGATCTGTCTTGAGTTCTCTAGAGAGGTGTCCCTGCCTCGCTTTATATAGATAGTCAGGTAGGGGTTTACAAGAGTCCTAGTCGACTACAAATATGAGTCCTTGTCTTGCGCCTCAAGTCTTCGGCTTCACGTCTTATTCCATCATGTCAGTGTCCACGAGTGGGCCTCTGGTGGGCCGCCAGCCATGACACACACCAGGTACCCTCACGTAGAGGAGTTGTGGGGTCAACCCCTCGTCACAAGGTGATTCAAAACCTGCCTATGGATAAATCACCTGTACCAGATGGCTTCACCAATAATTTTGTAAAAGCATGTTGGGACTTTCTTGCTGCTGATTTCTATGAGATTATTGATGATTTTTACAGAGGCGAGATTACACTACAAAGCATCAATGGGTCATTTATTACACTCGTCCCCAAGAAGGATTCACCTATTAATCCAAATGGTTATAGACCCATTTCAGTTCTTAATTGCTCATTCAAGATCCTCACCAAATTTATGGCTAATAGACTGCAAAAAATCATATTGGACATGGTGCATGCTAATCAATATGGCTTTCTTAATAATAGATCCATCCAAGATTGCTTAGCATGGGCATATGAATTTATTCATCAGTGCCATTCATTACAAAAAGAATTGATCGTTTTGAAATTAGATTTTGAGAAAGCATTTGACATTCTGGAACATAAAGCTATCATTGAGATTCTTAAAGCCAGAGGTTTTAGTCCTAGATGGATTATGTGGATTCAAATGATTTTTCATACTGGACAATCATCCATACTACTCAATGGTGTACCAGGAAAACAATTTCCACGCAGAAGAGATGTCAGGCAGGGAGATCCATTATCACCACTACTGTCTGTGCCTGCAGCAGATTTGTTCCAAACTATCATGAATGAAGTTATGGCCACAAGACTGATTGAACATCCCCTTCTGAACCACCCCTGTTCAGACTTTCAAGTGATTTAATATGATAATGATAGCAACTATCACAGCTTAGCAGTCTGCTTATGCATTACAGCATGTTCACAGGTCTCAGAATTAATTTTGCCAAATCATTGATGATCCCTATAAATGTCAGCAGAGCACATATGGAAAATGTGGTTGCACAATTTGGATGTAGCACTGGAAGCTTCCCATTTACATACTTAGGATAGCCACTTTGTGTGAGTAAACCAAAAATGGAAGATTTGCACTTGTTCTCAACAGAAATGATAAAAGGCTGGCTGGTTGCTCTACCCTGCTGTCACAAGGAGAGAATCTCACATTGATTAAATCTCAGCATTCTACATGAGCACACTTACTCTTCCCATGGGCATCATTGAACAAATCAATAAATATCTGAAACATTACTTTTGGAGAAAGTATGGGATGGAGGACAGGGGTACTGCACTCATCAAATGGGAGAAAGTATGCAAGCCCAATAAAGATGGTGGCCTTGGAGTTCTTAATCTCCAGTTACAGAACAAATGTCTCCATATGAAATTCATTCATAAGCTCATTAATCATCACAAGCTTCCTTGGGTGCAATTAATTTGGCAATCATATTATGCAGATGGTATCGTTCATAATAGACCAGTGGGATCATTTTGGTGGAGAAGCATTTGCAAACACATGACTGAGTTTAAAAACATGGACATTGGGAAAGTAGGAAATGGAGACAACATAATTTTATGGGAAGACAACTGAGGATATGGCAACACACAAACTAGATTTCCTGAGTTATTTTCATATTCAAAGCAGAACAAGATCAGCATACAACAGTTTTGGCACAATCGGGAATTGGATCAGCAGTTTCATCTCCCACTCTCAGAGATTGCATACAATTAGTTGGAAGAGTTAAACACTGAACTTGAAGGGATACAATTCTCCACTGACCATGACACTTGGACATATGAATGGAGTAGTAAGGGATTCTCATCATCAAAGCTGTATCACACAATTCACCCCAAAGAATTATTTCCACATATTAATTTTTTCAATATTTGGAAAAGTGCAACTATTCTCAAATACAAGGATTTTTTTTTCTGGCTCTTGATATATGACAGAATCAATACAAGGAATCTGCTTGCATAGAAAGTCCTTCCACTTGCCATCCTATTGTTGTGTTCTATGCACAGACAATACTGAAGAGTCAAACCTACACCTTTTTTGGGTCTGCTCATTTGCACTTCAATGTTGGGATTTCATTGCACCAAACAGGAGAAGGGGCATTTCAACTTTGGAACATATTTATCTCACACAGAATTGCTTCCCCAAGGAAATTGCAGCAGAGATTATCATTATGGGATGTTGGCACTTATGGATGCAAAGAAACAACTGGATATTCAAAGAAAACACACCATCCATATTATCATGGAAGAGAGAATTGAAGAAGGACTCGCTGCTTTTGGATCACAGAATAAAGAATAAATACTAGAATATCCTCTCTCAATGGATAGATAGGCATTTGAGCGACATTCGTTCATAAGTTTTTGAAACCAAGACCAATTGTATTTAATGATTACACATAGAACTGACATTGGATAAGTTTTACTCACCACTCTGCAAATTACTTTTATATATAATATATTTGTCGTAGAACGATAGTTCTACGGTCTTGGTTTAAAAAAACTAGGGTTTTGATCTCCTGTGTAGTTTCTAGCATTACATCAAAAATGGCATATCTTTTCCCTTCCGCTGCAACATCTGTCGGCAAGTCAATGGAATAGATAGTGTCTAGATAGTTGCATAAGAAATTAACAGACTTCTACTAGTGGTGGCGATTTGTAATGTGTGATTTCGTTACGAATGAACCAGCAACGCCAGAGTAATAAAAACAGCATACTTAATAGAACTACTTTATCTTTCCTTTCCTCCTTATAAACTAACTATATATAAAATTTGCCTAAAAAAATTACTTCAACAGACTTTTTTTCTTCTTTATTTTTTTGACACCCCCCCCCCCCCCCCCCGTCGTTGTCCGCCTCACCCCCGGCTACCGCCGTGTTGTCATTAGCCGAAGCTCCGTTGATATCTTACGTGAACACGAGAGAGAAAGAAAAAATTGAATCACTGACAGACAAGGTCTATATATCAACCTAAAGTATAGAAAAAGATATATATATAAAAAGCTGCTATAGCAGCGCGGTTATGATTACCTATAAAATTGTATGTATAGGTGAAGTATTATAGATAGTGTATGGGATGCTCTTAACCCGCAGCTTGTAAGGAAAGGTTTGAAATGTTTGAATGAAGATGATTCTGGCTCCTCCACTTGTCCCATGGTCATCGGACCTGAGTGAGGAGTATTATATTCCTCCCTAATAACCACGTTCCTACACGTATCTCCGACGACGTAACAGCTTCACTTGATCAACTATTTTCTTTTCCTTTCCTGCGGGTCATCAACTCTCCATTTTGTTAGTTGCTACAGACAGAGATGGCGACATGGCGTGCCACAACGTCGAACTGTGCACTCCGGGCCAGAAAGACCAAGTTTACATTCATTCATCAACTGGGTCACCAACACCAACGCAAGCAAACACAAATCATTCGGCAACCACCACAGCACAGCTAAGAGAAAACACAGGAGTACCTAACCTACGTACGCGATCCAGAACGCACTGTTCGCCAAGTACAGTGCGCCGGAGGGGCCGGGTCAAGGAAAACGAGGTGGAGCACGATGGACACGGTCACACGTAGTACATACGGAGGACGCCGCGTAGCCCGTCCCTTTCCGCCGTGCTCATCTCCACCTCCACCTCCAGCCGCTGGTTCGCTCCTTCCCAGAGCCATGGGGTCAACCCGAGGGCACTGCACCGCAGCTGTAGCACACTGCCTCCGTATGCCCCTCGAATGCGATGCATGCCTCCGTCGCAGCGCCGACGCGTACGCGTACCATATCCACGACGACGACGACGACGATGCCAATCATGCCTCTGCCGTGTAGATGGATAACTCATGCATTCATTCATTCATACCTCCTCCCTTTCTGTCTCCTATGTACACGAACAACACGGCGACAGCGCCCCTACAACCACGTGCAACCACAGTACGATCTACGTAGATCGCCTTCATAGTTCTAGCGCCGCCGCCATCGTACCAAATCAAGGCGCTGCTGCTGCAGCTGCACGTTGCACGAAAAGTCAGACATGGTGTTCAGATTAACTACTCCGTATCTTCTTTTCCCACTTGTCCTCCTTGAAAAAATCCAGAGATGAGAGACGAGACTGACCGTGCCCTGTTGATCACCCTGGGTTACCTACCATCTCAGTAAGTATTAGTACCATCCAGTAAGTAAGCGGCGGAGACGCGTACACCACCGGCCGGAACTAGAAAACTGGTGTACGAACCGCGCCCGGTCGTCGTGGCCCGCACGACGGTGGTTCGAAAACGACGGCTGCTCCGGTCGCGTCCGGGTGCGGTGGTTCGGTCCACCCAGGTGGTTGGTTGGAGAGACTTCCTCGCCCCTTCTCTCCTTCCCATCAAAGCAGCAGAGCCCAATGGCCATGACTGACATGACAAAATGCGCACCGTGTTCGTGCGGTCGTTTTTTCCTTGATGATTCCCAGTCCTTCTCATCTCATCTGCGAATGTGTCACCGTTGGATTTGACAGCTCGCTTCAACAACACAACAGGCGTGTAGGGCCACAACAGAAGAAAAGAAAAAAAGGCGCCTCGTGCTCTCATGAAACCTTTCTCGAGCTTCAGTGATTAAAGTCTCAGAGCATCTATAGCCGTTCACCGCGATTTTCGGCGCTATTTTAGCGCCGCTTGGGGGTCACTCGGACAGCGATAGCGGCTTGGAGGGGCCGGCTATCCAGCCGCGGCCCCAAGATATCCCTCAAATTCGGCCAAATTTTGACCAATTTTAAGTAAATTTGGGTCAAATCAAGTAAATTAGACCAACTTCGACCGATTTCATTAAAGTTCGGGCATATTTTACATAAATGACGGGAAAAAATAGTCTAGTGCTGAAACAAAAAGGCGTAGAGGGCGTCCATGGACGTCTCCTGGGCGCCTCCTCCAGCAGTGCCGCCGGTGGCGCCATCGTCGTCGTCGCCGCCATCCTTTGGCTCCGGCTTGATGCCGGCCTGCGCGCCACAGGTCCCGCCGCCGAGCGGCCCCCTTCTCCTGCGCACCCGCAGCGGCGCCTCCTCCTCCTCCTCGTCTGTGGCGTCCAGCACAATGAATGGCGGCGGTGGAGGCGCCCACTTGCTGCGGCTGCTGCTGCCCGCGCCGCGTGACGCCTTCTTCTTCGCCGCCTCGGCGCGCTTCTTCGCCTCGGTGAGGTCCCACGCCTCCTGCTGGAGGCGCATCTGCTCGACGAGGTAATCATTCCTCGCCCACGTCATCTGGGCGTCGAGCTCCTCGTCGTCGGCGGCGGCCGTCGATGGAGGCGGAGGCGGGGCGACTTCCTTGCCCTTCTTCTTCCCGAGCATGGAGCCCAGGAAGCCACAGCGCTTTGGCTGCGCCGATGGGGTGTCGATGGTGACGCCGCGGCTGAGGCGACCGGAAGGCGCCGGGGTGGGCTCCTTCTTCACCTCCATCTTCACCGGGGTGAAGAACTGCGGCGGCGAGAATGCCGGCCCCGATGAATGGGAGCCGGTTGAGCGCGAAGGTCGCCCGCCGGAGGAGGAAGAAGAGCCGCCGTCGTCGCGCGGCAGCGTCGCCCACAGCGGTGTGGCGCGGCTGTAGGAGCGGCGGGCCGTCACCGCGGCCCCTTAGCCCAGCGGTGGGTAATCGAGACGCGGCGGGTTGCCGTTCTCGATGTACCGCATCACGTACTCCAGCGTGCGGCCCTGCGCGCTCCACCATCGGAGTCGGCCGTCGCGGTTGTTGCGACCAACCACCGGCGTCAGGCCGTTGGTAGAGGCGACGGCCTGGGCTCGCCGGGCGGCGAAGTATGCCTCCCAAGCCGGCGTGTTGTCGGGGTCGGCGCGCTCTGCCGCCGTCATCATAGCGCGGACGTCGTCCACCTCCCGGCGAAACGCGTCGGATCCCACCAGAGGCACTGGAGGCACCGGCACCCCACCGGCGGACAGCACCCACCCGTGGGGTGGCCTGGTGTCCGGCGGGCATGGGTAGCCGGCCTGCGCGAGGAGAAGCGCCTCCATCTGCGACTCCTGAAGCCGTTGCGGGTGAGGTTGTCGTCGGCCATGGCGATCGAGAGGAGAGCTCGAGAAGAGAAGGCGAGAAAGAGAGGAGAGCTCGAGAAAAGAATGCGTGGATAGAGCGCCCCGGCGAGCCCCTTTTTATAGCGGGGGAAGAACGCGAACAGACGGCGGGACACGCGGCGGCGCGGTCGACGGACCGTTGGGTATCTCGACACACCGCATTGATGCTCTCTGCGTCGATTAGACTCGTCATCGGCGCCGTATTGATTCGCTGCGGCGACGGCAGGTGCGGGGAAGCCGAGGCGAGAGGATGACGACGACTCGTGTTCACACGCCGACAGGTTGGTCGCGGCGCGAGCGCGCGCGAAATCACGCGCGCTTTCTTTTCGTTCGCGCGCTTTCCTTTCATCCAGCGACCCCCAACGCGACGGGTTTGGCTTGGGATCGCCGGACTCAATTTCGGTCCAATCCGACGCTATTTGCTCTCTTGAAGGCGCGGCTGGGCGATTTTCCTCCGTCCTGCGCAAATAGCGCCGTCTTGGGGGGGCTCTTGGGGTGCGGCTGAAGATGCTCTCACAACACAGCAATAAGAACAAGTTTTTAACAGTTAAAAACCTATAGGCAGTCAGTCCG
Source organism: Bromus sterilis (assembly GCA_950022295.1). Classification (NCBI taxonomy): domain Eukaryota; kingdom Viridiplantae; phylum Streptophyta; class Magnoliopsida; order Poales; family Poaceae; genus Bromus; species Bromus sterilis. The sequence goes on from OX465595.1 coordinate 94,254,375, forward strand.
TTCACCACACGTTGCAAAACCTGCACCTGCCTGAGATTTTTCTCCCCTGCTTGTCTTTCTTTAATAATATGCATATTGACGTTTTCTTCAGAATCACACAAGAAATTTACCGAATCGAATATCTAATCTACTCCTACTATACATGCCAGACAACCTGTAAACCAGGAAAATGACAGCGTCAGAAAAGTTCCCGATTTCCCAGCAAAGAAGGAAAAAACTCCTGATAATATAACAAATTCAAGCCTATCTCCCTACTTGAGATCCTGAGAAAACGACGCCGCAATACGCAGTGCTCCCCAGCTAATCAAATACCCCCACGCTTTCAGCACCCCCAAATATTACCACCCTCCATGGAGCTGATCAAACCAGCGATTACCAAGCACTGATGATTCACTTTCCAGTGGGTATTAGTACCAGCTGCCATCCATCCATTCCATTTCGCCGTGCTCCTCTCGCCGGCTCAACTCATCGTCGAGCAACAAGTGTCTGAACCAACACAGCACCTCTACAAATCAATCGTGGCCCACTCCGGCGATGCTCTCCAGTCCATTCGTGGCCTCCTTCTAGAGCCACGTACCGATCGCCGATGCTCTGGCCGGAATTCTCCCGCCATGCCGCCGGTTCTTGACATGCTCGTGCGCCTCCTCGCCGCCTCCGTGCTACTCGCCGCAGCCAGTGGCGCGTTCGCCCCCGCGGACAACTACCTCGTCCTCTGCGGCACGTCGGCAAACGCCACCGACGTCGCCGGCCGGACGTTCGTCGGGGACGCCCGCCTGCCCGCCAACTCGCTGGCCGCGCCGCAGAGCTTCGAGGCCAACACGTCGCTGGCCGCGGTCGCCCCGTCCGGCGACTCGGCGCTGTACCGGTCCGCGCGCGTGTTCACGGCGCCAGCCACCTACACGTTCGCCGTCAAGCAACCCGGCCGGCACTTCGTGCGCCTCCACTTCTTCCCCTTCCCGTACCAGTCCTACGACATGGCAGCCGACGCGGCGTTCAACGTGTCCGTGCAGGGCGCGGTCTTCGTCAGCGGGTACACGCCCAAGAACGGCATGGCAGAACTCAGGGAGTTCTCGGTGAACGTCACCGGCGGCACGCTGGTGATCGGGTTCGCGCCCACGGGCAAGCTCGCGTTCGTCAACGCCATCGAGGTCGTATCGCTCCCCGACGAGCTCATCGCCGACACGGCCAAGATGGTGGACAGGGCTATCCAGTACGCCGGGCTGTCGACGCAGGCGCTGGAGACGATCCACCGGATCAACATGGGCAGTCCCAAGATCACGCCTGCCAACGACACGCTCTGGAGGACGTGGCTGCCGGACCAGAGGTTCCAGCGCAACACCAACCTTGCGGAGCATAGAGAAGCCAAGCCATCGACGGTCAGATACAGCCCGGCACTCGCCTCCAGCTTCACGGCGCCGTTGGGAGTATACGCGACGGCGACGGAGCTGAGCGCGGCGGGCGAGGCCAGCACCATCAACGTGCAGTTCAACATCAGTTGGGGGTTCGACGCCCCGGCCGGGTCAGACTACCTGCTTCGGCTCCATTTCTGCGACATCGTCAGCAAGTCGGCCACCGGAATGGCCTTCAACGTCTACGTCGCCGGCTCGCTGGTGCTGGAAAACTACGAGATTTCACTAGACACGGTGAACCAGCTAGCCGTGCCGGTGTACAAAGACTTCCTTCTGGGCGCCAGGAACGCCAAGGGCCCGATCACCGTGAGCATCGGCTCGTCGACGGCGGATAACACGTTGCCTGAAGGCTTCCTCAACGGCCTCGAGATCATGAGGGTAGTCGGGAGCGCCGGCGCCGGTGCCGATGCTGCCGCGTCCACCAGCAGTTCAAAGGTCAAAATCGGGATCATTGCCGGCTCGGCCGTTGGCGGGGTAGCGGCGGCAATGGTGCTCGGGTTCATCGCCTTGAGGATGCTGCGCAGCAGGAAGCCGGAGAAGAAGAAGCCGTCGGATACCTGGTCGCCGTTCTCACCGAGCGCGCCGGGCTCCCAGTCGCGCACCCGGAGCTTCTCCAAGAGCAACGGGAACACCGTGATGCTCGGGCAGAACGGCGCCGGCGCCGGGTACAGGATCCCCTTCGCCGCGCTCCAGGAGGCGACGGGCGGGTTCGACGAGGGGATGGTGATCGGCGAGGGCGGCTTCGGCAAGGTGTACAAGGGCACGATGCGCGACGAGACGCTGGTGGCCGTCAAGCGCGGCAACCGGCGGACGCAGCAGGGGCTCCACGAGTTCCACACGGAGATCGAGATGCTGTCCCGGCTGCGGCACCGGCACCTCGTCTCGCTCATCGGCTACTGCGACGAGCGCGGCGAGATGATCCTGGTGTACGAGTACATGGCCATGGGCACGCTCCGGAGCCACCTCTACGGCACCGACCTCGCTCCCCTGTCGTGGGAGCAGAGGCTGGAGGCCTGCATCGGCGCCGCCCGAGGGCTGCACTACCTCCACACGGGCTCCGCCAAGGCCATCATCCACCGGGACGTGAAGTCGGCCAACATCCTCCTCGACGAGAGCTTCATGGCCAAGGTCGCCGACTTCGGGCTGTCCAAGAACGGGCCGGAGCTGGACAAGACGCACGTCAGCACCAAGGTCAAGGGCAGCTTCGGGTACCTGGACCCGGAGTACTTCCGGCGGCAGATGCTGACGGAGAAGTCGGACGTCTACTCGTTCGGCGTGGTGCTGCTGGAGGTGCTCTGCGCCCGCACGGTCATCGACCCGACGCTGCCGCGGGAGAAGGTGAGCTTGGCGGAGTGGGCGATGCCGTGTCTCAAAAACGGCCAGCTCGACCAAATCGTCGACCAGAGGATCGCTGGGACGATACGGCCGGAGTCGCTCAAGAAGCTCGCGGACACGGCCGAGAAGTGCCTCGCCGAGTACGGCGTGGAGCGGCCCGCCATGGGGGACGTGCTCTGGTGCCTCGAGTTCGCGCTCCAGCTGCAGGTCGGGTCGTCGAATGGCTCGGACACCGACACCATGCTGCCGCCGGCCGTTCCCGGGAAAACGCACCAGGTTCAGCGTAGCCTGTCCACCGCCACTGTGGGGACTGACGGTGCCATGACCAGGAACTTGGGCGATCTGGAAGGGATGTCTATGAGCGGAGTATTCTCCCAGATGATCAAGAGCGACGAGGTCAGGTGAAGGAAGCCAAAAGATGCTTTGTGGACGCTGTACAAACTGAAGCGCATGTATATACATGCCAATTTTGTGTCTATACTCTGTAGCATGTACATGACAGACGATGTAAATTCTTTATGTAGAAGAAAGCTATATCAAATAGTGATGTATCGCACCAATAAGGAGCAACAGATTCTCCAGATTTCACAGAAGTAACCTTCTCTATGGGCATGATCGGCACAGGGATAGGCAACAGCGGCTAATATAAGCAGAATCACTATCTGAACAAGGCCAAGAGCCCGAGACAAAATACAGACCCAGAGGTGTCAGCCATGCTACTGCATTCAGAGCAGCAGAATATCTCATGGATACAAGTAAAAGATCACTGCAGTTACTGGCCAAGAAACCATGCTGTGTCTCCAGCACATTCATAACACCAATTTTTGTTACAAATGAATAAATGAGTCTGTTAAACTCGAGGCATGATTATGAGTTCTATAGAGTACCCTAACTTTCATGCTCCTCTTGCTCAACAAAGAGCAGAGGCCTCACATCTCAAGACAAAATAATGGGGTATCATCAAGACGTCTACTCCCCCGTGGCAAGCCTGAAATCTAATGCTCATATGCCTAGCTTCTACTCTTCCTTCCGCTTTCCTAATTGTTTTCTGGCACGAGCTGTCAAGCACCGACCCACAAACTTAAGAACCTCGTCGATGAGCACCACTGGGAAGGCAACTGCTATCACCAAAAGCCATTCGTTGAAACTGAGGGGCACAATCCCGAAGATTTGGGTAAGGAAAGGCACGTAGAGGATCAAGAAATGAAGTCCAAAAGACACCGACATTGCCAGAAGAAGCCACGGGTTCACCCATGGAGGCATGCTCAGAAGACTGCCATCCTCAGACAGGGCATTCAGTGAGTTGAACATCTCAATGGACACCAAAACAGACAGGGAGAGGGTTGTTGCTTTTATTTTGCCACCCTGGAAGTAATCGCAAGGGTTCTCATCAAAGTTGAATGTCCTGGCCCCTGCCGTGAATGATGACACATTGAAACCCTCCCATGAGGGGCACTGGCCCCAGTTTGAGAGCTGGGAGTATGAGACAAGAGTGTGACCATCACTAGCCAGATCAATTCCCAAGAAAGAGCCATGAGTGTACCAAATGATAAAGATTCCGACGGTTGCAATCCCAACATACATCCCAATTACCTACACATATGATGTTAATAAATTTCAAATATAAGTACAATTGCATACATTCATAAAATAATAATCTATGCAAGTGACACAAATCAATAAGACAACAAGGCTGTTAAATGGTTATTACTAACTCATGCTGCTGCCTAACTTTCACTCCTTATTGGTACCCGAATTGAGATACTGCAGTTGTAGCTGCATATACCTTTGCATGTATTCTTTATTCACTGGTAGATCCACTTAGACCAACAAGGGGAGACCCCATACATGTACAAACTATTACTTGGAAAAAAAATCAAATGTTATCTTTCAAGCTAGAATTCAGAACCTTGTTCAATTAAGACCAATTTTAATTTATCGTGGTGCTGAGCACTAATCATCCCATAACCAAGTAACTTCCAAAATCCATTATACCAAAGTACCACATCAAACAGATGATATGCTGGGAAAATTCATTTTATATCTAGATGTACATACTAACAAAATGCTTGTTGCAAAAGTTCTGACTCTTTATAAGGTGCTCAAAAGTGTATATACCTTCATTGCTATAGCTAAAAGGCTACGTGGAACACTGTAAATTAATTCACTTTTAAGGGTTTGAAAGCAATTGATTTAAGAAGAGGAAATGCTTGATATACAGGAAAACATACCATGTAGCGGAACAGGATCCAAGGAGTGATTAATGAATCATCACTTCTTCGAGGAGGTTTCTTCATGATATCCTTATCAGGTGGATTGAATCCCAAAGCTGTTGCAGGAGGGCCATCCGTAACAAGATTGACCCACAGAAGTTGTACAGGAATGAGGCCTTCTGGGATACCTAAAGCCGACGTGAGGAATATGGAGGCAACTTCTCCAATGTTCGAAGATATCATATATCTGCAATGCCACATAGATCATGTGAACTTTTTGCAATTATCAAATGGAAAGGTTAAAACATAGCTAAGGAAATAGATGTACCTTATAAAAGCCTTCATGTTGTTGTAAATAGACCTTCCTTCACCAACAGCTGAGACAATTGTACTGAAGTTGTCATCTGCAAGCACCATATCTGAAGCTTCTTTTGCAACCTAACAAGTCACAAAGAAAAAGGAACAAGGTCACAAATCCACAGAGCACATGTCAGAACGGCAAACAAAAATACGCCTTTAGGAACTGAGAAATAATGTGTTGCAATTCCAGCTTCCAAGATTTTTCCCAGACAGACAAGCAGAACAGATCTTTATTTTATTTTTCTATGCACATGACCACCATGCATGCATAGTTGTTGATTTTTACGTTTCATTAAGTACAGGATTTTATCCACACCATGTCACCAAACATAGCATGCATTATTTGATCCCAGAAGGCCACATGAGCAACACATTTCCAAGAGAAGATACAGTAGAGGGGGCAACACCATTACATCAAAACATCTGGTAGTTGATGTCAAGCAAAAAAAGAAAGATGAACAATAAAGGCAATAGAAATCATATCATTATTGCACACATATATTTTGTGTATCTTTGAGTGTTACTAGCATCAACTAATCAGCAGGAAAGTATAGCTATTACAGGGGTTGATGAGTAACAGGTCATTGTGATGGTGCGGCAATATTAAATAAAACGATTAGCAAATGCTAAATAACAAAAATATTAAGTGACCGGAGACGATCAGAGACTTAACAAAATGGATTCAATTGCATACATAAGGTGATTAGGTGCACAGAAATTTAGCACTTTTGAGTTGTCAGAAGGTAACATTCTATTGTGGAAATAAGCTAAAAACGAATTACACAAATTGGGAATGGGTCGTCATAAAAAATAGAACTAAAAAAACGATAGATTCAAAAAATAAAAAGAAGGCAGACCTCAGTCCCTGTAATGCCCATCGCAATTCCAATATCAGCTAATTTCAGAGCCGGTGCATCATTCACTCCATCACCAGTCATCGCAACAACTTCACCATCTTCTTTGAGCAGCCTAACAATTTCCTGCTTATGTTTTGGCTCCGCCCTTGAGAAGAGAAGGCCACCTGTTTGCCTCAACACCTTCTTCCTATCAGGAAGAGCCATAAATTCCTTTCCTGCAAAGCTCTTTGAGCTAATGTTTTCACTGGGACCAAAAACCCCAATCTCACGGCATATTGCCTCTGCTGTTTCTTTGTTATCACCTGTTATCACCATAACACGTATACCAGCAGCCCTGCAATCTTCAATTGCTTTGTGGACTTCTTCTCGTGGAGGATCCTGTGGTAGTATAGTGATAATGATGTTAAAAGATACATGAATTTGTCAACTGAGAACCGCGTATTTATTTACAGAATTTCCATGGATTGAGGAAGTACTCACCCTTAGACCAACAAAACCACAGAATATCAGATTACTCTCTATGGAAGAGTAGTATGATGGATCAAGTAGATATTTGTGAGCAGGATGGTCTTCTCCATCATATGTCGCAAATTCTGCCAAATCATCCTTGTATGCAAAGCCCAAACAGCGCAATGCACTGGCAGACATTTCACTAAGGTTTGACAATATGAGTGACTTGGCACCCTCATCCAAGAGCACAACAGATCCATCGAGCAACTGAATATAGGCACTTCTCTCTAGCAAATTTTCTACTGCTCCCTGCAAGAGTATACTTTTACCATAAATATTCATAGGAGAGAAAATGGCATGACCGAAAACATCGTAAGGAGGAATATGGCATGAATACATGATACTTGCTACTCAGTACTCACAGAAGCAAATAAGAAACTCAATGCCACATCGTAGCTGAATCTATAACTAACAGAATAAAGGAAAGTAAATATGCATTGTAAATAAATAAAGAGAATTAACATTTGATGATATGGCAAAGATGAACCCTAGTTTCAAGAGAAAAGGATTGTGCAAAAAATGGTACTGTGGATGATGACAATACACAGCATGTTATGTCCAGCATTATGAGGAATAAAATCTAAGTAAACCAAATACCAGAAACAGAATATTTATTCGCACTAGGCCACTTGAGAAAAGAAAATACATGGAACATATACTAATACACAACAGAACTAAATTAAATTAAGGAATCCAGATACCTTCACAAGCAGCAAATTCTTTCCAGTCTCTGCTTTTTTAACAATAACTCCCATTGATTTCCTAGTGCGATCAAATTCCAGAGTCCCTACTCTTTTAGCATCGTTGTTCCACCATTGACAGCACCCTTGAAACAACAAAGACACAACAAATATGTCAGATTTTTTTCACATAAAAAGTTTATAATGCAACCAGATTATATACATAGTATTGTTCACAAAGGAAATCAACTTACTCAGCAAATCAGAAGAATCCAGAGATGGAGTGTACCCACCAGGAAGCCCCATTTTCTCGACCAAAACCTGGCACATGCATAACACAATCACCCAACAGTGCAGATGGTAAAACTACTGTAAGTTAAGTACCCTAACAGGAACGGAATTAGGCAAATGCTCTTCACAAATAAGGTATCCTTGCGCACACTTAATTATAATACACCTAACTGAAACACCCATGTGTTCATCATTTTCCTTTTCCGTTACATACTACTGCTAATATATTGCAGATTTTTATATCATCTGCCTCTATATTTGCTATTTGCCAAGATTAATAAAGGCAGAGACAGTGTCATCTTAAAAGCATTCCAGCTAGAGTACAGTAGAAGCTACATGTAACATATGTATATGTTTGTATCTCAGTTCATTAAGAAACCATACCTTCAATGCAGCCTCTGTGGGCATCCCAGTAGCAACATACTGATGCTCAGAGTGTGCAATACTTGCATCATTGCAGAGTGCAGCTATCTTTGCAATCATCTGGAGGTTATCATCCATGTTCAGAGTTGGCCAGTCATGTATCTTCCCGTCACTTGGATCATAAGTGGTTCCATCAACCTTAAAGTTCCTAACTGTATCCGGCCATCTCCCAATCGCCACAAGCCTCACCGCTGACATCTGGTTGGTGGTCAAGGTTCCTGTCTTATCAGAGCAAATCACTGTTGTGCAACCTAATGTCTCAACACTGGGTAACTTTCTCACAAGTGCATTCTTCTGAGCCATCTTCCTGGTGCCTAGTGCCAAGCATGTGGTGATGACAGCAGGCAGGCCCTCTGGAATTGCAGCAACAGCCAGTGCCACTGCAATCTCAAAGTAATATGTGCACTTCTCGAATGAGAACTTAAAATTCCTTGGCCACCCATCCACGTACTCCCAGGTGAGGAAATACTTGACGTTAATGAGCCAAACCAAGATGCAGATCACTCCAATAATTGCAGTGAGCGCCTCACCGAACTCATTGAGCTTCTTTTTCAGCGGTGTGTCATCCTCCTCCTGCGATGCCTCCTGGATCTGTGAATGGATCTTGCCTATTTCAGTGGCCATGCCAGTTCCCGTGACGACACAGACGGCACTGCCGTTGACAATGGTGGTGCCAGCAAAGACCATGCACTCCTTTCCCTGGATATCTGTGTCCTCGAGATGAATCTTGTGGCTGGTCTTGTTAACCGAAGAGGTCTCGCCAGTGAGGGATCCCTGCTCAACACGGAGGGTAGAGCTGATAAGCTGGAGCACACGCATGTCGGCGGGGACCTTGTCGCCGACGCGGAGCTCAACGATGTCTCCGATGACGAGGTCGCGCGCAGGGAGGCCATGCGACCAGCGGCCGTCGCGCTTGACGGTGGCGTGCTCGGACTGGATCTCCTTGAGCGCCTCGAGCGCCTTCTCGGCGTTGCTCTCCTGCCAGACCCCGACGACGGCGTTGACGATGAGGATGAGGAAGATGACGAGCGGCTCGACGAAGGCGGTGGCCCTGACCTCGCCGCCCTCGGCGCCGTCGTAGAGCGCGAGCACGAAGGAGACGACGGCGGCGGCGAGGAGGATGCGCACGAGCGTGTCGTTGAACTGCTCGAGCACCAGCTTCCACACAGACGGCGGCGCGTGGCGCTCAAGCTCGTTCAGGCCGTACTTGTGCAGCCGCGCGGCCGCCTCCTCGGAGCTGAGCCCTTGGTCCGCCGCGACGCCGAGCTCCGCCAGGCACTCGCTCGGGGTGCGCGCCCAGAAGGGGAAGACGGGCACATCGGGTTCCGGCCCGGGGGGATCGGATCCATCCGGCCGCCTGGCCTCGTCCTGGCCGCCCTTGCCCATTCGTCGCGACCCGAGATTCGAACGGAGAGGAGACGCTCCTAGGGGTCGCGGCGGCGAGATCGCATAACAAACCCTAGAAGGGGCGGAGGCGGCGGGGATGGGGAGGGGAGACTGAGTGGTAGATTGGTGGTGCAGCAGCAGTGTGGTGGATTCGAAAGCAGGGGACGGAAGGAAGGACGGGAAGCTTTTTTGCCTTTGTTTTCCGCTTTTCTTTTCTTTTATGGCGTAAACTATTTTCTTATTCCAAAATCAATCGGGACAGCAAGAAAATGTCCGTTTAAATAGGGGGGATTTCGTGAGCTTGCGCCGCGCACGCTCCGGGTGGTTGGTTTATCCCTTCGTCATCTTTGGACATCTGTGTCTCTGCAGGTGGGGACGCGTAGGAGGTGGGGCGGTTTCGTCAGCGAGAGAGAGAGAGATCGTTATCGTGGCGGCTAGATGATGAGACGGCGGATTAATTAATTAACCGGTATGGTATGGGGCTCTTGCAATAGATAGAGAGAGATGCCTTGCTTGACCCGGAGCGGAGGCCACGTCACGAGGCGTCGCGCCGTGCTGCCGCGTGTGCCACAACGGTATGTTACGCACACTGAAGCGTGGGGCCACCGCCGGTCTTGACCCACACGCAGCGAGAAGGACGTGGTGCTTTTGTGGCTAGCGGACCGCTTTGCGCGGATCGGGATGCGAGGAATCTTTCCGGCGAGTGGCGGGGTGACGTCAGTCGCACCAACCATCGCCCGCCCCGGCGCTCCTCCGCCCCAGCGGGCGCAGCCGCTAATGACGCACCTCCGGCCAATCGCGCGGCGCCACGTGTACCCCGCGCCTCAATAATTTCCCTCACGCCCTGCAAAAGAAGAATTCTGGAAGCTACTACTACCGGGTGATGCGATGGGGCTCTTGGGAGGCACGGACAGTCGCGCACGCAGCGTGCCGTGCGCTGGCATGCCATCGCGCGCACGCTCGGGGAATCAGCCGAACCTGCTACGTACGAGCAGGGCAGGGCAGCGGCACAGAGCTCAGGTTCGGGTCAGGTCAGGTCAGGTCAGGCACCACGTTGTTCCTTGCCGTGACGACGACGACGAGAAAATATCAGGTAATGTGGAGCGCACGAGGTGTGGTAGGTAGTGGAGCGGAGCTCGTATAGTGACCGTACTGGTAGTGTGCCGTCGAATCTTTTTTTTTTTTGAACGTAATGCCGTCGAATCTTTGGGTACGAGATCTGGATGAATACTTTACGGTGGAACGGAGACCACACAGGCGTGGATCGCGGATTACGCAGCTTCCGCGTCCCTGCAGTGCAGTGCAGTACGCCGGGTACGGTACGACTTCGAAGGGAGCCATGCCCATGCCCCGTACCGTGGGTGCGCCATTGGCCCGTGCGTGGGAAGCAGCCAGCCAGAAGCGCACATGCACCGGCCTCGGGGTGCACACGGGATCGAATTAGAAGCATGGCATGCATGCATGCATGACCATGAAATGCAATTGAATTAATCAAGGAACATACAAAAATCTCCAACGTTGTTCCGCAAACAACCCACAAATATGCTTCATGTAGAATTTCGACAATCACGGGCCACCACCGGAAGGCAATGCATTTGGTTTTTTTTAAGTAAATACGACTTTATTGAATTTAAAAACATTGTACTGCAGAGATTACAAAATCAGGGAAAAAGAAAGAAGCAAACTAGATGACAATTATCATGTCTATGATTAGAGGCATAGCAAACAAACTGAGAAGAGAGGCCTTGATGTGCCAAATTGTGAGCGACACCATTAATGTCTCTTTTGATGTGGTAGACCGAAGCTTAGGAATCATTAGTAGCAGCAAAGTAAGCTGCCAAGGCAGGCCTAATCTTCCAGAGAGAGTTGGGGCCCCTTATGTTTCGAGAGGCAGCCACTTTGGTGAGGGTGAGACAAAGAGAGAAACGTTGGATTTGGAATGCTCAACTGTTGAGCAATCCTTGCAGCCATACAGAGAGCTTGAGCTTCAACCTCGAGAGGAGAGGAGACAAGAGTGGCATGGCCTTGCGCAAAGAGTTCGCTTTGCCTTTGATCCTGCAGAAAGGAGATGTACACTCCGATTCCAGTAGCGTTCATATCAGGAGGAGGCCATGAATGTTGGACCGCGAGTGAGCAGCATCAGAATACACCTTGGGGCCTGCAATGATCAGATCAGAAGAAATGGTGCCCCCATGGGGCGGCAAATTAGAAGAGGAATGCACCGAGGTGGGCTGAAGCTGAGCAACAGCATGGTCCTGGGTATCCTTCGTCAAAGCAAGGTTAGAAAAGTCAGAGATGGCATTGACAGCCGCCCGAATGTGATGCGGCTGCGACTTCATTTTTCTGAAGATGGCATCATTCCTGTCCTTCCAAATGCACCAAAGATAATTGAGGAGATAGGGATATTAGCTTGAGGGTGGTTGGATGTAAGCATTGCCAAAAACCTAGTGATGGCAGTATCAGAAGTAATGAAATGATTAATAATTAAGTTCCAAGGTTCTGCAAACCAAACAGCACGAGAGAAAGGATAGAGGATGAATAGGTGTAGTTCATCCTCTTCCTGACCACACCTGACACACATTTTAGAAATGTGAACAGAAAAGCGCCCAGCTCTGAGGCCAGTGGGCAGTGCTTTCCTGAGAAGTCTCCAAGTAAAGGCTTTGATTTTGGGAATACTCTTTTTTTCTTTCCAAATTGTTTTAAGCAACAGTTTAGTGTTTGCAGAAAGCACCGTAGGGGAGTTCCTAGGTTGTGAGTGAATGTCCTGCAAACAAAGCTTGTAAGTCGACTTGGAATTACAAACACCAGAGGGAGTAAGATCCCAACACAAAATATCAGAGCTATCATCTTGTATGGTGGGTGTATTCATAATTTGCTGAGCAAGAGGTTGTTGAAAATAGCGGTAACTAGATCAACATTCCAATTAGTTGTTCCTTCTATCCAAAGATCAGAAATAGTAGCTGGGTAGTTGTAGGGAGGATTTTGAATAATCAAGTTATCATGAACATTTTGCCAACCTGTACACCAAGGAGAGCTCCAGATGGAGTTGTTTCCTTGAGTGATTTGAATGGAGGAGTGAAGAGTAAGTTTGGGCATCAATTTAATAATGGAGGACCAAAAACCAAATTTAGGGACATTAGCAACAGCTTTCCATATGGAGGAATCATAGAAGTATTTGGATTTCAATACCTTATAAAGATGGGAGTTGGGGTTGCTTGCAATTCTCCATGCTGATGCTGATACGTCCAAAACGTATCTATAATTTCTGCTTGCTCCATGCCTCTTTTGTGTGATATTGCTATGATATTGATGAACTTCCATACACTTTTGATCGTATTTGGACTAACCTATTAACTCAGTGCACCCCAGTGCCAGTTCCTGTTTTCTGCTGTTTTTCTATTTCAGGTTTCCCCCATATTAAAAGTGCTCCAAAAATTCGGGAAAATCCAATAAAAATCAGCGATACGGAAGCTTTGAGAAACACCGAGGGGGGCAGAGGGGACCCACCAGGGCCCCAGGCGCCCTCCCGGCGCGCCCTAGGGTGGGGTCGCGCCAGGGGCCCGCCTGGACCCCTGGTGGCCCCCCTGGCTGCCCCCCTTCGCCCATATATTCCTCGTGACGGGAAACCTCCGTGATGGGAACCCTTTTCCACGATCTCTCCTCTGTTCCGCCGCCGCCGCGCTTCCAAGATCGGGAGGACCAGAAGACCTCTTCCCGGCACCCTGCCGGAGGGAGGAACCACCACCATGGATGCTTCCCGGATGAACCATGAGTAGTCCACCTTGGACCATGGGTCTATGATCAGTATATATGTGATGTTCTCCTCCCCTCTTTGTTCTTCATGGATTAGATCTCGTGAGTTGCCCTACATGATCGAGGCACATATGTAATATTTCTGTTGTTGCTATGCTGAGTTTGCTGGGATCCGATGGATTATGAGACTATGTTCATATTGTGTTTGAGTAATATATTTGATTCTCCTTTTTTATATTTATGTTCTAGATTAATTCTTGCATGTTCTCCGTTGTTGTTTATTGCTTTGGACAAGTAGTAGGTAGTGACTCCAAAAGGGAGCGTTATGCATGATTGTGGGTTCATGCCCCCCCGATGACTAGCTTGAGTGACAGAAACATGAGTCTAGGGGATATGTTGTTTCCACAAGTGGGAAAACAACGGTGCTTGTACTTGCGGGTGCAAGGATTGTTTTATTTTACGCAAAGTTCTTTAATGCAATTGTCCGTTGCTTTGAGTTTACACTTTGGGTGGGATTCGCAACTTAATACCAGCGAGATGTTTTGGATAGATATCTCAAGGTGGATGATTAGTAGGTAGATGCAGATGGATTTCGGTCTACTTGTCTTGGCGTACCGCCCATGCTTTTGAGCCTCTTCCTTTCTTTATAGCATAGTTAGCATTGGTTTGCGCACATAATCCTGTCAATTGCCTTTCTGTAATTTGTTCACCTCGCATGGATATTTTATTGTCTTTTGGGAGAGAGACATCACTAGTGAACATCATAGGACCCCGGTCCATATTTCCAATACTGTTTACACCCGCTATCAATTTACTGCTTTATTTACTTTTCTGTTGCTATCACTATCATTATTATCCCGTGCGTTTTATCCTTTGTAAACAACAAGGCCGTAGGAATTGACAACTCCTCTGTACTCGTTGGGAAGCAAAGTTATTTGCTGTGTGTGCAGGTCCAGGAGAAGCAAGTGATTATCTTCAAACGGTGCATCACTTGTCGAACCACCTACTTATCGTTGTTGGAGTCCTACTGGTTCGACACTCAACCTTAGCATCTTCGCTAAGGGAAATTACCGCTACGTACATCTCACCTTCCACTTTGGGTAACCAACGAGGGGCTGCTAGGACGGCTTCTCGCCCCCTTTGTTGGTTACCCCGAGTGGAGGGTTGAGATGTAGTGCAGCAGCAGTTTTCCCTCGGTGAAGATACCAAGGTTTGTCTCCAGCAGGACTCCAGAGATGATAAGTAGGTGTCAGCGGCGCAACTGACGCGGACCTGCACACAGACACAGATAACTTTGTTCCCAACGAATTTCAGAGAGGTTGTCAATCTCTCCGGTCTTGTTGTTTACAAAGGATAAAATGCAAGGGATAATAATAGCAACTTGAAAGTAAATGCAGAAAAGTAAATATAGCGTGGAAACAATGATAAGGGTATGGACCGGGATACGTGATGTTCGCTAGTGATGTCTCTCTCCCAAAAGACGATAAAATTGCTATGCGAGGTAAACAAATTACAGAAAGGCAATTGACAGGATTATGAACGCATCGCAATGCTAACTATGCTACAAAAGAAAGGAAGAGGTTCAAAAACACAGGCAGTACGCCAAGGTAAGTAGACGGAAATCCATCTGCATCTACTACTAATCATCCACCTTGAGATATCTATCCAGAACATCTCGCTGGTATTAAGTTGCGAGCCCCACCCAAAGTGTAAACCCAAGGCAACAGATAACTGCATTAAAAGAACTCTGCGTAAAATAAGCAATCCTTGTAACCGCGGTTACAAGCACCGTTGTTTTCCCCCTTGTGGCAACAGCACATCCCCTAGACTCATGTTTCTCACACTCAAGCGTGTCATCGGGGGGCATGAACCCACAATCTAGCACAACGCTCCCTCTTGGAGTCACTACCTACTACTTGGCCAAAGCAATAAACAGCAACGGAGAACATGCAAGAATTACTTAGGAACAAAAATATAAGAGATAAAAACCAAATATATTACTCTATCACAATCTGAACATAATCTCATAATCCATCAGATCCTATCAAACTCAACATAGCAATAGCAGAAATATTACAAAGGTGCGTCGATCATGTTGGGCAGCTCACGAGGTCTAAACAATGAAGATCAAAGATGGGAGGAGAACATCACATAGCTACTGATCACGGACCCATGGTCCAAGGAAAACTACTCATGGGACATCCGGGGAGCATCCATGGTGGAGAGGAGACTCCCGGAGGTCAATCCTCCCTCCGGCAGGGTGCTGGGAAGAGGTCTTCTGGTGCTCCCGATCTTCGGAAGCGCGGCGGCGGTGGAACAGAGGCGAGTTCGCGGAATAGGGTTCTCTTTTTGGGGTTTTCCCGTGACGGGGGATAAATAGGCGAAAGGGGCCAGCCAGAGGTGGGCCAGGGGCCCCAGGCGCCCCCTGGCTCCCCTCTGGCCCCTCCCGGTCTCTTCTCGAAGCTTCCGTCACGCTGATTTTTTATCTGAATTTTCCCGAATTTTTCTGGCACTTTTTATATGGGGGAAAATTGAAATAGAAAAACAGCAGAAAACAGGAAATGGCACTGGGTGCACTGAGTTAATAGGTTAGTCCAAACATGATCAAAAGTGTATGAAAGTGTATCTAGATCATAGCAATATCACACAAAACATGCATGGAGCAAGCAGAAATTATAGATACGTTTTGGACGTATCAACATCCCCAAGCTTAATTCCTGCTCGTCCTCGAGTAGGTAAATGATAACAACATAATTTATGTGGTGACATGCTAGCAACCATATAAGAACTTTGAAAAGTAAAGCAATCAAGGTTAGAGATTCAATTCAAGTCATAACAGGCAAGAGTCTATATTAGCATTGAAACAAGTAACAAAAGAACAATAGGTGCAAGAGCTCTCGCTGTCCGTGACTCGAATGTCTCCAAATGGTGTTTGCGTGCAAGAAAGGGGATAGGGAATACGAGAAAAAAGTATTTTTGTGTTGAGAACTCAATCTACTAAAGTTTCACACTTAGTCTTCTTTGGAATCTTATCTTGACTCGTCCCCAGACCACTAGCCAGGTACAAGTCAATTTGATCCACTCCTTTTCGATATTTCGAGCACTCATGCAATGGATGAGCGTAAGCACGAGAGTTGACACTTAGGATGGCAAAGAGAGAAATATGGTGGAGGAGGAAGGCAAAAAGGATGAGAAAGGCTCACATCAATGAGGACAATCATAGGCAGGAGATGCCAAATGATAGATATGATGTGAGGAGTAGGGATTGCCATGCAACGGATGCACATACGAGCTAAGAAGCTCTCCAATGGAACTAGTGGGGGTGCATCTAACTTGCTCGCTCATGAAGACCTAGAGCTCGTTTGAGGAGGCTCATCCTTGGAATATGCAAGCCAAGTTTTATAGTGTGAAGGTCCCCACATAGCTGTATGCATAATGATCATCTCTATGGTGTACAAGGATATAAAGGGAGTACTAGTGTGGATCTCTCAAAAGGATAGTAGTGTTGCCCCTTTCTCTCTTTTTTTTCTTTTTTTTTGTATTTTTTTGTGGCCTCAATGGCTCTTTCTATCGAACTCTCATTTGTCCTCTTTGGGATCTTTTAATGTGTCCACTTTGGGATCTTTTCCTCACTTAAGGGCAACACTCTATTTTACAAGAAGGTAAAGGAGATCTTTCACACTTTACAAGGTACTCAAAATCATAAAGAAGATGTAACTATCATGATGTATGCAAGGTATGTCGCTGCCAGTGTAGCAGGAACATGTATGACATGAAGATCAAGTCATGAAGAGGTGGAAGTTGCATGGCAATGTAACTCGGAAAGGCTATGGAAATGCCTTGATAGGTAGGTATGGTGGCTGTTTTGAGGAAAGATAAAGGGAGGCTTATGATGACAGAGCGTATCATGCCAAGGGTTTGGAAGTACTGGCGAAGGTGGACACCAACTCTCGGAGTGAGAAGAAGGCAATGCACGGCACGGGAAAGGCTAGCAAAATACGGGAAGGTGGAAGTGTCAACTCTCAATACTTACATTAGTCCGAAGAACTCATGCACTTATTATCGGTAACTCTCAATCTAATAAGGAGGTTCACAAAGATACAAGTACCCCGAGGAGGAGTGTATGGGGGTTTGGTTATCTTTGCGCATCCTCGACTCATGGTACGTGAGTGTACTCTAATATCCGATCCCTCCAAAGATTAGCGATCCATCTAGTAGCTAGAGTTCTCAACTAGTTTTGTAGGTTTTTAAAATAAACACGGATTGCCCAAAATACGACACCTATCACTGATAGGCAAGAGCTCTTGACACCAAAAGTTCAAACATTACTCACATCAATACCTCAAAACTATTGCAAGCTGCTACTAAAATTAAATATCAACCTCAATTACCTACTTTCAAGACAAGACACAACTCAGTGCAGCAACCAACTCTCTTAACAAGATAAACATGAAAACTAAAAAGAGTTCCAGCAACAAACTAAACAAAAGCCAAGGCTCTTGCTAAAGACAAACTAAGACTAAAACTAAACATGGCAGTAGCTATGAAAAGATAAAGAACGCATCACAGCAAGAAGATAGGCATGAAAAATCCTATGATGTGTTCTAGATTTTGAAAGTGGAGCGTGTTTCTCTCCCACACAAAGCAAGAAAGGACCTAACTTGTTATGAACAGCAAGCAAAGCTAAAGAAACTAAAAATAAATAAAACCTAAGAGCGAGACGCTCCAAGCACAGCACATAACGCATGAAGTGATAAAAATATAGTAAGACGAAGGACGAACTAATGATTGTTGATGGAGAAGGGGATGCACGGGGGCATCCCCAAGCTTAGACGCTTGAGTCTCCTTGAATATTTATTGGGGATGCATGGGGGCATCCCCAAGCTTGAGCGCTTGACACTCCTGGATCTTCTTTCATCATCTTCCATCGCACACTTGAAAACTCCCTTCATACACAACTCATCATAAGCTGATTAGAGAGGTTAGTACCCTTAATAAAATAATTTTTCTCCACTGGATATAAAGATAATCTTGAAGAGCTACTGTTTCTCAAG
Source organism: Bromus sterilis (assembly GCA_950022295.1). Taxonomy (NCBI): domain Eukaryota; kingdom Viridiplantae; phylum Streptophyta; class Magnoliopsida; order Poales; family Poaceae; genus Bromus; species Bromus sterilis. The sequence goes on from OX465595.1 coordinate 94,272,646, forward strand.
AGTGCCAAAAAGTTTTTGCAAAGAAAAAGCAAGCTTAAGGTTTGCAAAAGTAAGGAGAGACAAAACGTGGCAGAATCTGTGAAAAACAGAACAGCAGATAGTAAAGAATTTTTTAGGGGCACTTCTGCAACTCAAATAAAAAACTCAGAACATACGGAAGTTTCGTAATTGTATAGATCATACTGTGTAAAAATTTCAGCTCAAAAAGATGAACTGGGATTGTTCTGGAATTTTTCTGGTCACGAGGATAGAATCTGTTTTCTGGACAGCATGTCACAACTTTTACTTCCCTTGCCGTAAGAGGCTATAACTTGGCACAAAGCTGAAAAATAAAGATACAATGATGTTTCTACAGTAGTAACAATCATCAAGACTCAACAAAAGCAAAAAGAAAAACCTAAATTCGTTGCGGGCTGCCTCCCGAAAGCGTTTCTTTAAAGCCATTAGCTAGGTAGGCATAATGCAAAATAAGAATCAAGTTTTATCAAGAGAAAGAGAATAACTGGCCCGAGTAACGGACTCAAAAGGTAACTTGATTTTCTTTCTAGGGAAGTGTTCCATCCCCTTTTTGAATGGGAATTGGAATTTTATATTCCCCTCTTTCATGTCAATAACCGCACCAATAGTGCGAAGAAAAGGACGTCCCAAAATAATTGGACATAAAGGTTCACACTCTATATCCATAACAATAAAATCAACGGGAACATAATTGTCATTGACAATGATAAGAACATCGTCGATCTTCCCTAAAGGTTTCTTTACGGAAGAATCAACAAGACGAACACCAAAAGAACAAGGCTCAAAAGGTTTCAATTCAAACATATCAAATATTCTTTTGGGCATAACGGAGGTACTAGCTCCAACATCACATATAGCATAGCAAGAGAAGTTATTTAATTTAATTTTGATCATAGGGTCCCAACCATCATCTAGCTTCCTAGGTATGGATGCTTCTACTCTAAGCTTCTCCTCCCTAGCTTTGATAAGAGCATTTGTGATATGCTCCGTGAAGGCAAGATTAAGTGTGCTAGTGTGGGGGTCTCTAGACATTTTGTGTTGCAAACTGATAACTTATGAGAGGGTACAACTATCAAAATCAATATCACTACTATCAAAGGTGGTAGTAGTGTCATCTAGGCTCACTTGTTTGAAACCCTCTATGTCCATAGGAGTTTCTTTATCTATGGTTGAGGTATTAGCATCACCATTAATAGGTCCAACAGGACTAGGAGTGCATTGGGTGCTAATAGTTTGAGTGTCCTCAACAATTTGGATAGTGGAAACTGTGTTGTGCGCAGGAAGGCTCTTAATTCTATCATCTTCCTCTTTTTCTCTAGCCCATCTTTCTTTAAGTTTAGCCATCATCCTAATGTTTTCATTGATTTGTAACTGGATAGCATTAATAGGAGTGGCCTTATTCTCCTCAAGGGGGGAGGTTCTAATTTTTAGCATCTCAATATCAAGGGCTAAGCTTTCTACCTTCAAAGAGAGATTATCTATTTTAGATAATTTCTCTTCTACATTTTTGTTGAAGGCATTTTGGGTAGTCATAAAGTCTCTAAGCATGCTTTCTAATTCAGAAGAGGGGTTCTTGTTGCTAGGTTAGGTGTTGTTGTTCCCATAGTTGGATGGAAACGGTCTAGGATTGCTAGCAAAATTTCCCCTATAAGCATTGTTTTTGAAGTTGTTTCTAGCAATAAAGTTCACATCTACTTGTTCCTGAGCAACCAAAGAATTTAAAAGAACATCATGAGGATCAATAGAGGGTTGCTTGGTAAGTAGAGACATAATTAAGTCAACTTTTTCATTGAGGGAGGTAATTTCCTCGACAGAATTTACCTTCCTACCTGTTGGAGCGCGTTCGGTGTGCCATTGGGAATAATTGGTCATCATTTCATCGAGAAGCTTCGTGGCAGCACCAAGTGTAGTTGACATAAAGGTTCCTCCCGCGGCCGAATCTAACAGGTTCCGCGAGGTAAAGTTCAAGCCTGCATAAAAAGTCTGGATAACCATCCAGGTAGTCAAATCATGTTTAGGGCATTTCTTAACAAGAGATTTCATTCGTTCCCAAGCTTGGGCAACGTGTTCATTATCCAATTGCTTAAAATTCATAATATTTCTCCTCAATTGGATAATCTTAGCAGGAGGGTAGTACTTCCCTATAAAAGCATATTTGCACTTATCCCAAGAATCTATGCTATTTCTAGGCAAAGATTGAAACCAGATTTTAGCATCTCCCCTTAAAGAGAAGGGAAAGAGCTTGAGTTTAACAACATCACCTTCTACTTCTTTATACTTTTTCATATCACATAATTCAACAAAATTATTCAACTGTAAAGCAGCATCATCTCCAGCACCAGAGAATTGATCTCTCATAACAAGGTTTAGCAAAGCAGGTTTAATTTCATAAGAGGTAGCTGAAGTGGAAGGTGTGGCAATGGGAGTGCAGATAAAGTCTTGGTTGTTGTGACTAGTGAAGTCACACAACTTGGTGTTTTCAGTGGAACCCATAGTAGCAGCAAGTGTGGCAGATTTTTTTGTAGTTTTTGATAAAAGACACAAAGATAAAAACTGAAAGATAAACTAACAAGACTAAAAAAACAAAGGTAAAGGATAGTGTGCAACTCCCCTATCTTAGCACTTGGAGTCCCCGGCAATGGCGCCAGAAAACTTCTTGCTAGGACGGCTTCTCGCCCCCTTCGTTGGTTACCCCGAGTGGAGGGTTGACATGTAGTGCAGCAGCAGTTTTCTCTCGGTGAAGATACCAAGGTTTGTCTCCAACAGGACTCCAGAGATGATAAGTAGGTGTCAGCGGTGCAACTGACGCGGACCTGCACACAGACACAGATAACTTTGTTCCCAACGAAGTTCAGAGAGGTTGTCAATCTCTCCGGTCTTGTTGTTTACAAAGGATAAAATGCAAGGGATAATAATAGCAACTTGAAAGTAAATGCAGAAAAGTAAATATAGCGTGGAAACAATGATAAGGGTATGGACCGGGATACGTGATGTTCGCTAGTGATGTCTCTCTCCCAAAAGACGATAAAATTTCTATGCGAGGTAAACAAATTACAGAAAGGCAATTGACAGGATTATGAACGCATCGCAATGCTAACTATGCTACAAAAGAAAGGAAGAGGTTCAAAAGCACAGGCAGTACGCCAAGTTAAGTAGACCGAAATCCATCTGCATCTACTACTAATCATCCACCTTGAGATATCTATCTAGAACATCTCGCTGGTATTAAGTTGCGAGCCCCACCCAAAGTGTAAACCCAAAGCAACAGACAACTGCATTAAAAGAACTCTGCGTAAAGTAAACAATCCTTGTAACCGCGGTTACAAGCACCGTTGTTTTCCCCCTTTTGGCAACAGCACATCCCCTAGACTCATGTTTCTGTCACTCAAGCGTGTCATCAGGGGGCATGAACCCACAATCTAGCACAACACTCCCTCTTGGAGTCACTACCTACTACTTGGCCAAAGCAATAAACAGCAATGGAGAACATGCAAGAATTACTTAGGAACAAAAATATAAGAGATAAAAACCAAATATATTACTCTATCACAATCTGAACATAATCTCATAATCCATCAGATCCTATCAAACTCAACATAGCAATAGCAGAAATATTACAAAGGTGCCTCGATCATGTTGGGCAGCTCACGAGGTCTAAACAATGAAGATCAAAGAGGGGAGGAGAACATCACATAGCTACTGATCACGGACCCATGGTCCAAGGAAAACTACTCACGGGACATCCGGGGAGCATCCATGGTGGAGAGGAGACTCCCGGAGGTCAATCCTCCCTCCGGCAAGGTGCCTGGAAGAGGTCTTCTGGTGCTCCCGATTTTCGGAAGCGCGGCGGCGGCGGAACAGAGGTGAGTTCGCGGAATAGGGTTCTATTTTTGGGGTTTTCCCGTGACGGGGGATAAATAGGCGAAAGGGGACAGCCAGAGGTGGGCCAGGGGCCCCAGGCGCCCCCCATGGCGCGGCCAGGGGTGGGGCCGCGCCGGGTGGCCGCCTAGCCCCCCCTGGCTCCCCTCTGGCCCCTCCCGGGCTCTTCTCGAAGCTTCCGTCACGCTGATTTTTTATCTGAATTTTCCCAAAATTTTCTGGCACTTTTTATATGGGGGAAAACTGAAATCGAAAAACAGCAGAAAACAGGAACTGGCACTGGGGTGCACTAAGTTAATAGGTTAGTCCAAATATGATCAAAAGTGTATGAAAGTGTATCTAGATCATAGACATATCACACAAAACATGCATGGAGCAAGCAGAAATTATATATACGTTTTGGACGTATCAGGGGCAAGAAGTAAACTCTCGTGACATCAGATGCTAAAATCAACCCTTCATTGATGGCTTGCAGATTCCTGAGTCCTAAACCACCCTCTTCCTTAGGGAGGAAAATATCTTTCCAAGCTCTAAGACACAAGCTTTTTCCTGTCAAATTATCTCTAAGACGAGACCACCAAAAAGTTCCGATTATAGCAGTGAGCTGAGTGATTTGCTTTTTGGTAAATAAAATGTTAGAGATAAAGTAGACAGGGATGGATGAGAAAACCGACCGAATGATTTCAATGCGAGCAGCGTGAGAGAGCATATTAGCTTTAAAAGTGGGCAACTTATTCCTAAATTTATCAATCACAAAGTTGTAACCAGTGGATCTATTTTTTGCAGGAAGGATAAGAGGGTGTCCTAGATGAGAAAATTATGTATCCATGTCTGCAACCTAAAAAAGACTTTTAATTTGCATTTTGGCCGAGGGGGGCACTTTCTTGCTGAAGAGAATCGAGGATTTTTCCCAATTAGGAATCTGACCCGAACCTGCACAAAATTTTTGGAGTACATTGTACATAGCAGTAGCTTCCTGTAGGTTTGCTTCCCCACAAATAATTAAGTCATCAGCAAAAAGAAGAGAGTGGATAGCAGGGCAATTAGGACAAAGGGAGATTCCCTTCAGGTAGTTGCTCTGCAGTGCTTCATTAAGACCAAGAGAGAGTTCATTAATGGCAAGGACAAATAAGTACGGTGATAAAGGACAACCTTGTCGTATACCTCTCTGGCTTTTGAACTTTTGAGTCGGTTGACCATTAATGATGACAGAGAAAGTAGGGCTGGAAATACATGCATGGATAAGGTTGATGAAATGACCATGCAGCCCTGTACGTAGCAAAGCAACAACAATGAAATCCCATTCAATACGATCAAAAGCTTTAGCAAGGTCAATTTTAACCATAAAAGCTTCATGATTCCAAGAGGAAAGAGCAAAAGAATCAGTAATTTCCTGAGCAATGATGATATTGTCACTAATTCTTCTACCTTGAATGAAAGCTTGTTGGGCATGATCAACATAATTAGGGAGGTGAGGTTTTAGTCTATTAGCAATTGCTTTGGCAATAATCTTGTGTATCACATTGCAAATACTAATGGTTCTAAAATCAGTGGGCAGAAGAGGCACCAGTTTCTTTGGGATGAGACTATGTTGGTGTCAGCAATGTGTGGAGGGAGTATACCTGAAGTGAAGAAATTCTGGACCAAAGTGGTGACCTCCTCACCAATCCAACTCCAAGAAGCCAAGTAGAATTCTACATTGAAGCCATCAGGACCTGGTGAAGCATTTCGTTTCATATCCTTTAAAATCTGCAAAATCTCATCTTTAGAGGGAATGAAGTAAGTGGCATCATCATTTTCTTGAGGAATGTTGGAATTGGGAAAGGGTGTTGCATTATTATCATTAGAGGAGGAGAAGATGTTTCCGAAATAGTTAACAAAAATGTTAGCAATTATTTCAGGTTTTGGCAGGTCACATTGTTTTCGTCCTTAATAGAAAGAATGGTGTTTCTTTTTCTTCTCTTAAGAACAGCTCTGTAGAAGTATTGACTGTTCCTATCTCCTTTCTTAGCCCATTCTCTCTTCCCTCTCTGCTTATAGTATGATCCCAGCTTGGTTAGATTCAAGTCGTACTTGCGGTACAAGTTGGCTTCCAGATCACGATCTTGTTGGCTTGGAGCTTGCATTTGAATGTGATTGATTTGATTTTCAATCTCAGATTTTTCCTGTTGCAAAGGTTTTTTCTTCCTGCACCACTTTTTGAGAGAACGAGCCAGGGCATTAGTTTTAACAGAAAAAGAATTGTGGGAGCCGCAATTAGCCCAGGCATTCTTAGCAACATCAAGGAAATCATTTTCCAGCAGCCACCAGTTTTCAAATTTAAAATATTGTCTTGGCCTAACAAAAGTACCATCAGTAGAAAAAAGGATGGGAGCATGTGTTGGATATATGCCCTAGAGGCAATAATAAAGTGTGTTATTATTTATATATTCATGTTCATAATTAATGTTTATATTTCTGTGCTATAATTGCAATGATCCTGACTATGAGATTCAGAAGAAAACTCATATGCATGTGTGGAAATGTAAACAACAAGAGTTCCTGGTTTTGCCTCTAAGACCAGCCCATGTGCTTATTGATGATTATGTTTTCTTAATCATGGACATTGTTCTTGTAACAAGGATGTCAATAGCAATGAGAGCATATTGTTAGCAGAACAATGATGTTGAGCCGACCCCAGTGTTAAATGATATACTTAGAGAACTCATCGAAAACAACGTTATAAGTCATATCATAAAATGTTATTATATACATAGTTCCTTAGACCATGAGAATGTCAAGTTGCTTCACACAAGAAGATGTGCTTTGGTTCTTAGATGAATCTTCCCGTAAATGGGAAGTAGTAAAATAAGTTCTGGGTACATTGGACAGTGTGTCTAGTAACGGTGATAGTTCGATATTGGGATTTGCTCCTTCACGATGAAGAGATATAGACTCAGGGCCCACTCGGTATAACGGTATCCATTCTCGTCTGGCCAGACACTTTGTGATTCAATCACGGGGATACCGGTATACGTAACGAGGAATGAAGACAAACGAGCAATGAGGATAACTGATGGCTTGTGATCAAGAAGTTGTTTCACATGGGTGCCAAACTTCTCTCCTCTAACTTTGTCATATATCGTGAAGCAAAGGGAATAGTATACGATAAACATAAAGGTTCACTCGAAGTCTTTTCGTGTTTGTGTGGGAGTCAACATGCGTGTCCATGGCTCCGTTGTTGATTATTGACGAATGACTGTAAGTCTGGAAAGCGTTCCGAGTCATGTCCACATAATACCGAACCTATTGGGTCACACACTTAAAGTGCAGTAATCTGTTAGAATACTAGGATGATTGAAGTTTTAGTTGAAGCAAGTAAATAGCAAAGAATATGGCTAAGATACTTTGGAATTGTTTCAGATAACTTTAGTTCATATGAAATTGGTAATGGGAAAGTTTACAATCAACCGGAATAGTTTCGGTGATCGGTGGACAGCTTAAACAATATGTTGTGTTCACCGGACATATTAACCTTAGCCCGGATTGTTCCGAGACCTATTTAGATGGCTCCGGAACATTCGTTAGAGGTCCCGGAAGGTCCTGGAAGTGTTCCAGAAGTGTCCGGAATGTCCCTAAACGGTCCCGGTAGGTCCCGGAAGGTCCTGGAAGCTTCTAGAAGGTCACGGAAGGTTACGGAAGGTTCCGGGCAGTACCACCCACTAGCCCCACCCCCCTATCTTGGGGGGTAATCCACCTAGGCTGCCCTGGCCGGCCAGGAGGTGGGGGCGCAACAAAGGGGGGGGGAATCCTACTTGGAGTAGGATTCCCCAATCCTATTATGGAAGGAGTCCTAGTGGGAAAGTCCTAGGAGGTTTGGAGTCCAAGTTGGACTCCCCACCCCCTAGGCCGGCGCACCAAGCCCCTTGGGCACCTATATAAGGTGAGCCAAGGGGGGGGGGAGGAGACACACAAGCCCCTGCGCCCCCCCCCTTTCCCTAGTTGCTAGTTGCTCCACTTTTAGACCCCGGTTTAGATTCTAATCTAGATCGGAACTCGCTAGGGTTTTCTCTCTCTAGTTTTCTCGGAGGCGTTCTTCTCTGGACGGCGGAGCGCTGCCGGATTGCTGTGCCGGACGTGTGGATACCGGTGGAGAGATCATAGCTTTGATCTTACTTCTAGGATCATCATCTTCTTCCTCGGAGAACTGTTCGAGGGAATCGACGAGGAGATCCGTTCGTGGGAGAGATCCTGGGACGGATCGTGAGATCTTCTTCAACCCGCATCACTAACTCTTCTTCCGCTGCAATTGTTGGTGAGCATTATCCTAAACCTTGTATGCAATCTATCATGGTTGATCTTGGGTTCTTAACTCGTAGGCACGAAATTTTTGTTTTCTACTACGTTTCCCAACAGCATGATCACTGAGGATGATAGGCAAATTTAGCACTTTAGAGTTGGGGTGAGCAGCAAGCCATTCCACATTAACATGGCAGCGATCCAAGCGCTGATAAATAGGATTGGACGTATGATGGTTGTTGCGCCAAGTATAGGCCGGCCCACTATTGCCGAGATCAAACAGACCACAATTCTTCAACAAAGCACGGAACTTTGATCTTGGGTTCTTAACTCGTAGGCACGAAATTTTTGTTTTCTACTACGTTTCCCAACAGTGGTATCAGATCGATCCTTGATTAGATGCATGTTTAGGTACATCATATGTTGATATGAGGCATTGATTTTCTTGTTTGCTTCCCTATCATGTGATCTTTTCTTTGCTCGACGGCATGATGTGATTTTGCTACAAGGTTTGAGTTTTACCATGATCCCTCTATGCTGCTCTTAGTATGTTGGTTGCCTTGATCATGGACTACATCAAATTCCTTGGATCTCATCCTAGTATATCTATAGAAAATTTTACATGAACGGGCTTGTGGATTTTATGAACTCAAATCCACACGGGGGTCACGCGTTTAACGAAGTTTGGCTTGTGGCATTAGTTGCTACACGCACCCCGTATGTTAAACTAGCAACAAAAGAAGTATCGTGTTTTGTTTTGTCTAGGTTTTCTCGTTTGCCATGTAAACCTGCTTAACAACCACGATAAAATTTGCAACAACCCGTGTAGATAGCAATCTAACTCGTTTTTGCAGAGAATGCATGTGATGTGGTATAGTATTCAAGATTTGCGATGTGTTTGTATGAGATGCTATATGATGTAATATTTTTTGCGGCTTGCGAGCCGTGGTACGACATGATCAATAATGTGAAGGAGGACCCCAACACACATGCCAAAGCCGTGAGGAGGTCCCGACGCCAAGGACAAAAGGTGGTGGGTGGAGACTTCAACCACGGAGTCATGAAGGCAACGAAGACTTCACGACACAAAGGGCTATACCATGTCACATATTTTATGAATTGCCTGTGATGTTAATACCTTTGATGCACCCTTGTTTGATGCGCGGTAGTCGTGTTTTATTAGGGTGATCTCTCGCAAAATAATATCAAGTAGATAGTGTTCTCCCAACTGTAGCACCGTCTATACTATGTTTCACACCGGAGCAGGTCATGTCACATGGGTGCACACGGTGTGACGCATAAAAGGCGGGTGTGTTAAGAACACACTGCATTTACACTTGGTTGTCTTGACGATTTGGATAAAAGTTTGCTACCGGAACACGCCCATCGAAAGATGAACAAGAGTCACCCTTGTGTGATTGGCAAGTTGGCCTACCAATTCAGTCTAAGTCATCAGTGATGTCACATCAATGGCGGGCGACTAAACTTGGATCTTGAATCACTTAGAATCAACTACGAGAGATGTTGGTCTGAGTGGGAGCACTTATTAAATTAATAATATGATTAATTAGTGCAACTTAATTATGAACATTGTCTAAAGTGAAACTTGTGTTTATGTTGTAGATTGAAATGGCCCGTGCCAATCCCCAGTTTAACTTAGGTCCGTTGATTGAGAAAGAAAAATTGAAAGCTGATGGAAGCAACTATGCGGACTGGGTTCGTGCCCTGAGAATTGTACTCAGGAGTGCTAAGAAGGACTATGCCCTAACGACACCTCTCCCAGCAGCACCGGGGCCTAAAGCCACGGTTGCTGAGCAGAATGTGCATCAGACTAAGCTTGATGATAGTACCACAGTTAAGTGTCTTATGACTGCGTGTATGGAATCAGAGTTACAACGGAGGTTTGAAAACACCGATCCCCACTTAATTGTTAAGGAGTTAGACGCTCTGTATGCCAAACACGCTAGAACTGAAAGGTATGAGGTAACTCATGCCATGTGGAATTGCAAGATGAAGGAAGGAACACCTGTCAGTGAGCACGTGATAAAGATCATGCGCCTTGGGCAAAGGTTGACTGAGCTGGGATTTCCGGTCCCAGAATCACTGGGTACAGATATTGTCCTCATGTCACTCCCGCCAAGTTTCAAAGGCTTTGTTCAGAACTATCGCATGAACGGGATGGATAAGTCAGTTAATGAACTGCTTGCAATGCTGAAAAATGCGAAGACTACCATGCAGGCTGACCCTAACTATACGTTGGCGGTTAGCAAGACCACCAGTTTCAAGAAGAAGGGCAAGTCCAAGGGCAAGGGCGTGGGAAAGCCTGGCGCCAAGACCAAGAAACCCTCTGGCACTGGCCCTAACAAAGATACTGAGTGCTTCTACTGCAAAGCTAAAGGTCACTGGAAGAGGAACTGCAAGAAGTATCTGGCAGATAGAAAGAAGCCTGGTTTTACCAGCGAAGGTATAAAATTTATATATGTCATAGATGTTTTTCTTTCCGGCCCTCACTCTAAGTCGTGGGTATTTGATACTGGAGATGTTGTTCATATCTGTAATTCATTACAGGGACTAAGGAGAATAAGGAAGCTGGAAAGGAATGAAGCGACGATGCGTGTCGGAAATGGAGCTACGATCTCTGCTAAGGCCGTGGGCGTCCACACTCTACATCTACCTTCAGGATTTACCATAGAATTAGATAATTGTTATTTCGTTCCTGCTATTTGTAAGAAAATTATGCCCGGATCATGTTTAATCCGCGACGGTTATAATTTTAAGTCTGAGAACAATGGTTGCTCTATTTACTTGAAGAATATGTTCTATGGTTTTGCACCTATTAAGAATGGCTGTTTTATTTAGATCTTGAATGTAGAAACGACATCTTAAACATAAGCTCTAAACGACTTAAGAAGGATGAAAATACCACTTACATGTGGCACTGCCGTCTGGGTCACATCGGAAAGAAACGCATGCAGAAACTTCATAAAGATGGGATTTTGCAATCTTTTGATTTCGAATCATTTGATAAGTGTGAGGCTTGTCTGATGGGCAAACTGACCCGGACGCCGTTCACAGGTCATGTTGAACGGGCGACAGACTTATTGGAAATAATACATAGTGATGTGTGTGGACCGATGAGTGTACCAGCGCGCGGTGGATATCTTTACTTCATAAATTTTACTGACGATTTGAGTAGATATGGTTATATTTACTTAATGAAGAAAAAATCCGAAACTTTTGAAAAGTTCAAAGAATTTCAGAACGAAGTTGAGAATCATCGTGACAAGAAAATCAAATTTCTACGATCTGATCGTGGTGGTGAATATCTTAGTCGTGAGTTTAGAGAACACCTCATGGAGCTTGGAATCGTTTCACAGCTGACGCCACCTGGTACTCCACAGAGAAATGGAGTGTCTGAGAGGCGTAACCGAACTTTGTTAGACATGGTGAGGTCCATGATGTCATTAACTGATCTGCCACTTTCTTTTTGGGGTTATGCGTTAGAGACTGCCGCTTTTACTTTAAATAGGGCGCTGTCAAAGTCTGTGGAAACGACACCATACGAGTTGTGGAATGGGAACAAACCCAACATTTTGTTCCTGAAAATTTGGGGTTGTGATGTTTATGTAAAACGTTTACAACCGAACAAACTCGACCCTAAAGCAGACAAGTGCTACTTTGTAGGTTATGCCAAAGACACCGTAGGCTATTCCTTTTACCACCCCTCCGATGGCAAGGTTTTATTGCTAAAGGAGGAACTTTTCTTGAGAAAGAGTTTCTTAGCAAAGAGGTGAGTGGGAGGACAGTACAACTTGATGAGGTTAGTGAACCTTCGAAACCAAGGAATGAAACGATGGAAGTTGTTCCAACAGTCATTCCGATGAAGGAACCGGAAGCTCCTGCAAGTGATGCAGGAACTTCTGAGAAGCTAGTGACTGAACCAAGGAGATCAGGCAGAGTATGTCAGCTACCCGAGTGGTATGCTAACGAAGTATTCATATTGGAAGATGATGAGCCTGTGAACTACAAAGAAGTGATGATGAGCCCCAACTCCACTGAATGGCTACAAGCCATGAAATCCGAAATGGAATCCATGTACGAAAACCAAGTATGGGACTTGGTGATCCCTCCAGAGGGTGTGAAACCAATTGAATGTAAATGGATTTTCAAAAGAAAGACAGACGCGGATGGTAATGTTACTATTCATAAAGCTAGACTTGTTGCGAAAGGGTTCCGACAAGTGCAAGGAGTTGACTACGACGAGACTTTCTCGCCAGTATCAATGCTTAAGTCTGTGCGAATTTTACTAGCAATTGCTGCATATTTCGACTATGAGATATGGCAGATGGACGTCAAAACAACCTTCCTAAATGGGAACCTCAAGGAGAATGTATACATGATACAACCTGAGGGTTTTGTCGCACCAAAGGATGCTGGAAAGGTGTGCAAGCTTAAAATATCCATATATGGACTAAAGCAAGCATCACGGAGTTGGAGTCTTCGTTTTGATGAAGTGGTCAAAGGTTTTGGCTTCATCCAAAATGGCGAAGAAGCTTGTGTTTACAAGAAAGTAAGTGGGAGCGCAATATCTTTTCTAATACTGTATGTAGACGACATATTGTTGATTGGAAATGATAAAGAATTTCTTAACACTATAAAGGAGTCATTGAAAAGTAGTTTTTCGATGAAAGACTTAGGTGAAGCCGCTTACATATTGGGCATTAAGATCTATAAGATAGATCCCGGCGCCTGATAGGGCTGAGCCAGAGCACGTATATAGACAAGGTTATGAATAGGTTCAGAATGGAGAAATCTAAGAAGGGATTCCTCCCAATGTCACATGGTGTGGTACTGTGCAAGAGTCAGTGTCCCAAGAACACTGAGGGGTAGGTAGAGATGAGCACAGTTCCATATGCTTCGGCAATTGGATCTGTTATGTATGCCATGATATGTACAAGACCAGATGTTTCCTATGCTCTGAGTATATGTAGCAAATACCAGAGCAACCCAGGTAATGCACACTGGGTAGCAGTCAAAAATATTTTGAAGTATCTAAACAGAACTAAGAATATGTTCTTGGTATTCGGAGGTGATGAAGAACTTGTTGTAAAGGGTTACACTGATTCAAGCTTCATGACAGATCCGAATGACTTCAAATCTCAATCAGGATATGTTTTCACACTCAACAGGGGTGCCGTGAGCTGGAAAAGTTCTAAGCAGAATACGGTCGCGGATTCTACAACGGAGGCGGAGTACATCACAGCTTCCGAAGCTACGAAGGAGGGATATTGAATTAAGAAATTCATCACTGAGCTCGGTGTGTTTCCTAGTGCTGAAGACCCCATGGAGATCTACTGTGACAATAGTGGAGCCGTGGCGCAAGCTAGAGAACCAAGGTCCCACCAGAAATCCAAACACATTGAACACCGTTATCACAAAATCCGAGAGTTCGTTGACAAAGGATATGTGAAAGTATGCAAGATTCACACGGACCTGAACGTGTCAGATCCGATGACGAAGCCTCTTCCACGAGCAAATCATGAGCAACACCGAACAACCATTGGTGTGAGAGAACTTATGTAACTAGTATTATTGTATCTAGTGCAAGTGGGAGACTGTTGGATATATGCCCTAGAGGCAATAATAAAGTGTGTTATTATTTATATATTCATGTTCATAATTAATGTTTATATTTCTGTGCTATAATTGCAATGATCCTGACTATGAGATTCAGAAGAAAACTCATATGCATGTGTGGAAATGTAAACAACAAGAGTTCCTGGTTTTGCCTCTAAGACCAGCCCATGTGCTTATTGATGATTATGTTTTCTTAATCATGGACATTGTTCTTGTAACAAGGATGTCAATAGCAATGAGAGCATATTGTTAGCAGAACAATGATGTTGAACCGACCCCAGTTTTAAATGATATACTTAGAGAACTCATTGAAAACAACGTTATAAGTCATATCATAAAATGTTATTATATACATAGTTCCTTAGACCATGAGAATGTCAAGTTGCTTCACACAAGAAGATGTGCTTTGGTTCTTAGATGAATCTTCCCGTAAATGGGAAGTAGTAAAATAAGTTCTGGGTACATTGGACAGTGTGTCTAGTAACGGTGATAGTTCGAGATTGGGATTTGCTCCTTCACGATGAAGAGATATAGACTCAAGGCCCACTCGGTATAACGGTATCCATTCTCGTCTGGCCAGACACTTTGTGATTCAATCACGGGGATACCGGTATACGTAACGAGGAATGAAGACAAACGAGCAATGAGGATAACTGATGGCTTGTGATCAAGAAGTTGTTTCACATGGGTGCCAAACTTCTCTCCTCTAACTTTGTCATATATCGCGAAGCAAAGGGAATAGTATACGATAAACATAAAGGTTCACTCGAAGTCTTTTCGTGATTGTGTGGGAGTCAACATGCGTGTCCATGGCTCCGTTGTTGATTATTGACGAATGACTGTAAGTCTGGAAAGCGTTCCGAGTCATGTCCACATAATACCGAACCTATTGGGTCACACACTTAAAGTGCAGTAATCTGTTAGAATGCTAGGATGATTGAAGGTTTAGTGGAAGCAAGTAAATAGCAAATAATATGGCTAAGATACTTTGGAATTGTTTCAGATAACTTTAGTTCATATGAAATTGGTAATGGGAAAGTTTACGATCAACCGGAATAGTTTCGGTGATCGGTGGACAGCTTAAACAATATGTTGTGTTCACCGGACATATTAACCTTAGCCCGGATTGTTCCGAGACCTATTTAGATGGCTCCGGAACATTCGTTAGAGGTCCCGGAAGGTCCTGGAAGTGTTCCAGAAGTGTCCGGAATGTCCCGGAAGGTCCTGGAAGCTTCTAGAAGGTCACGGAAGGTTACGGAAGGTTCCGGGCAGTACCACCCACTAGCCCCACCCCCTAGCTTGGGGGGCAAGCCACCTAGGCTGCCCTGGCTGGCCAGGAGGTGGGGGCGCAACAAAGGGGGGGAATCCTACTTGGAGTAGGATTCCCCAATCCTATTATGGAAGGAGTCCTAGTGGGAAAGTCCTAGGAGGTTTGGAGTCCAAGTTAGACTCCCCACCCCCTAGGCCGGCGCACCAAGCCCCTTGGGCACCTATATAAGGTGAGCCAATGGGGTGGAGGAGACACACAAGCCCCTGCGCCCCCCCTTTCCCTAGTTGCTCCACTTTTAGACTCCGGTTTAGATTCTAATCTAGATCGGAACTCGCTAGGGTTTTCTCTCTCTAGTTTTCTCGGAGGCGTTCTTCTCTGGACGGCGGAGCGCTGCCGGATTGCTGTGCAGGACGTGTGGATACCGGTGGAGAGATCATAGCTTTGATCTTACTTCTAGGATCATCATCTTCTTCCTCGGAGAACTGTTCGAGGGAATCGACGAGGAGATCCGTTCGTGGGAGAGATCCTGGGACGGATCGTGAGATCTTCTTCAACCCGCATCACTAACTCTTCTTCCGCTGCAATTGTTGGTGAGCATTATCCTAAACCTTGTATGCAATCTATCATGGTTGATCTTGGGTTCTTAACTCGTAGGCACGAAATTTTTGTTTTCTACTACGTTTCCCAACAGCATGATCACTGAGGATGATAGGCAAATTTAGCACTTTAGAATTGGGGTGAGCAGCAAGCCATTCCACATTAAGATGGAAGCGATCCAAGCGCTGATAAATAGGATTGGACGTATGATGGTTGTTGCGCCAAGTATAGGCCGGCCCACTATTGCCGAGATCAAACAGACCACAATTCTTCAACAAAGCACGAAACTTAGACATACGGTTCATATTATGATTACAACCATTAAACTTGTCTACATAATAAAGGATGTCATTAAGATCACCCATGCACACTATAGGCTTGCCCGGATTTTGATGAACAAAAGAGGCATCCTTGGTCCATATATCACTAGTGTTGCGGTGATAGGAGTCCCCATATATACACACCAAACAGAACTCGGTCCCTAAAGCTACGTCGATGGCGATGGCGAGAATATAGTGGAAGCTAGCGTCATATATATTGAGTCTAAGCGAGTTCGTCCACATGAGCCAAAGGCCTCCCGAGGCACCTCTAGAAGGATCAACAAGAGCTTTAGTAACATCAAAACGATTGACAAGATCAGATTGCTGAATTTTAGAAGACTTGATTTCAGAAACAAAAGTTACCTGAGCATGTGTAGAGCGGATCAGGTTGGCCAGGAACATCATTCGCCTATTGTCGAGGCCCCGGCCCATGCCCCGGCAGTTCCAGGCGATGGATCTCATGGGCACGGAGGCGTGTTAGTGCCTGTGACGCCCCCAAAATCGAGTCGTGTACAGTAATCATACACGGAAGGTACACGATCGAGATCAGGGACTCACGGTGAGATATCATAACACAACTCTACCAATAAAATAATACAAGCTGTTAAATACAAGCCAGGGGCCACGAGGGCTCGAATACAACAGCTCTAAAGCACAAAGTTAGCGGAAGCAATAGTATCTGAGTACAGACACAAGGATACAAGGTTGCCTTAAGAAGGCTAGCACAAATAAAAACAGATCGAAAAGGCGAGGCCTCCTGCCTGGGAACCTCCAAACTACTCCTGGTCGAGGGGGGAACTCCACGATGAATCAAGCACCGGGGATCTTCTGCTCCTAGACTCCAAGGCTCCAACGTCGACTGCAGCGGCCGATCAGGCAAAACAAAAAGGGGGAAATAAAGCAAGGGTGAGTATCTACCATACCCGCGAGTCTTACGTCCGCTACTAAGCATTTATGCATTTGTATCAAATGAACAAGGATAAGAAGCTAGGCCTATCGAAGACTAGCATATTCCGACGAGTCTTGAAGCATGAGGAGAGAAAAGCCAACAGTTCAATGAAAGCATAAAGTAACAATGCAGCAGAAGTTGTTGTAGCATTGTATAATAGTAAGTTGTAATGATTAATAATAATGCCTCCGAGTTTCCTTCCTCGACTTCCCTGCGAGGAAGAAGACCTGGAACCATACAGTTTAATAGTAGTAGTTTGTAGTGGTAAGATCCAGCTTCAGCACAAAGCGTCCTGTTACCGTGGACACGGCTATTCGAATAGATTAAACTCCCTGCAGGGGTGCACTACTATTCAGCCTGCACGCTCGGATCTCCAGGGTGGCGGGAACCTTGTTAGGGAACGCTCCACCAAAGCTATCCGACACTCCGCATCCCATCCTAGGCTCAACAGAGAGGCCATGGGCCGGACTAAATCCTATGCGCCAAGAGGTCTAGGTCCCTCACCGTTGCATGCTCCTGCACGGTGCGAGGCTGGCCGGTGAAGCAAAAGCAAATCCAAATACACCGCTCGAGCGAAGAAGACACACCGCTTCCCGGCAATCAGACCGCGATACTGCTGACGTCTGAAGAGCTTTCGGACAAAATACGACGCAGGGGAGTGATACGTCTAAAACGTATCTATAATTTCTGCTTGCTCCATGCATCTTTTGTGTGATTGCTATGATATTGATGAATTTCCATACACTTTTGATCATATTTGGACTAACCTATTAACCTAGTGCACCCCAGTGCCAGTTCCTGTTTTCTGCTGTTTTTCTATTTCAGGTTTCCCCCATATTAAAAGTGCTCAAAAAATTCGGGAAAATCCAATAAAAATCAGCGATACGGAAGCTTCGAGAAAAACCGAGGGGGGGGGCAGAGGGGACCCACCAGGGCCCCAGGCGCCCTCCCGGCGCGCCCTAGGGTGGGCCCGTGCCAGGGGGCCGCCTGGATACCTGGTGCCCCCCCTGGCTGCCCCCTTCACCCATATATTCCTCGTGACGTGAAACCCCCAAGAGGGGAATCCTTTTTCGCGATGTCTCCTCTGTTCCGCCGCCGCCGCGCTTCCAAGATCGGGAGCACCAAAAGGCCTCTTCCCGGCACCCTGCCGGAGGGAGGAACCACCTCCGGGAGGTTCTCCACAACCATGGATGCTTCCCGGATGAGCCATGAGTAGTCCACCTTGGACCATGGGTCTATGATCAGTAGCTATGTGATGTTCTCCTCCCCTCTTTGTTCTTCATGGATTAGACCTCGTGAGCTTCCCTACATGATCGAGGCACATATGTAATATTTCTACTATTGCTATGCTGAGTTTGCTGGGATCCGATGGATTATGAGATTATGTTCAGATTGTGTTTGAGTAATATATTTGATTCTCCTCTTTTATATTTATGTTCTAGAGTAATTTTTGCATGTTCTCCGTTGCTGTTTATTGCTTTGGTCAAGTAGTAGGTAGTGACTCCAAGAGGGAGCGTTATGCATGATTGTGGGTTCATGCCCCCCGATGACTAGCTTGAGTGACAGAAACATGAGTCTAGGGGATGTGAGGTTGCCACAAGGGAGAAAACAACGGTGCTTGTACTTGCGGGTGCAAGGATTGTTTATTTTACGGAAAGTTCTTTAATGCAGTTGTCCGTTGCTTTGAGTTTACACTTTGGGTGGGATTCGCAACTTAATACCAGCGAGATGTTTTGGATAGATATCTCAAGGTGGATGATTAGTAGGTAGATGCAGATGGATTTCGGTCTACTTGTCTTGGCGTACCGCCCATGCTTTTGAGCCTCTTCCTTTTTAGCATAATTAGCATTGGTTTGCGCACATAATCCTATCAATTGCCCAGCTGTAATTTGTTTACCTCGCATGGCTATTTTATCGTCTTTTGGGAGAGAGACATCACTAGTGAGCATAATAGGACCCCGGTCCATATTTCCAATATTGTTTACACCCACTATCAATTTACTGCTTTATTTACTTTTCCGTTGCTATCACTGTCATTATTATCCCGTGCGTTTTATCCTTTGTAAACAACAAGGCCGGAGGAATTGACAACTCCTCTGTACTTGTTGGGAAGCAAAGTTATTTGTTGTGTGTGCAGGTCCAGGAGAAGCAAGTGATTATCTTCAAACGACGCATCACTTGCCGAACCACCTTCTTGTATCTGTTGGAGTCCTATTGGTTCGACACTTAAACCTTAGCATCTTCGCTAAGGGAAATTTTCCGCTACGCTACATCTCACCTTCCACTTTGGGTAAACCAACGAGGGGCGAGAAGTAAACTCTCGTAACATCAAAGCAATTTCTGGCGCCGTTGCCGGGGACTCTACTCTTCAAGATAGGGGAGTTGCACACTATCTTTTATCTTTGCTTTTTAGTCTTGTTAGTTTACCTACCAGTTTTTGCTTTAGTTTTCTTTATAAAAAATAAAAAATAGTTACCTTGCTAGTAGTTGTCATTATGTCTCGCCCTTTTGCCTTTTTTGAAGCAGAAGTGCTCACCTTTAAACAAAGAGGTGGTGAAAGTCTGAAAGATGCCTAGTATAGAATTAATGATTCTAAAAAAAGAGCCACCAAGCAGCAATCCACTACTATCCTGTTTAGAAACTTTTATGTTGGAATTACTTCTTGGAATAGGTTTATTCTAGAGACTGCTATCAATGGGAATTTCCTAGAAGTCCCAGTTTGGGAAGCTCTTAGTGTTATGGAAAATCTTGTTGGAAATCTCCCCGTTGCTAGCATTCAAGAGGACATTACCCTAGCTCACATTATGAAAAAACATGAAAAGATAGAACTAGAGATGCCAAGCATCAACAAGATAAGTGAGTTGGATCGTAAGGTTCAAGGGAATTTGAATAGACTTGATAGCTCCAAGCATAAAATTTTCAAAACCTTGGAGACCATCAAATCCCATGACTTGGATCCCTCTAGGATTGATAAGATTGAGGAAATTATCGACACTCTAGGAACTACTTTCTCCTCAAGAAAAACCAAAAAGGTAGAAACTCCGGCAAAGAAGGAACCTAGGTTAGTTTACGTTCCAAAGGCTCCTCGTTTCAAAAATAATCTATCTATTGTCAAAGGGGTTGAAACTGTGAAGACTTTGGAAGAGATACCTCTCTTTAATAGAATAAATGAGACTCCAATTGATCTTCCGCCTTTTTCTTTTATTCCTAGAACTATCTTTATTAGGCCTTTATTTGAGAGACCTCTTAAGAGTGGTTGTACTACTGAAGAGCCTTTTGATGATCTTGATGATGGTTCAATGGATACAACTTGATCTATTTGCATTAAGCCTAGGTAATGGCTTTAAAGAAGCGCTTTCGGGAGGCAGCCTGCAACGAATTTAGGATTTCCTTTTTGTTTTTCTTCTGTTTTTAGTGGTCTTTATGATTGTTACTACTGTAGCAACATCATTGTATCTTTACTTTTCAAGCTTTGTGCCATTTATAGCCTCATATGACAAGGGAAGTGAAAGTTGTGACATGCTGTCCAGAAAACAGATTCTGTCCTTGTGACTAGAAAAATCAGAGAAAAATCCCAGTTCATCTTTTTGAGCTGAAAGTTTTACACAGTGTGCTCTATACAATTATGGAACTTTCGTATGTTCTGATTTTTTTATTTGAGATGCAGAAGTATCCCTAAAAAATTGTTTACTACCTGCTGGTCTATTTTTCACAGATTCTGTCCTGTTTTGCCTTTTCTTCGTTTTGCAAACCTTAAGCTTGCTTTTTATTTGCAAAAACTTTTTGGAAATCTTGAGAAACAGTAGATCTTCAAGAATATCTTTGTTTCCAGTAGAGAAAAAATTATTTATTATGGGTACTAACCTCGCTAATCAGATTATGATGAGTTATGTATGAAGGGAGTTTTCAAGTGTGCGAGGGAAGATGATGAAAGAAGATTCAGGAGTGTCAAGCGCTCAAGCTTGGGGATGCCCCATGCATCCCCATGAAATATTCAAGGATACTCAAGCGTCTAAGCTTGGGGATGCCCCCGTGCATCCCCTTCTCCATCAACAATTATCAGTTCGTCTCTCGTTTCACTATATTTTTATCACTTCATACGTTATGTGCTATGCTTGGAGCGTCTCGCTCTTAGATTTTAGTTTTAGTTTTCTTTAGCTTTGCTTGCTGTTCATAACAAGTTAGAACCCAGCTTTCTTTGTGTGGGAGAAACACGCTCCACTTTCAAAATCAAGAATAGAACATAGGATTTTTCATGCTTATCTTTGTTGTGTGTGTTCTTTATCTTTTTCATAGCTACTGTCATGTTTAGCTCTTAGTTTTCATGCTTATCTTTTTAAAGAGCTTTTGTTTAGTAGTTTGCTGGAACTCTCTTGAGTTTTCATTTTATCTTGTTTAGAGAGTTTGCCTGTTGCACTGAGTTTTGTGTCTTGACTTGAAGTAGGTAATTGAGGTTGCTATTCTTTTGTAGTAGTAACTTGTAATAGTTTTGAGGTATTGTTTTGAGTGATGTTTGGACTTTTGGTGTCAAGAGATTTAGCCTATTAGTGATAGATGTCGTATTTTGGGCAATCTGTGTTTATTTTCAAAACTTACAAAAAATTTAGTTGAGAACTTTAGCTACTAGATGGATCACTACTCTTCTGAGGGGTCGAATATTAGAGTACACTCACGTACCATGAGTCGAGGATGCGCAAGGATAACCAAACCCCCATACACTCCTCCTCGGGGTACTTGTCTCTTTGTGAAACCTCCTTATTAGATTGAGAGTTACCGATAATAAGTGCATGAGTTCTTCGGACTAATGTGAGTATTCGAAAGTTGACACTTCCACCTACCCATATTTTTCTATCCTCTCATGTGCCGTGCATTGCTTTCTTCTCACTCCGAGAGTTGGCGTCCACCTTTGCTGATACATCCAAACCCTTAGCACGATACACTCTTTCATCATAAGCCTCATTATATCCTTCCTCAAAACAGCCACCATAACTACCTACCAAGGCATTTTCGTAGCCTTTCCGAGATATATTGCCATGCAACATCCACCTTCTCATGACTTGATCTTCATGTCATACATGCTACTTGCTTGATCGATGAGCCGCATGCTAGTTGGGCCTTTCCCTAATCATTGCTACCTGACGCGCTAGTATCATTCATATCCTGCTACACTGGTAGAGGCATACATTTGCATACATCATGATAGTTACATCTTCTTTATGATTTGAGTACTTTTGTAAAGTGTGAAAGATCTTCTATACTTTTTGTAATATATAGAGTGTTTCCCCTAAAGTGATTAAAAGATCCCAAAGAGGACAAATTAAAATATCCCAAAGAGGACAAATGAGAGAAATAGAAAGAGCCATTGAGGCCACCAAAAAATACAAAAAAGAGAAAAAAGAGAAAAATAAAATAAAAAGAGAGAAGGGGGCACACTACTATTCCTTTTGAGAGATCCACGCTCGTACTACCTCTTATATCTTGTACTCCATAGAGATTATCATTTATGCATATAGCTATGTGGGGACCTTCACACTATAGAACTTGGCTTGTATATTCCAATGATGAGCCTCCTCAAATAAGATCTAGGTCTTCTTGAGCAAGCAAGTTGGATGCACCCCCACTAGTTCCACTGGAGAGCTTACCTTAGCTCATATGTGCATCCGTTGCATGGAAATCCCTACTCCTCACATCATATCTATCATTAGGCTTTCTCTCGCCTATGATTGTCCTCATTGATGTGAGCCTTTCACACCTTTTTGTCTTCCTCCTCCACCATATTCTCTCTTTTCCATCCTAAGTGTCAACTTTCTTGCTTACGCTCATCCATAGCATGAGTGCTCAAAATGTCGAAAAGGAGTGGATCATTTTGACTTGTACCTGGCTAGTGGTCTGGGGATGAGTCAACATAAGATTCCAAAGAAGACCAAGTGTGAAACTTTAGTAGATTGAGTTCTCAACACAAAAATACTTTTTTCTCGTATATCCCTATACCCTTTATTGCACACAAACACCAATTGGGGACATTCGAGTCACGGACAGTGAGAGATCTTGCACCTTTATGTTCTTATGTTGCTTGTTTCAATGCTAAATATAGACTCTTGCCTGTTATGACTTGAATTGAATTACATGCCTTGATTGCATTACTTAAAAGTTCTTATATGGTTGTTAGCATGTCACCACAGAAATTATGCTTTTATCATTTACCAACTCGAGGACGAACAAGAATTAAGCTTGGGGATGTTGATACGTCTAAAACGTATCTATAATTTCTGCTTGCTCCATGCCTCTTTTGTGTGATATTGCTATGATATTGATGAACTTCCATACACTTTTGATCATATTTGGACTAACCTATTAACTCAGTGCAGCCCAGTGCCAGTTCCTGTTTTCTGCTGTTTTTCTATTTCAGGTTTCTCCCATATTAAAAGTGCTCCAAAAATTCGGGAAAAATCCAATAAAAAATCAGCGATACGGAAGCTTCGAGAAACACCGAGGGGGGGGGGGCAGAGGGGACCCACCAGGGCCCCAGGCACCCTCCCTGCGCGCCCTAGGGTGGGGCCGCGCCAGGGGTTCGCCTGGACCCCTGGTGGCCCCCCTGGCTGCACCCCTTCGCCCATATATTCCTCGTGACGTGAAACCCCCGGGAGGGGAACCCTTTTTTGCGATCTCTCCTCTGTTCCACCGCCGCCTCGCTTACAAGATCAGGAGCACCAGAAGACCTCTTCCCAGCACCCTGCCGGAGGGAGGAACCACCTCCGGGAGCTTCTCCACCACCATGGATGCTTCCCGGATGAACCGTGAGTAGTCCACCTTGGACCATGGGTCTATGATCAGTAGCTATGTGATGTTCTCCTCCCCTCTTTGTTCTTCATGGATTAGACCTCGTGAGCTTCCCTACATGATCGAGGCACATATGTAATATTTCTGCTGTTGCTATGCTGAGTTTGCTGGGATCCGATGGATTATTAGATTATGTTCAGATTGTGTTTGAGTAATATATTTGATTCTCCTCTTTTATATTTATGTTCTAGAGTAATTCTTGCATGTTCTCCGTTGCTATTTATTGCTTTGGACAAGTATTAGGTAGTGACTCCAAGAGGGAGCGTTATGCATGATTGTGGGTTCATGCCCCCCAATGACTAGCTTGAGTGACAAAAACATGAGTCTAGGGGATGTGTTGTTGCCACAAGGGAGAAAACAACGGTGCTTGTACTTGCGGGTGCAAGGATTGTGTACTTTACACAAAGTTCTTTAATGCAGTTGTCCGTTGCTTTGAGTTTACACTTTGGGTGGGATTCGCAACTTAATACCAGCGAGATGTTCTGGATAGATATCTCAAGGTGGATGATTAGTAGGTAGATGCGGATGGATTTCGGTCTACTTGTCTTGGTGTACCGCCCATGCTTTTGAGCCTCTTCCTTTCTAGCATAATTAGCATTGGTTTGCGCACATAATCCTGTCAATTGCCCGGCTGTAATTTGTTTACCTCGCATGGATATTTTATCGTCTTTTGGGAGAGAGACATCACTAGTGAACATCATAGGACCCCGGTGTTGGGGATCGGCGCAGAAAACAAAAAATTTCCTACCTACGAGTCCCGAACCCAAGATCTATGCTATGCTGATGTATGTAACGGAAGGAATCGGTGTTCATACCTATGAAGACGGAAAGAGGGAAACGTTCGTCGAACGTGGTTGGCGTAGACTCTGATCCTACGACCTCCATGTCGTGTTGAAGAACCTCCGACGATGAAGTAGCACCACACGTGTAGTGCCTCACAGGATTACACACGTACGGTGCAACCGACGTCCCTCCGGGCTCCGAACCAGAAGAGCAGCGGAAAGAAGATTGATCCGGATCCCGATTCCGGCAGCGCGACGGCATACGGATGATGGTGAAACCCCCAACCAGGTGCAAACTCCAAACCAGGGGAGTCCGCTCTAGGTCGGAGAAAGAGAGAGAGAAACTCAATGTTGTGTTGAAAAAGGCACCCCACCCCTCCTTATATAGGCCAAGGAGGGGCTCCACCCCTCCCCTTCCCCCATGTGGGACTAAACCCCCAAGGGGGGGAGTGGTGCGGCTAGGAGGGGGGATGGGCCCCTCCCTTGGCGCCAAGCCCAAAGGGGGAGGGCCCCCTTCCCCTCATGGGCCTTTTAAGGCCCAAATACCTTTTCACCTTTTTAATTAATTATTTAAATCATTTTAAATATTTAATTCTGTCAATTAAATAATAAAACACATTTAAACATTAATATATATATTATTTTGAACCTTTCAAAATATTCGGAACAGCTTCCGGCACCTCCCGGTACATTTCCGGTGTTTTCTCTCTTTTCACCGATGATCACGAATCAATCCTTAATGCATCGATTGCCCTTAAGTGTGACACCCTACGGTCCGGGAAATAGTAGACATGATCGAGACACTCTCTGACCAATGACCATCATGTGGGATCTGGTTACAATCCTTGATGTGCCCCTATGCTTCCATCGAATAAACTTCATCGCTGTTGAACCGTTAACAATATGACTTGATCCCTTTGTGCTTCGGTACTATGTTTGTCCGAGGTATGATCGTCGGTATCCAATACCTAGTTCTTCCTCGTCTCCGACATAACATGTTTACTCGTCTGTGAATATTACATCTCTTGTGACCTAGTCACTTGCTTGCAAGCTATTGATGCAACACCACCGAGTGGGCCCAGAGTACCCATCCGTCACTCGGATTGACAAATCCTCAACATATCTACTTCGGAATACCCAAGATACACCTTTTCAGTTACCATGTTTCAGTGTAACGGTTAATGCACTCAAAGCATCCTAATAGATAGCAATTATGTATGATCATCACGGTCTAAGGATTCAGTCACTATGTTATTAAGTCATCGCAATGCTGAACTTATGTGACTTGATCACACTACAATGCTTAAGGTGTGTGTGTGTCCATCACATCATTCTCCTAATGATATGACCTCATTGTCAATAGACTATTATGTTCTCATGATCAGGAAACCTTGATCATCAATTGCCCAATGAGCTAGTATGCCTGAGTTTAACTAGGGACCAGGTTGTTATATATCACACGTGTATTAATGTTTCCGCTTAATACAGTTCTAGCACAATATATAACGTATTATGAACAAACAGATATGTGACAAATATCTTTATTAATTTGCCTCTAGGCACATATCCAACAGTCTCCCACTTGCACTAGAGTACAAATTACACTAGTTTACATCAGGTATGTATCTAACACCAATAGTCTCTCGGTGTTGTTCAAACTTGGCTTGTGGAAGAGGTTTAGTCATTGGGTCTGACGGATTCAGATCCGTATGTATTTTGCAAATCCTAGTATGACCATCCTTGACGTAGTCCCGCGTCACATGGAAACGCTGGAGAATATGCTTGGCTGTAGAGTGAGTCCTCGGCTCCCTTGCGTTAGCAATGGCACCCGTATTGTCGCAATAAATGCTAACAGGGTCAGTGCAACTAGGGAATACGCCAAGCTCGATGACGAACTTCTTCAGCCAATGCGCTTCGTTTGACGCTTCGCAAGCGGCAATATACTCCGACTCCATCGTAGATTAGGCGACGACTGACTTCTTGCCGCTCCTCCAGCTAATCGCACCACCATTCAACATAAACACATATCCCATCTTGGATTTTGAGTCATCGGGATCAGTACCAAGACTGGCATCGACGTAACCTGTTACGGCGAGCTCTTCTTCACATCCTCCATAGACAAGAACCAGATCCTTAGTTCTTCGTAAGTACTTAAGGACGTTCTTCACTGCAATCCAATGATCCATTCCAGGATTACTTTGGAAACGATTAGTCAGACTAACCGCCAGGGCCACATCTGGTCGAGTACACAACATAACATACATGATAGAACCTATGGCTGAGGCATAGGGCTTTGAGGACATTTCCTACCTTTCTTTTGTTGTTGTTGGGCATTGAGTCACACTCAATTTACTTCCTTTCATTACGGGCAAGAGGCCTCTATTGGCGTTTATCCATATTGAACCTCTTCAATATCTTCTCAAGGTAAGTTCCCTGACCCAGTGCTAATAGGCGTCTTGATCTATCTCTATAGATTTTAATGCCTAATATGTATGCAGCTTCACCTAGGTCCTTCATGGAAAATTGTCCATTCAAATATTCTTGTATCCCCTCTAGAAATTTCACATCATTCCCTATCAATAATATGTCATCCACATATAGTACTAGGAATGCCACAGAGCTCCCACTCGCTTTCTTATAAACACGGAATTCTTCTTCATTTTGTACAAATCCAAAAGCTTTGATCACCTCATCAAAACGAAGATTCCAGCTCCGAGATGCTTGCTTCAACCCATAAATGGACCGTTGAAGTTTGCATACCTTACCAGCGTCCTTAGGATCAATAAAACCTTCCGGTTGTACCATATACAACTCTTCCTCAATGTTGCCATTTAGGAACCTTCCGGAGTCCTATTGTTCGACACTTAAACCTTAGCATCTTCGCTAAGGGAAATTTTCCGCTATGCTACACCTCACATTCCACTTTGGGTGAACCTACAAGGGGCGAGAAGTAAACTCTCGTAACATCAGGGAGCCCATAACTCCTTATCGCATGTGAAGGTAGTGCTTACAGACCAACGGGCCTCTCAAGTCATCCACTGAACCATTTAGCATTTTATTATTATCTGTCGGGACAACCGTTATCGTTGCCCCTATCCGGGTGAGTCGCGGACAACGACAGCAGCCAGGTCCACCAGTAACATCGGTGCCTGCCCTGACGTCCCACCAACTCGTGCGGTTACCAACAAGGTGAACCGTCTCCTTACCTTGTCTCGCGTTTGCTCTTTGAAGAGCTCTACTTTTGTACAACAGGATACCTCTCGGCCATGAACAGTACCAGGCCCGCCGCACACCGGTGGAATACACCTGACCTGTCGTTCCGCTAAGATACCCTGCACGGGCTGTGTTGGCTCACCCGACTCCTTACCTATAAGGACACCTGTTGATTCGAGTGCCTACCATCAAGTGAAACCAGGAGGAATCACCCTCGATGGTACACTTGAAGAGCTTCGACCGAGACATCAGCGGAGTGAACTAAAGAGGAATATTCTCGTATCACCCCGGTGGTGCCGAGACACCAGCGGAATGAACTAAAGAGGAATACCCTCGTATCATCCCAGTGATGCTACGCTACTGAGCCGACGAGAGTGAAATACGATTCCGTCCACTCGTAAGTCAAACTCGAAGCGACTCGGCAGAGTCTCACCGTTGTAGGTTCCCTAGGGCGTCTGCATTGATCCGTACCTGTTGCAGTTATAATAATTTGTAGTCCGCGTTCACTCCCCAGTCTGATCACGGCCCGCTATTCTAAACCTAGCTAACAAAGCGCAGGGCTCACTGCTGAATATAATATATATTTATAGGCAGCATATGACAAAGGAGGTACATCAAGGGGCGACAAAAACAGGTATGCAATTGAATAGGATTGTAATGTAGCAGCAGCAGTAACAATGCCTAGTGCAAGAAATGTACGGAAAGATAGGCGATATCTGGGGAAGGAAAATGGCTCTGCTTGCCTGGTAGCTCGACGGTAGAGGTAGGGTCGTCAACGAAGTAGTCGATCTCAGGGGCATCGGCAGCGGTCGTCGGGTCTACCGGACAAGAAGAGGGGGGGGGGAGAAACAATAAATACATGACAATAATAGCAATACAAATTCAAGACATGGAAAAAGCAGTGTTGGCGGTGTTCTAACGCAGAACTAAGTATTTTAGTCGGAGCAGAAATTTATCCCGGGGTTGACTCATCGGTGCCGGTTGATTACCGGACCAATGATCCGGAGGGGGAAGGTTCCATGTTTTCAGTGTTAGAGACATCTGACAGACATGTGGATAGTGTATCTGTGCTTGTTGCTTCATTCGGACCAACTTTCATATACAAAACATTTTCATCCGGACAGTTTTACCAGCTCCGGGCAATTACCGGACAGTGCAACCGGAGGGGATATGTCTCGTGTGCGGTATGTTAGAGGGGTGTGGTGGGTATACGGGTTGTCAGAACCCCAACTAGGGTAAGTGCTAGGGTTGCTTGTGTCCTCTGCATCATGAAAAATTTCAAAAGAAAATCAAAAATGGGGAAAAGAAAAGCCCTGGGAATTTAATTCAAATGGCCAGATAAAAACATTTTTCCAAAAATCATTTGAATAGTTGGAAAATTCCTATAAATGATGGTGATCATTTCAAAAGTGGTTTGGGTTCATTCCCATACTCAAGGAATTTTCTAAAATTCAAACGGTTCTCTGGAAATTAAATTTAACCCTAATTTAAATTGAAATTCAAATTAGTTGAATTTCAAAAATGCCCAAAACCTAGGGGTGGCTTTCTTCTGGTCACCTAGGGTTTATAAAATTATTTGGGCATTTTACTAAAATGCCTAGCTGTTTAATACAAAGGCAAAACAAAAGGACAAAAAAAATAAAAAGGAAAAAGGAAAGGGGCCACCTTAACTTACGCCTAGGCGCAGGCCCACTCACCTGTAGCCGGCCCAACCCACCCTCTTCTTGTGTCTTCTTCCCCGCGGACCGAAGCAGCACGCTGGAGGGAGAGCACGCCGGCGCTGCCACCGCGACGCCTCGCGACTTCCAGGCCACCTAGGCCTCATCCTCTCGCCAAGGAGACGTGCAGAGCCCCCTGTGTCTTTTCCCCCTCTCCGTGGCGTCTTCCCCTTCCTCTGCCTCGTCGTCCCTGTCACCGGCCGAAGCTCACGCCGGAGCGTGCAACCGTGCCCGCGTGGCCAGCGACACTCTCAAGCTTAGCCAAGGTGTCCCTCCTCTCTGCCTTCGACGACTACGCCACCTAGTGCGAGGAAACGAGCCAGGAGCCAGCGGAGCCTGCAAATCGCGCCGACTCCGTCGTCTACGGCCGCCGCGCGCCTTCATCAATTACATCGCCGACGTTGCTTCTCTGACCCCCTCGACCACGCGCGTGCGCTCAGGGTGAGACAAGCCTCCTTTCCCCTCTCCCAACGCTCGAAACCATGGCCCGAGGCGCCGTGGCCGTTGATCCGAGCTCCAGCCGCCGCGCCGCTCGTCGCCGTCGTCTTTTGAGGCCTCTCTGGCGAGGGCTGAGTAGCGCTGGTGGTGCGGCTCTTTGAGGGCTTGCCCCCCACGCACTTGGCGCACCAAATGGTCGCCGGGAGGCTCATTTCGGCGAGACTCCGGCGGGATATAGAGGACGCCGACGAGCTCCTCCATTAGAGGGCCTAACCACCCTGCTAATCCCCCCCCACAGCCTATGACAGTGGGCCCCATCCCACTAATCTAATCCATGTTTATTTAACAGAAACTTAATTTAACAGTGGGCCACTGACAGGGTGGACCCACCTGCCAGTCCCCTGCTGATGTCATGCTTGCATCATGCTGATGCAATAAATGGATTAAAAGAATTAAAAGAAATTACAGAAAAGACAGAAAATCAATTAAACTTTAAAAATTCATAGAAAATTCATTTTAACTCCAAATTGGACAAATAATATGTCTAAAATTATCAGAAAAATGCAAGGATTGTGAATATGCAACTTGTTTCTATGTTTGACCATTTTAAAATGGGTGAACAGTAGCAAACATGCATATGGCATTCTTTTGAATTCAAATTTGGAGTGATTTTGCAACTGACTTTGCAATTGGCATCTTTTAAATGGAATTGTACCAACATTGTGACCATGAACATCACATTACAATATTTATCATGTGCTTGAGCATTGCAAGTATATTTATTCCTTGTTTGATTGTTTGCTCGATAGACGTGCAACTCGAATCGGAGGCCACCCCCTTCGTTGAAGACACCGTGTGTGAACCTTGTCAGCAAGGCAAGCAAACCCCATTGATCATGTCTATAAAATCCCAATTCCCTCTCAGTATCGCTTATGCATGTTTAGGAGATCACCTTGTGTCGATTCTACCGCATAGTTGAACCCATATCCGATGCATGACCTATCATCTTGTCACAGTACTAAGCAAACCACAATCCTAGCTGACATAGGAGTTGATTGATATCATGTGGCCCCTGCAACTATTACTGCTTACTGCATGCTTAGAGTTTATAATGAGGATGCTTTTTATGTGAGTCGGGATGATAGTGAACATGGTGTTGATGAAAGTGAAACTGTGTTGGTGAATCCACCCTAATACAAGGTGAACGATGAGAGGCTGTGTAGGAGTACACAGTGGGTTGTCTCGTTGAACACCGCCTTAAGCACCGAGTTCTTGTATGGTAATCCAAGACAAAGAGTACAACCACACATTGGGCTCACTGACCCCTCTCGGCCTAGTACCTTGATCCGTGTCGACGTCCAGGAGTCACATAAGTTCGGGCTTTCCATTTGGCATCTGCATAGAAAAAGAATGAAGGAATGGTTGGATCATATAGATATGTGGGTGCACCTGTGAGGCAGGAAAACCATCTGCCAGAGGTGGCGTCTCGGTCACCTGCATTGTTTGAGTCCGTTTCGTTGATCCGGCCGGGCTCTCGAGCGGAGGCAACTCAGATAGTCGACTCCTGGAATAGACCGGTTGTGAGCTAAGTGTCGTGGTGAACATCCTCGCTGTCACCTCTTGAACGGTGGCGAGCAAAAGGCGGTAACCGATGGTCATGTGTGTGTAGTTTACACCCTTGCAAGGTTAACAAAACTATTCGAATAGCCGCGTCTGCGGTTAAGGACTACTTGGAACCTGTACCTGATTATTAGACAACTTGAATGGATACTTATAAAACTCGCAAGATAAGCGTGAGTGTTATGGTGTGCTCCTCGTGGGGAAGTCGAGGAAGTAGCCATAGTGGTGTATTGGTTGGAGACTTGATAGTGGACTCGTGTACGCTTCTTACCTCAAGTCTGGTACTCGTAGAACAGGACTAGCCAAGTCAAAGCTGGCACTTCTGCATGATGAAACCCCACCTCCCTTTACCTTGATACTTGAGCATGAGTAGTGTAGTTCTGATGTAAGTCTTGCTGAGTACGACTTTGTACTCACGTTTGCTTATTCTATGTTTTAGATGAGAACCCGGACCCCGATGGAGTCACCTTCATGAAGCTCGACGTTGACCTTGGTAGTATAGTTCCAGACAGCAGTCTGGTCCCTCGTGGAAGGGTATATATGTTTACAAGGCTTCTCTAAGCCCTTCGTTAAACTTGTCTGTACTCATACCTAATTTGCTTCCGTTTTATGATGTAATGTTGATCACATACATGTGATCTTTGTATACTCTATGTGTAAGTCAATAAAGAAGTACTTTGTAGAGTTATGTGATGATACCTGTTGTTCATACTAGGCATGTGTGTTGCGTGTATGCTTATAACATGCATGTCTTAGTATGGGTTTTCGAGACCTTAGTTGTGATCTGGCTGGCGGTCTTTTATACACCAAGTGGCCCTTAGATGTGCGCAGCTTGGGGCATCGCGATGCGATTGCTCGTGACTCTGTCACGTGCACACTTTGTTGTATGATCGAGCCCGCCCTAGACCTCGACTAAGTGATTGGGCTGGAGTTTGTTTATGTAAGGGTTATGATTCAATCGATAACATGGTTGAAGCGACTTGTCTATGAGTATGGGATTTCACCACCCATAATCATTTAGACTTGTGAGTGGGCGATGAGGACCCATCTTAGTTGATCATCCGGCCTGGATGGGATGCCCCTCACGTACGACGCTTTCCGAGAGTGTTCTGTGCTTGGCCTTGTCTGCTTAGACAAGTGGGTACGGCTCTCGGCTCTCCATGTGATTGTATCATGACTGGAATTACATACGACTATTCCGGGTCCCGACACGGGTAGCGTATCCGTAATCATTGATCTGTTCTGAGCAACTTTCGTATACAAAAGTTTTTCACCCGGACAACTTTTATCGGTACAGGGAATTATCGACAAACGGCCCGAAGGGGGGAATGTCGATGTTCGTTGTGTTAGGGGGGTGTGGTAGACATACGGATAGCGTATTCGTACTCTACATATTTTTCTGGTCAATTTTGATATACAAATTATTTTTATCGGAGTTACGGTTTAAAATATATTCAATTTTAAAGTTTAAATCATTTTAATCATTTCTGGAATTTTTTTTAATATTTAAATCAACATTATCCACAATCTTATCCACAACAGTACACTGACAGGGTGGACCCACATGTCATAGACAGTGGCTAATTAAATAAATTCTATCTATTTTAAAAGAGCAGAGGGCCCACATGTCATTGTCACATGATTTATTAAGCAAGTTAATTAATCCATTAAACTAACTAATGGCCTAGGGCCCACATGTCAGCCCCTTAGAGTTATTCTAATTTTACCTTAAGCATTTTTATCAGTTAAAAGGGGTGGGGCCCAATGGTCAGTGGGTTAGGGGGGTTTATTTTCCATTTCTTTTCCTTTTCATCTCTTTTCTTTTTCTTTATTTCTTTTCTTTTTACAGGGGGTTGGCCCCACCTGGCAGTGGTCTAAGGCCACAACACACAGGCCGGCCAAGCATGGTCGTGCCCATGTCCAGAGGGCGGTGAGGGATGAGGGGCTCGCCGGCGGCGAGGGGCCTGGGGGCAAGCCATTCCGGCGAGGAGGGGGGGCGGTGAGGAGGGAGCACAACTGTGCGGGGAGGAGCAGGGAGAGCGGCACGCACGGTCGCGGTGGGTAGCCGAGGGCGGAGCTCGGGCGCGGTGGAGGGGGCTATGGGCTGGGGGCGGAGGCCGGCGCGGCGAGCGTGCGCGGCCAGGGCGAAGTGGGGGCGGCCAAAAGCGTGCACTTGGCGCGGACAGAGGCTATGGGAGGGTGAGCTCTCGTCCAAGGCAGCCGGTGGCCATGGTGAGCACGTGGTGGACC
Source organism: Bromus sterilis (assembly GCA_950022295.1). Lineage (NCBI taxonomy): Eukaryota > Viridiplantae > Streptophyta > Magnoliopsida > Poales > Poaceae > Bromus > Bromus sterilis. Next base: position 94,306,455 of record OX465595.1, read on the forward strand.
ATGGCGGGTGAGGGGCTACGACGACGAGAACAACAAGGAAATGGGCGGGATGGACGCTTCTCACGACGGGGGGCGGTTAGCGAGTTCAGGCGAGGCCGGGGCGAGCCGGAGGCGGCAAATCGGCGACGACGTGCGTCGCAGCCGTGGCGGAGGGTGAGTCCCGATTCGCGGTGAGGCGGTCGTCTCGGCTCGAGCTCGGCGGTGGGGAGAACTTTAGAAGCATGGCGGTCCTCCCGGACTTGCTCCTGGCCGAGGAGGAGGCCGGTGGCCACGCAGACGACTCCGGCGCGGCGGCACCCATGGCGGCTATGGCGCGGGAAGGGGGCAGAGCGCGAGGGGAGGAAGGGTATTGGAAAATGGGGCGACTAGGGTTTGTGAGAGCGGGGGGGGGGGGGGACGGCTCGGGGTATTTAACGTCGCCGGGGAGCCGCCCGATGGCCTCCACGACGTCGACCATCGCCGTGGCTGGCGTCGATGCACGCCATGCCATGGCCAACCCCACTATAGCGGGAGGTTGGGGAAAGACCGGGGTGGGCTGACTTGGGGGGGGGGAGGTTTAGTTGGGCTGGTCCTAATGGGAACAGGGGGTGGGCTCCTTTTTGTTTTATTCTTTTTACAATTTCTTTTCTGTTCTTTTCTCTTTTGCATTTCTTTTGGTTGTTTTATAATTTTGCAAATTATGTTATAGGTCCCATAATTATTGTTGGCCTATAGAACAGTGCCACAAAAATATTTGACCACAAATAAAATCATATAACATTTGTTTTAATTATTCAATTGATGAAAAGGGTTTTTTGGCTACTGTTTTTATTTGTTTGATTTACTTTAGAGCTCAATAAATTCCAATGCACATATGTAAGTGATCCACTGAATATTTGGGATTTAACAAAAGTGGTTGCAAAGTTTTTGGACCAAGTTTTATTTGTCACATAATTTTAATATTCAACAAAAGTGAAATTTGACTTTGCATTGGTCCAAGATTAATATGGTTGCTCAAAGCAAGAATTTTGGAACATTAACCATCATTAGCAACAACGATTACTGTTCACTGACAGTGAGGGTGTTACCAATCTCCCCCACTACAAAAATTCTCGTCCCGAGAATTAAAGGTAGTGTATGGGGTAGAGTTTTAGTTTCGTATTCTAGCGATTCTTCTTAGTCTTGTTTGTTCTTCTCGAGGGAGTCAATTCTTCTCGTTGATGTCTTCATTTCTCTGCATTAGTGCATCTCGACAAGTTTTCATCCTTCCATCGGGGTCTTCATCGTACTTACGAATAGGTTAGGAGATAAAACTTAAGGGGGGTTGACCGGTACAAGGTTAATCAAACGATGTTGTCCAAGGGAATGGGTACAAAGTATCTTCCGAGTTTATACTCAGGGGAATACATCGAGAGAAACAAAGAATGTATGAGAAATTTTAAGCGAATAGGCATGCATTCGATGCCGATTACGCACAATGAATAGGGGGGCAAGAGCATCAGACATAAGCACTGAGTATGATATCGGACTGAATCTCACAAGGTAGGTGGCTCGTGAATTGAATACGAGGTCAAGCACGAAGAATAACCTTGGGAACGGGGATGTACAAAAGAGACAGGTTTTGATCCTATGGAACTGTGGGTTAGAGTGGTGGCATATTACGCGAGCACGATGCAAGTATTGTCAGAGAACATCTTGTCAGCTATGTCGGCAACAATATCGGTACTAGGAGCAGTGGACATTGAGAACCATTTTCCTGCTCGTTAATACGAGGAGGACCAATTGGCAAAGTTCTCGTCCCGGTGGTTATCGAAATGTCATCGACAATGTCAACAAGGGGTTACTGACGAGGTTGTACACCGAGGTGTTTTCATAAGCAGGTGAATTCTCACTGCTCAAATAAGATATATTACAAGAAAGGTTAAACAGACCAATGGAAGGGAAAATGTGATCATCAGATTAAACATACCAATGGAAGGGAAGATGTGATGATACACAAGTATCAGGTGTATATCTTTCCCAAGGGAAAGCAGAGCACGATATACACGACCAAGTGGTATTGGCAGAGAGTCAAGGGAGGTTGTCGATGATAACACAAATCATCGATGGCAAGGATGGTATTTCACACGATGAATCCAATCGACACATGGAAGAAGCCATGTAAGATTAGTCGGATAATAATCCACCAAAGGTCGGGTCGTTCGCAAAGAATCTGAGGTGAGTATCGGCACTCAACCAGAAGGCGAAAGAATGCAAAGGCATCGGATCAAAGAAGCGTCGGAATAATTCGATGCTTAAGTACAAGGGAATTATGATTTCCAGACCGGGAAGTGATACGGTGAGGATAGTTTTCACTCCTCGTTGGTTACCCCAAGTGGAAGGTGAGATGTAGCGTAGCAGAAAATTTCCCTTAGCGAAGATGCTAAGGTTGAGTATCGAACCATTAGGAGTCGCAGAGATACAAGAAGGTGGTAAAGTGATCAATGGCGCCGTTCACAACCGAGGGTTGCTAACTTCACCTGGACCTGCACACAGATACAAATAACTTTGCTCCCAACGAGTACAGAGGAGTTGTCAATTCCTTCGGCCTTGCTGTTTACAAAGGATCAACGCAAGAGATAATAATAGTGGCTACTGAAAGTAAAGACTAAAAGTAAATTAATGGTGTAAACAATGATATGAAGATGGACCGGGGTCCCGTGATTTTCACTAGTGATGCCTCTCTCCCAAAAGACGATAAAAGTGCTAGCGAGGTAAACAAATCACGGTTGGGCAATTGACAGGATTATGAAGGCACCGCAATGCTAACTATGCTGCAAAGAAAGGAAGGGCTCAAAAGAAATGGGCAGTACGCCAAGGTAAGTAGACCGAAATCCATCTGCATCTACTACGAATCATCCACCTTGAGATATCTATCCAGAACATCTCGCTGGTATTAAGTTGCGAATCCCACCCAAAGTGTAAACTCAAAGCAACAGACAACTGCATTAAAAGAACTTTGCGTAAAGTAAACAATCCTTGCACCCGCAGGTACAAGCATCGTTGTTTTATCCCTGGTGGCAACAACACATCCCCTAGTCTCATGTTTCTGTCACTCAAGCTAGACATCAGGGGGCTGAACCCACAATCGAGCATAACGCTCTCTCTTGGAGTTGCAAATAAAATACTTGGCCAAAGCAAATACGCAACGGAGAACATGCAAGAATTTACTCAAGAACAAAGTATAAAAGAGAAGAACCAAATATATTACTCATCACAATCTGAACATAGTCTCATAATCCATCAGATCCCAACAAACTCAGCATAGCAACAGCAGAAATTACATAGATGCCTCGATCATGTGAGACAGCTCACGAGGACTCGAAAGTGGAGGCGCAAAAGAGGGAGAGATAGATCACATAGCTACTGGTCACGGACCCATGGTCCAAGGGAAACTACTCACGGTACACACGGGAGGCGTCCATGGCCATGCAGGGTCTCCCGGAGGGGGTAGCTTCTCCCGGCAGGGTTCCGGGGCAGCTTCTCTAGGCAGTCCCGATCTAGAAACGGCGGTGGCGGCGGAACAGAGGCGAGTCGCGAAAAAGGAGTCCGTCTTAGGGGTTTCCACCCCGAGGGGTAAATATAGGCGAAGGGGGTTGTCGAGGGGACCCACCAGGCAGCCAGGAGGCCTCTTGGCGCGGCCTAGGGTGGGGCCGCGCCAGGGACCCTCCTGGCCTCCTGGTGGTGTCCCCCCTTCGCTCCTTTGGTGTTTCCAGAAGCTTCCGTGACGCTGATTTTTTATCTGATTTTCCGGGTTTTTTAGCACTTTTAATGGCCGGAAAACCTGAAATACAAAAACAACAGAAAACAGCAACTGGCAACTGGGTGAACTGAGTTAGTAGGTTAGTACAAATAGGTTCAAAAGTGTATGAAAGTTCAAGCAAAACATGGCAAAGTCACACAAAACATGCATGGAACAAGCAGAAATTATAGATACATTTGGGACGTATCAACATCCCCAAGTTTAATTCCTGCTCGTCCTCGAGTAGGTAAATGATAACAAGCATAATTTCTGTGGTGACATGCCACACAACCATAAAAGGACTTTTAAGTAAAGCAATCAAAGCATGCAATTCAATTCAAGTCTTAACAAGCAAGAGTCTATATTAGCATTGTCACAAGCAACAAAAGAACAAAGGGTGCAAGAGCTCTTGCTGCCCGTGACTCGAATGTCTCCAAATGGTGTTTTTGTGCAAGCAAGGGATAGGTAAATACGAGAGAGAAAATAAGGTTGTTGAGAACAACTATCTACTAAAGTTTCACACTTGGTCTCCTTTGGATTCTTATCTGGACTCGTCCCCAGACCACTAGTCAGGTACAAGTCAAACTGATCCACTCCCTTTCGATATTTTGAGCACTCATGCAATGAATGAGCGTGAGCAAGAAAGTTGACACCTAAAAGGAGAAACAGAAAGAAGGTGGAGGAGGAAGACAAAAAGGTGTGAAAATCTCACATCAATGAGGACAATCATAGGCGAGAGAAGGCCATATGATAGATATGATGTGAGGAGTAGGGATTACCATACAACGGATGCACATGTGAGCTAAAATCTCTCCAATGGAACTAGTGGGGGTGCATCTAACTTGCTTGCTCAAGAAGACCTAGAGCTCGTTTGAGGAGGCTCATCATTGGAATATACAAGCCAAGTTCTATAGTGTGAAGGGTCCCCACATAGCTATATGCATGATGATGATCTCTATGGAGTACAAGGGATAGAAGATGAAGTACTAGTGTGGATCTCTCAAAAGGAATAGTAGTATGCCCCTTCTCTTTTTTTTTTTTCTCTTTTTTTTGGTGGCCTCAATGACTCTTTCTATTTAACTCTCATTTGTCCTCTTTGGGATCTTTTGATTTTGTCCTCTTTGGGATCTTTTCCTCACTTTAGGGGAAATACTCTATATTTTACAAGAATATAGGAGATCTTTCACACTTTACAAAGGTACTCACATAAAGAAAATGTAACTATCATGATGCAAATGTATGCCGCTGCCAGTGTAGCAGGAACATGTATGACATGAAGATCAAGTCATGAGAAGGTGGATGTTGCATGGCAATGTATCTCGGAAAGGCTATAGAAATGCCTTGTAGGTAGGTATGATGGCTGTTTTGAGGAAAGATATAAGGAGCTTATGATGACAGAGCGTATCATGCCAAGGGTTTGGATGCACCGGCGAAGTATGCGCCAACTCTCGAGGTGAGAAAGGGCAATGCACGGTACTGGAGAGGCTAGAAAAAGTATAGGTGGGTGGAAGTGTCAACTTTCGAATACTCACATTAGTCCGAAGAACTCATGCACTTATTATCGGTAACTCTCAATCTAATCAGGAGGTTCACAAAGAGACAGGTACCCCGAGGAGGAGTGTATGGGGTTTTGGTTATCCTTGCGCATCCTCGACTCATGGTACGTGAGTGTACTCTAATATTCGAACCCTGCAGAGGTTAGTGATCCATCTAGTAGCTAGAGTTCTCAACAGGGGTTTTTGGTTTTCGAAAAACACACGGATTGCCCAAAATACGACATCTATCACTAATAGGAAAGAGCTCTTTACACCATAAGTTCAAACATTACCCTAATCAATACCTCAAAACTATTGCAAGTTACTGCTACAAAGAGAAAAGCAACTTCAACTACCTACTTATAGTCAAGACACAAACTCAGTGCAACAGGCAAACTCTCTAACAAGATAAAACATGCAACCTATAGAAAGTTCAACCTAAAACAAAAGAAAAGCTCTAGAAAAACTAAATCACTACAACTAAACAGAGCAGCAGCTAAGAAAAGAAAAAGAACAACTCACAGCTGAAAGAATAAGCATGCAAATCCTATGAGGAGTTCTAGTTCAAGTGGAGCGTGAATCTCTCCCACACAAAAGAAAGTAAGCTAGGATATAACTTGTTACTACAGCAAACAAAGCAAAAGAAAACTAAAAACAAAACCTAAGAGCGAGACGCTCCAAGAAAAGCACATAACGCATGAAGTGATAAAAATATAGTGCAACGAGAGACGAACTGATAATTGTTGACAAAGAAGGGGATGCACGGGGGGCATACCCAAGCTTAGACGCTTGAGTCTCCTTGAATATTTATTGTGGGTGCACATGGGAATCCCCAAGCTTGAGCGTTTGACACTCCTGAATCTTCTTTTATCATCCTCCATCGCGCACTTGAAAACTCCCTTCATACATAACTCATTGTAGGCTGATTAGAGAGGTTAGTACCCTAATAAAATAATTTTCCTCTACTGAAAATAAATATTTCCAGGAAGAGTTACTGTTTCCCAAGATTGCCAAAAGATTTTGCAAAGAAAAAGCAAGCTTAAGGTTTGCAAAAGTGAAGAGAGACAAAACGTGGCAGAATCTGTGCAAAACAGAACAGCAGAGAGAAACGAATTTTTTAGGGATACTTCTGCAACTCAAATCAAAAAACTCAGAACATACGGAAGTTTTGTAATTGTATAGATCACGCTGTGTAAAAACTTCAGCTCAAAAAGATGAACTGGGATTTTTCTCTGATTTTTCTAGTCACGAGGACAGAATCTGTTTTCTGGACAGCATGTCACAACTTTTACTTCCCTTGCCGTATGAGGCTAAACTTTGGCACAAACCTTGAAAAGAAAAGATACAATGATGTTGCTACAGTAGTAACAATCATCAAGACCACTAAGAACAGAACAAAAGCAAAAATAAAAACCTAAATTCGTTGCGGGCTGCCTCCCGAAAGCGCTTCTTTAGAGCCATTAGCTAGGCTTAAAGCAGAAGATCAAGTTGCATCTATTGAACCATCATCATGATCATCAAAAAGCTCTTCAATAGTACAACTAGTCTTAATGGGTTTCTCAAATAAAGGACGAATGAAAATGCTTTTTGGAATAAAATCAAAAGGAAGGAAATCAATTGGAGTTTCATTAAAGTTAAAGATAGGTGTCTCCTCCAAAGTTTTCACCGTTTCAACTCTCTTGGCACTGGGTGTGCTAGTTTTAGCTAGGGGAACCTTGGGTACGTAAACGGACTTAGGTTCCTTCTTTGCTGGAGTTTCATCCTTTTTGGTTTTGATTGAGGAAAAGGTAGTTCCTAAAGTTTCAATAACTTCCTCAATCTTTTCTATCCTAGAAGACTTTTCATCAAGGGATTTGATAGTCTCCAAAGTTTTGACAATTTTCTGCATGGAATTATCTAGCCTATTCAAATTCCCTTGAATCTTATGATCCAATTCATTCACCCTATCGATACTTGGCATCTCTAGCTCTATCTTTTCAAGTTTTCTCATAATGTGAGCTAAAGTAATGTACTCCTTAATACTAACAATGGGGAGACTTCCAACAAGATTTTCAATAACATTAAGGGCTTCCCAAACTGGGGTCTCTATGAAGTTCCCATTGATAGCATTGTCTAAAAGAAACCTATTCCAAGAAGTAATCCCAACATAAAAATTTCTAAGCAGGATAGTAGTGGATTGCTTCTTAGTGGCTCTTTTTTGAGAATCATTAATTCTATACCAAGCATCTTTCAAACTTTCACCACCTCTTTGAGTAAAGGTAAGCACTTCTGCCTCACCAAAGGCAAAAGGACCAGACATAGTGGTAACTACTGACAAGGTAACATGTATTTTTTATATTTTTGAATAAGGACACAAAAGTAAAAACTGAAAGGTAAACTAACAAGACTAAAAAGCAAAGATAAAAGATAGTGTGTAACTCCCCTATCTTGTAGACTGAAGTCCCAGGAAACGGCGCCAGAAATTGGCTTGATACGGTGAGGATAGTTCTCACTCCTTGTTGGTTAACATAAGTGGAAGGTGAGATGTAGCGTAGCAGCAAATTTCCCTTAGCGAAGATGCTAAGGTTGAGTATCGAACCAATAGGACTCGCAGAGATACAAGAAGGTGGTAAAGTGAACAATGGCGCCGTTCACAACCGAGGGTTGCTAACTTCACCTGGACCTGCACACAGATACAAATAACTTTGCTCCCAACGAGTACAGAGGAGTTGTCAATTCCTCCGGCTTTGCTGTTTACAAAGGATCAACGCAAGAGATAATAATAGTAGCAACTGAAAGTAAAGACTAAAAGTAAATTAATGGTGTAAACAATGATATGAAGATGGAATGGGGTCCCGTGATTTTCACTAGTGATGTCTCTCTCCCAAAAGACGATAAAAGTGCTAGCGAGGTAAAAAAATCACGGTTGGGCAATTGACAGGATTATGAAGGCACCGCAATGCTAACTATGCTGCAAAGAAAGGAAGGGCTCAAAATAAATGGGCAGTATGCCAAGGTAAGTAGACCGAAATCCATCTGCATCTACTACGAATCATCCACCTTGAGATATCTATCCAGAACATCTCGCTGGTATTAAGTTGCGAATCCCACCCAAAGTGTAAACTCAAAGCAACAGACAACTGCATTAAAAGAACTTTGCGTAAAGTAAACAATCCTTGCACCCGCAGGTACAAGCACCGTTGTTTTATCCCTGGTGGCAACAACACATCCCCTAGTCTCATGTTTCTGTCACTCAAGCTAGACATCAGGGGGCTGAACCCACAATCGAGCATAACGCTCTCTCTTGGAGTTGCAAATAAAATACCTGGCCAAAGAAAATACCGCAACGGAGAACATGCAAGAATTTACTCAAGAACAAAATATAAAAGAGAAGAACCAAATATATTACTCATCACAATCTGAACATAGTCTCATAATCCATCAGATCCCAACAAACTCAGCATAGCAACAGCAGAAATTACATAGATGCCTCGATCATGTGAGACAGCTCACGAGGACTCGAAAGTGGAGGCGCAAAAGAGGGAGAGATAGATCACATAGCTACTGGTCACGGACCCATGGTCCAAGGGAAACTACTCACGGTACATACGGGAGGCGTCCATGGCCATGGAGGGTCTCCCGGAGGGGGTAGCTTCTCCCAGCAGAATGTCGGGGCAGCTTCTCCAGGCAACCCCGATCTAGAAACGACAGCGGCGGAACAGAGGCGAGATCGCGAAAAAGGAGTCCGTCTTAGGGGTTTCCACACCAAGGGGTAAATATAGGCGAAGGGGGTGTCGAGGGGACCCACCAGGAAGCCAGGAGGCCTCCTCGCGCGGCCTAGGGTGGGGTCGCGCCAGGGACCCTCCTGGCCTCCTGGTGGTGGCCCCCCTTCGCTCCTTTGGTGTTTCCGGAAGCTTTCGTGACGCTGATTTTTTATCTGATTTTTCCGGATTTTTTTGGAGCACTTTTAATGGCCGGAAAACGTGAAATACAAAAACAGCAGAAAACAGCAACTAGCAACTGGGTGCACTGATTTAGTAGGTTAGTCCAAATAGGTTCAACAGTGTATGAAAGTTCAAGCAAAACATGGCAAAGTCACACAAAACATGCATGGAACAAGCAGAAATTATAGATACGTTTGGGACGTATCAGGAAGTGGATGTAATTATACATACAGACTTATCGGTGGCAGGGGATTGCAAAGGCGATGAACACGTAGGTTCCTGGGAATTTATTGGAGAGCATCTTCGGAATCTTCAGGGGAAGCCAGCGATCATCCTGGGTGAAGGGCTCTCCGTGTAGATGCGACCACGAGATCCTAATGTCAGAGTGAGCAAAATTACCTGAAAGGATAAGAGAGATCAGAGTCCCAGACTAAGGGTGCGGAGAAAAAGATCCTAATACCACCAAGTTTGCACATGGGCCGGTAAGCCACACGACACTGTTAGTAAAGTAGTTTTGCAAAGACTAGACTCAACTTCGACCAAGGATTTGGAAGGAAGTGTCCTACAGGCAGTTGGCTCTGATACCAACTTGTGACGCCCCCAAAATCGAGCCGTGTAGAGTAATCATACACGCAAGGTACACGATCGAGATCAGGGACTCACGGTGAGATATCACAACACAACTCTACCAATAAAATAATACAAGTTGTTTAATACAAGCCAGGGGCCACGAGGGTTCGAATACAACATCTCGGAAGCACAAAGTTAGTGGAAGCAATATTATCTGAGTACAGACACAAGGATACAAGGTTGCCTTAAGAAGGCTAGCACAAATAACAACAGATCGAAAAGGTGAGGCCTCCTGCCTAGGAACCTCCAAACTACTCCTGGTCGAGGGGGGAACTGAAGGGTTCGTTGCATAGAAAACAAAATTTTTCCTACGGTTGTAACAGCCAAGATCACATCTAGAAGATCACTTGTAACGGTTTGAGAAGGACTCACCCTCGAAGACCAAAAGCTTTAACGAGAACTATTCTCGTGGGTGATGTAGTCGAACACTCACCGACCTCAAGGTCGTGATGAAGACTTGACGCCACGAACGGGCAGCGTCTCCGTAGTCGGTCACACGTACAGATCAGTGACGACCTCCGCCCCTTGCTCCAGTTGGGCAGCGGAAGTAGTGGATCCTCGGGAACTCCAGCAGCACTACAACATAGTGGTGGTGGTGGTAGAGAAGATCTTGAGCAGGGCTTCGCCTAAGCACCGTACTCGTGAAACTGGATCAGCTAGCAAGGGGAGGAAGATGCCAACCAAAGGGCATATGAGAGATGGAGGAATGAGTGTGTAGAGGGGTCTCCACCCATCTATATATAGGAGGGGGAGGCAGCCCCCAAGGGGTAGCACGCCCCAAGAGGTGCCCCCACCTCTCCCCTCATCATGTGGGTGGACTCTCCACTCACAAAAACAAAGGGTCACACATTATTCCCATAACTTCCATAATTCTCCACTCAAAATTCCAAGAGTTTATCACATTAAAACACTTTTAATTATCTTGTTTAATGTCACTCAAATTAATGAACACTTCATTTAATGAGTACTTCATTGATGAACACTTCATTCAATGAACACATTAACAATTATCCCCTTGCACTATTTTGATATACCGAAACTATTCCAGCAGTTTTATCAAAACAGTCCATGTGCTGTCCAGTATATTCTCTGGCGTTCCGTATCCACTCAAACGCGTCAACGAATCCTTAAGTGTGTCACCCTACGGTTCGTGAATAAAATGGACATGACAGAGACTCTTCTCTGATCAATAATCATCAGCGGGATCTGGAGATCCATGATGACTCCCACTTACTCAACGATGAACTAGTGATCGTGTGAACCAAAACTCCGTAACCAATTCCTTTTGTCTCGCGATATTTTACTTGTCCGAGATCCGATCATTTGGTATCATCCATACCTAGTTCGATCTCGTTACCGACAAGTACTCTTTACTCGTTCCGTGATATAACATCCTCGTGAGCCAGTCACGTGCTTGCAAGCGATGTCAATGTGATATCACCGAGAGGGCCCAGAGTATATCTCTCCGTCATCTGGATGGACAAATCCCACTCTTGATCCACGAGCCTCAACTAACACTTTCCAAGTACCCAACGACACCTTTATAATCACCCTGTTACGGTGTGACGTTTGATGGAATCAAAGTACTCTTCCGGTGTCAGTGATTGACGTGATCTCATGGTCTAAGGATTAGGGTTACTTCGTGAAAGTTTGATACAGCAATAGAAACTTGATGACATGATCGTATTGCTATAACTACTGTGGGTGTATGTTCATCACATCATTCTCCAATGACATGACCTTGTTATTAACAACATCCAATGTTCATGATCAGGAAACCTTGATCATCCGTTAATCAACAAGCTAGTATAAAGAGAGGCATTACTAGGAACCTTTTCTCTGTTTATTAAACACACATGTATTAACGTTTCCGGTTAACACAATTATAGCATGAAAATAAACATTTATCATAAACATGGAGTAAGATAATAACCACTTTATTATTGCCTCTCGGGCATATTCCCTTCAGTCTCCCACTTGCACTAGAGTCAATAATCTAGTTTGGTACTTGCGCATCCAACACCTATGGCATTCAGTTGTTATCCATACGCATTGCTAGTGGTAAACCTAATCTCCAGATCTGACACTTCAGGTCCGTGTGTATTTGCATTTCTTTGCGTCTCTACGCATCACTCATTCACTAATGAGATGGCATTGCATAAATTTGGTCCTCCGGTGAGACCTTAGTCCCTTGAGCTCAAAACATGTTGAATCTATTGTCGTACAATAGATCTTCATAGTATTAGCTCGCTTGGAACTACACCTAGTTTGTTAAACAAACTTCTTGAAACAAATGCCCTCCTTTGCTGCTGCTAGAGCAGTCATATACTTAGCCTTACGTTGTAGTATTCGTTATAATGTCTTAACTTTGGAACTCATCCAAATCCATTTGGAACTATTCCAAATCTATCATGGAACTTTCTTCCATTACATTTTGCCACCTTAACATACCGCCAAAATTGAGATAAATTTAGATTGTATCTTGCGACAAAACTAGTATCAATGTAACACTTTACAATGAACTATTGTCCAACATACATAATATATATTCTTAGTCCTTCCAAAGCACGTAAGGATATCTTTACTATTGTCCAATGATCATCTTATGAATCATTCTGGTATATGCTCATAACATTTAGAGCATAGGACATTCTGGAATTGTACATATCATGGTGTAAATGATTGATCAAATCATTCATGTGGTTTTACTCACTAAGTGTCAAAACACTTGAATCTCGCTTCAACCTTTTCCATGCGGCAAGAACCTTTCTCGTCGTTTCCATATTGAACTTATTCAATATTTCATATATGTACTTCGGCCCAACCATATTAGCACCTCAATCTATCTATATAGACCATATTAGCCCAATATACTGCTTTTGCCCAAATCTTCCATTAAAATCAAATTTTCAATGAAACTTCACTCGTGTCAATAAAAGATACATCATTTCCAATCAACAATATGTCTTCTACATAATGTATTAGAAATATGTCTCAGCGCTCCCACTTAATTTCTTGCAAAAGCAAGCATCTTCACCGTCTCTGATGAAACTAAACGTTTTAACAATTTCATCATGATGAAGATTCCAACTCCGCGAATGCTTATTTCAACCATTGAAATTTGCATGCTATTTTAGCATCCTTTGAATTAACAGAACCCTTTGGACCGTGTCCTGTACACGTCCTAGGTAACCATTCTATTAGAAGAACGTTGTTCCGTTTGTTCAACTACCATATACCAAAACTAGCATATGTAGTGGTTGCTACAATAATCCGTCCAGACTAAATATCGTTATGAAAGATCAAATCTTGTCATAGCCAACTCTTTGAACATAATCGTAAACCATTTTAACGATATGTCGAATATTTCATAGATGTGAGAACATCCACGTCTGTTTCTTTATAGATCCAAACACGGTATCTAGAGGGTCTTCCAAGTTCAGAAACTTGGTTTCTCGTGTATGGAACTATCACGGATTTTATAGCTTCTAGCCATTTTGACGGAGTCAGGGCCCATCATTGCTTCTTTGCATGTAGTCGGTCCATTATTATCAAATAACAATGATTCAATCTCAAATCTTTCTATTTGATCGATTACCCGAACTACGCAGTTCAATAGGAACTTAGATCGCCGTGACCACAACCTTTGGGACACGGGAGCCAAGAGCATTGCGGCCGCTTCCGGGACACTTTCCGGCGCTGCGCCACTTAGCACATAAAGCTTAGGTTCAACAACCTAATCGAAGTTCTACTGTCCTCCCACTTAACTTTTCGCAAAAAATTCCTTCTCAAGAAACTTGATGCACTTAGCCACAAAACACTTTTGTCTTTATGGAGGAATAACCAACGGTTACATTGGGATAACCTACAAAGACGTACTTTATCCGACTTTGGTTGTAAACATTTTACATATGCCTTGCATACCAAAATTTAAGAAAAGACAAATTGGGTTTTATCCCATTCCACAACTCATATGGTGTCATTTCAACGGATCTCGATGGCGCTCTTTTCAGTGAAAAGCGGTAGTCTCTAAAGCTTAATCCTTAAAATATAATGGCAATTTTATAAATAACACCTTTGATCCTTATCATGTCAAACAAGGTTTGATTACATCTCTCGAACACTCCATACTCCTATGGTGTTTCGGGAAATGCAAGTTTTGGAACGATTCCTAAACTCTCAGGCATTTGCTAAACTTTTAACTCAAAAATCTTCTTTTATGATCCAATCATAAACTCTTATTTTCTCGTTACAATGATTTTCACTTCATCTTGAAATTTATTTGAACATTTTCAAACATTTCATACTTCTTCCTTATCAAGTAAATATACACATATATCCACTCAAATCCTTGGTTAAAGTATATGAAGTTATAAGACCCACCACACATGGCTACACATAATGAACTATACACATCAACATGTATAATGTCCAATAAGTTAGTCGTCCGTTCTTCTTTGCCTATGAACGGAGTTTCAATCATTTCTAGGAAATTCTTACAAGCGTCAATTGATTCAAAATCAAAAGACTCCAAAATTCCACCAACATGGAGTTTCTTCATGTTATCTTTCCAATATGATTTAAACGGTGTTTCAATCATCTCTAGAAATTTCTCACAACCGTCAATTGATTCAAAATCAAAAGACTCCAAAATTCCATCACCATGGAGTTTCTTCATGTGTTTCTTTCCAATATGATTCAAATGGTGGTGTCACTCATAAGTGATCTTATAATCATTTGTCTTGCGACATGTTTAGCATCAGTTATTATGGATGTGATTTCTCCAACAAGATTTATAGAGTTCATCCATCTTCTATGAATATGGTGATAATTTGAACAACTATTGTTCGTATAACACCAGAACAGAATAACAATTATTCAAATAAATCTTGAAGGCTAGGTTTAATTCCAACGATAAACACAATAACATTTTATTTTGTTCTTGATGAGAATCATCCCATATTCATTTGCTAGTTACTCAGGCCATTGCAACTCTTGTATTGCGTTGTTCCGTATGACACTTCATACCAACCAATCAGTATCCAATACTCAAGAATCACGCTGTTTAACAAGAAATGAATATACCCATAACATGTATATCATCTATATACCCGAGCTGGACATTTCCAGTCTTTTCCTTTTTCTTTTTCGCCAAAATATTTTTTAGATCCTCTTTCAGCAATTCCTTTCCTTTTTAGAAGAATTTATCAACATCACTTGTGGCACCATTCATATGACACATAATCCAAAGTGTGTTAGTCAAATACTAACACCCTTTGATTCTCACTTTGATGTAGATCACCGTCATCAAATGTTTGGTGTTCTTCCAAATTCCATTCTTTAGTAATCTTATAGTGTAGTAAACATTTTACCTACATCTTCCATTCATCCTATCATGACAACTTTCATGACAAAACTACCATAGCTCATAGGGACAAACTGTGAGTACAATATTAGTTCCCAAAACCTTTTTGAGAGATTAGGACACATAGTGTCTCCAACCTTCACAAATTCTCATACAATATGAGAACATGTTTCTCACTAAATTTTACTCTATCACATTGCAACTAAACATTGTTTCAGATATCGCTATATCTTCCACACATGATAGTTTCTGAAACAATCCTTTCAGCTCCTAGATAACCTTGATAATAACAAACAACATTTGAATATTAAGGATCATGGAGGCAAGTGTGATACTTAGACACTAACACTGGAATTGTTACTCTCGATTTAATACACATTATTAAACTTCATGGAGTAAGCAAGGTTTGCTAAAGTTTGCAATAAGACTTTAAACTTTAGATTGACACTCAAACAATACGGTACCAGTCCGTAAAGTTAAATATCCAGAATTCTATAGTTCTATTATCTCAATTATAGCTAAGCGCAAAGGTAGTAAACAAATGCCAATGACTACAACGAACTATGCAAATTCACTTTGATTTAGTTCATGATAAAATGAGTTCATCTAACTCCCACTCAAAAACAACATCCCTCGAGTCGTCTTTGGTGATTACACGAACCAAATTCACTACACCACGACCGATCATCACGTGAGGCAGTGTAGCTGCAATGGCGAGCATCTCAATATGGTTCATCATATCATCCATATGACTCGTGCTTAACCTTTCGGTCCATGTTCCGAGGCCATGTCTGTACATGCTAGGCTCGCCAAGTAGAACCTTAGTATTTGCATGTGTTTCAAGGCCATGTCTGTACATGCTAGGCTTGAAAACACCCGTTGTATGCGAACGTAGAGTCTATCACACCCGATCATCACGTGGTGTCTCGAAACGACGAACTTTCTTAACGGTGCATACTAAGGAAGAACATATAATTATCTTGATATTAAGTGAGAGGGATCATCTTATAATGCTACCGCAGCGATCATGATCGTAACTAAGCAAAATAAGATGCATAAAAGGATAAACATCACATGCATGGATAATGTGATATGATATGGTCCTTCTCGCAATAGATCTCCATCTTTGTGCGTCTTGGTATGATCTCCATCATGCCACCGGCGCGGCACCAAGGTCCATGGCGCCACCACCATGGTCGTCCTTCTCCATTACAATATATCTCATGGATATATCAACAGCACGCAGGCCTTAAAAAAGGAAAAACACAACCATATGGCTCCTGCCGGTTGTTTACAATAAATCTCATTTCATACAACAATTTTGTAACAATGACCATATCACATCACATGCCCTGCAAAAACAAGTTAGACGCTTCTAAATTATCTTTGCAAATTTTACGTGGTTTTGGGCTTCCTAGGAAAGAACCGATCTTACCTACGGACAAGAACCACAACGTTGATTCGCTAGTTGTTTCTTTTCATCCCTTTCCAGGGCCCTCCGTTGCCAATGCCATATCACTAATGTTAGAGAAACTGACACCCCCAAAGCCACTTTATACGGTACAAGCCGTATGTCAAGCGTGACACGCAATCTGCGCTTAGGGCCGCTTCAATCCAACATTGCCGCAATATGAACAAGTGCACAAAAGAGGGTAACAACTAGAGGATCAACGCCCACATCTCTATGTGTTCTAACCGTACAAAGCATCTACGCATAGACGTGGCTCTGATACCACTGAAGGGTTCGTTGCATAGAAAACAAAAATTTTCCTACGGTTGTAACAGCCAAGATCACATCTAGAAGATCACTTGTAACGGTTTGAGAAGGACTCACCCTCGAAGACCAAAAGCTTTAACGAGAACTATTCTCGTGGGTGATGTAGTCGAACACTCACCGACCTCAAGGTCGTGATGAAGACTTGACGCCACGAACGGGCAGCGTCTCCGTAGTCGGTCACACGTACAGATCAGTGACGACCTCCGCCCCTTGCTCCAGTTGGGCAGCGGAAGTAGTGGATCCTCGGGAACTCCAGCAGCACTACAACATAGTGGTGGTGGTGGTAGAGAAGATCTTGAGCAGGGCTTCGCCTAAGCACCGTACTCGTGAAACTGGATCAGCTAGCAAGGGGAGGAAGATGCCAACCAAAGGGCATATGAGAGATGGAGGAATGAGTGTGTAGAGGGGTCTCCACCCATCTATATATAGGAGGGGGAGGCAGCCCCCAAGGGGTAGCACGCCCCAAGAGGTGCCCCCACCTCTCCCCTCATCATGTGGGTGGACTCTCCACTCACAAAAACAAAGGGTCACACATTATTCCCATAACTTCCATAATTCTCCACTCAAAATTCCAAGAGTTTATCACATTAAAACACTTTTAATTATCTTGTTTAATGTCACTCAAATTAATGAACACTTCATTTAATGAGTACTTCATTGATGAACACTTCATTCAATGGACACATTAACAATTATCCCCTTGCACTATTTTGATATACCGAAACTATTCCAGCAGTTTTATCAAAACAGTCCATGTGCTGTCCAGTATATTCTCTGGCGTTCCGTATCCACTCAAACGCGTCAACGAATCCTTAAGTGTGTCACCCTACGGTTCGTGAATAAAATGGACATGACAGAGACTCTTCTCTGATCAATAATCATCAGCGGGATCTGGAGATCCATGATGACTCCCACTTACTCAACGATGAACTAGTGATCGTGTGAACCAAAACTCCGTAACCAATTCCTTTTGTCTCGCGATATTTTACTTGTCCGAGATCCGATCATTTGGTATCATCCATACCTAGTTCGATCTCGTTACCGACAAGTACTCTTTACTCGTTCCGTGATATAACATCCTCGTGAGCCAGTCACGTGCTTGCAAGCGATGTCAATGTGATATCACCGAGAGGGCCCAGAGTATATCTCTCCGTCATCTGGATGGACAAATCCCACTCTTGATCCACGAGCCTCAACTAACACTTTCCAAGTACCCAACGACACCTTTATAATCACCCTGTTACGGTGTGACGTTTGATGGAATCAAAGTACTCTTCCGGTGTCAGTGATTGACGTGATCTCATGGTCTAAGGATTAGGGTTACTTCGTGAAAGTTTGATACAGCAATATAAACTTGATGACATGATCGTATTGCTATAACTACTGTGGGTGTATGTTCATCACATCATTCTCCAATGACATGACCTTGTTATTAACAACATCCAATGTTCATGATCAGGAAACCTTGATCATCCGTTAATCAACAAGCTAGTATAAAGAGAGGCATTACTAGGAACCTTTTCTCTGTTTATTAAACACACATGTATTAACGTTTCCGGTTAACACAATTATAGCATGAAAATAAACATTTATCATAAACATGGAGTAAGATAATAACCACTTTATTATTGCCTCTCGGGCATATTCCCTTCAGGAACTCCACGATGAAGCAAGCACCGGGGATCTTCTGCTCCTGGACTCCAAGGCTCCAACGTCGACTGCAGCGGCCGATCAGGCAAAAAAAAAGGGGGAAATAAATCAAGGGTGAGTATCTAGCATACCCGCGAGTCTTACGTCCGCTACTAAGCATTTATGCATTTGTATCAAATGGAAAGGGGAGGTTGTATATAGTGGACCGCAAGGTAGAAATCAGGACAAGTATAAGAAGCTAGGCCTATCGAAGACTATCATCTTCCGCCGAGTCTTGAAGTATGAGGAGAGAAAAGCCAACAGTTCAATGAAAGCATAAAGTAACAATGCAGCAGAAGTTGCTGCAGCATTGTATAATAGTAAGTTGTAATGATTAATAATAATAACGCCTCCGAGTTCCCTTCCTCGACTTCCCTGCGAGGAAGAAGACCCGGAACCATACAGTTTGATAGTAGTAGTTTGTAGTGGTAAGATCCAACTTCAGAAAAAGCGTCCTGTTACCGTGGACACGGCTATTCGAATAGATTAAACTCCCTGCAGGGGTGCACTACTGTTCAGCCTGCAGGCTCGGATCTCCAGGGTGGCGGGAACCTTGTTAGGGAACGCTCCACCAAAGCTATCCGACACGCCGCAGCCCATCCTAGGCTCAATAGAGAGGCCATCCGCGGGACTAAATCCTATGCGCCAAGGGGTCTAGGTCCCTCACCCTTGCACGCTCCTGCACGGTGCGAGGCTGGCCGGTGAAGCAAAAGCAAATCCAAATACACCGCTCGAACAAAGAAGACACGCCGCTTCCCGGCAATCAGACCGCGATACTGCTGACGTCTGAAGAGCTTTCAGACAAACTACGACGCAGGGGAGCCCATAACTCCTTATCCCACGTGAAGGTAGTGCGTACAGACCAACGGGCCTCTCAAGTCATCCACCGAACCATTTAGCATTTTATTATTATCTGTCGGGACAACCGTTATCGTCGCCCCTATTCGGGTGAGTCGCGGACAACGACAGCAGCCAGGTCCACCAGTAACATCGGTGCCTGCCCTGACGTCCCACCAACTCGTGCGGTTACCAACAAGGTAAACCGTCTCCGTAACTTGTCTCGCATTTGCTCTTTGAAGAGCTCGATTTTCGTACAACAGGATACCTCTCGGCCACGAACAGTACCAGGCCCTTCGCACACCGGTGGAATACACTTGACCTATCGTTCCGCTAAGATACCTCCGCGGGCACCGTTGGGTCACCCGACTCCTTACCTGTAAGGACACCTGTTGATTCGAGTGCCTACCATCAAGTGAAACCAGGAGGAATCACCCTCGATGGTACACTTGAAGAGGTTCGACTGAGACATCAGCGGAGTGAACTAAAGAGGAATATTCTCGTATCACCCCGGTGGTGCCGAGACACCAGCGGAATGAACTAAAGAGGAATACCCTCGTATCATCCCAGTGATGCTACACTACTGAGCCGACGAGAGTGAAATACGAGTCCGTCCACTCGTAAGTCAAACTCGAAGCGACTCGGCAGAGTCTCGCCGTTGTAAGTTCCCTAGGGCGTCTGCATTGATCCGTACCTGTTGCAGTTATAATATTTTGTAATCCGCGTTCACTCCCCAGAGTGATCACGGCCCGCTATTCTAAACCTAGCTAACAAAGTGCATATGACAAAGGAGGTACATCAAGGGGCGACAAAAACAGGCTATGCAATTGAATAGGATTGTAACGTAGCAGCAACAGTAACAATGCCTAGTGCAAGAAATGTACGGAAAGATAGGCGATATCTGGGGAAGGAAAATGGCTCTGCTTGCCTGGTAGCTCGACGGTGGAGGTAGGGTCGTCAACGAAGTAGTCGATCTCAGGGGCATCGGCAGCGGTCGTCAGGTCTACCGGACAAGAATAGGGGGGGAGAAACAATAAATACACGGCAATAATAACAATACAAATTCAAGACATGGCAAAAGCAGTGTTGGCGGTGTTCTAACGCAGAACTAAGTATTTTAGTCGGAGCGGAAATTTATCCGGGGGTTGACTCATCGGTGCCGGTTGATTACCGGACCAATGATCCGGAGGGGGAAGCTTCCATGTCTGCAGTGTTAGAGACATCTGACAGACATGTGGATAGTGTATCCGTGCTCCTTGATTCATTCGGAACAACTTTCATATACAAAACATTTTCATCCGGACAGTTTTATCGGCTCCGGGCGATTACCGGACAGTGCAACCGGAGGGGATATGTCTCGTGTGCGGTATGTTAGAGGGGTGTGGTGGGTATACGGGTAGCGTATCCGTAATCGTTGATCCGTTCTGAGCAACTTTCGTATACAAAAGTTTTTCATCCGGACAACTTTTATCGGTACAGGGAATTATCGACAACCTTTTCTTTATTTCTTTTCTTTTTCATCTCTTTTCTTTATTTCTGTGGTGGGTATACGGGTAGAGTATCTGTAATCGTTGATCCTTTTCATCTCTTTTCTTTTTCTTTATTTCTTTTCTTTTTACAGGGGGTTGGCCCCACCTGGCAGTGGCCTAAGGCCACAACACACAGGCCGGCCAAGCACGACCGTGCCCATGTCCAGAGGGCGGCGAGGGATGAGGGTCTCGCCGGCGGCGAGGGGCCTGGGGGCAAGCCATTCCGGCGAGGGGGGGGCACGGCGAGGAGGGAGCACAACCGTGCGGGGAGGAGCAGGAAGAGGGACACACACGGTCGTGGTGGGTAGCCGAGGGCGGAGCTCGATGCGCGGTGGAGGGGGCTATGGGATGGGGGCGGAGGCCGGCGCGGCGAGCGTGCGCGGCCAGGGCAAAGTGGGGGCGGCCAAAAGCGTGCACTGGGCGCGGACAGATGCTATGGGAGGGTGAGCTCTCGTCCAAGGCGGCCGGTGGCCATGGCGAGCACGCGGCGGAACACGGCGGGTGAGGGGCTACGACGACGAGAACAACAAGGAAAGGGGCGGGATGGACGCTTCTCACGATGAGTGGGGCGGTTCGCGAGTTCAGGCGAGGCCGGGGCGAGCCGGAAGCGGCGAATCGGCGACGACGTGCGCCCCAGCCGTGGCCGAGGGTGAGGCCCGATTCGCGGGGAGGCGGTCATCTCGGCTCGAGCTCGGTGGTGGGGAGAACTGGAGAAGCGTGGCGGTCCTCCCGGACTTGCTCCTGGCCGAGGAGGAGGCCGGTGGCCACGCAGACGGCTCCAGCGCGGCGGCACCCATGGCGGCTATGGTGCGGGAAGGGGGCAGAGCGCGAGGGAGGAAGGGGATTGGAAAAGGGGGCGGCTAGGGTTCGTGAGAGCGGGGTGGGTGGGCGGCTCGGGGTGTTTAACGTCGTCGGGGAGCCGCCCGATGGCCTCCACGGCGTCGACCATCGCCGTGACTGGCGTCGATGCATGCCACACCATGGCCAACCCCACTGTAGCGGGAGGTTGGGGAAAGACCGGGGTGGGCTGACTTGGGGGGGGGAGGTTTAGTTGGGCTGGGCCCAAGGGGAACAGGGGGGTGGGCTCCTTTTTGTTTTATTCTTTTTACAATTTCTTTTCTGTTCTTTTCTCTTTTGCATTTCTTTTAGTTGTTTTATAATTTTGCAAATTATGTTATAGGTCCCATAATTATTGTTGGCCTATAGAACAGTGCCACAAAATATTTGGCCACAAATAAAATCATATAACATTTGTTTTAATTATTCAATTGATGAAAAGGGGGTTTTGGCTACTGTTTTTATTTGTTTGATTTATTTGAGAGCTCAATAAATTCCAATGCACATATGGAAGTGATCCACTGAATATTTGGGATTTAACAAAAGTGGTTGCATAGTTTTTGGACCAAGTTTTATTTGTCACATAATTTTAATATTCACCAAAAGTGAAATTTGACTTTGCATTGGTCCAAGATTAACATGGTTGATCAGAGCAAGAATTTTGGAATAGTAACCATCATTAGCAACAGTGATTACTGTTCACTGACAGTGAGGGTGTTACAGGGCCATGCGCCGCTGCCCGTCGATCCAGAGAAGCCTATCCGGCTTGATGAAGTTACTCATGTTGTTGCACATATTGTCCATGTTGATTATGTCCCCCAGTGAGAGCATCGCCTCTAGCAGTGGAGCTATGGAGATCTTCAGCTTCCATCGTGGGCTCAGCTCTGGTGCTATGACTGTGAGTATGAGCGTTGAAACCCATGTGGTGGAGGTGATCATTGCCAGGAGGACTGAAGCCCCCGGCCCTAGAATCCACAGTGCCGCTGCTAGCCCCCACCGAAAGAGCCCCAAGAGGCCAGGGGTCGTAGCTTCCAGGGGACTGCCCTCCCTGGTCCATTACTTGTCCGCCCGAGGGAGCAACCTGGGCGTGACCCACGCCTCCAAATCTGAGCCCCCTTCTCTGCGCAAATCACTGCGACGCACCACCTGATAGGGCACCGCCCGATATCTACGGAGGGAAGAACCAGTGCTAATCTGATGTACCTTGTTGATAGGGGATCAAACAGCTCCAAATCCCCCAGGCGGGTCCCGATCCCAGCGGATGCTTCTAGCTCCGCCGCCGCTCCTCGCAGGGGAAGGGCGGCCAGGATCCGGGCCCCCAATGGCGGCTCCAGTAGCGGACGGTGCAACTCCATTGCCTCCAAGAGAGCTTCTAGATCCTCCGGCCGGCTGGAATCGATGGGAGGCTCCTCCAAGTCGCAGATCAAGATCGGAGCCCTCCTGAGAACCGGCCATGGCCGGCGCGCCTCCTGGAGCAGCCCCGAGCAGGCCTGGAGAAGCCTCAGGTCGTATTGCATTGTTTTCGCACCAAAACCCGCCGCATATCCCGCAACTTCATCCGATTGTCGTCACCCTTTTCATCCATGTTTTCATCATTTTCCTTCTCTGTCGTCGCATAGTATGTTGTATCGTCCGAATCGAAAACGGAAGATCCAAATGTGACGAACGCCCCAACGATCAATTCAGAGATCCAGAACACTCGCACTACATCCAAGGAAAGATGGAGCAAGAAACTTTGACAACCGGACACCCTCCACCTGCTAAAAGGGGCGGCATGTCGTGATCGGGGCGTTGTCAATGCAATCGTCGGGCTGTCCAATAGAAATGCAACCTCCATACTACATCTCCGACACGCACATCGGTGATCAGCAACCGTCCATGGTCACCTCTGCCACGTATGTGTCACTGCCATTGAACTGTGTTGTCGACCCCAACGTGCCTCTTCATTTCGCCAACTCATCATCACCGCAACATGTTCAAATGCGGGGGTTTTTATGAAGTAAAAAAAATATAACGCGGGTATTAAAACCAAAATAGATGGGCGGTGCTCTAAAATAGTGACGGGGCCTTGCGACTTGTTAAATGGAATCTCGTATAATTGATCTCATAAGATTATTTTGCCTTGGCTAACCAATAGGTTGATGAAGGTGTGGAAGATTCTTTAGTTATCCTCTTAGTAGGAGTATGTGAGTACTCATCTTTAAGGAGGAAGGAAAAAAATGAGTTAAAATGAATACATAATTAAGTAGAAGGATCCAAGCAGTTTCTTTCATGATATATTTAACTTTAACAAGGTACATATAAATTTTAATGAAACTCTAGTGGTATGGATATCAAAAGATATTAATCCTATATAATTCAGCATGTGTTAAGTATGCAATAATTTTCTTATAGCTTGCAAAGAAAATAAATATAAAATCTAGATGGACAATATCAATAATTTTATCAACCTTCTTACTCGAATAGGAGTAAGGTTTAACCATGCAAAAGTTGATGAGTGGGTTTCATCTCATTTTTTGGAGCCTATTTGTTCCATATTTGTGTGTGACAAATTCTCATAGTATATCCATCTATCCATTCTTTTACCTATTTTTTATAGTTTTTATTTTCCATGCATTTATTTAAATTCATTGCATAATATTTAGTTTGTATTCGTTTTTTTCTTTGTTTTTCTTGTCTTTGCAGTTGTAATAAAACTCCCATATGCACTTAGCATAATAAAAAAAAGTCAAGTTGGGCCAAAGTGAAGAAGTTGCAATCAACAGAATTGAATGTTTTGAAGAGTTTGACAATATTACATTTTTCAATAAGTCGAAACTAAAGATCCAGTACCATGAGGTTATCATACTTGTTCATACAAGTCTAGCGGCTCCATGAAGACCCAAATTAAAGTTTTTAGACGAATTGACGACCAATATATGAAACACTTCTCCATGTTCCAAAAGATAAGATAGATTATGCTATGAGCACAGACGAAGACGATCATGCTCGTATGTCTTGATCCTGGCCATGAATTTGGTTGTGACTTCTGTGATTCTTCACTGATTTTATTTCGCTTTGTTTCTACAAGAACCTTTGCCATCAAGGAAGGTATTGGTAAAGGTTTGAACTCTTCTTGAACCTTTGTATCAAAGGGTACGGGGCCACAATATAAACTCGTGGAGGTCATCTATAAATGCACCTCCAACCATAGCCAACGACCATCATTCCCCCACATGTCGTCACAACTCCATATCAAACCATCACACCTACATTACTACAACAAGACAATATCCATCATAGAGGAAGGACCAAGACAATGATGAAGGAAAAGGGAGTTTCCACTAACGCTTTACGTCTATTTTATGGTTGGTGTCATCTCCATCACCGACGTCGTGTCTCTCTCCTTCTCCAACATGACGTCGGCTTGTAACTTTTCTCTAATCTTTATGTCCCATACATTCATACTTGACTAATTGCATTAGTTCTCAGAGAATATGGATGACCTCTAGTGTGTATTACACCATGAAGGCGCGTGTTGTTGTGCATATCCATATTTTCGGTAGAATGGTAGTTATTTACTTACATATATACATACATGAACATGGAATTTGAATGTGTATGAACTACGCACACATCATGTGAGCATGCCTATGTAAATTTTCCACGATGATATGCATAAAGTGATAATCCAATTTAACTCCATATCAAAACAAAGGTAGACATATTTATATAGTAGAAATATTAAAAAAAATGAATGGAGTTAAACTGGATGGAATTACAATGCATTTTCTCTTGGTAGGATGCTGCAACTTTCTTTCTAATATGGCTTGCATCCTAGTAGCATAAAAAGCACACTCACTCATAGCAATTAATTGCAAATACATAATGTATTCAAGACAAGTAAGCGCAACAATGATATTGTTAACTCGGCCACTATGTAATCTATAATCAAGTGCTCACAAACCCTACTAAGAAGGTGCTTTGTAAAATTTATGTTTGTCTTAACATGACATCAATAGTGAAACTTTTTTATCGTAGTCAACTATGATGTTCACATTGCTAATTTGTTAAGAGATTTTTAATAAATGTTTATTTCTCACAATTGATGGACAATAATAATCATTTCCTCTGTTCCCAAAAAGTGTCACAAATTTGTCTAGATATGGATGAATCTAAATGTAAAACTAAGTTTAGATACATCCATATTCAGATAAATCTATAACATTTATTTTAGAATGGAGGGAGTAGAAGTTTAAGTATATGTCCTACTTTATAATTTTATGTAGAATAAATAATCAAAAAGGAATCAATCCATTGAAATTAGGTCGGTTAGAAAAAAACATACTCCGGAATATAGAAAAGTCGAACTGGTTTAAAACCAATCAAAAATACGAAAGACTGTATTTTTACATCAACGTTAAAAAATTTGGTCTATAAATTATGTGTTGGTTCACTAAACACGACCACAGATCTCCTAATTTCATTGCTATATAGAAGCACATTTTTTCCGAAGCATTACCTTTTTTGTGAATGTTGCTTCCTTTTTAAATCAAAATTTTAACTGTAGTACAGAACACATGTTTTGCTTAGGGACACTAGTATGATCATGAGTCTAGACCGCCAAAATGAAAATCCAGATTGTTCTATTACAAAATGTGCTTTATATAGTATGAATGAAAGTAGAGGTAATTGAAGATAAGTGCTAATGAGAGAATATTTCTCCAAGTACCTTGTGAATTTTCCCAATGAATGATATATATTAATTTGAGAGTTTGAAGTACAAATTCTATATCATTGTATCGGATTACCAAAAGTAACATGATTACTATAAGTGCACATATACACCTTAACAATTAATATTGGTACATACCATGAAGTGAGGGTAGAAGTAGTGCAGAGACTTACTACATCAACAATTGCCTATCTATGACTTCCATACGAAAATAATCTCATACTATAACAATTAGCAATTTGAGCAATTGAAATATGTGGGCATTGTTAGTTCCTACCCAGATGGCATTTGAATTTGGGACAACATCAAAACCCGAACAAGAAAAGAAAGGCGAAGATACCGAATGCAAGGGGTTTGACTTTCATAACATATGAGGATATCTTGTAGGTTAAAAGTTGGCTGGCCACAAGTATGGATTCTATATGTGGCACGGAGCAGAAGGGAACCAAGTATATATATAATATTTGAAAATATTATCATGAATATAAGGAATATACCGAGCCACATCCTATCATTAACAACCACAATATGGCCTTCTTTAACATTAATGGTCCAACATTCAAGGAGAAGTGAACAAGTATGTGAGCTACCATGCACAAGTGATTGGTTGCCCTCAAAGTGGGATGAGAGTGTCAACTAACTTAAGTTTAATTGCAGCATCATTTTTCATAATTTTATTTTCTTGTTTGAGTGTTGAATACTCATTATTTATACTTAGTTTTTGCTAGACGTTGTTGTCGGACAGAATTTACCAACAAACGGATAAGAAACCCTTCGCTTTCGGGCGTTCTTGGGTGCTATTAGATGACAAGCCGAAGTGGACATGGCTTGCGGAAGATCTAAAGGCCGGCAAGCGGAAGAATGATGGCTCAAGCTTCCACCAACCAATTAAGTTGGATGACAAAGAGGGATAGGTTGTAGGAGAAAATGGAAAACCTTTTACCATGCCAATGAATAATCGGTAAGTGATGGGAAACAATGGGAGAAGGGGGGGGCAGACCATGACACCGCGGCCACAAAAATATTCAACACATGGACATGCATTATTTTTCTTCAAATAGAACAAGAAAGATAAGAGATACACGCTCAAGTTAGATACGCAAAAATAAAGGATGGATTAGAACCGAGAGAGGGTGAACAACAAATTGGCAATTGAGAGGGGGGAATGGAGTTGGAGAAGCAAATTTCATATCTAAAATGGAAGATTGAGATGGCCCAGACTTTTAAATCAATAGAGATATTACAACTCACTTGAGACACAAAGGATTATTGGATGATGTTTGCAGACGTAAGCCTCTTGGGTGCGAAAGAAAAGAGTGATCCGAGGAAAGGAAAAAGGGAAACCAATGAACGTATGCGTACAAGGTGGTGGAAGCGGCGAAATGGGCGGCAGCTGAGGTAGAGCAGGCGGCACGGACGACGTCAGGCGAGTGATCTCTTTGATGGCTTGGACTTGAACTTTATTTTGACATGATCAAATTGTTAAACTACGATTTATTTTGTTTTGTTGCATTTTTTGAACTATTTTATTGTGATGATTTTGTGCTATATGATTCATGTCCATTGGTTGCATAGATTTGAGGGTTTAATTTTGATGATTGTGGTTGCCCGACACCCAATGTGAGAGGTCGTTCTTGGACACGCCCGCGAACGTTTTAGGGGAGGTAATTTCCAAGTTCGCCTGTAGATGCTCTTAATCTATTTGGGCACGTTTGGTATCCTGCATGATCCTCAACCAGGGTCATTGGATGCACGTTTGAACCATTTAATAGCTTCGTTGTATGCAATTTCCCCCCGCATAATGTTTAAAGCCCTCCTCAACCACACACTCTGAGAGCGATCAAATCTTTTCACAATCAAGCTCGAGCAATGTAGGTGAGGTGATGTGGATGGCCCAATGGATGCACTCATGCGAGCTCATACAAATCTGGGCACACGTGTACGTGATTTTTGGTACGGGTGGAACCATCTCATACCCTTACCCGTCCCTTCAAACCTTAACCATTACCCGTACCCATACCCGTCGATACATAAATTTTTTCCCATACCGGCCGCCCAACAGGGTAAATGGGCACTAGTGGGTAAAAATGCTCAGGTTTGCAACATATCAATTTGAGCATTGCATAGTTATAAACAACAACTTATAATCATAATTTATAAATAATACTGTAACACATCATAACAACAACTCATACTAAACAACAACACATTCTCATGAGTAGGATCTCCAAATCATAGTTCATTTGGTTCGGTTCTTAACTATCATTGATCAAGTCTGACATGATATTGTCATAAAATTATCATGATTGTAAATAAACTAACGATTTTTTTGATGCAATGACATATGTGGCTAAATAATTCAATGTCATATATACAAAGTTTTGATCGAAGAGGAGCAAAAAATGTACCTTGTCCTGCTGCGACATTTCGTCGAATAGGACGTGCGAAGACAGGGCGTCGACGGTGCTCGTGCTTGGTTGCTCCTGTTGGAACTACGACGAGTAATAAAGGTTGTCCTCCGTCGCATGCGATGTCGGATAAAACTACGGAATCGGCCATCCGTCCATCGAATCGACGCCGACTATAGGAGGGCCGAATGACGCCTTCCTTGTCGATGGCAGGATGGATGGCGAAAGGATGAACGAGGTTCGGTCGGCAGGTCGCGATGAACTGGACGCATCCTCCTCGAGGTCCACGGCATCGGTGGCCGACGCCGCTTCCCTCTCGCGCTGGCTCCTTCGTCGGTCGCTTTGGGCGACGTTCTCTGACCTGTGAACCAAACACATGGATTGGAGCCATGGACGACGCAGGGGCATCATGCGTGGCGGCGGTGGGCGGATGCGGTACCGAGAACACAAATGGGGAATGTATTGTGGAGGACGAAGATGGTTTGGACGCGGAAAATGATGAATGAGGACGATTGAGTTGGTTGACTTAGATCCTTTTGGTGCAATTTAAGGTGGATTCAGTCTATCTCGTTCGACTTGACAAACGCGCTCGAACCTCTTCATAATCGTCTTAGATTTAGATTGAATATAGAAAGTGTTGATTAGCCTGAATCGTTCAGAACCGATATCAAAACCCTATTTAAAACTTAATTTTGACCGGATCGTCTGTCCGGACGTATAGAACCGGTGGGCGGCTTTTCTTGTGCACAAATCCAACGGTGTGTCACGGTAGGTAAATGGAAGAGCAAAGATCAATCACTGGTCGTTGAGCTATTTCTATCGCCGGTGTAGGCAGAGGCACGCTATTGCTCCTAAAAGGAAAGGAAAGAGGCGTGCATGATGGCGTGAGTACGTCGGAAGTAGGCTCGACTGACCGGCTAAGACAAAACCCATGTGTCGAGAACGCACGCTACTCCCAGAGGCCAAAATTGCTAGTTGTACTTGAAACTTTGCATTACCGCCGCCGGGAACGAACGTACGCAAGCCGTTGCTTCCTGGGCATCGACGTGCATGGACACGGAACCAAGGAGGGCATGGAGTCGCTGTCCAATACAACTCTCCAACAACGGAGCGACGCTACCTATTCGTACTACATACAGTTCAAGACAAAATCAAAATCAAAGGGAGATCCACCTAGCGAAATACGTAGTCTATACAGTTGTTAAACAAGCTACCCAGGCCGGGTATACCTGTTTACACGAGCTTTGCTACATGTACGGATTAGTTACAGGAATCATACGGACGGTCGGCCGGGCCACCAATCGAAATCAGAGGGGGCCGAATAATTAGGAAAGGGATAGTTAAGTAAACCAATTAACGTAGAACAGGTCAGCATGTACATACAATCCGTAAAAAGCATCCTATATGTTTAGCATTTTTGTGTTTACACAGTCCACTGAAACGAATTAATTTAGTATCACAAGTCGTATCTGATGACGTTTTTCTTTGCGACGTTAATTACAACAATGCCACCAGTTTAATCTCATTCTCTCTCTCGACGATGGGCCACAGTTATTTACTCGTTGCTTATGCCACGGAAAGAAGGGGTGATTAGGGAAGACAACAAGATGTGAATGAGCTATCACTTCTCGGCTCGATCTAGGGTGGGATCACTTCTCGATTTTTTTTTGAAATATATATTTGTTTACCAAAAAATCGAAAATTATATAGCTGTTTGAAAAACTATCAACTCGTATGCTGCCATCTAATGTTTCAGGCCCTTTCAGATGCCCTAATGTGACTGCATGTGCCCGAAAATATTGAACCCACTCCATTTGGTACACCATTTTAACCAAAAAAAATCATCCATGGAGATCATCTTTAACAAAAAAATGTTCAACATAAAAGTTTGATGTTTGAATCATCTCAATCTGAGATCGAATGTCACCTGTGCGTCCAAAAAACCAAATGCAATTTTAAATAAAATAAAAAACTTGCTGTCGGTGGGCAATAAAACAATGCCAGCTTTCGGCCCGCTAAAAGCCCCTTGACAGATAGGCCCATAGAATTGATATTTTTTCAAATAGCTATATTTTTATTGCCTAAAAAACAGCTATATATATTTTGATTATTTTTTTGTAAAAATGGTATATTAAAAAAAATCCTCACTTCTCACCCTTTCTCAAAAAGGAAGTATTTCTAGCTCAAGACCATGTGCCATGTAAATAAAGAGGGCATCTAACCACTCCTTCCGGCCCTCAAAAAACTTTTGTTTCTTTACATATGAAGCAATATTGTCTAAAAAAACATATGAAGGAATATAAAATAATTTTATAAACAATTTTTTTATTTTAGGATTTCTATTAAATATAGAAATTGATATAAACATCGTTTGCGTTAAGAGGAAAAATACGTTGCCAATTACATAAATAGTGAGCCATTGTCAGGGCATATTTCAAGGAGTGAGCGTAATAAGGAACCCCTACATCTACCTCTCCTCACTATCATACAATAAGTTATTGCCCACAACTTAATGTCGTTGACCGTCGAATTTACTACCAGTTTTCTTTAAGGCAGCCCGATTTAGTTCTTGAATCAGCCTCCCCATTTATCATCATATCATGGATAAGCAATGTTGCTACACGTTGGCGACAAGGCACGGGTAAGGATCATATGTTTATCCTACCATGATTCATAATAGTAACATATTAGTATTTTTTCCGATCCATATTACTTGTTTTAAAATTGATGTACCTAACATTAAAATGCATCTAGATATACCTCTTTGAAGACAAGTTATACGGATCGGAGGGAGTACTATAGTTATAAACTGATAGCCTAGCACGGCATACTACACGCATAATGAAAATAAGTTTTTTTAACCAAATAATGAAATGAAAATAAGGTGACATGATCAAATGTTCAACTTTCCTCGTATAGATGAAGTTCTTTGCTCTCCCAATCATGATAATGGTTCTCCTTGCACACTGAATAATCCATCGTAACAAGAGAGCTCACATAATCGTACAAGCGAATAAAAAAATAAATATCATAACTAGGATGAATTGATGGTTTTGGTCGTTGTGAGGTTAAAAGATGATAGCGAGGGCTTCAGGGTAGAGGCTCATTGCATGAATCATTACTTGGGTAAGTGGTTGCTAAACTATGGTTAAATAGGATCATATTTAAATTTGAAACAATTTAAGTTTTTATGCCCTTAACTATAATCAAAAGGTTTGGACGATTTGTATTTAACATTTAAATCAATGTACAAAAGGATTCATGTTGAAATTCAAATGGGTTTGTAAATTATGATTCATACTAGGTTTACATTCAATATGAAATAATTGAAACTTGATTAGTTAGGGTTGGTCCCAAAATGGTTAAAATATGTTGTTACCATCATTTGAATCAATTTAGAAAGTACTCATTTGACTTGGACTTGTGGTTCGGATTCTATGTGCAATAGGTTTTGGCTTGATATTCAAATTATTTGAATTTTAAATTTTAGCATGAGTGATATGGTTCTACTCGTCTCTTTTGGTCCTTTAGAACACAAAGCAAATATAATTCATAAATTTGAAACCTATGATCACAAGATGTGATTAAAATAAATAACAATTTGAATTGACTTCTAAACCCTTGTCATGCAAGAGAAATCTCAACCAAAATAACTATTTTGGTACCAATTTCTGAACTGATGCCAAAATCTTGATATGATCATGCGAACTTGCTAGTAACCTAAATTCAATGATTGTATTTGAATGAGGCTCTCACAATGGTCACCTTGAAAAAAGTTTCACCCCATTTGGACATGTTGTTTGCAAGCAAGGTACAAATGGAGTTTGAATTCAGATTTAAATTAATTTAAATTTAAATCGTACAATTTGCTTCAACTATGGCTCTAATGGGTGCTAGGGGTCATTGTGAATCCAATGCAAAAGGAATCACTTAATTTATACTTCCAGGTTTCAAACCAGGGATGTCTAAAGGTTACAATGAAAATTTACATAAATTGAAATATGACAACTCAAATGTTGTAATAAATGGTATTATCGAATGAAGCACTCCATGTGGGTAAATAACAAAAAGGAACCACCTCATTTGGAGTTGTGGTTAAAAACTTATTCGGGTTTAGAGTTTTTGGGTTCTTCTCCAAAGTTAGAATTTGCGCACATGCCCATGACATGTGGTGCCTTCTTATTGGTTGACACTGGTTCACTGGGATTAAATATGGGCCATCATATTTTAATGAAAATGGATGGTCTATATCGTCCGATGCCACTTCACGCCATAATTTACTTGGGATGTGATTGGCCAGTACCTTTTCAAGCTGGGGTCTAATTGTTGTTGTTGTTGTTGTTGTTGTTGTTGTTGTTGTTGTGAGATCCAACGATTGAGGGAGGGGAGAGGATTCCCATGGTGGCATGGGGCTATCAGAGTCGGGGAAGACGTCATCGACATCACTTGATCGAAGCAAGCATCATTTTCGATGATTCTCGGGTGATGGAAATGAATGAAAATATGAGGAGCGTCTCGTTGATGCGACCTCGTTGGCATCTGATGGTCTGCAAGACCCATATGGTTGTGTAGCACCTTCGTGTAAGTATTACAATAGTTATCGTTGTCAACAAAGAGTGGGGTAGAATATTAATGACAGTGTTTCTGTTGCACAAAAGTTGTCACAGATCTTGTGTGAGAAGCAATTGTCTATAAATCTGTAGTTATTTGTACTGTTAATTGAAACAAATATGCCAAGGTAGTGATGGAGATGATGTTTGCAATAAGAGTAAATAAAAGCATAAAATTAAATAATAATAAAGCAACATACACCATACTATTTGTTTGCTGCAATGGAGAGGTTAGGCGCGGAGAAACTTCAGATCATGGTGGTGCCAGTGCGATGGTAATAATAGTTACCTTATATCATAATTCTATCACATAGGTTATAAATTTGCAGACGATTCACCCTTGAGTGGTCGAACTCCTCCATGACATAATTGTTCTCCCGTATTGTCCTTCTTAAACTTTGCCAAAGCATAGTCGTTCCCGTAATTAAGTTCATAAGACCGGACTAACGCTTTAAGTATCGCCGATCACTATTGTAAGGCCCACGATGAGATGCCATCTCCAAGTCGTAACTTTACCTGAATATTCTCGGACACAAGTATTGTGAGCATTCCAAGGAAGATTACGAGAGAAAACCCAACTCCACTTTGAGTTGAGCAATTCATTAGACTTAGATTGAGATCAGCTAGCATTTTTATCTTGGGAGTCTTCAAGCTCCCTAGCCGGTTAGAGGTTCTCCTTCAGCAGTCGAAGAGTAATTGTCACTGTGTAGAAAAATTCTATGAAGGTTTGAGAGATGGCCTGAATCATCTATCCCGAGTAAAAATTATACAAGCTTGAGGAGTTTGTTGTAGTGGATAATAGGATGGAAAAAGGTTCGCTCCTTTGTTCAATCACAAATCCCTATAACCATACGTATCACTTTGTAGAGTGAGAACTGGTTTACCAAATATCGTTGTGTCATCAGGCTCATTCTAGTTACTACATTTACTTTCTGTTGTGTTGTGGTTTGCCTTAAGCGATGTTTTCATTCGAAGTTTATCTTCGATACATCTAGTCCATGATATGTTTTCCTTCGTGCTTGTCATATATGCTTCTGTTCTGTGTTACGACTAGTTTAACTTCGCTGATATGGTCTGTTTACTTCATATTTTCTCTGAAAAATTTGAAGTGACCATTCACCCCCTCCCCTCTGGTCCTTGTGGTTCGTTCATATTTACTATAAAATGTTGGAAGAAGAGTTTGAAATTTTTAAAAAGACTCATAAATTTGGGGAAAAGTCACGAATTTGAATTTTTTTAATTTTAAAAAGTTTACGCATTTAAAAAACATAAGAAAATAAAAAGAAACAAAAAGCCCTGGTTGGAAAACATGAAAAAACCCAACCTAAAAGTTCACGAAGTTATATTTTTCACACCAAAATGAAAAATAAAGCAATTTAACACATCAAGTTACCTGTTCCGGTTGGTTACTAGAACTTAAAGTTAACCTTCAGCGTGGGAGTTTGAATCTCCCACAATACATATTTATTAGTGATTCAAAAAAAAAGAGAGAGAAAAAGTTAAGAGCGTCAAATACAGTTTGGGTATACCACGTATGCTGGGTCGTACACATGCCGCGTATCGAGGTATTTTTTTTCAAAAAAATATACCCTTTATTATGAGAGGCGTTCTACTGGGCTAGCCAACACATGCCCCTATGTGAGTGATAGGATTCGAATTCACTACCTCATTGTATTGATCTGACTGCAATAGCCAACTTGAACATCTCAATCTGCTTGCCCATGACAACTTTCTCATCTAGGTATCCGCGTAAGATATGACGCTAAAAAGGTAACACCTTGTTTTCTTTTGTTTTTTTGGCCAATTTTGTACTGCATTTTCCTTTTTCTTAAAAGAAAGAAAATATAAATTGTATATAAATTTGAAAAGTTGACGAATTTATTTTTCATTTAATTTTTCTTTCTTTTAAATAGCAAACTTTTTCTTAAATGCGTGAACTTTTCAAATTTGTGTACAATTTCTTAAATTCATGAACTTTTATTCAAATTCATAACTTTTTGTGAATCCGTAAACCTTTTTGAAATGCAGGAGTTTTTCCCGAATCCATGAAGTGGTTTCATTTTTTACAATTTGTTTTTTGAAAACCCGTGAACTTTTGTCAACTCCATGAACTTTTTGAAAAAAATGGATGAACTTTTTTTTCAAATCAAAATTTCCAAAACTTTCTTCAGATTGGTCATTTTATAAATTCATGAACATTTTGTCACATCCATGAACTATTTTCAATTTTTTTACAACTTTGACGCTTTATGCATTTTGAGTGTTTTTTCGGTGAAAAAACCTTAAAATACTAGACGTGATGTAGTGCGTACTGTGTTTGAATTTGTTCAATTTTTGGGTGGAGGGTTTCCGTGGCCATGGCCACTGTTGGTAAAATTTGAAATCATTCCAGGCATGAGGAAAAATACACCATGTTCAAAGATGATGGTTTGGGTAGGGCAGAATGGCCATTCTCAAAACATTTTTTGTTTACATCCATCAAACGGATTTAAAATTTTCCACACACTCGCATTACCATGGCAAGCATCCATGACAAATTGCATTGGATTTTTATATATTTTTTTTTTCTAGGATTTTTCTGATGAAACAACAATACAATACTAACTGAATGTGACGCTACATGCGTACGATGTTTGAATCCATTATAATTTGGCATGGAGGGTTATCATGGGCGTGCCCACCTACTGGTAAAATTTGGTATCATTTGACGCGTGGCAAAAAATACATCATGTTTAAAGGTGGTGGTTAGGATATGTTAGAAGAGTCATTCTCAATACACTTTTTGTCCACATCCATCAAATGGACCCAATTTTTTCTGCACATTTGTATCACCATGGCAAGCATAAATGTCAAATTTCAATGCCTTTTCCATGAAATGAAATATTTATGGGTTTTTTCGATGAAACCCCGTACAATACTGGTTAAACATGACACAATGTGTGTACGGTGTCTGAATGGAGGGTTAGCATCAGCTTGCCCACCTGCTAGTTAAATTTGATATCATTTAGTGTATGGTAAAAAATACACCATGTATAAAATGGTGGTTAGGGTAGGTCGGAAGGGTCATTCTCAAAGCACGTTTTGTTCACATCCATAAAATGGAACCAATTTTTCTGCGCACACTCACATCACCATGGCAAGCGACCATGTCGAATTTAATGGCTTTTCACATTTTATGAGATTTTTAGGGTTTTTTTGGTTAAAAAATGCACAATATTGGCCGAACGTGATGCAACGTGCGTACGATGTTGGAATTCATCCAAATTTTACTAGAAGGTGGGCATGTCCCATGGTAACCCTTCAGGCAAAATTTGAACGACACCGTACGCACGTTATGTCACATTCGTCTAGTATTGTATGATTGTTTTTCAAAGAACTCCTAGAAAATTCATAAAATGTCAAGAGAAACAATAAAATGTTGACATAGATGCTTGCCATGGTGATGAAAGTGTGTGTAAAAAATTGGATTCATTTGATGGATGTGAAAAAAATGCTTTGAGATTATTTATAACCAGTGCTAAATAGAAAATGATGTACAATATACACATACGATCATTAATAAATATTTTTATATTATAGTTTATAATTTATAAATATTTTTATTTTATTTAAATAATTTTACAAATAATACATGATTTTTTTAAATAATTCCACTATTTTACAAATTGAATTAATAAAATATTATTTTGATTATGAAATATCATAATTTATCTTTTTACAAATATCCAATAATGTAAATTATTTCAATTTTGTATGAAATATTGATGACTTGTGCCACATGTCAACACGTGTGGTTGAACCAGGCCCGACTCTGAGGGGGGGGGGGCAGGAGGCGGCCACCCTGGGCCCCCAAAATCAGGGGGCCCCCAGCTCAGGTACTATACTTACGAGCCCTCCCGCCCCAACTTCTGGAGCTGTTTTTATCTTAACTTGCCGAAGCCGCCATTAGAGCAGTACACAATAGCTGATGTGTGTCTTCGTGGAGAAGAAAGCCGAATCGTTACTTCCTGAAATCACTAATTTACGAGTACTCGTAGCAACGAACGCGTCCATTTCCTCCGCGCTCGACAAGTGGTGCTCCGCGCGTGCGCCAAGTGGCGCGATCTAGTGGTTCTCTTTTTCCTTTTTTGAAGCACGTGGAGTGCCTCTCGCGCATATACATTCGTGCCTCCCGTAGAGGCACGGTCGTGCCTCCTTTTTAGAAGCACGACTCGTGCCTTTTTTAGAAGCAGGGTCATGCCTCTTTTTAGAGGCATGCGGCGTGCCTCCCGCAGAAGCTAATTCGTGCCTCTTTTTTAGAAGGATGACTCGTGCCTTCTTTTATAAGCACAATCATGCCTCCCGCGAAAGCAGATTCGTGTCTCCCGCGGAGTCAAGGTCATGCATGATTTTTTTCCACCAAAACATATAGAAAAACCGTGCGAAAACAAAAAAACGAAAAAATCATCGAAAAAACCAATTTTAAACACCAAAAATACGTACATAAAATTTTTAAAAACAAAATTCCGAGGAAACGCTGTAGATGCGACACGTGGCGTGCTATGAGCCTAGTAAAGTCTTCCCCGGACCGGGCCGCGAACGAGTACTCTACAACTAGTTGCTCACGTGACTTCCTCTAGCGTACATGACTTTGGGCCTTTTTTTTCATGTGTGTATTTGGGCCTTTTTTTTCATGTGTGTATTTGGGAATTTATTTCCGTAACGTGGAGAAGTGGTGGTGTGGGCTATGCTTCAGTAAAAGTGATGGAGGACCACATCAGAAAGCAGAAAAAAACATAAAAAATAAGAAGGACCAATAACTAGATTGGTGATGAATTGCTACATTCCTCTTACTTGTATATATCAAATATCAAACTAAATTATAGTATTTATTTTCCTTTTTTTGCGAGGCATAGCAAACTAATCTCCCGATAAGGAAAAAATGTATCTAACTTAGTATAATAGCGGAGTCCCTAAAGCAAAATATTGTGATAGAAATCGAGGAGTAGCACGCACTGCTGACGGTAAGATGACAACATGGTGTGCATTGCGGTGGCACCGAAGCAGGAACGACTCGCACTAGTAGAAAAAGACCCATTTGTCCCGGTTTCAGAGGGCCTTCTGTTTCGGTTCTGGAACCGGGACAGATGGGCCTCCACGTGGCAGCTGGCTGGAGCGGGGGCTGGAGGACCTTTAGTCCCGGTTGGTGTTACCAACCAGGACTAAAGGAATTTTTTCGAAATTTTTGTTTGAATTTTTTTTAGATTTTTTTCATTTTCGAATCTTTGAATTATTTGACAATTTAATCTCTAATCACCCCTCCTCACTGCTTCATAATTTAATCTCTAATCTATAATCTCTAATCAACACTCATTCCAAATCATCTAACTTCCCGGCCGGTCACCCATCCTCTCACTACTGTAGCCCGAGCACGCTTAACTTTCAGGTTCTATCTCCCCTAGTTTCCAAGTCTGCACTTGTTGTTTTCCTGACAATAGTAAAATATCAATCATGTTATAACCCTTAGGTCTTGATATCACATGATTTAATTTTTTGAATTCCAAACAATTATTTAAAAACAATCACGATTAACAAACAACAATGATGTCACACGCTTCACCGTTTGAGTTTGAAATTATTATTCTAAAAAATAATAATTATTTCATATTGAAACAAACCAAAAAAATATATATAATTCATAATATTTATTACAGAAGATCGAAGCTAGAAGCGTCTAATCTAACTACTAGAGCTAATTAACTACTCGATCTTCTGCTTTTTGGCGGAGGTCCCGGCGCCCTCATCGTCGCCGCTGGGTGCCGCCCGCTTGGTGACCTCCTCCGACGCGACTTTCGCCTCCACACGCGCCGTCATCTCGGCCCTCTTCTTCTCCTTCTTCTTGGCCCTCGCCTTGGTCAGGTTCGCCGCGGACTTCTCCGCACGTACGGCACGACGAAGTTCCCGCGCCTCCAGCCCTTCCAGCGGGCTGTCGTCGGCGGGCGGCGGGCTGTCGGCGGCGGCGCGCGATCGTCGCCCGTGCTGAGCTCGAGGCCGCGGCTTCGGAGGCGGGTCCCAAAAATTGAGCCTTTCGGGGTGGTTGTCCTCGTCCGACGGGGTGTCGGAGTCGGACGACCACCGTAGCGGCGACCCCGACATGGCGGCGAGAGAAGCTCATCGGGCGCGAGAGGGGAGATCAAGATGAGAAGGGAAGATGAGATGAGATGAGATGAGTCGGATGAGCTTGAGAAGTGCTCCCGGCCTTCTACTTATAGCCTGAGCCCGACGAGCTTCCCAACGCGCGCCGCACGCGCATGGGAAGCTCGTCGGGCGCGCGCGGGAAGACGAAGCGCCGTCATTGGTCCTGGTTCGTAGCTGGAACCGGGACTAAAGGTTGGCCTTTAGTCCCGGTTCCAGCTACGAACCGGGATCAATGGATGGAGGCCGCACGTGCATGGGAAGCTCGTCGGGCGCGCACCGCACGCGTATATGAAGAAAACGCCTCGGGACGAAGCGCGGGAAGACGAAGCGCGGGAAGACGAAGCACCATCCATTGGTCCCGGTTCGTAGCTGGAACCGGGACTAAAGGTTGGCCTTTAGTCCCGATTCCAGCTACGAACCGGGACCAATGGATGGTGGCCCATTCGTCCCGGTTCTTGTCTGGAACCGGGACTAGTGGTTCCAGACGAACCGGGACCAATGCCCCACGAGGCCCGGCCGGCGCCCTGGGCGCACGAACCGGGACGTATGCCCCATGGGTCCCGGTTAGGGCTGGACGAAAAGCTCGTTACTCGCGAGCATAATGAGCGCTCGGAAACTCGGCTCGTTAAGGCTCGTGCTCGTTAGTTAATGAGCCAAGCTGAACAACATTTTTAGCTCGTTAATATTAATGAGCTTAACAAGCTCGCTCATGAGTTTCGTGAGCAGCTCGTTTAGCTTGTTTTTTTAATCACTAAGTTCTTAATTTGTTTTATTTAAGGCAAAATCCTAGTTTTTTAGGGTGCTCACTGCTTAGTCACTCACGCCTCAGCCCGGCCCAATTGATCCCACCTCCTCCTTTCCAGCACACCTCCTCTCTCCAACACGAACAAAGAATAGAAGGCCAGAATGCCCAGAAGGGGATCGACGGATCGTGACTCACGCAAGAAGGAGAGATAGGGTTACTGTTTGAATTTTGAATATTTAAATTATTCTAAGGTACCGCTTTGCTAAATTATGTTGTTGTGAATTTGCTCATGAATGCTTCTATAGTAAATTATCATTTATTATCTTAACGAGCACTCGTGAATGCTCGCGAGCTTAACGAGCTCTTAACGAACCAAGCCAAGCACGAGTTTTTGCTCGTTAATATTAGCGAGCTTAATGAGCACGAGCTTAACGAGCCGAGCAGCTCGTTAATCCAGCCCTAGTCCCGGTTCGTGACTGAACCGGGACTAATGGGCTGGCCAGATCTGAAGCAAAGCCCTATTTTCTACTAGTGTCGGTTGGTACTCTCGTATTTGTAAATTGGATCAATGAACATCAATTCACTAATTTAAAAAAGTTAATTCCATAATATAAACTAGCAAACATGCCCGTGCATTGCAACGGGATCTTTAAAAAAATGTAAAGCTTATTTTAAGGACATAACTTGGAGTGATCCGGTGATTAAAATTCAGAACTTAAAATCCTTATTGTTTGCATCGTGAAATAATGAATCCAGATCTAAATTAAATACGTATCGAAATGGTTGAGTGAATATTAAAACACATCGAGCCGGCCCACTAGCGCAGTAGCACACGCTCACTCTAATTTATTTTTTATTTTTCCATTTTTTTCTTTCTTTCATTTTTCTGCAATAAAAGTTAACGTTTTTACATTAACTTTAACTAAAGTTTGTAGTCAAAAAATTTAAAAACTATTTGCACTCAAATTTTGTAAAATTTTAAAAAATGCTCGCACTTAAAAATATTTGCTCTCCTCAGAATATTTTCATTTCTTTTTGTTTTTTTTTGCATAACTTTTATAAGATGTGTGCACTAAACATAATATTATACAAAAATCATATATAAAAATTTCATAAAAATCATGAAAATATTAATTAAATTGTTCACACTTTAAAAATGCGTTAAAATGTTGGCGCAAATATATCACATATAAACTTTTTATAGTTCGAATATTTACTAAATAATAATT
The DNA here is from genome assembly GCA_950022295.1 of Bromus sterilis. Classification (NCBI taxonomy): domain Eukaryota; kingdom Viridiplantae; phylum Streptophyta; class Magnoliopsida; order Poales; family Poaceae; genus Bromus; species Bromus sterilis. The sequence continues at coordinate 94,348,220 of OX465595.1, forward strand.
TTTTCTAAGTGTAAACTATTTTTTAAAGTGTGAACTGTATTTTCTAGTTTTTTTATTTTTCTTTCTCTCATTTTTTCTCACGAAAAATAAGCATTTTGTAGATTAACTTTTTAAAGAAGTTCGTAGTCATAAATTTAAAAACTTTTGGCACTCAAATGTTATAAAATTTTATAAAATGCTCGTACTTAAAAATATTTGATCTCCTCAGAACATTATTATTTATTTTTATTTTTCTTTTGCATCACTTTTATGAGATCTTTGCACTAAAAAATATTATTTTATAAAATTTGATTCTATAAAAAATCATTTCTCTTTATGATTCTTTTGCACCAGTTTATTAAGATGTTTGCACTAAAAATAATATTTAAAAAAATGTTAATATACAAAAATGTATAAAATCATGAACGTATTTATTGAATAGGTCACACTTTAAAAATTTATTAAAATGTTGATGCACTTAAATGTGTGAAATTTTTCACACATAAAGTTTTATAAAATAATAATTGTTGGTAACGACACTGGCCGAGTAATTAGGGAAAAGGCCAAGGCCCAAATGTGGCAGCAAAGCGTTTTTCTATTATCCTGCTTCACTTGGGCGCCAACCTCAAACGGGCCGTAGTTTCTTCAAAATGCAGTGTCAGGCGGCCCAATTGAAGCAGCAAAAAGTTTTTTAATTATTATTGGAATGCGGGTTAATTGACAAAAATTGCAAGGATCTTTCTGTAAACTATGCGCGGCCGGACGAAAAAAGAAAAAAAAACGCACCTTTTTTTATTATTAGGTAAAAATTAACAATTGATTGTTCTACTTTGGTGTTAATATTCTACTAGATCATTGAGGGCACGCGTTGCCGCACCAATCTATTTGTAAACTGATGATATATTTTTTAGAATATATGGATTTTTTATAAATATAGACACACATCATATAAGTTATATTTTCATGATTTTTATAGAAAATCTACACGAATGAAACCATAGTGCCCCAACAAAACCGAATTTAATGGTCAGAGTATAAAATGTTTAACAGTAAATAGAGAATAATATGAAAGCAAAAGATGTACCAAGTAATAGAGTACATGCAAAAGGAGAAAATTTGACAAAGAAACATAGTTAACCTGAAGAACAAAACAACGGTTGAAGTGTCAGATACAAGATTACATTGTACTCACATAAGCAATTGTTTAAATAGTGTACCACCATACTGATCTTTCTCTGACAATTGCAATGTGGGAACTGAAAAGTGGACATCAGTTACACGTGACAAATTGAGCGAGGCTCCAAGAATAAATAATTGTTTAAATATGGTACCACCATACCGATTTTTCAAGTTGTGTACCAACCAAAATGATGTTTAAAGAATTAATTGAGTGAGGAAATATGAAAATCAACCAACAAAGAATAGGATGGCACACTGAAGAACCCTGGTAGATTAATTTAGTAGGAAAAATTTATTCCATGGTAATTGTAAAGTTTTGATGTCTCATTAGCATCAAGATACCTTGTGTAACCTCACCATGCAAACATACAAAAAAACATTATTATATAGTCAACTTCTCCTTGAATTGAATAAAAGTAAAATTATGGACCTCTAAATTGTAAGGCCCGATATGCGGTACAGTTCCAGATCTAGGTGTTTCCACCAAGATCTGGGGACGACGCACATAACGATCCCACCGCGACATATGACAGAGCCATATGCCCCGGATTTCCAACATGATATCACAACATTACAGATACAAGGATACAACATCTCATACAATCAACATACAACTGCCTCAAATACAATACAACAGCGGAAGATACATGTCTGGGTACAAACTACAATCAAATGCCTACTTGCAAAGAGAAAAACATCGATCCCATAACCACACGGGTCCAGGCCCTCCGCCGGGATCCTCCTAACTAGTCGTCGTCGAGTCTCCACGTGAAACGTCGATCACCATACCTGTTGTCGATAAAAAACCCTGAAAAGAATTTGGGGGTAGTATCATGAGTACAGAGGTACTCAGCATCCAACTGTAGTGGTCAACTGGCCCAGCAAGGACTTCATCACTCGTCATTCTAAGACAACTAGTAGTTTACGGTAAGGAAGGGGTAAGTGGTGAGGTTGCTGCCGCACTAGCATTTATGAAGTGGCTAACGATCTAGAGAGTAAGATAAGAAGCCAAGCATTCGATGAGGAATCGCCTCCAACAAGTCTTGCTATCAACTAATTACACAAACATAACACCTATCCTATCCTTGTCCTCCTCTTCGCATCCCGACGAAGAAGAAGCAGTCAAGGCACACACACGGTGATCAAGTTATAGTTATGATTCAGTTGATGTTATCTATGAACAAGACGTAGGTTCCAAGTCGTCCATAACCGTGGACACGGCTTCTCGAAAAGATTTAACTCTGCAGGGGTGTACCAACTGCCCATTACAAGGCTCCACACGCACGCCCATCTCTCTCAGTTGCTACCCATCATAGGCAACCATTTTATGATTTAGTTCCGAGAGATCCGAAACGACAGGTCCCTCTAACTAACAACGAACAAATCCGGGTGGCCCCCGATGAGTCGACACCCAACTCAAAAGACGGTTGCGCTCTCGAATCGGTCTCTACCGTCTGTCGCAGGTTTGGATAGCCGGTTAATCACACATGGGAAACCGGGTCCTCAGCCGGACAAGGTGGGCCAGCAAGGGAACTATGTCCTCACTCGTTCGGGTTGGTTTGTAAACAACTGGCGGCCGACCAGCACACACACGTTTTCAAATGGTAAATCAGCTTGGGCCACCACTGGAAATGTTTGAAGCTAGGTAGGTAAGAAAAGGGGACCCCATAAAATCCCACACGCGGTTAGGCACGCTCAGTCTTAGAACCAATACCCGGAACTCGGATCCTAGGTGACTTGAATGGAACAAAGCGTCGGGGCGGGATAGCCTAGACCTTCCATCCTTCGTCGAATATAGTCAACATTAATAATAATCATATCATCAACAACAATAATAATAATGTGATATCCCAAACCAAGGAGTAACAGGTATCATCGTAGCATCCTAAGCATGCATACTAAGCAGGGTCTGAGCAACGAGCAATAGTAACATATCAATACAAGGTTTGCTGCGATGGGACATGGCTGTATCGGTTTGAAAGAGGTTGTAAACATGTGGTAGGATCAAACATCGAACCTAACCTAGACTAGCATGCAAACCGCTGGTTGAAATAGAATGGATCATAAGTAATGTATAGTCCTTGCCTGTTGATAAGTCGGGTTCCGAAGGTGTAGTTGATCGCAAGCTCGCATCGTCTCCGAGAGGTACCCGCGGAAGCACACAAGAGGGTAAACACTGGAAGCAATCAACGAACAAGCACTCTATTACTACGAGGAAACCACGAGCAAGCATCAACAAGAAGGCAACACAAGACATCTCACCTACCGTCGAGAGCGATTACTAACAGGTTAAGTGGAGTACTCGTCACACACGATGATACCTCACTTTTACGATGGTTCAAATTGTTTAGCTACAGGTTATCAACAAAGGTTGTTAACATGGCAAAGCATAGAAGCATGGCATAGCACACAAACATGGCAAGAGGTGAAGCATAAGATAAACTATCTATGCTAGTCACTTTAAGTGGGGGGGGGGGGGTAAAACCTATATATGCCAACTATTACGGACCCCACGATAAATATTGCATTTGGTACTGTTTTTCCCTAAACAATATTTTATTATTTTTATTAGCAAGAAAGAGCAGCATAAACACAACCTACACACAATTCTAGTCAAGTTACATATAAGAAACATTTTTATTGGAGCAACGGTTAAAAAGTTATGGCAATTACAGTTTACAGTGGCAGGCAGTGTAATTAGCAGGTACACAACATGTAAACAAAGTCAAACATGGAAAAATAGCACATTTTATTAATTTACACAAAAAACTGAGCAAGTTTCATGTTTAAAGCGTCGCGATCCGAGCTACCATTAAAAAGATACGGGCACCGCAAGAAAATAATACAATCTACCAATTTAAATGCCTAGAGAAAAAAAATAAACGTTTCCGGGCCGAATCTAGTGTTACTGGGCCGGCCCAACTACGCAACACAGCAAAAAAAACGAGGGCGCCTCACCTTGGGCCGAGCCCATCTGCAGAGGACGCGCAGGACAGGCCGGCTGGCTGGGCTGGCAGTGGCTCGCTGGGCCTTGGCTGGCCCACGAGGACGACCGAGAGGAGGAGGTCTCTGCTCGTGCTCCTCCCGAACAGCCATGGCGGCGGCGCCGACTTCTGCCGCGGGAGATGGCGGGCGAGGCAGCCAGGCGGCTGGAGGAGGGCCGGATCTTGGCGCGGTGGTGGAGGGGCTCGCCGGATCGGGTGAAGGGGAGGCGGCAGGCGAGTTGAGGGCACCGGCGGCGAGCTCGGTGTAACAGCCCAGTTTTCACAAAAATTAATTTTTTTTGTTTTCGGTGTGAATTGTTTGATTGTTTGATTTGTTTGCGGTGTTTGCATCCCTAATTTATCGATCGGCGATTATTTTCCCCCCTCTTATCTCGTACCGGACGAAAACCGACCCTTGCCACCCTGACACTCGACCTTTCGACACCGGGTTTCACCCGATCACCGTCGCAAAAACCGCACGAGACCAGCCGCAACCAACGGAACGAAAAACCCCGTTTAATATTTAAACGAGTTATTTTTATAGCGCGCCGGAAAGTGTTTTCGGAACGGTTCCAGCGCGAGGTGAACGCCTCCGGCTCGACGTGCTGATCGCGCAGTTCGAAGTTTTACCCGAATCGGAGGTACGTCGGACCCCCGGCGGTCAGAAACGTAAACACCGCGCGCGCGAGAGAAAAACCGGGGATGTTTTTGCAAACTGCCAGCCACCTGGGCTATATAAAGACCACCACACTCCCACCCATTTTCTAGGGTTTCCCCAGTCCAAAATTTGTAGCCACCCCCCTGTTTCTGCCCCAAATCTGCCCAATAGACTCCCAAATCCCGAAATTTGCCCCCCAGGCGCTCTGGACCGTCAGATCTCGCGATCCGACGGCCCAGGGAGTGCCACATCACCCCTTCCCACCAACCTCTCTTCCACCTCCTGCCCGTGGGCAACCGGCCGCCGCCGGCAGCCCGAGCCGCCGCCGCGCCCGCATTCCGGCGAGCTCCTCTCCACCACGCCCCTCTTCTCCTCTTTTTCCTCCCCTGACCTCGTCCCTTATCTCTCCCGCAGGTCCAGCCGGCCGCCAGGGCGAGGAGCGCCGCCGCCGTGCCATGGCAATGGCCCTTGGACCCGAGATCCCCTGCGCCCTGATCCGGCTTGCCGCCGGCCAGTTGCGCCCGCCGCCGCCGCCTTGCGCCGGATCCACGCGCCTCCACCGCCTCAGGGTCCTCGCCACGCTCGCCAACCTCGCCGGAGGTCGGCAGCCGCCGCTGCCAGTTCCCGTCGAGATCGGGCACGAGGAGAGCTGGCCGAGCGGCCTCCACCAACCGCTAGCTGGGCTGCCTCCTAGCGCAGGTGGGCCGGCCCGCCAGGCGCCCCAAGGCCCAGCCTTCCAACCAAGCCGCCTCCAGGCCGCAAGTGGGCCTCGGCCCACTAGGTGCTTTTTTTTCTCTCTTATCCCCTGCGAATTTTTCTAAGTCTTTATGTATTTTGCTGCTGATGCCTTTTTGCAACGTTAATTCCCGTTGATCCGTAGCTCCGATGAACGTGCGCCCAAAATGAAAGTTGCTCAGATTTCTGTGCACTTCGATTCATCTTTTGTGAGCATTTGCATTTGAGGTCATCTTGATTGTGTAATTGTGTGCTAAACAGGGCATCAGATCGTTAATTGCAACTGCTGCTGTTAAACCTACTGAAACTGTTAATTTGTTTAAACTTCGGGCGACGGTTGCTTCGCAACCGTGCGTCGGAATTGAGTGATTCCTTTTGCGTTGCGTTAAGAATTGTTTCTACTTCAGTTTCATGCATTCACATGCCATAATTGCTTGCTGCATCATGATTGTATCTTGCTCCAAAGTAGCTACCCTGCTGTTAGTGTGCTGCTGTTTATATTTTGTTGCAACTTTGGTCGACGAGTGTGTCGCGACCGTTTATCGGAATTGAGTGATTCCAATTGCATATTGTTAAGCATCATGTCTACTTTCATTACATGTATTGCATATTCATGTTAGCATTACTGGTCATATAGATATTTAGCTCCAAAGTTGCTATGCTGCTGTTTTTGACAGCCACCTCTGTTTTTCACTAAGTCTGTTACTTTGCGATGCCATGTTGTTTTCTTAATATCTTTTGATCTATGATGCCTATTTGCATGATTCTTTTTGCCATGCCTTCCCTGTCATGTCTACTTTAGTTCCATATCTTTTGTGAGCATGTTTGCATTGATTATCCTGTTTATGCATTGCTCTAAAGTGTGCTTCTGGATGATGGCAGATTGTGCCCGTAACTTGTTTTGCTTGTATCTTTTTACGTAACTCCATTTGGGGTGTTCTTTATATGTAACTTGATTAGTTTTTCGTGTAATTTGTGTTTATGCTGTTGTTTGCTGTTGTTAACCAACCTAAAAGATGGTTTAGGACAGAACAGTACCAAATGTTTTAATCATCGTGCGACACTTAGTGTTATGCCATGTTTAGGTTGTGCGTCACTTAAATTGACTAGCATAGATAGTTTACTTTGTACTTCACCTTTTGCCATGTTTGTGTGCTATGCCATGCTTGCTTGAGTTGCCATGTTAATAACCGTTGGTTGATCACCTGTAGCTAAGCAACTTGAACCACCGTAAACGTGCGGTATTCGTCGTGTGTGACGAGTACTCCACTTAACCTGTTAGTAACCGCTCTCGATGGTAGGTCCAATGTCTCGTGTTGCCTTCTTGTTGATGCTTTCTCGTGTTTGCTTTGTAGTAATAGATGCTTGCTCGTTGATTGCTTTCCAGTGTTTATCGTCTTGTGTGCTTCCGCGGGTACCTCTCGGAGACGTTGCGAGCGTGCGATCAACTACACCTTCGGAACCCGACTTATCAACAGGCAAGGACTATACATTACTTATGATCCATTCTATTTCAACCAGCGGTTTGCATGCTAGTCTAGGTTAGGTTCGATGTTTGATCCTACCACATGTTTACATCCTCTTTCAAACCGATACAGCCATGTCCCTTCCCAGCAGACCTTGTACTTCTATGTTACTATTGCTCGTTGCTTAGCCCCTGCTTAGTATGCATGCTTAGGATGATACGATGTTACCCTGTTACTCCTTGGTTTGGGATATCACATTATTATATTGTTGTTGATGATATGATTATTATAATGTTGACTATATTCGACGAAGGATGGAAGGTCTAGGCTATCCCTCCCCGACGCTTTGTTCCATTCGAGTCACCTAGGATCCGAGTTCCGGGTATTGGTTTTAAGACTGAGCGTGCCTTACCGCGTGTGGGATTTTATGGGGTCCCCTTTTCTTACCTACCTAGCTTCAAGCATTTCTAGTGGTGGACCAAGCTGATTTACCATTTGAAACCGTGTGTGTGCTGGTCAGCTGCACGTAGTTTTTAAACCAACCCGGACCAGTGAGGACATAGTTCCCTTGCTGGCCCATCTTGACCGGCTGAGGACCCGGTTTCCCATGTGTGATTAACCGGCAATCCAAACCTGGAGTCATACGGTAGAGACCAGATCGAGAGCGCGGCAGGCTCCTGAGCTGGATGTCGACTCACCGGGGGCCACCCGGAATTGTTCGTTGTTAGCTAGAAGGACCTGTCATTTCGGATCTCGTGGAACTAAATCATAAAATGGTTGCCTGTGATGGGTAGCAGCTGAGAGAGATGGGCGTGCGTGCGGAGCCTTGTAATGGGCAGTTGGTACACCCCTGCAGTGTTAAATCTTTTTGAGAAGCCATGTCCACGGTTATGGACGACTTGATACCTACTCCTTGTTCATATACAACAACAACTGATATAATCTTAATATAACTTGATCAACGTGTGTGTGTGTGTGCCTTGACTGCTTCTTCTTCGTCGGGATGCGAAGAGGAGGACAAGGATAGGATAGGTGTTATGTTTGCGTAAGTAGTTGATAGCAATACTTGTTGGAGGCGATTCCTCATCGAATGCTTGGCTTCTTATCTTACTCTCTAGATCGTTAGTCACTTCATAAATGCTAGTGCGGCAGCAACCTCACCACTTACCCCTTCCTTACCGTAAACTACTAGTTGTCCTAGAATGACGAGTGATGAAGCCCTTGCTGGGTCAGATGACCACTACAGTTGGATGCTGAGTACCTTTGTACTCATGATACTACCCCCAAACTCTTTTCAGGGTTCTTGATCGACAACAGGTATGGTGATCGACGTTTCACGTGGGGACTCGACGACGACTAGTTAGGCGGATCCCGGCGGAGGGCCTGGACTCGTGTGGTTATGGGATCGACGTTTTTCTCTTTGCCACTAGGCATTTGCTTGTAGTCTGTACCCAGACATGTATCTTCCGCTGTTATATTGTATTAAGGCAGTTGTATGCCGATTGTATGAGATGTTGTATCCTTGTATCTGTAATGTTGTGATATCATGTTGGAAATCCGGGGCATATGACTTCGTCATATGTCGCGGTGGTACCGATATGTGCTTCATCCCCGGATCTGGATGGAAACATCTAGATCTGGAACAGTACCGCATCTCGGGGCTTACACTCGGGCTTGAGGCGGCCATGGTGCCATGTTGGGCGGCTGCGCGCTTCCGCCGGCCACCTGCGAGGGGAAAGAGGGAGAGGGTGAGATGAGGGAGAGAAGGAGGGAGGCGCGAGGGAGGAGGTCACCTGGGCGGCGCGGTGGCCCGGCTGCCGGCGCGGGCGCGGAGGCGGCGGCTTCCACGGGCAGAGAAGATAGGAGGGAGAAGGCTTGTTGGTGGAGGAGCTCTCTGGGCCGTCGGATCGCCAGATCTGACGGTCCAGAGCGCCTGGAGGGGGATTTTTCAGATCTGGGATTAGGTTTGACGAAACTGGGGAATTTTTGGGGCAAAGTGGAGGGGTGGCTGCAATTTTTAGGCTAGGGAAATCCTAGAAAGGGGTGGGAGTGTGGTGGTCTTTATATAGCCCAGGTGGCTGGCAGTTTGCAAAAACATCCCCGTTTTTTCTCTCTCGCGCGCGGTGTTTACGTTTCTGACCGTCGGGGGTCCGCAGTTCCTCCGATTCGGGTAAAACTTCGAACTGCGCGATCAGCGCGTCGAGCCGGCGGCGTTCACCCCGCGCTGGAACCGTTCTGAGAACACTTTCCGGCTCTCTATAAAAATATCTTGTTTAATTATTAAACGGGGTTTTTGTTCCGTTGGCTACGGCTGGTCTGGTGCGGTTTTTGTGACGGTGATCGGGCAAAACCCGGTGTCGCAAATGTCGAGTGTCACAGTGGCAAGGGTCGGTCTCCGTCCAGTACGAGATAAGAGGGGGGAAAATAATCGTCGATCGATAAATCGGGGATGCAAACACCGCAAACAAATCAGACAATCAGACAATTCACACTGAAAACAATTTTTTTTATTTATATGAAATCTGGGCTGTTACAATAGAACATCACCAACAATGGATCTCGTCCCGAGATCCAGGACGATCCGGGGGAGAGGGGAAGGGGGAAAGAAGAGAGTCGACAATCTTCAACACCACCAACAAGGGACTCTGCTCCATGTCGTACGAGGATCTTCCGTCGAGAAACTCTCCGCAGAGAGACGCCACCGTTGAAAATACGAAACCGTCGGTGTCAAGAGGAGGAACGATAGCTAAAACCTGGTCCAAGGGATAGTGCTTTTCGACGCAAGTCGTGAAAACACCGGGCAAAAGGAGGGAGGGCAAAAGACGACCCAGATGATACCCGAACCGGGAGAAGCTGAAGGTACTACAGGAATTCCCACCCGAGATCGGAATCGAGTCAATACACTGCAAGCAAGGCATTGTAACGATTCCTAAACTCCACTTACTCGAGATCCTAGAGTATTGAAAGGGATAAGGCGAGAATAAAACACTTACAACACTTGTCCTGACCAGAGCAAGGGTAAGGAGTAAAAAGAATCCTACTCTCCGATAACTAACTTAGTAACTACCAAATAGTTTTTGTCTAGACTCGACGGCTGCCAGGGAAGGGATCCTACGGTTGGTAAGGCTCTGATACCAAGTTGTAAGGCCCGATATGCGGTACTGTTCCAGATCTAGGTAAATCCACCCAGATCCGGGGACGAAGCACATATCGGTCCCACCACGACATATGACAGAGCCATATGCCCTGGATTTCCAACATGATATCACAACATTACAGATACAAGGATACAACATCTCATACAATTGGCATACACCTGCCTCAAATACAATACAACAGCAGAAGATACATGTCTGGGTACAGACTACAATCAAATGCCTACTGGCAAAGAGAAAAACATCGATCCCATAACCACACGGGTCCAGGCCCTCCGTCGGGATCCACCTAACTAGTCGTCGTCGAGTCTCCACGTGAAACGTCGATCACCATACCTGTTGTCGATCAAGAACCCTGAAAAGAGTTTGGGGGTAGTATCATGAGTACAGAAGTACTCAGCATCCAACTGTAGTGGTCAACTGACCCAGCAAGGACTTCATCACTCGTCATTCTAAGACAACTAGTAGTTTACGGTAAGGAAGGGGTAAGTGGTGAGGTTGCTGCCGCACTAGCATTTATGAAGCGGCTAACGATCTAGAGAGTAAGATAATAAGCCAAGCATTCGATGAGGAATCGCCTCCAACAAGTCTTGCTATCAACTATTTACGCAAACATAACACCTATCCTATCCTTGTCCTCCTCTTCGCATCCCGACGAAGAAGAAGCAGTCAAGGCACACACACGGTGATCAAGTTATAGTTATGATTCAGTTGATGTTATCTATGAACAAGACGTAGGTTCCAAGTCGTCCATAACCGTGGACACGGCTTCACGAAAAGATTTAACCCTGCAGGGGTGTACCAACTGCCCATTACAAGGCTCCGCACGCATGCCCATCTCTCTCAGTTGCTACCCATCATAGGAAACCATTTTATGATTTAGTTCCGAGAGATCCGACATGTCCCTCGAACTAACAACGAACAAATCCGGGTGGCCCCCGGTGAGTCGACACCCAACTCAAAAGCCGGCCGCGCTCTCAAATCGGTCTCTACCGTCTATCGCAGGTTTGGATAGCCGGTTAATCACACATGGGAAACCGGGTCCTCAGCCGGAAAAGGTGGGCCAGCAAGGGAACTATGTCCTCACTGGTCCGGGTTGGTTTGTAAACAACTGGCGGCCGACCAGCACACACACGGTTTCAAATGGTAAATCAGCTTGGGCCACCACTGGAAATGTTTGAAGCTAGGTAGGTAAGAAAAGGGGACCCCATAAAATCCCACACGCGGTTAGGCACGCTCAGTCTTAGAACCAATACCCGGAACTCGACAAAGTCAAACATGGCAAAAGAGCACATTTTATTAATCCACATGGAAAACAGAGCAAGTTTCATGTTTAAAGCGTCGCGATCCGAGCTACCGTTAAAAAGATACGGGCACCGCAAGAAAATAATACAATCTGCCAATTTAAATGCCCGGAGAAAAAAAATAAACGTTTCCGGGCCGAATCTAGTGTTACTGGGCCGGCCCAACTACGCAGCGCAACAAAAAAAACGAGGGCGCCTCACCTTGGGCCGAGCCCATTGATACGTCCAAAAAGCATTGTTGAATATATTCCACTTTAAAGTATTGTTCTTATGTTGTTTTGGCTTATTTTACACAGTTTACAACTTTCCGGTGCGAAGCAGCAGAACTAGAATTCAGCGGTAAAAAGTGGATACCAAGTTGCTTAATCAGATCAAGTCCAAATGCGATGAAATTTTACGGGGAGAATTTTTATGAAGATTGACTGGGGATCACCGAAGGAGGAGGTGAGGGGACCCACCAGGCAGCCAGAAGGGTGCCTGGCGCGAACCCCCTCCTGGCCGCGTCAGGCACCCTCCTGGGTGCCTGGTGGCCCCTCTCGATGCCCCCTTTCGCCTATATAAGCCCCCTGGGGAGGAAAACCCAAAAGAAGAGTCGTTTCCGTGTTTCGCCGCCGCCACGGGGCGGAAACCTACAAAGGAGAAAAGTCATCTCCGACGGGCAGATTCCGCCGGGGAGATCACCTCCCGGAAGGGGAGATCGTCGCCATCATCATCATCATCGTCACGAGCATCATTGAGATCATCATCAACATCATCCCCAACATCAGCACCATCTCCATCTCCATCCCATCTCATCTCACAATTGCAACTTGTGTTGTAATCCGTACTATCTATCCTCTCTACTCTGTTGGTGTTGATTACTACTTTGTGGTGAATGCTATTGAGTTTTGTTGGAGAAATATCATTGTGTCCAGATTGTTTAGCACCCATCTATCACCTCTGATCATGATCTCTTTTATGTCTTGTGAGTAGTTACTTTAGTTCTTGAGAACATGGGAGAAGTCTAGTTGTTAGTAGTCATACTATGTTGAAGTACTATGTGTTGTTTGATACTTAAGTTGTGTTGTTATTTCTCTAGTGGTGTTATGTGAGTCGAAAACATAACACTTCACCTTTCATGGGCCTAGAGGAATACATTGTGCACAAAGGATGCTTATGGTGGGTTGCCGGAGTGACAGAAACCTGAACCCCAGTTCGCAGACTTTCGCACAAGGGAGTTATGGATCCTTGATCGTAATGATGTGGTTAGGCTTATGCCTTAATTACTACCTTGTATTTGCGGATGCTTGCAAGGTGTGTAATCATAAGAGTACACTTATCTTAGTATAGAAGGTGTACTAGCATTGATCCACCCACAGACACTTATCAACACGGTACATATTACTTGGCAGAGTATGGTGAAAGTGACTTGACTATCTCTCCCGTGTTTTCTTGAGAACACTTTAGCTTTTATAAGTTCAGTTCCTAGGCTTATCCTTGTGAAAGGATTGGGCCACTTGCTATTCCTCAGTTACCCTGTTTACTTTGCCTATCTTTTACTTTTCTGTTGCTTAAACCAAAAACCCCTAAATATTTACCTTTGAGTGTTTGCAGCCCTTTCCTTATCTAGTGTCACTTATCAACACCTTCTGCTCCTCTTGGGATCGATACTCTTATTTATCGAAAAGCTACAATTGATCCCCTAGACTTGTGGGTTATCAAGAATCGTTTATTGGCGCGGTTAACAGGGAAGGCAACCCAACTAAACCTATTAACTTCTCCGCCATCAACGAGCTTTTCTGGCGCCGTTGCCGGGGAGAGTAGCGCTATTGGTAAGTGAAGCCGGTAAGGGAACTTTTATTTTCTGTTGTTACTTTCAGTCCTTATGGACTCTTCTGCTGTTGGTTCGTTGCTGGTAAGGAGCCGCCCCACGACCATGGTGGTCACTCCTACCCCTACTGAAATTGTGCCCTATAAAATACCATCTGGTATTGTTGATTATGTCTTGGCTAATCGTTATACAGGAGAAGGACATCCGGGAGAACACCTGCTATATTTATCACAATTATGTTCTTTATTTAAGCTTGCAGGTGTGACGATGGAGTTCTTCATGAAGAAACTATTCTCCATGTCACTCAAAGATAAAGCTTCAGATTGGTATAAGCTACTCGATAACTCTGATCTGCTTGAATGGCCAGAGCTTATGTCTCTCTTTTATGCAAAGTTTTATCCTCTTCGTGAAATTCACCAAGACAAGAACTACATCTACAACTGTTGGTCTCGCGACGGAGAGAGCATCGCTCAAGCTTGGGGGAGACTGAAGTCCCTGATGCTCAAATGCCCAAACCATGAGCTCCCCAAGGAAATTATACTTACAAATTTTTATGCCAGGCTTTCTCGTCAGGACAAGGAGATGTTGGATGCCTCCTCTAGTGGGGTATTCCAGACCAGAAGTATGGAATAAAAATGGGATCTTATAGAAAGGATCCAGAAGAACACTGAAGACTGGGAAATTGATAAAGGTATTGAACCCGCTATAAACTATGAGCATGACTACATTGAGAGTTATGTGAAGACTGATTACTTTAATACCTTTTGCTCTAAAATTGGTCTTGATTCCCAGCTAATGGTTGAATTTTGCAAGGAATTTTCTTCTCATATTGATTCTTCCAGGAAGAAGGAGAGTCAACATCATAAACCTTTCAAGGAGTCACCAATTGAGATTAATTTTACTGATACTGTTTTACCTGCAGTTGTGTATGAACAGCCTCCTTATCCCTCCAGGATAAAGGAGCACTCTTTTGTTACAGGTATTCTAAACAAGAATAGAAGGACCACTGACGAACCTGAGGACATGATCAAGGTCTAGCCTCAAGTTGCAATGGTCAAGGATCTGGTAACTAGTGATATCGAAGAATCCACTATTAGTTTTTGTGCTGTTGCCACTAACATTGTCACTGCCAGGAACAAAGGCCCAATTTCAGGTACACCATTTGTATCTGTCAAAATAGGAGATCATAATTACTATGGGCTATGTGATTTGGGATCTAGCGTCAGCGCTATTCCCTTCACACTTTATCAAGAGATCATGCACGAGATTCAGCCGTGTGAGATCGAGGACATAGATGTCACTATCCATCTTGCAAATAAACAAACAATCTCTCCAGTTTGGATTGTATGAGATGTTGAAGTACTCTGCGGGAAGGTAAAATATCCTACAGACTTTCTTGTACTTGGTTCAGTGCAAGATAGTTTTTTCCCTATTATCTTTGGTAGGCCATTCCTCAGCAATTGCGGAGCTATAATAGATTGCAAGAAAGGTAAAGTTTCTGTTGAATTCAACGGTGATCCGTATGAATTTAATTTTTCTAAGTTTTCCAAGCAGCCTCATGGTCCTGACCTGTCAAGTAATGACAAAATTATTGAAGAAATTTCTTCCATTGCTATTCCTCCTAATGACACTTTGCAGCAATTTATGGAAGACCACGAGAATGATATACATATGCAGGAGAGGGATGAACTAGAAGACATATTTTTAAGACAAACTCGCATCCTGAAGCACAACCTCCCGGTTGAACCTTTAGGAATCCTCTCGCAACCGAAAGAAGACCCGGTGTTCGAGCTAAAACCACTACCCGATACGCTCAAGTATGCTTATTTAGATAAAAATAAAGTATACCCTGTTATTATCAATTCTAACCTTTCAGGGTATGAAGAAGAGCGATTATTGGAGACACTCCGTAGACACCGAGGTGCTATTGGCTATACTCTTGATGACCTCAAGGGTATTAGTCCTTCCATTTGCCAACATAATATCAATCTCGAGCCCGATGCTAAACCGGTTGTTGATCATCAACGACGGTTGAACCCAAAGATGAAGGACGTGGTTAGGACGGAGGTTCTCAAACTTCTAGCCGCAGGTATCATCTATCCTATAGCTGATAGTAAGTGGGTAAGTCCCATTCATTGTGTTCCTAAGAAAGGAGGTATGACTGTTGTTCCTAATGATAAAAATGAACTAATACCTCAGAGGACTATTAATGGATATAGAATGTGTATTGATTTCAGGAAGTTAAACAAGGCCACCCGGAAGGACCACTACCCTCTGCCCTTTATTGATCAGATGCTCAAGCGGTTGTCTAAAAACACCCACTTCTGCTATCTTGATGGGTACTCTGTCTTCTCCCAGATTCACGTCAACACCGCGGATCAAGAGAAGACCACTTTCATGTGTCCTTACGGTACTTATGCTTATAAGCGTATGCCTTTCGGTTTGTGTAATGTACCCGCTACTTTTCAGAGGTGTATGTCTGCAATATTTCATGGTTTCTGTGAGGAGATTGTAGAAGTTTTCATGGAAGACTTTTCCGTCTATGGAAACTCCTTTGACCACTGTCTCCACAATCTTAATAAAGTTTTGCAGAGATGTGAGGAAACAAATTTGGTGCTCAATTGGGAGAAGTGCCATTTCATGGTTAACGAAGGGATAGTTCTTGGACACAAGATTTCCTAAAGGGGAATTGAAGTGGACAAGGAAAAAATTGAAGCTATTGAAAGGATGCCTTATCCAAGGGACATTAAAGGTATTCGTAGTTTTCTAGGTCATGTTGGTTTCTATAGAAGATTTATCAAGGACTTTTCTAAGACCTCGAGACCCCTTACGAATCTTCTCCAGAAGGATGCTCCTTTTGTATTTGATGAAGATTGTAAGGAAGCTTTTGAAGTTCTTAAGAAATCCTTGATAACCGCTCCTATAGTACAACCACCTGACTGGAATTTGCCCTTTGAAATTATGTGTGATGCTAGTGATTTTGCTGTTGGAGCTGTTTTAGGACAAAGGGTTGACAAGAAGTTGAATGTCATCCACTATGCCAGCAAAACACTTGATAGTGCTCAAAAGAATTATGCTACTACCGAGAAGGAATTCTTGGCAGTGGTGTTTGCTTGTGATAAGTTTAGGCAGTATATTGTTGATTCTAAAGTTATTATTCATACTGACCATATGGTCTATGCCGTCAGTTTTTTTCTGGCTGAGGGCATAGTGCCTTTGCCGTCAGCCCCGTGAAAGTGCTGACGGCAAAGCCAGAAACTGACGGCAAACTGTGTTTTTCCAGTAGTGCATGCTGCCATTAAGTATCTTATGCAGAAAAAGGATGCCAAACCAAGACTCATTAGATGGGTACTCCTTCTTCAAGAATTTGATTTGCAGATTGTCGATAGAAAAGGAGAAGACAATCCGGTGGCGGATAATCTTTCAAGGATGGAAGATATCCCGCACGATCCTATTCCAGTCAACGACAGTTTCCCAGATGAACAGCTTGCTGTTGTAAAAGTACAATCTCATTCCGACCCTTGGTTTGCAGATTATGCTAATTTTATCGTTGCAAAGTTTTTGCCTCCAGGTTTCACATTTCAGCAGAGGAAAAAATTCTTCACGGATTTGAGGCACTACTTTTGGGATGATCCACATCTTTATAAAGAAGGTGTGGACGGGATCGTAAGAAGTTGTATACCGGAGCACGAGCAGCAGGACATTCTTCGACAATGTCACGATAGTCCCTATGGAGGACATCATGCCGGTGAAAGGACCGCACATAAAGTTTTACAATCAGGTTTTTATTGGCCTACTCTCTTTAAGGACGCCCGAAGGTACGTTCTATCTTGTGATAAGTGTCAGAGAGTTGGTAACATTAGCAGGAGAAATGAGATGCCTATGAATTACTCACTAGTGATCGAACCTTTCGATTGCTGGGGTTTTGATTTTATGGGTCCTTTTCCTCCTTCACACAAGTACACAAACATCTTAGTTGTTGTTGATTATGTAACCAAGTGGGTTGAAGCAATCCCCACTGAGAGTGCCGATCACAAGACATCTTTGAAAATGCTCAAAGATGTAATTTTTCCTAGGTTTGGAGTACCAAGGTACCTCATGACAGATGGAGGGTCACACTTCACACATGGAGCTTTTAGGAAATCTCTAGCCAAGTATGATGTCAATCATAGGATTGCATCACCGTACCACCCTCAAACTAGTGGGCAAGTTGAGCTCACCAATAGGGAGATCAAGTTGATCTTGCAGAAAACAGTAAACAGTTCTAGAAAGGACTGGTCAAAGAAGTTAGGAGATGCTTTGTGGGCGTATAGAACTGCTTACAAAAACCCCATGGGCATGTCTCCGTATAAGATGGTCTATGGCAAGGCTTGCCATTTACCATTAGAGTTAGAGCATAAAGATTTCTGGGATGTCAGAGAGCTGAATGCTGACCCAAAGTTAGCTGGTGAAAAGCGTCTCATGATCTGGACTTCTCTAGATGAGTGGAGAAGTGAAGCTTACGAGAGCGCTAAAATGTTCAAGGAAAAGGTAAAGAAGTGGCACGATAAAAGAATTCTGAAACGTGAATTTAATGTTGGTGACAAAGTTTTGTTGTTTAGATCTCGTTTCAGGTTTTCTCCAGGTAAACTACTTTCCAGATGGGAAGGACCTTTTCATATCGAAGAAGTATATCGGTCCGGTGCTATCAAGATCAATAATTTTGAAGGCACCAAACCTCAAGTTGTGAATGGACAAAGACTCAAACATTATATGGCAGGTGATCCAATCAATGTGGATGCAAACATGATATATACAAGTACTCATGAAGAACATGTTGTAGCCCAGTTTCAGACTCCGGCAGGAGAAGAATTAGAAAAGGTATGAATTATGGTAAGAAAACACCGCGAACGTCAATAAAAGTTAACTTTTCAGAGTTTTGAAAAATTAGGAAAATTCCAAGCCCGAGTGGAGCCGGAGAGGAGCTCCAGGGAGGCCAGGAGGCCCCCTAGCGCGGCCCCACTCCTGGCCGCGCCGGGAACCCTCCTGGCTGCCCTAGACTCCGCCTCCGACTCCACCTAGGCTTGAAACCTTCCTTCCGTTGCAGAAATTTTTGCTATATATTTTCCCGGATCGTCCCGGCACCGTATCTCGCGATTTCGTGTGTTTTCTTTCTCGGTCTATTTCTGCCAGGAAAACTTACAACAGATCTAGGTGCCATGGCTTCTCCAAGTTCCCCCAAGGACAAGTTTGTCGTCAACGTCATCAACCCTTATCTCGCAGAGGTGAAGAAGCACCCCCAGGTCCTTCATGTGTCCTCCACAAGGAAGATCTGGAGGGACCAGTCAAAGAGGGGAGCACCGAAGATCGGCTGAAGGAGACGGAACATGAAGTTTTCAAGTTCAAGAAGATTGTGGAGCGTGGTGTTGAAGCCAACTTCGACATCATCAAAGAGATAAAGACTCTCTACTTGGAAGAGCTAAGGGAGACTTGGTCAAGCGTGACTGAACTTGAAGAAAAAGCAATTGAAGTCCAGGGGCAGATCTATGATCTACAGAATCAAAACTGTGAGTATGAGCTTAGGTTTTCAAACTTGAGTTCGTCTGCAGGAAACAAGGCCGTGTATTTTGAAATATCAACCAAGGGACCCCTGCCTTGGAAGGACTTCATTGACAACTACTGGATCAACATTCATAAAGAGCAAGCAAAGTGGGATTAAATTCCCTCGGGTAATGGCACCCCCTTAACTTGTTCCAAGCTAGGGGGAGTGCCCGGTATCTTTATCTTTATCTTTGTCTTCAGGAGTCAAGTAGAGTCGTATCATGTCTAGGGAAGTCACTTTATGAAATAGGTGTGGCTTTGAGGTCTATCACTCCTTTTGTGTAGAGCTTTGTACCCGTGAGTGTGGAGTCGTCTATGAAGGAATATTAATGAGAAGTCTATTGGTTTCTTCGCTGCACTTGGTATTCTCTTCACGCAATCGACATTATGAGCTGATTCTTATGGGGAGTTTTGACCTTATATCAGGTATGGCTTCGAAAACTTTATTTAATCTTGGCAAGTATAGCTTTGGTCATAACAACAAGCATGTTTTTCTCAAAGTAGCGACATAGCCAAAACCTTTGTGTTATTATGCTTGAAGTGTTATGTTGACAAGGAAGACAACTTGATGTTTCATGCTAGTTTTAATGTTTATGCTTTGTATTGCTTGCATCTAAGTTGTCATCAATTGTCTGCTCTCTCAAAGCCTTGCTAGCCAAAATTCTGTATTAAGAGGAATTCTGCTTGTACTTCCATACCTTGAAACCAACTTCTTCCACTTGAGTCCACCATACCTTCCTACTTGTGGTATTCCACTACCACTCATAAAGTATATAATTTATGTGCTATCTTTAGATGTTCAAAATCTTCTGTTTTGTGCCGCTGATTCAGCTCATGAGGAAGTGGTGGGTGACCCATGATCTTCTTAATTTGGACAAGTTTTATCTTGGGATTGCATGTCTAATCTGCAAACCCCTAATACGAGAAGGGACTGGCATGAGTGCCCAGCTCATAAAAGATAAATACTAACACACAAGTTCCTTCGCCCTTTTACGAGTGATAAACAAAGGAATCCAAGGGGATGTGATCGTCCCCACATGGGAGCCGTTCCTCGAAACTTGTCCAAATCATGAAGTGAGTGAGTTATCTATCAACAGTCGTTGACAGATCACGCACCTCCCAAAAGTTTGTTTTTATTCTGTTTGATCTAGAGATGGCACATAAGTTTTCCCTTCTTACCCTTTTGCAAGGGGTTTATCTTTATTTTGTGATGAGTCAGTCCTTCCTACTTCCTTCCTTCTTGAGAGAGAACATCCATTTGATGTTGATAAAGATGCTTGCATATAAAGTTTCATTGAAATCTAGCATGTTACATCTTTGTTGACATTATCTTTTGATAAGTGAGTTGTTTACAAAAGCTTATGCTTAGTAAACATCTTCCTTTGTGTTGATATGTGCACTTCTTGACTAATAGCATGTTCTTTCAAAAGCTTCAACTGTTTCATTATAAGTGAAAGAGCAAAAGTAAAAGTTATTAGTTGTTCCTTGACCAAGGCTATGTTTGTCATGATTTGATGAGTTTTTCCAGGTCCTACTTTGTTATAATTGTTACTACTTTCTCATAAGGACCTTATGAGTTGAGGTTGCTGTTGAGGATGCTTAAGTTTGGTGAGGAATGTTGATGCTTCTTCTTCGTATTCTTTTATCGACACTTCACTCTCTAAACTTGTGGACAGGTTTACCGAGCTCAGCAATCGCTTGAGGACAAGTGAGGTCTAAGCTTGGGGGAGTTGATACGTCCAAAAAGCATCACTATTTTATATTATGATTTCACCCTATTCATTGATATATTCCACTTTAAAGTATTGTTCTTATGTTGTTTTGGCTTATTTTACACAGTTTACAACTTTCCGGTGCCGAAGCAGCAGAACCAGAATTCAGCGGTAAAAAGTGGATACCAAGTTGCTGAATCAGATCAAGTCCAAATGCGATGAAATTTTACGGGGAGCATTTTTATGAAGATTGACTGGGGATCACCGAAGGAGGAGGTGAGGGGACCCACCAGGCAGCTAGAAGGGTGCCTGGCGCGACTCCCTTCCTGGCCGCGCCAGGCACCCTCCTGGGTGCATGGTGGCCCCCCTCGGTGCCCCTTTCACCTATATAAGCCCCCTGGGGAGGAAACCCCAAAAGAAGAGTCGTTTCCGTGTTTCGCCGCCGGCACGGGGCGGAAACCTACAGAGGAGAAAAGCCATCTCCGGCGGGCATATTCCGCCGGGGAGGTCACCTCCCGGAAGGGGAGATCGTCGCCATCATCATCATCATCATCATCATCATCACGGGCATCATCGAGATCATCATCAACATCATCCCCAACATCAGCACCATCTCCATCTCCATCCCATCTCATCTCACAATTGCAACTTGTGTTGTAATCCGTACTATCTATCCTCTCTACTCTGTTGGTGTTGATTACTACTTTGTGGTGAATGCTCTTGAGTTTTGTTGGAGAAATATCATTGTGTCCAGATTGTTTATCACCCATCTATCACCTCAGATCATGATCTCTTTTATGTCTTGTGAGTAGTTACTTTAGTTCTTGAGAACATGGGAGAAGTCTAGTTGTTAGTAGTCATACTATGTTGAAGTACTATGTGTTGTTTGATACTTAAGTTGTGTTGTTATTTCTCTAGTGGTGTTATGTTAGTTGAACACATAACACTTAACCTTTCATGGGCCTAGAGGAATACATTGTGCACAAATGATGCTTATGGTGGGTAGCCGGAGTGACAGAAACCTGAACCCCAGTTCGCAGACTTTCGCACAAGGGAGTTATGGATCCTTGATCGTAATGCTCTGGTTAGACTTATGCCTTAATTACTACCTTGTATTTTCAGATGCTTGCAAGGTGTGGAATCATAAGAGTACACTTATCTTAGTCTAGAAGGTGTACTAGCATTGATCCACCCACCGACACTTATCAACACGATACATATTACTTGGCGGAGTATGGTGAAAGTGACTTGACTATCTCTCCCGTGTTTTCTCGAGAACGCTTTAGCTTTAATAAGTTCAGTTCCTAGGCTTATCCTTGTGAAAGGATTGGGCCACTTTCTATTCCTCAGTTACCCTGTTTACTTTGCCTGTCTTTTACTTTTCCGTTGCTTAAACCAAAAACCCCTAAATATTTACCTTTGAGTGTTTGCAGCCCTTTCCTTATCCAGTGTCACTTATCAACACCTTCTGCTCCTCGTGGGATCGATACTCTTATTTATCGAAAAGCTACAATTGATCCCCTAGACTTGTGGGTTATCAAGAATCGTTTATTGGCGCGGTTAACAGGGAAGGCAACCCAACTAAACCTATTAACTTCTCCGCCATAACCCATCTGCGGAGGACGCGCAGGATAGGCTGGGCTGGCAGTGACGCGCTGGGCCTTGGCTGGCCCACGACGACGACCGATAGGAGGAGGTCTTTGCTCGTGCTCCTCCCGAGCATCCATGGCGGCGGCGCCGGCTTCTGCCGCGGGAGATGGCGGGCGAGGCAGCCAGGCGGCTGGAGGAGGGCCAGATCTTGGCGCGGTGGCGGAGTGGCTCACCGGATCGGGTGAAAGGGAGGCGGCAGGCGAGCCGAGGGCACTGGTAGCGAGCTCGGCCTTGAGGCGGCCATGGCGCCATGTCGGGCGGCTGCGCGCTTCCGTCGGCCACCTGCGAGGGGAAAGAGGGAGAGGGTGAGATGAGGGAGAGCAGGAGGGAGGCGCGAGGGAGGAGGTCACCGGGGCGGCGCGGTGGCCCGGCTGCCGGCGCGGGCGCGGAGGCGGCGGCTTCCACGGGCAGAGGAGAGAGGAGGGAGAAGGCTGGTTGGTGGAGGAGCTCCCTGGGCCGTCGGATCGCCAGATCTGACGGTCCATAGCGCCTGGAGGCGGATTTTTCAGATCTGGGACTAGGTTTGACGAAAATGGGGCATTTTTGGGGCAAAGTGGAGGGGATGACTGCAATTTTTAGGCTAGGGAAACCCTAGAAAGGGGTGGCAGTGTGGTAGTCTTTATATGGCCCAGGTGGCTGGCAATTTGCAAAAACATCCCCGGTTTTTCTCTCTCGCGCTCGGTGTTTACGTTTCTGACCGCCGGGGGTCCGCAGTACCTCCGATTCGGGTAAACCTTCGAACTGCGCGATCAGCGCGTCGAGCCGGCGGCGTTCACCCCGCGCTGGAACCGTTCTAAGAACACTTTCTGGCGCGCTATAAAAATATGTCGTTTAATTATTAAACGGGGTTTTCATTCCGTTGGCTACGGCTGGTCTGGTGCGGTTTTCGCGACGGTGATCGGGCGAAACCCGGTGTCGCAAATGTCGAGTTTCAGGGTGGCAAGGGTCGGTCTCCGTGCAGTACGAGATAAGAGGGGGGAAAAATAATTGCCGATCAATAAATCGGGGATGCAAACACCGCAAACAAATCAGACAATCAGACAATTCACACCGAAAACAAAATTTTTAATTTTTATGAAATCTGGGTTGTTACATAAATCCAAGACAATTGTAAGGCCCGATATGCGGTACTGTTCCAGATCTAGATGTTTCCATCTAGATCCGTGGACGAAGCACATATCGTTCCCATCGCGACATATGACAATGCCATATGCCCCGGATTTCCAACATGATATCACAACATTACAGCTACATGGATACAACATCTCATACAAACGACATACAACTGCCTTAATACAATACAACATCGGAAGATACATGTCTGAGTACAGACTACAATCAAATGCCTAGTGGCAAAGAGAAAAACACCGATCCACATAACCACACGGGTCCAAGCCCTCTGCCGGGATCCACCTAACTAGTCGTCGTCGAGTCTCCACGTGAAACGTCGATGACCATACCTGTTGTCGATCAAGAATCCTGAAAAGAGTTTGGGGGTAGTATCATGAGTACAGAAGTACTCAGCATCGAACTATAGTGGTCAACTGACCCAGCAAGGACTTCATCACTCGTCATTCTAGGACAACTAGTAGTTTACGGTAAGGAAGAGGTAAGTGGTGAGGTTGCTGCCGCACTAGCATTTATGAAGTGGCTAACGATCTAGAGAGTAAGATAAGAAGCCAAGCATTCAATGCGGAATCGTCTCCAACAAGTCTGCTATCCACCTACTTACGCAAGCATAACACCTATCCTATCCTTGTCCTCCTCTTCACATCCCGACGAAGAAGAAGCTGTCAAGGTACACACACGTTGATCAAGTTATATTAAGATTATATCAGTTGTTGTTGTCTATGAACAAGGAGTAGGTCTCAAGTCGTCCATAACCGTGGACACGGCTTCTCGAAAAGATTTAACCATGCAGGGGTGTACCAAGTTCCCATTACAAGGCTCCGCACGCACACCCATCTCTCTCAGTTGCTACCCATCACAGGCAACCATTTTATGATTTAGTTCCAAGAGATCCGAAACGACAGGTCCCTCTAGCTAACAACTAACAAATCCGGGTGGCCCCCGGGGAGTCGACACCCAATCCAAAAGCTGGCCACACTCTCGGATCGGACTCTTTCGTCTAGCCAAGGTCGAGGTAACTGATCCCCTCACATGTGGGCAGGCCTCTAGCTCACTAGTGTGGACCAACAGAGAAACCATGTCTCCGCTGGCCTGGGTTGTTTTAAAAGGATATCTTCTAGGAGCGACCCGACAGACATATATGCATGGTTTCAAATGGTAAATCAGCTTGGGCCACCTCTAGAAATGTTTGAAGCTAGATAGGTAAGAAAAGGGGACCCCATAAAATTCCACACACGGTTAGGCACGCTCAGTCTTAAAACCAATACCCGGAACTCGGATCCTAGGTGACTCGAATGGAACAAAGCGTCGGGGCGGGATAGCCTAAACCTTCCATCCTTCGTCAAATATAGTCAACATTATAATAATCATATCATCAACAACAATATAATAATGTGATAGCCCAAACCAAGGAGTAACAGGGTAACATAGTAGCATCCTAACCATGCATACTAAGCAGGGGATGAGCAACGAGAAATAGTAACATAGCAATACATGGTTTGCTGGGAGGGGACATGGCTGTATTGGTTTGAAAGAGGCTGTAAACATGTGGTAGGATCAAACATCAAACCTATCCTATACTAGCATGCAAACTATTGGTTGAAATAGAATGGATCATAAGTAATGTATAGTCCTTGACTGTTGATAAATCGGGTTCCGAAGGTGTAGTTGATCGCAAGCTCGCATCGTCTCCGAAGGTACCTGCAGAAGCACACAAGAGGATAAACACTGGAAAGCAATCAACGAGCAAGCATCTATTACTACGAAGCAAACACGAGCAAGCATCAACAAGAAGTCAACACGAGACATCACACCTACCGTCGAGAGCGGTTGCTAAGAGGTTAAGTGGAGCACTCGTCACACACGACGATACCGCACATTTACGATGGTGCAAGTTGTTTAGCTACAGGTTATCAACAAAGGTTGTTAACATGGCATCTCACTCAAGCATGACATAGCATACAAACATGACAAGAGGTGAAGCATAAGGTAAACTATCTATGCTAGTCAATTTAAGTGAGGCACAATCCTAAACATGGCATTCCACTAAGTGCTCCACGACAATTAAAAGATTTGGTACTGTTCTGCCCTAAACCATATTTTAGGTTGGTTAACAACAGCAAACAATAGCATAAACACAAAGTACACGAAAAACTAATCAAGTTACATATAAAGAACACTCCAAACGAAGTTACGGTTAAAAAGATACAAGCAAAACAAGTTTGGAACACAATCTGCCAAACATCAGGAATCACACTTTAGAGCAATGCATAAACAGGATAATGAATGCAAACATGCTCACAAATGATATGAAACTAAAGTAGACATGAAAGGCATGGCATGGAAAATGGAATCATGCTAATAGGCATCATGAACAACTAATTATAGTTCATGCAAAAAGCAATAAAACATTACTGGTCAAGGACTTAGTGAAAATCGGGAAAACATGGCAGAAACAGTTATTTTCATGCTGTACAAACAGGGGTAAAAATATATGCAAAAGTGCAGCAACATGACATAGCAATATATGAGCATAGAGTAGACATGATGATGATCAGGTACAAACAAGAATCATGGTCATATGCATAGCAGATCAAAAGATATTAAGCATGCAACATGGCATCGGAAAGTTACAGACAGCGGCATAGCAACTTTGGAGCTAAACATAACTATCAACAGGAATGCTAACATGACAATGCAATACATATAATGGAAGTAGACATGATTCTTAACAGTCTGCAACAAGAATCGATGCAATAGGCCTCATGGATGTGTCACAACCATCATGCAAACTTGTAATAAAATAACAGCAGCAGCACACTAGCAGAAAATAATAGCAGTTAACAGTCTGGTGCCCACTTCAACAGTGATTAACAACATCAAGATGGCCTCAAATCAAAATGCTCACAAAAGATGAACTGAAGTACACACAATTCTAAAAAACTTTCCTTTTGGGCGCATCGTGATCCGAGCTACGGTTTACTCGCAAACTTACGTGCAAAACTGAATACAACAAGCAGTTACAGGGACTTAGCAAAAATAACAGAGAAAAAAAACAATACTACAGAAAAATAAAAAACGGGCCTCACCCTTGATGGGCTCGACCCAAACGACTGGACAGGGGCGGCTTGGTTGGCTGGGCCTTGGAGGCCTGGAAGGCCGGCTGGGCTTGGCGCTGGGCCGCACTGGAGATCCGGCCACGTGGCCACGGTGGCGGTTGGCTGGCCGGCTCCCCCGACCGGATCGGGCAGCGGCGGCGCTGGCCACCGGCGTCAAGCGGCCTCCGACGAGGTCCCGATGGAGGGAACGAGGGGCTCGGTGCGGCACAGCAGAGGCCCCGCAGGCGGCGTGGATGCGGAGGGGAGGACGAGCGCGGCTGCCGACGCGGGTTCCTCGGGCTCGGCGGAGCTTCGAGCTTGGCTGCTCCATGGCGGCCACCGACGGTGTCCTGCGAGGTCAGGGAGAGGGAGGGGGCGAGGGAAGGAGAAGAGGAAAGGGAGAGGAGAGGGGCGCAAGGAGAGGAGGAAGCGCGGCGGTGGAGGCGGCGACGGTGTGGCCATGGAGCTCGGGCTGGAGAGAGAGATGAGAGAGAAGGCTGGGCTGACGTGGCACACCGTGAGCCCTCCGTTTCTAGATGTGACGGCTGGAAACGGTTGGGAGGCTAGGGTTTCGGAATTTTGGGGGCAGATTGGGCAGATCTGAGGTTTTTTCAGGGGGTGGCTGCAATTTTGGCTAGGGGAAACCCTAGAAAGGGGTGGGAGTGTGGTGGTCTTTATATAGCCCAGGTGGCTGGCAGTTTGCAAAAACATCCCCGGTTTTTCTCTCGCGCGCGGTGTTTACGTTTCTGACCGCCGGGGTCCGCGGGACCTCCAATTCGGGTAAAACTTCGAACTGCGCGATCAGCGCGCCGAGCCGGCGGCGTTCACCTCGCGTGGGAACCGTTCTGAGAACACTTTCCGGCGCGCTATAAAAATAACTCGTTAATTATTAAACGGGGTTTTTCGTTCCGTTGGTTGCGGCTAGTCTCGTGCGGCTTTTGCGACGGTGATCGGGTGAAACCCGGTGTCGCAAAGGTCGAGTGTCAGGGTGGCAAGGGTCGGTCTCCGTCTGGTACGAGATAAGAGGGGGGAAAATAATCGCCGATCGATAAATCGGGAATGCAAACACCGCAAACAAATCAGACAATCAATCAATTCACACCGAAAACAATTTTTTTTAATTTTTGTGAAATCTTGGCTGTTACAACAATCAAGATCAAAACAATTATTTCACATGTTAACTAAAATGACTTCATTACTGGTGAGACAATATGCAAGCCCTGGATAATATCCCTTGACAGCTTTCTCCAACACATGAGCTTCTTTTTCACCACTACCTGATATGGAGATAATCAATATTGTTAGGCCAGGTAACAATCTATAGTCGGCATAATGTTTGCGTACATATGAAACAGAACTCAGCATAATAATAACAGTGCAAGAGAAACCAAGAATATAAGTCTAAAGATGGTAGATTTAATTTGGAGCCTTGGATCATAGTACAAATGTTTTATGCATTGGAATATTTCACTTCCCAGCCAACATAAAGCATATCAAACCTGTCTAGCTATGCCAGAATGGTCCTGAACCCAAAAAACCATTTTGTCTTTCATACACGAAAAGTCTTCAATACATTATGAATAAACCATTGGTACTACGATGACATACATTCATATTAGGCACTACTTATCTGTTGTGATTTATATACTATATAAAAATAATCATAGGTTGGACAATAACGCAAAGTAAGGAGTTGCAGGGAAAAGCAAGATATTTTCCTTAACTTGAATGAAAGAAGCAGCTTAATTACGATATATTCTAAAGTAACAAAAAAAAACCCAAAATGATCACTTGAACTATAGTGGATATTTGTAAAGAATTAAAGATAACAAAATCATCTCAGTTCTACAGCAATGAAAGCTTGATAAAAGAATTTTGTCCATCTACGAACCAATTCACTAAATGGCTGGGTGTACAGAACAACACAAGGAAAAGAACAAGAGGGATTTCATGTAGTGCTACTTGTATATAATGTTTTTACAGTAGATTTCATGCCAACACAACTACACACGTACGAATATGAGAGAATTCCTTCAATGACATTACTCCTAAAATATGATGCCTTATGTGACACTCCTAACTTTTTTGCTTCCTTTTATGTCCACTTGTGTAAAATTTATGCCTCACATGACACTCTAGTGTATTTCTAGAGCTAATGGTGTCAACTTTTCACATACAAAGTCACTTTTGCCCCTGGTGTAATGTGTGACAAAAATACAAGAAATATTATTGTACTATGTAATATGAAACCGTGCATGTAGATTCATAATAACTAAAACACTAATTCAAAAAAATTCAAAAAATCGGCAGAACCTCCCCTGTATTTTGATGCCATATCCCCTGTATTTTTTTTGATTTTTTTTGAATTAGCATTTCAGTTATTATGAATCTACATGCACGGTTCCATATTACATAGTACAACAATATTTCTTGTATTTTTCCCACGCATTGCATCAGGGGCAGAAGTGACTTTGTATGTGAAAGTTGACACCGTAAGTTCTAAAAATACACTAGAGTGTCATATGAGGCATAAATTTTATACAATTGGCCATAAAAGAAAGGAAAAAGTTAAGAATGTTACATAAAACATCAAATTTAAGAGTAGTGTCATAGAAGGAATTCTCTCTACGAATATTCCGGTAATTAAGCACCTACCAAGAGCTCGTAGGTGGTTCATAGCTAATTCCAGCTGGTTCACACTTGCGACATCTGGTTAATACAAGCAGATAACAAAGGAGTGTTCAACGCGACCAGTACGTAGGGGTGGGTTCCTCCCTATCACATCTTACATCTTACATTCTTAAGAAGTTGCTCCCCACTACTACCAATTATCTCAACATGCACACACTCCACCTCATCATGCATGCCACATCACACTCCACTAGCATATTTCTCTTAACATGCAAGCATGCCACTTCATCATCCAACATGCATGAGAAAGACCCACCTTAATATGCCACTATGCATAATAAAAACCCACATGCAACATGCATGCATGGGAATTTTTATTTTATTATGATATTTATATTAAATCCATATATTATTTCAAAAGTCACTCTTTCTAATATACATGTTTCATTTAACCAAACATTTTTACTGAAATATTTTGCAAAAAAGTTTCGCAACAACGTGCAGGACATCATCTAGTTTCAGTTAGTAATAGCAGCGGGACACTTCTTTGACCAATCTTGGTTAAATCTTAAATTACAAAATTACCCAAACAAACAAACAAATATCATCCAACCGATCTGCTCACAAATTATGGTGAGAAGCGGTTGAGAACTGAAGGGATAGAGGAAAATAAATCATCAACCCAACAGAACATCTTGTAAACAGAGATTCTAATATGCCAAAAATAGTACAACCTATGCAACCAGCATATTGCTTAATTATCTTTAAAAAGCCTTTAAATTCCTCTAGATCACCATACATGGCATTCAGAAAATTGAGATGGCCCTCTTGTATACGAAGAGAATAACTGACACAATCACACAGTTGTCTCTTGAATAAATCACGCTATTGCTCGTCAACTCAATCGCTCTCTTCTGCACAACTTCTTTGATTGATTTTCATTGTTGATCTTGGTATTCTACGCCCGGAAATTGTTTTCCCTCTAGCTCAGTGCTGCCCTTCCCGGATATAAATAACCTCGAATTGTACTAAGCCGAAGAACTAAACTGAAAGTGGTGGAGGTGAAGGTTTAACCTAGAAGTTAGTTGGATTTTTTTCAGATTTGAAACAATCACCTAAATTCAGTATAAATTCCCACAAAAATTCTAACACAACCATATCTTCGGAAGGGCGTGTGTCTACGGGGACGTTCGTCACAAAGATTTTTTTTAAAAACAGTTGAGATCGACAACATCTGCAGCATTTGTGGCTGTGAGGAGGAATCTGAATTTCATGCGGCAATTACATGTATAAAAAGGAAGGCGCTAAGGTATGAGATGAGAGATTTTTTTGAACGAAGATGAGAGCTATCTGGAACCTCCCTAATGAAGATCGTTTTCGGAATTCGGAAGGAGATTGACTACAAAACCTACTGTCACCATCACTGGCGTAGCTAGGGGGGGGGGGGGGGTTCCAGGGTAGTCCATGGACTACCCTGGAATTTGCATGTATCATATATATATAGTGTAGAAAAAAATGATTTTTTTCAAAATTAAGTACTATATGTATATCAACATTTAGTGTCGGACCACCCTGAAGAATTGAGCTGGCTACGCCGCTGGTCACCATGGAATGTTGAAGTCAGAGCAAAAATTATACAGCTCCTGCTCCTCCAGCGTTGTTGGCACCTTAAAAACTAGCTGATACCCCGCGCGTTGCAGCGGGATCTTGCAGTACAATCCTTGAAGAAGATTGTGGAGTGAAAATAGACAAAGAATGGAAAATAAATATATCTGTATATTTATTTGAAGCTTTGATGTTGTAGGAATATTATGGAGATAAAATATATAAACAATAAAAATAAATATAATCATGTCTTTAATCAAACAATGAATGATATTATGTGAAAATTCAGGAAAATAGTACCATGCATATCACTTTGTGTCTCCAAATTTGTGTAATTAGAACACGTCATCCTTTTGCGGGGAATCTAAATGCATATATAATATGAAAAGTTAGAACATATAGTTTGATGAGAGGGTAGGGGCGGTCTATGGTAGCGACGACCAGAGAATAGTGGCGCAATGTGCAAAGTGACATGATAAATAAGGAAGGAGAATAATTAGGAAGACTTTGTTGAAAATTTATTGTTGGAGAGGAAATGAAAAGAATCGTCAGACCAAGAGGCAATAAGAGGAAGTGGTAGGCTATCACGTTTCGAAAAAAGTTAAAAATTTGTTCGTAAAAACTGATTAATTTGCTGATGTGAAAAATGCATGTTATCATGCATGTAGGGATTGGGGAGTTCCTAATTGATGGATTGGTTGATGTTTTGAACCTAAAGTTAACGTGACATGCATGATGTGGACTATGTGCATGTTGAAAAAATTGCTAGTAGTGGGGATCCACTTCTTAAGAATAGTAGATGCCGTGTCTTCAATAATGAGAAGGAAACCATCTCTCAGTTGGCCGATTTCTTGGTAAAATATGTGTAATTCGACAGAGGTTCAACCTGTCGACTACGGCGTGTTGAATACCTGCTCCTGGTACGACACAAATACGATGCAAAACGACCAAACTCTGCTGCAAACTGAACATATTCAGAAACGGGTGGATAGTAACTTACAGAAGCTTGTTCAGAACAGATGGGAACCACCTGAGGTTGGTTGGGTTAAACTGAACGCTGATGCCGGATACCATCGGAACACTGGAGAAAGCACTGCCGAAAAGCACGAAGGTCGTCCGTTCTTCTCGCACCAAAGGCTGTGCCAGTGTAGAGGAAGCTGAGGCGCAAGCCGTTGTGGCCGGCATCAAGTTGCTGTCGACCATGTTCAGAGGCCACATAATTAATTATTGAAACGGACCGCTCTTGTTTGGCAAAAGATCTATCTTTCAACACGGCCTGCGGATCTGCATGCCACTCTTTCATCTGCGACATCAAGGAGACCTTAAACCTCTTGGAAAACCACATATTCAATTTGGTCAGAAAATAATTGAATCGGGTTGCACACAGTCTAAGGCTCGTTTGGTAGAGAAGTACGTAATTGGAAGGTTTTAGGACAAGGTTATTTGGAAGGATTTGGTGAATCCTCTTTTCCACTCAATCTTTTCAAATTCGTTCAATATCAGTGCAAAACGGTTTCCGACTCCCGCGATCGAGACAACGTTACAGGGCAGAGCTAGCTTGAAAGCCTTGGACCGACGTTAAGACCGTTCCTGTTTCGGACACGGCATGATCGCGGCAACATATAAGGCGAGCGCATCCAATCCACGGACCCCTACTTCTCTCCCTCCCACACGAGACGAGACAATCAATCCTCCAAATTTCGCCGACCGATTCAGCTGCACGGGCATGGCGTCGCGCGCACTGCTGCCCGTCTGCTTCCGCCGCCGCGACCCCTCGCCGGAGGAGGCGCGCGAGTTGGAGAAGAGGAAGGACGAGCTGGATCGGCTGATCGCCGAGCTGGTTAACGAGACCGCCAAGCGCGAGCGCGAGAGCATCCAAGAGCAGAAGCTGCTGATCCCGGGGGCGATGCAACGATCAGGCGGCCCGGATCCCCGCTGGAACGACGGCGACCGGGAAAGACGACGTATGCGTGCGGAAATCGAGCAACTGCCGACGGCTTTCGAGATCAGCAAGAGGCGGTGGATGGTCACCCATAAGCCATCCATCGTGGAGGATGCTGCTGAGAGCCTGGCGAGAGAGACGGAACAGGCGAGGCCTGACCACGCAAAATCAGCCGGCGAGAAGCGTCTGCGGGGTGGCCGCCGCCGCAGCGACGAGTACTATTCCATGCGCCGGCAAGCACTGGCGAGCTATCAGTTTCTTACTGACAAGGAGTTCGAAGCCGGGAAGCCGAAAGGCGACGAGGAAGAATCAAGGGTTCCGCCGCGCAGAGACCCGCTCATCCCGTCCATGGCGAAATCATCTGTCGAGAAGCATCTGCTGGGTGGCCGCCGCCGCAGCGACGAGTACTACGCCATGCGACGGCAAGTACTGGCGAGCTATCAGTTCATCGCCGCTGACAAGGAGTGCCATGGCGGGAAGCCGACAGGCGAAGAATCGAGGTTTCCGCCACTCAGAGACCCGCCCATCCTGACCGCAGCCAGAATCAAGGTCCCCGATGCTGCGAACACCCTGCCGCCGGGTTCACCTGGCGCTGCCACCATGAACATGAAGGCAGCTGCGACGGTTCCGCACGCGACACCAGGAGTACCTGACACCAAGATGGTGCACAAGGGCATGACCTTGAAGATACGCAGGCTCTTGGGGAACCTGCCGCCTACTGGGCAACGCCTCGTCCTCTGGCTCAGCGCCGTCGTCGTCTCCGACGCAGAGGACGGCTACGTCAAAGTTATCTACAACGGAGACGATCGCTTCAGAGCTGTGCGGTTGGCCATGGACGACGACGTCAAGCACATCGCTGAGAATTAGAATCTTCAATTGGTATGTTAGTCTTTCTAAACCATACATCTGAGTGTTTAATTCGAGTTCTCTAATAGGTTCTGCACTTACTCTACTTAGGAGATTCTAGTGTCATCTGAACCTCTGTCAAGTCATTTGCTATTTTACACGCGTGATATAGCAGGGTTTCCATCTAGGGCAGCGAGCGCTATTAAGGTACTGAATGAAATTAGCTCCTTAATAACTGGTCCTAAACAAAGGGTTTAAGCAAATAAAGGGAAATTTGAGTAATCAAAGAAAAGCAAAAAAAAAGGAGCATAAATTGCACCTGTTGCTAAAAAGCATGAGAAAAACGCTCATTGCAAAGTACTGAACCAAATTCCCGTTTGCTACCCGGTTTGTAGCGGTGAATTAAGGAGAAACTGAATAGATTTTGGGACCCTTAATAGTGTAAGCTGCCTTAGTTCGGAAACCCTGCGTCGTTCGTGTAAAATTGTGATGTTTGACTCTGGTTCAAATGCCCTGGTATTTTCCT
This sequence comes from Bromus sterilis, assembly GCA_950022295.1. Classification (NCBI taxonomy): domain Eukaryota; kingdom Viridiplantae; phylum Streptophyta; class Magnoliopsida; order Poales; family Poaceae; genus Bromus; species Bromus sterilis. The sequence continues at coordinate 94,382,208 of OX465595.1, forward strand.
GAGTCGAGTATGTCTGCATTACCTAGAAGAGACAGAAATCACTCATGTATGTGTGAAGAAAGGACTAGCTAGCTAGTCAAAGGATGTGTAATCTGGATGTAATCTTGGAGTACACTATCATGGACTCCTTTGATGTACTCCCTCCGATCCATAATAAGTGTCGCTCATCTAGTACAAAGTTTGTACTAGCTTAGTACAAAATGGGCGACACTTATTATGGATCGGAGGGAGTAATGAATATCTCATGCGAAAGCAATGAATGTCATTTGCTTCATATTTTGCTTCTATTGTTGTCTCCTTTGATATACAAAATTGCTATCTTACAGCCGCCTGAAATTTGTTGGGCTTCAGCCAATTTGATGTGTTAGGGTTTAGGGTTCAGAAGGAAATAAAGTAAGATTACAATTAGTGTAAATGTACTGCCACTTCCTATTATCCTTTTTAAGTCTGGATGTAACTGCAATTCCTCTGAGTTGAGAGGCTTACTTTACATTATATATTACTGTATGTCCGAATGAAGGAGCTGAGTGAATGAATATGTGCCCTGAAAATCGTTGAGAAATGCATGGAGGAATGTCAGTAAAAGTGTATGATATTTTGTGAATTTAGCCTACATTGTGAAATGCATGCTCTCCATTTTCCAGTGAGAGTATGTGCTCTTTATCGTTTGACTGATCCATCCTCTACACCTCCAAATCTGAATAAAAAATAAAAAATGCATCATCAGTATAAAGGCAACAGGAGCACACACACACCCAAAAATGTATGCTCTTTATTTTTGGTGATATGTCTATGTTGGGTAACAGCCATCCCTTCAATTTATTTTCAGGGTTTGTCTGTTATTTTATTTTTCGGGGGTTCGTCTATGTGGGGTAAGTGGTTCAGTTATGTCCTTCATTTAGTGGTTCACTGTAAGTTTTCAGTTTCTACTGCAATTACATGTTCGTCAAGCTAGAATCCTTTTCTCTGGCTTATTTTTGTCAGGAGTGAAAAAATCTCTACTCCGGGGCCTGCTCTTGCGTTTTGAGGATGTGCATACCAAAACCAGGTGCTAGTTATTTGCTTGGCTTGTTGGAAAGGGTAACTGGTCGGCAGGCTTTCTATCAAATGTTAACCTACGGTAAAATACCATGTTCAGTTATCAGCTTTTTGACAGTGGCATACAGGAATAGATAGATAGATCGATCGACCGGCCATGTTCAGTTATCAACTTTGTCCTGCCATGTCATCCGAGGTTTGTAGATGATTTCCTCTCGTTGCTGTGGGGACATTTCTGTACAATTTGCTGAATCATTGAAATCTGCAATTTACTTGCTTCAAGTGAGTTTTCATGTGAACGAAAAGGCTCTCAAGGATCGCTCAGGAGGCCAACATGGCAGCGGCACAGTTACACGCTTACAGGCTGGAGAGGATATCTTAACAATAATATATATCTCATTACATATATACAATACGATGTAAATATACATTTCAACAGCTACAAAATATCTCAACAGCAGTGGTCGAGAGACTGCTCTGTTCTTGTCTACTGCTACCAAAATATCAGTGCAATCGAACTCTTTATTCAGAGTTCTTGCTGCTACTATATGGGCTATGACATAACAAACTAATGGTCAGTTTGATCTGATAATACAATGCATTGTATGAAACTCCTCACTAGTCGCTACTGATATCTTAATTGCTTTCGCAAGATCAAACAATGCATGTTTGCATCACTTGATCACAGTTGATGTTAGAAGAAAAACTTGAGCACATGACCACTATCATTTTGGCCATCGCCTTTGCTCAGTAACAAAGTAGACATCCAATTCATCACAGAGTTGGACTACACAATCTCTTGGCCCTCCATCTCCTTCCTGATGAGTGCCAATACTTCCAAATGAACATTCTCTCATAACAAACAAACACGCCATTGAGATAGCATAGAAAGGAATGGCTGTAGAACAGCTCTTCACCTTGTCATTGCCCTCAAAACAAGAAGACATGTCGGATGGACTGACTAGCAACCATGCGGATCCATATTCTATCACTACTAGAATAACAAAAACCTAGGACATGTTAGCCAAAAACAAGTTGAACAGCTGAGGAAGAAACCCCATCCATAATCTGCTTCAGCATGAAGTCCTTCTCCTCGTCTGTCCACGAGTGTTGCTGCGTCACCATCTCCCAGTCCCAGAGCCCCTTGCCCCGCGCATGGCCGTTCTTGAACAAGGCGACACGGCGCAACGCCGTGCACGCTCCCACGACGAAACTGACTAGGTAAATCTGCCTTTTGGTTCCCTCGAAACCAGTAACCACAAACTCCTTCAGGTGATGCTGCCGAAGCTCGCTGGGCTGCCATGAAATTTCTTCACCAGGCTTGTCCTTGCAGGAGGCAATGTTGATGTGTAGGATCTCCAGAGAAGGCTTCATCTCAAGAAAGAGACGAGGCCACGTAGCATCCCAGGAAGATGGCACATCCGCGACCAGCAGCCGCCTCAGGTTAGGCAAATACGACAATGGAGAGCTAGACGGCACGATCCATCTGTCAGGACCAGTGAAGCGGACAATGAGGCTGGTTATGTTGGGGGTGCATCCAAGAAACATGTCAAGCTCTAGCTTGAGCAGCTTCGCAAAGTATTGGCGTGCGCCTTCCAGTTCGACACCGAGGCGCAGGGCGAAGTTGCATTGCCTCAGGGAGGGAATCAAGTTGTGCTCGAACAACACTCTGGTTCCCAGGGAGGCTATGCTCTCGAGACAGGGGAGGGTCCTCAGCCATATACATTGAAATGAGCACTTGTCCACAACAAGCTCTCTGATCTCTGAACTGGGGGCGTCCACCACCACCGGAAAGCGTGTGCCCGAGCCCGTGCTCCTGCAGCTGCAGGAGATGAGGTGCAGGGTCTGCAGCTTTGGGCACGAGGTGAAGACACCCTCGTAGGCGGCCGGGGGCGTCGATTCCGGGATGTCTCGCAGGACGAGCGTGGTAAGCGCACTGTACTCGTGCAGCGGCGGGAGCAGACAGCCTCCAAGCTTGAGGCTTCGCAGGCATGCGGCGTGGGGCTCCTTGCACATGCCATGGCTGGGAAAGGCGTGAACGACGTCTGTTTCAAAGTAGAGTGGCTTGGCGATGACCTCGAGGTCGTGGACGCCCCAAGCATCGATGGCCTCCGCGATGAGCCGGTTCATGTAGCAGCCGTTGCCGGTGGTGTAGAACTCAAGATTCAGCCTCTTGAGGATCCCCCCGGCGACGGACAGAGCGAGGTCCTTGCAGCATGCTCTCCACGGATCTGTTCAAGGCGCGCATGGCGCGGCGCTCGTACCTCTTGATGTTAGGAAGGAGCTCCAGTCTGATGGCGTTGCGTCTGTACTGTAGATGAGCTGCTGTTTTGCTGTAGATGTCGCGGTGGGGAAGGACCCATCGGTGGTAGCGCGGCGGGAGTATGTCGCTTACCTTCAGGTCCAAGGCCGGCAGCTCTAGCGGGAGGTGCGCCCAGCGCCTGGAGATCAAGCCGGCGCCCAGCGCCGTGCGGGTGTCGAGGCGGCGGAGGACCAGGAGGAGCAGATCGTCGGAGAGGTCGCTCATCCGGCCGTCACGGCGCAGGAATCGACTCGTCCCGCTCGCGCAACTGGTCCTGGCCCTGGCCATGAGAGAGCTACCTCCAGCTGCGCGACGAATCGAGTAGCGAGCACCGAGCAAAGGCCGCATGCCTGACTTTCAGGCCACATTTAATAAACGTGCCTAACGAATAGCCCGTTTAGCCTTTATATCTCTAAAAATTCTGCAAAAATACTTAAAATGTTATATCATTAGCTTTTATATCTTTAATTTTTTTTAAAAATACTAAAAATATTATATTATTAAGTATTATTAAGCCTATGTACTATAATATATATATAAAAAAAATATATAAAGTTAAACGTGCCGTGCCGGGCCGGCCCGCATGCCTGACCTCGCGGCCCAAGCACGGCACGAGGTGGGCCACGTGCCTGGCACGGCCCGTCATGGGCCAGGCACGCGGGCTTACGTGCCAGCCCATTTAACTGGCCTGTTTGGCCAGCTTTGGTACCGAGCAGTGGCCGGGTCGCATTTAAAAAGATTCTTCCGCATTGACTTCGAGACCTACTCGGATGAGATAGTAATTTTCTATCTCAAAATTCTAATTAATTTATAATTTTAATTTTCATCTTTGTTTGAAATTATATTAAATCATCTCTTGCTCAATTTCTTGTGATAAAAAAAATGCTAAAACATTTTACTTGACATTAAAATCATTTATTTAAATTCTCTTCTTTTATTCTAATTTCACTTTTATCATCCACTTTTCTTCTTTCTCTTTTACCTTTTTTATATGCTTCATCATTCCCTAAACCTCCCCTCTTGGATTTCATTGTCCTTTTATCATGACCTAACACTCCACCAATTTTCATGATTGTATCCCCTCCTACAAATTTGGGTTGTAGTTTAAATGATTTGAATTTAATTCAAATACTATTTGAATTTACTTTATCCTCTTGTACCCAAACATATTTGAATAAATATCGATAAATTCTAGTGATTCCAAATCATATTTTTATATAATTTAATCATCCCTTTCTATTTTTTAGACCTGTTGATTTTATATCATTTATAAAAAAATAAAATCAGATAACCAATGAAGCCCAAATGTGCCAACATTGTTTATCTTTCTAGCCCAGCTTGGGCCTTTCCTTAAGGCGAGGGGGTACGACGCTTCCCCAGTCACTGGATCTTCATCCGAGGGCCAGGAAGCGACGTCATGTCTCCTCATGGAGGTCCCCTCCCCACCTATTCATGTGCCCTCCTCAGCTCGCTTCCCTTTATCTACCCTACCCCCTCCCCTCTCGCCCTAGAACACTAGCCCTTGTCCATTCTCTCTCTCTCTCTCTCTCTCTCTCTCTCTTTCCCCTACCTGTCGCTATCATCCACCTACCCTCTTCTCCTCCATGGTCGGGGCATCCAGCTCCAAATTTGTCGCCGATCATGCCCTCGTCGTCGCCAATCAATGCAGACATCCTCGTTTTCGACCACATCTTCCATGAGCGCACTGAATCGAGGCCAATGTGTCTCGATCGCGTCCACAGTTGTGTCTTCTTCAACTTCGGTCGTCTAGAGTAGTTCCACGTCCTTTCCTTCGTCTTCCTCAGCTCTAGCGGGTTCACCTCCTCCGACCCTCCACCCTGTGAGCCTCCTTTCGTTCCTTCCCTTCCTCTCTGACGAGGGGGTAACCCCACAACTCCTGCGTGTAAGGATACCTCGTGCATACGGAGACAAGAGGCCCGCTGGAAGCTTTGACAGGCCCATGATTGGCCGCTCTAGGCACCGACGTAGGAGTCTGCGACCAATATGGAAGTCAAGACTTGGCGTTCAAGGCAAGGCTAGAATTAGGCAATCGTCCCTGTAACCTGAGATGGACTCCCTGAGACCCAGCCTAGTATATAAAGGCTGGGAGGGGGGATGCCTCAGGACATACAATCTACAATCAACACCTCTGGTCTTGTGCTAACTCGCCTAGACTTCCACTGTAATCGCCCCCTCGCTTAATACAATCGAGCAGGAAGTACTTCTCCTGTTAGCTGACGAGTATCGCCAACCTGTTCCTTCTCTACGATCTAACCCAGGATCCCTGACCATGGGATTTGCCGAGGCTAATCCTCGTCAATTGGCGCCTTCTGTGGGAACTACACAGGTTGGAATCACGATCTCGGCGGTCCCATCTCCAGCAAGTCGCAACTCAAGGGCTCGAACAAGATCCAACCCACTCGAGGAACTCAAGATCATCGCAAACCTCTCCATTGCACCACCAAGATCGCTTGGCCCGCAGTTGGACCAAGTCCAGCACTTCAGCGACTACCAAAGTCGTCATCAACGAACAAGAACTCGACGACCCAGAAGGCGAACACAAACAGCGACCGCGAAGCCGACCAGGACGCTGGAACAAGTGCAAGAGTTCTTCACAGAAATCCCAATCGAGGAGTCGCAACGTGCGGCAGAAACATTGCAGGCCACTCGAAGACCCGCCGCCGCCCGGACACCCGCCGTAGGGCAGGACAGCGACTCCGAAACTCAGACTGGCAAGTACTATGACCCAGATAGAAGACCAGACGAATTCGCCAAATTTATCCGGAACCACTCGATCAACGATGGAATAGAACTCGACCCAAGGTTCCACTCCCGCACAGAAGACCACTCGCAGTCGTTCCAGGTCATGCGAAGAAGAAGGCACGCCGGCTCAAGCAAGATTTCAGCCAAAGAACAACTGGACGGACCCTGTACAATCCACTGTTTCGAGGACGACTGGGGACGCCTTATGTAACAGCCCAGATTTCACAAAAATTAAAAAAAATGTTTTCGGTGTGAATTGTTTGATTGTCTGATTTGTTTGCGGTGTTTGCATCCCCGATTTATCGATCGGCGATTATTTCCCCCCTCTTATCTCGTACCGGACGGAGACCGACCCTTGCCACCCTGACACTCGACCTTTGCGACACCGGGTTTCGCCCGATCACCGTCGTGAAAACCGCACGAGACCAGCCGCAGCCAACGGAACGAAAAACCCCGTTTAATAAGTAAACGGGATATTTTTATAGCGCGCCGGAAAGTATACTCGGAACGGTTCCTGCACGAGGTGAACGCCGCCGGCTCGAAGCGCTGATCGCGCAGTTCGAAGTTTTACCCGAATCGGAGGTCCTGCGGACCCCAGGCGGTCAGAAACGTAAGCACCGCGCGCGCGAGAGAAAAACCGGGAATGTTTTTGCAAACTGCCAGCCACCTGGGCTATATAAAACCACCACACTCCAACCCCTTTCTAGGGTTTCCCTAGCCACAAAATTGCAGCCACACCCCTGGTTTATCTCAGATCTGCCCAAAATTCCTCCACCTGCCGAAACCCTAGCTCCCTGCGATCTGGACCGTCGGATCGGCCGATCCAACGGCCCAGATCGTACCCAACCTCCCACCTCTCTCTCTCCTACCTCTCCTCCCACCGCGCCGCCTGCACCGTGGGCAACCGCCGCCCGATCCAGCCGCCGCCGTGCGCCTCCGGCCGCAGCCGACAGCAGCCGCCGCGCCGGCCACCCTCCTCTCCCTCTCCTCCTTTCCCTCTCCCTTCCCCTCACCTCCGTTCTCCCTCGCAGGTACGGGAGCCGCCGCCCGCCGCTCTATGGCGCCATGGACGAGCTCGGCAGAGATCGCGGCACGCCTCCCCGTCGCCCGCCAATGGCCGCCGCCGCCCGGATCTTGCGCCCCCTCACCGGACCTCCCCTTCGCCGCCTTGCCTCCTCGCCGGGCCGCCGCGGTCTCGCCGGAGAGACCTCGAGCCGCCGACGCCGTCGTCCTGCTCGTGAGGAGCCGGGCGCCCCGAGCCAACCGCCTCCGCCGCTGGTGGGTCGGCCCAGCCGGCGCCTCTCAACCCAGGCCGCCAACCACTGTTGGTCTTGGCCCAGTGGTGAGCAGCCTCCTTTTTTTTATCTTTTTTTCCTGTTGCGTTAGCGGGCTCGGCCCAGTAGGCCTTTTTTCTTTTTTTCTTTTCGTTAGATTAAATGGCAGATTGTGTTATTTTTTTGCAACGACGGTAACTTTTAGACCGTAGCTCGGATCACGACGTGTTAAATATGAAAGTTGCTTAGTTTTTTGTGTAGATTAATAAAATGTGCTATTTTGCCATGTTTGAGCTTGTTTACATGCTGTTTGACTGCTATTTACAACTGCTTGCCACTGTAAACTGTAACTTCCATAACTTTTTAATCGTTGCTCCGTTTAAAATGTTTCTTATGTGTAACTTGACTAGAATTTCGTGTAGATTGTGTTTATACTGTTCTTGCTTGCTAATAAAAATAATAAAATTGTGTTTAGGCCAGAACAGTACCAAATGCAATAATTATCGTGGGGTCCGTAATAGTTGCCATGTATACGTTTTACCCCCACTTAAAGTGACTAGATTAGATAGTTTGTTTATGCTTCACCTCTTGCAATGTTTGTGTGCTATGCCATGCTTGAGTGAGACGCCATGTTAACAACCTTTTCGCATCTTGTGAGGCTAAACAACTTGAACCTTTCTAAATGTGCGGTATCGTCGTGTGTGACGAGTACTCCACTTAACCTATTAGTAACCACTCTCGACGGTAGGTGTGATGTCTCGTGTTTCCTTCTTGTTGATGCTTGCTCGTGTTTGCTTCGTAGTAATAGAGTGCTTGCTCGTTGATTGCTTTCCAGTGTTTACCGTCTTGTGTGCTTCCGTGGGTACCTCTCGGAGACGATGCGAGCTTGCGATCTTCTACACCTTCGGAACCCGACTTATCAACAGGCAAGGACTATACATTACTTATGATCGATTCTATTTCAAGAAGCGGTTTGCATGCTAGTCTAGGTTAGGTTTGATGTTTGATCCTACCACATGTTTACAGCCTCTTTCAAACCGATACAACCATGTCCCCTCCCAGCAAACCTTGTACTGCTATGTTACTATTGCTCGTTGCTCAGCCCCTACTTAGTATGCATGCTTAGGATGCTACGATGTTACCAAAGTTACTCCTTGGTTTGGGATATCACATTATTATATTGTTTTTGATGATATGGTTATTATAATGTTGACTATATTCGACGAAGGATGGAAGGTCTAGGCTATCCCGCCCCGACGCTTTGTTCCATTCGAGTCACCTAGGATCCGAGTTCTGGGTATTGGTTTTAAGACTGAGCGTGCCTAACCGTGTGTGGGATACTATGGGGTCCCCTCTTCTTACCTACCTAGCTTCAAACATTTCTAGTGGTGGCCCAAGATGATTTACCGTTTGAAACTTGCATGCATAACTGGTCTGCAACCAGTGGATTTAAAACAAATCGGGCCAGCAGAGACATAGTTCCTTTGTTGGTCCACACTGGTGAGCTAGGGAAGTCCCCTGTTATATAGGTGAGGCTAACCCGGACCTTAGCCATACGGAAGAGTCCGATCCGAGAGCGTGGCCGGCTTTTGGATTGGGTGTCGACTCCCCGGGGGCCACCCGGATTTGTTCGTTGTTAGTTAGAGGGACCTGTCGTTTCGGATCTCTTGGAACTAAATCATAAAATGGTTGCCTGTGATGGGTAGCAACTAAGAGAGATGGGCGTGCGTGCGGAGCCCTGTAATGGGCAGTTGGTACACCCCTGCAGGGTTAAATCTTTTCGAGAAGCCGTGTCCACGGTTATGGACGACTTGAGACCTACTCCTTGTTCATAGACAACAACAACCGAGATAATATTAATATAACTTGATCAACGTGTTTGTGCCCTGACTGCTTCTTCTTCGTCGGGATGCGAAGAGGAGGACAAGGATAGGATAGGTGTTATGCTTGCGTAAGTAGTTGATAGCAAGACTTGTTGGAGGCGATTACTCATCGAATGCTTGGCTTCTTGTCTTACTCTCTAGATCGTTAGCCACTTCATAAATGCTAGTGCAGCAGCAACCTCACCACTTACCCCATCCTTACCGTAAACTACTAGTTGTCCTAGAATGACGAGTGATGAAGTCCTTGCTGGGTCAGTTGACCACTATAGTTGGATGCTGAGTACCTCTGTACTCATGATACTACCCCCAAACTCTTTTCAGGGTTCTTGAGCGACAACAGGTACGGTGATCGATGTTTCACGTGGAGACTCGACGACGACTAGTTAGACGGATCCCTGCGGAGGGTCTGGACCCGTGTGTTTATGGGGATCGATGTTTTTCTCTTTGCCAGTAGGCATTTGATTGTAGTCTTTACCCAGACATGTACCTTCCGCTGATGTATTGTATTCAAGGCAGTTGTATGCCGATTGTATGAAATGTTGTATCCTTGTATCTGTAATGTTGTGATATCATGTTGGAAATCCGGGGCATATGGCTATGTCATATGTCGCGGTGGGACCGATATGTGCTTCGTCCCCGGATCTGGATGGAAACATCTAGATCTAGAACAGTACCGCATATCGGGCCTTACACCTTAGAGCAAGCTACACCCTAAGAGATTGTCGTCTATTCGCTGAACTCTCCAACAGCCTCAAGGAGGAGAAGCAGCGCGAAGCCAAACGGGCCCGAGGAACCGAGCAGTCGCTAGCACCAAATACAGAAGAGCAATACCCTATGTCTCACGGACGAGTCTGCATGATCCAAGAAGGATGACCCTCAAAAGCAAAACCCTGCAGACCCGAGCAACCGAAGGCCTAAAAACAACAGAAACCTACCAACTATACGACGCAGAGACCAGCATCACCTTCTCACAAAGCGATCACCCACCCGCAATTCCAAGGCCAGTGCACGCACCACTGGTCCTCAACGCTCAGATCGGCTTCTACGACATGGACATAATTTTCATGGACGGAGGAAGCAGCTTAAACATAATCCTCACCAGCACCTTACACAAGATGCTGATTCCGCGATCATTATGGAAAAAGTCAGGTGTCACAATCTACGACGTAGTTCCAGGAGAAGCAACTACCTCCCTCGGAACAATCGAGCTCGATGTCATCTTCGGCAGCAAGGGCAACTTCGCACGGAAAGTCCTCGAGTTCGAAGTGCTCGACTGACAGTCCCGATACCACACCATACTAGGACGACCCGCATTTGCGCAATTCATGGCGGTCCCTCACTATACGTACCTCAAGCTCAAAATGCCAGGACCCTTAGGAGTCATCACGGTCAATGGGAGCTTTATAAAATCAGACCAGTGCGACCGTGACTTTCATGAAGTTTCCGACACATTCGGAGCTCAGCAACAACTCGAAGAAATAGCCATGGTAACAGACATGAGCGTCTTCCCACTAGCAAGCAGAAGCGAGTTAAAGGAATTCATTGTAACGACCCAATTCACATAGAACTGGAGTCTCTGTGATCAAGTGCCAGTCCCTGGATCGAACTCGCTGGCACACACAGTATCATAGATGTATATCAAAGTACAAGTGCATCATTATTACAACGTATGATCCAGAATAATATAAATAACAAGTTGCATAGCTCAAGGCTAGCTTATTCAACATAAATATAGCGGAAGCAAAAACAAATAACGAGGAGTCCCATCAACATCCACAAGCGAACATGCCGAGTGAAGACCCGCGACCCTAAACGTACCTACTGGTCGTCTGAAAAACCTGCAACACCGAAGGTTACAACCCGACAACGGGTCACTACATCTGATTTGTACGGCAAGTCACACGGAAAAGGATATAACAGACCTATCGCTACATGCAAGGATAAGTCAAAGGAAAGGCTTATGGTTTTATTTTGCAGAATTTGATTTTTCCCAATCTACCTAGTCAAAATTTTAGTTTAACTTACTACTTAAGACCGAACTGGCACACCAGTTCCAATCCACACCCTTTACTAAATCTTTCCCACTCAAGTTATTATGGTGATTCATATGTCAAGATCCTCCAGTAATAGTAATGTCTAGTAGCTCAAGGATGTCCATAACCGGGGACATGGCTAATCATGATTAGTTTTTACTCAGCAGAGGTTAGTACACTTTCCCCGCTGGACTCAACCCGAAGATTGAGACGAAGTCTTTCAGAAGAGGTCACCTACACCCAACGGCAAGCCGGTACCACCTATCACATCTACATCTGCTAGCTTTGCACGGGAGAGGCTTCCTACATCGTACTCAACTAAGCCAGAGCCCATATGTCCAGTGGCTGTACATGGAAGCTCCTAGTCACCAAGTAGGACTGATCTTTTTGAGCCTTGACGGCGCCCACTTACGTTCAGAGGGTAGATACCATGACGTATTGTCGACCACCAAAACCAACCATTAGGGGTACAACCTGGTGTCGCCTTAGATAAGGCATGAGCCCCCAGGAAGCACCCCCTGCCCGTCCAGAGGTGTATTCTAATTAAAGGTTGCTAGTCAAGTCATTAATTCCTCACATAGCTCAATGTAATCTCAAACCAATCCACGTCTGCAAGCATAGCAATATATAGCAAGCACGTGCTAGGTTGTCCAAGAAAACAGGATAAGATCATATGGTTACCCTACCAGGTTTGCAGCAATAATAATATAAAACTTCCTACACATGCATAGGGTGATATTTTCTACATGCATAAGTAAAAATATAGGTTGTGAAATGGTCAATGTATGACTTGCCTTGATCCTGTTCCTGACGATCACACTCTTCACAGAACGAAGCGTTGCACTCCGGACAGTCTACACGATCAAACAATATAGCATTCAATACACCATATAACACTTAAACAATGCAACAATAAAAGAACCAAATGAACAGCAATAAAACCAACTAAACAGTAGCTAAACGATAACTACAAGCCACCACGATCCCAACGCAACTGGAATCGGCGAAAACGGATACACCGTATAAAAGATACGGTCACCAGAAGTTTGAATTTAAATCTGTAAAAATTCAAATTTGAAATCTGAAAACTTTTGAAAACTTAGGCCTACTGGATAAGATTTTTCGTAACGGTCGCAATGCAAAAAGAATTAACTAAAACAGAGCTACGGTTTAAAAGATATTGCGAAAACGGTTCTAGTGTGAAATCTGTGAAAAAGGGCCTAATCGCAATTAAAATAACTTCTCTGTTGCGAACAGGTCCTCGGCTACGGAGCGAAGGGCGTCCACTCCGGCGAACAGTTCGACGGGCGTTCACTGTTTAACAAAACCACGATTAACCGGATTAAAACCCTAACCCTAAAAAAAACCGATCCGATCTAATACCGACCGTTGGATGCGAATCTAACGGCCGAGAGGCGGCGGCGGCGCCCGGCCCGAACCGGCCCGGTGGGCGGCGGCGGCCATGGCCGGCGGCATCCGGTGCGGCGCGTGGCGCGGCGCGACGAGGGGCGCGGCGACCCGACGGCGACGCGGGGTGGTGGGGAGGACGGGGCGGCGGTGGCTCACCTCGGGGCGGCGGCGGCGGAGCGGGTTTCGGGCGAAACCCTAGCGCCCGCGGGTATTTATGGACCGGCGCTTGGTAAGTTTTTTTTAAATCCGATTCGAAATCGACTTGGCGTATAATAAAATAAAGTAACAGAACAGGGCCCATTAGGCCCAAAACAATTTTATAAAATTAACGGATAACTATTTTTAATTTCCGTTTTCACCAAAACTTTTAAAATAATTAAAATGAATTTTTGGCATTACCAAGATATTCAATAAAAAAAAAATTGCAACTTATTTTTAAATACTTTTAAATACTTTTTCGACAATTTAAAATACCGAAAAAACTCCAAAAAGGATTTTAAAAATTTCCCAGAGCATAAATAAGTTCCCAAAATATTTTTAGGAATTATTTATAACCCCAAAGTAAATTTAAAAAGTCTCCAAAAAATATTTTAAACCATTTTCCAACATTTAAAAAATGGGGATAAGTCATATTATATCCTCTACAATAAATTTCCTTAAGTTGTAAAATGTTTAAAATATTCATAAAATCCAAATAATGCAAAACTCCTGCATGACATGCATATGATGATCTATTAACATCCGAATTTAGAAAATTGGGATTGTACAAACCTACCCCCCTTAGGATGAATCTCGTCCTCGAGATTCGGGCTGGCTAGCAAAGAGGTGTGGATGATCTTGCTTAAAATCTTCTTCTCGCTCCCAATTAGCTTCTTCCTCGGTATGATGATCCCACTTAACCTTGCATAGCTTGATTGTCTTGGTGCGGGTTAATCTTTCAGCAGTCTCCAGAATCTTCATAGGTTTCTCCTCATAAGTCAAGTCACTCTCCAACTGAATTTCCTCAAGTGGCACTGTATCTCTCAAAGGAATATCTGCCATCTCTGCATGATACTTCTTCAGCTGGGATACGTGAAACACATCATGAACTCCTGACTAGGCTTCTGGCAACTCCAACTGATAAGCTACCTCTCTCTGCGCTCCAAGATCTTGTAAGGCCCCACAAAACGTGGTGCTAACTTGCCCTTGATTCCAAACCTCTTGATTCCACGAATTGGTGAAACTCTAAGATATGCACGGTCTCCAACTCATAGGTTACGTCCTTGCGCTTCGCATCTGCATAGCTCTTCTGCCTGGACTGTGCTCTCTTCAGTCTATCACAGATCAACCTGACTTTCTCCTCAGCATCTCTGATCAGGTCTGGTCCAAACAACTGACGTTCTCCTACCTCATCCCACATCAACGGTGTTCTGCACTTTCTGCCATACAGTAACTCAAATGGTGCCATCTGCAGACTAGCCTGATAACTGTTGTTGTATGAGAACTTAGCATATGGTAGATTATCATCCCAACTAGACCCATAGTCTAATGCACAAGCTCTCAACATATCCTCCAAAATCTGATTCGCTCTCTCTGTCTGCCCATCTGTCTGTGGATGAAAAGCTGTACTGAACTCCAGCCTGGTGCCCAAGGTCTCATGCAAATGACGCCAAAACTTGGATGTAAACTGAGTACCCCTATCAGACACTACCTTGCTTGGAACTCCATCCAGGAAAACGATCCTGGTCATATAAATCTTGGCTAGCTTAGCACTTGTATAAGTTGTCTTTACTGGAATGAAGTGAGCAACCTTGGTCAAACGATCAACAATCACCCAAATAGAATCATATCCTGACCGAGTCCTGGGTAAACAAGTAATAAAGTCCATACCTATCTGATCCCACTTCCAATCTGGTATAGGAAAAGGCTGCAACAATCCCGCTGGCTTCTGATGCTCAGCCTTGACTCTCAGGCAAACATCACACAATGCAATATATTGAGCTATCTCTCGCTTCAGACTGGGCCACCAAAATCTCTCCCTCAAGTCCAAATACATCTTGGTATTCCCGGGATGGATAGAATAAGGTGAATCATGTGCCTCCTGAAGAATCAACTTCCTGATTTCCGCATCTTGCGGTACACAAATGCGCTTCTCAAACCAAATGGCTCCATGCTCATCCTCACGGAAACCCTCTGCTTTCCCTTTGGTCATATTCTCCTTTATCTCATCAATTTCTGCATCACCCTTCTGAGCCTCTCTGATTCTTTCCAATAGATTCGTCTTCACTTCCAATGTTGCCACATATCCCTTAGGAACTATCTCCAACCTAAGATTCTTGAACTGCTCACATAACTCAAGTGGCATATCCTCAACATTAGCAACATTGATATGACTCTTACGGCTCAATGCATCAGCAACCACATTCTCTGTACCAGTATGATATTATACATTCAAATCATAATCCTTAATCAGCTCTAGCCATCTACTCTGCCTAAGATTCAACTCCTTCTGAGTAAAGATATACTTCAAACTCTTATGATCAGTAAATACATCACAATGATTACCAACAAGATATTGCCTCCATGTTTTCAATGCATGAACAACTGCATCTAACTCCAAATCATGTGTAGGATAGTTCTGCTCATGGTTCTTAAGCTGACGTGAAGCATAAGCAACAACTCTACCCCCTTGCATCAAAACACAACCAAGTCCTCGACGAAATGCATCACAATATACTTGGAAATCTTTATGTATATCAGGCAAACATAGAACAGGTGCAGTTACTAACCTTTTCTTCAACTCCTGAAAGCTGGTTTCACATTCCTCACTCCAAACAAACTTATTCTCTTTCTTTAATAGCTCAGTCATTGGTTTCGCAATCTTGGAGAAATTCTCAATGAACCTCCTATAATATCCTGCAAGCCCCAAGAAACTGCGAATGTCTCCAACTGTCGTGGGTGTCTCCCATTCTGTAACTGTTGAAACCTTGGATAGATCCACAGCTACTCCTTATCCTGACACAACATGTCCAAGGAATCCTACCTCCTTCAACCAAAACTCACACTTGCTGAACTTGGCATACAATTTGTGCTCCCTGAGCTTCTCCAATACCAAACGCAGATGTGCCTCATGCTCTTGCTCATTCTTGGAATACACCAATATATTCATGAAGTATGCAGGAGCATTAGTCAATCCAAATGACATAACGGTATACTCATACAATCCATACCTTGTAGTAAAAGCAGTTTTCGGAATATCCTTCTCCCGAATCTTCACTTGATGATAACCAGAACGAAGATCAATCTTAGAAAAACACAAGCTCCCTCCAACTGATCAAATAGATCATTAATCACAGGTAGAGGATACTTGTTCTTGATACTAACATCATTCAGAGAACGGTAATCCACACACATCCTCTGGGTTCCATCCTTCTTCTCAACAAACAACACTGGAGATCCCCAAGGTGACGATCTTGGGCGAATGAATCCCTTTGCCTGCAACTCTCTAATTTGCTCCTTCAACTCTGCAAGTTCATTAGCGGGCATCCTATACGGTCTCTTAGCAATAGGCCCCATGCCTGGTATTAAATCAATAAGGAACTCAATCTCTCTATCCGGTGGCATACCTGGAAACTCCTCTGGAAACACATCCGGATAATCCCTCACAACATGCACATCATCCAGGCTACCCCCCTTAAGAGAATTCACCTGAGCGTGCTGATGCTTAAACTTGGACACATATCTGATCTTCTGCCCAGTCGGTGTACGAAGAGTGATGGACCGACTGGCACAATCAATAACACCTTGGTACTTGGCTAGCCAATCCATGCCCAATATAACATCCAAACCTTGTGACTTCAATATAATCAAATCTGTAGGAAAATCATGCTTCCCTATGGCTAGGCTTATCTGATAGCATCCCAAACTAACTGACATCTCTGCTCCCGGGGAACTTATAAGCATAGATGACTTAAGAACTACGATAGGTAACTCATGCTTATCCACAAATACCCTTGATATGAATGAATGCGATGCACCAGAATAAAAAAGAACAAGTGCGGGTACTGAATTGATAAGGAACTTACCAATCACAACATCAGGCTCATCATAAATCTCCTCCACGTTGACATGGTTCACGTGCCCCTTGTTGAAAGGATTGGGCTTGCTGACTCCAGAATTCCCATTGTTGTCCTTGTTCTCCGGGCACATGTTGGATTAGTGTCCCATCTTCCTGCAATTGAAACACTGAACTTGACTAAGGTCCTTCTGAGCATTCACCAGTTGACGGTTCTGGTTGTAGCTCCCTCCATTTCCATTTCCTTTCCCATTGCCATTTCCATTCTTTTGCCCATTGTGATGATTGTGGCCATTATGGTTGTGGCCATTCCCTCCATTATGATTGTGTCCATTTCCTCCATGATGATTATGTCCATTTCCACCATGATGGTGATGTCCATTTCCACCATGATGGTTATGTCCTCCATTCCCATTATAGGAAGTGCGCTGCTTCTGCTGCGGTCCTGAGTTGTACTTGTTGTTGTTGTTGCTGTACTTCCTCTTGCGGTACTCCATAGCCTGATGTTTCCCCTCCAGTACAATGGCCTTATCAATGAGTCCTTGGCAATTGTTGAAAGTAGCCACCGTCAACTGAACTCCCAACTCATCGTTGCGACCCTCCAAGAACTTCTCTTGCCTAGCTGCATCCGTGTTGACATCATTTGGAGCATAGAGGGCAAGCTTGTTGAATTCCTTTACATACTCTGCTACTGTGCGACCTCCTTGGCGCAAGCTGCGGAACTCATTCTTCAAATCCATAGCGCCTGCAGAGACATGTGCGGCGCGAAATGCAGCCTGAAACTTCGCCCAAGTGATGGTGTCGATGGGATAAGTCACCAAGTAGTTGTCCCACCATGCAGCGGAAGGACCCTCCAGCAAATGTGAGGCAAACCTCACTCTCTCTGCCTCAGTACAACCAACTGTCTCCATGTTCCGGCTCACTGAATGAAGCCAGTCATCCGCCACTATGGGTTCAGGAGTGCTAGAGAACCTCTGAGGATTCAGCCTCAGGAACCTCGCAAGTGTGTCCACAGGTGGGGGTGGTGGTGGTGGCGCATTGTTGTTGTTGTTGCCCATGTTCTGAGTGAGAAACTGGATCAACTGAGCTTGTCCTTGAAGTAACTGCTGCATGTAAGCTGGCACTTCATTGTTGTTGTTCCCATTTCCCGTGGGATCATGTCTCGACGGCATCTGTTGGGAAAGAATAGGTAAGTTATAGACAGAAAGTAGCTAGGGAAATATATCCTACCCCATATGATTATTATGATCAAGACAACATATACATATACATCATATCATACCACACAATCATCATACAATTATCACCAATCATCAACCTCATCAAGCAAAAGCACACATACCAATAAGCAAATACAATCACACCACATAGTCTCAAAATATATTGCATAACTAATATAAGATCCTCAACACAACCACGAATATAAGAGTATATCAAGCAACCTAGTATTGCCATACCGAATAAGTCGACATGGTCAAATACGCTAACATGATAACGATAGTAAACTAATTGCCGGTGAAGTAATTCCGAACGCTGTCTTTGCTGAACAGCATACGGTATTCGCGCCCACTAATGCGGTTGCGCCTCTTGGGACTCGGTTCATCTTCTTCCCCCGAGGTCTCCACTTCTGGTTCCTCTTCTTTTTCTTCAACAGCATTGACATTCAGCTTCTCCTTTAGCCTCTTGATCTCTGCTTGCATCTCCATCTTCTCATTCTTCAGCTTGTTGGTGTCCCTCTTGAGCTTGGTGTTCTTCTGCTGCAACTCAGTGATGGTGTAGAGATCTGACTGAGTGCTCTTCTCCAGGTTGAGGATGTGCTTCTCTAGGCTCTGGATAAAGTAGGCAGTTGTACTTGGCCAAATGGTCCCAGGCACATACTTGAACTTCTTTGGCCATATGTTCCCCGATGGAAGGATCTTGGTCATCTTCTCGTACACCGTACCCTTTAGCTGGCCGGCATACCGGTTGACAATGCGTCCAAGAGCCATGTGAGCGGCTATGCGCAAACACTACTCCTTCTACAGGGCATGCACCTCGAATGACTCCATGATCACCCTTTCTTCCGTACTGCTTCCTAGAAGAAATGATTCCACTTGCCAGTAGTCATCAGCTCCCCTTGTCTCCACTATGTCCGGCTGAAAGACTGGTGCATAGATGTTCAGGTGATAGAAAATCCCCTGAGCTCAGGTCCAAACGCCATAGAGAGGTAAGACAAAGTAGTCATCTATAATCAAAGAGAGGAAAGGCAAGATTAGAACAGGTATGAATACGAGATAGAGAAGGTAAGTAGGTACAAGACAGAGTGATATAAAGTAATGTTTTCAATCCTATGGCTTTTCTAATCCATTTTTTGGGGTCACGTCCTACAGTCAACACACTTCTCTGATACCATCTGTAATGACCCAATTCACATAGAACTGGAGTCTCTGTGTTCAAGTGCCAGTCCCTGGATCGAACTCGCTGGCACACACAGTATCATAAATGTATATCAAAGTACAAGTGCATCATTATTACAACGTATGATCCAGAATAATATAAATAACAAGTTGCATAGCTCAAGTCTAGCTTATTCAACATAAATATAGCGGAAGAAAAAACAAATAACGAGGAGTCCCATCAACATCCACAAGCGAACATGCTGAGTGAAGACCCGCGACCCTAAACGCACCTTACTTGTCGTTTGAAAAACCTGCAACACCGAAGGTTACAACCCGACAACGGGTCAGTACATCTGATTTGTACGGCAAGTCACACGGAAAAGGATATAACAGACCTATCGCTACATGCAAGGATAAGTCAAAGGAAAGGCTTATGGTTTTATTTTGCAGAAAGCTGATTTTTCCCAATATAGCTAGTCAAAATTTTAGTTTAATTTACTACTTAAGATCGAACTGGCATACCAGTTCCAATCCACACCCTTTATTAAATCTTGCCCACTCAAGTTATTATGGTGATTCATATGTCAAGATCCTCCAGTAACAATAATGTCTAGTAGCTCAAGGATGTCCATAACCGGGGACACGGGTAATCATGATTAGTTTTTACTCTTTCCCCGCTGGACGGACTCAACCTGAAGATTGAGACGAAGTCTTTCAGAAGAGGTCACCTACACCCAACGGCAAGCCGGTACCACCTATCACATCTACATCTGCTAGCTTTGCACGGGAGAGGCTTCCTACATCGTACTCAACTAAGCCAGAGCCCATATGTCCAGTGGCTGTACATGGAAGCTCCTAGTCACCAAGTAGGACTGATCTTTTTGAGCCTTGAGGGCGCCCACTTACGTTCAGAGGGTAGATACCATGACGTATTGTCGACCACCAAAACCAACCATTAGGGGTACAACCTGGTGTCGCCTTAGATAAGGCATGAGCCCCCAGGAAGCACCCCCTGCCCGTCCAGAGGTGTATTCTAATTAAAGGTTGCTAGTCAAGTCATTAATTCCTCACATAGCTCAATGTAATCTCAAACCAATCCACGTCTGCAAGCATAGCAATATATAGCAAGCACGTGCTAGGTTGTCCAAGAAAACAGGATAAGATCATATGGTTACCCTACCAGGTTTGCAGCAATAATAATATAAAACTTCCTACACATGCATAGGGTGATATTTTCTACATGCATAAGTAAAAATATAGGTTGTGAAATGGTCAATGTATGACTTGCCTTGATCCTGTTCCCAATGATCACACTCTTCACAGAACAAAGCGTTGCACTCCGGACAGTCTACACGATCAAACAATATAACATTCAATACACCATATAACACATAAACAATGCAACAGTAAAAGAACCAAATGAACAGCAAGAAAACCAACTAAATAGTATCTAAACGATAACTACAAGCCACCACGATCCCAACGCAACTGGAATCGTTGCAAAGTTTCTGCCTCCAGGTTTAACATTTCAGCAAAGGAAGAAGTTCTTTCATGATTTTAGGCATTACTTTTGGGATGACCCACATCTTTTCAAAGAAGGTCCAGATGGGATCGTGACAAGATGCATACCGGAAAACGAGCAAAGGACATTCTCAAACAATGTCAGGACAGTCCATATGGAGGACATGATGCTGCTGAGAGGACCGCACATAAGGTTCTTCAATCAGGTTTTTATTGGCCTACTCTCTTTAAGGATGCTAGAAGTTATGTTTTGTCCTGTGATAAGTGTCAGAGAGTTGATAATATTAGTAGAAGGAATGATATGCCTATGAATTACTCTCTAGTGATTGAGCCTTTTGATTGCTGGGGTTTTGATTTTATGGGTCCTTTTCCTTCCTCACACAAGTACACTCACATTTTAGTTGCTGTTGATTATGTAACCAAGTGGGTAGAGGCAATCCCCACTGAAAGTTCTGATCACAAGACATCTTTGAAAATGCTCAAGGATGTAATTTTTCCTAGGTTTGGAGTACCCAGGTATCTCATGACTGATGGGGGTTCGCACTTTCCGCATGGAGCTTTTAGAAAAGCTTTAGACAAGTACGATGTCAATCATAGAATTTCTTCACCGTACCACCCTCAAACTAGTGGGAAAGTTGATCTTACAGAAGACAGTCAATATAAATAGAAATGATTGGTCGAATAAGTTAGGAGATGCGTTGTGGGCGTATAGAACTGCTTACAAAAACCCCATGGGCATGTCTCCCTATAAAATGGTCTATGGGAAGGCTTGCCATTTGCCGTTAGAATTAGAACACAAAGCCTTCTGGGCTATTAGAGAGCTTAATGCTGACCCGAAATTAGCTGGTGAAAAGCGTCTCATGAACTTGACTTATCTAGATGAGTGGAGAAGTGAAGCTTACGAGAGCGCTAAAATGTTCGAGGAAAAGGTAAAGAAGTGGCACGATAGGAGGATTCTGAAACGTGAATTTAATGTTGGTGATAAAGTTTTGTTGTTTAGATCCCGTTTCAGGTTTTCTCCAGGTAAACTACTTTCCAGGTGGGAAGGGCCATTTCATATTGAGGAAGTCTACCGCTCGGGTGTGATCAAGATTAACAATTTCGAAGGCACCAAACCTCAAATGGTGAATGGGCAAAGACTTAAGCATTACATAGCAGGAGACCCTGTCAATGTTGATGTGGATTTGGTATACACAACATCTCATGAAGTACATGTTGCAGGCCTGTTTCAGACACCAGCAGAAGCAGAATAAGGAAAGGTATGTATTACAGTAAGGAAACATCGCGAAACCACCATAAAAGTTCCAGATTAAGAATTTTTGCAAAATATAGAAAATTTGAGTCCAAAGTGGAGCCAGAGACCAGCTCCAGGGGGCCCAGGCGCCCCCCTGGCGCGGCCCCACCCCTGGCCGCGCCGGGAGGCCACCTGGGCACCCAGGGGTCCGTCTCCGATTCTACTTTGACCCGTTACCTTCCTTTCTGTGCAGAAATTTTTGCTATATATTTTCCCGGATTGTACCGGCATCATATCTCGCGATTTCGTGTGTTTTCTTTTCGAGCTGTTTCTGCCAGGACAAAAGTTGAGTAGTAGAGATATCTTCTTGTGGCTCGAGCGGAGAAGACTTCTTGGGATGGCGTCTACATCAAGTCCAAAAGGATCTTAATCAAGGGAAGCACGTCGATTGGGCTACCGAAGAAGAAACTGTAGCAAGACAAGGGGAGATGGAGCGATCCGTGAGAGAAGAAGTCAAGACTATCACTGTCCAACAACAAGGAGGTCCAAGCAATCCCATCATGGTGGGATCTGTCCAACCTCAATATGATCTTTCTCTTAACCTTTCAGGGCCCTCCACTTCACTTGAAGATCAACGCACGCTTTCCACCATCTCCGAGGCTTATCGCATCACCAACCAACTTTGTGAAGATTTCCGTGTACTGAAAGTGCAAGTGGAAATCCTGGAAGCTGAAAACCAAACCCTTCGACGTATAATCAGGGACCTGAAGAACCACAAGGATGAGGAGTAAATCTCCTTGGGTAATGGCATTCCCTTAGCTTGTTCCAAGCTTGGGGGAGTGCCCGGTATCTTTATCTTTATCTTTGCCTTTTTAGAGTCAAGTAGAGTCGTATCATGTCTAGGGAAGTTGTCTTATAAAATAGGTATTTGCATTGAGTTCTATCACTCCTTTTTGGAGAGTTATGTATCCGTGAGTGTGGAGTCGTCTATGATGGAATATTATTGAGAAGTCTATTGATCCCTTCGCTGCACTCGGTATTCTCTTCACGCAATCGACCTTATGATGATTCTTATGGGGATTATTTACCTTATATCAGGTATGGCTTTGAAAACTTTATTTAATCTTGGCAAACATAGCTTTGGTCATAACAACAAGCATGTTATTTTTCTCAAAGTAGCGACATAGCCAAACCCTCTTTGTTATTATGCTTGTAGTGTTATGTTGACAAGGAAGAAAACTTGATGTGCTATGCTTATTTTAGTGTTCATGCTTTATATTGCTTTGCATCCAAGTCATCATCAATTGTCTGTTCTCTTAAAGCCTCTGCTAGCCAAACTCTGTACTAAGCGGAATTCTTCTTATGCATCCATATCCTAAAACCAGTATCTTCCATATGAGTCCACCATACCTTCCTATTCGTGGTATTCCACTACCACTCCTAAAGAATAGAATTTTTGTGTTATCCTTAAATGTTCAAAATCCTCTATTTTGTGCCCCTGTTTAGCTCATGAGGAAGTAGTAGTTAATTCATGATCTTCTTAAGTTGGACAAGTTTTATCCCGGGATTGCATGTCTAATCTGAAAACCCCTAATACGAGGAGGAACTGGCATGAGTGCGACCAACTCACAAAAGATAATACAACAAACAAACCCCCCTTCACGCTTTGTTCATGAGAAATCAGAAAACTTTGGCAGTGATAAACAAAGGAGATTGCGGGGATGTGATCGTCCCCATTTGGGAGACGTTCCTCAAAACTTGTCCAATCTGAGAAGTAATTGAGTTATCTATTAGCATTCTTTGACAAATCATGCACCTCTCAAAACTTGTTTTCATTCTGTTTGATTTAAGGATAGCACTTGAGTTTTCTCTGCTTGCCTTTAACAAGGCCCTTCCTTTACTTTTATGTTGAGTCAGTTTTCCCTACTTCCTCCTTTCCCAAAGAGAACAAACACTTGGTGCTGATAAGGATTCATCCATATAATGCTGCATTAAGTTTTTCCATGCCATATCATTGTTGACATTATCTTTTGATAAGTAAGTTGTTTGCAAAAGCTTTTGCCAAGCAAACATCTTCCTTTGTGTTAACATTTTCACTTCATGACTTGTCACAACCCCAAGTTAGGTATGTGCTAGAATAGCAAGTCGCTTTGCATCATGTTAAAAATTTTCAAAAGAAATCAAAATGGGAGAGAGAACACCCCCAGATGAATTAATTCAAATAGCCAGAAATAAAGTTGCTCCACAAATTCCTTTTGCATTTTTGAAAAGTCCCATAAATGAGTGGGATCACATATAAACTGATGTGGGACAAATCCCATGCTCATGGATCTTTCAAATATTCAAATAGGACCTTGGAATTAATCAAATACCCCTATTTGAATTTGAATTCAAATATTTTGAATTAAAAAAATGTTCAAACTCTGGATATGACTAGCTACTGGTCATGTAATGCCATATAAAAGATTTGAGCATTTATAAAAATGTCTAGCTAATTATTTAGCTAAGACAAAACAAATTACAGAAAAGAAAAAGAAACAAAAAAAAGAAAAAAGGCTTACCTCGCATCTGGCCCAACTCATCCCCCAGCCGGCCCAGGCCCACCTCCCCTCCTGTCGTCTACCTCCCCACGCCCCGAAGCTGCTCGGTGGAATGCATGGAGCATGCCACCGCGCTGCCGATGAGCTCCCCGCTACCTCCTGCTTCCCCGCGACCACGTCTCGATGCCTGGAGACGTCCCGAAGCGCCCTCGTCCACTTCCCCTTCTTCCCTGCCACTCCCGTGTCCTCCCTCGCCGAGTTGCTTCGCCGCCTGAAGGCCGACGTCGCCATGGTTGCGCGCATGCGTGGCCGGTGACCTCCTCGAGACGCGCCTCCATGTCCAACGTCTCCGCCTACGTCGACTACGCCACCATGCGCGAGGAATTGAGCTGCGACGCCTTCTAGCCACCGGAATCGAGCTCGAGCTGTCGCCGGACCAGTAGATCGTCGTCGTCGATTACTCCGCCGTTCCAGCCTCCCCTGCCTCGCCGTCACCTCCATCAGATCCGTGGTGAGCCTCTGGTTCTTCCCCAACCACTCGCAGCTATCCCCTAAGCCCGTAGCCAAATCCCCCTTTCAATAGCACCACGGCCGTCGCCATGAACGCCGACGAGGTCGCCCTCGTGCTCCTCCGTCCCAACCATGGCGCGCTTTGTGTTCCGCTTCGTCCCAGCGTGGCAACGCATCTGTCCGTGGTAAAAATGGTGCACTGCAGCATCGATTGTTTCAACCCGAACCACAGCCGCCTCTAGGGCTCGTCGCCGGTGACACTCCGGTGACCCCCCGTGGCCCCGTTGTGCTCAAACAGATGCGGGCGCACGGGCTTCATCCTGGTGGTCGCGGCGTGCCATTTGGTCGCCGGAGACGCCGTCCAGGGCATCGCCGCCGCGTCAGGTGTCGCCGTCGTCATGCCGCTGGTGACCTTGTTGACGTGGCGCCGTTAGCCACTAATTAACCCCCCCTCAGCCACTTACAGGTGGGCCCAGCCCCCCTCTAATCCTCTCTGTTAGATTAATCTAACAGGGGTTAAACATAGAGAGGCTGACAGCCCTGGCCCACTGGTTAGTTTGACCGGGGTCAAAACTCCCTGATGTCATGCTGATGCAGTGATGACGCAATAAACCTTTTCCAATTAAAAGAAATTACTGAAAAATCAGAAAATAGGATAAACTTTGGAAATTCATAACTAATTCATTTTAACTCCAAATTGGACAAATAATATGTCTAAAATTATCAGAAAAATGCAAGGATTGTGAATATGCAACTTGTTTCTATGTTTTACCATTTTAAAATGGGTGAACAGTAGCAAACATGCATATGGTGTTCTTTTGAATTCAAATTTGGAGTGATTTTGCAAATGACTTTGCAATGCACTTCTTTTAAATGGAATTGACAACACATCAGCACCCCTTACACCATGTTATAAAATTTGATCATGTGCTTGTGCATTGTACATTATGTTGATCACTTTGTTTGTATTGTTTGCTCGGATAGAAGTGGAGCTGGAACCCGAGATCACCCCCTTCGTTGAAGACCCCGATACAGAACCTCGTCAGCAAGGCAATCAACCCCCCATTGATCATGTCGATAAAATCCCACTTACCTCTCATGTCTCGCTTATGCATTGTATAGGATGATTACCATGATAACGTTTCTACCGCATAGTTGAACCCAATCCTTTGCATGACCTATCATTTTATCACAGTAGTAAGCAAACCACAATCCTAGCAAATGTAGGAGTTGGTTGATATCATGTAACCCTTGCAACTGTTACTTCTTATTGCATGCTTAGAGTTATAATGAGGTTACTCTTTTGTTAGTCGGGATGGTAGTGATCATATTGAAGAAGGTGTAAATGTGTTGGTGAATCTACCCTAATACAAGGTGAACGATGAGAGGCTGTGTAGGAGTACACATTGGGTTGTCTCGTTGAAGACCTCCCTAAGTCCGAGTTCTTGTGTGGTGATCCAAGAAGAAGAGTGCAACCACACATTGGGCTCACTGACCCCTCTCATCCTAGTACCTCACCCCGTTCGAACCCCAGAAGTCGCAGTAGTTCGGAGTTCTGGTAGGGCCGTGGCACGGTCTGCGAAGTGGATGAACGGCTTTTCAAGACCGGCTTGGGACCCTGCACGCATCGTTTGAGGCTGTACTGGAACCTCGGTCGGACTTTCATACGGATCCCCCTCAGATAGGCGACTCTCTGGACTAGAACGGAGCTGTGGGCGAAGTGTTGTGGTGGCATCTCGCTGTCACCTCTTGAACGGTGACACGCAAAAGGCGGTAAGTGATGACACGTGTGTGTAGTAGTAAACCCCTGCAGGGTTAACAAAACTATTCGAATAGCCGCGTCCGCGGTTAAGGAGTGCTTGGAAAGCTTAGCTTGATTATTAGACAACTTGAACTGGATACTTATAAAACTTGCCAAGATAAGCGTGAGTGCTATGGCGTGCTTTATCATGGGGAAGTCGAGGAAGGCACCATAGTGGTGTAATTGGTTAGAGATGTAATGGACTCGTGTACGCTTCTTACCTCAAGTCTGGTTCTCGTAGTTCAGGACTAGCCATTTCAAAGCTGGCACTTCTGCAATTGAACCCCACCTCCCTTTACCTTGATTATGTGCATCAGTAGTATGGTTCCTACGTAAGTCTTGCTGAGTACGACTTTGTACTCACGTTTGCTTATTCTATGCTTTAGATGAACCCACTGACCCCGAAGGTGGATTCTTCCTCGAGCTCGAAGACCGAAGACCAAGCTAGTGTAGTCCCAGTCAGCAGACTGGTTCCCTCGTGGAAGGGCTTGTTTATAGATAAGGCTTCTCTAAGCCATTTGTGAAACTTGTCTGTACTCATACCTACTTTGCTTCCGCTTGTTTGTTGTAATGTTGGATCACAGACTTGTGATTTCTGTGTGCACTCTGTAAGAGTTATCAATAAAGTTGTATACTTTGTAGAGGATTGCAATGATACCTGCTGTTCATACTAGACATGTGTGCTGCGTGTATGATTATATCATGCATGTCTCAGTATGGATTTTCGAGACCTTAGTTGTGATCTGGCTGGCGGTCTTTTATACACCAAGTGGCCCTTCGATGTGCGCAGCTTGGGGCATCGCGATGCGATTGCTCGTGACTCCGTCACGTGCACACTTTGTTGTATTATCGAGCCCTCCCTAGACCCCGACTAAGTGATCGGGCTGGAGTAAGTCTATGTAAGGGTTATAATACAATTGATAGTATGGTTGAGGCGACTTGTCTATGAGTATGGGAGTTCACCACCCATATCATTTAGACTTGTTTACGGACGATGAGGACCCATTTCAGTTGATCATCCGGCCTGGATGGGATGCCCCTCACGTTCGATGCTTTCGGAGAACGTTCTGTGCTTGGCCTTGTCTGCTTAGACAAGTGGATACGGTTCTCGGCTCTCCATATGATTGTGTTGTAGCGAGGCTTGCATACGCTAACCCCGGGTTCCGACATGACTAATAGCTTATTCTTTCAAAAGGTCAAATTGTCTCATCAAAATATAAAAAGAAAGAGCAAAAGTAAAAGCTATTAGTTGGTCTTGACCAAAGGACATGTTTTCCATGATTTGATGAGTTTCCTTAGCCCTACTCTTGATTATAATTGTTATTACTCTTTCATAAGGGTTTTATGAGTTGAAGATTGCTGTTGAGGATGTTTGAGTTTGGTGAAGATATCATGATGCTTCTTGTCCGTATTCTATTTATCGACACTTCACTCTCTAAACTTGTGGACAGGTTTACCGAGCTCAGTTTTCGCTTGGGGACAAGCGAGGTCTAAGCTTGGGGGAGTTGATACGTCTAAAATGCATCACTATTTTTATCGTAATTCATCCTTATTCATTGATATATTTCATGTTACGATGATGTTCTTATGTTGTTTTGGCTTGTTTGACACAGTTTGCAACTTTCCGGTGCCGAAGCAGCAGACGCAGGATTCAACGGAAAAAAGTGGACGCTGAGTTGCTGAAGAAGAGTACCTCCAAATTACCTGAAAATCGACGGAGGGTATTTTCCGAAGGATTAACGAATACACGCCGAAGAGGGGCCAGAGGGGGGCCACGGGGGCCCCAGGCGGCCACCTGGCGCGGCCCCACCCTTGGCCGGGCCAGGAGGGCTCCTAGAAGCTTCTTGTTACCCGAAAACCTAAAAAAAGGAGAAGCTTTTACGGAGTTCCGCTGCCGCTCCGTGGCGGAAACCTACGGAGAAGAAAAGGGCTCTCCGGTGGGAAGATTCCGCCGAGGAGATCACCTCCCGGAAGGGGAGATCATCGTCATCGTCATCACCATCTTCACAGGCATCATCGAGATCATCATCAACATCATCTCCAACATCAGCACCATCTCCACCACCATCCAATCTCACCTCACAAGTTTATCTTGTGTTGTAATCCGTACTATCTATCCTCTCTTCTCTATCGGTGTTGATTACTACTTTGTGGTGAATGCTATTGAGTTTGGTTGGACAAATATCATTATGTCCAGATTGTTTATCATATATTTATCACCTCTTATCATGATCTCTTTTATGTCTTGCGAGTAGTTACTTTAGTTCTTGAGGACATGGGAGAAGTCTAGTTGTTAGTAGTCATATCAGGTTGAAGTAATTTGTGTTGTTTGACATTTAAGTTGTGTTGTTATTTTCCTAGTGGTGTTGTGTGAGTCGAACACTCAACACTTCGCCTTATTAAGGACCTAGGGGGATACATTGTGTATAAAGAATGCTTATGGTGGGTTGCCGGAGTGACAGAAACCTGAACCCCAGTTTGCACACTTTTGCACAAGGGAATAATGGATCCTTGATCTTATTGCTGTGGTTAGGCTTTGCCTTAATTTCTATCTTGTATTTGCGGATGCTTGCAAGATGTTTAATCATAAGAGTGCACTTATCTTAGTCTAGAAGGTGTGCTAGCATAGATCCACCCACTCAACACTTATCGGCACAACACTTGTTATCGATACGGAGTATAGCGAAAGCACGTGACTACCTTTCCATGTGTCCTCAAGAACGTTTAGTCTTTATGAGTTCAGTTGCCAGGCTTATCCTTTGCTCAAAACGATTGGGCCACTTGCTGCTCTTCAGTGCTATTTACTTTGCTTACTTTTATCTTATTGTTGCTTATATCGAAAACCCCTAAAAAGTTATCTTTCAGTGCGTGCAGTTATTCCTTGTCCAAAATCACCTACCAATACCTTTCGCTCCTCGTTGGGTTCGACACTCTTACTTATCGAAAACACTGCAATAGATCCCTTACGGCTGTGGGTCATCACAGGGTAGCAGGATATGCAATGATACTAGCGCGTCATGTAGCAATGATTAGGGCAAGGCCCAACTAGCATGAGGCTCATCGATCAAGCAAGTAGCATGTATGATATGAAGATCAAGTCATGAGAAGGTGGATGTCGCATGGCAATGTATCTCGGAAAGGCTATGGAAATGCCTTGATAGGTAGGTATGGTGGATGTTTTGAGGAAAGATATAAGGAGGTTTATGATGACAGAGCGTATCGTCCCAAGGATTTGGATGTACCGGCGAAGGTGGACGCCAACTCTCGGAGTGAGAAGAAGGCAATGCACAGCACATGAGAGGCTAGCAAAATATGGGAAGGTGGAAGTGTCAACTTTCGAATACTCACATTAGTCCGAAGAACTCATGCACTTATTATCGGTAACTCTCAATCTAATCAGGAGGTTCTCAAAGAGACAAGTACCCCGAGGAGGAGTGTATGGGGGTTTGGTTATCCTTGCGCATTGTAACATCCCAAAATTTTCTAAATTTTTGAATGTTAATAAAATTAAATAGATAATGATTGTTTGCTTGATGTGTTTGATTTTCTCTGGGTTTTAAAACTTTTTGGAGTTTATTGAATATTAAAAAGAGAGGGAATAAAAGAATTTTCCCTAATATTTATAATTGGTATTTTTTGGAATTTATTATTTAAAACAAAACCAACAAAACAAAATGAGAGAAGGTAATATGACTCCTTCAACATATCAAAAGGTTGGAAAATGTTTTAAATCATTATTGGAATTCTTCTGAATATTCAAAACATTTTCAACTCAAGGAAAATTAATTTGAGAGGATATAAAATGACTTATCCCCTTTTTTAATAAAGTTGGAAAATATTTAGAATATTACTTTAAAGTTTTTAAAATTTATTATGAGTATTATAAATAACTCTACAATTATTTTAGGGATTTTATAATACTAAGAGAGTTTTTATTTCATTGAAATGATTTATTAAATATTTTAAAAGAGTTGAAAAAGTATTCCAATGGGATATGTCACAACCCCAACTAGGGTAAGTGCTAGGATTTGAGTTCCCCTTTGCATCATGTGAAAATTTCAAAAGAAATTCAAAAATGGGGAAAAGAAAAGCTCCAGAGAATTTAATTCAAAAGGCCAGATAAAAATTGCTTCCAAAAATTCCTCTGGTATTTTTGAAAAGTCTTATAAATATGCATGATCACATATAAAGTGAAGTGGGTCCCACTGCATGCACCAAGATTTTTCGAATATTCCAAACAGGGCTTGGAAATTAAATAAATACCCTATTTCAACTAAAGTTCAAATTATTTGAATTTTAAAAATGCCCCAACTTTGTAAGTGGCTAGCTATATGCATTACAAGTCCACATAAAAATTTGGAGCATTTAATAAAATGCCTAGCTAATTGTTTTAGCACAGCAAAACAAATAACAGAAAAGAAAAGAAGAAGAAAAAGGAAAAAGAAACCCCCTGACCTCTGGCCCAACTCATCCCCCCTGGCCCATTTGGCCCAGCCCAGCACGCACCTCCCTGTCGTCTTCCCCAGGCAGGGGCACACACAGCTGCGTGGCGACCATGCCGTGGCCGCCGACGTGCCCCTGGCCACGCAGCTGCCTCCCCGCCGTCATCTGCGTGTCCAGGAGCCTCCCCTGGACACCCCCATCCCTTTCCCCCTCCTCTGGCTCTCTCTCCACCCCTTCCTCACCGGAAAACCGCGACGCCCGAGCGTCGCCGCAGAGCACGCCGTCGTGCCGCCGTAGCCAACGTCGACGAGGCGCCAAGCCGTCGTGTCCCTCGCGTCCGCCGCCATCGACTTCGCCACCTCACCAACAATCGCAAGCTGGAGAGCCGCAACGCCATCGAATCGGACCACGACGTCCCGCCCGGCCGCCGTGGAGTTCGTTGACGATTGCGCCGCCATTCTGCTGCATACGACCTCCTCGTCCCCTCCAGTAGCTCCGGGGTGAGCTCCTCTTCATTTATCCCCTTCCCTCACTCGTTTACATGCCCCCAATCACCGTTTGCTTCTGTGCCGAGCTCCGGCCGCCGCGCGAGCTCGCCGTCGACGAGGCTCCGGTGCTCCTCGGTGGCGCTGTGGTGCTCAGGGTGAAGTGCGCGTCCACGGGCGTTCGTCTGGTGCAATCGACGCACCAAATGGTGGCCTATGCCGCCCCCGTGCTGCTCCGCCGTGGCTTCTGGTCACCGGCATTGAGCCGCCGACGACGCGCTGACGTGGCCGTCATTAGGGTCCGAACCCCTCGGGTTAGTTGACCTTAGGTCAATGACAAGTGGGGCCAACCCACTAATTAACCCCCTCGGGTTAATTTTAAACAGGGAATTAACCCCACTGTCTATGACAGCAGGGCCCCACCAGTCAGTCCCCCCCACACGTCATGCTGACGTCTGGATGACGCAGTAATCCTTTTTCTATTTAAAACAATTCAGAAAATGGCAGAAAAAGGAATAAACTTTAGAAATTCATAGAAAATTCATATTAACTCCAAATTAAACATATAATATATGAAAAATTATCAGAAAAATGCAAGGATTAAGAATATGTAATTTGTTTTCATGTTTGACCATTTTAAAATGGGGGCAACAGTAACAAGTTTGCATATGGCTTAAATTGAATTCAAATTTGAAGTTTGAATTTGCAATTCTTTTGCAATACAATTCAATTAAATGGAATTGTTAACACATCAGTACCATGTACATCATGTTCTACAACTTGATCATGTGATTGTGCATTGTGCATTATATTGATTGCAATGTTTGTGATGTTTTCTCGATAGAAGTGGAACCGGAACCGGAGGCCACCCCCTTCGTTGAAGACACCGTGTGTGAACCTCGTCAGCAAGGCAAACAAAACCCATTGATCAGGTCTATAAAATTCCATTTTCCTCTCAGTCTCGCTTATGCATGAATAGGAGATCACCTTGTTATCTATTCTACCGCATAGTTGAGCCCATATCCGATGCATGACCTATCATCTTGTCACAGTAGTACGCAAACCACAATCCTAGCTGCCATAGGAATTGATTGATATCATGTGGCCCCTGCAACTGTTACAGCTTATTGCATGCTTAGAGGTTACATTGAGGTTACTTTGATCTGTAAGTCGGGATGGTTGTGATCATGTCACTGATGAAGGTGAAACTGTGTCGGTGAATCCACCGTAATACAAGGTGAACGATGAGAGGTTGTGTAGGAGTACACAGTGGGTTGTCTCGTTGAACACCGCCTTAAGCCCGAGTTCTTGTGTGGTGATCCAAGACGAAGAGTACTACCACATGTTGGGCACATGGACCCCCGCTCAACCTACTAACTCACCCCAGTTCAAGTCCAGGAGTCACTAGTTCAGGCTTTCCATTCGGCATATGCATAGAAAAATAATGAATGAAAGTTTGCATCATTTAGATATGTGGGTGGACCTGTGAGACAGGAAAACCATCTGCTAAGGTGGCGTCTCGGTCGCCTGCATCGTCTGAGTCCGTATCGTTGACCCGGTCGGACTCTTGAGCGGTGAGCAACTCAGATGGTTGATTCCTGGATTAGAATTGGCTGTGAGGTAAAATTTGTGGAAATTATCCTCGCCGACACCCGCTTGAAGGGTGAAGAGATCCCGGAGGTAACTGATGTTTTCATGTGTGTAGCAGTACACCCCTGCAGGGTTAACAAAACTATTCGAATAGCCGCGTCTGCGGTAAGGGACTACTTGGAAAGTTGTGCTTGATTATTAGACAACTTGAATGGATACTCTAAAACTCGCAAGATAAGTGTGAGTGCTGTGGTGTGCTTCCTCGTGGGGAAGTCGAGGAAGTTACCATAGTGGTGTATTGGTTGGAGACATGGTAGTGGACTCGTGTACGCTTCTTACCTCAAGTCTGGTACTCGTAGTACATTACTAGCCAAGTCAAAGCTGGCACTTCTGCATGTTGAAACCCCACCCCCTTTACCTTGAAACTTGAGCATAAGTAGTATAGTTTTGATGTAAATCTTGCTGAGTACGACTTTGTACTCACGTTTGCTTATTCTATGTTTTAGATGGAAACCCAGACCCCGATGGAGTCGCCTTCCTGAAGCTCGACGTTGACTAAGCTAGTATAGTTCCAGACATCAGTCTGGTCCCTCGTGGAAGGGCATGTATGTTTACAAGGCTTCTCTAAGCCATTTGTTAATCTTGTCTGTACTCAGACCTAATTTGCTTCCGTTGTATGATGTAATGATGATCACATACATGTGATCTTTTTCTGCTCTATATGTAAGTCAATAAAGATACACTTTGTAGAGTTATGTGATGATACCTGCTGTTCATACTAGACATGTGTGCTGCGTGTATGGTTATAACATGCATGTCTTAGTATGGGTTTTCGAGACCTTAGTTGTGATCTGGCTGGCAGTCTTTTATACACCAAGTGGCCCTTAGATGTGCGCAGCTTGGGGCATCGCGATGCGATTGCTCGTGACTCTGTCACGTGCACACTTTGTTGTATGATCGAGCCCGCCCTAGACCCCGACTAAGTGATCGGGCTGGAGTAAGTCTATGTAAGAGTTAGGATTCAATCGATAATATGGTTAAGGCGACTTGTCTATGAGTATGGGATTCACCACCCATAAGCATTTAGACTTGTGAGCGGACGATGAGGACCCATCTCAGTTGATCATCCGACCTGGATGGGATGCCCCTCATGTTCAATGCTTTCCGAGAGTGTTCTGTGCTTGGCCTTGTCTTCTTAGACAAGTGGGTACGGCTCTCGGCTCTCCATGTGATTGCATCGTGACTGGAATTACATACGCTAACCCTGGGTCCCGACAGGATATTTCTATTTTACCAAATTATTTATTGGTGTAACAATTTTAAAATTTATATATTATTATCTAGAAATGGTTTGCCAATTCTTTTGACCAAATAAAAATGTTTTTAATAATTTATTGGATTGTATTTGATTTACGAAACATATTTTATATTTAAATAAATTATTTAGAAAATGTTTTTATTTTTATTTTCCTTTTTAGAAAATGTATTCATTAATTTTTTTTCTTTTGTTTATTTGATAAATTTAGGATTTTGTTTCAAATATTTCTGAGTTATGGTTGATTTTAAACAATTGTTTGAAGTTTCGGTTTTAAATAAAAAGAAAACCCCGTACCGAGCCGGCCCAGAAATTCTTTCTCGCCGCGGGCGAAACTAGAGCCTAAGTCGCATCGGATTCGTTTTTTTTTCTCTCTCTCTTTCTATAAATAAAATTCAGAAAATCCTTTCTCTTTTTTCCTATTTTTCGTTTTTTTTGAAAACCCTAGAAAAAAAATCCGCCGCCGGGCCCCGCCCTCACCGGAACCCGCCGCCGCCGGCTGGAACCTCCGCGCCGCCGACCGGAATCGACGTCGCCGGCTGCCAAGCCTGGCTGCCGCGCCGGCCGACCCCGCCGCCCGCCCTCCCCGGCCCGCGCCGCCGCCCGCGCCACCCGCGCGCCGGCCATCGCACCGTCACACAAGCTCGCCGGAGGCCGAGCACCGCGCCTCCACCCGCACTCGCCCGGAAATGCCGCCGCCGGCCATGCTCCTCGCCGGAGCCGAGCGTCGCGCGCTCGCGCCGCCAGTTGTGGCCGCTTGCCGGCCGCTGCCCAAGGCCGAGCCGCCGCCTCCACCGCACCTCGCCGGAGGGTCACGCCAAGCTCGCCGGAATTCACGAGTTCGCCGGAGCAACTCCGGCCAGATCCGGACCAGGGAACCGATTGCTTTTTCGGACAAATCTTTATTCACAGATCAGTCCTTTTGGCAGAAAACCCCCTGATCTCGCGCCCGCAATATCTCCTTCACCGTGCGTCGGATCGAGGTGAAACTTTTTCCTACGCTCTTGTGTTGTTCTATACATTAGCATGGAATAAATTTTTGCACACTTTGCACACTTTTGAATTTGAATTTATTTCAAATTCAAATTCAAATTCCGGAGGCCGCATCTTTTAAACCGTTGATCCAAATCGAGTGATTCTTTTTGCGTGGGATCACTCGTGTCATGTACTTTCTGTCTATATCATGTGTACACAAAAATTCAAATGTTTCTTGATCTGTTTAAATTCAAATTCAATTCAATTTTGCACTTGCTATGACCTGCGTTGTAGTATTCCGTTTCACATGATTCTTTTTGCATATCGGATCACTTGAGATATGTTATCTGTAAGATTCACACACTTTTCATGTGGGCATGATACTCACCTTGAATTCATAAATGTCCATGATCACAATTATTTACCGATGAATCTCTATCTGTTGACTCTCTCTCGAGGTCACTTCCACCGATCACCTTCGAGCACATCGACACCCTTGCACTTCAAAACCTTTTTGTTCTGTTGCTAAAACCATTGTGATTGTTTTGTTGATCTTTTGTTTTCCTTGTGATGTGATTGCTTATTCGAGTTCTTTCGTTTGCGATAGATTTCTCGGGGTGTGACGAGTAGAGTTGACTGGACCGCGAGAGAGAAGAACTTCACCGAATGGAAAAGGCAAGTTACACTTTGACTATACCTCAACCTATATTTTGTATTATGCATCTAGCAAATTGTCACTCTATGCATGTGTAGGATTATATATTAGTTATGATTTAAACCTAGTAGGATAGCCATATGCTCTGAACTTGTATTTCATTGTCGCCCTAGGATCGTGGTTGTTATATACTGCTATTGCTTTGTAGACGGGGATTGGTTGAGTTATCATTGAGCTATGTGAGGATTAATGACTGGACTAGAAAACTTAAATAGAAATCACCTCTGGGCGGGCCGGGAATGCATCCTGGGGCTCGTGCCTTGGCTAAGGAGGGACCAGGGATAAATGCTTCCCAAATGGTTGTTTTGGTGGTGAACCGGGTGCGTCATGGTGACTACCCTCTGAACGCAGTGGGCGCTGTCCAGGATCAAAAAGATCGGACAGATAGTGTGACTAGTAGCTTCCATGTACAACCACTGGCTATATGGGCTCTGGCTTAGATGAGTAAGTTGTGGGGAACCTGGCCCTGGTAGCTAGCTGATGTAGATATGATAGGTGTACCGGCTACCAAAGGGTGGGGGCAACCTCTTCTGAAAGACTATGTCTCAATCTTCGGGTTGAGTCCAGTGGGGAAAGTGTACAAACCTCTGCAGAGTGTAAAAACTGATCATGATTAGCCGTGTCCACGGTTACGGAAAACTTTGAGCAACTGGGCATTATTGTTGTTGGATGGTCTTGACAGATATTTCACCTTAATAAGAATTTGAGTGGGAACTTTTAACAAAGGGATGGTTGGAATTGGTGTAGCCCGATTCAACCATACTTAGGACTAGCAAGATAAACTAAAATTTGATTAGCTGTAGTATGTGAGGGAAAAACTGGATTTCTGCAAAACTAAACTATAAACTTTTCCTTTGACTTATCCTTGCATGTAGATGTAGGTTTGCTATATACTTTTTCGTGTGACTTGCCGTACAAATCAGATGTACTGACCCGTTGTCGGGATGTAACCTTCGGTGTTGCAGGATTATGTACGACGAGTAAGTGATGCGATGTAGGGTTACGATGTCTATACTCAACTATGCCGGTGGAGTTGATGGACGCCACGAAGCTTTTATTGTTTTTCCGCTGTAATCTATTTGTAAGCTAGCCTTGAGCTATGCAGGTATGCTATATTGTAATACTGGATCTTCGATGTAATATATATGACATGTGGTTTATTCTTGATATTACATCGTGTACTGTGTGTGCTAGCTATTGATCCAGGGACTAGCACAGAATGCACAGAGACTTGGATTCTTAGTGAATCAGGTCGTTACACGCATCCTCGAATCATGGTACGTGAGTGTACTCTAATATTTGAACCCTCCAGAGGTTAGTGATCCATCTAGTAGCTAGAGTTCTCAACAGGGGTTTTGGTTTTCGAAAATCACACAGATTGCCCAAAATACGACATCTATCACTAATAGGCTCGAGCTCTTGGCACCAAAAGTTCAAACATTACTCTAGTCAATACCTCGAAACTATTGCAAGTTACTACTACAAAGAGAATATCAACTTGAACTACCTACTTTCTAGTCAAGACACAAAACTCAGTGCAACAGGCAAAATCTCTAACAAGATAAAACATGCAACCTATAGAAAGTTCAACCTAAGACAAAACAAAGGCTCTAGAAGAAAACTAAAGCACAACAACTAAACAGGGAAGCAACTAAGAAAACAAAAAGAACAACTCACAGCTAAGAGAATAAGCATGCAAATCCTATGAGGAGTTCTAGTTCAAGCGGAGCGTGTTTCTCTCCCACAAAAAATAAATCTGGGGCTAACTTGTTATGAACAACAAATAAAGCAAAAAAAACCTAAGAAAAGTAACGAGCGAGACGCTCCAAGCATAGCACATAACGCATGAAATGATAAAAACATAGTGAAACGAGGGACGAACTGATAATTGTTGATGAAGAAGGGGATGCACGGGGGCATCCCCAAGCTTAGACGCTTGAGTCTCCTTAAATATTTATGGGGGATGCATAGGGACATCCCCAAGCTCGAGTGTTTGACACTCCAGGATCTTCTTTCATCATCTTCCATCGCACACTTGAAAAATCCCTTCATACATAACTCATTGTAAACTGATTAGAGAGGTTAGTACCCTATTAAAATAATTTTTCCCTTACTGGAAATAAAGATATTCTTGAAGAGCTACTGTTTATCGATATTTCCAAAAAGTTTTTTCAAAGAAAAATCAAGCTTAAGGTTTGCAAAAGTTAGGAGAGACAAAATGTGGCAGAATCTGTGAAAAACAGAACAGCAGGTAGTAAAGAATTTTTTAGGGGTACTTCTGCAACTGAAATCAAAAAACTCAGAACATACGAAAGTTTCGTGATTGTATATAGCACGCTGTGTAAGAAATTCAGCTCAAAAAGATGAACTGGGAATTTTCTACCATTTTTTTCGTCACGAGGACAAAATCTGTTTTCTCGACAGCATGTCACAACTTTCACTTCCCTTGTCATATGAGGCTATAATTGGCACAAAGCTTGAAAATTAAAGATACAATGATGTTTCTACAGTAGTAAAAATCATCAAAACAACTAAGAACAGAAGAAAAACAAAAAGGAAAACCTAAATTCGTTGCGGGCTGCCTCCCGAAAGCGCTTCTTTAAAGCCATTAGCTAGGCTTAAAGCAAAAGATCAAGTCTTATCAAGAAAATAACTAGCCCATGTGACGGACTCAAAAGGCAACTTAATCTTTTTTCTAGGGAAATGTTCCATCCCTTTCTTGAGAGGGAGTTGGAATTTGATATTCCCCTCTTTCATGTCAATAACAACACCCACGGTGCGAAGAAAAGGACGTCCCAAAAGAATTGGACAAGAGGGCTGACACTCAATGTCCATAATAGTAAAATCAACGGGGCATAATTGTCATTGACAATGATAAGAACATCGTCGATCTTCCCCGAAGGTTTCTTTACGGAAGAATCGACAAGACGAACACCAAAAGAACAAGGATCAAAAGGTTTCAATTCAAGCATATCATACATTCTTTTGGGCATAACGGAGGTACTAGCTCCAACATCACAAAGAGCAAAGCAAGAGAAGTTATTCAATTTGATTTTTATCATAGGATCCCAACCATCTTCTAGATTCCTAGGTATGGAGGCTCCTAGTCTAAGCTTCTCCTCCCTAACTTTGATTAGAGCATTGCTGATATGCTCTGTGAAGGCAAGATTGAGTGTGCTAGTGTGGGGGTCTCTAGACATTTTGTGTAGGAAACCAATAACTTCAGGTAAGGTGCAGTTGTCAAAGTCTAGATCACTACTATCTATTAAGGAGGTAGTGATATCATTTAGGCTCACACCACTTGTTCTTGAGCAACCAAGGAATTTAAAGGAACATCCTGAGGATCAATAGGAGCTTGCTTGGTAAGTAGAGACATGATCAAGTCAACCTTTTCATTAAGAGAGGAGATATCCTCGACATAATTTACCTTCTTACCATTTGGAGATCGTTTGGTGTGCCATTGAGAGTAGTTCAACATCATCTCATCAAGTAGCTTCGTGGAAGCACCAAGTGTGGTTGACATGAAAGTTCCTCCCGCGGCCGAGTCTAACCGATTCCGCGAGGTAAAGTTTAAGCCTGCATAAAAAGTCTGGATAACCATCCACGTAGTCAAACCATGTGTAGGGAAGTTCTTAACAAGAGATTTCATTCGTTCCCAAGCTTGGGAAACGTGTTCATTATCCAATTGGCTAAAATTCATAATGTTACTTCTCAACTGGATAATTTTAGCAGGGGGATAGTACTTCCCAATAAAAGCATCCTTACACTTGTCCCAAGAATCGTTACTATTCTTAGGTAAGGATTGCAGCCACTCCATGGCTCTTCCTCTCAAGGAGAAAGGAAAAAGCTTCAGCTTGACGATGTATCCATCTACTTCCTTTTACTTTTGCATATCACAAAGCTCAACAAAATTATTTTAAGTGCAAGGCAGCATCCTCTCGAGCACCTGAGAATTGATCTTTCATAACAAGATTAAGCAAAGCAGGTTTAATTTCATAAGAAGGTGCTGAAGTGGCAGGTGGAGCAATAGGAGTGCAGATAAAGTCACTGTTGTTGTGACTAGTTAAGTCACACAACTTGGTGTTTTCATTGGAACCCATAGTAGCAGAAGGTATTTTTGGTATTTTTGATAAAGGACACAAAAGTAAAGACTGAAAGGTAATCTAACAAGATTAAAAAGTAAAGATAAAAGATAGTGTGCAACTCCCCTATCTTCTAGACTGGAGTCCCCGGCAACGGCGCCAGAAATTAGCTTGATACGGTGAGGAAGACAGTTCTATCACTTCTCGTTGGATACCCCAAGTGGAAGGTGAGATGTAGCGTAGCAGCAAATTTCCCCTATGTAGAGGATAGGGTTTTTCTCCTGTAGGACTTGCAGAAATACAATAAGGTGGTAAAGTGAACAATGGCGCCGAGGTTGCTAACTTCACTTGGATCTGCACGTGCAACAAGTAGCTTTGCTCCCAACGAGTACAGAGGAGTTGTCAATTCCTCCGGCCTTGCTGTTTACAAAGGATCAACGCAAGAGATAATAGTGCATCTGGAAGTAAATTAAAGGTGTAAACAATGGTGTGAATATGGACCGGGGTCCCGTGATGTCTCCCTCCCAAAAGACGATAAAAGTTCTAGCGAGGTAAACAAATCACAGCTGGGCAATTGACAGGATTATAAACGCACTGCAATGCTAACTATGCTACAAAAGAAAGGAAGCGGCTCAAAAGCAATGGGCATTACGCCAAGGTAAGTAGACCGAAATCCATCTGCATCTACTACGAATCATCCACCTTGAGATATCTATCCAGAACATCTCGCTGGTATTAAGTTGAGAATCCCACCCAAAGTGTAAACTCGAAGCAACAGACAACTGTATTAAAAGAACTATGCGTAAAGTAAACAATCCTTGCACCCTCAAGTACAAGCACCGTTGTTTTATCCCTGTTGGCAACAACACATCCCCTAGTGTCATGTTTCTGTCACTCAAGCTAGACATCAAGGGGCTGATCCCACAATCAAGCATAATGCTCCCTCTTGGAGTTGCAACAAATCACTTGGCCAAAGTAAAATACGGCAACGAAGAACATGCAGGAATTTACTAAAGAACACAAATATAAAAAGGAACCAAATATATTACTCATCACAATCTGAACATAATCTCATAATCCATCAGATCCCAGCAAACTCAGCATAGCAACACAGAAAACTACAAAAGTGCCTCGATCATGTGA
Organism: Bromus sterilis; assembly: GCA_950022295.1. Taxonomy (NCBI): domain Eukaryota; kingdom Viridiplantae; phylum Streptophyta; class Magnoliopsida; order Poales; family Poaceae; genus Bromus; species Bromus sterilis. The sequence goes on from OX465595.1 coordinate 94,423,697, forward strand.
GGCAGCTCACGAGGTCTCGAAAGTGAAAGCACAAAGAGAGGAGGAGTACATCACATCGCTACTGGTCACGGACCCATGGTCCAAGGGGGATTACTCACGGCACATCCGGGAGGCGTCCATGGCGATGGATCCCGGAGGGGATTCCTCCTTCCGGCAGGGGGCCAGGGAAGCTTGTCCTGGCAGCCCCGATCTTGAAACGGCGGCGGCGGTGGAACAGAGAGCAGAACGGGAATAGCAGATCGATATTAGGGGTTTCCATCACGGGGGGTAAATATAGGCCAAAGGGGGCACCGAGAGGGGCCACAGGGCAGCCAGGAGGCCTCCTGGCGCGTCCTAGGGTGGGGCCGCGCCAGGGGCCCTCCTACGGCCCTGGTTGGTCCACTCCCTTCCTTCCTTGGTGATTCGGGAAGCTTCCGGGTCGCTGATTTTTTATATAATTTTTCCGGAATTTATTTGGCACTTTTAATAGCCGGAAAACCTGAAATACAAAAATAGCAGAAAACAGGAACTGGCAACTGGGTGCACTGAGTTACTAGGTTAGTCCAAATATGTTCAAGAGTGTGTGAAAGTTCAAGGAAAACATGGAAAAGTCACACAAAACATGCATGGAGCAAGCAGAAATTATAGATACGTTTGGGACGTATCACATGCTCCTCACAAAATGTCAGCAGCGGTACCCGCACTACCAGAAGCTCGTATACGCCATCGTCATGTCTTCAAGGAAAGTAACTCATTACTTCGACGAGCACCGCATCACGATCGTGAGCAGCGCACCACTCACGGACATCCTCAACAATCCCGGAGCAACTGGCTGAGTCGCCGAATGGAACATCGAGCTCAGTCCCCACGACCTACAATTCAAGAACCCAATGGCGATCAAAGCCCAGGTACTGGCAGACTTTCTGGTCGAGTGGACAGAAGTGCAAACACCTGGCCCCCCAGACCTGTCCAACTCATGGACAATGTTCTTTGACGGGTCAAAAAGACAGCAAGCAGATGGATCAGGCGTCGTGCTAATCTCCCCCAAAGGAGCCAAACTCAGATACGCGCTTGAGATGAACTTCAGCAATGCCTCAAACAACGAAGCAGAATACGAGGCACTACTCCATGGCATGCGCATGGCAAAAGCCTGCAGCGCTACTCGTCTCTCAATCTACGGCGACTCCAACCTCGTCGTTGATACGTCTCAAACGTATCTACTTTTCCAAACACTTTTGCTATTGTTTTTCCCTCATTCTTGCATGATTTGGACGAAACTAACCCGGACTAACGCTGTTTTCAGCAGAGCTGCCTGTATGCTTTTATTGTGCGCAGGAAAATGGGTTTTTGGACGTCTCAGAAAATTCCCAGAAAAAACACAGAAAATCCACGGACCCGAGGGGCCATTGTGCCAGAAGTGGGACCAGAGGGCAACCAAAGGGGCCCCAGGCGCCCCCCTGACACGGACAGGGGTGGGGCCGCGCCCTTTGGCCGCTTGGGGCCTCCCCCTCCTCTGGTGCCCTACCGAGGCTCCTATTTATTCCCATGACGGAGAAACCCCGAAACAGAAGTCGTTTTCCCAATTCTCGTCGCGGAGCCGCCGCCACCCTCTATTCTTCTCCGAGAGGGCTAATCTGGAGGCTGTTTTGGCCTCCGGTGAGGGGAGATCATCGCCATCGTCATCATCATGACCACTCCATCCTCCCTCCATGACTTCTCCATCCATGTGTGAGTAATTCCCTATTGTAGGCAAAGGGGATGGTAGGGATTGGATGAGTTATATCATGTAATAGATTATCAGATTGTTGCGGGCATGTTGCCTATCATCTAGATTGTTGTTTATCATCTTTGCTTCAACTTGTTGCTCTTAATGCTTGTCACTTTGGTCCCGAGTGCCATGATTTCAGATCTGAACCCTATGTGTTTGCACGAATATATTTGTGTTCTTGATCCTATCTATGAGTTTTATGCACCTGTTATAGTCCGGAACCGGCGATCCCAAAGGTGACAGCTTGGGACACCAAAGGGGATGGACTATAATTTAAGGATCCCGTGTATCCATTGATTGTTAATGCTTTGTTCCGGTGCTCTTTGACAGGAGCACCTTAATCTGCATAAGTTCCTTTTGGCCCCGTTCATAGCGGTATGGTAGGACAAAAGATGTTGTGCAAGTTCTTATTGCAAGCACGTACAACTACCTATGGGGTACATGCCTGATGTTTGATTTATGCCTAGATGATCATTGCTTTTCTGTGTGCCTTGCCCCAAGTTAAATATATGATGTATCTTATCCATGTAGCGCCCAACCATCCATCTCCCTAGCCTACAGTGTTTTTAATTCTGTTGGTTACTAGTTGTTTTATTTTTCTATTTTATTGTCGCTATTTCACCACCACTATTTTCGTTTCTATCATCACTTCCATATCGCAGTTACTATTAATATCTTGTTGCAAATAAGTGTATCTCAGGTGCGGTGGAATTGACAACTCCACTGTTAAATCTTGTGGATATTATTTGGCTCGCCATGAGTCGAATCTATAAATTGGGTTATTCTTACCCGCGAAGACTATCTCGATCCCCTACAGTTGTGGGTTATCAAGCCTGTTTTCTGGCGCCGTTACCGGGGAGCATAGATTTATTCACAAGTCTACTTGAAGTATTTTACCTGCTGCAATTTATCCTCTATGGGTAAGAAAGAAGACCCCAAGGTCCCGATCTTACCATCCCGTACGAGAAAAGGTACTGTTCTTAACACTAGTGCTACACTCTATTCACCTTCAGTTATGAGTAAGTTTGCTTCACCTCCACCACATGATGCTTCTACTGAATCTGTTACTATGTCCGATACTTTTGATGATGCTTCTACTACTCTTGATGATATTTGGTCACTTAGTCACGCTCTTGAGAAACAGATCGCTGCTGCTGCAAAAAAATCTGGAATTGAAATTCCTAATACTTGCTATCCTTTTGATGGAACTTACACTTATCCTGATTTGAGTAAACTCAAGGAGAGACTCCTTGATGATGATTATATTATACTTGATGATGATTTATGCAGGGAGCTAACTGAGTTTGTCGACTCTGACCCTGATGCTACTAAGAAGCTTCTCGAAAAACACTCTCTGAAGAACAAGACCGTTCCTGATCCTAAATTTGCTACATCTCCTATATGCATCAATGATCCTGATTATAATTTCTCTGTTGATCTTTCACTTATATCTATGGTTGAAGCCGACCCCTTTTATGGCAGAGAAAATGACGATGCTATTGCACACCTGACCAAACTCACTGAGTTGGGCGGCTTTTTTACTACAGATGAAAAGATACGAAACTTCTATGTTACTAAACTTCTTCCTTTCTCTTTAAAGGAAGGTTCTAAAGCGTGGTATGATGCACTACCATGTGGTTCCATTAGGAGTCCCCAAGACTTAGCTCACTCTTTTGTTGATAAGTACTTTCCTGCTCATATGCAACCTGCTGCTTTACTAAGAATTTATAACTTTAAGCAGTTGTAGGATGAGAACCTCCCTAAAGCTTGGGGGAGGTATTGCAGTCTGATCCAGGCTAGACCGGGACATGGAGTCCCTAAGAATGAATTAATTGATATATTTTATGCTGGTCTAACTGATGAATCTAGATCCTATTTGGATAGTTGTGCTGGGTGTGTTTTCAGGAAATGAACACCGGACGATGCAGAAGAATTAATGGGCAAGATTGCCAAGAACCACGAAGATTGGTCCATCCCTGAACCACCTCCACCACCAAAGAAAAGGGGCATGCTTGTCCTAAGCCCCGAAGATATGCAAGAAGCAAAGAAGTCTATTAAAGAGAAAGGTATTAAAACTGAAGACGTGAAGAATCTACCCCCCATCGAGAAGTTGTGTGAGCCTACCACTCACCCTCCAATGGTAGAGGTACACTCTCTTTTATATTTCAATGCAAGTGACACTCCTCATGGTAAGCCTCCTGATCAATGTTTAGATGAGATTGATAATTTTATTATGAAGCAAAATCACTTTAATGAGAGGATACAAAGTCAGTTGCATGATTATTCCCTTGATATCAAAAGTTTGCTTGATGTTCTAGGTAGAACAGTTAATGATGTTAAATGTCTTGTGAAGCATTTTCATATGGTTCAAACTCAGCTTGATCAAATTTCTAATGTGAAAAAAGATTTTCTTGATAATAATGCCAAACAGGATATACAGACCTTCGGGATTAAAACCCGAGGTGGAACTAGCACTCAAGACTCTCTCTATCCGGAGGGGCATCCGAAGAGGATCGAGCAAGATTATCAAATACAGGAAGAAGAAATTGTTAGCTCTCCGAAGAAGAAGAAGAAGCACAAAGAAGCTGACACTTCCAATGATCCAAATAGTATATCTACCTCTGATGCTGAGACTGAAGACGGTGCTGAGCCTGAAAAGGATGGTGAAAAGAATGATCCACCCGAAGTTCGAGAAGAAGAAGCACCCGATAAACGCAAGAAATACACTAGAGAAGACTTTATCGCAAGAAGACATGGGAAGGAAAGAGAGCCATGGGTACAGAAACCCATGCCCTTTCCAGGTAAGTCTCTCAAAACTAAAGAAGAAGAGAATTACAATAAGTTTTGTGAGTGGATGAAACCTCTTTTTCTTCAAATTCCTTTGACTGATGCTATTAAGTTACCTCCTTATTCGAAATATATGAAAGATATTTTTACTAATAAAAGAAAAGTTCCTATTGAAGTGATATCTACTATGCTTGCTAACTACTCTTTTAGTGGCAAGATTCCCGAGAATCTTGGTGATCCAGGTATACCCACCATTCCTTGCTCCATAAAGAATAATTATGCCAGGACTGCTTTATGTGATCTTGGAGCAAGAGTGAGTGTTATGCCTTTTTTCTCTTTACAAGAGACTATGTTTAGAAAAACTAATCCCTATAGATATCTCTCTTCAGATGGCTGACAAGTCAATAGCCGTTCCCATAGGTATTTGTGAGGATGTTCCCGTTGAACTTGCTAATTGTTTAATCCTTACTGATTTTGTTGTGCTTGACATTCCCGAGGATGGGAGCATGTATATTATTCTTGGTAGACCTTTTCTTAACACCGCATGTGCTATTATTGATTGCAATAAAGGAAAGTTTACATTCAATGTGAATGATAAAGAACACACGGTGTATTTTCCGAAGAAGATTGACAAGAGGCATGGCCTCAACTCTATAGAGAATATCGAGACCGTGAAGATTGGTGATTGGGATTGTACTCTACATGTGCACCACAAATATAAAACTATTATGGTGGGGACAATATCCATTAAAATAAAGGTACCATGAATGCTTCATAGTAAGTGAAACTTTTTACTTTATGTATTGCTAGTTTGGTAGTAGGACTTGATCAACCATGCTATTAAATGAGTTTTATATGAGTAAAAAGTAGAGGTTGTTATGTTTGCATTTCTTTTAGCTTTTATTCTCCTTGCTGTACCAAGTTTATATGTTTTTGAAACTTCACAACTCTAGTCACTGCTCCAAGTTTTCAGAAACTTTTGCACTTTTTGAACTTCGAATTTTTTTCAAAAGTGAAGTTGTCAGAAAAATTTCAGAAAAATTATATTAAAAATTTCCATGCCGGCAGTGACTCAGAGGCACCTGGGGCTGACCAGGGGGGCCACCAGTGGCCCAGGTGGCCAGCTTGCGCGGCCTGGCCCCTGGCCTCGCCCACAGGGCGCCTGGGGCCCACAGGCCCCATCTCCAGGTAAGTCTTCTTCCCTCTTCTTCCTCTCTCTCCAAAAAACACGAGTTCTGCTCCAGTTCTTGCGTTCTTGATGTTCTTGGAGGCGATTTTCGATCTCTCTCTACAGCCCACCGTTTGAGCTGAGATTTTGAGCAAATACTCCCTGGTATGTAATTCCTTCACCCCTCCAATTAGATTTTTGATTGGTGGCTTCATTTATGAGTATTTATTAGTTCTTTGTGTTGTTCATATGAGCTTGCATGCATGTGTAGAAATTTATTTTCCAAGTTTTGATGCAAGTTTATGCCTTAGGTAAGTGAGTAGAGTAGTTTTCCTCAACTCATTTTGTTTAAATCCTTATTTTTGTGAATTGTAAAAAAATTCAGAAATTAGTTTCTTTGGAAAAGCAAAGGGGTGGCTTGGGAAGAAGAATCCCGAGCGCTCCGATCGAGTTACTAGAGCTGCAGCTTCACCCTCAACAGTTAGGGTGATCTACAATGAAGATCATGTGCCCCTGGAGTTGTTGGAAGACACAAATCCAGCATGCGCAATGATGTATCCGTGCGATGATTTTCTTACAGCTGCAAGAGTTAAGGAGGAATTTTATAGCCTTTGTGCCAATGCAGGTTTGACACGGCTAGCTTTATGCCGTGTGGTACAATACAAAAAGCTTACCTCCTGCTTTGTTAACAGTTTTTGTTATAACCATGATGCTGGAACCGTCGAGTTCAAACTTTATAATGATCTCATAACCATGTCTTTGGCACAGTTTTGTGATATAATAGGTGTGCCGAACGTTGGTCAGACAACGAAGATGACCATGCAGCCTTCCGGGTTGAGGACCCTCTTCAACTCCCTTTGCTGCCAGGAGGAGACCGACATTCGGCGTAAGAAGATTTCCAGCATTTTGTTTCCAGACCTCAGGTATTTTGCGTATTTTGTTGCTAGAGGGGTGTTAGCTCGTGACAACACGAGCAATGGTTTTGCACCAGATTTCGCTATTTATGCGAACGCCCTCTCTGATAAGAATGAGTATAATGTGGGTGCCTTGATTGCTCGTCGCCTTGTTACGAACAGTAACAAAGGCGATTTATATGGTGGCGTTTATGCCAAACTTATCCTTGGGTCTCTTGAGCGCACCCCGCATCCTGATGATGTTCGCTTTTCATACGCGAGTCTCGATCTTGATGCTATGAAGAGGCATAAGTTTGTTACCATGACTACCCAGTTTGGTAACCTTGATTATATTTTTGATGTTTGAAAGGACCATTACTCATGAGATCCGTCTACCTGCACCACTTTTGTTTGATAGCACTCGCAGGAACGGATGGTCTTTCAACGAGATTCAGTTCGATGATGTCGGGACCCGGGGTTAGCGTATGCAAGTCCCGCTACGACATAGTCATATGGAGATCCGAGAACCGTACCCACTTGTCTAAGCAGACAATGCCAAGCACAGAACGTTCTCGGAAAGCATCGTACGTGAGGGGCATCCCATTCAGGCCGGATGATCATCTGAGATGGGTCCTCATCGTCCGCACACAAGTCTAATGATATGGGTGATGAACTCCCATATTCACAGACAAGTCGCCTCAACCATACTATCGACTATCTCATAACTCTTACATAGACTTACTCCATCCCGATCACTTAGTCGGGGTCTAGGGCGGGCTCGATCTTACATCAAAGTGTGCATGAGACAGAGTCTTAAACAATCGCATCACGATGCCCAAAGCTGCGCACATCTAAGGGCCACTTGGTGTATAAAAGACCGCCAGCCAGATCACAACTAAGGTCTCAAAAACCCATACAAAGACATGCATGTTATAAACATACACGCAACACACATGCCTTGTATGAACAACAGGTATCATTGCAATTCTCTACAAAGTATACATTTTATTGAAAACTCTTACAGAGTGCACACAGAGATCACAAGTCTGTGATCCAACATTACATCAAACATGCGGAAGCAAAGTAGGTCTGAGTACAGACAAGTTTAACAAATGGCTTAGAGAAGCCTTAACTATAAACAAGCCCTTACACGAGGGAACAGTCGTCTGACTGGGACTATACTAGCTTGATCAGTCGTCGAGCTCCATGAAAAATCCACCTTCGGTTCTGTGGGTTCATCTAAAACATAGAATAAGCAAACGTGAGTACAAAGTTGTACTCAGCAAGACTTACGTAGGAACTATACTACTCATGCACATGTATCAAGGTAAAGGAAGGTGGGGTTTCACTTGCAGAAGTGCCAGCTTTGACTTGGCTAGTCCTGAACTACGAGTACCAGACTTGAGGTAAGAAGCGTACATGAGTACACTACATCTCCAACCAATTACACCACTATGGTGCCTTCCTCGACTTCCCCAGGAGAAAGCACGCCATAGCACTCACGCTTATCTTGGTAAGTTTTATAAGTATCCAGTTCAAGTTGTCTAATAATCAAGCTAAGCTTTCCAAGCAGTCCTTAACCGCGGACGCGGCTATTCGAATAGTTTTGTTAACCCTGCAGGGGTGTACCGCTACACACACACACGCATCAGTTACCGCCTGGGAGTGGGACCCTTCAAGCGGGTACCGGCGAGGATGTTGCCACGACACTTCGCCCACAGCTCCGTTCTAGTCCAGAGAGTCGCCTATTTGAGGGGGATCCGTATGGAAGTCCGGCCGAGGTTCCAGTACAGCCTCAAACGATGTGTGCAGGGTCCCAAGCCGGTCTTGAAAAGCCGTTCATCCACTTCGCAGACCGTGCCACAGCCCTACCAGAACTCCGAACTACTGCGACTTCTGGGTTCGAACGGGGTGATGTACTAGGTCGAGAGGGGTCAGTGAGCCCAATGTGTGGTTGTACTCTTCTTCTTGGATCACCACACAAGAACTCGGGCTTAAGGAGGTGTTCAACAAGACAACCCACTGTGTACTCCTACACAGCCTCTCATCGTTCACCTTGTATTAGGGTAGATTCACCAACACAGTTTCACTTTCATCAACACCATGTTCACCATCATCCCGACTCACATCAAAAGCAACCTCATTGTACCAATAAGCATACAATAAGAAGTAACAGTTGCAGGGGCCATATGATATCAACTAACTCCTACATCTTCTAGGATTGTGGTTTGCTTACTACTATGACAAGATGATAGGTCATGCAAAGGATATGGGTTCGACTATGCGGTAGAAATGTTATCATGGTGATCATCCTAAACAATGCATAAGCGAGACTGAGAGGGAATTGGGATTTTATCGACATGATCAATGGGGGTTTGCTTGCCTTGCTGACGAGGTTCAGTCACGGGGTCTTCAACGAAGGGGGTGATCTCGGGTTCCGGCTCCACTTCTATCCGAGCAACAATACAAAAAAAGTGATCAACATAAGGTACAATGCACAAGCACATGATCAATCGTATATGGTGATGTTCATGGTACTGATGTGTGGAGCATTCCATTTAAAAGGAGTATATTGCATTTGAAATGCAAATTCAAACTCCATTTGATTTATCGATGAACTTAAAATGCATTTGAAACCATGAAAGTTCATTTGAAAAGGTTGATCATGATGTGATGTTGTAAAGGTGAGGTAAAGCCTCTGATGTGTGGATGAAATCATTTAAAAGAAGTGTGTTGCAAAGTCATTTGCAAATTCACTCCAAATTTGAATTCAAAAGAATGCCATATGCATGTTTGCTACTGTTCACCATTTTAAAATGGTCAAACATAGAAACAAGTTGCATATTCACAATCCTTGTATTTTTCTGATAATTTTAGACATATTATTTATCCAATTTGGAGTTAATATGAATTTTCTATGATTTATTGAAGTTTTAAACAATTTCTGGATTTTCTTTAATTTCTTTTAATTAGAAAAACCCCTTTATTGCGTCATACTGACCTCAGCATGACGTGGGGGGGGGGGGGGCTTCTGGCCAGTGGGGCCCTCCTGTCAGCCTCAGTGGGGATTAATCCCCTGTTTAAAATAAACAGGGGGGTTATTAGGGCAGGGCCCCACCTGTCATAGGCTGCTTAGGGTGGGGGTTAGCTTAAGCTAACGGTGCCACGTTGGCACGCCGGCGGCACGTCGCCGGTGGACACCCGAGAGGGCGGCGCACACGGGGACGGCGGCGCAGGGCACGGCTGGTCTAGCCGAGGGCACGGTTGTGCTCCTCGTGCTCTCGCGCTTCACGTTGAGCATGCGGGTGACTCCGGGGAGGCCCGAGGCCCACGCCGGCGACGAGCTCCGCGGCGACTGAGCCACGGGCGTGTGCGGCGTGACGAAACAGTGCGCAGGAGGACTCTGGCGTTGGCTCGTTATACTCCTAGAGAGCCTAGGAGCAGCATGGACACCACAAGGAGGAGAAAGGGGCACGGGAGCGAGCTCTAGGTCATCCATGGCGGTGACCTGCTCGGCTCTTATGGCGGTCGACGGAGGGGGCCCAAATTTAACAAGGGGGTTGGGGGGTTTTGAAGAGGGGCTCACCCCGAAGCGATTGGTGAAGACGGCGGGGCCGAAGAGGCAAAAATGGCGACGAATTCCTCGTCGGAGCCCATGACGGCCGGTGAGATTCCGTTGATGATTGCGGCGGTCAGAGAGCTTCCGGAGTCGCGATCCTCTGCATCTTGACAAAGACGTCCCTGGCGATCACCCTGGACAAGGTGGCTCGGCTCCTCGAGGACGTTGGCTACGCGAAGACAGCGGATCGCTCTGCGGTGGTGCTCGGCTGCTTCGCCGGAGAGAGAGAGGGAGGGGCCAGAGCTAGGGGAAGGCGTGCGGGGGGCTTCTGCAGTGGCGTGGCGCTCTCTGGGGCAGAGGGGAGGGCCTAGAAGCCTCAGGGCGTCGAGGTGTCGTCGCTGTGGCCTCCCTGCCTCCAGCGACCTGCTTGCAGACGCGGGGAGGTAGAAGACAAGCGAGGGTCTGGGCTGGGCCAAGGCTAGGGGAGTGGGCCTTCGCTAGTGGGTGTAAGGTAAGTGTCTCTGCTCTTTTTCTTTTTATTTTTCTGCAAAATGTTTGATCTAGCCAATAAAATAGCTAGGCATTTTATTAAATGCCAATATTTTTTATATGGCCTCATTAAATATAGAGCTAGCCACGTATAAAATTTGAGCACTTTTAAAAATTCAAATTATTTGAACTTTAATTCAAATAGGGGTTTAAATTTAAATCCATGCTCCTGTTTGAATATTTGAAAAATCCATGAGCATGGGGTTGCTACCACACCACTTGATATGTGATCACACTCATTTATGGGAGTTTTCAAAAATACAAAAGGAATTTTTGGAGCAACTTTTTATCTGGCCATTTGAATTAATTCATCTGGGGGGGGGGGGGGTGTTCTCTCTCCCATTTTGATTTCTTTTGAAATTTTTATCATGATGCAAAGGGACTTGCTATTCGTAGAGCATACCTAACTTGGGGTTGTGACAGATGAGTTCATGGCTAATTACCAGCCGCATAACCTCATCGAGGGGGTTGTGCCCGATGAGGAGGAGTATGGTGAGTTCCCACCTTTCCAGGGAGAGACCTTCACCGAGCATGGCGAGGGATCTTCTTCCTCTTGGAGCGCAGGGCCTTCCTCATGGGAGGACCCGAGGACTTCGGTGTACGCGCCGGAGGGCTCATACGACTCCTCGACTTACCATTACCCCGGAGAAGGAGGCTCCTAGGGGCAGTAGCTGCTACCAACTTAGGCCAAAATCCTAAGCTTGGGGGACTACGTTCCCTTCTCACCTTTCCATTGTATTATCCGTTTTGATTTTGTTCTCTTTGATGTTTTTGAAGTTTTTGCCCATTCTTCTTTGTTCTTTTATTTTGCAAAAACAACAAAAAGATTTCTCTTTTCTTTTTCTTTCGCTAAATCTTTGAAAAATCCAAAATATTTTCTTTTCTCTCTTTAGTTTGCTTTGTTGCAGAGTTCAGCTCGAGTCCGTGATGGCATTTGCACTTGATTATATATTTCCTACGTTCAATCGTGCAAGTGACAATGGAGTGATGACGAAGATCGACGAAGGGATGCAACAAGGATAACCGGTATGAACTCTTTTTGTTTCTACTTTTGTACATATGCTTGTACTTATGAGTTAGAGACCAGCCTGTAGCGACATAGTACTATGTTTACAATGCTTGCCCAGTGTTCATGCTTTCCTTGTGGCTAATCTCAAATAGCTAGAGTACATAATATGTTGTTGAAATGATTTACATGCATTGCATTGTTCATGGTTTGGCATACTAAAGTGGTATTTCCCTTTGGAGAATTATTGGATTGACTTGGCACATGATTACATATGTTTATGACTAAAAAGTCTATTATGCCTTGATGATCTGTGAATTTGAGAATAGTTATATTATTTTCATGCCCAATTCTATGTTACTTTGTCACTATTCATGATTATGACTGTTATTTCTCTCTAGTTGGTCGCTTCCCAGTCTTTTTCTAGCCTTCGCTCGCACTAAGCGGATTTCTTCTTGTGCATCCAAAATCCTTGGAACCAGTTTTTCCATATGAGTCCACCATACCTTCCTATGTGGTATTTATCGGCCATCCTAACGAAGACTTTCTTGTACCATCTCGAAATTATTCAAAAGCACTCCTGTGTTGTGCCTCTGTTTTAGCTCATGAGGAAGTAGTAGGTAATTCATGACCGTCTTATGTTAGACATGTTTTATTCCTGGATTGCATTTCTAATCTACAAACCCCTAATACGAGGAGGGACTGGCATGAGTGCGCCAAGCTCACAAAATATAATCACAACCAACAAACCCTCCTTCAAGCTTTGTCTATGAGAAATCATAAAACTTTGGCAGTGATAAACAAAAGAGATTAAGGGGATTTGATCGTCTCCATCTTGGGAGTCGTTCCTCGAAACATGTATAGCGTAAGAGGTGATTGAGTTGTCTACTAGCATTCGTTGACGAAGCATGCACCTCCCAAAACATTTTTTATCTCTGTTTTCAATATCAAGAGCTCTGGTACATGTTTAGTCTTTGCTTCCAACCACGGGTTTTCAAGCTTTCCATCAAATTCCACGGTTCGAGAGTCTCCACCTTCTTTCTTCAAAGCACCAACTTGGAGAGCATAACTATCATTCTGAGTGTAATGCGCATTATCCCAAAGTACTACATTGTCTTTTGCATGATTGTGGTATTACTTATTCTGAAGTTCTTAGTCCTAGTCTCCTTTAAACTCCGGAGGAGTTTCTGCATTTATGTTTTTCTTCACTCATGGAGGCTAGAGAAATACCACTCTAGTATGTTCAAGCTTTGTGCATTGTAATCCTGTCTTGATTTTCAGTAGCATATTATTTACTTTTAGTTTTTTGTGATTGATCACTTAAAAGAAGGATTGCTTCGTGCATTGTCCTCATAACATTGTAATGATACTTGCTAAATTCTTTTCGTAGTACATGCTTATATACAATCATTGAAGTAAAAAAGTTTGTCAAAGTTTTACTTGTTGCGTTCAGTTCGTTGTACTGAATTGCTTGAGGACAAGCAATGTGCTAAGCTTGGGGGAGTTGATACGTCTCAAACGTATCTACTTTTCCAAACACTTTTTCTATTGTTTTGCCCTCATTCTTGCATGATTTGGACGAAACTAACCCGGACTAAAGCTGTTTTCAGTAGAGCTGCCTGTATGGTTTTATTGTGCGCAGGAAAATGGATTTTTGGATGTCTCAGAAAATTCCCAGAAAAACACAGAAAATCCACGTTCCCGAGGGGCCATTGTGCCAGAAGTGGGACCAAAGGGCAGCCAAGGGGGCCCCAAGCGCCCCCCTGGCGCGGCCAGGGGTGTGGCCACGCCCTCTGGCCGCCTGGGGCCTCCCCCCTCCTCTGGTGTACTACTAAGGATCCTATTTATTCCTGTGACGGAGAAACCCCAAAAAAGAAGTCGTTTTCCCAATTCTCATCGCGGAGCCGCCACCACCCTCTGTTCTTCTCCGGGAGGGCTAATCTGGAGGCTGTTTTGGCCTTCGGTGAGGGGAGATCATCGCCATTGTCATCATCATCACCACTCCATCCTCCCTCCATGACTTCTCCATCCATGTGGAAGTAATTCCCTGCTGTAGGCAAAGGGGGTGGTAGGGATTGGATGAGTTATATAATGTAATAGATTATCAGATTGTTGGGGCATGTTGCCTATCATCTAGATTGTTGTTTATCATCTTTGCTTTAACTTGTTGCTCTTAATGCTTGTCACTTTGGGCCCGAGTGCCATGATTTCAGATCTGAACCCTATGTGTTTTCATGAATATATTTGTGTTCTTGATCCTATCTATGAGTTGTATGCACCTGTTATAGTCCGGAACCGGCGATCCCAAAGGTGACAGCTTGGGACACCAAAGGGGATGGACTATAATTTGAGGATCCCGTGTATCCATTGATTGTTAGTGCTTTGTTCCGGTGCTCTTTGACATGAGCACCTTAATCTCCATAAGTTCCTTTTAGTCCCGTTCGTAGCGGGATGGTAGGACAAAAGATGTTGTGCAAGTTCTTATTGCAAGCACGTACAACTATCTATGGGGTACTTGCCTGATGTTTGATTTATGCCTAGATGATCATTGCTTTTCTGTGTGCCTTGCCCCAAGTTAAATATATGATGTATCTTATCCATGCAGCGCCCAACCATCCATCTCCCTATCCTATAGTGTTTTTAATTTTGCTGGTTACTAGTTGTTTGCTTTTGCTATTTTATTGTCGCTATTTCACCACCACTATTTTCGTTGCTATCATCACTTCCATATCTCAGTTACTATTAATATCTTGTTGCAAGTAAGTGTATCTCAGGTGCGGTGGAATTGAAAAATCCACTGTTAAAGCTTGTGGATATTCTTTGGCTCCCCTTGAGTCGAATCTGTAAATTGGGTTATTCTTACCCGCGAAGACTATCTCGATCCCCTGCAGTTTTGGGTTATCAGTCGACCAACAGGCAATGAGAGACTGTGAAGCAGTCGTAGAAAACATGATGGCTTACCATAAGATCTACAACACCCTAGAAGGAGGATTCGACGGCTGCGAGCTAAACTACATCTCTAGAGAAAATAACACCGAAGCAGACGAGCTCTCAAACATCGGACAACCTGAGGACCAATCTCTCCAGGCGTTTTGCTCGAATGCATCAGCCAGAGGTCAATCAAAACCAAGGCACCCGCACCGGAGGCAGTCACCGAGGACGACGACACAAACGAACCAGCACAAGTAGCAGCGGCGAACCCAACAGACGACGCAGGCAACAAAGCAGTCGAAGAAGCACAACCAGCCGCACCCGAAGGTCCATCTTGGAAAAAACCGTTCCTTCGATTCC
The DNA here is from genome assembly GCA_950022295.1 of Bromus sterilis. Classification (NCBI taxonomy): domain Eukaryota; kingdom Viridiplantae; phylum Streptophyta; class Magnoliopsida; order Poales; family Poaceae; genus Bromus; species Bromus sterilis. The sequence goes on from OX465595.1 coordinate 94,438,697, forward strand.
TAATCGAAGGCACCTTACCACAAGACGTTGCAAAAGCCCGACGCATCAGCCGGCGATCTAAAGCCTCACGGTAATCAACGGACAGCTCTACAAGCGCAACATCTCTCGGGTCCTCCAAAAGTGCATCGAGGAGGAAGACGACAAGGCCCTATTGCTCGAGATCCACGAAGGCACTTGCGGGTACCACGCGAGCAGTCGCACACTCGTGGCCAAATCCTTCCGCGCAGGATTCTACTGGCCAACCTCAATGAAAAACGCGGAAGACATCGTACGACGCGGCATCGCCTGCCAAAAATTCGCCAGCAGGCCGCACGCCCCAGCATCAGAACTCAAAACCATACTTCTATCCTGGCCGTTCGCCACCTAGGGACTAGATATGGTGGGTCCACTCAAGAAATCTTCAAAAGGAGGCCAAACACATCTACTAGTAGCAGTAGAAAAGTTCACCAAGTGGATCGAGGCAGTACTAATCACCAGCTCGACAGCCCTCACGACAGTTAACTTCATGAAGTCCATCATCTTCAGATTCGGCATACCCCATAACATCATCACAGATAACGGCACAAACTTCACATCGACAGAATTCCAGAATTTCTGCCAGGATCTGGGCATCAAAATCAACTACACGTCAGTCGCACACCCACAATCTAACGGCCAGGTGGAGAAAGCAAACGGGTTAGTGTGCGGAGGAATAAAAAAGCGGCTCCTCGCACCACTCGAACAAGCTGCATGCAACTGGGTAGAAGAACTCCCCGCAGTCCTGTGGAGTTTGCGCACTACCCCCCACACCTCAACCCAGTACACACCTTTTTTTAATGTGTATGGATCAGAAGCGGTACTACTGCACGACCTAAAGTTTGGAGCTCCCCGAATCTCGGGATACGAAGAAGAAGAGTCAGAAGAAGCACTACAGGATGATAAAGACACTGCAGATGAATCAAGGGACACACGTACCAAAGCAGTCGCCTGCAGACCAGAACTTTCCGCAAAGGAGACCTCGACCTACGACTAATACAAGAAAAAGTGCACAAACTTGCCCCGCAGTGGGAAGGACCCTTCATAATCTCCGAGGTCATAGGAGGAGGTGCATACAGGCTGAAGAATACGAAGACCGACGAAGACGTGGGGAACTCGTGGAACGTGGCAAACTTGCGCCTGTTCTACCCATAGCCTACCCATAAGACACCATCGGGAGTATCGGCAGCAGCACCGATCGACAGCTCATGTAAAAACTCGAAGCAATAAAAGGTGTTGCCCAAATAATACCACTAAAGCACTAGGGGGCTCGAACACAAAATCCCCCCTAGAGATGCTATCTTCGCTTACGCGACGCCACCTAAAAGCACTAACTCGGGGGCTCGAGGACAAACTCCCCCTGAGAGACGCTATCTTCGCTTACGCGACGCTAGATAAAAGCAGAGAGACGCTATCTTCGCCTACGTGACGCTACCTAATAGCACTCGGGGGCTCGAGCACAAACTCCCCCCGAGATACGCTATCTTCGCTTACGCGACGCTACATAAAAGCACTCGGGGGCTCGAGCACAAACTCCCCCCAAGAGACGCTATCTTCACGACGCTACCTAAAAACACTCGGGGGCTAGAACGCATACTACCCCTGACGGACGACATATTCTGTTTACACAGCCAGAAAAGAAAAGATTGAATTACTACCCAACATCCTGCTACTTATGCTATTGTTTTTGTGCCACGCTTGTTATAAAGCTGCAATATGTGTTTGATTTAGGAAGCATAGACTAGTGGTTAGTTCATATTGGTTGTATTGCTTGTAAAGGAGGACCATATGCAATCTATATTGTTTTAGTATTTCATTACTTGTTCTGATTGTCTAGGTAGTTGACTGGAGAATAATTTCTTTTGGACATAATCATTGCCTGACAATTATTCATTAGACTGTCCAGAAAAACGCGAAACATCTAGTCAATGTGCAAGCCAATTAAAACAAAATTGGGTATTTAGCAACAGAGGCAAAGTAGGTTTACTACTTGAAGCGAGATCTAGGAATTATGGTTCTCAGCCTTCCTATCCTGTATTTTTTTGCAAATTTACTGTTTGCTATTTATGCATTTCTAGTCATGTACATCAATAAGCTCAGAAATATTAGCTAAACCTCTGTGAGTGGCTTGCTTCTCTACTCCTAATGAGTGTTGTTCTTGTACTAGTGGAGTTTTCTTCTTGCCGTAGAGGATGCTATATCTTTATGTCATCACTTAACAAACGAATTGTGCATACGGAATGAACTTTAATCGCAACAAACTAGTTTATAAAATAAGGATATAAGTATAATTATGCTGAATCCATTGGGACTGTATGATTTCTTATATATTGAGCACTGATGCAAGGCCATTGGTCGAGTTCCTTCCGCATTTGATATCTGGCCCCCTTTGTGCAGGTCTACCCCGAGGGGGACTCACATCATCATCCTGTGGTTCTAGAGGCCGATCATCTATGATGTACGCGCGCGACCCAACCTTTTGGAGAGCCTATCTGGGTGCATGGGTGCCTGGATCTCCAGATGGTAACTCCCCCTGTATCTATCCCTCTTCACCATATGCGTGATTTCCTGCTTATCTGCATGCAAAATCTGTGTTTTGGACCGACCAAGGGCATCTGATTCTAGTTTGCCATGTTGTCGATGCTGTGCAAACTTTGCCTGTAAGAGGTTGAGACACATCTGGAGTGATTAGCTAGTAGTTTGGATAGGTTAAAGGGCTTTGGTGGATTTATGTTTGAGCATATATTTCAATCGTGGACTATTACAGGGCCAGTCTGCATGTTCAACTATAATTGTTCAACTATAATAAGGATGAAAAGACCCCAATATTTTTCAAATCATATATATGTTCATGTTTGAAGAATCATCCATTCCAGTGTATGTTTTGTTTGATTTTGGTTGCCATATTTACTATTTAGCAACCTAGTGTTACTTTGTTGGATCAATTTTGTTTAATTCCTGCACTACCAAGTTGAACTATGCCTAAATGATTGGTTTCTGTATCTAGTTAGTGATATCGGGTGGCCCGATCTTCTCAGTAAGCGAATGGTGAATATGAGGGCGATGATAGATAAGTTGTATGTAGCCGATGAACTCTCCTCACTAGATCCCTGTTGCCAATGCGACAACTCTCTACCCTTTGGATATTCACAACTTCACACACTTGCGCAACATAGCCGTCGACCACGAGACGGTGATTTGCAATCTACTAATTCCCAGTGGAACAACAGATCACACAAAACTTGAAGTGGCAACACTTCAGATCAATACAAATTGAAGTATATGATTCAAGAAGAAAACTTGTAGCTATTCTCAAGAACTAGGGTTTATCTAAACGTGGTCTAACCCTAAAACTCGCAGGAGGTCCAGTATTTATAAGCTAGGGGGTGTCAAACTGAGATACAAGGCCGCAACCCGTCAGATCTGCGCGCAGGCAGTTTTGGACGTCCGATGGGTTTCGGACGTCCGATGCGTCGGACGTCCGAATCGTGTCGGACTTCCGGCTGTTTTGGCATCGGTACTGTACTCGGGGGCCGTCGCGAAGATCTTCATGTCGGACGTCCGTTCAATGTCGGATGTCCGTCGTGTCGGATGTCTGAATCCCATCGGATGTCCGCCGAAAATGGCAACCCTTCTGTAACTTGAGGTCATCGAGGCGTCGTAGTTCCTGGCCTCCGATGTCGGACGTCCGAACTGCGTCGGACGTCCGAAAGTTGGAGCTTCCTTCATCTTCTCCTCCTTCTGGATCCTCTTCTTCTTCATGATACCTGATAATGCAAACATATAAAGATTTAGGAAGTGTAAAGTTCTCAGAACATGACATATCAGAATCTATTAAGAGCGAGTTCACCTATTGTTCTATCAACTTTGCACGAGCTGTTGTAATAGGTCCAATTCTGATTTCATCATCCTTCTTCTTTGTTGAATCAACTTGTTCTTCATGACGAACTGGAGATGTGTTGGTAATAGGGATGTCCTCATCATCTCCCCCCTTCAAAAGGCTTCGACCTCGACGCTCCAAGGTCATCCCCCATGTATGGTGATAAATCAGCAACGTTGAAACTGCTACTAGCGCCACCAAACTCAGCAATGGGAATATCAATCGAGTAGGCATTGTCATTGATCTCCAGGCTTCAACTTGGAATCCCTCATACCTGGAAATCTATCCTTGCGCAAATGCACCCAAACCATATCTCCAGGCTGAAATAGAACTTGCTTCCGTGACTGGTTCCTTGAAGCAGGAACATTCTTTCCTTGCTTCTCAATAGCCTCTCGGGTCTTCTCATGGATCTTCTTCACATAATCTTCTCGTTTGGATGCCTCCATATTAACTCATGCAATGGAAGAGGCAACAAATCAAGAGGTGTAATAGGCTTAAAACCATACACTACCTCAAAAGGACAAAGGTGAGTAGTAGTATGTACTACCCTGTTATAAGCAAATTCAACATGTGGCAAACACTCCTCCCATTCGCGCAGATTTTTCTTGATCATAGCTCGTAGCAATTGTGACAATGTTCTATTGACCACCTCTGTTTGACCATCAGTTTGGGGATGACATGTAGTGCTGAACATCAACTTCGTCCCCAATTTTCCCCAAAGTGTCTTCCAAAAGTAGCTCACAAACTTCACATCCCTGTCAGAAACAATTGTCTTGGGCACTCCATGCAAGCGTACAATCTCCCTGAAAAACAGGTTAGCAACATGCGACGCATCGTCGCTCTTATGGCATGCAATAAAATGTGACATCTTAGAAAATCTATCCACTACCACAAATATACTATCATGACCATATTTTGCGCGTGAAAATCCTAACACAAAGTCCATACTAATATCTTCCCAAGGTGTGGGAGGAGCCGATAGTGGAGTATACAAACCGTGAGGCTTCATCTTGGACTTGGATGTATTGCATACAATGCAGCACCGAACAAACCTGTCCACATCACGCCTCATCTTGGGCCAATAAAAATTATCAGCAAGCATGAGTAGTGTCTTCTCACGCCCAAAGTGACCCATCAATCCTCCTGCATGTGATTCCTGCAACAATAGCAAACGCACAGACGATTCTGGAACACAAAATTTGTTAGCTCGAAACAAAAAGCCATCACGGATGTGGAACTTGTCCCATGCATTTCGAAGCAAACAAAAATGATATGCTTCAGCAAAATCTTGATCAGTTGCATATAAATCACAGAAATTCTCTAATCCAGGAATTTTAACATCAAGATGTGTCAATAACATGTTCTTCCTAGAGAGAGCATCAGCAACAACATTATCTTTCCCTTTCTTATATTTGATGATGTAGGGAAAAGACTCAATGAACTCAACCCACTTAGCTAGGCGTCTATGCAAATTAGATTGAGCTTTCAGATATTTCAAAGCTTCATGTTCAGAATGGATGATAAATTATTTTGGCCACAAATAATGTTGCCAAACCTCAAGAACTCGAACAAGTGCATACAATTCTTTATCATAAACAGGGCAATTCAATCTAGCACCAGAAAGCTTCTCACTGAAATAAGCTATAGGTCTACCTTCTTGCATCAAGACACCACCAATGCCTATACCACTAGCATCACATTCAACTTCAAATTGCTTAGTAAAATCTGGTAATGCAAGTAATGGTGCAGAAGTAAGCAAACGTTTCAACTCATCAAATGCAAGGTCTTGGGCAACGCCCCAAACAAAAGGCACACCTTTCTTAGTCAATTCATTCAACGGTGCAACAATAGTACTAAAGTCTTTCACAAAAGGTCGATAAAAACCAGCAAGACTGTGAAAACTTCGTACTTGACTAACATTCATGGGAGTAGGCCAATTTTGAATTGCTTCAATTTTAGAAGAATCTACTTCTACCCCATGCTTAGATACAACATATCCCAGAAATATGACCTTATCTTTTGCAAATGTGCACTTCTAAAGATTAGCATATAATTTAGCATCACGCAACACTTGCCAAACTTGTCTAATATGATCAGCATGCTCAAATTCATTGTGGCTGTAAATAAGTGTATCATCAAAATACACAACCACAAAATGTCCAATAAACTCCCTCAAAACATGGTTCATTAATCTCATGAAAGTACTAGGAGCATTAGTAAGACCAAAAGGCATAACTAACCACTCATATAATCCGAACTTAGTTTTGAAAGAAGTTTTCCATTCATCCCCTTCTTTCATCCTAATTTGATGGTATCCACTACGCAAATCAATTTTAGAGAAAATAGCAGCACCACTCAATTCATCAAGCATATCCTCTAAGCGTGGAATATGATGGCGATATCGAATAGTGATATTATTTATAGCTCTACAATCTACGCACATACGCCATGTACCATATTTCTTAGGAACAAAAATAACAGGAACAACACAAGGGCTAAGACTGACACGAATATACCCTTTATCCAGAAGCGCTTGGGCTTGTTACTGAATTTCCTTCGTCTCTTGGGGATTGGTCCTGTATGGTGCCCGGTTGGGAAGTGTAGCTCCCGGAATAAGATCAATTTGGTGCTCAATACCACGCAAGGGTGGTAATCCTGCTGGAACCTCCGCCGGAAACACATCCTCATAATCCTGCAAAACAGTAGACACACTAGAAGAAAGAGGATGATTATCATTAGAAAGCAAAACCTCGCCTTTGTACATAAGAACAAGTGGCATGGCTGCAGGATCCTCACTAAATTCTCTCATGTCTTCTTTGGTGGCTAATGTAAGCAAACTAGTCTCTCTCGCACTTTTCGTTATATTATCACTCACAGCTATTTCATTTTTCTCGCGAGTTGGTTCTACATTCATCTCTACCTTCTGACGAGACTCATTCACAATTTGCTGTGGGGACATAGGATGGAGATTAACTTTCTTGCCCTTGAACTCCAAATGATATGTATTGTCTCGGCCATTGTGTTGCACATGGCGATCATATAACCACGGCCGACCCAATAAGAGATGGCAAACTGTCATAGGCACCACATAAAAATCGATGGAATCCTTGTATGGGCCTATCTCAAAATTTACGCGCACCATGTGATTCACCTTCATCTCACCAGTATCACTCATCCATTGGACATAATAAGGATTTAGGTGAGGTAAGTATTTCATATTTAGCTTGGCACATATCTCCTTGCTTGCGAGGTTGCGGCAGCTACCTCCAGCAATGATCACTTTGAAATCTTTGTTGGGGCCAACTAATGCTTTGGTTTGGAACAAATTGCAGCGCTGAGACTCAGATTTGGGCTGCACAGTAAGAGCATGCTGTGACACAATAATGGTAGGAGCATGCGATGGAAAAGCATCCATGCCTTCCTCACTATTATATCCCTCGTCATTGAATGCGTCGGGGTCTTCATCATCACCGGTTTCATACTCGCCGGTTTCTTCATTAATGAACATGACCTTTCGGTTCGGGCAATCTCTCTTAAAGTGACCCGGATTACCGCAAGAATGACAAGTCATCTCGCGATTGCGAGCTGTAGACATGTTGGAGCCTGCACTAGTGGCAGGAGCAGCTGGCTTCTTGGCCATAGAACCATTGGAGGCTGGCTTGGAAACTGAAGAAGAAGCCCGATTATTGGCACCATAATTCTCCATAGGCGCGGCTGACGGTGTCCTTGGAGAAAATCTGCTAGATGTGGAGTATCTAGACTTCAGTTGTGCCTCTTCTGCAAGCTGGGATTCAGCCTCCCTTGCAAGATGCAATAGATCATTCATATTATAGTATTGGTGTTGTCGCACAATACTCTTGATGTTAAATTTCAGCCCATGGAGAAAACGTTGCATAGTAATCTCAACCTCTTCACGAGCTCGTGCACGTTGCAGCAACATCTCCATCTCCATATATATGCATCAACGGACATAGTACCTTGCTTCAATTGTTGCAATTTATCAAAAACTGTCCGTAGGTAATTAGTGGGAACAAACCGAGCTTTCATGGTTGCCTTCATCTCACGCCATGTACGAATAGGTTCTCCATTGGTTTCTTGTATCTCGGTCAAAACACTCTCCCACCAATGCAAAGCATAACCATCAAACTCGGAAGAAGCAATCTTGATCTTCTTGTCCTCCGAATAATCATGTAAATGCCATAATTTTTCCATCTTAAGCTCCCATGTGAGGTAATCTTCCACATCCGTGGAACCTTCAAATTTGGGGATGTTAAACTTGGGCTTGCTCAAGACATCTTCTTCCTGAATGGGTAGACAGCGCGCACCAAAACCAAGTGGAGGTTGGTGAACCGGCCCTTGAGCACCACGCCCACGGCCTTGATTGCCCCTCAAATCAGCATTGTCGCCATGGACACTACCATCATCTTCCTGAGCGTCAGGTTGGCGTTGTACAATAGCTGCTTGTATGCCCGTGACAGATGTTGTCATTTGTTGTAGGCTCTGTTGTATAGAAGCAAGTTGTTGTTGCATAGTGGTGACTGCAGCTTCAGTCGCGTCCACTTTCAGTTGAACCACTTGAACATTTGTATCAATCGCATCAGCGGATTTAGTAAACAGCCCGGTCAAGTGATCACGGAGACCTTCATATGCCTCCCATGTAACTGGCGCATCCTTGTCCTGTTTCTGCAACACATCAAAACCACTTTGAGACATGATTAGTAGGTTAGTGCACTAAATCAAAATCTTTTGGTGGACACTCACAACTCACTCAAAACTGACAAGAAAAGGTGAATCTTACCGTTCCAAAGTGAATAGTAATGCGTACCCGTTCGTATGTAGGACTAGTGCACGGATGTGATGAAGTGAATACCCGAGTAGAAGAGTGAACACACGACAAAGCATGATATATGTGGTGGAGATATAGGTATGGCACCCTAACTACACCAAAGTTAAGTCCTAGTGCTGATCGTGTGATACAAACCCAAGGAAAAACTCACACGGTGGAGACAAACGAAAGACAAGCCTCTCAAAAGATCACCACTATGATATGTCCTTTCTAGCACTTGTATATCTCTTTGCACTTCTTGGATAACTCTTTTTGATCACACTTCTTTCTCTTTTTTTGAAAATTTTCTCTTTTTCTCTCTCTTTTTTTGACACTATTCTAGACTTGACGAAATTGCTACAGTACTGCTACGAAATTGCTACATTACTGCTACAGTAATTTTTATTTTGCTACAGTAACTTTTCTAAGTTATGGCAACGAAATTTTCGGGAAGAACACAACGAAACAGCAAACTAACACAATGACTCCGATGCAATCTAAGTTATGGCAAAACTAGAAACCCTAATATTTTTGTATGGCTTTTTCTGGATAGGACGAAAACAAAAACGATCTAATAGATGGATTTGGTGGATTCTTACTGAGGAAACAATGGAAATCTGATACCAAGATGATATGGGGTGGCCCGATCTTTTCAGTAAGCGAACGGTGAATATGAGGGCGATGATAGATAACTTGTATGTAGCCGATGAACTCTCCTCGCTAGATCCCTGTTGCCAATGCGACAACTCTCTACCCATTGGATATTCACAACTTCACACACTTGCGCAACGTAGCCGTCGACCACGATACGGTGATTTGCAATCTACTAATTCCCAGTGGAACAACAGATCACACAAAACTTGCAGTAGCAACACTTCAGATCGATACAAATTGAAGTATATGATTCAAGATGAAAGCTTGTAGCTATTCTCAAGAACTAGGGTTTATCTAAACGTGGTCTAACCCTAAAACTCGCAGGAGGTCCGGTATTTATAAGCTAGGTGGTGTCAAACTCGGATACAAGACCGCAACCCGTCAGATATGCGCGCAGGCAGTTTCGGACGTCCGATGGGTTTCGGACGTCCGATGCGTCGGACGTCCGAATCGGGTCGGACTTCCGGCTGTTTTGGCATCGGTACTGTACTCGGGGGCCGTCGCAAAGATCTTCATGTCGGACGTCCGTTCCATGTCGGATGTCCGTCGTCTCGGACGTCCGAATCCCGTCGGATGTCCGCAGAAAATGGCAACCCTTCTGTAACTTGAGGTCATCGAGGTGTCGTAGCTCCTGGCCTCCGATGTCGGATGTCCAAACTGCGTCGGACGTCCGAAATTTGGAGCTTCCTTCATCTTCTCCTCCTTCTGGATCCTCTTCTTCGTCATGATACCTGATAATGCAAACATATAAAGATCTAGGCAGTATAAAGTTCTTAGTACATGACATATCAGAATCTATTAAGAGCGAGTTCACCTGTTGTTCTATCAACTTTGCATGAGCTCTTGTAATAGGTCCAATTCATATTTCATCATCCTTCTTCTTTGTTGAATCAACTTGTTCTTCATGACGAACTGGAGATGTGTTGGTAATAGGGATGTCCTCATCAGTTAGCTTGTCTGGCATGTGTTGTAAAAAACGAGAACTATTCAGTAATGGTGCCATTCATGATAGGCTAATGTGAATAGTGGTTTGCTGTTGCAGGACAAGGTGGTGAACTCACATGTGATTATTAATTCCTGATATTTTGTGTGTGCTCACATGAATTACAATATACCTTGTCACATTAGTCCCATATCTGTTAAACATAGTTCCTGGACAACATCCTTCTTATTCTATAGTTTCATTTTTTAATGTTTGCTTTAAATAATTGTCAACAAGTCAGCGTCAACACACATCATTGTTATTTCTTTGTGTTGTATGAAATTCTTTCTGATTGTGCTCTCCCATGGACTTCAGTAATCATGTTACTGATTGTGTATGCGTCTTCTGCTCACGGTCTGACCCCCTTCCCGTCTCTCTTTCCGACCAGGACAACGCCATGGTAGTGGAAGGCGTGCTGAGCTATGCTGCTACTTGGTAGGGACGGCATGGACATCCCTCCTCTTCTTTTGCTCTTGCTGGAAAGGACGCTGGCAACTTGCTGCATCGACGTCAAGTAGGTTAGCATCCATGTAACCTCGTTTCTCCCCAACATTTGTTGTGTTGGTAGCTATGGCTACGTAATGCTCATGCCACGTCAACTGTTGTGTGCATTTTAAACGCCTTGATTGGGATGCTAGTCTGCTTGTTTTGGAATATAGTTTACTGAACCTATTACAGTAAAACAGTTTACTAAATTATACTGAAAAAAGTTTATCGCTCCTACTCCTCGGTGGTCTCTCCGACTCAATGCATTTTAGCTTTTTCTCCTGACTTTTTGTTGCTGGCTAGCTCCTAATAATTATTCCAGTCCAAAAATGCTCTAAATTTGTAGTTTGGGTCAGCAGTGCACATGCATTATATCTTTTCATAGTTAATATCTGAAGTTGATTTTTTCTCTCAATAATAATGATGTATGTGCTTCACCCAACTTGTTGTGCTGTTGTTGTGTCCTGCCTGGAGTATCTTAATGTGTTCATGTTGTCCTGGAGTAGCTTATTGTGTTGATGCTGTGTCCTGGCTGAAGTATCTTTTTGTGGTGCTTGTCCTACCTGCAGTAGCTTGCTGTGTTGTTGTTGTCCTCCCTGCAGTAGCTTGTTGTGCTTCTTTTGGGTCCTACCTAGACTATCTTGTTATGCTTCCAGTTTGATGATGTTATACTGCCTGGAGTAGCTTGTTGTGCTTCCAGTTTATCAAATGGACACTTCCAGTTTCTGAATGGGACACTTGCTATTTCTGAATTGGACACTTGCAGTTTCTCAAATTATTGATGATGCCTCTTAATTGGATTTGCAGGATAAGATGAGCGGTGGATCTGGATTAGCACTGTCTTGGCTGGGGTGTGATATGGATCAGAGGAGCGGTGGATCTACATCACGGCTCCAGGCTGAGGAGAAGCAGCAACACATGGTAGCAGGGGCTGGGAGCCGACGCCTGGGAGCCGGTGCCTGGGAGGAGGGGCTTCACACCAAAGAGGAGTTTGGTGAGTAGGAGTTGCTTGGTGTGGTGAGCTGTTGGATTGTAATAAATCATAAAGAAGTGATGGGTGTGGCGAGTTACTGGGCTAATTTACTATTATTTTGGATGAAGTGGGTGTGTTAACTCTTTCCTGTTTGAAATAATGATTGTGTATGCGATTTGAAAAGATGTAAACTGTAAACCTGATCAGTAGGCTCGCTTGTAAAATAATCTTGCAAATATGAACCTTTCTGACGTGTGGGACCACTTTATGGGATCAACTTGACAAGTGGACTCATTTGACTAGTGCGACCAATATCATAATATAATGTTGAAAAAAGAAAAAAAGTTGCTGAATTCAAAAATAGAAAAAGGCCAAAACTGAATTGGCCTAAATGTATTTGGGCACTAAAAGGCTAGGGCCCAAATTATAATGATAAAAAAAAATTAAAAAAAATCAGAAGGGATGTAAATATGCTAAGGCTCCAAAAGAAGCCCAATAAAAAAAGCCCAAGAATTCAAAACCAGCCCATGTGATCAATTGAGATGGGTTGGGCTGATTTCAGCCACGACATTTTTATTTCATCGCAATTTTGCCACGTAGGACTGCCACGTAAGATTGGGTTAGATTGCCAACGACGATTTAGGATCGTCGTAAAGGTTACGACGATTCAAAAATCGTCGTGAAAGTTACGATGATTACGACCAAAACGTCGTTGCCTTCAGTTTTTGACGCCTCGTTTTCGACGCTTGGTTTTTCATTGTAAGATCGTCGTAAATTAAAAACTTTGATGATGTAGCAACGAAAATATAGCGTTGTCTATTAGCATATTTCTTGTAGTGGTCGCTTGTTTGTTGCCGTGTTCGTCGCCCACCCCCTCCCGGTCTTCGTGCACATCAGGCGCATGCGCGCGTGACCTTCCTCGAGTCCTAGAGCTCGCGAGATGCACCTAGTGCACACCCTTTGCGTGTGCTCGTTGCCCCCATTATGGTCTCTATCGCTCATCAAGGCCATAGACTTCAGTTCCGCCAGTCTATGCTTGCTGGTGTAGATACACCCCTCGTTGGTTACCCCAGGTGCAAGGTAATGATGCAGATATCAGCAACTTTTCTATTGGACATGAGCATGAGGTTATCGAATCCAGGAGGATTTCGAAGGCTACAAGTAGGTGGTTTAGTAATTTTCCTAACGCTTAAAAATTACTTGACTTGGACATGCACACAAGACACAACTAACTTTGCACCCAACGAGTCAGAGGGTTGTAAATCCCTCCATCCTATTTTTTACAAAGAATTAAGCAAGAGGAAATAAAAGTGCAACGGAAAAGGAAATTAAAACGAGTAAGTTGCAACAGTGTAAATATATAATGTGGATATGGACTAGGGCGTCATGGTGCTCACTGGTGATGTCTGTCTCCCAAAAGACGATAAAAACTTATGTTGGGTGAACAAATTACAGTTGGGCAATTGACAACATTATAAATGCACCGCAATGCTAATTATGCTAGTAGAGAGTGCAAGGTTCAATCATATGGACATTATACCAAGACAAGTAGACCGTTTATTTACCAGCATCTACTTACTAATCATCCACGTATTAAGTTGTGAGCCACAACTATGTGTTGTAAACTCAAAGCAACACACAACTGCTTTAATTAGCATGGCACGGGGGAAACTATTTTTTTATCTTAATAAAAAATCATTTCCGTCAGTGTTCAAGACAGCAAACGCCAAACATGTATGGACATCACGTGATAATAAACATCTGTAATCTGCCCTTTGCCGTCTGGTAGGGAAAAACACTGACGGCAAACACTTTCACGTCCGTCGATTTTAAGCTGACGGCAAAGGAATTCGTTGCTGAGTAAACAGCTGACAAATGCTTTACCTTCTGGGAGCTGACGGCAAAGCCTTTGCCGTCCGGAATTTATACGTTCCTTTTTCCTATAGTGTGGTGTGAGGAGTATGGTTTGTCATGCAACAGATGCACATAGAGCTATGAGTGTGTGAAAGGTCTCCAATGGAACTAGTGTGGGTACATCCAACTTGCTTGCTCATGAAGACCTAAGCTCTTCTGAGGTGGCTCGTCATTGGAATGTACAAGCCAAGTCCTATAGTGTAAAGTTTCACACATAGTTAAGCATGAATGATATGCAAACTCTTTATAACTAAAGTACAAGTGCTACTTTGAAGCACAAGTGTGGTTCTTAAGAATAATAGTAGTGTTGTTGTTGGAATTATGCCCTAGAGGCAATAATAATATGTATTATTATAATGCCAGGTTCATTATTAATGTTTATATGTGTTTCCTATAACTGCAATGGCCTATGCGACTGCCTTCGGAAGAAAATCCATATGCATGTGTGGAGTATAAACACAAAGTGTTCTTAGTCTTCCTCTCACTACTGGAAATTGCTAATTTTCCATGCGCCAGGTCCTTTTCCATCTGCATTTCTTCGGGGCAGACGGCAAAGAGATGGTATACCGTTGGTGGGCCCGCATTGACAACCCCAAAAGTGAGGCTTGAAGGACCGGGCCTGTAACAGCCCAGTTTTTGCAAAAAATAAAAAAATTGTTTTCGGTGTGAATTGATTGATTGCCTGATTTGTTTGCGGTGTTCGCATCCCCGATTTATCGATCAGCGATTATTTTCCCCCTATTATCTCGTATCGGATGGAGATTGACCCTTGCCACCCTGACACTCAACCTTTGCGACACCGGGTTTCACCCGATCACCATCGCGAAAACCGCACGAGACCAGCCGCAGCCAACGGAACGAAAAACCCCGTTTAATAAGTAAACGGGTTATTTTATAGCGCTCTGGGAAGTGTTCTCGGAACTGTTCCTGCGCGGGGTGAACGCTTCCGGCTCGATGCGCTGATCGCGCGGTTCGAAGTTTTACCCGAATCGGAGGTCCTGCGGACCCCCGGCGGTAAGAAACGTGAGCACCGCGTGCGCGAGAGAAAAACCGGGGATGTTTTTGCAAACTTCCATCCACCGGGGCTATATAAAGACCACCACACTCCCACCCCTTTTCTAGGGTTTCCCTAGCCACAAAATTGCAGCCACCCCCTCCACTTTGCCCAGTTTTGCCTCCTAGATCCCCAGATCCCGAATTTTGTCCCTAGGCGCTCTGGACCGTCAGATCCGGCGATCCAACGGCCCGAGAGCGTGCCACGTCGCCCCCTGGACCTGTCTTCCTCCTCCAGCCATGGACAGCCCACCGCGCCGCCTCCTCTCGGCTCAGGCTGCCGCCGGCGAGCCACCCCAGCCGCAGCCGGACCTCTCCTTCCTCTCCTCCTCTTCCTCCCGTCCTCTCTCACCCCGCCTTGCCCCTGCAGGTTCCGCCGCCGGCCATGGAAGACCATGGCCCGAGAAGGCGCACGGATCCGGCGCCGCCGCCCCTAGATCCTCCATCGCCGCCCTGCGCCCCTCACGCGCCCCTCCTGGATCCGTGCCGACCCCAGCCGCCTCACCCCTGCACCGCTCCGCCCGCCGCCGGTGGCCGGCCGGCGAGCTCAAACCGGCGCCGCCGCGACCACGGCTCAGCCCGAGCGAGCCCCTGCCTCCAACCGCGTGGCCACTGCTCGTGGCAGGCCGGCCGGCCCAGCACCAGGCCGCCAGCCCAGCCCGAGCCAGGTGGCCAGATCCAGATCCAGCCCAGGCCAGTGGGCCGAGGCCCAGTTGGGTGAGGCCCTCGCGTCCTATAATTATGCTGTTGTATCTGTTTTTGCGCTGTAATTTCCCGTTGATCCGTAGCTCCGATGAACGTGCCCCCAAAACGAAAGTTGCTCAGTTTTGCGTGCTCTAGCGTTCGTATGTAGAAAGTTTTTCCGTTTGAGTTCATCTTGATTGTGTAATTGTGTGCTAAAGTGGGCATCAGGCCGTTAAACTGCTACTTTTTCCTGTTAAGTGATGTTGTTATTATTTTATTGCAACTTTGCATGATGATTGTAACTCATCCATTAGGCCTATTGCATTGATTCTTTTTCCTATGTGTTAAGCATCATGTGTAATTCATTTCCATGCTTTAACTTGTCATGTTTTGGTGCTTTAGCTATAATAAATCTTGCTCCAAAGTGGTGATCCTGATGTTAATGTGTTGTTGTTGCTGAAACTGTTATTTTGTTGCAACTTCGGTCGACGAGTGTGTCGCGACCGTTTATCGGAATTGATTGATTCCAATTGCATATTGTTAAGCATCATGTCTACTTCCATTACATGTATTGCATTGTCATGATATGCTTGCTGGTCATATAGTGTGTCAGCTCCAAAGTTGCTATGCTGCTGTTTTTGACAACCACCTCAGTTTTTCACCAAGTCTGTTACTTTGCGATGCCATGTTGTTTTCTCAATATCTTTTGATCTATGATGCCTATTTGCATGATTCTTTTTTCCATGCCTTCCCTGTCATGTCTAATTTAGTTCCATGTCTTTTGTGATCATGTTTGCATTGATAATCCTGTTTATGCATTGCTCTAAAGTGTGCTTCTTGATGTTGGCAGATTGTGCCCGTAACTTGTTTTCCTTATATCTTTTTAACCGTAACTCCGTTTGGAGTGTTCTTTATATGTAACTTGATTAGTTTTTCGTGTACTTTGTGTTTATGATATTGTTTGCTGTTGTTAACCAACCTAAAATATGGTTTAGGACAGAACAGTACCAAATGTTTTAATCATCGTGCGGCACTTAGTGTTATGCCATGTTTAGGTTGTGCCTCACTTAAATCGACTAGCATAGATAGTTTAATTTGTGCTTCACCTCTTGACATGTTTGTGTGCTATGCCATGATTGCTTGAGTTGCCATGTTAATAACAGTTGGTTGATCACCTGTAGCTAAGCAACTTGAACAACCGTAAACGTGCGGTATTCGTCGTGTGTGACCGATACCGCACTTAAACTGTTAGTAACCGTTCTCGACGATAGATCCTATCGCGTTGCCGTGTCGTGTGATGTCTTCTTGATCTTGTGTTGCCCCGTAGTAATAGAGTGTTTGCTCGTTGATTGCTTTCCAGTGTTTATCGTCTTGTGTGCTTCAACGGGTACCTCTCGGAGACGATGTGAGCTTGCGATCCACTACACCTTCGGAACCCGACTTCTCAACAGGCAAGGACTATACATTACTTATGATCCATTCTATTTCAACCAGCGGTTTGCATGCTAGTATAGGTTAGGTTCGATGTTTGATCCTACCACATGTTTACAACCTCTTTCAAACCGATACAGCCATGTCCCTTCCCAGCAAACCTTGTACTGCTATGTTACTATTGCTCGTTGCTCAGCCCCTGCTTAGTATGCATGCTTAGGATGCTACAATGTTACCATGTTACTCCTTGGTTTGCGATATCACATTATTATATTGTTGTTGATGATATTGATTATTATAATGTTGACTATATTCGACGAAGGATGGAAGGTCTAGGCTATCCCGCCCCGATGCTTTGTTCCATTCGAGTCACCTAGGACCCGAGTTCCGGGTATTGGTTTTAAGACTCAGCGTGCCTAACCATGTGTGGGATTTTATGGGGTCCCTTTCTCTTACCTATACAGCTTCAAACATTTCCAGTGGTGGCCCAAGCTGATTTACCATTTGAAACCGTGTGTGTGCTGGTCAGCTTCCAGTAGTTTTCAAACCAACCTGGACCAGTGAGGACATAGTTCCCTTGCTGGCCCACCTTGTTCGGCTGAAGACTCGGTTTCCCATGTGTGATTAACCGGCTATCCAAACCCGAGACAGACGGTAGAGACCAGGCCGAGAGAGCGGCCGGCTCTTGAGCTGGATGTCGACTCACCGGGGGCCACCCGGATTTGTTCGTTGTTAGTTAGAGGGAACTGTCGTTTCGGATCTCTTGGAACTAAATCATAAAATGGTTTCCTGTTATGGGTAGCAACTGAGAGAGATGGGCATGCGTGTAGAGCCTCGTAATGGGCAGTTGGTACACCCCTGCAGGGTTAAATATTTTCGAGAAGCCGTGTCCACGGTTATGGACGACTTGAGACCTACTCCTTGTTCATAGACAACAACAACTGAGATAATCTTAATATAACTTGATCAACATGTGTGTGCCTTGACTGCTTCTTCTTCGTCGGGATGCGAAGAGGAGGAAAAGGATAGGATATGTGTTATGTTTGCGTATGTAGGTGGATAGCAGACTTGTTGGAGGCGATTCCTCATCGAATGCTTGGCTTCTTACCTTACTCTCTAGATCGTTAGCCACTTCATAAATGCTAGTGCGGCAGCAACCTCACCACTTACCCCATCCTTACCGTAAACTACTAGTTGTCCTAGAATGACGAGTGATGAAGTCCTTGCTGGGTCAGATGACCACTACAGTTGGATGCTGAGTACCTCTGTACTCATGATACTACCCCCAAACTCTTTTTAGGGTTCTTGATCGACAGCAGGTATGGTGATCGACGTTTCACGTGGAGACTCGACGACGACTAGTTAGGCGGGTCCCGGCGGAGGGCCTGGACCCGTGTGGTTATGGGATCGATGTTTTCTCTTTGCCACTAGGCATTTGCTTGTAGTCTGTACTCAGACATATATCTTCCGCTGTTGTATTGTATTAAGGCAGTTGTATGCCGATTGTATGAGATGTTGTATCCTTGTATCTGTAATGTTGTGATATCATGTTGGAAATCCGGGGCATATGGCTTTGTCATATGTTGCGGTGGGACCAATATGTGCTTCGTCCCCGGATCTGGGTGGAAACACCTAGATCTGGAACAGTACCGCATATCGGGCCTTACAGGGCCCCGGGCCGTCTGCTAGTAGACGACAAAGCCCAGGTCTCCTTTAACCCGGTCTTCATTCCTCCAACCTCTCCAAACTCTCTCTCTTGCACTCCCCGTCGCTGCCGCCATCGCCGTACCTTGCACCCCGCCCTCACCGTTGTCGTGCCCTCGTCGTCGCCGCCCACCTGCTCGACCTACAACCCCACTCCGGTGAGCCCCCTCCTCCCTCTCTCTGTTTTACTTTTGTATTTTTTTTCTCTGTTTTTAGTTCATGTTAAGATTTTAGTTAGTTAGTGTTAGAATTTAGTTATTGTAGATGTTAGGATTTAAGGTTCTAGGTTTTAATTAGAAGATTTATATTTAGTGTTATAGTTACTTTAATATTGTATTTATAGATATTTAGTGTTAAGATTTTCCGTTAATTGCTAGAATTAGAAGATGAAGAAAATTGAAATGAAGATATAAAGAGAAAATGTAAACTAAAAAGAACTGCAAAGGAAAATAAAATTAAATAAAAAGAAAATGTAAAAGAGGAGGAGGAGAGAAGGAGAAGGAGGAGGACAGAAGGAGATGAAGATGAAGAAAATGTAAAAGATAAATAAAGGGGAGGAGGAGAAGGAGAAGGAGAAGGAAGAGGATAAGGAGAAGGACATGGAGATGAAGGAGAGAAGGAGAAGGAGTGGGACGAGGAGATAAGTGTAGGAGGAATGTAGTCTGAACCGCTGCCACCGCACAACCCACCGCTCCCGCCCGACCCTCTTTTCCGGTGAAGATGGAGGTGTGCGACGATGCGCCGCTCCTTTCGGTGAATAAGAATGTAGATAATGTAGGTGGTAAATAGATGTTAGTTTTACTTAGCTTAATTACCGGTAGTGGTGTTTTTGTTGATTTTCTGAAATTAAATATGCAGGTGTTTCCACTTCACCTCGAGCACCGCCGTCGAGGGTCTCGTGTTCGACGACCTCCCCTACGTTCGAGGGTGAGCAAAAAATGTTCTATATCCTCTTCCCCCCTTCATTTTCTCTGTTGCGGCCTTCGTGCCGATGACACTAGCTAGGTAAATACAGTCGCGTAACCAGTATGCGTCTCCCGTTCGAAAGGGTTACAGTTATAAATATGCATTTATTTGCATATTTATAATAGTCATTCTTTTGAATTGTCCAACGTTATCCATGGACAGCCCGAGTATGTGTAGATTGGTTTGTTTTTCCATGCTATGGTCCTGAGCCAACGCGGAATTTCGTCAGCGCCTCCCTGTTGTTCTCCGGATACACAAACTCTCGGCTTGTCGTCGAGACATGTATTAGGAGAACAACGGGGAGGTTCTGCCGAAATTACACGCCGGGTAGGTGATACGTCTCAAACGTATCTACAATTCCAAACACTTTTGCTATTGTTTTGCCTTCATTCTTGCATGATTTGGACGAAACTAACCCGGACTAACGCTGTTTTCAGCAGAGCTGCCTGTATGGTTTTATTGTGTGATAGAAAATGGATTTTTAGGTATCTCAGAAAAATCCGGGAAAATTCACAGAAAATCTACGCACCAGAAGCTTCCACCAGCCAGAACTGGGGCCAGAGGGGGGCCACAGGGGCCCCAGGCGCCTGGCTGGCGCGGCCCCACCCCTGGCCGCGTCGGGGGGGGGGGGGGGCGTCTGGGAGGCCTCCACCTCCTCTCGTGCCCTACCTCGACTCCTATTTATTCTCGTGACGGGAAAACCCCAGAACAGAAGTCGCTTTTCCAGTTTCCGTCGCGGAGCCTCCACCACCCTCTGTTCTTCTTTGGGAGGGTTAATCTGGAGGCTGATTTGGCCTCCGGAGAGGGGAGATCGTCGCCATCATCATCACCATCACCAATCCATCCCTCCTCCATGACTTCTCTTCACATGTGTGAGTAATTCCCTGCTGTAGGCAAAGGGGATGGTAGGGATTGGATGAGTTTGATCATGTAATAGTTCGTCAGATTGTTAGGGGCATGTTGTCTATCATCTACTTTGGTGTTTATCTTCTTTGCTTCAACTTGTTGCTCTTAATGCTTGTCACTTTGGGCCCGAGTGCCATGTTTTCAGATCTGAACCCTATGTGTTTTCATGAATATATTTGTGTTCTTGATCCTATCTATGAGTGGTATGCACCTATTATGGTCCGGAACCGGCGATCCCAACGGTGACAGCTTGGGACACCAAAGGGGATGGTCCATAATTTGAGGATTCCATGTATCCATTGAGTTTATTGCTTTGTTCCGGTGCTCTTTGACAGGAGTACCTTAATCTCCATAAGTTCCCTTTGGCCCCGTTCGTAGCGGGATGGTAGGACAAAAGATGTTGTGCAAGTTCTTATTGCAAGCACGCACAACTACCTACGGGATACATGCATAATGTTTGATATTTACCTAGATGATCATTGCTTTTCTGTGTGCCTTGCCCCGTGTTAGAATCTATTACATGTTCACTCTCATCCATGCAGCGCCCAACCATTCATCTCCCTAGCCTACAGTGTTTTCAATCCTGTTGGTTATTAGTTGCTACTTTTGCTGTCGTCACCATCACTATCATATTACCATTACCACTTATCTTTTGTTGCAAGCAAGTATATTTCAGGTGCGGTTGAATTGACAACTCAACTGTCAAAGCTTATAAATACTCTTTGGCTCAATGTGTGTCGAATCAATAAATTGGGTTAACTTACCCGCGAAGACTATCTCGATCCCTTACAGTTGTGGGTCATCAGTTGGGAGCAGAGCATGGGAAAACAAACCTAATCTACACATACTCGGGTGGGATTAGGATCTATCTTTATCTATTAGTGTGTAGGTTAATTCCATATGCCGTAGCTATGTGTGATAAAAGCAATAAAAATTGGACGCAATAAAATTGAGAAACTTGTATATTTGGTGTTTAGTAGCTAGCGGCAAGATGGCCGAGTATCGTGCATGGATGTACACCGGTCGCCCTAATCAGAAAGAGATGACCACTGAATGGGTAATGAAAACCAAGGAGTTTCTGAGAGCGGCGTTTGCAAATGGTCAGAGAAAAACCTGGTGCCCCTGCGTTAGGTGCGACAACTATAAACAGACGACAGAGGTGGATATGGGTAAACACTTGCAGAAGTGTGGTTTTAAGCCTGATTATACGGTGTGGACCTTCCATGGCGAGTCTACTCTTGATGATACTAATTTTCTTGGCTACTATATTGAAACTCAGACTGCTAAGGCTGCAGCAGAATCCAAGACCGAGACCCCTGCTACCTATGTTCCTACCTGCAAAACCTTTGGTTACCTGTGCCTAGATGAACTCAAGGAGAGAATCCTTGATGATGATTATGTTACTCTTGATGATGATTTTTTGCAGGGAACTCAGAGAGTGTGTCGACTCTGACCCTGGTGCTGTTAAGGAGCTTCTCAAAAAGCACTCCATGAAGAACAAAGTTATTCCTGATCCTAAATTTGCCACATCCCCTATATGCATCATTGATCCTGATTATGATTTCTCTGTTGATCTTTCACTTATATCTACAGTCGAGGCTGACCCCTTTTATGGCAGAGAAAATGATGATGCTATAGCACACTTGACCAAACTCACTGAGCTAGGTAACCTATTCACTACTGATGAGAAGATACGAAACTTCTATGTGGCCAAGCTTTTTCCTTTTTCTTTGAAGGAAGACGCTAAATCATGGTACGATGCACTACCCTATGATTCCGTTAAGAGTCCTCAGGACTTAGTCCAATTCTTTGTTGATAAATATTTCCCAGCTCATATGCAACATGCTCCTTTGCAAATAATCTATAACTTTAAACAATTGCAGGATGAGCACCTCCCTAAAGCTTGGGGGAGGTTTTGTGATTTAATTAAGGTTATGCCGGGACATGGAGTCCCCAAGAATGAACTGCTTGATATATTTTACGCTGGTTTAACCGATGAATCCAGATCCTACCTGGATAGTTGTGCTAGTTGTGTTTTCAGGGAAAGAACACCGGACGATGCAGGAGAATTAATGTGCAAAATTGCCAAGAACTATGAAGATTGGTCCGTTCCTGAACCACTTCTACCACCGAAAAAGAGGGGCATGCTAGTTCTGAGCCCCGAAGATATGCAAGAAGCAAAGAGGTCTATAAAGGAGAAAGGTATTAAAGCCGAAGACATGAAGAATTTACCGCCTATTGAGAAGTTGTGTGAGCTTACTACTCGCCCTCCCTTGGTAGAGGTACACTCTCTATTAGACTTTACTGAAAGTGACATCCCTAAAGGTAAGCCTCCCGACCAATGCTTAGATGAGCTTGATAATTTTATTATTAAGCAAGACCATTTTAATAGGAGGATACAAAGTCAGTTGCATGATAACTCTCTTGCTATCAAAAGTTTGTGTGGTGTTCTAGAAAGAACAGTTAATGATGTTAAATGTCTTGTTAAGCATTTTCATATGGTTCAAACTCATCTTGAACAAATTTCTAATGTGCAAAAATATTTGCTTGCTAATAATGCCAAATAGGACATACAAGCTTATGGCATCAAAACTAGGGGTGGAACACACACCCAGGAACCACTCTATCCTGAGGGGCATACAAAGAGGATCGAGCAAGATTCTGAAGTACAAGAAGAAGACGAGACTGTTAGCTCTCCGAAGAAAAAAAAGAAGAAGAAGAAACACAAGGAGGCTGACATCCCAATGATCCTATTACAAGTGAAAAGCCAACTGTTGATCCAAACAGCATATCTACCTCCGATGCTGAAACAGAAGACGGTGCCGAGCCTGAAGAAAAGGACACTGAAAAGAATGATTCTCCCGAGGAAAGAGAAGAAGAAACACCTGATAAATGCAAGAAGTACTCTAGAGAAGACTTCATCGCAAGAAGACATGGGAAGGAAAGAGAACCATGGATACAGAAACCCATGCCCTTTCCAGGTAAGTCCCTCAAATCTAAAGAAGAAGAGCATTACAATAAGTTTTGTGAATGGATGAAACCTCTTTTTCTTCAAATCCCTTTGACTGATGCTATTAAGTTACCTCCCTATTCGAAATATATAAAAGATATTGTCACTAATAAAAGAAAAGTTCCTAATGAAGCAATATCTACCATGCTTGCTAACTACTCTTTCAGTGGCAAGATTCCTGAGAAGCTTGGTGATCCAGGTATACCCACCATTCCTTGCTCCATAAAGAATAATTACGTCAGAACTTCTTTATGTGATCTTGGTGCAGGAGTGAGTGTTATGCCTTTCTCTCTTTTCAAGAGGCTTTGTTTAGAGAAACTAATCCCTACAGATATCTCCCTTCAGATGGCTGACAAATCAACAGTTGTCCCCATTGGTATTTGTGAGGATGTTCCCGTTGAAGTTGCTAACTGTTTGATCCTTACAGATTTTGTTGTGCTTGGCATGCCCGAGGATGGGAGCATGTCCATTATTCTTGGTAGACCTTTTCTTAACACCGCAGGTGCTATTATTGATTGCAATAAAGGAAAGGTCACTTTCAACGTTGATGATAAAGAACACACAGTGTATTTTCCAAAGAAGATCGACAAGAGGCATGGCCTTAACTCTATAGAGAATGTTGAGACCGTGAAGATTGGAGAATGGGACTGTCCACTACATGTGCACCACAAATACAAAACCATTATGGTGGGGACAATGTCCATTGAAAGGTGCAATGATCACTTCATAAGAGGTGAGACTTCTTGTTCTATATATCGTCGGGTTGTTGGTAAGACTTGATCAACCTTACTAGTGAGCTTGTTTTATATAGGTAAAAAGTTAAGCTTTTTATGTTTTCATTTGCTGTAACCTTTATTCTCTTTGCTGTACCAAGTTTTTGTGTTTTTGAAGCTTCACAATATTAATCACCGCTTTAAGTTTTCAGAAAGTTTTGCAGCTTTTTGAACTCCGAGAAATTTTCAACAGTGAAGTTTTTAGAAAAAAATCCAGAAAAATAAAAATAAAAATTTCCATGCCAGGAGTGACCCAGAGGTACTTGGGGCTGACCAGGGGGGCACCAGTGGCCCAGGCGGCCAGCTGGCGCGGCCTGCCCCCTGGCCGCGCCCATAGGGCGCCTGGGGCCCACAGGTCCCACCTCCTGGTGAGTCTTCTTCCTCTCTCTCTCTTTCTCTCCAAAAACACGAGTTCTGCCCTGGAACTTGCGTTCTTGCTGTTCGTGGAGGTGATTTTCGATCTCTCTCCACAACCCATCAGCTGAGCTGAGATTTTGAGAAAGTACTCCCTGGTATGTAACTCCTCCACTCCTCCAAATAGATTTTTGGTTGGTGGCTTCATTTGTGAGTATTTAGTAGTTCTTGGTGCTGTTTAGATGAGCTTGCTTGCATGTGTAGAAGTTCATTTTCCAAGTTTTGATGCAAGTTTTTTCCTTAGGTAAGTGGGTTGAGTAGTTTGCCTTAACTCACTTTGTTTAAATCCTTGTTTTTGTAATTTGCCAAAAATATCAGAAATGAGTTTGCTAGGAAGATCAAAGGGGTGGCTTGGGAAGAAAAGGCCTGAGCGCTCCGATCGAGTTACAAGAGCTGCAGCTTCACCCTCGACCGCTAGGGTGAGCTACAATGAAGATCATGTGCCCTTAGAGTTGTTGGAGGACACATATCCAGCACGTGCAATGACTTTCCTGTGCAATGAATTCCTTGAAGCTGCAGGAATTAAGGAGGAGTTCTATAATCTTTGTGCTAATGCAGGTCTGACGCGGCTCACAACGTGCCGTGTTGCTCAGTATCAAAAACTCACCTCCTATTTCATTAACAATTTTAGATATAACCTTGATACTGGTTCTGTTGAGTTTAAAATTTACAATAATCTTTTGACCATGCCTTTAGAAAAGTTTTGTGAAATAATAGGTGTGCTGAACGTTGGACTGACGGCGAAGATGAGCTCTCAGCCCTCCGAGCTGAGAACCATCTTCAACTCTCTCTGCAGCATGGATACGAGGGATATTCACCGGTCAAAATCTCTAGCATCTTATTCCCACACCGCAGGTATTTTGCGTATTATATTGCTAGAGGGGTGTTAGCTCGTGATAACACGAGCAGCATTTCTTCGCCAGATATTGCTATCCTGGAAACCGCCCTCTCGGGGAGGTTTGATTATAATGTGGGTGCCTTAATTGCTCGACGCCTTTCTATGAACGGTAACAAGGGAGATTTATTTGGTGGCGTTTACGCCACTCTTATCCTAGAGTCTCTTAATGGCACCCCACACCCTGATGATAAGCCTTTTACTTATTTAAGTTTTGATCTTGCTACTATGAAAAGGCATAAGTTTGTTACCATGACTTCCGAGTTTGGTAACCTTGAATATATCTTGCGTTTTGGAGCCACCACGGAACGCAAGATCCGTCTACCTACACCTCTTTTGTTCGATTTTTCTCGCAGGAACGGATGGTCCTTTGATGTTATCCTGTTCGACGAGTTCGTGGTCCAGCAACAGTTTCATAACCCCATGGAGAGGGTTGTGCCAGACGAGGAGGAGCATGGTGAGTTACCACCTTTCCAGGGGGAGACCGTCACCCAGTTTGGTGAAGGGTCTTCCTCCTTCTTGGAGCAGAGATCCTTCTTCGTGGGAGGATCCAAGGACTTCGGTGTACGCGCCGGAAGCCTCATACGACCCTTGGACTCACCAGTACCACCCTCGAGAAGGAGGCTCCTGGGGACATTAGCTACTACCAACTTAGGCCAAAAGCCTAAGCTTGGGGGAGTACGTGCCCTTCTCACTTTTCCATTGTATTATCCGTTTTATTTTTATTTTGTTTTTTGTTGTTCGCTTTGATATTTTCGAAGTTTTTTCCCGTTCTTCTTTCTTTCTTTGCAAAAACAACAAAAAGATTTTTCTCTTTTGCTTTCGTTTAAACCTTTAAAAAACCCAAAAAGATTTCCTTTCTCTCTTTAGTTTGCTTTGTTTTCAGAGTTCAGCTCGAGTCCGTGATGGCATTTGATAATATTTCCCACGTTCGATCGTGCAAGTGACAAGGCAGTAATGACGAAGATCGACGGAAGGGAAGCAACAAGGAAAACCGGTATGAACTCTTCTTGTTTCTACTTTTGTACATATGCCTGTACTTATGATCTAGAGACCAGCTTGTAGAGACATAGTGCTATGTTTACAATGCTTTCCCAGTGTTCATGCTTTCCTTGTGGCTAATCTCAAATAGCTAGAGTACATAATGTGTTGTTGAAATGATTTACATGCATTGCATTGTTCATGGTTTGGCATACTGAAGTGGTATTTCCCTTCGGAGAATTTTTGGATTGACTTGGCACATGTTCACACATGTTTATGACTAAAAAGTCTATTATGCCTTGATGATCTTTTTGTTTCAGAATAGTTATATCACTTTCATGCCCGATTCAATGTTGCTTTGTCGCTCTGCATGATTATGACAGTTATTGCTCTCTAGTTGGTCGCTTCCCAGTCCTTTGCTAGCCTTCGCTCGCACTAAGCGGAATTCTGCTTGTGCATCCAAAATCCTTGAAACCAGTTATTCCATATGAGTCCACCATACCTTCCTATATGTGGTATTTACCGGCCACCCCTAACTCAGACTTTCTTGTGCCATCTCGAAATTTATTCAAAAGCTTCCCTTTTGTAACCGTACAAGCTCATGTTGCGGTGAGGGAAAATCAGTATCTATCATGCCAAAAATATTGACGGAAGTTTTAACTAGTCATTTAAAAAAAAGGAAAGTTACACCTCCCCCATACTTGATGATGGAATGAAATGGACAAGTGCTGCTAATGATAGATGGAACGAGCTTCCTTCCAGACTTGACGCAAAATAAGGTTCCATAGACTGTCAAATGATATATGGATAAGGGAATATGTGTAAGCAAAAAATTATTAATATAGTTGGCATGGGAGATATTTAGAGACCTTTACCGTTCACCGTTGACTGGAAAGTTGCACTTCTCAAAAATGTTTTTTTCTCTGTTTTCAAAACCAAGAGCTCTGGCACATGTTTAGTCTTTGCTTCCAACCACGGGTTTTCAACCTTGCCACCAAAAGCCACGGTTCGAGAGTCTCCCCTTCTTTCTTCAAAGCACCAACTATGAGAGCATAATTGTCATTCTTAGTGTAATATGCATTGTCCCAAAGTATTACATTGTCTTCTGCATGCTTGTGTTATTGCTAGTCTGAAATACTGAGTTATAGTCACCTTTAAAACTCCGGAGGAGTTTCTGCATTTATGTTTTGCTTCACTCATGGAGGCTAGAGAAATGTCACTCAAGTATATTCAAGCTATGTGCATTGTGATCTTGTCTTGATTTTCAGTAGCATATTATTTACTTTTAGATGTTTGTGATTGATCACATGAAAGAAGAATTGCTTCGTGCATTGTCCTTATAGAATTGTTTCAATACTTGCTAAACTCTTTTCGTAGTACATTCTTATATACATCTAATGAAGCAAAAGAGTTTGTCAAAGTTTTCTTTGTCGCGTCCAGTTCGTTGAACTGAATTGCTTGAGGACAAGCAATATGCTAAGCTTGGGGGAGTTGATACGTCTCAAACGTATCTACTTTTCCAAACACTTTTGCTATTGTTTTGCCTTCATTCTTGCATGATTTGGACGAAACTAACCCGGACTAACGCTGTTTTCAGCAGAGCTGCCTGTATGGTTTTATTGTGTGCATCAAAATGGATTTTTAGGTATCTCAGAAAATTCCGGGAAAATTCACAGAAAATCCACGCACCAGAAGCTTCCACCAGCCAGAACCGGGGCCAGAGGGGGGCCATAGGGGCCCCAGGCGCCTGGCTGGCGTGGCCCCACCCCTGGCCGCGCCGGGGGGCCGCATGGGAGGCCTCCACCTCCTCTCATGCCCTACCTCGACTCCTATTTATTCTCGTGACGGGAAATCGCCAGAACAGAAGTCGCTTTTCCAGTTTCCGTCGCGGAGCTGCCGCCACCCTCTGTTCTTCTTCGGGAGGGCTAATTTGGAGGCTGATTTGGCCTCCGGAGAGGGCAGATCGTCGCCATCGTCATCACCATCACCAATCCATCCCTCCTCCATGACTTCGCTTCACATGTGTGAGTAATTCCCTGCTGTAGGCAAAGGGGATGGTAGGGATTGGATGAGTTTGATCATGTAATAGTTCGTCAGATTGTTAGGGGCATGTTGCCTATCATCTACTTTGGTGTTTATCTTCTTTGCTTCAACTTGTTGCTCTTAATGCTTGTCACTTTGGGCCCGAGTGCCATGTTTTCAGATCCGAACCCTATGTGTTTTCATGAATATATTTGTGTTCTTGATCCTATCTATGAGTTGTATGCACCTATTATGGTCCGGAACCGGCGATCCCAAAGGTGACGGCTTGGGACGCCAAAGGGGATGGTCCATAATTTGAGGATTCCATGTATCCATTGAGTTTATCGCTTTGTTCTGGTGCTCTTTGATAGGAGTACCTTAATCTCCATAAGTTCCGTTTGGCCCCGTTCGTAGCGGGATGGTAGGACAAAAGATGTTGTGCAAGTTCTTATTGCAAGCACGCACAACTACCTACGGGATACATGCCTAATGTTTGATATTTACCTAGATGATCATTGCTTTTCTATGTGCTTTGCCCTGTGTTAGAATCTATTACATGTTCACTCTCATCCATGCAGCGCCCAACCATTCATCTCCCTAGCCTACAGTGTTTTCAATCCTGCTGGTCAGTAGTTGCTACTTTTGCTGTTTACTTTTGCTGTCGTCACCATCACTATCATATTACCATTACCACTTATCTTTTGTTGCAAGCAAGTATATTTCAGGTGCGGTTGAATTGACAACTCAACTGTCAAAGCTTATACATACTCTTTGGCTCCCCGTGTGTCGAATCAATAAATTGGGTTAACTTACCCGCGAAGACTATCTCGATCCCTTACGGTTGTGGGTCATCAGTCGGGAGCAGTGCATGGGAAAACGAACCCAATCTACACATACTCGGGTGGGATTAGGATCTATCTTTACCTATTAGTGTGTAGGTTAATTGCATATGCCATAGCTATGTGTGATAAAAGCAATAAAAATTGGACGCAATAAAATTGAGAAACTTGTATATTTGGTGTTTAGTAGCTAGCGGCAAGATGACCGAGTATCGTGCATGGATGTACACCGGTCGCCCTAATCAGAAAGAGATGACCACTGAATGGGTAATGAAAACCAAGGAGTTTCTGAGAGCGGCGTTTGCAAATGGTCAGAGAAAAACCTGGTGCCCCTGCATTAGGTGCGACAACTATAAACAGACGACAGAGGTGGATATGGGTAAACACTTGCAGAAGTGTGGTTTTAAGCCTGATTATACGGTGTGGACCTTCCATGGCGAGTCTACCAGACGCAGGAGAGAGGAGGTGGTCCGCCAGCGCACAGACGAGTACGGAACCGGGATCGAAGACATGGTGCAGGACTTTGACGATGCGAGGGATGAGGACGATGAGATGGAGGAATCTGCGAAGGCCTTCTATGAGATGTTGGAGTCTTCAAAACGT
This sequence comes from Bromus sterilis, assembly GCA_950022295.1. Taxonomy (NCBI): domain Eukaryota; kingdom Viridiplantae; phylum Streptophyta; class Magnoliopsida; order Poales; family Poaceae; genus Bromus; species Bromus sterilis. The sequence goes on from OX465595.1 coordinate 94,468,707, forward strand.
CATCACCATGCTCACACTGAGCTTTGTCAGCTCGATGCCATCGTACAAGTGATGGCTTTGAAGGAACAATTCAACTTGGGCACATAATGCTACAATGCGATCATGACCCTATTTGGGCGGTTTCTACCAAAAGATCATGTTCTGCCTGCAAACCTATTGTCACAACCCTCTTTTAGGTATGTGCTAGGGTTAGCAAGTAACTTTGCATCATCGTAAAAATTTCGAAAAGAAATTGAAATGGGAGAAGAACCCCCCCCCAAGATGAATTTAATTCAAATGGCCAGAATAAAAGTTGCTCCAAAAATTCCTTTTGCATTTTTGAAAAGTCTCATAAGTGAGTGTGATCACATATCAAGTGATGTGGGACCAACCCCATGCTCATGGATTTTTCAAATATTCAAACAGGAACTTGGAATTAATTGAAAACCCCTATTTTAATTTTAAAATTGCCCAAACTTTATAAGTGGCTAGCATTATGCATTAGAAGTCCACATAAAAATTTTGGGCATTTTAGAAAATGCCTAGCTATTTTTTTCAGCAAGGCAAAACAAAATATAGAAAATAAAAAGAAACAGAAAAAGGAAAAGGAAGCTTACCAGGAAATAGGCCCAACTCAACCCCCAGCAGCCCACTAGCCTGGCCCAGCCCGCTATGTCCTCTGTCTTCTAGCTCAAGCAGCTCGCTCGAGGCAGCAGAGCGCGCGTCGATTGCCACCGCGACGTCGAGGGCCTTCCAGGCTCCCCCAAGCCCTATCCTTGCGCCACGGAGTCGCCCCTGTCGCCGTGGAACCTTTCCCCCCCTCCAGGCTCACGCTCCCTCTCTCCCTCGCCCAATTCCTTTGCCGCCCGAACGCCACAACGGAGCGCGCCGCCGTATCCACACAGCCAACGGCGACGAGCAGTTGCGTCGTCGTGTCCCTCGCCTCCGCCGTCCTTGACTACGTCACCTTGCGCAAGGAATCGTCCCGAGGAGCTCCAGAGCCGCCGCCCCCTTCGTCGTATTCAACATGGGCCGCCGTGCTTCCCCGGATCGATTCGCCACCGCCAAACCCTCCCCGGCCTCGCCGTCACCGCCAGCACACTCGTGGTGAGCTTCTGGTTTGCCCTGGCTAGTCTATCGTCTCCGTCTCGTTCTCTGTCGCCGTTTGCCATGAAGGCCGACGAGCACCGCCGCCATGAACGACGGCGAGGAGGTTCTAGCAACCCTCCGCCCCTCCCGTGATGTCCAAAGTGCTCCTGGCACCTCCAGGAGTTTTCTGGTGCAGCTCACGCCCAAGCTCCACCTCTGCAACGATGAGCCACCGCATCCCGAGCCACGACCGCCGCAAAATCTCGTCGCCGACGTCACTCCGGTGCTCCCCGGTGACGTTGTTGTGCCCTGGGTGAAGCGCGCATGCACAGGGGTTCGACTGGTGGTCGCGGCGTGCCATTTGCTCGCCGGAGTCGCTGTCTAGTGCATCGCCGCCGCGTCGGGTGTCGCCGTCGACATGTCGCCGGTAGTGCTGACATGGCCACCATTAGATTAGGTGCTAATGACCCCCTGGTGACACTGAACTGTGGGCCCAGCCCCTGGTTAATCTCTCTATTAAGCTAATTCGAATTAAAACAGTTTAATTAAGCAAACAGGCACTGACAGAGAGGCCCCACATGTCAGCCCCCCACGTCAGCCTTGCGTCATGCTGACGCAATAAACTGTTAAATGAATTAAATATATTCCAGAAAATTCCAGAAAAAAGCTTAAACTTTGAAAAATCATAACTAATTCATTTTAACTCCAAATTAAACAAATAATATATGTAAAATTATCAGAAAAATGCAAGGATTCTGAATATGCACTTTGTTTTCATGTTTGCACATTCTAAAATGGGGGGGGGGGGACAGAAGCAAACATGCATATGAACCCTTTTAAATTCAAATATGGAGTTTGAATTTGCAACTCAAATGCAATACACTCCATTTAAATGAAATTGGAAACACATCAGCACCCCTTACACCATGTTATAACACTTGATCATGTGATTGTGCATTGTCTTTATATTGATAGCTTGTTTGCATGTGTTTGCTATCGAATAGAGGTGGAGCCGGAACCCGAGATCACCCCCTTCGTTGAAGACACCGTGTGTGAACCTTGTCAGCAAGGCAAGCAAACCCCCATTGATCATGTCGATAAAAACCCATTTCCCTCTCAGTCTCTCTTATGCATTGTTTAGGATGATTACCATGATGACGTTTCTACCGCATAGCTGAACCCAATCCTTTGCATGACCTATCATTTTGTCACAGTAGTAAGCAAACTACAATCCTAGCAGATGTAGGAGTTGTTTGATATCATGTGCCCCCTGCAACTGTTACTGCTTATTGCATGCTTAGAGTTTACAATGACGATACTTTGATCTATGAGTCGGGATGATAGCAATCATGTTAATGATGGTGGAAATGTGTTGGTGAATCTACCCTAATACAAGGTGAACGATGAGAGGATGTGTAGGAGTACACTGTGGGTTGTCTCGTTGAACACCGCCATAAGTCTGAGTTCTTGTGTGGTGATCCAAGAAGAAGAGTGCAACCACACATTGGGCTCACTGACCCCTCTTGACCTAGTACCTCACCCCGTTTGAACCCCAGAAGTCGCATTAGTTCGCAAGTTCTGGTAGGGATGTGGCCCGGTCTGCGAAGTGGATGAAAGGCTACTCAGACCGGCTTGGGACCCTGCACACATCGTTTGAGGCCGTACTGGAACCTCGACCGGACTTACATATGGACTCCCCTCAGATAGGCGACTCTCTGGACTAGATCGGAGCTGTGGGAGAAGTGTCGTGGCAACAACCTCGCCGGTACCCGCTTGAAGGGTCCCACTCCCAGGCGGTAACTGATGCGTGTGTGTGTGTAGCGGTACACCCCTGCAGGGTTAACAAAACTATTTGAATAGCCTCGTCCGCGGTTATGGACTGCTTGGAAAGCTTAGCTTGATTATCAGACAACTTGAACCAGATACTTATAAAACTTGCCAAGATAAGCGTGAGTGCTATGGCGTGCTTTCTCGTGGGAAGTCGAGGAAGGCACCATAGTGGTGTAATTGGTTGGAGACAGGTAGTGGACTCGTGTACGCTTCTTACCTTAAGTCTGGTACTCGTAGTTCAGGACTAGCCAAGTCAAAGCTGGCACTTCTGCTTATGAACCCCACCTCCCTTTACCTTGATACATGTGCATGAGTAGTATAGCTCCTACGTAAGTCTTGTTGAGTATGACTTTGTACTCACGTTTTCTTATTCTATGTTTTAGATGAACCCACTGACCCCGAAGGTGGATTCTTCCTGGAGCTCGACGACTGATCAAGCTAGTGTAGTCCCAGTCAGACGACTGGTCCCTCGTGGAAGGGCTTGTTTATAGATAAGGCTTCTCTAAGCCATTTGTTAAACTTGTCTGTACTCAGACCTACTTTGCTTCCGCATGTTTGATGTAATGTTGGATCACAGACTTGTGATCTCTGTGTGTACTTTGTAAGAGTTATCAATAAAGATGTACACTTTGTAGAGAATTGCAATGATACCTGCTGTTCATACTAGACATGTGTGCTGCGTGTATGATTATAAAATGCATGTCTTAGTATGGGTTTTCAAGAGCTTAGTTGTGATCTGGCTGGCTGTCTTTTATACACCAAGTGGCCCTTAGATGTGCGCAGCTTGGGGCATCGCGATGCGATTGCTCGTGACTCCGTCACGTGCACATTTTGATGTATGATCGAGCCCTCCCTAGACCCCGACTAAGTGATCAGGCTGGAGTAAGTCTATGTAAGGGTTATGATACAATCGATAGTATGGTTGAGGCGACTTGTCTATGAGTATGGGAGTTCACCACCCATATCATTTAGACTTTTGTGCGTACGATGAGGACCCATCTCAGTTGATCATCCGTCCTGGATGGGATGCCCCTCACGTTTGATGCTTTTCGAGAACGTTCTGTGCTTGGCCTTGTCTGCTTAGACAAGTGGGTACAGTTCTCGGCTCTCCATATGATTGTGTTGTAGGGAGTCTTTCATACGCTAACCCCGGGTCCCGACACCTATACCAATCGGATATAATCCTCAAGGTACTTAAGATGCCCTATCAGCAGATACATGATTGTGAGAATGGATGTGCTTTATTTAGGAAAGAGTATGCGGACGAAGACTATTGTCCCAAATGCAAGTCATCCAGGTATGTTGTGGTAGACAATAGTCTTGAGAAGACGCATACCAAAATACCCGTAAATGATCTTCGGTATCTTCAAGTGATACCAAAAAGTCAACGCCTTTACATGATGGAAGAGACAGCAGACAGATGACATGGCACAAATATGGGAAGAGAACGGAATTTGATGCAGATGGGAAGCAGATGTTGACTCACCCATCGTATGGTTTATCATGGAAGCACTTCGATGAAAAACATTGGAAAAAAGCTAAGGAGACAAGGCATTACCGAATCTCCATCGGCACAGATGGGTTCAATCCTTTCGGTCTGATGGCAGCCTCATATAGTTCTTGGCTATATTTGTCATGCCACTCAATCTCCCCCCCTCAGAGATTATGAAAAGGAAGAACATTTTCCTGACGTTGATAATACCAGGGCCCAAATATCCGGGGAAGAATATGGATGTGTACATGCAACCTCTTAAGGAGGAATTGCAACAACCTTGGGATGTAGGGTTCAAGACATACGATGCAGCTAGCAAAAAGACCTTCACAATGCATGTGTGGTACCAGTACTCGATGCATGACCTGCTAGCGTATGCACTTTTCTCTAGCTTCTGTGTTCATGGAAGGTTCCCATGCCCAACATGCAAGGCATCTCTTCAGTTTCATTGGCTGAAGGCGGGTGGCAAGTATTCTTGCTTCGACTTGCATAGATAGTTTCTACCTCCTAAACATCCTTTCAGAAAATACAAGAAGAACTTCTTCAAAGGCAAACTTGTCAAAAACGTGGCAGCACTTATAATGACGGGTGAACAGGTCCTGGATCAGTTGAACTCTCTCGAGCATGATCCAGAACGTCTCAGGTATTTCAAGGGATATAATTCAGAACACGCCTCGACTCACAAGACATGCTTCTGGGATCTACCCTACTTCAAAGACCTCGAACTTCCACACAACATTGACGTGATTGATACGTCCCAAACGTATCAATAATTTCAGCCTGCTCCATGCATGTTTTGTGTGATATTGCTATGTTTTATATACACCTTCATACACTTTTGATCATATTTGGACTAACCTATTAACTCAGTGCACCCTAGTGCCAGTTCCTGTTTTTTGTTGTATTTCTATTTAAGGTTTCCCCCATATTAAAAATGCTCCAAAAATTCTGGAAAAATACAATAAAAAATCTGCGCAACAGAAGCTTCCGGAATCACCAAAGTGGGACCATAGGGACACCACCAGGGCCCCAGGCGCCCTCCCGGCGAACCCTATGGTGGGGCCGCGCCAGGGGGCCTCCTGGACCCCTGGTGGCCCCGTCGGCTGCCCCACTTCGCCTATATATTCTCCATGATGGGAAACCTCGAAGGAAAGAACTCTTTTTCGCGATCTCGCCTCTGTTCCGCCTCCGCCGCTCTTCCAAGATCGGGAGCGCCAGCAGACCTCTTCCCTGCACCCTGCTGGAGGGAGGATTGACCTCCAGGAGCTTCTCCTCCACCATGGACGCGTCCCGGAAGATCCGTGAGTAGTCTACCTTGGACCATGGGTCCATGATCAGTAGCTATGTGATGTTCTCCTCCCCTCTTTGTTCTTCATGGATTAGACCTTATGAGCTGCCCTACATGCTCAAGGTACATATGTAATTCTTTCTGCTGTTGCTATGCTGAGTTTGCTGGGATATGATGGATTATGAGACTATGTTCAGTTTGTGATTGGGTAATATATTTGGTTCTTATCTTTTATATTTTTGTTCTTGAGTAATTCTTGCATGTTCTCCGTTGCTGTTTATTGTTTTGGACAAGTAGTAGGTAGTGACTCCAAGAGGGAACGTTATGAGCGATTGTGGGTCATGCCCCCTGATGACTAGCTTGAGTGACAGAAACATGAGTCTAGGGGATGTGTTGTTCCCACAAGGGGAAAACAACGGTGCTTGTGACCGCGGTTGCAAGTATTGTTTACTTTACGCAAAGTTCTTTTAATGCAGTTGTCTATTGCTTTGGGTTTACACTTTGGGTGGGGCTCGCAACTTAATACCAGCGAGATATTCTAGATATATATCTCAAGGTGGGTGATTAATAGTAGATGGATTTGGATTTCGGTCTACTTATTTTGGAGTATCGTCCATGCTTTTGAGCCTCTTCCTTTCTTTGAATCATAGTTAGCATTGCGGTGCATTTTGAATCCTGTAAATTGCCGATCTTTGATTTGTTTACCTTGCCTAGCAGTTTTATTGTCTTTTGGGAGAGAGACATCACTAGTGTGAACATCGTGGGACCCCGGTCCATATTCTCATCACTGTTTACACGCTCAATTTATTACCTGCTTTTACTTTCTAGTTGCAGTCACTATTATCCTTTATCCCTTGCGTTTGATCTTTTGTAAACAACCAGGCCGGAGAGATTGACAACCTCTGTGAACTTGGTTGGGAGAAAACTTATTTGTATTGTGTGCAGGTTCGCGTCAATTGCGCCGTTGACACCTAGTTGTAGCTTTCGGATTCCTACGGGAGACAAACCCTATCCTCTACGTTAGGGGAAATTTGCTGCTATCCTACATCCCACCTTCCACTTGGGGTAACAAACGAAGAGCGAGAAGCCATTATCATCTCTCGCACATCAAGAAAATTTCTGGCGCCGTTGCCGGGGACTCCAATCTAGAAGATAGGGGAGTTGCACACTATCTTTTACCTTTACTTTTTAGTCTTGTTAGTTTACCTTTCAGTTTTTATCTTAGTGTCCTTTATCGAATATTACAATTTTTTTTGCCTGTCACACTTGCTGCTACTATGGGTTCCACTGAAAACAACAAGTTGTGTGACTTCATTAGTCACAACAACAATGATTTTATCTGCACTCCTATTGCCACACATGCCACTTCAGCTACCTCTTATGAAATTAAACATGATTTATTAAACCTTGTTATGAGAGATCAATTCTCTGGAGCTGGAGATGATGCTGCTTTACACTTAAATAATTTTGTTGAGCTATGTGATATGCAAAAGTATAAATGACGGGGATGTACCCCGGAAAATCCCATGGTCAGGGACCCTGGGTTAGTCATGAGAGGCACAGGTTGTATGATAGCTCGTCGGCTAACAGGAGGAGACGTTCCTGCTCGATATTATTGCTGGGAGAAGCGATTACAGGGGAAGCCAAGGCTAGTGCGCACAAGGCTAGGGTTACATATTGCGTGTTGGTTGATCTCGACGTCTCCCCTCCTAGCCCTTATATACTTGGCTAGGTCTCGGGGAGTCCATCCTAGATTACAGATGAGGTTTCCTAACCCTGATCTTGTACCGTACGTCAGGTTTGCACCTTCCTTATGAGTCGCGGACTCCTACGTCGGTGATACTAGTGGGCCAAGGCTGGGCCCAGGCGGCATCTTGGCGGGTCTTCTGTCTTCGGGTACACCGGGTAGGCCCATCCATAGGAGTCGTGGGGTCACCCCTTCGTCAGTAGCCCCCGAATGCCTGGGGGGCTTGAAGAGTCGCGCAGGGACTCGAGTCCATTTTTGTGTCGTTTCTATGTATGCACGGTTCAACCGCGGGTCGCTGACAGTCTAGGTCCATGACAAAACCTATTTTGAGGGAATGCTAAGCTGAAAGGGCCCAAGGAGTCGACTGGTCGAGCCTTGGTGAATTGCACTAGTGGAAAATACCGCAGTAGCCCAATCAAACTCACGTCCCTCGACATGAGCTTGGAACACTGGTGTCGAGCAAAAGTCATGCCGCTGCAGGTCTTACAGTGATCAATTGCCGCCAGTAAAGTTCGTAGCCTAGGCGCATCCTCCCGGCTTTTTCTATCATGCAAGCACATGGAAAAGATTGGGAGTGAAATCACTCTGCGGCAAGTCCCAGCCCGTCCGATCTGCGCAGCGGGGTCTTACCTACACGCTAAGCTTGCGTGGCATCTAGGAACAGTGTATCGTTTTCCAGGAATATGTTTTTTTATTGAGGCGCGGAGCCTAGTTGATAATGCACCCACTTGGAGTAAACAATCAAGTGAGCTGTTTTAGCGGTCACACTACAAGAAATATGCTAACTTGTAACCTTCTGTTAGTGACCCTAGAAGAAATGGTCGTAAATCTACGACCATTTCGAACCAATTGGTTGTAAGTTGTTTGGTAGGACCCAAAACCTAAAACATAACGACCATCTTGGTCAGGAAGGTCGTAATTTCCTTACTGCAAATGGTCATAAAGCGGACAACACTGATCTGCTATCTTATTTCTAGGTGATCACGACTAATGTAGATGGTCATGATGCTGTAAACGTGGATGGATTAATATGATTGGACGCCACTTCATCAATTTTTCTTATGTATTATGTTCATGTGTCAACTTTTCTCCTATGTGTCATGTCCATGTGTTAATTTTCGCTTACGTGTGTTTGTATTGCACTTGGTTTAAATCTATTACTACTAACATGCGAGACCCACAAATTAACGTGTTGACCAAGGTCCAAACTAAACCACCCATGGAATGACAGGTGAGGCCTAACTGCTTTTTCAATGACATGTAAATATAGCAATCAAAGACACAAATATAGCAATCAAAAGCACCAAAAAAACAACCTCCAAGACTCGAACTCAAGACTTCACGCAGCCCACTTGGATACCATACCACCAGGCCACCAATTGGCTACTGATGAAACGGAACAAGTGCCCTTGTTAATGCAGGTAGTCGAGGGTGTGAACACGACGGCTGATATATTTCCAAAAAGAAAGTGGCCATGGATCAAACCCGTGAACTCGCGCTGCAACTAGAGAGCCAAACCACCACGCCACCACTTCTCTTGTGTTGGTTTTCCTCACGGAATTTTCTTATAGAATTAGCGGACTCTTGGGCCTAGACCTTGAAACCAAGGCGATGCTTCTTTCTCTCACGACGATGGGCCAGCCCAAGACACAGCCATGGACCTGGGTGCTTCTTTTTGTTTTTTCCTTTTGTTTTTTCACATTTGTTTTCTTGTTTTTTTCTTTCCTGTTTATTTTATTTTTTTTCAAAATGTTCTAACATATATATTACAAAAACTGGTTCACATAAAATTTTGAATAAATGTTGATAATGTATTTTAAAAATTTAATAAAGCATTTGAAAAATATTAATCAAACATTTGAAAAGGTTAATTGTGTATAGAAAAAATGTTGACCATGTATTGAAAACATGTTAATCTCAGATTTAATTTATTTAATACGTATAGAAAAATGTTAACCATGTATTTAATTTCTTTAACTTGTATTCGAAAAAGTTAAATGTGTATAGAATAAATGTACAATGTATACAAAAAATGTTAAACTTGTATTTGAGAAATGTTAAATGTGTATAGAATTTTTTTTGACCATGTATTCAACAGATTTAAACTTGTATATTTAAATATGTATAGGAAAATTTTGACCTTGTATTTAAATCATCGGAAAGGTGTCTTTTTGGCGAGAGGTGCATCCAAAGCATTTGACATGCAACCATTTGGTTAATTCAAAATAAATGTAATCTAATATTTGGCTTCAAATGTGGATATTTGGCTTCCTGGTTTTCCAATTTTTTGATTTTTTTGAATATTTTATGCCCATTTCAAAATGAGGTCAAAACGGCGGGCATGACTGTTCCTAGCTAGTAGTTGAATCTTGGAAAAATTTGGCTGTTTCTATGATAAAATAGACACTGGTGTACCTATAAATGATTTTTGGAAAAAATAAAGAGCAAACTATGAGGCAGTTGTAGTTCAAACTTGACCCACTTTCAACTAAATCGGTGGAAATTTGTCATTTTCACGAGAGGTGGATCAAAGCTTTTGAGACCCAACCATTTGGTCAATTGTACATTAAATATGTCATAATATCTTATAAAATTTATTTGGTCTCATTTTGCCACAAATATATGGTAGGTCCTTCACAAAAAAAACTCATTTTGGGCACTTAGAAAATGGAAAGTGAATTTTTCGTGCAAATAAAATGAAAACTTCCTTAGGCAATATTGTTTTCCATTCCAACATGCACCCTTGTGCACAATATGAGATCATTTGAACAAACTATGCCATGAGTGTGGCCATAAGATTGATCACTTGGCTTGAAAGCCATGAATCTTAACACATGATAGCTCATTTCTGAGAACACTTTTTTAAAATAATTACCGTATTAAAAGTTTATTATTTGTCCTGGTTACTTGGTCACATATAATGACACAATGCGAAGGTTTTCCAATTTTTTGATTTTTTTGAATATTTCAGGCCCATTTCAAAATGCGGTCAAAATGGCGGGCATGACCGTTCCTAGCTAGTAGTTGAATCTTGGAAAAATTTTGTTGTTTCTATGATAAAATAGACACTAGTGTACCTATAAATGATTTTTGGAAAAAATAAAGAGCAAACTATGAGGCAGTTGTAGTTAAAACTTGACCCACTTCCAGCTGAATCGGTGGAAATTTATCATTTTCACGAGAGGTTGATCAAAGCTTTTGACACCCAACCATTTGGTCTATTGTACATTAAATATGGCATAATATTTTATAAAATTGATTTGGTCTCATTTTGCAACAAATATATGGTAGGTCCTTCACAAAAACACTCATTTTGGGCACTTAAAAAATGGAAAATGAGTTTTTCGTGCAAAGAAAATGAAAACTTCCTTAGGAAATATTGTTTTCCATTCCAACATGCAACCTTGTGCACAATATGATATCATTTGAACAAACTATGCCATGAGTGTGGTCATAAGATTGATCATTTGGCTTCAAAGCCATGAATCTTCCCACATGATAGCTCATTTCTGAGAACACTTTTTTTAAATAATTACCGTATTACAAGTATATTATTTGTCCTGGTAACTTGATCACATATAATGAAACAATGCAAAGGTTTTCCAATTTTTTGATTTTTTTGAATATTTCATGCCCATTTCAAAATGCGGTCAAAACGACGGGCATGACCGTTCCTAGCTAGTAGTTGAATCTTGGAAAACTTTTGGTGTTTCTATGATAAAATAGACACTAGTGTACCTATAAATGATTTTTGGAAAAAATAAAGAGCTAACTATGAGGCAGTTGGAGTTAAAACTTGACCCACTTCCAGCTGAATCGGTGGAAATTTGTAATTTTCACGAGAGGTGGATCAAAGCTTTTGAGACCCAACCATTTGGTCAATTGTACATTAAATATGGCCTAATATTTTATAAAATTGATTTGGTCTCATTTTGCAACAAATATATGGTAGGTCCTTCACAAAAAAGTCATTTTGGCACTTAGAAAATGGAAAATGAGTTTTTCGTGCAAAGAAAATGAAAACTTCTTTAGGCAATATTGTTTTCCATTCCAACATGCACCCTTGTGCACAATATGAGATCATTTGAACAAACTATGCCATGAGTGTGGTCATAAGATTGATCATTTGACTTGAAAGCCATGAATCTTCACACATGATAGCTCATTTCTGAGTACACTTTTGTAAAATAATTACCATATTACAAGTTTATTATTTTTTCTGGTAACTTGGTCACATATAATGACACAATGCGAAGGTTTTCCATTTTTTTGATTTTTTTGAATATTTCATGCCCATTTCAAAATGCGGTCAAAACGGCGGGCATGACTCTTCATAGCTAGTAGTTGAATCTTGGAAAACCTTTGGTGTTTCTATGATAAAATAGACACTAGTGTACCTATAAATGATTTTTGGAAAAAATAAAGAGCAAACTATGAGGCAGTTGTAGTTAAAACTTGACCCACTTCCAGCTGAATCGGTGGAAATTTGTCATTTTCACGAGAGGTGGATCAAAGCTTTTGAGAGCCAACCATTTGGTGAATTGTACATTAAATATGGTCTAATATTTTATAAAATTAATTTGGTATAATTTTACAAAAAATATATGGTAGGTCCTTCACAAAAAAACTCATTTTGGGTAATCAAAAAATGGAAAATGATTTTTTATGCAAAGAAAATGAAAATTTCTATCAACAACATTGTTCGCATCCCTAGATTCACATTTGTGAGCAATATGGACACATTTAAATAAATATTTTTAATATTTTCTTTACAAAAAACCCTATTTTAACACTCAAAATACTTAATTATCAACGTTTTATTCTCATTGGTGGAATAGTTGTCACACGGATCGATGACATGGCACCCATCCATCCATCCATCTAGCCATCCCACATCCGTCCATCTGTCTATCTATTGAAAAAAAGCGGAAACCGATCCCACCACCAACCCCTCGCTCTCTCCCTCGGTCCCTGCCCACGACGGCACACGACCCCACTCTTTCTCGCGTCCTCTCCCTCCCCGTCTCCCTCTCCCGCACGGATCTCTCTCTCGCTGCCAACAACCACCCACATCGGCAAGATCCGGCGAGCTCCGGCGGCCCTCAGCATGATCCCGAGCTCCCCTAGGCCAGCACCTCCTTTCCCTCCGACCAGAATCGGTGCTCAAGCCGTCCACAAACCCCCGTGTCAAGCTAGGGTTTCGGCTGCCACCCATAAACTTGACCGAGATCCCCCACATCCAGCGACGGTGAGACCAGCGAGCGACGGATCCGGCATCGATATGTCTCGGTTTGGCCTGTCTGCATCTTGTTCGCCCCACCCATTTCTCCCCATCTCACCTAATTATTTTTTCTGTGATTTCCTAGCTACAGATCCATGGAGCGGACGGCAGAGGAGGAGAAGATTCATGGCAGAAACGCTAGGGTTCCAGCACAAATCCATGGCGCCGACGGAGGAGGAAGAGTAGATCCATGGCGCGGAAACCAGGGTTTTGGTGGTGGTGGTTGGTGTCAACGGCGTGTTCTAGCACCCTTCCCTGGACATCTCTGCCACATGTTGACGCTCCTCCTCGCCGTGCTTCTCTTGGAGGTTGCACACATCAGCGCAACCCGGCTTCCTCCTCCTCGTCGACCGACACAACAACAACGTTCCTTGCGGCAACCACATCAGTTTGGGCTTGGCCTAGACTACAAGCTTGCCCGATGAGATCATCTTATCCTCTCTCTGAATTGATCCTGGAGGCTGTGACTTGTATGCCGCTTGAGATTGATGGATGATAGTTCTTGTGGTGCACCTAGCTCATTGCCATGATGGATTTAGTGGTTGTGCTCTAATTTACTTATTGTTTTATCATGTTTGTGCAAGTGTGATTTGGAATCAGAAATTGTGCACTATAGGGTATAATGTGCTAAATATGACCTTTTTTACATGTTCCTGTCATTTGTAGTTGTTCTACTTTCACTGTATGAGACCTTTGTGCATTGATTCATATTCTGGCATTCTTGTGCTCAGGTTCTATCACTGGAACTTCTAAGTTGTAGAATTACTACTGTTTTATTCCTATGCTATGCTTAAGGATGTTTTAGGATGTAACTAGTGTCGTTGTTGGTTCATCGTGCACTAGATCATAAACTACTGTTAATACTCTGCTCTGTATAATTATACTTGATGGTTCTACGTTGTATAGTTAATTCAGTTTGTATAAAAGCATAAGTAATGAAATCTACTGTTATCATAAAAACTACTGTTAATACTCTGCTCTGTATAATTATACTTGATGGTTCTATGTTGTATAGTTCATTCAGTTTGTATAAAAGCATTAATGAAATCTACTGTTAATCATGTATGGGATCTAGCTCTAGTTCTATTCCTGCTATGTGTTCGCACAATTTTGTTTGATTGAGTTTCGTTTGCATTTTTGTTCAACTACAACAAATCGTAATTGAACTCAATTTGTGCAGCAGCAGAGGCTCACCAGCGGAGTCAGGCTCATGGAGCAGCAGAGGCGGAGTTGGGAGCGGCAGCAACACAACTGCAATTTGGCCTTCGTTCATCTTTTGTTGCGAGCTCCAGGAAGTTGGAAGAAAGATAGTTCTAGCTCACTTGAGATAGTTATGCTTGATAGCTACTAGTTTAGTTTTAGTGGATGGATACCCAACGTGAACTATGATTGATTGTAAACCTGACGTGAACTATGTTCAATTGTAACGTGCCAAGTTTGGCGTTTTGCTCTATTGAAGTAAACCTGACCTGGTGGAGTATTACTTTTATTTTCTGTCTGTTAAATATTTATTTATTTATTTGAAAATTAAAATCTGAAGAATATTTCCTTGAAAATTGGGACCCACTTACCAGAACCTGACAATTGGGACCCACCTCGCTAGTGGAGAAAAAAAATTAAATTTTATAGTCGTTTGGTGAAAAAGGCCATATTCCAAAAAATAAAAGGCTGAATTATTCGAATTGGCCCATTTAACTAATCAGATCGGCTAAATTGATGGGCTAGGCCCATATAGATGGTTTAAATGGCCCGAGCTAATTTTGCCACATCAGCTTGCCACGTTGGATCTGACGTGGCCTGACCAATAAGCCAATAACCAAACCAATTGGTCACAACATCTACGACCTTTGGTTTGGTCACAATCATCTATAACCATTTCAGAAAAAAGGTCAAAGTGTCCACTTTGCGACCCTCAGCTTTTGACCAACTGATTTTCGTCACAAAAAGGTCACAAATGAAGAACAGTGACCTTTCAGTGACCAATATGTAGGGTCACAAGTTAGCATATTTCTTGTAGTGTCACTCGCGGAGCTTTGCCGAGCACTCGGGCGAGGATTAATGTAGAGTACTTGCTCGGGAGGTCTTCGAGTGCTTGTGTACTTAGATTTCTGCGAGTAATCACTCGAGTATCGCCTTCGCTCTCGGGGTGAGGGAGCACCCGATACTATGGGACCGTATGATCTGGCGATTGTAAGTCTACTTATCTTGTGTCGTGGTGAGGGAGCACCCGAAACTCTTCATGGGTGCGAGTAATCACTCGAGCACGTCGTTTCTTCTTTCGGGTGATAAAGTACCCGAGCACGTTTTTTCTTTCGATTGAGGGAGCACTCGGGACTCTGTGAGTGCGAGTGATCACTCGAGCACATATTTATTCTTTTAGGTGAGGGAGCACCCGAAAATCTAATGGAGATGCTCCCGATGGGAGTAAAAAGTTTTGCCCATCGGAAAAAGATTTAGAAGGTGGAAACTCTGAGGCTAGGAAGCGTACTCGATATGCCTTGTTGGGATGTGACGCTGGCTTGGTTTTCTAGCATCTTGACCACTGTAGCCTGCCAAAGGAAATGACTTAGCGCTGTCCCGCCAAAATTTTCGCGTCGTGTGATCATGGTCCTCTTTTTGCACGCATAGTAGGAGGTTTTGTTACTGCACCGATTGGGTTTTCCATGCTTTTCGCCTGCCGTGGGATCGTGCCACGTTTACTGGACGCTGGAATTGAACGGTGCCCCTTCTTTCCTGGATGCTCGTTAAATACTGAGCGGCTGGGTAAGTTTTAGGTTTTACCCAGCCATTGCCATCCTCCTCTCGCTTCTGTTTTTTCCCCCGTTCTTGAGCCTTCATCTTCCTCCTTTTGCTTCTTGCTGCGAAATCTTATGACCAAGCGCTCCCGTGCTGCTCCGGAGTCGGCCAAGATGTCTGGCAAGTGGGAGCGCTCGACCTTTGGGGCTGCGGATCTCGGATCGCTGATGGATGATGGCTTGGTGGTGGGAGATGCCATGCGGATTCCGGGGAATGAGCCTGTTCCTACTCCGATGGCATATGAGCGGGTGTGCTTTCAGGCGTTCTTCCTCGCGGGTTTGCCCTTTCGATTCACCCTTTTGTTCGTGGTTTGCTGTACTCCTATTGGCTTCTCCTATTGGCTTCAGCTGCATAATTTGACTCCCAATGGGATTTTGCACATTTCTTGCTTTATTACCCTTTGTGAGGCCTTCTTGGGGATCTATCCCCATTGGGGGCTCTGGAAGCGCCTCATTTGTATAAAGAGGACGAACTCTGAGTATGCTGTGGGGCAGGTGGGCATATCCATTAGGGATAAGCATTCGTACTTTGATTTGGAGATGCTTGACTCCGTCAGTGCTTGTTGGAAGAGTTGGTTCTATCTGAAGGATCAACACGTTTTTGGGCAGCGATTTGGTCTTGCTCCCTTTAATCCCAAGGCGCGAGTGGTCAAGCAGGCTTCGTGGTCCCATTCTTTGTGTGCGATAGAGTCATCTGTAGTGGCTTCATTCTTGGAGAAGGTCACTGTATTGAAGGACAACTTGACCGGTGGGAAGCTCATCTCTGTTTTTATGGGAAGGCGCGTCCAGCCATTGCAGTACCGAGTCCGTCCCATGTGGCAGTATGAGGGACTCGAGGACTCGACGAGATGCTCCCCCGAGGAGCTTGATGCTGATGGCCTTTTGGACCGGATCCAGTAAGTGACCAAGCGCTCGAGCATTTCTGAGATGGGTGTCGTCCGTCCTTATTCTTCTGTTCACGCGCTGCCGCAAGTTCGCGTTTTTCAGTTTCTCTCCCGATTTAGATGCTTGCTTGACTACTTGCTGATGATGATATTTGCTTTGTAGGGCCACATTCCTGTGTTGTGCAACCCTCTGCAGCCGGAAGATGCTGATATTCGCGAAGAGCCAGATGCTTCCGCTGCTGATGATGCTGCTCCGAGTGTTGATGCCGACGTGCTCGCGGGTGCCACTGGTGCTGACGAGTCCACGGGGGCCGAGCTGTCGGAGGCCGAAGATAGTGAGGAATCGTCTCCTTTTCGTGTCAAGCGGTCGCGGCCTTCGGGCGCTAGAGATCTTGACGCGACGAGTGGTGATGTTCCGCTGTCTCCACCGTCCGCAGAGCCGGCTCCTCCCGTTGCTGCGTGCAAAAGGCCTAGGTTTGGGAGGTTGTTGTGTACTCGCTATGCGCGTGGCGGGTAAGAATATGCTTGACTTTGTCGGGGATGTTTTCCTATGTTCTTTTGTCTGATGGTTTTTATCGTGTAGCACTGCGACTGCTCCGGCTGCTTCCTCCACCAGTGCGGCTACTGTCGACCTGCAGTCGACTGACTCTGGAGTAGCCGCCAAACATACTGAGGATTCATCGGCTACTGATGGTCAGCTCGTACCGTCGGTGATTCCTGCTGTCTCGGTTGCGGGTGTGATCCATGCTGCTGATCCACCAATGGCGTCTGTTGTTGTTGCTCCTGATGTCAAGCCTTCTGCTCTAGGTCAGCCTTATTTGGGCCGTCTTGATCTCGCCGTTGAAGATAAAGTCCGCTTTTTTGACCGCATAGCTGGGTTGGTGAGTTTGTTTCCTGTTTTGCTTGTGTAGTTTTTGTCATCAGGGGCACGGCAGTGCTCCCGATGGGAGTAGCCCCAAGGCTGCAATCAAGTGCTTTGCAGTTGATTGTAGTCTTGCCTTGGCCCTGTCTTTGCATATTACCGCATCGTCATTGGGAGAACGGCCAGTGCTCCCGATAGGAGTAGCCCCCGAGGCTGCAAGCAAGTTCTTGCGGTTGGTTGTAGTCTTGCTTTGGTTCTGTCTTAATATTTGATTTCTTCGAGTAGTCGGTGTTCCAGCACTGTGAGCGTTTGGTGGTCGAAGCTGAGCATTGGCAACAAGCCCACAATTCTGCCCAGGATGCTTTATCTGCCATGAGTAGTAAGTGTTTCTTCCTGTATTGTTGTGCCTGAACTACTGGGTCCTCTGTTCTGAGTGCTGTCTTGTTTCTCAGACCGTAGTCAAACTGCCGAGAAGCAGGTCGAGAAGGCGGAAAGAACCATTTCCAACCTCAAGGTTGCTTTGGCTTCCAAGGAGAAAGAGCTGCACGATCAACACGAGGAGCTGGTACGTCTGTGTCAGGCTGAGGATGCGCTTGTGCAGGCGGAGGCGGTTGAGTGCGAGCGTCTTCGGGTCTTGGCGGACTCGCTTGTGTGTAAGTCGTCGTTCCATTGCTGGGCGCTTTATCTCTTTGTCTTCCCGTAGTGATTTTGGTTTCCTGGTGCAGCCTCTACGGGTGCGAGTGCGACGGAAGTGGTTGCATCGGGTTCTGGAGTTCTCCGTGGGGCCGTGGATGCCATGTCGGCTGCTGTTGATGTTGCCAAGGGTGTCTGCGCCCGGGCTTCCACTCTTGTGGGTCTTGCTCATGAGCACCTCATGTCGGAGGGCACGAAGGTGCCAGTTGGTCTAGACGCCCACGTTGCTGCATTTGGCGATGGCGGGGATCTCTTGGAGGAGCCGGTTGGCGAGAACATGGTGAGTGGTCTTTCCACGTCCCTTGTTGTTCTTATGGGGCACGGAATTTCCATTGTCGATTCTCTGGTTGAGACTGTCTCTGATTACACTGACGAGCAGAGTGAGCGAGCCACTGTTCTGGCTCGTCGCCTGCAAGAAGTTATGGATGCTCAGTATCCCTCCTCTACGGGCAGGGGGGGCATAGTCATGTTGTGTTGTCTGAAACTTTTTGGTTGTAATATGCCTCCTTTGTGGTGGTGAATCTGTGCTGCTTTGATTGAAATAACTTCTTGGCCATTCCTGCTGTTGTGCTTGATTTTCCTTTCTTTTTGTTCATTTTGCGGTAGGCCGCCCCAGGCGTTCTTCAGTCTTGGAGTTCGTTGAAGGAGGAAGCTCGCGAGGGTGCGTACGAGTCCGTGTGCTTGAGGCTGAGAAACGCTGAGCGGGAAGTTGTTCGCCTCAAGGGGGCTGCAGCAGTCCATCGTTCCAAATGCGAGTGTGCTGAGGCCGTGCTGGATAGTCTTGCTTCGTGGGTGGTGAAGTTGTCTGACCTCCTGTGAGGTGAGTTTGTCTTCTGCTCGATTGCTCGACTGCATTTAGTAGCTTTTCTGTTGTCGACTTGATTTTGATTCTGTTTTTCAATGTGCTGGCGGGGCGGTCCCGGGATGAAGAGAAGGTCGTTCAATCGGAACTGTCTCGGCTGAATGATCCTGATGTGCAGGCGAGAAATCCTTTCTGGGCAGATGGGGCTCGTTCTCGAGAATTTTCTGTGCTTCGTCTTAGAGTTGAACGGGTGCCGGCTGCTCTGCGGTAATGTCACCGGGTGCTGGGCGGGATCCACTCCGAGTTTTATCCGCTGCAGGTGGTGCCATCGTCTTTTGAGACGCTCTGCCGCGTATTTTCTCAGCCTGCAGAACTGCGTCGCGTGATGGGTCACCAGATTCATGCTGGAGCTCGAGCTGCCTTGGGCTTGGTCCATAGTCATTGGCCGGGAGCTATTATTGCTCAAGTGGTGGAGGGTCCTCCAGGTGGTAGGGATCCCCCGATGGATGAGCACTACGCGGCGGTCGATGAGCCTGCACGCCAAGTTGTGAAGCGGGTTTGCGAAGAGAACGATCGTTATTTGGGTTCCCTTATTAAGGCGAAGGTGGATCCTGGGGGCTATATGCTTACTCTCTTTTTATGTGCTTCCTCTTGGTGTCCTTTGTAGTCTTGGTTTTGCAATGAGGGGTTTTGCTACAGCGGCGAGCCCCCGAGTGCCGGTTTTGTTTATGTCGCGATTGCGAAGGACGCCTCGGGGGGTGGCTGCTACGGAGAGCCCCCGAGTGTCAGTTTTGATTGTGTCGCGATTGCGAAGAACGCCTCAGGGGGTGGCTGCTGCGGCGAGCCCTCGAGTGCCATTTTTGTTTGTGTCGCGATTGCGAAGAACGCCTCAGGGGGGTGGCTGCTGCAGCGAGCCCCCGAGTGCCAGTTTTGATTGTGTCGCGATTGCGAAGAACGCCTCAGGGGGTGGCTGCTGCAGCGAGCCCCCGAGTGCCAATTTTTTTTTGTGTCGCGATTGCGAAGAACGCCTCGGGGGGGGTGGCTGCTGCGGTGAGCCCCCGAGTGCCAGTTTTGATTGTGTCGCGATTGCGAAGAACGCCTCAGGGGGTGGCTGCTGCGG
Source organism: Bromus sterilis (assembly GCA_950022295.1). NCBI lineage: Eukaryota > Viridiplantae > Streptophyta > Magnoliopsida > Poales > Poaceae > Bromus > Bromus sterilis. Next base: position 94,488,569 of record OX465595.1, read on the forward strand.
TGAGCCCCCGAGTGCCATTTTTGTTTGTGTCGCGATTGCGAAAACGCCTTGGGGGGGGTGGCTGCTGCGGCGATCCCCCGAGTGCCAATGAATCAATTTTTGGGAAAAATATTTTTCAATATTCTTCCCGGTGTTCCTTACATTTAGTAAGGAGGGGGGGTCTAATGAAGACAGTCCCCTTTATTTAAAAAAGACGGCGTGGTAGCCTTAAGGGCTAGGTGGCTTCTTCTCCGAGTGCTCGGGTCCTTCGAGTGGTGTCTTCTTCTATGGGAGCGCTTCTTCTGCGAGTCCCGTGGTTCTACTGGCTTGATGAGCTCCGAAGGCTTCTGATATCTTGTGGAATTCCTTGTCGCAGCGGTCGGACCTGACGAAACTGCCGCTGACTGTGATGACCCCATGTGGGCCTGGCAATTTTAGCTTCAGGTAGGCATAGTGTGGCAGTGCCATGAAGCGGGCGAAGGCTGGTCGCCCGAGGATTGCATGGAACTGCGATTTCCAGTCGACCACTTCAAAGTCTAGGATCTCCTTGCGAAAGTTGGTCGCATTGCCAAAGACCACCTCCAGGTTTATTTTTCCCAAAGGGTAGACTGCTTTTCCTGGCACAATCCCATGGAAGGTTGTGCCTGAGTATTTGAGCGCGGAGCTCTGGATTAGCATTTCTTCGAGTGTCCTGGTGAAGATGATGTTGATCCCGCTGCCACCGTCCATGAACACTCGTGACATGTCGTAGTTTCCAATTCTGGCCTCGAGCACTAGCGCGGCGTGTCCTGGTCGAGGGATGGCTGGTGGGTGGTCCTCCCGAGAGAAAGTGATTTCTGTCTCGGACCTGCGCAAGTACTCCGGGACAGCAGGGTGCGAGGAGGCTGCGAGAAAGACTTGTCTTGTGACCTCCTTCTGCTGCCTATTTGAAGGCCTGCCTTCTTGTATCATGTAGATCCTGCCGTGGGCTTCTGGATACTGCTCCTCTTCTTCTGGTGTCCTGCGCCGTTCCTGGATTGCGGCCACTTGCCTTGTTGGCAGAGGAGGGGCTGGTGGTGCGTCGTGGGTGATAGGCCTGACTGCTATGCTCGCGAGTGGCTGGGCCGCTGTTGTCGCAGATCGACTTTTTTCCTCGGCCAACTCGTTAAAGATTCTGCAGTTCCTGAGGGTGTGCCCTGATCTAAGCTCCCCTCGTTCGTTTCTGAATCCGTGTATCGAGCACGGTCCGTCAAGTTGTTCTTTGGCCGAGCCGTATGCTCTGGTGTTGTCGTGCGGCTGCCTCGTCCTCCAGTCTCGTTTCTGAGCTTGTGGCGCGTCTTTAGGGTTATCTCTTCGCTGTGTTCTGCTGCCGTCGCGATGCCTGCCGTCTCTGTCCTCTGGGAAGCCGGCCACGACCATGTCGGGTCCTCTTTTGTCGTAGATACTGCGCCTGGATCGCTTCCTTCGTCAGTCGAGTCTTGTTTTTCCATTGTGTAGTCGTAGTCGTGTTCTGAGCGTGCGATGTGGATTTCTGTTTCATTGCGAACGGAATCCTCGCCGTCCGTCCATCTGTTGGCTTGCTCTAGCAGCCGTGCGAGTGTTCAGACTTTCATCTGCCCGATCTGTTCCTTGAATTCAATGCGCTCCAGGCCTCGCCTGAACGCCTCGATTGCGCTTTCGTCTGATATGTCTTCTACTGAATTCTTGAGTATGGTCCACCGCTGGATGCAGGCTTGCATGGTTTCCCTGTTTCCTTGCTTGCATGCCCGCAGCTCCTCGAGCGATGCTGGTCTCTTGTATGTAGATTTAAAGTTTTCTACGAAGGCTTCACGGAATTGCCTCCATGAGCTGATGGATGCTAGCGGGAGATTCTTCGACCAGTGTCGTGCCGAGCTCTTGAGCATGAGCTGCACGTACTGCATTGCCGTGGTGTTGGTCCCTTGTTGAAACTTAACTGATGTTAAGTAGTCGTCGAGCCATGCTTCTGGCTCCTCGAGTCCATTGTATTTTAGCGTTGTGGAGTTCAATTTGAACCCGCTCGGCATTCGTGTCTCGCGTATAGAACGCGTGAAGCACAATGCTCCGCATGTCTCAATTTCTTCGTCGGAAGCTTCTTCCTCCGAGTACTCTTCACGTGTTGCACGTCTTCGCCTGCTGCGGTTTACTTTGTTTTGTGTGATGTCGTCGCGCGCGTCTCGTCGACTGCTGCGGCGCCTGTTGTCGTTGTCGTCGCTGTCGTGCTTCTTGTTTTTGCCAGAGCGTTTGCGCCAGTCATCATTGCTGTCGTCGTCGTCGGGTGAGCTGGGGTCCCTGTATGGTGTTCTCTCGTGGGTTGGTCGCCTTGCACTTGATTTTTTGGGTGCTGAGGCGGCGATGGCGTCTTTCTTTATCTGCAAGGCTATTGATGTGTTGCGGTCTGGTCTGTTCTGCCTATTTTTCTGGGCGCGAGATAGGTACTTTCGGGCGCTTATAAGGGCTTCTGCTGGTGTGAGGGGTTCCTCTTCATCGTCCTCCTCTTCCAGCTTGAAGTCTTCGTCGAGCTTCCGAACCACTCTCTTCTTGTCTGTTCGTCGCAGGCTGCTGAATTCTGATTTAGTGCGGAGAGGGGAGCCGTGATCTGGAGAGTCGCCTCTTGGGGGTGGCTTGCGATTGTTTTTCTGCTCGGCGGCCACCCTTTCTTGCTTCTCCATCTCTAGGCGTCGTTGTCTCGTTTGCTGGGTTAACTCGCTTGCCATTTTGTTGTATGCGTTTGATGGTAGTAGCTTGCTGTGTTCGACTGCGTCCCTTACTCTGGCCATTGACTCTTTGGACAGGTATATTTGCTCTCTGGGTGGGTCGTCCGCCGGACCCGGGGTTTGTTGCTTGCTGCTTGATGGCTCGTTGCTCTTGTGGTTGCTCTGTTCTTGTCCCTGTGGTACTTTCATTGGTATGCTTCCCACTTCTCCCAGCTTCACGACGGTCTTACTGGTGGTTCCGGGCTCTTTTGTGTTGTCGTTGGTTTGGTTGTCTTGGCGAGTATTCGAGTCGTCGTGTTGGCCCTTGCCGTTTGCTGCTGGTGCATCGGCTTCTGCCATGAACACATGCGATGGTGTCCTGAGTGCCTTATGGCTCACGCGTGTGATGCTGCTCTTCCAGGCCGAGGGTCCACCCGAGCGCTCGCGGGTGACGTGAAGTCTTGGGTTGGGTGGGCAGTCGCGGCTGGCTCGAAGGGTGGCCGCGCGGGTGGCGACTGCGTGGATTGTTGCTGTAGATGTCGTCGCAGGTGCTCGAGCGTCGTCCGCGAGGCGGAGGGCGCCCCAGTGGTTGATGTAGATCTGATATGCTCCGAAGATCAGGTTGACGCCGGAGCGTAGGTCGGCGAAGACTGGACGGAGAGTTGAAAGACGAACCGTGAAACCGAGGGACCCAAACAGATCGGATTCCGCCTGGGTTGTCGGATCGAAGAGTGCTGGTGAAGTCATCACGTTGGCGGGTGCTGAAGATGTCAGTGAGGCCACCGAGATCGCGTTCCCAACCTATGCAGTTCCCACAGACGGCGCCAATTGACGGGGATGTACCCCGGCAAATCCCATGGTCAGGGACCCTGGGTTAGTCATGAGAGGCACAGGTTGGACGATAGCTCGTCGTCTAATAGGAGGAGACGTTCCTGCTCGATATTATTGCTGGGAGATGCGATTACAGGGGAAGCCATGGCTAGTGCGCACAAGGCTAGGGTTACAGATTGCGTGTTGGTTGATCTCGACGTCTCCCCTCCTAGCCCTTATATACTAGGCTAGGTCTCAGGGAGTCCATCCTAGATTATAGATGAGGTTTCCTAACCCTGATCTTGTACCGTACGGCAAGTTTGCACCTTCCTTATGAGTCGCGGACTCCTACGTCGGTGCTACTAGTGGGCCAAGGCTGGGCCCAGGCGGCATCTTTGCGGGCCTTCTGTCTTCGGGTACACCAGGAAGGCCCATCCATAGGAGTCGTCGGGTCACCCCCTCGTCAATAAATAAGTACAAGGTGATGTTGTTAAGCTTAAGCTTTTTTCCTTTCTCTTTAAGGGAAGGAGCTGAAATTTGGTTTCAATCCTTGCCTAGGAATATCATAGATTATTGGGATAAGTGCAAGGATGCTTTTATTGGGATGTACTAACCACCTGCTAAAATTATCCAATTGAGGAGTAACATTATGAATTTTAAACAATTGGATAATGAACACGTTGCCCAATCTCTTGTTAAGAAATGCCCTACAAATGGTTTGACTACTTGGATGGTTATCCAGACTTTTTATGCAGGCTTGAACTTTACCTCGCGGAACCTGTTAGATTCGGCCGCGGGAGGAACCTTTATGTCAACAACACTTGGTTCTTCCACAAAATTTCTAGATGAGATGATGACCAACTATTCCCAATGGCACACCGAACACGCTCCAATAGGTAGGAAGGTAAACTCTGTCAAGGAGATTTCCTCCCTAAATGAAAAAATTGACTTGATTATGTCTCTACTTACCAAGCAATCTCCTATAGATCCTCATGATGTGCCATTAAATTCTTTGGTTGCTCAGGAACAAGTAGATATGAACTTTATCTCTAGAAAGAACTCATGTAATAATGCTTATAGGGATAATTTTTCTAGCAATCTTACGAGGATCAGCCTCGGCAAATCCCATGGTCAGGGACCCTGGGTTAGATCGTAGAGAAGGAACAGGTTGGCGATACTCGTCGGCTAATAGGAGAAGCACTTCCTGCTCGATTGTATTAAGCGAGGGGGCGATTACAATGGAAGTCTAGGCGACTTCGCACAAGACCAGAGGTGTTGATTGTAGATTGGTTGTCCTGAGGCGTCCCCCCTCCCAGCTATTATATACTAGGCTGGGTCTCGGGGAGTCCGTCTTAGGTTACAGGGATGATTGCCTAATTCTAGCCTTGCCTTGAACGCCAAGTCTTGACTTCCATATTGGTCGCAGACTCCTACGTCAGTGCCTAGAGCGGGCAAATCATGGGCCTGTCGAAGCTTCCAGCAGGCCTCTTGTCTCCGTATGCACCAGGTATTCTTACACGCAGGAGTCGTGGGGTTACCCCCTCGTTAGTAGCCCCCGAGTGCCTGGGGGACTCGAAGAGTCACGCAGGGACTCGAATTCATCCTCGTTCGCTTTCATATGCGCAGCGCGGCTGCGAGTCACTGGCAGCTATCAGCCATGACAAATGTTTATTTCTGAAAGTGCAATATATCGACCAGAGGGGGGGTGAATGGGAGATTTTCAAATTTACTACAGGATTTTGTTTTTCTTCAGGACTGAAGCAATCATGAAGCTGAAGAAGTAACCAAAATCATGAAGAAATAAAACTTTGCAGAATGTAATCATTAGGGCAGCACATCATAATGCAACAGAAATAAATCAATTCAGATAAGCAGAAGTGCTTCAGATCCATAGTATGAAGAAAAATAGCAGAGTGAGAGCTGAAGCACAGGAAGTCACCATAGATACTGAAGACATAATACTGAAGCTTAAGAGATTGAAGAGATGTCACCAGTAATTGAAGACATTGGTTTGGTAGACCAGTTCAAGTTGCTGTGACAACTCTACGTCTGGTTGGAGAGGCTGAGATTCAACTCAGAAGACATAGTCTTCACCTTGTTCTCCTTGAACTAAAGTCCTCAGACTCCGTCCAATAAATCAGGTGAGTCTTCAAGGTAGACTCCCGAAACCTTCACAGACTCAGTCACTCCGGGAAGTCACAATTGCATCTTGACTTCCTCAGACTGAAGACTACTACACCGGCTGGAAGATCACAGTCTTCAAGAGTAAAAAGCTTCGGATCACTCGAACCGACTTCCTCAGAAATTCTCAACTACTCAGGCTGGTGGTTTTCCTCACAAAGGTTCTTCAGTTTCCTCAGAGGTGGGTTGCTCTCAAATGACAAGTGTCAGTTTTCCTCTTGGAGCAGCCAACCCACAAATGGGGCAGGGGGTGGCTATTTATAGCCGCGGAGCAACCCGAGGTGAATGGACATAAATGCCCATGCATGCAATTACTCTCATGCCCTCGGAACAGACCGTTGCTAGACAGGTTCTAGCCTCTCACCACACAACACGTGGCACGGTCAAAGTATTCTCTCTCCAGACTCCTCAACCGAAGTTAGTTACCTCAGTGTCCTGAAGTACAAAGTCTCAGACACATGAGGACCGAACTTCTACTGCAGGAGAAAACTCTTCAGGAGAACTGCACTCGCAGTTTCCAGACTCCTCAACCGAAGACAGATTCCTCAGTGTCCTGAAGAACAACGTCTCAGACACCCGAGGACTGAACTTCTACTGCAGGAGATTTCCTCAGGGTTTTTCTTCAGGATTCCTAACTGAGCACTTCATCGGACCTTCGGAACTCGTTTTCTTCAACCCCTCCAACAGTGCGGTGTTTCCTATGACTCAAGAAATATAAAAAGTCTTAATCGAAGAATACGCTTCAACTTCGTCTTCAGCGCGAACGTCCTCAGGATCGTCTTTAGCTTCAGCTTCAAACGAGCGCTTCAACCGAACGCTTCAGGATCCTGTTTCCTTAGGATTTTGCGCGACTTCATTCTTCAGGAAACGCACCATTTTCTTCAATGTTCCTCAACATTTTGGGGGGTCAAGATTGGTGGTAAAACACCTCATCAGGGACTGTTCTCCTGTGTATACTCACAAACACATCAGTCCCTTAACCGTTTTGACATCAAACTCCAACACCTCAAGGGGAAGGCACTTGATGCACTTACAATCTCCCCCTTTTTGGTGATTTGATGACAATCAGGTTAAGCTTCAACGGGGGTAAGATTATGAGTTTGAAGAAAGGAAACTTTGAAGAACATTTTTTAACTTTAAACTGAATATAGTAAATCTCCCCCTGAGGATATACATATAAGTAGAAGAATGTTTAAAATCAAAAGCATTTTGAGGTATATGAGGAGCTCCCCCTATATCCAGGTATTTTTGTATCAATGCATGTTCTGAAATGTTTGAGGATTTAACCACCGCACTGATATAGATGTTTGCAGATAAAATCACATGCATATATGATAAATGTGAGAAAATAGCATGAGATAACTGAGAAAAAGTATCAGGCAAACACCAAAATAACAGTTTACAACTCATTACAAAAATGTCTGAAGAACGAGAGTTGTAACTGAAGAACCCCATAACTAAGACCCGCTTGAAGACTAACAAACTTCTCCCCCTTTGTCATATAATGAATAAAAAGGGAAAAACTGAAGCTAACGCCCGTTGGTAGTTGCTTCAAGGCTGAGGTGAGTCACGCCTGAGGCAGTCCGTTGCGGTATGAGGGCAGGCAGCTGTGTTTTCAGCTTCTTCAGCAGTCATCTCCTGATTTGAGGAATAAGAATCCATGGCCGGAGGAGGAGTCGTGCAGCGTCTGAATTGCCTCGGTGGTTTGATTGCTGGAATCGGAGGCTTTTGAAGATCCAACTGTGCAATGTCTTCAGGAGTGAGTACTTCTTTCATCAAGGCATCAAGATGTTGATATGTATGATGAGTATACTGATGTACTTTCTTCACTGAAGAATGTGTCTGAGCCATATAGCTGAGGATCTCAGAAAACTGACGCTTTACCCAGTCATGATTTCTGTCAACTTTCTGATGAAGGCTAATCAGAAGCTCTCGATCAGTCATCACTCGAGCCTGAGTTGTATCCTCAGTTGAAGCATGAGTGCGGGTTTCATCAGTTGTGCGAGACTGAGGATGACGAATATTTCCAGCGAGGGAATTGGTCGGGAGAACTTCTTCATAAAAGAGGCCTTTGCCTTTGTCATTTGTGGCAATTGTATGCTGAAGCACTTCGACAGGGGGCAGATAGGTCCTGTGATTCGGGTGATCAGGTTGATACTCAATTCTTGTGACTGCGCGGATGAGCTTCATGATCCATGGCGCGTATGGCTTCAGGATGTGTGGATTCTGTGCAGCATCAGCAAGAGTTCTGAAGAAGAAGTCAGGGACGTTGATTGGCCCAGACATGCAGAGGTTGTGAAGGATGTTCTTCATGACGCCAACAACTTCTTCAGCTGAGGATTCATAGCCTTTGATGGGGCAGAAGGTTTTCGCCAGAATCCGATACAATGTACTCGGCAGATACTGAAGCTCAGAGACAGGAAACGTTGTGCGAGCTGGGGCTTCAGGGGCCTGAGGCTTCATGAGCATGTTCATCAGGTCATCGCGAAGAATCTGAGACCCATAGGTGCAGGCCGCAGGGGAAGTGCACTGAGGCAACTCAAGTATCTCAATTGCGTCAGGAACAATGATGGTGTAGTGATGATGCTCAGTCATCCACTCGAGGGTCCAGGTGTTGATATCTAGAGGATTTCCTGAAACATACAAAGTGGCATAAAACTGAAGCACAAGCTCTTCATTCCAGTGTATGCATTCAGAGCAGATTTGAAGCAGCTTGGCATGATGCAGATCCTGAAGCACATTGTTGAAGCAGGGAAGAGCTTCCATGTCCATCAGAGGAATGTGCTTGTGAGGAAACAGTTTGTTTTGCTTGTAGAGCACTGAAGCATAGTAGTTCTTCTGAGTGGCAGTCCAGAACCTCAGTAGCTTTCGAGGTGGAGCAGAGTGATACGGATTTTGAATCCCCTCTTGAAAGAAACTCATGGCGTTGAAGAAATCAGTAGCATCAAAGCTTGGAGTATCATCAGCTTCAAGGTCACGGAAGAATGGTCGCTTCTGCTTTGGACACAAGGACCGATCTTGAACTGGGCCTTGAGGTGGGGAAGGCACTTAAGGCACTTCAATCTGAAGAGTAGCTTGAGGATGAGGCGGAGTCGCTGCAGATGCATCAGGCACAGATGTGTTAATGTCCTTGGGGAGATGAGGTGATGTGGCCTGTTTGTCTTCAGAGCCATCCTTCGAGGCTTCAACATTTGTACTGGTTTCTGCTTCAGGAGGGGCAGTTGTGCTTTGGTCGGCTTCAGCTTCAGTTTCAGCAGCAGGTGGGTCTGGCTGAGGATCAGCAGTTGTAGTGTCAGCTGCATCAGTATTAGCAGCAGAATTTGTTGGAGCACAAGAGGCTTCGGGGTTATCAGCATCAGACGCTGAGGACGATGCACCAACAGAGGCTTCAGACTGCAGAGAAGTGTCAGGAAGCACCTCGGTCACTGTGTTGGAGTGAGGTTCAGGTGAGAAGACAGTATGAGTGGGTGCGTTTGTCAGCCCATAGTCCTCATCATAGATGCGAGGAGTTCCATCATCCATAATATCAACGTCCATGTCTTCAACCTCAGTGATAACTGGTGGCGGTGGGGACGGTGGAGTTGGAACAAAGGGTGTTGCAGCAGGGGGTGGAGTGAAGACTATTAAGCTGCGCTGAGGATTTTGAGGTGGAGTTGAGGCAGCAGTGATATGAGTGGTGGTATCAGCGGGCTGTGTTGTGGGAGGAGCTGAGGAAAGGGGTGTAGCATCAATGGGATCCTCAACAGCAGGCTTCTTTGCAGCAGGTGGGGTTGAGGGTTTTGCTTCAGGCGTGCGCTTGAGGCTTTTGGCAGAGGCATCAGCAGGCTGTCGAAGCTTCATCAACTTGGTCATCTGTTGTGAGATCCGTTCCTTGGATTGAGCAATATAAGCACGATTGGCAGCGAACTCAATGTTGAGACGTTGAACTTCGCATTGATGCTCAGTAAACTCCTGAGGAGTAACTTCAGTGATAGGTTTCTTCTTGAAGTCACTGTGGACTTTCTTCAGTTTGGCCTTCAACTGTTTCTGAAGATCACGTTGATGAATCTCATTTATGAGAAACTGTTGAACATAGAACTTGATGTCTTTCGGAATGTCCAAATCATCAAGCGGAGTGTCAGGGTTAACAGACCAAATTTCAATGTACTCCAAGATCTTCTTGGGATCAAGGAGAAGCGGGATTTCTGAACCCGTTGCTTCAGCTTTGCGTCTGGCCGCAGCACGCACGTATTCAATCTTATCAGCTTCAGTGGCGACGAAGCCGGCCAGATCCTCCAATTCATCTTCATCATCAGAAGATTGAGGAGTATGATGAATGGCGCCACGCATAGCAGTTTTCTTTGGTGAAGGACGAGGGCCCCATTGAAGAACAGTTTTCGTCTTCAGGTGATGCTGAGGCATTGTGGTTGAGGCCTCAGGAGCACCAGATTCATCAGTGCGTATTCTTGAAGAGGGGGCAGCACCATCTGTTCGTTGACATGAGGAGCCAACAACTTGAGGCTTAGTTGAGGTCTTAGAGAAAGGTTTCATGCCCGGAGCCTTTTTGCGGTGCTGAGGCGGAGGTTGTTGTCTAGGTTGAGACTGATCTTGAGGCGGAATTTGTATTGAAGCAGTCATGTCACGGACCAGATTTTTGACACGGCTGCGAGAGCATTTGAGGTAAAGCTCATATGCCGCAGGAAAGTCTTCAGGTCTGCGCAGTGTGGTTGGATCAGGAACAACACCAGGAGCTGGTGGAGGTCGAGCCTTGATACCCAAGGTCTTCAGGGGCGGATTGACTGCGAACATTTCCTCATGTTGAGGATTCAGCCATTGGTAGGCCACCCAACGCTTGGCCCATTCTCTTGTGATTTTCTGAACCCGTTTCTTACGTTGTTCACCGGTTTCTCTTTCGGGAGTCTTCAGCTTTTCATATAGCTTTAGGGGCAGGTCTTTTGCGGTATCAGTGATTTTACGTCGAGGAGCCATTTTCTTCAGCTGAGGAGACTGAGGAATTGTACGTTCGAGCTGAGCTGCAAATGAAGTGAGACTATGAGAACCATGCGATTCCTCAGCAGACATGTACCTGTGACAGAATTAAGTTGCGAGGGAAGTGGGGTATGGTTATATGCGTTCATGAGGAATAGGTTGAGGAAAACAAAGGATTGAGGCATAGGTACAGGTTTCAGTGAGCTAGCAGCACAGTGGAGGATGAACAGTACTGAGGAATGTTGTGCTGAGGAATAAACCACTGAGGAATAAGCATACCAGACTTGAGGCGAATGCTGAGGAACAATGTGTCTTCGTCCCCGGCGACGGCGAACTCCGGCGATGTTAGCGCTCGAGCGTGAGGAGCTCAAGGGCGGCAATGCGAGAGTGAGGGAGGCGTTGGGGGGTAAATGACCGGGGGGGAGGGAAGAGAGCTATTTATAGAGGGGTGGGAGCTGAAGAGGTTGCGAAATTTGTGGACGAGAGAGCCCCTGATTGTTGGGATCCTCAGTGAATATCGTGATAGTGGATAATTACGACGTGCGGTAAAATCGCAACAAATTGAAGACAGTTGTAACAGAAAATCCGTGATTTGAGGACATTGAGGATAATGGCTGAAGACAAAGACAAATGGTCTCAGGCAAATGATGATGACAGGTCTCATGCCAGAGGAATATAATTTCCTGATGAACGCATATGAGATAGACAGATTAGATAAGTGAGCACAGAGAGATGAGTCCGATCACGTTCACCTAGTTGAAGAAGCAAAAAAAAATGAAGATCAATAACTATAGGTGAACGCTGTTGAGGACAAACACTATAATCATCAGAAATGAAGACTTCGAATCTTGAGGAAGATCAATAACATCAACTCCTGAGGTAGTTGAGGATCACCCAATCCTGAGGTGTTTGGGCGGTGGCGCTACCCACCTTATAGGGAATGAGACACTTGATACCATACAATTGTCGTATGGATCTTGAGTCAATTCCACGTTAATTTCTTCACACATAGCAAGGTAGTTCCTCATGAGTTGAGGAGTACGACGCATCGTGTGTTGTGCATCAGGATTCTTCAATATTGTTTAAGCGTTAGGATGTGTGTCCATTCACTGGACGTTTGAGGAATCTAAGATATTTAGCTCACACCTCAGAGTGCTAAATCGCTTCTCATCCAAAGGCTTAGTGAATATATCAGCAAGTTGATCTTCAGTCTTCACGTGGCTGATGACGATATCTTCCTTCAAGACATGATCCCGAAGAAAGTGATACCGTATCTCAATATGCTTCGTCCTCGAGTGCTGTACTGGGTTCTGAGAGATCTTGATGGCGCTCTCATTGTCACATAGTAGTGGTACTTTCTTCAGGTTGATGCCGTAGTCCTTCAGGGTTTGCTTCATCCAAAGAAGCTGTGAGCAGCTTGCACCAGCAGCAATGTATTCAGCTTCAGCGGTGGAGAGGGAGACACAGTTCTGCTTCTTCGATGACCAGCATACAAGAGAACGTCCGAGGAAGTGACATGTTCCTGAGGTAGACTTCCGATCCACTCGATCTCCAGCATAATCTGAGTCTGAGTACCCGACGAGATCCAGCTGTGTGCCTTTTGGATACCATAAGCCAAGCGACGGGGTGTGAGCCAAATATCGAAGAATTCGTTTCACCGCTTGGTGATGCGATTCCTTTGGTGCTACTTGGAATCGGGCACACATGCAAACGCTCAACATTATATCAGGCCTGGATGCACATAGATATAGCAGTGAACCTATCATGGAGCGTTATACCTTTTGATCGTACTCCTTGCCATTTTCATCGGGGCCAAGTTGTCCGTTTGTAGGCATCGGTGTCTTGATGCCCTTGCAGTCTTGCATCCCGAATTTCCTCAGGCACTCCTTGAGGTACTTATCCTGAGAGATGAAGATGCCGTTGTGTTGTTGACGAATTTGGAGTCCTAAGAAGAACTTCAGTTCGCCCATCATCGACATCTGATACTGTTCACTCATCAAGAATGCAAATTCTTCACTGTATTTCTTGTTAGTGCATCCAAATATTATGTCATCAACATAAATTTGACATATGAATAATGCATCATCATATCGTTTTGTGAAGAGAGTTGGATCGAGGGAACCAGATTTGAAGCCCTTGCTGATGAGGAAGTCCCTTAGTGTGTCATACCAAGCCCGAGGGGCTTGCTTCAGTCCATAGAGAGCTTTCTTCAATCTGTACACCATATCAGGCTTCTTGGCGTCTTCGAAACCTGGAGGTTGAGCAACATATACTTCTTCCTCGATATTACCATTGAGGAAGGCACTTTTCACATCCATTTGATATAACTTGATATTATGATGATTAGCGAATGCAAGCATAATACGAATAGACTCAAGTCTAGCTACAAGAGCGAAGGTTTCACCGAAGTCGATCCCCTCAACTTGAGTATATCCTTGAGCTACGAGACGAGCTTTGTTCCTGATGACTTGTCCATCTTCATCAAGTTTGTTGCGGTAGATCCACTTCGTGCCGATGACGTTGTGAACTCTAGGATCAGGACGTTTGACTAGTTCCCAAACATCATTCAGTTTGAACTGAAGAAGTTCATCTTGCATTGCCTGAATCCATTCCGCTTCACGGAATGCCTCGGAGACTTTGGTGGGCTGTGAAATTGACACAAACGAGAAATGCCCACAAAAGTTAGCTATACGATTAGCTCTTGCACGAGTAAGAGGACCTGGTAGGTTGATGTCAGCGAGGATTTTGTCCACTTGAACTTCATTTGCCACACGAGGAAGTCGAGGTGGTTGATCTTGAGGTGCATCTTCGTCACTGCAATCAGATTCGTTTGCATCAGCTTCAGGTGCTTCAGGAACTTCAGGCGTGTCTGGTGCCTCAGGATCTGGATCATCATCAGAATTATTCGCTTTAGGATTTGGGTGTTCTTCAGGAGCAGGAGGTACGAGGATTTCTTCAGGATGATCCACAGGAATGATGTCACCAGCACCCATCTTCTTGATCTGTTCTTCAGGTGGTGCTTCACCTAAATCATGTGGCAGGTGCTCTCTTTGGGAGCCATCAGACTCATCAAAACGCACGTCTACAGTTTCAACAATTTTATAATGACTAATGTTGAAGACTCTGTAGGTGTGCGAGTTGATACCATAACCAAGCATGAAACCCTCACATGCTTTGGGTGCAAATTTGGATTCGTGGTGAGGATCACGTATCCAGCAAGGTGCACCGAATACTTTGAAGTAACTTACATTGGGTTTCTTACCGATCATTAACTCGTATGAAGTTTTATTGAAGACCTTATGAAGATACACTCGATTGACGATGTGGCATGCGGTGTTGATTGCTTCAGCCCACCACTTGAGTGGAGTATTGTACTCAGCCAGCATCGTGCGAGCCATCTCGATGAGGGTTCGATTCTTTCTCTCAACAACACCATTTTGCTGAGGACTGTATGGCGCTGAGAATTCATGAGTAATTCCCAAGTCATCGAGGAATTCTTCCACACCGAAGTTCTTGAACTCAGTGCCGTTGTCGCTTCGAATGTGCTTGATCTTCAGGTTGTAGTTGTTCATGACTCGCTGAGCGAAGCACTTAAGAAATGCTGGAGTTCCTGACTTATAGAGAAGAAAATGCACCCAAGTGTATCGTGAGAAGTCATCAACAATAACAAGACCATACATATTACCTCCAAAGCTCGAATACTTTGGAGGACCAAATAGATCCATGTGAAGTAATTCCAGTGGTCTCGTAGTGGTCATGATGGTCTTCGCTGGGTGGTTGGCCTTGGTCATCTTTCCAGCTTCGCAGGCTCCACAGAGCCGGTCCTTTGTGAATCTGATTTCCTCAATCCCGAGGACATGTTTCTTCAGTACTAGCTTCTGAAGATTTCTCATTCCAGCGTGGCCGAGTCTTCGATGCCATAGCCAGCACTCTGAGGCTCGAGCCATGAGACATGTAGCAACCTGAGGACCTTCAGAGAAATCTACAATATACAGGTCACCTTTCCTAATCCCACTGAAGATAGTGGATTTATCGCTAACCATGAAGACAATACAACCATGTTTTCCGAAGAGAACAGCGAGATCAAGATCACACATCATAGATACAGACATCAAGTTGTACCCAAGAGATTCAACAAGCATGACTTTATCAATGTGTTGGTCTCGAGAGATAGCCACTCTGCCGAGACCCAATACCTTACTTTTACCTTTATCAGCGAAGGTGATGGTTTTCTTTGAAGAAGGACTTAGTGATGATTCCATAAGAAGACTTTTGTCACCAGTCATGTGATTTGTGCATCCACTATCCATCACCCATTCAGTCTTTTCCTGCAAATGAATTAGTATCTCATACAGCAAGTTATGAGCCAGTTTCAGTTTGAGGAGTTTAAGATTCATCAGAATTAATTCCTCAGGATGTTCCTCAGGATTGATTCTATGAAATCAAACAATATAATTATCCTTCAACTGACTCATTTGTTATTGTCCTGGGCATTTGATCTGCATAAATTGTAATTGCCTCAGGACATGTCCCTGCACGGATGATTAGTTCTTAACCACCCACATCTTTATAGGTGGTCTTGAGGCACATGAGGATTGATGAGGATAATGAGACTTAATGGGGTGTGTGATGAAAGTATCAGGATAAACAAATGAATAAGCATTCTTATGAGGAGCTTCCCTGTGAACAAAATGGTTAGAAGATACATGATTATAATCATTTCCTTTTGAGGTATCGTCCTCAGATGATATCCTTAGCTCATTTGCATCTGCATTCACAGGAAGGTTAGTGATGAGGTCCTTGGGCACCCAGATCTGCTTGACTGGAGGACCGTTCCTGCAGTTAGTTCCAATGTATCTGGCAAATACCTCACCATTACAATTTTTAAACAGTTTATAGTTTGAGTCAAATGACTCAATCACCATATCTGAAGAAGCAGCATCATAACCAGATAAGGCATAGGGGTCAGGAGGAGGCATCATTGCTCGAACCCAGATGGTCTCAGGATATTGTTCAGGTTTCCAGTAAGACCCATCAGGGTTGAGTCTCCGAGTGAATGCAATGCCTTCTTTCCTCGGGTTTCTGTTGAGGATCTGTTTCTTGAGAATGTCACAGAGAGTCTGATGTCCTTTCAGACTCTTGAACATGCCTGTTTCCAGTAGATTCTTCAACCTAGCATTTTCTTCAGCAATGTCTATGGTATCCTCAGATGAGGGGTTAGGTACCACAGAAGTAATAGAGATAACAGAGTCTGAAGACATTGAAGAACTAGACACAGAAATGATTTGATCACGTTCAATGCATTTTAAACAGGGAGGATTGAATCCTTCTTGTGGCATGATGATCTGTTGCGAGAGGAGTGACTCATTTTCTTTCCTCAGATCGTCATGAGACATCCTTACACGTTCAATTTCTTGTTTCCTCATGAGGAACTCATGAGATAGTTTTTCATGATCGGTAAGGAGTGTCTCATGGCGATTGAACAAGTCATCAAACTTTGACTGAAGAATTTTTGATTCATCAGTCAACTTTTGAGTCTTCGTCATTTCCTCAACCAACATATCATCACTTTTGTTTAATGAGATCTGAGTCTTTTCAAGTGCACGTTGTTTCTTAGACGCAAGTTTAGCAAGTTTAGCATAGTTTTCATCAGGTTCTTCATCAGAGGGTTCATCTGATGATGAGTAGGAAGATACCTTAGAGGACTTGGCCATGAAGCAGAAGGAAGGAGTTGTGTCTTCAGCTTCATTAGCAGCATGTGATGGGCCAGAGTCCTCAGTGTTGAAGATTGACTTTGAGACAAGTGTCGTGACAAGAGCCAAACCAGCCACACCCTCAGATTCTTCAGATTCTTCTTCCTCAGCATCAGGGTTGGAACCAGATTCTTCCGAGTCCAATTCTTTCCCGAGATAAGCGCGAGCCTTACGTGAGCTACTGTTCCGGTATCCAGTAGACTTTGAAGATCTTGAGGATTTCTTCTTTGTCTTTTCGTCAGAACTTTCATCTTTCCCTTTCTTCTTCTTCTTCAGTTTAGCTTCTTTTTCCCATTGAGGACAATCAGCGATGTAATGCCCAGGTTTCTTGCACTTGTGACAAACTCTCTTTCTAGCTTCGGCAGAGTCATCATCTTTGCTTTTTCTTGATAACGACCTTGAGGAGTTTCCGAAGCGATTCTTCTTCGTGAACCTTTGAAACTTCCTGGTAAGGAGAGCAAGTTCACGGCTGAGAGTCTCAGGATTATCAGTATCAGCCTCAGACTCTTCATCAGAGGACACTCTTAGTGCTCTAGCTTTTAGCGCGCGGACCTTAGGCGTGGAGCTGTATAAGTCTCGTTTTTCAGAGAGCTTCAGTTCATGAGCATTGAGGCGCTCGAGAATATCCGCAGGGTCCAGAGTCTTGAAGTCTGGCCTTTCTTGAATCATCAGTGATAGGAACTCAAATGAGTCATCCAGTGACCTCAGCAGTTTCTTCACAACTTCATGATCTGTGATATCAACAGCACCAAGAGCCTGAAGTTCATTGGATATGTCAGTGAGTCTGTCAAAGGTTTGTTGTACGTGCTCATTATCTAGCCTCTTGAACCGATTGAAGAGACTGCGGAGTGTATCAATTCGTGAGTCTCGCTGAGCTGAGACTCCTTCATTAACTTTGGACAGTCTCGTCCATATTTTCTTTGCAGTATCCAGACCACTGATACGGTTGAACTGAGCCTTATTGAGATGACCACCAATGATGCTTCGAGCTTTTGCATCAAGCTGCCAGTTTTTCTTGACTACATCAGGAGTAGTCATCAGATTTGCTTCAGGGATGCCTTCTTCAACAATGTCCCACAGATCCTTGTCAATGGCTTCAAGATGCATCCTCATCTTGTTCTTCCAGTATGGGTAGTCTGTTCCATCGAAGATGGGGAAGTTTGAGGCAACGCTCATTGTACCTGAGGTCGACATAACTAAAACTCCAGGTGGTTAAACCGAATCACACAGAACAAGGGAGTACCTTGCTCTGATACCAATTGAAAGTGCAATATATCGACCAGAGGGGGGGTGAATGGGAGATTTTCAAATTTACTACAGGATTTTGTTTTTCTTCAGGACTGAAGCAATCATGAAGCTGAAGAAGTAACCAAAATCATGAAGAAATAAAACTTTGCAGAATGTAATCATTAGGGCAGCACATCATAATGCAACAGAAATAAATCAATTCAGATAAGCAGAAGTGCTTCAGATCCATAGTATGAAGACAAATAGCAGAGGGAGAGCTGAAGCACAGGAAGTCACCATAGATACTGAAGACATAATACTGAAGCTTAAGAGATTGAAGAGATGTCACCAGTAATTGAAGACATTGGTTTGGTAGACCAGTTCAAGTTGCTGTGACAACTCTACGTCTAGTTGGAGAGGCTGAGATTCAACTCAGAAGACATAGTCTTCACCTTGTTCTCCTTGAACTAAAGTCCTCAGACTCCATCCAATAACTCAGGTGAGTCTTCAAGGTAGACTCCCGAAACCTTCACAGACTCAGTCACTCCGGGAAGTCACAATTGCATCTTGACTTCCTCAGACTGAAGACTACTACACCGGCTAGAAGATCACAGTCTTCAAGAGTAAAAAGCTTCGGATCACTCGAACCGACTTCTTCAGAAATGCTCAACTACTCAGGCTGGTGGTTTTCCTCACAAAGGTTCTTCAGTTTCCTCAGAGGTGGGTTTCTCTCAAATGACAAGTGTCAGTTTTCCTCTTGGAGCAGCCAACCCACAAATGGGGCAGGGGGTGGCTATTTATAGCCGCGGAGCAACCCGAGGTGAATGGACATAAATGCCCATGCATGCAATTACTCTCATGCCCTCGGAACAAACCGTTGCTAGACAGGTTCTAGCCTCTCACCACGCAACACGTGGCACGGTTAAAGTATTCTCTCTCCAGACTCCTCAACCGAAGTTAGTTACCTCAGTGTCCTGAAGAACAAAGTCTCAGACACATGAGGACCGAACTTCTACTGCAGGAGAAAACTCTTCAGGAGAACTGCACTCGCAGTTTCCAGACTCCTCAACCGAAGACAGATTCCTCAGTGTCCTAAAGAACAACATCTCAGACACCCGAGGACTGAACTTCTACTGCAGGAGATTTCCTCAGGGTTTTTCTTCAGGATTCCTAACTGAGCACTTCATCGGACCTTCGGAACTCGTTTTCTTCAACCCCTCCAACAGTGCGGTGTTTCCTATGACTCAAGAAATATAAAAAGTCTTAATCGAAGAATACGCTTCAACTTCGCCTTCAGCGCGAACGTCCTCAGGATCATCTTTAGCTTCAGCTTCAAACGAGCGCTTCAACCGAACGCTTCAGGATCCTATTTCCTCAGGATTTTGCGCGACTTCATTCTTCAGGAAACGCACCATTTTCTTCAATGTTCCTCAACATTTTGGGGGGTCAAGATTGGTGGTAAAACACCTCATCAGGGACTGTTCTCCTGTGTATACTCACAAACACATCAGTCCCTTAACCGTTTTGACATCAAACTCCAACACCTCAAGGGGAAGGCACTTGATGCACTTACAATTTCTAGGGATATTAAGCTAAAAGGGCCCAAGGTATTCGAATGGTCGAGCCTTGGTGAATTTCGCTTGTGGAAAATACCTCAGTGTCCCAATCAAGCCCGTGTCCCTCAACACGAACTTGGGAACGACCGGTGTCTAACAAAGTTCATGCCGCTGCAGGTCTTACAGGATCAATCTTGCTGGTCCCAGTAAATAGCCTTAACGCATCCTTCATCGGCTCATCTCTCTATCATGCGAGTGCATGGAAAACATCGAGAATGATGTCGCGATGTGGCAAGTCCCGGCCCGGCCGTCTGCGCAACGGGGTCCTACCTACACGCTAAGCTTGAGTGGCATCTGGGTACAGCAAGTCGCAGCCCATGCATCATTTTTATAGAGGCGCGAAGCCTAATTAGCGATGCACCCACTTGGAATAAACGGTCAAGCGAGCTATTAGCAGTCACTCGCAGAGATTTTGAAAACTCAGGCGAGAAAAATAAGAAAGCGCCCACTCGGAAAGTCGTCGAGTGCGCGAGTAGATTATATTGTCGTATACTTGTTGAGTCTTTGCGAGTAGTCACTCGAATGCTTTGTTGTCTTCAGGGTGAGGGAGCACATGAACTCTGAAGGTACGCTGTTTCTGCTAGTGCGAGTGATAACTCGATCACGTGTTTTCCTTCTGGGTGAGGGATCACCCGAAACTCTGTAGATGCTGTGATTATTGTTGGTGCGAGTGTTCACTCGAGCACGTCTTTGTCTTCTGGGTGAGGGAACACCCGAACTCTGGAAATTCTTAGATCTTACTCTGTTTTAATAATGGTGCTCCCGATGGGAGTAAAAGATCTTAGAATCAAAATAACTTGGCACCAAGAGATAGGTAGCCTTTGCCAGTCTTTTTTTTCCAATTGCTTTTATCTTGATCCATCCTTCTTGTGATGCCGCGGTGATAGGCATTGTGATGCTATTCGGTGACCTATGATGATGCTTGGTCTTTGATCCGTCGCGTCTTCTGGCCAGTCATAATGACGACTTGGATGCCATGCCGCCTGGTGTCCATTGGGTTTCGAAGGCGTGTATGGGAAACATGCGAGATTTGATGTGTATTTCAAATAGTGCTGACCGTGTGAAGGCATCTTGTCTCGGAATTCGTAACTCTTGGCGTGTTTGGTCCTTGATTTAATGATGGCGCCGCCTGGGCTTCTGTGTCTTTTCCTGGTTTGCCCTTGGATTGTGCTATAAATACCTCCTATTGTTTGCCTGACCCTGGCATCCATTCGTCGCACCTTTCTTTCCTTTCTTCTTCTTCTTCTTCTTCCTATGGCTCCAAAGTGTGGTGTTGTTCCGGCTGGTCGAGGTCATGGCCGGCGTGGTCGTGGTGGCCGTACGCCTCACTCTTCGTGTGGTGGTCGTCGTGGGGCTGCGCTGACGCCTTCTTCCTCTTGCGCGGAAGAAGGTGTCTGGCGCTATGACTTCCTTCTGCGTGTTCTTAGTCGCACCGCTACTCGGATCCCTCTTCCATTATCATTTGCCTCCATGATTTCTGAGCTTAATTTGAGGGGTTTGTGGCTCCGGCTTCAAGGGTGTGCTCGATCTCCTGCTTGGGTGGAGCTTTCTGTTGATAGCTCCTTCTTGATTTTTCTTGATTCTGGCTGGAGGTCGTTTTCCCGGCGGCTAAACTTGCGTGATGGGGATAGTCTTTGCTATCGTTTTGATGGTGAAGATACTCTCATTGTTCGTGCATTTGATGCCGGTGGAAATCGTCTGGATCCATACTGGGAGGAAACAAGCAGTGATAGTTCTGGTGGATCGAGGGGCATTTCACCTGCTTCTCCTATGGCTTCATCTTCTGCTGACTCCTCGGCTGGTGGTGCTTGCTCTTCTAGTTCTAGGAGTGATCTTGACGTCAAGATGGTCGTCAAGCGGGTGCGTCATTAGGCAAGGCACCTTGTAGAACTGGAGGGCAGCGACTTGCTTCGTCGCAGGCTTAGTCTTTACTTTGTCTGTGGTGATGCTTGTCAGGTTATGGTATGAAAGTACCAATTATCTCAACATGAGCACATATGTAGAAGTCATAATTCCTTGCGATAATTGGTATTGTAATCCTTCTGGTAGCTGCCTGAGTCCTTTCTAATGAGTCCTTTGTAATGAGAGCATTCATCAAGTCCTTTGTAATGAGACCATTTCTCGAGTCCTTTGTAATGAGACCATTGCTCGAGTCCTTTGTAATGGGATATTGTCTTCAACTCCTTTGCAATGAGAAATTGTCTTCGGCTCGTTTGTAATGAGAAATGTCTTCGACTCCTTTGTTATGAGGAATTGTCTTCGAATCCTTTGTAATGAGAATCGTCTTCGACTCCTTTGTAATGAGAAACGTCTTCGACTCCTTTGTAATGAGTAATTGTCTTTGAATCCTTTGTAATGAGAAACGTCTTCGACTCCTTTGTAATGAGGAATTGTCTTTGATTCCTTTGCAATGAGGTTGTCGGGTGCGCGATAGCGCTCCCGATGGGAGTAGCCCCCGAGGCTACGTTTTATTTGTAGAATCAGACGTAGGCTGCGAACTTTTATTCACCCGGATCGTCCTTTCTTGTAGCTGCATAGTTGTTCCAAATTTTCATCGGGTGCGCGGCAGTGCTCCCGGTGGGAGTAGCCCCCGATTCTTTAGGTGATCATTTGTTATAAGGTGAAGACTAAGGAATTTCTCTGTCTTCTTTGTCCTTATCTTAAAACGCGCTTGATGCTGAACAAAGTTCTGAGTGGGGTATATGAGTGAAGTGATTCCTTTTCGGGGGGAGTTGGTGTTTGAGCTCCTGAATCTTTGCTTTTGTGGCTGTGTAAACAGAATATGTCGTACGTCGAGGGGAGTGTGCGTTCTAGCCCCCGAGTGTTTTTAGGTAGCGTCGTGAAGATAGCATCTCTTGGGGGGAGTTTGTGCTCGAGCCCCCGAGTGCTTTTAGGTAGCGTCGCGTAAGCGAAGATAGTGTCTCTCGGGGGGAGTTTGTGCTCGATCCCCTGAGTGCTTTTATGTTGCGTCGCGTAAGCGAAGATAGCGTCTCTCGGGGGGAGTTTGTGCTCGAGCCCCCGACTGCTTTTATGTAGCGTCACGTAAGCGAAGATAGCATCTCTTGGGGGGAGTTTTTGCTCGATCCCCCGAGTGCTTTTATGTAGCGTCGCATAAGGGAAGATAGCGTCTCTCGTGGGGAGTTTGTGCTCGAGCCCCCGAGTGCTTTTAGGTAGCGTCGCGTAAGCGAAGATAGCGTCTCTCGGGGGGAGTTTGTGCTCGATCCCCCGAGAGCTTTTATGTAGCGTCGCGTAAGCGAAGATAACATCTCTCGGGGGGAGTTTGTGCTCGAGGCCTCGAGTGCTTTTATGTAGCGTCGCGTAAGAAAGATAGCGTCTCTCGGGGGGAGTTTGTGCTCGAGCCCCGGAGTGCTTTTAGGTAGCGTCGCGTAAGCGAAGATAGCGTCTCTCGGGGGGAGTTTGTGTTCGAGGCCCCGAGTGCTTTTAGGTGGCGTCGCGTAAGCGAAGATAGCGTCTCACGGGGGGAGTTTGTTCTCGAGCCCCCGAGTGCTTTAGTGGTATTATTTGGGCAACACCTTTTATTGCTTCGAGTTTTTACATGAGCTGTCGATCGGTGCTGCTACCGATACTCCTGATGGTGTCTTATGGGTAGGCTATGGGTAGAACAGGCGCAAGTTTTCCACGTTCCACGGGTTCCCCACGTCTTCGTCGGTCTTAGGATTCTTCAGCCTGTATGCACCTCCTCCTATGACCTCAGAGATTATGAAGGGTACTTCCCACTGCGGGGCAAGTTTGTGTACTTTTTCTTGTATTAGTTGCAGGACGAGGTCTCCTTTGCGGAAAGTTCTGGTCCGCAGGCGACTACTTTGGTACGTGCGTAGTTTGTCCTGGTATCCTTCTGACCTTGCTATGGATGTGTCCCTTGCTTCATCTGAAGGGTCTTTATCATCCTGTAGTGCTTCTTCTGCCTCTTATTCTTCGTATCCCGAGATTCGGGGAGCTCCAAACTTTAGGTCGTGCGGTAGTACCGCTTCTGCTCCATACACCATAAAAAAGGGTGTGTACTGGTTTGAGGTGTTGGGGGTAGTGCGCAAACTCCACAGGACTGTGGGGAGTTCTTCTACCCAGTTGCCTGTAGCTTGTTCGGGTGGAGCGAGGAGCCGCTTTTTTATTCCTCCGCACACTAACCCGTTTTCTTTCTCCACCTGGACGTTAGATTGTGGGTGCGCGAATGACGCGTAGTTGATTTTGATGGCCAGATCCTGGCAGAAATTCTAGAATTTTGTCGCAGTGAAGTTTGTGCCGTTATATGTGATGATGTTATGGGCTACGCTGAATCTGAAGATGATGGAATTGATGAAGTTAACTGTCGTGAGGGCTGTCGAGCTGATGATTGGTACTGCCTCGATCCCCTTGGTGAACTTGTCTACTGCTACTAGTAGATGTGTTCGGCCACCTTTTGAAGATTTCTTGAGTGGAACCACCATATCGAGTCCCTAGGTGGCGCACGGCCATGATAGCAGTATGGTTTTGAGTTTTGATGCTGGGGCGTGCGGCCTGCTGGCGAATTTTTGGCAGGAAATGCAGCATCGTACGATGTCTTCCACGTTTTTCATTGCGGTTGGCCAGTAGAATCCTACTCGTAAGGATTTGGCCACGAGTGCGTGACTGCTCGCGTAGTTCCCGCAAGTGCCTTCGTGGATCTCGAGCAATAGGGCCTTGCCTTCTTCCTCCTCGATGCACTTTCGGAGGACCTGAGAGACGTTGCGCTTGTAGAGCTATCCGTTGATTACCGTGAAGGCTTTAGATCGTCGGCTGATGCGTCGGGCTTCTGCGAGTCTTGTGGTAAGGTGCCTTCGATTAGGAATCGAAGGAACGGTTTTGTCCAAGATGGACCTTCGGGTGCGGCTGGTTCTGCTTCTTCGACTGCTTCGTTGCATGCGTCGTCTGTTGGGTTCGCCGCTGCTACTTGTGCTGGTTCGTTTGTGTCGTCGTCCTCGGCGACTACCTCCGGTGCGGGTGCCTTGGTTTTGATTGACCTCTGGCTGATGCTTTCGATGAAAACGCCTGGAGGGATGGGTCCTCGGGTTGATCCGATGTTTGCGAGCTCGACTGCTTCGGTGTTATTTGCTCTAGAGATGTTGTTTAGCTCGCAGCCGTCGAATCCTCCTTCCAGGGTGTTGTAGAGCTTCTGGTAAGCCATCATGTTTTCTGCGACTGCTTTACAGTCTCTCATTGCCTGCTAGACGACGAGGTTGGAGTCGCCGTAGATTGAGAGACGAGTGGCGCCGCAGGCTTTTGCCATGCGCATGCCATGGAGTAGTGCCTCGTATTCTGCTTTGTTGTTTGAGGCATTGCTGAAGTTGATTTGAAGCACGTATCTGAGTTTGGCTCCTTTGGGGGAGATTAGCACGACGCCTGCTCCAGCTCCTTGCTGTCTTTTTGACTCGTCGAAGAACATTGTCCATGAGTTGGACAGGTCTGGGGGGCCAGGTGTTTGCACTTCTGTCCACTCGACCAGAAAGTCCGGCAGTACTTGGCCTTTGATCGCCGTTGGGTGCTTGAATTTTAGGTCGCGGGGACTGAGCTCGATGTTCCATTTGGCGACTCGGCCAGTTGCTCCAGGATTGTTGAGGATGTCCGCGAGTGGTGCGCTGCTCACGATCGTGATGCGGTGCTCGTCGAAGTAATGTGTTACTTTCCTTGAAGTCATGACGATGGCGTATACGAGCTTCTGGTAGTGCGGGTACCGCTGCTGACATTTTGTGAGGAGCATGCTTAGGTAGTAGATTGGCCTTTGGATGCTCTGGATTTTTCCTTCTTCCATGCGCTCGACGACGAGCGTCGTGCTAACTACGCTGCTGCGTGCCGCTATGTAGAGGTAGAGGGGTTCTTTATCCTTGGGCACCGCCAGGATTGGTGGTGTCGAGAGGGTCTTCTTTAGGTCTGCGAATGCGTTGCAGGCTTCCTTGGTCCACTCGAATTTTTCTCCTTTTCTGAGCAACTGGTAGAATGGTAGGGTCCTTTCTCCCAGCCTGCTGATGAAGCGGCTCAGTGCTGCGAGTTTTCCCGTGAGTTGTTGTACGCCCCGGATGTTAACCGGTTCTTGCATCTTGGCGATTGCTTGTAATTTTTCAGGGTTTGCTTCGACTCCTCGAGCGGAGACCATGTACCCGAGCAGTTTTCCGGCTGGGACGCCGAACACGCACTTTTTTGGGTTGAGCTTGATTCTGTATTTGTTGAGGGCGGCGAAGGTTTCGCAGAGGTCGTCGAGTAGTGTGCCTGCGCTGTATGTTTTGATGACGATGTCGTTGACATAGACTTGGACGTTTCTGCTGATTTGATCTCTCAGGCACGCTTGCATCATCCGCTGGTACATGGCTCCGGCATTTTTCAATCCGGAAGGCATTGTTCTGTAGCAGAATACGCCATATGGGGTGATGAACGAAGTGTGTTCTTCGTCTTCTTCCTTCATCCTGATTTGGTTGTATCCTCTGTAGGCGTCGAGGAAAGAAAGGAGGTCGCATCCTGCGGTGGAGTCGATTATCTGGTCTATCCATGGCAGGGGACAGTGGTCCTTCAGGCAATGTTTGTTGACGGGACCTTAGTTGACGCACATCCGCAGTACGTCGATGTCCTTTTTGGGTACCAAGACTGGGTTTGCGATCCAGGTGGCCTTCTTCGTCTCCCGGATGAATTGGGCACCGAGGAGTCGGTTGATCTCTTCTCCAATGGCTCTGCGCTTGGGTTCTGAGAATCGGCGCAACGCCTTCTTTACTGGTTTGGTGTTTGGATGTATGTGTAGTGCGTGTTCTGCAAACTCTCGTGGTATTCCGGGCATGTCGGCCGGGCACCAGTCGAAGATTTTCCATTCTTCGCGAAGGAGGTCCATGAGGGCGGATGCTTGTTCTTCTAGGAGATGGGCATAGATTCAGACCGTCTTGTCCGGGTCCGTTGGGTGAGCATGGTGGGTGACTGTGTCACTGTCGACGCTGAAGTCGCGATTGAATTCCTTTGATTCGCTTCTGCTTGCTAGTGGGAAGACGCTCCTGTTTGTTACCATGGCTATTTCTTCGAGTTGTTGCTGAGCTCCGAATGTGTCGGAAACTTCATGAAAGTCACGGTCGCACTGGTCTGATTTTATAAAGCTCCCATTGACCGTGATGACTCCTGAGGGTCCTGGCATTTTGAGCTTGAGGTACGCATAGTGCGGGACCACCATGAATTGCGCAAATGAAGGTCGTCCTAGTATGGCGTGGTATGGGACTGCCAGTCGAGCACTTCGAACTAGAGGAATTTCCTTGCGAATTTGCCCTTGCTTCCGAAGATGACATCGAGCTCGATTGTTCCGGAGGAGGTAGATGCTTCACCTAGAACTACGCCGTAGATTGTGACACATAACTTTTTCCAGACTGATCGCAGAATTAGCATCTTGCGTAAGGTGCTCGTGAAGATTAAGTTTAAGCTGCTTCTTCCGTCCATGAAAATTCGGTCCATGTCGTAGCCGCCGATCTGAGCGTTGAGGACCCGTGGTGCGTGCCCTAGCCTTGGAATTGAGGGTGGGTGATCGCTTTGTGAGAAGGTGATGCTGGTCTCTGTGCCGTATAGTTGGTAGATTTCTGTTGTTTTTAGGCCTTTGGCTGCTCAGGTCTGCAGGGTGTGGGCGTCCTGTTTTTCTTTTGAGGGTCATCCTTCTTGGATCATGCAGACTCGTCCGTGAGACATAGGGTATTGCTCTTCTGTATTTGGTGCTGGTGACTGCTCGGTTCCTCGGGTCCGTTTGGCTTCACGCTGCTTATCCTCCTTGAGGATGTTGGAGGGTTCAGTGAACAGACGACAATATCTTTGGGTGTGGCTTGCTCTAAGGCGTCCCCGGTCGTCCTCAAAACAGTGGATTGTACAGGGTCCGTCCAGGTGTTCTTTGGCTGAAAGCTTGCTTGAGCCGGCATGCCT
Source organism: Bromus sterilis (assembly GCA_950022295.1). Classification (NCBI taxonomy): domain Eukaryota; kingdom Viridiplantae; phylum Streptophyta; class Magnoliopsida; order Poales; family Poaceae; genus Bromus; species Bromus sterilis. Next base: position 94,515,707 of record OX465595.1, read on the forward strand.
TCTTCTTCGCATGACCTGGAACAACTGCGAGTGGCCTTCTGTGCGGGAGTGGAACCTTGGGTCGAGTTCTATTCCATCGTTGATCGAGTGGTTCCGGATAAATTTGGCGAATTCGTCTGGTCTTCGATCTGGGTTGTAGTACTCGTCGGTCTGAGTTTTAGAGTCGCTGTCCTGCCCTACGGCAGGTGTCCGGGCGGCGGCGGGTCTTCGAGTGGCCGGCAAAGTTTCTGCCGCATGTTGCGACTCCTCGATTGGGATTTCTGTGTAGAACTCTTGCACTTGTTCAAGCGTCCTGGTCGGCTTCGCAGTCGTTGTTTGTGTTCGCCTTCTGGGTTGTCGAGTTCTTGTCCGTTGATGACGACTTTGGTAGTCGCCGAAGTGCTGGACTTGGTCGAACTGCGGGCCAAGCGATCTTTGTGGTGCAATGGAGAGGTTTGCGATGATCTTGAGTTCCTCGAGTGGGTTGGATCTTGTTCGAGCCCTTGAGTTGCGACTTGCTGGAGATGGGGCCGCCGAGATCGTGATTCCAACCTGTGTAGTTCCCACAGACGGCGCCAATTGACGAGGATCAACCTCGGCAAATCCCATGGTCAGGGACCCTGGGTTAGATCATAGAGAAGGAACATGTTGGTGATACTCGTCGGCTAACAGGAGAAGCACTTCCTTCTCGATTGTATTAAGCGAGGGGGCGATTACAGTGGAAGTCTAGGCGAGTTCGCACAAGACCAGATGTGTTGATTGTAGATTGGATGTCCTGAGGCGTCCCCCCTCCCAGCCTTTATATACTAGGCTGGGTCTCGGGGAGTCCGTCTCAGGTTACAGGGACGATTGCCTAATTCTAGCCTTGCCTTGAACGCCAAGTCTTGACTTCCATATTGGTCGCGGACTCCTACGTCGGTGCCTAGAGAGGGCCAATCGTGGGCCTATCGAAGCTTCCAGCGGGCCTCTTGTCTCCGTATGCACCAGGCATCCTTACACGCAAGAGTCGTGGGGTTACCCCCTCGTCAAAATCCTAGACCGTTCCCATCCAACTATGGGAAAAACAACACTTATCCTAGCAACAAGAACCCCACCTCTGAATTAGAAAGCATGCTTAAAGAATTTATCACTACCCAAAAATCCTTCAACAAGAGCGTAGAGGAAATATTAGACAAATTAGATAATCTCTCTTTGAAGGTAGACAACTTAGCCCTTGATATTGAGATGCTTAAAATTAGAACCTCTCCCCTCGAGGAGAGGAAGGCCACTCGTATTAATGATATCCAATTGAAAATTAATGAAAACATTAGGATGATGGCTAAACTTAAAGAAAGATGGGCTAGAGAAAAGGAGGAAGAAGATGGAATTAAGAGCCTTCCTACACACCACATTGTTTCTACTATCCAAATTGTTCAGGACACCCAAACTTTTAGCACCCAACACACTCCTAGTCCCATTGGACCTATTAATGGTGATGCTATTACCTCAACCATAGAAGAAGAAGCTCCTATGACCATAGAGGCTTACAAACAAGTGAGCCTAGATGACACCACTACCACCTTTGATAGTAGTGACATTGATTTTGATAGTTGCACCCTCTCAGAATTTATTAGCTTATTACACAAAATTTCTAGAGACCCCCACACTAGCACACTAAATCTTGCCTTCACGGAGCATATCACTAATGATCTCATCAAAGCTAGGGAGGATAAGCTTAGAGTAGAAGCCTCCATACCTAGGAAGCTAGAATATGGTTGAGATCCTATGATTAAAATTATATTGAATAACTTCTCTTGCTATGCTTTATGTGATGTTGGAGCTAGTACCTCCGTTATGCCCAAACGAATGTATGATATGTTTGAATTGAAACCTTTTGATACTTCTTCTTTTGGTGTTTGTCTCGTTGATTCTTCTGTAAAGAAACCTTTGGGGAAGATCGACGATGTTCTTATCATTGTCAATGACAATTATATTCCCGGTTATTTCACTATTATGGACATAGGGTGTGAACCTTTATGTCCAATTATTTTGGGACGTCCTTTTCTTCGCATCGTTGGTGCTGTTATTGACATGAAAGAAGGGAATATAAAATTTCAATTCCCTCTCAAAAAGGGGATGGAACACTTCCCTAGGAAGAAGATTAAGTTACCTTTTGAGTACGTTACACGGGCTAGCTATTCTCTTTCAGGTTATAAAACTTGATTTTTTTGCTTTATGCCTAGCTTAAAGTCGTAAAAGAAAGGGCTTGTTGGGAGGCAACCCAAGATGTTTTTGTTGGGATACGGGGCAGAAAACAAAAAAAATTCATACCTACGGTACCCGAACCTAAGATCTATTCTATGGCGATGTAAAGTGAAGGAGGGAATCGGTGTTCATACCTTTGAAAACCGAAAGAGGGAAACGTTCTTGCGAACGTTAATGGCATAGACTCGGAACTACGACCTCCCTGTCGTGTAGTAGACAACCGGCGAGGATGAATCCCGGTTGACCTCCAGCGATGAAGTAGCACCACAGGTGTAGTGCCTCGAAAAGATTATACACATACGGTACAATCGATGTTCCTCCCGGGCCCCGAACCAGGCGAGCAGCAGAAGAAAGACGGATTCGGATCCCGACTCCAGCAGAGCGACGACCTGCCTTATGTTGGAGAACTCCAATCCAGGTGCAGCCTCCAAACATGGGGAGTACACTTCCAGGAAGGAGAAGGAGAGAGAGGAATAATTGTGTGTTGGAAAAAGGGGTGGTGTACCCCTCCTTATATAGGCCAAGGGGGGGTGCTATCCTCCTCCCCCCCCCCATGTGGGAATAAACTCCCAAGGGGGGGAGGTGCGCCGGCCAAGGGGGGGGATGGGCCCCACCCTTCGCGACAAGCCCAAGGGGGGGAACCCCCTACTCCCCTAATGGGCCCCATAGGCACATATAGCCTTTTCCATTTTTTAATTATTTTTAATATGTTTAAATATTTAATTCAAACGATTAAATAATAAAACATTATTAAAAAAAATTAAATTTTATTTTGTACCATTCAAAATGTCCGTAACAACTTCCGTCCTCCTCCGGAACTATTCCGGTGATTTCTCCTATTTCACCGATTGATCCCGAAACTGTCCTATGCATCGATTGCCCTTAAGTGTAACACCCTAACGGTCCGGGAAACAGCAGACATGGTCGAGACTCTTCTCATTGACCAATGACTAGTCAGTTGGACCTAGTTACAATCCTTGACAGCCCCTGCGCTTCCATCGAATGAACTTCAATCGCTTTTGGAAACCATTAACAAGGACTGACAAATCCCGCTCTAATCTATTAACATACTAATCAACCATCTATTTCGGAATACCCAAAGTGCACCATTATAGCCAGCATATTTCAGTCAGGCTTTGGGATACAAATCAAAGTCTCCTCATAGATGACAATTACGTATGATCATTACGCTCTAAGGACTAAGCCATATGTTACAAAGTCATCGCAACGCTGAACTATGTGACTCAATCACATTCCAATACTTTAGGTGGGTGTATGTCCATCACATCATTCCCCTAATGACATGACCTCATTATCAATGGACTTAAGTGTCGCCATCATAAGGAAAGCTTGATCAATCAATTCCTCAATGAGATAGTTTACCCGAGTTAAACTACGGACCTATGTTTTATACTACACCTGTATTAGTATTTCCAAGTTATACAATTATAGCACAGTATAAAACGTATTATGAACAAAATGGATATGTGACAAATATCTTTATTAATTTGTCTCTAGGGCACATATCAAACAGTTTTTACTTCTACTTTTAGTGATCTTGATGATTGTTACTACGGTAGCAACATCATTGTATCTCTATTTTAAGTTTTGTGCCAAGTTTAGCCTCTGATTGCAAGAAAGTTCAAAAGTTGTGATATGCTGTCTAGAAAACAGATTCAGTCCTTGGATGAAAAAATTAGCCTAAAATCACCAGATCATATTTTTTATCTGAATTGTTTTAATTGCGTGCTCCATACAATTGAATTTCGAGCGTCTGTTCTGAGTTTTTTGATTTGAGTTGCAGAAGTACCCCGAAAAAATTATTTACTACCCGATGTTCTGTATTTCACAGATTCTGCCACGTTTTACCTTTCCTCACTTTTTCAAACCTTAAGCTTGCTTTTTCTTTGCAAACTTTTTTTGGCAATCTTGAGAAAAAGTAGCTCTTCGAAAATATCTTTATTTCCAGTAGAGGAAAAATATTTTTTTTAAGGGTACTAACCTCTCTAATCATCTTATGATGAGTTATGTATGAAGGGAGTTTTCAAGTGTGCGAGGGAAGATGATGAAAGAAGATCCGGGAGTGTCAAGCGCTCAAGCTTGGGGATGCCCCCATGCATCCCCAATAAATATTCAAGGAGACTCAAGCATCTAAGTTTGGGGATGCCCCCGTGCATCCCCTTCTGCATCAATAATCATCAGTTCGTCCTCCGTCTCACTATATTTTATCACTTCATGCGTTATGTGCTGTTCTTGGAGCGTCTCGCTCTTAGGTTTAATTTTTAGTTTTCTTTAGCTCTGCTTGCTGTTCATAACAAGTTATAATCCAGCTTACTTTGTGTGGGAGATAAACACACTCCTTTTCAAACTAGAACACATCATATGATTTTCATGCTTATCTTTCTTTTGTTGTGTGTTCTTTATCTTTTTGTAGCTGCTGCCATGTTTGGCTCTTAGTTTTCATGATTATATTTTTCAAGAGCTTTGGTTTAGTTTGTTGCTGGAACTCTCTTTAGTTTTCATGTTTATCTTGTTAAGAGAATTGGTTGTTGCACTGAGTTGTGTCTTGTCTTTAAGTAGGTAATTGAGGTTGGTATTCAATTGTAGTAGTAACTTGCAATAGTTTTGAGGTATTGTTGTGAGTAATGTTTGAACTTAGGGTGTCAAGAGCTCTAGCCTATTAGTGATAGGTGTCATATTTTGGGAAATCCGTGTTTATTTTCAAAAACTAAAAAACTAGTTGAGAACTCTAGCTACTAGATGGATCACTAATCTTTGGAGGGATCGGATATTAGAGTACACTCACGTACCATGAGTCGAGGATGCGCAAGGATAACCAAACCCCCATACACTCCTCCTCGGGGTACTTGTCTCTTTGTGAACCTCCTTATTAGATTGAGAGTTACCGATAATAAGTGCATGAGTTCTTCGGACTAATGTAAGTATTGAAAGTTGACACTTCCACCTTCCCATATTTTGCTAGCCTCTCCCGTGCCGTGCATTGCCTTCTTCTCACTCCGAGAGTTGGTGTCCACCTTCGCCGGTACTTCCAAAACCTTGGCATGATACGCTCTGTCATCATAAACCTCCTTATATGTTTCCTCAAAACAGCAACCATACCTACCTATCAAGGCATTTCCAGAGCCTTTCCGAGATATATTTCCATGCAACATCCACCTTCTCATGACTTGATCTTCATGTCATACATGTTCCTGGTACACTGGCAGAGGCATACATTTGCATACATCATGATAGCTACATCTTCTTTATGTTGAGTACCTTGTAAAGTGTGAAGATCTTCTATTCTTCTTGTAAAATAGAGTGTTTCCTTAAGTGAGGAAAAGATCCCAAAGAGGACAAATTTAAAAGACCCCAAAGAAGACAAATGAGAGTTAAATAGAAAGAGCCATTGATGCCACAAAAAAATACAAAAAATAGAAAAAAGAGAAAAATAAAATAAAAAGATAGAAGGGGCAACACTACTATTCCTTTTGAAAGATCCACACTCGTGCTCCCTCTATATCTTGTACTCCATAGAGATGATCATATATGCATATAGCTATGTGGGGACCTTCACACTATAGAACTTGGCTTGCATATTGCAAGGATGAGCTTCCTCAAACGAGCTCTAGGTCTTCTTGAGCAAGCAAGTTGGATGCACCCCCATTAGTTCCATTGGAGAGCTTTTCTTAGCTCATATGTGCATCCGTTGCATGGAAATCCCTACTCCTCACATCATATCTATCATTTGGCCTTCTCGCCTATGATTGTCCTCATTGATGTGAGCCTTTCACACCTTTTTTGTCTTTCTCCTCCACCATATCTCTCTCTTTGCCATCCTAAGTGTCAACTGTCGTGCTTACGCTCATCCACTGCATGAGTGCTCAAAATATCGAAAGGGAGTGGATCAAATTGACTTGTACCTGGCTAGTGGTCTGGGGACTAGTCAAGATAAGATTCCAAAGAAGACTAAGTGTGAAACTTTAGTAGATTGAGTTCTAAACAAATACATATTTTTTTCTCGTATTACCATCTCCCACTTCTTGCACGCAAACATCATCTGGAGACATTCGAGTCACGGACAACAAGAGCTCTTGCACCATTATGTTCTTATGTTGCTTGTTTCAATGCTAATATAGACTCTTTCCTGTTGACTTGAATTGAATTACATACCTTGATTGCCTTACTTTCAAAGTTCCTATATGGTTGTTAGCATGTCACCACAGAAATTATACTTGTTATCATTTACCTACTCGAGGACGAGCAGGAATTAAGCGTGGGGATGTTGATACGTCCCAAACGTATCTATAATTTCTGCCTGCTCCATGCATGTTTTGTGTGATATTGCTATGTTTTATATACAGTTTCATAAACTTTTGATCATATTTGTACTAACCTATTAACTCAGTGCAGCCCAGTGTCAGTTCCTGTTTTCTGCTGTTTTTCAATTTCAGGTTTCCCCCATATTAAAAATGCTGCAAAAATTCCGGAAAAATACAATAAAAAATCAGTGCAACGGATGCGTCCAGAATCACCAAAGTGGGGCTAGAGGGCCACCACCAGGGCCCCAGGTGCCCTCCCAGCACGTCCAAGGGTGGGGTCGCGCCAGGGGCCCGCCTGTACCCTTGGTGCCCCCCTTGGCCGCCCCCGCCCTTCGCCTATATATTCTCCATTACGGGAAACCGCGGAGGACAGAACCCTTTTTCGCGATCTCTCCTATATTGTTGCTATTCTTAGTTTGTTGGAATCTGATGGATTATGAGACTATGTTCAATTTATGATTGAGTAATATATTTGATTCTTATCTTTTATATTTTTGTTCTTGAGTAATTATTGCATGTTCTTCGTTGTTGTTTATTTCTTTGGCCAAGTAGGAGGTAGTGACTCCAAGAGGGAACATTATGCTCGATTGTGGGTTTATGCCCCCTGATGACTAGCTTGAGTGATAGAAACATGAGTCTAGGGGATGTGTTGTTGCCACAAGGGGGAAACAACGGTGCTTGTAACCGCGGTTGCAAGTATTGTTTACTTTACGCAAAGTTATTTTAATGCAGTTGTCTGTTGCTTTGGGTTTACACTTTGGGTGGGGCTCGCAACTTAATATCAGAGAGATGTTCTAGATAGATATCTCAAGGTGGATGATTAGTAGTAGATGCAGTTGGATTTCGGTCTACTTATTTTGGCGTACCGCCCATGCTTTTGAGACTCTTCCTTTCTTTGTAGCATAGATAGCATTGCGGTGCATTTTTAATCCTGTCAGTTGCCTAGCTGTGATTTGTTTACCTCACATAGCAGTTTTATCGTCGTTTGGGAGAGAGACATCACTAGTGAACATCATGGCATCCCGGTCCATATTCTCATCACTGTTTACACGCTCAATTTATTTCCTGCTTTTACTTTCTAGTTGCAGTCACTGTTATCCTTGATCCCTTGTGTTTGATCTTTTGTAAACAAGAAGGCCGGAGAGATTGACAACCTTTTTGAACTTCGTTGGGAGAAAAGTTATTTGTATTGTGTGCAGGTTCGCGTCAATTGCGCTGTTTTTTTTGAATGTTTACTGTGAGGCAACAACCCCACAGTTTTTTATTTCCAGAAATTCCAGACTTGTTTAAATTCGCTCCCACAAGGAGTCGAACCCAGGACCTGGCGTGCTACTAGGTTTGCTGCAACCACTAGGCTACATGACCGTTTGCGTCAATTGCGCTGTTGACACCTACTTGTAACTTTCGGAGTCCTACGGGAGACAAACCCTATCCTCTACATTAGGGGAAATTTGCTGCTCGCCTACATCTCACCTTCCACTTGGGGTAACCAACGAAGGGCGAGAAGCCATTATCATCTCTCGAACATCAGTGATGTACACTGAAAAGAATACCGGCGAGGCCCTATTTGGTACATTTTTAGGCATAGATGGGAAGTCGAAGGATAATCCTAAAGCTAGAGTCGGTATTGAGACTCTATGTGATAGACCCTTGCAGAACATGAGACACCCGAAAGGAAAGAAGAATTGGGCGAAACCAAAGGCCTGGCTCAATCTTGAAAGGGGATAGATGAGGGAAATTCTCTTGTGGGTGCAAAACCGTTTGATGTTCCCTGATGGGTATGCAACGAATCTGAAGAGGGAAGCGAGTCCTGAAAAATTGAAAATATTTGGGCTCAAGAGTCATGATTGGCACATATGGCTTGAGCGGGTAATGCCGTTGATGTTGTGCGGCTATATCCCCGAGGAGGAATGGCTAGTACTAGCAAAACTGAGCTATTTCTTCCGTGTTCTTTGTGCTAAAGAACTATCTGATGGCGTGCTAGAAGACATGGAAGATATGGCGGTGGAGTTGCTCTGCAAGTTAGAGAAGATCTGTCCACTGGTTTTTTTAATCTGATGCAGCGTTTGATATTGCATATCCCAACTGAGGCAAGATTGGTGGGGGGGGGCTGTGCAAAACCGTTGGTGATATTAAACTGAGAGAATGCAGAAGACGCTTCGAGCAAAATGTAAAAATAAACGTAGAATTGAAGAATCGATGGCCGAGGCATTCATTACCGACGAGGCGACAAACTTCGTGACAGCACACTATGAAGCCAAAAATCATCATTTGCATAATCCAAAGCCTCGGTACAATACTAGCGACCCGCAACGGTGTCAATCCAACCTCAGCCTATTCAAAGGGAAGCTTGGACCTGTTGGTGCTTCGAGAAATATGATTTTGGATCTCGAAGAATAGAGGACCCTTACGTTGTATATCTTCACCAACCTAACAGAAGTGCGTCCGTACATCGAGTAAGTGCTCGGTACGTACATTGTTTCGCAAGTTCTTATAATTCTTGTGTCTTATTCACATCAATTAATATAGTCGATACGTCGCCCAATAATCGAATGGAATGGTTATTGAAAGGGATTCCATCGCAGAGTATGAGCTTCTCGCCAAGCATGGAGATAGCAATCCCGATTTCATCTCTTGGTTCAAACGAATGATAACTAACATTCATACACGATTTCATTTGTTGGTCCTATTTCCGACTAATATACCAATCTTTTCCTATTAAACTTATAGGCAATTTCACATGATGAGCCTATGGACGCTGAATTGAGACAAGTCACTAATGTTTTGACTTTAAGGTCCTTATAATTGAGAAATACGACATCAACCGGTACCGCTTTCGTACCGATGCCAAAGAAGAAAAAAATGATTGATCGAAAATTTACAAATTCGGGTGTGTCTGCTGTCGGCGAAGGAGGTATTGAGTATTATGGAAGAGTTGAAGCAATATACTAACTTCTATTCTATGGTGAAAATCCTCCGAACGTCATTGTCTTCAAATGTCACTGGTTTCTTCCGTAAGAGACTAGACGGACTCATGAACATGTAGGTGTAGTCGAGATTCGACAAGACACCCATTTAAATGTCCATGCTGTCTATATTACGGCTCAATAGGCCACCCAGGTTTCCTATCTATCCTACCCCTGCCAAACGGTTAGTTCAGTTGCCAGAGAAGAGACGGATGATCCCGACTATTGTTAGTTGAATGCATCCCAACTTTAATTAAATATATATATATATATATATTCTCATTGTAGTAATTACTTTTGTAGTAGTATTATTTAATTTTCTCATTGTACTAATTTCATTTACTATACTTTTTGGCAGGTTCGTGACATGTATGGAGGGTGAGACCTCCGCGGGTGGTTCTGCGTCACGAGGGAGGGGCCAAGGTACTGCGGTCGCACCAGGGACTCTTCGAAGGTATTTACTTGAGAGTATGTCCTCACCTCCTCCTACTTCTCAGGTGCCCAGGTGGAGAGGATGTCGGACGAAGAGGGGCGGGAGAGAGGGCGAGAGGGAGGCGGACAACTGCGCCTTCCTCCCCACCACCTCCGGCTGATTCACCAGAGCACAGGCTGGATCCATCCTCGGAGAGTCCGGTGGTGGAGGCGGAGGCTACGTCCCAGCTCATGACCTAGGGTTCGTGGCTGCAGTTGCAGACGCACGAGGGGGAGGTTGGTGAAGAGGGGGCGGTTGACATTGATGATGAGGTTGAGGGGGCTGAGGGTAATACCGTGTACCAGCGTGGGGGTACACGGCTCCCGGCTGAGCCGGTGACTCCTGCCCATAAGTCATTGATTACGCATGATGGAGATACGTAAGTGCACTTAATTACTCTATTTCAGTACGCTGAGGTTTGTGCAAATATCTGATGGCTTTGCATTTTTGTGTTGCAGGGGTTGGACATACAGCGCGGGGGTCTGCAATCCCAATGGAATCCTTGGTGTGCTCATCAGGCAGAATTTCCCGGGGTTTGTTCAGTTGCCTGGTGATAATTCTCCTCCGCGGCCTGTACTCTTTTTGGAGCACTACATAGCTGGCCAGGCCCCGTCAAATACGACCATCAACGGGGTACAATGCCACAACAGAGCCGACATGGTGTTGAATGGCTTTTGGTTAATTTCTCTTTCACCCAATGAGAACTTGAGAATAGCTAGCTAGTTGGTGCACTCATCAGTCTCGTCTCGTGCTTTCAATTGCAGGTCTACTACAAGGTCGAAGAGTCCGTGGAGGAGGAGGCGGGAAACCTGCTCATCCAGGAGTGCATGCGCCTCTTGCAGAACACAAGGCACCAGATGCGAGTGCAGGTGGTCCGTGACTACTACGCCAAGCGTGGCCTTAAGCGTAGCAAGAAGGAGTGTCGCATGAAGTTTCCGACGAGGGCCCAGTACATGATGGCAACCCCTTCTTGTGTCTTCTAGTTTCCTTGATTTGATTCCTAGCTAGGCTTATAACAGCTAATCTTTATGTTTACTAACTTAGGTGCCGCTGAGATGGTGTGCAGATAAGATGGATTGTTGGGAGGTCATTGTGGACCAGTGGTGCTCAGATTCCTGGTTGGCCGTCCACAACAATGCCAAGGACCGGCGCGCCCAAAGGTTGGTGTGCCACACCATCAAGGAAGCTTCAAATTAGCTGGTCACGGGGAAAATGGGTATGTGTGCTTTGCTAATATTGTCTTTAGTGTACCCACAACTGCCGTTTACTAATATTGTGCTTTTCTTTGTCTTGTAGGCGGAGCATAATAAAACAAAGGTGCTTGGGGTGTTCGACAATTATGGCATGGCCCATACAACATCGTAAAAGAAGGCCAAGGCACTCTCAGAGATGGATATTGCCACTCCTTCGAATTTCACCAACGTTGCCGCCTCTAGTAAGCTCAAGGATTATACTGAGGTGGCGAAGGAGAAGTACGGGCAGGATTATACCCCGGTTGGGAAGCCTCTTGACCCGGAGCTGGTGATGATCTCTGGTGGCGGAAGGTGCCATGGCCATTGGAGATAAGTTGATTCGGTGCGATAGGACTCTTCGTGAGATCAAGGCGCGCCAAACGAGCTCTTCTCATGCTATAAGGACTCGTGCCCGGCCAGTCGATCTTGCTATCGAGGTTAGCTATAAGGACTCTTGCATTCTTGTGTTCCCTCATCGAATATTACAGTGCTAACTAGAGGAGTGGGGTTGAAGGAAGCTCTTGATAAAGAGTGACAAAATACCCAGCGGCTACTCGAGGATAAGGAGCGGTTGGCGGAGGAGAAGGCAGCAGAGAGAGAGTGGTTGGCAGAGGAGAGAGAGTGGTTGGAGGAGGAGAGGATGACGAAGGCTCTTGACGAGGTCGAGGCACGCCACAATGCATCGAACCGGGCCTTGTACGAAATCTTTGTGGTAAGTCGCTTGTTCATATTCACCCAAAGAATGCATGTTATAATGTTTGTTTATATTAGTAACTAATATGATTGACTCGTGGAAAACAAATGTGTAGAGTATGTGTGAGAAGACTGGTCAGGTCACTCCACCGATGCGGATCATTTCTCCTCTGGGGACTGTGAGTTTCTTTCAATGATCATCAATACCATTGAGTGTCGTCGTGCTAACCGCTAGTTGATATTTTTGTGCAGCATAACTCTCGTTCTGCATCCCATGACCCTTCTCCCGCGTCAACCTCGGCCAACCTGCTCAATGGTCCTCAGCCACCTCAGCCTTGAGGTCTCCACTCCGGTAAGTTGTGTCTTATATTTTGCTTTATAAATGCTTAGTTACTTTTAAAATGCATATTTAGCTTGATTTGCTCACAAAATGGTGATGTTAGCTTGATTTTCTCACAAAATGCTAAAGTTAGCTTGAATCACTCACAAAATGCTAAAGTTATCTTGATTCACTATTTTTTTTCTAAAGTTAGCTAAAGTGGCTCACAAAATGCTGAAGCTAGCTTAATTGGCTCAAAATATGCTAAAGTCAGCTTAATTTCCTCAAAATATGCTAAAGTGATTTAATTTGATCAAAATTGCTAAAGTTGGCTTAAATTTCTCACAATATGCCAAAGTTAGCTTCATTGCATCAAAAAATGCTAATGTTTGCTTAATTGCTAAAAATGCTAAAGGTTAGCTTAATTTCCTCAAAATGTGCTAAAGATAGCTTTATTTCCTTAAAAGAATAAGAACAAAACAGAAGAAGAAGAAGAAGAAGAAGTTCTGTATTTGATTCTTCGTCTTCTTCTTCTTTTTCTTCTTCTCATTCTTCTTCTTCTTGTCCTTCTCCTTCTTCTTCTCTTATTACTTATTCTTCTTCTCCTCCTTCTTCCTCTAACTTTCTTATTTTAAATATGCAGATTTGCTTTATGGGAGTCATGCATGAACATATGGATGGATCATCTTCTCTTTGCCCATGTATTAGCTTAGTTGTGAACTTCTAGTTATGGTTGCACAAATGACTTTGTTGTGAACTTAGTTGTGAACTTGGAGTTGATATGAAAGTGTTGGAGATGTTTATTGTTATGTATTTGATTTTGTTATGATTTTGTTCATATGGAGTTGATATGGATGCACTATTATGCTGTGAAGATATATAAATTATTGCAATGTTATAGTATTTTGTTAAATGCAGGGATTTAAAACAAAACAGAAAAAACAGAGACTATACAGGTTCTTTGCCGTCCGCTGAAGCTCAAGAAGACCTAGAGCTCGTTTGAGGAGGCTCATCATTGGAATATACAAGCCAAGTTATATAGTGTGAAGGGTCCCCACATAGCTATATGCATGTATGATAATCTCTATGGAGTACAAGGGATAGTGGACGAAGTACTAGTGTGGATCTCTCAAAAGGAATAGTAGTGTGCCCCTTCTCTCTTTTTATTTCCTTTTTCTCCTTTTTCTCTTTTCTTTGTATTTTTTTGGCGGCCTCAGTGGCTCTTTCTATTTCTCTCATTTGTCCTCTTTGGGATCTTTTGATTTTGTCCTCTTTGGGATCTTTTCCTCACTTTAGGAGAAACACTCTATATTTTACAAGAATATAGGAGATCTTTCACACTTTACAAAGGTACTCACATAAAGAAGATGTAACTATCATGATGCAAACGTATTCCTCTGCCAGGGTAGCAGGATATGCAATGATACTAGCGTGTCATGTAGTAATTATTAGGGCAAGGCCCAAGTAGCATGCGGCTCATCGATCAAGCAAGTAGCATGTATGACATGAAGGTCAAGTCAAGAGAAGGTGGATGTTGCATGGCAATGTATCTCGGAAAGGCTATGGAACTGCCTTGATAGGTAGGTATGGTGGTTGTTTTGAGGAAATATATAAGGAGGTTTATGATGATAGAGCGTATCGTGCCAAGGGTTTGGATGTACCGGCGAAGGTGGATACGAACTATCGGAGTGAGAAGGAGGCAATGCACGGCACAGGTGAGGCTAGAAAAATATGGGAAGGTGGAAGTGTCAACTTTCGAATACTCACATTAGTCCGAAGAACTAATGCACTTATTATCGATAACTCTCAATCTAATCAGGAGGTTCACAAAGAGACAAGTACCCCGAGGAGGAGTGTATGGGGGTTTGGTTATCCTTGCGCATCCTCGACTCATGGTACGTGAGTGTACTGTAATATTCGAACCCTCCAGAGGTTAGTGATCCATCTAGTAGCTAGAGTTCTCAACAGGGGTTTTAGTTTTCGAAAATAAACACGGATTTCCCAAAATACGACATCTATCACTAATAGGCTCGATCTCTTGACACCAAAAGTTCAAGCATTACTCTAGTCAATACCTCAAAACTATTGCAAGTTACTACTACAAAGAGAATAGCAACTTCAACTACCTACTTTCTAGTCAAGACACAAAACTCAGTGCAACAGGAAAACTCTCTAACAAGATAAAACATGCAATCTATAGAAAGTTCAACCTAAGATAAAAGAAAAGCTCTAGAAGAAAACTAAAGCACAAAAACTAAACAGGATAGCAGCTAAGAAAAGAAACAGAACAACTCACAGCTAAGAGAATAAACATGCAAATCCTATGAGGAGTTCTAGTTCAAGCTTAGCGTGTTTCTCTCCCACACAAAAGAAAGATGGGGTCTAAATTGTTATGAACAGCAAACAAAGAAAAAAGCAAACCTAAAAAAAGTAAAGAGCGAGACGCTCCATGCATAGCACATAACGCATGAAATGATAAAAACATAGTTCAACGAGGGACGAACTGATAATTTTTGATGAAGAAGGGGATGCACGAGGGCATCCCCATGCTTAGACGCTTGAGTCTCCTTGAATATTTACTGGGGAGGCATGGGCATCCCCAAGCTTGAACGTTTGACACTCCAGAATCTTTTTTCATCATCTTCCATCGCACACTTGAAACTCCCTTCATACACAACTCATCATAAGCTGATTAGAAAGGTTAGTACCCTATTAAAATAATTTTTCCCTTACTGGAAATAAAGATATTCTTGAAGAGCTACTGTTTCTCAAGATTGCCAAAAAAAATTGCAAAGAAAAAGCAAGCTTAAGGATTGCAAAATTAGGAGAGACAAAACGTGGAAAAAAATTGAGGGATACTTCTGCAACTCAAATAAAAAAACTCAGAAAATACGGAAGTTCCGTGATTGTATAAAGCACGCTGTGTAAAAAATTCAGCTCAAAAAGATGAACTGGGATTTTTCTACGATTTTTGCCGTCACGAGGACAGAATCTGTTTTCTGGACATCATGTCACAACTTTCACTTCCCTTGTCATATGATGCTATAAATGGCACAAAGCTTGAAAAGTAAAGATACAATGATGTTGCTGCAGTAGTAAAAATCATCAAGACCACTAAAAACAGAAGAAAAAAGGAAAACCTAAATTCGTTGCGGGCTGCCTCCCGAAAGCGCTTCTTTAAAGCCATTAGCTAGGCTTAAAGCAAAAGATCAAGTCTTATCAAGAAAATAACTAGCCCGTGTGACGGACTCAAAAGGCAACTTAATCTTTTTCCTATGGAAATGTTCCATCCCTTTCTTGAGAGGGAATTGGAATTTGATATTCCCCTCTTTCATGTCAATAACAGCACCCACGGTGTGAAGAAAAGGACGTACCAAAATAATTGGACAAGAGGGCTCACACTCAATGTCCATAATAGTAAAATCAACGGGAACATAATTATCATTGATAATGATAAGAACATCGTCGATCTTCCCCAAAGGTTTCTTTACGGAAGAATCGACAAGACGAACACCCAAAGAACAAGGATCAAAAGGCTTCAATTCAAGCATATCATACATTCTTTTGGGAAAAACGGAGGTACTAGCTCCAACATCACAAAGAGCAAAGCAAGAGAAGTTATTCTATTTGATTTTTATCATAGGATCCCAACCCTCTTCTAGCTTCCTAGGTATGGAGGCTTCTAGTCTAAGTTTCTCCTCCCTAAATTTGATTAGAGCATTGGTGATATGCTTTGTGAAGGCAAGATTAAGTGTGCTAGTGTGGGGATCTCTAGACATTTTGTGTAGAAAACCAATAACTTTAGTTAAGGTGCAGTTGTCAAAGTCTAGATCACTACTATCTATTAAGGAGGTAGTGATATCATTTAGGCTCACTTGTTTGAAAGCCTCTATGTTCATAGAGGTTTGTTCATCTACGGTTGAGGTGGTAGCATCACCATTGATAGGTCCAGTGGGACTAGGGGTGTGATGGGTGCTAACAGTTTGGACATCCTCAACAACTTGGACAGTAGCTACGATGTGGTGGTAGGAAGGCTCTTAACTCTCTCTTATTCCTCCTTTTCTCTAGCCCATCTCTCTTTAAGTTTGCCCAAAATCCTAATGTTTTCATTAATTTGCACTTGGATAGCATTCATAGGAGTGGTTTCCCTCTCCTCGGGGGGAGAAGTTCTAAACTTAAGCATCTCAACATCATGGGCTATGTTGTCTACCTTCGAAGAGAGGATATCTAATTTGTCTAATTTCTCTTCTACACTCTTGTTGAAGAATTTTTGGGTAGTGATAAAGTCTTTGAGCAAGGTCTCTAGTTCAAAAGTGGAGTTTTTGGTGCTAGGATAAGTGTTGTTGTTCCCATAGTTGTTGGATGGGAAAGGTCTAGGATTTTTGCTACCAAAATTACTCCTATAAGAATTATTGTTAAAGTTGTTTCTAGAGATAAAGTTCACATCTACTTGTTCTTGAGCAACCACGGAATTTAAAGGAACATCCTGAGGATCAATAGGAGATTGCTTGGTAAGTAGAGACATGATGAGGTCAACCTTTTCATTAGGAGAGGAGATCTCCTCGACAGAATTTACCTTCTTACCAGTTGGAGATCGTTCGGTGTGCCATCGAGAGTAGTTCAGCATCATCTCATCAAGTAGCTTCGTGGAACACCAATTGTGGTTGACATGAAAGTTCCTCCCGCGGCCGAGTCTAACAGATCCCGCTAGGTAAAGTTTAAGCCTGCATAAAAATTCTGGATATCCATCCAGGTAGTCAAACCATGTGTAGGACAGTTCTTAACAAGATATTTCATTCGTTCCCAAGCTTGGGCAACATGTTCATTATCCAGTTGCCTAAAATTCATAATGTTACTTCTCAACTGGATAATTTTCGCAGGGGGGTAGTACTTCCCAATAAAAGCATCCTTATTCTTAGGTAAGGATTGTAGCCACTCCTTAGCTCTTCCTCTCAAGGAGAAAGGAAAAAGCTTTAGCTTGATGATGTCTCCATCTACTTCCTTGTACTTTTGCATATCACAAAGCTCAACAAAATTATTTAAGTGCAAGGAAGCATCCTCTCCAGCACCTGATAATTGATCTTTCATAACAAGATTAAGCAAAGCAGGTTTAATTTCATAAGAAGGTGCTAAAGTGGCAGGTGGAGCAATAGGAGTGCAGATAAATTCACTGTTGTTGTGACTAATGAAGTCACACAACTTGGTGTTTTCATTGGAACCCATAGTAGCAGCAGGTATTTTTGGTATTTTTTATAAGGGACACAAAAGTAAAAAACTGAAAGGTAAACTAACAAGACTAAAAAGAAAAGATAAAAGATAGTGTGCAACTCCCCTATCTTGTAGACTGGAGTCCCCGGCAACGGCGCCAGCAATTGGTTGATGCTAGCAAGGAAGATACTTCTCTCGCTTCTCGTTGGTTACCCCAAGTGGAAGGTGAGATGTAGCGTAGAAGCAGAATTTCCCCTATGTAGAGGATAGGGTTTGTCTCCCGTAGGACTCGTAGAGATACAAGAAGGTGGTAAAGTGAACAATGGCGCCGAGGTTGCTAACTTCGCCTAGACCTGCACACACAGCAAATAACTTTGCTCCCAACGAGTACAGAGGAGTTGTCAATTCCTCCAGCCTTGCTGTTTACAAAGGATCAACGCAAGAGATAATAATAGTGGCAACGGAAAGTAAAGAACTAAAAGTAAATTGAAAGTGTAAACAATGATGGAAATATGGACCGGAGTCCCGTGATGTTCACTAGTGATGTCTCTCTCCCAAAAGACGATAAAAGTGCTAGCGAGGTAAACAAATCACAGCTGGACAATTGACAGGATTATAAACGCACCGCAATGCTAACTATGCTACAAAAGAAAGGAAGAGTCTCAAAATCAATGGGCAGTACGCCAAGGTAAGTAGACCGAAATCCATCTGCATCTACTACGAATCATCCACCTTGAGATATCTATCCAGAACATCTCGCTGGTATTAAGTTGTGAATCCCACCCAAAGTGTAAACTCAAAGCAACAGACAACTGCATTAAAATAACTATGCGTAAAGTAAACAATCCTTGCACCCACAAGTACAAGCACCGTTGGTTTATCCCTGGTGGCAACAGCACATCCCCTAGTCTCATGTTTCTTTCACTCAAGCTAGACATCAAGGGGTTGAACCCACAATCAAGCATAACGCTCCCTCTTGGAGTTGCAACAAATCACGTGGCCAAAGTAAAATACGGCAACCGAGAACATGCAAGAATTTACTAATGAACACAAATATAAAAGAGAACCAAATATATTACTCATCACAATCTGAACATAATCTCATAATCCGTCAGATCCCAGCAAACTCAGCATAGCAACATAGAAAACTACAAAAGTCTCGATCATGTGAGGCAGCTCACGAGGTCTCGAAAGTGGAAGCACAAAGAGGGGAGAGGTACATCACATAGCTACTGTTCATGGACCCATGGTCCAAGGGGGACTACTCACGGCACATACGGGAGACATCCATGGCGATGGATGGTCTCCCGGAGGGGATTCCTCCTTCCGGCAGGGTGCCGTGGCAGCTTCTCCTGGTAGCCCCGATCTTGGAACGGCGGCGGAGGCGAAACAGAGAGGAGAACGGGAATAGCAGATCGATATTAGGGATTTCCGTCACGGGCGGTAAATATAAGCGAAGGGGGCACCGAGAGGGGCCACAGGGCAGCCAGGAGGCCTCCTGGCGCGACCTAGGGTGGGGCCGCGCCAGGGAACCTCCTGGGGCCCTGGTGGGTCCACCCCCCACCTCTCTTGATTATTCGGTAAGCTTCCGGGTCGCTGATTTTTTATTGTATTTTTCCGGAATTTATTTGCCAATTTTAATGGTCGGAAAACCTGAAATACAAAAACAGCAGAAAACAGGAAGTGGCAACTGGGTGCACTGAATTAATAGGTTAGTCCAAATATGATAAACAGTATATGAAAGTTCAAGCAAAACATGGCAAAATCACACAAATCATGCATGGGGCAAGCAGAAATTATAGATACGTTTGGGACGTATCAAACACAAATATAAAAAAAAGTTTCATGTTTTACAAAAATTTCTAAGCTAATAAAATAATTGCAAACAGAAAAGAACTGGAGAAAAGAAATAAATAAAATGGAAAACCCTATCTACCGCCCAGGGCGAAGCGCACCCCAACCCATTCGCACACCCCTGTTTCTTCCACCTCCCACTACAGTAGCGGGGAGGCCATGCCGACCAAGACGACAGCTACCGCGTCTCCACCGAACCGGTCCTCCCTCGCGCCGCTATAGTGCGTTGTGGAGGGATAAAGTCCCACCTTGACCCCCTGGAACCCTAGATCGAGCCTAGGTCATTCCCCCCTCCTATGTCCCTTTACCTCGCCATGCCCGAGCCGCCATGGCCACGGGCTCACGAGTTCGCGTGGCCACCGCGCCTCCCACCCCCAACCGCCATGTCCTGACCCCTTCCCGTCGTCGTCCACGCTGAATCCTCCCACGAGCTCGAGCCGGGATGCACTACCTCGCCGGAATCGAAGCTCCTCCCTACCCACGTCCGCCTTTCATCGCTGGCGAATTCGTCGCGCCTGCTCCTTCTCCGGTCGTCCCGAGCCCGCCCCTGCAATCATTGTGAGTGCCTCCCCATTTTCCCTGCGATTCCTCGCCGTAGCACCTCCCCGTCGACGTCGCGCTTCAGACTCGCCGTCATGCTCTCCATGGCTAGGGTGCGCCTAGCCTCGCGTCCGGCCTCCCTTAGCGGCTCCCTACGCGCCCTGCCCTGTCCCTTGATCGCGCCCGCTTGCGCCAGCTGCCGCCCGAGCACGCCCCCTCCTCGGCCCGGTCACCCTGCAGCGCCCCTCGCCCCTGCTCACCGTCGTGCTCGGCTCCGGCCATCTCCGTGGCCACGCGACCCTCCCTTCCCTGCGCAGCACGAGCATGCGCGTGTGGACACAGACCCCTCCCGCGCCTCGCCGCATCCCCCCTGCAGCGGCCCTCTCCGACGTGCCTTCTACTCGCCGGCGATGTCACCTGTCTCGCCAGCATGGTCAGACCCTCGTGGCTAGCGGCAAATTAGCCACTAGCTAATCCCCGCCCTAGTCCATGACAGTGGGCCCAATGCCCTGTTAATTAGCTGTTGATTAATTAAAATGGAGATAACCCCCTCCCTTAAGTCAATGACAGATGGGCCTAGTCTATTAGATTAATCCCTACCAGATTAAATAAAATTATTTAGAAACATGTGTCCATGACTACTTGGCCCCACCGGTAATTATATTAAATAATAGGAAATTATAAAAAAATTAGTGTATGAAATATGGACCCCTCTTTACTTTTTTATTAAATAAAATGATTTAAATTCCACTGCCTATGACATGTTGATACGTCCCAAACGTATCTATAATTTCTTCTTGCTCCATGCATGTTTTGTGTGATATTGCTATGATCTAGATACACTTTCATACACTTTTGATCATATTTGGACTAACTTACTAACTCAGTGCACCACAGTGTCAGTTCTTGTTTTCTGCTGTTTTTCTATTTTAGGTTTCCCCCATATTAAAAGTGCTCCAAAAATTCGGGAAAAACAGATAAAAAATCAGCTCAACGAAAGCTTCCGGAGTCCCAAAGGCGGACCAGAGGGGACCCACCAGGGCCCAGGCGGCCACCTGGCACTACCTAGGGCTTGGCTGCGCCAGGGGGGCGCCTGGACCCCTGGTGCCCCCCATAGCTCCCCCTTCCGCCTATATATTCTCCGTGACGCGAAACCTCCAAAGAGAGAACCCCTTTTCACGATCTCGCCTTTGTTCCGCTGCCGCTGCGCTTCCAAGATCGGGAGCGCCAGCAGACCTCTTCCCGGCACCTTGACGGAGGGAGGTTGACCTTCGGGAGCCTCCCCTGCACCATGGACGCTTCCCGGATGATCCGTGAGTAGTATCCTTTGGACCATGGGTCCTTGATCAGTAGCTATGTGATGTTCTACTCCCCTCTTTGTTCTTCATGGATTTTACCTCGTGAGCTGCCCTACATGATCGAGGCACATATGTAATTTTCTGCTGTTGCTATGCTGAGTTTGCTGGGATTTGATGGATTATGAGACTATGTTCAGTTTGTGATTGAGTAATATATTTGGTTCTTATCTTTTATATTTTTGTTCCGAAGTAATTCTTGCATGTTCTCCTTTGCTGTTTATTGTTTTGGACAAGTAGTAGGTACTGACTCCAAGAGGGAACGTTATGCTCGATTGTGGGTTCATGCCCGCTGATGACACGCTTGAGTGACAGAAACTTGAGTCTAGGGGATGTGCTGTTTCCACAAGGGGGAAAACAATAGTGCTTGTAACCACGGTTGCAAGGATTGTTTACTTTACGCAAAGTGCTTTTTAATGCAGTTGTCTGTTGCTTTGGGTTTACACTTTGGTTGGGGCTCGCAACTTAGATGTTATGGATAGATATATCAAGGTGGATGATTAGTAGTAGATGCATTTGGATTTCGGTCTACTTATTTTGGTGTACCTCCCATGCTTTTTAGACTCGTCCTTTCTTTGCAGCATAGTTAGCATTGCGGTGAGTTTTTAATCCTATCAATTGCCCAGCTGTGATTTGTTTACCTCGTATAGCAGTTTTATCGTCTTTTTGGAGAGAGACATCACTAGTGAACATCACGGGACCCCGGTCCATATTCTCATCACTGTTTACACGCTCTTTTATTTTCCTACTTTTACTTTCTAGCTACTATCACCATTATCATTATCCCTTGTGTTTGATCCTTTGTAAACAACAAGACCGGAGAGATTGACAACCTCTCCGAACTTCGTTGCGAACAAAGTTATTTGTGTTGTGTGCAGGTCCACATCGATTGCGCCGTTGACACCTACTTTGCCGTTTTTGAGTCGTACGGGAGACAAACCCTATCCTCTACATAGGGGAAATTTTCTTCTATCCTACATCTCACCTTCCACTTGGGGTAACCAATGAAGAGCGAGAAGCCATTATCTTCTCTAGCACATCAAGAAAATTTCTGGCTCCGTTTCCGGGGACTCCAAGTGCCAAGATAGGGGAGTTGCACACTATGTTTTTCCTTTGTTTTTTAGTCTTGTCAGTTTACGTTTCAAATTTTTTTATCTTAGTGTCCTTTATAAAAAATCACAAAAAATTATTTACCTTTCTTTTAGTAGTCCTCCTTGTTTAAATGAACATGTTAGGAATTGGTGCTTTGAGGGAATCGGAAGTTCTAGATTTCTGTCAAAGTGATGGAGAAAATATGAAGAAGGCATGGGACAGAATTTCTGAAGCACATAAAAGAATTATGCCTTGGATACCTATAAAATTGTGATTAGAAATTTTTACCATGGTCTTTTTAAGTGGTGTAAACACTCTCTTGATATTATAGTTGAAGGAGACTTTTTAGAGTGTGATGAAGCTAGAGCTCTTGATATTTTGCATGGTCTATCTAGTTATTTGTTTATGATTGTAGTACTGATACTATTCTAGACTTGCCACTATTGAAAAGAGGATGGATGCTCTAGACTTGAGAAAGGTAGAGGAACTTAAGTCCAACATGAAAGAAATGTTGGAGATAGATGATGACTGGGAGTCTTTTGTTAGGATTAGCATCTCTAACCAAGACTTCCTTGCTTTTTGCAATATTGGATCCATGGTTTCTACTATGCCAAAAATAGTTTATGATTCTTTGAAACTAGACATGGATAAATTTTCATCTTATCATGAACATGCTAATGGAGATATTTAAGAAGTTAAAGGAAAGGTAAAAGAAGTCCAAGTTGCATTCCTCCATAGGGTTGCACCGATGAATTTCTTCATCATGGAGCCAAACCAAAGCAACATCGTGCTTGGAAGGGACTTCCTCCAAGCTATGAAAGGCTTCATTGATATTGGTAATAGGCACATACGCTTACGCGGTAAGGCGAAAGGTAAGTACCTCTTTCCTAGGAAGAAGATGAATGAGCTTGTTGAAAATACATTTGAAGGTTTTTATCTCGGAGACCTTTGATTCTTCTCTTGCTTTATGCCTAGCTTAAAGGCGTAAAAGAAAGCGCTTGTTCGGAGGCAACCCAAGATATTTTTACTTGTGTTTTTAGTGGTCTTGATGATTTTTAATACTGTAGCAACATCATTGTATCTTTATTTTCAAGCTTTGTGCCAAGTTTTAGCCTCTTATGATAAGGGAAGCAAAAGTTGTGACATGCTTTCCAGAAAACATATTCTGTCTTCTTGACGGAAAAAATCAAAACAAATCATCAGTTCATCATTTTGAGCTCAATTTTTTACACAGCATGCTCTATACAATTGTGAAACTTTCATACGTTCTGAGTTTTTTTATTTGAGTTTCAGAAGTACCCTGAAAAAATTATTTACTACCTGCTGTTCTGTTTTTCACAGATTTTGCCAAGTTTTGCCTTTTCTTACTTTTGCAAACCTTAAGCTTGCTTTTTCTTTGAAAAAACTTTTTGGAAATCTTGAGAAACAGTATATCTTCAAGAATATCTTTATTTCCAGCGGGGAAAAATTATTTTATTAAGGGTACTAACCTCTCTAATCAGCTTATGATGAGTTATGTATGAAGCGAGTTTTCAAGTGTGCGAGGGAAGATGATGAAAGAAGAGCCGGGAGTGTCAAACGCTCAAGCTTGGGGATGCCCCCATGCATCCCCAATAAATATTCAAGGAGACTCAAGCGTCTAAGCTTGGGTATGCCCACGTGCATCCCCTTCTCCATCAACAATCATCCATTCGTCCTTCGTCTCACTATATTTTTATCACTTCATGCATTATGTGCTATGCTTGGAGCATCTCGCTCTTAGGTTTCCTTTTTAGTTTTCTTTTGCTTGTTGTTCATAAGAAGTTAGACCCCAGCTTACTTTGTCTGGGATAGAAACACGCTCCACTCCAATCTAGAACACATCATAGGATTTTCATGCCTATCTTTATCTATTGTGTCTTCTTTATCTTTTCGTAACTACTGCCATGTTTAGTTTTATTTTTAGTGTTTGTATTTAGCAAGAGCCTTGGCTTTTTTTTAGTTTGTTTCCAGAACTCTCTTTAGTTTTCCTGTTTATCTTGTTAAGAGAGTTGGTTGTTGCACTGAGTTGTGTCCTGTCTTGAAGTAGGTAATTGAGGTTGATATTCGATTGTAGTAGTAACTTGCAATAGTTTTGAGGTATTGTTGTGAGTAATGTTTCAACTTTTGGTGTCAAGAACTCTAGCCTATTAGTGATAGGTGTCGTATTTTGGGCAACCGTTTTTATTTTCAAAAACCTACAAAACTAGTTGAGAACACTAGCTACTAGATGGATCAATAATCTTTTGAGGGATCGAATATTAGAGTACACTCACATACCATGAGTCGAGGATGCGCAAGGATAACCAAACCGCCATACACTCCTCCTCGGGGTACTTGTCTCTTTGTTAACCTCCTCATTAGATTGAGAGTTACTGATAATAAGTGCATGAGTTCTTCGGAATAATGTAAGTATTGAAAGTTGACACTTCCACATCCTCATATTTGCTAGCCTCTTCGGTACCGTGCATTTCCCTCTTCTCACTCCGAGAGTTGGCGTCCAACTCGCCGGTGCATCCAAACCCTTGGCATGATACGCTCTGTCATCATAAACCTCCCTATATCTTTCCTCAAAACAACCACCATACCTACCTATCAAGGAATTTCCGTAGCCTTTCCGAGATATATTTCCATGCAACATCCACTTCTTCATGACTTGATCTTCATGTCATACATGTTCCTGCTACACTGGCAGAGGCATACATTTGCATACATCATGATAGCTACATCTTCTTTATGTTGAGTACCTTGTAAAGTGTGAAGATCTTCTATACCTTCTTGTCAAATAGAGTGTTGCCCTTAAGTGAGGAAAGGATCCCAAAGAGGACAAATTTAAAAGATCCCAAAGAGTACAAATGAGAGTTCAATAGAAAGAGACATTGAGTCCAAAAAAATTCAAAAAATAGAAAAAAGAGAAAAAGAAAATAAAAAGAGAGAAAGGGGCAACACTACAATTCCTTTTGAAAGGTCCACACTCGTACCCCCTCTTATATTTGTACTCCATAGAGATGATTATTATGCATATAGATATGTGGGGACCTTCACACTATAAAACTTGGCTTGCATATTCTAAGGATGAGCCTCCTCAAACGAGCTCTAGGTCTTCATGAGCGAGCAAGTTGGATGCACCCCCACTAGTTCCATTGGAGAGCTTACCTTAGCTCATATGTGCATCCGTTGCATCGCAATCCCTACTCCTCACATCATATCTATCATTTGGCCTTCTCGCCTATGATTGTCCTCATTTATGTGAGCCTTTCTCACTCTATTTGTCTTCCTCCTCCATCATACTTCTCTCTTTGCCATCCTAAGTGTCAACTCTCGTGCTTACGCTCATACATTGCATGAGTGCTCAAAAAATCGTAAGGGAGTGGATCAAATTGACTTGTACCTGGATAGTGGTCTGGGGACGAGTCAAGATAAGATTCCAAAGAAGAGTAAGTGTGAAACTTTAGTAGATTGAGTTCTCAACAAAAATACTTTTTTCTCGTATTCCCATCTCCCACTTCTTGCACGTAAACACCATTTGGAGACATTCGAGTCACGGACAGCGAGAGCTCTTGCACCTTAATGTTCTTATGTTGCTTGTTTCAATGCCAATATAGACTCTTGTCTGTTATGACTTGAATTGAATTACATACCTTGATTGCTTTACTTCAATGTTCTTATATTGTTGTTAGCATGTCACCACAGAAATTATGCTTTTTATCATTTACGTACTCGAGGACGAGCAGGAATTAAGCTTGGGGATGTTTATACGTCCCAAACGTATCTATAATCTCTGCTTGCTCCATGCATGTTTTGTGTGATATTGCTATGATCTAGATACACTTTCATACACTTTTGATCATATTTGGACTAACTTATTAACTCAGTGCACCATTGTGCCAGTTCCTGCTTTCTGCTATTTTTCTATTTCAGGTTTCCCCCATATTAAAAGTGCTCCAAAAATTCGGGAAAATCAGATAAAAAATCAGCGCAATGGAAGCTTCCGGAGTCCCGAAGGAGGACCAGAGGGGACCTACCAAGGCCCCAGGCGTCCACCTGGCGCGTCCTAGGGCTTGGCCGCGCCAGGGGGGAGCCTGGACCCCTGGTGGCTCCCTGGCTTCCACCCTTCCGCCTATATATTCTCCGTCACGCGAAACCTCCGAAGACAGAACCCCTTTTCGCGATCTCTCCTCTGTTCCTCCGCCGCCGCGCTTCCAAGATTGGGAGCGCCAGCAGACCTCTTCCCGGCGCCCTGCCGGAGGGAGGATTGACCTCCGGGAGCCTCCCCTCCACCATGGACGTGTTGACGAAGAAATTTGTTCAACGCAACACAAGACTTGCACCGCGCAATTGTTTAGAATAAGGGAGTCACCACTTCATTTTTCGTTACGAAGAACGGATGATTTAAAAGCAAATCAACAAATAGATCTTCAATTTCAGAGAAGAAACGGGTGCTTTACGAGTAAAACACCAAAGATGACCTAGAACCAGACAAAAAGTAGAAGAACTTGAAAAGTAGATGTGTTTTTGGGTATATGTCGATTGTTTGTTGTTTCAGCCGGCCGTCAACTCATCTATATATGAGGCGGCTGGCCTTCCGTTGCAAGACACGGACTTGGATTCCCGTCACAATGCCAAAAACTAGAGACAAACTTGGATTTTCCCAAATCTTCCCGAATCTGCGTACAGACCGGTAGTGGACCGGTGTAACACCCCCAGTTTCTGTAACAGTAATCACTTTGACTGTTGAATATTACTGTTGCTAATCCTGGTTGCTAAGCATGCCTTGATCAAACCTTGCCCCTACATATGCAAACCATGATGGTTGATATTCAAAACCATATGCTCAATGCACCTTGATCTCTTGGAATCAAATCAAAGTTCAAAACTCCTTTTGGGGAATATTAAAAATATGTGCAAAATAAAACTTTGTCCATAAATTGTGAAACCAAATTTATTAAATGCACTAATATACGTATACCATGTTGCAATGGTCATGCATATCTATTGTGGCATATAAAAAATTCAAACAACTCAAACAGTAACAAAACAGTGACATTTAATAACTTTTAAATAAAACAAAATATTAAGTGAGTTTATATATGACCCAAACATTTTGTATCACTAATGTGGGGTATAACTTTAATTTAGAAACACCTAACACATTTAATAAAAATGGAAATGTAAACAAAACAAATGCAAAAAAGAAATACAGAAAAAGAATAAATAGAAAAATGAAGAAAACTACCTAACCCTCGCCTAGGGCGAGGCCCACCCAGGCCCAGCTCCCTCCCTCCTTTCTCCTCCCACCTGCTCCCCTTGCGTGGCGCCATGGCCATGGCCAGGGAGCACCCCCAGCCGGCCCCTCACCCTCACTGGCCTCACCTTCCCCTGGAGATAAGACCCCGCACCCGCCCTCGAGCACGGAACCCTAGCCGCCGCCTCCTAGCTTCCTCCCCGCGCGCCATTCCCCCCCCCCCCCACCCCACCCGAGCCGCCGCGGCGAGCCTGCCGTCGTCGGAGCAAGAGGCCAGAGGCCTCGCCTGGCCGCTCCGCCTTGCCCTCGGGCCTCGTTAGCCTCAACCCCGCCTCCCCCACACGGTTCCTCGTCGCCGGAAGCCGCCACTGCCCGCGATTCGAGCTCTCCCCGTCGCTGCTCCTCACGACGCCGCGGACTTCGCCCCGCACCGCTACCCCGGCGAACCCCTGCCACCGCGGACGCTCCTCTGCCCCTCCATGTAAGCGTCCCGCTTGCCTCCCCCCCCCCCCCGTTCCCCTGGACATTCGACGCCGGCGCCGCCGTGCCTGGTCACCGGCAGGTAAATCAGGAGGTAATCTCCTCCCCTTGTGGTTAACCAGTGGGGTTACCCACTGACAAGGGGCCCCACTCCCCCCCCCCCTAGTAATCTGTTAGATTAGACAAAGTTAATTAAACCCCCCTGTGAATATGACATGTGGGCCCTGCCCATTTTAGATTTAATTAAGCTGTTAACTATAACATGTGACAATGACATGTGGGCCACTGGTTTAATTTGTTAAATAGAATTGTAATTAAAGGCTACTCTCTATGACATGTTGGTCCCACTTGTAAGTTTGACTGGTCAAAATTTCCTGTTCTGGATAATGTTAATAAAAGAATTAATTAATACATTAAATGATTTTTAAATTCTTTACAAATTCAGAAAAATCATATAAAATAAACCGCATGCCGAATTAAAAAACTTTATACATGAAACTTGCTCAGGATAATGCAACGATCACGAATATGCTATCCGTTCGTCTACCACACCCCTCTAACGTAACGAACCTCGAAACGTCCCCCTCCGGACCGTTTGTCGGGTAAATTGTCCGGTACTGCTAAAGTACCCGGATGAATTTATTTCGAACACGAAAGTTATTCAGAATAGATCAACTAACCCAGATACACCACCCACACATGTGTCGGATGTCCATTCCCGGAGCTGGCAGTTCATTCCCGGATGAATTCCTGCTCCGTACAACGTTATTGCACTGCGTTAGAACACCGTTAACATTTCATCTGTCATGTCATGCAACTGTTCGTATATGCTTGCTTTGTATTTACTGTTTCTCCCCCCCCCCCTTAATCTCCGGTAGACTCCGCTGCTGCCGCCGACTACACCGCTGCTGAGTACGACTACTTCGTCGACGACCCTGCCTCTACTGCCGAGCTTCCAGGAAAGCAGAGCCATTCTCTTCCCTAGATATCGCCTATCTTTCCGTACATTTCTTGCACTAGGCATTGTTACTGCTGCTGCTACGTTACAATCCTATTCAACTGCATAGCTTATCATTGTCGCCCCTTGATTACCTTTTCCGCTTTCTATGCTGCCCTATATATATATATATATGTCTTATAATCAGAAGTTAGCCCTGCGCCTTGTTAGTTAATAGGATAAGATAGCGGGCCATGATTACTCTGGGAGTGATCATGGAAACGATACAGTATAAACTGCTACAGGTATGGTTCAGAGCAGACACCGCTTCAGGCCCCTACCCCAGCTCTGCCGAGCCACATCAAGTGTGAGCTATCGAGGATTAGTCCTTGTAGTCCACTCGTTGCTGACTCCGTACAGCCGTCTTAGGGTCCTGAACCACGGTTGTCCTTACAGGTAAGGAGTCGGGTGACCCCACGGTGCCCGCGCAGGGTATCTTAGCGGAACAACAGGCCAGGTGTATTCCACCGGTGTGCGGCGGGCCTGGTACTGTTCGTGGCCGACAGATATCCTGTTGTACAAAATTTGAGCTCTTCGGAGCAAACGCGAGACAAGGTAAGGAGACGGTTCACCTTGTTGGTAACCGCACAAGTTGGTGGGACGTCAGGGCAGGCACCGATGTTACTGGTGGTCCTGACTGCTGTCGTTGTCCGCGACTCCTTCAATAAGGGGCAACGATAACGGTTGTCTCGACAGAAATTAATAAAATGCTTAACGGGTTCGGAGGATGACTTGAGTAGCCTTTTGGCTTGTACGTACTACCTATACGTGGGATTACGGTGTGGGCCCTCCGCGTTGTGGTCTCGTTCGAAAGCTCTGAAAGACGTCCAATTCAGCATTGTGGCGCGGTCGGATCCGCATCCATGATAGAGTTGCGTGGTATCCACCGTCCTCACAACGACCCGGAGAGCGAGGGGTGATAGGCCCATGACCCCCTTGCACTTAAGGCTGTAGACCGGCGGGGACCTCTCTGATGAGACGTAGGATGGGCCTCGGCGTGTCGGATAGCCTCGGTGGGGTGTTCCCTAACAAGGTGTACGCCACCCTAGAGATCCGAGCGTGTAGTATGACACCAGTGCACCCCTGCAGGGAGTTTAATCTATTCGAATAGCCATGTCCACGGTAACAGGACACTTTATGCTGAAGCCAGATCCTATCACTAGAAACTACTACTATTAAACTGTTGGTTCCGGGTTTTTCTTCCTCGCGGGGATGTCGAGGAGGGGAACTCGGAGGCATTGCTAATTATTACAACTTATTATTATACAATGCTGCAGCAACTTCTGCTGCATTGTTACTTTATGCTTTATATGAACTGTTGGCTATTCTCTCCTCATGCTGCAAGACTCGTCGGAAGATGCTAGTCTTAGATAGGCCTAGCTTCTTACCCTTATTCTGATTTCTATCTTGCAGTCCACTATATACAACCTCTTCTTTCCGTTGATACAATGCATAATGCTTAGTAGCGGACGTAAGACTCGCGGGTATGCTAGATACCCACCTTTGCTTTATTTCCCGTTTTTGCTTTGACTGATCGGCCGCTGCAGTCGACGTTGGAGCCCAGGAGCAGGAGTACCCCGGAGGCGACTACTACGACGTCGAGTTCCCCGTTGACCAGCAGTAGTTCGGTGGATCCCAGGCAGGAGGCCTTGCCTTTTCGATCTGTACCTCTGATGTTATTTGTGCTAGCCTTCTTAAGGCAAAACTTGACTAACTATGTCTGTACTCAGATATTATGATTGTTTAACTTATGTTTTCGGATCCTCGTGATCCCTGGTATTGTATCATATTGGTTTATCCTTTTGTGTTTAGTGTTGTGATGTGATATTCTCATCGTGGCACCCTAATCTCAGCCGTGTACCCTGCGTGTATGATTACTGTACACGGATTGATTTTGGGGGCGTCACAAGTTGGTATCAGAGCCGACTGCCTGTAGGAAGCCACCCCACCACTACTTGGTCGAAGTTGAGTCTAGACTTTGAAAAACTATTTTTGCTAACTTAATATTTGGCTTATGGGCCCACATCGATGTCACTACGTGTGATATCTATGTTATTAGGATCTTTTTCTCCTTGTCTATGCTCTGGGAATCTGCTCTCTTATCCTTGCTGGTAAGTTTTACAAACTCTGACATTAGGATCACGTTCTCTTGATTCCACCCAGCGTTCTGGGGCTACCCCATTGATTGAGTCATGTCGCAGGAGTTCTACCCCAGGTCCCGGACCGCGGATCCCATTCTCATTCTGGGCAGGCCGCGCGTCCTCTGGCATTAACTCCTGTGGCCAACAGTTTTCTTGCGGCGTGATTGACATAGTGGAATCTTTGTCGCGTCGTGTAATCCTTACCGCGGTCTGAGCGCCGCCTACTGAGTCCTTTTTCCTTAAATTCTACGACGTTACGCTGTCCGATTTTGACTGACTGTGTGCAATGATTTGTATGTCTTTATGACTACTATTGTGTATCTACCGCACTTCTCGTTCATTGCTCGTACTGCATCGAGTATGACTCCTTATCCTCGCATATGCTTTGTCTGAACTAACCCTTGCTGTTCAGGCAGGATGGCAGACGATCCGCCACCTCCGCCTTATTTGGCCGCAATGATGCAACAGTTTGAACTGAACCGTGAGCAGTTTGATCTGAAACGTCAGTTCATGGCCGGAGTAATGGTCCGGCTTCCAAACCAGAATGCCCCAATCACACTGCAAGAGTTCGTGCGCCTCAACCCGTCTATTTTCCGCAACTCCACCAATCCGATGGATGCTGATGATTGGCTCCGTGACATCTTGTTCGAGATGGAGTCAGCTAATGTTGCCCCGGCCAGTTATGTTACGTTCGCGGCTTTTCATCTAAAGGGTTCAGCCGCTCAATGGTGGGAAAGCCACAGGCGTGTGCTGCCTGCTGGGACTGTGACCACCTGGCAAGAATTCCAGTTAGCCTTCCGTGCATGGCACATTCCTCGAGGTCTAATGGACCAGAAGAAGGAGGATTTTCTCAAACTTAGACAAGGCACGACAAATATTGTTGAATATCATAGGAGATTCCTTGAACTGTCTCGCTATGCTGAGGATTACGTCAACACCGTCGCTCGCAAGCAGCAGAAATTCCGTGAAGGATTGCATCCCAATATGAAGCTTGCACTAGCTGCTAATGATTTCGCAGACTTTGCGACGCTCGTCAGCAAGGCTTTCCAAGTTGAAACTTCTTTGGCTGATCACCAGGAATCCCTCAAGCGTACTCGAGATGTTGGCCCATCCTCGGGAAGACCCACTCAGAAACTTCGAGTCTATATCCCACACAATGTCCACCACCGACCTGCCCCAGCGCCAAGGCCGTCTTATATTGCACCCCGTCTGCCTCCGCCTCCAAGCCAGCTAACGATTCCAAGGGAACAACCCAATATTACGGCTCCTCCCCATAATAATGGCCTATGCCACAAGTGTGGACAACCAGGTCACCGTGATGTCAACTGTCGCCCGGTTCAGCCTCAGAATGCACCATGTCCCCCTGGTAGTCGTAAGAAGAGCGGTCGAAATCGTCGTTTCAGGGACTGTAAGGACAAGACGTCTGCTGTTAGTTGTGCTCACGTCACCCATGCCAAGATGGAAGAAGCTCGTGAGTCCCCAAGAATGGTAGTGGGTACCCTTCTCGTCAATTCAGTGCCAGCTTCGGTTCTCTTTGATTCCGGCGCGTTGCATTCATTTATGTCCCAACCGTTTGCTCAACTGCATGGGTTAGCTATGGAACCCTTGGCCACTCCTTTAGCGGTAAATGTCGTTGGATCTCAGAGTCGTGCCACCATGATGAGCCCCGATACCACCATTGCAATTGTGGGTCTGTTGTTCCCGACTCCTCTTATTATCCTCAAGTCGTCCAACATTGATGTCATCCTCGGTATGGATTGGTTGGGGGAACATGATGCCCATATCCACTGTGCCACTAAGACAGTTCAGCTCACGCACCCTTCTGGCAAGAAGATTATGTACTCGGCCCGAACAGCTCAACATGCCAAAGGCCAAATATATGCTCTGAATGCTTTGAATACCTCACCTCTTGAAGGGATCGAGAACGTTCCAGTTGTTCGCGATTTTCTCGACGTCTTCCCAGAAGAACTGCCGGGAATACCCCCGATCAGAGATGTCGAGTTCGTCATTGACTTGAAGCCTGAAACCATCCCTATTGCTAAGCGCCCTTATAAGATGCGGCATCACCACCTCCTTGAACTGAAGAAGGAGATCGACATGGCACTCCTCAAAGGTTTCATTCGTCCAAGTTCCTCTGCTTGGGGAGCACCTTCGCTCTTTGTCAAGAAGAGCGATGGGACGAACCGTTTGGTCCAAGATTACCGACCTATCAACCAGGCCAAAATACAGAACAAGTATCCACTTCCTCGGATCAACGATCTGTACGATCAACTTGCTGGATCTGCGGTGTTTTCGAAACTCGACTTGAGGTTGGGTTACCATCAGATCCGGGTCCGCGAAGAAGACATCCCGAAGACCGCTTTCATTATTCGCTATGGTTCATACGAGTACACCGTCATGTCCTTTGGCCTGACCAACGCTCCAGCCACCTTCTCACGATTGATGAACTATATATTCATGGAATACCTCGACAAGTTTGTCATGGTTTATCTGGATGATATCTTGGTATACTCCAAGAATGAAGAGGAACATGCTGAACATCTTCGTCTTATACTGGAAAAGCTTCGAGAACACAAACTCTATGCTAAGTATTCCAAGTGTGAGTTCTGGCTTCCCGAAGTAACCTACCTTGGTCATGTGATTTCCAAGGATGGCGTTGTCGTCACCCCAGAACGTATCCAGGCTATTCTTGACTGGACCCCTCCCAAGACTGTCAAGCAAGTCAGAAGTTTCCTCGGCCTCGCTAGTTATTGCCGCCGTTTCGTCGAGAAATTCTCCAAGATTGCCAAGCCTCTGACTAGTCTGCTTCACAAAGGCGTCAAGTTTGAGTGGACAGATAAATGTCAAGAAAGTTTTCAAGCTCTCAAGGAGAAGCTCACTTCTCCACCAGTTCTTGCTCCGCCTGATACTCAGAAGGACTTCGTGATATATTGTGACGCGTCTCGTCAAGGATTAGGCTGTGTCCTAATGCAAGAGCACCGCGTGATTTTTATGGCTCTCGTCAGTTGCGTTCTCACGAAGATAATTATCCAACGCATGATCTCGAATTGGCAGCAGTAATTTATGCATTGAAACTGTGGCGACATTACCTCGTTGGTAATCGTTAAGAGATCTACACCGACCACCAAAGCCTGAAGTACTTGTTTACTCAGCCCGACCTGAATCTCCGCCAACAAAGATGGCTCGAGACAATAGCCGATTTTAACATGGATATTCATTACACCCCTGGCAAAGCTAATGTGATGGCTGATGCCCTAAGCCGTAAAGCTTACTGTAGTGAACTTGAGGTTCAACTAGAACAACTACCTCTGTATGAAGAGTTTCAAAAGCTGAACCTCGAGATTGTTCCTCAAGGTTATGTAAATAACCTGGTTATCGAACCGGATCTCGTCAAATCCGTCAAGGGTATAAAGTTTTATGATGATTTCGTACACAAGATTAAGCGCGATATCGCCAATGGGAGACCCTCACCCTTCACTATTGATAGCAAAGGTGCGGCGTTCTACCAGAACCGTTTAGTGGTTACTCATAGCAAGGGCAGGCATGAGAACCTGGATATGACCCCGAAGGTCATGAAAGCGACTCACGATACCCCGTTGTCCATTCATCCTGGAAGCAACAAGATGTACCAAGACATTCGTCAGCAATTCTGGTGGCCTAACATGAAGCAAGACATTGCCCGATATGTTTCTGAATGTGATGTTTGTCGTCGCGTCAAGGGTGAACATCAAAATCCCGCTGGAACTCTACAACCACCTGAAATTCCTGTATGGAAGTGGGACAAAGTTCAGATGGACTTCGTCACCGGTTTTCCCCGATCACGGAAAGGTAACGATGCTATATTTGTCGTCATCGACCGGTTCTCCAAGGTTGCTCAATTTATACCAGTCAAGGAGAAGATCACGGCTGCTCAGTTAGCGGAAGTGTATATCGCCCAAATCGTGTCGCTCGACGGTATTCCGTTGGAGATCAGTTCAGATCGTGGCAGCCTTTTCACCTCAAGATATTGGCGGAGTTTCCAAGAAGTTTGGGGACTATTTTGCATCTCAGCACCGCTTATCACCCCCAGTCACAAGGACAAGTCGAACGAGTCAATCAAGTGCTAGAAGACATGCTTCGATCTTGCATTATTTCCTTCGGTAAGAAATGGGAGGAATCTCTTCCGTTGGTCGAGTTCTCGTATAACAATAGCTACCACGCTAGTCTGGAGATGGCACCCTATGAAGTTCTCTATGGGCGTAAGTGTCGGACCCCTCTGAGTTGGTCAGAAACTAGGGAACGTGCACTCATTGGCCCGGATATTATTCAGCAAGCGGAAGATCAAATTCACGTCATTCGTGAACATTTGAAGTCCGCTCAGTCCCGCCAGAAGAGCAACTATGACCGCAAACACCGGGAAATGGAATATCAACCTGGTGAATACGCTTACCTTCGTGTCACTCCCATGAGGGGCACTCATCGCTTCGGTATCAAGGGCAAGTTGGCTCCTCGCTACATTGGCCCGTTCCGTATCCTTTCCAGGAGTGGACCCGTGGCATACCGGTTGGAATTGCCGCCGAACCTCTCCCAAGTCCACGATGTCTTCCACGTGTCGCAACTCTGTCGCTGCTTCAAGGACCCCATCCACGAAGTGGAGCATGATATGATCGAGCTGCAACAAGACTTGACTTATCAAGAACATCCGAGCCGCATTCTCGATCAGTCTGAACGTCAAACCCACAACAAGACCGTCAAGTTCCTCAAGGTACAGTGGTCGAATCATTCTGAAGATGAAGCCACCTGGGAACGCGAAGATCGCCTTCGTGATGAATACCCCGATCTTTTCCTCGCTACCACCTAAACTCTCGGGACGAAAATTCTTGTAGTGGGGGAGATTTGTAACACCCTCAGTTTATGTAACAGTAATCACTTTGGCTGTTGAATATTACTGTTGCTAATCCTGGTTGCTAAGCATGCCTTGATCAAACCTTGCCCCTACATATGCAAACCATGATGGTTGATATTCAAAACCATATGCTCAATGCACCTTGATCTCTTGGAATCAAATCAAAGTTCAAAACTCCTTTTGGGGAATATTAAAAATATATGCAAAATAAAACTTTGCCCATAAATTGTGAAACCAATTTTATTAAATGCACAAATATCAGTATACCATGTTGCAATGGTCATGCATATTTATTGTGGCATATAAAAAATTCAAACAACTCAAACAGTAACAAAACAGTGACATTTAATAACCTTTAAATAAAACAAAATATTAAGTGAGTTTATATACGGCCCAAACATTTTGTATCACTAATGTGGGGTATAACTTTAATTTAGAAACACCTAACACATTTTATAAAAATGGAAATGTAAACAAAACAAATGCAAAAAAGAAATATAGAAAAAGAATAAATAGAAAAATGAAAAAAACTACCTAACCCTCGCCTAGGGCGAGGCCCACCCAGGCCCAGCTCCATCCCTCCTCTCTCCTCCCACCTGCTCCCCTTGCGTGGCGCCATGGCCATGGCCAGGGAGCACCCCCAGCCGGCCCCTCCCCCTCACTTGCCTCACCTGCCCCTGGAGATAAGACCCCGCACCCGCCCTCGAGCACGGAACCCTAGCCACCGCCTCCCAGCTTCCTCCCCGCGCGCCGTTTCCCCCCCCCCCCCCCACCCCCACCCGAGCCGCCGCGGCGAGCCCGCCGTCGTCGGAGCAAGAGGCCAGAGGCCTCGCCTGGGCGCACCGCCTTGCCCTCGGGCCTCGTTAGCCTCAACCCCGCCTCCCCCACACCGTTCCTCGTCGCCGGAAGCCGCCACCGCCTGCGATTCGAGCTCTCCCCGTCGCTGCTGATCCTCACGACGCCGCGGCCTTCGTCCCGCACCGCTACTCCGGCGAACCCCTGCCACCGCGGCCGCTCCTCTTCCCCTCCATGTAAGCGTCCCGCTTGCCTCCCCCCACCCCCCCCCCCCCCGTTCCCCTGCACATTCGACGCCGGCGCCGCCGTGCCTGGTCACCGGCGGGTACATCAGGAGTTAATCTCCTCCCCTTGTGGTTAACCAGTGGGGTTACCCACTGACAAGGGGCCCCACCCCCCCTAATAATCTGTTAGATTAGACAAAGTTAATTAAACCCCCCTATGAATATGACATGTGGGCCCTGCCCATTTTAGATTTAATTAAGCTGTTAACTATAACATGTGACAATGACATGTGGGCCACTGGTTTAATTTGTTAAATAGAATTGTAATTAAAGGCTACTCTCTATGACATGTTGGTCCCACTTGTAAGTTTGACTGGTCAAAATTTCCTGTTCTGGATAATGTTAATAAAAGAATTAATTAATACATTAAATGATTTTTAAATGCTTTACAAATTCAGAAAAATCATATAAATAAACCGCATGCCGAATTAAAAAACTTTATACATGAAACTTGCTCAGAAAAATGCAATGATCACGAATATGCTATCTGTTCGTCTACCACACCCCTCTAACGTAACGAACCTCGAACCGTCCCCCTCCGGACCGTCTGTCGGATAAATTCTCCGGTACTGCTAAAGTACCCGGATGAATTTATTTCGAACACGAAAGTTGTTCAGAATAGATCAACTAACCCGGATACACCAACCACACATGTGTCGGATGTCCACGACCCCTCCGGCATGATATCTCCCCCCTCCGGCCACCCTGTCCAGTAATCACCCGGAGCTGGCACTGCGTTAGAACACCGTTAACATTTCATCTGTCATGTCATGCAACTGTTTGTATATGCTTGCTTTGTATTTACTGTTTCTTCCCCCCCCCCCTTAATCTCCGGTAGACCCTGCTGCTGCCGCCGACTACACCGCGGCTAAGTACGACTACTTCGTCGACGACCCTGTCTCTACTGCCGAGCTTCCACGCAAGCAGAGCCATTCTCTTCCCCAGATATCGCCTATCTTTCCGTACATTCTTGCACTAGGCATTGTTACTACTGTTGCTACGTTACAATCCTATTCAACTGCATAGCTTATCATTGTCGCTCCTTCATTACCTTTTCCGCTGTCCTATGCTGCTCTATATATATATGTCTTATAATCATCAGTTAGCCCTGCGCCTTGTTAGTTAATAGGATTAGATAGCTGGCCATGATTACTCTGGGAGTGATCATGGAAACGATACAGTATAAACTGCAGGTACGGTTAAGAGCAGACACCGCTTCAGTCCCCTACCCCGGCTCTGCCGAGCCACATCAAGTGTGAGCTATCGAGGAGTAGTCCTTGTACTCCACTCGTTGCTGACTCCGTATAGCCGTCTTAGGGTACTGAACCACGGTTGTCCTTACAGGTAAGGAGTCGGGTGACTCCACGGTGCCCGCGCAGGGTATCTTAGCGGAACGACAGGCCAGGTGTATTCCACCGGTGTGCAGCGGGCCTGGTACTGTTCGTGGCCAACAGATATCCTGTTGTACGAAAGTCGAGCTCTTCGGAGAAAACGCGAGACAAGGTAAGGAGATGGTTCACCTTGTTGGTGGTGGGACGTCAGGGCAGGCACCGATGTTACTGGTGGTCCTGACTGCTGTCGTTGTCCGCGACTCCTTCAATAAGGGGCAACGATAACGGTTGTCTCGACAGAAATTAATAAAATGCTTAACGGGTTCGGCGGATGACTTGAGTAGCCTTTTGGCTTGTACGCACTACCTATACGTGGGATTACGGTGTGGGCCCTCCGCGTTGTGGTCTCGTTCGAAAGCTCTGAAAGACGTCCAGCTCAGCATTGTGGCGCCTTCGGATCCGCATCCATGATAGAGTTGCGTGGTATCCACCGTCCTCACAACGACCCGGAGAGTGAGGGGTGATAGGCCCATGACCCCCTTGCACTTAGGGCTGTAGACCGGCGGCGACCTCTCTGATGAGACGTAGGATGGGCCTCGACGTGTCGGATAGCCTCGGTGGGGTGTTCCCTAACAAGGTGTACGCCACCCTGGAGATCCGAGCGTGTAGTATGACACCAGTGCACCCCTGCAGGGAGTTTAATCTATTCGAATAGCCATGTCCACGGTAACAGGACGCTTTATGCTGAAGCCAGATCCTATCACTAGAAACTACTACTATTAAACTGTTGGTTCCGGGTTTTTCTTCCTCGCGGGGATGTCGAGGAGGGGAACTCGGAGGCATTGCTAATTATTACAACTTATTATTATACAATGCTGCAGCAACTTCTGCTGCATTGTTACTTTATGCTTTATATGAACTGTTGGCTATTCTCTCCTCATGCTGCAAGACTCGTCGGAAGATGCTAGTCTTCGATAGGCCTAGCTTCTTACCCTTATTCTGATTTCTATCTTGCAGTCCACTATATACAGCCTCTTCTTTCCGTTGATACAATGCATAATGCTTAGTAGCGGACGTAAGACTCGCGGGTATGCTAGATACTCACCTTTGCTTTACTTCCCTTTTTCGCTTTGCCTGATCGGCCGCTGCAGTCGACGTTAGAGCCCAGGAGCAGGAGTACCCCAGAGGCGACTACTACGACGTCGAGTTCCCCGTTGACCAGGAGTAGTTCGGTGGATCCCAGGCAGGAGGCCTCGCCTTTTCGATCTGTACCTCTATTTTATTTGTGCTAGCCTTCTTAAGGCAAAACTTGACTAACTATGTCTGTACTCAGATATTATGATTGTTTAACTTATGTTTTCGGATCCTCG
Organism: Bromus sterilis; assembly: GCA_950022295.1. NCBI lineage: Eukaryota > Viridiplantae > Streptophyta > Magnoliopsida > Poales > Poaceae > Bromus > Bromus sterilis. The sequence goes on from OX465595.1 coordinate 94,555,529, forward strand.
TGATCCCTGGTATTGTATCATATTGGTTTATCCTTTTGTGTTTAGAGTTGTGCTGTGATATTCTCACCGTGGCACCCTAATCTCAGCAGTGTACCCTGCGTGTATGATTACTGTACACGGATTGATTTTGGGGGCGTCACAACCGGTAGTACCGGTATATGAATTTTTACCAGAACAACCGGGGTGCTACCAGCTCGATTCCGGGCCTGAACAGAAGGTTTTTCGCGTACCCGGGGGGTAGTACCAGTCTCCGGACCGGTAGTACCAGTATATATTGTTTACCGGAACAACCTGGGTGATACCGGCCATGTTCTGGGCTCTTACAGATGGTTTTTCGCGTACCGGCCGGTAGTACCACTTGTCCTTACCGGTAGTACCGGTCTTCCCTGTTGTGCTACACTGATTTGGCTATAACTTCTTCATACGAACTCGGATTTGGACGATTCAAGTGTCAAAATTGACCGGCTCGACGATAAAAAGCCAATAGATGTATAAATTTCACTATTTGAAGCAATCTTGAGGGCGCAATTAGTCAAATAGTGCACTGAATGCCATAGTCTTGTTGCCTAGAACATAGTTTCGGCCCTTGAGATGGAATCGGATGACAATGGTTCGAACTACAAAGTTTTTCACATTGACAGTACCCAACTTTTTCATGTAGAGCACTTCTTCATTTGAGGTCATCTTATATAGGTTTATTGTCGTGCCAAAAACCGGTGTCAACACATGCCCCCCTGCTTTTCGGCAAAACTTGCGTGCCGAAAAATATTCTGCACCATATAGGTTCTAAGGACGATGTCAACACTCCATCGGTCATGAATATTCTTAGCGCGATACACACATATCGGCCATGCATGTTCTTAGGGTGATAATTATCGGCCATGTTTATTCTTAGGATGATAATCATATATCGGCTATTTTGCTAGCGCGATAATCATATACCGGCCATATGTATTCAAGCTTCCTGCCACACGCTAGGATAATATTTCTTCCAGTATCTCCCATTGAGAGCTTTTGATAACTTACTTCCCTGCAAAGTTTGTACAAAATATGAATTTCTAGGAACAATCCCCACAACTTCATATGGACCTTCCCAACTCGGCGACCACTTGCCGAATTTTCTGTCCCTAGTTCCAACGGGAAAAATCATTTTCCGCACTAAATATCCTATTTAAAACGATTTCTCCTTGACTTTTTTTATTATAAGCCTTAGCTACTCGTAACTTTTCTTTCTCAATCTCCTGCAATGCTTTTCGCCTTTTTTCTGGAACCTCATCCATTCAGTCCATCATTAAATCATTGTAATCTACAGCCGACAAGTTATTTTGCCTGGCTACCCTAAGAGCTTGCAACTTGATTTCTACAGGTAACACCGCCTCTTGGCCATATACTAGCTCAAAAGGTGCAACTTGAGTAGCTCCGTGCTTATATATTCTATGAGCCCATAATGCTTCCGAAAGAACTTCATGCCACCTTCTTGGTTTCTCTTCAATTTTCTTCTTTATGAGCCGAATCAAAGTTTTATTACTGGATTCGGCTTGTCCATTAGCTTGAGCATTATAAGGTGATGAATTCAATAATTTAATTCCAAAAGTTTCGGCACATTCACGAAATTGATGAGACATAAAAGAAGAACCTTGATCAGTTGTCAAAGTTTGAGGAATGCCGAATCTATGAATAATATACTCCAAAACAAAACTAATCATCTCCCTATGAGTCATATTTCTTAAGGGAACTACTTCTGTCCACTTAGTAAAATAATATGTGGCTACTAGGACGAAACGATGCCCTTTAGAAGACGAATGATGTATCTCACCAATGAAATCTAAGCCCCACACTCTAAATGGCCATGGTTTGATTATGGGATTCAACATAGCTGTAGGTGCCAATTGTATATTGCCAAACTTTTGACAAGCCTCACAACCTTTGTAGTATCTAAAACAATCCTCTAACAAAGTCGGCTAATAGAAACCAGCTCTTTTTATTAACCAACACATCTTATGAGCCGACTGATGCGTCCCACATATGCCTTCATGCACTTCACCCATGGCTAACCTAGATTGATCAGAATCCAAGCATTTTAAAAGTAACCCATCTATAGATCGGCGATGTAACTCATCATTATGCATACTATATTTCAAAGCTTGTCGCCGAACCTTCCAGTCTCTAGATTTACTCGGATCCCTTAAATGATTTACTAGAGGAAGCCGCCAATCTACAGCTACAATTTCCGAATTATTAGGTAACTTGGCAGCTCATGATAACTCGGGCATGCGTATCCCTTGCACTAAATCTTCCGAGCTGGGTGTGACTTGGTCCACCTTTGTTTCCTAATTAGCAGCAACTCGGTATATCTCGATGCAACTTGGAGCATCCGAATTACCATCTGTTACTCGGTGTATGTCCCGAATTAGTTGCAATCCGGCCTCATCCCTTGCAGCGACAAGCATCGGTATTTCTAATATAAGAAACTTTCCCCTATTGACATTGTAACCGGATGCTTGTTGTGCTAGATAGTTTGCTCTAGAATTTTCCTCCCTAGGTATATAACTAATAGTGAAAGTATCCAGAGATTTGATTATATCTAAACATAGGTCTAATTAAATATTTAGCAATCCATCAAAACATTGGAATTCGCCTTTAACTTGTTGCCCTACCAGAAGCGAATCACCAAAAGCATCTATAGCTTTGACACCCATATCAGCTAAATATTGTAAACCGAATAGCAAAGCTTCATATTCAGCTTGATTATTAGTACAATTATACTCTAAACGAACCGATGTTTCATATATCACATTATTAGGAGAAATTAAAACGGTACCAACACCTTGACCTTCCCTACAAACCGATCCATCAAAATAAATTTTCCATGGGCATATGCTAACATAACCAATGTCTTCTTCATCTTTAACACTATGATCAACAATGAAATCGGCAATAACTTGGCCTTTCATAGCACGCAACGATTCATATGTCAAGTCATATTCAATTAATACATAAGCCCATTTTCCAATCCTACCACTAAGGATCGGTTTTTGTAACATGTATTTAAATACATGAGCTTGGCAACTTACTACACAAGTACTAGACAACAAGTAAGGTCGAAACTTGGTACATGCAAAATACAAAGACAAACATAACTTCTCAATGAACACATACCGAATTTCGGCGTTTATCAAGCGGCGACTTAGATATGCAATTATTTGCTCCTTCCCACCATCTTCTTGTGTCAACACCGCACCGACCACTTTATCTTGTGCAGCAATATACAACCTGAACGGCGTACCAGATTTGGTTGTCCGCAACACTGGAGGATTCAACCATTATTTTTTATGTTATCGAAGGCCTTCTGTTTCCCTGCCCCCCAAGTGAACTCGGCTTCATTATTTAGCCGGAGTATCGGAGCAAACGATGCAATTTTCCCTGAAAGGTTAGATATGAATCATATCAAGTAATTAATCTTCCCCAAAAAAAAATTCACATCCCTTTTGCACATCGGCTGCTCTAGATTAATAATTGCTTCTACCTTCTTAGGATCAATATCTATACCATGTTTTTGAATTATAAAGCCTAAGAACTTTCCAGCTGTCACAACCCCAAGTTAGGTATGTGCTAGGATCAGAGGTACCTTGCATTCATGCCAAAAATTCAAAAAGAAAATCAAAATTGGGGAAAAGAAAAGCCCTGAGAAATTAAATCAAATGGCCAGATAAATATCTTTTTCCAAAAATCATTTGAATATTTGGAAAATTCCTATAAATGGTGCTGATCATTTTAAAAGTGGTTTGGGTATTTTCCCATGCCCATGGAATATTCAAATATTCAAAAGGTACCCTGGAAATTAAATAATACCCCAATTTGAATTTAAATTCAAATTGTTTGAATTTCAAAATTTCCCAAAACTTGTGAGTGGCTAGTGTTATGCCATGTAAGGTCACATAAAAGTTTTGAGGATTTTATAAAATGCTTTGCTATTTATTTCAAAGCAGAACAAAGGACAGAAAATGCAAAACAGAGAAGAAAAATAAAAGGGGAAGAACCCCAGGCTTTCGGCCCAACTAGTCCCCCCTGGCCCTTTTGGCCCAGCCCAGCCCGCACCCCCCTGTCGTCTTCTCCAGGCAGGCGTACGCACAGGTGCGTGGCGACCATGCCGGGGTCGCCGGCGACGCCGTGGCGACCTTCCTGCCTCCCCGTCGATGGCTACGTGTCCAGGAGGACCCCCTGGACTCCCCCATCCCTTTCCCCCACTCGCTTATCCCCCGGCGACCTCCCCCTTGTCGATTTCGTCGCCGCCCGAGCACTGCCGCAGAGCGCGCCGCCGTTCCTGCGTGGCCAACGACGTCAAGACGCTGCACCGTCGTGTCCCTCCGCACCGCCACACTCGTCTTCGTCTTCGTGCCGACGACCGCAAGCTGGGAAGCTTCGAAGATCGCGAATCGGACCACGACATCTCGCCGGAGCCGCGGACCCTCGCCGTTGATTCCATCACCGTCGGCCCTCCTCCGGCCTCCTCGAGCTCGCCACTGCCCTCAGGGTGAGCAGGCGGTCTTTTCCCCTCTCCCCCCGTTCTTTTCCAAGCACCGTAGCGCAGGTTCACCTCCTCCAGTCGCCGGCCGCCGTAGTTCCTCGTCGCCGGCGTAGTCTCAGGCCTCCCCTGGCTCTCCCACTTGCTCCACGTGATGCGCACGACCCCCAGGAGCTCGTAGGTGGCCTTGGCTCGACTTCTGGCGCACTGCGCCACCGTCCCGAGCGGACTCCGCCGTGTCCAGTGGACACCGGCGTTGAGCCGCCGGCGGGTGACGTGGCCGTGGTTAAGTTAACCACTAACCAACCCACCCAGCCACTGACAGTGGGCCCCGTGGCCCCCCTAATCCCTCTGTTAGTTTAAACAGAGAGGGATTAATTCCCCTCTCACTGACAGCCTGACCCCACCTGTCAGCCCCCTGGTGACATCAGCACTGCGTCACAGTGACGCAATAAACAGAAAAGATTTAAAAGAATTAAAGAAAAGAGAGAAAATTCCAGAAAATGCTATAAACTTTGGAAATTCATAATTATTTCATCCTAACTCCAAATATAGCAAATAATATGTCTAAAATTATCAGAAAAATACAAGGATTATGAATATGCAATTTGTTTTCATGTTTGACCATTTTAAAATGGGTGAACAGTAGCAAACATGCATATGGATCCTTTTCAAATTCAAATTTGGAGTGTTTTTGCAATTGATTTTGCAACACCCTTAATTCCAATGGTTTCATCCACACATCAGAGACATTACTTCAACTATACCACATCACTTCATGATCAACTTTTCAAATGAACTTTCATGCATTCAAATGCATTTGAAATTCATCGATAAATCAAATGGAGTTTGAATTTGCATTTTAAATGCAATATACTCCTTTTAAATGGAATGCTCAACACATCAGTACCTTGAACATCACCATTGCAATATTATTCATGTGATTGTGCATTGTACATTATGTTGATCAGATGATTGTCATGTTGCTGGTAGAAGTGGATCCGGAGCCCGAGATCACCCCCTTCGTTGAAGACCCCGTGTTTGAACCTCGTCAGCAAGGCAAGCAAACCCCCATTGATCATGTCTATAAAATCCCACTTCCCTCTCATGTCTCGCTTATGCATTGTTTAGGATGATCACCATGATAACGTTTCTATCACATAGTTTAACCCATATCCTTTGCATGACTTATCATCTTGTCACAGTAGTAAGCAAACCACAATCCTAGCAGATGTAGGAGTTGGTTGATATCATGTGGCCCCTGCAACTGTTACTGCTTATTGCATGCTTAGTGGTACAATGAGGTTGCTTATGATGTGAGTCGGGATGATGATAAACATGGTGTTGATGAAAGTGAAACGTGTTGGTGAATCTACCCTAATACAAGGTGAACGATGAGAGGCTGTGTAGGAGTACACAGTGGGTTGTCTCGTTGAACACCGCCTTAAGCCCGAGTTCTTGTGTAGTGATCCAAGAAGAAGAGTACAACCACACATTGGGCTCACTGACCCCTCTCGACCTAGTACCTCACCCCGTTCGAACACCAAGAGTTGCAGTAGTTCGGAGTTCTGGTAGGGCTGTGGCACGGTCTGCGAAGTGGATGAACGGCTTTTCAAGACCGGCTTGGGACCCTGCACACATCGTTTGAGGCTGTACTGGAACCTCGGCCGGACTTCCATACGGATCCCCCTCAGATAGGCGACTCTCTGGACTAGAACGGAGCTGTGGGCGAAGTGTTGTGGTGGCATCATCGCTGTCATCTCTTGAACGGTGACACGCAAAAGGCGGTAATTGATGACACGTGTGTGTAGCGGTACACCCCTGCAGGGTTAACAAAACTATTCGAATAGCCACGTCCGCGGTTAAGGACTGCTTGGAGAGCTGTGCTCGATTATTAGACAACTTGAACTAGATACTTCTAAAACTCGCAAGATAAGCGTGAGTGCTATGGTGTGCTTCTCGTGGGGAAGTCGAGGAAGTAACCATAGTGGTGTAATTGGTTGAAGAGATGTAGTGGACTCATGTGCGCTTCTTACCTCAAGTCTGGTACTCGTAGTTCAGGACTAGCCAAGTCAAAGCTGGCACTTCTGCAAGTGAAACCCCACCTCCCTTTACCTTGATACATGTGCATGAGTAGTATAGCTCCTATGTAAGTCTTGATGAGTACGACTTTGTACTCACGTTTGCTTAATCTATGTTTTAGATGAACCCACCGACCCCGATGGTGGCTTCTACCCGAAGCTCGAAGAATGAAGACTCAGACCAAGACCAAGCTAGTGTAGTCCCAGTCAGACGACTGGTTCCCTCATGGAGGGCTTGTTTTTAGATAAGGCTTCTCTAAGCCATTTGTTAAACTTGTCTGTACTCAGACCTACTTTGCTTCCGCTTGTCTGTTGTAATGTTGAATCACATGCTTGTGATCTCTGTGTGCACTCTGTAAGAGTTATTAATAAATATGTATACTTTGTAGAGAATTGCAATGATACATGTTGTTCATACAAGGCATGTGTGCTGCGTGTATGTTTATAACATGCATGTCTTTGTATGGGTTTTCGAGACCTTAGTCATGATCTGGCTGGCGGTCTTTTATACACCAAGTGGCCCTTAGATGTGCGCAGCTTGGGGCATCGCGATGCGATTGTTCGAGACTCTGTCTCGTGCACACTTTGATGTATGATCGAGCCCGCCCTAGACCCCGACTAAGTGATCGGGCTGGAGTAAGTCTATGTAAGGGTTATAATACAATCGATAGTATGGTTGAGGCGACTTGTCTATGAGTATGGGAGTTCACCACCCATATCATTTAGACTTGTGTGCGGACGATGAGGACCCATTTCAGTTGATCATCCGGCCTGGATGGGATGCCCCTCACGTTCGATGCTTTCCGGGAACGTTCTGTGCTTGGCCTTGTCTGCTTAGACAAGTGGGTACGGTTCTCGGCTCTCCATATGATTGTGTTGTAGTGAGGCTTGCATACACTAACCCCGGGTCCCGACAGACTTGGTATCAGAGCAGGACTGTTTGTAGGCTTATCAAACCATTGGTCGAAGTCGAGTCTAGCATTCTATAGTTATATAGTTACTCTGGGTATAAGGGAACAACGTAAGGCTTCTTTTTCTCCTTATCCTCATCGATCTGAGTTCTGGGTCACCCTTACCTTTTCTACGGGATGATAGGACTAGGCTCATCTATGTCTGACTAGAACATCTCGTTGATTGCCTCCTTATAGCCGTAGGATTGTCGTGGATGTCCAGAGTCTCCGTGTTTTGAGTTCCTTGAAGAAGTTATGTCCAATTTCTTCGAGGTTGTTTCATTTTCCATCCCGGTGTAGCCGTTATGCTGCCGGATTTGTTCCGTGTTTCTTTGAATCATTGCCTTTGCATTATAGTCTTCTCCTTCTGAAATCATATCCTTTTATCCTTGCCTCCATCGTACGACATGTTCTGATTGTTGATTTTTATCACACAGGATGTCAGGTGGAAATCGTAGTGCTGTTCTTCGGAATCAAGACCGTGATCGGAATCGAAATGATGATGAACCTCCAACCCCGCCTTCTGCGGCGGAAATCATGATGGAAGCTGAGCGCAATAGACGTGATCAGACACGCCTTCTAGAGCTCATCGAGCAGAATACCGCCCACCATCGTAATGTGGTGGTCAGCATTCAGGACTTCATCCTCCTCAAGCCACCGGTATTCCGATGTTCTTCTGAGCCCCTTGAAGCTGATGATTGGCTCTGTTCCATCGAGCGTAAGCTTGATACTACACATGTTACTCCCGACGACCGAGTTGTTTTCGCGGTATACTTCTTGGAAGGTGCTGCTCTTGAGTGGTGGGAGAACTATGTTGCAATGCAGCCAGATGGTCACGTAGTGTCTTGGCAGGAGTTCTGTGTTGCCTTTCGAGGGTACCACATTCTGGATGAGTTGATGGAGCGCAAGAAGGAAGAGTTCTGCAATCTGACCCAAGGAGAGATGTCCATGCACGAGTATGTGAGAGAATTCAACCGTCTTGATCGGTATGCCCAAGATGAGATCACCACCGATGCCAGAAAGCAGGCAAGGTTCCGTAAGGGACTTAGCCCCATCCTTCGTCATGATCTCAACCTCATCGAATTTGCCACCTTTGAGGATTTAGTCAACAGATCCTTCAGAGCTGAGCATGGCAATGAAATTTTCGAAGAGTCTCGCAAGCATGCTCTTGAGCTTGCTTCTTCTTCCAATTCAGCCCCTCAGAAACACCGAATTTGGATTCCAACCAGAGCCCTCTCTCAAAGCCTTCTCCAGAGGCCACCACCGAATATATGCCATCCACCCCAACACATTATTCCACCCCGGAATGATGGTGTGCAACCAAGTAATCCCACTCCCAACATTTCAGACAGGGTATGCTTTAAGTGTGGTCTTCCAGGCCATTACTATCGTCAATGCCCTCAGGTCTTGATGGCACCACGTCATTCTCGACCCAAACCTCCAAAGAAACCAACCACCAAAGCTTTTCCAGCAAAGCCTTCATCCACTAGTAGTGGTTGTGTGAACCAAATCTCAGTTGAGAAAACCACTGATGCTTCTGACGTCATTCTTGGTACACTCCCAGTCAATCATGTCCCCGCCTCCGTTCTCTTCGATCCAGGAGCTTCTCATTCATTCATGTCGGAGAGTTATGCACTTCGTCATGAATTTCCTTTTGAAGAAATGTTTTCTCCAATGATCATTCAAACTCCTGGTTCAAAATGGCAAACTAATAGAGTAAGCCATGGCAATCAAATTCCAATTGAGGGTTTAGTATTCCTTGCTTCTCTTATAGCCCTCAAATCTTCGGACATTGATGTCATCCTAGGAATGGATTGGTTATCAAGGCAGAATGCTTTCCTTGATTGTAAAGCCAAATCAGTCAAACTCACCCATCCTTCAGGCCAGACCATTGACTACACATCACCCAGCTCTAGAATCCAGATGCATACTTTGAATGTGCTTCCACTTCCAGACGTTGAAGATGTTCCGGTGGTTCGTGACTTCCCGGATGTCTTTCCTGAAGAGCTGCCGGGAATGCCACCCAACAGGTGTGTAGAATTCATAGTGGATCTTATACCAGGCACAGCCCCAATTTCCAGACACCCATATAGAATGGCCCCACATGAGTTAGCTGAGCTAAAAACCCAACTTGATGCTTCGTTGGCAAAAGGCTTCATCCGCCCTAGCTCATCGCCATGGGGTTTCCCCGTTCTGTTCGTAACGAAGAAAGATGGAACAGAAAGGATGTGCGTAGACTATCGCCCGCTAAATCTAGCGACGATAAAGAACAAGTACCCACTGCCCAGGATCAATGATCTTTATGATCAACTTGCAGGATCCTCTGTCTTCTCCAAGATGGATTTGAGATTAGGTTACCATCAAATCAAAATCCGAAACGAGGACATTCCCAAGACGGTTTTACTGCTCGTTATGGTCTTTACGAGTACACCGTCATGTCCTTTGGTTTAACCAATGCCCCCGCCACATTCTCGCGCTTAATGAATTCAATCTTCATGGAGTACCTAGATAAATTTGTTGTGGTTTATCTTGATGATATTCTCATCTACTCGAAGAACGAAGAAGAGCACGCAGAACATCTTAGGTTGGTATTGATGAAACTTAGAGAGCACCGCCTTTATGCCAAGTACTCCAACTGTGAATTTTGGCTACCAGAAGTGACCTACTTAGGCCACGTGATTTCTGCGAAAGGTGTTGCAGTCAATCCCGAGAGAGTTCAGGCCGTCCTTGACTGGACTCCACCTGAATCGGTTAAGCAAGTTAGGAGTTTTCTTGGCCTAGCCAGCTATTGCCGCCGCTTCATCGAGAACTTTTCTAAAGTTGCAAAGCCTCTTACTGAACTCCTCAAGAAAGATAAGAAATTCCAATGGACCCCCAAGTGCGAGGAAAGCTTTCAAGAGCTAAAAAGAAGATTGACTTCTGCACCCGTACTTGCACCTCCAGACACCAAAAGGTATTTTGAGATCTATTGTGATGCTTCACGGCAAGGGTTAGGATGCATACTTATGCAAGATCGACATGTGGTAGCTTATGCTTCACGCCAGTTGCGGCCACATGAAGAGAACTATCCTACCCATGACCTTGAACTCGCTGCCGTAGTTCATGCCCTAACAACTTGGCGACATTACCTCCTTGGTAATCGTTGTGAGATTTATTCCGACCACCAAAGCCTCAAATATATTTTCACCCAGCCAGATCTTAATCTCAGGCAAAGACGCTGGATTGAGTTGATAAAAGATTATGACTTAGCAATTTCTTACACCCCAGGCAAAGCCAATGTCATGGCTGATGCACTAAGTCGTAAGTCGTACTGTAACAACCTCATGTTACAACAGTATCAACCACTTCTTCATGAGGAATTTCGAAAGCTTAATATCGAGATTGTTCCTCGTGGATCTCTTTTCAACTTGGTGGCGAAACCAACCCTTGAGGATCAAATCATAGTTTCCCAAAGGCATGCACGAGGTGTACGCCGGATCAAGGAGAACATTGCTAGCGGAGTTGCTAAATGTTTCTCCACAAATAGTAAAGGAACGGTATTGGCACCACATCTGGTTCTGAGCTGATGCATCGTCGGCCGTCCGGAGTGGATGCCTGTTTTATATTTCTCTTGTCAACAACCGACCCGTGTTCTGAGCTTCTTTTCGGCCGTCTCGGGTAGTTGTTGAGTTTCTTTTCGCAGTGGAGACCCTATGCTCTGAGCTATTTTCTCGGCGGTCTTAGGGGACCTCTGCATTCTTTTTATCAACATTGTCTCATGCTCTGAGCTGATTTCGGTCGGCCGTCGTGAGCAATGCTTGAACTATTCCAGTACAAGTCCCAGATCTGAGTTGTAAAGACCATTCTGGTGGCTACTGGGCTATTCGTTGTTTTCTTTGCAAGGAGTCTAGATGGTCATCGACTACCGCTAAAACGGATGAGGTAGTGAGCCGGTCCTCATTTGCTTTTTGCTCCGTGGTTTTCTTTGTTGGTTCTTCGTTTGGTTCTTTATTGTCACTTGCTCCACCCCAATGGAAAGTTGCTCATAACCCTGCATACCTCAAAGAACCAGTGCAATACCGCAGAACAGCGTGAATACACCAGGTCAAGGACCCATACCAGCTTGCAGAAGGAGTATTCAATCCCATATGAGTTCCGCCTGAATGAACCAAGTCAGCATTATTCCGGTAATCATATGGCCATGAAGATTCCATCGGTCGAAGACCACAGAGAAATGAAGAAAATCAAAATGACTTGAATGACGTATACCCGGTTGCATCTCACACATTTTGCTCAATTGTGAAGCATACGGAAACCATCAGGCCTGCATTTCTTCTGTAACCAGAACATCCTGAAGATTCGGACAGTTAAAGGCCGCAATGATGTGGGAAATCAGCAAGTCAAACAAGACTTTTACCTAGCTGCGTTGGAAGCAAGTGGCTCACGAATGGATGCTACCCAAGCTACCCATTGAGTCCCGTCTGCATCGACTATGACAGTCGCAGAGATTCATGCAAAGATAAGAAGAAACTGTGACCCACGAGCATATGCACCCAAGGCAGGACAAACACCAGCTACAGTCCTATGCAATACGAATTATTTCAGTATATTCCGGAAGGTGGCCAAGACATATCATGAAGCCCAGATGATCGGAAGAATGTTTCCCCCTCACCAGCCGGCGGTCAGAAGCTTGTCAGACACCATGGTCAGATCTGTCTCCACGTCTTTGAGGGAAAGCTTCGGACAAAAGGAACCTCAGCCTTCCGTGACAAGGTACCAGGCACAGCCGACTCGTATAGTGTATCAGCCTTCCTCAGTACGCTACCGGGATATCTTCTCAGCCAAGACAGTCAGCCTTCCTCCACAAGCCACCGACAGAAGCTTATAGTGCAAGACACTCGATCGTGCTCGGTACGCCACAGGGATGGACTCCAGCACAAGTTGCTCGGTCATCTACAGTAAACTGCCGCTGAAACTTCCCGCAGAAGGAACCGATGCGTCCACAGTATAAAGAGGCAATATCTGGGACAACACCACCCATCTTCGTCAGTAAGTTATTAAGAAAGCTTCCAAGGCAAGACACCTAGTCTTCTTCAGCAAGCTATCGAGGCAGCTTCCCGTGTACGACACCCTGCCTTCCTCGATACGCCACCAGAGCAAGCTTCTGGGGTACGGTACCCAACCTTCCCCAGCAAGCTACCCCAAGCTTCGCGGACAAGATACCAGTCTTCCTTGACGCGTCATCATACCTGCAATAGTATCGTCATAAATCCAGCCATGCAAGATAGTGAAGACTTCAGCGTCGTCAGGACCCGCATATGGTTATGGGTATTCTTATCGAGTATGAAAGCTACCCCGGTGCGGATACCACCATGCTCGTAATCAAGGAAGAATTATGCACATGAACGAAGGTGAAGAACCGCAACTCTCGGGAAACAAGTCAGCAGGAGAGGCGGATGCACATCTCAGCCTGGAAGAAAGACTGACAAAGTCACCCTGAAGAAAGAAAGCAAGGAGCATTGAATCCTTCTCCCGTCATGAAGGTCAGATCCCCACGACCGACAAGGCCCCGAAGCAGAATAATCTGGAGACCATGTTCATTGTAACCAAGGTTATCAGGATGAAACAAGAGACAAAAGGTGATGGTAACCTGTCTATCTCAAAGATTGCGGCAGAACAATGAGAAGTTATGCAACAAGGAAAGAACCCTGACCGAAGAAAAGCCAGTACAAGAAAGGTGATTGCCACAGGAGCAATACCCAGGAAAAACAAACATGGTAGGTGTCAAACCTTGCTGCAATCTGAGCAAGCGTGGCCCCTCGCAAGTTGTCAGAGGTATGCAACTCTCGAGCCCGATGGGTTAGGCAGGATGAATCGCATGGACCTCAAGTCAAATTTTCCGCGATCAGTTGAAGTCATGTGGACCACCTTGGATATCTACCACGAAGAAAGATCATTCACTTTGGCTAAGGACCGTGTACCGATCCAGTCATCCTGAGCAGTTACTCAAGTTCAGAATCATCTGTCTTGCCGAGATACCCCCGTTTGCTTCATCAAAGGTCACCCTCTTAGCTCGACATTTTAAACACAAGAACCGGATTGAAGCATATCAGGACCTATCGCCACCCGGAATGTGCAACCTGTCAGGCCAATCTCAGCATGAGTACATGTCCAGAATTTGTGCCCCTCTTCAAATCCATGAGCACGGCGGACAAGCCAAAAGAAGTACAAGACAACCCCGCGTGCTGTCATTCAAGATCCTGATAGCAGACATTCTAAGATATCAACTACCGATGAAGGCCAAGCTCTGGTCAAAGAGTCCAATGCAAATGATTCAAGACCATACCACGAATAAAGCCCGAGGTACCCCAGAAATAGTATGGGTATCGTCAGCATTCATCCTATGACAGGACATCCTGTTATCATACAAGTCAGAAAATATGAGGATGGAAATCAGCAGGAAAGGATGTGAGGTATCAAGGAAGAACATTCTGTCAAAGCTACAGACCGGGTGAAGTAAACCCCCTCATCAGAGGTATATTGGATGCTACTATGGGAACAGTATGCGGTAAAAAGGAAATCCGAGAAGCAGCAAGTTTCTGAAGGACGGTAAGTTTTCAATGGTTCCCTGAGCAACCAAATCTCGAGGACGAGATTTTTCTAAGGGGGGTAGGTTTGTGACACCCTGGATTTTGGAACTTTCTTTTTCCAAAAACTTTTCTGATTTATTTCTGGATTTGCTATTGGATTTGATTTGGAGCACCTCGTTGGACTTGAAACTTGAGCATATTTTCTTTCCATGCTCAAGTGACCCTTGTTTTCAAGCCTTTCCATTTTCATTCCATGGATCCATCCCATCCAAGCCACCATTTTATTCTAGCCTTATATTCCTTTTTCCAATAAAAGGGATATTCCTATTATTTGAGGTTTGTGAAGCAACCCCTATTTATATTGCTTCATAAATCCCCAAATAATTCCCACATGTCATTGACATCATATCTTGCAAAATTCTCCAAAAACATTTCATAGCCCAAGTGGATTTTTCCTCTAGAAAAATTCATTTGTCTGTGGGGGCAGAATGGAGCTTTGTGAAGGGAGTGCCACTTCTCTTGGTCCATTCCTGATGAAACTTTTAGTGCAATCTCATATGATCATATGATTGATCTCCACCAAATTCCACCACCATTTGATACCAATCGTTGTGGCACCCTGGCTCAGAGGACCGGAACGCCCCGTGCACCAGCCCAGAGATCAAGTCTTCTGGAACACGTCACTGATTGATATAGAACTGAACAGCTTTCTATTACCGAAGATAGGGGTACACGAGGTCTATTAAAACGCTAGCGGAGACACAACTTGCTCCTTAGGCTAGCCTCAGCTCTACACCAAGCAGCAGCATAACTCTAGCAGCGGAATATCGACGGTAGCGGAACAATAACGGCGATGACGAACTCCAATCCACAGGGACACTGGCTGGGACACCTCCTAGCTCGCAAACACCGGGAACGTCGTCCTACGCATCCAAAGCACGGCCTGCAAATCTGGCATAACACGCCAGGTCAGTACATTGAATGTACTTGCAAGCTCACAACAACCATGCAACAAGGCAAAAAAAATAACATGGAAACAGGTTAAAGTATATCAGTGAATTAAACAGGTGAGCAACAATATCATGCAAACAGATATATGTCAAGCATATTATCAGCATTAAGACTAATCCACACACAACGGACCCCACATGATCGTCGCATGATCACGTGGCTTACCTCGGAGTCCTTACAGACTCAAGCACCGGGTCACCTCGTGACCAATCACTTCCACGGGTCGTCGCATGACCAAACGGGTCATCGCACAACCATTCAACGGGTTAGGTGTCCTTCGTTACCACCCAACCAATCCGGTCATCGCATGACAAATCCACTTACCACAAACATACCACCGAACTCCTGTTGATCATAAGGTGTGACCTAGTACGAACTGTGTCCATTGCCGTGGACGCGGCTATTCGAATAGATTTGTGTGACTCTGCAGAGTTTGTGCACGTTACCCACACTATGGAGTTCTTCCTCCATCCAGCACCTCGGTACTTGTCCCACAGGATCCTTGGAAATCGTACCGCAGGAGTGGACTAGGACTTCTCCAACGAGGTCGTCCTACCGTGTGTCCCTCTTACCGTATCACCGACATCCCGTCTTGGGTAGCCCTGTGGTTAGGTGTCCTCCGTTACCACCCAACCAATCCAGCCAAACTCTTGGCAAACGACCACCTTGTGGAAAATACTGTCCCGAACGGGGACTGAGCTCATAACAACACTGGCTGTCAAGGTTATCACCACCTACCGGGCCAGGGTAGCGTGCGTGCATAACCTCGCCTCTTTGGTGATACAAATAAGAGATGCCCACCGGTAGACCGAATCAAGGCCCACCCATACAGGCAAATGTGGCTGCACGGATAAGTCCGGTTCGTTGGCACCTGATCAACTTGTCACGAAGCATATCTCCAACAGCGAACACAAGTATCAGGTGCAACATGAGTATCAGATCATAACAATGCATAGCATATTAACATGACCGTTTCAAATGTGATCAAACACATTTTAGATGGTGAACTTATCTGTGTTAAAAAGATTCAGTTATTAACATGGCAACATTACAAATGCAGTTAAGCATAACTTAGGCATAGCATGAACTAGCATAAAGATAACATGAGCACTTAACATGGTGTTGGTGTGTTGTGGTTACGATGATTCATGACATAACATGGTAATGATATGAGCAAAGCATAGCATGGATATAACATGGAAAAACATAGCATAGTCGTAGCATATTCAATGCTAGCATGGCAATGATAACATCAATCATAACATGGCAACATGATCACGGTCACCAATATAAGCATATCATCGAAAAGCCATTTTAAAAGCACGTCAAAGCTTTGCAAAGGTGCAAATGGTATTGTGGCTTGCCTTTCACCAGAGGAGTGTGAAACACTCCCGGATCTTCAACACAAGCAAAACCCTGCAAAACATTTCAAATAAACCAACGGGCAAAAGGTCAAACGCCATCTTTTATTTGACCAGAAAATAACAACAGAAAATCATGGGACAAGACCTATGCAAAATTAAAGAGGAGGTTAAGAGAAAAATAATGCAAAAAGATTCATCTCATTTGGACTTATAGATTGAAAGATAATCATGGTCAAACTTGGGTCAAAATAATTGATTTAAATCAATTTTCTGGAATTTCCCGGGGGTGACGTCGAAGGCGTAAATGGGGAATACGCCTCCACTTATACCCCTTCGGGTGGAAGACAGAGGCTGCCAGGTGGGCCAGCCCTGTCAGATCCAGAGAGAGAGAAACAGGGGCAGGGGCTCTCACCGGCGGCGAACTCCGGCGAGGAGGCCACGGCCGAAGGCGGCGATGGCGTGGGGTGGTCGAGAAGGTCCACGCGGTCAGCCCTGTACTCGTGGCGCTTCAAATGGTGGTCGGACGACGTCGAGCTCGTCTTCGCGGCGGCGCAGTGCTGCGGAACTCCGACGAGGTTGACGCCGGGGACGCTTCCGTTGGGGATTCGAACGGGGCGAGGTTGCAGGAGTACCAGGGGAGCAAGGGGCGTCGACTGGAGGGGTTCGCCTGGCTAGGGGCTCTAGAGAAGGCTGACCACGACGAGGTCAGAGCGGCGGGGAGGCGGCCGAAGCTGGGGAAGGAGGGGTCCGCGGTTCGAGTCCTTACGCTGGGAGATGATTAGAGGGGTGGAGGTTCCGCTGGTGCCAAGATGCGAGGAGGGGCCACCCTTTTATAGCCAGGGCGAGGTGCTGGGCTCGAGTGGCGCCAATCGGGCACGGCCGCGGCTAAGAAGTGGCCGGGGTGAGGTGGCGGGCTCGCGTGCGTTCTGGAGACGACAGGGAGGGGCACGCGCGTGCGAGCTTTGTTTGGAGCAGGAGCAAGGCAGGGGGGTGATGGCGACGGCTCAGGAGCACGCGTGCGTCGGTATGTGCACGCCGACGAGCGCCTGGAGGGGATTCGGCAAGGATAATGGGGTGGAGGAGGTGGCGTGTGGAAATCAAAGCCGTGCGGCGCGGCTTGCCAACGAGATGACGACGAGGGCACCCTGCAGCGCGTGCTGGACGCGTCCAGTGGCACACGGGCGCGGCCAGAGCGCACCTGATGCAGCCTGGGGGTGCGGCTACCTTGTGCTGGAGCATCTGGGGTGGGTGCCATCATGTCCAGGGGTGTCTAGGGGGTGCTCCTTCTGGTGGTGATTGATGTGGTGCGGCTGGATGGTCAAGGGGCCCACAGAGGTGATCTCTACTTCAAGCCAAAGTTCACTGTTGCAAACTTGGAGGGCTAATTGTGGTTAAATGTTTAATCTTTGGATAGAGCCATGTTGTCAAAAGTTTCTGGTCTTGGAAGTACTAGCAGGCTGTGGAGTTACAGCCCAATTGGACAAAGGAACAATGCACTTCCCTTATAAAGCCCCAAATGGATCAGAAACTTGTATTGGGGCTAGAATCTCCTAGGCTTGGGGAATTGAGCTGAATTTTGGTGTGGAAGGGTTATTTGGTGTGGTTCACCTGTGTATAAAATTTCATGGCCATTGGACAATCCTAGATATCACTTCATTCACAAGGTGTCCTTCTGACCAGAAACTTAAACATGATGGTGCACTCACATGGTGGGTGGGATTTGTCTCAAATCTTGCTTGGTGGAGTTATTTGGCGGTAGGATCATGCTCAAAAAAATTCAAGGCAATTGGGATCCCCTATCATGCACTTGCTTCACAATGCCCCCTTGCTGCACCCAAATTTGGGAATTTATTGTGGGAGTTTGGCTAAGAAAATGGTGGTGGAATTTGGTGGAGATCAATCATATGATCATATGAGATTGCACTAAAAGTTTCATCAGCAATGGACCAAGAGAAGTGGCACTCCCTTCACAAAGCTCCATTCTGCCCCCATAGACAAATGAATTTTTCTAGAGGAAAAATCCACTTGGGCTATGAAATTTTTTTGGATAATTTCGCAAGATATGATGTCAATGACATGTGGGAATTATTTGGGGATTTATGGAGCAATACAAATAGGGGTTGCTTCACAAACCTGAAATAATAGGAATATCCCTTTTATTGGAAAAAGGAATATAAGGCTAGAATAAAATGGTGGCTTGGATGGGATGGATCCATGGAATGACAATGGAAAGTCTTGAAAACAAGGGTCACTTGAGCATGGAAAGAAAATATTCTCAAGTTTCAAGTCCAACGAGGTGCTCCAAATCAAATCCAATAGCAAATCCAGAAATAAATCGGAAAAGTTTTTGGAAAAAGAAAGTTCCAAAATCCAGGGTGTCACACCAACTCTCGGAATGAGAAGAGGGAAATGCACGGTACTGAAGAGGCTAGGAAATATGAGGAGGTGGAAGTGTCCACTTTCAATACTTACATTAGTCCGAAGAACTCATGCACTTATTATCGGTAACTCTCAATCTAATGAGGAGGTTCACAAAGAGACAACTACCCCGAGGAGGAGTGTATGGAGGTTTCGTTATCCTTGCGCATCCTCGAATCATGGTACATGAGTGTACTCTAATATCCGATCCCTCAAAAGATTAGTGATCCATCTAGTAGATAGAGTTCTCAACTAGTTTTTGTAGGTTTTTGAAAATAAACACAAATTTCCTAAAATACGACACATGTCACTAATAGGCTAGAGCTCTTGACACCAAAAGTTCAAACATTACTCACAATAATACCTCAAAACTATTGCAAGTTACTAATACAGTTGAATAGCAACCTCAATTGCCTACTTCAAGACAAGACACAACGCAGTGCAACAACCAACTCTCTTAACAAGATAATCATGAAAAATAAAGAGAGTTCCAGCAACAAACTAAACAAAAGCCCAGGCTCTTGCTAAAGACAAACTAAAACTAAAAGTAAACATGGCAGTAGCTATGAAAAGATAAAGAACACACAACAGCAGAAAGATAGGCATGAAAATCCTATGATGTGTTCTAGATTGGAGTGGACCATGTTTCTCTCCCACACAAAGTAAGCTGGGGTCTAACTTGTTATGAACAGCAAGCAAAGCTAAAGAAAACTAAAAAAATAAACCTAAGAGCGAGATGCTCCAAGCATAGCACATAACTCATGAAGTGATAAAAATATAGTGAGACGAAGGACAAACTGATGATTGTTGATGGAGAAGGGGGTGCACGGGGGCAACTGATACGTCCAAATTGCATCTCTATTTTATATCGTAATTCATCTTTATTCATTGATATATTTCACATTACGATGATGTTCTTATGTTGTTTTGGCTTATTTTACACAGTTTACAACTTTCCGGTGCCGAAGCAGCAGACGCGGGATTCAGCCGTAAAAAGTGGACGCTGAGTTGCTAAAGAAAAATACCTCCAAATTACCTGAAAATCGACGGGGGGGGGGGGTATTTTCCAGAAGATCAACGAAGACTCGCCGAAGAGGGGCCAGAGGGGGGCCACAGGGGCCCTAGGAGGCCACCTGGCGCGGCCCTACCCCTAGCCGCGCCGGGAGGGCGCTTGGAGCCCTGGCGCTACTCCCGCCTCCCCCCTCTGTCCTATATACTCCTCGTTACGCGAAAACCCTAAAAAAGAAGCTTTCACGGAGTTCCGCCGCCGCTCCTTGGCGTAAACCTACAGAGAAGAAAAGGGCTCTCCGGCGGGCAGATTCCTCCGAGGATGTCGGGACCCGGGGTTAGCGTATGCAAGTCCAGCTAAGACATAGTCATATGGAGAGCCGAGAACCGTACCCACTTGTCTAAGAAGACAAGGCCAAGCACAGAACATTCTCGGAAAGCATCGTACGTGAGGGGCATCCCATCCAGGATGGATGATCAACTGAGATGGGTCCTCATCGTCCGCACACAAGTCAAATGATATGGGTGGTGAACTCCCATATTCAAAGACAAGTCGCCTCAACCATACTATCGACTATCTCAAAACTCTTACATAGACTTACTCCAGCCCGATCACTTAGTCGGGGTCTAGGGCGGGCTCGATCATACCACAAAGTGTGCACGAGACGGAGTCTCGAACAATCTGCCCAAGCTGCGCACATCTAAGGGCCACTTGGTGTATGAAAGACCGCCAGCCAGAACACAACTAAGGTCTCGAAAACCCATACAAAGACATGCATGTTATAAACATACACGCAGCACACATGCCTTGTATGAACAGCAGGTACCATTGCAATTCTCTACAAAGTGTACAATTTTATTGATAACTCTTATAGAGTGCAAACAGAGATCACAAACATGTGATCCAACATTACAACACAAACGGAAGCAAATTATGTCTGAGTACAGACAAGTTTAACAAATGGCTTAAGAAGCCTTATTTAAACACAAGCCCTCCATGAGGGAACCAGTCGTCTGACTGGGACTAGACTAGTTGGTCTTCAGTCGTCCAGCTCGATGAAGAAGCCACCTTCGGGGTCAGTGGCATCATCTAAAACATAGATTAAGAAAACGTGAGTACAAAGTCGTACTCAGCAAGACTTACATAGGAGCTATACTACTCATGCACATGTATCAAGGTAAAGGGAGGTGGGGTTCACTTGCAGAAGTGCCAGCTTTGACTATAAGGTAAGAAGCGTACACGAGTCCACTACTTTCACCAACCAATTACACCACTATGGTGCCTTCCTCGACTTCCCCACGAGAAAGCACGCCATAGCACTCACACTTATCTTGGTGTGTTTTAGAAGTATCCGGTTCAAGTTGTCTAATAATCAAGCTAAGCTTTCCAAGCAGTCCATAACCGCGGACGCGGCTATTCGAATAGTTTTGTTAACCCTACAGGGGTGTACCGCTACACACACATGATCATCATTTACCGCCTTTGTACTCGACACCGTTCAAGAAGTGTCGGCGAGGATGCTCACCACAACTGTTACCTCACAGCCGATCTAGTCCGAGAAAGCCGCCTACTTGGGTTGGTTACCACAATCGTGAACCCGGCCGGTTTACCGAAGTGGACCCAAGTGATGTGTGCGTGGTGCATAAGCCGGTCTCGGATGAGCCGTTCTCTCACTTAGCATCCAGGCCACAAACCTACCAGAACTCCGAACTATTGCGACATCTGGACATCGAAAGGGATGAGTTAGTAAGTTGAGAGGGGTCAGTGAGCCCAATGTGTGGTTGTACTCTTCATCTTGGATCACCACACAAGAACTCGTACTAGGGCGGTGTTCAACGAGATAACCCACCGTGTACTCCTACACAGCCTCTCATCGTTCACCTTGTATTAGGGTCGATTCACCAACACTTTTCTACCAACATCAACATGATCATTCCCATCCCGACTCACATCACAGTAACAACATGGTATCATACTAAGCATGCAATAAGCGATAACATTTGCAGGGACCACATGATATCAAACAACTCCTACATTTGCTAGGATTGTGGTTTGCTTACTACTGTGACAAAATGATAGGTCATGCAAAGGAATGGGTTCATCTATGCGGTAGAAACGAATCATGGTGATCATCCTAAAAAATGCATAAGAGAGACATGAGAGGGAAGTGGGATTTTATCGACATGATCAATGGGGGTTTGCTTGCCTTGCTGACGAGGTTCGGGTTCTGGGTCTTCAACGAAGGGGGCAGCCTCCTGCTCCGGTTCCACCTCTACTCGACAAACAACAAGCAAAGTAGCAAAGTAAATACAATGAACAAACACATGATGGAAGTTTGAATCTTGATGTACATGCTTTGATGTGTGAAGCAATTCCATTTAAATGGAGTATATTGCAAATTGAATTGCAAATTCAAACTCCACATTTGAATTCAAATTAACCAAGTTGCATGTGACATTGTTTGATCATTTTGAATCATCTTCAAATGTATAAGATATGCCTCTGATGTGTGGTTGAATTATAACATAAATCCATGGTCCAAGTTGCAAGATCATTTGATTTGAATTTGAATTAAATTCAAATAAACCAAATGACATATGCTACTGGTCCCAATTTAAATTCAACTCAAACATTGTTGAAAGTTGCATATTTGGAAAGATAATTTTCTCCTGATCATTTTTCATATATTATTTGTCCAATTTGGAGTTAATATGAATTTTCTATGAATTTCCAAAGTTTGGGGTATTTTCTGGAATTTCTGGAATTCTTTAATTCAAATTGATTTTCGGGAAATCCATTTAATTCAATTTACTGCGTCAGGCTGACGTCAAGCTGGCGTCAGGGGGGGCTGACATGTGGGTCCAGGGTGTCAGTGGCTGGATGATTTAAACCGTGGGGTTAATTAATCCAGTGGCTTAATTAAGCCACTAGGCCCACTGGTCAGTGACCCAGGGGGTCATTAGTCGGGTGATTAGGGGGGGGTTTGGCTGACACGCCGGCGGCTAAACGTCGGTGACCTTCCAGCACGGCGGCGTTGCACGGGGAGGCGATTCCGGCCATCATTTGAAGCGTTGTTTCTTCCAGATCGAAGCCCTTGTCGTTGCGCGTCGAAAGAGAGTGATCTCAAGTGCTGGGGTGCACTGAAAGCTCGCCGGCGTCAAGTTTTGCGGCGACCTAGCTACGGCCGTGAGCGGGATTTCGTTCCAGGGCACGGATCGAGGCGGGGCTAGGCTGGTTCGACAAGGAGGAGCACGGGGAACATGATGGACATCATGGCGGGCTCGATGGCGTAGCGGTTGAACGTCTCCATGGATCCCGGCGGCGAGGAGCTTCGGCTCTCATGGCGGCCAAGGCTAGAGGAAGCAAACGAAGGGGGAAAATTAGGGGTTTCGGCCGTGAGCTCACCAGGAACTCAGCAGAGGTGGTGGCGATGGTTGGGGTGGTCCAACGGCGACGGAATTTGGCGAGGACCTTCACGGTGGCCGGCGTGAACTCGAGGAAGAATCTGGCGTCTACGCGGGCTCCGGGCTCGATTCCTTGCACTGCTCGACGAAGACGACGGCGGTGAAGACGATGGACAGGCTCCGGGGGCTTCTCGGCGTCGATGGCTACGCGGGGGCTTGACGGCGCTTCGGCGTGCTTCTCGGGCGGCGATGAATCGGGCGAGAGAGGAAGGGGAGGTGGTTCTGGAGGGAGGGGAATGAACTGGGGCGGCTCTGGGAGTCTCCAGGCGCGACTACATGGACGGGGAGGAAGCAGGAGGTGGCCAGCGTCGCCGGCATGCTCGCCACGGCGGCAGCAGCCTGCCTGGCGCGAGGAAGAATACGGGCTTGCCCCTGGGCTGGGCTGCCTCTGTAAGTTGGGCCCGTTTGAGGTAAGCCTTTTTTTCTTTTCTGTTTTCTGTTTTTCTTTCTGCCATTTGCTCTGTTTAGCTAAAATAAATAGCTAAACATTTTATTAAATGCTGAAAACTTTTATGTGGCCTCATAATAATATAGACTAGCCACTTATAAACTTTCAACATTTTTAAAATTCAAATAATTTGAATTTTAAATTAAATAGGGGTATTTCTTTTATTCCAAGGCACTGTTTGAATATTTGAAAAATCTATGAGCATGGGATGGGTCCCACATCACTTGATATGTGATCACACTCATTTATAAGACTTTTCAAAATCTAACATGAATTTTTGGAGAAGATTTTTATCTGGCCTTTTGAATTCAATTTCTGAGGGCTTTTCTTTTCCCCATTTTTGAATTTTCTTTTGAATTTTTGCATGATGCAAAGGAGCACTTGATCCTAGCACATACCTAACTTGGGGTTGTGACAGAGGAGATCACCTACCAGAAGGGGAGATCGTCGCCATCGTCATCACCATCGTCACAGGAATCATCGAGATCATCATCAACAACATCCCCAACATCAGCACCATCTCCACCACCATCCAATCTCACCTCACAAGTTTATCTTGTGTTGTAATCCGTACTATCTATCCTCTCTACTCTACCGGTGTTGATTACTACTTTGTGGTGAATGCTATTCAGTTTTGTTGGAGAAATATCATTATCTCTAGATTATTTATCATATATTTATCACCTCTGATCATGATCTCTTTTATGTCTTGTGAGTAGTTACCTTAGTTCTTGAGGACATGGGAGAAGTCTAGTTGTTAGTAGTCATATGATGTTGAAGTAATTTGTGTTGTTTGATATTTAAGTTGTGTTGTTATTTTCCCAGTGGTGTTGTGTGAGTCGAACACTCAACACTTCGCCTTCTTAAGGACCTAGGGGAATACATTGTGTATTAAGAATGCTTACAGTGGGTTGCCAGAGTGACAGAAACCTGGACCCCAGTTTGCACACTTTTGCACAAGGGAATACTGGATCCTTGATCTTATTGTTGTGGTTAGGCTTTGCCTTAATTTCTATCTTGTATTTGCGGATGCTTGCAAGATGTTTAATCATAAGAGTGCACTTATCTTAGTCTAGAAGGTGTGCTAACATAGATCCACCCACTCAACACTTATTAGCACAACACTTGTTATCGATATGTAACATCCCAAAATTCTCCGAATTTTGAAATGTTAATAAATTAAATAGATAATGATTGTTTGATTGATGTGTTTGATTTTTCTCTGGGATTTAAAACTTTTGGGGTTTATTGAATATTAAAATGAGAGGGAATAAAATGACTTTCCCTAATATTCACCGTTGGTGTTTTGGAGTTTATTATTTAAAAACAAAACCAACAAAATAAAATGAGAGAAGGTAACATGACTCCTTCAACTTTAAACAAAAAAGTTTGGAAAATGTTTTAAATCTTATTTGGAATTCTTCTAAAATATTTTTTAACATTTTTCAACACATGGCAGTTTGCTGGAGAGGATATAAAAGGACTTATCCCCATTTTTAATTCGTTGAAGAATAGTTAAAACATTTTTAGGGGACTTTTTAATTTTACTTTGGAGTTATAAATATTTTCTAAAATTATTTTTGGAATTTATTTATGCTCTGGAAAAGTTTTTAATTCAATTTTCGGAGTTTTCGATATTTTTAAAATGCCAGAAAAGTATTTAAAAATATTTAAAAATAAGTTGCAAAGTTTTTATTTTATTTTATTATTTTGGTCAAGCCAAAAATTCAATTTTATTATTTTAAAAATATTGGCGAAGACGGAATTTTAAAATAATTTTCCGTGTTTTTTTTAATATTGTTTTCGGCCTATTGGGCCTGGTCTGTTTTTTTTTCCAGCAGACCGAATTTGTTTTTATTTCGGATTTATAAAAAAAAAGGGATTAGGGGCTGGCTATAAATAGCCCCGATTAGGGCTAAGTTTATTTTCGCCAGCGTTTAGGGTTAGCTCTAACCTAATCCGCGGGACCCGCCGCCGCCGACGTCATCGCCGGAGTTCGCCGGAATCTTGCCGGAGCATCGCCGGAGTTGCGATTTTTGCGTTTTTTTTCGAGGTAATTTTTCGTGTGCCGTCGTGTGCCGCCGTACCCACCACGCCGGAGTACCCCGCCGCCTGCTCGCCGCCACCGCGCCGCCGCGCCACCCTGGCCGCGCCGCCGCCGCCGCCCCGGCTGGCCGAACCGGCCGCTGCTCCCATGGCCGCGCCGCCGCGCACCCGTGCGTGGCCGCACGCCCCCTGGCCCGCGCCTCCCGTGCCTGCGCGTCCCCGCCGCCCAACGCCGGCCGCGCGCCCCTGTCCGGCCGCCCTCCGCCGCCGCGGCTGGCCGCCCCGGCCCCCCTCGCTGGCTGGCCGCCGAGCCCGAGCTCATGGCCAGGCCATGGCTCCCTGTGCTAGCCCGTGCGCAAGGAAGAAGACGAGTTGCTGAAAAAAAAACAGAAAACAGTTCATTAAAAATATATATATTTTGTGTTTTCAGATCTGGATCCAAAACCGCCAGGGACCCGATCGCGTTTTTTGTAAAAAAATTATTTATGTATCAGTCCTTTTTACAGTAGACCCCCCGGTACCCCCGTTTTTCACCCGAAACCGTTTTCGCGAGTACTTTTTAACTGTAACTCAGAATTGGGCGATTCCAGTTGCGTTGCGACCGTGTAGAAATTCTCTAGCCATTAGACCTAGTGTGACAGAAGTTTTAAGTATTTAAATTTGGATCCCAAGCTGATCCAAATTTGAACTTCGGGCAGCCGTAACTTTGTACCGGTGCACCCGTTTGCGCCGTTTCTTTTTGCGTTGGATCACTCGTGTCATGTACCTTCTGTTTGTATCATGTGTGCACAAAATTTCACAAGTTTATTGATCTGTTTATTTTAAAATTCAATTCCATGTTGCAACTGCTATGACCTGCGTTGTAGTATTCCGTTTCACGTGATTCTTTTTGCATATTGGATCATATGAGACATCTTATCGGCAATATCCACATACCATTCATATTGCGATGATCTTCACCTTGATTTCATAATGCCTTGATCATAATTTTTGTATCAACAATTCCTTATCCGTTGACTCTCTCGAGTTCACGTTCCACCGATCACCTTTGAGCACATCCACACCTTTGCACTTCAAAACCTTTTTGTTTTGTTGCTAAAACTTTAGTGATTGTTTTGTTGATCTTATGTTTTGTCATTGTGGTGTGATTGCTTATTGAGTTCTTTCGTTGACGA
This sequence comes from Bromus sterilis, assembly GCA_950022295.1. NCBI lineage: Eukaryota > Viridiplantae > Streptophyta > Magnoliopsida > Poales > Poaceae > Bromus > Bromus sterilis. Next base: position 94,582,589 of record OX465595.1, read on the forward strand.
TAGATTGCTCGGAGTGTGATGAGTAGAATTGACTGGAACGTGAGAGCGAAGATCTTCATCGAATGTATAAGGCAAGTGATGCTTTGACCATACTCATACCTATATTTTCTATATGCATTATGTCAGGAAATATCACTCTATTGCATGATAGGTAGTTTACTTTACTATTGCTGCAAACCAGTTAGGATAGCCATATGTTTTGACTTGTCTACCGTAGATCAACCTAGCCGTATTGTTACTTTATTGCTATGCTTTGTAGACGTGGTTTGGGTTGTGAGAATTCATGGAGTGCTTGTGAGCTATTTAATAAACTGTGTAGCAACTTTATAATAAATAGAAATCACTTCTGGACGGGCGGGTTGCATCCCGGTAGTTGTGGCTCGGTTGAGGACAATGTCGGGGTTAAATGCACCCAATAGTTTGTTTTGGTGGTGAACCGGGTGCGTCATGGCGAGTACCCTCTCACGCAGTGGGCGCCGTCCAGGCTCAAAAAGATCAGACATGCAATATTACTAGTAGCTTCCGTGTACAGCCACTGGCTATATGGGCTCTGGATTAGATGAGTAAGTTGTGGGGAACCTGGCCCTGGTAGCTAGCTGATGTAGAATTGTGTTAGGTGTACCGGCTACCAAAGGGTGGAAGCAACCTCTTCGGAAAGTCTTTTTCTCAATCTTCGGGTTGAGTCCAGTGGGGAACGTGTACAAACCTCTGCAGAGCGTATAAACTGATCATGATTAGCCGTGTCCACGGTTACGGACGAACTTTGAGCAACTAGTCAGTACTGTTTATGAATGATCTTGACAGATGAACACTTAATAATAATTTGGATGGGACAAGAGTAGCATGGGTTGCTGTGTGTTTCAGGTAGAACTCAACTTAAAATTTTGACTAGTTTAGTTCAGGAGAAAATTGGCTTTCTGCAAAACTAAACCATAAGCCTTTCCTTTGACTTACCTTGCATGTAGTTGTAGGTCCTTTATATAAACTTTTCCGTGTCACTTGCCGTACAAATCAGATGTACTGACCCGTTGTCGGGCTGTAACCTTCGGTGTTGCAGGTTTTTCAAACGACCAGTAAGGTGCGTTTAGGGGTTGCGAGTCTACACTCAGCATGTTCGCATGTGGCTGTTGATGGGATTCCACGTTATTTGTTTTGCTTCCGCTATATTTATATTGTTTAAGCTAGCCTTGAGCTATGCAACTTGTTATTTATTTACTCTGGATCATACGTTGTATTAATGATGCACTTGTACTTTGATATACATCTATTATACTGTGTGTGCCAGCGAGTTCGATCCAGGGACTGGCACTTGAACACAGAGACTTCAATTCGGTGTGAATTTGGTCGTTACACGATACGGAGTATGGCGAAAGCACGTGACTACCTCTCCATGTGTCCTCAAGAACGCTTTAGTCTTTATAAGCTCAGTTGACAGGCTTATCCTTTGCTCAAAAGGATTGGGCCACTTGCTGCTCCTCAGTGCTATTTACTTTGCTTGCTTTTATCTTATTGTTGCTTATATCGAAAACCCCTAAAAAATTATCTTTCAGTGCTTGCAGTTATTCCTTGTCCCAAATCACCTATCAATACCTTTCGCTCCTCGTTGGATTCGACACTCTTACTTATCAAAAACGTTGCAATAGATCCCTTTACGTTGAGGGTCATCAAGTAACGTTTTCTGGCGCCGTTTCCGGCGAGCATAGCGCTATTGGTAAGTGAAGCTGGTAAGGAAATTTTTATATTGTTATTTTTATTTTGATGTTGCTATTCTTTGTCCGTATGGACAACCTAGCTATTGGATCGTTGCTTATGGGGAAACACCCCACATCTGTGGTGGTTGTACCTCCCCCTACTGAAATTGTGCCTTATAAAATACCAGTTGCTATTATCGATTGTGTTTTTGCTAATCGTTATGCAGGAGACAGACATCCCAGTGAACACTTGCTATATTTATCACAACTATGTTCACTATTTAAGCTTGCAGGTGTATCAAAGGAGTTTGTCATGAAGAAATATTTCTCCGTATCTTTTATAGATAAAGCTTCAGATTGGTATAAGCTTCTCGATAACTCTCATTTGCTTGATTGGCATGAGCTTATGTCTCTCTTTTATACCAAGTTTTATCCTCTTCATGAAATTCATCGAGACATGAATTATATCTATAACTTTAGGTCTCGTGACGGAGAAAGCATCGCTCAAGCTTGGGGGAGATTGAAATATCTAATGCTCAAATGTCCTATTCATGAGCTCCCCAAGAAAACTATACTTACAATTTTTTATGCTAGACTTTCTCGTCAGGATAAGGAGATGTTGGATGCCTCCTCTAGTGGGGTATTTCAGACGAAAAGCGTTGAAGAAAGATGGGATCTCCTTGAAAGGATCCAGAAGAATACCGAAGATTGGGAAATAGATAAAGGTATTGAATCCACTATAAATTATGAGCATGATTATATAGAGAGCTATGTGAAAACTGATTACTTTAATACATTTTTCTCTAAGATTGGTCTTGATTCCCATCTGATGATTAATTTTTGTAAGGACTTTGCCTCTCATATCGACTCTTCTAAGAAGAAGAAGAATCAGCATCATAAACCCTTCAAAGAATTGCCTATTGATATTCATGTTGCTGACCCTAGTGTGCCTGCAGCTATATATGAAAAGCCCCCTTTTCCCGTAAGAATAAGGGAGCACTCTTTTGTGACAGGCATAATGAATAAGAGTGAGAGAAGAATCGATGAGCCTGAGGACCAGATTAAGGTCGATCCTCGAGTTGCATTGGTTAAGGATCTTATTACTAATGATGCTTTAGATTCCAATATAAACTTTTGTGCTGTTTCCACTAACCTTGTCACAACCAAGAATAAGCGCCCAATTTCAGGTACGCCAGTAGTATCTGTCAAAATAGGAGATCAAAATTATTATGGGCTATGCGATTTGGGATCGAGTGCTAGTGTTATCCCGTATTCACTTTATCAAGAGATCATGGGTGAAATTTCACCTTGTGAACTTGAAGAAGTTGATGTTACTATTCATCTTGCAAACAGAGCAACTATCTCTCCTATCGGAATTGTGAGAGACGTTGAAGTTTTATGCGGAAAGGTAAAATATCCTACCGACCTTCTAGTACTTGGTTCAGTAAGGGATAAATTTTTTTCCTATTATTTTTGGTAGACCTTTTCTCAGAACTTGTGGAGCTATAATAGATTGCAAGAAAGGTAAAGTTTCTGTTGAATCAATGGTGAGCCATATGAATTTAATTTTTCTAAGTTCTCTAAGCAGCCTCGTGGTACTGATTTGCCTAGTAACGATAAGATTATTGAAGATATTGCTTCCATTGCTATTCCTCCTAATGATCCTTTGCAGCAATATATGGAGGACCACGAGAATGATTTGCATATGCAGGAGAGGAATGAGCTGGACGAAATATTCTTAAGACAACCTACTATCCTAAAGCTGAACCTTCCAGTTGAACCTTTGGGAATTTTATCGCAACCAAAAGAAGATCCAGTGTTTGATCTTAAACCTTTTCCCGATTTGCTCAAATATGCTTATTTAGATGAAACGAAAGTATATCATGTTATTATCAATTCTAACCTTTCAGGGTATGAAGAAGAGCGTCTATTGGAAGTACTTCGCAAACATCGAGATGCAATTGGCTATACCCTTGATGACCTTAAGGGGATTAGTTCGTCTATTTTTCAACATACCATCAACCTTGAACCTGATGCTAAACCAGTTGTTCATCATCAACGACGATTGAATCCGAAAATGATGGATGTTGTAAGGACTGAGATTCTCAAGCTTCTAGCCGCAGGTATTATCTACCCTATAGCTGATAGTAAGTGGGTAAGCCCGGTTCATTGTGTTCCAAAGAAAGGAGGAACAACTGTGGTTCCTAATGATAAGAATGAACTAATACCTCAGAGAATTATTATTGGATATAGAATGTGTATTGATTACAAGAAGCTGAAAACCAAACCCTTCGACGTATAATCATGGACCTGAAGAACCACAAGAATGAGGAGTAAATCTCCTTGGGTAATGGCATCCCCTTAGCTTGTTCCAAGCTTGGGGGAGTGCCCTGTATTTTTATCTTTATCTATGTCTTTTAGAGTCAAGTAGAGTTGTATCATGTCTAGGGAAGTTATCTTATAAAATAGGTGTTTTCTTTGAGGTCTATCACTCCTTTTTGGAGAGTTATGTATCCGTGAGTGTGGAGTCGTCTATGATGGAATATTAATGAGAATTCTATTGATCCCTTCGCTGCACTCGGTATTCTCTTCACGCAATCGATCTCGTGATGATTCTTATGGGGAGTATTGACCTTATATCAGGGATGGCTCTAGAAACTTTATTTAATCTTGGCAAACATAGCTTTGGTCATAACAACAAGCATGTTATTTTGCTCAAAGTAGCGACATAGCCAAACCCTCTTTGTTATTATGCTTGTAGTGTTATGTTGACAAGGAAGACAACTTGATGTGCTATGCTTGTTTTAATGTTTATGCTTTATATTGCTTTGCATCCAAGTCATCATCAATTGTCTGTTCTCTCAAAGCCTTTGCTAGCAAAACCTATGTACTAAGCGGAATTCTGCTTGTACATCCATACCCTGAAACCAGTATCTTCCATATGAGTCCACCATACCTTCCTATTCGTGGTATTCCACTACCACACCTAAAGCATATAATTTTTGTGTTATCCTTAGATGTTCAAAATCTTCTATTTTGTGCCCCTGTTTTAGCTCATGAGGAAGTAGTAGTTAACTCATGATCTTCTTAAGTTGGACAAGTTTTACCCAGGGATTGCATGTCTAATCTGCAAATCCCTAATACGAGGAGGAACTAGCATGAGTGTACCCAGCTCACAAAAGATAATACAACAAACAAACCCTCCTTCACGCTTTTTTCATGAGAAATCAGAAAACTTTGGCAGTGATAAACAAAGGAGATTGCGGGGATGTGATCGTCCCCGTTTGGGAGCCGTTCCTCGAAACTTGTCCAATCTGAGAAGCAATTGAGTTATCTATTAGCATTCGTTAACAAATCATGCACACCTCAAAACTTGTTTTCATTCTTTTTTATTTAAGGACAGCACTTGAGTTTTCCCTGCTTGCCTTTAACAAGACTTTTTCCTTTACTTTTACGTTGAGTCAGTTTTCCCTACTTCCTCCTTTCCCAAAGAGAACAGACACTTGATGTTGATGAAGATTCATCAATATAATGTTGCATTCAGTTTTGCCATGCCATATCATTGTTGACATTATCTTTTGATAAGTTGTTTGCAAAAGCATTTGCCAAGCAAACATCTTCCTTTGTGTTAGCATTTGCACTTCATGACTAATAGCTTGTTCTTTCAAAAAGTTCCAAATTGTCTCTTCAAAATATAAAGAGAAAGAGCAAAGGTAAAAGCTATTAGTTGTCCCTTGACCAAAGGACTTGTTTGCCATGATTTGATGAGTTTCCTTAGCCCTACTTTTGATTATAATTTGTATTACTCTTTCATAAGGGCCTTATGAGTTGGAGATTGCTGTTTAGGATTTTTGAGTTTGGTGAAAAGATCATGATGCTTCTTGTCCGTATTTTATTTATCGAAACTTCACTCTCCAAACTTGTGGACATGTCTACCGAGCTCAGTTTTCTCTTGGGGACAAGCGAGGTCTAAGCTTGGGGGAGTTGATTCGTCCAAATTGCATCACTATTTTATATCGTAATTCATCCTTATTCATTGATATATTTCACATTATGATGATGTTCTTATGTTGTTTTGGATTATTTTACACAGTTTGCAACTTTCCGGTGCCGAAGCAGCAGACGCAGGATTCAGCGGTAAAAAGTGGACGCTGAGTTGCTGAAGAAGAATACCTCCAAATTACCTGAAAATCGACGGGGGGTATTTTCCAGAAGATTAACGAAGACTCGCCGAAGAGGGGGCAGAGGGGGCCACAGGAGCCCCAGGCGGCCACCTGGCGCGGCCCCACCCCTGGCCGCGCCGGGAGGGTGCCTGGAGCCCTGGGGCCACTCCCAGCTCCCCCCTCTGGACTATATACTCCTCGTTACGCGAAAACCATAAAAAAGAAGCTTTCACGGAGTTCCGCCGGCGCTCCGTGGAAGAAACCTACAGAGAATAAAAGGGCTCTCCGGCGGGCAGATTCCGCCGAGGAGATCACCTCCCAGAAGGGGAGATTATCGCCATCGTCATCACCATCGTCACGGGCATCATCGAGATCATCATCAACATCATCCCTAACATCAGCACCATCTCCACCACCATCCAATCTCACCTCACAATTTTATCTTGTGTTGTAATCCGTACTATCTATCCTCTCTACTCTACCGGTGTTGATTACTACTTTGTGGTGAATGCTATTGAGTTTTTTTGGAGAAATATCATTATGTCCAGATTGTTTATCATATATTTATCACCTCTGATCATGATCTCTTTTATGTCTTGTGAGTAGTTACTTTAGTTCTTGAGGACATGGGAGAAGTCTAGTTGTTAGTAGTCATATGATGTTGAAGTAATTTGTGTTGTTTGATATTTAAGTTGTGTTGTTATTTTCCTAGTGATGTTGTGTGAGTCGAACACTCAACACTTCGCCTTCTTAAGGACCTAGGGTAATACATTGTGTATTAAGAATGCTTACAGTGGGTTGCCGGAGTGACAGAAACCTGAACCCCAGTTTACACACTTTTGCACAAGGGAATACTGGATCCTTGATCTTATTGTTGTGGTTAGGCTTTGCCTTAATTTCTATCTTGTATTTGCGGATGCTTGCAAGATTTTTAATCATAAGAGTGCACTTATCTTAGTCTATACGGTGTGCTAGCATAGATCCACCCACTCAACAGTTATCAACACAACACTTGTTATCGATACGGAGTATGGCGAAAGCACGTGACTACCTCTCCATGTGTCCTCAAGAACGCTTTAGTCTTTATAAGTTCAGTTGTCAGGCTTATCCTTTGCTCAAAAGGATCGGGCCACTTGCTGCTCCTCAGTGCTATTTAATTTTATTGCTTTTATCTTATTGTTGCTTATATCGAAAACCCCTAAAAAGTTATCTTTCAGTGCTTGCAGTTATTCCTTGTCCCAAATCACCTATCAATACCTTTCGCTCCTCGTTGGGTTCGACACTCTGACCTATCGAAAACGCTGCCATAGACCCCTTTACGTTGAGGGTCATCAGCATCCCCAAGCTTAGACGCTTGAGTTTCCTTGAATATTTATTGGGGATGCATGGGGGCATCCCCAAGCTTGAGCGTTTGACACTCTCGGATCTTCTTTCATCGTCTTCCCTCGCACACTTGAAAACTCCCTTCATACATTACTCATCATAAGCTTATTAGAGAATAGAGAGGTTAGTACCCTAAATAAAATAATATTTCTCCACTCGAAAATAAAGATATTCTTTAAGAGCTACTGTTTATCAATATTGCCAAAAAAAATTTGCAAAGAAAAAGAAAGCTTAAGGTTTGCAAAAAGTAAGGAAAGACAAAACGTGACAGAATCTATGAAAAACAGAAAAACAGGTAGTAAAGAATTTTTTCGGGTACTTCTGCAACTCAAATCGAAAAACTCAGAACATACGAAATTTTCACAATTGTATAGAGCATTCTGTGTAAGAATTTCAGCTCAAAAAGATGAACCGGTGATTTGTTTTGATTTTTTCCGTCAAGCAGACAAAATCTGTTTTATGGACAGCATGTCACAACTTTTGCTTCCCTTATCATAAGAGGCTAAACTTGGCACAAGGCTTTAAAAGAAAGATACAATGATGTTGCTACAATACTAACAATCATCAAGACCACTAAAAACAGAAGTAAAATCATATTGGGTTGCCTCCCTACAAGCGCTTTCTTTTACGCCTTTAAGCTAGGCATAAAGAAAAAGAAGAATCAAGTTTTATCAAGAGGGAGAGAATAGCTAGCCAGTGTAACGGACTCAAAAGGTAACTTGATTCTCTTTCTAGGGAAGTGTTCCATGCCCTTTTTGAGAGGGAATTGAAATTTTATATTCCCCTCTTTCATGTCAATAATAGCACCAACGGTGCGAATAAAAGGACGTCCCAAAATAATTGGACATAAAGGTTCGCACCATATCCATAATAATAAAATCAACGGGAACATAATTGTCATTGACAATGATAAGAACATCGTCGATCTTCCCAAAAGGTTTATTTATGGAATAATCGATGAGGCGAACACCAAAAGAACAAGGATCAAAAGGTTTCAATTCAAACATGTCATACATTCTTTTGGGCATAACGGAGGTACTAGCTCCAACATCACATAAAGCATAACAAGAGAAGTTATTCAATTTAATTTTTATCATAGGGTCGCAATCATCATCTAGCTTCCTAGGTATGGAGGCTTCTATTCTAAGCTTCTCCTCCCTAGCTTTGATGAGAGCATTAGTGATACGCTCTGTGAAGGCAAGATTGAGTGTGCTAGTGTGGGTGTCTCTAGAAATTTTGTGTAGAAGCTAATAAGTTTTGAGAGGGTACAACTATCAAAATCAATATCACTACTATCAAAGGTGGTAGTAGTGTCATCTAGGCTCACTTGTTTGAAACCCTCTATGTTCATAGGTTTTTCTTCTTCTACGGTTGAGGTATTAGCATCACCATTAATAGGTCCAATGGGACTAGGAGTGTGTTGGGTGCTAATAGTTTGGGTGTCCTCAACAATTTGGATACTAGCAACTGTGTGGTGTGTAGGAAGGCTCTTAATTCTGTCCTCTTCCTCTTTTTCTTTATCCCATCTTTCTTTAAGTTTAGCCATCATCCTAATATTTTCATTAATTTGTAATTGGATAACATTAATAGGAGTTGCCTTCCTCTCCTCAAGGGGAGAGGTTCTAATTTTAAGCATCTCAACATCAAGGGCTAAGTTATCTACCTTCAAAGAGAGATTATCTAATTTAGCTAATTTCTCTTCTACATTCTTGTTGAAGGATTTTTGGGTAGTGATAAAGTCTCTAAGCATTTTTTTTCTAGTTCAGAAGTGGGGTTCTTGTTGCTATGATAGGTGTTGTTGTTCCCATAGTTGGATGGAAACGGTCTAGGATTGCTAGAAAAATTGCCCCCATAAGCATTATTGTTGAAGTTGTTTCTAGCAATAAAGTTCACATCTAATTGTTCCTGAGCAACCAAAGAATTTAGAGGAACATCATGAGGATCAATAGAGGGTTGCTTGGTAAGTAGAGATATAATTAAGTCAACTTTTTCATTTAGGGAGGTATTCTCCTCGACAGAGTTTACCTTCCTACCTGTTGGAGTGCGTTCGGTGTGCCATTGGGCATAGTTGGTCATCATCTCATCTAGGATTTTGTGGCAGCACCAATTGTAGTTGACATAAAGGTTCCTCCCGCGGCCGAATCTAACAGGTTCCGCGAGGTAAAGTTCAAGCATGTATAAAAAGTCTAGATAACCATCCAAGTAGTCAAACCATGTGTAGGGCATTTCTTAACAAAAGATTTCATTCATTCCCAAGCTTGGGCAACGTGTTCATTATCCAACTGCTTAAAATTCATAATGTTACTCCTCAATTGGATAATTTTAGCAGGTGGGTAGTACTTCCCAATAAAATCATCTTTGCACTTATCCCAAGAATCTATGCTATACCTAGGCAAAGATTGAAACCAGATTTTAGCTTCTCCCCTTAAAGAAAAAGGAAAAAGCTTGAGATTAACAACATCACCTTCTACTTCTTTATACTTTTGTATATCACATAACTCAACAAAATTATTTAAGTGTAAAGCAGCATCATCTCCAGCACCAAAGAATTGATCTCTCATAACAAGGTTTAGCAAAGAAGGTTTAATTTCATAAGAGGTAGCTGAAGTGGCAGGTGTGGAAATAGGAGTGCAGATAAAGTATTTGTTGTTGTGACTAGTGAAGTCACACAACTTGGTGTTTTCAGTGGAACCCATAGCAGCAGAAAGTGTGGAAGATTTTTTTGTGATTTTTGATAAAGGACACAAAGATAAAAACGGAAAGGTAAACTAACAAGACTAAAAATCAAAGGTAAAAGATAGTGTGCAACTCCCCTATCTTAGCACTCGGAGTCACCGCCAACGGCGCCAGAAATTTGATTGATACACTATCCTCGTTGGTTACCCCCAGTGGAAGGTCAGATGTAGCATAGCGGCAAATTTCCCCTATGTAGAAGATAGGGTTTGTCTCCCGTAGGACTCCGGCAATGATAAGTAGGTGTCAACGGCGCAACTGAGTGGACCAGCACACAACACAAATAACTTTGCTTCCCAACGATTACAGAGAGGTCGTCAATCTCTCCGGCCTTTTTGTTTATTTACCAAGGATCAAACGCAAGGGATAATGATAATGGTGATAGTAGCTAGAAAGTAAAAGCAGGAAAATAAAAGAGCGTGTAAACAGTGATGAGGATATGGACCGGGGTCCCATGATGTTCACTAGTGATGTCTCTCTCCCAAAAAATGATAAAACTACTATGCGAGGTAAACAAATTACTGATGCGCAATTGACAGGATTAAAAACGCACAGCAATGCTAACTATGCTACAAAGAAAGGACGAGGCTCAAAAGCATGGGTGGTACGCCAAAATAAGTAGACTGAAATCCAACTGCATCTACTACTAATCATCCACCTTGAGATATCTATCCAGAACATCTCGCTGGTATTAAGTTGCGAGCCCCACCCAAAGTGTAAACCCAAAGCAACAGACAACTGCGTTAAAAAGCACTTTGTGTAAAGTAAACAATCCTTGCAACCACGGTTACAAGCACAGTTGTTTTCCCCCTTGTGGCAACAACACATCCCCTAGACTCATGTTTCTGTCAATCAAGTGTGTCATCAGGGGGCATGTACCTACAATCGAGCATAACGTTCCCTCTTGGAGTTACTACCTAATACTTGGCCAAAGCAATAAACAGCAACGGATAACATGCAAGAATTACTTAGGAACAAAAATATAAAAGATAAGAACCAAATATATTACTCAATCACAAAATGAACATAGTCTCATAATCCACAAGATCCCAGCAAACTCAGCGTAGCAACAGCATAAAATTACATATGTGCCTCGATCATGTAGGGAAGCTCACGAGGTCTAAACCATGAAAAACAAAGAGGGGAGGAGAACATCACATAGCTACTGATCACGGACCCATGGTCCAAGGGAAACTACTCACGGATCATCTAGTAAGCGTCCATGGTGGAGGGGAACCTCCCGGCGATCAATCCTCCCTCCGGCAGGGTGCCGGGAAGAGGTCTGCTGGTGCTCCCAATCTTGGAAGCGCGGTGGCGGCGGAACAGAGGCGAGTTCGCGAAAAGGGGTTATGTCTTTGGAGGTTTTGCGTCACAGTAAATATATAGGCGAAGGGGGTCACCCAGGGGGGGCACCCGGGGTTCAGGCGCCCCCTGGCGCGACCAAGCCCTAGGCCGCGCCAGGTGGCCGCCTAGGGCCCTGGTGGGTCCCATCCAGCTCTCTTTCGGGACTCCGGAAGGTTCCGTTGCGCTGATTTTTTTTATTTGATTTTTCCAGAATTTTTGGAGCACTTTTAATATGGGGGAAACCTGAAATAGAAAAAATGAAGAAAATAGGAACTGGCACTGTGGTGCACTGAGTTAATAAGTTAGTCCAAATATGATCAAAAGTATATGAAAGTGTATCTAGATCATAGCAATATCACACAAAACATGCATGGAGCAAGAAGAAATTATAGGTACATTTGGGAAGTATCAATTGTTTACTTTACGCAAAGTTCTTTTAATGCAGTTGTTTGTTGCTTTCGGTTTACACTTTGGGTGGGGCTCGCAACTTAATACCAGTGAGATGTTTGGATAGATATCTCAAGGTGGATGATTAGTTGTAGATTGATACATCCCAAACGTATCTATAATTTACGCTTTCTCCATGCATGTTTTGTGTGATATTGCTATGATCTAGATACACTTTCATACACTTTTGATCCTATTTGGACTAACTTATTAACTCAGTGCACCACAGTGCCAGTTCCTGTTTTCTGTTGTTTTCTATTTCAGGTTTCCCCCATATTAAAAGTGCTCCAAAAATATGGGAAAATTGGATAAAAAATCAGTGTAGAAGAACCTTCCGGTATTACCTGGGTGGGGCCAGAGGGCCACCACCAGGAGTCCAGGTGCCTGGTGGCGCGGCCTAGAGATTGGTCGCGTCAGGGGGGCGCCTGGACACCTGGTGGGCCCCCTAGCTGCCCCCTTCGCCTATTTAATCTCCGTGGCGGGATTCTTCCGAAGACAGAACCCTTTTTCTCGATCTCGCCTCTGTTCCGCCGCGGCCGTGCTTCCAAGATCGGGAGAGCCAGCATACCTCCTCCCGGCACCCTGAAGGGGGGAGGATTGACCTCCGGGAGCCTCTCCTCCACCATGGACGCTTCCCGGATGATCCGTGAGTAGTCTACCTTGGGCCATGGGTCTGTGATCAGTAGCTATGTGATGTTCTCCTCCCCTCTTTGTTCTTCATGGATTAGACCTCATGAGCTGCCCTACATGATCGAGGCACATATGTAATTTTCTGCTGTTGCTATGCTAAGTTTGCTGGGATCTGATGAATTATGAAACTATGTTCAGTTTGTGATTGAGTAATATATTTGGTTCTTATCTTTTATATTCATGTTCTTGAGTAATTCTTGCATGTTCTCCGTTGTTGTTTATTGCTTTGGCCAAGTAGTAGGTAGTGACTCCAAGAGGGAATGTTATGCTCGATTGTGGGGTTCATGCCCCTGATGACTAGCTTGAGTGACAGAAACATGAGTCTAAGGGATGTGTTGTTGCCACAAGGGGGAAAACAACGGTGCTTGTAACCGCGGTTGCAAGGATTGTTTACTTTATGCAAAGTTCTTTTAATGCAGTTGTCTGTTGCTTTGGGTTTACACTTTGGGTGGGGCTCGCAACTTAATACCAACGAGATGTTCTGGATAGATATCTCAAGGTGGATGATTAGTAGTAGATGCAGTTGGATTTCGGTCTACTTATTTTGGTGTGCCACCCATGCTTTTGAGCCTCGTCCTTTCTTTGTAGCATAGTTAGCATTGCGGTGCGTTTTAAATCCTGTCAATTTCCCAGTTGTTATTTTTTTACCTCGCATAGCAGTTTTATCGTCTTTTGGGAGAGAGAGATCACTAGTGAACATCACGGGACCCCGGTCCATATTCTCATCACTGTTTACACGTTCCATTTATTTCTGCTTTACTTTCTAGTTGCTACTATTATTATCCTTTATCCCTTGCGTTTGATCCTTTGTAAAAAACAAGGTCGGAGAGATTGACAACCTCTCTGAACATCATTGGGAGAAAAGTTATTTGTTGTGTGTGCAAGTCCACGTCAACCACTAAATTTCTAGCGCCGTTTTGACCTACTTATCACTTTCAGGAGTCCTACGGGAGACAAACCCTATCCTCTACATAGGGGAAATTTTCTGCTATCCTGGATCTCACCTTCCACTTGGGGTAACCAACGAAGGGCGAGAAGCCATTATCATTTCCGAACATCATCGATGCAGTTGGATTTCGGTTTACTTATTTTGGCGTACCGAGCATGCTTTTGAGCCTCTTCCTTTCTGTGTAGCATAGTTTGCATTGCGGTGCATTTTAAATCCTGTCAATTGCCCAGCTGTGATTTGTTTACCTCGCATAGCAGTTTTATCATCTTTTGGGAGAGAGACATCAATAGTGAACATCACGGGACCCCGGTCCATATTCTCATCACTTTTTACACGCTCAATTTATTTCCTGCTTTTACTTTCTAGTTGCAATTATCATTATCCGTTATCCCTTGCGTTTGATCCTTTGTAAACAACAAGGCCGGAGAGATTGACAACATGTCTGAACTTCGTTGGGAGCAAAGTTATTTGTATTGTGTGCAGGTTCGCGTCAATTGCGCCGTGGCCACCTACTTGTAGCTTTCGGAGTCCTACGGGAGACAAACCCTATCCTCTAAGTTAGGGGAAATTCACTGTTATCCTACATCTCACCTTCCACTTGGGGTAACCAACGAAGGGCGAGAAGCCATTATCATCTCTCGCACATCAACAATCCACATGTCTGTCAGATGCCTCTAACACTGCAGACATGGAACCTTCCCCCTCCGGATCATCTGTCCGGTAATCAACCGGTACTGATGAGTCATCCCCGGATAAATTCCCACTCCACCTAAAATACTTAACACTACGTTAGAACATCGTGTACAACGTATTGCCATGTCTTGCATTTGTATTTTTATTATTTCCATGTATTTATTGTTTCTCCCCCCTTATTCTTCCGGTAGACCCCGACACTGCCGCCGACGACAGCGTTGCCGAGTACGACTACTTCGTCGATGATCGTACCCCTACTGCCGAGCTTCCAGGCAAGAAGAGCTATTTTCCTTCCCCAGATATCATCTATCTTTTCCGTATATTTCTTGCACTAGGCATTGCTACTTCTGTTGCTACGTTACAATCATATTCTATTTCATAGCATGTTTTTGTCGCCCCTTGATGTACCTTCCTTTAACCTATGTTGCCTATTAAATATATATATATTATTCAGCAGTTAGCCCTGCTCATTGTTAGTCAACAAGGATTAGGTAGCGGGATGTGATCACTCTGGGAAGTGAACGCGGGACTGGTCTTATTATTATTAGTATTATAACTGCAACAAGTATGGTACAGAGCAGACGCCCAAGGGAACCTACAACAGCGAGACTCTCTGAGTCGCTTCAAGTTTGATTTACGAGTGGATGGACTCGTATTTCACTCTCGTCGTCGGGTCAGTAGCGTAGCATCATCGCGGTGATACGAGGGTATTCCTCTTTAGTTCATTCCATTGATGTCTCGGTCGAACCTCTTCAAGTGTACCATCGAGGGTGATTCCTCCTGGTTTCACTTGATGGTAGGCACCTGAATCAACTGGTGTCCTTAAAGGTAAGGAGTCGGGTGACCCAACGGTGCCCGCACAGGGATTGTATTGGGACGGCAGGACAGGCGGATACCATTGTGGGCCTGGTCCTTGCTCGTTGGCCGTGAGATACCTTGTTGTACGAAAGTCGAGCTCTCCAAAGAGAAAAATGTGAGACAAGGTAAGGAGACGGTTCACCTAGTTGGTAACCGCACGGGTTGGTGGGACGATAGGGCAGGCGGCCATCGTCTCTCGTTATGGGGGTGGACCTGGCTGTTGTCGTTGTCTGCGACTCAGCCAGATAGGGGCAACGATAACGGTTGTCCCAACAAAAAATAATAAAATTGCTTAATGGCTCAGGTGATGACTTGAGTGGGTCGACGTGCCCTATACGCGCTACCTCCACGCGAGATTACGGTGTGGGCCCTTGATACGTCTCAAACGTATCTACTTTTCCAAACACTTTTGCTATTGTTTTGGCTTCATTCTTGCATGATTTGGACGAAACTAACCCGGACTGATGCTGTTTTCAGCAGAGCTACCAGTGATGTTTTATATTGTGCAGGTTTCTGGATATTTAGGTTCGCTGGAAAAATCCACAAAAATCAAATAAAAATTAGCGTTCCCGAAGCTTCGATGGTGCCAAAGGGGGGCCACAGGGAAGCAAGGGGGCACCCAGAAGGGTGTGGGGCGCGGCCCAGCCCCTGGCCGCGCCACCTGCCCTCCTGGGTGGGTCCCACACCACCTGGTGCCCTACCTTGGCCCTATTTATTCCCTCAGCGAGGAAACTCCAGAAAAGAATTCGCTTTTCCAATCTACGTCACGGAGCCGCCGCCACCCTTTGTTCTTCTCCGGGAGAGCTAATCTGGAGGATGCTTTGGCCTCTGGTGAGGGTAAATCATCGCCATCGTCATCATAATCGCCTCTCCATCACCCCCTCCATGACTTCTCCTCTCATGTGTGAGTAATTCCCTGTTGAAGTCAAAGGGGATGGTAGGGATTGGATGAGTTAGATCATGTAATAGTCCATCAGATTGTTGGGGGCATGTTGCCTATCATCTACTTGGTGTTTATCATCTCTGTCACAATTTGTTGCTCTTAATGCTAGTCACTTTGGGCCCGAGTGCCTTGATTACAGATGTGATCACCTTTTGTTTTCTTGAGTTTGTTGGTGTTCTTGATCCTATCTATGAGTTGTATGCACCTGTTATAGTCCGGAACCGTCGATCCCAATGGTGACAGCTTGGGACACCAAAGGGGATGGACTATAATTTGAGGATTCCGTGTATCCATGAAGTGTTAATGCTTTGTTCCGGTGCTCTTTGACATGAGTACCTTAATCTCCCTAAGTTCCTTTTGGCCCCGTTCGTAGTGGGAGGGTAGGACAAAAGATGTTGTGCAAAGTTCTTATTGCAAGCATGTACAACTACCTTGGGATACATGCCTGATGTTTTATATTTGCCTAGATGATCCTTTCTTTACTGTGAGCCTTGCCTGTGTTAGAATCTATTACATGTTTGATCTCATCCAAGCAGCGCCCAACCATCCATCTCCCTAGCCTACATTGTTTCAATTTTGCTGGTTACTAGTTGTTTATTTTTGCTGTTTTACTTTTGTTGTTTCATAACTACTATTATCACCACCACTACCACTTCCATACTATCGTTCCTACTAATACCTTTGTGCAAGCTAGTGTTTATTTCAGGTGCGGTTGAATTTAAAACTCAATTTTCAAAGCATGTATGTATTCTTTGGCTCCCCAAGTATCGAATCAATAATTTGGGTTATCTTTCCCGCGAAGACTATCTCGATCCCCTACAATTGAGGGTTATCAGCCCTCTATGTTGTAGCCTCGTTCCATGTCTCTTCAGACGTCAGCTTTACTTCGGGCTGATTGTCGATCTTGGACCTCCCACTCCGGTAGTGGGAGGTGGGTCTACTTCACCAGTCAGCCACGTACCGTGTAAGAGTACAAAGGGCTGGGGTACAAAGTCCCTCTGTCCTTAGGATTTAGACCGGCGGATGGCCTCTCTGTTGAGCTTGAAGGATGGACTTTTGCGTATCGGATAGCCTCGGTGGGGCATTCCCTACCAAGGTGTACACCACCCTGGAGATCCGAGCGTGTAGGGTAACAGTAGTGCAGCCCCTGCAGAGAAGATAATCTATTCGAATAGCCGTGTCCACGGTAACAGGACACTTTATGCTGAAGCCAGACTCTACTACTACAAACCACTACTATTAAACTGTTGGTTCCGGGTTTTCTTACTCGCGGGGAAGGCGAGGAAGGATTCTCTGAGGCATTGATAATTGTTAACTAATACAAGTTACTATTATACGATGCTGCAGCAACTTCTGTTGCATTTTTACTTTATGCTTTATATGAACTGTTGGTTGTTCTCTTCTTGTGCTGCAAGACTCGTCGGAAGATGCTAGTCTTTGATAGGCCTAGCTTCTCATCCTTATTCTGACTTTCTACCTTTCAGTCCACTATATATAGCCTCCCCTTTACATTTGATACAAATGCATAATTACTTAGTAGCGGACGTAAGACTCGCGGGTATGCTAGATACTCACCTTTGCTTTATCCCCCCCCCCTTTGTTTTATATACCGACCGGTTGCTGCAATCAGACGTGAGGCGTCCAGGAGTAGGAGATCCCCAATGCCGACCACCGCAATGTGAAGACCCCCGATGCCTTCTACGACATGGAGATCCCCAACGACCAGGAGTAGTTTGGAGGTTCTCAGGCAGGAGGCCTCGCCTTTTCGATCGTTGTTGTTTTTGTGCTAGCCTTCTTAAGGCAGATCATGTGTACCTTGTGTCTGTACTCAGATACTATTGCTTCCGCTAACTTTGTGCTCTCGAGCTGTTGTATTCGAGCCCTAGTGGCCCCTGGCTTGTATTAAACAACTTGTATTATTTTTATTATTAGAGTTGTGTTTGTATATCATGTCGTGAATCCTTGATCTCAGTCGTCTACCTTGTGTGTATGATTACTGTACACGGTCCAATTTTGGGGGCGTCACAAGTTTTGAGAAAACCGAGTAAACCGGAGGGCCGGAAAAGTTCCGGGATGGTCTAAATATGTTTAATGTTTATTTACTATGAATTTCCAAATTGTTTTGGAATTCATAAAATATATTTAATGTCAATGATACCCCTCTCACTTGGAAGGCCCAAGTGGAGAGGGAGCCACTTGGACCAAAGTGGTCCATAAGGGGGGAGTCTCCATCTGGAGGGCCAAAGTCCCTTATGGAAACCCTAGGGAGCCCCCTTGGGGTTGCGCCCTTGTACAAGATGGTTCCTCCCCCTCCCCACTATATATAAATGAGGAGGGGCAGCCCCCCATCTATAAGTTTCACAATATAGTCTTGCCACTGGGCCACCCCTCTCTCTTTCTCCATTAGATCTAATCTCCACCTTACCCGAAGGGCTGCTCCTCCCTCCTCTCTACTCCGGTGGCGCGAGCTATGGATGGCGGAGCCTTGCCGGATCTACCACATCGTACGTGTTGATCAACCATTGAGAGATCATACGTTCGATCTTCATTCGAGGGACTTTTAGATCTGTTCGTGGGACGTCACACGAATCGGATCTATTCGAGGGGTTGCGCTAGTTCAAACTTCCCCAACTCTCCATCAACATCTTCCCCGACGAGAGAACTACCGTTGAACGGTTGTTAAGGTAAAAAGATCGATATCCTTGTTAGCATCTAGATCCAATTCTTGGGACTTGGTTTCGTAGTGCCAAAATTTGTGTTCTACTCTGAATACCAACAATGGTATCATGAGTTAGTTCTAGTAATAGATGCAGGTTTGATCTAGAATTCATAGTAATGAACGGGCATTGCACAAATTTTCATTGTGCGTGGTTTTTGATAATAGATCTAAACTGAACCTTCTAGTTGCTTCCCTTATAATTGCACAAGTTGATCCCACCTATATTGCTTGATTTTGTTACAAACATCTTGCCCCTCTGGGTCCTTCTATACTGCTCCTGAGTATGTTGGTCGTGCGAAGATGCTTTGTATCTTGATTTTGGTGTGAAAAATTGTCCAACAAAAAGGGCGTGTTAGATTGTTGATCTAGCACGGGGATCACGTGTATTGACGATTGTTCAGTATGGGTTATGAGATTAAATTGTAGTCTCATGGCTGATACGCCCCGAGTGTTAATCTACCAACTTGAAGATTGTGCTTTATGTGGTTATGTAGATAGCAAAAAGTTTTTCCATGCAAACCTATTAGCCACGTAAAAGATGCAAAGAGCGAGTAGAAGAACGCCTAACTTGTTTTTGAAGGAAAATGTGATGTGGTATAGCCTTCGCCATGATAAAAGTTGTATGAGATGACTATACTTTGTAATATTATGTTTCATGACTTGCATGTCATGGTACGACATGATATTTGGAGTCATATGATTGTCATTTATTCGGCATGCGTGCCAAAACTTCATGTAAGTTTCTTTTTAGTAGAATAGATTCTAGCAATAGTTGTAGTATCTGTATAAAGATGATGATCATACGTCATGGTGCTTGACGACATGCCATGAGTGGAGGTGATGCTCTCCGCCAAAAGAAGATGAAGAAAGAAAAGCAAGGTTCTTGGAGCTTCTTGAACAAAAGGTTGTACCATATCACATACTTAAACTGCATGTGATGTTAATCCTTTTCATTGCCTGTTTGAATGTGCAAGTAGTCGTGTTTTAATACGTAGATCGCTCAAAATATCAAGAAGTTAGTGCTCTCCCAACCGTGCAACCGTCTGAAATAAACGCCCCCAAGGTGTGTCGTGCCACACAAGTATGAACGGGAAAGGTAACAAAGAGGCGGGTGGATCGAGACTCCACTACAATAGCGCTTGGTTGTCTTGACATTCTGGCTTATCGAATCTGAGCTCGGAGCACAAGTGTCGAAAGACTAATACAAAAGTCATAAACTGGATGTGATTGATTTTGTTAGACCTACCGGATTGATCTACTCCATGGCAAAGTGTTACACATGTAGCAGGTGTATTGATCCGGATCTTGATTACATTAAGATCAATTTAGAGAGATATTGGTTTTAGTGCTAGCATTAGATTAAACTTGTTAAGATTAATGCAATTAATTCTGAACCATGTCTAAATCAATCTTCTTATATCATTGTAGAGAGATGGCCCACAAAAACAATGGTTTTAGCTTAGGACCGACGCTTGAAAATAGAGAAGCTTGTTGCAAATGGGGGAAACTATGAGGACTAGTTCTGTAATCTTGGGTTTGTCCTCAAAGTTGCTAAGAAGGGCTATGTTCTCAAAGAATCTCTCCCAGCCGCTCCCGCAGAGGATGCATCGCAGGAAGATAAGAACGTCTATGAGACTAAAGTGAATGACCACACCGCAGTAGAGTGCTTTGATGCTTACATGCAAGGATACTGAGCTCCAGAAACGTTTTGAGAACTTCACCGTTTTAGACATGGTGACACAACTGAATGCTATGTATCTGAAGCAAGCTAGGACTGAACGTTACGAGATAACGAAGCAGATGTGGGAATGAAAGATGGTAGAAAGTATCTCAATAAGTGAGCACGTGATCAAACTCGTCGGTTACGCATAGAGGCTGGGTGCTCTAGGATTTGAGATCCCTATGAAACTTGGCACTGACATTCTCCTTGCGTCACTCCCCACATATTATAACGACCTTATCATGAATTGCAACATGAATGGGCTTTACAAGACCACAGATGAATTGTTCGCTATGTTTAAGACTGCGGAAGCATCTATGCAGAAGGATCGAAACCACGTTGGTTGTGATGAACACTACCAGTTTCAAGAAGGGCAAAGGCAGAAATTCCAAGAGTGGTGGTAAGACCAAACCTCAGGTAAATACCAAGAGTGGCCCAACTAAATATTCTGAGTGTCACTACTACAAGAACAAAGGGCACTCAAAGAGGAATTGCAAGACGTATCTGGGAGAATGGAAGAGTGGTCTGATCACCAAAGGTATAAATAAGTTATACTAAGTTAATAGACAAATTCATTATTTCACCTTCAAAGGTACAATTGATACCAGATCGACTGCTCATGTTCCGCAACTCGGTACAGGGAATTCTCCGAATTCGAAGGAGAAGAACGAATGAAGTGAAAGTCCGTGCCGGAAGTGGTGCCCAAGTCACCCAAGGTCGTTGGTGTTCGTCTATGAAGATTTATCTTAGAGTTTAAATAAAATTTCTTTGATTCAGAGGTTGTGTAAAACATTAATATTGTATTATGTCGTCTACACGGTGGATGCTTCATCCACGTTTTGAACAATGGTTGTTCGAAGATAATACTCTCTAAATTTCACCCTTCGTGGTGAATTATTTAAGTTGAAATCTTTATGTTATGTCTATTTTCTTGATTTCTAAATAAATTAAGTTATGTGATGATAATACTAAAAATTTAGTAGCATAAATGACTTAGTCACATTAGAACAAAGCGCATGCGGAAGCTTCATATCGATGAAGTCATTCAATCTCTTGACTTTGAGTCATTTGACACATGCAATGTTTTTCTAATAGACAAAATCATTGATTAAATGAATTGTTCAAGTGTTTAGTAAACTATTGGTAATAACACATATCGATGTGTGAAGAACCAATAAATAGTACTTTACATAAAACTTTGTGATTATGACTTGTATAGATATACCGATATTTAGACAAGACAAAATCTTAAATTTTGAATAAGTTATAAATTGTTTCAAAAAAAGAGAATCATCATCACACATAGATCAAATATTTGATGATCTGATCGTAAAATAAATGAGTTAAAAAATTTAGCAAACATAATAGAGTGTATTAAGTCAGTTCATATACTAGTGTCACCTGAAACCCCGTATAGCTACGGAGTATCTTGACGCACAACCACACTCTATATGAAATGTTGGATTTTAAAAAATCTACTCTAAATCCCAACATGACATGGTGAGGTCGGTGATGTACTTAAACCATAGTCATGTTCACTATACTGCTTAACGCTTTAGAGAAACTAGTTATGAACTAAACAGAGCATCGTCATATGACTGTTGAAACAATGCCCTATAAGAATATGGCATGGATAAGAACTCCAATTGTTATTTCAAAATTTTGGAGATATATTTAGAATATACTCGATCCCGAATATAAGTATTGTAGAAACATCATGTTACGAACAATACTTCCACCACCATACCCAAGAAAAAATGTTTATCAGGGACATGGGATTTTTCTTGAGAAAATAGCTTTCTTCAAACAATTAAGTGGGAGGACTAATAGCTTGATAATTATTACATTGAATCATTTGGTTCTACAGAATGTAACTCGTCAATTCGGGCTAAAGATAAATTATATGACCAAACCAGAAATTCCTACATCTGATGAAAAGGAATGATGAAACTCTGAAATATGTTCCACAGATGAAATGATCAAGTCTGATGTTGTATCACACAACTTTATAAATTCACGTTGAACCAATGTGGTTCTATTGTGCGACAAACTTGTGAACTACAAGAAACCATGACGAGCAATGACTCCACTATATGGCTTAAACACCATAAAACGATATGAAAGCCATTCACCAGAATCAAGTTGAGAACTTGGTAAAACCCTCCTAAGGACACCTGATCATTAGAGTGGATTGGACTTTCATAGATATGAACATAGACGATAGCTTCATCGTTGATAACGCTCGACTTATCGCAAATTAAGTTTTCCGATAGAGTCCAAAAGGGTTGACTACAATATGTGTAGTGATGCGAATGTTCATATGGAAAATTACTGATAATCGCGGCATACTTCCGAAGTATGACATATGGATTTTTCTTCTAAGAAAATTAAACGAAGGGTGTATGCATGATACAACCTGAAAGGATTTAATGATCTATATGATATTAGTAAAAGTGAGAATGCTTCAAAGATTAGTCCATAGTTCAAGCAAATATCACAGAGCTAGAGTAATAGTTTTGATGAAATTATAAGGTTATTATTTCATCAATAATCATATAAGATGTGGAATGAAACAGGAACACGATTCTAATCATACATGTGAATAACATATGAGTGATTGAGAATAAATATTTTAGCAAAAAAAGCACTAGGCCTTTGGATGTCCTGAAAGTGCAACAAGCACCAAAGTAATCTAAATAGTAGATTAGTTCTCTTGAAGTACCTCGCAGAAAGAAAGATTCTTAGAGGAAGAATAAAGAGTTGATTACAAATAGATGAAAGAAAGTTTCACAATGATTTGTAGTATTTTTAATTGGTCTATAATTAAGTAGAAATAAGATGTTGAAAATTGTTTTTCAAGCTAAGGCACATAGCAGGATTTCTACAACGTAGACGTGAAACATGGAAACTTTGGAAGTTGCATAGGAGGGTATTTGGATAGGGAACACTATCATAGTGATTTGTATAGTTCGGAACGCTCGATCTACACAAACCATATTTTGATATAAGCATCATGATAAAAGCAAACTAAGCTAAGAGCTCAATGTAGTCCAAACATGTTGAGCGATGATACGTCCCACGCACATCTATAATTTCTACTTTTTCCATGCTTATGTTGGTGACATTGCTATGTGTTTTGCTACACTTTCATACCTTTTTACAAATATTTGGACTAACCTACTAACTCAGTGCACCCAGTGCCAGTTTCTGTCTACTGATGTCTGTGAATTGCAGGTTTATTTCCATATTTACAGTGCCAAAAAATTCCAAGAAAAATATATAAAAAATCAATGTTTCGGAAGACTCCAGAAGACCAAGGGAGATTTAGAGGGGGGCCACCCCCTCCCAGGCAGCCAGTGGGCGCGGCCCCACCCCTAGCCGCACCGGGAGGCCGCTTAGAGGGGTGGGCCCTCCCCTCTGGCCCTCCTTTCTCCTATATTTGGTCATCGGTACATAAACCCTGAAAAAGACCCCACATTGTGAATTACACCTCTGTTCCGCCGCTGCCGCGATCCCGAGATCGGGATCGCTAGAAGACGTCGTCCCGACACCCTGCCGGAGAGAGGATTGATCTCCAGGACCTTCAACACCACCATGAGTGGTTCCCGTATGTGCCGTGAGTAGTCCCCCTTGGACCATGGGTCCAAGACCAGTAGCTATGTGATGTCTTCTCTCCAATCTTGTGCTTCAATTCTTAGCCCTTGTGAGTTGCCCTACATGATCAAGGAACTTATGTAATCTTTCTGTTGTTTCTATGTTGTGTTTGCTGGGATCCGATGGATTATGAGATTATGTTCAAATCGTGATGAGTTATATATTTGGTTCTCCTTTTATATTTTGTTCTCGAGAGATTCTTGCATGTTCTTCGTTGTTTTTTATTGCTTTGGCCAGGTAATAGATAGTAACTCCAAGAGGGAGCATTATTCTTGATTTTGGGTTCATGCCCCTCGATGTCTAGCTTGAGTGACAGAAACATGAGACTAGGCGATGTGATATTACCACAAGGGATAAAACAACGGTGCTTGTAATCGCGGTTGCAAGGATTGTTTACCTTACGCACAGTTTCTTAATGCAGTTGTATGTTTCTTTGGGTTTACACTTTGGGTGGGGCTCACAACTTAATACCAGCGAGATGTTTTGGATATATATCTCAAGGTGGATGATTAGTGAGTAGATGTTGATGAATAAATGGTCTACTTTTCTTGGTGTACTGCCTATACTTTTGAGCCTCTAACTTTCTTGTGGAATAATTAGCATTGCAGTGCGTTTATAATTCTAGCAATTGCCCAGCTGTAATTTGTTCACCCATCTTAGTTGTTTTATCTTCTTTTTGGAGAGAGACATCACTAGTGAACATCATGGGACCCCGGTCCATATTTCCACCATTGTTCACACCTCAACTCTTTACTGCTTTATTTCCTTTTAGTTGCAATCACCATCACTATTTCCCCCGTGCGTTTGATCCTTTGTAAACGACAAGGCCGGAGAGATTGACAACCTCTCTAAACTCGTTGGGAGCAAAGTTATTTTCTTTTGTGTGCATGTCCACGTCTTCTGTCAGCGCCAGAGCAGTAGACACCTTCTTGTTGATCCTCGGAGTCCTCCTGGTTCGATTAAACTTACAGTCCTCGTGTAAGAGAAATTTGCTGCTAGCTACATATCAACCTTCCACTTGGGGTAACCAACGAGGGGCGAGAAGAAGATAATCTCTCGCGCCATCATGTGTTAGTGCCATATCTTTAATACTTCATAAATGATGAAGGGGTACATTAAGATACACAGGACTTGGAAGAGCCTAAAAGACTTAAGCTCAGTGATGAAGTCTATACCACAAACGAGCATGAAGACCAAAGTGCTATTGGTCTAAGCAAACCATGCAACTAGATTATTGTCTCTGGTGCAAGTGGGAGACTGTTCAAATTATGCCCTAGAGGCAATAATAAAATGTAATATTATAATTCTAGATTCATTATTAATGTTTATATGTCTGTGCTATAACTGCAATGTCCTATTGATGTGTGAGAGATGATAATGGCTTCTCGCCCTTCGTTGGTTACCCCAAGTGGAAGGTGAGATGTAGGATAGCAGCAAATTTCCCCTATGTAGAGGATAGGGTTTGTCTCCCATAGGACTCCGGAAGTGATAAGTAGGTGTCAACGGTGCAACTGACGTGGACCTGCACACAATACAAATAACTTTGCTCCCAACGAAGTTCAGAGAGGTTGTCAATCTCTCCGGCCTTGTTGTTTATTTACAAAGGATCAAACGCAAGGGATAATGATAATGGTGATAGCAGCTAGAAAGTAAAGGCATAAAATAAAGGGAACGTGTAAACAGTGATGAGGATATGGACCACAGTCCCGTGATGTTCACTAGTGATGTCTCTCTCCCAAAAGACGATAAAAATTCTATGCGAGGTAAACAAATCACAGCTGGTAAATTGACAGGACTAAAAATGCACCGCAATGCTAACTATGATACAAAGAAAGGACGAGACTCAAAAGCATGGGCGATACGCCAAAATAAGTAGACCGAAATCCAACTGCATCTACTACTAATCATCCACCTTGAGATATCTATCCAGAACATCTCGCTGGTATTAAGTTCCGAGTCCCACCCAAAGTGTAAACCCAAAGCAACAGACAACTGCATTAAAAGAACTTTGCGTAAAGTAAACAATCCTTGCAACCGCGGTTACAAGCACCGTTGTTTTCCCCCTTGTGGCAACAGCACATCCCCAAGACTCATGTTTCTGTCACTCAAGCTAGTCATCAGGGGGGATGAACCCACAATCGAGCATAATGTTCCCTCTTGGAGTCACTACCTATTACTTGGCCAAAGCAATAAACAGAAACAGAGAACATGCAAGAATTACTCAAGAACATAAATATAAAAGGTAAGAACCAAATATATTACTCAATCACAAACTGAACATAGTCTCACAATCCATCATATCCCAGCAAACTCAGCATAGCAACAGCAAAAAATTACATATGTGCCTCGATTATATAGGGAAGCTCACGAGGACTGATCCATGAAGAACAAAGAGGGGAGGAGATCATCACATAGATACTTATCACGGACCCATGGTCCAAGGTAGACTACTCACGGATCATCCTGGAAGCGTCCATGGTGGAGGAGAGGCTCCCGGAGGTCAATCCTCCCTCTGGCAGGGTGCCGGGAAGAGGTCTGCTGGCGTCGATCTTGGAAGCACGGCGTTGGCAAAAGAGAGGCGAAATCACGAAAAAGGGTTCTGTCTTCGAAAGAATCCCTTCATGAAGATTAAATAGGCGAAGGGGGGCATCCAGGGGCCAACCAGGGGTCCAGGCGCCCCCCTGTCGTGGCCAGCCCCTAGGGCGCGCCACCAGGGCGCCTCGGCCCCTGGTGGTGGCCCTCTAGCCCCACCCAAGTGATTTTAGAAGGTTCTTCTGCGCTGATTTTTTATCTGATTTTCCCGAATTTTTGGAGCACTTTTAATATGGGGGAAACCTGAAATAGAAAAACAACAGAAAATAGGAACTGGCACTGTGGTGCACTGAGTTAATAAGTTAGTCCAAATATAATCAAAAGTGTATGAAAGTGTATCTAGATCATATCAATATCACACAAAACATGCATGGAGCAAGCAGAAATTGTAGATACGTTTGGGACGTATCAATATCCCCAAGCTTAATTCCTGCTTTTCCTCGAGTAGGTAAATGATAACAAGCATAATTTCTGTGATGACATGCTAGCAACCATATAAGAACTTTGAAAGAAAAGCAATCAAGGTATGTAATTCAATTCAATTCATAACAGGAAAGAGTCTATATTAGCATTGAAACAAGCAACATAAGAACATTAAGTGCAAGAGCTCTCGATGTCCGTGACTCAAATGTCTCCAGATGATGTTTGCATGCAAGAAGTGGGGGATGGAAATACGAGAAAAAATATTTTTGTTGAGAACTCAATTTAGCAACCTAGATTGCCTACTCAAAGTAAGGATACACACCTAGGGCAACAAAGACAACTCTCTAAACAAAATAAGCATGAAACTGAAGACAGTTATAGAAATTGGAATAACAGATCTTAAACAAGAATAAACATGAAAAGCAAGAGCTAAACATAAAAGGCAACAACTAGAAACTAAAAAATTGACACTCAAAAGATAAAAATGAAAACATGAGTATTCTAGGAAAGAGTGGAGCGTGTCTATCTCCAACACAAAGAATGCTAGGACCCAACTTGTTATGACCAGCAAACAAAACAAAACTAGAAACCAAAATCAAAATGCTCCAAGCAAAGCACATAACATGTGAAGCAATAAAAATATAGTGATAAGAAAGATGAACTAATAATTGTTGATGATGGGATGCATGGGTCATCCCCAAGCTTAGATGCTTGAGTCTCCTTGCATATTTCTTTGGGGTGACGAGGGCATCCCCATACTTAAGCTTTTGGCACTCCTTAAGAAGGGGATGCACAGGGGCGGGCATCCCCAAGATTAGACGCTTGAGTCTCCTTGCATATTTTTTGGGGGGGAGGGGGGCAGGGGCATCCCTAAGCTTAACCTTTTCGCACTCCTTAATCTTCTTTCATCATCTCCCTTCGTAACACTTTCAAACTTTCTTCACACGAAACTTCTCATAAACTCGATTAGAGTGGTTAGTGCCAAAAATAAGTTTCACATAGGTAATGTAGATACACATTGGAACAATCAAATTATACATTAGCGACTATTCCCCAACTTTGTTTAAGGTTCTTTCCCAAAAAACAAAACCAAAGCTCACAAAAGAAGCAAATGCAATTACAAGGCAAAAATCTAGGAAAATAGAACAATCTGTGAAACTTGAATTATTGGAGGCACTTATGTAGCTCAAATACAAAACTAAAAACTAATGAAAGAGTGAAAATTGTATAGATCTTGTTGTGTAAATAATTCAAATAAAAATATGATCTAGTTATTTTTAGTAATTTCTGCACTGGAGCGTACAGAATTCGTTTTCTGGCAGCAAGTCAAAAATTTTACTTCTCTCAACATTAGAGGCTAAAACTTGGCAGAAAACTTGAAAATAAAGATACAATGGAGTTTCTATAGTAGTAACAAACTCCAAGACACACTAAAAACAAAAGAACAAACTGCAAGTAAATACATTTTGGGTTACCTCCCAATAAGCGTTTTTCTTTAATGCCTTTTAGCTAGGCATGAAACACAAGATCAAGTTTTATCAATATCAAAAGCATAGTTAGACAGTATAACAGACTCAAAAGGTAACTTCATCTTCTTTCTTGAGAAATGTTCCATGCCCTTCTTAAGGGGAAATTGGAATCTTGTAATCCCTCATTTCATATCAATGGTACCACCAACAGTGCGAAGAAAAGGTCTTTCCAAAATAATTGGACATGATGGATCATATTCAATTTCCATAACAAGAATATCAACAGGAACATAATTTTCATTGACAACAATAAGAACATCATTTGTTCTTCCTATAGGTTTCTTAATGGAAGAATCAATAAGTCGAACACCCAAAGAGCAAGGACTAATATATTTCAAAGGAAGCATATCATGAAGTCTCTTTGGCATAATGGAGGCACTATCTCCAAGATAACATAAAGCATGGCACACAAAATCATTAATCTTAACTTTAATAGTAGGATCCCAATCATCTTCTAATTTCCTAGGGATAGAAACTTCTAATCTAAGCTTTTCTTCCCTGCCCTTAATAAGAGCATTAGTGATATGCTCGGTTAAATTTGATATCATTCGGTGCATGGGAAAAAAATACACCATGTTTAAAGGTGGTGGTTACGGTAGGCCGGAGGGGTCATTCTCAAAGCACTTTTTGTTCACATCGATCAAATGAACCCAAAAAATTTGCACACACTCACATCACCATGGCAAGCAACCATGTCGAATTTAAATGCTTTTGACATTTTATTAGATTTTTAGGGGTTCTCTGGAGAAAAAAAATCGCACAATATTAGTAGAACGTGATGCAACGTGCGTACAGTGTCAGAATTCATCCAAATTTTACCGGCAGGTGGGCATGCCTATGGTAACCAAATGACATCGTACGCACGTTACGTCACATTGGTCTAGTATTGTATGATTTTTCACCAAAGAACTCCTAGAAAATTCATAAAATATACAAATAACAATAAAATGTTGACATGGATGATTGTCATGGTGATGGAAGTGCGTGTAAAAAATTAGATCCATTTGATGGATGTGAAAAAAGTGCTTTGAGACTATTTATAACCATTGCTAAATAGAAAATGATGTAAGATCATTAATAAATATTTTTATATCACAATTTCAAATTTATAAATATTTTTAATTTTATGTAAATAATTTTACAAATAATACATGATTTTTAAAATAATGCCACCTTTAAAAAAATTCATAATAATAAATTATTTTGATTATGAAATATTGTAACTTAGTTTTTTCTAAATATCTAAGAATATAAATTATTTCAATTTTGTATGAAATATTGGGGACCTGTGTCGCATATCAACACTTGTGGTTGAACGATAATAAACAATTTATAATACAGATAAATTATGTACATGTCAGCATGAACATTTTTATGTCATATAAGTTTATTATATGTATTTATGCATTTAATAATTTAGTTATATGGATTTTAAATCAACAATTTTATATTTACATATATATTATTTCTAAAATTGCAATTTATATATTTTTACAATTTAAAGAAAAAACTGGCAGCATAAATTACCTGCCGCCCGTTTAAGTGGAAAACAATATATAAAGCTATTTATACTTCATTAACAACAAACACTACAAAAAAATTATGCAATTAACTCGTATTTCTTGATGTTTTTAGAGGGTTCTACCAATCAGAAGTGTTCTCTGAAAATAAATAACAAATGCTTGACTTCTAGCTTGTCTAATGAAGTTCTAGGCAAAGGGAGAATCTTTGGAAGGGCGTGTAGCTACGGGGACGCTCGTCACAAAGAAAAAAAAAATTAAACGAACACTTGAGATGGACAACATCTGCAACATTTGTGGCTGTGAGGAGGAATTCGAATTTCATGCCGCGGTTACATGTACAAAAAGCAGGGCGCTGAGGTATGAGATGAGAGTTATCTGTAACCTCCGTTACAAAGATCGTTTTGGGAATTCGGAAGGAGATTGGTGACAAAACCTATTGTCACCATGCAATGCCGAAATCGGAGAAAAAATTATACTGCTCCTCCGGCTTTGTTGGCACCATAGAAATGACTGTGTCGTCAGTAATGAGAAGGGAACCATCACTTTGTCGTCTGATTTCCTGGTAAAATATGTGATTGAAATTGGGCAGGGGTCAACCTGTCGACTACGGCGTGTTGAATACCTGCTAGTACGACACAAACGTGGTACAAAACGACCTAACCCTGCTTCAAACTGAAAAGATTTAGAATCGGGTGGATACCAGTTCTGTTCGGGCTTTTAGCAGCTTATTGCCAAAATAAGCTAGAAGCCCAAAAAACTCGTTTTCGCATATGGGCTTAACTTATTTCCACGGGCTTTTCTTTCACAATGGAAAAAATCTGGGGAGGAGCAGCTTCCCGCAAAGTGCCCAACCGGTATATTGGAATGGCCTCGTATGCACTCGATATTACAAAAAAAAGATGCCACTCCCAGTGAAGCGTGACCCCATCCTATACCTTCACCAATCTCCCCGTCCCATCCTCTCGTCTCTCCTCTGGTGTCCCGCCGCCTGCCCCTTCTAGGGTTCATTGCACCGCCGCCTCCCACCGCCGCCACCGACCCTGCGACCCTCCATCGTCGGTGACCCTCCTCTCCCTCGCCCCGGAACCACCTCCCCGAGCTCGAGGGCATATACCTCACCTCCCTCGACAACGACCCTCGACGGCGGCCTCCTCTATCCAGTGCGACGCCGGCCCTCGATGGCGGCCTTCCTGACGCCGGCCTCCCTGACGCCGGCCCTCGCCTCCTCTTCCCCGATGTCGGCCCTCAACGGCGGCCTCCCTGACACCAGCCCACGATGGCGGCCTCCTCTGTTCAGTGCGAAGACATCCTCGACGACGGCCTCCCTGATGCCGACCCTCGCCCTCTCTTTGTTGGGGAACGGGGCAGAAAACAATAATTTTTCCTACTACGACTCCCAAACCCAAGATCTATGCTATGCTGATGTATGTAACGGAAGGAATTGGTGTTCATACCTTTGAAGACCGAAAGGGGGAAACGTTCCTCGAACGTGGTTGGCGTAGACTCTGATCCTACGACCTCCCTGTCGTGTTGAAGAACCTTCGACGATGAAGCAGCACCACACGTGTAGTGCCTCGCAGGATTACACACGTACGGTGCAACCGATGTCCCTCCAGGCTCCGAACCAGAAGAGCAGCGGAAAGAAGACTGATCCGGATCCCGATTCCGGCAGCACGACGGCGTCTGGATGATGGTGAAACCCCCAACCAGGTGCAAACTCCAAACAAGGGGAGTCCGCTCTAGGTCAGAGAAAGAGAGAGAGAAAGAACTCAATGGGATGATGAAAAAATAGCACCCTAACCCTCCTTATACAGGCCAAGGAGGGGGGGACTTCCTCCCCTCCCCCATGTGGGACTAAACTCCCAAGGGGGGGAGGGTGCGGTTAGGGAGGGGGCCAAGGGGGGGAAACCCCCTTCTCCCCTCATGGGCCTCTTTAGGACCATATGCCTTTTCCTTCATTTTATTTAATATTTAATTACATTTTAATATTTAATTCTGTTAATTAAATAATAAAACATATTTAAACATTAATAAACATTATTTTGAACCTTTCAAAATATCCAAAACAGTTTCCGACACCTCCCAGAACAATTCCGGTGTTCTCTCTTATTTTACCGATGATCCCGAATCAATCCTTTAATGCATCAATTGCCCTTAAGTGTGACACCGTACGGTTCGGGAAACAGCAGACATGATCGAGACACTCTCTGACCAATGACCATCATGTGGGATCTGGTTACAATCCTTGATGTGCCCCTGCGCTTCCATCGAATAAACTTCTTCGCCGTTGAACCGTTAACAATATGACTTGATCCCTTTGTGCTGCGGTACTATGATTGTCCGAGGTATGATCGTCGGTATCCAATACCTAGTTCTCCCTCGTCTCTTACAAACATGTTTACTCGTCTGTGCATATTACATCTCCTGTGACCTAGTCACTAGCTAGTTGTTGATGCAATAACACCGAGTGGGCCCAGAGTACCTATCCGTCACTCGGATGGACAAATCCCGTTCTGATCTATTTCATACTCCTCAACATATCTACTTCGGATTACCCAAGACACACCTTTATGGTTACCATGTTTCAGTGTAACAGTTGATGTACTCAAAGCATCCTAATAGATAGCAATTATGTATGATCATCACGGTCTAAGGATTGAGTCACTATGTTATTAAGTCATCACAATGCTGAACTATGTGACTTGATCACACTGCAATGCTATAGGTGGGTGTGTGTCCATCATATCATTCTCCTAATGATATGACCTCATTGTCAATAGACAGTTCACATCTCATGATCAGGAAACCTTGATCATCGATTGCCCAATGAGCTAGTATGCATGAGTTAACTAGGGACCAGGTTGTTATATACCACACGTGTATTAAT
Source organism: Bromus sterilis (assembly GCA_950022295.1). Classification (NCBI taxonomy): domain Eukaryota; kingdom Viridiplantae; phylum Streptophyta; class Magnoliopsida; order Poales; family Poaceae; genus Bromus; species Bromus sterilis. Next base: position 94,615,530 of record OX465595.1, read on the forward strand.
GTTTCCGCTTAATACAGTTCTAGCACAATATATAACGTATTGTGAACAAACAGATATGTGACAAATATCTTTATTAATTTGCCTCTAGGGCACATATCCAACAGTCTCCCACTTGCACTAGAGTACAAATTACACTAGTTTACATCAGGTATGTATCTAACACCAATAGTCTCTCGGTGTTTCTCAAACTTGCCCTGTGGAAGAGGTTTAGTCATTGGGTCTGACGGGTTCAGATCCGTATGTATTTTGCAAATCCTAGTATGACCATCCTTGACGTAGTCTCGCGTCACATGGAAACGTCGGAGAATATGCTTGGTTGTAGAGTGAGTCCTCGGCTCCCTTGCGTTAGCAATGGCACCCGTATTGTCGCAATAAATCCTAACGGGGTCAGTGCAACTAGGGAATACGCCAAGCTTGATGACGAAATTCTTCAGCCAATGCGCTTCATTTGACGCTTCGCAAGCGGCAATATACTCCGACTCCATCGTAGATTGGGCGACGACTGACTGCTTGCCGCTCCTCCAGCTAATCGCACCACCATTCAACATGAATACGTATCCCATCTGAGATTCCGAGTCATCGGGATCAGTACCAAGACTAGCATCGACGTAACCTGTTACGGAAAGCTCTTCTTCACATCCCCCATAGACGAGAACCAGGTCCTTAGTTCTTCGTAAGTACTTAAGGACATTCTTTACTGCAATCCAATGATCCATTCCAGGATTACTTTGGTAACGATTAGTCGGACTAACCGCTAGGGCCACATCTGGTCGAGTGCACAGCATAGCATACATGATAGAACCTATGGCTGAAGCATAGGGCATACACGATTAGTCGGACGATTAGTCACACTCAATTTACTTCCTTTCATAACGGGCAAGAGGCATCTCTTGGCGTTATCCATATTGAACCATTTCAATATCTTCTCAAGGTAAGTTCTCTGACTCAGTGCTAATAGGCTTCTTGATCTATCTCTATAGATTTTAATGCCTAATATATATGCAGCTTCACCTAGGTCCTTCATGGAAAACTGTCCATTTAAGTATTCCTTCACACTCTCCAGAAATTTTACATCATTCCCTATCAACAATATGTCATCCACATATAGTACTAGGAATGCTACAGAGCTCCCACTCACTTTCTTATAAACACAGAATTCTTCGACATTTTGGACAAATCCAAATGCTTTGATCACCTCATCAAATCGAATATTCCAGCTCCGAGATGCTTGCTTCAACCCATAAATGGACCGTTGAAGTTTGCATACCTTACCAGCGTCCTTAGGATTAATAAAACCTTTCGGTTGTACCATATACAACTCTTCCACAATGTTACCATTAAGGAACGTGGTTTTCACATCCATCTGCCATATTTCATAATCATGATAGGCAGCAATTGCTAGTAATATCCGGATAGACTTCAGCATCGCTACGGGAGAGAAAGTCTCTTCGTAGTCAACTCCTTGAACTTGTCGGAAACCTTTTGCGACAAGTCGAGCTTTATAGACAGATACGTTTCCGTCTGCGTTAGTCTTTTTCTTGAATATCCACTTATTCTCGACGGCCTTTCGGTCCTCGGGAATATCCACCAAAGTCCATACTTTGTTGGCATACATGGAGTCTATCTCGGATTTCATGGCTTCCAGCCATTTCTCGGACTCGGGTCCCTCCATTGCTTCTTTGTAGTTCGCAGGTTCGTCAGGTTCATTTAACATGACTGCATTGACAAGCTGTCCGTAAAACTCAACTTTATTTCGGACTCTTGATGACCTGCGGGGTACAATAGGATCCTCTTCATCTTGATCAAGATCATCATGTATGTCACGATCGTTATGAATATCATGATGACCGTTCTCTTCAGCTCCCACTACGGAAGGTGGTTCCGGAACAACTTCCATTGCCATGTCTTCCACTTGGAGTGATTGGTCAATCATCTCGTTGAGGTCTATTTTCCTCCCACTCAATTCTTTCGAGAGAAACTCTTTCTCAAGAAAGCGTCCAGTCTTGGCGACAAAAGGTTTGCCCTCAGTCTGGTTGTAGAAGGTGTATCCAACAGTTTTCTTTGGATATGCCACAAAGATGCATTTCTTCGCCTTAGATTCAAGTTTGTCAGGATGAAGTTTCCTAACGTAAGCCTCACAACCCCAAATTTTCAGGTAAGACAACATTGGTTTCTTGCCAAACCATTCTTCAAACGGTGTTGTCTTCACGGATTTGGACGGTACCCTATTAAGAACGTAAGCGGCAGTTTCTAATGAATACCCCCAGAATGATGTAGGTAAGTCGGTATGAGACATCATTGACCGCACACTATCCAATAGTGTACGATTACGTCGCTCGGACACAACTTTATGCTGAGGTGTTCCGGATGGCGTAAGTTGTGGTACAATGCCACAAGTCTTCAGATGAGTGCCAAACTCGTGACTTAAATACTCGCCACCTCGATCGGATCGAAGGTGCTTGATTTTCTTCCCGAGTTGATTCTCGACCTCACTCTGAAATTCCTTGAACTTTTCAAAGGTTTCAGACTTATGTTTCATTAAGTAGATATACCCGTATCTACTCAAGTCATCCGTGAAGGTCACGAAGTAACGAAATCCATTGCGTGTGGTGATATTCATTGGTCCACATACATCAGTATGTATGATTCCCAATAATTCTGCCACACGCTCCATTATTCCATTGAATGGAGTCTTTGTCATTTTTCCCATAAGGCATGGCTCGCACGTGTCAAGAGATCCAAAATCTAATGACTCCAGAAGTCCATCAGAATGGAGCTTCTTCGTGCGTTTTATGCCAATATGACCAAGACGACAATGCCACATCGTCATGTGTTCTTCGTTACTAGGCTTTAATCTTTTGGACTCTATGTTATTGATGTGGGAGTCATGATATTCGAGATTCATTAAGAATAAACCATTACGCACCGGTGCATGAACATAGAAGACATTATTCTTATAAATCGAACAACCAGTTGTCTCGGATTTAAAAGAGTAATGGTCTTGCATTAATCAAGACCCACTCACAATGTTCATACTCAACGCGGGTACATAATAACAGTTATTCAAAACAAGAACCAATCCCGAAGGGAGATTGAGACGAAGCGTGCCAATGGACATTACATCAACCTTGGAACCGTTTCCAACATGCATCGTCACTTCATTCTTCCGCAAGAGTCGTAACATGGCAACTCAAGCAAGCATGTCATAGCACACAAACATGTCAAGAGGTGAAGCACAAAGTAAACTATCTATGCTAGTCAATTTAAGTGAGGCACAACCTAAACATGGCATAACACTAAGTGCCGCACGATGATTAAAACATTTGGTACTGTTATGTCCTAAACCATATTTTATGTTGGTTAACAATAGCATAAACACAAAGTACATGAAAAACTAATCAAGTTACATATAAGGCACACTCCAAACGGAGTTACGGTTAAAAAGATACAAGCAAAACAAGTTACGGGCACAATCTGCCAACATCACGAAGCACACTTTAGAGCAATGCATAAACAGGATAATCAATGCAAACATGCTCACAAATGATATGGAACTAAAGTAGACATGACAGGGAAGGCATGGCAAAAAGAATCATGCAAATAGGCATCATATATCAAAATATATTAAGCAAACAACATGGCATCGCAAAGTAACAGACTTAGTGAAAAACAGAGGTGGCTGTCAAAAACAGCAGCATAGCAAATTTGGAGCTCAATAACTATATGACCAGCAAGCATATCATGGCAATGCAATACATGTAATGAAAGTATACATGATGCTTAACAATATGCAATTGGAATCACTCAATTCTGATAAACGGTCGCGACACACTCGTCGACCAAAGTTGCAACAAAATATAAACAGCAGGGTAGCTACTTTGGAGCAAGATACAATCATGATGCAGCAAGCATTTATGGCATGTGAATGCATGAAACTGAAGTAGAAACAATGCTTAACGCAACGCAAAAGGAATCAATCAATTCCGATGAACGGTTGCGAAGCAATCGTCACCCGAAGTTGCAATAAAATAACAGTTTTCAGACATACTTAACAGCAGATTGCAATTAACGATCTGATCCCCTGTTTGAACAGAAATTACACAATCAAGATGAGCTCAAATGCAAATGCTCACAAAAGATGAATTAAAGTACACGCAATTCTAAGCAACTTTCGTTTTGGGGGCACGTTCATCGGAGCTACGGATTTACCGCAAATTACGTCGCAAAACAGATCACATCATCAATTTTCAGGGACTTAGAAAACTTTTAGCAGGGTTATACTTAAAAATAAATAAAGGGGCTCAACGTGGGCTCGGCCCACTGGCTGGAGTGGGGAGGAGGCCGGCCTCGGCTGGCTGGGGCTTGGTGGGTCGTGGAGGAGGGGAGGCCGGCTCAGCCTGCTGGACCTGCGGGAGAGGAGGGGTTAGGAGGAAGATGAGAGGGAGGAGAAGGAGGGAGAGGTGAGAGGGAAGGAGGGGGGGCCGGCGGCTGCTGCGGCATGGCGGCCGGAGTTGGCCGGGCGGCCTCGGGAGGAGTTGGGAGGCGCGCGGCCCGGGCTGGAGGAGGAAGAGAGGAGAGAGCTAGGTGGTTCGTGGGGAGCTGCCTGGGCCATCGGATCGCGAGATCTGACGGTCCAGGATTGATCTGGATAGGGTTTGGGCAAAAAAATGGGCAAGATGCGAAAATTTGGGCTATCATGAGGGTGGTGGCTGCAATTTTGTGGCTAGGGAAACCCTAGAAAGAGGTGGGAGAGTGGTGGTCTTTATATAGCCCCGGTGGCTGGCAGTTTGCAAAAACATCCCCGGTTTTTCTCTCGCGCGCGCGGTGCTCACGTTTCTGACCGCCGGGGGTCCGCAGTACCTCCGATTCGGGTAAAACTTTGAACTGCGCGATCAGCGCGTCGAGCCGGTGACATTAACCTCGCGCTGGAACCGTTCCGAGAACACTTTCCGGCGCGCTATAAAAATATCCCGTTTCATTATTAAACGGGTTTTTCGTTCCGTTGGCTACGGCTGGTCTCGTGCGGTTTTCGCGACGTGATCGGGTGAAACCCGGTGTCGCAAAGGTCGAGTGTCAGGGTGGCAAGGGTCGGTCTCCGTCCGGTACGAGATAAGAGGGGAAAAATAATCGTCGATCGATAAATCGGGGATGCAAACTTCGCAACCAAATCAGAAAATCAAACAATTCACACCGAAAACAAAAAAATTTAAATTTTGTGAAATCTGGGCCGTTACAATACAACACCACCAACAAGGGATCTCGTCCCGAGATCCAGGACGATCCGGGGGAGAGAAAAGAGTCGTCGATCTTCAACACCACCAACAAGGGACTCTGCTCCATGTCGACGTCGAACTTCGATTGAGATAAATTTCCGCAGAGAGACGGCAACGTCGAAAATACGAAACCGTCGATGTCGAGAGGAGGAACGACAACGATAACCGAATCAAAGGATAGTGTTTTCGACGCAAGTCTTGAAAACACCGGCAAAAGGATGGATGGCAATGGATGACCCAGATGATTCCCGAAGTCGGAGAAGCTAAAGGTACTACAGGAATTCCCACCTGAGATCGGAATCAAAACAATACGCTGCAAGCAAGGCATTGTAACGGTTCCGAAACTCCACACTCTCGAGATCCTAAAGTTTGAAGGGGGATAAGTCGAGAGTAAAACACTTACGACACTTGTCCTGACCAGAGCAAAGGTAAGGAGTAAAAAGATTCCTAATCTCCGATAACTAACTTAGTAACTACAAAATAATTGTTGTCTAGACTCGACTTCGGCCAGAGAGGGGGTCCTACGGTCGCTAAGGCTCTGATACCAAGTTGTAAGGCCCGATATGCGGTACTGTTCCAGATCTAGATGTTTCCATCCAGATCCGGGGACGAAGCACATATCGGTCCCACCGCGACATGACATAGCCATATGCCCCGGATTTCCAACATGATATCACAACATTACAGATACAAGGATACAACATCTCATACAATCGGCATACAACTGCCTTAATACAATACAACAGCGGAAGATACATGTCTGAGTACAGACTACAATCAAATGCCTACTGGCAAAAGAAAATCATCGATCCCCATAACCACACGGGTCCAGGCCCTCCGCCGGGATCCGTCTAACTAGTCGTCGTCGAGTCTCCACGTGAAACGTCGATCACCATACCTGTTGTCGATCAAGAACCCTGAAAAGAGTTTGGGGGTAGTATCATGAGTACAAAAGTACTCAGCATCCAACTGTAGTGGTCAACTGGCCCAGCAAGGACTTCATCACTCGTCATTCTAGGACAACTAGTAGTTTACAGTAAGGATGGGGTAAGTGGTGAGGTTTCTGCCGCACTAGCATTTATGAAGTGGCTAACGATCTAGAGAGTAAGATAAGAAGCCAAGCAATCGATGAGGAATCGCCTCCAACAAGTCTTGCTATCAGCTACTTACGCAAACATAACACCTATCCTATCCTTGTCCTCCTCTTCGCTTCCCGACGAAGAAGAAGCAGTCAAGGCACACACACGTTGATCAAGTTATTTAAGATTATCTCACTTGGTGTTGTCTATGAACAAGGAGTAGGTCTCAAGTCGTCCATAATCGTGGACACGGCTACTCGAAAAGATTTAACCCTGCAGGGGTGTACCAACTGCCCATTACAAGGCTCCGCACGCTCGCCCATCTCTCTCAGTTGCTACCCATCACAGGCAACCATTTTATGATTTAGTTCCAAGAGATCCGAAACGACAGGTCCCTCTAACTAACGACGAACAAATCCGGGTGGCCCCCGGGGAGTCGACAACCAATCCAAAAGCTGGCCACGCTCTCGGATCGGACTCTTCCGTCTCAACAGGGTTTGGGTTACCGAGACGCCTCACGTGAGGCCTCGGGCCCTCACCGGTCAAAGGTGGACCAACAGGGAAACCATGTCCCCACTGGTCCGGGTTGGTTGGAAAACTACCGGCGTACGACCAGCACACACACGGTTTCAAAAGGTAAAATCAGCTTGGGCCACCACTAGAAGTGCTTGAAGCTAGGTAGGTAAGAAAAGGGGACCCCATAAATCCCACACGCGGTTAGGCACGCTCAGTCTTAAAACCAATACCCGGAACTCGGATCCTAGGTGACTCGAATGGAACAAAGCGTCGGGGCGGGATAGCCTAGACCTTCCATCCTTCGTCGAATATAGTCAACATTATAATAATCATATCATCAACAACAATATAATAAGGTGATATCCCAAACCAAGGAGTAACAGGGTAACATCGTAGCATCCTAAGCATGCATACTAAGCAGGGGCTGAGCAACGAACAATAGTAACATAGCAATACAAGGTTTGCCGGGAAGGGACATGGCTGTATCGGTTTGAAAGAAGTTGTAAACATGTGGTAGGATCAAACATCGAACCTAACCTAGACTAGCATGCAAACCGCTGGTTGAAATATAATGGATCATAAGTAATGTATAGTCCTTGCCTGTTGATAAGTCAGGTTCCGAAGGTGTAGTTGATCGCAAGCTCGCATGGTCTCCGAGAGGTACCCGCGGAAGCACACAAGACGATAAACACTAGAAAGCAATCAACGAGCAAGCACTCTATTACTACGAGGCAAACACGAGCAAGCATCAACAAGAAGCAACACGAGACATCGCACCTACCGTCGAGAGCGGTTACTAACAGTTTAAGTGGGGTATCGGTCACACACGACGAATACCGCACATTTACAAGGGTTCAAGTTGTTTAGCTATAGGTGATCAACCAACGGTTATTAACATGGCAACTCAAGCAAGCATGGCATAGCACACAAACATGTCAAGAGGTGAAGCACAAAGTAAACTATCTATGCTAGTCAATTTAAGTGAGGCACAACCTAAACATGGCATAACACTAAATGCCGCACGATGATTAAAACATTTGGTACTGTTATGTCCTAAACCATATTTTAGGTTGGTTAACAACAGCAAACAATAGCATAAACACAAAGTACACGAAAAACTAATCAAGTTACATATAAGGCACACTCCAAACGGAGTTACGGTTAAAATGATACAAGCAAAACAAGTTACGGGCACAATCTGCCAACATCACGAAGCACACTTTAGAGCAATGCATAAACAGGATAATCAATGCAAACATGCTCATAAATGATATGGAACTAAAGTAGACATGACAGGGAAGGCATGGCAAAAAGAATCATGCAAATAGGCATCATATATCAAAATATATTAAGCAAACAACATGGCATCGCAAAGTAACAGACTTAGTGAAAAACAGAGGTGGCTGTCAAAAACAGCAGCATAGCAACTTTGGAGCTCAATAACTATATGAGCAAGCATATCATGGAAATGCAATACATGTAATGAAAGTAGACATGATTCTTAACAATATGCAATTGGAATCACTCAATTCCGATAAACGGTCGCGACACACTCGTCGACCAAAGTTGCAACAAAATATAAACAGCAGCACACTAACAGCAGGGTAGCTACTTTGGAGCAAGATACAATCATGATGCAGCAAGCATTTATGGCATGTGAATGCATGAAACTGAAGTAGAAACAATTCTTAACGCAACGCAAAAGGAATCAATCAATTCCGATGAACGGTTGCGAAGCAATCGTCACCCGAAGTTGCAATAAAATAACAGTTTTCAGACAGACTTAACAGCATATTGCAATTAACGATCTGATCCCCTGTTTGAACAGCAGTTACACAATCAAGATGAGCTCAAATGCAAATGCTCACAAAAGATGAATTAAAGTACACGCAATTCTAAGCAACTTTCATTTTGGGGGCACGTTCATCGGAGCTACGGATTTACCGCAAATTACGTCGCAAAACAGATCACATCAGCAATTTTCAGGGACTTAGAAAAATTTCAGCAGGGTTATACTTAAAAATAAATAAAGGGGCTCACCGTGGGCTCGGCCCACTGGCTGGAGTGGGGAGGAGGCCGGCCTGGGCTGGCTGGGGCTTGGTGGGCCGTGGAGGAGGGGAGGCCGTCTCAGCCTGCTGGACCTGCGGGAGAGGAGGGGTTAGGAGGAAGATGAGAGGGAGGAGAAGGAGGGAGAGGTGAGAGGGAAGGAGGGGGGGCCGGCTGCTGCTGCGGCATGGCGGCCGGAGTTGGCCGGGCAGCCTCGAGAGGAGTTGGGAGGCGCGCGGCCCGGGCTGGAGGAGGAAGAGAGGAGAGAGCTAGGTGGTTGGTGGGGAGCTGCCTGGGCCGTCGGATCGCGAGATCTGACGGTCCAGGATTGATCTGGATAGGGTTTGGGCAAAAAAATGGGCAAGATGCAAAAATTTGGGCTATTGTGAGGGTGGTGGCTGCAATTTTATGGCTAGGGAAACCCTAGAAAGAGGTGGGAGAGTGGTGGTCTTTATATAGCCTCGGTGGCTGGCAGTTTGCAAAAACATCCCCGGTTTTTCTCTCGCGCGCACGATGCTCACGTTTCTGACCGCCGGGGGTCCGCAGTACCTCTGATTCGGGTAAAACTTCGAACTGCGCGATCAGCGCGTCGAGCCGGCGACATTCACCTCGCGCTGGAACCGTTCCGAGAACACTTTCCGGCGCGCTATAAAAATATCCCGTTTAATTATTAAACGGGTTTTTCGTTCCGTTGGCTACGGCTTGTCTCGTGCGGTTTTCGCGACGTGATCGGGTGAAACCCGGTGTCGCAAAGGTCGAGTGTCAGGGTGGCAAGGGTCGGTCTCCGTCCGGTACGAGATAAGAGGGGGAAAATAATCGTCGATCGATAAATCGGGGATGCAAACACCGCAACCAAATCAGACAATCAAACAATTCACACCGAAAACAAACAAAAATTAAATTTTGTGAAATCTGGGCTGTTACACCTTCTTATCTTCTAAGTACTTGGTGCAGCTATGCTCCTTCTTGATTTCCATTTCAGCAATCTTGAGTATGGTGAACAACTCAGAAAGGTTCTTAACCATTCCTTGCATGTTGTATTTCAACACAAAACTCTCGTAGCTAGGGGGCAGCGAACGCAACACCCTATCAATCGCCATTTCATCCGGAATCTTAAATTCCAGGTCATTTAGGCGCTGAACGTAGTCAGACATTTTGACTACGTGCTCAGTCATGCTGTTGTGCTCTTCCATCTTTGCCGAAAAGAAAGCTTCAGAAACTTCATTTCTCTCGACCCTGGCTTGAGGTGCAAAGATGGTCTTGAGGTCAGTGATTATCTCATAAGCACTGAGGCTCTCGAACCGTTTCTGCAGTTCAGCCTCCATGACATAGAACATACCCTTCTGGACAAGGGAGGAATCATCTGACTTAATGAGGTAGACATTCTTCTCAGCCGGAGTAGCGGTAGTTGTCGGTACATCACCTAATGCAGTCTCAAGTACATAGGACATTTTAAGGGGAATGAGGAGAATCCTCAGAGTGCGGAACCAGGACGTGAAGTTTGACCCATCGGTTTTCAGTTTATCTTTCTCTAGGGATGACCCTAAGTTGAATGTGGGACGCGAAAGTGCCGACATCTACAATGGTTATTTGCAAAATACATATTTAGACTTTTTTCATAATTGGAGTTCAATTTTTAAAACAATTCTATAACTCCCACTCAGTTAAACATCCCTCAAAGTTTTACTAAGTGATTACACAATCCTAGAACACCATACCTCCCCCGTGTGACACGACCATCAGTATGTGTTTAAGGTAGGCCATCATGCCAATCACATCCGTTATGTGACTCATGCTTAACCTTTCGGTCATTGTGTCCCGAGGCCATGTCTACACATGCCAGGCTCGCCATCATACCCTAAGTGATTTCTTGTTGTGTCATACAAGGCCATGTTTCTGGACATGCTAGGCTTGCTACACCCACCTCATTTGAACGCAAATATGTTTGACACCCGTGTGACACGCGATGCCTCCATAATGGAGATCTTTCCAGGGGCTGCTCACTAGGGTAAAGACACTTGGTTGGTTTTTATAGTGAGAGATTATCCTATCATGCTACCGTTGCATATCTAGCATATTAGCAAGACAGGAAGTAAAACTGTAAATCATACATGCTATGATCCCCCCTTACATGCAAATTAAAGTTAAAACGCCTTCTACTTTATCTTTTGCAAGTTTTACGTGGCTGCTAAGGGGTTTCGAGAGAGAACTGCTTTCTATCCTGCGAAAACAAGCCACAACACCAATCCTGCAATCGTCTCTATTACACCCCTGTCGGGGCCCTCCGTTGCAAACGTCTTCGCGTCGCTAATGTTAGAGAGACAGACACCCCCCCAGCCACTTATATGGTACAAGCCATATGTCAAGCGTGGAACCAGTCTCGCGTAAACGCGTAAGGTCGGTCGAGGCCGCTTCATCAGGACATTGCCGCAACGCTAAACGAGTACACGTGGGAGGGTAACGATTGAAGAATTGATGCCCACATCCTAGATGTGTTCTACCCGTACAATACATCTACGCATAGCCTTGCTCATGATACCACTGTTGGGGAACAGGGCAGAAAACAATAATTTTTCCTACTACGACTCCCAAACCCAAGATCTATGCTATGCTGATGTATGTAACGGAAGGAATCGGTGTTCATACCTTTGAAGATCGAAAGAGGGAAACATTCCTCGAACGTGGTTGGCGTAGACTCTGATCCTACGACCTCCCTGTCGTGTTGAAGAACCTCTGACGATGAAGCAACACCACACGTGTAGTGCCTCGCAGGATTACACACGTACGGTGCAACTGATGTCCCTCCGGGCTCCGAACTAGAAGAGCAGCGGAAAGAAGACTGATCCGGATCCCGATTCCGGCAGCGCGACGGCGTTCGGATGATGGTGAAACCCCCAACCAGGTGCAAACTCCAAACAAGGGGAGTCCGCTCTAGGTCAGAGAAAGAGAGAGAGAGAGAGAACTCAATGGGATGATGGAAAACGGGCACCCTACCCCTCCTTATACAGGCCAAGGAGGGGGGGACTTCCTCCCCTCCCCCATGTGGGACTAAACTCCCAAGGGGGGGAGGGTGCGGTTAGGGAGGGGGCCAAGGGGGGAAACCCCCTTCTCCCCTCATGGGCCTCTTTAGGCCCATATGCCTTTTCCTTCATTTTATTTAATATTTAATTACATTTTAATATTTAATTCTGTTAATTAAATAATAAAACATATTTAAACATTAATAAACATTATTTTTAACCTTTCAAAATATCCGGAACAGTTTTCGGCACCTCCCGGAACAATTCCGATGTTCTCTCTTATTTTACCGATGATCCCGAATCAATCCTTTAATGCATCGATTGCCCTTAAGTGTGACACCCTACAGTTCGGGAAACAGCAAACATGATCGAGACACTCTCTGACCAATGACCATCATGTGGGATCTGGTTACAATCCTTGATGTGCCCCTGCGCTTCCATCGAATAAACTTCTTCGTCGTTGAACCGTTAACAATATGACTTGATCCCTTTGTGCTGCGGTACTATGATTGTCCGAGGTATGATTGTCGGTATCCAATACCTAGTTCTCCCTCGTCTCTGACAAACATGTTTACTCGTCTGTGCATATTACATCTCCTGTGACCTAGTCACTAGCTAGTTGTTGATGCAATATCACCGAGTGGGCCCAGAGTACCTATCCGTCACTCGGATGGACAAATCCCGTTCTGATCTATTTCATACTCCTCAACATATCTACTTCGGATTACCCAAGACACACCTTTATAGTTACCATGTTTCAGTGTAACGGTTGATGTACTCAAAGCATCCTAATAGATAGCAATTATGTATGATCATCACGGTCTAAGGATTGAGTCACTATGTTATTAAGTCATCGCAATGCTGAACTATGTGACTTGATCACACTGCAATGCTATAGGTGGGTGTGTGTCCATCACATCATTCTCCTAATGATATGACCTCATTGTCAATAGACAATTCACATCTCATGATCAGGAAACTTTGATCATCGATTGCCCAATGAGCTAGTATGCCTGAGTTAACTAGGGACCAGGTTGTTATATACCACACGTGTATTAATGTTTCCGCTTAATACAATTCTAGCACAATATATAACGTATTATGAACAAACAGATATGTGACAAATATCTTTATTAATTTGCCTCTAAGGCACATATCCAACACTCTTCCCCAACGCCGGCCCGCCCTGAAGCTACCTCTATGCCAACCGGAATCTGGTCCAAGGGCATTATAGACTTTCCACTAGATATCTCGAAATTAAGCTAAAAAGCAGAAACGGAAAAGAATTGGTGGGCTTATTTTTAAGGGTTTATTTTCATAGGAGCTTATCTATGGCTTATTCCCACAGAAACTTATACACAAGCCAGCCCCCAAAAGAACTGGCCCTGAAGCTTGTTCGGAACATATAGGAACCACCTGAGATTGGCTGGGTTAAACTGAACGGCGGATATCATCCGAACAATAAAATTGAGGTCCGATGGGGAGGAACCCATGGCCTAGGAATTAAGATTGAATTCACTTTGATGAGAAACCATAAATTCGCTTTCGACCAGATTCAAACCGCGGTTTGCTGGGATGCGCCATTGCGACCCAACCACTTGCGGTCTCAACACGGTCCGCGGATCATGCTACTGTTTCAAGGAAACCTTAAACCTCTTCGAAAATCACAGATTCAGTTTGATCAGAAAAGAACTGAATCTGGCTACACACAGTCTAGCTATGCTAGCAAAAACTGAAGCAAATTAAGTCTTGACTTCTGGCTATGGTTCGTGAAGCGGTTAGGCTTTGCCTTACTAAGGCTCGTTTGATAAAGAAGTTCAAAAAACGTTACTATATTATGGGACGGAGGGAGTACGTATTTAGAGGTTTTAGGACAAGGCTATTTGGGAGGATTTGATGAATCCTCTTTTCCACTCAATCCTTTCAAATTCGTTCAATATCAGTGCAAAACGGTTTCCGACTCCCGCGATCGAGACAACGTTACAGGGCAGAGCTAGCTTGAAAGCCTTGGACCGACGTTAAGACCGTTCCTGTTTCGGACACGGCATGATCGCGGCAACATATAAGGCGAGCGCATCCAATCAACGGACCCCCCTACTGTCCCTCCCACACGAGACGAGACGAGACAATCAATCCCCCTCCCATCGAGCAGACCGATCGAGTCGAGTCGATTCTGCTGCACGGGCATGGCGTCGCACGCACTGCTCCCCGTCTGCTTCCGCCGCCGCGACCCCTCGCCGCAGGAGGCGCGCGAGATGGAGAGGAGGAACGACGAGCTGGATCGGCTGATCGCCGAGCTGAGGCCGGGATCAAGCTCACGCCGGGATCGCCGCGAGGCGTTGGCTAACGAGACCGCCAAGCGCGAGTGCGAGAGCATCCAAGAGCAGAAGCTGCTGATCGCGGAGGCGATGCAACGATCAGGCGGCCCGGATCCCCGCTGGAACGACGGCGGCCGGGAAATACGACGTATGCGTGCGGAAATCGAGCAACTGCCGACGGATTTCGAGATCAGCAAGAGGCGGTGGATGGTCACCCATAAGCCATCCATCGTGGAGGATGCTGCTGAGAGCCTGCCGAGAGAGACGGAACAGGCGAGGCCTGACCACGCAAAATCAGCCGGCGAGAAGCGTCTGCGGGGTGGCCGCCGCCGCAGCGACGAGTACTATTCCATGCGCCGGCAAGCACTGGCGTGCTATCAGTTCCTTACTGACAAGGAGTTCGAAGCCGGGAAGCCGACAGGCGACGAGGAAGAATCAAGGGTTCCGCCGCGCAGAGACCCGCTCATCCCGTCCACGGCCAGAATAAAGGTCTCCGACTTCACGAAGCCTGCCGGATCGAAGATCGAAAGGACGGTGCCGGCGAAATCATCCGTCCAGAAGCATCTGCTGGGTGGCCGCCGCCGCAGCGACGAGTACTACGCCATGCGACGGCAAGTACTGGCGAGCTATCAGTTCATCGCCGCTGACAAGGAGTGCCATGGCGGGAAGCCGACAGACGAAAAATCAAGGTTTCCGCCACTCAGAGACCCGCACATCCCGACCGCAGCCAGAATCAAGGTCCCCGACGCTGCGAACACCCTGCCGCCGGGTTCAGCTGGCGCTGCCACCATGAACATGAAGGCAGCTGCGACGGCTCCGCACGCGACACCAGGAGTACCTGACACCAAGATGGTGCACAAGGGTATGACCTTGAAGATACGCAGGCTCGTGGGGAACCTGCCGCCTACTGGGCAACGCCTCGTCCTCTGGCTCAGCGCCGTAGTCGTCTCCGACGCAGAAGACGGCTACGTCAAAGTTATCTACAACGGCGACGATCGCTTCAGAGCTGTGCGATTGGCCATGGACGACATCAACCACATCGCTGAGAATTAGAATCTTCAATTGGTATGTTAGTCTTTCTAAACCATACATCGAGTGTTTAATTCGAGTTCTCTAATAGGTTCTGCACTTACTCTACTTAGGAGATTCTAGTGTCATCTGAACCCCTGTCAAGTCATTTGCTATTTTACACGCGTGATATAGCAGGGTTTCCATCTAGGGCAGCGAGCGCTATTAAGGTACTGAATGAAATTAGCTCCTTAATAACTGGTCCTAAACAAAGGGTTTAAGCAAATAAAGGGAAATTTGAGTAATCAAAGAAAAGCAAAAAAAAAGGAGCATAAATTGCACCTGTTGCTAAAAAGCATTAGAAAAACGCTCATTGCAAAGTACTGAACCAAATTCCCGTTTGCTACCCGGTTTGTAGCGGTGAATTAAGGAGAAACTGAATAGATTTTGGGACCCTTAATAGTGTAAGCTGCCTTAGTTCGGAAACCCTGCGTCGTTCGTGTAAAATTGTGATGTTTGACTCTGGTTCAAATGCCCTGGTATTTTCCTGAGTCGAGTATGTCTGCATTACCTAGAAGAAACATAAATCACTCATGTATGTGTGAAGAAAGGACTAGCTAGCTAGTCAAAGGATGTGTAATCTGGATGTAATCTTGGAGTACCCTATCATGGACTCCTTTGATGTAATGAATATCTCATGCGAAAGCAATGAATGTCATTTGCTTCATATTTTGCTTCTATTGTTGTCTCCTTTGATATACAGAATTGCTATCTTACAGCCGCCTGAAATCTGTTGGGCTTCAGTCAATTTGGTGTGTTCTGTAATCATTCAGTGGCTATATAATCATCCCTTCTTATTTAGCTCATTGCTCAGCAGTGTGAAATTGCAGGTCATCTACTATGTAATATTTTGTTTCCAGCTGATGCGTTTTATCTGTTTTATTTACAGTAACTACTCTTTATTTTTGTGAGCAATACTCACAGTTGCTACTTATTCAGAGCAGCCGGTTTCATTGTTCCATTATTTCAGTCTTGTCTTGCATTTTTTTAAGTTATTTTTCTGTGTGGTTTTATCTGTTTATTAGTGCTTGGAGTGCTGTTGCCTCTGTATCTTCACACCTTCCGATCTCGGCTTGAGTAAGTGATTGCAGCTGCATTTCAGATTTATTCCATTATATTAATAGAGCTATACAGTTGCATGTTTGACGTGTGGACTGTTTTTTGCAATTTACAGCTGAATTTTTTCTTGGTTGTTGTTTTCAGTTTGCAGATTGTAGCCCCATTTCTTGTCCTGATCGTCCTCCTTGTCAAAGTAGGTTGATGTTGGATGTGCCTGCTAGAAGGAAAATAAACCAAGATTACAATTAGTGTATATGTACTGCCACTTCTCATTTTCCTTTTTTAAAGTCTGGAGGATGTAGCTGCAAGTTGAGAGGCTTACTTTACATTATATATTATGTCCGAATGAAGGAGCTGAGTGAATGAATATGTGCCCCCGAAATCGTTGAGAAATGCATTATGGAAGGTCAGTGAAAGTGTATGATATTTTGTGAACTTAGCCTACATTGTTAAATGCATGCTCTTCATTTTCCAGTGAAAGTATGTGCTCTTTATCGTTTGTCTGATCCATCCTCTACACCTCCAAATCTGAATAAAAATGCATCATCAGTATAAAGGCAACAGGAGCACACACAAACCCAACAATTGATGCTCTTTATTTTTGGTGATATGTCTATATTGGTTAACAGCCATCCTTTAATTTTTTTAAAAAATTGGGGGTTTACCTGTTATTTTACTTTTGGGGGGTTCGTCTATGTGGGGTCAAAGCCATCCATATTTTATATGTTTTTTTGGTGTTTTTTTAATGTTTTAGAGTAATGTTTCTTCAGTTAGTGGTTCAGTTATGTTCCTTCATTTAGTGTTTCACTATAAGTATTCAGTAGTTTTACAGTTGCATGCAAACTACTTGCAATAATACTTTATTTGCCAAGCAGCGACACTTTCTACCCTTTTCTCTTGCTTATTTTTGTCAAGGAGTGAAACAATCTCTTGCGATCATCTGCTCTTGCATCTCCAGGGTCCTCTCTTGCGTTTTGAGGATGTGCATACCAAATCAAGGGTGCTAGTTATTTGCTTGGCTTGTCGGATAGGGTAACTGGCCAGCTGCCTTTCTTTGTCTCACATTAAAAACAATTGAGAATCCTGCAGGAGCTTTCATTAAGAAGAGAGAAATATGTACAGAGTGACATGTTTACAGGTGGGTACATACCGGAACCCCGAACGAAATAACCTTATGTCAACCACTCATGGTTCTGTAACACGCGAGGGCTAAAAGCTAGATGAGCGACCTCGATGTAAGACTAGTCATAGTGGGAAGTAACATCAACTGTATGTTACTAGTTTATGTTACTACCTCTATAGTGAGGAATAACATCAAGTAGTAACTTCATTTATTATGTTATAAACTCATATTGCATTGGTATGTGTGATGTTACTCAAAAGCAAGTAACTACCTAAGTTACCACATGCCTCTTTTTTATCATTAATTACTTGCCACATCATCTTTTTAGTTACGTGGCATCGATGTTACTACCTATGTTACCACCTAGGGTAGTCTAAGTCATTCTCCTAGCATCGAAAATGCGGCGGTTTCTCTCCTTCAATGCTTCTAAGGTGTCTCCTAAAATCCAGTTATCAGCTTTTTGACAGTGGCAGACAGGAATAAATAGATAGATCGACAGACGACGTTCAGTTATCAGCTTTGTCCTGCCATGTAATCAGAGGCTTCGTAGATGATATCCTCTTGTTGTTGCGGGGAATTTTCTGTACAATTTGCTATAAACATATGTTGTACAGATGAGAATCGAATCATTGAAATCTGCAATTTGCTTACTTCAAGACAGTTTTCATGTGAACGAAAAGGCTCTCAAGGATCGCTCAGGAGGCCAACATGGCAGCGGCACAATTACAGGGTTACAGGCTGGAGTAATAAATATCTCATTACATCTATACAATACGAAGTAAATATACATTAGCAACAGCAACGAAATATTAGTGGTCGAGAAACTGCTTTGTTCTTGTCTACTGCTACAAAAATATTCAGAGTTCTTGCTGGTACTATATGGGCTGTGAGATAACAAACTAATGGTCAGTTTGATCTGATAATGCAATGCATAGTATGGAACTCCTCAATATTCACTACTGATATCTTAAATGCTTTCGCATGATCAAACAATTCATATTTGCATCACTTGATCACAGTTGATGTTAGAAGACAACGGTGTAGTCGACCAAAGGGGGGCACACTGAAGAAAAACTTGAGCACATGACCACTATCATTTTGACCATCGCCTTTGCTCAGTATCAGCACTAACAAAGTATACATCCAATTCATCACAGAGTTGGACTACACAATCTCTCGGCCCTCCATGTCCTTCCTGATGAGTGCCAATACTTCCAAATGGACATTCAATTACCAAGCATACTCTCAGAACAAATGAACATGCCTTTGGGGTAGCATAGAAAGGAATGACTCTAGAACAGCTCTTCACCTTATCATTGCCCTCAAAACAAGATAAGTCTAGGAAGACATATTGGATGGACTGACCAGCAACCATGCGGACCCATATTCTATCATGGCTGGAGATATTACACAGAGATATGCCAAAGGTCACACCCACGGGTAATCCACAAACATATGATAACGGTTTTTCAGAATCTGTATCCCAGACTTGCAACACAGCAGTTGTAGCATCAAGCATTCCAAAATCTTTTGCTGGCTTTAGATCAAAGATTTCAAGGAGAGTGCAAATATTGACAAAAGGAGTGCCATAGACAAACTTACCATCGAAGGCTTTCTTAACTTCTTTGCTGAAGTTGGAAAGTTCATAGGATCCATCGGCACACAGATCATCAATGTGATTAATTATCCAATGCAACTTATCTAGCACTAATTTTGAACATGTTCCAAACTCGGACAGTCTAAATAAAATAGCTAACAAAGCAAACTCCAAGACTTGAACCTCCAGTTCTCTATTCAACCCAGCGTAACAACATTTCATCCTTCTCACAGATGTATCCAACTTCTCAAGCAAAATATCAAGTGATGTGGGGCCAAAAGCATCTGAATTATCCAGCTGAATGAACCGCCATATTTCAACAGTGAGCTGTACTGCGTCAAGATAGTCGCATAAAAAGCTCAAGAACGCACCAGTTGATCCAGAAGAATTTATAGCTAAGATATTGGCTTCTTCTTTGCATGTTCTACAATAAAGAAAATCAAAAGAACTTGAAGTAATCAGAAACAAAGCATGAAAGATTGGTTGCATGCGAAAGAAAAAGGAATTTAACAAGTCATACCTGAGAGTATTTTGAACTTCTCCAATACTGCACAGCTTTATCACAGCCCAGGCTCCTTTAACTGTTTCTAGTATGAGCATCGTCGATTGCACTATCACGACTTCATCTAAGTACTTGGTTGTTTTTCCAGTCTTCTCTACCTGTGCATGAGTTCCTCTCATAGTTTCAACACTGAAGCATTCATAATCTCGACCTTCTGCAGACACTAACTCCTTTTCCCAAAATGGCATTCCAGTTTGATGATACAAGTAGGATGAAAGTGAATCTTGTTCATCTTCGGCAAGTGCACACGAGATGGTCCCAAGTAGGGGAATCGCACATGAAAATATAACTGCAGGTATATCCAGCTTTTTGTCTTTATCAACATAAGCTGCCGAGATAGAAACCATTAACAATGCTTTGATTCTAGGTTTATCCAAGATCAGCTCTCCATCAGATGCCATATTGATCTATGTCATAGATAATGCAACATTAGTGGATATAACAAAACTTCATTAAAAAAATCCAAAGAAATGTTACTGTAGTCAATGTAGCAAATGAAGATATTACTCTACCTATGCACAAAAAAAAGTCCAAAGTCCTTGTATGTTAAGAGTAACAAAAGGCTACAATGAGAAAATAAGGTTGGTCAGTGAAATTAATATTTAAATTATTTTCACAAGGTTGTTTGGTTATGCTCATTTCTCAAGCAGTTACACCTAAGGAGGATAAGCAGGAACTTAATAAAAGCTGATTTTAATATGTTGAGCTATTTGCGAACCAAGTGTGTGTGCAGGGCATGCTGCTAGGTGTTCTTTTTTGCTATTGGGTCTAAAGAGAAGTGAGACTGTACCTCATGTACTGAACATACCATCTCAGGTCAATACCCCTAAAGAGAAAGGAGATTATTTGTGCCAGAAATTATTCAATGGTAATGCAGTTGAGAAAGACGCATCATGTTAAGCTGCAAACCGTTGTCAGCATTTCTTTGAATCAGTAAGATCCCTAAACTGGTAGTGTTGTGACGCATCTTCTGATCATCGGATTTAGTTTACACTTCACGTCTGTATTGTTTTGGGGCAGTTTGAGCACAGAAAATGTACACATGTTCCTCACTGACAATCCTGTTTATTGTTTTAATATATTGTAGGCAATGTGATATTTAGACAGACAAATCATTACGATGTACAAAACATGTATGAGGGGCTATGAGCAAGCAGTGGTGTATTTCTCCTTACAAGTAGGCTCTGTTCTAGGCTATATTTTATTGCGAAGTAGATATAGTTTCATAATCTATGGCCTTAATTACGAAAGCATACTAGCATATGGAAGAGTGCGGCTATTCTATTTGTTGCTCTTACGGCTTTGTCTACAGAGTGGAGATCATCTAGAGTATCCATCTGCTGTGGACTCAGTCACTATCATTATCACCCTACTGTACCATTTATATATGATGCTGTATTGGTGATTTTGACCTTTCAAAGGATTTTCCCTAGAAACTCAGTGATTATGTGGCATACATTTATATTGTTGTCTCAAAGCGTAGTTAAACTCTTACATTGATAACAGAAAGTGAAAAAATGGCATGCATTTCTGAGTATATTTGTTTCCCTCGCATAAACTAGAAAACAAATGGTAAAAACTCATGATAAACTATGCGTATTCTTATAAATGTTGTAGAAGTTCAAGTGTTGTTAGATATCAACAAACAATTGTAATGACATTATTCATATTTTCTGGTCTATACAAACTAGCAGTAATTCAAAATTGTACATGCCAAACCATGTTATATATTTTTCTCCTTTTAGTTTCATTCACTTGCGCTTTGTTGATGGTTGCCATCTCAGCTGGAGGTGCCATCTTTTGTCACAGGTTTGGACATCATCCAGAGGCCAATCCCATGCATTATCAAGCAAAGAACTTTGATGTTCTCATCAGTGTGAAGCCCACATAATAAGGTGTATCTTTATCTTATAGGATAGGTATTACACAGGGCTTGAAACATTTGTCTTCCACGGATAATATATATTAATAAGTTATTTGCTTTCCAGATTCACTTGTCCTAATATCAAACTGTATATAGGCAACAGATTTTTAAAGTATCACTTGACTAAAAAGGAAATCTATAGTTGGGTTGAGTAGACTTCATCTTTACAAATTACTTAGCAGACTACCAACAGTGGAGGCATAGTCCAACGAAAAATATATACATGTGTAGGTTCCTATAATCCCTCCCCAGACCCCACCTTATTTGGGAGCTTCTATGCACTGGGCCTGTCCTTTTGTTTGTTGTTATGATTTAAGCTTAATACGAAAAATATATAGATTTGTTGTTATAAATGTCCGACAGTGGAGGAATACTTTCAAATTCCATATTCTGTCTCACAGAAAATAAGGACGTGGATACACACCACGGGGGCGGCTCCTTTCTAGTATATACTGAACTTGAGAGAACCGCGCAAACAGAATGAGTCAGTGCAACAGCAACAACGAAAGTGAAAACAGAATGTAAATAAAACTGGAAGTAAGCAACAGAGAAACACCTCTCTGGCTAAGTGTTTAGCTATATTGGCTGAAAAGCTCCCATGATTCTTGCCAATGGAAAACAGAACACCATATATATCTTGATCCTGCATATAATAAACATGGTCGCAACATAGAAGAAAAGAGTCAGTTATCACAAAACTGAAGTCATGGGCTCAAAACCTCAAATAATTATAGAGTAAGCTGTATTCTATACGCTGAATAAAAGTTAAATTGAGATTTAGCAGGATAATTGTGGGTTTGTGTTTCATTGACTACACAAATTAGTCATCTAGAAAACGTTATTAGACTAACATACCTCCGGATTTTTCTCCAGACTTGCAATGAGACCATCGAGTGCAGATTTAAACATTTGAAGTTTAGGCAGATTGACTGACCCTAGGATCTTGCGTGCTGCATTTCGAACTATGACATTGGCATCCATCAATATGCCAAGGAACTGCAAAAGCAAAGGAGGCATAAGATTGCCAAAATTGGTATCTAGCAAGGTTAACTACAAATAAAGAAGCAATTCATACATCTAGCTTACACGAGATACATTATACTGATAATTAGTACCATGTGCATGTGCTTCTCCTGCACGCTCAAATATCCATATCTTGCCATATCGAACAATGTCTGCAAGGTTTGCAGTCTAACTGCTTCGGTATCATCATTCATCATGTCCATCAACAAGTCCAAGGCCTTCTGTGCATATTGGTTTGAAAGCTTTGCAAGAGCTCCCAACGTTTTACATGCAACTGTTCGGACCTGCAGGGAGAACATAGAACAATAAACAACAGAAAACAACGGGGCGTTAAGGGGAATTATGTGGTATAAGAGAAATGACATGACCTGATAGAATTCATCTTCAATCCCATGTGCAAATATGCCAGCAGCACAGGGAAATATTAATTTAGGTGGTAGTTTTTTCCCTTTACTGCTAGAGGCATTCCCAGTGTCAGTTTTTATGATCTTCTTAGATAATGACTGGAGCAAAACACCTTCAGATACCCTCTGCATTTTGGCAAGTGCGTTGAATGCTTCAATTCTCACTTCTGTACACATGTCCCTAGCCATGGAGCTAAGCTGAATGGAGAAGGCAAGACGGGAAACAAAGCAGTTATCATTACAGTGGTCAGTGGAGTAAAACTTACAAGTTAAGAATAAATGCATAAGCATGATTACATGCATTTTTCTTACTCTACGCATCATAAAGTGCATGTTTTAGTAATAAGTCTCATCTGACATGGGTACTTTCACCTTATCAAAAGGATTTCTGGTGATAGGAACAGAATGGTAAACTGCCGAAAATACAGGCCTTTTAAATAAAAACAACATCGCTCCTAGTATAAATTTACTATGGGCATCTCGTATAACTATTCATTCCAAACTTTAGTAGCCTGAAATTTACATATAGGAACAGAAGTATTAGGCTAAATTAAAATGTTGATATCACATTAACATTAGGCCCACACTCAACTAGTTGATCCAACCGTTCATGAACACCAAATCCAGCACGAAGTGCAAACCATACATGTAGGAAAATCAGGTCCATTTGGTCACCATCACCACCCAACTCCTCTCTCATGGCAAACTTCTCCGCACAAAGGCCAACCTATCCACCAAAGACAGGAGATCTCCTCAGTTCCTCATATATAACTCTAAAAAGCATACAGGCAGTAGGACCAAATAAAAGAACATAAGTACCCACAAATGAAAAAAATCTCACCAATTGCACAGCGGCCAACCTGATACCCTCGTCCTCGTCCCTCAGCAATTTCACCGCGCAACCATAGCAGCACTCCACAATCCTGCTGTCGGCATTCACCTTCTCAACGACCGCAGCAAGGCTGCTGAGCGCCTCCATCCGTGCCAATGGGTAGAGTCCGCTGGCCATTGAGACGAGCGCTTGGACCTCCATCTCGGGGTCAGCGCCTGATCTACTGGATGCGCACAGCCCCATAGACCGAGCCCGCCTGGCGACGGATGGACTGGTATCAGAAGCAGCGAGGCCCTCGTCCATGAGTGTCACTGCCCCATAAACTTGGTAAGAATTTTGCAAACCCATATAAATACATGTCTTGCAAATTGAAATTAGTGATTTATTTCCAGCTTATGCACTTTAGGCTGGTTGGAAATCATACATAGCAAGCAATCAACATGCTCTTCTTTTTCCCTGGATATATAGGTGAAGGAAACCTACCCAAAAAATAAAAAAGTTCATAAAATGAAGAAATAATCCATCTGTGACATTCATCTAATGAGAAGTAGAACTCATACTGTCTCAACTGATTTGTTTTGTTGCCAATGGCTAGCAAATTTTAGTTTTTCTAGTTCTTATCATTAGCAATGCTTGATGGGGATAATCTGCTGATAGCATCTTTAAAACAGCACTCCAACAAAATAGGACCAACAAATTATCTTCTCAACTCTGTCAATCGACCAGCTCCAGAAAATCTAGAAAGCTTTGCCATGATTTATGTAAATTGATAGTCCCTTCAAACCACAGTGTCCGTTCCTACATGACAGTTTGATTGTATGTTTTACAAAAGAAAATGATCGTGTGTTGTGTGAAGTGAGTGGTTGTTGGTTACTGAAGCTTAAACTTCTCACATTATGATTATTTGCCTGATGCTAGGAAAAATATATATGTTCTGTAACAGGGCAGGTGAGCAGATATGCTTTAGGGCCAGTTCGTTATTCCTCCACGGCCACAAACTCCACGACTCCTTGGCCGCCTGCCAGTAGCCAGCTTCTCGAGTGAATCCACGAAGCGAACAGTTGATGAGGGCGTGGGGCATGAGGATACCTTGGTGGGGTCGCCGGCGAGCCTGCCTCCTCGCGGCCCTCGCCGACAAAATGCTCGCCGGGTTCGCCGCTCTTTTGCCCCTCGCCGAACAGAGCTTGATGGAGGAAGGGGGCTCTAGCAAAAGGATAGAGGACCTAGGCAGGGCGGAATGGGGGTTCGCCGGCTTGCTGCAGCACGGGGTCGGCCGTCTCGCCGCAGCACGTCAGACCAGGGGGGGGCGGGGGGGAGGGGGGGCGTCGGACCAGGGGGGCGGTGAGCCGGCGACCAGGGAGCGGCGAGGTGGCGGCCAGGGGGGTGCGAGCCAGCGACCAGGGGGCGGCTAGGGAAGGGAAAGGGAAAGGTAGCGAACAGGGGTACAGCCGTACAAGGGTTCGATATCGAGCATAGGGCTGAGGAGGGTTTTTTTTTCATCAGCTTTTTTTTTAAGGTTTTTTTTTCATCAGATTGTTTTTTTCAAGGCGAGTAGGGAGGGAGCTACTGAGGTGTCATACCTATTGAACCTGTATTGTCAAGCTTTGAGGCAGCGCATAAACAACAACAAATCTTTGTTATTTTTTAGCAAGGGATGTCTGGTCCCTATTAGGCAAGAAATAAAAGGTATTATGAATGTTATGACGGAGACTCTCAATGAGAAGTATTTGGGGCTGCCATCCGACATTGGCTCCTCCAAGACGGGATCCTTCAACTACCTCAAAGATAGACTTTGGAATAAGGTAAAAGGATGGATAGAGAAGAGCTTATCTGCTGCGGTGAATGATATACTCATCAAATCAGTTGCGCATGCGGTTCCGATATTTTCTATGTTGTGTTTTAAACTTCCACGAGGAGTATGCGAGAATCTGAACAAGCTAATTAGGCAATTCTTTTGGGGAAGCCGGGAAGGTAAACGAAAACCACACTGGGTTTCGTGGAGATCAATGACCCAACCCAAGAAAGATGGAGGATTGGGCTTTCGCGATATGGAGGTGTTTAATATTGCGTTGCTCGCAAGACAAGCTTGGAGGATTCTGTCGAACCCGACATCGTTATGCAGCCAGTTTCTGACAGCCATCTACTTCCCTTCGGTGTCGTTCCTCGAGGCAGAGATTGGCTCCCACCCATCTCAGGTATGGAGAGCACTCCACGAAAGTAAAGAGGCACTGAAACTTGGGCTAATTCGGAGGATTGGGGTGGACGAACTACAATGATCAGGCGACACAATTGGATTCCCAGAGGCCTGAATATGCGACCACTTGATGGCACTGAAGTAGTGCTTCTCGTTGGTTACCCCAAGTGGAAGGTTGGATGTAGCCTAGAAGCAAATTTCCCTTGGCAAAGATACCAATGTTGAGATCGACCAGTAGGACTCCATGGTCGA
This sequence comes from Bromus sterilis, assembly GCA_950022295.1. NCBI lineage: Eukaryota > Viridiplantae > Streptophyta > Magnoliopsida > Poales > Poaceae > Bromus > Bromus sterilis. The sequence continues at coordinate 94,641,820 of OX465595.1, forward strand.
CAAGTAGGTGGTAAAGTGAACAATGGCGTCGTTCACAACTCAAGGTTGCTTACTTTACCTGGACCTGCACACACAACAAATAACTTTGCTCCCAACGAGTATAGAGAGGTTGTCAATCTCTCCGGCCTTGCCGTTTACAAAGGATCAAACACAACAAATAATAGTAGTGATAATTGCAACTAGAAAGTAAAAGCAAGAAGTAAATTGAGGGTGTAAACAGTGGTGGAAATATGGATTGGGGTCCCATGATGTTCACTAGTGATGTCTCTCTCCCAAAAGACGATAAACTGCTATGCGAGGTAAACAAATCATATCTGGGCAATTGATAGGATTAAAAACGCATTGCAATGCTAACTATGCTACTAAAGAAAGGAAGATGCTCAAAAGCATGAGCAATACGCTAAGATAAGTAGACCGAAATCCATCTGCATCTACTACTAGTCATCCACCTTGAGATATCTATCCAGAACATCTCGTTGGTATTAAGTTGCGAGCCTCACCCAAAGTGTAAACCCAAAGCAACAGACAACTGCATTAAAAGAACTTTGCATAAAGTAAACAATCCTTGCAACCGCGGTTACAAGCACCGTTGTTTTCCCCCTTGTGGCAACAACACATCCCCTAGACTCATGTTTGTGTCACTCAAGCTAGTCATCAGGGGGGCATGAACCCACAATCATGCATAACGCTCCCTCTTGGAGTCACTACCTACTACTTGGCCAAAGCAATAAACAACAACGGAGAACATGCAAGAATTACTAAAGAACAAAAATATAAAAGAGAAGAACCAAATATATTACTCATCACAATCTGAACATAGTCTCATAATCCATCAGACCCCGGCAAACTCAACATAGCAACAGCAGAAAGAATTACATATGTGCCTTGATCATGTAGGGCAGCTCACAAGGTCTAATCCATGAAGAATAAAGAGGGGAGGAGGACATCACATAGCTACTGATCATGGACCCATGGTCCAAGGTGGACTACTCACAAATCATCCTGGAAGCGTCCATGATGGTGGAGAAGCACCCGGAGGTCAATCCTCCCCCCGGAAGGGTGCCGGGAAGAGGTCTTCTGGCGCTCCCGATCTTGGAAGCGCGGCGGCGGAATACAGGCGAGATCGCGAAAAAGGGTTCTTTATTCAGAGGTTTTGGGGCAAGATAAATATATAGGCGAAGGGGGGGCAGCCGGAGGGCCACCAGGGAGTGCAGGCGCTCCCCTAGCACGACCTAGGGTGGGGTCGTGCCCCCTGGCCGCCTAGGCACCAGGCTGGCCCCCTAGCTCTCCTTCGGGGCTCTGGAAGGTTCCCGTACGCTGATTTTTATTTGATTTTCCAGAATTTTTGGACTACTTTTAATAAGGGGGAAACCTGAAATAAGAAGACAGCAGAAAACAGGAACTGGAACTGGGGTGCACTGAGTTAATAGGTTAGTCCAAATATGATCAAAAGTGTATGAAAGTGTATAAAAAGCATAGTAATATCACCCAAAACATGTATGGAGCAAGCAGAAATTATAGATACGTTTGGGACATATCAACATCCCCAAGCTTAATTCCTACTCGTCCTCGAGTAGGTAAATGATAACAAGCATAATTTCTATGGTGACATGCTACCAACCATATAAGAACTTTTTAAGTAAAGCAATCAAGGCATGCAATTCAATTCAAGTCATAACAAGCAAGAGTTTATATTAGCATTGAAAAAAGCAACATAAGAACATAAAGGTGCAAGAGCTCTCGCTCTCCGTGACTCGAATGTCTCCAAATGGTGTTTGCGTGCAAGAAGTGGGGGATGGGAATACGAGAAAGAAAAATATTTATTTGTTGAGAACTCAATCTACTAAAGTTTCACACTTAGTCTTCTTTGGAATCTTATCTTGACTCTTCCCCAGACCACTAGCCAGGTACAAGTCAAACTGATCCACTCCCTTTCGATATTTTGAGCACTCATGCAATGGATGAGCGTAAGCAAGAGAGTTGACACTTAGGATGGCAAAGAGAGAGATATGGTGGAGTAGGAAGACAAAAAGGTGTGAAAGGCTCACATCAATGAGGACAATCATAGGCGAGAGAATGTCAAATGATAGATATGATGTGAGGAGTAGGGATTGCCATGCAACGGATGCACATATGAGCTATGGAAAGCTCTCCAATGGAACTAGTGGGTGCATCCAACTTGCTTGCTCGAGAAGACCTAGAGCTCATTTGAGGAGGCTCATCATTGGAATATACAAGCCAAGTTCTATAGTGTGAAGGTCCCCACATAGCTATATGCATATATGATCATCTCTATGGAGTACAAGGTATAGAGGGAGTACGATTGTGGATCTCTCAAAAGGAATAATAGTGTTGCCCCCTTCTCTCTTTTTATTTCCTTTTTCTCTTTTTCCTATTTTTTCTATTTTTTGGTGGCCTCAATGGCTCTTTCTATTTAACTCTCATTTGTCCTTTTTGGGATCTTTTAAGTTTGTACTCTTGGGATCTTTTCCTCACTTAGAGGCAACACTCTATTTTACAAGGAGTATAGAAGATCTTTCACACTTTACAAAAGTACTCATCATAAAGAAGATGTAGCTATCATGATTTATGCAAATGTATGCCTCTGCCAGTGTAGCAGGAACATGTAGGACATGAAGATCAATTCATGAGAAGGTGGATTTTGCATGAAAATATATCTCGGAAAGGCTAGGGAAATGCCTTGATAGGTAGGTATGGTGGCTGTTTTGAGGAAAGATATAAGGAGGTTTATGATGACAGAGCGTATCATGCTAAGGGTTTGGATGCACCAGCGAGGTAGACGCCAACTCTCGGAGTGAGAAGAGGGCAATGCACGGTACTGAAGAGGCTAGCAAAATATGGGAAGGTGGAAGTGTCAACTTTCAATACTTACATTAGTCTGAAGAACTCATGCACTTATTATCGGTAACTCTCAATCTAATCAGGAGGTTCACAAAGAGACAAGTACCCTAAGGAGGAGTTTATGGGGGTTCGTTATCCTTGCGCATCCTCGACTCATGATACGTGAGTGTACTCTAATATCCGATCCCTCCAAAGATTAGTGATCCATCTAGTAGCTAGAGTTCTCAACTAGTTTTTGTAGTTTTTGAAAATAAACACGGATCGCCCAAAATACGACATCTATCACTAATAGGCTAAAGCTCTTGACACCAAAAGTTCAAACATTGCTCATAACAATACCTGAAAACTATTGCAAGTTACTACTACAACTGAATAGCAACCTCAATTACCTACTTCAAGTCAAGACACAAAACTCAGTGCAACAAGCCAACTCTCTAAAAAAGATAAACATGAAAACTCAAGAGAGTTTCAGCAACAAACTAAACTAAAGCTCTTAAAAATATAAGCACGAAAACTAAGAGCTAAACATGACAGCAGCTACGAAAAGATAAAGAACACACAACAAAAGAAATATAAGCATGAAAATCCTATGATGTGTTCACTACTGGAATTCGCCAATTTGCCGTCCGCCAGGGCGGACGGAAAACAGCTATATGGCGGATGGCAAAACTCTTTGCCGTCTGCCTCCGCATGGTAAAGCAATCGTCAGCTATTTCTTCGGCAAAGAGGTGCATTACTGTCTGTCGTACATCGACGGACGGCAAAGCTATTCGCCGTCCGCTTAAGTGGAAGCAGACGACAAAGCAGTGCGACGGCGAAACTGTTTTAATCGACTCCGTCAGGCCGTTAACGGTGTAGTTTGCCGTCTGCCTGCAAACGGCAAAGCTCGCTGACGTCATCTAACAGTTCGATGACGGCCCCCCACCCACCCAGCCCCGCCTTTCTTTGCCGCCTGCCGTGCCGCCAGGCAGACGGTAAAATGACCAAATGGTCACCCAGCTGTTGCCAGATTGCACAGCTGGGCACCACATGTCCTCTTTGCCGACCGCCAGCAGACGGCAAACATCTTTGCCGACTTCCAGCAGACGGCAAAGAGCCTATATTGTCTCTGTTTTTTCTGTTTTTCTTTTAATCCCTGCATTTGACAAAAAAGCAATACATACATATATATATATCAAAGCATATCACAGCACATTTTAAGCTATATTGAACCAGAAGCACATTTTAACACCACATCACAGCATATCAAACAACATATGAATCTCCAACAAGGATAACTGTAAGACCAGGTATGTGATCAGAGGGGGAGGGGGTGAATGATCACTTCAAAATTTTGCATGAAACTATGAAGTGAAACATAACTTATCAGCAGAAGAATTTCAACAGAAAGGTAAACATTGAAGCAGAACTGGATTGAAGCATAATATAGCGAATCAAAAGCATCGAATCAATTGCATTGAAGCAAATCACTGAAGCAATTGATAAACTGAATGTAAGTGCGGAAAGTAAAACGAACTCTTGACTCGGCAATGCTTGTTCGACCAGTTCACACTCTGCAAAGTGCTACGTCTGGTTGGAGGGACTTGTGATTGAACACAGGAGCTAACCTCTCTCCGTCTGTATCTCCACTGCACCAATATCCTTGAGCTTGGTCAGTTCTTCACTCGTGGTTGATTATTGAGGGAATCACCGAAACCTTTGACAAACTGGACTTCGAGGCGACAATAACTCTTCGCTCTCTGAAGAACAACACTCTAACCGTCTAGGAGAATTGCATTTCTCCAAGATAAAAAGGCTAGCAAACTTCTTCCTAAGTCATAATGAATCAACTCAGATCAATAGGACTTATGCTTCTGTGGGGTTGCTCTTTCTCTTCACTGTCAGAAAATATTCTTGGAGCAGCCACTGGCCAATGAGGGCGGGGGTGGCGTATTTATAGGTGGCAATCCCTAGGTGCGAAATGACTTAAATGACCCGATGCGACAGCTTGACACCTGTCCGCAACGGTCATATTTCCAATCAAAGCGCAACTTTACTTGCGGACCAAGTAAAGCTGACTCACGGACTAGGTTTTGCTTCAGGAGCCGAAAGAACGAAGTCTTCGCTGGTGAAGCATTACCTAGTGCACATGAGATTTCTCAACTCTGGCTTCTCACAGGTTTGGATTCGATCTGAGTCTTTTCACCAAAACCTTCGGAGTACATTTACTAAACCCCTCTTGATAGTACGGTTTTCCTACGACTCAAAGAAGTGTAAAAGAACTACGCAAAAACTACTAAGTCTTGCTCCATCTTGGTCATCTCCTTCGATGAGACGTGCTTCAGGATTCCTTATATTTTTAGGGGTCGACATCCGCGATGAGCTTCACTCCAGAGGATATGCTTCAGTAAGTATGAAAATCTTCGTTGAAGCTTTATCACCAACCTATAACTTCAGGAACCTAACCATCTGTTTTATACTAGAAAACTTGTTAGTTCCTCTACTGTTTTGTCTAACAATATCCAAAACTCATGGGGGCATAACTTTGCTCTTACAATAACACATTGTTTCCAAACAAGGATAACAACAATATATACATAGTTCATTACACAAAGTCTCCAAACAGTTCATAACAACAATAAACTGTTTCTAAGCTATATTGAAAGTGAAAATACAGCAACTCCATCGATGCACGACCCTCATAAAGCAAATCTGCAAAATAAAAATAAGAAAGTTAGCGGAAGAAGGAGGACAAGAAGAATAAGTAATAAGAGAAGGAGAAGGACAAGAAGAAGAAAAGAGAAGAAGAACAAGGAGGAGAGAAGAAGAACAGAGAAGAGTTCTTCTTCTCTATTCTCCTTGTTTTTCTTCTCTCCTCTCCTTGTTCTTCTTCTCTCTTCTTCTTCTTCTTCTTCTTCTTCTGTTTTCTTTAGCATTTGTGAGCAATTAAGCTAACCTTTAGCATTTGTGAGCACATTTTGAGAAATTAAGCTAACCTTTAGCATTTGTGAGCAATTAAGCAAACATTAGCATGTTTTGAGCCAATGAAACTAATTTTAGCATATTGTGAGCAATTTAAGAAACTTTAGCATGTTTTGAGGAATTAAGCTGACTTTAGCATATTGTGAGCCAATTAAGCTAGCTTTAGCATTTTGTGAGCCACTTTAGCTAACTTTAAAAAAAATTAAGTGAATCAAGCTAACTTTAGCATTTTGTGAGCGATTCAAGCTAACTTTAGCATCTTGTGAGCAAATCAAGCAAACTTTAACATTTTGTGACCAAATTAAGCTAACTTTGGCAACTTTGAACAAATGAAGCTAACTTAAGCATTTTTTGAGCCAATTAAGGTAACTTTAGCATTTTGTGAGCAAATCCAGCTAAGTTCATTATATTGTGAGAAAATCTGGCTAATCATGCTATTATTATGCTAACTTAGCTATATTTAAGAATTTCATAATATTTCAGAAGCTAAATATGCATTTTCAAACTAACTAAGCATTTAAAAAGAAAGATATACAAGACAACTTACCGGAGTGTCCGAGAAGCACTCAAGGCTGAGGTGGCTGAGAAGCATCCGTCGGGTTGGCCGATGTTGACAGGGGAGAAGGGTCATGGGACGCAGCCCGAGAGTTATGCTGCACGAAAAGATCAACTAGAGGTTAGCACGACGCCACTCAATATGGTATTGATGATCATCGAAAGATACTCACCGTCCCCACAGGAGAAATGATCGTCATCAGTGGAGCGGCCTGACCAGTCTTCTCGCACATAGTCTGCACATTTGTTTTCCATGAGTCAATCATATTAGTTACTAATATATAAAAAATTATAACATGCATTCTTTGGGTGTCGTGGTCATACCTAAGGTATAGCCGTAAGTATCACATATCATGGGGTACCCTTAGCGAGATAATAAGAGTAAGATAACATGGCATATAACCGAGTCAGGTGTTACTCGGATGGTCCAACTCGGATGCACCAACTCGGATGTTCCAACTCGGATGCTCCAACTCGGATGTTCCAACTCTGCGTTAAAAGGGGAGTTACTCCAGACATCCCACTACTCCAAGCATTATTTCATGTAATAAGTAGAATTAGAAACAACCACATTTATTAGGCACTATTTTCTCATTAATTCTCCACTATGTAACCGAAGGGGTGGGGATGGTGAACTCTATATAAGCCATCTCCCCTCCACGATACAGGGGGCTGGAGCCTCTTCTTCTTTCTCACTTCTTCTTCTTCCTCTCCCATGGAAATGATCACATGTACATCTTGTTCTTACAAAGATAAGGAAACCCTCCGGGGAACGAGACGTAGGGATTTTATCTCCTCCGCGAGAGTCCCGAACTCGATAAAATCGCCTGCGTCACCCGTTTGCATCTCGATAGATCATGCTCCGTTCTAACCCCTATTCTTATTGTCAGGATCATATCCACGACATTGGGTGAATATGAACAAGTGACTTACCACGAAGAGCTCATACAAGGTCCGGTTCGATGCATCGTGTCGTGTCGCGGCCTCCTCAAGAGCCTTCGCCGTCCTCTTTGTCAGAACCCTCTGTTAGGTAATGTGCTAGGATCAAAGTAACCTTGCATCATGTCAAAATTTCAAAAGAAATCAAAGGAATTTCAATTTCAAAATCAAAATGGGAGAAGGAACACCCCCCAGATGAATTATTTCAAAAGGCCAGATAAAAAATCTTCTCCAAAAATTCATGTTAGATTTTTGAAAAGTCTTATAAATGAGTGTGATCACATATCAAGTGATGTGGGACCCACCCCATGCTCATAGATTTTTCAAATATTCAAACAGTGCCTTGGAATTAAAGAAATACCCTATTTGATTTAAAATTCAAATCAGTTCAATTTTAAAAATGTTGAAACTTTATAAGTGGCTAGTCTATATTATTATGAGGCCACATAAAAAATTTCAGCATTTAATAAAATGTTTAGCTATTTTATTTAGCTAAACAGAACAAATGGCAGAAAGAAAAACAGAAAGAAAAGAGAAGGGGGCTTACCTGCAAAGAGGCCCGACTTGTTCCCCAGCGGCCCAGCCCACCTTCCCTCCCCTGTCGTCTTTCTCAGGCGGCAAGCAGCTGCGTGCCGGCCATGCCGAGGCCGCCGCCGTGCTTGGCCACCTCCTACTTCCCCCTTGCCACATCTGCACGCCTGGAGACGCCTCGCAGCTTCCCCATTCCATTCTCCCCCTCCACGAGCTCCCTCCTCTCCTCTCTCGCCCGATTCGTCGTCGCCCGAGAAGAACGTCGGAGCGCCGTCGAGCCCCCGCGTGGCCACCGTGCTCCCCGCGACGCCTCGAGCTGTCCAGAGGAACCGCAGTCGTCGTCTTCATCAGCCTGCAGAAGGAATCAGAGCCAGACGCCCCCAAGAACTCGCTAGCTTCATCTCCTTCGTCTCCGGCCGCCGTGGATCGACCTCGAATTCCGGCAACACCAGAGCCTCCCCGAGCAAGCCTCCGCTCCAGTTAGACTCAGGGTGAGCTCACGGTCAAAACCCCTCACTTCTCCCCCTCGATTGCTTCCTCTAGCCGGATCCGCCATGGAAGCCGAGCACGGTTGCCGCCGCGGTTGACCATGCGCTCGCTCCCGTGCACCTTCGTCCTCACCAGTGCGTCCGTAGTGCTCCTGGAGTCCCCAGCAACCCAACGCAACCACGCATTTTCCTTCCCGTGGCCGTTTTGCAAGTTCTGCTCGAAACCGTAGCTCCGGCCGCCGCCAAGGTTGAAGACGACGTCGCCTGATGCCTCCCCGTTGAAGCCCGAGTAGCGCAGACGACACAGCTCGTTCCGGGCCATCCTCTGGTGCCCTTGGCGCATCAAATGGTGGCCGGGAGCATTGGATCCGTGCAGCGCCGCCGCGGCTCCAGTCGCCGGCGGTTAACTGCCGGTGGGTTAGCCGAAAACCCCCACGTTAATCACCCCCTAATGAACCCCTGGGTCGCTGACCAGTGGGCCCAGTGGCTTAATTAAGCCACTGGATTAACTTAACCCCACGGTTTAAATCACCCAGTCACTGACAGGTGGGACCCCTTGTCAGCCCCCCCTGACGCCAGCACTGACGCAATAAATCATTTTAATGAATTTCCAGAGATTATTTGAATTAAAGAAATTCCAGAAATTCCAGAAAATACCCCAAACTTTGGAAATTCATAGAAAATTCATATTAACTCCAAATTGGACAAATAATATATGAAAAATGATCAGGAGAAAATTATCTTTCCAAATATGCAACTTTAAACTATGTTGGAGTTGATTTTAAAATGGGACCAGTAGCATATGTCATTTGGTTTATTTGAAATTAATTCAAATTCAAATCAAATGATCTTGCAACTTGGACCATGGAATTATGCTACAATTCAACCACACTTCAGAGGCATATCATACAAATTTGAAGATGATTCAAAATGATCCAAAAAATGTCACATGCAACTTGGTTAAGTTGAATTCAAATGTGGAGTTTGAATTTGCAATTCAATTTGCAATATACTCCATTTAAATGGAATTGCTTCACACATCAAAGCATGTACATCAAATTTCAACCTTCCATCATGTGATTGTGCATTGTATTTACTTTTCTACTTTGCTTGTTGTTTGTCGAGTAGAGGTGGAACCGGAGAAGGAGGCTGCCCCCTTCGCTGAAGACCCAGAACCCAAACCTCGTCAGCAAGGCAAGCAAACCCCCATTGATCATGTCGATAAAATCCCACTTCCCTCTCATGTCTCGCTTATGCATTGCTTAGGATGATCACCATGATTCGTTTCTACCGCATAGATGAACCCATTCCTTTGCATGACCTATCATTTTGTCACAGTAGTAAGCAAACCACAATCCTAGCAAATGTAGGAGTTGATTGATATCATGTGGCCCCTGCAAATGTTTATCGCTTATTGCATGCTTAGTATGATACCATGTTGTTACTGTGATGTGAGTCGGGATGGTAGTGATCATGTTGATGTTGGTAGAAAAGTGTTGGTGAATCGACCCTAATACAAGGTGAACGATGAGAGGCTGTGTAGGAGTACACGGTGGGTTGTCTCGTTGAACACCGCCCTAGTACGAGTTCTTGTGTGGTGATCCAAGATGAAGAGTACAACCACACATTGGGCTCACTGACCCCTCTCAACTTACTAACTCATCCCTTTCGATGTCCAGATGTCGCAATAGTTCGGAGTTCTGGTAGGTCTGTGGCCTGGATGCTAAGTGAGAGAACGGCTCATCCGAGACCGGCTTATGCACCACGCACACATCACTTGGGTCCACTTCGGTAAACCGGCCGGGTTCACGATTGTGGTAACCAACCCAAGTAGGCGGCTTTCTCGGACTAGATCGGCTATGAGGTAACAGTTGTGGTGAGCATCCTCGCCGACACTTCTTGAACGGTGTCGAGTACAAAGGCGGTAAATGATGATCATGTGTGTGTAGTGGTACACCCCTGCAGGGTTAACAAAACTATTCGAATAGCCGCGTCCGCGGTTATGGACTGCTTGGAAAGCTTAGCTTGATTATTAGATAACTTGAACTGGATACTTCTAAAACACACCAAGATAAGCGTGAGTGCTATGGTGTGCTTCTCGTGGGGAAGTCGAGGAAGTAACCATAGTGGTGTAATTGGTTGAAGAGATATAGTGGACTCGTGTACGCTTCTTACCTCAAGTCTGGTACTCGTAGTTCAGGACTAGCCAAGTCAAAGCTGGCACTTCTGCAAGTGAACCCCACCTCCCTTTACCTTGATACATATGCATGAGTAGTATAGCTCCTATGTAAGTCTTGCTGAGTACGATTTTGTACTCACGTTTGCTTAATCTATGTTTTAGATGAAACCACCGACCCCCGATGGTGACTTCTAACCAAAGCTCGAAGAATGAAGACTCAGACCAAGACCAAGCTAGTGTAGTCCCAGTCAGACGACTGGTTCCCTCGTGGAGGGCTTGTTTTTAGATAAGGCTTCTCTAAGCCATTTGTTAAACTTGTCTGTACTCAGACCTACTCTGCTTCCGTTTGTCTGTTGTAATGTTGGATCACATGCTTGTGATCTCTGTGTGCACTCTGTAAGAGTTATTAATAAAGATGTATACTTTGTAGATAATTGCAATGTTACCTGCTGTTTATACAAGGCATGTGTGCTGCGTGTATGTTTATAACATGCATGTCTTTGTATGGGTTTTCGAGACCTTAGTTGTGATCTGGCTAGCGGTCTTTCATACACCAAGTGGCCCTTAGATGTGCGCAGATTGGGGCATCGCGATGCGATTGTTCGAGACTCTGTCTCGTGCACACTTTGTGGTATGATCGAGCCCGCCCTAGACCCCGACTAAGTGATCGGGATGGAGTAATTCTATGTAAGGGTTATAATACAATCGATAGTATGGTTGAGGCGACTTGTCTATGAGTATGGGAGTTCACCACCCATATTAGTTAGACTTGTGTGCGGGTGATGAGGACCCATCTCAGTGGATCATCCGGCCTGAATGGGATGCCCCTCACGTTCGATGCTTTCCGAGAACGTTTTGTGCTTGGCCTTGTCTGCTTTGACAAGTGGGTACGGTTCTCGGCTCTCCATATGATTGTGTTGTAGCGAGGCTTGCATACGCTAACCCCGGGTCCCGACACTCTCCTCCGCCAGCCGCTCTCTCTTCGCCGCCTTCTCCTCTGCCAACCGCTCCTTCTCCTCTAGTAGCCGCTGGGTGTTCTGTCGCTCTTTCTCAAGAGCTTCCTGCAACCCCACTCCTCTAGTTAGCATTGTAATATTCGATGAGAGAAAACAAGAATGCAAGAGTCCTTATGGATAACCTGGATAACGAGGTCGATTGGCCGCGGACGAGTCCTTATAGTAGGAGAAGAACTCGTTTGGCGCGCCTTGATCTCAGGAAGAGTCTTATCACACCTAATCAACTTATCTCCAATGGCCATGGCGCCATGGCGCCTTCCGCCACCAGAGATCATCACCAGCTCCGGGTCAATAACCTTCCCAATCGGGGTGTAAGCCTTCCCGTGCTTCTCCTTCGCCTGTAACATCCCAATTTTGTAAATTCGGATGTTAATAGATCATCATATGCATCTCATGCTGTTTCCGCATTTTTCTGGAGTTTTAAAATATTTTTAAACATTTTTCAACACATGGTAGTTCGATGGAGAGGATATAAAAGGACTTATCCCCATTTTTAATTTGTTGGAAAATAGTTTAAAATATTTTTGGGAGACTTTTAAATTTTACTTTAGAGTTATAAATATTTTCTAAAATTATTTTAGGAATTTATTTATGCTCCGGAAAAGTTTTTAAATCAATTTTCGGAGTTTTCGGTGTTTTTAAAATGCCAGAAAAGTATTTACAAATATTTAAAAATAAGTTGCAAAGTTTTTATTTTTGTTTAATATTTTGGTAAAGCCAAAAATTCATTTTCATTATTTTAAAAATATTGGCGAAGACGGAATTTAAAAATAATTTTCCTAGATTTTTCTAAACTATTTTGGGCCTAACGGGCCGCGCTGTTTTTTTTTCGCAGCCCGAATTTGAGTCTATTTCGGATTAAAAAACAAATTCGCGGATCGGGTTATTTGAACCCGCGGACCCGCGGGGATTAGGGTTTCTAAACCCGTAACCGCGCCGCCCGACCCGCCAAGTCGCCGCCGCCCGTCTCGCCGAGTCCGCCGCCGCCGGAGCGCCGCCGCCATCCGCTGGTAAGCCGTCCACCGCCGCCTTGCCGCCGCCGTTCGCCGCCGCCGGGCCACTGCCGACAAGCTCGCCGGAGCAAATCCATGGCGCCGGCCCTGTTAAAAAAAAGACGAAAAAAATATCCGGCCAGATCTGGATCCAAAATTCCGTTAGGGACCCGATCGCGTTTTTCGCGTTATTTTAATTACGGATAGGCCCCTGTTTGCATATTAGACCCCGTTTTCGCGCTGTACCGTTTTTGCGAGTACTTTTAAACTGTAACTCAGAATCGAGTGATTCCAGTTGCGTTGCGACCGTGGTGAAATTTCCTAGCCAGTAGAACAAGTGTTACAGAAGTTTGAACTTTTCAAATTTGAATCCCAAGCTGATCCAAATTTGAACTTCCGGCAGCCGTAACTTTTTACCAGTGCACCCGTTTGCGCCGTTTCTTTTTGCGTTGGTTTTATTTTGACAAGCACTTTAAGTTTAGCTACTGTTAGGCAAGTTTTTCTACTGTTATTTGAATGTTTATTACCGTTTGAGCATTTTTGTATTGAACATATGATTGATTGGTGCTATGTTTGCTCGTATGGATTGTCCGGAGTGTGCCACCTCGTTTTGTGAGGAGTGTGACTGTCAGGACCAGCAAGAAGGCAAGTGATACTTTGACCATACTCATACCTATATTTTCTATATGCATTATGTTAAGAATATCACCCTATTGCATGATAGGTAGTTTACTTTACTGTTGCTGCAAAACCAGTTAGGATAGCCACATGTCTTGTCTTTTCTACCGTAGATCAACCTAGCCGTGTTGTTGCTTTATTGCTATGCTTTGTAGACGTGGTTTGGGTTGTGAGAATTCATGGAGTGCATGTGAGCTATTAAATAAACTGTGTAGCAACTTTAATATAATAGAAATCACTTCTGTACGGGCGGGTTGAATCCCGGTAGTTGTGCCTCGGTTGAGGACAATGCCGGGGTTAAATGCACCCAATGGTTGTTTTGGTGGTGAACCGGGTGCGTCATGGCGAGTACCCTCTGACGCAGTGGGCGCCGTCCAGGCTCAAAAAGATCAGACATGCAATAATACTAGTAGCTTCCGTGTACAGCCACTGGCTATATGGGCTCTGGCTTAGCACGAGTACGTTGTGGGGAACCTGGCCCTGGTAGCTAGCTGATGTAGATGTGTGTTAGGTGTACCGGCTACCAAAGGTTGGAGGCAACCTCTTCAGAAAGTCTTTGTCTCAATCTTCGGGTTGAGTATAGTGGGGAACGTGTACAACCTCTGCAGAGCGTATAAACTGATCATGATTAGCCGTGTCCACGGTTACGGACAAACTTTGAGCAACTAGTCAGTACTGTTGATGAATGATCTTGACAGATGAACACTTAATAATAATTTGGTTGGGACAAGAGTAGCATGGTTTGCTGTGTGTTTCAGGTAGATTTCAACTTAAAACTTTGACTAGTATAGTTCAGGAAAAAAATTGGCTTTCAGCAAAACAAAACCACAAGCCTTTCCTTTGACTTACCTTGCATGTAGTTGTAGGTCCTTTATATAAACTTTTTCGTGTCACTTTCCATACAAATCAGATGTACTGACCCGTTGTCGGGCTGTAACCTTCGGTGTTGCAGGTTTTTCAGACGATCAGTAAGGTGCGTTTAGGGGTTGCGAGTCTACACTCAACATGTTCGCATGTGGCTGTTGATGGGACTCCACGTTACTTGCTTTTGCTTCCGCTATATTTATACTGAATAAGCTAGCCTTGAGCTATGCAACTTGTTATTTATTTTACTCTGGATCATACGTTGTAATAATGATGCACTTGTACTTTGATATACATCTATGATACTGTGTGTGCCAGCGAGTTCGATCCAGGGACTAGCACTTGAGCACAGAGACTTCAATTCTGTGTGAATTGGGTCGTTATAGATGGTATCAGAGCAGTGTGTTGACTATAGGACGTGACCCTAGAAAATGGACTAGAAAAGCCATAGGAATCAAAATATTACTTTATATCAGTCTGTCTTGTACTTACTTACCTTCTCTATCTCGTATTCATACCTATTCTAATTCTTGCCTTACCTCTCTTTGATTATAGATGACCACTATATCATACCGCGCTATGGCGTTTGGACCTGAGCTCAGAGGGATTTGCCACTACCTGAACATCTACGCGCCGGTCTTTCAGCCGGACATCGTGGAGACCAGGGGAGCTGATGACTACTGGCAAGTGGAGACTTTCATCCTTGGAAGCATGGAGAATGAAGAAAGGGTGATCACGGAGTCCTTCGAGGTGCATGCCCAGGAGAAGGAGTGGTGTGTGCGCATGGCCGCTCACATAGCTCTTGGACGCATTGTGGAGACGTATTCCACCCGACTAAAGGGTACGGTGTACGCGGAGATGGCCAAGGTTCTCCCATCGGGGAACATAATACCAAAAAGTTCAGGTATGTGCCTGGGGCCATTTGGCCAGGTACAACCAGCTACATCATCCAAAGCCTGGAGAAGCACATCCATTGCCTGGAGAAGTGCACTCAGTCAGACCTCTACACCATTACTGAGTTGCAACAGAAGAACACCAGGCTCAAGAGGGACAACAACAAGCTGAAGAAGGAGAAGTTGGAGATGCAAGCGGAGATGACAAGGCTAAAGGAGAAGATGAAGGCCAATGGAATTGAAGAACCAGAAGAGGAGCCAGAAGTAGACACCTCGGCAGAAGAAGAGGATTTGAGTCCCAAAAGGCACAACCGCATTAGCGGGCGCGAATACCACATGTTGTTTAGCAAAGACAACATTAAGAATTACTTCACCGGCTATTAGTTTACTACCATTATCGTGTTAGTGTATTTGACCATGTCGACTTATTCGGTGTGGCAATACTAGGTTGCTTGATATACTCTTATGTTATTCGTGGTTGCGTTGAGGATCTTATATTATCCGTGGTTGTTATGAGGATCTTATATCAGTTATAAAATATATTTTAAACTATATGGTGTGTTATGTGATGGTTTTCCGTATGAGTGCATTGGTTGATGATTGTTATATGTTTGATGCTATGGTGATATTGATTGTTGAAGTTGATTGGTGATATATGTATGGTATATATAATGCTTGCCATGATCATCATAAGCATATGGGTAGGAGTATATTTCCCTAGCTGCTTTCTGTCTAAAACTTACCTATTCTTGCCCATCAGATGCCGCCGAGACATGATCCCACGGGGAATGAGAACAACAACAATGGAGTGCCAACTTATATGCAGCAGTTACTTCAAGGACAAGCTCAGCTGATCCAGGTGCTCACTCAGAACATGGGCAACAACCACAACGCGCCACCACCACCACCTGTGGACACGCTTGCAAGGTTTCTGAGGTTGAATTCTCAGAGGTTCTCTAGCACTCCTGAGCCCATAGTGGCGGATGACTGGCTTCATTCAGTGGGCCGAAATATGGAGACAGTTGGCTGCACTGAGGCAGAGAGAGTGATGTTTGCCTCACATTTGCTGGAGGGTCCTGCCGCTGCTTGGTGGGACAACTACTTGCTGACTTACCCCATCGACACCATCACTTGGGCGCAGTTCCAGTCTGCTTTTCGCGCCGCACATGTTTCAGCAGGCGCCATGAGCTTGAAGAAGAAGGAGTTTCGCAGTTTGCGTCAGGGAGGCCGTTCAGTGGCCGAGTATGTTGAGGTGTTCAACAAGCTTGCCAGATATGCTCTAGATGATGTCAGGAATGATGCTGCAAGGCAGGAGAAGTTCTTGGAGGGGCTGAATGATGAGTTGGGAGTCCAGTTGACAGTGGCTACTTTTGCTAACTGCCAGGCGCTCATAGACAAAGCTATTGTGTTGGAAGGCAAGCAGCAGGCCATTGAGAACCGCAAGAGGAAGTACAACAACAATGGTGGCAAGTATAACTCTGGACCGCATCAGAAGCCACACAATTCCTATGCAGGCAATGGAGGACATAACCATGGGCATAACCACAATGGTGGGAATGGCCATGTTCACATTGGAGGACACAACCATCATGGTGGGAATGGTCACAACCATAATGGCCACAACCACTACAATGGTAACAAGAATGGCAATGGCAATGGCAATGGCAATGGAAGGAACAATGGGAGAAGCAATGGAGCCAATGGAGGCAATGGAAACAACCGTCAGAATGGCCAGGCACCAAAGGACTTGAGCCACATCCAGTGCTTCAGGTGCAAGAACATGGGACACTATGCCACAGACTGCCCAGAGACCAATGGGAATGGAGTCGCCAAGCCCAATCCTTTCAAGGGGCATGTGAACCATGTCAACGTGGAGGAGATCTATGATGAGCCTGATGCTGTGATTGGTAAGTTCTTTATCAATTCAGTACCCGCACTTGTTCTTTTTGATTCTGGTGCATCACATTCTTTCATATCGAGGGTATTTGTGGATAAGCATGAGTTACCTACCGTAGTTCTTAAGTCATCTATGCTCATAAGTTCACCGGGAGCGGAGATGTCAGCTAGTTTGGGATGCTATCAGTTGAGCCTAGCCATAGGGAAGCATGTTTTTCCTACAGACTTGATTGTGTTGAAGTCACAAGGTTTGGATATTATTTTGGGCATGGATTGGTTAGCCAAGTACCAATGTGTTATTGATTGTGCCAGTCGGTCTATCACTCTCAGTACACCGAGTGGACAGAAGATCAGATATGTGTCCAAGTATAAGCATCAGCACGCGCAGGTGAATTCTCTTAAGGGGGGTAGCCTGGATGATGTGTGTGTTGTGAGGGATTATCCGGATGTGTTTCCGGAGGAGTTGCCAGGTATGCCACCGGATAGGGAGATTGATTTCCTTATTGATTTAATACCAGGCACTGGGCCTATTGCTAAGAGACCGTATAGGATGCCCGCAAATGAACTTGCAGAGTTGAAGGAGCAGATCAGAGAGTTGCAGGCAAAGGGGTTCATTCGCCCAAGCTCGTCACCTTGGGGATCTCCAGTGTTGTTTGTTGAGAAGAAGGATGGAACCCAGAGGATGTGTGTGGATTACCGTTCTCTGAATGATGTTACTATCAAGAACAAGTATCATTTACCTGTGATTAATGATCTATTTGACCAGTTGGAGGGAGCTTGTGTATTTTCTAAGATTGCTCTTCGTTCGGGTTATCATCAAGTGAAGATTCGGGAGAAGGATATTCCGAAGACTGCTTTTACTACGAGGTATGGGCTGTATGAGTATACTGTTATGTCATTTGGATTGACTAATGCTCCTGCATACTTCATGAATATGATGAACAAGGTGTTTATGGAGTTCTTGGATAAATTCGTTGTGGTTTTCATTGATGATATATTGGTGTATTCCAAGAATGAGCAAGAGCATGAGGCACATTTGCGTTTGGTATTGGAGAAGCTCAGGGAGCACAAGTTGTACGCCAAGTTCAGCAAGTGTGAGTTCTGGTTGAAGGAGGTCGGATTCCTTGGACATGTTGTGTCAGGAGAAGGAGTAGCTGTGGACCCATCCAAGGTTTCAACAGTTACGGATTGGGAGACACCCGCGACAGTTGGAGACATTCGCAGTTTCTTGGGTCTTGCAGGATATTATAGGAGGTTCATTGAGAATTTCTCCAAACTTGCAAAACTGATGACTGAGCTGTTAAAGAAAGAGAACAAGTTTGTTTGGAGTGAGGCATGTGAAGCCAGCTTTCAGGAATTAAAGAAACGGTTAGTAACTGCACCTGTTTTATGCTTGCCTGATATACATAAGGATTTCCAAGTATATTGCGATGCATCTCGTCAAGGACTTGGTTGTGTTTTGATGCAAGGAGGTAGAGTTGTTGCTTATGCTTCTCGTCAGCTTAAGAACCATGAGAAGAACTATCCAACACATGATTTGGAGTTAGTTGCAGTTGTTCATGCATTGAAAACATGGAGGCAATATCTTGTTGGTAATCATTGTGATGTCTTTACTGATCATAAGAGTTTGAAGTATATCTTTACTCAGAAGGATTTGAATCTCAGGCAAAGTAGATGGCTGGAGCTTATTAAGGATTATGATTTGAATGTGCAGTATCATCCTGGTAAAGCGAATGTAGTTGCTGATGCATTGAGTCGTAAGAGTCATATCAATGTTGCTAATGTTGAGGATATGCCACGTGAGTTATGTGAGCAGTTCAAGAATCTCAGGTTGGAGATAGTTCCTAAGGGATATGTGGCAACATTGGAAGTGAAGCCAAATCCGTTGGAGAGGATCAGAGAGGCTCAGAAGGGTGATGCAGAAATTGATGAGATAAAGATGAATATGACCAGAGGGAAAGCAGAGGGTTTCCGTGAGGATGAGCATGGAGCCATTTGGTTTGAGAAGCGCATTTGTGTACCGCAGGATGCAGATATCAGGAAGTTGATTCTTCAGGAGGCACATGATTCACCTTATTCTATTCACCCCGGGAATACCAAGATGTATTTGGACTTGAGGGAGAGATTTTGGTGGCCTAGCCTGAAGCGAGAGATAGCTCAATATATTGCTTTGTGTGATGTTTGCCAGAGAGTCAAAGCTGAGCATCAGAAGCCAGCAGGATTGTTGCAGCCTTTGCCTATACCAGATTGGAAGTGGGATGAGATAGGTATGGACTTTATTACTGGTTTACCCAGGACTCGGTCAGGATATGATTCTATTTGGGTGATTGTTGATCGTTTGACCAAGGTTGCTCACTTCATTCCAGTGAAGACAACTTACAACAGTGCCAAGCTAGCCAAGATTTATATGTCCAGGATCGTGTGTTTGCATGGAGTTCCAAGCAAGGTTGTGTCTGATAGAGGTACTTAGTTTACTTCGAAGTTTTGGCGTCAGTTGCATGAGACTTTGGGCACTAGGCTGGAGTTCAGTACATCGTTCCATCCTCAGACAGATGGGCAGACCGAGAGAGTCAATCAGATCTTGGAGGATATGTTGAGGGCTTGTGCGTTGGATTATGGTTCGAGTTGGGATGATAACTTATCGTATGCTGATTTCTCGTATAACAACAATTACCAGGATAGTCTTCAGATGGCACCATTTGAGTTACTGTATGGCAGGAAGTGCAGGACTCCGTTGATGTGGGATGAGGTAGGAGAACGTCAGTTGTTTGGACCAGACCTGATCAAAGATGCCGAGGAGAAAGTCAAGTTGATCCGTGATAGACTGAAGATAGCACAGTCCAAGAAGAAGAGTTATGCGGATGCTAAGCGCAAGGATGTAACCTATGAGGTTGGAGACCGTGCATATCTCAGAGTTTCACCAATTCGCGGAATCAAGAGGTTTGGAATCAAGGGCAAGTTAGCACCACGTTTTGTGGGGCCTTACAAGATCTTGGAACGCAGAGGAGAGGTGGCTTATCAGTTGGAGTTGCCAGAAGCTTTGTCAGGAGTTCATGACGTGTTTCACGTATCCCAACTGAAGAAGTGTCATGCAGAGATGGCAGATATTCCTTTGAGGGACTACAGTGCCACTTGAGGCAATTCAGTTGGAGAGTGACTTGACTTATGAGGAGAAACCTGTGAAGATTCTGGAGACTGCAGAAAGAGTTACCCGCACCAAGACGATCAGACTATGCAAGGTTCAGTGGGATCATCACACCGAAGAGGAGGCAACTTGGGAGCGTGAAGAAGATCTGAAGCAAGACCACCCGCATCTCTTTGCTAGCCAGCCCGAATCTCGAGGACGAGATTCATCTTAAGGGGGGTAGGTTTGTAACATCCCAGTTTTCTAAATTCGGATGTTAATAGATCATCATATGCATCTCATGCTGTTTCCGCATTTTTCTGGAGTTTTAAAATATTTTTAAACATTTTTCAACACATGGCAGTTCGCTGGAGAGGATATAAAAGGACTTATCCCCATTTTTAATTTGTTGGAAAATAGTTTTAAATATTTTTGGGAGACTTTTAAATTTTACTTTAGAGTTATAAATATTTTCTAAAATTATTTTGGGAATTTATTTATGCTCCGGAAAAGTTTTTAAATCAATTTTCGGAGTTTTCGGTATTTTTAAAATGCCAGAAAAGTATTTAAAAATATTTAAAAATAAGTTGCAAAGTTTTTATTTTTGTTTAATATTTTGGTAAATCCAAAAATTCATTTTCATTATTTTAAAAATATTGGCGAAGACGGAATTTAAAAATAATTTTCCTAGATTTTTCTAAAACTATTTTGGGCCTAACGGGCCGGGCTGTTTTTTTTCCGCAGCCCGAATTTGAGTGTATTTCAAATTAAAAAAATAATTCGCGGATCGGGTTATTTAAACCCGCGGACCCGCGGGGATTAGGGTTTCCAAACCCGTAACCGCGCCGCCCGACCCACCAAGTCGCCGCCGCCCGTCTCGCCGAGTCCGCCACCGCTGGAGCGCCGCCATCCGCTGGTAAGCCGTCCACCGCCGCCTTGCCGCCGCCGTTCGCCGCCGCTGGCGGGCGCGCGCGCCGGGGCGCCGCGCCGGTCCTCCGCCGGCAAGCTCGCCGGAGCAAATCC
Organism: Bromus sterilis; assembly: GCA_950022295.1. NCBI lineage: Eukaryota > Viridiplantae > Streptophyta > Magnoliopsida > Poales > Poaceae > Bromus > Bromus sterilis. The sequence continues at coordinate 94,662,821 of OX465595.1, forward strand.
ATGGCGCCGGCCCTGTTAAAAAAAAGACGAAAAAAAATCCGGCTAGATCTGGATCCAAAATTCCGTCAGGGACCCGATCGCGTTTTTCGCGTTATTTTATTTACGAATAGGCCCCTGTTTGCATATTAGACCCCGTTTTCGCGCTGTACCGTTTTGGTGAGTACTTTTTAACCGTAACTCGGAATCGAGTGATTCCAGTTGCGTTGAGACCGTGGTGAAATTTCGTAGCCAGTAGACCAAGTGTTATAGAAGTTTGAAGTTTTAAAATTTGAATCCCAAGCTGATCCAAATTTGAACTTCCGGCAGCCGTAACTTTTTACCGGTGCGACCGTTTGCGCCGTTTCTTTTTGCGTTGGTTTTATTTTGACAAGCACTTTAAGTTTAGCTACTGTTAGGCAAGTTTTTCTACTGTTATTTGAATGTTTATTACCGTTTGAGCATTTTTGTATTGAACATATGATTGATTGGTGCTATGTTTGCTCGTATAGATTGTCCGGAGTGTGCCGCCTCGTTTTGTGAGGAGTGTGACCGTCAGGACCAGCAAGAAGGCAAGTGATACTTTAACCATACTCATACCTATATTTTATATATGCATTATGTTAAGAATATCACCCTATTGCATGATAGGTAGTTTACTTTACAGTTGCTGCAAAACCAGTTAGGATAGCCACATGTCTTGTCTTGTCTACCGTAGATCAATCTAGCCGTGTTGTTGCTTTATTGCTATGCTTTGTAGACGTGGTTTGGGTTATGAGAATTCATGGAGTGCATGTGAGCTATTAAATAAACTGTGTAGCAACTTTAATATAATAGAAATCACTTCTGGACGGGCAGGTTGCATCCCGGTAGTTGTGCCTCGGTTGAGGACAGTGCCGGGGTTAAATGCACCCAATGGTTGTTTTGGTGGTGAACCGGGTGCGTCATGGCGAGTACCCTCTGACGCAGTGGGCGCCGTCCAGGCTCAAAAAGATTAGACATGCAATATTACTAGTAGCTTCCGTGTACAACCACTGGCTATATGGGCTCTGGCTTAGCACGAGTACGTTGTGGGGAACCTGGCCCTGGTAGCTAGCTGATGTAGATGTGTGTTAGGTGTACCGGCTACCAAAGGGTGGAGGCAACCTCTTCAGAAAGTCTTTGTCTCAATCTTTGGGTTGAGTCCAGTGGGGAACGTGTACAACCTCTGCAGAGCGTATAAACTGATCATGATTAGCCGTGTGCATGGTTACGGACGAACTTTGAGCAACTAGTCAGTACTGTTGATGAATGATCTTGACAGATGAACACTTAATAATAATTTGGTTGGGACAAGAGTAGCCTGGGTTGCTGTGTGTTTCAGGTAGATTTCAACTTAAAACTTTGACTAGTGTAGTTCAGGAAAAACATTGGCTTTCAGCAAAACAAAACCACAAGCCTTTCCTTTGACTTACCTTGCATGTAGTTGTAGGTCCTTTATATAAACTTTTCTGTGTCACTTGCCGTACAAATCAGATGTACTGACCCGTTGTCGGGCTGTAACCTTTGGTGTTGCAGGTTTTTCAGACGATCAGTAAGGTGCGTTTAGGGGTTGCGAGTCTACACTCAACATGTTCGCATGTGGCTGTTGATGGGACTCCATGTTACTTGCTTTTGCTTCCGCTATATTTATACTGAATAAGCTAGCCTTGAGCTATGCAACTTGTTATTTATTTTACTCTGGATCATACGTTGTAATAATGATGTGAAAGTGCAATATATCAACCAAAGGGGGGGGTGAATGGGAGATTTTCAATTTTACTACCAGATTTTGGTTTTCTTCAGGACTGAAGCAATCATGAAGCTGAAGAAGTAACCAAAATCATGAAGAAATAAGACTTCACAGAATGTAATCATTAGGGCAGCTCATCATAATGCAGCAGAAATAAATCAATTCAGATAAGCAGAAGTGCTTCAGATGCATAGTATGAAGACAAAGAGCAGAGGGAGAACTGAAGCATAAGAAGTCAACATAGCAAGTACTGAAGCTTAAGAGGTTGAAGAGATAGCACCAGTGATTGAAGACTTTGGTTTGATAGACCAGTTCAAGTTGCTATGACAACTCTACGTCTGGTTGGAGAGGCTGAGATTCAACTCAGAATACATAGTCTTCACCTTGTTCTCCTTGAACTAGAGTCCTCAGACTCCGTCCAATAACTCAGGTGAGTCTTCAAGGTAGACTCCCGAAACCTTCACAGACTCAGTCACTCCGGGGAGTCACAATTGCATCTTGACTTCCTCAGACTGAAGACTTCTATACCGGCTGGAAGATCACAGTCTTCAAGAGTAAAAAGCTTCGGATCACTCGAACCGACTTCCTCAGAAATGCTCAACTACTCAGGCTGGTGGTTTTCCTCACTTAGGTTCTTCAGTGTCCTCAGAAGTGGGTTGCTCCCAAATGACAAGTGTCAGTTTTTCTCTCGGAGCAGCCAACCCACAAATGGGGCTGGGGGTGGCTATTTATAGCCGCGGAGCAACCCGAGGTGAAAGGACATAAATTCCCATGCATGCAATTACTCTCATGCCCTCGGAAATGACCGTTGCTAGACAAGTTCTAGCCTCTCACCACGCAACACGTGGCACGGTCAAAGTATTCTCTCTCCTCATGATTTTCAGAAGAGTCGCACTGGCGATCTTCAGACTCCTCAACCGAAGTTAGTTACCTCAGTGTCCTGAAGAACAACGTCTCAGACACCCGAGGACTGAACTTCTACTGCAGGAGATTTCCTCAGGGTTTTTCTTCAGGATTCCTAGTTGAGCAATTCCTCAAACCTTCGGAACTCGTTTTCTTCAACCCCTCCAACAGTGCGGTGTTTTCCTACGACTCAAGAAGTATAAAAAAGTCTTAGCGAAGACTACGCTTCAACTTCGTCTTCAGCGCGAACGTCCTCAGGATCGTCCTTAGCTTCAGCTTCAACCGAACGCTTCAGGATCCTGATTCCTCAGGATTTCGCGCAACTTCATTCTTCAGGAAACGCACCGATTTCTCCAATGTTCCTCAACATTTTGGGGGGTCGACATTGGTGGTTAAACACCTCATCAGGGACTGTTCTCCTGTGTATACTCACAAACACATCAGTTCCTTAACCGTTTTGTCATCAAACTCCAAAACCTCAAGGGGAGGGCACTTGATGCACTTACAATCTCCCCCTTTTTGGTGATTTGATGACAATCAGGTTAAGCTTCAACGGGGATAAAATTATGAGTTTGAAGAATAAAAACTTTGAAGAACATTTCTATCATTAAGCTGGATATAATGAAGCTCCCCCTGAGGATATGCATATGAGTTGAAGAATTTTTAATATCAAAAGCATTTTGAGGTATATGAGGAGCTCCCCCTATATCCAGGCATTTTTGAAGCAGTGCATGTTATGAAGTGTTTGAGGAATTTAAACAACGCACTGAGAGAGGTGTTTGCAAAGACAATCACATGCATATATGATAAACTTGAGGAAATAGCATGAGGTAACTGAAGAATAGTATCAGGCAAACACCAAAATAACAGTTTACAACTCATTACAAGAAAATCTGAAGAACGAGAGTTGTAACTGAAGAACCTCCTAACTAAAACCCGCTTGAAGACTAATAAATTTCTCCCCCTTTGTCATAAAATGAAAAAAAATGGAAAAACTAAAGCTAACGCCCCTTTGAAGATGCTTCAAGGCTGAGGTGAGTCACGCCTGAGGCAATCCATGGCAGTGTGAGGGCAGGCAGCAGTGTCTTCAGCTTCTTCAGCAGTCAACTCCTGGTTTGAAGAATAAGAATCCATGGCCGGAGGAGGAGTTGTGCAGCGTCTGAATTGCCTCGGGGGTTTGACTACAGGAATCGGAGGCTTTTGAAGATCCAGATTTGCAAGGTCTTCAGGGGTGATTACTTCTTTCATCAAGGCATCGAGATGTTGATATGTATGATGAGTGTACAGACGCATTCTTCACTGAAGAATGCGTCTGAGCCATGTAGCTGAGGATTTCAGTAAACTGACGCTTCACCCAATCATGATTTCGGTCAACCTTCTGATGAAGACTAATCAGAAGCTCTCGGTCTGTCATCACTCGAGCCTGAGTCATGTCCTCAGTAGAGGCATGAGTTCTTGTTTCATCAGTAGTGCAAGACTGAGGATGACGAATGTTTCCACCAAGGGAATTGGTCGGGAGAACTTCTTCATAGAATATGCCTTTGCCCTTATCATTTGAAGCACTTCGACAGGTGGCAGATATGTCCGATGATTCGGGTGATCAGGTTGGAAATCAATACCAGTCGTGGCTCGGATGAGCTTCATGATCCATGGCGCATATGGCTTCAGGATATGAGGATTCTGTGCTGCATCCACCAGAGTTCTGAAGAAGAAGTCAGGAACGTTGATTGGCCCAGACATGCAGAGGTTGTGGAGTATGTTCTTCATGATGCCAATGACTTCTTCAGCAGAGGATTCATAGCCTGTAATGGGACAGAAGGTCTTCGCCAGAATCCGATACAGTGTACTTGGCAGATACAGAAGCTCAGAAACTGGAAACTTTGTGCGAGCTGGGGCTTCAGGTGCCTGAGGCTTCATAAGCATGTTCATCAGGTCATCTCGAAGAATTTGAGACCCATAGGAGCAAGCAGTTGGGGAGTGCACTGAGGCAACTCAAGAACGACAATTGCTTCAGGAACAGTGATGGTGTAGTGATGATGCTTAGTCATCCACTCGAGGACCCAGGTGGTGATATCCAGAGGATCTCCTGAAACATACAAAGTTGCATAAAACTGAAGTATAAGCTCTTCGTTCCAGTGGATGCATTCAGAGCAGAACTAAAGCAGCTTGGCATGATGTAGATCCTGAAGCACACTGTTGAAGCAGGGAAGGGCTTCCATATCCATGAGAGGAATATGCTTGTGAGGAAATAGTTTGTTTTGCTTATAGAGAACTGAAGCTGTCTGAACCCCAACTAGGGTAAGTGCTAGGGTTTGAGTGCCCCTTTGCATCATGCAAAAATTTCAAAAGAAAATTAAAAAATGGGGAAAAGAAAAGCCCTGAGAAATTATTTTAAATGGCCAGACAAAAGTTGCTTCCAAAAATCCCTCTGGTATTTTTGAAAAGTCTTATAAATATGCATGATCACATATAAAGTGAAGTGGGTCCCACTGCATGCACCAAGATTTTTCAAATATTCCAAATAGGGCTTGGAAATTAAATTAAACTCCAATTTGAATTTAAATTCAAATTGTTTGAATTTCAAAAATCTCCAAAACTTGTGAGTGGCTAGCTATATATGTTATAAGTCCACATAAAAGTTTTCATGATTTTATAAAATGCCTAGCTAATTGTTTTAGCACAACAAATCAAATAACAGAAAAACAAAACAGAAGAAAAATAGAAAAGGGAAAGAGAGCCCACCCCACCCACTTACCTGGCCCAGCCTGGCCAGAAGCCGGCCCAGGCCCACCCCCGGCGCCCTTGTCTTCTTCTCCAGGCAGCCAGGCAGTTGCGTGCCCGGCATGCCCGTGGCCATGGCCACCTCCTGCTTGGACAGCGCAGAGGCCTCCCCTCCTCATCTCCTCGCCTGGAGAAGGAACTGGAAGGCTCCTCCATTCCTCCCCTCTCTCCGCTCGCTCTCCCCCTCTCCCTCTCTAGTTTCTTCGCACACCCGAAGCCACGCCGGAGCGCCGCCGCTGCGTGCTCGTGGCCAACGACGTCGAGGAGGCAAGCCGGCGTGTCCATCGCGTTCCCCGTCGTCGACTTCGTCACCGCGCAGACGCCCGCGAGCTGGAGCGCTCTGAAGCCTGCGAATCGGACCAGCTCCCTCCGCTACGGCCGCCGCACGCCAGCGAGGAATTCGTCGCCTACGGAGCTCATGCGACCCCGCCGTCTTCTCTGTTAGCACTGGGGTGAGCTTCCCCTTCTTTTGCCCCTTGCAGCGCTCCTCCCCGTGGACGAAATCACCGCGCCCGTCGAGCTCAACTCCGGCCGCCGCGCGCGAGTCGTCGTCGGTGGAGTTTCCGGCATCCCTAGAGTCCCCCATCTGCTCCTTTCGACGCCGGCGAGAATGAGGAGCACGCCAATGCCCTCTGTTTGGCTGTTGGAGCCCTGCACCGCCGTCCCGTGCGGGCGCCGCCGCGTCTGGTGTCGCCAGCGGCTAGCCGCCGACCTCTGCTGACGTGGCTGGGCGTTTAGTGCTTAACTAAACCCTCACCCACCCCACAGAGACAGACAAGTGGGGCCCCAGGCCCCCTAAACCTCTTTTTGTTTTAATTAACAGAGGGGATTAACCCCCTAGACACTTACAGGTGGGCCCCTGTTGTCAGCCCCCCTGTGACAGCACCCCCACATCAGCATGACGCAATAAAGAATTTTCTAGAAATTAAATGATTTAAAGAAATTACAGAAATTGCAGAAAATCATTTAAACTTTGAAAAATCATAGAAAATTCATATGAACTCCAAATTAGACATATAATATATGAAAAATGATCAGCATAAAATTCTCTATCCAAATATGCAACTTTCAACCATGTTTGAGTTGATTTTAAAATGGGAGCAGTAGCTTTTGCTATTTGGCTTAATTGGAATTAATTCAAATTTAATTCAAATGCAATTCAAATTTTAACCATTACAATGCAAACATGATCACTTGAACTTCAGAAGCATATCACACACATGATCACATGGTTTCAAATGATCAAACAATTTCAAATGCAAATTGGTTAAATTGAAATTCATATGTGGAGTTTGAATTTGCATTTCAAATGCAATACACTTCATTTAAATCAAATGTACCACAAATCAACACCATTCATCTCATGGACAACTATATCATGTGCTTGTGCATTCTATTACAATGTTGCTCCCCCTTTGTTGATGATTGTTTCCGGTACCAGCTTTTCCGAGATGGTGATCACCGCCGAAGAAGAAGACCACCGTTAAGACCCGTGTATCGTCAGCAAGGCAAGCAAACCCCATTGATCATGTCTATAAAATCCCAATTCCCTCTCAGTCTCGCTTATGCATGTTTAGGAGATCATCTTGTATCGATTCTACCGCATAGTTGAACCCATATCCTTTGCATGACCTATCATCTTGTCACAGTAGTAAGCAAACCACAATCCTAGCTGACATAGGAGTTGTTTGATATCATGTGGCCCCTGCAACTGTTACCGCTTATTGCATGCTAAGTGTTACAGTGATGTTGCTTTTGTTGTGAGTCGGGATGATGGTGAACATGGTGTCGATGAAAGTGAAACTGTGTTGGTGAATCCACCCTAATACAAGGTGACCGATGAGAGGCTGTGTAGGAGTACACAGTGGGTTGTCTCGTTGAACACCGCCTTAAGCACCGAGTTCTTGTATGGTAATCCAAGACAAATAGTACAACCAAACATTGGGCTCACTAACCCCTCTCGTCCTAGTACCTTGATCCGTGTCGACGTCCAGGAGTCACATTAGTTCGGGCTTTCCATTTGACATCTGCATAGAAAAAGAATGAAGGAATGGTTGCATCATATAGATATGTGGGTGCACCTGTGAGGCAGGAAAACCATCTGCCAGAGGTGGCGTCTCGGTCACCTACATTGTTTGAGTCCGTTTCGTTGATCCGGCCGGGCTCTCGAGCGGAGGCAAACTCAGATAGTCGACTCCTGGAATAGACCGGTTGTGAGCGAAGTGTCGTGGTGAACATCCTCGCTGTCACCTCTTGAACGGTGGCGAGACCTGGCGGTAACCGATGGTCATGTGTGTGTAGTTTACACCCTTGCAAGGTTAACAAAACTATTCGAATGGCCGCGTCCGCGGTTAAGGACTACTTGGAACCTGTACCTGATTATTAGACAACTTGAATGGATACTTCTAAAACTCGCAAGATAAGCGTGAGTGCTATGGTGTGCTTCCTCGTGGGGAAGTCGAGGAAGTAACCATAGTGGTGTATTGGTTGGAGATGTAGTGGACTCGTGTACGCTTCTTATCTCAAGTCTAGTACTCGTAGTTCAGGACTAGCCAAGTCAAAGCTGGCACTTCTGCATGATGAAACCCCACCTCCTTTACCTTGATACTTGAGCATGAGTAGTGTAGTTCTGATGTAAGTCTTGCTGAGTATGACTTTGTACTCATGTTTGCTTATTCTATGTTTTAGATGAGAAACCGGACCCCGATGGAGTCACCAACCTGAAGCTTGACGTTGACTAAGTTAGCATAGTCCCAGACAGCAGTCTGGTCCCTCGTGGAAGGGCATGTTTGTTTACAAGGCTTCTCTAAGCCATTTGTTAAACTTGTCTGTACTCAGACCTAATTTGCTTCCGTTGTATGATGTAATGTTGATCACAAACATGTGATCTTTGTATACTCTATGTATAAGTAAATAAAGAAGTACTTTGTAGAGTTATGTGATGATACCTGCTGTTCATACTAGGCATGTGTGCTGCGTGTATGTTTATAACATGCATGTCTTAGTATGGGTTTTCGAGACCTTAGTTGTGATCTGGCTGGCGGTCTTTTATACACCAAGTGGCCCTTAGATGTGCGCAGCTTGGGGCATCGCGATGCGATTGCTCGTGACTCTGTCACGTGCACACTTTGTTGTATGACCGAGCCCGCCCTAGACCCCGACTAAGTGATCGAGCTGGAGTAAGTCTATGTAAGAGTTAGGATCCAATCGATAACATGGTTGAGGCGACTTGTCTATGAGTATGGGATTCACCACCCATAAGCATTTAGACTTGTGAGCGGACGTTGAGGACCCATCTCAGTTGATCATCCGGCCTGGATGGGATGCCCCTCACGTTTGAGGCTTTCCGAGAGCGTTCTGTGCTTGGCCTTGTCTGCTTAGACAAGTGGGTACGGCTCTCGGCTCTCCATGTGATTGTATCGTGACTGGAATTACATATGCTAACCCCGGGTCTCGACAGAAGCATAATAGTTCTTCTGAGTGGCAGTCCAGAACCTCAGCAGCTTTCTTGGTGGAGCAGAATGATATGGATTGTGAATCCCCTCTTGGAAGAAACTCATGGCATTGAAGAAATCAGTAGCATCGAAGCTTGGGGTATCATCAGCTTCAAGGTCATGGAAGAATGGTTGCTTCTGCTTCGGACACAAGGACCGAGCTTGAACTGGGCCTTGAGGTGGTGGAGGCACTTGAGGCACTTCAATCTGAAGAGAGGCGTGAGGCTGAGGCGGAGGTGTTGATGCTTCAGGAACATACGTGTTGAGGTCCTTGGGAAGACGAGGTGATGTTGCCTGTTTGTCTTTAGAGCCATCCTTTGAGGCTTCAGCATGAGCATTTGTACCGTTTTCTGCTTCAGGAGGAGCATTTGTGATGTGCTCGGCTTCAGCTTCAGTTTCAGCGGCGGGGGGATCTGGCTTAGGATCAGCAGTGGTAGTTGCAGCAGCATCAGTATCAGTAGTAGTGGTTGCTGCAGCATCAGTATCAGCAGAAGTATTTGTGGGAGCACTTGTGGCGTCTGGGTCATCAGCATCAGACGCTGAGGACGATGCACCAACTGATTCTTCAGACTACAGAGAAGTATCAGGAAGCACCTCGGTCACGGTGGGGGAGTGAGGCTCAGGTGAGAAGATAGTATGGGTGGGCGAGTTGGTCAGCCCATAATCCTCATCATGGACGCGAGGAGTTCCATGATCCATAATGTCGACGTCCATGTCCTCAAGTTCAGTGATAGTCAGTGGCGGTGGGGATGGATGAGTTGGAACAATGGGTGTTGCAGCAAGGGGTGGAGTGAAGACGATTAAGCTGCGCTGTGGATTTGGAGGTGGAGTTGAGGCAGCAGTAATGAGACCGGTGGTATCAGCGGCCTTTGATGCCGGAGGAGTCGAGGAAAGTGGTGTAGCATCAATAGGGTCCTCAACAGTAGGCTTCTTCGCAGCAGGTGGAGTTGAGGGTTGGGCTTCAGGCAGGCGCTTAAGGCTTTTGGCAGAGGCAGCAAGGGGGTACTGAGGAAGCAGGCTGTCGAAGCTTCATCAACTTTGCCATCTGCTGAGACATCCGTTCCTTGGATTTGCCTATATAAGCACGGTTGGTAGCGCACTCAGTGTTGAGGCATTGAACTTCACATTGATGCTCTATAAACTCCTGAGGAGTAACATCAGTGATAGGTTTCTTTTTGAAGTCACTGAGGACTTTCTTCAGTTTGGCCTTCAACTGTTTCTGAAGATCACGTTGATGAATCTCATTTATGAGGAACTGTTGAACATAGAACTTGATGTCTTTAGGAATGTCCAAATCATCAAGAGGAGTGTCAGGCTTGACAGACCAAATTTCGATGTATTCCAAGATCTTCTTGGGATCAAGGAGAAGCGGGATTTCTGAACCCGTTGCTTCAGCTTTGCGTCTGGCCGCAGCACACACATATTCAATCTTATCAGCTTCATTGGCGACGAAGCCGGCCAAATCCTCAAATTCATCTTCATCATCAGAGGTTTGAGGAGTATGATGAATGGCGCCACACATAGCAGTTTTCTTTGGTGAGGGGCGTGGGCCGCGTTGAAGAACAATTTTGGTCTTCAGCTGAGACTGAGGCATTGTGGTTGAGGCCTTAGGAGTATGACCAGATTCATCAGTACGAATCCGTGAGGAGGGAGCAGCACCATCCGTGCGTTGACATGAGGAACCAATAACTTGAGGCGTAACTAAGGACTTCTGGCTGGGCTTCATGCCAGGAGTCTTTTTGCGGTGCTGAGGTGGAGGTTGTGGCCTTGGTTGAGACTGATCCTGAGGTGGAATCTGTACTGATGCAGTCAAGTCACGGACCATATCCTTGACACGACTGCGACTGTGCTTGAGGTATTGCTCATATGCCTCAGGAAAGTCATCCGGGGTGTGCATTGTTGTGGGATCAGGAGTGACGCCTGGTGCAGGTGGAGGTCGAGCCTTGATACCCAAGGTCTTTAGCGGCGGATTGACAACAAACATTTCCTCATGTTGAGGATTAAGCCATTGATATGCCACCCAACGCTTGGCCCATTCTCTTGTGATCTTCTGGACCCTTTTCTTGCGATCTTCATCAGTTTCACGTTCTGGAGTCTTCAGCTTCTCATAGAGCTCAGGAGGTAGGTCTTTAGCAGTATCAGTGAGCTTATGCCGAGGAGCCATTTTCTTCAGTGCTGTAGACTGAGGAATGGTTCGTTCAAGATGAGCTGCAAATGAAGTGAGACTATGAGAACCATACGATTCCTCAGCAGACATGTACCTGTGACAGAGTTAAGTTGCGAGGGAAGTGGGGTACGGTTATATGCGTTCATGAGGAATAGGCTGAGGAAAGCAAATGAATGAGGCATAGGAATAGGTCTCAGAAATCTATCAGTACATTTGAGGAATAAATGGCTTGAGGACACAACAGTACTGAGGAATGAGACACTGATGAATAAGCCACTGAGGAATAGGCATACCAGAACTGAGGCGAATGCTGAGGAACCACGAGTCTTCGTCCCCGGCGACGGCGAACTCCGGCGACGTTAGCACGAGAGCTTGAGGAGCTCAAGGGCGGAGCGAGAGTGAGAGAAGCGGTGGGGGGAAATGACCGAGGGGGGGGGGTAGAATGCTATTTATAGAGGGGTGAAAGCTGAGGGGTTGCGAAATTTGTGGACTAGATTGCCCCTGATTGTTGGGATCCTTAGTGGATATTCTAATGGTGGATAAGCACGACGTGCGGTAAAATCGCAACAAATTGAAGACAGTTGTAACTGTAAATCCTTGATTTTAGGAACTTGAGGACAAGGGCTCAGGATGAAGACAAATGGTCTCAGGATGATGATGAAGACTAATGGTCTCAGCCTGAGAAATACAAGATTTTCGGATGAACGCATATGAGATAGACAGATTAGATAAGTGAGCACAGAGAGACGGGTCCGATCACGTTCACCTAGATGAAGAAGCAAAAACTGAAGAACAATAACTATAGGTGAACGCTGTTGAGGACAAACACGAAAGTCATCAGTAATGAAGATTTCAAATCCCGAGGAAGCTGAGGAACAACAAATCCAGAGGTGTTTGGGCGGTGGCTCTACCCACCTTATAGGGAATGAGACACTTGATACCATACAATTGTCGTATGGATCTTGAGTAAATTCCACGTTAATTTGTTCACACTTAGCAAGGTAGTTCCTCATGATTTGAGGAGTACGACGCATCGTGTGTTGTACATCAGGATTCTTCAATATGTTTAAGCGTTAGGATGTGTGTCCATTCACTGGACGTTTGAGGAATCTAAGATATTTATCTCACACCTCAGAGTGCTAAATCGCTTCTCATCCAAAGGCTTAGTGAATATATCAGCAAGTTGGTCTTCAGTCTTCACGTGGCTGATGACGATGGCTTCCTTCAATACATGATCCCGAAGAAAGTGATACCGAATCTCAATATGCTTCGTCCTCGAGTGCTGTACTAGATTTTGAGAGATCTTGATGGCGCTCTCATTGTCACATAGCAGTGGTACTTTCTTCAGGTTGATGCCGTAGTCCTTCAGAGTTTGCTTCATCCAAAGAAGCTGTGAGCAGCTAGCACCAGCAACAATGTATTCAGCTTCAGCAGTGGAGAGGGATACGCAGTTCTGCTTTTTCGATGACCAGCACAGAAGAGAACGTCCGAGGAAATGACATGTTCCTGAGGTAGACTTCCGATCCACTCGAACTCCAGCATAATCTGAGTCAGAGTACCCAACGAGATCCAGCTGTGTGCCTTTAGGATACCATAAGCCTAGCGATGGGGTGTGAGCCAAATATCGAAGAATTCGTTTCACCGCTTGGTGATGCGATTCCTTAGGTGCCGCTTGGAATCGGGCACACATGCAAACGCTCAACATTATATCAGGCCTAGATGCACACAGATATAGCAGAGAACCTATCATGGAGCGGTATACCTTTTGATCGTAGTCCTTGCCATTTTCATCAGGGCCAAGTTGTCCATTTGTAGGCATCGGTGTTTTGATGCCCTTGAAGTCTTGCATCCCGAATTTCCTCAGGCACTCCTTGAGGTACTTCTCCTGAGAGATGAAGATGTTGTTGCGTTGTTGACGAATTTGGAGCCCTAAGAAGAACTTCAGTTCGCCCATCACGGACATCTGATACTGTTCACTCATCAAGAATGCAAATTCTTCACTGTATATCTTGTTAGTGCATCCAAATATTATGTCATCAACATAAATTCGACATATGAATAATGCATCATCATATCGTTTTGTGAAAAGAGTTGGATCGAGGGAACCAGATTTGAAGCCCTTGCTGATGAGGAAGTCCCTTAGTGTGTCATACCAAGCCCGAGGGGCTTGCTTCAGTCCATAGAGGGCTTTCTTCAATCTGTACACCATATCAGGTTTCTTTGCATCTTCAAAACCTGGAGGTTGAGCAACATATACTTCTTCCTCGATATTACCATTGAGGAAAGCACTTTTCACATCCATTTGATATAACTTGATATTATGATGGTTAGCGAATGCAAGCATAATACGAATGGACTCAAGTCTAGCAACAGGAGCGAAGGTTTCACCGAAGTCGATCCCCTCGACTTGTGTATATCCTTGAGCTACGAGACAAGCTTTGTTTCTTGTAAGAGCAAAGTTTTGCCCCCGTGTGTTTTGGATATTGTTGGACAAGACAGTAGAGGAACTAACAATGTTTTCTAGTGTAAACAGTTGTATAGGTTCCTGTAGGACAAGCTAGGTGATAAAGCTTCAGTGAAGGTCCTCAAGTTATCGAAGCATTACCCACGGAGCAAAGCTTAATCACGAAGGATGACCCCCAAAAATGAAGGTGTCCTGAAGCTCTACTCATTGAAGAAAATGAAGAGGACGGCACAAGACTTAGATGTTTTTGTGTAGTTCTTTTTCGATTCTTTGAGTCATAGGAAAAACCGTTCTATCAAGAGGTGTATTTAGTTTGTGGACACCGAAGTCATTGAGAAATGCTCAGATCAAATCCAAGCCAAGTGAGAAGCCTGAGTGAAGAAATCTCATGTGCACTAAGTTAAGCTTCGGTAGTGAAGACTTTGTTCTTTGGCTACTGAAGCAGAACTAAGTCCGTGAGTCAGCTTTACTTGTTCCTCAAGTAAAGTTGCGCATTGATGACAAATCCGACCGTTGTGGACACGTGTCAAGCTGTCACCTCGGATCAGTTTGGTCATTCCGCACCTCGGGATCGCCAACTATAAATACGCCGCCCCTCCTCCATTTGCGGGTGGCTGCTCGAGAGAGATTGCAGAGAGCACCCCAAAAACGCCAACGAAGCAAAACCCAAAATCCAGATACTTTAACCTAAGTCCCATTGATCTGAGTAGATTCGAGATGACTTAGGTGAAAGCTTACTAGCCTTTTTATCTTGGAGAACTTCAATTCTCCTAGACGGTTAGAGTGTTGTTCTTCAGAGAGCGAAGAGTTATTGTCGCCTCGAAGTCCAGTTTGTCAAAGGTTTCGGTGATTTCCTCAATAATCAACCACGAGTGAAGAACTGACCAAGCTCAAGAAGTTTGGTGCAGTGGAGCAACAGACGGAGAGAGATTTGCTCCAGGTGTTCAATCATCAGTCCCTCCAACCAGGCGTAGCGCTTTGCAGAGCGTGAACTGGTCGAACAAACATCGCTGAGTCCCAGTTCGTTTTACTTCAAGAATTTACCTTCAGTATTGCATTTGCTTCACTATTATGCTTCAATGTGTTTTGATTCACTGCATTTAGTTTCGCTTCCAGTTATTCTTCGCTATTCCGCACTGCTTATGCTTCACTTCAATAGTTTCAGTAGAAAATTTTGAAGTGATCATTCACCCCCTCCCCCTCTGATCACATACTTGGACTTTCATTTCTGATGACTTGTCCATCTTCATCGAGTTTGTTGCGGTAGATCCACTTCGTGCCGATGACATTGTGAACTCGAGGATCAGGACGTTTGACTAATTCCCAAACATCATTCATTTTGAACTGAAGAAGTTCGTCTTGCATTGCTTGAATCCATTCCGCTTCTTGGAATGCTTCGGTGACTTTGGTGGGCTCTGAAATTGATACAAACGAGAAATGCCCACAAAATTTAGCTATACGATTAGCTCTTGCACGAGTAAGAGGACCTGGTAGGTTGATGTCAGCGAGGATTCTATCCACTTGAACTTCATTTTCCACACGAGGAAGTCGAGGAGGATGATCTTGAGGCGCATCTTCGTCACTGTTGTCAGATTCATTTGCATCTGCTTCAGGTGCTTCAGGAGCTTCAGGGGTGTCAGGAGACTCAGGATCAGGATCGTCATCAGGATTATTTGCATCAGGATTTGGATGTTCTTCAGGAGTAGGAGGTATGTGGATTTCTTCAGGATGATCCACAGGAATGATATCACCAGCACCCATCTTCTTGATCTGTTCTTCAGGTGGTGCTTCATCTAAATCATGTGACATGTGCTTTCTCTGGGAGCCATCAGATTCATCAAATCACACGTCTACAGTCTCAACAATTTTATAATGACTAATATTGAAGACTCTGTAGGTGTGCGAGTTGATACCTCGGTGCTGATGAGTTGATTTCCCTTGGTGCTGATGACATTACTCCTCACTCAGTTGTAAGAACTTTGCTTCACTCATTGGATGACTCGTTTGATCACATTGTGCTGATGATCAAGGAAAGGACTGATTTCAGACGTCTTGTTGCTGCTGATGTTCTTGAGAGACTCACTACCTTTGAAATGGAAGAAGATGAGAAACGTGACATAAATGGTTCACGAAGAAAAACTCATGCTTTGAAAGCAAAAGCTTCACGTCATTCTTCACCCGAAGTCAGTTCTGCTTCAGGTGTCGAATCAGATGATCCTGCAAGTATTGGGAAGGATTTGGCATTGATCATGAGACGCTTCAATCGCTTACAAAGAAAAGGTTTTTCTTCACCGAGAAAGAGTTATTCTTCAAGAAGCTCCACTCACTCATTTCACCGTTCATCCTCAAGAAGCTCTCCATCAAAAGACAACTGTTGCTACAAATGCAAGAAACCAGGTCACTACATTGCTGATTGCCCTCTGTGGGAAGCTGAGAACGAAGCAAAGCATTCGCTCAGAGACTCCTCTACCAAGTCCCACAGATCTTCCAGAAGCTATGAATCCAAGAGACATGATTCGAGTTCGAGAAGAGATAAGAAGAAAGATTCTGATGATGACAAGAAGAAGAAGTATCACAAGAAGCGTGAGGGTTCTTCATCGAAGACTCACTCGTCTCGTCGAAGCAGCTCTCACCGATCCAAGGCCTATCTGGGAAAGGAGATGAACTCCGAAGACGAAGCCTCTGGGTCCGAAGCTCATTCAGGCTCAAGGTCTGGGTTAGGATCCTAATCAGATGGTGTTGATGGTTTGGCATTCGCTTCAGCAGATGCTTCGGCAAAAGCTTCGAGCTCATTCTTCACCAACAACAGTGGTGAAGATGAATCTCCTGCATATTTCTTCATGGCCAAGGCGAAGGTATCTTCATCAAAATCTAACTATGATACTTCTGATTGTTCCTCATATGACAGTGATTCTAAGATAAGCTATGCTAAACTTGCTAAAATTGCTTCAATCCAACAAGATGAACTTGATTCACTAAGAAAAACCATTAAGAAATCAGAAACTCTGTTGATCGACGAGATAGAGAAAGGTCAAACTTTAACTTGATTATGAGAAGCTCTGAAGGAAAAGTTTGAAGAATTATCCTCTCGGCATGATCTTCTTTCAGTTGATTATGAGAAGCTTACCTATGAAATTCTTCAAAGGAAAATGGCTCTCGAAAAACTGAAAGAGGCTCATGAAGAGTTGGAAAATGTCAATCTCTCTCTCATGACTCAACAAGGTTCTGAAGCAAATCATAACACTGAATCACCTTGTTTGGATTGTTTGGAACGAAGAAAAATTGATTCCAAAGGCAAAGCTCCTATTGTTATTGATGATACTAATGCCTCTGATGAGGAAAATCCTGCTGTTACCGAGGAACTCCTCAGGTTGAAAAACTTATTTGAAACAGGGATGTTCAAAAGTGTGCAAGGTCACCAGTATCTTTGTGATATCCTGAGGAAGGCTCTCCTTCACAGGAATCCCAGGAATGAAGGTGTTGGTTTCGAGAGAAAGATAAACCCTGATGGCACCTATTGGGAACCTGAGCAGTATCCTAAAACTGTTTGGGTCCTTGCGAAGGGGAACCCCATTGATATAGCTAACCTTTCAGGTTTTGATTGCAAGATGAATAAAGCTATTGTAGACGAATCACTTGATTCTGACTACAAGCTCATCAAAGATGAACAGGGAAAGGTTACAGCTGAGTATGTTGGTACTCCTCCTAAGAATGGCTTCTATAAGAGGCAAATATGGGTGCAGAAAGCACTCGTGGAAAAACTGCCTGCTAACCATACCATGCAGGGAAAGTCTTCGGTACCACCGAATCATTTCTATTCTCTTGAAACGAGAAATGATCCTTTGGTGCCCGAATCAAATGTTCCGCAGAAGAAATTCTATCGTACTGGTCGTCATACTTATCGTCCTCATAATAATCATTCCAAGATTGCATATGATCATTCTTATGCTAACCATTCACAGAGGACTTACATTTATGGTGTGCTTGATGGTACACCGAAGCAATACACTCCTGTTCGCTTTAACATTGCTTCAGCCAGTGCTTCAACATCTTCTCAGTCACCTGCTCGTTTGTGGGTGTTTAAGAAGAACTAATTCTTCTGCAGGGCTATGTCTCCGGTGGATCCGAATGGGTCATGGATAGTGGTTGCACAAATCATATGACCGGAGACAAGGAGTTATTCACTGAATAAAAACTATCTCACTCTTCTCAGAAGTACATTACCTTCGGTGATAACAACAAGGGTAAAGTTTTAGGTTTGGGTAAGGTTGCCATATCGAAAGATAAGCACATTGACAAGGTTATGCTAGTCCAATCACTTGGATATAATCTTATGTCTATTTCGAAGTTATGCGATATGGGTATGCTTGTTCTGTTTTCTGCTTCGTGTTGTGTTGTCTTTTCACAGGATGACTATGCGTTTGTCTTCGAGGGTTAACGAAA
This sequence comes from Bromus sterilis, assembly GCA_950022295.1. Classification (NCBI taxonomy): domain Eukaryota; kingdom Viridiplantae; phylum Streptophyta; class Magnoliopsida; order Poales; family Poaceae; genus Bromus; species Bromus sterilis. The sequence goes on from OX465595.1 coordinate 94,680,820, forward strand.
AGGAGACTTATACATTGTTGATTTTTCTTCAGGCCCTGCTGTATCCACATGCTTAATGGCAAAAGCTTCATCTGGGTGGTTATGGCATCGAAGACTTGGTCATGCAGGGATGAGAAATCTTCATAACTTAGTGAAGAAGAATCATGTTATTGGACTTAGCGAAGTTAAATTCGATAAGGATCGTCTCTGCAGTGCTTGTGAAGCTAGTAAAATTATGAAGAAACATCATTCAGCGAAGACTATCATGACTACCACTCGTCCTCTTGAATTGCTTCATATGGATCTCTTTGGTCCTCAAAATTATGCAAGCCTGGGAGGAAATAAATATGGTCTAGTTATTGTTGATGACTTCTCTCGTTTTACTTGGGTTTTCTTTTTGGATGACAAGAGCAAAGTTGTTGAAATCTTCAAGTCATTCGCCAAGAGAGCTCAAACAGAATATGAATTATCTCTGAAGCATATCCGAAGTGATAATGGAACTGAATTCAAAAATACTCATATTGAAGATTTTCTTGATGATCATGGTTTTACTCATGAGTTCTCTGCTGCTTATACACCTCAACAGAATGGTGTTGTTGAAAGGAAGAATAGAACTCTCATTGAGATGGCCAGAACTATGCTTGATGAATACAAGACTCCTATTAGGTTCTGGGCCGAAGCAATTAACACTGCTTGTCATATCATCAACAAGGTTTACCTTCACAAATTTCTGAAGAAGACTTCACATGAGCTTATCACTGGTAACAAACCAAATGTGTCGTACCTTAGGGTATTTGGTGCTCCTTGCTTTATTAGAGATATGAATCATAGCTCCAAATTTGCCCCTAAGGCACATGAGGGTTTTCTTTTAGGTTATGGCTCAAACTCTCACACCTACAGAGTCTATAACTCTCACTTTGGGAAAGTTATGGAAACTGTGAATGTGAGGTTTGATGAAACTAATGGCTCTCAAAAAGAGCATTTGCCTCATGATCTAGATGAACCTCCTCTTGATGAAGTAATCAGGTCCATGGATATTGGAGAGATTCGCCCTGTCGAAGCCAATGCTAGTCAAGCTAATAGGGATGATGATGGTCCAATGTTCCCACACATAGCCCGGGGCGCTGGAGATCAACATCCTGAAGCTAATGATGAACAGGACGAAGAAGAACAAAGGACCGAAGGAAATGCTAATCCCGAAGGAAATGCTGAAGCTGAAGGTGAAGCAGATCCTGAAGCTGAAGCAGATCCTGAAGCAGAAGCTGAGCCTGAAGCTAATGATTCGAACTTATCACGAGTCCGAAGAAGAGTTGATGTTGATACGATCCTTGAAGAAATTCATCAACTAGGTCATCCTACAACTCGCTCTCGCACTCGTTTGGCTAACTTCTGTGGAAACTTTTCGTTTGTCTCCATGCTAGAACCCTCAAAGTTTGATGAAGCCATGAATGATCCAGATTGGTTAACTACCATGCTCGAAGAACTTAACCAGTTCGAGCGAAACAAAGTCTGGTCCTTAGTTGATAGACCTGATCCCACGAGGCACAACATCATTGGTACAAAGTGGATCTTTCGCAACAAGCAAGATGAAGACGGTATAGTGGTAAGAAACAAAGCACGTCTGGTAGCACAAGGTTACACCCAAATCGAAGGTATCGATTTCGGCGAAACTTATGCTCCAGTTGCTCGTCTCGAATCCATTTGTGTTATGCTTGCTTTTGCAAATTTCAATGGTATTCTGCTTTATCAAATGGATGTGAAAAGTGCTTTTCTTAACGGAGAAATCGAGGAAGAAGTGTATGTCATGCAGCCTCCAGGTTTTGAAGACCCAAAGAAACCCGACATGGTGTTCAGGTTACACAAGGCCCTCTATGGGTTGAAACAAGCACCTCGTGCTTGGTACGACACATTGAAGGATTTCCTTCTGAAGAAAGGCTTCAAAACAGGAACCACTGACCCAACGCTTTTCACTCGATCTTATAATGGTGATTTGTTTGTATGTCAAATCTATGTAGATGATATCACTTTTGGATGCACTAACACTGAAATCAGCGAATAATTTGCCAAGATGATGTCGAAGAAATATGAGATGTCTATGATGGGCGAATTGAAGTTCTTCCTTGGACTTCAAATCCGTCAACAGAAGAATGGCACCTTTATTTCTCAAGAAAAATATCTCAAGGATTGCCTGAAGAAGTTTGGTCTTTCTGAATGCAAAACTATTAAGACGCCTATGCCTACCAATGGCTACTTAGATGCAGATGAGAAGGGCAAAGCCTTCGATCAGAAGAAGTATCGGTCCATGATTGGATCACTTTTATATCTTTGTGCATCTAGACCTGACATTATGCTTTCAGTTTGTATTTGTGCTCGTTTTCAGGCAAATCCAAAGGAATCACATCATACTGCTGTAAAGAGAATTCTTCGTTATCTAGCTCACACACCTACCTTGGGGTTGTGGTATCCCAAGGGAGCACAGTTTGATCTTATTGGCTATTCTGACTCAGACTGGGCTGGTGATCGTGTGGATAGGAAATCAACTTCAGGGACTTGTCATTTCCTTGGTAGATCACTTGTGTGTTGGGCTTCAAAGAAGCAAAACTGTGTTTCAATATCTACTGCTGAAGCCGAATACATTGCTACTGGGTCATGCTGTACTCAGATTCTATGGCTAAAGCAAACACTGAAGGATTATGGTATTCATGTGAAGAAAATTCCACTCCTATGTGATAATGAGAGTGCAATCAAAATTGCCCACAATCCTGTACAACACTCTCGCACGAAGCATATTGACATTCGCCATCATTTTCTTCGTGATCATGTTCAGCGTGAAGATATTGTTATTAGTCATGTCAGGACTGAAGATCAACTGGCAGACATATTCACGAAACCATTGGATTAGAAAAGTTTCTGTATGTTAAGGTGTGAGCTCAATATATTGGACTCACGACATGTACTGTAAGATTGAACCTTTAGTCTTCTGTATATATTCATTTACTTCGTCGCTTACCTATTTTGTTTCGTTGTTTCATTTTGTTTCGTTTTCTTTATTTTATCTCGTTTGGATTTAGTCCTCTATGCCTATCACCTTTTGCTTCATTTGGTTTTTCTTCGAGGTGATAAGTTTCGGACCCTACCCCTTCTGTTTCTTTTTCTTTCTAACTCTATCTGTCCATATTGGGTGAGCACAATTGAAACGGAAAGTATTTTGCTTCGAACATCATTGAGTTCCGAATCAAATGCTTCGAATTCTCATCGAAGTTTTACTCAAGTCGAGGACTTATTCTTCGGTCGTTGAGATCCCGTCAAATCCGGGTCGTTGAGATTTTCTCGCGATTCGCCACGAAATCCTCGCCGCAGAATCTGGAGAGACAGTCGCTGGGGGCCGTTCGATCTGATCTGACAGCTCCTGTCAGACCGGCCTATATAAGGAATCCCACCCCAGCGAAGCCATCCCACCTCCTCATTCGCATCTCCCCGGAACCCTATCTCCCGAGCGCCGCTGAGCTCTTCGTCTCCGTCGCCGCTCTCGCCGCTTCACTGCCGGAAGAGCGCCGCCGTGGACTTCACGCCGTCGACGAGCACATCCTCTCCGCTCTTCGCCGCCGTAGTTGCTTGACGCCACCGAGTTAGGGTACGCCAAGCCTCGGTCCAATCTCCATCACTTGTGTTCTTCTGTTTCCAGATTGGATCCGAGTTCATAGTTTGTTTTTTTTGGATGATTTCCGTAGGTTTCCTTGATCCGTTGGATTGTTGCACTGTTGAGAAACCTGTTTCTGCTAGTCAAGGTTTCCTCCTCGATTCATGTTAGAAGTGAGGGTTAGTATCTATCTGTTTTGTGTTAGGGTTTCTGCTCATCTTGTGTGAGATTAAGTCTAGCTCAGAACAGACCAGAATCCCTACCCAAAACTCTTCACTGAATCTCTTGTCAAAATTGTTTTTGGATTGAAACTTTTGCTGGTGCTCATTCCATACTTTCCTTTTCCCTCGCAACCCTTATGCTTTTTCACAGGATGTCTGCTGAGTTAGGCTTCGGAAATGAGTCTCCAAATCTCGATCACATCAACGAAGCAGAACGTTCTGCTCCGAAGAAGAAAGGAGGCAGAACGAAGGAAACCAACAACGCCAGAGGCATCCCCGAATCAATTCGCATTGCTCTGGGTTATGACACACCTACTGAAGAGACCAAGGAGCAGTGCAAGAACCGCTTGCAAAACATTCGCCGGTACTGGGCTGTACGATGGTACAAATACAAGAGCATTCCCACATGGAAATGGACTATGGAATTTGCCTTCAGTCCACCCTATCATTATACTTCAGTCATGTGCAGTCAGTACACTGAAGAGAATCGTCACCTGTACTACCCAGTTCCACCGAAGCTTCCTCACCCCAACACTCTCAAGACACCAGATGATTACCCAGAAGAGAAAGAACGATTGAGACTCACCGCTGAAGCCAAGAGGCTGAAAGAAGAGAAGAAGGCAGCCAAGTTGGCTGAAGCAGAAGCCCAAGGTGCTGGGCCAAGCTCAAAGAAGAAGAAGAAGATCAAGAAGAAGTCTGCTTCTCCACCCCATGCTACAACAGAAGATGAAGAACATGCCAGATTAGAGCAAGCTTCTCTGGAAGATTCCATCATGGATGAATCCAATGCTGCAGATGACGAATCAGAATTCGAAGCTGATGACGAATCAGATGATCCTGCTCCCACCAAGAAACAAAAACTTCAGATCCCACTGAAGAAAAAGCCAGGAGAGAAACCTGATGCTAAGGTCAAGCCTTCTGCTCGTCCCACCATTGATCTCTCCAACTTGGTTGTCACGAAGCCCTTGGCCTCCAAGCCACCGGCTGATGCCCCCGACACAGAGAGGTGATCAAAGCAGAAGCATGACCCCACCAAGAGACAACCTACAAAGGTTTCAGCACCAACGAAGCCCAAGCAGTCTGCTGCAACAAACACTTCAGCGAAGCACAAGCTCACTGAAGAAGTGCTGAGACAGAAAGACCTCGAAGAGGCACTTGAGCGCAACATCCTTGCCAGAAACGCAGCTGAGAAGAAGAAGGCAGATGAGGATGCTGCCAGACAGAAAAAGGAGTTGGACTCAGCCAAGATGGCTGCAGAGAAGGCTGAGACAAAGCGCAAGCTCGCCGAAGCCGCAAAGAACGAAGAGAAAGCTGCTGCTGAAGCTAAACAGCTTGCTGAACATGAAGCTAAACGCAAGGCCTCTTTAGAAAGCCTCAGAACGAACAAAGCTGAAAAAGCTGCTAGGGCAAGCCAGAAGAAGCCCGTAGTTGATATGACTCCCTCAGCTATTCCATCGAAGCAGAAAGGCATATCTTTGCCTGAAGCTCAAGCTGAAGCTGATCATCAGAGTGACCATCCAGTCCCTGACTCACGTGAAGGCGAACTCTGGGATCAGTTGGGCATCACTGAAGCCCTTTGGGAGAAGTGTGCTGCTGAAGATCCTGATGCTGTTGATTTTGGATAAGTCTACATCTCCAAGTCTATCGAAGCTATGATCTCTACTATGATCAGTTAGCTGAAGGATCTGCATTCAAGAGATAGGGCTGAAATCAAAAAGATTCACAACTATCAGAAGCGAGCTGAAACAGAACCTGATGAAGAATTCAAACAACATGCCCTGAAATTTCTTCAACAAGTGACAGAAGTCAATTCTACCACCAAGGACAATATCAAAATCTTCAAAGGCAAAGTAAAGGCCGCTGTAGATGACATGGTGAAGACCCATAATGCTTCCATTATGGAAAGGGATTCGAGGAAACGCAAGGCCTCGCCCGACGCTGAACGAGTTGTTGCACCGGCTCAATCTCCTAAGCCTGCTCCATCAAAGGCAACAGGACCCTCACCGAAGAAGAAAACCACCAAGAGGCGCAAGGTTACTTTGGCCTCAGCCGCAGACATGGATACAAGTGATGAACAACTACAGAGATCACCTGAAGCAGTTCCCACCCCTGCACCAAAGCCAAAGCCAAAGCCATCCAAGCCCGCATCAAAGCCTTCAGCTCCTTCCACCAAGACTCCCACACCTCCTCCTACTAGAACCACTCCCAAGCAAACTCCACCCCAGAAAGCTCCTACCCCCACTCCAACGCCTGCTCGAACACCCACACCCATACCACCCTGTGTTCCCACACCCATCCGTGATCCAACCCCCGAACCACAAAGGATTCCCACTCCACCAGTTGCCCCCGCACCACCTCCATCACCTCCCCATGAAGCTACTGCACCATCCCCAACCCACTCCAGAACCCATGTATCCCGAGATTTTTCCCCCGCCAGAACTGTTCAAGAGTCTGAAGCACATGTGCCCGACACCGAAGCACATGATGACGAAGACGAACTTGTCCAAATTCTGAATTTGTCGCAAGAGCAAGCGCTTGTAGTCGCTCAATCTGCTGGCCCTTCAAGAGCAAATCAAATGGCTCCTCTGCAAAGGATTCGCGAGCGTTCGCGCCCCTGCCAAGATACCCAGCTTGACTCCAATTACCCGCGTGAAACTTTTCCTATTTTCAAGGGTGCTGGTTATTCTTCAAGGCATGGTCCGGAATTCAACCTGGAACAACATAGGAAGTGCCATCGATTCTTTGGTGTTAGTCCTTATGCTTCTGACCGCACAGCGGATGATCTTCGTTTTTGGACTGCTGAACAACAAGTCTTATACACCAAAGTCTTCTGCCAGCAAGGAGTTCTGTTTAGGCACAAGTTTCTGGACTTGCGAAGTCTTTCCACTGCATCCTGCTTCCAGAACGTCCTCGCAACTATTGAAAATCAGAATTTGTCTCGGTTGTTTGCGTTGAGAACTCCTTTCAACTCAGATCTCATCAAGCAATTCTATGCAACCCTTTATGTGTCTGGTGATGCCAATGAACCCAGCTCATGGACGCTGGAATGGATGATTCAAGGCAAAGTCTTCAGGATGTCCTCTGTCGAATTCATGGAAATTGTTAACATCCCAAGGCATTCTGGAGTTCAAGCAAAGATTCATGCTGAACCTGATCTGACTGAAGAAGAATTTGAAACTCTGTTGGATCCTGAAGCCACTGATAACCATATTCCTCAAAACATTCGCCCGAAGCACTTGAACTTCATTTCAAGGACTCGGTTCTTTATCCTGTCAAACTCATTGATTCCTTTGATTACTGCTTCGGAAGAATTGAATCTTTATCCAGAGACAAGGCATGCTATTATGAAACTCACTCATGGCCTCCTCTTTGACTTTGAGGATTGCTTCATTCGGAATTTGGTTCATGCAGCAGAGCTACCTTTCACACTGAAACCCTATGCTCCCTAGCTGCAAGTAGTATGTAACTATGGATGGAACGAAGACTTTGTGGCTCGCCATCATCCGAAGCTTTTCCTCCCACCAGTGCGTGACTATTTGGAACTGCTGAGGAAACCCAATGATCCATTTGCCACATATGTTGGTGTGCGCCATGAAGTCAATGAGCGAAACTTATCCAAGACGTTCCAGAAAGACTGCCATCATTTTGAAGTTAATCTTCGCACGCAGCAAATGCTTGACAACTTTATTGAAGCAAATCAACGCCAGATGCAGTTTCTTGCTGATGAGATCAACCGAGTTGGTAATATTGCACTCAACAACAATCAGTACTTGCGTGTGCTCAAGCGTCATTCCTGGAAGGGGCTCAGGAAATTCAACTCTGTCAAAGGCCTTCGTAACGAACGCATCTACAAAGAGTATCCACACCTCCAGCGAAACTTTTCCAGAGATGACTCAGTGGACCGCCCGAATCAGAATATCCCTCCCCTGCACAAGATTGATGAAGTTTTCTTCGTCAACGAGCCTGAACCCATCCGGCCTGATACCGTCTCTGAGAATGACTCCATCACTTCGAAGGACGACAACGGCCTCGACGACAGCGACCTCGACATCAACCTCATCACTCAGTCGCGCCACGAAGCTATACCAACATCATCTTCCGAAGAAGAATCCTCAGGCGATCAGTCTTCGTCGGATGAGTCTTCGTCAAGCTCAGCTTCATCGGGTTCTAAGGGTGCAGATGCCGCGATATAGATCTCTCGAACCCTTTCTCAACCTTTTGTCCAATCATTGACAAAAAGGGGGAGAATGAGGGCATTGATGAGTTAGTTTTGCATCGGGGAAAGGGTTCTTGCTATCTTTTTTCTTCGTTTGGTTAAGTTACGACAAACATTCCATTCCTTTCGATTGGGTTGTAACTTAAATTTAACTTCGGTCATGCCACTCTAGTGCTACACTTAAAGTTTTAATAACCCCTTTGCTTGCAAGTATTGCTTCGTATCTTCTATCTTGCAGGTGGTTATTATTTTCTAAGTCACAGGTCATTGGAAGCAATTGCATACATACCTGGATATATATCTTCAATGCAATTGTATTCGCTAAGATATTTTGTTTTGCTCTCCACCGAAGAACATTTATCTCAAGCATTAACTTCGATTATATAATTCTTCGATGCTTGATTTCAGGGGGAGCCAAAAACTTCATATCTTAGAGTTTGTCCCATCACTTCACAAAAACTTCAATATCTTTTATCGATGCCTGTTTCGTCAACAATAGTCCAAAAAGGGGGAGATTGTAAGAGCAAAGTTTTGCCCCCGTGTGTTTTGGATATTGTTGGACAAGACAGTAGAGGAACTAACAATGTTTTCTAGTGTAAAAAGTTGTATAGGTTCCTGTAGGACAAGCTAGGTGATAAAGCTTCAGTGAAGGTCCTCAAGTTATCGAAGCATTACCCACGGAGCGAAGCTTAATCACGAAGGATGACCCCCAAAAATGAAGGTGTCCTAAAGCTCTACTCATTGAAGGAAATGAAGAGGACGGCGCAAGACTTAGATGTTTTTGTGTAGTTCTTTTTCGATTCTTTGAGTCATAGGACAAACCGTTCTATCAAGAGGGGTATTTAGTTTGTGGACACCGAAGTCATTGAGAAATGCTCATATCAAATCCAAGCCAAGTGAGAAGCCTGAGTGAAGAAATATCATGTGCACTAAGTTAAGCTTCGGTAGCAAAGACTTTGTTCTTTGGCTACTGAAGCATAACTAAGTCCGTGAGTCAGCTTTACTTGTTCCTCAAGTAAAGTTGCGCATTGATGACAAATCCGACCGTTGTGGACACGTGTCAAGCTGTCACCTCGGGTCAGTTTGGTCATTCCGCACCTCGGGATCGCCAACTATAAATACGCCGCCCCTCCTCCATTTGCGGGTGGCTGCTCCAAGATTATTTCTGAGAGAGATTGCAGAGAGCACCCCAAAAACGCCAACGAAGAAAAACCCAAAATCCAGATACTTTAACCTAAATCCCATTGATCTGAGTAGATTCGAGATGACTTAGGTGAAAGCTTACTAGCCTTTTTATCTTGGAGAACTGCAATTCTCCTAGACGGTTAGAGTATTGTTCTTCAGAGAGCGAAGAGTTATTGTTGCCTCGAAGTCCAGTTTGTCAAAGGTTTCGGTGATTTCCTCAATAATCAACCACGAGTGAAGAACTGACCAAGCTCAAGGAGTTTGGTGCAGTGGAGTAACGGACGGAGAGAGATTTGCTCCAAGTGTTCAATCACCAGTCCCTCCAACCAGACGTAGCGCTTTGCAGAGCGTGAACTGGTCGAACAAACATCGCTGAGTCCCAGTTCGTTTTAATTCAAGCATTTACCTTCAGTATTGCATTTGCTTCACTATTATGCTTCAATGTGTTTTGATTCACTGCATTTAGTTTCGCTTCCAGTTATTCTTCGCTATTCCGCACTGCTTATGCTTCACTTCAATAGTTCCAGTAGAAAATTTTGAAGTGATCATTCACCCCCTCCCCCTCTGATCACATACTTGGACTTTCATTTCTGATGACTTTTCCATCTTCATCGAGTTTGTTGCGGTAGATCCACTTCGTGCCGATGACATTGTGAACTCGAGGATCAGGACGTTTGACTAATTCCCAAACATCATTCAGTTTGAACTGAAGAAGTTCGTCTTGCATTGCTTGAATCCATTCCGCTTCTTGGAATGCTTCGGTGACTTTGGTGGGCTCTGAAATTGATACAAACGAGAAATGCCCACAAAATTAGCTATACGATTAGCTCTTGCACGAGTAAGAGGACCTGGTAGGTTGATGTCAGCGAGGATTCTGTCCACTTGAACTTCATTTTCCACACGAGGAATTCGAGGAGGATGATCTTGAGGCGCATCTTCGTCACTGTTGTCAGATTCATTTGCATCTGCTTCAGGTGCTTCAGGAGCTTCAGGGGTGTCAGGAGCCTCAGGATCAGGATCGTCATCAGGATTATTTGCATCAGGATTTGGATGTTCTTCAGGAGTAGGAGGTATGTGGATTTCTTCAGGATGATCCACAGGAATGATATCACCAGCACCCATCTTCTTGATCTGTTCTTCAGGTGGTGCTTCATCTAAATCATGAGACAGGTGCTCTCTTTGGGAGCCATCAGATTCATCAAATCGCACGTCTACAGTCTCAACAATTTTATAATGACTAATATTGAAGACTCTGTAGGTGTGCGAGTTGATACCATTACCAAGCATGAAACCCTCACATGCTTTGGGTGCAAATTTGGACTAGTGATGAGGATCACGAATCCAGCAAGGTGCACCGAATACCTTGAAGTAACTTACATTGGGTTTCTTGCCGACCATTAACTCGTATGATGTTTTATTGAAGAACTTGTGAAGATACACTCGATTGACGATGTGGCATGCAGTGTTGATTGCTTCAGCCCACCACTTGAGTGGAGTATTGTACTCAGCCAGCATCGTGCGAGCCATCTCGATGAGGGTTCGGTTCTTCCTCTCAACAACTCCATTTTGCTGAGGAGTGTAAGGCGCAGAGAATTCATGAGTGATTCCCAAGTCATCGAGGAATTCTTCCACACCGAAGTTTTTGAACTCAGTGCCGTTGTCGCTTCGAATGTGCTTGATCTTCAGGTTGTAGTTTTTCATGACTCGCAGGGCGAAGCGCTTGAGGATTGCTGGGGTTTCTGACTTATAGAGAAGAAAATGCACCCAAGTGTATCATGAGAAGTCATCAACAATAACAAGACCATACATATTACCTCCAAAGCTTGAATACTTTGAAGGACCGAATAGATCCATGTGAAGCAATTCCAGAGGTCTTGTAGTAGTCATGATAGTCTTGGCAGGATGCATGGCCTTGGTCATCTTTCCAGCTTCGCATGCACCACACAGCCGGTCCTTTGAGAATCTGATTTCCTCAATCCCGAGAACATGTTTCTTCAGCACCAGTTTCTGGAGATTCCTCATTCCGGCGTGCCCGAGTCTTCGATGCCATAGCCAGCATTCTGAAGCTCGAGCCATGAGGCATGTAGCAACCTGAGGACCTTCAGAGAAATCTACAATATATAGATCACCTTTCCTAACTCCACTGAAGACAATGGAGTTATCGCTAACCATATAGACAATACAACCATATTTTCCGAAGACAACAACAAGATCAAGATCATAGAGCATAGATACAGACATCAAGTTGTATCCAAGTGATTCAACAAGCATGACTTTATCAATGTGTTGGTCTCGAGAGATAGCCACTCTGTCGAGACCCAATACCTTACTTTTACCTTTATCAGCGAAGGTGATGGTTTTCTTTGAAGAAGGACTCAGTGATGATTCCATAAGAAGGCTTCTGTCACCAGTCATGTGATTTGTACATCCAATGTCCATCACCCATTCAGTCTTTCCCTTGGAGGACTTGGCCATGAAGCAGAAGGAAGGGGTTGTGTCTTCAGCTTCATCATCAACATGTGATAGACCATATTCCTCAGTGCTGAAGATTGACTTTGAGACAAGCGTCGTGGCAAGAGCCAGACCGGCCACACCCTCAGATTCTTCAGATTCTTCTTCCTCAACATCAGGGTTAGAACCAGATTCTTCCGAGTCCAATTCTTTTCCGAGATATGCGCGAGCCTTACGGGAACTTCTATTCCTGTATCCAGCAGACTTTGAGGATCTTGAGGATTTCTTCTTAGTCTTTTCATCAGAACTGTCATCTTTTCCTTTCTTCTTCAGTCTAGCTTCCTTTTCCCATAGAGGACACTCAGCGATGTAATGCCCAGGTTTCTTGCACTTGTGGCAGACTCTCTTTCTTGCTTCGACAGTGTCATCATCTTTGCTTTTTCTTGAGGACGATCTTGAGGAATTTCCGAAGCGATTCTTCTTCGTGAATCTTTGGAACTTTCTGGTGAGGAGAGAAAGTTCATGGCTGAGAGTTTCAGGATCATCAGTATCAGCCTCAGACTCGTCATCAGAGGACACCCTCCGTGCTCTAGCTTTTAGCGCGCGGACCTTAGGCGTGGAGCTGTATAAATCTCGTTTTTCAGAGACCTTCAGTTCATGAGCATTGAGGCACTCGAGAATGTCCGCTGGATCCAGAGTCTTGAAGTCAAGCCTTTCTTGAATCATCAGCGATAGGAACTCAAATGAGTCATTCAGTGACCTCAGTAGTTTCTTCACAACTTCATGATCTGTGATATCAGCGGCACCCAGTTCTTGAAGTTCATTGGATATATCAGTGAGTCTGTCAAAGGTTTGTTGCACGTGCTCATTGTCCAGCCTCTTGAACCTGTTGAAGAGACTGCAGAGTGTATCAACCTGCGAGTCTCGTTGAGCAGAGACTCCTTCATTGACTTTAGACAGTCTTGTCCATATCTTCTTTGCAGTATCCAGACCACTGATACGGTTGAACTGAGCCTTGTTGAGATGACCACCAATGATGCTTCGAGCTTTTGCATCAAGCTGCCAGTTCTTCTTGACAACTTCAGGAGCAGTCATCAGACTTGCTTCAGGAATGCCTTGATCAACAATATCCCACAGATCCTTGTCAATGGCTTCAAGATGCATCCTCATCTTGTTCTTCCAGTATGGATAGTCTGTCCCGTCGAATATGGGGAAGTTTGAGGCAACGCTCATTGTACCTGAGGTCGACATAACTAAAACTCCAGGTGGTTAAACCGAATCACACAGAACAAGGGAGTACCTTGCTCTGATACCAATTGAAAGTGCAATATATCGACCAGAGGGGGGGGGTGAATGGGAGATTTTCAATTTTACTACCATATTTTGGTTTTCTTCAGGACTGAAGCAATCACGAAGCTGAAGAAGTAACCAAAATCATGAAGAAATAAAACTTCACAGAATGTAATCATTAGGGAAGCTCATCATAATGCAGCAGAAATAAATCAATTCAGATAAGCAGAAGTGCTTCAGATGCATAGTATGAAGACAAAGAGCAGAGGGAGAACTGAAGCATAAGAAGTCAACATAGCAAGTACTGAAGCTTAAGAGGTTGAAGAGATAGCATAGTGATTGAAGACTTTGGTTTGATAGACCAGTTCAAGTTGCTGTGACAACTCTACGTCTGGTTGGAGAGGCTGAGATTCAAGTCAGAAGACATAGTCTTCACCTTGTTCTCCTTGAACTAGAGTCCTCAGACTCCGTCCAATAACTCAGGTGAGTCTTCAAGGTAGACTCCCAAAACCTTCACAGACTCAGTCACTCCGGGAAGTCACAATTGCATCTTGACTTCCTCAGACTGAAGACTTCTACACCGGCTGGAAGATCACAGTCTTCAAGAGTAAAATGCTCCGGATCACTCGAACCGACTTCCTCAGAAATTCTCAACTACTCAGGCTGGTGGTTTTCCTCACTTAGGTTCTTCAGTGTCCTCAGAAGTGGGTTGCTCCCAAATGACAAGTGTCAGTTTTTCTCTCAGAGCAGCCAACCCACAAATGGGGCTGGGGGTGGCTATTTATAGCCGTGGAGCAACCCGAGGTGAAAGGACATAAATGCCCATGCATGCAATTACTCTCATGCCCATGGAAATGACCGTTGCTAGACAAGTTCTGGCCTCTCACCACGCAACACGTGGCACGGTCAAAGTATTCTCTCTCCTCATGATTTTCAGAAGAGTCGCACTGGCGATCTTCAGACTCCTCAACCGAAGGTAGTTACCTCAGTGTCCTGAAGAACAACGTCTCAGACACCCGAGGACTGAACTTCTACCGCAGGAGATTTCCTCAGGGTTTTTCTTCAGGATTCCTAGTTGAGCAATTCCTCAGACCTTCGGAACTTGTTTTCTTCAACCCCTCCAACAGTGCGGTGTTTTCCTACGACTCAAGAAGTATAAAAAAGTCTTAGCGAAGACTACGCTTCAACTTCGTCTTCAGCGCAAACTTCCTCAGGATCGTCCTCAGCTTCAGCTTCAACCGAACGCTTCAGGATCCTGATTCCTCAGGATTTCGCGCAACTTCATTCTTCAGGAAACGCACCGATTTCTCCAATGTTCCTCAACATTTTGGGGGGTCGACATTGGTGGTTAAACACCTCATTAGGGACTGTTCTTCTGTGTATACTGACAAACACATAAGTCCCTTAACCGTTTTGTCATCAAACTCCAAAACCTCAAGGGGAGGGCGCTTGATGCACTTACATGATGCACTTGTACTTTGATATACATCTATGATACTGTGTGTGCCAGCGAGTTCGATCCAGGGACTGGCACTTGAGCACAGAGACTTCAATTCTTTGTGAATTGGGTCGTTACATCGCCACCTCAGTATAAGCCTTGAGCTTACTGTAGGCGGCAATGTTGGTGAAAGTCGAAGGAGTGGCGAGATCCGACTCTAAGAGCGCCTTGGCCTTCTTGTATGGTGCTGTATGGGCCATGCCATACATGTCGAACACCTGAGGCACCTCCGTTTTATTATGATCCTCCTAAAAGACAAAGCAAAGCATGATATTAGTAAGTGGGTACCTAAAAGACAAAGAAAAGAAGAATTTTCACATACCCATTTATGCCCGTAACCAGCTAAGTTACGGCTGCCTTGATGGTGTGGCACACCAACCATTTGGGCGCGCCGGTCCTTGGCATTGTTGTGGACGGCCAACCAGTCATCCGAGCACCAGTGGTCCACAATGACCTCCCAACAATCCATCTTATCCTCACACCATCTCGGCGGCGCCTAAGTTAGTAAACAAGGAAACTAATAAGTAGCCTAGATAGGAATCAGATCAAGAAAAATATACAAGACTTAAGAAGGGTTACCGTCATGTACTGGGCCTTGGTCAGTAACTTCTTGCGACACTCCTTCTTGGTACGCTTACGCCCTTGCTTGGCGTAGTAGTCACGGACCGCCTGCACTCGCATCTCGTGCCTTGTGTTCTGCAAGATGTGTGTGGCCTCTGCAACGATCACGTCTGACGCCTCCTGCTCCTTGGACTCATCAACCTTGTAGTAGACCTGCAATAGCATGAGACATTGATGAGTGCACCAAGTAGTTATTGTCAAGTTTTTATTGTGTGAATAAGAAATTACCCAAAAGCCGTTCAACACCATGTCGGCTCTAGTGTGGCATTCAAACCCGTTGATGATCATATCCGGCGGGGCTGAGGCAGCACAATAGTGCTCCCAAAAGAGTCCAGGCTGCAGAACCTGATCCTCTCCGGGCAACTGAATCAGCCCCGGGAAGTTCTCCCTAACGGCGTTGGGATTGCGGACACCCTTGCCGTATATCCAACCCCTGCAGTATAAAAAGGCAAAGTCATCAGATATACATGATTATAGAAGGTACCTAAAGAGAGTGTAAGTGCACTTACATCTCTCCATCAGGTGTAATCAACGACTTATGGGCGGGAGTCACCGGTGGGGGCGGGATCCGTGTACCACCATCCTGGTACACGGTGGTACCCTCAGCCACCTCCTCCTCATCAGTAGTGTACACCGGATGCTCGGCACCAGCCTCCCCCTCAGTCGACTGGTCCGGCCACGGACTCCAAGTCGTGCGGGTGGACGTAGCCTCCTCTTAGGGCATCTTAAGTACCTTGAGTACCTCCCCGCATACTCTTTCCTAAATAAAGCACATCCATTTTCACAAGCATGTATCTGCTCATAGGGCATCTTAAGTACCTTGAGGATTTTATCCGATTGGTACATGTTTGCAGGCATAACATGATCTTTTGGTAGAAACCTCCCAATTAGGGTCGTGATCGCATTGTAGCAATCTGTGCCCAAGTTGAATTGTGCCTTCAAAGCCATCAACTGTGCGATGGCATCGAGCTGACAAAGCTCAGTGTGAGCGTGCAGCGGACGTTTCGAAGACTCCAACATCTCGTAGAAGGCCTTCGCAGATTCCTCCATCTCATCGTCCTCATCCCGCGCATCGTCAAAGTCCTGCACCATGTCTTCGATCCCGGTTCTGTACTCATCCGTGCGCTGACGGACCACCTCCTCTCTCCGTCGTCCGCGAGACTCGCCATGGAAGCTCCACACCGTATAACCAGGCTTATAACCCCACTTCTGCAAGTGCTTACCCATATCCACCTCTGTCGCCTGTTTATAATTGTCGCACCTAACGCAGGGGTACCAGGTTTTTCTCTGCCCATTTGCAAACGCCGCTCTCAGAAACTCCTTGGTTCCCATTGCCCATTCATTGGTGGCCTCTTTCTGATTAGGGCGACCAGTGTACATCCACGCACGATCATCGCTCATCTTGTCGCTACAGCTAGCTACTAAACAAAAAATATACCATTTTATTACGTCCACTTTTTATTGCTTTGATCATACATAGCTACGTCATATGCAATTAACCTACACACTAATAGGTAAAGATAGGTCCTAATCCCACCCGAGTATGTGTAGATTGGGTCGGTTTCCCATGCTTTGGTCCCGATCCGACGCGGTATTTCGGCAGCACCTCCCCGCTGTTCTCCTAATACACGTCTCGACAACAAGCCGAGAGGTTGTGTATCTAGAGAACAACAGGGAGGCGCTAACGAAATACCGCGTCGGATCGGGACCAAAGCATGGGAAACCGACCCAATCTACACATACTCGGGATGTCCATGGATAACGTGGACAATTCGAAAGAATCACTATTATAAATATGCAAATTAATGCATATTTATAACTGTAACCCTTTCGAACGGGAGACGCATACTGGTTACGCGACTGTATTTACCTAGCTACTAGTGTCATCGACACGAAGGCCGGAACAAAGCAAATGAAGGGGGAAGAATATATCTAGCTACCTGCTGCCTTCGGTGACGAGAGAGAAGGCCGAGGAGAGGCTAGGGTCACCGGTGAGGATCTGCGAGGACGGGTCCGGTAAGGGATACGTTAGTGATAGGCGAGGGGAGGGATCATTAACATTTTATTTTTCCTAACCATAATACTACAATATATACACTAACTAACTACAATACTATAAACTCTTCTTGTTTCTCCTCTTCATCTCTTGCTCTCCTTCTTCTTCTTTTTATTCTATTTCTTTTTCTTCATCTATTTCTTTTCCTTTTCTAAATCTTCATATTTTTCCTATTCTTCTTTCTCCTATCGTTTTTATTCTAGTTCTCTTATTCTTCTTCTTCTTCTTCTTCTTTTTCTACTATTTTTCTTCTTCTTCCTTTCTTCTTCTTCTTCTTCTTCTTCTTCTTCTTCGTTCTCCTCTTCTTCTTTTTCTTCTTCTTCTTCTTCTTCTTCTTCTATTTCTCATCTTCTTCTTTTTCATCTTCTTCTTGTTCTATTCTTCTTCTTATTCCTTCTCCTCTTCTAATTATTTTTTTCTAATTCTTTTCCTTCTTCTAATTATTTTTCTTTTCTAAAACTAACTAACTACAAAAGACTAACTAAATGCTAATACTAATACTAATAACAGAAAAACCTAATACTAATAGTAATACTAACTAAACAACAGAAAACCAAATACTAACTAAAAAACAGAAAAACCTAACAATACTAATACTAATAACAGAAAAATCTAATATTAATAATACCTAGAAAAAAAATAAAAAATATAGGGTCGGGGATCTCGGGCTCACCGGCGGCGGTGGGGGAGGTGGCTGCGGGTGGGGGGGGGAGGTGGCGCCGACGACGAGGACGGCTGCAGGTGCGGGGTGGCACCGGCGACGAGGGCGGCGTCTACCAGCGGCGGCGGTGCTCTGCGAATCCAAGCGCGGCGGCAGCTATTATATGGGGAGATGGGGGAGAGGAGGAGAGGAGAGAGAGAGGAGGGAGGAGGAGAGGGGCTGGCGGCGAGGATCACCGGCGGCGGGCGGTTCGGGCGGCCGTGGGCGGCGGGGACAGCGATGATGCGGCGACGACGTGGGGCGAGAGGAGAGAGGCGGCGCAGGGAGAAGTGGATGAAGTGAGAGAGAGAGAGGAGGCCTCACGGGCAGTTAACGCCCCGGGGGTTTGCCGTCTGCCCCCTGACGGAAAAAGTCTTTTTGCCATCTGGGGGCAGACGGCAAACCCCCGGGCCGTTAACTACCATCCGAGGAGTGGGCTGGGTGGGGCCACCAGGCTCTTTGCTGTCTGTGCACAGATGGAAAAGGTCCCTTTGCCGTCCGCCTAGGCAAAGCAGATGGCGTCTAGCCTGTTTGCCATACGTCATACTTTTGCCGTCTATATTTAGGGTTGCAGACGACACACCACCTGTTTGCCGTCCTCCCAGACGAAATGCAGACGGCAAAGGGCATGACACATGGCAAACTGAGCATTTCCAGTAGTGGTTCTAGTTTAAAGTGGAGTGTGTTTCTCTCCCACACAAAGAAAGTTGGGTTCTAACTTGTTATGAACAGCAAAAAAGCTAAAGCAACTAAAAAAGTAAAGAGCAAGACGCTCCAAGCATAGCACATAACGCATGAAGTGATAAAAATATAGTGGAACGAAGGACGAACTGATGATTGTTGATGGAGAAGGGGATGCACGGGAGGCATCCCCAAGCTTAGACGCTTGAGTCTCCTTGGATATTTATTGGGGATCCATGGGGGCATCCCCAAGCTTGAGCGTTTGACACTCCCGGATCTTCTTTCATCATCTTCCCTCGCACACTTGAAAAATCCCTTCATACATAACTCATCATAAGCTGATTAGAGAGGTTAGTACCCATAAATAAACAATTTGCCTCTACTGGAAATAAAGATTTTCCTGAAGGGATACTATTTCTCAAGATTGCCAAAAAGTTTTTGCAAAGAAAAAGCTAGCGCAAGACTTGCAAAACTGAGGAAAGGAAAAACATGGTAGAATCTGTGAAAAACAGACCAACAGGTAGTAAATAATTTTTTTTGGGTACTTCTGCAACTCAAATCAAAAAACTCAGAACAGACGCTGATACGTCCCAAACGTATCTATAAATTCTGCTTGCTTCATGCATGTTTTGTGTGATATCGATATGATCTAGATAAACTTTCATACACTTTTGATCATATTTGGACTAACCTACTAACTCAGTGCACCCCAGTGCCAGATTCTGTTTTCTGCTATTTTTCTATTTCAGTTTTCCCCCATATTAAAAGTGCTCCAAAAAGTCGGGAAAAATCAGATAAAAAATCAGCGTGAAGGAACCTTCCGCAGTCCCGAAGGGGGACCAGGTGGGACCCACCATGGCCCCAGGCGGCCACCTATCGCGGCCTAGGGCTTGGCCGCTTAAGAGGGGCGCTGATACGTCCAAAATGAATCACTATTTTATATCGTAATTCATCCTTATTCATTGATATATTTCATATTACGATGATATTCTTATGTTGTTTTGGCTCATTTTACACAGTTTGCAACTTTCGGGTGCCGAAGCAGCAGACGCAGGATTCAGAGGTAAAAAGTGGATGCTAAGTTGCTGAAGAAGAATACCTCCAAATTACCTGAAAATTGACGGGGGGTATTTTCCAGGAGATTCACGAAGACTCGCCGAAGAGGGGCCAGAGGGGGGCCACAGGGGCCCCAGGCGGCCACCTGGCGCGACCCCACCCCTGGCCGCGCCGAGAGGGCGCCTGGAGCCCTGGGGCCACTCCCGGCTCCCCCCTCTGGCCTATATACTCCTCGTTACGTGAAAAACCTAAAAAGAGAAGCTTTCACGGAGTTCCGCCGCCGCTCCGTGGCGGAAACCTACAGAGAAGAAAAGGGCTCTCCCGCGGGTAGATTCCGCCGAGGAGATCACCTCCCGGAAGGGGAGATCATCACCATCGTCATCACCATCGTCGCGAGCATCATAGAGATCATCATCAACATCATCCCCAACATCAGCACCATCTCCACCACCATCCAATCTCACCTCACAAGTTTATCTTGTGTTGTAATCCGTACTATCTATCCTCTCTACTCTACCGGTGTTGATCACTACTTTGTGGTGAATGCTATTGAGTTTTGTTGGAGAAATACCATTATGTCCAGATTGTTTATCATATATTTATCACCTCTGATCATGATCTCTTTTATGTCTTGTGAGTAGTTACTTTAGTTCTTGAGGGCATGGGAGAAGTCTAGTTTTTAGTAGTCATATGATGTTGAAGTAATTTGTGTTGTTTGATATTTAAGTTGTGTTGTTATTTTCCTAGTGGTGTTGTGTGAGTCGAACACTCAACACTTTGCATTTTTAAGGACCTAGGGGAATGCATTGTGTATTAAGAATGCTTACGGTGGGTTGCCGGAGTGACAGAAACCTGAACCCCATTTTGCACACTTTTGCACAAGGGATTACTGGATCCTCGATCTTATTGCTGTGGTTAGGCTTTGCCTTAATTTCTATCTTGTATTTGCGGATGCTTGCAAGATGTTTAATCATAATAGTGCACTTATCTTAGTCTAGAAGGTGTACTAGCATAGATCCACCCACTCAACACTTATCAGCTCAACACTAGTTATCGATACGGAGTATGGAGAAAGCACGTGACTACCTCTCCATGTGTCCTCAAGAACTCTTTAGTCTTTATAAGTTTAGTTGTCAGGCTTATCCTTTTCTCAAAAGGATTGGGCCACTTGATGCTCCTCAGTGCTATTTACTTTGCTTTCTTTTATCTTATCGCTGCTTATATCAAAAACCCCTAAAAAGTTATCTTTCAGTGTTTGCATTTATTCCTTGTCCACCATCACCTATCAGTTCCTTTCGCTCCTCATTGGGTTCGACACTCTTACTTATCGAAAACGCTACAATAGATCCCTCTACCTTAAGGGTCATCAAGCTACGTTTTCTGGCGCCGTTGCCGGGGAGCATAGCGCTATTGGTAAGTGAAGCTGGTAAGGAATTTTTATATCGTTGCTTTTATTTTGCTGTTGCTGTTCTTTGTCCGTATGGACAACCTAGCTATTGGATCATTTCTTATGGGGAAACACCCCACATCTGTGGTGGTTGTACCTCCCCCTACTGAAATTGTGCCTTACAAAATACCAGCTTGTATTATTGATTGTGTTTTGGCTAATCGTTATGCAGGAGATAGACATCCCCATGAACACTTGCTATATTTATCACAACTATGTTCATTATTTAAGCTTGCAGGTGTATCAAAGTATTTTGTCATGAAGAAATTGTTCTCCGTATCGCTTATAGATAAAGCTTCAGATTGGTATAGACTTCTCGATAACTCTCATTTGCTTGATTGGCATGAACTTATGTCTCTTTTATACCAAGTTTTATCCTCTTCATGAAATTCATCGAGACATGAATTATATCTATAACTTTAGGTCTCTTGACGGAGAAAGCATTGCTCAAGCTTGGGGGAGATCGAAATCTCTAATGCTCAAATGTCCTATTCATGAGCTCCCCAAGGAAACTATACTTACAAATTTTTATGCTAGACTTTCTCGTCAGGATAAGGAGATGTTGGATGCCTCCTCTAGTGGGGTATTTCAGACAAAAAACATTGAAGAAAGATGGGATCTTCTTGATAGGATACAGAAGAATGCCGAAGATTGGGAAATAGATAAAGGTATTGAACCCACTATAAATTATGAGCATGATTATATAGAAAGCTATGTGAAAACTGATTCCTTTAATGCCTTTTTCTCTAAGATTGGTCTTGATTCCCATCTGATGATTGATTTTTGTAAGGAGTTTGCCTCTCATATCGACTCTTCTAAGAATAAGAAGAGTCAGCATCATAAACCCTTCAAAGAATTACCTATTGATATTCATGTTGCTGACCCTATTGTGCCTGCAGTTATGTATGAAAAGCCCCTTTTCCCGTAAGAATAGGGGAGCACTCTTTTGTGACAGGCATAATGAATAAGAGTGAGAGAAGAATTGATGAGCCTGAGGACCAGATCAAGGTCGGTCCTCGAGTTGCATTGGTTAAGGATCTTATTACTAATGATGCTTTAGATTCCAATATAAATTTTTGTGTTGTTTCCACTAACCTTGTCATAACTAAGAATAAGGGCCCAATTTCAGGTACTCCAGTAGTATCTGTTAAAATAGGAGATCACAATTATTATGGGCTATGCGATTTGGGATCGAGTGCTAGTGCTATCCCGTATTCACTTTGTCAAGAGATCATGGGTGAAATTTCACCTTGTGAACTTGAAGAAGTTGATGTTAGTATTCATCTTGCAAACAGAGCAACTATCTCTCCTATCGGAATTGTGAGGGATGTTGAAGTCTTATGCGGAAAGGTAAAATATCCTACCGACTTTCTAGTACTTGATTCAGTAAGGGATAATTTTTGACCTATTATTTTCGGTAGACCTTTTCTCAGAACTTGTGGAGCTATAATAGATTGCAAGAAAGGTAAAGTTTCTGTTGAATTCAATGGTGAGACATATGGATTTAACTTTTCAAAGTTCTCTAAGCAGCCTCGTGGTACTGATTTGCCTAGTAATGATAAGATTATTGAAGATATTGCTTCCATTGCTATTCGCCCTAACGATCTTTTGCAGCAATATATGGAGGACCAAGAGAATGATTTGCATATGCAGGAGAGGAATGAGCTGGACGAAATATTCTTAAGACAACCTGCTGTCCTAAAGCACACCCTTCCAGTTGAGCCTTTGGGAATTTTGTCGCAACCAAAAGAAGATCTAGTGTTTGATCTTAAACTTCTTCTCGATTCGCTCAAATATGCTTATTTAGATGGAAAGAAAGTATATCCTGTTATTATCAATTCTAACCTTGCAGGGTATGAAGAAGAGCGACTATTGGAAGTACTTTGTAAACATCGAGGTGCAATTGGCTATACCCTTGATGACCTTAAGGGGATTAGTCCGTCTATATGTCAACATACCATCAACCTTGAGCCTGACGCTTAACCAGTTGTTGATCATCAACGACGGTTGAATCCGAAAATGATGGATGTTGTAAGGACTGAGATTCTCAAGCTTCTAGCCGCAGGTATTATCTACCCTATAGCTGATAGTAAGTGCGTAAGCCCAGTTCATTGTGTTCCAAAGAAAGGAGGAACAACTGTAGTTCCTAATGATAAGAATGAGCTAATACCTCAGAGAATTATTATTGGATATAGAATGTGTATTGATTACAGGAAGCTGAACAGGGCAACCAGGAAGGTCCACTACCCGTTGCCGTTCATCGACCAAATGCTTGAAAGGTTATCCAAAAATACTCATTTTTGTTATTTAGATGGTTATTCTAGCTTCTCTCAAATTCATGTTAACACTGCTGATCAAGAGAAGACCACTTTTACTTGTCCCTATGGTACTTATGCTTACAGACGTATGCCTTTTTGTTTATGTAATGCCCCTGCTACTTTTCAAAGGTGTATGTCTGCCAATGTTCAAGATATCGCTTATCGTTAACTTATCGGTCGAGCCCCGGCCGATTTATCGGTTATATCGGTCGATCATTTATCGGTAAGTTTTTTTAAATAACTCAAGTTTTCCTAAGAGAAATAATATAAAATATGCTATATTAACTATTACACACATGACGAATAAGTGCTTTGAGCATTTAAAATATGCTATATCAGTGTACAAGTGCGAGCAATCTGAAGTAGACATCGACATAAATAAAAGGAAACAACCATATCATCCATCTACATAGTTTACCAATGATTAACTAATATAATTACAATATGCCTAATACAATCTGTCATCTAATGGACCAACTAATAAATTTGAGATGATAAAATCATGCATCACCCATTGCACTGCCTAATATCATCTCAAAATTTGCTGACTAGAGAAATAAAATCAGGGGAGAAGAGAAATCCTACCGTGGTGCTGCTCTACTGTAAAAATCGGTAAAAAATCGGTCTGACAGCCGATATATCGGCCAGAGCGATAAATCATGAAGATAAGTGTTTATCGTATCAGTAGGAACCCGATAAGCGATATATCGGCCGATATATTGGAATATCGGCCGATATTTGGAACACTGATGTCTGCTATCTTTCATGGTTTTTGTGAAGAAATTGTGGAGGTATTCATGGACGATTTCTCCGTCTATGGAACCTCTTTTGACCATTGTCTCCACAACCTTAATAAAGTTTTGCAGAGATGTGAGGAGACAAATCTGGTGCTTAACTGGGAGAAGTGCCACTTTATGGTCAACGAGGGAATTGTTCTTGTCCACAAGATTTCCGAGAGAGGAATTGAAGTGGACAGAGCCAAGATCGAAGCAATTGAGAGGATGCCCTATCCAAGGGACATCAAAGGTATTCGTAGTTTTCTCGGTCATGCTGGTTTCTATAGAAGATTTATTAAAGACTTTTCTAAGACTTCGAGACCCCTCACTAATCTTCTCCAGGAGGACGTTCCTTTTGTTTTTGATGAAGATTGTAAGGAAGCCTTCTAAGTTCTTAAGAAAGCTTTAATAACTGCTCCTATAGTGCAACCACCTGATTGGAAT
The DNA here is from genome assembly GCA_950022295.1 of Bromus sterilis. Classification (NCBI taxonomy): domain Eukaryota; kingdom Viridiplantae; phylum Streptophyta; class Magnoliopsida; order Poales; family Poaceae; genus Bromus; species Bromus sterilis. The sequence goes on from OX465595.1 coordinate 94,705,399, forward strand.
TTACCTTTTGAAATTATGTGTGATGCTAGTGATTTCGCTATTGGAGTTGTTTTAGGGCAAAGGGTTGATAAGAAGTTGAATGTTATATCTTATGCTAGCAAAACCCTTGATAGTTCTCAAAAGAATTATGCTACTACTGAGAAGGAATTCCTAGCAGTAGTGTTTGCTTGTGATAAGTTTAGGCAGTATATTCTTGATTCTAAGATTATTGTTCATACTGACCATGCTGCCATTAAGTATCTTATGGAGAAGAAGGATGCCAAACCAAGGCTTATCCGATGGGTACTCCTTCTTCAAGAATTTGATTTGCAGATTGTCGATAGGAAAGGAGCAGACAATCCGGTGGCGGATAATCTTTCAAGGATGGAAGATATACCGCATGATCCCATTCCAGTCAACGACAGTTTTCCAGACGAACAACTAGCTGTTGTTAAAGTACAATCTCTCTCGATCCTTGGTTTGCAGATTATGCTAACTTTATCGTTGCAAAGTTTTTGCCTCCAGGTTTAACATTTCAGCAAAGGAAGAAGTTCTTTTCAAAGAAGGTCTAGATGGGATCGTGAGAAGATGCGTACCGGAACACGAACAGAAGGACATTCTCAAACAATGTCATGATAGTCCATATGGAGGACATCATGCTGGTGAGAGGAGCGCACATAAGGTTCTTCAATCAGGTTTTTATTGCCCTACTCTCTTTAAGGATGCTAGAAATTATGTTTTATCTTGTGATAAGTGTCAGAGAGTTGGTAATATTAGTAGAAGGAATGAGATGCCTATGAATTACTCTCTAGTGATTGAGCCTTTTGATTGCTAGGGTTTTGATTTTATGGGTCCTTTTCCTTCCTCACATAAGTACAGGCACATTTTAGTTTCTGTTGATTATGTAACCAAGTGGGTAGAGGCAATCCCCACTGAAAGTGCTGATCACAAGACATCTTTGAAAATGCTCAAGGATGTAATTTCTCCTAGGTTTGGAGCACCCAGGTACCTCATGACTGATGGGGGTTCACACTTTACATGGAGATTTTAGAAAAGCTTTAGCCAAGTACGATGTCAATCATAGAATTGCTTCACCGTACCATCCCCAAACTAGTAGGCAAGTTGAGCTCACCAATAGAGAGATCAAGTTGATCTTATAGAAGACAGTCAATAGAAATAGAAAGGATTGGTCAAGCAAGTTAGGAGAAGCTTTGTGGGCATATAGAACTGTTTACAAAAACCCCATGGGCATGTCTCCCTATAAGATGGTCTATGGCAAGGCTTGCCATTTGCCATTAGAATTAGAGCACAAAGCTTTCTGGGCTATTAGAGAGCTTAATGCTGACCCAAAATTAGCTGGTGAAAAGCGTCTCATGAACTTGACTTCTCTAGATGAGTGGAGAAGTGAAGCTTACGAGAGCGCTAAAATGTTCAAGGAAAAGGTAAAGGAGTGGCATGATAGGAGGATTCTGAAATGTGAATTTAATGTTGGTGATAAAGTTTTTTTGTTTAGATCCCGTTTCAGGTTTTCTCCAGGTAAACTACTTTCTAGGTGGGAAGGGCCATTTCATATTGAGGAAGTCTACCGCTCGGGTGCGATCAAGATTAACAATTTCGAAGGCACCAAACCTCAAGTGGTGAATGGGCAAAGACTTAAGCATTACATAGCATTGGACCCTGTTAATGTTTATGTGGATTTGGTATACACAAAACTCATGAAGAATATGTTGCAGCCCTGTTTCAGACACCAACAGAAGCAGAATAAAGAAAGGTATGTATTACGGTAATGAAACATCGCGAAACCGCCATTAAAGTTCCAGATTACGAGTTTTTGCAAAATATAGAAAATTTGAGGCCTAGGTGGAGCCGGAGACCAGCTCCAGGGGGCCCAGGCGCCCCCCTGGCGCGGCCCCACCCCTGGCCGTGCCGGGAGGCTGCCTGGGCACCCAAGAGCCCGTCTCCGACTCCGCTTTGACCCGTTACCTTCCTTTCTATGCAGAAATTTTTGCTATATATTTGCCCGGATCGTTCCGGCAACGTATCTCGCGATTTCGTGTGTTTTCTTTTCGAGCTGTTTCTGCCAGGAAAACTTTCAGCTAGACCTAGGTGCCATGGCTTCCCCAAGTTCCCCGAAGGACAAGTTCGTCGTCAATGTCATCAACCCTTACCTCGCTGAGGTGAAGAAGCACCCCCAGATCCTTCGTGTGGAGGATGGTGACCTCCACAAGGAGGATCTGAAGGGACCAGTCAAGGAGGGGAGCACCGAGGAGCGGCTGAAGGAGATGGAACATGAGTTCTTCAAGTTCAAGAAGATGGTGGAGCGTGGTGTTGAAGCTAACTTCGACATCATCAACGAGATAGAAGCTTGGCCGCACTAGAAGAAAAAATTTATGGGCTCCAAGCACAGATCTATGATCTGCAGAACCAGAACTGTGAGTATGAACTAAAGTTTCTGCACATGGGTTTGGGTGCTGAGTGCAGGATCCTGGAGACGGGAATGTCCTTTGAGACCGGAGAACAGCTTCCATGGAAGCACTTCGCCAAGGAGTACGTGACCGACAAGAACAAAGATGAGGAGTAAATCTCCTTGGGTAATGGCATCCCCTTAGCTTGTTTCAAGCTTGGGGGAGTGCCCAGTATTTTTATCCTTATCTATGTCTTTTAGAGTCAAGTAGAGTCGTATCATGTCTAGGGAAGTTATCTTATAAAATAGGTGTTTGCTTTGAGGTCTATCACTCCTTGTTGGAGAGTTATGTATCCGTGAGTTTGGAGTCGTCTATGATGGAATGTTAATGAGAAGTCTATGTTGGAATTATGCCCTAGAGGCAATAATAAATTGTATTATTATAATTCCAGGTTCATTATTAATGTTTATATGTCTATGCTATAACTGCAATGGCTTATGCGGAGGTTTGCCAAGTAGCATGTTAACTGCCTCCGGAGGAAAACCCATATGCAGGTGTGGAGTATAAACACCAAGTGTTCTTAGTCTGCCTCTAGGACTAACCCGTGTGTTATGGATGACATGTTTTCCTATTCATAGGGCATTGGAAATGCCGGTAACACATGGGAGCACATTGTTGCCAGAACAAGGGTGATGAACTGACCCAATTGTATGATTTACTTTGAGATCACATCGTTTCCATGTTATAAGTAAAATCATCTAAAGTTAATATGCATGTGTCCTTCATGACCATAAGAATGTTTCGTAACTTCATACCGGAGGGTGGGCTTTGACACTGTCCCAACACCACCCGTAACAGGCGTGGAAATAACGGCTTTGATCACTCACACCTGAAAGTGTGTCAAGGGACTTAACGATTCGAGTTGGGAATTTTATCCTCTAATGATGGTGAGATACTTCTATGGGACCTCTCGGTATTACGACATCCAACATCGTCTGGCCAGACACTGTGAATTGATCACAAGGGATACCAGAATACTAAATGATAAAATGAAACAAAACGAGAAGGAGGATGACTTGGTATAATGGTTAATGGTTAATCATGCGGATACCTAATAGATCTCACCTCAGGTTTTGTATAGTATCGTGAAGCAAATAGGACTGGCACGTTAAGCTTATGGTTAATTCGAATTTATATTCGTGTACATACGGGAACCATTATGGGTGTCCATGGCTCCGCTATCGGTTATTATTTCGCGGGAAAGTCAGTTTCCGGTTCATGTCCGTATTCGCGGGAAAGTCAGTTTCTGGTTCATTTCCGTACGTATTGTCGGAACCCGGGGTTAGCGTATGTAATTCCGGTCACAATACAATCACATGGAGAGCCGAGAGCCGTACCCACTTGTCTAAGCAGACAAGGCCAAGCACAGATCACTCTCGGTAAGCATCGAACGTGAGGGGCATCCCATTCAGGACGGATGATCAACTGAGATGGGTCCTCATCGTCCGCACACAAGTCTAATGATATGGGTGGTGAATACCATATTCACAGACAAGTCGCCTCAACCATGTTATCGATTGAATCATAACCCTTACATAGACTTACTCCAGCCCGATCAGTTAGTCGGGATCTCGGGCGGGCTCAATCATACAACAAAGTGTGCCACGTGACAGAGTCACGAGCAATCGCATCGCGATGCCCCAAGCTGCGCACATCTAAGGGCCACTTGGTGTATAAAAGACCGCCGGCAAGAACACAACTAAGCTATCGAACCCCACACTAAGACATGCACGTTATAAACATACACGCAACATACATGTCCAGTGTAAACAGCAGGTAATCACAACATGAACTCTACAAACTCAGTCTTTATAACTTCTGCTAAACAGAGCAGACATAGTAGTTGTATTACAAGCAGAGATCACATGAATGTGATCCAACATTACATCAAACATCAACGGAAGCAAATTATGTCTTAGTAAAGACAAGTTTAACAAATGGCTTAAGAAGCCTGAAAGAAAAGTACAACGACCCTCCAAAGGGCACAGGCTGCTGCCTGGAACTATACGACATTGGTCCACGTCGAGCTCGAGGTAGAGGCCACCATCAGGGTCAGTGGTCTCGTCTCTAAAACATAGAATAAGCAAACGTGAGTACAAAGTCGTACTCAACAAGACTTACATAGGAACTATACTACTCATGCACATGTATCAAGGCAAAGGGAGGTGGGGTTTCACTTGCAGAAGTGCCAGCATTGACTTGGCTAATCCTGAACTACGAGTACCAGAGAGAGGTAAGAACGTACACGAGTCCAAGTAACAGTCTCCAACCAATACTCCACTATGGCGCCTTCCTCGACTTCCCCACGAGGAAGCACGCCATAGCACTCACACTTATCTTGGTGTGTTTTAGAAGTATCCGGTTCAAGTTATCTATGATCAAGTAAAGGTCTCCAAGTAGTCCATAACCGCGGACACGGCTATTCGAATAGTTCATTAACCCTGCAGGGGTGTACTGCTACACACACGCCTCATTAGTTACCGCTTGGGGATGGACCCTTCAAATGAGTACCGGCGAGGATGCTGCCACGACACTTCACTCACGGCACCAGCTCTAGTCCTAGGGAGTCGCCTATTTGAGTTGGGACCACGATCGGAATCCGGCCGATTGTTCCGATGCGGACTCAAACGTTGTGTGACCGCCATCAAGCTCAACTCGATCATGATCACTTGATTCAACGTGCCCACAACCTACGCCAACCACTTACCTTGGTTCCACCTGCTTGAGATCGTTAAAGGGCGAACTACTTGCGACTCCTGGACTGGTCCGGGGTGAGGTACTAGGCCGAGAGGGGTCAGTGAGCCCAATGTGTGGTCGTACTCTTAGTCTTGGATAACAACACAAGAACTCGGGCGTAAGGCAGTGTTCAACGAGACAACCCACTATGTACTCCTACACAGCCTCTCATCGTTCGCCTTTGTTTAGGGTAGATTCACCAACACGTTTCCACCATCATTCACATGATCACTACCATCCCGACTCACATCAAAGTAGCCTCAGGTAACAACTCTAAGCATGCAATAAGCTGTAACAGTTGCAGGGGCCACATGATATCAACCAACTCCTACATCTGCTAGGATTGTGGTTTGCTTACTACTGTGACAAATGATAGGTCATGCAAAGGAATAGGTTCAACTAGCGGTAGAACGTATCATGGTGACATCCTAAACATGCATTTGCGAGAATGAGAGGGAACTGGGATTTTATAGACATGATCAAAGAGGGGGCTGCTTGCCTTGCTGACGATCACGATGTAACACTCTTCTGACGTGAGGTTGAACTCGTCTCCGAGATCAACTCTACCGAGAAGATGCAATCACCAAAGCACTGGAAGTAAAGCACAATCAAGATAATACAATGCACATTCAATATGCAAAACATAGCATGGCAATGTGCTGATGTGACCTATGTTTGAATTGCCACATTTTAATTGAAGTTGATTTGAAAAGTGAATTCAAATTCAAACTCCAAATGTTATTTAAATTTGGTCAACTTGCATTTGCTAATGTTTGTTCATTGGAAACCAAATGATCATATGTGGGAAATGCTTCTGAAGTACAAGTGATGTGTGGTGCATTTCAAAGTTTGAATTTGGAATAGTAATTGAATTGATTTTGAATTAAATCCAATTAAATCAAATATCAAAAGCTACTGATCCTTTTTAAGTTCAACTCCAACATAGTTGAAAGTTGGAAATTTGGATAGAGGATTTTCTCCTGATCATTTTTCATATATTATATGTTAAATTTGGAGTTAAAATGAATTTTCTATGATTTTTCAAAGTTTCAGCCATTTTCTGGAATTTCTGTATTAAATAAAATGATTTAAACTTTACTGCGTCATCACTAGGTCATGCTGACGCCAGGTTTGACCAGTCAACTGACAGGGCGGCCGCACCTGTCAGCCTCAGTGGTTTAAGCTAGGGTTAAAAAGCTCTATTTAAAATAAAACGTGGATTAACTTAAGGCCTAGGGCCCACTGTCAGAGAGAGAGAGGGGGGGATTAGAGGGTGTTCAGTCCCTAACTAAACTAACCGGTCGGCGGCTAACCGGCGGCAGCCACAAGACGCGGCGGCGCTCGTCGGACTTGGGCTGCAGTCCACGGGGAGGGAAACGAACGGCACCAGAGCGAAGCTCGCGACGTCGTGCGTCGCCTGCGGCTACTGAGGCTTCAAGGGGGCGCTCGGGGCCACGTCTACGACGACGGGAAGCGGCGGCCGGAGCCACTGGTCATGGCAAACGGCGATAGAAGGGGCGGGGGGAACCACAGATGGGGGGATTCAGAGTGTAGAGCTCACCAGAGACGAATGGTGGCCATGGCGGAGTCGATGGAGGCCTGGCGAGGACGAATTGGAGCTCGAGCTCCACGGCGGCCGGCGGCGGTTCTTGGAGTTGGCGTCACTTCTACTGGACCTTTGCTCAAATTGACGCGGCGGCTTGATCTTGTGGTCACCGGGGAACCTCTTAGACAGGTTGGCTCGCCGGGAGGAGCTCTGTGGCCACGCGCGGGCACGGCGGCGTTCCGTCTACGGTTCGGGAAATGGCGGCAGAGGAGAGGAGGGAGGTCGCGAGGGGAGGGAGAGTGGCCTGGGGCCTTTTGGGTTCTCCAGAGCGAGAGAGAAGAGAGGGGGAAAGCAGGAGGTGGCGAGGAGGTGGAGGCATGCGCGCCACGCAGCGCACGGCGCGACTGCCTCTCCTTCTGTCAAGAGGAGGAAGACGACAGGAAGCTGGGTGGGTCGGGCCAGGTGGGCCGACACCCTGAGCGAGGGGTAAGTCTTTCCTTCTGTTTTCTTATTTTTCTTTCTGTTCTTTGTTTTGCCCATTAAAAAAAATTAGCTAGGGTATTTATAAAAATCCCCAAACAATTTTATAAAACCTAGGTGACTATAAAGAAGTCAACCCCAAGTTTTGGGAATTTTTAAAAATCAATTTATTTGAATTTCAATTCAAATAGGCAATTGATTTAATTTCCAAGCCACTATTTGAATTATTGAAAAATCTATGAGCAATGGTTTAATCCCAAATCACTTTTAAAATGATCAGACTCATTTTTAGGATTTTTCAATACATCCAAAAGAATTTTGGAAAAAGATTTATTTCTGGCCTTTTATTTAAATTCATTTAGGGCTTTTCTTTTCCCCAATTCCTTTTCTTTTGCAATTTTTTCAAGATGCAAAAATGCAAGCTAGGTTAAACACAAACCTAATTTGGGGTTCTGACAACTCGCCCCCACTCAAAAGAATCTCGTCCCGAGATTCAGAAGTCGTCGGGAGGAAGGTGGGGTACTCAGCTCGTAGACGATCCTCTCGTTCCCAGGTGGCTTCTTTCTCCGAATGATGTGACCACAACACTTTGAGGAATCTGATCTTCCGACGTCTGGTGCTACGCTCGGCTTCATCAAGAATACGAACCGGGTACTCTCGATGTGAAAGGTTATCTTGGAGATCAAGAGTTTCGTGGTCTACTTCGCGGATGGGGTCCTTGAAGCAACGCCTGAGTTGAGAGACGTGGAAGACATCATGAACCTGGGAGAGGTGAGGGGGTAGTTCCAATTGGTAGGCAACTTCTCCACGTTTAGCGAGAATGCGAAAGGGACCGATATAACGTGGGGCCAACTTGCCTTTGATACCGAAGCGATGGGTACCCTTCAGAGGAGTAACCCGAAGGTAAGCCTTCTCATCCAGATTATAGCTTTCTTCCCTATGATGACGATCATAATAGCTTTTCTGACGAGACTGGGCTGTTTTCAATTTCTCACGAACAATGCGAACTTGCTCTTCTGCATCCTGAATCAAATCCGGTCCAAAGAATTGTCTTTCACCGGTTTCTGACCAGTTTAGGGGTGTTCGACATTTCCGTCCATAGAGAAATTCAAAAGGAGCCATGCCTAAACTAGATTGAAAACTATTGTTATACGCAAATTCGGCAAAAGGAAGAGAATTCTCCCATTTCTTTCCGAAAGAGATAACATAAGCTCTGAGCATGTCTTCGAGAATTTGATTGACCCTTTCTACTTGACCACTGGACTGCGGGTGATATGCGGTGCTAAAGGAGAGGTGGGTTCCCATAGCATTCTGGAAACTTTCCCAAAATCGAGAAGTGAAAAGACTACCACGGTCTGAATTGATTTCCAAAGGAACACCGTGAAGTGACACGATTCGGGAGAAATACAAGTCCGCTAACTGGCTAGCTGTTATAGACTCGCGAACAGGAAGGAAGTGGGCAACTTTGGAAAGTCTATCTATGATAACGAAGATGGCATCATTTCCTTTCTGGGTTCTTGGAAAGCCAGTGATGAAGTCCATACTGACTTTGTCCCACTTCCACTCGGGGATAGGCAAAGGTCTAAGAGTACCAGCAGGTCTTTGATGTTCTGCCTTAACGCGACGACAAACATCACATTCAGCAATGAACTGAGCAATTTCTCTCTTCATCCTAGTCCACCAAAATCTCTGGCGTAGATCTCGGTACATTTTTGTGCTACCGGGATGAATCGAGAGGGGTGTGTCATGGGCTTCTTTGAGGATGAGTTGCCTTAGTTCCCTATTCTTAGGTACTACCAAACGATTTTCAAAGAATACCGTTCCTTTACTATCTGTGGAGAAACATTTGGCAACTCCGCTAGCAATGTTCTCCTTGATCCGGCGAACACCTCGTGCACGCCATTGGGAAACTATGATTTTATCCTCAAGGGTTGGTTTCGCCACCAAGTTGAAAAGAGATCCACTTGGAACAATCTCGAGATTAAGCTTTCGAAATTCCTGATGAAGAAGTGGTTGATACTGCTGTAACATGAGGTTGTTACAGTACGACTTACGACTTAGTGCATCAGCCATGACATTGGCTTTGCCTGGGGTGTAAGAAATTCCTACGTCGTAATCTTTTATCAACTCAATCCAGCGTCTTTGCCTGAGATTAAGATCTGGCTGGGTGAATATGTATTTGAGGCTTTGGTGGTCGGAATAGATCTCACAACGATTACCAAGGAGGTAATGTCGCCAAGTTGTTAGGGCATAAACTACGGAAGCGAGTTCAAGGTCATGGGTAGGATAGTTCTCTTCATGTGGCCGCAACTGGCGTGAAGCATAAGCTACCACATGTCGATCTTGCAGAAGTATGCATCCTAACCCTTGCCGTGATGCGTCACAATAGATCTCGAAATCCTTTTTGGTGTCTGGAGGTGCAAGTACGGGTGCAGAAGTCAATCTTCTTTTTAGCTCTTGAAAGCTTTCCTCGCACTTGGAAGTCCATAGGAATTTCTTATCTTTCTTGAGGAGTTCAGTCAGAGGCTTTGCAACTTTAGAAAAGTTCTCGACGAAGCGACGGCAATAGCTTGCTAAGCCAAGAAAACTCCTAACTTGCTTAACCGATTCAGGTGGAGTCCAGTCAAGGACGGCCTGAACTCTCTCGGGATTGACAGCAATGCCTTTTGCAGAAATCACGTGGCCTAAGTAGGTCACTTCTGGTAGCCAAAATTCACACTTGGAGAATTTAGCATACAGGCGATGCTCTCTAAGTTTCATCAATACCAGCCTAAGATGTTCTGCGTGATCTTCTTCGTTCTTCGAGTAGATGAGAATGTCATCAAGATAAACTACAACAAATTTATCTAGGTACTCCATGAAGATCGAATTCATCAAGCGCGAGAAAGTGGCGGGGGCATTGGTTAAACCGAAGGACATGACGGTGTACTCGTAAAGACCATAACGAGTAGTAAAAGCCGTTTTGGGAATGTCCTCTTTCGGATTTTGATTTGATGATAACCTAATCTCAAATCCATCTTGGAGAAGACAGAGGATCCTGCAAGTTGATCATAAAGATCATTGATCCTGGGCAGTGGGTACTTGTTCTTTATCGTCGCTAGATTTAGCGGGCGATAGTCTACGCACATCCTTTCTGTTCCATCTTTCTTCGTTACGAACAGAACGGGGCAACTCCATGGCGATGAGCTAGGGCGGATGAAGCCTTTTGCCAACGAAGCTTCAAGTTGGATTTTGAGCTCAGCTAACTCACGTGGGGCCATTCTATATGGGCGTCTGGATATTGGTGCGGTTCCTGGGATAAGATCTACAACAAACTCTACAGATCTGTCAGGTGGTATTCCTGGCAGCTCTTCTGGAAAGACATCCGGAAAGTCACGAACCACATAAATATCTTCAAGGTCTGGAAGAGGAAGCACATTTAAAGAATGCACCTGGGTTTTAGAGCTTGGTGAGGTGTACTTGATTGTCTGGCTTGATGGATGGGTTAGTTTCACTGACTTGGCTTTACAATCAAGGACAACATTCTGTCTTGATAACCAATCCATACCTAAGATCACATCAATGTCTGAAGACTTGAGGGCTATAAGTGAGGCAAGGAATACTAAACCCTCAATTGCAATTTCATTCTCATGACTCACCATGGTGGTTTGCCATCTGGATCCAGGGGCTTGCACAACTAAGGGGGTGGATAACATCGAAAAAGAGATGTCATGCGACAGTGCAAAGTCCTGGGATATGAATGAGTGAGAGGCTCCTGGGTCAAAAAGAACCGAAGCTGGGGTGGAATTGACAGGAAGGGTTCCGAGTACAACATCGGTTGACTTGTGGGAATCTAGAATGGATACATGATTTACATAACCATGTTTATAAACAGGAGGCTTGACATTGGAAGTCTTGGGTGGTGGCTTACCACGAAGAAAGGTTTGCTTTGGTTTAGGTGTGGTGGCTACATGATTTTGGGGACACTCTCGAACATTGTGACCTGATTGTCCACATTGGAAACAAACACCACGTGGAATGAAAGGAACTTGAGCACTTGATTGTCCAACAAAATTCCAAGGAGGAAGATTGGTTTGAGGTGGACGATATATGGTGGTTGGGGGTCTAGAAGCACTTACAACACGACTGACGTCACTGAAGGGAATCCAAACACGGCGTTTCCGAGAAAATGGGCCAGAAGATTGTGCAAACTCACGATCACGGTTGCGAGACTCTTCATACAACTCATTTCCATACTCGGCCTTGAAGGATTTGTCGACCAAGTCCCTGAAGTTGACGAACTCGTGAAGGTTCAGGTCATGACGAAGGACGGGGCTAAGTCCCTTGCGGAACCTTGCTTGTTTCTTGGCGTCGGTGGATACTTCTTCTTGGGCATAACGTGCTAGACGAGTGAACTCAGTCCTATACTCATGAACAGTCATCTTTCCTTGGGTCAGATTGCAAAATTCTTCTCTTTTGCGCTCCATCAGCTGATCCGGAATATGATATCCTCAGAATTCATCACAGAATTCTTTCCAAGTCACCACGTGACCAACTGGTTGCATTGCCACGAAGTTCTCCCACCATTGAAGAGCAGCACCTTCCAGAAAATATGCCGCAAATAGCACACGATCACCTGGAGTAACATGGGCTGTCTCAAGCTTACGCTCGAGGGAACGAAGCTAATCATCCGCATCAAGGGGCTCGGAAGGACATCGGAATACTGGCGGGTTGAGGAGAATGAAGTCCTGGATGGTAACAACACTAAGATGCTGACGAGAAGTGTTCTGCTCAATACGCTCTAGAAGACGTGTCTGATCAGGACGATTCTGTTCAGCCTCCATCATGATTTCTGCCGTTGAAGGTGGTGGTGGAGGTCCTTCATCGTCTATGTAACTGGAACTGGGATCAACACCTTGATTTGCACCTGACATTCTATGTGATAAGAATCAACAATCAGAATAGGATTTAGGACACAATTCTATGCTAAGATAGATGACTATAATGCAATAGCATCAAAGCCACAAACGGACAGCATAACGGCTGCACCGGGATGGAAATTGAGACAACCGACAGGATAACGGACATCACTTCCACAGAAACACTATGGAATGATGGTTCAGAAAGACCACAACACTCCTACAACTACAAAGAAGCAATCAACGAGATGTCCTAGTAAGACATAGATGAGCCTAGTCCTATCTTCCCGTAGAATAAGATGAGGCTGACTCAGAACTCAGATCGATGAGGATAAGGAGAAAAAAGAAGTCTTACGTTGTTCCCTTATACCCAAAGTAACTATATAACTATAGAATGCTAGACTCGACATCGGCCAATGGTTTGATAATCCTACAGGCAGTCCTGCTCTGATACCAAGTTTGTCGGGACCCGGGGTTAGCGTGTGTAATTCCGGTCACAATACAATCACATGGAGAGCCGAGAGCCGTACCCACTTGTCTAAGCAGACAAGGCCAAGCACAGATCACTCTCGGTAAGCATCGAACGTGAGGGGCATCCCATTCAGGCCGGATGATCAACTGAGATGGGTCCTCATCGTCCGCACACAAGTCTAATGATATGGGTGGTGAATCCCATATTCACAGACAAGTCGCCTCAACCATGTTATCGATTGAATCATAACCCTTACATAGACTTACTCCAGCCCGATCACTTAGTCGGGATCTCGGGCGGGCTCAATCATACAACAAAGTGTGCCACGTGACAGAGTCACGAGCAATCGCATCGCGATGCCCCAAGCTGCGCACATCTAAGGGCCACTTGGTGTATAAAAGACCGCCGGCAAGAACACAACTAAGCTATCGAACCCCACACTAAGACATGCACGTTATAAACATACACGTAGCATACATGTCCAGTGTAAACAGCAGGTAATCACAACATGAACTCTACAAACTCAGTCTTTATAACTTCTGCTAAACAGAGCAGACATAGTAGTTGTATTACAAGCAGAGATCACATGAATGTGATCCAACATTACATCAAACATCAACGGAAGCAAATTATGTCTTAGTAAAGACAAGTTTAACAAATGGCTTAAGAAGCCTGAAAGAAAAGTACAACGACCCTCCAAAGGGCACAGGCTGCTGCCTGGAACTATACGACATTGGTCCACGTCGAGCTCGAGGTAGAGGCCACCATCAGGGTCAGTGGTCTCGTCTCTAAAACATAGAATAAGCAAACGTGACTACAAAGTCGTACTCAGCAAGACTTACATAGGAACTATACTACTCATGCACATGTATCAAGGCAAAGGGAGGTGGGGTTTCACTTGCAGAAGTGCCAGCTTTGACTTGGCTAATCCTGAACTATGAGTACCAGAGAGAGGTAAGAACGTACACGAGTCCATGTAACAGTCTCCAACCAATACTCCACTATGGTGCCTTCCTCAACTTCCCCACGAGGAAGCACGCGATAGCACTCACACTTATCTTGGTGTGTTTTAGAAGTATCCGGTTCAAGTTATCTATGATCAAGTAAAGGTCTCCAAGTAGTCCATAACCGCGGACACGGCTATTCGAATAGTTCATTAACCCTGCAGGGGTGTACTGCTACACACACACCTCATCAGTTACCGCCTGGGGATGGACCCTTCAAATGAGTACCGGCGAGGATGCTGCCACGGCACTTCACTCACGGCACCATCTCTAGTCCTAGGGAGTCACCTATTTGAGTTGGGACCACGATCGGAATTCGGCCGATTGTTCCGATGCAGACTCAAACATTGTGTGACCGCCATCAAGCTCAACTCGATCATGATCACTTGATTCAACGTGCCCACAACCTACGCCAACCACTTACCTTGGTTCCACCTACTTGAGATCGTTAAAGGGCGAACTACTTGCGACTCCTGGACTGGTCCGGGGTGAGGTACTAGGCCGAGAGGGGTCAGTGAGCCCAATGTGTGGTCGTACTCTTAGTCTTGGATAACAACACAATAACTCGGGCCTAAGGCAGTGTTCAACGAGACAACCCACTGTGTACTCCTACACAGCCTCTCATCGTTCACCTTTGTTTAGGGTAGATTCACCAACACGTTTCCACCATCATTCACATGATCACTACCATCCCGACTCACATCAAAGTAGCCTCAGGTAACAACTCTAAGCATGCAATAAGCTGTAACAGTTGCAGGGGCCACATGATATCAACCAACTCCTACATCTGCTAGGATTGTGGTTTGCTTACTACTGTGACAAAATGATAGGTCATGCAAAGGAATAGGTTCAACTAGCGGTAGAACGTATCATGGTGACAACCTAAACATGCATTTGCGAGAATGAGAGGGAACTGGGATTTTATAGACATGATCAAAGAGGGGGCTGCTTGCCTTGCTGACGATCACGATGTAACACTCTTCTGACGTGAGGTTGAACTCGTCTCCGAGATCAACTCTACCGAGAAGATGCAATCACCGAAGCACTAGAAGTAAAGCACAATCAAGATAATACAATGCACATTCAATATGCAAAACATAGCATGGCAATGTGCTGATGTGACCTATGTTTGAATTGCCACATTTTAATTGAAGTTGATTTGAAAAGTGAATTCAAATTCAAACTCCAAATGTTATTTAAATTTGGTCAACTTGCATTTGCTAATGTTTGTTCATTGGAAACCAAATGATCATATGTGGGAAATGCTTCTGAAGTACAAGTGATGTGTGGTGCATTTCAAAGTTTGAATTTGGAATAGTAATTGAATTGATGTTGAATTAAATCCAATTAAATCAAATAGCAAAAGCTACTGATCCCTTTTTAAGATCAACTCCAACATAGTTGAAAGTTGGAAATTTGGATAGAGGATTTTCTCCTGATCATTTTTCATATATTATATGTTAAATTTGGAGTTAAAATGAATTTTCTATGATTTTTCAAAGTTTCAGCCATTTTCTGGAATTTCTGTATTAAATAAAATGATTTAAACTTTACTGCGTCATCACTAGGTCATGCTGACGCCAGGTTTGACCAGTCAACTGATAGGGTGGCCCCACCTGTCAGCCTCAGTGGTTTAAGCGAGGGTTAAAAAGCTCTGTTTAAAATAAAACGTGGATTAACTTAAGGCCTAGGGCCCACTGTCAGAGAGAGAGAGGGGGGGATTAGAGGGTGTTCAGTCCCTAACTAAACTAACCGGCCGGCGGCTAACCGGCGGCAGCCACAAGACGCGGCGGCGCTCGTCGGACTTGGGCTGCAGTCCACGGGGAGGGAAACGGAGGGGCCCAAAGCGAAGCTCGCGACGTCGCGCGTCAGCTGCGGCTACTGGGGCTTCAAGGGGGCTCGGGGCCACGTCTACGACGACGGGAAGCGGCGGCCGGAGCCACTGATCATGGCAAACGGCGATAGAAGGGGCGGGGGGAACCACAGATGGGGGGATTCAGAGCGTAGATCTCACCAGAGACGAATGGTGGCCATGGCGGAGTCGATGGAGGCCTGGCGAGGACGAATTGGAGCTCGAGCTCCACGGCGGCCGGCGGCGGTTCTTGGAGTTGGCGTCACTTCTACTGGCCCTTTGCTCAAATTGACGCGGCGGCTCGATCTTGTGGTCACCGGGGAACCTCGTAGACAGGTTGGCTCGCCGGGAGGAGCTCTGTGGCCACGCGCGGGCACGGCGGCGTTCCGGCTAAGGCTCGGGAAACGGCGGCAGAGGAGAGGAGGGAGGTCGCGAGGGGAGGGAGAGTGGCCTGGGACCTTCTGGGCTTCTCCAGAGCGAGAGAGAAGAGAGGGGGAAAGCAGGAGGTGGCGAGGAGGTGGAGGCATGCCCACCACGCAGCGCACGGCGCGGCTGCCTCTCCTTCTGTCAAGAGGATCGGGTCAGGTGGGCCGACACCCTGAGCGAGGGGTAAGTCTTTCCTTCTGTTTTCTTATTTTTCTTTCTGTTCTTTGTTTTGCCCATTTAAAAAAATTAGCTAGGGTATTTATAAAAATCCCCAAACAATTTTATAAAACCTAGGTGACTATAAAGAAGTCAACCCAAAGTTTTGGGAATTTTTGAAAATCAATTTATTTGAATTTCAATTCAAATAGGCAATTGATTTAATTTCCAAGCCACTATTTGAATTATTGAAAAATCTATGAGCATGGGTTTAATCCCAAATCACTTTTAAAATGATCAGACTCATTTTTAGGATTTTTCAATACATCCAAAAGAATTTTGGAAAAAGATTTATTTCTAGCCTTTTATTTAAATTTGTCAGAACCCTCTGTTAGGTAATGTGCTAGGATCAAGTAACCTTGCATCATGTCAAATTTTCAAAGGAAATCAACTTCAAAATCAAAATGGGAGAAGAAAACCCCCCCAGATTGAATTATTTCAAAAGGCCAGATAAAAATCTTCTCCAAAAATTCATGTTAGATTTTTGAAAAGTCTTATAAATGAGTGTGATCACATATCAAGTGATGTGGGACCCACCCCATGCTCATAGATTTTTCAAATATTCAAACAGTGCCTTGGAATTATAGAAATACCCCTATTTGATTTAAATTCAAATCATTTGAATTTTAAAAATGTTGAAACTTTATAAGTGGCTAGTCTATATTATTATGAAGCCACATAAATTTTTTCAGCATTTAATAAAATGCCTAGCTATTTATTTTAGCTCAGCCAAACAAATGACAGAAAGAAAAACAGAAGGAAAAAGGAAAAGAGGGCTTACCTTCAAAGAAGCCCAACTCATCCCCCAGCCGGCCCAGCCCACTCCCGCGCCTGTCGTCTTCCTCAAGCAGGGAGCTGCGTGGCGACCATGCCGTGGCCGCCGACGAGCCCCTGGCCACCTCCTGCTTCCCCCTCGCCACCTCTTCACGCCCTGAGACGCCCAGAAGCTTCCCCCATCCATTCCCCCTCTCCACGAGCTCTCTCCCCGTCTCCCTCGCCCGATTCGTCGGCACCCGTGAAGAACACCGGAGTGCGCCGCCGCACCTGCGTGGCCAGCGAGCCTGTCTAGCGCCATCGCCGTGTCCATCCTCCTCCTCGTCGTCGACTACGTCTCCCAGTGCAGCGAATCGAACACGGAGCCCTCCTAGCCGCCGGAATCGAGCTCGAGCCGTCGCCGGACCCGAAGGACGCCTTTGTAGATTTCGTCGCCGTCGAGCCCTCCCAGCTCAAGCCGCCACCTCCGTCGAGTTCCTGGTGAGCAGGCGGTCCAAACCCCTCTCTCCCCGCCCCTTATCGTTGTCTCCTTGTCGATCCGCCATGGAAGCCGAAGTCCCTCGCCGCCACGATCGTCGTAGTCGTTCA
Source organism: Bromus sterilis (assembly GCA_950022295.1). Taxonomy (NCBI): domain Eukaryota; kingdom Viridiplantae; phylum Streptophyta; class Magnoliopsida; order Poales; family Poaceae; genus Bromus; species Bromus sterilis. Next base: position 94,722,835 of record OX465595.1, read on the forward strand.
CCAGTAAAGCAAACGAGCTCGGGGGCATGTGCACCATCTTCTCCTTGCTCCTCTGCGTCGATTGCGAGCATCACCGGCTCAAATGGTGCTCCGTAGCGAGTTCGGCCTCCAACCAGTAGCACCGCCGCCGCAAAGCTCGACGCCGGCGTGCGTACAGAGCCTCCCAAGTTTCCCTTTTGGTCTCCATCGACGCGCGACACCGAGAGCTTCGTCTCAGTGGTCGAAGCGCGCGATTTGGACCGCGGGAGCGCCCTCCCCGTGCAGCGCCGCCGACGTGGCCTCGATTAGGGCTTAACCCCACCTGGGTTAAGTGACCCTAGGTCACTGACCAGTGGGCCCAGTGGCTTAATTAAGCCACTGGATTAATTTAAACCACGGGTTAATTAATCCAGTCACTGACACCCTAGACCCACATGTCAGCTGACGCAATAAATCATTTATGAATTTCCAGAAAATCAAAATGATTTAAAAGAATTCCAGAAATTCCAGAAAATACCCCAAACTTTGGAAATTCATAGAAAATTCATATTAACTCCAAATTGGACAAATAATATATGAAAAATGATCAGGAGAAAATTATCTTTCCAAATATGAAACTTTCAACTATGTTTGAGTTGAATTTAAATTGGGACCAGTAGCATATGTCATTTGGTTTATTTGAATTTAATTCAAATTCAAATCAGATGATCTTGCAACTTGGACCATGGAATTAAGCTACAATTCAACCACACTTCAGAGGCATATCATACACATTTGAAACTAATTCAAAATGATCAATCAATGTCACATGCAACTTGGTAAATGTTGAATTCAAATGTGGAGTTTGAACTTGCAATTCAATTTGCAATATACTCCATTTAAATGGAATGCTCAACACATCAGTACCATGAACCTTACCATTTCAATCTTATTCATGTGGTTGTGCATTGTACATTATGTTGATCCTATGATTGTCATGTTGCTGATAGACGTGGAGCCGGAACCCGAGGTCACCCCCTTCGTTGAAGACCCCGAACCCGAACCTCGTCAGCACGGCAAGCAAACCCCCATTGATCACGTCGATAAAATCCCACTTCCCTCTCATGTCTCGCTTATGCATTGTTTAGGATGATCACCATGCTTTGTTTCTACCGCATAGATGAACCCATTCCTTTGCATGACCTATCCTTTTGTCACAGTAGTAAGCAAACCACAATCCTAGCAAATGTAGGAGTTGTTTTATATCATGTGGCCCCTGCAATGTTACTGCTTATTGCATGCTTAGTATGATACCATGATGTTACTGTGATGTGAGTCGGGATGGGAATGATCATGTTGATGTTGGTAGAAAAGTGTTGGTGAATCGACCTAATACAAGGTGAACGATGAGAGGCTGTGTAGGAGTACACGGTGGGTTGTCTCGTTGAACACCGCCCTAGTACGAGTTCTTGTGTGGTGATCCAAGATGAAGAGTACAACCACACATTGGGCTCACTGACCCCTCTCAGCTTACTAAGTCATCCCCTTCGATGTCCAGATGTCGCAATAGTTCGGAGTTCTGGTAGGCTTGTGGCCTGGATGCTAAGTGAGAGAACGGCTCACCCGAGACCGGCTTATGCACCACGCACACATCACTTGGGTCCACTTCGGTAAACCGGCCGGGTTCACGATTGTGGTAACCAACCCAAGTAGGCGGCTTTCTCGGACTAGATCGGCTATGAGGTAACAGTTGTGGTGAGCATCCTCGCTGGCACCCCTTGAATGGTGTCGAGATCAAAGGCGGTAACTGATGATCATGTGTGTGTAGCGGTACACCCTTGCAAGGTTATCAAAACTATTCGAATAGCCGCGTCCGCGGTTATGGACTGCTTGGAAAGCTTAGCTTGATTATTAGATAACTTGAACCGGATAGTTCTAAAACACACCAAGATAAGTGTGAGTGCTATGGCATGCTTCCTCGTGGGGAAGTCGAGGAAGGCACCATACTGGTGTATTGGTTGGAGAAAGTAGTGGACTCGTGTACGCTTCTTACCTCAAAGTCTGGTACTCGTAGTTCAGGATTAGCCAAGTCAAAGCTGGCACTTCTGCAAGTGAACCCCACATCCCTTTACCTTGATACATATGCATGAGTAGTATAGTTCCTATGTAAGTCTTGTTGAGTACGAATTTGTACTCACGTTTGCTTAATCTATGTTTTAGATGATGCCACTGACCCCGAAGGTGGCTTCTTCATCGAGCTGGACGACTGAAGACCAACTAGTCTAGTCCCAGTCAGACGACTGGTTCCCTCGTGGAGGGCTTGTGTTTAAATAAGGCTTCTTAAGCCATTTGTTAAACTTGTCTGTACTCAGACATAATTTGCTTCCGTTTGTGTTGTAATGTTGGATCACATGTTTGTGATCTCTGTTTGCACTCTATAAGAGTTATCAATAAAATTGTACACTTTGTAGAGAATTGCAATGGTACCTGCTGTTCATACAAGGCATGTGTGCTGCGTGTATGTTTATAACGTGCATGTCTTTGTATGGGTTTTTGAGACCTTAGTTGTGTTCTGGCTGGCGGTCTTTCATACACCAAGTGGCCCTTAGATGTGCGCAGCTTGGGGCATCGCGATGCGATTGTTCGAGACTCCGTCTCGTGCACACTTTGTGGTATGATCGAGCCCGCCCTAGACCACGACTAAGTGATCGGGCTGGAGTAAGTCTATGTAAGAGTTTTGAGATAGTCGATAGAATGGTTGAGGCGACTTGTCTTTGAATATGGGAGTTCACCACCCATATCATTTGACTTGTGCGCGGACGATGAGGACCCATCTCAGTTGATCATCCGGCCTGGATGGGATGCCCCTCACGTACGATGCTTTCCGAGAACGTTCTGTGCTTGGCCTTGTCTGCTTAGACAAGTGGGTACGATTCTCGGCTCTCCATATGACTATGTCTTAGCTGTACTTGCATACGCTAACCCCGGGTCCTGACAGACTTGGTATCAGAGCAGAACTGACTGTAGGACTAGTAGCCTTGGCCGAAGTTGAGTCTAGCTTTCTATAGTTATATAGTTACTCTGGGTATATAAGGGAACAACGTAAGGCTTCTTTTTTCTCCTTACCCCCTTCGTTCTGAGTTCTGAGTCACCCTCATCTTATTCTACGGGAAGATAGGACTAGGCTCTCCTCTGTCTGATTAGAACATCTCAATGTTTGCTTCCTTGTAGCCGTAGGAAAGTTGTGATCGGTCTGTTAGAGTGGTTATGCTCCCTGTTTTATTACATCGTATGTAAGTGATGTTTCCATGTTGTAAGAAATTGTCTTTTTCTTGCAATTACAGCCGTCATGCTGTCCGAGTCATTCCAGGTTTATCTCATAATCTGATGCATTTGCAAACTCCTTTCTATTTCAGATGGCAGATCTTCCCCCTCGGCAGATTGTTCATTTGACCAGGTGCCTCGGTGTGCGTGGCCATCCCGCTGTTGGGGTTCGTAGCAGAAAACACAATTTTTTCTAACTAGCGTTCCCTTAACCCAAGATCTAGCTAGCCGTATTACCGTAACGGACAGTAGTGCGGAAATAACCTACCTCGGGGTGTAGTCGGTTGCGCGGGAAACGTTCCCGCAAACGTGGTTGATGTAGCCGATCAAGTTTCACAGCCCCCTGGCTGTGTTGAGCACCCGGATGGGTGTAGTGCCACACGTGCAGCACCTCGTAGTACTCGCACACGTACGAGACTCGATGACGACCTCCGTTCTCCGATCCAGCGGAGGTGGCGGAAGCAGACCTCTGGACGGAGCTTCGGCAGCACGACGGCCTCCGAATCTAGCAGAGAAGCCTCAATTCCACTACAGGCTCACACTAGGGAGCCCACCGTGGAAGAGACAAGAGAGGGGAGAAGACCGGAGAAAACCGATCTCAATTCGGAGTTATATTTATTTTCTCACGAATTTTTCTCTATTAATTATGTGCACCCTGCCCATCTATATATAGGCTGGGGGGAGGGAGTCAACCCACCTCCCTTAGCAATGTGGGACTAAAGTCCCCTTGCTAAGGGGTGGCCGGCCAAGGGGGGAGAGGGGGCGCACCCCTCATGGGCCCTAGGGCCCATGGCGCCTCCCCCCTTTTTTTTCTTTTCTTTTTCCCTTTAATTCCCTAATGGGCCTTTTTCTCCACTAAGGCCCATAGCACATATTAATTAGAAATAAAATGATTTTAATCATTAATTCAATTAATTAATAACTAAAACATATTATTTCATCTCCCGGTGCTCCGGAAACCCTTCCGGCTCACTCCGAACTTGTTTCGGTTCAATACGGTACTCCTCCGATATTGTCTCCTTTATTCTCTGGTTGCTCCGATGGTTCCAAAAAGGTCTCCGATTTCATCGAGCCCTTAAGTGTGTTACCCTACGGTCCGAGAACACTCCAGTCTTGACCGAGCAGAGGCAACAGTCAATGATCATCAGCGGGACCTGGATGCCCATAATGACCCCTGTGCATTCCGGATATCAACACCGATTGGACCTTACGTCGTATAGCATTCCCTTTGTCAACGATACTGGATTGGTCCGAGATTCGATCAATGACATCCTATGTCTGGTTCAACCTCGTTCCGAACTAATCCTCATTCACTCGTTCCCGTGATATTCATCCCCGTGACCTAGTCACACGCTGCGCAGCTTTATGGATGGAATCTCACCGAGTGGGCCCCGAGTATCTATCCATTATATGGATTGACAAATCCCGCTCTTGCAACAATACTCCTCAACATATCTCCACGGAATACCCAAGATACAACCGTTATGACCCGCATATTTCAGTCAGGTGGTGGGATGTAAGTCAAAGCATCCGGGAAGATAGCAATTATGCACGTACTCACGGTCGAAGGAACGGTCTACCACGTTCTTTAATTACAACACCGAACCTTCATAAGATTTGATCATGCTGCAATGCTTACTTTGGGTAATGTTCATCACGTCACTTAACCCGTGAGGTGACCTCATAGTCAAGAGACTTAATTGTCCATGATCGCGAAACCACGATCATCACGTTGACCATGAACTAGTTATCGATGTAGAGGCTAACTAGGAACGCTGGGGTTTTCTATACCACACCTGCATCATTGTTTCACTGACGCAGTTCTAGCATGGTATGAAACTGGTTATGAACTTGCTTAGATATATTGGAATAATCATATATTATTTGCCTCTAGAGCATATATCCAACAGTCTCCCACTTGCACTAGAGTGCTAATAATCTAGCCGCATTTTTCCGATCATAATCATCTTATCACATAAGTGTTTCATTGATCATGCATGCTCATGGAAGAGGGTTCGTCAACGAACTGCACCAATTCAGATTCGTATGTTTCCTTTGCAACTGGTATAGGTAAAAAGCTCTTTTGACATACCACTCATTATCATATAATGGTTGGATATAAGTTTCGCGGGAGAGTGAGACTATTATTTCACAGTATCCTCCAATGATCTCTTGGTTCAGTCTTTTAGAAGACTCATCCATAGTCATATATACTGGGAAATACACTCAGCCAGAAGTCCAATACTTCTAACACTAAACTTTTATCCATACGTCTACTTTCTTAAGTAGTATTATGTTTGTAGTACCGTGAATTTTTGCTCACGTTTCTTTCATGTCTTTGGTGATGTCTCTAATTCCATATAGACCCATAATATGGCTTGCAATCGTAATCTTGCATTACATTCAAGTCTATTATACTTTCTATATTTTAGAGAATAGTCCTCAGTATTCCTCTCTATACTGAAATCATGGACTTCATTCAGATTCTGTGTTTTACTCCTAAAGCACATCGGAATCTGTTCTTCTTCCAAGAACCTTTTGAGTCATTCTGTTGTTGGATTCACAACGCATGTTATATGGTAGAATCATATGTCAAGAACATATAAGATCACATGTCAAGTACATGGTGCATCTCTATTCTTCCATCAAGACATTGCTTGTGATATTTGGATTTCATCCATTATATAATTTCTAGCCACAAGAACCTGTTTCTTGTCTAGAAGATTATTCCAACCTTCTCTTCGTTTCATTTTCCGTATCTTAATCTACTCATATAGATTTCAACGTGTAATGTGTTGGTATTTCTCATAAAAGAAGATTCTTGCAATCTTGTATTTTATTTGCCTTATGCTCTATATATATATCATAATGCACATATGTATATAAGACGATTCTCTATATACACAATCAATGCATATCCATATATATACATATGAGATCATTCTTCACACATATCAATGCATATATGTTTGAGACAATGATCATGCTCCCACTCAAATATATCCATCATATACTCATATATTTGTGGTTCAGCTTTCATCAAGTCATTTTATTGTTTCACTATGTCTCACATAATGACAATGCTTCCAAAGCTCCCACTCAGAAAATGCCCTCTGCATTCCAAGTTTCCGGGGAAGTCTTCAAAGCTCCCACTCAGTTTCATGAAACTGCAGGCCCACTCAATATTTTGGTCATCACAAAATCACTTGATCAAATCAAGTTTGAGGGTTCCTGTCTTGAGGTACTATAGTCCATCCTTTTAACGAAGTAACCTTCGTCATGCCCATTACAGTTCTTTTCAAATCCAAATTTGACTGAGATGCAATTTCAGGCTATGGTCCATCGTAGTGTAAATGAAATATTTTATTGATTAAAGCATTCCTACGTTTCCGTAGTCAATCACCATTGAACTTTGGTCATAACCAAATAATGCCTTATGCCCATTACATTATTCTCAATAACTATCCAGTTTGCCGAGAATATGAAATAACCGATTTATTTCACAGGACGTGAGCCATCCTTAATGTAACTCAATATTATTTCATTTCTCCTCGTGTTCTAGGCTACCATCATTCCTTTGTGTCTTCAAGCAATATTATTCCCTATTGTTTTATTAAGAAGACTCATGATTATTGTTCTGTACAGAACATATTCATGATAACCTTCTAAATTCAACAATGGCTTCAACTCATATACCAAGATCAATCATCTTTGGCATATCCTTCCTTATATAGCGTCATTACAGCGGAACATGCTTCCGTTGCAATACTCTGATATTCTGAAGGCAAGTCCCAATACCCCGGTCAAAGTTTCCATTATCTCCCATTGGATCTGTGTCGAGAGACTTTTCTCGTATTACCAATTAAGCAACACAAATTTTGCTATTCAGGGAGAATATGTAATTTCAATTGCTCGTAGTTTTATTACAAAGAAATTCTTTCTTTTAAGAAACCTTATAACACCATCAGTTATGGAGCTATCTTGTCTCGTTAGATTCAGGATGGTTTCCTATTCATGAAGTGGGTGTTTTAACTTAATGAATTAAACAATCTTATTTGACAATAACTATAGTGCTAGGGGAAAGAACGTTTAGACCATACTATGGTTTAGTATGACTACGAATGGTTTAAGTAGTCTAGTACTTTCAACTTCCATCGTAGTTTGTGGTACAACTTCCACAAGTCTCCCATTATGTCAATATCAATACTTATCACTTCGGATCGTAGCATAGTGATGTGTATCCTTGTATTCTCACTTCTCACTGTGATTCCCGAATCTCAGTTTTATGATCTCAATTGAATACAGCTTTCAATTAATCATATGAAGTCTTTAATGATAACTCACGTGCCCATTCTACATCATTTATGTATAATGATTGGCACAAGTTCTACTTGCTAGAACCTTGTCACGATTATATTTATTGCAGAGGTTCATAGATCGTGTATCTAATCCATCTCATGCAATCAAGTTATGATTTTCATTCGATAATGAACTCACAAGTTAATAGATCATACATTTAATGAGTTCATCAGTTATGAAGTCACCTCATGCAATCAAATCTTTGACTTGTTATAATCAAGACAACTTTATCGTTAAACATTGAATATTTCTTGACAATAATAGTAGTATTATAAATGCTTTCTATCATATCATAAATCAAGACGCAATCAAAGTATAAGCACACTTTTATTCATAAAAATGGAACAACTGACTTGTCTCATTACATGAATAACTTTGTCTCGCGAGATGCAAGACACACAACTAAGTGTTCATACTACAATGATTACATAAGATTTATCTAATACTCTAAGTATTCTCCTATGATAGATGTCTCGGCGGAATCCATGCTGGCCATTAACTGACTTGATATCCATCAATCCTTGATTTCACCTCTTCCTGTTCATGCAACGGCAGGTCCTGTTTTCCATAAAACAGAATAAGTATCACATACTCATTTACTGCAAATGTTGTATAAGGGAGTAAACATTTATAAAGTATATCAAGTATATACCTTCTCCATCGACAACTTCTCCTTCAATGGGTTCAACCTCCAGGTACTGGAGTCTATCCATGAAGTCAGAGAACTCGAGGCTTTCACCTCTGCCGACGTAGCCATGGACATGGTCTACATAGCTCGGTGGAAGCGAGTGTAACACCGTGTATATCGCAGACTCATGTGTGGTATCATAGTCAAAGTCATCTACGAGGCTCAGATGTATCTCATACATCTTGGCCAAGTGTGCCTTCAGGAAAGAGCCTTCTTCCATCTTTGTAGAGAGAAACTCACTTTCTAACTCAAATCTGGCAACTCTAAACTGATGCAAGTTTGATGACTTCAGCTCATCGATCATATCGTATGTATCCAAATCAGCATACTCCTCACGCAAAAGCCGCGGAATGCTGGTTTCTATGATACCCTTAGCTATGGCATATGTCCTTCGACGATAATGATAATCAATCGCCGCTTGTGCATCCATGTCGTTTTCTGGAGGGTTTCCCACGTGCCTTTTAGTTAAGAATGAAAGGTTGATTCTTTTGAGCACGGCTCTAAGGCGTAAGTACCAACTAACGAAGTTTGACCCATTTTCTTTAAGTCTTTCACCATGTAAGAAGGAAACCATTTCAAGGTACTGGGTATTATCCATTTTCTACAAACATAATTGCAAGGAACACAATTAAGACTAGTTCACAACAATGAGTTCATATAATCATATGAGCTCGCACTAAAACATTTCATCCCTAGGAAGTTCTAGTGATTACATGATCCAGATTCACTGCCCGACCTCGAATATCACACGGCCGACGGGTTAGTTTCAAAGGTAGACAACAACTTGTGCGATCACATTATCTTATATATACTGTGACTCATGCTCGATCTTTCGATCTCTAGTATTTCGAGGCCATATCTGCATATGCTAGGCTCGCCAAATTAACCTCCATGTTATATGCTGCTCAGCAAGGCCATATCTGCATATGCCAGGCTTGCCGAACCCAACCTCATGCGAACTCCATTGAATATGTAGGACAACTCCGGTATGTACGGAGCGTCAGGCCATATGGGAGAACCTTCCAGGCGGTGCACACTTCGGTAGAATACTTGTGTTTGGCTTTGTTAAGGGATTATCTTATCACATGCTACCGTCGTGTATCCTATACTAGCAAGTTTTAAGATGTCTCGGCTATGGCAACACTAAGTCTATAGTGTCTCCATTTTAGTTTGTTTTATGATGACGATTACTACTTACTAGTAACACATAGCAAAGCTATCACTACATCACAAACAAACAAACGATAGCCCCCACTTAGCAATACAAGGTTTAGACGGTCTAGTTGTATATTGCAAGTTTTACGTGGCTGCTAGGGCTTTCATAGTTAAACAGGTTTTAACCTACGAGTCAACCACAACGTCAACCATACGATTGTCTCTATTACACCCCGCACGGGGCCCTCCGTTGCAAATGCCACATCCGCTAAAGTAGAGAGACAGACACCCCCCCAGCCACTTTATACGGTACAAGCCGTATGTCAAGCGTGGAACCAGTCTCACGTAAGAGTACGCGTAAAGTCGGTCGGGGGCCGCTTCATCAAACAATGCCGCAGATGTGAACAAGTACACGTGGGAGGGTAACAATCATACAATCAACGCCCACATCCCCGATGTGTTCTATCCGTACAGTAATACTAAGCAAAGACCTAGCTCATGATACCACTGTTTTGGTTCGCAGCAGAAAACACAAATTTTTCTAACTAGCGTTCCCTTAACCCAAGATCTAGCTAGCCGTATTACCGTAACGGACAATAGTGCGGAAATAACATACCTCGGGGTGTAGACGGTTGCGCGGGAAATGTTCCCGCAAACGTGGTTGATGTAGCCGATCAAGTTTCACAGCCCCCTGGCTGTGTTGAGCACCCGGATGGGTGTAGTGCCACACGTGCAGCACCTCGTAGTACTCGCACACGTACGAGACTCGATGACGACCTCCGTTCTCCGATCCAGCGGAGGTGGCGGAAGCAGACCTCTGGACGGAGCTTCGGCAGCACGACGGCCTCCGAATCTAGCAGAGAAGCCTCAATTCCACTACAGGCTCACACTAGGGAGCCCACCGTGGAAGAGACAAGAGAGGGGAGAAGACCGGAGAAAACCGATCTCAATTCGGAGTTATATTTATTTTCTCACGAATTTTTCTCTATTAAATATGTGCACCCTGCCCATCTATATATAGGCTGGGGGGAGGGAGTCAACCCACCTCCCTTAGCAATGTGGGACTAAAGTCCCCTTGCTAAGGGGTGGCCGGCCAAGGGGGGAGAGGGGGCGCACCCCTCATGGGCCCTAGGGCCCATGGCGCCTCCCCCCTTTTTTTTCTTTTCTTTTTCCCTTTAATTCCCTAATGGGCCTTTTTCTCCACTAAGGCCCATAGCACATATTAATTAGAAATAAAATGATTTTAATTATTAATTCAATTAATTAATAACTAAAACATATTATTTCATCTCCCGGTGCTCCGTAAACCCTTCCGGCTCACTCCGAACTTGTTTCGGTTCAATACGGTACTCCTCCGATATTGTCTCCTTTATTCTCTGGTTGCTCCGATAGTTCCAAAAAGGTCTCCGATTTCATCGAGCCCTTAAGTGTGTTACCCTACGGTCCGAGAACACTCCAGTCTTGACCGAGCAGAGGCAACAGTCAATGATCATCAGCGGGACCTGGATGCCCATAATGACCCCTGTGCATTCCGGATATCAACACCGATTGGACCTTACGTCGTATAGCATTCCCTTTGTCAACGATACTGGATTGTTCCAAGATTCGATCAATGACATCCTTGTCTGGTTCAACCTCGTTCCGAACTAATCCTCATTCACTCGTTCCCGTGATATTCATCCCCGTGACCTAGTCACACGCTGCGCAGCTTTATGGATGGAATCTCACCGAGTGGGCCCCGAGTATCTATCCATTATATGGATTGACAAATACCGCTCTTGTAACAATACTCCTTAACATATCTCCACGGAATACCCAAGATACAACCGTTATGACCCGCATATTTCAGTCAGGTGGTGGGATGTAAGTTAAAGCATCCGGGAAGATAGAAATTATGCACGTACTCACGGTCGAAGGAACGGTCTACCACGCTCTGTAATTACAACACTGAACCTTCATAAGATTTGATCATGCTGCAATGCTTACTTTGGGTAATGTTCATCACGTCACTTAACCCGTGAGGTGACCTCATAGTCAAGAGACTTAATTGTCCATGATCGCGAAACCACGATCATCATGTTGACCATGAACTAGTTATCGATGTAGAGGCTAACTAGGAACGCTGGGGGTTTCTATACCACACCTGCATCATTGTTTCACTGACGCAGTTCTAGCATGGTATGAAACTGGTTATGAACTTGCTTAGATATATTGGAATAATCATATATTATTTGCCTCTAGAGCATATATCCAACAGTCTCCCACTTGCACTAGAGTGCTAATAATCTAGCCGCATTTTTCCGATCATAATCATCTTATCACATAAGTGTTTCATTGATCATGCATGCTCATGGAAGAGGGTTCGTCAACGAACTGGACCAATTCAGATTCGTATGTTTCCTTTGCAACTGGTATAGGTCAAAAGCTCTTTTTACATACCACTCATTATCATATAATGGTTGGATATAAGTTTTGCGGGAGAGTGAGACTATTATTTCACAGTATCCTCCAATGATCTCTTGGTTCAGTCTTTAAGAAGACTCATCCATAGTCATATATACTGGGAAATACACTCAGCCAGAAGTCCAATACTTCTAACACTAAACTTTTATCCATACATCTACTTTCTTAAGTAGTATTATGTTTGTAGTACCGTGAATTTTTGCTCACGTTTCTTTCATGTCTTTGGTGATGTCTCTAATTCCATATAGACCCATAATATGGCTTGCAATCGTAATCTTGCATTACATTCAAGTCTATTATACTTTCTATATTTTAGAGAATAGTCCTCAGTATTCCTCTCTATAATGAAATCATGGACTTCATTCAGATTCTGTGTTTTACTCCTAAAGCACATCGGAATCTGTTCTTCCGCCTGTGGTCACCTCCCAAATGGATATCAGGGTCCACAAGCCTCCGTGTTTTCCGATGGTCACCTCCAGCTACCGGGATACGCGGGTAACTTTTATGAGGACTATTATGGAGATGGAGATGAGTGAGACCTCCTGTGGTCTTACTTAATGATGATGTAGTAGGATCTTAGTATATTGTAAGCAAGGTTTCTAAGATTCCAGAGGCTTAGATAAATAATGTATAGGAAGTCAGAGTGCCTCTGAAGGATGTATCATCTTCATCACGTTTGTATTAGCTTGGTGCTTGTACTAAAACGATGTATGGCTTGTATGACAGCTTGTGAATATATGGCTTGTATGCTTTTATCACCATGTTGTCAAGATGATTACTTCCTTTGCTCTGTAATCCTTCCAGTACTTCCATACCTTGATTAGACTCTCCCAATCAACTCTGTTTGACTTTGGTTTTTACCTTCAGGATGTCTCAAGGAACCCGTGGCCAGGTTGGTCGTAACCAAGGTCGTGGGAATGACCAGGAGGAAGGCAACCTTCCACCCCCACCCACGATGGCTCAGGTTCTGATGGAGGTCGAGAGGAACCTCTGAGACTCTCACCATCTATTGGAAGTCATTGCACGCAACACCACTCCGCAGCACAATGAGTTGGTGTCCCTGAACGACTTCATCCGACTTCATCCCCCGGTTTTTAGTTACTCCACCGAGCCCCTTGACGCCGATGACTGGCTTCGCAGCATCGAGAGGAAGCTCCAAGCAGGCCGTGTTGCAACTGGTGACAAGGTCAGCTATGCCACCTATCACCTCGAAGGTGCAGCTAGTTCTTGGTGGGAGAACTTTCTGAATATGCGTCCCGATGGACCACCTGCATCTTGGGAGGAATTCTGCACGTCCTTCCGCGAGCACCACATTCCCAAGGGTCTTATGGACCGGAAGCGTGAGGAGTTCTGCAACCTCACTCAAGGCAGAAGGACCGTTGACGAGTTTAGTCGTGAATTCAATCGACTGGCTCGTTATGCTACCAAAGAAGTCTCCACCGACTCCAAGAAACAAGAGAGGTTCCGTCGTGGCCTCAACACTGGACTTCGTCGTGAGCTCAATCTTCATGACTTTGCCACATTCCAGGTCCTTGTCAACAAGGCCATCAAAGCAGAGGACATGAACACCCCCAACGATTTCCGCAAACACCCTAGAGATGACAGTTCATCCAGTTCTGGCTCGCAGAAGCGCAAGATCTGGATCCCAAACAGCATGTTCCGCCAGAACAACCCACCGAGGCCATCCTATGTGGCGCCTCGTCCACCCACCCAGTTCCACCCAGCTCCACCAAACAACCCAGCTCCACGAACTGTTTTCGGAGCCTGTTACAAGTGTGGTCAGGCAGGCCATTATTCTCGCGAGTGTCCCCAGAACCAGCTTCAGCACCAGAATGCTCCACCCCGTGCCAGAGGCAACAACAACAACAATGGTCGTGGCAAGCCACCCCAGAAGGTCTACACCGCCAAACCCGCTCCTCCCGCCACTCATGGACGTGTGAACCAGATCGCCGCCGAAGAGACTGACGACACCACTGACGTCATTCTTGGTACGCTCCCAGTCAATTATGTTCCTACTTCCGTTCTTTTCGACCCAGGAGCATCTCATTCATTCATGACGGAAAGTTATGCACTTCGTCATGAGTTACCCTTTGTTGAATTGTCCACCCCAATGATTATTCAGACTCCAGGGTCAAGATGGCAAACTAATAGAGTAAGCCATGGTAATCAAATTGCAATTGAGGGTTTAGTATTCCTTGCTTCACTCATAGCCCTCAAGTCTTCAGATATTGATGTCATCCTTGGCATGGATTGGCTATCAAGACAGAATGCCTATCTGGATTGCAAAGGAAAATCCGTGAAACTCACCCACCCTTCAGGCAAAACAGTCAACTATACCTCACCCAGAACAAGAACCCAAGTGCATTCCTTGAATGTACTTCCCCTTCCTGAACTTGAAGATATTCCGGTGGTTCGTGACTTCCCGGATGTCTTTCCTGAAGAGCTGCCGGGCATGCCACCCGACAGATGTGTAGAGTTTATAGTGGATCTTGCCCCAGGAACCGCACCAATTTCTAGACGCCCATACAAAATGGCCCCACGTGAGTTAGCTGAGCTTAAAACCCACATGGAAGCTTTGTTGGAGAAAGGCTTCATCCGCCCTAGCTCATCGCCATGGGGTTGCCCCATTCTGTTCGTGACGAAGAAAGATGGAACAGAAAGGATATGCGTAGACTATCGGCCGCTAAATTTAGCGATGATAAAGAACAAATACCCATTGCCCAGGATCAATGATCTTTATGATCAACTTGCAGGATCCTCTGTCTTCTCCAAGATGGATTTGAGATTAGGTTATCATCAAATCAAAATCCGAAACGAGGACATTCCCAAAACGGCTTTTACTACTCGTTATGGTCTTTACGAGTACACCGTCATGTCCTTTGGTTTAACCAATGCCCCCGCCACTTTCTCACGCATGATGAATTCGATCTTCATGGAGTATTTGGACCAGTTCGTCGTGGTTTACCTCAATGACATCCTTATATAATCAAAGAACAAAGAAGAACATGCCGAACACCTAAGGCTGGTATTGATGAAACTTAGAGAGCATCGCCTGTATGCTAAATTATCCAAGTGTGAATTTTGGCTACCAGAAGTGACCTACTTAGGCCACGTGATTTCCGCAAAAGGCATTGCTGTGAATCCCGAGAGAGTTCAAGCCGTCCTTGACTGGACTCCACCTGAATCGGTTAAGCAAGTTAGAAGTTTTCTTGGCCTAGCCAGCTATTGCCGTCGCTTCGTCGAGAAATTTTCTAAAGTTGCAAAGCCTCTAACTGAACTCCTCAAGAAAGATAAGAAATTCCTATGGACTCCCAAGTGCGAGGAAATCTTTCAAGAGCTAAAAAGAAGATTGACTTCTGCACCCGTACTTGCACCTCCAGACACTAAAAAGGATTTCGAGATCTATTGTGACGCATCACGGCAAGGGTTAGGATGCATACTTCTGCAAGATCGACATGTGGTAGCTTATGCTTCACGCCAGTTGCGGCCACATGAAGAGAACTATCCTACCCATGACCTTGAACTCGCTGCCGTACTTCATGCCCTAACAACTTGGCGACATTACCTCCTTGGTAACCGTTGCGAGATTTATTCCGACCACCAAAGCCTCAAATACATTTTCACCCAGCCAGATCTTAATCTCAGGCAAAGACGCTGGATTGAGTTGATAAAAGATTACGACGTAGTAATTTCTTACACCCCAGGCAAAGCCAATGTCATGGCTGATGCACTAAGTCGTAAGTCGTATTGTAACAACCTCATGTTACAACAGTATCAACCACTTCTTCATGAGGACTTTCGCAAGATCAACCTTGAAATTGTTCCTCATGGCTATCTTTCTACCTTGGTGGCGAAACCAACTCTTGAGGATCAAATCATAGTTTCCCAAAGGCGTGCACGAGGTGTTCGCCGGATCAAGGAGAACATTGCTAGCGGAGTTGCTAGATGTTTCTCCACTGATAGCAAGGGAACGGTATTCTTTGAAAATCGTTTGGTAGTACCTAAGAATAGGGAACTACGGCAACTCATCCTCAAGGAAGCCCATGACACACCCCTCTCAATTCATCCCGGTAGCACAAAAATGTACCGAGATCTACGCCAGAGATTTTGGTGGACTAGGATGAAGAGAGACATTGCTCAATTTGTTGCCGAATGTGATGTTTGTCGTCGCATTAAGGCAGAACATCAAAGACCTGCTGGTACACTTCAACCTTTGTCTATTCCCGAGTGGAAATGGGACAAAGTCGGTATGGACTTCATCACCGGCTTTCCAAAAACCCAGAAAGGAAACAATGCCATCTTCGTTGTCATAGATAGGCTTTCCAAAGTTTCTCACTTGCTTCCGGTTCGCGAGTCTATAACTGCTAGCCAGTTAGCAGACTTGTACGTCTCTAGAATTGTGTCCCTTCATGGTGTTCCTTTGGAAATCAATTCTGATCGCGGTAGCCTTTTCACCTCTAGATTTTGGGGAAGCTTTCAGAATGCTATGGGAACTCATCTCTCCTTTAGTACGGCTTTCCATCCTCAGTCTAGCGGTCAAGTCGAAAGGGTTAACCAAATTCTTGAAGACATGCTCAGAGCTTGCGTTATCTCATTCGGAAAGAATTGGGAGAAATCTCTTCCATTTGCCGAATTTGCTTATAACAATAGTTTTCAATCTAGTCTGAACATGGCTCCTTTTGAACTCCTTTATGGACGACGATGTCGAACACCTTTAAACTGGTCAGAAACCGGTGAAAGACAATTCTTTGGACCGGATATGATCAAGGAAGCAGAAGAGCAAGTTCGCATTGTTCGTGATCAATTGAAAGCAGCCCAATCTCGTCAGAAAAGCTACTATGATCGTCATCATAGGCAAGAGAGCTACAATCTGGATATGAAGGCTTACCTTCGGGTTACTCCTCTGAAGGGAACCCAACGTTTCGGTATCAAAGGCAAGTTGGCCCCACGTTACATCGGACCTTTCCGCATTATTGCTAAACGTGGAGAAGTTGCCTACCAACTTGAACTACCTCCGCACCTCTCTCGAGTACATGATGTATTCCATGTGTCCCAACTCAGGCGTTGCTTCAAGGACCCCATCCGCGAAGTCGACCACGAAACGCTTGATCTTCAAGATGACCTTTCTTATCGAGAATACCCCGTTCGTATTCTTGATTCCGCAGAGCGTGTCACTTGTCGTCAGAAGATTAGGTTTCTGAAAGTGCAATGGTCACACCACTCCGAAAGAGAAGCCACGTGGGAAAGAGAAGACCGTCTCAGTGCTGAGTACCCCACCTTCCTCCCGCAGACTTCTGAATCTCGGGACGAGATTCTGTTGAGTGGGGGCGAGTTGTCAGAACCCTCTGTTAGGTAATGTGCTAGGATCAAGTAACCTTGCATCATGTCAAATTTTCAAAGGAAATCAACTTCAAAATAAAAATGGGAGAAGAAAACCCCCCCAGATTGAATTATTTCAAAAGGTCAGATAAAAATCTTCTCCAAAAATTCATGTTAGATTTTTGAAAAGTCTTATAAATGAGTGTGATCACATATCAAGTGATGTGGGACCCACCCCATGCTCATAGATTTTTCAAATATTCAAACAGTGCCTTGGAATTAAAGAAATACCCCTATTTTATTTAAAATTCAAATCATTTGAATTTTAAAAATGTTGAAACTTTATGAGTGGCTAGTCTATATTATTATGAAGCCACATAAAAAATTTCAGCATTTAATAAAATGCCTAGCTATTTATTTTAGCTCAGCAAAACAAATGACAGAAAGAAAAACAGAAGGAAAAAGGAAAAGAGGGCTTACCTTCAAAGAAGCCCAACTCATCCCCCAGCCGGCCCAGCCCACTCCCGCGCCTGTCGTCTTCCTCAAGCAGGGAGCTACGTGGCGACCATGCCGTGGCCGCCGACGAGCCCCTGGCCACCTCCTGCTTCCCCCTCGCCACCTCTTCACGTCTGGAGACGCCAAGAAGCTTCCCCCATCCATTCCCCCTCTCCACGAGCTCTCTCCCCGTCTCCCTCGCCCGATTCGTCGACACCCGTGAAGAACGCGGGAGTGCGCCGCCGCACCTGCGTGGCCAGCGAGCCTGTCGAGCGCCATCGCCGTGTCCATCCTCCTCCTCGTCGTCGACTACGTCTCCCAGTGCAGCGAATCGAACACGGAGCCCTCCTAGCCGCCGGAATCGATCTCGAGCCGTCGCCGGACCCGAAGGACGCCTTTGTCGATTTCTTCGCCGTCGAGCCCTCCCAGCTCAAGCCGCCACCTCCGTCGAGTTCCTGGTGAGCAGGCGGTCCAAACCCCTCTCTCCCCGCCCCTTATCGTTGTCCCCTTGTCGATCCGCCATGGAAGCCGAAGTCCCTCGCCGCCACGGTCGTCGTAGTCGTTCACCAGTAAAGCAAACGAGCTCGGGGGCATGTGCACAGTCTTCTCCTTGCTCCTCTGCGTCGATTGCGAGCATCACCGGCTCAAATGGTGCTCCGTAGCGAGTTCGGCCTCCAACCAGTAGCACCGCCGCCGCAAAGCTCGACGCCGGCGTGCGTACAGAGCCTCCCAAGTTTCCCTTTTGGTCTCCATCGACGCGCGACACCGAGAGCTTCGTCTCAGTGGTCGAAGCGCGCGATTTGGACCGCGGGAGCGCCCTCCCCGTGCAGCGCCGCCGACGTGGCCTCGATTAGGGCTTAACCCCACCTGGGTTAAGTGACCCTAGGTCACTGACCAGTGGGCCCAGTGGCTTAATTAAGCCACTGGATTAATTTAAACCACGGGTTAATTAATCCAGTCACTGACACCCTAGATCCACATGTCAGCTGACGCAATAAATCATTTATGAATTTCCAGAAAATCAAAATGATTTAAAAGAATTCGAGAAATTCCAGAAAATACCCCAAACTTTGGAAATTCATAGAAAATTCATATTAACTCCAAATTGGACAAATAATATATGAAAAATGATCAGGAGAAAATTATCTTTCCAAATATGCAACTTTTAACTTTGTTTGAGTTGAATTTAAATTGGGACCAGTAGCATATGTCATTTGGTTTATTTGAATTTAATTCAAATTCAAATCAGATGATCTTGCAACTTGGACCATGGAATTAAGCTACAATTCAACCACACTTCAGAGGCATATCATACACATTTGAAACTAATTCAAAATGATCAATCAATGTCACATGCAACTTGGTAAATGTTGAATTCAAATGTGGAGTTTGAACTTGCAATTCAATTTGCAATATACTCCATTTAAATGGAATGCTCAACACATCAGTACCATGAACCTTACCATTTCAATCTTATTCATGTGGTTGTGCATTGTACATTATGTTGATCCTATGATTGTCATGTTGCTGATAGACGTGGAGCCGGAACCCGAGGTCACCCCCTTCGTTGAAGACCCCGAACCCGAACCTCGTCAGCAAGGCAAGCAAACCCCCATTGATCACGTCGATAAAATCCCACTTCCCTCTCATGTCTCGCTTATGCATTGTTTAGGATGATCACCATGCTTCGTTTCTACCGCATAGATGAACCCATTCCTTTGCATGACCTATCCTTTTGTCACAGTAGTAAGCAAACCACAATCCTAGCAAATGTAGGAGTTGTTTGATATCATGTGGCCCCTGCAATGTTACTGCTTATTGCATGCTTAGTATGATACCATGATGTTACTGTGATGTGAGTCGGGATGGGAATGATCATGTTGATGTTGGTAGAAAAGTGTTGGTGAATCGACCTAATACAAGGTGAACGATGAGAGGCTGTGTAGGAGTACACGGTGGGTTGTCTCGTTGAACACCGCCCTAGTACGAGTTCTTGTGTGGTGATCCAAGATGAAGAGTACAACCACACATTGGGCTCACTGACCCCTCTCAGCTTACTAAGTCATCCCCTTCGATGTCCAGATGTCGCAATAGTTCGGAGTTCTGGTAGGCTTGTGGCCTGGATGCTAAGTGAGAGAACGGCTCACCCGAGACCGGCTTATGCACCACGCACACATCACTTGGGTCCACTTCGGTAAACCGGCCGGGTTCACGATTGTGGTAACCAACCCAAGTAGGCGGCTTTCTCGGACTAGATCGGCTATGAGGTAACAGTTGTGGTGAGCATCCTCGCTGGCACCCCTTGAATGGTGTCGAGATCAAAGGCGGTAACTGATGATCATGTGTGTGTAGAGGTACACCCTTGCAAGGTTATCAAAACTATTCGAATAGCCGCGTCCGCGGTTATGGACTGCTTGGAAAGCTTAGCTTGATTATTAGATAACTTGAACCGGATAGTTCTAAAACACACCAAGATAAGTGTGAGTGCTATGGCATTCTTCCTCGTGGGGAAGTCGAGGAAGGCACCATAGTGGTGTATTGGTTGGAGAAAGTAGTGGACTCGTGTACGCTTCTTACCTCAAAGTCTGGTACTCGTAGTTCAGGATTAGCCAAGTCAAAGCTGGCACTTCTGCAAGTGAACCCCACATCCCTTTACCTTGATACATATGCATGAGTAGTATAGTTCCTATGTAAGTCTTGTTGAGTACGAATTTGTACTCACGTTTGCTTAATCTATGTTTTAGATGATGCCACTGACCCCGAAGGTGGCTTCTTCATCGAGCTGGACGACTGAAGACCAACTAGTCTAGTCCCAGTCAGACGACTGGTTCCCTCGTGGAGGGCTTGTGTTTAAATAAGGCTTCTTAAGCCATTTGTTAAACTTGTCTGTACTCAGACATAATTTGCTTCCGTTTGTGTTGTAATGTTGGATCACATGTTTGTGATCTCTGTTTGCACTCTATAAGAGTTATCAATAAAATTGTACACTTTGTAGAGAATTGCAATGGTACCTGCTGTTCATACAAGGCATGTGTGCTGCGTGTATGTTTATAACGTGCATGTCTTTGTATGGGTTTTCGAGACCTTAGTTGTGTTCTGGCTGGCGGTCTTTCATACACCAAGTGGCCCTTAGATGTGCGTAGCTTGGGGCATCGCGATGCGATTGTTCGAGACTCCGTCTCGTGCACACTTTGTGGTATGATCGAGCCCGCCCTAGACCACGACTAAGTGATCGGGCTGGAGTAAGTCTATGTAAGAGTTTTGAGATAGTCGATAGTATGGTTGAGGCGACTTGTCTTTGAATATGGGAGTTCACCACCCATATCATTTGACTTGTGCGCGGACGATGAGGACCCATCTCAGTTGATCATCCGGCCTGGATGGGATGCCCCTCACGTACGATGCTTTCCGAGAACGTTCTGTGCTTGGCCTTGTCTGCTTAGACAAGTGGGTACGGTTCTCGGCTCTCCATATGACTATGTCTTAGCTGTACTTGCATACGCTAACCCCGGGTCCTGACAGACTTGGTATCAGAGCAGAACTGACTGTAGGACTAGTAGCCTTGGCCGAAGTTGAGTCTAGCTTGCTATAGTTATATAGTTACTCTGGGTATATAAGGGAACAACGTAAGGCTTCTTTTTTCTCCTTACCCCCTTCGTTCTGAGTTCTGAGTCACCCTCATCTTATTCTACGGGAAGATAGGACTAGGCTCTCCTCTGTCTGATTAGAACATCTCGTTGTTTGCTTCCTTGTAGCCGTAGGAAAGTTGTGATCGGTCTGTTAGAGTGGTTATGCTCCCTGTTTTATTACATCGTATGTAAGTGATGTTTCCATGTTGTAAGAAATTGTCTTTTTCTTGCAATTACAGCCGTCATGCTGTCCGAGTCATTCCAGGTTTATCTCATAATCTGATGCATTTGCAAACTCCTTTCTATTTCAGATGGCAGATCTTCCCCCTCGGCAGATTGTTCATTTGACCAGGTGCCTCGGTGTGCGTGGCCATCCCGCTGTTGGGGTTCGTAGCAGAAAACACAATTTTTTCTAACTAGCGTTCCCTTAACCCAAGATCTAGCTAGCCGTATTACCGTAACGGATAGTAGTGCGGAAATAACCTACCT
Source organism: Bromus sterilis (assembly GCA_950022295.1). Taxonomy (NCBI): domain Eukaryota; kingdom Viridiplantae; phylum Streptophyta; class Magnoliopsida; order Poales; family Poaceae; genus Bromus; species Bromus sterilis. The sequence goes on from OX465595.1 coordinate 94,744,714, forward strand.
CGGGGTGTAGTCGGTTGCGCGGGAAACGTTCCCGCAAACGTGGTTGATGTAGCCGATCAAGTTTCACAGCCCCCTGGCTGTGTTGAGCACCCAGATGGGTGTAGTGCCACACGTGCAGCACCTCGTAGTACTCGCACACGTACGAGACTCGATGACGACCTCCGTTCTCCGATCCAGCGGAGGTGGCGGAAGCAGACCTCTGGACGGAGCTTCGGCAGCACGACGGCCTCCGAATCTAGCAGAGAAGCCTCAATTCCACTACAGGATCACACTAGGGAGCCCACCGTGGAAGAGACAAGAGAGGGGAGAAGACCGGAGAAAACCGATCTCAATTCGGAGTTATATTTATTTTCTCACGAATTTTTCTCTATTAATTATGTGCACCCTGCCCATCTATATATAGGCTGGGGGGAGGGAGTCAACCCACCTCCCTTAGCAATGTGGGACTAAAGTCCCCTTGCTAAGGGGTGGCCGGCCAAGGGGGGAGAGGGGGCGCACCCCTCATGGGCCCTAGGGCCCATGGCGCCTCCCCCCCTTTTTTTCTTTTCTTTTTCCCTTTAATTCCCTAATGGGCCTTTTTCTCCACTAAGGCCCATAGCACATATTAATTAGAAATAAAATGATTTTAATTATTAATTCAATTAATTAATAACTAAAACATATTATTTCATCTCCCGGTGCTCCGGAAACCCTTTCGGCTCACTCCGAACTTGTTTCGGTTCTATACGGTACTCCTCCGATATTGTCTCCTTTATTCTCTGGTTGCTCTGATGGTTCCAAAAAAGGTCTCCGATTTCATCGAGCCCTTAAGTGTGTTACCCTACGGTCCGAGAACACTCCAGTCATGACCGAGCAGAGGCAACAGTCAATGATCATCAGCGGGACCTGGATGCCCATAATGACCCCTGTGCATTCCGGATATCAACACCGATTGGACCTTACGTCGTATAGCATTCCCTTTGTCAACGATACTGGATTGTTCCGAGATTCGATCAATGACATCCTATGTCTGGTTCAACCTCGTTCCGAACTAATCCTCATTCACTCGTTCCCGTGATATTCATCCCCGTGACCTAGTCACACGCTGCGCAGCTTTATGGATGGAATCTCACCGAGTGGGCCCCGAGTATCTATCCATTATATGGATTGACAAATCCCGCTCTTGCAACAATACTCCTCAACATATCTCCACGGTATACCCAAGATACAACCGTTATGACCCGCATATTTCAGTCAGGTGGTGGGATGTAAGTCAAAGCATCCGGGAAGATAGCAATTATGCACGTACTCACGGTCGAAGGAACGGTCTACCACGTTCCGTAATTACAACACGGAACCTTCATAAGATTTGATCATGCTGCAATGCTTACTTTGGGTAATGTTCATCACGTCACTTAACCCGTGAGGTGACCTCATAGTCAAGAGACTTAATTGTCCATGATCGCGAAACCACGATCATCATGTTGACCATGAACTAGTTATCGATGTAGAGGCTAACTAGGAACGCTGGGGTTTTCTATACCACACCTGCATCATTGTTTCACTGACGCAGTTCTAGCATGGTATGAAACTGGTTATGAACTTGCTTAGATATATTGGAATAATCATATATTATTTGCCTCTAGAGCATATATCCAACATGATCTGCATACACCATATTTTGATATGAGCATCATGATCAAAACAAAGTAAGCTAAGAGCTCACTCTAGTCCAAACATGTTGAACGATAGTTCCCTATCTTCAAATACTTCATAAAGATGAAGGGGTACATTAAGATACACAGGATTGAGACGAGCCTAAAAGCGTTAAGCCCAGTGACGAAGTCTATACCACAAGCGAGCATGAAGACCAAAGTGCCGTTGGTCTGAGCATACCATGCAACTAGATTATTGTCTCTAGTGCAAGTGGGAGACTGTTGGAATTATGCCCTAGAGGCAATAATAAATTGTATTATTATAATTCCAGGTTCATTATTAATGTTTATATGTCTATGCTATAACTGCAATGGCTTATGCGGAGGTTTGCCAAGTAGCATGTTAACTGCCTCCGGAGGAAAACCCATATGCAGGTGTGGAGTATAAACACCAAGTGTTCTTAGTCTGCCTCTAGGACAAACCCGTGTGTTATGGATGACATGTTTTCCTATTCATAGGGCATTGGAAATGCCGGTAACACATGGGAGCACATTGTTGCCAGAACAAGGGTGCTGAACCGACCCAATTGTATGATTTACTTTGAGATCACATCGTTTCCATGTTATAAGTAAAATCATCTAAAGTTAATATGCATGTGTCCTTCATGACCATAAGAATGTTTCGTAACTTCATACCGGAGGGTGGGCTTTGACACTGTCCCAACACCACCCGTAACAGGCGTGGCAATAACGGCTTTGATCACTCACACCTGAAAGTGTGTCAAGGAACTTACCGATTCGAGTTGGGAATTTGCTCCTCTAACGATGGAGAGATACTTCTATGGGCCCTCTCGGTATTACGGCATCCAACATCGTCTGGCCAGACACTGTGAATTGATCACAAGGGATACCGGAATACTAAACGAGAAAATGGAACAAAACGAGAAGGAGGATGACTTGGTATAATGGTTAATGGTTAATCATGCAGATACCTAATAGATCTCACCTCAGGTTTTGTATAGTATCGTAAAGCAAATAGGACTGGCATGTTAAGCTTATGGTTCACTCGAATTTATATTCATGTAGATAGGGAACCGTTATGCGTGTCCATGGCTCCGCTATCGGTTATTGTTTCGCGGGAAAGTCAGTTTCCGGTTCATGTCCGTATTCTACCGAACCTATGGGGTCACACACTTAAGGGTGGAAGATTTGTTGAGTAGTAGAGTGATAGGAGCACGAGTATAACACACCAGAAAAGTTTCAGAGTGATTGAGATTTAACCAGAGAGAAAACCGGAATCGTTTCGGGGACCCGGTAAGGTACCGGGAAGAGTTTTGAGAAAATCGGGTAAAACAGGAGGGCCGGAAAAGTTCCCGGATGGTCTAAATATGTTTAATATTTATTTATTGTGAATTCCCAAATTGTTTTGGAATTAATAAAATAGATTTAATACCAATGGGCCCTCTCTCACTTGGAAGGCCCAAGTGGGGGAGGGAGCACTTGGACCAAAGAGGCCCAAGGGGGGGCGCCCTAGGAGGAAGCTTCCTCCTAGGTGAGGAAACTTCCTCCCCCCTTCCTTGTCCGGCCCTAAGGGGAGGGAAACCCTAGGGCGCCACCCCTAGGGATGCCCCCTCCTCCAAGGTGGCCTCTCCTTCCCTCCCACTATAAATAGAGGAGATGGGGGCACCCCTTCAATACACAAGTTGTTCTATTTTGCCGAAGGGCTGACCCCTCTCTCTTTCTCTGGTAGATCCAATCTCCTCCATAGCCCCGAAGGGCTGCTACTCCCTCCTCTCTACTCCGGAGGCGCCGAGTTCTTGACGGCGGAGCCCTGCCGGATCTTCCACACCGTACGTGTGGATCAACCGTAGAGAGATCGTGCGTTCGATCTATGTTCGAGGGACTCCACGGTGATTAGATCTGTTCGTGGGATTTTTCATCTTCACGCTTCTTCAACTCTCCATCAACATCTTCCGCTGCGAGAGAGTGCATTCTTTGAACGGTTGCAAAAAGGTAACAAGATCGATATTCTCATCTGCATCTTCCAAGAACGTTCTTGGGTTTGGTTTTCGTAGTGCCGGAATTTTTTTGTTTTCTACTCCGATTCCCAACTGTCTATTGATCCCTTCACTACACTCGGTATTATCTTCACGCAATAGACCTTATGATGATTCTTATGGGGAGTATTGACCTTATATCAGGTATGGCTTTGAAAACTTTATTTAATCTTGGCAAACATAGCTTTGGTCATAGCAGCAAGCATGTTATTTTTCTCAAAGTAGCGACATAGCCAAACCCTCTTTGTTATTATGCTTGTAGTGTTATGTTGACAAGGAAGACAACTTGATGTGCTATGCTTGCTTTAATGTTTATGATTTATACTGCTTTGCATCCAAGTCATCATCTTTTGTCTGTTCTCTCAAAGCCTTTGGTAGCCAAACCTCTGTACTAAGCGGAATTCTGCTTGTACATCCATACCCTAAAACCAGTATCTTCCATATGAGTCCACCATACCTTCCTATTCGTGGTATTCTACTACCACTCCTAAAGCATAGAATTTTTGTGTTATCCTTAGATGTTCAAAATCTTCCGTTTTGTGCCCCTGTTTTAGCTCATGAGGAAGTAGTAGTTAATTCATGACCTTCTTAAGTTGGAAATGTTTTACCCCGGGATTGCATGTCTAATATGCAAACCCCTAATACGAGGAGGAACTGGAATGAGTGTGCCCAGCTCAAAAAAGATGATACAACAAACAAACCCTCCGTAACGCTTTGTTCATGAGAAATCAGAAAACTTTGGCAGTGATAAACAAAGGAGATTGCGGGGATGTGATCGTCCCCGTTTGGGAGCCGTTCCTCGAAACTTGTCCAATCTGAGAAGCAATTGAGTTATCTACTAGCATTCGTTGACAAATCATGCACCTCTCAAAACTTGTTTTCATTCTTTTTTATTTAAGGATAACACTTGAATTTTCCCTGCTTGCCTTTAACAAGGCTTTTTCCTTTACTTTTGTGTTGAGTCAGTTTTCCCTACTTCCTCCTTTCCCAAAGAGAACATACACTTGATGCTGATGAAGATTCATCCATATAATGCTGCATTAAAGTTTTGCCATGCCATATCATTGTTGACATTATCTTTTGATAAGTAAGTTGTTTACAAAAGCATTTGCCAAGCAAACATCTTCCTTTGTGTTAGCATTTGCACTTCATGACTAATAGCTTGTTCTTTCAAAAGGTTCCAATTTATCTCTTCAAAATATAAAGAGAAAGAGAAAAGGTAAAAGCTTTTAGTTGTCCCTTGACCAAAGGACTTGTTTGCCATGATTTGATGAGTTTCCTTAGCCCTACTTTTGATTATAATTGTTGATTACTCTTTCATAAGGGCTTTATGAGTTGCAGATTGTTGTTTAGGATGTTTGAGTTTGGTGAAAAGATCATGATGCTTCTTGTCCGTATTTTATTTATCGTCACTTCACTCTCTAAACTTGTGGACAGGTTTACCGAGCTTAGTTTTCGCTTGGGGACAAGCGAGGTCTAAGCTTGGGGGAGTTGATACGTCCAAAATGCATCACTATTTTATATCGTAATTCATCCTTATTCATTCATATATTTCATATTACGATGATATTCTTATGTTGTTTTGGCTCATTTTACACAATTTGCAACTTTCCGGTGCCGAAGCAGGAGACGCAGGATTCAACGGTAAAAAGTGGATGCTGAGTTGCTGAAGAAGAATACCTCCAAATTACCAAAAAATCGACGGGGGGTATTTTCTAGGAGATTCACGAAGACTCACCGAAGAGGGGCCAGAGGGGGGCCACAGGGGCCCCAGGCGGCCACCTGGCACGGCCCCACCCCTGGCCACGCCGGGAGGGCGCCTGGAGCCTTGGGGCCACTCCCGGCTCCCCCCTCTGGCCAATATACTCCTCGTTACGCAAAAACCCTAAAAAGAGAAGCTTTCACGGAGTTCCGCCGCCGCTCCGTGGAGAAAACCTACAGAGAAGAAAAGGGCTCTCCGGCGGGTAGATTCCGCCGAGGAGATCACCTCCCGGAAGGGGAGATCATCGCCATCATCATCACCATCGTCGCGGGCATCATCGAGATCATCATCAACATCATCCCCAACATCAGCACCATCTCCACCACCATCCAATCTCACCTCACAAGTTCATCTTGTGTTGTAATCCGTACTATCTATCCTCTATACTCTACCGGTGTTGATTACTACTTTGTGGTGAATGCTATTGAGTTTTATTGGAGAAATACCATTATGTACAGATTGTTTATCATATATTTATCACCTCTGATCATGATCTCTTTTATGTCTTGTGAGTAGTTACTTTAGTTCTTGAGGACATGGGAGAAGTCTAGTTGTTAGTAGTCATATGATGTTGAAGTAATTTGTGTTGTTCGATATTTAAGTTGTGTTGTTATTTTCCTAGTGGTGTTGTGTGAGTCGAACACTCAACACTTCGCCTTTTTAAGGACCTAGGGGAATGCATTGTGTATTAAGAATGCTTACGGTGGGTTGCCGGAGTGATAGAAACCTGAACCCCAGTTTGGACACTTTTGCGCAAGGGATTACTGGATCCTCGATCTTATTGTTGTGGTTAGGATTTGCCTTAATTTCTATCTTGTATTTGCACATGTTTAATCATAAGAGTGCACTTATCTTAGTCTAGAAGGTGTGCTAGCATAGATCCACCCACTCAACACTTATCAGCTCAACACTAGTTATCGATACAGAGTATGGAGAAAGCACGTGACTATCGCTCCATGTGTCCTCAACAACTCTTTATTCTTTATAAGTTCAGTTGTCAGGCTTATCCTTTGCTCAAAAGGATTGGGCCACTTGCTGCTCCTCAGTGCTATTTACTTTGCTTGCTTTTATCTTATCGCTGCTTATATCGAAAACCCCTACAAAATTATCTTTCCATGTTTGCAGTTATTCCTTGTCCACCATCACCTATCAGTTCCTTTCGCTCCTCGTTGGGTTCGACACTCTTACTTATCGAAACCGCTACAATAGATCCCTCTATGTTGAGGGTCATTAGGCGCCTGGACCCCTGGTGGCCCCCTTGGCTGCCCCCTTCGCCTATTTATTTCCAGTGACGTGAAATTTCCAGAGAGAGAACCCTTTTCCGCGACCTCGCCTCTGTTCCACCGCCGCCGTGCTTCCAAGATTGGGAGCGCCAGCAGGCCTCTTCCCGGCACCCTGCCAGAGGGAGGATCGACCTCTGGGAGCTTCCCCTCCACCATGGACGCTTCCCGGATGTGTCGTGAGTAGTTTCCTTTGGACCATGGATCCGTGATCAGTAGCTATGTGTTGTTCTCCTCCCCTCTTTGTTCTTCATGGTTTAGACCTCGTGAGATGCCCTACATGATCGCGGCACATATGTAATCTTTCTGCTGTTGCGATGCTGAGTTTTATGGGATCTGATGGATTATGAGATTATGTTCAGATTGTGATAGAGTAATATATTTGGTTCTTATCTTTTATATTTTTTTCCTAAGTAATTCTTGCATGTTCTCCATTGCTGTTTATTGCTTTGGCCAAGTAGTAGGTAGTAACTCCAAGAGGGAACGTTATGCTCGATTGTGGGTTCATGCCCCCTGATGACACGCTTGAGTGACAGAAACATGAGACTAGGGGATGTGCTGTTGCCACAAGGGAAAACAACGGTGCTTGTAACCGCGGTTACAAGGATTTTTTAGTTTACGCAAAGTGCTTTTTAATACACTTGTGTGTTGTTTTGGGTTTACACTTTGGGTGGGGCCCGCAACTTAATACCAGCGAGATGTTTGGGATAGATATCTCAAGGTGGATGATTAGTAGTAGATGCAGTTGGATTTCGGTCTACTTATTTTGGCGTACTGCCCATGCTTTTGAGCCTCTTCCTTTCTTTGTAGCATAGGTAGCATTGCGGTGCGTTTATGATCCTGTTAATTGCCTGTCTGTAATTTGTTCATCTCTGATACGTCCCAAACATATCTATAATTTCTACTTGCTCCATGCATGTTTTGTATGATATTGCTATGCTTTTGATACACTTTCATATATTTTTATAACATATTTTGGAACTAACCTATTAATGGTTGAAAGAGTGCACAAGTTCTTGTTTTTCTATTTTATGTATAGGAATTACTTGTATAAAGGAAAAATCACAAAAAGGAGCCTTGTAGGAGTTGGACTCTAACTCTTCCGAAATCTGTCTCCACTAGACAGGTTTGAAGGATCGCCTCTGAAATGCTAGAAGAAGGCCTCAAACGGAAAAACTTATAACTACAAAGTTGTTGTGAATTTTTTTCCGGGTGATTTAGACATAAAATTCGGCCCAATTGGACTTCGGATGCTTCCAGAAACCCCGAAATACAGAAGACGTAATCTGGATGACGGGAATCCGAGAGTCTATATAAAGAGAGGTAACATAGGTCAAAGGGCACCACGAAATTTCCTCCCCCTTGGCAGCCGTCTTGAGGGGGAGATCAATCTCCACAGAAGCACCATCTTCAAGGAAGAAGAAGGGGCCAAGGGCCGTGGCCACCGCCGTGGGCGCCGCCGCCGCCGTGGCCGCCGCCGTCGCCGTATCCTTCATCTCCTCCGGGCGGCACCTCTCCATCAACAACTCTCCCTCTCACCATGTCCATGTGTGAGTAGTTCCCCTCGGGTCTAAGGCTTTTATCTTGATCTATGTGGTTTCTCCCTCTCCCATGATGTGATCTTTGTTGTGATCATTGGCTATGTTAATCTAGGATGATCCCATGATGTTTCCCCTTCTTCTATGTATTGGATTTGATGTACTCACTTGATCCTATATAGTATAATCCCCGAGACCATGGTGACAACGGTCTATTGGACATGGGTTAGAAGAATATTTTCATGAGTGATTTCCTCTTTTGTGTGTGGATTGAAGATTGAGAGTCTCTTGGTGCTTGTCTTTGACTATCCATTAGATATGTTGTGGTGATTGTGGTACTCTCTTTGGATGGCCGCGGTGACATTGGGAAATCCATAGATGAGAACTACGAACTCTGAGGTGTGCTTTTGTAGCCCTACACAATTCTCGTCCTCTCTTGACCACAAAGGAATGACCTCCGAGTACGTCTCTATTGCATGTTTTATGAGAAATATCATGTGATTAGACTATGTTAATGTTGTTGGGAGTTGCCATTAGTGAAAATATGAAGCCTAGGCCTTGTTTCCACCATTGCAATACCGTTTGTGCTCACGTTTACCACTTGTTTTCTTGCTGCACTTTTTATTACAGATTTATATTACTTTGTTTTGCCACACCTATCACCCATATTTTACCATCTCTTCGCCGAACTAGTGCACCTATACGACTCCTAGTTGTATTAGGTGTGTTGGGAACACAAGAGACTTCTTGTATCTTAATTGCAGGGTTGCTTGAGAGAGACCATCTTCAACCTCTACTTCCCTGAGTTCGATAAACCTTAGGTCATCCACTTGAGGGAAATTGCTGCTATCCTACAAACCTCTGTGCTTGGAGGCCCAACATAGTCTACAAGAATAGAAGCGTGCGTAGACATCAAGCTATTTCTGGCGCCGTTGCCGGGGAGGTAAGTTTTGAAGGTATATCTTTAGATCTTGCAATTAATTTTTTTTGTTTCTTGTTTTTATTTTCACTAGTTAGGCTTATGGAAAGCAACAAAAATATTATGAGAGAGCTTTATGAGCTCTACCTTGAGTTGGGACATGAAGTGTTTGAAGAGAAAATCAAAAAGCCTATGGATCTTCATTATTTGCACAACACTCATGTTAGTAGCAATGTTATTAGTATGTCTTCTTTGAATACTTTTGATCCTAATGATATGCAAAGCTATAAGCTTGGGGATGCTACGTTTTATGAAGATGATCTTTTTAGCCCCCCAAGTTTTGATGAGGAAATTTATTTTGATGATACTTTGTCTCCTATCTATGATGATTGTTGTGATGACACTTATGCTATAAATAATACTATTTTGCAAGTGCAACATGATAAGAATGATTCATGTGATAGCTATTTTTTTGAGTTTGCTCCCACTATTACTAATGAGAAGGATTTTGCTTATGTGGGGAGTAACAACTTTTCTATGCTTGTGGATCATGATAAGAAAGTTTTATGTGATACTTATATTGTTGAGTTTATTCATGATCCCACTGAAAATTATTATGAGAGGGGAACATATGCTCATAGATATTTCAATAATATCAAATTCCCTCTCTTTATTTTGAAGGTTTTGAAGTTGCATTTATTTTGCCTTCCTATGCTAATATCTTTATGCTTGAAAGACTTATTTCTCTACAAGATCCCTTTGCATAGGAAGCATGATAGACTTAAATGTGTTTGGTATTTGCTTCTTGATGCTCTCTTTTGTTCTTCAACTCTTATTCCCACGAGAGCATCATTAAAATCTTAAGCCTATCTTTATGGCTATAAAGAAAGAGCTCTAGGGAGACAACCCTTGTTATCTTTACTTTGAGTTTTTACTTTCTGTTCTTAGTGGTCTTGATGATTGTTACTACTGTAGCAACATCATTGTATCTTTATTTTCAAGCTTTGTGCCAAGTTATAGCCTCATATGACAAGGGAAGTGAAAGTTGTGACATGCTGTCCAGAAAACAGATTCTGTCCTCGTGACGGGAAAAATCAGATAAAATCACCAGTTCATCTTTTTGAGCTGAATGTTTTACACAGCATGCTATATACAACCATGGAACTTTCGCATGTTCTGAGTTTTTTTATTTGAGTTGAAGAAGTACCCCTAAAAAATTCTTTACTACCTGATGTTCTGTTTTTCACAGATTCTGCGACGTTTTGTCTCTCCTAACTTTTGCAAACCTTAAGCTTGATTTTTCTTTGGAAAAACCTTTTGGAAATATTGAGAAACAGTAGATCTTCAAGAATATCTTTATATCAAGTTGGTAAAAAATATTTATTACGGGTAATAACCTCTCTAATCAGCTTATGATGAGTTATGTATGAAGGGAGTTTTCAAGTGTGCGATGGAAGATGATGAAAGAAGTTTCCGGAGTGTCAAGAGTTCAAGCTTGGGGATGCACCCATGCATCCCCAATAAATATTCAAGGAGACTCAAGCGTCTAAGCTTGGGGATGCCCCCGTGTATCCCCTTCTCCATCAACAATCATCAGTTCGTCCTTCGTCTCACTATATTTTTATCACTTCATGCGTTATGTGCTATGCTTGGAGCGTCTCGCTCTTAGGTTTTATTTTTAGTTTGCTTTAGCTTTGCTTGCTGTTCATAACAAGTTAGATCTCGTCTTACTTTGTGTGGGAGAGAAACACGCTCTACTTTCAAAATCTAGAACACATCATAGGATTCTTCATGCCTATCTTTTTGCTGTTGTGTGTTCTTTATCTTTTCGTAGCTACTGCCATGTTTAGCTCTTAGTTTTCATGCTTATCTTTTCAAAGAGATTTTGATTAGTTTGTTGCTGGAACTCTTTTGAGTTTTCATGTTTATCTTGTTTAGAGAGTTTGCCTGTTGCACTGAGTTTTGTGTCTTGACTGGAAAGTAGGTAATTGAGGTTGCTATTTAATTTTAGTAGTAACTTGCAATGGTTTTGAGGTATTGATGTGAGTAATGTTTGAACTTTTGGTGTCAAAAGCTCTAGCCTATTAGTGATAGGTGTCATAATTTGGGCAATCCGTGTCTATTTTCAAAAACTTACAAAACTAGTTGAGAACTCTAGCTACTAGATGGACCACTAATCTTTGGAGGGACCGGATATTAGAGTACACTCACGTACCATGAGTCGAGGATGCGCAAGGATAACCAAAGCCCCATACAGTCCTCCTCGGGGTACTTGTCTCTTTGTGAACCTCCTTATTAGATTGAGAGTTACCGATAATAAGTGCATGAGTTCTTCGGACTAATGTAAGTATTGAAAGTTGACACTTCCACCTCCTCATATTTGCTAGCCTCTCCCGTGCCGTGCATTGCATTCTTCTCATTCCGAGAGTTGGCGTCCACCTTCGCCGGTACATCCAAACCCTTGGAATGATACGCTCTGTCATCATAAACCTCCTTATATCTTTCCTCAAAACAGCCACCATACCTACCTATCAAGGCATTTTCATAGCCTTTCCGAGATATATTGCCATGCAACATCCACGTCTTCATGACTTGATCTTCATGTCATACATGTTCCTGCTACACTGGCAGCGACATACATTGCATACATCAGGATAGCTATATCTTCTTTATGTTTTGAGTACCTTGTAAAGTGTGAAAGATCTTCTATACCCTCTTGTAAATTAGAGTGTTGCCCTTAAGTGAGGAAAAGATCCCAAAGTGGACAAATGAAAAGATCCCAAAGAGGACAAATGAGAGTTAAATAGAAAGAGCCATTGAGGCCACCAAAAAAATAGAAAAAATAGAAAAAAGAGAAAAAGAAATAAAAAGAGAGAAGGGGGACACACTACTATTCCTTTTGAGAGATCCACACTCGTACTCCATCTTATATCTTGTACTCCATAGAGATTATCATTCATGCATATAGCTATGTGGGGACCATCACACTATAGAACTTGGCTTGTATATTCCAATGATGAGCCACCTCAAATGAGCTCTAGGTCTTCTTGAGCAAGCAAGTTGGATGCACCCCCACTAGTTCCATTGGAGAGCTTACCTTACCTGATATGTGCATCCGTTGCATGACAATCCCTACTCCTCACATCATATCTATCATTTGGCTTTCTCTCGCCTATGATTGTCCTCTTTGATGTGAGCCTTTCACACCTTTTTTGTCTTCCTCCTCCATCAGTTTTCTTCCTTTTCCATCCTAAGTGTCAACTTTCTTGCTTACGCTCATCCATTGCATGAGTGCTCAAAAGGTCGAAAATGAGTGGATCATTTTGACTCGTACCTGACTAGTGGTCTGGGGATGAGTCAAGATAAGATTCCAAAGAAGACCAAGTGTGAAACTTTAGTGATTGAGTTCTCAACACAAAAATACCTTTTTCTCGTATATCCCTATCCCCTTTCTTGCACGCAAACACCATTTGGAGACATTCGAGTCACGGACAGCGAGAGATCTTGCACCTTTATGTTCTTATGTTGCTTGTTTCAATGCTAAATATAGACTCTTGCCTGTTATGACTTGAATTTAATTACGTGCCTTGATTGCTTTACTTAAAAGTTCTTATATGATTGGTAGCATGTCACCACAGAGATTATGCTTGTTATCATTTACCTACTCGAGGACAAGCAGGAATTAAGCTTGGGGATGTTGATACGTCCCAAAACGTATCTATAATTTCTGCTTGCTCCATGCCTCTTTTGTGTGATATTGCTATGATATTGATGAACTTCCATACACTTTTGATCATATTTGGACTAACTTATTAACTCAGTGCACCCCAGTGCCAGTTCCTGTTTTCTGTTGTTTTTCTATTTCAGGTTTCCCCCTTATTAAAAGTACCAGAAAAATTCCAGGAAAAATATAGGAAAAATCAGCGTACGGGAAGCTTCACGAAGAGCCCGAGAGGGGCCAGAGGGGAGCCAGGGGGGGCCCAGGCGGCCAGAGGGCGCGGCACCTGGCCCACCTCTGGCTGCCCCTTTCGCCTATTTATTCCCCGTGACGAGAAACCCCCGAGGATGGAACCCTTATTCGCGATCTCTCCTTTGTTCCGCAGCCGCCGCGCTTCCAAGATCGGGAGAACCAGAAGACCTCTTCCCGGCACCCTGCCGGAGGGAGGAATCACCTTCGGGAGCTTCTCCACCACCATGGATGCTTCCCTGATGAACCGTGAGTAGTCCACCTTGGACCATGGGTCTATGATCAGTAGCTATGTGATGTTCTCCTCCCCTCTTTGTTCTTCATGGATTAGACCTCGTGAGCTGCCCTACATGATCGAGGCACATATGTAATATTTCTGCTGTTGGTATGCTGAGTTTGCTGGGATTCGATGGATTATGAGATTATGTTCAGATTGTGATTGAGTTATATATTTGATTCTCTTCTTTTATATTTATGTTCTTGAGTAATTCTTGCATGTTCTCCGTTGCTGTTTATTGCTTTGGCCAAGTAGTAGGTAGTGACTCCAAGAGGGAGCGTTATGCATGATTGTGGGTTCATGCCCCCCGATGACTAGCTTGAGTGACAGAAACATGTGATGGGTTGCATTTATCTTATGATCCTAAAAACCGTGTTGAGAACAATACACATGTGCTTGTAGGCCATGAACAATATGATTTATGTGATAGTTATATTCTTGATGTTGTTCATGATACTACTGAAAATTACTTTGAGAGAGGAAAGTTTGGTTATAGAAACTTCCATGTTACAAAAACACCTCTCTCTAAGTTGAAACTTTTGAAGTTGTTCTTGTTCCACCTTCTTATGCATGTCGCTTTGTGCTTCTTTGATTTATTTTCTTACAATATGCCTATGCATAGGAATTGGGTTAGGCTTAAATGTGTTTTATGTTTGCTTCTTAATGCTCTCTTTTGCTTCAAAATTCTTATTCTTGTGAGAGCATCTTCTATAATCTTCATGCCTAGCTTAAAGGCGTAAAATAAAGCGCTTTTTGGGAGGCAACCCAAGATGTTTTTACTTCTGTTTTTCGTGGTCTGATGATTGTTAATACTGTAGCAACATCATTATATCTTTATTTTCAAGATTTGTGCCAAGTTATAGCCTCATATGATAAGGGAAGCAAAAGTTGTGACATGCTATCCAGAAAACAGATTATGTCTTCTTGACGGAAAAAATCGGATGAAATCACCAGTTCATCTTTTTGAGCTGAATTTTTCACACATTGTAAGGCCCGATATGAGGTACTGTTCCAGATCTAAATGTTTTCATCCAGATCCGGGGACGAAGTACATATCGGTCCCACCGTGACATATGACAATGCCATATGCCCCGGATTTCCAACATGGTATCACAACATTACAACTACATGGATACAACATCTCATACAATCGGCATACAACTGCCTTAATACAATACATCAGCGGAAGATACATGTCTGAGTATAGACTACAATCAAATGCCTAGTGGCAAAGAGAAATTCATCGATCCCCATAACCACACGGGTCCAGGCCCTCCGCCGGGATCCGCCTAACTAGTCGTCGTCGAGTCTCCACGTGAAACGTCGATCACCATACCTATTGTCGATCAAGAACCCTGAAAAGAGTTTGGTTGTAGTATCATGAGTATAAAATTACTCAGCATCCAACTGTAGTTTAGCTACACAAGATGAGCAAAGGTTTTTAACAAGGCATCTCACCCAAGCATGGCATATCACACAATCATGACAAAAGGTGAAGCATTAGTAAGCTATCTAAGCTAGTCAGTTTAAGTGGGGCAAACTCCTAAACATGCTTATCACTATTTACCCCACGAAAATTATAATGTTTGGTACTGTTTTTCCCTAAAAAATATTTTATTATTTTTATTAGCAAGCAAGAGTAGCATATTCACAATCTACACGCAATTCTAGTCAAGTTACATATATGAAAAATTTTAATCGGAGCAACGGTTGAAAATTTATGGCCCATTACATTTTACAATGGCAAGGTTGTAATTAGCAGTAAAAAAACAGTTAAACAAAGTCAAACATGGAAAAGAAGCACATTTTATTAATCTACACGAAAAACTAAGCAAGTTCCATGTTTAACGCGTCGCGATCCGAGCTACCGTTAAAAAGATAATCACATCGCAAAATTATAACTAAATCTGCCAAAATAATTAAAACCAGAAAAGGACAAAAAAAACTACTGGGCCGAAACAGAGGCGCAACCTAACTAAACAGCGCACAGGGGAGAGATCTACTCATCGGCCCGGCCCAACAGCAGCACACCAACAAATAAAAAAAAGAAAAAAGGGGGGCACCTCACCTCTGGGCCGTGGCCCATGGCGTGGCGTGGGCGGCAGATAGCACTTGGTGCGCCCAGGCGAGGAGGAGGGCCGGGGGAGAGATGGGCCGAGGGGGCGTGGCCGGCCCACAAGGGCGAGGAGGGCCTAGCCGGGCGTCTGGTGTAACACCCTGGGTGTCACGCTACAGTGATCACCTTAACAAATTCCAAGTAATCATGATTATGATAATAATCATCATCCTTGATCAAGTCAAGTTTAAATTCTAACTCGTTTGGAATTCAAAAGAATGTGGGAAAATAAAGTTGTTCCAAAAATTGTGCAACCATTTTTCTAAAATGCCAAATATTCAGTGGATCATTTCCATGTGGATTTTGGAATTTAGTAAGCTATTAATTAAATCAAACAATTCAAACAGTAGCTTAGACAACCCATTTTAATCGTTTGGTATTTAATTAGAATCCTAAATGAATTTATCGAATGCCCACACTTTTTGTGGCCCTGGTGTAAAGTACCACAATAATTTAGGAACAAGTTTCATACTTGGCAAAAATTATTTGAAAGCAAAATAAATTATAACAGTAAAGAAAGAATAAAGAAAAGTAAACAAAAAAAGGAAAAACCTAACTACCGCTACGGGCAAGGCCCACCCCACTACCCCCGGGCCCAGCCCACTCCCTCTCTTCTCTTCTCCCTACCTCATGTTCCTCCTTGCCCGTGACGCCATGGCCTCCATGGCCGAGCCGGACCGGATCACCTCGCCAGGTCGCTACAGCGCCACCCGGTTGGATAAGGGCGCCCCCCTCGCTGCATGGAAACCCTAGATCGAGTTAGGCCTTCCTCTGCCCCCTCGCCATTTGTCTCCTCATTCTCGCCTCCCCCTTGCCTGTGTTCTTCCACACGCACCCAAAACCGCCATGGACGCAAGCTCGAGAACACCGGCGGCCACTGAGCCCTCCGCGCCGCTCCGGCATGTCCAGGAGGACCGCCGTCCTCGTCCACCTCGCCTGCGCCTGCGGAAACGAGCCGAGAGCCACAGCTGTTAGCGAATCGCCACCGTCCTCACCGCCAAGGCCGCCAGCCCCGCCGCCCGATTCAGCGCCCCCCCGGCCACCCTTGTGCTCACCGTGCTCTCCCTCGCGTTCTCGGTGAGAAACACCTCCATTCCCCTCTACTTCCCTCGGGAATTCGTCACCCCGACGCGCCACCTCACCCCGCCCAATTCCGGCCCGTGGCCGCGGTCACCATTGTCGCGCGCTCGCTCTCCCTCCCACTGGCCTCGCACCTCGCCTCCCCTGGCGTCGGAGGCCACGCCCCCCACACGCGCCGCCCGTGCCCGCCCCCTGCAGGTCGCCCCGTTCGTGCCTCGCCCGTCGCCGGCATCGGCCTCGACAGCGAGGGCACCACTGGCCTGGTTTTTTTTGTTAATTAGCGCCTAAGATAACCCCCCTGTCACTGACTGCCTGGGCCCACCCCCCCTAATTAACTAAAATGGGTTTAGTTTAAATACTGGTTAAGATAAAAGTCCCTGTGTGACTTACATGTGGGGCCCTGTCCGTGATTAAATCAAGTTAGTTAAATTGATGGTCCTTGTGAGTGTGACATGTGGGACCCCGTCGATTAAAACCCAATAAAATGTTTTATAATAAAATACAGTCAATGACATGTGGGTCCACTGGATTATTTAGATTTAGTTCAAACATTTTTATTAAAACAGAGGCTGACCAGTGGGACCCACTGGTCAGGTTTGACCAGTCAACCCTTGTGGATAATGTTACAATTGTTAATAGAAATAAATTCCAGAAATTGTTTTAAAATGATTAAAGCTTAGAAAATCAATATCTTTTAATCCGTAACTCCGATGAAAATAATTTATATATCAAAATTGATCAGAAAAATACGTAGAATAGTAATACGCTATCTGATTGTCTACAACACCCCTCTCACACAATGAACATCGACATCCCCCCTCCGGGCCGTTTGTCCGATAATTACCCGGTAACGATAAACTATCCGGATGAATTTATTCCGAACATGAAAGTTGTCCGGAATGGTTCAACTAGCACGATTAAACCTTCCAAACGTTTGTCGGTTGTCCACGACACCTCCGGCATGAACCCTTCCCCCTCCGGACACCCTGTACGTTAATCGCCCGGAGCTGGCAGTTCATCCCCGGATGAGTTCCCGCTCCGAGCGTAACACGTTGCACTACGTTAGAATACCGTTAACATTGCGTTTGCCATGTCTTGTATTTGTATTGCTATTATTACCATGTATTTATTGTTTCTCCCCCCTCTCTTATTGTCCGGTAGTCCCGACGACCGCTGCCGATGCCCCTGTGTTCGACTACATCGTCGACGATCGCACCCCTACCGTCGAGCTTCCAGGCAAGCAGAGCCATTCTCTTCCCCAGATATCACCTATCTTTTCCGTACTTTCTTGCACTAGGCATTGTTACTGCTGCTGCTACGATTACAATCATATTCAATTGCATAGCCTGATTTTGTCGCCCCTTGATGTACCTTTCCTTTATCCTATGCTGCCTATTATTACTTATGCATTATTCAGCAGTGAGCCCTGCGCATTGTTAGCTAGGATTAGTTAGCAGGCCGTGACCACTCAGGGGAGTGAACATGGACACAATATATTACAACTGCACAGGTACGGTACAATGCAGACACTGCCTAAGGCCCCCTAGCTCGGCTCTGCCGAGCCACCTTCGAGTGCGAGCTATCAAGGAGTAATCCTTGTACTCCACTCGTTGATGACTCTGTATAGCCGCTCTAGGTACCTGAGAAACGGTTGTCCTTAAAGTTAAGAGTCGGGCGACCCAACGGTGCCCGCAAGAGGTATATTGTCGGGAACGACAGGGAGGGTACGACCGACGTTACTGGCGTGCTTGGCCCCTGCTCGTATCTCGCGAGAGTTACCATATTACGAAAAGTCGAGCTCTACCAAGAGCAAACGCGAGACAAGGTAAGGAGACGGTTCACCTTGTTGGTAACCGCAGTGACTTGGTGGGACGACAGGGCAGGCACCGATGTACTGGTTGTCCTGACTGCTGTCGTTGACCGCGGGTCGGTTAAGTCGAGGCAACGATAACGGTTGTCACGCAGGTTAATTAAAATGCTAAATGGTTCGGCGGATGTATTGAGTAGCCTTTTGGCTTGTACGCACTACCTACACGTGGGACGAGGAGTGTGGGCTCCCCTGCATCATAGTCTCGTTCGAGGGTCTTCAGACGTCAGCAGTACCGCGGGCTGATTGCCGGGAAGTGGTGTTGTCTTCTCTTGCTCGAGCGGTGTATTTGTATTTGCTTTGATTTTGCTTCACCGGCCATTCACGCACCGTGCAGGAGTACGTTCGGGTTAGGGTCCAAAGCCCGGCGTACATAGGATATAGTCCGGCGGATGAACTCTTTGTTGATTGCCGAAGGATGGGCTACTTTGTGTCGGATAGCTTTGGTGGAGCGTTCCCTAACAAGGTTCCCTCCACCCTGGAGATCCGAGCGTCGTAGATTCACGCCAGTGCACCCCTGCAGGGAAGATTAATCTATTCGAATAGCCGTGTCCATGGTAACAAGACGCTTTATGCTGAAGCTGGATCTTACCACTACGAACTATTACTATTAAACTGTATGGTTCCGGGTTTTCTTCCTCGCATGGGAACTCGAGGAGGGGAACTCGGAGGCATTATTATTAATCATTACAACTTATATTATACAATGCTGCAGCAACTTCTGCTTCATTGTTACTTTATTGCTTTATATAAACTGTTGGCTGATTCTCTTCTTGTGCTGCAAGACATCGTCGGAAGATGCTAGTCTTCGATAGGCCTAGCTTCTTACCCTTATTCTGATTTCTACCTTGCAGTCCACTATATACAGCCTCCCCTTTCCTTTGATACAAATGCATAATGCTTAGTAGCGCACGTAAGACTCGCGGGTATGCTAGATACTCATCTTTGCTTTATTTCCCCCTTTATGTTTTGCCTGATCGGCCGCTGCAGTCGATGTTGGAGCCCAGGAGCAGGAGTACCCCGGAGGCGGATACTACTACGTCGAGACCCCCGCTGACCAGGACCAGGAGTAGTTTTGGAGGCTCCCAGGCAGGAGGCCTTGCCTTTTCGATCTGTATCTCTGATGTTATTTGTGCTAGCCTTCTTAAGGAAAAACTTGACTAACTATGTCTGTACTCAGATATTATGGCTTGTATAACTTATGTATTCGGGTCCGCGTGACCCCCCCTTTATTGTAACATATTGGTTTATCCTTTTGTGTTTAGTGTTGTGCTGTGATATTCTCACGGTGGCACCCTAATCTCAGCCGTGTACCCTGCGTGTATGATTACTGTACACAGATTGATTTTGGGGGCGTCATAGCTGGTGGTTGGAGGAGCGCTGGATCGGGCTCCTGCCAATCCCAGCGAGAGGCAGCAGGCGGCGGCGGCTTGCGGCACCGGTCCCCGGCGAGGGTGCAGGTGGGGGTGGTCGGAAACGGAGTGCGGGGATGGGGGCGCCGCGGAACTGGCCTCCGGTGTGGTCCACGGCGCGACGGCGGCGAGCTCCAGGCTCAGGCCATGGCGGGGAGCTTGGACGGCACCTCGACCATTGTGCGGCGGCCTGCGGGGAAGCGAGAGAGATGAGAGTGGAAGGAGAAGGGAGGAGGCACAACAGGGATCACCGACGCGTGGTGGCGCGCCGGCGCGGCAGCTTCGACATGCGGACGGTGACAAGATCGATAGAGGCTCGGGCGTGGAGGCGGCTCGGGCGTGGGGCCTCCATGGCTGGCTCCTGGATGTGGTGACTTGGCACTATCCTGGCCACCGGAACGACAGATCCGACGGTCAGGATCTAACGCAGGCTAGGGTTTGCTGCAAAAATAGGCTAAATTGCGAAAATTGGGGCTATTTTTTCAGATCTGGTGGCTGATGGCTGCCTACTTGCTTAGGGGAAACCCTAAGTGGGGTGGTTGTCTATTTGTAGCCCAGGTGGCTGGTAGTTTGCAAAAACATCCCCGGTTTTTCTCTCATGCGCGCGGGGTTTACATTTCTGACCGCCAGGGGTCTGCAGGACCTCCGATTCGGGTAAAACTTTGAACTGCGCGATCAGCGCGTCGAGCCAGCAGAGTTTACCTCGCGCTAGAACCATTCCGAGAACACTTTCCGGCGCGCTATAAAAATAACCCGTTTAATTATTAAACGGGGTTTTCGTTCCATTGGCGTTGGCTGGTCTTGTGCGGGTTTCCGCGACGGTGATCGGGCTTAACCCGGTGTCGCAAGGTCGTGTGTCAGGGTGGGAAGGGTCAGTCTCCGTCCGGTACGAGATAAGAGGGGGAAAAATATTCAGCGATTAATAAACCGGCTAAGCAAACACTGCAAACAATTACGGGCAAGCAACAAAATAATGCAACAAACACAATTTTTAATTAGGGTGGAATTCCCGGGCTGTTACACACATCACGCTCTATAAATTTTTTTAACTTTCGTATGTTCTTAGTTTTTTGCTTTGATTTGCATAAGTACC
Source organism: Bromus sterilis (assembly GCA_950022295.1). Classification (NCBI taxonomy): domain Eukaryota; kingdom Viridiplantae; phylum Streptophyta; class Magnoliopsida; order Poales; family Poaceae; genus Bromus; species Bromus sterilis. The sequence continues at coordinate 94,765,716 of OX465595.1, forward strand.
CCAAAAAAAATTATCTACTACCTCCTGTTCTGTTTTTCACAGATTCTGCCACGTTTTATCTCTCCTTAATTTTGCAAACCTTATGCTTGATTTTTCTTTGCAAAAAACTTTTGGAAATCTTGAGAAACAGTAGCTCTAGTGGGGAAAATTATTTTATTAAGGGTACTAACCTCTCTAATCAGCTTATGATGAGTTATGTATGAAGGGAGTTTTCAAGTGTGCGATGTGAGATGATGAAAGAAGATCCGGGAGTGTCAAGCGATCAAGCTTGGGGATGCCCCCATGCATCCCCAATAAATATTCAAGGAGACTCAAGCGTCTAAGCTTGGGTATTTTTATCACTTCATGCATTATGTGCTATGCTTGGAGCGTCTCGCTCTTAGGTTTTAGTTTCAGTTTTCTTTAGCTTTTCTTGCTGTTCATAACAAGTTAGACCCCATCTTACTTTGTGTGGGAGAGAAACACGCTCCACTCATATCTAGAACACATCATAGGATTTTTTCATGCCTATCTTTTTGCTGTTGTGTGTTTTTTATCTTTTCGAAGCTACTGCCATGTTTAGTTTTAGTCTTAGTTTGTGTTTAGCAAGAGCCTTGGCTTTTGTTTAGTTTGTTGCTGGAACTCTCTTTAGTTTTCATGTTTATCTTGTTAAGAGAGTTGGTTGTTGTACTCGGTTGTATATTTTCTTGAAAGTAGGTAATTGAGGTTGCTATTTAATTTTAGTATTAACTTGCAATAGTTTTGAGGTTTTGATGTGAGTAATGTTTGAACTTTTGGTGTCAAGAGCTCTAGCCTATTAGTTTTAGGTGTCGTATTTTGGGCAATCCGTGTGTAGTTTCAAAACCTACAACACTAGTTGAGAAGTCTAGCTACTAGATGGATCCCTAATCTTTGGAGGGATCGGATATTAGAGTACACTCACGTACCATGAGTCAAGGATGCGCAAGGATAAGCAAACCCCCATACACTCCTCCTCGGGGTACTTGTCTCTTTGTGAACCTGCTTATTAGATTGAGAGTTACCAATAATAAGTGCATGAGTTCTTCGGACTAATGTAAGTATGAAAAGTTGACACTTCCACCTCCTCATATTTGCTAGTCTCTCCCGTGCTGTGCATTGCCTTCTTCTCACTCCGAGAGTTGGCATCCACCTTCGTCGGTACATCCAAACCCTTGGCATGATACGCTCTGTCATCATAAACCTCCTTATATCTTTCCTCAAAACAGCCACCATACCTACCTATGAAGGCATTTCCATAGCCTTTCCGATATATATTGCCATGCAACATCCACCTCTTCATGACTTGATCTTCATGTCATACATGTTCCTGCTACACTTGAAGAGGCATACATTGCATACATCATGATAGCTACATCTTATTTATGATTTGAGTACCTTGTAAAGCGTGAAAGATCTTCTATACCCTCTTGTAAATTAGAGTGTTGCCCTTAAGTGTGGAAAAGATCCCAAAGTGGAGAAAATAAAAGATCCCAAAGAGGACAAATGAGAGTTAAATAGAAAGAGCCATTGAGGCCACCAAAAAAATACAAAAAAATAGAAAAAAAGAGAAAAAGAAATAAAAAGAGAGAAAGGGGCGACACTACTATCCATTTGAAAGATCCGCACTAGTACTCCTTCTTATCCTTTTACTCCATAGAGATGATCATTCATGCATATAGCTATGTGGGCACCTTCAGCTTATAGAACTTGGCTTGCATATTCCAAGGATGAGCCTCCTCAAAAGAGCTCTAGGTCTTCATGAGCGAGCAAGTTAGATGCACCCCCACTAGTTCCATTGGAGAGCTTTCTTAGCTCATATGTGCATCCGTTGCATGGTAATCCCTACTCCTCACATCATATCTATCATTTTTCCTTCTCGCCTATGATTTTCCTCATTGATGTGAGCCTTTCTCACCTTTTTGTCTTCCTCCTCCACCATATTTCTCTCTTTGCCGTCCTAAGTGTCAACTCTCGTGCTTACGCTCATCCATTGCAAGAGTGCTCAAAATATCGAAAAGGAGTGGATCAAATTGAATTGCACCTGGCTAATGGTCTGGGGGTGAGTCAAGATAAGATTCCAAAGAAGACCAAGTGTGAATACTTTTTTTTTTCTCGTATTCCCTATCCCTCTTCTTGCACGTTGATACGTCCCAAACATATCTATAATCTCTGCTTGCTCCATGCATGTTTTGTGTGACTTTGCCATGATTTGCTTGAACTTTCGTACACTTTTGAGCATATTTGGACTAATCTATTAACCCAGTGCACCCAGCTGCCAGTTGCTGTTTTCTGCTGTTTTTGTATTTCAGGTTTTCCGGCCATTAAAAGTGCTCCAAAAAATACGGAAAAATCAGATAAAAATCAGTGACCCGGAAGCTTCCAGAATCACCAAGGCAGCGGACGGGGGGGGGGGGGGGGCACCACAAGGACTCCAGAAGGGTCCCTGGAGCGGCCCCACCCTAGGCCGCGCCAGGGAGCCTCCTGGCTGCCCTGTGGGTCCCCTCGATGCCCCCTCCGCCTATATTTAGCCCTCGGGGTGGAAACCCCTAATATCGATCTCTTTTTCGCGAACTCGCCTCTGTACCGCCGCCGCCGCCATTTCTAGATCGGGGCTGCCTGGAGAAGCTGCCCCGGCACCCTGCTGGGAGGAGGAACCCCCTCCGGGAGACCATCCATAGCCATGGACGCCTCCCGGCCCGATGTGCCGTGAGTAGTTCCTCTTGGAACATGGGTCCGTGACCAGTAGCTATGTGATGTACCTCTCCCCTCTTTGTGCTTCCACTTTCGAGACCTCGTGAGCTGCCTCACATGGTCGAGGCACTTTTGTAATTTATGCTGTTGCTATGTTGAGTTTGCTGGGATCTGATGAGAGAGAAAGTAAGATGCACCCCACTAGTTCCCTTGGAGAGCTTTTTAGCTCGTATGTGCATCCGTTGCATGGCAATCCCTACTCCTCGCATCATATCTATCATTTGTCCTTCTCGCCTATGATTGTCCTCATTGATGTGAGCCTTTCTCACCTTTTTGTCTTCCTCCTCCACCATATTTCTCTCTTTGCCATCCTAAGTTTCAACTCTCGCGCTTACAATCATCCATTGCATGAGTGCTCAAAATATCAAAAAGGAGTGGATCAAATTGACTTGTACCTGGCTAGTGGTCTAGGGACGAGTCAAGATAAGATTCCAAAGAAGACCAAGTGTGAAACTTTAGTAGATTGAGTTCTCAACAAAAATACTTTTTTCTCGTATTCCCTATCCCCCTTCTTGCACGCAAACACCATTTGGAGACATTCGAGTCACGAACATCAAGAGGTCTTGCACCTAATGTTCTTTTGTTACTTGTTTCAATGCTAATTAAGACTCTTGCATGTTATGACTTGAATTGAATCACATACCTTGATTGCTTTACTTTTCAAAGTTCTTATATGGTTGCTAGTATGTCACCACAGAAATTATTCTTGTTATCATTTACATACTTGAGGATGAGCAGGAATTAAGCTTAGGGATGTTGATACGTCCAAAACGTATCGATAATTTCCGCTTGCTCCATGCATGCTTTGTGTGATATTGCTATGATCTAGATACACTTTCATGCACTTTTGATCATATTTGGACTAACCTATTAACTCAGTGCACCCCAGTGCCAGTTTCTGTTTTTTGCTATTTTTTTGTTCTAGGTTTCCCCCATATTAAAAGTGCTCCAAAAATTCGGGAAAAAACTGATAATAAATCAGCGCATCGGAAGACTCCAGAACCCCGAAGGAGGGCCGGGGGGCCACCACCAGGTGCCCAAGCGGCCACCTGGCGTGGCCTAGGGCTTGGTCGCGCCAGGGGGGCGCCTGGACTCCTTGTGGACCCCCTGGCTGCCCCCTTCGCCTATATATTCCACGTGACGTGAAACTTTTGATAGGAGAACCCCTTTTCGCGATCTCGCCTCTGTTTCCGCCGCCGCCGCGCTTCCAAGATCGGGAGCGCCAACAGAATTCTTCCCGGCACCCTGCCAGAGGGAGGATCGACCTCCGGGAGCTTCCCCTTCACCATGGACGCTTCCTGGATGTGCCGTGAGTAGTTTCCTTTGGACCATGGATCCGTCATCATTAGCTATGTTATGTTCTCCTCCCTCTCTTTGTTCTTCATGGAATAGACCTCGTGAGCCGCCTACATGATCGAGGCACATATGTAATCTTTCTGCTGTTGCTATGCTGAGTTTGATGGGATCTGATGGATTATGAGATTATGTTCAAATTGTGATAGAGTAATATATTTGGTTCTTATCTTCTATATTTTTGTTCCTAAGTAATCATTGCATGTTCTCCGTTGATGTTTATTGCTTTGGCCATGTAGTAGGTATTAACTCCAAGAGGGAACGTTATGCTCGATTGTGGGTTCATGCCCCCTGATGACACGCTTGAGTGAAAGAAACATGAGTCTAGGGGATGTGCTGTTGCCACAAGGGGGAAAACAACGGTGCTTGTAACCACGGTTGCAAGAATTGTTTACTTTACGCAAAGTTCTTTTTAATGCAGTTGTCTGTTGCTTTGGGTTTACACTTTGGGTGGGGCTCGCAACTTAATACCAGCGAGATGTTCTGGAGATATCTCAAGGTGGATGATTAGTAGTAGATGCAGTTGGATTTCGGTCTACTTATTTTGGCATACTGCCCATGCTTTTGAGCCTCTTCTTTATTTTGTAGCATAGTTAGGATTGCGGTGCGTTTATAATCCTGTCAATTGCCCATCTGTAATTTGTTTACCTCACATAGCAGTTTTATCGCCTTTTGGGAGAGAGACATCACTAGTGAACATCACGGGACCCTGGTCCATATTCTCATCATTTTTACATGCTTATTTACTTTTCTGCCTTTAATTTCAGTTGCTCTCATTATCATTATCCCTTGTATTTTTTATCCTTTGTAAATAACAAGACTGGAGAGATTGACAACCTCTCTTAACTTCGTTGGGAGAAAAATTATTAGTGTTTGTGTGCAGGTCCATGAGAAGGAAGGGATTATCTTCAAATGACGCATCACTTGACGAACCACCTACTTATCTTTGCCGGAGTCTTACGGGAGACAATCTTAAAACCTCGGTATCTTCACCGAGGGAAACTTGCCGCTACGCTGCATCTCACCTTCCACTTGGGGTAACCAACGAAGGGCGAGAAGGAATTATCATCTCTCGCGTATCACATAGCAGTTTTATCATCTTTTTGGAGAGAGACATCACTAGTGAACATCACGGGACCCCGGTCCATATTCTCATCATTTTTTACACGCTTATTTACTTTTCTGCTTTTACTTTCAGTTGCTATAATCATTATTATTATCCCTTGTGTTTGATCCTTTGTAAACAACAAGACCGTAGAGATTGACTACCTCTCTGAACTTCGTTGGGAGAAAAGTTATTTGTGTCTGTGTGCAGGTCCACGTCAGTTGCGCCGCTGACACCTACTTATCATTATCGGATTCCTACTGGTCGATGTCAACCTTGGTATCTTCACCAAGGGAAACTTGCCACTATGCTGCATCTCACCTTCCATTTGGGGTAACCAACGAAGGGAGAGAAGCAATTATCATCTCTCGTGTATCAGATGCCCGAAAGCTAATTGTATAGATCATGCTGTCAAAAAAATTTAGATAAAAAATATGATTTGATGATTTATCGTGAATTTTTTCGTCCAAGGACAGAATCTGTTTTCTGGACAGCATGTCACAACTTTTGAACTTTCTTGCAATCGGCGGCTAAACTTGGCACAAAGCTTGCAAATAAAGATACAATGATATTTGTACATTAGTTACTCAAGACCACTAAAAACAGAAGTGACAACATCTTGGGTTGCCTCCCAACAAGCGTATTGCCCATGCTTTTGAGCCTCTTCCTTTCCTTGTAGCATAGTTAGCATTGCAGTGCGTTTATAATCCTGTCAATTTCCCATCTGTAATTTGTTCACCTCCCATAGCAGTTTTATCGTCTTTTGCGAGAGAGAGATCACTAGTGAACATCACGGGACTCCGATCCATATTCTCATCATTGTTTACACGCTTATTTACTTTTCCTCTTTTACTTTCAGTTGCTATCATTATCATTATCCCTTGTGTTTGATCCTTTGTAAACGACAAGACCAGAGAGATTGACAACCTCTATGAACTTCGTTGGGAGCAATGTTATTTGTGTCTGTGTGCAGGTCCAGGTGAAGTAAGCAACCCTGAGTTGTGAACGACGCCATTGTTCACTTCACCACCTACTTATCATTAACGGAGTCCTACTGGTCGATCTAAACCTTGGTATCTTCACCAAAGGAAACTTGCCGTTACGCTGCATCTCACCTTCCACTTGGGGTAACCAACGAAGGGCGAGAAGCAATTATCATCTCTCGCGTTTCAAGCAAATTTCTGGCGTCGTTGCCGGGGACTCCGAGTTCTAAGATAGGGGAGTTGTGCATCCTATTTGGGTTCGTTGCCACACTCTCCCTGGAATCGCTTATGTGTCCAATCTAAATATGAGGCACTATTTCTCCTTTTTTAGAATGCCGAGTATTTAAATATATTGTGACACTATGTGACATCGGGGAGAGTTTGAAGCGAACCCTTGTGATATGTACAAGTACGGAACTTGTGCATCCTATTTGGGTTCGCTGCCACACTCTCCCTGGAATCGCTTATGTGTCCAATCTAAATATGAGGCACTATTTCTCCTTTTTTAGAATGTTGATGATTGAAATATATTGTGACACAATGTGACATCGGGGAAAGTGTGACGCAAACCATTGTGATATGTACAAGTACGGAACTTGTGCATCCTGCTTGGGTTTGCGGACACACTTTCCCGAGAATCGCTTATGTGTCCAATCTAAGTATGATGCATTATTTAAAATTACTTTTGTCTTATTTTGTTAATTTGTTAGTTAGTATAAATTTTTCACTCGTTCATTTTAATAAACCTTTTTATATTAAATAAGTTCTCGGCAACGATGCCTGGCTCGCATCCCCGTCGCGGTGGCGGAGAGCACCTGCTTGATGGGATGCGCAATGTCCGGGACTGGGCTCCCCCGGGCTGGCACTGGGAGGTGGTTTCCGGGTCCTGTCATCGACCCGGAGCTTCTTTGGTGGAGATCACGTGGGCCACAGTCGGTGAAGAGGGAGCAGACCCCCGAGGAGGTGGTACGTTGTCGGGTCAGGGAGGAGGACAAGAATGTCCGTCGCTACTTGGTTGCGTTGGACGTCGGGTTCTCCATGGCCAATACCTGGAAGATTCTTTACAGCTCTCACCTGAGCTATGTTCCTGTGGCGGTTCCTTATCTTTGGGTGTTTACCGCCCGCGGCTTGGCTCCAGGTCGTCGTCGAGTTTGATTTTTCGAGATGTAGTAGTGAATTTCCTAGATGTTGTAGTCGAGATGTACTGGTGATATTATTGTTGCATTGACTGGATTATTCGAGATATATTAGTGATATTATATGGTAAAATATTATTGTTGCATTTTATTTGAGTTCATCTATTTTTCCTTTTGTATTAAATGCTGATGATTAAAACCGTTGTCACACAATATTGTGACAGCCGGGATGAGTTAGCGAGCCTTGTGATATACACAAATACTAATCTTGTGCATGCTACTTGGCTCACTAACGCCATCCCTGTAGTTTATTGTGTGTGTTCAACCTAATTAAGTATGAGGCAAAAACCGATATGTGTGTTCCTTTTTAAGAATAATTAAAACCGTTGTGACACCATGTGACTGCAGGGTTGGTCTAGTGAGCCTTGTGATATGCTCAAATAAGGAACTTGAGCATCTTACTTGGCTCGCTTGCTCCATCCCTGTAGTTTCTTGTGTATATGGCCTAACTTTTTAATTATGAACACAGAAAATGGCTGACGACAATAGAATTCCCGAGTGCGACTATTGTGGCGATGACTCGGGTTGGTGCGACAAGTTTCCAGAGTTGGATGGGGAGGAAGAAAGATACTTCTCCATCACGCTTAGGGAGGGCTTCGAATTTCAAACGGTATGCAACTTCTGCGACATCTTCTTATTTAAGCATGCTTCACTTACTTTTTGTTTTGACGTGTAATTTTTTTATAATCAACTAGCACATCCCTTGCTACGCAAGATCTCACGTCTGCGACTTTTTCAAAACTGATGAGTGGTGTGAGAATGCCAATAAAGATCTCAATATTAAGACGAAAGATGGTATAACTGTAAAGGTCGAGGTCCTTAATGAACCAAATAGCACATATTTTGATTGTCCAAATTGGTATGCACTATGCAAGGCATATACATTAGAGGATGATATGCAAATAACATTTGATCTTGGACTTCGTCGTCGAGATGGTCAAACATTTCGAAATAAGGACATTTGGATGCTAGTGGACGACATTAAGCTGGTTCTATCTCCACGTGAGTTTTATAAACAACTTTGAATTGTTTACTTCCTTATTTTCTTACTTCCCAAGTTGACAACTTATTTATAATTGTTAGTTTATCTCCATGCCCCAAAAGAATTTCGGAAAATGTTTGATAATACTTTTCATAATGGTGTCTTTGACCTGACAATTGATGAACAAGATGATTTCATCAATGTTCTTAAATGTGTTCCTTCGTTTGTGAACTTGAATAATATTGGCGAACTATATACACCATCTGTTCCATTTGTTCTCAAGTTGTTTCCAGGTGTAACATCCCAAAATTCTTCGAATTTTGGAATGTTAATAAAATTAAATAGATAATGATTGTTTGCTTGATGTGTTTGATTTTCTCTGGGATTTAAAACTTTCTGGAGTTTATTGAATATTAAAATGAGAGGGAATGAAAGGACTTTCCCTAATATTCATAATTGATGTTTTTGAAATTTACTATTTAAAACAAAACCAACAAAACAAAATGAGAGAAGGTAATATGAGTCCTGCAACATATTAAAAGGTTGGAAAATGTTTTAAGTCATTATTGGAATTCTTTTGAATATTCAAAACATTTTTCAACTCAAGGAAATTCATTTGAGAGGATATAAAATGACTTCTCCCCTTTTTAATAATGTTGGAAAATATTTAGAACATTACTTTAAAGTTTTAAAAAATTTATTTTGAGTATTATAAATAACTCTAAAATTATTTTAGGGAATTTATAATGCCAAGAGAGTTTTTATTTCATTAAAATGATTTATTAAAAAAAAGTTGAAAAAGTATTCCAATGGGATATTTTTATTTTACCAAATTATTTATTGGTGTAATAATTTTAAAATTTATATTTTATTATTTAGAAATGGTTTGTCAATGTTTTGGACCAAATAAAAATATTTTAATAATTTATTGGATCTTATTTGATTTATGAAAAACATTTTATATTTATATAAAGTATTTAGAAAATATTTTTATTTTTATTTATCTTTTTGGAAAATATATTCATTGCATAATTTTCTTTGTATTATTTGATGAATTTAGAATTTTATTTCGTATTTTTTCGGAGTTACGGTTGATTTAATTTTATTGTTTGAAGTTTTGGTTTTTAAAATAAAAAGAAAATCCGCAGCGGCCGACCCAGAAGTTTTTTCCGCTCACGAGCACAATTGGAGTTCAAGTCGGGCCCGATTCGTTTTTTTTCTCCAGCCTATATATAAAATTTCAGCAAATTACTTTTCTTTCTTATTCATTTTCTAAAAAAAACGAAAAAACCCTAGCGGACCCGCCGGGCCGTGCCGCCGCCGCCGGGCCCCGCCTCGCCGCCGAGCACGCCTGCGCCGCCGCCCTCCCGTGCCGCACTCCGGCCACAACGGCCGCGCACGCCGGCCACGGTCGTCGGCCGCCTTCCTCGCCGGCCGCCGCGCCCCGGAGGCCACGCCTCCGCCTCGGCTGCCCCGCTCCCCGTGCACCGCGAGTTCGCCGGAGGCCGAGCCGAGCTCGCCGGCCACCACCGAGCCGCCGGCCGTGGAGCCGCGCCTAGCCGCACCGGCCGCGCCGCGTGGACCGCCGCTGCCGCCGTGCACCGCCGCCCGCTGCGCCTCCTCTCGCCGGAGTTCCCACGTCGCCAGAGCCGCGCGAAATTCGCCGGAGTTCGCGAGTTCGCTGGAGCAAATTCCGGCCAGATCTGAAACCGAGGACCCGATCGCTTTTGCAAAAAAGTTTATTCGCGAACAAGTCCCTGTCGGCAGAAAACCCCCCGGCTCCGTAACCGCAATATCTTCTACACCGTGCATCGGATTGAGGTGATTCTTTTTGCTACGCGCTCATCTTGTTATGTAGTTCAACATAGAATAAACTTTTCACACTTTTGAAAACTTTTGAATTTGAATTTATTTCAAATTCAAATTCAAATTCCGGAGGCCATATCTTTTGTACCGTTGATCCAAATCGAGTGATTCTTTTTGCGTTGGATCACTCGTGTCATGTACCTTCTGTTCATATCATGTGTACACAAAAATTCACAAGTTTATTGATCTGTTTAAATTGAAATTAAATTCAATGTTGCAATTGCTATGACCTGCGTTGTAGTATTCCGTTTCACGTGATTCTTTTTGCATATTGGATCATATGAGACATCTTATCGGCAATATCCACATACCATTCATAATGCTATGATCTTTACCTTGATTTCATAATGCCTTGATCATACTCTTGTATCGACAACTCTTTATCCGTTAACTCTCTCGAGTTCACGTTCCATTAATCACCTTCGAGCACATCCACACCTCTGCACTTCAAAGCTTTTGTTTTATTACTAAAACCTTTGTGATTGTTTTGTTGATCTTATGTTTTGTCCTTGTGGTGTGATTGCTTATTGAGTTCTTTCGTTGACGATATATTTCTCGGAGTGTGACGAGTAGAGTTGACGGGAACGTGAGAGCGAAGATCTTCATCGAATGTATAAGGCAAGTGATGCTTTGACCATACTCATACCTATATTTTCTATATGCATTATGTTAAGAAATGTCACCCTATTGCATGATAGGTAGTTTATTTTACTGTTGCTGCAAAACCAGTTAGGATAGCCACATGTCTTGACTTGTCTACCGTAGATCAACCTAGCCGTGTGTTACTTTATTGCTATGCTTTGTAGACGTGGTTGGGTTGTGAGAATTCATGGAGTGCATGTGAGCGATTTAATAAACTGTGTAGCAACTTTATAATAAATAATAGAAATCACTTCTGGACGGGCGGGTTGCATCCCGGTAGTTGTGCCTTGTCTAAGGACAGTGCCGGGGTTAAATGCACCCAATGGTTGTTTTGGTGGTGAACCGGGTGCGTCATGGCGAGTACCCTCTGACGCAATGGGCGTCGTCCAGGCTCAAAAAGATCAGGCATGCAATATTACTAGTAGATTCCGTGTACAGCCACTGGCTATATGGGCTCTGGCTTAGCACGAGTACGTTGTGGGGAACCTGGCCCTGGTAGCTAGCTGATGTAGATGTGTGTTAGGTGTACCGGCTACCAAAGGGTGGAGGCAACCTCTTCAGAAAGTCTTTGTCTCAATCTTCGGGTTGAGTCCAGTGGGGAACGTGTACAACCTCTGCAGAGCGTATAAACTGATCATGATTAGCCGTGTCCACGGTTACGGACGAACCTCGATCAACTAGTCAGTACTGTTGATGAATGATCTTGACAGATGAACACCTAATAATAATTTGGTTGGGACAAGAGTAGCATGGGTTGCTGTGTGTTTCAGGTAGAATTTAATTTAAAACTTTGACTAGTTTAGTTCAGGAGAAAATTGGCTTTCTGCAAAACTAAACCATAAGACTTTCCTTTGACTTACCTTGCATGTAGTTGTAGGTCCTTTATATAAACTTTTCCGTGTCACTTGCCTTACAAATCAGATGTACTGACCCGTTGTCGGGCTGTAACCTTCGGTGTTGCAGGTTTTTCAGACGATCAGTAAGGTGCGTTTAGGGGTTGCGAGTCTACACTCAGCATGTTCGCATGTGGCTGTTGATGGACTCCACGTTATTTGATTTTGCTTCCGCTATGTTTTTATTGAATAAGCTAGCCTTGAGCTATGCAACTTGTTATTTATTTACTCTGGATCATACGCTGTAATAATGATGCACTTGTACTTTTATATACATCTATAATACTGTGTGTGCCAGCGAGTTCGATCCAGGGACTGGCACTTGAGCACAGAGACTTCAATTCGGTGTGAATTGGGTCGTTACAGATGGTATCAGAGCAGTGTGTTGACTGTAGGTCGTGACCCTAGAAAATGGATAGGAGAAGCCATAGGAACAAAAATATTTTATCACTCTTTGATTACTTACTCTTTTCACTAGTATTTCTCATCTATTATTCATCTTCTAAAGCTTCTCATCTTGTTTTACTATAAATACCCCTCTGAGTTGCTTACCCCTGAAGAAAAGACATTTGAGAAGTACATCATCAACCTCGTGGATCAATTGAAGTTACGTCTGCCAAAATTAGGAGGGTTATCCTATGGATTCAATAAGGATAAACTTTGATGCTACGAGAGGATTTTAAGATCAGCTTAGCTGATAAGGATGAATCTTAGAATCAGACCACCACATTTTAGGTGAAGTTAGATGAACGAATTTCACGTAGTATGATGAGATCGTATGTCTTGCACATATGACCTTACTCTAGGTGTTGTTTGTGTGTTTTGACTTTTGTGACTGTATTGTTTGTTGTTATGTGTTACTGCCGAACGTAGGTGATTTTGCCGCTTTCTTGTTTGAGTGCAAATGTTTGGTGCTATCTTTAGTTGTTGTCTTGTCGGTGATATAGTTTTGCCCTAACCCTTGACGTATGGGTTTAATAGATGGAGTATGGAGTAGGACTCGCCTCTTCCGGGGCGATGTCGAGACTGAAGGTGGAGCAATGGATTCGTAGTATGGAGGAGCACATGAAGATAAACCAGGTTGCCAGTGGGGACATGGTCCCCTATGCTGTTAAGTACCTGGTAGAAGAGGCTGCTATTTGGTGGAGAATGCATCAAGCGATTGACGAATCACGAGGGAACATTACTTGGAAGGAATTTACAAAGATTTTGTTGGAATACCGCCTCATCACCCCGATGCAAAGGACGGTAACCCTTAAGAGGATCCGTGCCTGTACAATTTGCGGAGAAAAAGGACACTCCTATGAAGGACACCAAGATGGATGTCCCTATTATGAGGAAACTCACTCGGGTGAAGAATGCCCCACTGCACAAGTAACATGTTTTACGTGTGAAGGAACTGATCATTACCCCGCTCAGTGTCAATTTTTCATCGTGACACAACAAGTGGTTCAACATCAAAAGGACGAAATGAAGAAAGCTATCCAGGAATTGAAGGAAGAACCCGTGAAGAAGAAAAAGAAGGACATTAGCCACATTCAGTGTTTCCGGTGCAGGAATATGGGACATTACGCCAACATGTGTCCGGAATTAAAGGAAGCACTCATGAGGAAGAAGATAAAGGACCTTAGCCAAATTGAGTGCTATCGGTGCAGGAACATGGGACACTACAGCAATATGTGTCCCAAATTGAAGAGAAAGAAGAGGATGTGAACGTGGAAGCAAGGATGCTGACTCAAAGAAGCTTATGTTTGGAAATTGGAGGACGTACGTAGGTGTGCACTAGGTGTACGTTGTTACCTTTTTATTGTTAGCTGGAGTTGTGGTTCACGGCATGTTCTGCTGGTTGAACTAGGTGTGTTATGTCTTGTTGTTTTGTTTGGTTTTGCTTGTGGCCTTGACCCTGTTATGTCTTGCTCTGTTGTGATGTGTTGTGCCCTGTGTTTCTTCTTCGCGAGTAGAATAAGTTACGTTGCCTTAGACCCTCATATATTTAGTATGCTTCAAGACTGAGGAAGACACAACCACAAGAGGAATAAGTTGACAAGTGACTCAACGATACGAAGATTTCTTCAACAACGCGAAACTGAAGCTACCGTCATTAAAGACCCGAAGACCTGGAAGATTCAAGATTTCTATCGTTGGATCGTTTTCGTGAGCTGTCATTTCTTGTTTTACCGACAACTGCACATCAAAACTTATTTTCAAAACTAGTGTGATGTTCGTATGGGTATCTCTCCCTATCTCTCTCTACCTCGCTATCTACATTCTATTCCCTCTCATCCCGAAGGAGTTGCTACAATGGATGCTAATGTCAAGATTGGAATAAAGATGATGCGACCAATGCCAAGTTCAAAGTTAACCCCGTGTGCCAGGATCTTACAACAAGCAAGCACAATCTTGCTGAAGGAAGGACCATGGAGCAAGTTGTAGTTCACCAGTACACGTTTTATAGCAGGCTACGTAAACCTGAGAGTGGTGAAGAAATGATAGATGTTTTTTTGGCTTGCAGAACCATGGATTTATCTGGACCCAGTTCATGATCAAGAGGATTTCTGCAATGCTTGTGAGGATGACCGAGTGTTAGATTGCGAGATTCTCTAAACCATATACAAGGTAATGATTTGGGTGCGGGATGGATTGATCACCATGCCGACTACTCTTATTATTCGCTCTTGCTATGCGGGATAGTAAATCTTGAGTGACTTACCTATAGCAGAGAGACGACGATGTTAAACCTGAGCCATAGAATGGTACGATGTGTGACCCCTGTAGAAGTTTACCGTTTGTGTTGTACGGTTAGTATAGACCAAGACCGTTTCCTGCAGGTACTCCGTAGAAGTATTCTTGATGAACACCAAGAGAATATCAATAGTTGGTTAGTGTTGGCTCCTGACCGTCAGTTATGAAGTCTCAATACTTGGAGGACCCGTCTTTTGGATGCGGTATTCACGGCAACGACGGAGTATATGAACTATTCTAAGGATGCAATCGAAGGTGCAACACTCTTGAAGACCAATGTATTTGAAAGACTCCTCTTTCGCGAAGGATTCAAGAGCTCCAAGGATTTCGAGGAATGTACGAAGGAGGTTGTCGATGGAGTAAGATTTTGAAGGCCATGTCGCTTTCCTTTTAAGGCTGGTAGCACCCTAGACCTTCGGAGGATCAAAGGATTGCCGTGAAGACCCGAACCCTAACCTTTCTTCTAGCCTTTTCGAATCTCGAGGACGAGATTCCTTTTAAGGGTGGTAGTGTGTAACATCCCAAAATTATTTGAATTTTGGAATGTTAATAAAATTAAATAGATAATGATTGTTTGCTTGATGTGTTTGATTTTCTCTGGGATTTAAAACTTTCTGGAGTTTATTGAATATTAAAATGAGAGGGAATGAAAGGACTTTCCCTAATATTCATAATTGATGTTTTTGAAATTTACTATTTAAAACAAAACCAACAAAACAAAATGAGAGAAGGTAATATGACTCCTGCAACATATTAAAAGGTTGGAAAATGTTTTAAGTCATTATTGGAATTCTTTTGAATATTCAAAACATTTTTTAACTCAAGGAAATTCATTTGAGAGGATATAAAATGACTTATCCCCTTTTTAATAATGTTGGAAAATATTTAGAACATTACTTTAAAGTTTTTAAAATTTTATTTTGAGTATTATAAATAACTCTAAAATTATTTTAGGGATTTTATAATGCCAAGAGAGTTTTTATTTCATTAAAATAATTTATTAAAAAAGAAGTTGAAAAAGTATTCCAATGGGATATTTTTATTTTACCAAATTATTTATTGGTGTAACAATTTTAAAATTTATATTTTATTATTTAGAAATGGTTTGTCAATGTTTTGGACCAAATAAAAAAAATTTAATAATTTATTGGATCTTATTTGATTTATGAAAAACATTTTATATTTAAATAAAGTATTTAGAAAATGTTTTTATTTTTATTTATATTTTCGGAAAATGTATTCCTTGCATAATTTTCTTTGTATTATTTGATGAATTTAGAAATTTATTTCGTATTTTTCGGAGTTACGGTTGATTTTATTTTATTGTTTGAAGTTTCAGTTTTTAAAATAAAAAGAAAATCCGCAGCGGCCGGCCCAGAAGTTGTTTCCGCTCATGAGCACAATCGGAGTTCAAGTCGGGCCCGATTCATTTTTTTTTTCTCAAGCCTATATATAGAATTTCAGCAAATTTCTTTTCTTTCTTTTTCTTTTTGTAAAAAAAACGAAAAAACCCTAGCGAACCCGCCGGGCCCCGCCTGCGCCGCCGCCCTCCCGTTCCGCACTCCGGCCACGACGGCCGCGTGCGCCGGCCACGGTCGCCGACCGGCTTCCTTGCCGGCCACCGCGCCCCGGAGGCTACGCCTCCGCCTCGGCCGCCCCGCTCCCCGTGCACCGCGAGTTCGCCGGAGGCCGAGCCAAGCTCGCCGGCCACCACCGAGCCGCCGACCGTGGGCCGCCGCTCCCGCCGTGAACCGCCGCCCGCTGCGCCTCCTCTCGCCGGAGCCGCGCCAAGTTCTCCGGAGTTCGCGAGTTCGCCGGAGCAAATTCCGGCCAGATCTGAAACCGAGGACCCGATCGCTTTTTGGAAAAAAGTTTATTCGCGAACAAGTCCCTGTTGGCAGAAAACCCCCGGCACCGTAACCGCAATATCTTCTACACCGTGCATCGGATTGAGGTGATTCTTTTTGCTACGCGCTCATCTTGTTCTGTAGTTCAACATAGAATAAACTTTTCACGCTTTTGAAAGCTTTTGAATTTGAATTTATTTCAAATTCAAATTCAAATTCCGGAGGCCATATCTTTTGTACCGTTGATCCAAATCGAGTGATTCTTTTTGCGTTGGATCACTCGTGTCATGTACCTTCTGTTTATATCATGTGTACACAAAAATTCACAAGTTTATTGATCTCTTTAAATTCAAATTCAATTCAATGTTGCAATTGCTATGACCTGCGTTGTAGTATTCCGTTTCACGTGATTCTTTTTGCATATTGGATCATATGAGACATATTATCGGCAATATCCACATACAATTCATAATGTTATGATCTTTACCTTGATTTCATAATGCCTTGATCATACTCTTGTATCGACAACTCTTTATCCGTTGACTCTCTCGAGTTCACGTTCCACTGATCACCTTCGAGAACATCCACACCTCTGCACTTCAAAGCTTTTGTTTTATTACTAAAACCTTTGTGATTGTTTTGTTGATCTTATGTTTTGTCCTTGTGGTCTGATTGCTTATTGAGTTCTTTCGTTGATGATAGATTGCTCGGAGTGTGACGAGTAGAGTTGACGGGAACGTGAGAGCGAAGATCTTCATCGAATGTATAAGGCAAGTGATGCTTTGACCATACTCATACCTATATTTTCTATATGCATTATGTTAAGAAATGTCACCCTATTGCATGATAGGTAGTTTATTTTACTGTTGCTGCAAAACCAGTTAGGATAGCCACATGTCTTGACTTGTCTACCGTAGATCAACCTAGCCGTGTGTTACTTTATTGCTATGCTTTGTAGACGTGGTTGGGTTGTGAGAATTCATGGAGTGCATGTGAGCTATTTTATAAACTGTGTAGCAACTTTATAATAAATAATAGAAATCACTTCTGGACGGGCGGGTTGCATCCCGGTAGTTGTGCCTTGTCTAAGGACAGTACCGGGGTTAAATGCACCCAATGGTTGTTTTGGTGGTGAACCGGGTGCGTCATGGCGAGTACCCTCTGACGCAGTGGGCGTCGTCCAGGCTGAAAAAGATCAGGCATGCAATATTACTAGTAGCTTCCGTGTACAACCACTGGCTATATGGGCTCTGGCTTAGCACGAGTACGTTGTGGGGAACCTGGCCCTGGTAGCTAGCTGATGTAGATGTGTGTCAGGTGTACCGGCTACCAAAGGGTGGAGGCAACCTCTTCAGAAAGTCTTTGTCTCAATCTTCGGGTTGAGTCTAGTGGGGAACGTGTACAACCTCTGCAGAGCGTATAAACTGATCATGATTAGCCGTGTCCACGGTTACGGACGAACCTCGATCAACTAGTCAGTACTGTTGATGAATGATCTTGACAGATGAACACCTAATAATAATTTGGTTGGGACAAGAGTAGCATGGGTTGCTGTGTGTTTCAGGTAGAATTTAATTTAAAACTTTGACTAGTTTAGTTCAGGAGAAAATTGGCTTTCTGCAAAACTAAACCATAAGACTTTCCTTTGACTTACCTTGCATGTAGTTCTAGGTCCTTTATATAAACTTTTCCGTGTCACTTGCCTTACAAATCAGATGTACTGACCCTTTGTCGGGCTGTAACCTTCGGTGTTGCAGGTTTTTCAGACGATCAGTAAGGTGCGTTTAGGGGTTGCGAGTCTACACTCAGCATGTTCGCATGTGGCTGTTGATGGACTCCACGTTATTTGCTTTTGCTCCGCTATGTTTGTATTGAATAAGCTAGCCTTGAGCTATGCAACTTGTTATTTATTTACTCTGGATCATACGCTGTAATAATTATGCACTTGTACTTTGATATACATCTATAATACTGTGTGTGCCAGCGAGTTCGATCCAGGGACTGGCACTTGAGCACAGAGACTTCAATTCGGTGTGAATTGGGTCGTTACAGATGGTATCAGAGCAGTTTGTTGACTGTAGGTCGTGACCCTAGAAAATGGATAGGAAAAGCCATAGGAACAAAAATATTTTATCACTCTTTGATTACTTACTCTCTCCACTAGTATTTCTCATCTATTATTCATCTTCTAAAGCTTCTCATCTTGTTTTACTATAAATACCCCTCTGAGTTGCTTACCCCTGAAGACAAGACATTTGAGAAGTACACCATCAACCTCGTGGATCAATTGAAGTTACGTCTGCCAAAATTAGGAGGGTTATCCTATGGATTCAATAAGGATAAACTTTGATGCTACGAGAGGATTTTAAGATTAGCTTAGCTGAGAAGGATGAAGCTTAGAATCAGACCACCACCTTTTAGGTGAAGTTAGATGAACGAATTTTGCGTAGTATGATGAGATCGTATGTCTTGCACATATGACCTTACTCTAGGTGTTGTTGATGTGTTTTGACTTTTGTGACTGTATTGTTTGTTGTTATGTGTTACTGCCGAACGTAGGTGATTTTGCCGCTTTCTTGTTTGAGTGAAAATGTTTGGTGCTATCTTTCTTGTTTGAGTGCAAATGTTTGGTGCGATCTTACAGTTGTTTCTGCACGGGCATTGGATTTCTTCTTCAGCACTAACTACTCCACTGAAGCTGGAGATGATGGTTGCGTAAGAATAAGAGGATGGAAAAGGATAGTGAATCGGATGAACATAAAACATGGAGACAAGTTGTTCTACATATTACATAATGGAATGTGGGGTGTCTTTTGCTTTTTTTTCATTTCACCTTGTGGTGGTGATGAGTAGGTTGGTTCGTAGTTGTTGTTAAACATTATGTTGTTGGATATTAGCGAAGTTAAACTAGGAAAAGTTGACCTTTGTGTTCAATATTAAACTTATGAGATGATATATAAATGTATATGATGATCGATGAGCCTATTTCATGTCTATGATATGATCTGGTTTATATGTGTGTAATTCTACTTTGTATATAAATGTTATGTGTGTATGCTGGAAATTTATAAAAAACTGTATAAACAAATAATATTGCAGAATAAAAAAATGCTAAAAATGTACCTGCAGCGCGGGCTGGCTAGAGGCGCTGCTAGTGGAAGTGCAGTTCTGCAGCATGGGTTGCTCCACACGTGCTGCTAACTGCACTGTTAGCTACAACGTGGGTGCCCCACGCTGTAGATGGAAGTTAGCAGCAGCGCGTTATCTACAGCGCGGGTACCACGCGCTGCTAATGGGCCTTTACCCCACGCTGTTGTAGGCCATTATCCTAGTAGTGTACTATCCTTTTGAAAGATCCACACTAGTACTCCCTCTTATCCTTGTACTCCATAGAGATGATTATTTATGTATATAGCTATGTGGGGACCTTCACACTATAGAACTTGGCTTGCATATTCCAAGGATGAGCCTCCTCAAAAGAGCTCTAGGTCTTCATGAGCGAGCAAGTTAGATGCACCCCCACTAGTTCCATTGGAGAGCTTTCTTAGCTCATATGTGCATCCGTTGCATGGTAATCCCTACTCCTCACATCATATCTATCATTTTTCCTTCTCGCCTATGATTTTCCTCATTGATGTGAGCCTTTCTCACCTTTTTGTCTTCCTCCTCCACCATATTTCTCTCTTTGCCGTCCTAAGTGTCAACTCTCGTGCTTACGCTCATCCATTGCAAGAGTGCTCAAAATATCGAAAAGGAGTGGATCAAATTGAATTGCACCTGGCTAATGGTCTGGGGGTGAGTCAAGATAAGATTCCAAAGAAGACCAAGTGTGAATACTTTTTTTTTCTCGTATTCCCTATCCCTCTTCTTGCACGTTGATACGTCCCAAACATATCTATAATCTCTGCTTGCTCCATGCATGTTTTGTGTGACTTTGCCATGATTTGCTTGAACTTTCATACACTTTTGAGCATATTTGGACTAATCTATTAACCCAGTGCACCCAGCTGCCAGTTGCTGTTTTCTGTTGTTTTTGTATTTCAGGTTTTCCGGCCATTAAAAGTGCTCCAAAAAATACGGAAAAATCAGATAAAAATCAGTGACCCGGAAGCTTCCAGAATCACCAAGGCAGCGGAGGGGGGGGGCACCACAAGGACTCCAGAAGGGTCCCTGGAGCGGCCCCACCCTAGGCCGCGCCAGGGAGCCTCCTGGCTGCCCTGTGGGTCCCCTCGATGCCCCCTCCGCCTATATTTAGCCCTCGGGGTGGAAACCCCTAATATCGATCTCTTTTTCGCGAACTCGCCTCTGTACCGCCGCCGCCGCCATTTCTAGATCGGGGCTGCCTGGAGAAGCTGCCCCGGCACCCTGCTGGGAGGAGGAACCCCCTCCGGGAGACCATCCATAGCCATGGACGCCTCCCGGCCCGATGTGCCGTGAGTAGTTCCTCTTGGAACATGGGTCCGTGACCAGTAGCTATGTGATGTACCTCTCCCCTCTTTGCGCTTCCACTTTCGAGACCTCGTGAGCTGCCTCACATGGTCGAGGCACTTTTGTAATTTCTGCTGTTGCTATGTTGAGTTTGCTGGGATCTGATGGATTATGAGACTATGTTCAGATTGCGATGAGTAATATATTTGGTTCTTCTCTTTTATATTTTGTTCTTGAGTAAATTCTTGCATGTTCTCCATTGCAGTATTTTACTTTGGCCAAGTGATTTGTTGCAACTCCAAGAGGGAGCGTTATGCTTGATTGTGCGTTCAGCCCCTTGATGTCTAGCTTGAGTGACGGAAACATGAGACTAGGGGATGTGATATTGCCACCAGGGATAAAACAACGGTGCTTGTACCCGCGGGTGCAAGGATTGTTTACTTTATGCGAAATTCTTTTAATGTAGTTGTCTGTTGCTTTGAGTTTACACTTTGGGTGGGATTCGCAAATTAATACCAGCGAGATGTCCTGGATAGATATCTCAAGGTGGATGATTCGTAGTAGATGCAGTTGGATTTCGGTCTACTTACCTTGGCGTACTGCCCATTGCTTTTGAGCCCTTCCTTTCTTTGCAGCATAGTTAGCATTGCGGTGCCTTCATAATTCTGTCAATTTCCCAACTGTGATTTGTTTACCTCGCGAGCACTTTTATCGTCTTTTGGGAGAGAGACACCACTAGTGAAAATCACGGGACCCCGGTCCATCTTCAGATCATTATTTACACCCTTAGTTTACTTTCAGTCTTTACTTTCAGTTGCCACTATTATTGTCTCTTGCGTTGATCCTTTGTAAACAGCAAGGCCGGAGGAATTGACAACTCCTCTGTACTCGTTGGGAGAAAATTTATTTGTTTCTGTGTGCAGGTCCACGACACAGTTAATTTCTGGCGCCGTTGTCACCTACTTGTATCTCTTGGAGTCCTACTGGTTTGATAACCTTGGTATCTTCACCGAGGGAAATTTGCTGCTACGCTACATCTCACCTTCCACTTGGGGTAACCAACGAGGAGTGAGAGAACTATCCTCACCGTATCAAGCTAATTTCTGGCGCCGTTGCCGGGGAATCCAGTCTACAAGATAGGGGAGTTGCACACTATCTTTTATCTTTGCTTTTTAGTCTTGTTAGTTTACCTTTCAGTTTTTACTTTTGTGTCCCTTATCAAAAATACCAAAAATACCTGCTGCTACTATGGGTTCCAATGAAAACACCAAGTTGTGTGACTTCACTAGTCACAACAACAATGACTTTATCTTCACTCCTATTGCTCCACCTGCCACTTCAGCACCTTCTTCTGAAATTAAACCTGCTCTGCTTAATCTTGTTATGAAAGATCAATTCTCAGGTGCTGGAGAGGACGCTGCCTTGCACTTAAATTTTTTTATCGAGCTCTGTGATATGCAAAAGTACAAGGAAGTGGATGGAGACATCGTCAAGCTGAAGCTTTTTTCCTTTCTCTCTGAGAGGAAGATCCAAGGAGTGGCTGCAATCCTTACCCAAGAACAGTATCGATTCTTGGAGTAAATGCAAAGATTCTTTTATAGGGAAGTACTACCCCCTGCTAAAATTATTCAATTGAGAATTAACATTATGAATTTCAGGCAATTGGATAATGAACACGTTGCCCAGGCATGGGAACGTATGAAGACGCTTGTCAAGAACTGCGGCACACATGGACTGACTACCTGGATGGTTATCCAGACCTTTTATGCAGGCTTGAACTTTACCTCGCGGAACCTGTTAGATTCGGCCGCGGGAGGAACTTTTATGTTAACCACACTTGGTGCTGCCGCAAAGCTACTTGATGAGATGATGCTGAACTACTCTTAGTGGCACACCGAAAGATCTCCAACTGGTAAGAAGGTAAATTCTGTCGAGGAGATCCCCTCTCTAAATGAAAAGGTTGACCTTATCATGTCTCTACTTACCAAGCAAGCTCCTATTGATCCTCAGGATGTTCCTTTAAATTCTTTGGTTGCTCAAGAGAAAGTAGATGTGAATTTTGTCTCTAGAAACAACTTCAACAATAATGCTTATAGGAGTAATTTTGGTAGCAACAATCCTAGGCCTTTCCCATCCAACAACTATGGGAACGGTAATAGCAACTCCTACACCCAGAATTATAGGGAAAGAGACCTACCCAGCTATGAGAAACTTATAGAAATAGAAAAAACCACTAAAAGCTATATGCACATTCAGTTTGAACAAAACAAGGCCTTTTCCAGACAATTAAATGAGCACTCCTCTATCCTGCAAAACATTAGCAAACAACTTGAGAGCCTGAATAGTGACATTTCCAGCCTCCAAACTAGACTCATTGCCATTGAGACCTATGTTTCAAACATGTCTCACACCCAATCTACCTTGATAAACCAGATGGCAGCCAAACCAGAAGTCATTCCCAAGTAAGAAGATAGAATTCAGAGCCTTCCTACCTACCACACAGTAGCTACTATCCAAGTAGTTGAGGATGTCCAAACAGTTAGCACCCATCACACCCCTAGTCCCACTGGACCTACCAATGGTGATGCTACCACCTCAACCATAGATGAAGAAAACTCTATGAACATAGAGGCTTTCAAACAAGTGAGACTAAATGATATCACTACCTCCTTGATAGATAGTAGTGACCTAGACTTTGACAACTGCACCTTACCTGAAGTTATTGGTTTCCTACACAAGATGTCTAGAGACCCCCACACTAGCACACTTAATCTTTCCTTCACAAAGCATATTACCAATGCTCTAATCAAAGTTAGGGAGGAGAAGCTTAGACTAGAAGCCTCCATACCTAGGAATCTAGAAGATGGTTGGGATCCTATGATAAAAATAAAATTGAATAACTTCTCTTGTTATGCTCTTTGTGATGTTGGAGCAAGTACCTCTGTTATGCCCAAAAGAATGTATGATATGCTTGAATTGAAACCTTTTGATCCCTATTCGTTTGGTGTTCGTCTTGTTGATTCTTATGTAAAGAAACCTTTGGGGAAGATCGACGATGTTCTTATCATTGTCAATGACAATTATGTTCCCATTGATTTCACTATTATGGACACTGAGTGTGAGCCCTCTTGTCCAATTATTTTGGGACGTCCTTTTCTTCGCACAGTTGGTGCTGTTATTGACATGAAAGAGGGGAATATCAAATTACAATTCCCTCTCAAGAAAGGGATGGAACATTTCCCTAGGAAAAAGATTAAGTTACCTTTTGAGTGCGTCACACGGGCTAGTTATTCTCTTGAAAAGACTTGATCTTCTCCTTTAAGCCTAGCTAATGGCTTTAAAGAAGCGCTTTCGGGAGGCAGCCCGCAATGAATTTAGGCTTTTATTTTTTCATTTGTTCTGTTTTTAGTGGTCTTGATTATTTTTACTACTGTAGCAACATCATTGTATCTTTACTTTTCAAGCTTTGTGCCTTTTATAGCCTCATACGACAACGGAAGTGAAATTGTGACATGCTGTCCAGAAAACAGATTCAGTCCTCGTGACTAGAAAAATCAGAGAAAAATCCCAGTTCATCTTTTTGAGCTGAAATTTTTACACAGCGTTCTCTATACAATTACAAAACTTTCGTATGTTCTGAATCTTTTGATTTGAGTTGCATAAGTACCCCTAAAAAATTCGTTTTTACCTGCTGGTCTGTTTTTCACAGATTCTGTCCTGTTTTGCCTTTTCTTCGTTTTGCAAACCTTAAGCTTGCTTTTTATTTGCAAAAACTTGTTGGCAATCTTGAGAAACAGTAGATCTTCAAGATTATCTTTATTTACAGTAGAGATTTTTTTTATTTTAGTAGGGCACTAACCTCTCTAATCAGTCTACAATGAGTTATGTATGAAGGGAGTTTTCAAGTGCGCGATAGAAGATGATGAAAGAAGATCTTCGAGTGTCAAACGCTCAAGCTTGGGGATTCCCATGTGCGCCCCCAATAAAAATTCAAGGAGACTCAAGAGTCTAAGCTTGGGGATGCCCCCGTGCATCCCCTTATTCATCAGCAATTATCAGTTCGTCCCTCGTTGCACTATATTTTTATCACTTCATGCGTTATGTGATATGCTTGGAGCGTCTCGCTCTTTACTTTTCTAGGTTTGTTTTTGCTTTGTTTGCTGTTCTTAACAAGTTAGACCCCATCTTACTCTTTTGTGTGGGAGAGATACACGCTCCGCTTGAACTAGAACTCCTCAAAGGATTTTCATGCTTATTCTTTTAGCTGTGAGTTGTTCTTTTTCTTTCCTTAGCTGCTTCTCTGTTTGGTTGTAGTGCTTTAGTTTTTATAGAGCTTTTCTTTTGTTTTAGGTTGAACTTTCTATAGGTTGCATGTTTTATCTTGTTAGAGAGTTTTCCTATTGCACTGAGTTTTGTGTCTTGACTAGAAGTAGGTTGTTGAAGTTGCTATTCTCTTTGTAGTAGTAACTTGCAATAGTTTTGAGGTATTGACTAGAGTAATGTTTGAACTTTTGGTGTCAAGAGCTCGAGCCTATTAGCGATAGATGTCATATTTTGGGAAATCCGTGTGTTTTTCGAAAACCAAAAACCCTTGTTGAGAACTCTAGCTACTAGATGGATCACTAACCTCTGGAGGGTTCGAATATTAGAGTACACTCACGTACCATGAGTCGAGGATGCGCAAGGATAACCAAACCCCCATACACTCCTCCTCGGGGTACTTGTCTCTTTGTGAACCTCCTGATTAGATTGAGAGTTACCGATAATAAGTGCACGAATTCTTCGGAGTAATGTGAGTATTCAAAATTTGACACTTCCACCCACCTATACTTTTTCTAGCCTCTTCGGTACCGTGCATTGCCCTTTCTCACCTTGAGAGTTAGCACATACTTCACCGGTGCATCCGAACCCTTGGCACGATACGCTCTGTCATCATAAGCCTCCTTATATCTTTCCTCAAAACAGCCACCCTACCTACCTACAAGGAATTTCCATAGCCTTTCTGAGATACATTGCCATGCAACGTCCACCTTCTCATGACTTGATCCTCATGTCATACATGCTACTTGCTTGATCGATGAGCCGCATGCTAGTTGGGCCTTGCCTTAATCATTGCCACATGACGCGCTAGTATCATTGCATATCCTGCTATCCTGGCAGAGGTATACATTTGGATCATGATAGTTATATCTTCTTTATGTGAGTACCTTTGTAAAGTGTGAAAGATCTCCTATATTCTTGTAAAATATAGAGTGTTGCCCCTAAAGTGAGGAAAAGATCCCAAAGAGGACAAAATCAAAAGATCCCAAAGAGGACAAATGAGAGTTAAATAGAAAGATCCATTGAGAACCACCAAAAAAATACAAAAATAGAAAAAAGAGAAAACAAATAAAAAGAGAGAAGGGGGCACACTACTATTCCTTTTGAGAGATCCACACTAGTACTTCATCCTCTATCCCTTGTACTCCATAGAGATCATCATCATGCATATAGCTATGTGGGGACCTTCACACTATAGAACTTGGCTTGTATATTCCAATGATGAGCCTCCTCAAACGAGCTCTAGGTCTTCTTGAGCAAGCAAGTTAGATGCACCCCCACTAGTTCCCTTGGAGAGCTTTTAGCTCACATGTGCATCCGTTGCATGGAAATCCCTACTCCTCACATCATATCTATCATATGGCCTTCTCTCGCCTATGATTGTCCTCATTGATGTGAGACTTTCAAGCCTGTTTGTCTTCCTCCTCCACCTTCTTTATGTTTCGCCTTTTAGGTGTCAACTTTCTTGCTTACGCTCATCCATTGCATGAGTGCTCAAAATATCGAAAGGGAGTGGATCAGTTTGACTTGTACCTGGCTAGTGGTCTGGGGACGAGTCAAGATAAGAATCCAAAGGAGACTAAGTGTGAAACTTTAGTAGATAGTTGTTCTCAACAACTTTTTTTCTCTCTTTTTCCCAGTCCCCTGCTTGCACGCAAACACCATCTGGATACATTCGAGTCACAGACAGCAAGAGCTCTTGCACCTTTTGTTCTTTTGTTACTTGTGTTAGTGCTAATAAAGACTCTTGCTTGTTAAGACTTGAATTGAATTGCATGCTTTAATATCTTTACTTAAAAGTCTGTATATGGTTTTGTGGAATGTCACCACAGAAATTATGCTTGTTATCATTTACCTACTCGAGGACGAGCAGGAATTAAGCTTGGGGATGTTGATACGTCCCAAACGTATCTATAATCTCTGCTTGCTCCATGCATGTTTTGTGTGACTTTGCCATGATTTGCTTGAACTTTCGTACACTTTTGAGCATATTTGGACTAATCTATTAACCCAGTGCACCCAGCTACTAGTTTTGTTTTTGTATTCAGGTTTTCCGGCCATTAAAAGTGCTCCAAAAAATCCGGAAAAATCAGATAAAAAATCAGCGATCGGAAGCTTCCGGAATCACCAAGGCAGCAGAGGGGGGCCACCACAGGGACTCCAGAAGGGTCCCTGGCGTGGCCCCACCCTAGGCCGCGCCAGGGAGCCTCCTGGCTGCCCTGTGGGTCCCCTCGATGCCCCCTTCGCCTATATTTAGCCCTCGGGGTGGAAACCCCTAATATCGATCTCTTTTCCACGAACTCGCCTCTGTACCTCCGCCGCCGCCGTTTCTAGATCGGGGCTGCCTGGAGAAGCTGCCCCGGCACCCTGCCGGGAGGAGGAACCCCCTCCGGGAGACCATCCATAGCCATGGACGCCTCCCCAATGTACCGTGAGTAGTTCCCCTTGGACCATGGGTCCGTGACCAGTAGCTATGTGATGTACCTCTCCCCTCTTTGTGCTTCCACTTTCGAGACCTCGTGAGCTGCCTCACATGATCGAGGCACTTTTGTAATTTTTGCTGTTGCTATGTTGAGTTTGCTGGGATCTGATGGATTATGAGACTATGTTCAGATTGTGATGAGTAATATATTTGGTTCTTCTCTTTTATATTTTGTTCTTGAGTAAATTCTTTCATGTTCTCCGTTGCAGTATTTTACTTTGTCCAAGTGATTTGTTGCAACTCCAAGAGGGAGCATTATGATTGATTGTGGGTTCAGCCCCTTCATATCTTGCTTGAGTGACGGAAAGATGAGACTAGGGGATGTGCTGTTGCCACCAGGGATAAAACAACGGTGCTTGTACCCGCGGGTGCAAGGATTGTTTACTTTACGCAAAGTTCTTTTAATGCAGTTGTCTGTTGCTTTGAGTTTACACTTTGGGTGGGATTCGCAACTTAATACCAGCGAGATGTTCTGGATAGATATCTCAAGGTGGATGATTCGTAGTAGATGCAGTTGGATTTTGGTCTACTTACCTTGGCGTACTGCCCATTGCTTTTGAGCCCTTCCTTTCTTTGCAGCATAGTTAGCATTGTGGTGCCTTCATAATTCTGTCAATTTCCCAGCTGTGATTTGTTTACCTCGCTAGCACTTTTATCTTCTTTTGGGAGAGAGACATCACTAGTGAAAATCACGGGACCCCGGTCCATCTTCACATCATTATTTACACCCTTAGTTTACTTTTAGTCTTTACTTTCAGTTGCCACTATTATTGTCTCTTGCGTTGATCCTTTGTAAACAGCAAGACCGGAGGAATTGACAACTCCTCTGTACTCGTTGGGAGCAAAGTTATTTGTTTCTGTGTGCAGGTCCACGACAACAACCAATTTCTGGCGCCGTTGTCACCTACTTGTATCTCTTGGAGTCCTACTGGTTTGATAACCTTGGTATCTTCACCGAGGGAAATTTTCTGCTACGCTACATCTCACCTTCCATTTGGGGTAACCAACGAGGAGTGAGAGAACTATCCTCACCGTATCACACGAAAACACCATTTGGAGACATTCGAGTCACGGACAGCGAGAGCTCTTGCACCTAATGTTCTTTTGTTACTTGTTTCAATGCTAATATAGACTCTTGCATGATATGACTTGAATTGAATCACATACCTTGATTGCTTTACTTTTCAACGTTCTTATATGGTTTCTATCATGTCACGACAAAAATTATGCTTGTTATCATTTACCTACTCGAGGACGAACATGAATTAAGCTTGGGGATGTTAATACATCCCAAACGTATCTATAATTTCTGCTTGCTCCATGCATGTTTTGTGTGATATTGCTATGATCTAGATACACTTTCATACACTTTTGGTCATATTTGGACTAACCTACTAACTCAGTGCACCCCAGTGCCAGTTTCGGTTTTCTGCTGTTTTTCTATTTCAGTTTTCCCCCATATTAAAAGTGCTCCCAAAATTCGGGAAAATCAGATAAAATATCAGCATGAAGGAACCTTCTGGAGTCTCGAAGGGGGACCAGGTGGGACCCACCAGGGCCCCAGGCGGCCACCTGGCGCGGCCTAGGGCTTGGCCGCGCCAGGGGGCGCCTGGACCCCTGGTGGCCCCCCTGGCTGCCCCCTTCGCCTATTTATTTCCCGTTACGTGAAACTTCCAGAGAGAGAACCCTTTTCCGCGACCTCGCCTCTGTTCTGCCGCCTTCGCATTTCCATGATCGGGAGCGCCAGCAGACCTCTTCCCGGCACCCTGCCGGAGGGAGGATCGACCTCCGGAAGCTTCCCCTCCACCATGGACGCTTCCCGGATGTGCCGTCAGTAGTTTCCTTTGGACCATGGGTCCGTGATCAGTAGCTATGTGATGTTCTCCTCCCCTCTTTTTTCTTCATGGTTTAGACCTCGTGAGCTTCCCTAAATGATCGAGGAACATATGTAATCTTTATGCTGTTGCTATGCTAAGTTTGATGTGATCTGATGGATTATGAGATTATGTTCAGATTGTGATAGAGTAATATATTTGGTTCTTATATTTTATATTTTTGTTCCGAAGTAATTCTTGCATGTTCTCCGTTGCTGTTTATTGCTTTGGCCAAGTAGTTGGTAGTAACTCCAAGAGGGAGCGTTATGCTCGATTGTGGGTTCATGCCCCCCGATGACATGCTTGAGTGACAGAAACTTGAGTCTAGGGGATGTGTTATTGCCACAAGGGGGAAAACAACGGTGCTTATAACCGCGGTTAAAAGGATTGTTTACTGTACGCAAAGTGCTTTTTAATGCAGTTGTCTGTTGCTTTGGGTTTACACTTTGGGTGGGGCTCGCAACTTAATACCAGCGAGATGTTCGAGATAGATATTTCAAGGTGGATGATTAGTAGTAGATGCAGTTGGATTTCGGTCTACTTATTTTGGCATACTGCCCATGCTTTTGAGCCTCTTCCTTTGTTTGTAGCATAGTTAGCATTGCGGTGTGTTTATAATCCTGTCAATTTCCCGTCTTTAATTTGTTCACCTCGCATAGCAGTTTTATCATCTTTTGGGAGAGAGACATCACTAGTGAACATCACGGGACCTCGGTCCATATTCTAATAATTGTTTACACGCTTATTTACTTTTCCGCTTTTACTTTTAATTGCTATCATCATTATCATTATCCCTTGTGTTTGATCCTTTGTAAACAACAAGACCGGAGAGATTGACAACCTCTCTGAACTTCATTGCGAGTAAAGTTATTTGTGTCTGTGTGCAGTTCCACGCCAGTTGCGCCGCTGACACCTACTTATCATTATCGGAGTCCTACTGGTCGATCTCAACCTTGGTATCTTCTGTTGGATATGTGCCCTAGAGGAAAATTAATAAAGATATTTGTCACATATTTGTTTGTTCATAATACGTTCTATATTGTGCTAGAACTGTATTAAGCGGAAACATTAATACATGTGTGATATATAACATCCTGGTCCCTAGTTAAACTCAGGCATACTAGCTCATTGGGCAATTGATGATCATGGTTTCCTGATCATGAGAACATAATAGTCTATTGACAATGAGATCATATCATTAGGAGAATGATGTGATGGACACACACCCACCTTAAGCATTGCAGTGTGATCAAGTCACATAAGTTCAGCATTGTGATGAATTAATAACATAGTGACTGAATCCTTATACCGTGATGATCATACATAATTACTATCTATTAGGATGCTTTGAGTGCATTAACCGTTACACTGAAACATGGTAACTGAAAAGGTGTATCTTGGGTATTCCGAAGTAGATATGTTGAGGAGTACGAAATAGATCAGAGTGGGAGTTGTCAATCCGAGTGACGGATAGGTACTCTGGGCCCACTCATTGGTGTTGCATCAATAGCTTGCAAGCAAGTGACTAGGTCACAAGAGATGTAATATTCACAGACGAGTAAACATGTTATGTCGGAGACGAGGAAGAACTAGGTATTGGATACCGACGATCATACCTCGGACAAACATAGTATCGAAGCACAAAGGGATCAAGTCATATTGTTAACAGTTCAACAACGATGAAGTTTATTCGATGGAAGCGTAGGGGCACATCAAGGATTGTAACCAGATCCCACATGATGGTCATTTGTCAGAGAGTGTCTCGATCATGTCTACTGTTTCTCGGACCGTAGGGTGTCACAATTAAGGGCAATCGCTGCATTAAGGATTGATTCGGGATCATCGGTGAAAAGAGAGAAAACACCGAAAGTGTACCGGGAGGTGCCGGAAGCTGTTCCGGATATTTTGAAAGGTTCAAAATAATATATATTAATGTTTAAATATGTTTTATTATTTAATTAATAGAATTAAATATTAAAAATTATTTAAATAATTAATTAAAAAGGTGAAAAGGTATTTGGGCCTTAAAAGGCCCATGAGGGGAAAGGGGAGCATCCCCCCTTGGGCTTGGCGCCAAGGGAGGGGCCCATCCCCCCTCCTAGCCGCACCACTCGCCCCCTTGGAAGTTTAGTCCCACATGGGGGAAGGAGAGGGGGTGGAACCCCTACTTGGCCTATATAAGGAGGGGTGGGGGTGCCTTTTTCAACACAACATTGAGTTTCTCTCTCTGTCTTTCTCCGACCTAGAGCGGACTCCCCTGGTTTGGAGTTTGCACCTGGTTGGGGGTTTCACCATCATCCGGACGCCGTCGCGCTGCCGGAATCGGGATCCGGATCAATCTTCTTTCCGTTGCTCTTCTGGTTCGGAGCCCGGAGGGACGTCGGTTGCATCGTACGTGTGTAATCCCGCGAGGCACTACACGTGTGGTGCTACTTCATCGTCGGAGGTTCTTCAACACGACAGGGAGGTCGTAGGATCAGAGTCTACGCCAACCACGTTCGAGGAACATTTCCCTCTTTCGGTCTTCAAAGGTATGAACACCGATTCCTTCCGTTACATACATCATCATAGCATAGATCTTGGGTTCGGGACTCGTAGGTAGGATTTTTTTTTCTGCGCCGATCCCCAACAGTGGTATCAGAGCAAGGCTATGCGTAGATGTATTGTACGAGTAGAACACATCTAGGATGTGGGCATCAATTCTCCAATTGTTACCCTCCCACGTGTAATCATTTAGCGTTGCCGCAATGTCCTGATGAAGCGGCCCCGACTGACCTTACGCGCTTACGCGAGACTGGTTCCACTCTTGACATATGGCTTGTACCATATAAGTGTTTGGGGGGTGTCTGTCTCTCTAACATTAGCGACGCGAAGACGTTTGCAACGGAGGGCCTCGACAGGGGTGTAATAGAGACGATTGCAGGATTGTTGTTGTTGGTTGTTTTCGCAGGATAGAAAGCGGTTCTCTCTCAAAACCCCTTAGCAGCCACGTAAAACTTGCAAAAGATAAAGTAGAAGGCGTTTTCACTTTAATTTTCATGTAAGGGGGGATCATAGCTTGTATGATTTACAATTTTACTTCCTGTCTTGCTAATATGCTAGATATGCGACGGTAGCATGATAGGATAATCTCTCTCAATACCATGATTGTATTCTCCCTTAGTGGGCACCGCCTGGAAGGATCTCCTTATGATAGGCAGGCCGTGACGATCAGGTGTCATACATACATTAGCGATCGCATGAGGTTGGGTTTGGCAAGCCTAGCATATGCAGATATGGCCTTGCTGAACAGCCATACACTAAGGTTCGACTGGGAAGCTTGACATATGTAGATATGAGCTTGGGATACGGATGACCGAAAGGTTAAGCATGAGTCATATAACGGATATGATTGGCATGATGGCCTACCTAGGGAGATGTGTCATCTGCCGTGTGATATTCGAGGACGATCATTCAAACTAGGATTATGTTAATCACTTAGTAAATTTGGAGAGATGTTTAACTAAGTGGGAGTTTTAGAATTAATTAAAACTAAACTCCAATTATGAAAAAAGTCTAAATATGTGTTTTGAAAATAACCATTGTAGATGGCTGCACCTCGCCCCTCATTCAACTTAGGGTCATTCCTAGACAAAGACAAACTGAAAACCGATGGGTCAAACTTCACCAACTGGTTCCGCACTCTGAGGATTCTCCTCGTTCCCCTCAAGATGGCATACGTATTAGAGGCCGCATTAGGTGACGAACCACCAGCAGACGCTAGTCGGGATGCGAAGAATGTCTACCTCTCCAAGACGGATGATTACAACCTTGTCCAGAGTGGAATGCTTTACTCCATGGAGGCTGAGCTGCAGAAACACTTTGAGAGGATGGGTGCATATGAGATAATCACCGACCTCAAGGCCGTCTTTGCACCCCAAGCCAGGGCTGAACGTTATGAGGCTTCTGAAGCTTTCTTCTCAGCAAAGATGTATGAGCATAGCAGTGTTAGTGAGCACGTGGTCAAGATGTTTGGCTACGTTCAACGCTTGAATGCTCTGGAATGTCAGATTCCAGATGAACTTGCTGTTGATATGGTGCTGCAGTCGCTGCCCCCTAGATACAAGGGCTTTGTGTTGAACTACAATATGCAGGGGATGACTAAGACCCCTTCTGAGTTGTTCGCCATGCTGAAAACTGCTGAGGTTGAGATCAAGAAGGAGCATGCTGTATTCATGGTCAACAAGACCGTTGAATTCAAGAAGTCTGGCAAGAAGGAGAAGGGAAAAAAGGGAAGCCCGAAGAAGGGGGACAAGCCAGTTGTCACTCCTCGTAAGGCACCCAAACCTGGACCCAATCCCGGCGTTGAGTGCTTCTACTGCAAGGGTGATGGTCACTGGAAACGGAACTGCCCCAAGGACCTAGAGGATAAGAAGGCTGGCAAGATTGTCAGAAGAGACAAAGGTATATTTGATATACACGTTATTGATCTTTTCTTAACAAGTGCTGGGAACAAATCCTGGATATTTGATACAGGATCTGTTGCTCATATTTCTAAATCCTTTCAGGGGCTACGGAATAGGCGACGCTTGATGAAAGATGAAGTGACGATGCGCGTGGGAAACGGCTGCCGGATTGAAGTGGTGGCGGTCGGCACAAAGAATCTTAGTCTCCCTTCGGGATTAGTTTTGATTTTGAATAAGTGCTACTATGTACCCGCATTGAGTGTGAACATCGTTAGTGGTTCTTGCTTGAAGCGAGACCACTATTCTTTTAAGTCAGATACAATCTGTTGTGCGATTTATAAGGATGATGTGTTTTATGTTCACGCACCGGAGAAAAATGGCTTATTCATTCTTAATCTCGATTGTGATATACTTCATATTGATAACGTAGAGGCCAAAAGACTAAAACCTAGTGGCGAAGAACACATGACGATGTGGCATTGTCGACTTGGTCATATTGGTGAAAAGCGCATGAAGAAGCTTCATGGTGATGGACTTCTGGAGTCATTGGATTTTGGATCCCTTGACACATGTGAACCATACCTTATGGGCAAGATGACAAGGACTCCATTCAATGGAAAAATGGAGCGTGCGGAAGACTTGTTAGGGATCATACATTCAGATGTATGTGGACCTATGAACGTCCCCACACGAATTGGTCTTCGTTACTTCGTGTCCTTCACAGATGACTTAAGCAGATATGGGTATATCTACTTAATGAAACATAAGTTTGAAACCTTCGAAAGGTTCAAGGAATTTCAGAGTGAGGTCGAGAATCAACTTGGGAAGAAAATCAAGCACCTTCGATCCGATCGAGGAGGCGAGTATTTAAGTCACGAGTTTGGCGATCATCTTAAGACTTGTGGCATGGTACCAAAACTTACGCCGGCAGGAACACCTCAGCGTAACGGTGTTTCTGAGCGACGTAATCGAACTCTATTGGATAGCGTACGATCGATGATGTCTCATACCGACTTACCTGTGTCATTCTGGGGGTATGCATTAGAAACTGCCGCTTACATTCTTAATAGGGCACCATCCAAATCCATAAAGACAACACCATTTGAGGAATGGCATGGAAAGAAACCAAAGTTGTCTCACTTGAAGATTTGGGGTTGTGAGGCTTATGTTAGGAAACTTCAGCCTGACAAACTCGAATCAATAGTGGATAAGTGCATCTTTGTGGGATATCCAAGGGAAACCGTTGGATACACCTTCTACAACCAGTCTAAGGGCAAAACGTTTTTCGCCAAGACTAGATGCTTTCTTGAGAAAGAGTTTCTTTCGAAAGAATAGAGTGGGAGGAAAATAGACCTCAACGAGATGATTGACCAATCACTCCAAGTGGAAGAAATGGCAATGGAAGTTGTTCCGGAACCATCTTCCGTAGTGGGAGCTGAAGAGAACGGTCATCATGATATTCATAACGATCGTGACATACATGATGATCATGATCAAGATGAAGAGGATCCTATTGTACCCCGCAGGTCATCAAGAGCCCGAGTAAAAACTCAGTTTTATGGGCAACTTGTCAATTCAGTCATGTTAAATGAACCTGACGAACATGTGAACTACAAAGAAGCAATGGAGGGACCCGAGTCCGAGAAATGGCTGGAAGCCATGAAATCCGAGATAGACTCCATGTATGCCAACAAAGTATGGACTTTGGTGGATATTCCCGAGGACCGAAAGGCCGTCGAGAATAAGTGGATATTCAAGAAAAAAACTGACGCAGACGGAAACGTATCTGTCTATAAAGCTCGACTTGTCGCAAAAGGTTTCCGACAAATTCATGGAGTTGACTACGAAGAGACTTTCTCTCCCGTAGCGATGCTAAAGTCTATCCGGATATTGCTAGCAATTGCTGCCTATTACGATTATGAAATATGGCAGTGGATGTGAAAACCGGGTTCCTAAATGGCAACATTGAGGAAGAGTTGTATATGGTACAACCGGAAGGTTTTATTGATCCTAAGTACGCTGGTAAGGTATGAAAACTTCAACGGTCCATTTATGGGTTGAAGCAAGCATCTCGGAGCTGGAATCTTCGTTTTGATGAGGTGATCAAAGCTTTTAGATTTTTCGAAAATGAAGAAGAATTCTGTGTTTATAAGAAAGCGAGTGGGAGCTCTGTGGCATTCCTAGTACTATATGTGGATGACATATTATTGATAGGGAATGATGTGAAATTTCTAGAGGGGGTAAAGGAATATTTGAATGGACAATTTTCCATGAAGGACCTAGGTGAAGCTGCATTCATATTAGGCATTAAAATCTATAGAGATAGATCAAGATGCCTGTTAGCACTGAGTCAGAGAAATTACCTTGAAGAAGATATTGAAGAGGTTCAATATGGATAACTCCAAGAGAGGCCTCTTGCCCGTTATGAAAGGAAGTAAATTGAGTGTGACTCAATGCCCAGCAACAGCATAAGAAAGGGAGGAAATGTCCTCAAAGCCCTATTCCTCGGCCATAGGTTCTATCATGTATGCTATGCTGTGTACTCGACCAGATGTGGCCCTGGCGGTTAGTCTGACTAATCGTTTCCAAAGTAATCCTGGAATGGATCATTGGATTGCAGTTAAGAACGTCCTTAAGTACTTACGAAGAACTGAGGATCTGGTTCTTGTCTATGGAGGATGTGAAGAAGAGCTCGCCGTAACAGGTTACGTCGATGCCAGTCTTGGTACTGATCCCGATGACTCAAAATCCCAGACGGGATGCGAGTTTATGTTGAATGGTGGTGCGATTAGCTATAGGAGCGGCAAGTAGTAAGTCGTCGCCCAATATACGATGGAGTCGGACTATATTGCCGCTTGCGAAGCGTCAAACGAAGCGCATTGGCTGAAGAAGTTCGTCATCGAGCTTGGCGTATTCCCTAGTTGCACTGACCCTGTTAGCATTTATTGCGACAATACGGATGCCATTGCTAACGCAAGGGAGCCGAGGTCTCACTCTACAACCAAGCATATTCTCCGGTGTTTCCATGTGACGCGGGACTACGTCAAGGAT
Source organism: Bromus sterilis (assembly GCA_950022295.1). Classification (NCBI taxonomy): domain Eukaryota; kingdom Viridiplantae; phylum Streptophyta; class Magnoliopsida; order Poales; family Poaceae; genus Bromus; species Bromus sterilis. The sequence continues at coordinate 94,802,676 of OX465595.1, forward strand.
GGTCATACTAGGATTTTCAAAATACATACGGATCTGAATCCGTCAGACCCAATGACTAAACCTCTTCCACAAGCCAAGTTTGAACAACACCGAGAGACTATTGGTGTTAGATACATACCTGATGTAAACTAGTTTAATTTGTACTCTAGTGCAAGTGGGAGACTGTTGGATATGTGCCCTAGAGACAAATTGAGAAAGATATTTTTCACACATCTGTTTGTTCATAATACGTTATATATTGTGCTAGAACTGTATTAAGCGAAAACATTAATACACGTGTGATATATAAAAACCTGGTCCGTAGTTAAACTCAGGCATACTAGCTCACTTGGAAATTGATGGTCAAGGTATCCTGATCATGAGAACATAATAGTCTATTGACAATGAGATCATATCATTAGGAGAATGATGTGATGGACACACACCCACCTTAAGCATTGCAGTGTGATCAAGTCACATAAGTTCAGCATTGCGATGACTTAATAACATAGTGACTGAATCCTTAGACCGTGATGATCATACATAATTGCAATCTATTAGGATGCTTTGAGTGCATTAACCGTTACACTGAAACATGGTAACTGAAAAGGTGTATCTTGGGTATTCTGAAGTAGATATGTTGAGGAGTATGAAATAGATCAGAGCGGGATTTGTCAATCCGACTGACGGATAGGTACTCTAGGCCCACTCGGTGGTGTTGCATCAATAGCTTGCAAGCAAGTGACTAGGTCACAAGAGATGTAATATTCACAGACGAGTAAACATGTTATGTCGGAGACGAGGAATAACTAGGTATTGGATACCGACGATCATACCTCGGACAAACATAGTATCGAAGCACAAAGGGATCAAGTCATATTGTTAACGGTTCAACGGCGATGAAGTTTATTCGATGGAAGCGTAGGGGCACATCAAGGATTGTAACCAGATCCCACATGATGGTCATTGGTCAGAGAGTGTCTCGATCATGTCTACTGTTTCTCGGACCGTAGGGTGTCACACTTAAGGGCAATCGATGCATTAAGGATTGATTCGGGATCATCGGTGAAAAGAGAGAAAACACCGGAAATGTACCGGGAGGTGCCGGAAGCTGTTCCAGATATTTTGAAAGGTTCAAAATAATATATATTAATATTTAAATATGTTTTATTATTTAATTAAAAGAATTAAATAATAAAAATGATTTAAATAATTAATTAGAAAGGTGAAAAGGTATTTGGGCCTTAAAAGGCCCATGAGGGGAAAGGGGAGCCTCCTCCCTTGGGCTTGGCGCCAAGGGAGGGGCCCATCCCCCCTCCTAGCCGCACCACTCCCCCCCTTGGGGGTTTAGTCCCACATGGGGGAAGGAGAGGGGGTGGAGCCCCTCCTTGGCCTATATAAGGAGGGGTGGGGGTGCCTTTTTCAACACAACATTGAGTTTCTCTCTCTCTCTCTTTCTTAGACCTAGAGCGGACTCCACTGGTTTGGAGTTTGCACCTGGTTGGGGGTTTCACCATCATCCAGACGCCTTCTCGCTGCCGGAATCGGGATCCGGATCAATCTTCTTTCCGCTGCTCTTCTGGTTCGGAGCCCGGAGGGACGTCGGTTGCACCGTACGTGTGTAATCCCGCGAGGCACTACACGTGTGGTGCTACTTCATCGTCGGAGGTTCTTCAACACGACAGGGAGGTCGTAGGATCAGAGTCTACGCCAACCACGTTCGAGGAACGTTTCCCTCTTTCGGTCTTCAAAGGTATGAACACCGATTCCTTCCGTTAAATACATCAGCATAGCATAGATCTTGGGTTCGGGACTCGTAGGTAGGAAAATATTTGTTTTCTACGCCGATCCGAAACATCTTCACTAAGGGAAACTTGCCGCTATGCTGCATCTCACCTTCCACTTGAGGTAACCAAGGAAGGGAAAGAATCAATTATCATCTCTCACGTATCAGACGCCCGAAAGCTAATTGTATAGATCATGGTGTCAAAAAAATTCAGATCAAAAATATGATTTGGTGATTTATCATGATATTTTTCGTCGAAGGACAGAATCTGTTTTCTGGACAGCATGTCACAACTTTTAAACTTTCTTGCAATCGACGGCTAAACTTGGCACAAAGCTTGAAAATAAAGATACAATGATGATTCTATAGTAGTAATAATCATCAAGACCACTAAAAACAGAAGTGAAAACATCTTGGGTTTCCTACCAACAAGCGCTTTCTTTTACGCCTTTAAGCTAGGCAAGAAGCAAAAAGATCAAGTTTTATCAAGTGAAAGAGAATAGCTAGCCCGTGTAACGGACTCAAAAGGTAACTTAATCTTCTTCCTAGGGAATTGTTCCATCCCCTTTTTGAGAGGGAATTGAAATTTTACATTCCCCTCTTTCATATCAATGACAGCACCAATGGTGCGAAGAAAAGGACGTCGCAAAATAATTGGACATCAGGGTTCACACTAAATGTCCATAATAGTAAATTCAACGGGAACATAATTGTCATTGACAATGATAAGAACATCGTCAATCTTCCCCAAAGGTTTCTGTAAGAGCAAAGTTTTGCTCCCGTGTGTTTTGGATATTGTTGGACAAGGTAGTAGAGGAACTAACAATGTTTCCTAGTATAAATAGTTGAATAGGTTCCTGAAGGACATGCTAGGTGATAAAGCTTCAAGGAAGATTTTCAAGCTGCCGAAGAATTACCCATTGAACGAAGCTTAATCACGGAGGATGACCCCCAAAAATGAAGGTGTCCTGAAGCTTGACTCATCGAAGGAAATGAAAAAGACGGCTCAAGACTTAGTTGTTTTTGTGTAATTCTTTTTGTGTTCTTTGAGTCATAGGACAAACCGTACTATCAAGAGGGGTTTTATTTTGTGGACACCGAAGTTATTGAGAAAAGACTCAGATCAAATCTAAACCAAGTGAGAAGCCAGAGTGAAGAAATTATCATGTGCACTAAGTTAGGTTTCTGTAGCAAAGACTTCGTTCTTTGGCTTCCGAAGCAGAACTAAGTCCGCGAGTCAGCTTTACTTGTTCCGCAAGTAAAGTTGCGCAGTAATGACAAATCCGACCGTTTTGGACACGCATCAAGCTGTTGCTTCGGGTCAAATCGGTAATTTCACACCTCTGGATCGCCAACTATAAATACGCCGCCCCTCCTCCATTTGCGGGTGGCTGCTCTAAGAATATTCCTGAGAGAGATGAAGAGAGAACCTCAAGAACGCCACCGAAGCAAAACCCAAAACCCAGAACACTGAAGCCTAAGTCCCATTGATCTGGGTAGATTCGAGATGAATTAGGTGAAAGCTTGCTAGCCTTTTTTTATCTTGGAGAACTTCAATTCTCCTAGACGGTTAGAGTGTCGACTTCAGAGAGCGAAGAGTAATTGTCGCCTCGAAGATCAAGTTTGTCAATGGTTTCGGAGATTCCCTTGGTAATCTACCCCGATTCAAAACTGACCAAGGTCAAGGAGATTGGTGCAGTGGAGCAACGGACGCAGAGAGTTTTGCTCCAGGTGTTCAATCACCAGTCCCTCCACCCAGACGTAGCGCTTTGCAGAGCGTGAACTGGTCGAACAAACATCACCGAGTCACGGTTCATTTTACTTCAAGCACTTATATTCCGTATTGAATTTGCTTCCCAGTTATGCTTCTTTGTATTTTGATTCGCTGTATTTAGTTTCGCTTCCAGTTTTGCTTCCCTTTCACTTGTTTCTGCTATCCCTTTCTGCTTAGCTTATGCTTCACTTCAAAGCTTCAGTCACAGATTTGTAGTGATCATTCACCCCCTCCCCCTCTGATCACATACTTGGAGTTTCAATTGGTATCAGAGCTAGTCACTCCCTACACTCTGTGTGTTTTGGATTAACCTCCTGGAGTGCTTTCAAGTATGTCTTTCGTAGCCATTCGCTCCGGAGAACCTATTCATGTTTTCAATGGGAAGGACTACCCTTACTGGAAGGACAAAATGAAGAGAAATATCATGGCTATCAATTCAGCTGCCTGACAAGTTGTCCTGAAAGGAGTCACAATCAATGATGAGAAGTCCATCACTCCTGCTGAAGCAAAACTGATGGACCTTGATTCTGAATTCTGGGTATTCATCACCAACCATTTGACTCCAGAAAAGTATCATGAAGTGAAGAATATCCCATCTTCCAAAGGTGTCTGGGACTATCTGGAAAATATTGGAGAAGGATTATCCACTCAGAAAGATGCCAGAATTGACACTCTCCGAAGCAAATTCTATCGATTCAAGAGAAACGAGGGCGAGAAAGTCAACTCCATTTACAACAGACTCACATCTCTCTCAACTCAGCTGATTTCCCTTGGTGCTGATGATATCACTCCTCACTCGGTAGTGAGAACTTTGCTTCGCTCGTTGGATGATTCTTTTGATCACATTGTGCTGATGATCAAGGAAAGGACTGATTTCAGAAATCTTGTTGCCGCTGATATCCTTGAGAGACTCACTACTTTTGAAATGGAAGAAGATGAGAAATGTGATATAAACGGCTCTCGAAGAAGATCACATGCTCTAAAAGAAAAAGCTTCGCATCACTCTTCACCTGAAGTTAGTTCTGCTTCCGGTGTCGAATCTGATGATCCTACAAGCATTGGGAACGATTTGGCTTTGATCATGAGACGGTTAAACCGCTTCCAGAGAAAAGGTTTTTCTTCACTGAAGAAGAACTACTCGTCAAGGAAATCAAGTTACTCATCTCACCGTTCATCCTCAAGAAGTTCTCCATCTAAAGACAACTGCTTCTACAAGTGCAAGAAAGCAGGCCACCATATTGCCGACTGCCCATTGTGGGAAACTAAAAACAAATCAAATAATTCGCTCAGAGATTCCCCAAGCAAGTCTCACAGATCCTCCAGAAGCTATGAGTCAAAGAGACATGATTCCAGTTCAGGAAGATAAAAGAAGAAAGATTCAGATGATGACAAGAGAAATAAGTATCAACATAAGCGTGAGAGTTCTTCTTCGAAGGCACACTCTTCTCATCAAAGCAATTCTCATCATGCCAAGGCCTATCTGGGAAAGGAGATGAACTCTGAAGAAGAAGCCTCTGGATCTGAAGCTGAATCAGGCTCAAGATCCCCATCTGGATCCGAGTCTGATGGTGTTGCTGGATTGGCATTTGCTTCGGCCAGTGCTTCGAGCTCATTCTTCACCAACCACAACAGTGAAGATGAAACTCCTGCATACTGCTTCATGTCCAAAGAAAAGGTATCTTCATCCAAAGTTACCTATGATACTTCTGATTTTTCTTCATATGACAGTGATTCTAACATAAGCTATGCTAAACTGGCTAAAATTGCTTCAATACAACAAGATGAACTTGATTCACTAAGCAAAACCATTAAGAAATCAGAGACCCTGTTGATCGATGAGATAGAGAAAGTTCAAACTTTAACTAATGAGCATGGTGCTCTGATTGAGAAGTTTAAAGAATTATCCTCTCAGCATGATCTTCTTTCAGTTGATTATGAGAAGCTTACCTATGAATTTCTTCAGAGGAAAATGGCTCTTGAAAAACTGAAAGAGGCTCATGAAGAGTTGGAAAACATCAATCTCTCTCTCATGGCTCAACAAGGTTCTGAAGCAAATCATAAATCTGATTCACCTTGCTTAACTTGTTTGGAGCGAAGCAAAACTGATTCCAAAGGCAAAGCTGCTATTATTATTGATGATACTAATGCCTCAGATGAGGACAACTCTGCTGTTACCGAGGAACTCCTCAGGTTGAAAGATTTGGTTGAAACAGGTTTGTTCAAAAGTGCCCAGTGACATCAGCACCTTTGTGATATCCTGAAGAAGGCACTCCTTCAAAGGAATCCTAGGACGAATGAAGGTGTTGGCTCTGAAAGGAAGCTAAACCCTGATGGCACTTACTGGGAACCTGAGATGTACCCAAAAACTGTATGGGTTCTAGCGAAGGATAAGCCTATATATATTTCTAATCTTTTAGGCTATAACTGAAAAATTGATAAGGCTATTGTTGATGAATCACTTGATTCTAACTACAAGCTTGTCAAGAACCAGGAAGGAAAGGTTTCGGCCGAATACATTGGTTCCTCTGCAAAGAATGGTTTCTATAAGAGACAAATCTGGGTGTGCAAGTCACTCGTTGAGAAATTGCCTGCTAACCCTTCTATGCAGGGAAAGTCTTCGGTACCACCGAAACACTTCTATTCGCTCGAGGAGAGAAATGACTCACTGGTGCCCGAATCAAATGTTCCTCAAAAGGAATACTATCGCACTGGTCGCTATACTTACCGTCACCATGATAATAATGATAATATTGCATATGCTCATTCATATCCTAACCCTTCACAGAGGACTCTTACATTTATGGTGTACTTGATGGTCCCCCTAGGCAATATAACCCTGTTCGATTTGATATTGCTTCAACAAGTGCTTCCACCTCTTCTCAGTCACCTGCTCGTTTGTGGGTGGTTAAGAAGAACTAATTCTTCTGCAGGGCTATGTCTCCGGTGGATCCGAATGGCTCATGGACAGTGGTTGCACTAATCATATGGCCGGAGACAAGGAGTTATTCACCAAAGAAAAACTATCTATATCTTCTCAGAAGTACATTACCTTCGGTGATAACAACAAGGGTAAAGTTTTAGGTTTGGGTAAGGTTGCCATATCAAAATATAAGAACATTGACAAGGTTATGCTAGTTCAATATCTTGGTTATAATCTTATATCTATCTCTAAGTTATGCGATATGGGCATGCTTGTTTTATTTTCTGCTTCGCGCTGTGTTGTCTTTTCACAGGATGACTATACGTTTGTCTTCGAGGGTTACCAAAAAGGAGATTTATATATTGTTGATTTTTCTTCGGGCCCTGCTTTTTCCACATGGTTAATGGCAAAAGATTCATCTGGGTGTATATGGCATCGAAGACTTGGTCATGCGGGGATGAGAATTCTTCAAAATCTAGTGAAGAAGAAACATGTTATTGGCCTTAACGAAGTAAAATTCGATAAGGATCATTTCTGGAGTGCTTGTGAAGCTGGAAAAATTACGAAGAAACATCATTCATCAAAGACTATCATGACCACTACTTGTCCCCTTGAATTGCTTCACATGGATCTTTTTGGTCCTCAAAATTATGCAAGTCTGGGAGGAAACAAATATGGTCTCGTCATAGTTGATGATTTTTCTCGCTATACTTGGGTTTTCTTTCTGGATGACAAGAGGAAAGTTGTTGAAATCTTCAAGTCATTCGCTAAGAGAGCTCAAACTGAATATGAATTATCTCTGAAGCATATCCGAAGTGATAATGGAACTGAATTGAAAAATACTCATATTGAAGAATTTCTTGATGATCATGGCTTTACTCATGAATTCTCTGCTGCTTATAAACCTCAACAGAATGGTGTAGTTGAAAGGAAGAATAGAACTCTCATTGAAATGGCCAGAACTATGCTTGCTGAATACAAGACTCCTATCAGGTTCTAGGCCGAAGCAATTAACACTGCATGTCATATCATCAACAAGGTTTACCTTCACAAATTTCTGAGGAAGACTTCACATGAGCTTATCACTGGTAACAAGACCAATGTTTCATATCTTAGGGTATTTGGTGCTCCTTGTCTTATTAGAGATATGAATCATAGCTCCAAATTTGCACCTAAGGCACATGAAGTTTTCTACTAGGTTATTGCTAAAACTCTCACACTTACAGAGTGTATAACTCCCACTTTGGGAAGGTTATGGAAACTGTAAATGTAAGGTTTGATGAAACTAATGGCTCACAAAAACAGAATTTGCCTCATGATCTAGATGAACATCCTCTTGATGAAGTGATTAGGTCCATGGCTATTCGAGAGATTCGTCCTATCGAAAAAAATTCACGTCAAGCAAATTAAGATGATGATGATCCAATGTTCCCACACATAGCCAGGGGCGATGGAGATCAACATCCCGAATCTAATGATGTACAGGATGAAGAAGAGCCTGTGAATGAAGAAAATGAAGATCCTGAAGGAAATGCAGATCCTGAAGGAAATGCTTGTCCCGAAGGAAATGTTGATCCTGAAGGAAATGCTTGTCCCGAAGGAAATGTTGATCCTGAAGAAGAACCAGAGCCACCAGTCATTGAAAATGCACTGACTAGAGTGCGAAGAAGAGTTGATGTTGATTCAATCCTTGAAGAAATTCAACAACCAGGTCGTCCCACAACTCCCCCTCGTACTCGTTTGGCTATCTTATGTGGAAACTTTTCATTTGTCTCCATGCTAGAACCTTCAAAGTTTGATGAAGCCATGAAGGACCCAGATTGGTTAACTTCTATGCTCGAAGAATTTAACCAGTTCGAGCGAAACAAAGTCTTGTCCTTAGTTGAGAGGCCTGATCCCACGAAGCACAACATCATTGGTACAAAGTGTATTTTTCGCAACAAGCAAGATGATGATGGTATTGTGGTAGGAAACACAACATGACGGGTAGCACAAGGGTACACCCAAATCGAAGGTATAGATTTCGGTGAAACTTATGCTCCAGTTCCTCGTCTCGAATCCATTTGTGTTATGCTTGCTTTTGCAAATTTCAATGCTATCCTACTTTATCAAATGGATGTGAAAGTGCTTTTCTTAACGAAGAAATCGAAGAAGAAGTGTATGTTATGCAGCCTCCAGATTTTGAAGACTCGAAGAATCCTGACATGGTGTACATGTTGCACAAAGCTCTTTATGGGTTGAAGCAAGCACCTCGTGCTTGGTATGACACCTTGAAGGATTTCCTTCTGAAGAAAGGATTCAAACCAGGAACAACTGACCCAACCCTTTTCACTCGATCTTATAATGGTGATTTGTTTGTATGTCAAATATATGTAGATGATATTATTTTTGGCTGCACTAACACTGAATTGGCGAAGAATTTTAAAAAATGATGTCGAAGAAATATGAGATGTCCATGATGGGTGAATTGAAGTTCTTCCTTGGACTTCAAATCCGTCAACAGAAGAATGGCACCTTTATTTCTCAAGAAAAATATCTTAAGGATTGCTTGAAGAAGTTTGGACTCACTGATTGCAAAACAATTAAGACCCCAATGCCTACCAATGGCTACCTAGATGCAGATGAAAAAGGGAAATCCTTCTTTCAAAATAAATATCGGTCCATGATTGGCTCTCTCTTGTATTTATGTGCATCTAAGCCTGACATTATGCTTTCAGTATGTATTTGTGTTCTCTTTGAGGCCAATCCAAAAGAATCACATCATACTGCAGTAAAGTGAATTCTTCGATATCTTGCTCACACGCCTACCTTGGGTTTGTGGTATCCCAAGGGAGCTCAGTTTGATCTTATTAGATATTGTGATTCGGACTGGGCTGGTGATCGTGTTGATAGGAAATCTACTTCAAGCACTTGTCATTTCCTCGGAAGATCACTTGTGTGTTGGGCTTCCAAGAAGAAAAATCGTGTATCAATATCTACTACTGAAGCCGAATACATTGCTGCTGGGTCATTGGTGGCGGTGAAGTTGATAGGTTAAGTTGGGGTGCCTCCCCCGTCAACCGCGCCAATAAATGATTCTTGATAACCCACAAGTCTAGGGGATCAATTGTAGCTTTTCGATAAATAAGGATGTCGATCCCACGAGGAGCAGAAGGTATTGACAAGTGACTCTGGATAAGGAAAAGGTTGTAAACACTGAAAGGTAAATATTTAGGGGTTTTTGGTTTAAGCAACAGAAAGGTAAAAGACAAGCAAAGTAAATAGGGTAACTGAGGAGTAGCAAGTGGCCTAATCCTTTCACAAGGATAAGCCTAGGAACTAAACTTATAAGAGCTAAAGCGTTCTCGAGGGAACATGGGAGAGATAGTCATTGTGACACCCTAGTTTTTGGCCCTTTTTATTTGCATTTGATTTCTTCTGATTTTTTGGATTTGGATTTTATTTGCCTGAGTTGCAAACTCTTTTGGCCTTGCTCACTAGGGTCCAAATTTTATTGTTGGACCAAGTGACCCCTAGACCCTCCTTCCCCATAGACATGATCAAGTCATGATCATTCATGACCTTGCCCAAATTTTCTTAAGCCAAAAACTCCATTTCTCTAAAGGAAATTGCCCTGTTTCCCCCTCCTGGATGCAGCTAACCTCACTTCTTCCTACCCATTTGCGTTGAAACTTTTTGTGCTAAACAATGGAGTCATGGCACATGATCCCATGCAATGAGATGAGCAAGTTCAGTGAAAAAGTTCTCCTGTAGAAATTATGTTGCAATTCTGGTCAGTATAGCACTTTGTATAGCAAGTACCCTGTAGACTTATCTGTTGGTCCTGAAATTTTGAACACTGCTAGTCCTTCCTAAGTGTAGCTTGCACACAAAAATTCAGCACCAGACTCCCAGCCATTTGCTCTACATAACCTGCCAAAGTTTGATGCAGAAACATCTAATTGAACCTCACATCCACATATGACCAAACCAACTGCACCCAGGCGCCCATATCAACTCCTGGACGTTCACTGCACCTGCCAGACATGTTAGCACAGCAGTGGCAGCCCCCAGTGCACGAGTGCACGGGGTGAGCATGCTCACTGTCGGCCAAACGCGCGCTCTGGCCATGGCAGTGGCAGTGCCCGTGGCCTGGTCGCCAGGGGCACCTCGCACACCGAGCGCCCTGAGCCGCGCCTCCTTGTCCACGATTTCTGCGGATCCTCCGCACGACACCTCACCCAGCCCAGCGCCACGTAGCCCGCCGTAAGCTCGCCGTCGCTGCACCGTTCGTCCGTCGCAGACCCACAGGCCGCCACTGTACCAGCACGCTTGCCGCCCTAGCCGTGGCGTCTTCCGCGCATCGTGCTCCACCCCTGCAAGCCTGCACAACACCTCTTTGCCCCTCGCGCCGCTGCTAGCCATCTTTCCCGGCAATCCAGAGCCGCAGAGCTGCCGCGGACGACCAGTCTCGTCGCCCCAGCAACGCAGAGCTTCAGGACAAGCCTTCCCCCGCTGCAGCGACGCCACCGCCTCCGCAAACCTCGCCGAAGCCCCCTTATCCCCTCGGCATTTCTCCTGGAGCCATTGCTGCTCGTTCCGACGATGCCCGCACCTGAACCCCGGTGAGCTCTAGAAATTAGAGCCCCAGGCTCGTCTCAGACCACACCAACCACCCCCACCTCACTCGAATTGCGCGCAAGCAAGGAAGAAGCCCGCCGGGGAGGCCCTGGCACGAGATCCTCGCCGGAGCTTGCCGGAAGGAGCTCCACCGTCGCCCCCCTTCCTCTGGTGCTCCCAGGGCACAACCCCCTCTTTCCTTAGCCTTCTTTCTCTCTGGCGTAGCTAACCCGCCGATCGCCGTGGTCCATCTTGCAGTGTAGCTTGACCCCGACGACCTCCCTCCGCCGCCGTCCACTGGAGACGAAGACCCCCTCGCCGTCCGACCACCATTCGCCAAGCTACGGGTACGGGCAGAGCCTCCTCACCCAGCCCCTTCCAGCCGTGCACTCCTCCGTCGCCGGGGAGGCCTCGCCGCCGGTGAACGCCGTCACCGGAGCCCGCCCTGCTCTGTTCTGCCCCTCCCCTTCTAAACCTGCCAGGGATGGCCCACTGGCAGCCTCACAGGCCAGCCCGAAGCGGTACGAGTGGAGGCGTATTCTCCAGAATACGCCTTCGACGTGGCCACCCCCCAGGAAAATCAATTAAATTCATTTTTAATTATTTAAAAATGTATTTTGACCAAACTTTGACCATGAATAACTCCTAAACCACAAGGCCAAATGAGTTGATTCTTTTTGCTAAATTTTTGTCTTGATCTCCTCTTTAAGTTGGCAAAGTTTGGGGGCTTGACTCCCCGTGTAGGTCCACTAGACAGAGAAATTATGCATTGGACCTAAATTGCTTTGCCACTTTTATTTTATTGCAGAAGTTGACCAGGAGCTTGCAAGAGACCAGGAGTTCCAGGACACTCCACTTGACCAAGGCAAGCCACAATATTCTGGTCATGAGAAGCTTGAGTCGGATTTTGTTCATTTGAAGCCTTAAATTGGTTTTTATGCTTGATTTAATTTGCTAATTAAATTGCTACTGCCATGCCAAGTGAAATATTGATTCATGCCATGTTCTCTGATCATTTCCATGTCACTAGAAGATTCACATCTTGGTCATGGTAGATAAGTTATGAAGAAGGTGTGCATATTATGTTCATATAGATCATGTCATGCCATGTTAGTTATCTTACCTTTGATTCATGCCATGTTACCGTATTGCATGCTCATGATAAGACAAAAATGTTGTTATGCTCATACACCTAATCTGAACGTTGACCAAGTTCCACCGAACTGAGATCTTTTTCGTGAAGCCACATTTTCCTGTGCGGGCAGGTCTTGATGCAGTCTACCGGTGGGCATTCCTTACACGTATTCACCAAAGAGGGAGGGCTACGCGCGGCAGTTGCCTTGGCCGGGTAAACGGCGGTAGCCTTGACATCTAGTATTGTTATGGGTACCCGTCCCCGTTTGGGACAAGTTTGGGCCACGCGATGGTTGGAGCCATGCGATGGTCAGTGTCGGGATGACGCCGGGCTACCCAGGACATGACTTGTGTAAGTATGTCGGTGATGCGGTAAGGGGGACACGCGGTATACCGGTCTCGTTGGGGATGTCTCGCTCACTACTCACGGGGCTGGTTTCGGGGGTTTTGAGCGGAGGAGGAACTCCATGTGTGGTGAAAGTGCACAAACTCTGCAGAGTCAAAATCTATTCGAATAGCCGCGTCCTCGGTCATGGGACACAGTTCGTACTAGGTCACACGAGTTCAACAAGAATTTGACAATAATAATCTTAAAATTTTGAAAGGTTGAACTGTTTGGTAAGTGGTCATGAGGTGACCTGGTATCGAGTCGGGAGGACTCGAAGGTAAGACTCGCGGTCATGTGGTGATCGTAAGTTGTGGACTATGCACTAAAGTTTAACTTGTCATGCACTCATACTTACCATGTTTATAATCATGCCTTGTTCATATGTGCTCTTTATGGCTTGATTATTGTGTGCATGCAAGTACATTCAATGTACTGACCTGGCGTGTCATGCCAGATGCAGGAGAAGTTGCACCTGAAGAGTTGATTGTGCCGTACTTCGTGAACTAGGTCGTGTCCCAGCAGTGTCCCGGTGGAATGGAGCTCCATCACCCCGTCGTTCCGCTGCCGTAGCAGTTCTTCGTCAAAGCGAGGCCCGAGATGTGACATAAATAATGTACATAGAGTTGCCGCACACCCTGTGCCGCCATGCCTCAAAGTAATTTGTATCCCCGAACTGTTGTATCCGCATGTACCATAAATGAAGCGGTCGTTTCTATACCAATATGTTGAACATTGCCAGAAGACTTGATCTCTGGGCTGCCAATATAAGGTAAACCGGTCGCTCTGAGCCGGGGTGCCACAACGATTGGTATCAAAGCCGCGCTGACTGTAGGATACGCTAGTTAGGCCGTGCGCTAGAAAACGGTAGTTTAGAAGCTTGCCTGATCCTTTCAACTTGATTGCTGCATACATGGCATATAGATGCATTGATTTTATTACTAATGGCTAACCTTGTGAGTGTAGATGGCACCTGTTCCTTTTCCCTTTGAGTACGACCCGTCACCGTCAAGCTTTCCGGCGCTGCTCCGTCGAGTTTGGCTTCGGCTGTACCCTCAGGGAGAAGACCCGGTGTTCCAGGTGTACCGTGAGAAGCTGGCTGACTTCGTGCACGAGTATCGAGCTGAGGTGTTCCTGTTCACGAGCTCCATGGTTGGCAGCCTTTCTCGTTCCACGAAGGGAGGGCCCTCTTCCACACCTGAGCATGCTGTCTTCTATGCTTCCATGGCTGCTCTCGTCGACTTGCGTCAGCAGGAAGTCGGGATGCAGACTCACCCAGGTCTTTCTCACTACCCCACCATGACCCCCACGGGCCATGTTCTGTTTCCACTAGACTCAGCGTGCGACCGTCCGGACGTCCATCTCTCTCGCTACGTGGTCGCTCAGTATGAGTTGATCGCCAGCCTTGCGGAGGAGTTGGCTCGTTCCCGGGAGGCGCTCGCATCCCTTAGTAATGTCCAGTCACCACCTCCCCCACCTTCTCCACCAGTTCCGGCGCCAGCTCCACCCACTACTCTCACCCTGCAGACTCCTTTAGTGCCTCCTGATGTTCCGGTTGTCCCTCGACGCGAGACCACAAAGGAGTGGTCCACGTTGGTTGCCACCCCAGCTGCTCCGATGCTTAGTCCGCACCCTTCTCCTTCTTCTAAGGAGAAGCTTCCTCGTAAGCGTCGTTTCATTGGTTCTTCCTCTCGCAGAACGATTCACGTGATTAGCTCCGGCTCCGAGGACAGCTCCGATGACTCTGACGACCGCCGCGACTAGAGTAAAGTCGAGCAGCAGGATGTTATGTTTACTGTTATGTAATGCATGTTGTTAACTGCCGTGTGAGCAGTTCTAGTTATGCTACCTATGTTAGTCACCATGTATGCAGTCATGATGTGATGTATGAGTGTGAGGTTGCTTCGCTTCTTATTTAGAGTTCTGTTGTTAATGTTTTCCGTCCCTTTGCTTTGATGTAGGTGACTCGGACGAACCCTTGCTCGCTTTCCCAGCTGACGGCACCACGCCTGGTTCTGTGTTGATACTTGGTCGGCCGTCCGGGGTGGATGCCTCCTTTATTTTTTCTCACACTGCCCCCGAGTTCTGAGCTGTTTTGCGGCCGTCTTGGGCAGCTGTTGAGTTTCTTTCTCTTACAGTGGAGTCCCTATGCTCTGAGCTGATTTTCGGCCGACTTAGAGGAGCTCCGCTTTCTTTTTCTCACACTGCCCCCGAGTTCTGAGCTGTTTTGCGGCCGTCTCGGGCAGCTGTCAAATTTATTTTCGCAGTAGAGACCCTATGCTCTGAGCTGATTTTCGGCCGACTTAGGAGGATCGCTGCTCTCTTCTTATCACTCTTGTTCCAAGTTCTGAGCTGTTTTGCAGCCGTCTTGAGCAAGGGGTGAGCTACCCCAGCAAATGCCCCAGATCAAAGTTGTCAAGACCGTTCTGGTGGCCGCTGGATTCTTTTGCTTGTTTTGCAAGGGATTCAGATAGTCACTGCCCACCACCTCTCGGAGTTTTTGAGTTCCTTCTTGTGTTGCCGTAACTTCGCCTATTTTTCCCCCTTGCGGTTCCTCATGATTGTGGTGCTCTCTGTTGGGAACATTTGTAGGATGCGGCGTGGTGAAGGCAGCCAATCTGGTGATGACGACACCCCTCGTCGTCGATCCGCTAGGCAAGCTGGATTGTCACCCGAGCATCTACCACCTCATCCGCCACAAGCACCAACCCCAGACCAGATCATGAGAATGTTTGAAGAAAGGAGGAATCAGGATCTCATGGAACTACTGAGAGGAATGCAGAATATTGTGGGACAGAATCAGAATCAAGGGTCACGCTCCAAGATGTCAGATTTTCGGCGCGCCCGTCCACCAGACTTTAACGAAGCCACAGACCCCCTTGAGGCAGATGATTGGTTGAGGACTATGGAAAAGAAACTAGAGATAGCACGCTGTGATGAGGAATACAAGGTCCCTTTTGCTACCCACTACCTTGAGGGTTCCGCCGCCATTTGGTGGGACAACACCAAGGCTGTGTGGCCCGCAGGAGAAGACATCACATGGGAAAGGTTCAAGGAGAAGTTCCGCACCTATCACATTCCTTCCGGAGTGTTGAAGACCAAGTAGAGGGAATTCCTTGCTCTCACCCAAGGCAGCATGACAGTGAGCGAGTACCTGAACAAGTTCAACCATCTGGCAAGGTACTCCATCCATGACGTGAGCACTGAAGAAAGGAAGGTGGACCGCTTTCTTGGAGGACTTAGTCCCACTCTTCGCTGTCAGCTCAGCATGCTGAGCTTTCCAAACTTCCAGACTCTGGTCAACAAGGCACTCATTGCAGAACGTAAGTACAAGTCTGTCATCGAGCTCAAGGCGGCATATGATGACCGCAATAGGAAGTATGAAGCAAAGAAGGCCCCATATGAACCCTCCGCTCAGAAGCCACGTGTGGTACGGGCCGCATCCCAACCCGCCCCAACAAACTTCAAGCCCTCCTGTAACAATGGCAATGCCGCAACTAACAAGACGACAGTCCAAGGGAAGCCCTTTGTCAACATCCAAGTGAGGGAAGATTGTATGCGGAACGGTACCTGTTTCAACTGCGGGAAGCCAGGACACTACGCCAAGCAGTGCACCAACAAGACGGGGAAACCGGCACCGCAAGTCGACAACATGGGAGGCCAGAACAACTACCGCCAGGCCCGAGTCAACCACATCTCGGCCGAAGAAGCCCGCGAGTTCCCCGACGTATTCGTTGGTATGTTTCCTATAAATAACATACCCACGGCTATTCTATTTGATTCTGGGGCAACCGATTCGTTTCTTTCACGGGGCTTTGCCACCCAAAACAATTTTTCCATTTCTTTTATGGATGAACCGGTGGTGGTCAAAACCCCTGGAGGAATGCTCAGGGCAAGCACTGTATGCAAGGATCTAGAAATAGAGATATATGGGGTCAAGTTCCCGGCCTCTCTGATGCTGCTGGAATTAAAAGGGATTGATTGAATAATCGGCGTTGATTGGCTCACCCAACATGACGTTCATCTCTCCTTCAAGACCAGAATAGTGAGTTTGGTAAACCCAGAAGGGAAAGCAACCCGATTCACTGTCGTGGGAATGCCACGCAAGAAGGAGGTAACCGTGTGTCAGGTCACCACAATAGAGATGAGCAAGATACCAGTGGTCGGGGAATTTCCAGATGTATTTCCAGAAGAGTTGCCAGGAATGCCACCAGACAGAGAACTGGAGTTTGCTATTGAGATTGTCCCCGGTACAGCCCCAATATACAAGAAGTACTACCGAATGCCATCCACCGAACTGGTCGAGTTGAAGAAGCAGCTGGATGAACTATTACAAAAGGGGTATATCCGCCCCAGCACCTCACCATGGGGATCGCCCGTATTGTTCGTCAAGAAGAAGGATGGTACTCTGCGGATGTGTGTTGACTACCACCCGCTAAATGAAGTCACCATCAAGAACAAGTACCCGCTGCCCCGCATTGATGATTTGTTTGATCAACTGAAGGGAGCCCAAGTGTTCTCTAAGATAGATCTTCGCACCGGCTATTATCAGTTAAAGATCCGGAAGGAAGATATTCCCAAGACGGCATTCACCACCCGATATGGCCTATATGAATTCACGGTCATGTCGTTTGGGTTGACGAATGCCCCAGCTTACTTCATGGGGATGATGAACAAAGTCTTCTTGGATTTCTTGGACAAAGTTTTGGTGGTGTTCATTGATGACATACTCATATACTCCAAAAATGAAGAATAGCATGAGCAACATCTCCGTGTTATACTGGGACGACTGCGAGCTCACCGCCTTTACGCCAAGTTCAGCAAATGCGAGTTTTGGCTAAAGGAGGTAGGATTTTTGGGGCACATCCTGACAGCACAAGGTGTGGCAGTGGATCCCAGCAAGGTAACCGATGTATTGAACTGGAAGCCGCCAACCACCGGGACTGAAGTCCGAAGCTTCCTGGGATTGGCGGGCTACTATCGCCGATTCATTGAAGGCTTCTCCAAGATAGCCAAGCCGTTGACTGAGCTGTTGAAGAAGAATCAGAAATTGGTCTGGACCAAGGCATGTGATGACAGTTTTGAACAACTGAAGGCAAGATTAACCTCCGCCCCCGTCTTGACTCTGCCAGATATCCACAAAGGGTTTGATGTGTACTGCGATGCCTCCAGGCTCGGTCTTGGGTGCGTACTGATGCAAGAAGGAAAGGTGGTAGCATATGCCTCCCGGCAGCTACGCCCACATGAGGTCAACTACCCCACTCATGACCAGGAGCTAGCCGCTGTGGTGCATGCCTTGAAGATATGGAGGCATTATCTCATCGGCCAGCGTTGCGAAGTGTATACCGACCACAAAAGCCTCAAATATATCTTCACCCAACCCGACCTCAACCTTCGGGAAAGAAGATGGCTCGAGTTGGTCAAGGACTATGACCTCGGGATAAACTATCACCCAGGCAAGGCCAACGTGGTGGCAGATGCTCTCAGCCGGAAGCCGAGTTCAGTGAACGCACTCTGGGGAAGGCTGCACCCAGAGCTGCGCAAGGAAGTCATTCAACTCAACCTAGTGTTGTGTGACTCAATGACCACCAAAACTCTGGAGGTCACACCAACCCTTGTCGCAGAAGTCAAGGAAGCTCAAACCCAAGATGCGGAAGTTCGCATCATCAAGGAGAAGATCCGTCAAGGAAAAGCTGAACACTTTCACACGGATGAACAAGAAGTGATGTGTTTCAAAGGCCGAATCTGTGTACCCGTGTCAGATCCCTCTGTTAGGTATGTGCTAGGGTTAGCTAGTGCCTTTGCATCATGTCAAAATTTCAAAAAGAAATCTTGGAAATCAAATTCAAAATCAAAATGGGAGAAGGAACACACCCCAGATGAATTAATTCAAAAGGCCAGATAAAAATCTTTTCCAAAAATTCATGTTAGAGTTTTGAAAAGTCTTATAAATGAGTGTGATCACATATCAAGTGATGTGGGACCCACCCCATGCTCATAGATTTTTCAAATATTCAAACAGTACCTTGGAATTAAAGAAATACCCCTTTTTGATTTAAAATTCAAATCATTTGAATTTTAAAAATGTTGAAAGTTTATGAGTGGCTAGTTTATATTATTATGAGGCCACATAAAAGTTTTCAACATTTAATAAAATGATTTGGTATTTTTACCAAAGTCAAAACAAATATACAGAAAAACAGAAAGGAAAGATTAAACAGAAAAAGGAAAAGAACTTACCTCTCGCCCAGGCGAAGTCAGCCCACCCCAGCCCAGCCGGCCCAAAGGGGCACGGGGGTCTTCTTCCCCGCCCCGCGCCTCCAAGCTGCTCGGTGGAATGCCACCAAGCTAGCTGGGCACGTCGTCGCCTCTCCCGACGACACCTGCCCCTCCTGCGCCTTCTAGCGACGCCACGGAGACGCTGGAGACGCCGTGAGCCCCTTCCCCCCCTCCAGAGCTTCCTCCTCCTCCTCCCGTGCTCGTTTCCGTCGCCACCCGAGAACTCGCCGGAGCACCGCAGCGCTTCCGCGTGGCCATCGACGCCGAGGAGCCCAGCCGAGCTGTCCAGTGTGTTCGCCATCCTCGACTCCGTCGACTAGCAGAAGAAGGAGCTCCAATTTGGACTAGGGCTGACGCCAGCTTCATCGGATCATCGTCGGCCGCCGGAGCTCGAGTTGATCGATTCGCCGCCGCCGTAACTTCCCAGCCTCCGACGCCTGCTCCAACGTGTTCACCAGCGTCTTGTGAGCTTTTCCCCTCAAGCCACGGCTTCCTTCTCCTCCTCTGTCTCGTGCTACCATGGACGCCGGAGTACCGAGCCGCCGTGCTCGTCGTCGGCGATCAGCCGTTAAGCCATTGACCCCGCTACCTTGTCCTTTGCATTCCCCGTGCTCCGTTGCTTCGAACGCACCCAACCACGCGCCATTTGGAGCTCCATATCGAATTCGGCCTCTAGCCAGTAGCCCCGCCGCCGCAAAGCTCGACGCCGGCGTGCGTACAGGGCCTCCCCACCTCTCCTTTTGGTCACAATCGACGCGCGACACCGAGAGCTTCGTCTCAGTGGTCGAAGCGCGCGATTTGGACCACGGGAGCCCTCTCCCCGTGCAGCGCCGCCGTGCTGGTGGCCACCGGCGGCTAGCCGCCGGCAAGCCTGACATGGCCGGGGTGATTAGCCACTAATCTAACCCCCCCTGGGTCACTTACAGGTGGGCCCAGCCCCCTCTAATCCTCTCTGTTAGATTAATCTAACAGGGAAATTAGATGAGAGGCTGACAGCCCTGGCCCACTGGTCAGTTTGACCGGGGTCAAACCCCCCCCCCCCCCCTGACGTCATGCTGATACAGTGCTGGCGCAATAAAGGTTTTTCTAATTTAAATAATTCCAGAAATTCCAGAAAATACCCCAAACTTTGGAAATTCATAGAAAATTCATATTAACTCCAAATTGGACAAATAATATATGAAAAATGATCAGGAGAAAATTATCTTTCCAAATATGCAACTTTCAACTATGTTTGAGTTGAATTTAAAATGGGACCAGTAGCATATGTCATTTGGTTTATTTGAATTTAATTCAAATTGAAATCAATTGATCTTGCAACTTGGACCATGGAATTAAGCTACAAATTAACCACACTTCAGAGCCATATCATACACATTTGAAAATACTTCAAGATGATCAAACTATATCACATACAACTTGACTAAGTTGAATTCAAATGTGGATTTTGAATTTGCATTTCAAATGCAATATACTCCACTTAAATGGAATTGCCTCACACATCCAAACTTATACTTCAAGTTTCAACATTCATTCATGTGATTGTGCATTGTACATTATGTTGATCCTATGATTGTCATGTTGCTGATAGACGTGGAGCCGGAACCCGAGGTCACCCCCTTCGTTGAAGACCCCGAACCCGAACCTCGTCAGCAAGGCAAGCAAACCCCCATTGATCATGTCGATAAAATCCCACTTCCCTCTCATGTCTCGCTTATGCATTGTTTAGGATGATCACCATGTTACGATTCTACCGCATAGATGAACCCATTCCTTTGCATGACCTATCTTTTGTCACAGTAGTAAGCAAACCACAATCCTAGCAAATGTAGGAGTTGAATGATATCATGTGGCCCCTGCAATGTTACTGCTTATTGCATGCTTAGTGTGATACCATGTTGTTACTGTGATGTGAGTCGGGATGGGAATGATCATGTTGATGATGGTAGAAAAGTGTTGGTGAATCGACCCTAATACAAGGTGAACGATGAGAGGCTGTGTAGGAGTACACGGTGGGTTCTCTCGTTGAACACCGCCCTAAGTCCGAGTTCTTGTGTGGTGATCCAAGATGAAGAGTACAACCACACATTGGGCTCACTGACCCCTCTCACCCTATTAACTCATCCCTTTCGATGTCCAGATGTCGCAGTAGTTCGAAGTTCTGGTAGGCTTGTGGCCTGGATGCTAAGTGAGAGAACGGCTCATCCGAGACCGGCTTATGCACCACGCACACATCGCTTGGGTCCACTTCGGTAAACCGGCCGGGTTCACGATTGTGGTAACCAACCCAAGTAGGCGGCTTTCTCGGACTAGATCGGCTATGAGGTAACAGTTGAGGTGAGCATCCTCGCTGGCACCCCTTGAATGGTGTCGAGATCAAAGGCGGTAAATGATGATCATGTGTGTGTAGCGGTACACCCTTGCAAGGTTAACAAAACTATTCGAATAGCCGCGTTCGCGGTTATGGACTACTTGGAAAGCTTAGCTTGATTATTAGATAACTTGAACCGGATACTTCTAAAACACACCAAGATAAGTGTGAGTGCTATGGCGTGCTTTCTCGTGGGGAAGTCGAGGAAGGCACCATAGTGGTGTATTGGTTGGTGAAAGTAGTGGACTCGTGTACGCTTCTTACCCCAAAGTCTGGTACTCGTAGTTCAGGACTAGCCAAGTCAAAGCTGGCATTTCTGCAAGTGAGCCCCACCTCCTTTTACCTTGATACATGTGCATGAGTAGTATAGCTCCTATGTAAGTCTTGCTGAGTACGCCTTTGTACTCACGTTTTCTTAATCTATGTTTTAGATGACGCCACTGACCCCGAAGGTGGCTTCTTCATCGAGCTGGACGACTGAAGTTAAACTAGTCTAGTCCCAGTCAGCAGACTGGTTCCCTCGTGGAGGGCTTTGTGTTTAAATAAGGCTTCTTAAGCCATTTGTTAAACTTGTCTGTACCCAGACATAATTTGCTTCCGCTCTGTGTTGTAATGTTGGATCACATGTATGTGATCTCTGTGTGTACTCTATAAGAGTTATAAATAAAATGTACACTTTGTAGAGAATTGCAATGGTACCTACTGTTCATACAAGGCATGTGTGCTGCGTGTATGTTTATAACATGCATGTTTTGTATGGGTTTTCGAGACCTTAGTTGTGTTCTGGCTGGCGGTCTTTCATACACCAAGTGGCCCTTAGATGTGCGCAGGGGGCATCGCGATGCGATTGCTCGAGACTCCGTCTCGTGCACACTTTGTGGTATGATCGAGCCCGCCCTAGACCCCGACTAAGTGATCGGGCTGGAGTAAGTCTATGTAAGAGTTTTGAGATAGTCGATAATATGGTTGAGGCGACTTGTCTTTGAATATGGGAGTTCACCACCCATATCTTTAGACTTGTGTGCGGACAATGAGGACCCATCTCAGTTGATCATCCGGCCTGGATGGGATGCCCCTCACGTACGATGCTTTCCGACAATGTTCAGTGCTTGGCCTTGTCTGCTTAGACAAGTGGGTGCGGTTCTCGTCTCTCCATATGACTATGTCTTAGCTGTACTTGCATACGCTAACCCCGGGTCCCGAAAGACTTGGTATCAGAGCAGGACTGACTGTAGGACTAGTAGCCTTGGCCGAAGTTGAGTCTAGCTTGCTATAGTTATATAGTTACTCTGGGTATATAAGGGAATAACGTAAGGCTTCTTTTTTCTCCGTACCCCCTTCGTTCTGAGTTCTGAGTCACCCTCATCTTATTCTACGGGAAGATAGGACTAGGCTCTCCTCTGTCTGATTAGAACATCTCGTTGTTTGCTTCCTTATAGCCGTAGGAAAGTTGTGATCGGTTTGTTAGATTGGTTATGCTCCCTGTTTTACTACATCGTATGTAAGTGTTGTTTCCATGTTGTAGGAAA
The DNA here is from genome assembly GCA_950022295.1 of Bromus sterilis. NCBI lineage: Eukaryota > Viridiplantae > Streptophyta > Magnoliopsida > Poales > Poaceae > Bromus > Bromus sterilis. The sequence goes on from OX465595.1 coordinate 94,825,432, forward strand.
TTGTCTTTTCTTGCAATTACAGCCGTTATGCTGTCCGAGGCATTCCAGGTTTATCTCATAATCTGATGCATTTGCAAACTCTCTGTTTCAGATGGCAGATCTTCCCCCTCGGCAGATTGTTCGTTTGACCAGGTGCCTCGGTGTGCGTGGCAATCCCGCCACGTTGATCGAGATGATGTCCTATGTGGGATATCGATGGTACCCTGAGTATACCGTCGAGGAGCAGTTCCACGACTTCAACCAGACGCAGTTTCACTGCATCGTCCGGATCTATCCGCACCACGTTGGAGTCACCCAGCCTATCCACTTTGGACATGGCATTGGCATCAGCGAGAACATGGCTGTGCAGGATGCTGCATATTCATGTATTACACTGCTGAGAGAGGAGCACACGTTGCTGAGAGAGACTTCTTTCCGCTATATCCCTGCTGCACTTCCAGGAGAAGAGGGATATTACACCGGACTCTACTCAGATCACTCTGCAGAGGATCCCACACTTCAGATGACTGCTAGGTTTGCTAGTGACAGAGATCGTGATGCACGCGCTCTCCGTTTCGAGCTTCACGCCACCCGTTTTCGTCTGTATCGAGCACTGACACTTTTGGCTCCCTTTGTGAGCGTGGGATCAGTTGAGTTTGATGCAATCTACCCAGTGAGGACCCAGATGCCTTCTCGAGTTGCTTGGCCCGAGATTGGAGGCATTTTTCCACCCCGTGGTTCTTTGCTTCCACCCTACACTGGACCTAGGCCCCATCCTTTCCCAAATGGATATCAGGGTCCACAAGCCTCCGTGTTTTCCGATGGTCACCTCCAGCTACCGGGATACGCGGGTAACTTTTATGAGGATTACTATGGAGATGGAGATGAGTGAGACCGCCTGTGGTCTTACTTAGTGAGGATGTAGTAGTATCTTAGTATATGGTAAGCAAGGTGTCTAAGTTCCAGAGGCTTAGATAAATAATGTATAGGAAGTCAGAGTGCCTCTGAAGGATGTATCATCTTCATCACGTTTGTATTAGCTTACTGCTTGTACTAAAACGATGTATGGTCTGTATGACAGCTTGTGAATATATGGCTTGTATGCTTTTATCACCATGTTGTCAAGATGATTACTTCCTTTTCTCTGTAATCCTTCCAGTACTTCAATACCTTGATTAGACTCTTCAATCAACTCTGTTTGACTTTGGTTTTTCATCTCAGGATGTCTCAAGGAACCCGTGGCCAGGTTGGTCGTAACCAAGGTCGTGGGAATGACCAGGAGGAAGGAAACCTTCCACCCCCACCCACGATGGCCCAAGTTCTGATGGAGGTCGAGAGGAACCGCCGTGACTCTCACCACCTGCTGGAAGTCATCGCACGCAACACCACTCAACAGCGCAATGAGCTAGTGTCTCTCAACGACTTCATCCGGCTTCATCCCCCGGTTTTCAGTTACTCCACCGAGCCCCTTGACGCCGATGACTGGCTTCGCAGCATCGAGAGGAAGCTCCAAGCCGGCCATGTTGCAAATGGCGACAAGGTTAGCTATGCCACCTATCACCTCGAAGGTGTAGCTAGCTCTTGGTGGGAGAACTTTCTGAATATGCGTCCTGATGGACCACCTGCATCTTGGGAGGAATTCTACACGTCCTTCCGCGAGCACCACATCCCCAAGGGTCTCATGGACCGCAAGCGTGAGGAGTTCTGTAACCTCACTCAAGGCAGAAGAACCGTTGACGAGTTTAGTCGTGAGTTCAACCGACTTGCTCGTTATGCAACTGAAGAAGTCTCCACCGACTCCAAGAAACAAGAGAGGTTCCGTCGTGGCCTCAACTCCGGACTCCGTCGCGAGCTCAACCTTCATGACTTTGCCACATTCTAGGTCCTTGTCAAGAAGGCCATCAAAGCAGAGGACATGAACACCCCCAATGATTTCCGCAAACACCCCAGAGATGATAGTTCATCCAGTTCTGTCTCCCAGAAGCGCAAGATCTGGATCCCAAACAGCATGTTCCGCCAGAACAACCCACCGAGGCCATCCTATGTGGCGCCTCGTCCACCCACCCAATTCCACCCAGCTCCACCAAACAACCCAGCTCCACGAACTGTTTTCGGAGCTTGTTACAAGTGTGGTCAGGCAGGCCACTACTCTCGCGAGTGTCCCCAGAACCAACTCCAACACCAGAACGCTCCACCCCGTGCCGGAGGCAACAACAACAACAATGGCCGTGGCAAGCCACCCCAGAAGGTCTACACCGCCAAACCCGCTCCTTCCGCCACTCGTGGACGTCTGAACCAGATTGCCGCCGAAGAGACTGACGACACCACTGACGTCATTCTTGGTACGCTCCCAGTAATTTTGTTCCTACTTCCGTTCTTTTCGACCCAGGAGCATCTCATTCATTCATGTCGGAAAGTTATGCACTTCGTCATGAGTTACCCTTTGTTGTATTGTCCACCCCAATGGTTATTCAAACTCCAGGGTCAAGATGGCAAACTAATAGAGTGAGCCATGGTAATCAAATTGCAATTGAGGGTTTAGTATTCCTTGCTTCACTCATAGCCCTCAAGTCTTTAGACATTGATGTCATCCTTGGCATGGATTGGCTATCAAGACAGAATGCCTACCTGGATTGCAGAGGCAAATCAGTGAGACTCACCCACCCTTCAGGCAAAACAATCAACTATACCTCACCCAGAACAAGAACCCAAGTGCATTCCTTGAATGTACTTCCCCTTCCTGAACTTGAAGATATTCCGGTGGTTCGTGACTTCCCGGATGTCTTTCCTGAAGAGCTGCCGGGCATGCCACCCGACAGGTGTGTAGAATTTATAGTGGATCTTGTTCCAGGAACCGCACCAATTTCCAAACGCCCATATAAAATGGCCCCACATGAGTTAGCTGAGCTAAAAACCCAACTTGATGCTTCGTTGGCAAAAGGCTTCATCCGCCCTAGCTCATCGCCATGGGGTTGCCCCATTCTGTTCGGAAAGAAGAAAGATGGAACAGAAAGGATGTACGTAGACTATCGCCCGCTAAATTTAGCGACGATAAAGAACAAATACCCACTGCCCAGGATCAATGATCTTTATGATCAACTTGCAGGATCCTCCGTCTTCTCCAAGATGGATTTGAGATTAGGTTATCATCAGATCAGAATCCGAAACGAGGACATTCCCAAAACGGCTTTTACTACTCGTTATGGTCTTTACGAGTACACCGTCATGTCCTTTGGTTTAACCAATGCCCCCGCCACATTCTCACGCATGATGAATTCGATCTTCATGGAGTACCTAGATAAATTTGTTGTGGTTTATCTTGATGATATTCTCATCTACTCGAAGAACGAAGAAGATCATGCCGAACACTTAAGGCTTGTATTGATGAAACTTAGAGAGCATCGCCTGTATGCTAAATTCTCCAAGTGTGAATTCTGGCTACCAGAAGTGACCTACTTAGGCCACGTGATTTCTGCAGAAGGCATTGCTGTGAATCCCGAGAGAGTTCAGGTCGTCCTTGACTGGACTCCACCTGAATAGGTTAAGCAAGTTAGGAGTTTTCTTGGCCTAGCCAGTTATTGCCGTTGCTTCGTCGAGAACTTTTCTAAAGTTGCAAAGCCTCTAACTGAACTCCTCAAGAAAGATAAGAAATTCTTACGAACTCCCAAGTGCGAGGAAAGCTTTCAAGAGCTAAAAAGAAGATTAACTTCTGCACCCGTGCTTGCACCTCCAGACACCAAAAGGGATTTCGAAATCTATTGTGACGCATCACGGCAAGGGTTAGGATGCATACTTCTGCAAGATCGACATGTGGTAGCTTATGCTTCACGCCAGTTGCGGCCACATGAAGAGAACTATCCTACCCATGACCTTGAACTCGCTGCCGTAGTTCATGCCCTAACAACTTGGCGACATTACCTCCTTGGTAATCGTTGTGAGATTTATTCTGACCACGAAAGCCTCAAATATATTTTCACCCAGCCAGATCTTAATCTCAGGCAAAGACGCTGGATTGAGTTGATAAAAGATTACGACGTAGGAATTTCTTACACCCCAGGCAAAGCCAATGTCATGGCTGATGCACTAAGTCGTAAGTCGTACTGTAACAACCTCATGTTACAGCAGTATCAACCACTTCTTCATGAGGACTTTCGCAAGCTCAACCTTGAGATTGTTTCTCATGGCTATCTTTCTACCTTGGTGGCGAAACCAACTCTTGAGGATCAAATCATAGTTGCCCAAAGGCGTGCACGAGGTGTTCGCCGGAGCAAGGAGAACATTGTTAGAGGAGTTGCTAAATGTTTCTCCACAGATAGCAAGGGAACGGTATTCTTTGAAAATTGTTTGGTAGTACCTAAGAATAAGGAACTAAGGCAACTCATCCTCAAAGAAGCCCATGACACACCCCTCTCGATTCATCCCGGTAGCACAAAAATGTACCGAGATATATGCCAGAGATTTTGGTGGACTAGGATGAAGAGAGACATTGCTCAATTTGTTGCCGAATGTGATGCTTGTCGTCACATTAAGGCAGAACATCAAAGACCTGCTGGTACACTTCAACCTTTGTCTATTCCCGAGTGGAAATGGGACAAAGTCGGTATGGATTTCATCACCGGCTTTCCAAGAACCCAGAAAGGAAACAATGCCATCTTCGTTGTCATAGATAGGCTTTCCAAAGTTGCTCACTTCCTTCCGGTTCGCGAGTCGATAACTGCTAGCCAGTTAGCGGACTTGTACATATCCAGAATTGTATCCCTTCACGGTGTTCCTTTGGAAATCAATTCTGATCGCGGTAGCCTTTTTACCTCTAGATTTTGGGGAAGCTTTCAGAATGCTATGGGAACTCATCTCTCCTTTAGTACAGCTTTTCATCCTCAGTCTAGCGGTCAAGTCGAAAGGGTTAACCAAATTCTTGAAGACATGCTCAGAGCTTGTGTTATCTCATTCGGAAAGAATAGGGAGGATTCTCTTCCATTTGCCGAATTTGCTTATAACAATAGTTTTCAATCCAGTCTGAACATGGCTCCTTTTGAACTCCTTTATGGACGACGATGTCGAACACCACTAAACTGGTCTGAAACCGGTGAAACACAATTCTTTGGACCGGATATGATCAAGGAAGCAGAAGAGCAAGTTCGCATTGTTCGTGATCAATTGAAAGCAGCCCAGTCTCGTCAGAAAAGCTACTATGATCGTCATCATAGGCAAGAGAGCTACAATCTGGATGAGAAGGCTTACCTTCGGGTTACTCCTCTGAAGGGAACCCAACGTTTCGGTATCAAAGGCAAGTTGGCCCCACGTTACATCGGACCTTTCCGCATTCTAGCTAAACGTGGAGAAGTTGCCTACCAACTTGAACTACCCCCACACCTTTCCCGAGTACACGATGTATTCCATGTGTCCCAACTCAGGCGTTGCTTCAAGGACCCCATCCGCGAAGTCGACCACGAAACGCTTGATCTACAAGATGACCTTTCTTATCGAGAATACCCCGTTCGTATTCTTGATTCCGCAGAGCGTGTCACTCGTCGTCAGAAGATTAGGTTTCTGAAAGTGCAATGGTCACACCACTCCGAAAGAGAAGCTACGTGGGAAAGAGAAGACCGTCTCAGTGCCGAGTACCCCACCTTCCTCCCGCAGACTTCTGAATCTCGGGACGAGATTCTTTTGAGTGGGGGCGAGTTGTCAGATCTCTCTGTTAGGTATGTGCTAGGGTTAGCTAGTGCCTTTGCATCATGTCAAAATTTCAAAAAGAAATCTTGGAAATCAAATTCAAAATCAAAATGGGAGAACGAACACCCCCCAGATGAATTAATTCAAAAGGCCAGATAAAAATCTTTTCCAAAAATTCATGTTAGAGTTTTGAAAAGTCTTATAAATGAGTGTGATCACATATCAAGTGATGTGGGACCCACCCCATGCTCATAGATTTTTCAAATATTCAAACAGTACCTTGGAATTAAAGAAATACCCCTTTTTGATTTATAATTCAAATCATTTGAATTTTAAAAATGTTGAAAGTTTATGAGTGGCTAGTTTATATTATTATGAGGCCACATAAAAGTTTTCAGCATTCAAAACAAATATACAGAAAAACAGAAAGGAAAGATTAAACAGAAAAAGGAAAAGAACTTACCTCTCGCCCAGGTGAAGTCAGCCCACCCCAGCCCAGCCGGCCCAAAGGGGCACGGGGGTCTTCTTCCCCGCCCCGCGCCTCCAAGCTGCTCGGTGGAATGCCACCGAGCTAGCTGGGCACGTCGCCGCCTCTCCCGACGACACCTGCCCCTCCCGCGCCTTCTAGCGACGCCACAGAGACGCTGGAGACGCCGTGAGCCCCTTCCCCCCCTCCAGAGCTTCCTCCTCCTCCTCCCGTGCTCGTTTCCGTCGCCACCCGAGAACTCGCCGGAGCACCGCAGCGCTTCCGCGTGGCCATCGACGCCGAGGAACCCAGCCGAGATGTCCAGTGTGTTCGCCATCCTCGACTCCGTCGACTAGCAGAAGAAGGAGCTCCAATTTGGACTAGGGCTGACGCCATCTTCATCGGATCGTCGCCGGCCGCCGGAGCTCGAGTTGATCGATTCGCCGCCGCCGTAACTTGCGAGCCTCCGACGCCTGCTCCAACGTGTTCACCAGCGTCTGGTGAGCTTTTCCCCTCAAGCCACGGCTTCCTTCTCCTCCTCTGTCTCGTGCTGCCATGGACGCCGGAGTACCGAGCCGCCGTGCTCGTCGTCGGCGAGCAGCCGTTAAGCCATTGACCCCGCTACCTTGTCCTTTGCATTCCCCGTGCTCCGTTGCTTCGAACGCACCCAACCACGCGCCATTTGGAGCTCCGTATCGAATTCGGGCTCTAGCCAGTAGCCCCGCCGCCGCAAAGCTCGACGCCAGCGTGCGTACGGGGCCTCCCCACCTCTCCTTTTGGTCACAATCGACGCGCGACACCGAGAGCTTCGTCTCAGTGGTCGAAGCGCGCGATTTGGACCACGGGAGCCCTCTCCCCGTGCAGCGCCGCCGTGCTGGTGGCCACCGGTGGCTAGCCGCCGGCAAGCCTGACGTGGCCGGGGTGATTAACCACTAATCTAACCCCCCCGGGTCACTTACAGGTGGGCCCAGCCCCCTCTAATCCTCTCTGTTAGATTAATCTAACAGGGAAATTAGATGAGAGGCTGACAGCCCTGGCCCACTGGTCAGTTTGACCGGGGTCAAAACCCCCCCTGACGTCATGCTGATACAGTGCTGGCGCAATAAAGGTTTTTCTAATTTAAATAATTCCAGAAATTCCAGAAAATACCCCAAACTTGGGAAATTCATAGAAAATTCATATTAACTCCAAATTGGACAAATAATATATGAAAAATGATCAGGAGAAAATTATCTTTCCAAATATGCAACTTTCAACTATGTTTGAGTTGAATTTAAAATGGTACCAGTAGCATATGTCATTTGATTTATTTGAATTTAATTCAAATTCAAATCAATTGATCTTGCAACTTGGACCATGGCATTAAGCTACAAATTAACCACACTTCAGAGGCATATCATACACATTTGAAAATACTTCAAGATGATCAAACTATATCACATACAACTTGACTAAGTTGAATTCAAATGTGGATTTTGAATTTGCATTTCAAATGCAATATACTCCACTTAAATGGAATTGCCTCACACATCCAAACTTATACTTCAAGTTTCAACATTCATTCATGTGATTGTGCATTGTACATTATGTTGATCCTATGATTGTCATGTTGTTGATAGACGTGGAGCCGGAGCCCGAGGTCACCCCCTTCATTGAAGACCCCGAACCCGAACCTCGTCAGCAAGGCAAGCAAACCCCCATTGATCATGTCGATAAAATCCCACTTCCCTCTCATTTCTCGCTTATGCATTGTTTAGGATGATCACCATGTTACGATTCTACCGCATAGATGAACCCATTCCTTTGCATGACCTATCTTTTGTCACAGTAGTAAGCAAACCACAATCCTAGCAAATGTAGGAGTTGAATGATATCATGTGGCCCCTACAATGTTACTGCTTATTGCATGCTTAGTGTGATACCATGTTGTTACTGTGATGTGAGTCGGGATGGGAATGATCATGTTGATGATGGTAGAAAAGTGTTGGTGAATCGACCCTAATACAAGGTGAACGATGAGAGGCTGTGTAGGAGTACACGGTGGGTTGTCTCGTTGAACACCGCCCTAAGTCCGAGTTCTTGTGTGGTGATCCAAGATGAAGAGTACAACCACACATTGGGCTCACTGACCCCTCTCACCCTATTAACTCATCCCTTTCGATGTCCAGATGTCGCAGTAGTTCGAAGTTCTGGTAGGCTTGTGGCCTGGATGCTAAGTGAGAGAACGGCTCATCCGAGACCGGCTTATGCACCACGCACACATCGCTTGGGTCCACTTCGGTAAACCGGCCGGGTTCACGATTGTGGTAACCAACCCAAGTAGGCGGCTTTCTCGGACTAGATCGTCTATGAGGTAACAGTTGTGGTGAGCATCCTCGCTGGCACCCCTTGAATGGTGTCGAGATCAAAGGCGGTAAATGATGATCATGTGTGTGTAGCGGTACACCCTTGCAAGGTTAACAAAACTATTCGAATAGCCGCGTCCGCGGTTATGGACTACTTGGAAAGCTTGGCTTGATTATTAGATAACTTGAACCGGATACTTCTAAAACACACCAAGATAAGTGTGAGTGCTATGGCGTGCTTTCTCGTGGGGAAGTCGAGGAAGGCACCATAGTGGTGTATTGGTTGGTGAAAGTAGTGGACTCGTGTACGCTTCTTACCCCAAAGTCTGGTACTCGTAGTTCAGGACTAGCCAAGTCAAAGCTGGCATTTCTGCAAGTGAACCCCACCTCCTTTTACCTTGATACATGTGCATGAGTAGTATAGCTCCTATGTAAGTCTTGCTGAGTACGCCTTTGTACTCACGTTTGCTTAATCTATGTTTTAGATGACGCCACTGACCCTGAAGGTGGCTTCTTCATCGAGCTGGACGACTGAAGTTAAACTAGTCTAGTCCCAGTCAGCAGACTGGTTCCCTCGTGGAGGGCTTTGTGTTTAAATAAGGCTTCTTAAGCCATTTGTTAAACTTGTCTGTACCCAGACATAATTTGCTTCCGCTCTGTGTTGTAATGTTGGATCACATGTATGTGATCTCTGTGTGTACTCTATAAGAGTTATAAATAAAATGTACACTTTGTAGAGAATTGCAATGGTACCTACTGTTCATACAAGGCATGTGTGCTGCGTGTATGTTTATAACATGCATGTTTTGTATGGGTTTTCGAGACCTTAGTTGTGTTCTGGCTGGCAGTCTTTCATACACCAAGTGGCCCTTAGATGTGCGCAGCTTGGGGCATCGCGATGCGATTGCTCGAGACTCCGTCTCGTGCACACTTTGTGGTATGATCGAGCCTCCCTAGACCCCGACTAAGTGATCGGGCTGGAGTAAGTCTATGTAAGAGTTTTGAGATAGTCAATAATATGGTTGAGGCGACTTGTCTTTGAATATGGGAGTTCACCACCCATATCTTTAGACTTGTGTGCGGACGATGAGGACCCATCTCAGTTGATCATCCGGCATAGATGGGATGCCCCTCACGTACGATGCTTTCCGAGAATGTTCAGTGCTTGGCCTTGTCTGCTTAGACAAGTGGGTGCGGTTCTCGGCTCTCCATATGACTATGTCTTAGCTGTACTTGCATACGCTAACCCCGGGTCCCGACAACCCGACCGGAATAACCTGAGGCAGCAAATATTGCGAGAGGCACACGAGTCAGCATACTCAATCCACCCGGGAGGTACCAAGATGTACAAAGACGTGAAGGCCATATTCTGGTGGCCCGGGCTGCGAAAGGATATCGCCTACTACGTTGCCTGCTGCGACATCTACAACAGAGTTAAAGCGGAACATCAGAAGCCCGCGGGACTGTTGCAACCCATGCAAGTTCCGCAATGGAAGTGGGATGACATCTGCATGGACTTTGTCGTGGGACTTCCAAGGTCCGCCAGGGGCCACGACTCCATCTGGGTGATCGTGGACATGCTCACCAAGGTGGCCCACTTCATCCCAGTGAAAACCACCTACCGAGCCAACCAATTGGCAGAGCTGTACATGTCCCGAATCGTTAGTCTGCACGGCATACCAAAGACAATCACCTCAGATAGAGGGTCCACATTCACATCTGCATTCTGGCAACGTCTTCACCAAGCCTTGGGGACCGCATTGAAGCATAGTACCGCTTATCACCCATAGACGGATTGTCAGACGGAAAGGACCACCCGCAGTAAAGTGATACGGTTCTATAAGGTATTATGGGATCACCACACTGAGGCAGAAGCTACCTAGGAAAGAGAAGAATTTCTGAGATCCGCATATCCTTATCTGTTCCCTGAGCAACCAAATCTCGAGGACGAGATTTACCCTAAGGGCGGTAGGTTTGTGACACCCTAGTTTTTGGCCCTTTTTATTTGCATTTGATTTCTTCTGATTTTCTGTATTTGGATTTTATTTGCCTGAGTTGCAAACTCTTTTGGCCTTGCTCACTAGGGTCCAAATTTTATTGTTGGACCAAGTGACCCCTAGACCCTCCTTCCCCATAGCCATGATCAAGTCATGATCATTCATGACCTTGCCCAAATTTTATTAAGCCAAAAATTCCTTTTCTCTAAAGGAAATTGCCCTGTTTCCCCCTCCTGGATGAAGCAAACCTCACTTCTGCCTACCCATTTTCCTTGAAACTTTTTTTGCTAAATAATGGAGTCATGGTACATGATCCCATGCAATGAGATGAGCAAGTTCAGTGCAAAAGTTCTCCTATAGAAATTATTTTGCAATTCTGGTCAGTATAGCACTTTGTATAGCAAGTACCCTGTAGACTTATCTGTTGGTCCTGAAATTTTGAACACTGCTAGTCCTTCCTAAGTGTATCTTGCACACAAAAATTCAGCACCAGACTCCCACCCATTTGCTCTACAGAACCTGCCAAAGTTTGATGCAGAAACATCTAATTGAACCTCACATCCACATCTGACAAAACCAACTGCACCCAGGCGCCCAGATCAACTCCTGGACGTTCACTGCACCAGCCAGACACGTTTGCACAGCAGTGGCAGCCCCCAGTGCACGAGTGCACGGGGTAAGCATGCTCACTGTCGGCCAAACGCATGCTCTGGCCATGCTAGTGGCAGTGCCCGTGGCCTGGCCGCCAGGGGCACCTCGCACACCGAGCGCCCTAAGCCGCGCCTCCTTGTCCACGAGCTCTGCAGAGCCTCCACACGACACCTCACCCAGCCCAGCGCCACGCAGCCCGCCGGAAGCTCGCCGTCGCCGCGCTGTTCGTCCGCCGCAGACCCACGGGCCGCCACTGTACCAGCACGCTTGCCGCCCTAGCCGTGCCTGCTTCCGTGCATCGTGCTCCACCCCTGCAAGCCTGCACAGCACCTCTTTGCCCCTCGCGCCGCTACTAGCCATCTGTCCCGGCAATCCATAGCCGCAGAGCTGCTGCCGACGACCAGTCCCGTCGCCCCAGCAACGCAGAGCTTCAGAACAAGCCTGCCCCCGCTGCAGCGACGCCACCGCCTCCGCAAACCTCGCCGAAGCCCCCTTATCCCCTCGGCATTTTTCCTGGCGCCATTGCTGCTCGGTCCGACGACGCCCGCACGTGAACCCCGATGAGCTCTAGAAATTAGAGCCCCCGTCTCGTCTCAGACCACACCTACCACCCTCACCTCACTCGAATTGCGCGCAAGCAAGGAAGAAGCCCGCCGGGGAGGCCCTGGCACGAGATCCTCGCCGGAGCTCGCCAGAAGGAGCTCCACCGTTGCCCCCCCTTCCTCTGGTGCTCCCAGGGCACAACCCCCTCTTTCCTTAGCCTTCTTTCTCTCTGGCGTAGCTAACCCGCCGCTCACCGTGGTCCATCTTGCAGTGTAGCTTGACCCCGACGACCTCCCTCCGCCGCCGTCCACTAGAGAAGAAGACCCCCTCGCCGTCCGACCACCATTCGCCAAGCTACGGGTACGGGCAGAGCCTCCTCACCCAGCCACTTCCAGCTGTGCACTCCTCCGTCGCCGGGGAGGCCTTGCCGCCGGTGAACGCCGTCACCGGAGCCCGCCCTGCTCTGTTCTGCCCCTCCCCTTCTAAACCTGCCAGGGCTGGCCCACTGGCAGCCTCACAGGCCAGCCCGAAGCGGTACGAGTGGAGGCGTATTCTCCAGAATACGCCTTCGACGTGGCCACCCCCAGGAAAATCAATTAAATTCATTATTAATTATTTAAAAATGGATTTTGACCAAACTTTGACCATGAATAACTCTTAAACCACAAGGCCAAATGAGTTGATTCTTTTTGCTAAATTTTTGTCTTGATCTCCTCTTTAAGTTGGCAAAGTTTGGGGGCTTGACTCCCCGTGTAGGTCCACTGGACAGAGAAATTATGCATTGGACCTAAATTGCTTTGCCACTTTTATTTTATTGCAGAAGTTGACCAGGAGGTTGCAAGAGACCAGGAGTTCTAGGACACTCCACTTGACCAAGGCAAGCCACAATATTCTGGTCATGAGAAGCTTGAGTCGGATTTTGTTCATTTGAAGCCTTAAATTGGTTTTTATGCTTGATTTAATTTGATAATTAAATTGCTACTGCCATGCCAAGTGAAATATTGATTCATGCCATGCTCTCTGATCATTTCCATGTCACTAGAAGATTCACATCTTGGTCATGGTAGATAAGTTATGAAGAAGGTGTGCATATTATGTTCATATAGATCATGTCATGCCATGTTAGTTATCTTACCTTTGATTCATGCCATGTTACCGTATTGCATGCTCATGATAAGACAAAAATGTTGTTATGCTCATACACCTAATCTGAACGTTGACCAAGTGCCACCGAACCGAGCTCTTTTTCGTGCAACCACATTTTCCTGTGCGGGTAGGTCTTGATGCGGTCTACCGGTTGGCATTCCTTACGCGTATTCACCAAAGAGGGAGGGCTACGCGCGGCAGTTGCCTTGGCCGGGTAAACGGCGGTAGCCTTGATAGCTAGTATTGTTATGGGTACCCGTCCCCGTTTGGGACAAGTTTGGGCCACGCGATGGTTGGAGCCATGCGATGGTCAGTGTCGGGATGACACCGGGCTACCCAGGACATGACTTGTGTAAGTATGTCGGTGATGCAGTAAGGGGGACACGCGGTATACCGGTCTCGTTGGGGATGTCTCGCTCACTACTCACGGGGCTGGTTCCGGGGGTTTTGAGCGGAGAAGGAACTCCATGTGTGGTGAAAGTGCACAAACTCTGCAGAGTCAAAATCTATTCGAATAGCCGCGTCCTCGGTCATGGGACACAGTTCGTACTAGGTCACACGAGGTCAACAAGAATTTGGCAATAATAATCTTAAAATGTTGAAAGGTTGAACCGTTTGGTAAGTGGTCATGAGGTGACCTAGTATCGAGACGGGAGGACTCGAAGGTAAGACTCGCGGTCATGTGGTGATCGTAAGTTGTGGACTATGCACTAAAGTTTAACTTGTCATGCACTCATACTTACCATGTTTATAATCATGCCTTGTTCATATGTGCTCTTTATGTCTTGATTATTGTGTGCTTGCAAGTACATTCAATGTACTGACCTGGCGTGTCATGCCAGATGCAGGAGAAGTTGCACCTGAAGAGTTGATTGTGCCGTACTTCGCGAACTAGGCCGTGTCCCAGCAGTGTCCCGGTGGAATGGAGCTCCATCACCCCGTCGTTCCGCTGCCGTAGTGTTCTTCGTCAAAGCGAGGCCCGAGATGTGACATAAATAATGTACATAGAGTTGCCGCACACCCTGTGCCGCCATGCCTCGAAGTAATTTGTATCCCCGAACTGTTGTATCCGCATGTACCATAAATGAAGCGGTCGTTTCTATACCAATATGTTGAACATTGCTAGAAGACTTGATCTCTGGGCTGGCAATGTAAGGTAAACCGGTCGCTCTGAGCCGGGGTGCCACAACGATTGGTATCAGAGCCGCGCTGACTGTAGGACACGCTAGTTAGGCTGTGCGCTAGAAAACGGTAGTTTAGAAGCTTGCCTGATCCTTGCAACTTGATTGCTGCATACATGGCATATAGATGCATTGATTTTATTACTAATGGCTAACCTTGTGAGTGTAGATGGCACCTGTTCCTTTTTCCTTTGAGTACGACCCGTCACCGTCAAGCTTTCCGGCGCTGCTCCGTCGAGTTTTGCTTCGGCTGTACCCTCAGGGAGAAGACCCGGTGTTCCAGGTGTACCGTGAGAAGCTGGCTGACTTCGTGCACGAGTATCGAGCTGAGGTGTTCCTGTTCACGAGCTCCATGGTTGGCAGCCTTTCTCGTTCCGTGAAGGGAGGGCCCGCTTCCACACCTGAGCATGCTGTCTTCTATGCTTCCATGGCTGCTCTCTTCGACTTGCGCCAGCAGGAAGTCGGGATGCAGACTCACCCAGGTCTTTCTCACTACCCCACCATGACCCCCACGGGCCATGTTCTGTTTCCACCAGACTCAGCGTGCGACCGTCCGGACTTCCATCTCTCTCGCTACTTGGTCTCTCAGTATGAGTTGATCGCCAGCCTTGCGGAGGAGTTGGCTCGTTCCCGGGAGGCGCTCGCATCCCTTAGTAATGTCCAGTCACCACCTCCCCCACCTTCTCCACCTGTTCCGGCGCCAGCTCCACCCACTACTCTCACCCTGCAGACTCCTTCAGTGCCTCCTGATGTTCCGGTTGTCACTCGACGCGATACCACAGAGGAGTGGTCCATGTTGGTTGCCACCCCAGCTGCTCTGATGCTTAGTCTGCACCCTTCACTTGCAAAGGGTTCCGTTCTCTAACTCCAAGACTTCCACTAGAATTTTTAGTACACGGAAATCCTCACAGAGTTGGTTGGTGATGCGGTAGGCCTCGGAGATGGTGGAAAGCGCACGTTGATCTTCAGGTGAAGTGGATGTCCCTGAAAGGTTAAGAGAAAGATCATATTGAGGTTGGACAGATCCCACCATGATGGGATTGCTTGGTGATACGTCCAAAACGTATCTGTAATTTTTGCTTGCTCCATGCCTCTTTTGTGTGATATTGCTATGATATTGATGAACTCCCATACACTTTTGATCATATTTGAACTAACCTATTAAATCAGTGCACCCCAGTGCCAGTTCCTATTTTCTGCTATTTTTGTATTTAGGGTTTTCCCATTATTTAAAGTGCCAGAAAAATTTCGGGAAAAATATAGGAAAAAACAGCGTACAGGAAGCTTCCGGAGTCCCGAAGGGGGCCCAAAGGGGACCCACCTGGGCTCCAGGCGGCCAGGTGGCGCGACCTACGATGGGGCCGCACCGGGAGGCCGCTTGGACCCCTGGTGGCCCCCCTGGCTGCCCCACTTTGCCTATTTATTCCCCTTGACGAGACACCCTCGAATACAAAACCCTTTTTCACGATCTTTCCTCTGTTCCGCTGCCGCCGCGCTTCCAAGATCGGGAGCACCAGGAGACCTCTTCCCGGCACCCTTCCGGAGGGAGGAACCACCTCCGGGAGCTTCTCCACCACCATGGATGCTTCCCGGATGAACTGTGAGTAGTACACCTTGGATCATGGGTCTATGATCAGTAGCTATGTGATGTTCTCCTCCCCTCTTTGTTCTTCATGGATTAGACCTCGTGAGATTCCCTACATGATCGAGGCACATATGTAATCTTTCTTCTGTTGCTATGTTGAGTTTGCTGGGATCCGATGGATTATGAGACTATGTTCAGATTGTGTTTGAGTAATATATTTGATTCTCCTCTTTTATATTTATGTTCTTGAGTAATTCTTGCATGTTCACTGTTGTTGTTTATTGCTTTGGCCAAGTAGTAGGTAGTGACTCCAATAGGGAGTGTTATGCATGATTGTGGGTTCATGCCCCCCGATGACTAGCTTGAGTGACAGAAACATGAGTCTAGGGATGTGTTGTTGCCACAAGGGAGAAAACAACGGTGCTTGTACTTGCGGGTGCAAGGATTGTTTACTTTATGCAAAGTTCTTTAATACAGTTGTTTGTTGCTTTGAGTTTACACTTTGGGTGGGATTCGCAACTTAATACCAGCGAGATGTTCTGGATAGATATCTCAAGGTGGATGATTAGTAGGTAGATGCAGATGGATTAGGGTCTACTCGTCTTGGCGTACCGCCCATGCTTTTGAGACTCTTCCTTTCTTTATAGCATAGTTAGCATTGGTTTGCGCACATAATCCTGTCAATTGCCCAGCTGTAATTTGTTTACCTCGCATGGCTATTTTATCGTCTTTTGGGAGAGAGATATCACTAGTGAACATCATAGGACCCCGATCCATACTTCTAATACTGTTTACACCCGCTATTTATTTCCTGCTTTATTTCCTTTTTCTTTGCTATCACTATCATTATTATCCCGTGCGTTTGATCCTTTGTGAACAACAAGGCCGGAGATATTGACAACCTCTCTGAACTCGTCGGGAGCGAAGTTATCTGTTGTGTGTGCAGGTCCAGGTCAAGGAGGCAACTTTTGTCTTAAAAACGGTGCCATTGTTTCCTTGCCACCTACTTCTCGATCTTGGAGTCCTACTGGTCGATCCTCAACCTTGGTATCTTCACCAAGGGAAATTGCTGCTATCTACATCTCAACCTTACACTTTGGGTAACCAACGAGGGGGCGAGAATTCGTAGCATCACTTGGTCCTCCTTGTTGTTGGGTAGTGATAGTCTTCACTTCCTCTCTCATGGAGCGCTCCATCTCCGCTTGCCTTGCAGCAAATTCTTCTTCTGTAGCCCAATCAACGTGCTTTCCTTGATTAAGATTCTTCTGGACTTGACGTAGACGCTATCCCAAGAAGTCCTCCCCGCTCGAGTCATAAGATGACATCTCTACTGATCAACTTTTAGTCCTGGCAGAAACAGCTCGAGAAGAAAACACGCAAAATCGAGAGATACGGTGCCGGGACGATCCGGGAAAATATATAGCAAAAATTTCCGCAACACAAGGAAGGTTTCAAGCCAAGGTAGAGACGGAGTCGGAGTCCGAGGTTACCAGGAGGGTTCCTGGCGCGGCCAGGAGGGGGGCGCGCCTAGAGGCCTCCTGGGCCCCCTGGAGCTCCTCTCCGACTCCACTTAGGCTTGGAATTTTCCTAATTTTGCAAAAACTTCGAAAAATAAACTTTTATTGATGTTCGCGATGTTTCCTTACCGTAATACATACCTTTTCTTATTCTGCTCCTGCCGGTGTCTGAAACTGAGATGCAACATGTTCTTCATGAGATGTTGTGTATATCATATTCACATCCACATTGATAGGATCACCTGCCATGTAATGTTTAAGTCTTTGCCCATTCACAACTTGAGGTTTGGTGCCTTCAAAATTATTAATCTTGATTGCACCGGACCGAATACTTCTTCGATATGAAAAGGCCCTTCCCATCTGGAAAGTAGTTTATCTGGAGAAAACCTGAAACGAGATCTAAACAACTAAACTTTATCACCAACATTAAATTCACGTTTCAGAATCCTTTTATCGTGCCACTTCTTCACCTTTTCTTTGAACATTTTAGTACTCTCATAAGCTTCACTTCTCCACTCATCTAGAGAAGTCAAGTTCATGAGACGCTTTTCACCAACTAACTTTGGGTCAGCATTCAGCTCTCTGACAGCCCAGAAAGCTTTGTGCTCTAACTCTAATGGCAAATGGCAAGCTTTGCCATAGACCATTTTATACGGAGACATGCCCATGGGGGTTTTGTAAGAAGTTCTATACGCCCATAGAGCATCTCCTAACTTCTTTGACAAGTCCTTTCAAGAACTGTTCACTGTTTTTTTGTAAGATCAGCTTGATCTCTCTATTGGTGAGCTCAACTTGCCCACTAGTTTCAGGGTGGTATGGTGATGCAATTCTATGATTGACATCGTACTTGGCTAGAGCTTTCCTAAAAGCTCCATGCGTGAAGTGTGACCCTCCATCTGTCATGAGGTACCTTGGTACACCAAACCTAGGGAAAATTACATCCTTGAGCATTTTCAAAGATGTCTTGTGATCAGCACTCTCAGTGGGGATTGCTTCAACCCACTTGGTTACATAATCTACAGCAACTAAGATGTGTGTGTACTTGTGTGAAGGAGGAAAAGGACCCATAAAATTAAAACCCCAGCAATCGAAAGGTTCGATTACTAGTGAGTAATTCATAAGCATCTCATTTCTCCTGCTAATGTTACCAACTCTCTGACACTTATCACAAGATAAAACATAATTTCTAGCATCCTTAAAAAGAGTAGGCTAATAAAAACCTGATTGGAGAACCTTATGTGCAGTCCTCTCACCAGCATGATGTACTCCATAGGGACTATCGTGACACTGTCGAAGAATGTCTTTCTGCTCGTGCTCCGGTATACACCTTCTTACGATCCCAAAAGTAATGCCTCAAATCCGTGAAGAATTTCTTCCTCTGATGAAATGTAAAACCTGGAGGCAAAAACTTTGCAACGATAAAATTAGCATAATCTGCAAACCAAGGATCGGAATGAGATTGCACTTTTACAACAACAAGTTGTTCATCTGGAAAACTGTCGTTGACTGGAATAGGATCGTGCGGAATGTCTTCCATTCTTCAAAGGTTGTCTGCCACCGGATTGTCTTCTCCGTTTCTATCGACAATCTGCAAATCAAATTCTTGAAGAAGGACTAACCACCTTATGAGCCTTGGTTTGGCATCCTTTTTATGCATAAGATACTTAATGGCAGAATGGTCAGTATGAATAATAACCTTAGAATCAACAATATACTGCCTAAACTTATCACAACCAAACACCACTGCCAAGAATTCCTTCTCGGTAGTAGCATAATTCTTTTGAGCACTATCAAGGGTTTTGCTAGCATAGTGTATAACATTCAACTTCTTATCAACCCTTTGTCCTAAAACAGCTCCAACAGCAAAATCACTAGCATCACACATAATTTCAAAGGGCAAATTCCAGTCAGGTGGTTGTACTATAGGAGCGGTTATCAAAGCTTTCTTAAGAACTTCGAAAGCTTCCTTACAATCTTCATCAAATACAAAAGGAACGTCCTTCTGGAGAAGATTGGTGAGGGGTCTCGAGGTATTAGAAAAGTCTTTGATAAATCTTCTATAGAAACCAGCATGACCGAGAAAACTACGAATACCTTTGATGTCCCTTGGATAGGGCATCCTTTCAATAGCTTAAATCTTTGCCTTGTCCACTTCAATTCCTCTTTCGGAAATCTTGTGACCAAGAACTATACCTTCGTTAACCATGAAATGGCACTTCTCCCAATTAAGCACCAAATTTGTTTCTTCACATCTCTGCAAAACTTTATTAAGATTGTGGAGACAGTGGTCAAAGGAGGTTCCATAGACGGAAAAGTCGTCCATGAAGACCTCCACAATCTCCTCACAGAAACCATGGAATATAACAGACATACACCTCTGAAAAGTAGCAGGTGCATTACACAAACCAAAATGCATACGCTTATAAGCATAAGTACCGTAAGGACACGTGAAAGTGGTCTTCTCCTGATCCACAGTGTTAACATGAATCTGAGAGAAGCCAGAATACCCATCAAGATAGAAAAAGTGGGTGTTTTTAGATAACCGCTCAAGCATCTGATCAATAAAGGGCAGAGGATAGTGATCCTTCCGGGTGGCCTTGTTCAACTTCCTGAAATCAATACACATTTTATATCCAATAATAGTCCGCTGAGGTATTAGTTCATTTTTATCACTAGGAACAACAGTCATACCTCCTTTCTTAGGAACACAATGAACTGGACTTACCCACTTACTATCAGCTATGGGATAGATTATACCTGCAGCTAGAAGTTTGAGAACCTCTGTCCTAACCACGTCCTTCATCTTTGGGTTCAACCGTCAATGATGATCAACAACCGGTTTAGCATCGGTCTCGAGATTGATAGTATGTTGGAAAATGGATGGACTAATACCCTTGAGATCATCAATAGTATATCCAATAGCACCTCGGTGTCTGCGGAGTGTCTCCAATAGTCGCTCTTCTTCATACCCTGAAAGGTTAGAATTGATAATAACAGGATATACTTTCTTTTCATCTAAATAAGCGTACTCTTGAGTGTATCGGGAAGTGGTTTTAGATCAAACACCGGGTCTTCTTTTGGTTGTGAGAGAATTCCTAAAGGTTCAACCGGGAGGTTGTGCTTCAGGATAGGATTTTGTCTTAAAAACATGTCTTTTAGCTCATTCCTCTCCTGCATACGCATGTCATTCTCGCGGTCTTCCATAAATTGCTGCAAAGTGTCGTCAGGAGGAATAGCGATAGAAGCAATTTCTTCAATAATTTTGTCATTACTAGACAAATCAGTACCACGAGGCTGCTTAGAAAACTTAGAAAAAATATATTCATACGGCTCACCGTTGAATTCAATAGAAACTTTACCTTTCTTGCAATCAATTATAGCTCCACAAGTGCTGAGGAAGGGCCTACCAAATGTAACAGCCCAGATTTCACAAAAATAAAAAATTTTGTTTTCGGTGTGAATTGATTGATTGTCTGATTTGTTTGCGGTGTTTGCATCCCCGATTTATACATCGGCGATTATTCCCCCCCCCCCTCTTTGCTCGTACTGGACAGAGACCGACCCTTGCCACCCTGACACTCGACCTTTGCGACACCGAGTTTCACCCGATCACCGTCGCGAAAACCCGCACAAGACCAGCCGCAGCCAACGGAACAAAAACCCAGTTTAATAATTAAACGGGTTATTTTTATAGCGTGCGGGAAAGTGTTCTCGGAACGGTTCCAGCGCGGGGTGAACGCCGTCGGCTCAACGCGCTGATCGCGCAGTTCGAAGTTTCACCCGAATCGAAGGTCCTGCGGACCCCCGGCGGTCAGAAAGGTAAACACTGTGCGCGCGAGAGAAAAACCAGGATATTTTTGTAAACTGCCCGTCACCTAGGCTATATAAAGACGACCACTCTTCCACCCCTTTCTAGGGTTTCCCTAAGCCAAATTGCAGCCACCCCCTCACATTTGCCTCAAAATACCCCATTTTCGTAACCCTAGCTCTACCATATCTGGAAAATCTGCCCAATATTCTAAAAATCCCAAAACCCTAGATCAGGGGCGTTCTCAGCCCTCCTCCACCCCGCGCGCCGCCGCCTCCCATGGAACCACGGCCGCCGCACCCGGTCTAGCCGGCCGCCGGAGCCTGCCACCGCCGGTCCTCCTCTCCAGTGCCTCCTCCTCTCCCTCCTTCCCTCTCCTCTCTCTTCTGCTCCCTCTCTAACCTCCTCCTCAGTCCAGGACGCAGCGCCGCAGCCCCATGGCGCCATGGCCCAAGCCGAGAGGAGCTCGGCCGCCGCCACCGGAAGCACCGCCTACCGCCGCCCGGACCCGGATTCAGCTAGATCCTCACCGCGCCCCATGGAACCGCCTCCCGCGCGCCCCGTCTCGGCCTGCTGCACCCGCCTCCTCGTCGGAGTCAATCGGCGCCGCCATGCCGTTCGTTCCCGTCGGGACGAACCGGAGAGCCTCTCGCTTGAGCCGCAGCTGGGCCAGCCGACGCCTCTAGCGGCCCAAGTCCGGCCCAGCGCGCCAACAGCCCAGCGGCCTCAGCCGTGCTATCCCTCGCCCAGTGTGGGGAGCCGCTATCCCTCGCCCCCGCATTCCTGGGACAGGCCCAGCTCGGTGAGCGCCCCTCACCTTTTTTTTCCTTTTTCTTTTTTTCCTTACTGCAGTTGGGCCGGCCCATAGCTATATAGCGCATGTGGGCCTGTTTATTTATTTAGCGCTCGCCCCTGTTTAGCCCGATTAGAGTGCTTTCAGCCTAGTAGTTTTTTTCCTTTTCTGGTTTTAATTTAGGCAGATTTAGTTATAACTTTGCGATGCCCGTATCTTTTTAACGGTAGCTCGGATCGCGACGCTTTAAACATGAAAGTTGCTTAGAATTTTGCGTAGATTAATAAAATGTGCTCTATTGTCATGTTTGACTTTGTTTACATGTTGTTTACTTGCTATTTACACTGCTTACCATTGTAAACTATAATTGCCATAACTTTTTAACCGTTGCTCTGTTTAAAATGTTCTTTATATGTAACTTGACTAGAATTGCATGTAGATTGTGTTTATGATGCTCTATCTTGCTAATAAAAATAATAAAATATTGTTTAGGGCAAAACAGTACCAAATTCCATTTTTATCGTGGGGTCCGCAATAGTTTGCCATGTATAGGTTTTACCCCCACTTAAAGTGACTAGATTAGATAGTTTATTTATGCTTCACCTCTTGCCATGTTTGTGTGCTATGCCATGCTTGAGTGAGATGCCATGTTAATAACCTCTGCTCATCTTGTGTAGCTAAACAACTTGAACCCTTATAAATGTGCAGTATCGTCGTGTGTGATGAGTACTCCACTTAACCTGTTAGTAACCGCTCTCGACGGTAGGTGCGATGTCTCGTGTTTCCTTCTTGTTGATGCGTGCTCGTGTTTGCTTCGTAGTAATAGATGCTTGATCGTTGATTGCTTTCCAGTGTTTACCTCTTGTGTGCTCCTGCGGTACCTCTCGGAGACGATGCGAGCTTGCGATCAACTACACCTTCGGAACCCGACTTATCAACAGGCAAGGACAATACATTACTTATGATCCATTCTATTTCAACCAGCGGTTTGCATGCTAGTCTAGGTTAGGTTCAATGTTTGATCCTACCACATGTTTACAACCTCTTTCAAACCGATACAGCCATGTCCCCTCCCAGCAAACCTTGTACTGCTATGTTACTATTGCTTGTTGCTCAGCCCCTGCTTAGTATGCATCCTTAGGATGCTACGATGTTACCCTGTTACTCCTTGGTTTGGGTTATCACATTATTATAGTGTTGTTGATGATATGATTATTATAATGTTGACTATATTCGACGAAGGATGGAAGGTCTAGGCTAACCCGCCCCGACGCTTTGTTCCATTCGAGTCACCTAGGACCCGAGTTCCGGGTATTGGTTTTAAGACTGAGCGTGCCTAACCGCTTGTGGGATTTTCTGGGGTCCCCTTTTCTTACCTATCTAGCTTCAAACATTTCTAGAGGTGGCCCAAGCTGATTTACCATTTGAAAACCATGCATATATGTCTGTCGGGTCGCTCCTAGCAGATATCCTTTAAAACAACCCGGACCAGCGGAGACATTGGTTCCCTGTTGTTCCCTTTATACCCAAGTAACTATATCACTATAGAATGCTAGACTCGACTTCGACCAAGGGTTGAATAATTGTACAAACAGTCCTGCTCTGATACCAAGTCTGTCGGGACCCAGAATATGCGTATGTAATTCCAGGCACGATGCAATCACATGGAGAGCCGAGAGCCGTACCCACTTGTCTAAGCAAACAAGGCCAAGCACAGAATACTCTCGGAAAGCATCGAACATGAGGGGCATCCCATCCAGGCCGGATGATCAACTGAGATGGGTCCTCAACGTCCGCTCACAAGTCTAAATGCTTATGGGTGGTGAATCCCATACTCATAGACAAGTCGCCTCAACCATGTTATCGATTGAATCTTAACTCTTACATAGACTTACTCCAGCCCGATCACTTAGTCGGGGTCTAGGGCGGGCTCGATCATACAACAAAGTGTGCACGTGACAGAGTCACGAGCAATCGCATCGCGATGCCCCAAGCTACGCACATCTAAGGGCCACTTGGTGTATAAAAGACCGCCAGCCAGATCACAACTAAGGTCTCGAAAACCCATACTAAGACATGCATGTTATAAACATACACGCAGCACACATGTCTAGTATGAACAACAGGTATCATCACATAACTCTACAAAGAACTTCTTTATTGACTTACACATAGAGTATACAAAGATCACATGTCTGTGATCAACATTACATCATACAACGGAAGAAAATTAGGTCTGAGTACAACCAAGTTTAACAAATGGCTTAGAGAAGCCTTGTAAACATACATGCCCTTCCACAAGGGACCGGACTGCTGTCTGGAACTATACTAGCTTAGCCAACGTCGAGCTTCAGGAAGGTGACTCCATCGGGGTCTGGGTTTCCATCTAACACATAGAATAAGCAAACGTGAGTACAAAGTCGTACTCAGCAAGACTTACATCAGATCTATTCTACTCATGCTCAAGTTTCAAGGTAAAGGGAGGTGGGGTTTCAACATGCAGAAGTGTCAGCTTTGACTTGGCTAGTCCTGTATTACGAGTACCAGACTTGAGGTAAGAAGCGTACACGAGTCCACTACCAAGTCTCCAACCAATACACCACTATGGATACTTCCTCGACTTCCCCACGAGGAAGAACGCCATAGCACTCACGCTTATCTTGCGAGTTTTAGAGTATGCATTCAAGTTATCTAATAATCAGGTACATGTTCCAAGTAGTCCATGACCGCAGAAGCGGCTATTCGAATAGTTTTGATAACCTTGCAAGGGTGTAAACTACACACACATGACCATCGGTTACCGCCTTTTGCTCGCCACCATTCAAGAGGTGACAGCGAGGATGTTCACCACGACACTTCGCTCACAACCGGTCTATTCCAGGAGTCGACTATATGAGTTTCCTCCGCTCGAGAGCCCGGCCGGATCAACGAAACGGACTCAAACAATGCAAGTGACCGAGACGCCACCTTTGGCAGATGGTTTTCCTGCCTCATAGGTGCACCCACATATCTATATGATGTAACCATTCCTTCATTCTTTTTCTATGCACATGTCAAAAGGAAATCCCGAACTAATGTGACTCCTGGACGTCAATCGGATCAAGGTACTAGGCCGAGAGGGGTCAGTGAGCCCAATGTGTGGTTGTACTCTTTGTCTTGGATTACCATACAAGAACTCGGTGCTTAAGGCGGTGTTCAACGAGACAACCCACTGTGTACTCCTACATAGCCTCTCATCGTTCACCTTGTATTAGGGTGGATTCACCAACACGTTATCATCAGCATCACTGTGATCATCCATCCCGACTCACAAACAATGTAACCTCATTGTATCACTAAGCAGCAATAAGAAGTAACAGTTGCAGGGGCCACATGCTCATCATTCAACTCCTATATCTGCTGGGATTGTGGTTTGCTTAATACGGTGACAAAATGATAGGTCATGCATCGAAATGGGTTCAACTATGCGAAAGAACGTGTCTCGGTGATCTCCTAAACATGCATAAGTGAGACTGAGAGGGAAGTGGGATTTTATAGATATGATCAATGGGGGTTTACTTGCCTTGCTGACGAGGTTCGGTACGGTGTCTTCAACGAAGGGGGTGGCCTCCGGTTCCGGTTCCACTTCTATCGAGCAAACAAAGCAAACACCGGAACAACAACAATGTGACCATTACATTGCAATGCACAATCAAGATGCATAATGTAGCATGGCATGGTATTGATGTGACCTAGGTTCAATTTGTCACATGTTCATTAAAGTTGATTTGAAAAGTTAATTCAAATTCAAACTCCAAATGTTGTCTAAATTTGCCAAGTTGCATTTTCTAGTGTTTGATCATTGTAAACCATCTTGACATGTGTATGATATGCATCTGATGTACAAGTTTTTATTTTTGCATTGCAATGGTTCAAATTGGAATAGCATTTGAATTAAATTTGAAATAATTCCAATTAAGCCAAATAGCAATAGCTACTGGTCCCAATTTAAGATCAACTCAAACATGGTTGAAAGTTGATTATTTGGATAGATAATTTTATGCTGATCATTTTTCATATATTATTTGTCCAAATTGGAGTTAATATGAATTTTCTATGATTTTTCAAAGTTTATAACTTTTTCTGAATTTTTCTGAATTATTTTAATTTGGAAAAAGGTTTATTGCGTCAGCATGAGGTCATGCTGACGTGGGGGGGGGGTTCTGACGGCTGGGTCCCACTGGTCAGTGAGAGGGGAATTAATCCCTCTATGTTTAAACTAACAGGGGGTTTAGGGGGTCCAGGGGCCCACTTGTCAGCCACTGTTAGGAGGGGTTAGTGGTTAATTAGGCCACAGGGTTAGGGTTAATGGCTCCGGTGAGCTCTGGCTCGCTGGAGTTCCACCGGACTTGGGATAGGGGGCACAGGGATGGGTTATGGGGGCACTGGCGAGGGCGCTGTTAGCTCCCGCGTCGTCTGGGGCTAGCTGGGGGTCTTGGGGAGGCTCCAAGCCACGGCTACGACGACAGGTGCGGCGGCCGGAGCACTGGAAAGGCGACGACGGCGAAGGAGGCCACGGGAAGAAGCGCGGGAGGGCTAGGGAGAAAGAGGAGCTCACCCTGAGCACGTTGCGGTGCTTTGCACGGCCGGGGAGAGGCTGGACGGAGGGGAATGGCTCGCCAGAGTTTGTTGTAGCCGGCGGGAAGAACTTGATGCTCGCGACGTCTACAGGGCTTCCCGACTTCAATTAAATGGTCACGGATACGAAGCGGATGGCTGCGATGCTGCTAGATACGCTTGCTGGGCAGGTCCTCCTTGTTGGCCACGGTGGCGCGGTCACGGCGGCGACGAGGAGCTCTCGGGCGCGGCGAGAACTCGACGAGGAGCGACGGGGAGGAAGCAGCGATGGGGCGGAAAGAAGCGGGGCGTCGTGGCGTGCTGCGTGGCGAGAGAAGAAGGCAGGGGGCTCTAGAAGGTCGCCGGCGTCGCGATGGCGTCGGCTGCGTGCTCCCAGCTCGCCACCGAGGAGCTTGGGGAAGAAGACAAAAGGGGGAGTGGGCTTGGGCCGCCTGGGGGATGAGTTGGGCTGAAATTCTAGGTAAGGCCCCTTTCTTAATTCTTCTGTTTTTCTTTTTATTTCTTCTGACATTTGTTCTGTTTTGATATAAAAAATACCAAAACATTTTATAAAATCCCCAAATCATTTATATGGACTTACATGGCCTATAGTCAGGCACTCCCAAAATTTGAAGATTTTTGAAATTCAAACTATTTGAATTTCAATTTAAATAGGGGTATTATTTAATTTCCAAGCCCTTTCTGAATTTTTGACAAATCTTGGAGCATGCAGTGAGACCCACTTCACTTTATATGTGATCATGCTTATTTATAAGACTTTTCGAAAATACCAGAGGAATTTTTGGAAGAAATTTTTGTCTGGCCATTTGATTTAATTTCTTAGGTCTTTTCTTTTCCCTATTTTTGAATTTTTTCACATGATGCAAAGGGGCACTCAAACCCTAGCACTTACTCAAGTTGGGGTTCTGACAACTCGCCCCCACTCAAAAGAATCTCGTCCCGAGATTCAGAAGTCGTCGGGAGGAAGGAGGGGTACTCGGCACGGAGGCGGTCTTCTCTTTCCCATGTTGCTTCTTTCTCGGAGTGATGTGACCACTGCACTTTCAGAAACCTGATCTTCTGACGACGAGTGACACGCTCTGCTGAATCAAGAATACGAACAGGGTACTCTCGATAAGAAAGGTCATCTTGGAGATCAAGCGTTTCATGGTCGACTTCGCGGATGGGGTCCTTGAAGCAACGCCTAAGTTGTGACACATGGAATACATCATGTACTCGGGAAAGGTGCGGAGGTAGTTCAAGTTGGTAGGCAACTTCTCCACGTTTAGAGAGAATGCGGAAAGGTACGATGTAACGTGGGGCCAACTTGCCTTTGATACCGAAACGTTGTGTTCCCTTCAGAGGAGTAACCCGAAGGTAAGCCTTCTCGTCCAGATTATAGCTTTCTTGCCTATGATGACGATCATAGTAGCTCTTCTGACGAGATTGGGCGGATTTCAATCGATCACGAACAATGCGAACTTGCTCTTCTGCTTCCTTGATCATATCCGGTCCAAAGAATTGTCTTTCACCGGTTTCTGACCAGTTTAAGGGTCTTCGACATCTTCGTCCATAAAGGAATTCAAAGGGAGTAATGTTCAGACTAGATTGATAGCTATTTGTTATAAGAAAATTCGGCGAATGGAAGAGATTTCTCCCAGTTCTTTCCGAAAGAGATAACACAAGCTCTGAGCATGTCTTCCAGGATTTGATTAACCCTTTCAACTTGACCGCTAGACTGAGGATGGAAAGCTGTACTAAAGGAGAGATGAGTTCCCATAGCATTCTGAAAGCTTCCCCAAAATCTAGAGGTGAAAAGGCTACCACGATCAGAATTGATTTCCAAAGGAACACCGTGAAGAGACACAATTCTAGAGACATACAAGTCCGCTAACTTGCTAGCAGTTATAGACTCGCGTACTGGAAGGAAGTGAGCAACTTTTGAAAGTCGGTCAATGACAACGAAAATGGCATCATTTCCTTTCTGGGTTTGTGGGAAGCCGGTGATGAAGTCCATACCGACTTTGTCCCATTTCCACTCGGGAATAGGCAAAGGTTGAAGTGTGCCAGAAGGTCTTTGGTGTTGTGCCTTAATGGGACGAAAAACATCACATTCAGCAACAAATCGAGCAATGTCTCTCTTCATCCTGGTCCACCAATATCTCTGGCGTAGATCTCGGTACATTTCTGTGCTACCGGATGAATCGAGAGGGGTGTGTCATGGGCTTCTTTGGTGATTAGTTGCCTTCGATCCCTATTCTTAGGTACTACCAAACGATTTTCAAAGAATACCGTTCCTTTACTATCCGTTGAGAAGCATTTAGCAACTCCGCTAGCAATGTTCTCCTTGATCCGGCGAACACCTCGTGCACGCCTTTGGGCAACTATGATTGATCCTCAAGAGTTGGTTTCGCCACCAAGTTGAAAAGAGATCCACGAGGAACAATCTCGAGGTTAAGCTTTCGAAATTCCTCATGAAGAAGTGGTTGATACTGTTGTAACATGAGGTTGTTACAATACGACTTACGACTTAGTGCATCAGCCATGACATTGGCTTTGCCTGGGGTGTATGAAATTCCTAAGTCATAATCTTTTATCAACTCAATCCAGTGTCTTTGCCTGAGGTTAAGATCTGGTTGGGTGAAAATGTATTTGAGGCTTTGGTGGTCGGAATAGATCTCACAACGATTACCAAGGAGGTAATGTGATACGTCCAAAACGTATCTATAATTTTTGCTTGCTCCATGCATGTTTTGTGTGATATTTCTATTATCTAGATACACTTTCATACACTTTTGATCATATTTGGACTAACCTATTAACTCAGTGCACCACAGTGCCAGTTCCTATTTTCTCCTATTTTTCTATTTCAGTTTTCCCCATATAAAAAGTGCTCCAAAAATTTGGGAAAATGAGATAAAAAATCAGCGTAGAAGAACCTTCCGGAAGAACCTGAGTGGGGCCAGAGGGTCACCACCAGGGGCCTAGGCGCCCTGGTGGCGCGCCCTAAGGGCTGGCCGCGCCAGGGGGCCGCCTGGACACCTGGTGGCCCTCCTGGCTGCCCCCCTTCGCCTATATATTCTCCGTGACGAGAAACCCTCAGGAGAAGAACCCTTTTTCGCGATCTCGGCTATGTTCCGCCGCCACCGCGCTTGCCAGATCGGGAGCAACAGCAGACCTCTTCCCGGCACCCTGCCGGAGGGAGGACCGACCTCCGGGAGTCTCCTCTCCACCATGGATGCTTCCCGGATGTGACGTGAGTAGTTTCCTTTGGACCATGGGTCCGTGATCAATAGCTATGTGATGTTCTCCTCCCCTCTTTGATCTTCATGTTTAGACCTCGTGAGCTGCCCTACATGATCGAGGTACTTTTGTAATCTTTCTGCTGTTGCTATGCTGAGTTTGATGGGATCTGATGGATTATGAGATTATGTTCAGATTGTGATAGAGTAATATATTTGGTTCTTATCATTTATATTTTAGTTCTTAAGTAATTCTTGCATGTTCTCTGTTGTTGTTTATTTCTTTGGCCAAGTAGTAGGTAGTAACCCCAAGAGGGAACGTTATGCTCGATTGTGGGTTCATGCCCCCTGATGACACGCTTGAGTGATAGAAACATGAGTCTAGGGGATGTGTTGTTGCGACAAGGGGGAAATCAACGGTGCTTGTAACCGCGGTGCAAGGATTGTTTACTTTACTCAAAGTGCTTTTTAATGCAGTTGTCTCTTGCTTTGGGTTTACACTTTGGGTGGGGCTCGCAAATTAATACCAGCGAGATGTTCTGGATAGATATCTCAAGGTGGATGATTAGTAGTAGATGCAGTTGGATTTCGGTCTACTTATTTTGGTGTTCTGCCCATGCTTTTGAGCCTCTTCCTTTCTTTTGTAGCATAGTTAGCATTGCGGTGCGTTCATAATCCTGTCAATTTCCCTTCTGTAATTTGTTCACCTCGCATAGCAGTTTTATCTTCTTTTGGGAGAGAGACATCACTAGTGAACATCACGTATCCCGGTCCATATCCTCATTATTGTTTCCACACTCATTTACTTTTCTGCTTTTACTTTCAGTTTCTTTCACTATCCCTTGTGTTTGATCCTTTGTGAACAACAAGACCGGAGAGATTGACAACCTCTCTGAACTTCGTTGTGAACAAAGTTATTTGTGTCTGTGTGCAGGTCCGCGTTAGTTGCGCCGCTGACACCTACTTATCATCTCCGGAGTCCTACTGGAGACAAACCTTGGTATCTTTGCTGAGGGAAATTTTCTTTTGTGCTACATCACACCTTCCTCTTGGGGTTTACCAACGAAGGGTGAGAAATCATCATCACCTCGTACGCAAGCAAAGAATTCCTGGCGCCGTTGCCGGGGACTCCGAGTGCTAAGATAGGGGAGTTGCACACTACCCTTTACCTTTGTTTTTTAGTCTTATTAGTTTACCTTCCAGTTTTTATCTTTGTGTCTTACGTCAAAAATCACAAAAAAAATGTTTATCTTGCTGTTAGTAGTCCTCCTTGTTTAGATGAACATGTTAGGGCTAGGTGCTTTGCGGGAATCGGAAGTTCTCGATTTCCTTCAAAGAGACGGAGAAAATATGAAGAAGGCATGGGACAGAATCTCTGAAGCACATAAAAGAATTATGCCTTGGATACCTATAAAAATTGTTCTTAGAAATTTTTACCATGGTCTTTTTAAGTGGGGTAAACACTCTCTTGATATTATAGCTGAAGGAGATTTTCTAGAGTGTGATGAAGTTAGGGCTCTTGATATTTTGCATAGTCTATCTAGTTATTTTGTTTATGATCGTAGTATTGATAATGTCATAGATAGACTTACCACTATTGAAAAAAGATTGGATGCTCTAGACTTAAGGAAAGTAGAGGAACTTCAGTCCAACAAAAAAGAAATGTTGGAGGTAGATGATGATTGGGAGCCCTTTGTTAGGATTAGCATCTCTAACCAAGGCTTCCTTGCTCTTTGTGATATTGGATCCACAGTTTCTACTATGCCAAAAATAGTTTATGATTCTTTAAAGCTAGATATGGATAAATTATCATCTTATCATGAACTTCTAATGGAGATATTTCAGAGATTAAAGGAAAGGTAAGAGAAGTCCAAGTTGCATTCCTTCATAGGACTGCACCAATGGATTTCTTCATCATGGAGCCAAACCAAAGTAACATTGTGCTCGGAAGAGACTTCCTCCGTGCTATGAAAGGCTTCATTGATATTGGTAACGGGCACATACGCTTACGCAGTATGGCGAAAGGTAAGTACTCCTTTCCTAGGAATAAGAAGAATGAGCTTATTGAAAATCAATTTGCAGGTTTTAATGATTCTGATCTTGGAGACCCTTGATTCTTCTTTTGCATCATGCCTAGCTTAAAGGCATAAAAGAAAGCTCTTTCGGGAGGAAGCCCGCAACGAATTTAGGTTTTTCTTCTTGATTTTTTTGTGTCTTGATGTTTGTTACTACTGTAGCAACATCATTGTATCTTTATTTTTCAGCTTTGTGCCAAGTTATAGCCTCTTATGATAAGGGAATCAAAAGTTGTGACATGCTGTCCAGAAAACAGATTCTGTCCCTGGACAGAAAAATTCGAATAAAATCACCAGATCATCTTTTTGATCTGAATTTTTTTGACAGCGTGCTCTATACAATTGTGAAACTTTCGTAGGTTCTGAGTTTTTTGATTTGAGTTGCAGAAGTACCCCGAAAAATTTCTCTACTACCTGCTGTTCTGTTTTTCACAGATTCTTCCACGTTTTGCCTCTCTTCACTTTTGCAAACCTTAAGCTTGCTTTTTCTTTGCAAAAACTTTTTGGCACTCTTGAGAAACAGTAGCTCTTCAAGAATATCTTTATATCCAGTGGGTGAAAATTATTTTATTAAGGGTACTAACCTCTCTAATCAGCTTAAGGTGAGTTATGTATGAAGGGAGTTTTCAAGTGTGCGATGGAAGATGATGAAAGAAGATCCAGGAGTGTCAACCGCTCAAGCTTGGGGATGCCCCATGCATCCCCAATAAATATTCAAGGAGACTCAAGCGTCTAAGCTTGGGGATGCCCCCGTGCATCCCATTCTCCATCAACAATCATCAGTTCGTCCTTCGTCTCACTATATTTTCATCCCTTCATGCGTTATGTGCTATGCTTGGAGCGTCTCGCTCTTAGGTTTTATTTTTTCTTTAGTTTTGCTTGCTGGTCATAACAAGTTAGAACCCATCTTACTTTGTGTGGGAGAGAAACACGCTCCACTCCAATCTAGAACACATCATAGGATTTTTCCTGCTTATCTTTTTGCTTTTGTGTGTTCTTTATCTTTTCATAGCTGCTGCCATGTTTAGTTTTAGTCTTAGTTTGTCTTTAGCAAGAGCCTTGGCTTTTGTTTAGTTTGTTGCTGGAACTCTCTTTAGTTTTCATGTTTATCTTGTTAAGAGAGTTGGTTGTTGCACTGAGTTGTGTTTTGTCTTGGAAGTAGGTAATTGAGGTTGCTATTTAATTCTAGTAGTAACTTGCAATAGTTTTGAGGTATTGATGTGAGTAATGTCTGAACTTTTGGTGTCAAGAGCTTTAGCATATTAGTGATAGGTTTCGTATTTTGGGTAATCCGTGTGTATTTTCAAAACCTACAAAAACTAGTTGAGAACTCTAAACTACTAGATGGATCACTAATCTTTGGAGAGATCGAATATTAGAGTACACTCACGTACCATGAGTCGAGGATGCGCAAGGATAACCAAACCCCCATACACTCCTCCTCGGGGTACTTGTCTCTTTGTGAACCTCCTTATTAGATTGAGAGTTACCGATAATAAGTGCATGAGTTCTTCGGACTAATGTAAGTATTGAAAGTTGACACTTCCACCTTTCCATATTTTGCTAGCCTCTCCCGTGCCGTGCATTGCCTTCTTCTCACTCCGAGAGTTGGTGTCCACCTTCGCCGGTACATCCAAACCCTTGGCATGATACGCTCTGTCATCATAAGCCTCCTTATATCTTTCCTCAAAACAGCCACCATACCTACCTATCAAGGCATTACCATAGCCTTTCCGAGATATATTGCCATGCAACATCCACCTCTTCATGACTTGATCTTCATGTCATACAATTCCTGCTACACTGGCAGCGACATACATTGCATACATCATGATAGTTACATCTTCTTTATGATTTTGAGTACCTTGTAAAGTGTGAAAGATTTCCTATACCTTCTTGTAAAATAGAGTGTTGCCCGTAAGTGAGTAAAAGATCCCAAAGTGGACACAATAAAAGATCCCAAAGAGGGCAAATGAGAGTTAAATAGAAAGAGCCATTGAGGCCACAAAAAAATACAAAAAAAGAGAAAAAAGAGAAAAAAGAGAAAAAAAGAAATAAAAAGAGAGAAAGGGGCAACACTACTATCCTCTTGAGAGATCCACACTAGTACTCCCTTTATATCCTTGTACTCCATAGAGATGATCATTATGCATATAGCTATGTGGGGACCTTCACACTAAATAACTTGGCTTGCATATTCCAAGGATGAGCCTCCTCAAACGAGCTCTAGGTCTTCATGAGCGATCAAGTTAAATGCACCCCCACTAGTTCCATTGGAGAGCTTTCTAGCTCATATGTGCATCCGTTGCATGGCAATCCCTACTCCTCACATCATATCTATCATTTGGCATCTCTTGCCTATGATTGTCCTCATTGATGTGAGCCTTTCTTTTCTTTTTTGTCTTCCTCCTCCTCCGTACTTCTCTCTTTGCCATCCTAAGTTTCAACTCTCGTGCTTACGCTCATCCATTGCATGAGTGCTCAAAATATTGAAAAAGGAGTGGATCAAATTGACTTGTACCTGGCTAGTGGTCTGGGGACGAGTCAAGATAAGATTCCAGAAAAAGACCAAGTGTGAAACTTTAGTAGATTGAGTTCTCAACAAATAAATATTTTTCTCGTATTCCCTATCCCCCTTCTTGCACGCAAACACCATTTGGAGACGTTCGTGTCACGGACAGCGAGAGCTCTTGCACCTATTGTTCTTTTGTTACTTGTTTCAATGCTAATATAGACTCTTGCATGTTATGACTTGAATTGAATCTCTAACCTTGATTGCTTTACTTTTTAAAGTTCTTATATGGTAGCTAGCATGTCACCACAGAAATTATGCTGTTATCATTTACCTACTCGAGGACGAGCAGGAATTAAGCTTGGGGATGTTGATACGTCCAAAACGTATCTATAATTTTTGCTTGCTCCATGCATGTTTCGTGTGATGTTGCTATGATCTAGATACACTTTCATACACTTTTGATCATATTTGGACTAACCTATTAACTCAGTGCACCACAGTGCCAGTTCCTGTTTTCTGCTGTTTTTCTATTTTAGTTTTCCCCCATATAAAAAGTGCTCCAAAAATTCGGGAAAAATCAGATAAAAAATCAGCGCAGAAGAACCTTCCGGAAGAACCTGAGTGGGGCCAGAGGGCCACCACCAGGGGCCCAGGCGCCCTGGTGGCGCGCCCTAGGGGATGGCCGCGCCAGGGGGCCTCCTGGACCCCTGGTGCCCCCCTGGCTGCCCCCCTTCGCCTATATATTCTCCGTGACGAGAAACCCTCAGGAGAAGAACCCTTTTTCGCGATCTCGCCTCTGTTCCGCCGCCGCCGCGCTTCTGAGATCGGGAGAACCAGCAGACCTCTTCCCGGCACCCTGCCGGAGGGAGGACCGACCTCCGGGAGTCTCCTCTCCACCATGGATGCTTCCCGGATGTGTCGTGAGTAGTTTCCTTTGGACCATGGGTCCGTGATCAGTAGCTATGTGATGTTCTCCTCCCCTCTTTGATCTTCATGGTTTAGACCTCGTGAGCTGCCCTACATGATCGAGTCACTTTTGTAATCTTTCTGCTGTTGCTATGCTGAGTTTGATGGGATCTGATGGATTATGAGATTATGTTCAGATTGTGATAGAGTAATATATTTGGTTCTTATCTTTTATATTTTAGTTCTTAAGTAATTCTTGCATGTTCTCCGTTGCTGTTTATTGCTTTGACCAAGTAGTAGGTAGTAACACCAAGAGGGAATGTTATGATCGATTGTGGGTTCATGCCCCCTGATGACACGCTTGAGTGGCAGAAACATGAGTCTAGGGGATGTGTTGTTGCCACAAGGGGGAAAACAACGGTGCTTGTAACCGCGGTTGGAAGGATTGTTTACTTTACGCAAAGTGCTTTTTAATGCAGTTATCTGTTGCTTTGGGCTTACACTTTGGGTGGGGCACGCAACTTAATACCAGCGAGATGTTCTGGATAGATATCTCCAGGTGGATGATTAGTAGTAGATGCAGTTGGATTTCGGTCTACTTCTTTTGGCGTTCTTCCCATGCTTTTGAGCCTCTTCCTTTCTTTTGTAGCATAGTTAGCATTGCGGTGCGTTCATAATCCTGTC
The DNA here is from genome assembly GCA_950022295.1 of Bromus sterilis. Classification (NCBI taxonomy): domain Eukaryota; kingdom Viridiplantae; phylum Streptophyta; class Magnoliopsida; order Poales; family Poaceae; genus Bromus; species Bromus sterilis. Next base: position 94,861,137 of record OX465595.1, read on the forward strand.
AATTTCCCTTCTGTAATTTGTTCACCTCGCATAGCAGTTTTATCGTCTTTTGGGAGAGAGACATCACTAGTGAACATCATGTATCCCGGTCCATATCCTCATTACTGTTTCCACACTCATTTACTTTTCTGCTTTTACTTTCAGTTGCTATCACTATCCCTTGTGTTTGATCCTTTGTGAACAACAAGACCGGAGAGATTGACAACCTCTCTGAACTTCGTTGGGAACAAAGTTATTTGTGTCTGTGTGCAGGTCTGTGTCAGTTGCGCCGCTGACACCTACTTTTCATCTCCGGAGTCCTACTGGAGACAAACCTTGGTATCTTTACTGAGGGAAATTTTATGATGTGCTACATTACACCTTCCTCTTGGGGTTTACCAACGAAGGGCGAGAAATCATCATCACCTCGCACGCAAGCATAATGTCGCCAAGTCTTCAGGGCATGAACTACGGCAGCGAGTTCAAGATCATGGTTAGGATAGTTCTCTTCATGTGGACGCAACTGGCGTGAAGCATAAGCTACCACATGTCTATCTTGCATAAGTATGCATTCTAACCCTTGTCGTGAAGCGTCATAATAGATCTTGAAATCCCGTTTGGTGTCTGGAGGTGCAAGTACGGGTGCAGAAGTCAATCTTCTTTTTAGCTCTTGAAAGCTTTCCTCGCACATGTAATAAGCTATCAAACACCATGTAATCTACTTCCTCTGTTGGACTTGTAACTTGGCATGGTGGATGTTTATGTCACTTCATGTGGTGATTTCAATTGCCATTGAGATTGGAGTCATGTTGGGTTGTTTTCCTTTGCATCCAAGTGGTTCAGGAAGGGCATTGATGGAATTTTCCTTGTCACATGCTCACTTCACTTGACCCCAAACTTGGCCTAGCCAATTCAATTGCTTTTGCAAGGATTTTAAAATCCTCAAAGCATTTTTGCCACCACCAAAAACAGTAGCCCTAGTTCAAAGTGAATTAGAATTCAAAAAGGGGCCACATTACTGTTATTGCCAAAATTGGTCAAATCAATTTTGAAAAATCTAGAAAAATGCAAGGATTAAGAATTTCAAGCTCATGGAATTTTGAACCTTCTGTTTTTCTCTCAAAAACTCCCCAAAGGCCTTTTCTATTTAATTTTAAATAGGAAATGGTGTTGTTTTACTTTGGGTGAATTTTCCTTGCATGCAAAATTGATCAAATCAATTTTGGGTGTTCAAGTTTGTTTTAAGGGGTATTTTAAAAATATTTGTGGTATTTTTTTGACTGCCCTTTTATTTTCTTTTCTTTTTCTTTCTCCTCTGCTGGACATTTAAATGGACAAGGGCCTTGCCCTCTCCCTCTCTCTTCTCCAGCCAATTGGGCCGCCCGAATCCAGCCCAGCAGGGAGGCGCTCTTTTCTTTTCCTTTTTTTTTCCTTCTCCCCCGCTGACCGCCCGGGCCCGCTCGTCAGCGTCGTCCTCCTCACCTTTCCCCCTCCTTTTCCCCCGTCGTCAGGCCAGGACGGAGAGAGCTCGGCGTGGAGCCCTCTCGCCAGCCTCCCCTCCTTTCCCCTTTATAAGCTGGGCTTCCCCCTCGCCTTGGGAACCCTAGCTGCTTCCCCCTCCTCGTTTCTTCCGCCGCCGCCGCCATGGGAGAAATTGGAGTTTCCTGTTCCGCCGGTGAGCTCCGAATTGACCGTCGCGTCGCCGTTGTCAGGCTCTGCACGTTCGTATACGCGGTCCTGACCATGTATGCGTCTCGTTTTCTGCCGCAGCTTGAAGCCAGCAGGCCCGAGACGACCTGGCGTCGTGGACGATCGCCGCGGCCCCGTTCTTCCTCAGCTCCGGTCACGCCTCCCGTCTTCTTCCCTGACGGCTCAAACGCGTCACCAAGCCCCTCTAGGTGAGCGTTGCGTGCCCCCTCTTCCTCTTCGTGCCCTCATGTAGGCCGTAGCCTTAGATGCGCGTCGCCGGCCGCCATGCGACGGACTCCGGTCAGGTCGGTGGTCACCAGGACCATGGCGTTGCCGAGGAGTACGGGTGCACGCTCTGTGCTCTCCCAGAGCACGGTTGTGACACCAAAAGAGGAGCTTTTGCGCGAATCGTGGTAGAAGTCGCGCCGCGGACGGAAAGTTCGGGTTTTTTTCAGCAAGCCGCCGTTAGATTCAGTAGACCCTGGCGTCGCCGTCGTCGATCTCGCGGCCAGTTGCGTTGTGCCGAGGTGTAGAGGGATGTCGCAGCAGCGCGTAGAACAGCGGAGTCCGGCCCGAGCTGCACGGTACGCGTCGTCGGCTTCGTCTGAACCTCGCCGGAGCGGTGTGGTTTCAGGAGCTGCAGAACAGAAGTGTCGCCGCCCTGTTGCCGTGGGAGTTCCGGCGAGACGAGAGGGAGATGCCGTCCATGGCCTACGCCGTTCTACAGAGGGCAGTGCCCCCTCCGTTTTCCATGTGGTGGCAGTGCAGTAGCCGGCCGGAGTGCGAGGAGGGCTTCACCGGAAGTCGCCGCCGCGTCAGCTTCTGAACCGGTGTTCAGTGTTCGGGTTCAGCTATCCCTGGGGGAAGCATTTCTTCCCAGACGCCCGTACTCTGTTCAAACTCGTGTGCTAGCGTAGTGGCAAGCGAGCAGGCGCAGTGAGGGCTGCGTCGTGGGATCGAGTCCCAGCCGGCAAAAGCCCCCCCTTTTTCGTTTTCAATTTTGTTTTCCCGTTGGGCCGTGGAGGTCGTGGCAGTGGGCCGTCCAGGCTATGGGCTCAGTCCCTTTTTCCTTTTTTTTGTTGCTTTAGCCGAGTGGGCTCTGCTCGCCTGGGCCAGTGGAGCAGGAGCTGGGCCGAGCACCCGAGACTAGCCCGTGTGGCCAAGTCCTCTGGGTTTTTCTTTCTCTTTTTTTTATTTCTTTTCCTTTTCGGTTTGAATTCAAATTTGAATTTGACTTCAAATTCAAATCTGACTTGGACCACCTTTTCAAACAGGGGCTTCCCATATATGTTTTTAGGGTAGCTTAAGCTACTGATCATAATGGTGATATGCAATTTTTCAATTGACCCCTCTATAAATTGGAGCTTGGTCAATTTTGCAATAAGCCCCCTGTATTTTTCCTGTTTTGCCAAGTTTGTTTCAAATTCAAAGTTGCTCATGCCACATATGGATTTTGGGTAGTTTTACACAAGGAGTTGCATGGTAATGATGATTTAATCATTTGAACCTTTTTCAAAATTCATGTGGTGCAATTTTGCACTCAGCCCCCTGAACTTCAGTTGAATTTGCAAATGAACTTGCAAATTCAAATTGAGACATATCATGTATGTTTTTGGGGTACTTTTCTGCAAGGATTTCAATGGTGAGGTTCTCATGATGTTTTGTGAAACTCCTGAGTTCAAAGTGTGTTCACCTGATCCAGAGGCATTCAGATCCTTCTGCCTGCAACATTTCAACTTCAGTGCATTTGAAATGTTGATCATCTGATCCTTCCTGTCTTGTTCCATGTCATCTTATTTTTCAATTCAGCCCTAACATATTTTCACATGTATGTGGCTGGGTTCCAACTTTTGTTGCACCTTTCTATGTGTCAATTTCACCGACACTACTCCGTCTCCGGAATCATTGTTTTACTTTCATGTTATTTAAATTCTTGTAATGCTTTGTTGATCATGTCATGCTTTCATGCTATTTACACCTAAATTAAGGCTTAGACCAAAGCCATTACAAATAAATAAAATGCATATGAAAGTGATGACTTGTCGTCATCACCTTCCTTTAAACTTGACTAGACAGGGTCATATCATGTGAATAAAACCTGAACATGCCATCCTTGTTTGAGTTTGCATCAGTTGCTTACTTGTGTGTTTTCCTTGCCGGTATCTTACGTTAGCACCCGAGACTGACGAGGAGACTTACGTGGAGCTGTCCGACACCGAGCCCGAGAGTACCGTGGGTGCTTCTTCGACTAACTTACCAGGCAAGGGGGAGATCTGTGTCATTACTTTATAACTTTCTGCTCATGCCTAGCTGTAGAACTAGAACGTTGTTGCTTGATCCTATCTACCCTATATGCCATGTTTAAACCCATACAGCCATGATCCCCACATCCCAGCAAACCATTGTACCGCTAAGTTACCACTGCTCAGCCATTGCTTAGTATGGATAGAAAACTTGCTGCTTACCCTATATAATTATGGTTGGGATATCATGCTATAAAAGAAGTTGGTTGATATTTATTATTGTTAAATGATGTTAATTTATATTCGACGAACGGTGGAAGGCTGGACTATTTCCCGTCTGGTGCTTTGTTCCACTTGAGTCACCTAGGACCCGAGTTCCGGGTATTGTGTTTCTTGACGAGCGTGCCTAATCGTGTGTGGGGTTTTATGGGGCCCCCTTGTCTTACCTACCTAGCTTCGTACAATTCTAGTGGTGGCCCAAGCTGATTTATATTTGCTTCGTGTGTGTGTTGGTTGGTACCCCAGCTGTTTACAAAATAAACCGGGCCAGTGGGGCATAGTTCTCTGTTGGTCCATCTGATCAGCTAGGACCCGGTCTCATAGGAGAACTAACCGGTAATCCGACCTGCGTCATACGGACGAGTCCGATCCAAGAGCGTGGCCAGCTTGAGGTTTGGGTGTCGACTCCTCGGGGGCCACCCGGAGTTGTGCGTTGTTAGTTAGAGGGACTTTGACGTTCCGGAGTTTCAGGCGCTTACCTAGCCAAGTGGAAACCGGGCGTACATGCGACGTCTATAATGGACAGTTGGTACACCCCTGCAGGGTAAATCTTTTCGAAAAGCCGTGTCCGCGGTTATGGACTACTTGAGACCTACTGCTTGTTCATAGAATAACATCAATTATAATCATGCTTTAAAAACTTGACAAACCGTGTGCGTGCCTTGGTTGTCTTTCTTCGTCCAGGGGGACCGAGAGGGAAACGATGTTGTGTTATGGTTGCGTAAGTAGGTGGATAGCCGACTTATGACACGTTGTCAACGTACTTCTTGGATCTCATCTCTATTCTAATAGAACGAGTAGCCACCATATATGATAGTACGGCTGCAACCTGTCTATGTCTTTACCTTACCTGTAGCGTTAGTTATTCCGTAATGACATGTTCTCACCCCCCGTTTACATTTTCTGTCTTTACCGCTTTGCCTGATCGGCCGCTGCAGTGGACTACTACCTCGACCCCAGCACCGGACGTTACTTCGTGGAGGTGCCCCCGGAGGATGGCGACGAGTACGAGTACCTCGACCAGTAGGATCTTATAGTTGGGTTCAGACGTTCCCGTGGGTGGATATTTATGTGTAGCCCTCTCTAGGGCAATTTGGATCTTGACCGTACTCGGTCCCTACTGTGCTTCCGCTTGATGTATTGATGTATTGATGAGATGTACTCATGATGATGTTATATTACTAGACAGTGGCGTTGTATGCCCTGCTCTATTTATCTATCTATATGTATTTCCTTTCTTAGAGTTATGCTTATATACCTGTTGTCGAGAATCCGGCAGCGACACGAGTGCGAGTGTCGTGCGCCGGTGGCGTTTGATGTGCTTCTAACTCCGACCGGACACGAAAGCGACTAGTTAGAGTTAGTACCGCATCAGGGGCTTTACAACTTGGTATCAGAGCAGGACTGACTGTAGGACCCCTTACTGGCCGAAGTTGAGTCCAGAAACTATTTTGGTAGTTATATAGGAAAAATTTCGGAGAGTAGGACCTCTTTCTGTTTTCTCCTTATCCCACCCTCCCACCCCTTTTCCGTGAGGAAGTGAAACGATGTTTTGTCTCTGCAACTTATCCTCTTTCAAAACAATCTAGGTTCTCGTTTACATGAGGCTCCGATTCCTCTATAATTTTTTGCTAGCGACGAGATGTGTTGGCGTCTTTGAGACCACTGAGCCGCCACTTGGGGTTGACTGCTCTACCTCGCTTACGGCGTACCCCAGGTGAAACGTCCATACAGGATTGGCGGGCATCCTATGGTAATATGGATGCGGTGTCTTTCCCCTATGGACGACCGTGATGGCGGGCCGCTCAGGGCAGATGTCTCATTGTCAGGTTTCCAACCGCTCGTATATATTGTTGTGTGCTCGCTAGCAGAGTATTATCTTGGATTCGGATGATCTTGGTTTGGGGATTCCAGTAGCACCTAGCTATCGACTTTCTGGGTTAACCTTGGTGGAATTTCAGCTTTCGGCTTTCTCATACCTCGTGAGGAAGTTTTGTTGCCAATATTGCTTTAACTTCTGGTTACTTGAATGATTCAATCATGTTCTCATAAGTGTTCCTGTATACAGGATGCCAAGAGCGAACATGCCGCCGCCAGAGAACCCTATCCGTGGGGAGGCTGTAGCCGCAGTGGCTCAGGGAACAGCTGCGATCCTTCAGATGCTGCAGAACCAGGGTGTTCAGAGGAATGATCGTCCACAGTACACCACACTGCAGCAGTTCCTCGCGATCAGCCCCCCCCCCAGGTTCTCCGAGGCTCGAGACCCGCTGGAAGCGGATGACTGGATCGCTGAGATCAAGAAGCACTTCAGTGCCAACGCCGTCAGACCCGTCGACTACGTCACCTTCGCCTCCTTCCAGCTTCAGGGTGCCGCAGGCAATTGGTTCTCGACGTACAAGGCCAACAAGGGTGATGCAGAGATCACATGGGAGGAATTCGTCAGGGATTTCAGAGCTGCTCATATTCCCAGTGGACTGATCGAGAGGAAGCGCGAGGAGTTCTTAGCTCTGAGGTAGGGGGACAGGTCTGTGCAGGAGTATAACCTGGCCTTTGTCAGGCTTGCCAGGTACGCTCCAGAGGAGGTCTCGTTAGAGGCCAAGCGCATTACCAGGTTCCGCGGCGGTCTTGCCCCGGACATCAAGTATGCGCTCACCTTGTCCACGCCAAGCCTGTTCTCAGAGTTCGTCGGCCAGGCTATCAGACAGGAGTCAGCTGAGGCAGAGCGTTCCGACGAGAAGAGGAAGCAGAGAGAGCACAGTTCAGCAGTGATGGTCCACAAGAAGGCCAAGTCCTGGGTTGCAGAGCCACAGTATCAGCCGCAGCGTCAGTAGTTTCAGCAAAGGGGGGCAGTTGTCCGCACTTTTGCCCGCCCTCCCGTCCCAGTGCAGCACGGACCTCGCTCTACTCCACCCTCCGCGAGGCCGCCTGCTCCACAGGGCCAGCCCAGGCCAGAGATCACGTGCTTCAAGTGTGGCAACCCGGGACACAAGTCTCCGCAGTGCACCGACCCTCGTTACGCCAGGCTGCCTCCGCCCCCACCTCGCTCTACACCGAGCAACGCGATGGTGCGGGCCCAGCCACGAGCGCTCCATGTGAACAACGTCACCTTGGCAGATGCACAGCAGTCGTCCAAGATTGTGCTTGGTAGGTTACTTGTGTGTTCAGTTCCAGCGACAGTTTTGTTTGATTCCGGAGCTTCCCATTCCTTCATATCTCAGTTCTTTGCTTCGAGAGTAGATCTTCCATGTGACCAGCTTCCGAGCAAGCTCTCAGTTGTCACACCTGGGTCAAAGTTCACTTCTTCAAGGATAGTTCCAGATGTGGAGATCAGTATTCAGGGTGCTATCTTTTCGGCGTCCCTGGTTGTCTTGCCCCGTTCCGACATTGATGTCATTTTGGGCATGGATTGGCTTGTCAAGTACAAGGCCAAGATTGATTGTCCGTCCAAGACCGTGTTGCGAACGCACGATTCAGGCGCAGAGGTTTGGTACAGTTGTGGCTCGACAGCAGGATCAGCACAGTTGTACGCTCTGAACGCTGGAGTTGCTCCATTGATCGAGGAGGTCAGAGTTGTTCGAGAGTTTCCAGATGTCTTCCCAGAGGAGTTGCCAGGTATTCCACCCGTGCGTGCTATTGAGTTCGTGATCGAGCTAGAACCTGGTACACAGCCGATATCTCGGCAGCCTTACAAGATGTGCCCGGAAGAGCTGATTGAGTTGAAAGAGCAGCTGGTGAAGCTTGAGAAGGATGGGCTCATTCGTCCGAGCACTTCTCCTTGGGGTGCCCCGTGTCTTTTTGTGAAGAAGAAAGATGGTACTAGCCGGTTGGTTCAAGAATACCGTGGTATCAACAAGAAGACGATCAAAAACAAGTACCCTTTGCCCAACATCAATGACTTATTTGAGCAATTGCATGGAGCAAAGGTGTTTTCAAAGCTTGATCTAAAAATGGGGTACCACCAGATTCGTGTCCGTGAGGAGGACATTCCCAAGACAGCCTTCCGCACTCGTTATGGTCTGTACGAGTTTACAGTCATGATGTTTGGTTTTTCTAACGCACCTCCGACGTTCATGAGGGCCATGAACTATCTGTTCCAAGAGTGGCTAGACGTGTTTGTGCTCCTCTACCTCGACGACATCCTTGTCTTTTCCAAGTCAGAGGCTGAGCATGAGGAGCATCTCAGATTGGTGTTGCAGAAGTTGAGAGATCACCAATTTTATGCCAAGTTCTCCAAGTGTGAGTTCTGGATGAATAAGGTCAACTTCCTTGGCCATGTCATTTCTTCAGAGGGCATTGCCGTTGATCCAGACAGAGTCCGGACGATTCAGGATTGGACTCCGCCGAAGAATGTCAAGCAACTGAGGAGTTTTCTCGGACTTGCCAGCTATTGCAGGAAGTTTGTCGAGAATTTCTCCAAGATAGCAAAGCCGATGACGGAGTTGTTGTGCAAGGGCAAGAAGTACGTTTGGTCACAGGCTTGCCAGGCAGCTTTTGATGAGTTGAAGCTAAGGCTGACCACAGCTCCGATCCTTACGCCGCCAGATGAGTCACAGCCGTTTCAAGTTTTCTGTGACGCCTCGTTGAATGGCCTTGGCGGAGTGTTGATGCAGGTAAAGAGTATTGTGGCGTACACCTCCAGACAGTTGAAGCAGGCTGAGAGGAACTATCCGACCCACGATCTTGAGCTGGCTGCAGTGATTCATGCGTTGGTTACTTGGCGACACCTCCTCCTAGGGAGGAAGGTTGATGTGTTCACCGATCACAAAAGCTTAAAGTACTTGTTCACACAGCCTAACCTGAACTTGAGGCAAAGGAGATGGCTCGAGACTATTACTGAGTACTCCGTGGATATTCAGTATACGCCGGGCAAGGCGAATGTCATAGCTGATGCGTTGAGCCGCAAGGGTGATTGCAACAGTGTCAAGGTGCAGAAGATACACCCTGATTTGTGTGAGGCATTTCGAAGGCTCAATCTTGAGCTAGTTCCAGCAGGCTATCTAGCCAACCTTGTGGTAGAGCCCACTATCCGTGAGAAAATTCATGAAGCTCAGTCTGGTAGCTTGATGATTCAGAAAGTTAAGCAGGGTATTGCCACCTCAGTTCCGAAGTACGGTTGCTTTTCAGTGCATAATGACGGCACCGTGATGTTCGAGGAGAGAGTTGTTGTTCCCAAGGAAGGAGGTCTCAGAGAGGTCGTCTTGAAAGAAGCCCATGACTCAAAGCTGTCTATCCACCCTGGTAGCACCAAGATGTATCAGGACCTCAAGCAGAACTTTTGGTGGACTCGTATGAAGCGGGATGTTGCCCGTTTTGTCTCCCAGTGTGATGTGTGCAGGAGAGTGAAAGCACAGCACCAGAAGCCTGCAGGACTACTTCAGCCAATTGAAATTCCGGAGTGGAAATGGGACCACATTGAGATGGATTTCATCACGGGTTTCCCTTTGTCGCAGAAGAAGAACAATGCCATCTTTGTCGTCATTGACAATCTCTCCAAAGTTGCCCACTTCTTCCCAGTGAAGGACTCCATTTCAGCAGCTCAGTTGGCGGATTTGTACACCGCAAGAGTTGTATCTTTGCATGGCATTCCCAAGAAGATCAGTTCAGATAGAGGCAGCCTTTTCACCTCTAAGTTCTGGCAGGCCTTTCAAAAGGCGATTGGTACGACAGTGTTGTTCAGTACCGCGTATCACCCCCAGACCAGTGGGCAGGTTGAGCGTGTGAACCAAATTCTCGAGGACATGCTTCGGGCATGTGTCATCTCGTTTGGCATGAAGTGGGAAGAATGCTTGCCGTATGCTGAGTTCTCGTACAACAACAGCTATCAGGAAAGTCTGCAAGCAGCGCCGTTTGAAGTCTTGTATGGCCGCAAGTGCAGGACACCATTGAACTGGTCCGAAACGGGTGAGAGGCAGCTGTTCGGTCCAGATGTGATACAAGAGGCAGAGGACAGAGTGAAGATTGTCCGAGAGAACCTAAAGGCAACACAGTCTAGGCAGAAGGCTTATTATGACAAGAGGCACCGTGGTGTAGCATTTCAGATTGGTGATTGGGCGTACCTGAGAGTGTCTCCGTTGAGGGGAACTCACCGCTTTGGTATCAAAGGAAAGCTCGCTCCAAGGTTTGTCGGACCTTTCCGCATCCTTGAGACTAGAGGACCTCTTGCCTTTCGGCTCGAGCTTCCAGAGAGTCTGTCGATGGTACATGATGTGTTCCATGTGTCCCAGCTAAAGAAGTGCTTCAAGCAGCCGGAGCAGGCTGTTGACTTGGGCGAGATCATGCTCAGTGCGGATCTTTCTTACTCAGAGCGTCCAGTCCGTGTTCTTGACTCGTCCGAGCGAAAGACTCGCAACAAGACCGTCAAGTTCCTCAAGGTGCAGTGGGCACATCACTCGGAGAAAGAGGCAACGTGGGAGCGTGAAGATTATCTCCGCTCTGAGTATCCCGAGCTTTTTCTTGCTTAGATCTCGGGGCGAGATCCTATGTTGGTAGGGGAGAGCTGTAACAGCCCACATGTAATAAGCTATCAAACACCATGTAATCTACTTCCTCTGTTGGACTTGTAACTTGGCATGGTGGATGTTTATGTCACTTCATGTGGTGATTTCAATTGGCATTGAGATTGGAGTCATGTTGGGTTGTTTTCCTTTGCATCCAAGTGGTTCAGGAAGGGCATTGATGGAATTTTCCTTGTCACATGCTCACTTCACTTGACCCCAAACTTGGCCTAGCCAATTCAATTGCTTTTGCAAGGATTTTAAAATCCTCAAAGCATTTTTGCCACCACCAAAAACAGTAGCCCTAGTTCAAAGTGAATTTGAATTCAAAAAGGGGCCACATTACTGTTATTGCCAAAATTGGTCAAACCAATTTTGAAAAATCTAGAAAAATGCAAGGATTAAGAATTTCAAGCTCATGGAATTTTGAACCTTCTGTTTTTCTCTCAAAAACTCCCCAAAGGCCTTTTCTATTTAATTTTAAATAGGAAATGGTGTTGTTTTACTTTGGGTGAATTTTCCTTGCATGCAAAATTGATCAAATCAATTTTGGGTGTTCAAGTTTGTTTTAAGGGGTATTTAAAAAATATTTGTGGTATTTTTTTGACTGCCCTTTTATTTTCTTTTCTTTTTCTTTCTCCTCTGCTGGACATTTAAATGGACAAGGGCCTTGCCCTCTCCCTCTCTCTTCTCCAGCCAATTGGACCGCCCGAATCCAGCCCAGCAGGGAGGCGCTCTTTTCTTTTCCTTTTTTTTCCTTCTCCCCCGCTGACCGCCCGGGCCCGCTCGTCAGCGTCGTCCTCCTCACCTTTCCCCCTCCTTTTTCCCCCGTCGTCAGGCCAGGACGGAGAGAGCTCGGCGTGGAGCCCTCTCGCCAGCCTCCCCTCCTTTCCCCTTTATAAGCTGGGCTTCCCCCTCGCCTTGGGAACCCTAGCTGCTTCCCCCTCCTCGTTTCTTCCGCCGCCGCCGCCATGGGAGAAATTGGAGTTTCCTGTTCCGCCGGTGAGCTCCGAATTGACCGCCGCGTCGCCGTTGTCAGGCTCTGCACGTTCGTATACGCGGTCCTGACCATGTATGTGTCTCGTTTTCTGCCGCAGCTTGAAGCCAGCAGGCCCGAGACGACCTGGCGTCGTGGACGATCGCCGCGGCCCCGTTCTTCCTCAGCTCCGGTCGCGCCTCTCGTCTTCTTCCCTGACGGCTCAAACGCGTCACCAAGCCCCTCTAGGTGAGCGTTGCGTGCCCCCTCTTCCTCTTCGTGCCCTCGTGTAGGCCGTAGCCTTAGATGCGCGTCGCCGGCCGCCATGCCACGGACTCCGGTCAGGTCGGTGGTCACCAGGACCATGGCGATGCCGAGGAGTACGGGTGCACGCTCTGTGCTCGCCCAGAGCACGGTTGTGACCCCAAAAGAGGAGCTTTTGCGCGAATCGTGGTAGAAGTCGCGCCGCGGATGGAAAGTTCAGGTTTTTTTCAGCAAGCCGCCGTTAGATTCAGTAGACCCTGGCGTCGCCGTCGTCGATCTCGCGGCCAGTTGCGTTGTGCCGAGGTGTAGAGGGATGTCCCAGCAGCGCGTAGAACAGCGGAGTCCGGACCGAGCTGCACGGTACGCGTCGTCGGCTTCGTCTGAACCTCGCCGGAGCGGTGTGGTTTCAGGAGCTGCAGAACAGAAGTGTCGCCGCCCTGTTGCCGTGGGAGTTCCGGCGAGACGAGAGGGAGATGCCGTCCATGGCCTACGCCGTTCTGTAGAGGGCAGTGCCCCCTCTGTTTTCCATGTGGTGGCAGTGCAGTAGCCGGCCGGAGTGCAAGGAGGGCTTCACCAGAAGTCGCCGCCGCGTCAGCTTCTGAACCGGTGTTCAGTGTTCGGGTTCAGCTATCCCTGGGGGAAGCATTTCTTCCCTGACGCCCGTACTCTGTTCGAACTCGTGTGCTAGCGTAGTGGCAAGCGAGCAGGCGCAGTGAGGGCTGCGTCGTGGGATCGAGTCCCAGCCGGCGCAAGCCCCCCCTTTTTCGTTTTCAATTTTTTTTTCCCGTTGGGCCGTGGAGGTCGTGGCAGTGGGCCGTCTAGGCTATGGGCTCAGTCCCTTTTTCCTTTTTTTTGTTGCTTTAGCCGAGTGGGCTCTACTCGCCTGGGCCAGTGGAGCAGGAGCTGGGCCGAGCACCCGAGACTGGCCCATGTGGCCAAGTCCTCTGGGTTTTTCTTTCTCTTTTTTTATTTCTTTTCCTTTTCGGTTTGAATTCAAATTTGAATTTGAGTTCAAATTCAAATCTGACTTGGACCACCTTTGCAAACAGGGGCTTCCCATATATGTTTTTAGGGTAGCTTAAGCTACTGATCATAATGGTGATATGCAATTTTTCAATTGACCCCTCTATAAATTGGAGCTTGGTCAATTTTGCAATAAGCCCCCTGTATTTTTCCTGTTTTGCCAAGTTTGTTTCAAATTCAAAGTTGTTCATGCCACATATGGATTTTGGGTAGTTTTACACAAGGAGTTGCATGGTAATGATGATTTAATCATTTGAACCTTTTTCAAAATTCATGTGGTGCAATTTTGCACTCAGCCCCCTGAACTTCAGTTGAATTTGCAACTGCCCTTGCAAATTCAAATTGAGACATATCATGTATGTTTTTGGGGTACTTTTCTGCAAGGATTTCAATGGTGAGGTTCTCATGATGTTTTGTGCAACTCCTGAGTTCAAAGTGTGTTCACCTGATCCAGAGGCATTCAGATCCTTCTGCCTGCAACATTTCAACTTCAGTGCATTTGAAATGTTGATCATCTGATCCTTCCAGTCTTGTTCCATGTCATCTTCTTTTTCAATTCAGCCCTAACATATTTTCACATGTATGTGGCTGGGTTCCAACTTTTGTTGCACCTTTCTATGTGTCAATTTCACCGACACTACTCCGTCTCCGGAATCATTGTTTTACTTTCATGTTATTTAAATTCTTGTAATGCTTTCATGCTATTTACTCCTAAATTAAGGCTCAGACCAAAGCCATTACAAATAAATAAAATGCATATGAAAGTGATGACTTGTCGTCATCACCTTCCTTTAAACTTGACTAGACAGGGTCATATCATGTGAATAAAACCTGAACATGCCATCCTTGTTTGAGTTTGCATCAGTTGCTTACTTGTGTGTTTTCCTTGCCGGTATCTTACGTTAGCACCCGAGACTGACGAGGAGACTTACGTGGAGCTGTCCGACACCGAGCCCGAGAGTACCGTGGGTGCTGCTTTGACTAACTTACCAGGCAAGGGGGAGATTTGTGTCATTACTTTATAACTTTCTGCTCATGCCTAGCTGTAGAACTAGAACGTTGTTGCTTGATCCTATCTACCCTATATGCCATGTTTAAACCCATACAGCCATGATCCCCACATCCCAGCAAACCATTGTACCGCTAAGTTACCACTGCTCAGCCATTTCTTAGTATGGATAGAAATATTGTTGCTTACCCTATATAATTATGGTTGGGATATCATGCTATAAAAGAAGTTGGTTGATATTTATTATTATTAAATGATGTTAATTTATATTCGACGAACGGTGGAAGGCTGGACTATTTCCCGTCTGGTGCTTTGTTCCATTTGAGTCACCTAGGACCCGAGTTCCGGGTATTGTGTTTCTTCACGAGCGTGCCTAATCGTGTGTGGGGTTTTATGGGGCCCCTTGTCTTACCTACCTAGCTTCGTACAATTCTAGTGGTGGCCCAAGCTGATTTACATTTGCTTCGTGTGTGTGTTGGTTGGTACCCCAGCTGTTTACAAAATAAACCGGGCCAGTGGGGCATAGTTCTCTGTTGGTCCATCTGATCAGCTAGGACCCGATCTCATAGGAGAACTAACCGGTAATCCGACCTGCGTCATACGGACGAGTCCGATCCAAGAGCGTGGCCAGCTTGAGGTTTGGGTGTCGACTCCCCGGGGGCCACCCGGAGTTGTGCGTTGTTAGTTAGAGGGACTCTGACGTTCCGGAGTTTCAGGCGCTTACCTAGCCAAGTGGAAACCGGGCGTACATGCGACGTCTATAATGGACAGTTGGTACACCCCTGCAGGGTAAATCTTTTCGAAAAGCCGTGGCCGCGGTTATGGACTACTTGAGACCTACTCCTTGTTCATAGAATAACATCAATTATAATCATGCTTTAAAAACTTGACAAACCGTGTGTGTGCCTTGGTTGTCTTTCTTCGTCCAGGGGGGCCGAGAGGGAAACGAGGTTGTGTTATGGTTGCGTAAGTTGGTGGATAGCCGACTTATGACACGTTGTCAACGTACTTCTTGGATCTCATCTCTATTCTAATAGAACGAGTAGCCACCATATATGCTAGTACGGCTGCAACCTGTCTATGTCTTTACCTTACCTGTAGTGTTAGTTATTCCGTAATGACATGTTCTCACCGCCCGTTTACATTTTCTGTCTTTACCGCTTTGCCTGATCGGCCGCTGCAGTGGACTACTACCTCGACCCCAGCACCGGACGTTACTTCGTGGAGGTGCCCCCGGAGGATGGCGACGAGTACGAGTACCTCGACCAGTAGGATCTTATAGTTGGGTTCAGACGTTCCCGTGGGTGGATATTTATGTGTAGCCCTCTCTAGGGTAATTTGGATCTTGACCGTACTCGGTCCCTACTGTGCTTCCGCTTGATGTATTGATTTA
The DNA here is from genome assembly GCA_950022295.1 of Bromus sterilis. Lineage (NCBI taxonomy): Eukaryota > Viridiplantae > Streptophyta > Magnoliopsida > Poales > Poaceae > Bromus > Bromus sterilis. The sequence continues at coordinate 94,876,486 of OX465595.1, forward strand.
TTGATGAGATGTACTCATGATGATGTTATATTACTAGACAGTGGCGTTGTATGCCCTGCTCTATTTATCTATCTATATGTATTTCCTTTCTTAGAGTTATGCTTATATACCTGTTGTCGAGAATCCGACAGCGACACGAGTCCGAGTGTCGTGCGCCGGTGGCGTTTGATGCGCTTCTAACTCCGACCGGACGCGAAAGCGACTAGTTAGAGTTAGTACCGCATCAGGGGCTGTACACATGCCTAGTATGAACAGCAGGTATCATCACATAACTCTACAAAGTACTCTTTATTGATATACACATAGAGCATACAAAGATCACATGTCCGTGATCACGTTACATCATACAACGGAAGCAAATTAGGTCTGAGTACAGACAAGATTAACAAATGGGTTAGAGAAGCCTTGTAAACAAACATGCCCTTCCACAAGCGACCAGACTGCTATCTGGGACTATGCTAACTTAGTCAACGTCGAGCTCCACGAAGATGACTCCATCGGGGTCCGGTTCTTATCTAAAATATAGAATAAGCAAACGTTAGTACAAAGTCGTACTCAGCAAGACTTACATCAGATCTAAACTACTCATGCTCAAGTATCAAGGTAAAGGGAGGTGGGGTTTCATCATGCAGAAGTGCCAGCTTGAACTTGGCTAATCCTGAACTACGAATACCAGACTTGAGGTAAGAAGCGTACACGATTCCACTACATCTCCAACCAATACACCACTATGGTGTCTTCCTCGACTTCCCCACGAGAAAGCACGCCATAGCACACACACTTATCTTGGTGTATTTTAGAAGTATCCAGTTCAAGTTGTCTAATAATCAGGTACAGGTTCCAAGTAGTCCTTAACCGCGGACGCGGCTATTCGAATAGTTTTGTTAACCTTGCAAGGGTGTAAGCTACACACACATGACCATCGGTTACCGCCAGGTCTCTCCACCGTTCAAGAGGTGACAGCGAGGATGTTCACCACGACACATCTCTCACAACCGGTCTATTCCAGGAGTCGACTATCTGAGTTGCTACCGCTCGAGAGTCCGGCCGGATCAACGAAACGGACTCAGACAATATAGGTGACCGAGACGCCACCTTTAGCAGATGGTTTTCTTGCCTCACAGGTGCACCCACATATCTAGGATGATGCAACCATTCCTTCATTCTTTTTCTATGCAGATGCCAAATGGAAAGCCCGAACTAATGTGACTCCTGGACGTCGACACGGATCAAGGTACTAGGCCGAGAGGGGTCAGTGAGCCCAATGTGTGGTTGTACTCTTTGTCTTGGATTACCATACAAGAACTCGATGCTTAAGGCGGTGTTCAACGAGACAACCCACTGTGTACTCCTACACAGCCTCTCATCGTTCACCTTCTATTAGGGTGGATTCACCGACACAGTTTCACTTTCATCAACACCATGTTCACTATCATCCCGACTCACATCAAAAGCAACCTCATGTAACACTAAGCATGCATTAAGCTATAACAGTTGCAGGGGCCTCATGATATCAATCAACTCCTATGTCAGCTAGGATTGTGGTTTGCTTACTACTGTGACAAGATGATAGGTCATGCATCGGATATGGGTTCAACTATGCGGTATAATCGATACAAGATGATCTCCTAAACATGCATAAGCGAGACTGAGAGGGAATTGGGATTTTATAGACATGATCAATGGGGTTTGCTTGATTTGCTGACGAGGTTCGATATCGGGGTCTTCAACGAAGGGGGTGGCCTCCGGTTCCGGTTGCACGTCTATCGAGCAAATAATCAAACAAGGTATAAATTTATTTGCAATGCTCAAACACATGATCAATATTGAAATGGTGATGTTCTTGGTCACAAGATGGGTATAATTCCATTTAAAAGAAGCCAAATGCAAAGTCATTTGCAAATGTGCTTCAAAATTGAATTTCAAATAAAGCCATATGGATTTTTTGCACTGTTCACCCATTTTAAAATGGTCAAGCATGAAAACAGAGCCCATATTCATAAACCTTGGATTTTTCTGATATTTTTAGACATATTATTTGTTATATTTGGAGTTAAAATGAATTAGTTATGAATTTCCAAAGTTTAAATGATTTTCTGGATTTTTCTGGATTATTTTAAATCTCTGGAAAAGGCTTTTCTGCATCAGCATTGTGTCATGCTGATGTCAGGGCTGCTGACTGGTCAACCTGACGCGTGGGACCCGCAGGTCGGTGAGCCTGGGTTAAATTCCGTTTAATTAGAGTTAACAGGGGTGTTAGGGGGGTCTGGGGTCCACATGTCATTGGGCTAAGGGGGATTAGCAGGGTCATTAGCCCTAATGGCCGGAGGCTAACCGCCGGTGACCATGGGTCACGGCGGCGGGCTCGCCGGAGTGGGGATTTGGCCACGGAAGAAGGAGGGGAGGGCACTGGGAGGAAGCTCTCTCTCTTCCGTGTCGCGTGGTGCCAACTAGGGTTCACGGGGAGGTTGGTAGCCACGGCTACGACGACGGAGGCGGCTGCCGGAGCTCTGACTTCAACGGCAAGGCGAAACCAGGCACGGGGAGAGCTACAGCTAGGGGGAACGAGGCGCGGTGCTCACCCAGACGCGATGGAGAAGACGGCAGGGCTCGGGGTAACTCGATGGTGGCGCAATCGACAAGTTGCTCCACGGCGGCCGGCGGCGATCCGTTGAGGCTGTCGTCGATTCCGGGGCCCTTGAGCTCAAATTGCTTGGGGGGAACGAAGAAGACGACGTCGGCGGTTGCAGTGGACAACCTGGAGAGGCGTGGGGTGGCCATTGGCCGCGTCGGTGCGAGGCGGCGCTCCGTCGTGGTCTCGGCTACTCGCGGAATCCGGCAAGAGAGGGAAGGAGATGAGCTAGGGAGAGAGGGGAAGGTGCGGGCGGCTTCTGGGCGACTGCGTGGCGTTCTCGGGGAGAAGAGGAGGCTCCAAAGGGCCTCGGTGGCGTCGGCGCGCCCACGGCTCGCCACCGAGCTGCTTGCCCATCGGTGAGGAAGACGACAAGCGGGTGCTGCGGGCTGGGCCGAGGCTGAGGCAAGGTGGGCCTCGCCTGTGGGCGTTAGGTAAGGTCTCTGCTTTATTTTTCTTTTTATATTTTCTGTAAATAGATTGACCTAGCTATTTAAATAGCTAGGCATTTTATTAAATGCCAATATTTTTTTATATGGCCTCATTAAATATAGAGCTAGCCACTTATAAAATTTGGACATTATTAAAATTCAAAACATTTGAATTTTAAATCAAATAGGAGTTTATTTAATTTTCCAAGGCACTGTTTGAAAATTAGAAAATTCCATGAGTGTGGGAAAATACCCAAATCACTTTTAAAATGATCAGCATCATTTATAGGAATTTTCCAAATGTTCAAATGATTTTTGGAAAAAGATTTTTATCTAGCCATTTGAATTAATTTCTCAGGGCTTTCTTTTCCCCATTTTTTATTTTCTTTTTGAAATTTTTGCATGATGCAAAGGGTCAAACAAGCCCTAGCACTTACCCTAGTTGGGGTTCTGACATTCATTAAGCGCGAGAATGTGGCGAGGGCATTGGTTAAACCGAAGGACATGACGGTGTACTCGTAAAGACCGTAACGAGTAGTGCAAGTCGTTTTTGGAATGTCCTCGTTTCGGATTTTGATTTTATGATATCCTAATCTCAAATCCATTTTGGAGAAGACAGAGGATCCAGCAAGTTGATCATAAAGATCATTGATCCTGGGAAATGGGTACTTGTTCTTTACCGTCGCTAGATTTAGCGGGCGATAGTCTACGCACATCCTTTCTGTTCCATCTTTCTTCGTTATGAACAGAATGGGGCAACCCCATGTCGATGAGCTAGGGCGGATGAAGCCTTTTGCCAACGAAGCATCAAGTTGGGTTTTTAGCTCAGCTAACTCATGTGGGGCCATTCTATATGGACGTCTGGAAATTGGGGTTGTGCCTGGTATAAGATCCAGTATGAATTCTACACATCTGTCAGGGGGAATCCCTGGCATTTCTTCAGGAAAGACATCCGAGAAGTCACGAACCACCGGAATATCTTCAAGGTCTGGAAGTGTAAGCACATTCAAAGTATGCACCTGGATTCTAGAGCTGGGTGATGTGTAGTCAGTTGTATGGCCTGAAGGATGGGTGAGTTTAACTGACTTGGCTTTACAATCAAGGACAGCATTCTGCCTTGACAACCAATCCATGCCTAGGATGACATCAATGTATGAAGACTTGAGGGCTATAAGAGAAGCAAGGAATACTAAACCCTCAATTGCAATTTGATTACCATGGCTTACTCTATTAGTTTGCCACTTTGAACCAGGAGTTTGAATGATCATTAGAGAAAACATTTCTTCAAAGGCGAACTCATGACGAAGTGCATAACTCTCCGACATGAATGAATGAGAAGCTCATGGATCGAAAAGAACGGAGGCGGGAACATGATTGACTGGGAGTGTACCAAGGATGACGTCAGAAGCAGCAGTGGTTTCCTCAACGGAGATTTGGTTCACACAACCACTACTAGTGGATGAAGGCTTTTCTTGCAAGGGTTTTGAGGTGGATTTCCTTGAAGGCTTATGTCGAGAATGACGTGGTTTCATCAAGACCTGAGGGCATTGACGAAAGTAATGGCCTGGAAGACCACACTTAAAGCATACCCTGTCTGATTTGCTGGGAGTGGGATTACTTGGCTGCACACCATCATTCCTGGGAGGAACAATGTGTTGAGGTGGATGGCATATATGGGATGGTGGCCTCTGAAGAAGGTTTTGAGGTATGGCACTAGTTGGAATCAATATTCGGCGTTTCTGAGGGGCTGAACTTGAAGTAGGAGCAAGCTCAAGAGCATGCTTGCGAGATTCTTCGAACACTTCATTTCCATGTTCAACTCTGAAGGATCTATTGACTAAATCCTCAAAGGTGGCAAATTCGATGAGGTTGAGATCATGGCAAAGGGTGGGGCTAAGTCCCTTACGGAACCTTGCCTGCTTTCTGGCATTGGTGGTGATCTCATCTTGGGCATATCGAGCAAGACGGTTGAACTCTCTCACATACTCATGAATGGACATCTCTCTTTGAGTCAGATTGCAGAACTCTTCCTTCTTGCGCTCCATCAACTCATCCAGAATGTGGTACCCTCGAAAGGCAACACAGAACTCCTGCCAAGTCACTACGTGACTATCTGGCTGCATAGCAACATAGTTATCCCACCATTGAATAGAAGCACCTTCCCGGAAGTATACCGCGAAAATAACTCGATCATCGGGAGAAACATGTGCAGTATCAAGCTTACGCTCGATGGAACGGAGCCAATCATCAGCTTCAAGGGGCTCAGAAGAACATCGGAATACCGGTGGCTTGAGGAGGATGAAGTCCTGAATGCTCACAACCACATTGCAATGACGTGAGGTATTCTGCTCGATGATCTCCAGAAGGCGTGTTTGATCACGTCGATTCTTCTCAGCTTCCATCATGATTTCCGCCACAGAAGGCGGTGGTGGAGGTTCATCATTACTTCGATTCCGATCACGGTCTTGATTACGACAAACAACACTACGAGTTCCACCTGACATCCTGTGTGATAAAAATCAACAATCAGAACAGGTTGTACGATGGAATCAAAGAAAAGAAGGACATGATGAAGACGGAAAAGACTATAATGCGAAGGCAATGACTCAAAGAATCACAGAACAAATCTGGCAGCATAACAGCTACACCGGGATGGAAAACAAGACAACCTCGAGGAGATTGGACAGAACTTCCTCAAGGAACTCAAAAACACGAAGACTATGGACAACCACAACAATCCTACCGCTATAAAGAAGCAATCAACGAGATGTTCTAGTAAGACATAGATGATCCTAGTCCTATCTTCCCGTAGAAAAGATAAGGGTGACTCAGAACTCAGATCGATGAGGGTAAGGATAAAAAGAAGCCTTACGTTGTTCCCTTTATACCCAAGTAACTATATCACTATAGAATGCTAGACTCGACTTCGACCAAGGGTTGAATAATCCTACAGACAGTCCGTCTCTGATACCAAGTCTGTCGGGACCCGGAATATGCGTATGTAATTCCAGTCACGATGCAATCACATGGAGAGCCGAGAGCCGTACCCACTTGTCTAAGCAAACAAGGCCAAGCACAGAATACTCTCGGAAAGCATCGAACATGAGGGGCATCCCATCCAGGCCGGATGATCAACTGAGATGGGTCCTCAACGTTCGCTCACAAGTCTAAATTCTTATGGGTGGTGAATCCCATACTCATAGACAAGTCGCCTCAACCATGTTATCGATTGAATCTTAACTCTTACATAGACTTACTCCAGCCCGATCACTTAGTCGGGGTCTAGGGCGGGCTCGATCATACAACAAAGTGTGCACGTGACAGAGTCACGAGCAATCGCATCGCGATGCCCCAAGCTGCGCACATCTAAGGGCCACTTGGTGTATAAAAGACTGCCAGCCAGATCACAACTAAGGTCTCGAAAACCCATACTAATACATGCATGTTATAAACATACATGCAGCACACATGTCTAGTATGAACAACAGGTATCATCACATAACTCTACAAAGTACTTCTTTATTGACTTACACATAGAGTATACAAAGATCACATGTCTGTGATCAACATTACATCATACAACGGAAGAAAATTAGGTCTGAGTACAGACAAGTTTAACAAATGGCTTAGAGAAGCCTTGTAAACATACATGCCCTTCTACAAGGGACCGGACTGCTGTCTGGAACTATACTAGCTTATCCAACGTCGAGCTTCAGGAAGGTGACTCCATCGGGGTCTGGGTTTCCATCTAAAACATAGAATAAGCAAACGTGAGTACAAAGTCGTACTCATCAAGACTTACATCAGATCTATAATACTCATGCTCAAGTTTCAAGGTAAAGGGAGGTGGGGTTTCAACATGCAGAAGTGCCAGCTTTGACTTGGCTAGTCCTGTACTACGAGTACCAGACTTGAGGTAAGAAGCGTACAAGAGTCCACTACCAAGTCTCCAACCAATACACCACTATGGATACTTCCTCGACTTCCCCACGAGGAAGCACGCCATAGCACTCACTCTTATCTTGCGAGTTTTAGAGTATCCATTCAAGTTATCTAATAATCAGGTACAGGTTCCAAGTATTCCATGACCGCGGACGCGGCTATTCGAATAGTTTTGTTAACCTTGCAAGGGTGTAAACTACACACACATGACCATCGGTTACCGCCTTTTGCTCGCCACCGTTCAAGAGGTGACAGCGAGGATGTTCACCACGACACTTCGCTCACAACCGGTCTATTCCAGGAGTAAACTATATGAGTTTCCTCCGCTCGAGAGCCCGGGTAGGATCAACGAAACGGACTCAAACAATGCAAGTGACCGAGATGCCACCTTTGGCAGATGGTTTTCCTGCCTCACAGGTGCACCCACATATCTATATGATGTAACCATTCCTTCATTCTTTTTCTATGCACATGTCAAAAGGAAAGCCCGAACTAATGTGACTCCTGGACGTCAACCGGATCAAGGTTCTAGGCTGAGAGGGGTCAGTGAGCCCAATGTGTGGTTGTACTCTTTGTCTTGGATTACCATACAAGAACTCGATGCTTAAGGCGGTGTTCAACGAGACAACCCACTGTGTACTCCTACACAGCCTCTCATCGTTCACCTTCTATTAGGGTGGATTCACCAACACGTTATGTAAGGCCCGATATGCGGTACTGTTCCAGATCTAGATGTTTCCATCCAGATTCGGGGACGAAGCACACATCGGTCCCACCGCGACATATGACAAAGCCATATGCCCCGGATTTCCAACATGATATCACATCATTACAGATACAGGATACAACATCTCATACAATTGGCATACAACTGCCTCAAATACAATACAAAAGCGGAAGATAAATGTCTGAGTACAGACTACAAGCAAATTCCTACTGGCAAAGAGAAAAGCATCGATCCCCATAACCACACGGGTCCAGGCCCTCCGCCGGGATCCGCCTAACTAGTCATCGTCGAGTCTCCACGTGAAACGCCAATCACCATACCTGTTGTCGATCAGAACCCTGAAAAGAGTTTGGGGGTAGTATCATGAGTACAGAGGTACTCAGCATCCAACTGTAGTGGTCATCTGACCCAGCAAGGACTTCATCACTCGTCATTCTAGGACAACTAGTAGTTTACGGTAAGGAAGGGGGTAAGTGGTGAGGTTGCTGCCGCACTATCATTTATGAAGTGGCTAACAATCTAGAGAGTAAGATAAGAAGCCAAGCATTCGATGAGGAATCGCCTCCAACAAGTCTTGCTATCACCTACTACGCAAACATAACACCTATCCTATCCTTGTCCTCCTCTTCGCATCCCGACGAAGAAGAAGCAATCAAGGCACACACACACGTTGATCAAGTTGTATTAAGAGTATCTTAGTTGTTGTTGTCTATGAACAAGGAGTAGGTCTCCAGTCGTCCATAACCGTGGACACGGCTTCTCGAAAAGATTTAACCCTGCAGGGGTGTACCAACTGCCCATTACGAGGCTCCGCACGCACGTCCATCACTCTCAGTTGCTACCCATCACAGGCAACCATTTTATGATTTAGTTCCAAGAGATCCGAAACGACAAGTCCCTCTAGCTAACAACGAACAAATCCGGGTGGCCCCCGGGGAGTCGACACCCAATCCAAAAGCTGGCCACGCTCTCGGATCGGACTCTTCCGTATGGCCAAGGTCGGTAAGTCACACCTGAATATTCAGGGGACCCCTAGCTCACCAAGTGTGGACCAGCGAGAGAAACTATGTCTCCACTGGCCCGGGTTGTTCTAAAAGATATCTGCTAGGAGCGACCCGACAAGATATATATGCATGTTTTCAAATGGTAAATCAGCTTGGGCCACCTCTAGAAATGTTTGAAGCTAGATAGGTAAGAAAATGGGACCCCAGAAAATCCCACACGCAGTTAGGCATGCTCAGTCTTAAAACCAATACCCGGAACTCGGATCCTAGGTGACTCGAATGGAACAAAGCGTTGGGGCGGGATAGCCTAGACCTTCCATCCTTCGTCGAATATAGTCAACATTAGAATAATCATATCATCAACAATAATATAATAATCAGGTGATATCCCAACCCAAAGAGTAACAGGGTAACATCGTAGCATCCTAAGCATGCATACTAAGCAGGGGCTGAGCAACGAGCAATAGTAACATAGCAGTACACGGTTTGCTGGGAAAGGACATGGCTGTATCAGTTTGAACGAGGCTGTAAACATGTGGTAGGATCAAACATCGAACCTAACCTATACTAGCATGCAAACCGCTGGTTGAAATAGAATGGATCATAAGTAATGTATAGTCCTTGCCTGTTGATAAGTCGGGTTCCGAAGGTGTAGTCGATCGCAAGCTCGCATCGTCTCCGAGAGGTACCCGCGAAGCACACAAGACGGTAAACACTGGAAAGCAATCAAAGGTGCACCACTATTACTACGGAGCAACACAAGATCAAAGAAACAACACAAGGTACGGCAACGCGATACGGATCTATCGTCGAGAACGGTTACTAACAATTTAAGTGGAGTACTCGTCACACACGACGATATCGCACGTTAACGGTGGTTCAAGTTGCTTAGCTACAGGTGATCAAACAATAGTTATTAACATGGCATCTCACTCAAGCATGGCATAGCACACAAACATGTCAAGAGGTGAAGCACAAAGTAAACTATCTATGCTAGTCAATTTAAGTGAGGCACAACCTAAACATGGCATAACACTAAGTGCCGCACGATGATTAAAGGATTTGGTACTGTTCTGCCCTAAACCATATTTCAGGTTGGTTAACAACAGCAAACAATAGCATAAACACAAAGTACACGAAAAACTAATCAAGTTACATATAAAGAACACTCCAAACGGAGTTACGGTTAAAAAGATATAAGCAAGACAAGTTATGCACACATGCTGTAAAAACAGGGGTAAATCTATATGCAAAAGTGCAGAAAAATGACATAGCAATACATGGGATGAAATTAGACATGATGCTTAATAAAATGCAATTGGAATCACTCAATTCCGATAAACGGTTGCGAAGCAATCGTCGACCGAAGTTGCAACAAAATAACAGTTTCAGCAATAGCAGCACAATAACATCAGGATAGCTACTTTGGAGCAAGATATAAACATGATGCAGCAAGCAAATATGGCATGTGAATGCATGAAACTTAAGTAGAAACATTGCTTAACGCAACGCAAAAGGAATCAATGCAATAGGCCTCATGGATTTGTTACAAACATCATGCAAAGTTGCAACAAAATAATAACAGCAGCACAATAACAGGAAAAGTAGACGTTTAACGGCCTGATGCCCTGTTCAGCACACAATTACACAATCAAGATGAGCTCAAATGCAAAAACTTTCTACATACGAATTCTAGAGCACGCAAAACTGAGCAACTTTCGTTTGGGGGCACGTTCATCGGAGCTACGGTTTAACGGGAAATCGCATCGCGAAATTGAATCAGCACACACTTTTTATCAGCACTTAGCAAAAAATAACAGAGATCCCAGGGGAAAAAAAAGGCGTGCGGGCCTCACCCCAACTGGGCCGAGCCCATCTGGCCGGCTGGGCTGGGAGGAGAGGTTGGCTGGGCTCGGGCTTGCTGGGCTGTGGAGGCTGGCGGGCCGCGGCCTGGCAGGCCAAATCTGGCCGGCTGGCCCATGGCGGTGGAGTGCAGCGAGCGGGAGGCTCTGCCTCTCCCGATCCAGCACGGGCCACGGCGGCGCCGCTGCATGGCTCGCCGGCCGGCCACCGGAGACGGCGACGGCGAGCGGAGAGGCGGCGCAGGGGGGCTCGCGCGGTGCGGATCCGGTGGAGGTGGCCGGAGTGGGGTGCGCCGACGAGGTCTTGGGCGGCGCGGAGCTCGGGTCTGGCCATCCATGGCGCACGGCGCTGGTTCCTGCAGGTGAAGGGGCGCTGGTGAGAGGAGATGGGAGGAGAGGGAAGGAGAAGGGAGAGGAGAAGAGAGGTGGAAGCAGAGGGAGGCCGGCGGCGCTCCAGCTTGCCGGCGGCGAGCCCGCGGTGGAGGCGGCGGCGGCTGCCCACGGCAGTGGAGGTGAGGAGAGAGATGACTCCAGGGGGTGATGTGGCACAGCCGGGCGCGTCTGATTCGCAGATCCGACGGTCCGAAAAATCTCGGATCTGGGAGGCAAATCTGGGAAAAGTGGAGGGGGGTGGCTGCAAATTTGTGGCTAGGGAAACCCTAAAAATGGGTGGGAGTGTGGTGGTCTTTATATAGCCCCGGTGGCTGGCAGTTTGCAAAAACATCCCCGGTTTTTACCTCGCGCGCACAGTGCTCACGTTTCTGACCGCCGGGGGTCCGCAGTACCTCCGATTCGGGTAAAACTTCAATCTGCGCGATCGGTGCGTCGAGCCGGAGGCATTCACCTCGCGCTGGAACCGTTCCGAAAACACTTTCCGGCGCGCTATAAAAATATCCCGTTTAATTATTAAACGGGGTTTTTCGTTCCGTTGGCTGCGGCTGGTCTCGTGCGGTTTTCGCGACGGTGATCGGGCGAAACCCGGTGTTACAAAGGTCGAGTGTCAGGGTGGCAAGGGTCGGTCTCCGTCCGATACGAGATAAGAGAGGGGAAAATAATCTCCGATCGATAAATTGGGGATGCAAACACCGCAAACAAATCAGACAATCAAGCAATTCACAACGAAAACAAAATTTTTAATTTTTGCAAAAACTGGGCTGTTACACGTTATCATCAGCATCACTGTGATCATCCATCCCGACTCACAAACAATGTAACCTCATTGTATCCCTAAGCAGCAATAAACAGTAACAGTTGCAGGGGCCACATGCTCATCACTCAACTCCTATATCTGCTGGGATTGTGGTTTGCTTAATACGGTGACAAAATGATAGGTCATGCATCGAAATGGGTTCAACTACGCGAAAGAACGTGTCTCGGTGATCTCCTAAACATGCATAAGCGAGACTGAGAGGGAAGTGGGATTTTATAGATATGATCAATGGGGGTTTGCTTGCCTTGCTGACGAGGTTCGGTACGGTGTCTTCAACGAAGGGGGTGGCCTCCGGTTCCGGTTCCACTTCTATCGAGCAAACAAAGCAAACACCGGAACAACAACAATGTGAACATTACATTGGAATGCACAATCAAGATGCATAATGTAGCATGGCATGGTATTGATGTGACCTAGGTTCAATTTGTCACATGTTCATTGAAGTTGATTTGAAAAGTTAATTCAAATTCAAACTCCAAATGTTGTTTAAATTTTCCAAGTTGCATTTGCTAGTGTTTGATCATTGTAAACCATCTTGACATGTGTATGATATGCCTCTGATGTACAAGTGTTTATGTTTGCATTGCAATGGTTCAAATTGGAATAGCATTTGAATTAAATTTGAATTAATTCCAATTAAGCCAAATAGAAAAAGCTACTGGTCCCAATTTAATAGCAACTCAAACATGGTTAAAAGTTGATTATTTGGATAGAGAATTTTCTGCTGATCATTTTTCATATATTATTTGTCCAAATTGGAGTTAATATGAATTTTCTATGATTTTTCAAAGTTTATAACTTTTTCTGAATTTTTCTGAATTATTTTAATTTGGAAAAAGGTTTATTGCGTCAGCATGAGGTCATGCTGACGTGGGGGGGGGGGGGGGGTTCTGACGGCTGGGTCCCACTGGTCAGTGAGAGGGGAATTAATCCCTCTCTGTTTAAACTAACAGGGGGTTTAGGGGGCCAGGGGCCCACCTGTCAGCCAATGTTTGGAGGGGTTAGTGGTTAATTAGGCCACAGGGTTAGGGTTAATGGCTCCGGTGAGCTCTGGCTCGCCGGAGTTCCACCGGACTTGGGCTAGGGGGCACGGGGAGGGGTTATGGGGGCACTAGCGAGGGCGCCGTGAGCTCCCGCGTCGTCTGGGGCTAGCTGGGGCTCTTGGGGAGGATCCAGGCCACGGCTACGACGACAGGTGCGGCGGCCGGAGCACTGGAAAGGCGACGACGGCGAAGGAGGCCACGGGAAGAAGCGCGGGAGGGATAGGGAGAAAGAGGAGCTCACCCTGAGCACGCTGCGGTGCTTTGCGCGGCCGGGGAGAGGCTGGACGGAGGGGAATGGCTCGCCGGAGTTTGCTGTAGCCGGCGGGAAGAACTTGATGCTCGCGACGTCCACAGGGCTTCCCGGCTTCAATTGAATGGTCACAGAGACAAAGCGGACGGCTGCGACGCTGCTAGACACGCTTGCTGGGCAGCTCCTCCTTGTTGGCCACGATGGCGCGGTCACGGCGGCGACGAGGAGCTCTCGGGCGCGGCGAGAACTCGACGAGGAGCGACGGGGAGGAAGCAGCGATGGGGGGGAAAGAAGCGGGGCATCGTGGCGTGCTGCGTGGCGAGAGAAGGAGGCAGTGGGGCTCTAGAAGGTCGCCGGCGTCGCGGTGGCGTCGGCTGCATGCTCCCAGCTCGCCACCGAGGAGCTTGGGGAAGAAGACAAAAGGGGGAGTGGGCTTGGGCCGCCTGGGGGATGAGTTGGGCTTAAATTCCAGGTAAGGCCCCTTTCTTAATTCTTCTATTTTTCTTTTTATTTCTTCTGACATTTGTTTTGTTTTGATATAAAAAAATACCAAAACATTTTATAAAATCCCCAAATCATTTATATGGACTTACATGGCCTATAGTCAGCCACTCCCAAAATTTGAAGATTTTTGAAATTCAAACTATTTGAATTTCAATTTAAATCTGGGTATTATTTAATTTCCAAGCCCTTTCTGAATTTTTAGCAAATCTTGGAGCATGCAGTGGAACCCACTTCACTTTATATGTAATCATGCTTATTTATAAGACTTTTCGAAAATACCAGAGGAATTTTTGGAAGAAATTTTTGTCTGGCCATTTGATTTAATTTCTCAGGGCTTTTCTTTTCCCTATTTTTTGAATTTCTTTTGAAATTTTTCACATGATGCAAAGGGGCACTCAAACCTTAGCACTTACTCAAGTTGGGGTTCTGAAATTGCCTATCATGGGTAGCAACTGAGAGTGATGGGTGTGCGTGCGGAGCCTTGTAATGGGCAGTTGGTACACCCCTGCAGGGTTAAATCTTTTCGAGAAGCCGTGTTCACGGTTATGGATGACTTGAGACCTACTCCTTGTTCATAGACAACAACCAATGACATAATCTTAATATAACTTGATCAACGTGTGTGTGCCTTGACTGCTTCTTCTTCATCGGGATGCGAAGAGGAGGACAAGGATAGGATAGGTGTTATGCTTGCGTAAGTAGGTGGATAGCAGACTTGTTGGAGGAGATTCCTCATCGAATGCTTGGCTTCTTACCTTACTCTCTAGATCGTTAGCCACTTCATAAATGCTAGTGCGGCAACAACCTCACCACTTACCCCATCCTTACCGTAAACTACTAGTTGTCCTAGAATGACGAGTGATGAAGTCCTTGTTGGGTCAGATGACCACTACAGTTGGATGCTGAGTACGTCTGTACTCATGATACTACCCACAAACTCTTTTCAGGGTTTTTGATCGACAACAGGTATGATGATCGACGTTTCACGTGGAGACTCGACGACGACTAGTTAGGCGGATCCCGGCGCAGGGCCTGGACTCGTGTGGTTATGGGGATCGATGTTTTTCGCTTTGCCACTAGGCATTTGATTTTAGTCTATACTCAGACATGTATCTTCCGCTGTTGTATTATATTAAGGCAGTTGTATGCCGATTGTATGAGATGTTGTATCCTTGTATCTGTAATGTTGTGATATCATGTTGGAAATCCGGGGCATATGGCTATGTCATATGTCGCGGTGGGACCGATATGTGCTTCGTCCCCGGATCTGGATGGAAATATCTAGATCTGGAAAAGTACCGCATATCGGGCCTTACACCAAAGATAATAGGGCAAAAACTATCTTGCACTGAACCAAGTACCAGAAAGTCAGTAAGATATTTTACCTTCCCGCAGAGTACTTCAACGTCTCTCACAATCCCGATCGGAGAGATTGTTTGCTTATTCGCAAGATGAATTGTGACATCTATGTCTTCGATCTCACACGGGTGAATCTCGTGCATGATCTCTTGATAAAATGTGAAAGGAATAGCGCTGATACTGGATCCCAAATCACATAGCCCATAGTAGTTATGATCTCCTATTTTGACAGATACAACAGGTGTACCTGAAATTGGGCCTTTGTTCTTGGCTGTGACAATGTTAGTGGAAACATCACAAAAACTAATAATAGATTCTTCAATATCACTGGTTACCAGATCCTTAACCATTGCAACTTGAGGATTGACCTTGATCAGGTCCTCGGGTTCATCAGTGGTCCTTCCATTTTTGTTTAGAATACCTGTAACAAAAGAGTGCTCCTTTATCCTTGAGGGATAAGGAGGCTGTTCATACATAACTGCAGATAAAACAGGATCAGTAACATTAATTTCAGTAGGTGACTCCTTGAAAGATTTTGTAAGTCCAACTATGTGATCAGAGGGGGAGGGGGTGAATGATCACTTCAAATTTTTGCATGAAACTATCAAGTGAAGCATAACTAAGCAGCAGAAGAGATTCAACAGAATGGTAAACATTGAAGCAGAACAGGATTGAAGCATAACATAGCGAATCAAAAGCATCGAATCAATTGCATTGAAGCAAATCACTGAAGCAATTGATAAACTGAATGTAAGTGTGGAAAGTAAAACAAACTCTTGACTCGGCGATGTTTGTTCGACCAGTTCACACTCTGCAAAGTGCTATGTCTGGTTGGAGGGACTTGTGATTGAACACAGGAGCTAACCTCTCTCCGTCCGTATCTCCACTGCACCAATCTCCTTGAGCTTTTTCAGTTCTTCACTCGTGGTTGATTATTGAGGAAATCACCGAAACCTTTGACAAACTGGACTTCGAGGCGACAATAACTCTTCGCTCTCTGAAGAACAACACTCTAACCGTCTAGGAGAATTGTAGTTCTCCAAGATAAAAAGGCTAGCAAACTTCTTCCTAAGTCATAATGAATCAACTCAGATCAATAGGACTTATGCTTCGGTGGATGGGTTTTTGGTTTGCTTCGGTGGGGTTGCTCTTCCTCTTCACTGTCAGGAAATATTCTTCGAGCAGCCACCGGCCAATGAGGGCGGGGGTGGCGTATTTATAGGTGGAAATCCCTAGGTGCGAAATGACTTAAATGACCCGATGTGACAGCTTGACACATGTCCACAACGGTCATATTTCCAATCAAAGCGCAACTTTACTTGCGGTCCAAGTAAAGCTGACTCACGGACTTGGTTCTGCTTCAGGAGCCGAAAGAACTAAGTCTTCGCTGGTGAAGCATTACCTAGTGCACATGAGATTTCTCAACTCTGGCTTCTCACTGGTTTGGATTCGATCTGAGTCTTTTCACCAAAAACTTCGGAGTACATTTACTAAACCCCTCTTGATAGTACTGTTTTTCCTACGACTCAAAGAAGTGAAAAAGAACTATGAAAAAACTACTAAGTCTTGCGCCATCTTGGTCATCTCCTTCGATGAGACGTGCTTCAGGATTCCTTATCTTTTTAGGGGTCGACATCCGTGATGAGCTTCACTCCAGAGGATATGCTTCGGTAAGTATGTAAATCTTCGTTGAAGCTTTATCACCAACCTATAACTTCAGGAACCTAACCATCTGTTTTACACTAGAAAACTTGTTAGTTCCTCTACTGTTTTGTCCAGCAATATCAAAAACTCATGGGGGCATAACTTTGCTCTTACAATCTCCCCCTTTTTGGACTATTGTTGACAAAACATGCATCGATAATAATATGGAATTTTTGAGTTGAGTTGAGAGCAAATTCTAAGATATGAAGCTTTTGACTCCCCCTGAATGCAATCATCAAAGATTTATATAATCGAAGAGAATGCTTGATGAAGAATATCTTTGATGGGAAGCCTAGAACATATCTTAGTGAATCAATTGCATAGACAGAATATTTGTCTTGAAGAATATGCAATTATCCAATGACCTGTGAACTTAAAGGATAACAACCACCTGCAAGATAAAAGATACGAGAGCAACTTGCAAGCACGGGGTTATTAACACATAACAGTAGCAGTTCACAGACGAAGTAAAACTTAAGTTACAACCCAATCGAAGCGAATGGAAAGTTTGTTGTAACTTAACACGCAACGCAAAAGATCGAATCAAATCCCTAAACCCCGCAGCGAATCTAAACTCAATCGATGCTACTTTCTCCCCCTTTTTGTCAATAATTGGACAAAAGGTTGAGAAGTATACCAAGAGTATTTATGCGTTTGCTGCAACCCGGGGACCCTGCTGATTGTCTTCGCCTGAAGAATATGCATCTCCAGAAGTGTCTCCTTCGGTCGAAGCAGGTGACTCCAGTTCGTCAATGTCCATCGGTGCTTGAAGCAGATCAAGATCACTGTCGTTGAGAGGGTCATCTTCTTGCTTCGAGGTGTGGGAGTCTCCATCAGATAGGGTATCTGGGCGAATCTGTTCAGCTGGATTTAGAAAGAGGACTTCATCAATCTTTTCCAGCGGCAGGATCTTTGGGTTGGGATGGTCGATCGAATCATTTCGGGAGAAGTGACGTTGAAGATGTGGATACTCCTTGAAAATCCGGTCAGCTTCAAGCTTCTTCACACAATTGAACTTCCGTAATCCTTTCCAAGAGTGGTGCTTCAAAACCTTCAAGTACTGGTTGTTGTTTAAAGCAATGTTGCCAACTCTATTGATCTCATCTGAAAGATGTTGCATTTGGCGTTGATTTCCTTCAATGAAGTTTTCAAGCATTTGTTGAGTGCGAATGCCAACTTCAAAGTGATAAACTTCCTTCTGGAATTTCTTCGACATGTTGCGTTCATTGACATGCTGCCTGACTCCGACATATGTGGCAAATGGATCATTTGGCCTTCTGAAGATATTCATAGTATCGCGCACAAGAGGACAGAACAGCTTTGGGTGATGCTTCACAACGAAGTCTTCCCCGCGTCCATGATTGCAAATGGCTTGCAACCAGGGAGCATATGGCTTCAATTGATGTACTAGTTCAGCAGCTTGGACCATATACCGAAGGAAACAATCCTCAAAGTCAAACACATGTCCGTGAGTAAGCTTTAGCAAAGCATGACGTGTATGATAATGAATGTTGGATTCTTCATGTGCAGTGCTGAGAGGCATCAGTGAGTTGGACAAGATATAAAACCAAGTCTTAGAAATGAATACCAGATGCTTCGGGCGAATATTTTCTGGCATATGATCTCCAGTGACTTCGGGATCTAGCAGTGAAGCAAATTCAGCTTCAGTAGGATCAGGCAACGAATGCACCTTTGCAAGTTTTCCAGTGTGCCTTGGGATGTTTACTATATCCATGAATTCATCAGAATGCATCCTAAATACCTTTCCTTGAATCATCCACTCAAGAATCCATGTGCTTGTATCATTAGGGTTTCCAGAGACATAGAGAGTGGCATAGAATTGCTTCACTAGCTCGGAATTGAATGGGGTCTCCATGGCAAACATGCCGGTCAGATTCTGTGCTTCGATGGTTTCCATGATATTCTGGAAGCACGTTGCAGAAGATAGACTTCGCATATCCAAATACTTATTCCTGAAAAGAACACCCTTCTGGCAGTAGAGCTTCGTGTACAGAATCTGGTGCTCAGCTGTCCAGAAGCGAAGGTCATCTGCAGTCCGGGGTGAATCATATGGACTTGCGCCAAAGAAGCGAAGCTTCTGGCGATGAACTTCGAGATTGAATTCAGGGCCATGTCTTGAAGAAGATTCATCTCCCAAGAATATGGGAAAAGTCTCTCGAGGGTAGATGGAGTCGAGTTGTCACAACCCTAGTTTTGGTATGTGCTTTTATTATTAGAATAATTGCATCATGTTTAAATTTCTTGGTTTAAGAATTGGGGATTTGGAAAAGCCTCAAAAAGAATTTAAATAAAAGGCCAGGTAAAAAGTTTTTCCAAAATTCCTCCAAACAATTTTGAAAAGTCCTATAAATGAGTATGATCATTTTAAAAATGATTTGGAGTCAAACCCATACTCCTGGATTTTTCAAATATTCAAACATAGGCTTGGAAATTAAATTTAAATGCTATTTGAATTGGATTCAAATAATTTGAATTCCAAAAATCTTCAAAACTTGGGAGTGACCAATACTAGGTCACATATGTCCAAGATAAAAATTTGGGGATTTTTAAAAATGCGTTGATATTTTTTTCAGAGAAAAACAAATTAAAGAGAAAACATAAAAAGAAAAATAAAAGAGAAAGGGCCGAAGCCACCCACCTTCCTTACCTCCGGCCCACCTGGCCCAAACGCGGCAGAAGCCGGCCCAGCCTGCCAGGGGCAGGGGCGTCTTCAACCTCTGCCTTCTGGCAGAGGCGTGGCGCGCATGCCCGCCGCGGCGGCCATGTCCTGCTCGCTCGAGGGCCTCCCCCGTCCTCATCTCTTCGCCATGGAGACCCCCGTCCTCATCCCCTTCCTTTCCCTCTCCTCTGGAGCCCACTCCCCTCTCTCTCCCGTGCGTTCCTGCGAAGAACCGTACGCCACCGTCGCCGCCGACGTGCGCCAGCGCGGCCACCGTTCCCCCCTCGCCGAGCCGAGTTGTCCAAGAGCTCCGTCTTTGTCGACTTCGTCACCCTGTGCCTTCAATCGAGCCGATGAGCCCCTGAGGACGACGCCCCCTTCTCCGACTTGCCGCCGGCTGCCGTGAGCACATCGCTAAATTCACCGCCACCGAAGCTCCTCCGCCTCTCCCGTCTGCACCAATGCGCTCGTGGTGAGCTCCCCCTTCTTCCCCGCCTCTCTGTGCCCCTCCCCGCGTGCCACATCTCCTCCCCGCCGTAGACCAAGCTCCGGTCGTCGCGTGTGAGGTCGCCGTCGTCGACCTTGGCCTCCCCGTGCTCGTCCAAGTTGTCTAGGTGACGCGCGAGTCCGTGGGGATTCTCCTGGTGTACGCGGCGCCGAGTTTCGTGGCCGGAGCCGCCATCTGTAGTGCGCACCGCCGCGGCCAGAGGTCGCCGGCGGCTAAACGCCGGCCTGGCTAACCCCCCTCTCTTCATCACTCTCTCTCTCTCACTGACGGGTGGGACCCAGCCCCCCTTAATCCCCTGTTAAACTTAATTAAAACGGGGTTAACCCTAGAGTGATTGACAGGTGGGTCCCAGGCGTCAGTTTGACCAGTCAGCGCTCAGTGATTTCATCCTGACGTCAGCCATGCGCAATAATCCCTTTTCTATTTAACAGAATTTCCAGAAAATGCTTAAATCTTTGAAATTCAATAACTTTTAATCCATAACTCCAAATCAAATAAATTATATATGAAAAATCATCAGAAAAATTCAAGGATTCCAAATATCATACTTTCATGGATGAAAAACACATCTATGATGATGAACCAGTAGCATTTAGCTATATGGCTTATTTGGAATAATTCAAATTAAATGTTTAAATCATTTCAAATTAAATCTTTGCAATGCCAACCTTATCACATGAACATCAGAGGCATATCATGCACATGACCACATGGTTTACCATGTCCAAACATTAGCAAATGCAACTTTGGCTAAATTGAACCACATTTGAAGTTTGAATTTGAATTTCTTATTCAAATCAACTTCAATTAAATTGTACAAATTAAACATAGATCACATCAGTACCATGCCATGTTTCATTCTTGAATGTGCATTGCAATGTGATATTTATACTTTGTTGTCTCGGTGTTTGCTTCTTCTCGATAGATCCATCGTCGGACGTAGTCCCTGTTTTCTCCGAAGAGTGACACCCCCGAGTCTCGACAATAAGGCAAGCAATCCCCCTTTGATCTTATCTATAAAAACCCAATTTCCCTCTTGTTCTCTTATGCATGATTAGGTGATTCACATGTTACGTTCTTCCGCTAGTTGAACCCATCCTTTGCATGACCTATCATTGCTACCACAGTATTAAGCAAACCTCAACCTAGCAGATACAAGTTTGTTTGTGCTCATCATGTGGCCCTTCATCCATGATATACTATGCCATGCTAGAGTTGTTTGCAATAAAGTTGATCCATATGGGTGATGTATCGGGATGGTAGTGGACACATGCAACAAGGTGGTAACGTGTTGATGAAGTCACCCTAATATAAGTGAACAATGAGAGGCTGTGTAGGATTACACAGTGGGTTGTCTCATTTAAACTGCCCTAGGCCCCGAGTTCTTGTGTTGTGATCCAAGACACAGATTACTACCACATGTTGGGCTCTTTGACCCCTCTCGACCTATTAACTCACCCCGACTAAGGTCCAGGATTCGCATGGGTTAACTTTATTCTATTTGCTTTCCTAACGTAGCACGGTTTTAGGCAAGCGCAGTACCATCCGTCGAGATGGGCTTGTCGGACTGTCCATACATCGTCTGGGTCCTGATCGGAAACCCCGGCCGGATTCCCGATTGGGGTAAAACTCAGATAGGCGATTCCATGGACTAGAGTTGGAGCCGTGAGGTAAGTGTCGTGGTACTATCCTCGCCGACACCGCTTGAAGGTGACGAGTTCTAGGCGATAAGTGGTAGCTACGTATGTGAAGAAGTACACCCCTGCAGGGTTAATGAACTATTCAAATAGCCGTGTCCACGGTTATGGACTACTTGGAGATCTTTACTTGATTATTAGACAACTCAAATGGATTCTCTAAAAATCGCAAGATAAGTGTGAGTGATTTGGGTTGCTTCCTCATGGGGAAGTCGAGGAAGGATCCATGGTTGTGTATGGATGTGGTGATCAAGATTAGATGGACTCGTGTGCGCCTCTCATCTCAACTCTGTGTAGTCGTAGTACAGGTTAGCCAAGTCAAAGCTTTCTGCATTACAACCCCACCTGCCCTTACCTTGATAACTGAGCATGAGTAGTATAGTTCTGACGTAAGTCTTGCTGAGTATGACTTTGTACTCACGTTTTCTTATTCTATGTTTTAGAGACGAGACCACTGACCCTGATGGTGGTCTTCCCCTTCAAGCTCGACATCGACGAAGTTATGTAGTCCCAGACAGCAGCCTGGTCCCTTTGGAGGGTCGTTGTGTTTTCTTAAAGGCTTCTTAAGCCATTTGTTAACCTTGTCTTTACTAAGACATAATTTGCTTCCGTTGTTGTATGATGTAATGTTGGATCACAGTGATGTGATCTCTGCTTGTAACACTACTATATTTGCTCTGTTTAGCAGATGCAATAAAGCTATGAGTTTGTAGAGTTCATGTTATGTTACCTGCTGTTATACACTTGGCATGCATGCTGCGTGTATGTTTATATCGTGCATGTCATGTGTGGGGTTCGATACCTTAGTTGTGTTCTCGCCGGCGGTCTTTTATACACCAAGTGGCCCTTAGATGTGCGCAGCTTGGGGCATCGCGATGCGATTGCTCGTGACTTTGTCACGTAGCACACTTTGTTGTATGATTGAGCACGCCCGAGACCCCGACTAAGAGATCGGGCTGGAGTCTGTTTATGTAAGTGTTAGGATTCAATCGATAATATGGTTGAGGCGACTTGTCTATGAGTATGGGATTTCACCACCCATAATTATTTAGACTTGTGAGCGGGCGATGACGACCCATCACAGTTGATCATCCGGGCCTGGATGGGATGCCCCTCACGTTCGAGCTTTCGGAGAGTGTCTTGTACTTGGCCTTGTCTGCTTAGACAAGTGGTTATGGCTCTCGGCTCTTCATATGATTGAATTGTGACTGGAATTACATATGCAAACCCCGGGTCCCGACAGTCTTGGTATCAGAGCAGGACTGCCTGTAGGATTAGTAAACCTTGGCCGAAGTCGAGTCTAGCACTCTATAGTTATATAGTTACTTTGGGTATAAGGGAACAACGTAAGGCTTCATTTTTCTCCTTACCCTTATCGATCTGAGTTCTGAGTCACCCTCATCTTGTTCTACGGGAAGATAGGACTAGGCTCTTCTATGTCTATACTAGAACATCTCGTTGTTTGACTCTCCATAGCTGTAGGAATGTTTTGGTTGTCTAGAGTCACCATTCCATCAAGCCTTTTGAGAAGGTTCTGATCATTCTTGCAGATTGATTCATTTTTCCACCCCGGAACAGCCGTTATGCTGTCCGAATTGTCCCGTGTTTCCAGTGATTCCAATGCTTTTGCATTACAATCTTGTCCGCTCTTAAATTATGTCATCTTTGCTTTGATTCCATCATAAATCCTACTCTGATTGTTGATTTTTATCACACAGAATGTCAGGTGGAACTAGATGTGTTGAATCTGGTCGCAGTAATCAAAGTGGTGATGATGATCCTCCTTCACCGCCTTCTACAGCGGAAATCATGATGGAGGCTGAGCGAAATCGACGTGATCAAACACGCCTTTTGGAGCTCATTGAGAAGAATACTTCTCTCCAGCGAAATGCGGTAATATCCATCCAGGATTTTATCCTTTTGAACCCGCCAGTTTTTCGATGTTCATCTGAGCCCCTTGATGCCGATGATTGGCTCTGTTCCATCGAGCGTAAGCTTGAGACGGCGCATGTTTCTCCAGATGATCGTGTGATGTTCGCGGCCTACTTTCTGGAAGGTGCTGCTGGCGAATGGTGGGAAAGTTTTGTTGCAATGCAGCCTGATGGTCACGTAGTCACTTGCCAGGAGTTCCGTGATGCCTTCCAAGGGTACCACATTCTGGATGAACTGATGGAAAGAAAGAGGGAAGAGTTATGCAACCTGTCTCAGAGAAATATGACTGTTCATCAGTACAGGACTGAGTTCAACCGACTTTCTCGTTATGCCCCTGAGAAAATATCAACCGATGCCAAGAAGCAAGCAAGGTTCCGCAAGGGACTTAGCCCTGTCCTTCCTCATGATCTCAATCTCCTTGAATTCGTCAACTTCGAGGATTTGGTCAATAGATCATTCAGAGTTGAGCATGGAAATGAGGTCTTTGAAGAGTCTCGCAAGCGTGATCGTGATCTTGCTTCCTCTTCTAGTTTAGGTTCTCAAAAACGTCGAATTTGGATCCCAACTAGTGCCATTCCTTCGCACTTGATTCCAAGACCATCTCCACAAAGCAAGAAAACCCAGAAAGATAGTAAAGAGCTTTCCATACAAACCCCACAACCTAACACCCGTTTGTGCTACAAGTGTGGTAATCCTGGCCACATTGCACGACAATGTTCATTGCAAGAGAAGGTTCCTCCTCGTCCAAAACATAAAGCCAAAGCTAAGCCACCAAAGCCTTCCAAATCCAAGTCCGCTATTGTTGAATACGGACGTGTGAACCATGCCACCATCAAAGATGCCCAAGAGGATACGAAGGTTGTACTCGGTACACTTCTTGTCAATTCCAAACCAGATTTTGTTCTATTTGATTCTGGAGCTTCTCATTCCTTTTTGTCTGAAAAGTTCGCACTCCTGCATGACATTTCATTCGAGGAGTTGCCTAACCCTTTCATGATTAAAACTCCAGGATCCACATGGCGTACCAGTAGGGCAAGTCATGACAACGAAATTGCTGCTGAGGATGTAGTATTCCTTGCTTCTCTCATAGCCCTCAAATTTTCAGATATCGATGTCATCTTGGGTATGGATTGGTTGTCCAAACACCGTGCCAAGATCGATTGTGCCACCAAATCAGTCCAACTCACTCATCCTTCCGGCAAGATAGTCCATTTCACATCTCAAGGTTCAGAAACCCAGCTGTATTCATTGAATGAACATCCCCTTCCTAACCTTGAAGATATTCCGATAGTTTGTGATTTTCTGGATGTCTTTCCTGAAGAGCTGCCGGGAATTCCACCCGACAGGTCTGTGGAATTCATAGTGGATCTTATACCAGGCACAGCCCCAATTTCCAGACGCCCATATAGAATGTCCCCACATGAGTTAGCTGAGCTAAAAAACCCAACTTGATGCTTCGTTGGCAAAAGGCTTCATCCGCCCTAGCTCATCGCCATGGGGTTGCCCCGTTCTGTTCGTAACGAAGAAAGATGGAACAGAAAGGATGTGCGTAGACTATCGCCCGCTAAATCTAGCGGCGATAAAGAACAAGTACCCACTTCCCAGGATCAATGATCTTTACGATCAACTTGCTGGATCCTCTGTCTTCTCCAAGATGGATTTGAGATTAGGTTATCATCAAATCAAAATCAGAAACGAGGACATTCCCAAGACGGCTTTTACTACTCGTTATGGTCTTTATGAGTACACCGTCATGTCCTTCGGTTTAACCAATGCCCCAGCCACTTTTTCGCGTTTGATGAATTCGATCTTCATGGAGTACTTAGATAAATTTGTTGTGGTTTATCTTGATGATATTCTCATCTACTCGAAGAACGAAGAAGAGCACGCATAACATCTTAGGCTGGTATTGATGAAACTTAGAGAGCATCGCCTTTATGCCAAGTTCTCCAAGTGTGAATTTTGGCTACCAGAAGTGACCTACTTAGGCCACGTGATTTCTGCAAAAGGTGTTGCAGTCAATCCCGAGAGAGTTCAGGCCGTCCTTGATTGGACTCCACCTGAATCGGTTAAGCAAGTTAGGAGTTTTCTTGGCCTAGCAAGCTATTGTCGCCGCTTCGTCGAGAACTTTTCTAAAGTTGCAAAGCCTCTGACTGAACTCCTCAAGAAAGATAAGAAATTCCAATGGACTCCCAAGTGCGAGGAAAGCTTTCAAGAGCTAAAAAGAAGATTGACTTCTGCACCCGTACTTGCACCTCCAGACGCCAAAAGGGATTTCGAAATCTATTGTGATGCTTCACGGCAAGGGTTAGGATGCATACTTATGCAAGATCGACATGTGGTAGCTTATGCTTCACGCCAGTTGCGTCCACATGAAGAAAACTATCCTACCCATGATCTTGAACTCGCTGCCGTAGTTCATGCCCTGAAGACTTGGCGACATTACCTCCTTGGTAATCGTTGTGAAATCTATACCGATCACCAAAGCCTCAAATACATATTCACCCAGCTAGATCTTAATCTCAGGCAAAGACGCTGGATAGAGTTGATAAAAGATTACGACTTGAGTATCTCTTACACCCCAGGAAAAGCCAATGTCATGGCTGATGCACTAAGTCGTAAGTCGTATTGTAACAACCTCATGTTACAACAGTATCAACCATTTCTCTGTGAGGAATTTCGAAAGATGAATCTCGAGATTGTTCCTCATGGATTACTTTCCACCTTGATTGTGAAACCAACCCTGGAGGATCAAATCAAAGATGTTCAACAACGTGCTCGAGGTATCCGACATATCAAACAGAACATTGCTAGCGGCAAGGCAAAATGTTTTACCCTAGACAATGAAGGTACTGTGTACTTCGAGAATAGGATGGTAGTTCCGAAGAATAGAAATCTAAGGCAGCAAATCCTTAAGGAAGCCCATGACACCCCTCTCTCGATTCATCCTGGTAGTACTAAGATGTATCAAGATCTACGCCAGAGATTTTGGTGGACTAGGATGAAGCGAGAAATCGCTCAATTTATTGCTGAGTGCGATGTTTGTCGTCGTGTGAAAGCAGAGCATCAAAGACCTACTGGTACTCTTCAACCTTTAGCCATTCCTGAGTGGAAATGGGATAAAGTCAGTATGGATTTCATCACTGGCTTTCCAAAGTCTCAGAAGGGAAACAATGCCATCTTCGTGGTCATTGACCGTCTTTCCAAAGTTGCTCATTTCCTTCCTGTTCGTGAGAGTATAACTGCTAGCCAATTGGCGGATTTATATGTCTCCCGGGTCGTTTCTCTCAATGGTGTTCCTCTGGAAATCAATTCGGACCGTGGAAGTCTTTTCACCTCTCGATTTTGGGAAAGTTTTCAAAATGCTATGGTAACCCATCTCTCCTTTAGCACCGCCTTTCATCCCCAGTCAAGTGGTCAAGTAGAAAGAGTCAATCAAATTCTCGAAGACTTGCTCAGAGCCTGTGTTATCTCATTCGGAAAGAGTTGGGAGAAATCTCTTCCATTCGCCGAGTTTGCTTATAACAACAGCTTCCAATCTAGCTTGGGCATGGCACCCTTCGAATTTCTCTATGGACGAAAATGTCGAACGCCATTGAACTGGTCAGAAACCGGTGAAAGACAATTCTTTGGACCGGATATGATCCAGGAAGCAGAAGAGAAAGTTCGCATTGTTCGTGAGCAATTGAAAACAGCCCAGTCTCGTCAGAAAAGCTACTATGATCGTCATCATAGGCCAGAGAGCTACGAGCTGGACGAGAAGGCTTATCTCCGGGTTACTCCTCTGAAGGGAACCCATCGCTTCGGTATCAAAGGCAAATTGGCCCCACGTTACATAGGCCCCTTTCGCATTCTAGCTAAACGTGCAGAAGTTTCCTACCAACTTGAACTACCTCCGCATCTTTCTCAGGTTCACGATGTCTTCCACGTATCTCAACTCAGGCGTTGCTTCAAGGACCCCATCCGCGAAGTAGACCACGAAACGCTTGATCTCCAAGAAAACCTGTCGTATCGAGAGTATCCCGTCCGTATCCTCGATGAAGCTGAGCGCACCACCCAACGTCAGAAGATCAGGTTCCTCAAAGTGCAGTGGTCCAACCATTCTGAGAAGGAAGCCACCTGGGAACGAGAAGACCGTCTCCGAATCGAGTACCCCACCCTCTGCCCGACTACTTCTGAATCTCGGGACGAGATTCTTTTGAGTGGGGGCGAGTTGTCACAACCCTAGTTTTGGTATGTGCTTTTATTATTAGAATAATTGCATCATGTTTAAATTTCTTGGTTTAAGAATTGGGGATTTGGAAAAGCCTCAAAAAGAATTTAAATAAAAGGCCAGATAAAAAGTTTTTCCAAAATTCCTCCAAACAATTTTGAAAAGTCCTATAAATGAGTATGATCATTTTAAAAATGATTTGGAGTCAAACCCATACTCCTGGATTTTTCAAATATTCAAACAGAGGCTTGGAAATTAAATTTAAATGCTATTTGAATTGGATTCAAATAATTTGAATTCCAAAAACCTTCAAAACTTGGGAGTGACCAGTACTAGGTCACATATGTCCAAGATAAAAATTTGGGGATTTTTAAAAATGCTTTGATATTTTTTTCAGAGCAAAACAAATTAAACAGAAAACATAAAAAGAAAAATAAAAGAGAAAGGGCCGAAGCCACCCACCTTCCTTACCTCCGGCCCACCTGGCCCAAACGCGGCAGAAGCCGGCCCAGCCTGCCAGGGGCAGGGGCGTCTTCAACCTCTGCCTTCTGGCAGAGGCGTGGCGCGCATGCCCGCCGCGGCGGCCACGTCCTACTCGCTCGAGGGCCTCCCCCGTCCTCATCTCTTCGCCATGGAGACCCCCGTGCTCATTCCCTTCCTTTCCCCCTCCTTTGGAGCCCACTCCCCTCTCTCTCCCGTGCGTTCCTGCGAAGAACCGTACGCCACCGTCGCCGCCGACGTGCGCCAGCGCGGCCACCGTGCCCCCCTCGCCGAGCCGAGTTGTCCAAGAGCTCCGTCTTCGTCGACTTCGTCACCCTGTGCCTTCAATCGAGCCGACGAGCCCCTGAGGACAACGCCCCCTTCTCCGACTTGCCGCCGGCCGCCGTGAGCACATCGCTAAATTCACCGCCACCGAAGCTCCTCCGCCTCTCCCGTCTGCACCAATGCGCTCGTGGTGAGCTCCCCCTTCTTCCCTGCCTCTCTGTGCCCCTCCCCGCGTGCCACATCTCCTCCCCGCCGTAGACCAAGCTCCGGCCGTCGCGTGTGAGGTCGCCGCCGTCGACCTTGGCCTCCCCGTGCTCGTCCAGGTTGTCTAGGTGACGCGCGAGTCCGTGGGGATTCTCCTGGTGTACGTGGCGCCGAGTTTCGTGGCCGGAGCCGCCATCTGGAGTGGGCACCGCCGCGGACAGAGGTCGCCGGCGGCTAAACGCCGGCCTGGCTAACCCCCCTCTCTTAATCACTCTCTCTCTCTCTCTCACTGACGGGTGGGACCCAGCCCCCCTTAATCCCCTGTTAAACTTAATTAAAACGGGGTTAACCCCAGAGTGATTGACAGGTGGGTCCCAGGCGTCAGTTTGACCAGTCAGCGCTCAGTGATGTCATCCTGACGTCAACCATGCGCAATAATCCCTTTTCTATTTAACAGAATTTCCAGAAAATGCTTAAATCTTTGAAATTCAATAACTTTTAATCCATAACTCCAAATCAAATAAATTATATATGAAAAATCATCAGAAAAATTCAAGGATTCCAAATATCATACTTTCATGGATGAAAAGCACATCTATGATGATGAACCGGTAGCATTTAGCTATATGGCTTATTTGGAATAATTCAAATTAAATGTTTAAATCATTTCAAATTAAATCTTTGCAATGCCAACCTTATCACATGAACATCAGAGGCATATCATGCACATGACCACATGGTTTACCATGTCCAAACATTAGCAAATGCCACTTTGGCTAAATTGAACCAAATTTGAAGTTTGAATTTGAATTTCTTATTCAAATCAACTTCAATTAAATTGTACAAATTAAACATACATCACACCAGTACCATGTCATGTTTCATTCTTGAATGTGCATTGCAATGTGATGTTTATACTTTGTTGTCTCGGTGTTTGCTTCTTCTCGATAGATCCATCGCCGGACGTAGTCCCTGTTTTCTCCGAAGAGTGGCACCCCCGAGTCTCAACAATAAGGCAAGCAATCCCCCTTTGATCATATCTATAAAAACCCAATTTCCCTCTTGTTCTCTTATGCATGATTAGGTGATTCACATGTTACGTTCTTCCTCTAGTTGAACCCATCCTTTGCATGACCTATCATTGCTACCACAGTATTAAGCAAACCTCAACCTAGCAGATACAAGTTTGTTTGTGCTCATCATGTGGCCCTTCATCCATGATATACTATGCCATGCTAGAGTTGTTTGCAATAAAGTTGATCCATCTGGGTGATGTATCGGGATGGTAGTGGACACATGCAACAAGGTGGTAACGTGTTGATGAAGTCACCCTAATATAAGTGAACAATGAGAGGCTGTGTAGGAGTACACAGCGGGTTGTCTCATTTACACTGCCCTAGGCCCCGAGTTCTTGTGTTGTGATCCAAGACACAGATTACTACCACATGTTGGGCTCATTGACCCCTCTCGACCTATTAACTCATCCCGACTAAGGTCCAGGATTCACATGGGTTAACTTTATTCTATTTGCTTTCCTAACGTAGCACGGTTTTAGGCAAGCGCAGTACCATCCGTCGAGGTGGGCTTGTCGGACCGTCCATACATCGTCTGGGTCCTGATCGGAAACCCCGGCTGGATTCCCGATTGGGGTACAACTCAGATAGGCGATTCCTTGGACTAGAGTTGGAGCCGTGAGGTAAGTGTCGTGGTACTATCCTCGCCGACACCGCTTGAAGGTGACGAGTTCTAGGCGATAAGTGGTAGCTGCGTATGTGAAGAAGTACACCCCTGCAGGGTTAATGAACTATTCGAATAGCCGTGTCCGCGGTTATGGACTACTTGGAGATCTTTACTCTATTATTAGACAACTCAAATGGATTCTCTAAAAATCGCAAGATAAGTGTGAGTGATTTGGGTTGCTTCCTCATGGGGAAGTCGAGGAAGGATCCATGGTTGTGTATGGATGTGGTGATCAAGATTAGATGGACTCGTGTGCGCCTCTCATCTCAACTCTGTGTAGTCGTAGTACAGGTTAGCCAAGTCAAAGCTTTTTGCATTACAACCCCACCTGCCCTTACCTTGATAACTGAGCATGAGTAGTATAGTTCTGACGTAAGTCTTGCTGAGTACGACTTTGTACTCACGTTAGCTTATTCTATGTTTTAGAGACGAGACCACTGACCCTGATGGTGGTCTTCCCCTTCAAGCTCGACATCGATGAAGTTATGTAGTCCCAGACAGCAGCCTGGTCCCTCTGGAGGGTCGTTGTGTTTTCTTAAAGGCTTCTTAAGCCATTTGTTAACCTTGTCTTTACTAAGACATAGTTTGCTTCCGTTGTTGTATGATGTAATGTTGGATCACAGTGATGCGATCTCTGCTTGTAACACTACTATATTTGCTCTATTTAGCAGATGCAATAAAGCTATGAGTTTGTAGAGTTCATGTTATGTTACCTGCTGTTATACACTTGGCATGCATGCTGCGTGTATGTTTATATCGTGCATGTCATGTGTGGGGTTCGATACCTTAGGTGTGTTTTCGCCGGCGGTCTTTTATACACCAAGTGGCCCTTAGATGTGCGCAGCTTGGGGCATCGCGATGCGATTGCTCGTGACTTTGTCACGTAGCACACTTTGTTGTATGATTGAGCCCGCCCGAGACCCCGACCAAGAGATCGGGCTGGAGTCTGTTTATGTAAGTGTTAGGATTCAATCGATAATATGGTTGAGGCGACTTGTCTATGAGTATGGGATTTCACCACCCATAATCATTTAGACTTGTGAGCGGGCGATGAGGACCCATCACAGTTGATCATCCGGGCCTGGATGGGATGCCCCTCACGTTCGAGCTTTCTGAGAGTGTCTTGTACTTGGCCTTGTCTGCTTAGACAAGTGGGTATGGCCCTCGGCTCTTCATATGATTGAATTGTGACTGGAATTACATATGCAAACCCCGGGTCCCGACACCAGTTGAGTATCTTGTGCAGGGATGCAGTGAGGAGTGTGCCTTCGAGCAACTATGGCTCGCTCTTGCGGTTGATTTATGATTGCCAATTCATTGGCTTCGTCTTCGGCATCTGCATCGGCTTCAACATTGGCTTTAGCAGCACGTTCTTTCACTTCGCCTTCTTGTTCTTCAGACTCCTCAGCAGAGTGAGCCGAAGAATAATCCTTTGCAGGAATGTCTTGAGGAGGAGGAGAAGGCTCTGGCTCAAAGTTGTCGTGGGCGGACGGTTGAGGAGCGAGTTGAGGAGATGGAGATGGAGCACGGGGTGGAACGACTTCGGGAGCAGTTCGCTTCGCAGATGGTTTGGGAAGAGTGATAATCTTGCACCGAGGGGACGATGCTTTCCTTGGGGCCTTCTTGGCCGGATGAGAGCTCACCTCATCAGCTTCGTCTGTATCTGTGATAAGACGTCTCTTTCTCTGTTGCAGCTGGGGAAGGGGTGAAGCTAATTGCTTGAGCATGGCTTCGCGCTTCTTGGAGTCAAGAGCCATGACTGAAGCATTATGAGTTTTGCAACATTCGTCAACGGCAGACTTGATCTTGCCTTGGTACACTTGAATATTTTGCTTCGTCTTCTCATTTACATCAGGAATTTTCTTCGAAGCAGCTTCGGCTTCGTTCTTGAAATCCTCATCTGATTCAGCATCTGCTTTCTTCTTAAATTTCAGAATTTTAGCAGTTTCAGATCTGTCTCTAGCATGCAAATCCCTCAGCTGATTGTATAAAGTTTCAATCATAGCAGAAAGAGTTGGTGTAATGTAAACATTCCCAACATCCACAGCTTTGGGATCAACAGCTTCAGCAAGCTGGAAGAATGCCTGATTCAGGCTCAAGCAGTCCCAAAGTTTTCCTTCTCTTGCATCAGGGAAGTTATGTTGACTGTGCTCAGCTTCTTCACGAGCTTCGGGGGCAGGAGCTGTGACTGGCTTCGGAGGGATATCCTTTGGTGCCATGTCAACAGCAGCTTCCTTCTGAGCGGCTCTAGCAGCTTTCTCTGCTTTCTTTGTGCGAAGAACATCAACTTGAGCTTGGCGCTTGGCTTCAGCTTCACTAAGCTGTTTGGCTTCGGCAGCAGCCTTAGCCTCTTGAGCTTTAGCTTCAGCAAGCTTGCGCTTCGCTTCAGCTTTCTGATTCGATTCGGCAAGCTCTTTCCTCTGCTTCTCCAACTGAGCAGCATCTCTATCAGCTTTCTCTTTTTCTTTAGCTTCTTTATCAGCCTTAGCTTAGGCTTGTGCTTCAGCATGAAGGCGTTCAGCTTCAGCACGGTCGCGCTTGCGCAAATCTGCTTCTGACATCTTCTTAGTGCCGACCTGGGCAAAAGTCTGGCCAGGCTTGGCAACAGATGCCTTCAGCTTCGAAGCTTTGGCTGGTTCAGGAGCTTTAGCTTCGGGCTTAGCAGGCTTTGCCTTCGGGTCATGCCTTTCCATGGTTCTTTGTTCAGCAAGAACAAGGCGGTGAGGTGGCTTAGTA
Source organism: Bromus sterilis (assembly GCA_950022295.1). Lineage (NCBI taxonomy): Eukaryota > Viridiplantae > Streptophyta > Magnoliopsida > Poales > Poaceae > Bromus > Bromus sterilis. Next base: position 94,909,629 of record OX465595.1, read on the forward strand.
GCCAAGGGAGCCTCAACCACCAAGTTCATCAAATCAATGTTTCTCTTGGGAACAGGAGGGTCAGTTGGATCTTGAATCCTAATGCCCTTTGGAGCAGACGGTTTCTCTCCAGCCTTCTTCTTCAGTGGCTTCCGAAGACGAAGTCTCTTGGGACTAGGGGGAAAGGGGGTATTCTCAGACTCATCATCTGCTTCTTCAGCATGATCTTCATCAATTGAGTCTTCAAGCTGTGCAGCAGCATCAGCTTCGTCATCGTCTTCATTATCACCCTCTTCTTCAGAGATAGCAGGAGGGGGTGAAGCACTCAGTTTCCTAAGCCTTCTCTTCTTAGGCTTCGAAGCACCAGCTTCGGCATGGCCTGCAGCAGCAAGTGCTTTGGCCTTCTTCTCTTCTCGGATTCTCTTCTTCTCAGCCAAAATGGCAAGTCTCTCTTGATCGTCTGGATACTCATCTGGTTTCTTGAGAGTATTTGGGTGAGGTACAGCAGGAGGCTTCGGGTAGTACTTTTTCCTGTTTGCAGCATTATATTGGGCACACATGGCAGTGGTGTACCGATAAGGAGGGCTGAAAGAAAATTGCATTGCCCACTTCCAGTCTGGGATGCTCTTGTACTTGTACCACCTTATGGCCCAGTAGCGTCGAATCTTTTGCAATCTAATCTTTCTGTCATGATCAGATTCTTCAGGAGGTGTGTCATAGCCCATCTTGAGACGAATGGCTTCGGGTATGCCTCGGGCATTTTTGACTTCCTTCGTCTTGCCACCTTTGCCTTTCTGCTTCTGTGGCTCAGGATAGTTTTCAAGTCCTTCAACAATGGGTGACTCATTCCCCATGGCTGCCTCTTCGTCAGACATCCTGTGACCAGAAAGATAGAAACGAGGGAACAAGAAAAGGGAATGAATAAGCACAGGCAAAAGTTTCGACCAAAACCAAATTTTGACAAGAACCCAGAGCAATCTTAGATCAGATGCAAATCTGTCAATGGATTGGGCTAGAGCTAGTTCAAGAACAAGACCTAACTCAGTCCAAAATCACAGAATAGATCGAATCTCAAAAACTGACCTCAGAAGATGGGATAACTTTGATGCTAAGAACAGTTTTCCCAAGGGGCAATGATCAGCGCGGATCAGAACAGTCCTAAAATCAGAAAACAAAACCCTAACAAAACTTAGATCCAAGCCCTAGATGAAGAACTCGCAGAGAAGATTGGATCCAAGAAGCTTAGCGTACCCTAACTTGGTGACGCGAAGCGGCTACGGCGACGGAGTGCGGAGACGTGCTCTTCGTCGACGGGGAACGTCCACGACGGCGGCGGTCCGACAGTGAAGTGGCGCAGTCGTCATCGGGAACGGGAGCTCTGCGGCGGTCTCGAGGAGGAAGACGGAGAATTTGGGAGAGACGGTTCGCTCGATGCATCGCCTTAAATAGGCCCGATCTGAAACGGTTGCCAGATCGTATCGGACGGTTCCCAGCGAGTGTCTCTTCTGATTAAACGGCTCAGATGAAGTGGCGGATCGCGAGTGAATCTCAACGACCCGAAAAAGACGGGGACTCAACGGCCAAAGAATGAGTCTTGACCGAGAGCAAAAACATCGATAAAGGTGGAAGCATTTGATTTGGAACTCAATGACGTTCGAAGCAATATGCTTTCCGTTTCAATTGTGCTTACCATTCAAGACAGAGTAGATTTGGAGCGAATCAGAATGGAGGGGTAGGGTCCGAAACTTATCACTTCGAAGAACAACAACAACAACAAAGCTAAAAGTGATAAGTATAGGGGACAAAAGAAACGAATAAATAAATAAATAAATAAAAACACAACCCTGAAGGCAAATGACGAACGAAGCTAAACACAGAAATTTGGACGAAGGAAAACTCCAGCGAAACTAAATAAACAAACTCACAACGAAGGTGAATATATACAATGGAAAAGTTTCGATCTTACTGAACATTGTGTGAGTCTAGAATGTTTAGCTCACATCTCAATGCACAAAACCTTTTCTCCTCCAATGGCTTCGTGAAAATATCTGCCAATTGATCTTCAGTTCTAACATGGCTGATCTCAATGTCTTCGCGCTGAACATGATCTCAAAGAAAATGGTGACGAATATCGATATTCTTCGTTCGAAAGTGTTGCACAGGATTGTGTGCAATTTTGATAGCACTCTCATTATCACAAAGCAGAGGGATTTTCTTCACAAATATGCCATAATCTTTCTGCGTCTGCTTAAGCCAAAGTATTTGAGTGCAGCATGAGCCAGCAGCAATGTATTCAGCTTCAGCAGTAGATATTGAGACACAGTTCTGTTTCTTTGAAGCACAACACACAAGAGATCTACCAAGGAAGTGACAAGTGCCTGAGGTAGATTTCCTGTCAACCCTATCACCAGCCCAGTCTGAATCAGAATAGCCAATCAAGTCAAACTGAGTTCCTTTGGGATACCAAAGTCCCAAAGAAGGAGTATGTGCTAGATATCGAAGAATTCGCTTCGCACCAGTATGATGCGATTCCTTCGGATTGGCCTGAAAACGAGCACAAATACAAACTGGTAGCATAATATCAGGTCTAGATGCACATAAGTATAAGAGTGAACCTATCATAGACCGATACTTCTTCTGATCGAAGGGTTTCCCTTTCTCATTAGCATCAAGAAATCCATTTGTAGGCATGGGAGTCCTGATGGTCTTGCATTCAGCAAGATCAAATTTCTTCAGGAAATCCTTCAAGTATTTCTCCTGCGAAATAAAGGTGCCATTCTTCTGTTGGCGAATCTGAAGTCCAAGGAAAAACTTCAATTCACCCATCATAGACATCTCATATTTCTTCGACATCATCCTTGCAAATTCTTCGCTGATTTTAGTGTTAGTACAGCCAAAAATGATATCATCTACATATATCTGACACATAAATAGATCATTGTTATATGATCGAGTGAAAAGAGTGGTGTCAGTGGTTCTAGGTTTGAATCCTTTCTTCAGGAGGAAATCCTTCAACGTTTCATACCAAGCACGAGGTGCTTGCTTCAGTCCATACAAAGCTTTGTGAACCCTATACACCATATCAGGATTCTTCGAGTCTTCAAAACCTGGTGGCTGCATAACATACACTTCTTCTTCTATCTCACCATTTAGAAAAGCACTTTTGACATCCATTTGATATAGAAAAATATTTTTGTGGTTAGCAAAAGAAAGCATGACACGAATGGATTCGAGACGGGCTACTGGAGCATAGGTTTCACCAAAATCAATGCCTTCGATTTGGGTGTAACCTTGTGCTACCAATCTAGCCTTATTTCTTACCACAATACCATTTTCATCTTGCTTGTTGCGAAAAATCCACTTTGTGCCAATAACATTGTGCTTCGTGGGATCTGGCCTGTCAACAAGTGACCAGAATTTGTTTCTTTCAAACTGGTGAAGTTCTTCCATCATAGCCAATAACCAATCAGGGTCCTTCATGGCTTCATCATATTTTGAAGGCTCTAGCATGGAAACAAAAGAAAAACTTCCACAGAAGTTAGCCAAACGAGTACGAGATCGAGTAGTGGGACGACCTGGTTGATTGATATCTTCAAGGATCGAATCAATATCAACTCTTCTTCGAACTCGAGATAATGTAGTATCATTAGCTTCAGGCTCAACTTCTGCTTCAGGATCGGCATCATCTTCGGGATCTGCTTCACCTTCAGCTTCTGCATTTCCTTCAGGATTAGCATTTCCTTCGTTCCCTTGTCCTTCTTCTTCCTGTTCATCATTAGCTTCAGGATGTTGATCTCCAGCGCCCCGGGCTATGTGTGGGAACATTGGACCATCATCTTCCCTAACATCTTGATGTGGATTGGCTTCAACAGGGCGAATCTCTCCAATAGCCATGGACCTGATTACTTCATCAACTGGAGGTTTATCTAGATCATGAGGCAAATGCTCCTTTTGAGAGCCATTAGTTTCATCAAACCTCACATTCACAGTTTCCATAACTTTCCCAAAATGAGAGTTATAGACTCTATAAGTGTGAGAGTTTGAGCCATAATCTAAAAGAAAACCTTCATGTGCCTTAGGGGAAAATTTGGAGCTATGATTCATATCTCTAATAAAGCATGGAGCACCAAATACCCTAAGATAAGAAACATTTGGTTTGTTACCAGTTATAAGTTCATGTGAAGTTTTCTTCAGAAACTTGTGAAGGTAAACCTTGTTGATGATGTGACAAGCAGTGTTAATTGCTTCGGCCCAGAACCTAATAGGAGTCTTGTATTCAGCAAGCATAGTTCTGCCCATTTCAATGAGAGTTCTATTCTTCCTTTCAACTACGCCATTCTGTTGAGGTGTATATGCAGCAGAGAACTCATGAGTAAAACCATGATCATCAAGAAAATCTTCAATATGAGTATTTTTTAATTCAGTTCCATTATCACTTCGGATATGCTTCAGAGATAATTCATATTCAGTTTGAGCTCTCTTAGCGAATGACTTGAAGATTTCAACAACTTTGCTCTTGTCGTCCAAGAAGAAAACCCAAGTATAACGAGAGAAATCATCAACAATAACAAGACCATATTTTTTTCCTCCCAGGCTTGCATAGTTTTGAGGACCAAATAGATCCATATGAAGCAATTCAAGAGGACGAGTGGTAGTCATGATAGTCTTCGCTGAATGATGTTTATTCGTGATTTTACCAGCTTCAGAAGCACTGCAGAGATGATCCTTATCGAATTTTACTTTGCTAAGGCCAATAACAAGCTTCTTCTTCACCAGATTATGAAGATTTCTCATCCCTGCATGACCAAGTCTTCGATGCCATAACCAACCAGATGAGGCTTTTGCCATTAAGCATGTGGATACAGCAGGGACCGAAGAAAAATCAACAATGTATAAATCTCCCTTTCGGTAAACCTCGAAGACAAACGTATAGTCATCCTTTGAAAATACAACACAACGCGAAGCAGAAAATAGAACAAGCATACCCATATCGCATAACTTCGAAATAGACATAAGATTATATCCAAGTGATTGGACTAGCATAACCTTGTCAATGTGCTTATCTTTCGATATGGCAACCTTACCCAAGCCTAACACCTTACCCTTATTGTTATCACCGAAGGTAATGTACTTCTGAGAAGATTGAGATAGTTTTTCTTCGGTGAATAACTCCTTGTCTCCGGTCATATGATTTGTACAACCACTATCCATGACCCATTTGGATCCACCGGAGACATAGCCCTGCAGAAGAATTAGTTCTTCTTAACCACCCACAAACGAGCAGGTGACTGAGAAGATGTTGAAGCACTGGTTGAAGCAATATTAAATCGAACAGGAGTGTATTGCTTCGGTGTACCATCAAGCACACCATATATGTAAGTCCTCTGCGAATGGTTAGCATAAGAGTGAGCATATGCAATCTTAGTATGATTATTATGAGGACGATACGTATGGCGACCAGTACGATAATATTGCTTCTGCGGAACATTTGATTCGGTCACCAGTGAATCATTTCGTGTCTCAAGAGAGTAGAAATGATTCGGTGGTAGCGAAGACTTTCCTTGCATGGTATGATTAGCAGGCAGTTTTTCCACAAGTGCTTTCTGCACCCATATCTGCCTCTTATAGAAGCCATTCTTTGGTGGAGCACCTACATACTCAGCTGTAACTTTTCCCTGTTCATCTTTCATGAGTTTGTAGTCTGAATCAATTGATTCATCCACAATGGCTTTGTTCATCTTGCAATCGAAACCTGAAAGAGTAGCAATGTCAATGGGTTTCTCCTTCGCTAGAACCCAAACAGTCTTAGGATACTGCTCAGGCTCCCAATAGGGGCCATCAGGGTTTATCTTTCTCTCGAAACCAACACCCTCATTCTTTGGATTCCTGTGAAGGAGAGCCTTCCTCGGGATATCACAGAGATATTGGTGTCCTTGCACACTTTTGAACATGCCTGTTTCAAATAAGTTTTTCAACCTGAGGAGTTCCTCGGTAACAGCAGGATTTTCCTCATCAGAGGCATTAGTATCATCAATAACAATAGGAGCTTTTCCTTTGGAATCAGTTTTGCTTCGTTCCAAACAAGTTAAAAAAGGTGATTCAGTTTTATGATTTTCTTCAGAATCTTGTTGAGCCATGAGAGAGAGATTGACATTTTCCAACTCTTCATGAGCCTCTTTCAGTTTTTCGAGAGCCATTTTCCTTTGAAGAAATTCATAGGTGAGCTTCTCATAATCAACTGAAAGAAGATCATGCCGAGAGGATAATTCTTCAAACTTCTCCTTCAGAGCAGCATGCTCGTTAGTTAAAGTCTGACCTTTCTTTATCTCATCGATCAACAGAGTTTCTGATTTCTTAATGGTTTTTCTTAGTGAATCAAGTTCATCTTGTTGGATTGAAGCAATTTTAGCAAGTTTAGCATAGCTTATCTTAGTATCACTATCATATGAAGAACAATCAGAAGTATCATAGTTTGATTTGGATGAAGATACCTTCGCCTTGTCCATGAAGGAATATGCAGGAGTTTCATCTTCACTACTGTTGTTGGTGAAGAATGAGCTCGAAGCATTTGTTGAAGCATCTGCCGAAGCGAAAGCCAAACCAGCAACACCATCTGATTCGGACCCAGACCCATACCTTGAGCCTGATTCAGCTTCGGAACCAGAGGCTTCGTCTTCAGAGTTCATCTCCTTTCCCAGATAGGCCTTGGCACGGCAAGAGCTGCTTCGACGAGATGAGTGAGTCTTCGATGAAGAACCCTCACGCTTCTTATGATACTTCTTCCTCTTATCATCATCACAATCTTTCTTCTTTTCTCTTCTCGAACTAGAATCATGTCTCTTTGACTCATAGCTTCTGGAGGATCTGTGGGACTTTGATGAAGAGTATCTGAGCGAATGCTTCGATTTGTTCTCAGCTTCCCACAGAGGGCAATCAGCAATGTAGTGACCTGGTTTCTTGCACCTGTAGCAGCAATTGTCCTTTGATGGAGAGCTTCTTGAGGATGAACGGTGAGAAGAATGACTTGAGCTTCTTGAAGGATAACTCTTCTTCGGTGAAGAAAAACCTTTTCTCTGAAAGCGATTGAAGCGTCTCATGATCAATGCTAGATCTTTTCCAATGCTTGCAAGATCATCTGATTCGACACCTGAAGCAGAACTGACTTCGGGGGTAGAATGACGCGAAGCTTTTGCTTTCAAGGCATGAGATCTTCTTCGAGAACCATTTATGTCACGTTTCTCATCTTATTCCATCTCAAAGGTATTGAGTCTCTCAAGAATATCAGCGGCGACAAGACGTCTGAAATCAGTCCTTTCCTTGATCATCAGCACAATGTGATCAAACGAATCATCCAATGAGCGAAGCAGAGTTCTAACAACTGAGTGAGGAGTAATGTCATCAGCACCAACTGAGATCAATTCATTTGCAAGAGCAGTGAGTCTGCTATAAATGCAGCTGACTTTTTCACCCTCGTTTCTCTTGAATCGATAGAATTTGCTTCGAATTGTATCAATTCTGGCATCCTTCTGGGTAGAAACACCTTCACCAATCTTCTCAAGATAATCCCAGACACCTTTGGCCGAAGGAATATTCTTCACTTCATGATAATTCTCTGGTGTCAAATGATTGGTGATGAAAACCCAGACTTCAGAATCAAGATCGATCAGCTTCGCTTCTTCAGGAGTGATGGCGTTCTCGTCTACAACTGTAACTCCATACAAGACAACTTGCCAGGCAGTTGAGTTGATAGCCATAATATTTCTCTTCATCTTGTCCTTCCAGTATGGATATTCCTTTCCATTGAACACGGGTATGGGTTCGCCGGAGCGAATGGCTGCGAAAGACATACTTGCAAAACACTCTAGGAGGTTAATCCAAATAAAGAGTGACTAGCTCTGATACCAATTGTAAGTCCAAGTATGTGATCGGAGGGGGAGGGGGTGAATGATCACTTCAAATTTTTGCATGAAACTATGAAGTGAAGCATAACTAAGCAGCAGAAGAGATTCAACAGAAAGGTAAACATTGAAGCAGAACAGGATTGAAGCATAACATAGTGAATCAAAAGCATCGAATCAATTGCATTGAAGCAAATCACTGAAGCAATTGATAAACTGAATGTAAGTGCGGAAAGTAAAACGAACTCTTGACTCGGTGATGTTTGTTCGACCAGTTCACACTCTGCAAAGTGCTACGTCTGGTTGGAGGGACTTGTGATTGAACACAGGAGCTAACCTCTCTCCGTCCGTATCTCCACTGCACCAATCTCCTTGAGCTTGTTCAGTTCTTCACTCGTGGTTGATTATTGAGGAAATCACCGAAACCTTTGACAAACTGGACTTCGAGGCGACAATAACTCTTCGCTCTCTAAAGAACAACACTCTAACCGTCTAGGAGAATTGCAGTTCTCCAAGATAAAAAGGCTAGCAAACTTCTTCCTAAGTCATAATGAATCAAGTCAGATCAATAGGACTTATGCTTCGGTGGATGGGTTTTTGGTTTGCTTCGGTGGGGTTGCTCTTCCTCTTCACTATCAGGAAATATTCTTGGAGCAGCCACCGGCCAATGAGGGCGGGGGTGGCGTATTTATAGGTGGAAATCCCTAGGTGCGAAATGACTTAAATGACCCGATGTGACAGCTTGACACCTTTCCACAACGGTCATATTTCCCATCAAAGCGCAACTTTACTTGCGGTCCAAGTAAAGCTGACTCACGGACTTGGTTCTGCTTCAGGAGCCGAAAGAACTAAGTCTTCGCTGGTGAAGCATTACCTAGTGCACATGAGATTTCTCAACTCTGGCTTCTCACTGGTTTGGATTCGATCTGAGTCTTTTCACCAAAAACTTCGGAGTACATTTACTAAACCCCTCTTGATAGTACGGTTTTTCCTACGACTCAAAGAAGTGAAAAAGAACTACGCAAAAACTACTAAGTCTTGCGCCATCTTGGTCATCTCCTTCGATGAGACGTGCTTCAGGATTCCTTATCTTTTTAGGGGTCGACATCTGTGATGAGCTTCACTCCAGAGGATATGCTTCGGTAAGTATGTAAATCTTCGTTGAATCTTTATCACCAACCTATAACTTCAGGAACCTAACCATCTGTTTTACACTAGAAAACTTGTTAGTTCCTCTACTGTTTTGTCCAACAATATCCAAAACTCATGGGGGCATTACTTTGCTCTTACAGGTTTATGATGTTGACTCTCCTTCTTCATAGAAGAATCAACACGAGAAGAAAAGTCCTTGAAAAAGTCAATCATTAGCTGGGAATCAAGACCAATTTTAGAGTAAAAGGTATTAAAGTAATCGGTCTTCACATAACTCTCAATGTAGTCATGCTCATAGTTTATAGCGGGTTCAATACCTTTATCAATTTCCCAGTCTTCAGTATTCTTCTGGATCCTTTTAATAAGATCCCATTTTTCTTCTATACTTCTGGTCTGGAATACCCCGCTAGAGGAGGCATCCAACATCTCCTTGTCCTGACGAGAAAGCCTGGCATAAAAAATGTAAGTATAATTTCCTTGGGGAGTTCATGGTTGGGACATTTGAGCATCAGGGACTTCAGTCTCCCCCAAGCTTGAGCGATGCTCTCTCCGTCGCAAGACCAAAAGTTGTAGATGTAGTTCCTGTCTTGGTGAATTTCACGAAGAGGATAAAACTTTGCATAAAAGAGAGACATAAGCTCTTGCCATTCAAGCAAATCAGAGTTATCGAGTAGCTTATACCAAACTGAAGCTTTATCTTTAAGTGATACGGAGAATAATTTCTTCATGATGAACTCCACCATTACACCTGCAAGCATAAATAAAGAACATAATCGTGACAAATATAGCAGGTGTTCTCCCGGATGTCCTTCTCCTGTATAACGATTAGCCAAGACACAATCAATAATACCAGTTGGTATTTTATAGGGCACAATTTCAGTAGGAGTAGGATTAACCACCACAGTCGTGGGGCGGCTGCTCATCAGCAACGAACCAACAGTAGAGGGGTCCATAAGGACTGAGGGTAGCAACAGCAAAAATAATAAAACAGCAACACAAAGTAAAGGTTTCCTTACCGGCTTCACTTACCAATAGCGCTACACTCCCCGGCAACGGCGCCAGAAAAGCTCGTTGATGGCGGTGAAGTTGATAGGTTTAGTTGGGGTGCATCCCACGTCAACCGCGCCAATAAATGATTCTTGATAACCCACAAGTCTAGGGATCAATTGTAGCTTTTCAATAAATAAGGATGTCGATCCCACGAGGAGAAGAAGGTATTGACAAGTGACTCTGGATAAGGAAAAGGCTGCAAACACTGAAAAGTAAATATTTAGGGGTTTTTGGTTTAAGCAACAGAAAGTTAAACGACAAGCAAAGTAAACAGGGTACTGAGGAGTAGTAAGTGGCCCAATCCTTTCACAAGGATAAGCCTAGGAACTGAACTTATAAGAGCTAAAGCGTTCTCGAGGGCACATGGGAGAGATAGTCATGTGCTTTCGCCATATTCCGTATCGGCACTATGTGTTGTGTTGATATGTGTTGAGTGGGTGAATCAATGCTAGTACACCTTCTATACTAAGATAAGTGTACTATTATGATTACACACCTTGAAAGCATACCCAAATACAAGGTAGTAATTAAGGCATAAGCCTAACCACAACATTACGATCGAGGATCCATAACTCCTTTGTACAAAAGTATGTGAACTGGGGTTCAGGTTTCTGTCACTCCGGCAACCCACCATAAGCATCCTTTATGCACAATATATTCCCCTAGGTCCTTAATAAGTCGAAGTGTTGAGTTTTCGACTCACACAACACCACTAAGAAAATAACAACACAACTTAAATATCAAACAACACATAATACTTCAACATCATATGACTACTAACAACTAGACTTCTCCCATTCTCTCAAGAACTAAAGTAACTACTCACAAGACATAAAAGAGATCATGATTAGTGGGGATAAATAGATGGTAAACAATTTGGACACAATGATAATTCTCCAACAAAACTCAATAGCATTCATCACACGGCAGTAATCAACACCGGTAGAGTAGAGAGGATAGATAGTACGGATTACAACACAAGATAAACTTGTGAGGTGAGATTGGATGGAGGTGGAGATGTTTCTGATGTTGGGGATGATGTTGATGATGATCTCGATGATGCCCGTGACGATGATGATGACGATGGCGATGATCTCCCCTTCCGGGAGGTGATCTCCCCGGCGGAATCTGCCCGCCGGAGATGGCTTTTTCTTCTCTGTAGGTTTCCGCCACGAGGCGGCGGAGAAATGACGAAACTCCTCCTCTTTTAGGGTTTCTACCCTAGGGGGTAATATAGGCCAAAGGGGGCACCGAGGTGGGCCACCAGGCATCTAAGAGGGTGCCTGGAGGGCCCTAGGGGGGCCGCGCCAGGCACCCTTCTGGTTGCCTGGTGGGTCCCCTCTGGTCCCTCTTCGGTGATCTCCCGTGAATCTTCATAAAAACGATCTCCGTCAATTTTCATCCGATTTGGAGTTGATCCGATTAAGCAACTTGATGTCCACTTTTCACCGCTGAATTCTGCTTCTGCTGCTTCGGCACCGGAGAGTTGCAAACTGTGTAAAACAAGGCAAAACAACATAAGAACAATACTTTAAAGTGGAATATATCAATGAATAGGGTTAAATTACAATATAAAATAGTGATGCATTTTGGACGTATCAGTCATGTTGTACTCAGATTCTCTGGCTGAAGCAGACGCTGAAGGATTATGGTATTCATGTGAAGAAAATTCCTCTTCTATTTTATAATGAGAGTGCCATCAAAATTTCTCACAATCCTGTGCAACACTCTCACATGAAGCATATTGATATTCGCCATCATTTTCTTCGTGATCATGTTCAGTGTGAAGACATTGTGATTAGTCATGTTAGAACTGAAGATCAACTGACTGATATTTTCACGAAACCATTGGATGAGAAAAATTTATGTGCGTTAAGGTGTGAGCTCAATATTTTTGACTCACGAAATGTACTGTAAGACCGAACCTTTACCTCCATGTATATATTAATTTACTTCGTTGTTTGTTTATGGTTTCGATATTGGTTTTGCTTCGATTTCTATCTTTTATTTTGATTGGATTTATTCCTCTACGCTTATCACCTTTAGATTCGTTGTTGGTTTTTCTTCGAGGTGATAAGTTTCGTTACCTACCCCTTCTGTTCTTTTTCTCTCTTATTCTATCTGTCCAAAATGGTTGAGCACATTTGAAACAGAAAGTATTCTGCTTCGAACGTCATTGCATTCCGAATCATATGCTTCCAACTTTATCGAAGTTTTACTCAAGACCAAGATTTATTCTTCGGTCGTTGAGATCCCGTCAAATCCGGGTCATTGAGATTTTCTCGCGAAACGCCACAAAATCCTCACCATAGAATCCGGAGGGTCGGTTGCTGGTAGTCGTCCGATCTGACCTGACACCCCCTGTCAGGCCAGCCCTATATATACCCCTCACCCAGCGACACCAAACTCCACATCGTCCCCAACCTTTCCAGAACCCTAATTCTCTCGCGCGCCGTCATGCTCCTCGTCCCCGCCGTCGCCCTCGCCGCTTCACTGCCGGAAGGACTCCGCCGTGGACTTCCCGCCGACGACGAGCTTCTTCCTCCGCTCATCGCCGTTGTATCCTCTCGACATCTCCAAGTTAGGGTACGTCGAAGCCACCGATCCAATCTTCCTTTCTGTTCGTTTCCCTCTAGATTGGATCCGTTCTTAGCATGTTTTTTGATTGATTTCTCTAGGGTTTCTCAATCCGTTGGATCATTGATCTTTTGGGAAACTTGTTTAGAGCAAAAGCTTCCATCTCTAATTCAGGTTAGCAATTAGGGTTTTGGTATCCTCTGTTCTGTGCTAGGGTTTGTAGTCTCCAGATGAAAGATTGTGTGCAAAATCTAGCTCAGAACAGACCGGAATCATCACCATGTTTTATCTGAATTTCTTGTCAAAATCCTTGTTTTGGTCGAAACTTTTTCTGGTGCTCAGTCCATACTTGTCTTTTTCCCTCGTTACCTTATGCTTTTTCACAGGATTTCTGAAGATTTGGGCTTCGGTAATGAGTCCCCAGTTCTTGACCACATCAACGAAGCTGAACAGCTTGCTCCCAAGAAAAGAGGAGGCAGAACGAAGGAAAAGAATAACGCTAGAGGCATTCCCGAATCCATTCGGAAGGATCTTGGATATGACACACCTCCTGAAGAAACAAAGGATCAGCCAAAGATTCGATTGCAAGGGATTCGGCGTTACTGGGCCGTGGTACAAATACAAAAGTATCCCTAACTGGAAATGGGCAATGCAGCTTGCCTTCAATCCACCCTTCTTGTATACTTCTCACATGTGCGGAAAGTATACCGAAGAAAATCGCTACCTCTACTACCCAGTTCCACCGAAGTATCCTCACCCCAATACTATCAAGACTCCGGATGATTATCATGAAGAGCAAAAGAGGTTGAGACTCGCTGCTGAGAAGAAGAGACTGAAATATGAGAAGAAGAAGGCCAAGTTAGCTGCCGCCGAAGCTCGTGGACAAGGCCCGAGCACGAAGAAGAAACGGAAGCTGAAGAAGAAAACAACTTCTCCTCCTCATGCCTTCACTGATGAGGAAGAGCGAGCTAGACTGGAACAGGCCGCTCTTGAGGACTCTGGATCCAAGGCCGAAGCTGATGACGAATCAGATGCTGAAGCCGATGATGAGTCCGAAGAAGTGGCACCTCCTCCCAAGAAACCAGAGCTTCGAATTCCATTGAAGAAGAAGCCAGGAGAGAAACCCGCTGCTGCAAAAGGGCTGAAGATTCAAGACCCAACTGACATGCCCGGAGCTCGCCCCACCATAGACATGACAAATTTGGTGGTTGCGAAGACCTTGGCCTCCGAGCCACCAGCTGAGACCCTCAATACTGAGAGTCGCTCTAAGAAGAGGAACGACCCTGCGAAGCAACAGCAAACCGCGAAGGCAACTGCACCAGCAAAGCCTAAGCAGTCCTCTGCTCCAAACCCTTCATCTAAGCGCAAGCTCACTGAAGCAAAACTACAACAGAAAGACCTCTAAGAGGCACTTGATCGAAGCGTTCTTTCCTGTCAATCTGCTGAGAAGAAGAAGGAAGCAGAAGCAGCTGCACGAAAACAAAGGGAGCTACACTGCGCCAAATTTGCTACTGAGAAGGCTGAGATGAAGCGAAAGCTCGCCAAATCCGATAAAAACAAAGAAAAAGCTGTTGCTGAAGCCAAATAGTTAGCAGAAAATGAAGCAAAACGCAAGGCTATACTTCATAGCCTCAGAACAAAGAAGACTGAGAAAGAAGCCAAGGATGCCAAGAAGAAGGCCGTGGTGGATATGAACCCTTCTGCTGAAGCAAATCCGCCGAAGCAGAAAGGCATTTCACTCACTGAAGCTCATGCTGAGCAAGATCGCCAAAGTGGACATCAATTCCCTGATCCACGTGAAGGAGAACCATGGGATCATTTGGGCGTGACTGAAGCCCTTTGGAAGAAATGTGAAGCTACAGATCCTGAAGCTGTTGATCTCGGTGAAGTCTACATCTCAGGCTCCATCGAAGCTATGATCACAACAATGATCAGTCAGCTGAAGGATTTGCACTCGAGGGACAGGGCCGAAACTGCAAAGATTCACAACTATCAGCAGCGTGCCGAAACTAAAACTGAAGAAGAGTTCAAGGAACACGCGCTGAAAATGCTTCAGAAGGTGACTGATGTGAACACCACCACCAAGGATAACATCAAAATCTTCAAAGGAAAGATCAAAGTTGCTGTTGATGAAATGGTCAAAATGCATAATGCTTTGATAATGGAAAAGGATTCCAAGAAGCGCAAGGCCCCGCTGGAAGCTGAACCAGCTGCAGCAAAGCCCGCTGAAGCAAAGCTATCTGATCCGTCCCCGAAGAAGAAGACCACCAAGAGGAGGAAGGTTACTTTGGCCTCGCTGCTGATATGGACACTAGTGATCAGCCCACTAGCCAGCCGAAGGAAAACACTAAAGCAGTTCCCACTCCTGCTCCAAACCAAAGCCTTCCAAGCCCAACCAAAATCTTCAGCACCACCCACCAAAACCCCTACACCTCCACCAACCGCATCCATTCCGAAACAAACCCCCGCTCCACAAACTCCCACACCGCCTCCAAAAGCTCCAACTCCTACGCCTGCACCAGTTCCACCTCGCGGTCCATCACCACCACATGCTCCATCCCCCGCACCGCAAAGGACTCATACCCCACCTGCTGCTCCTTCACCACCGCCATCACGTCGCCCGGAAGAAGATGAACCCTCTCCCTCCAACTTCAGAACGCGCAACTCGCGTGATTATTCTTCGGCTCGAACTTCCCAAGAGTCTGAAGCCAATGTGCCTCGACCTGAAGCACATGAATACGAAGAAGAACAAGTGCAGATTTTGAATCCCTCGCAAGAGAAAGCACTGATAGTTTCTCAGACTGCTGGCCCTTCAAGAGCTACCCCAATAGCTCCTCTACAAAGGATTCGTGCCCGTTCCCAACCCTACCAAGACATCCAGCTCGAATCAAATTACCCTCGTGAAACATTTCCTGTTTTCAAGGGCGTTGGATGTTCTTCTCGACACGGAATGGAATTCTGTTTGGAACAGCATCAGAAGAGTCACCATTTCTTTGGCGTAAGCCCATATGCTTCAGATAGAACTGCTGATGATCTTTGCTTCTGGAGAGCAAAACAACAATTATTGTATACAAAAGTCTATTGCCAGAAGGGTGTGCTGTTTCTCCACCGATATCTTGATATGCGAAGTCTTTCAACTGCCACATGCTTTCAAAACATCGCCGAAACAATTGAGAATCAGAACTTGACTCGGTTGTTTGCCTTGAGCACTCCCTTCAATTCTGAACTCATTAAGAAATTCTATGCCACATTATATGTTTCGGGCGATGACATTGAACCCAACACATGGATACTTGAATGGATGATTCAAGGAGAATTCATGGAAATTTTGAATATACCAAGGCACACTGGCGAACTTGAAAAGATTCATATGGAGCCAGATCTGACTGAAGAACAATTTGCCACCTTGCTGGATACTGAAGTGACAGCAGATTACATTCCCGAAAATATTCGTCCGAAGCACTTGAACTTCATCTCCAAGACTTGGTTTTATATCTTGTCGAAATCTTTGATCCCATTGAGTACTTCTTCGGAGGAATCAAATCTATATCCAGAGACAAGGCATGCAATTATGAAGCTTACACATGGGCTGGTATTTGACTTTGAATATTGCCTCATTCGCAACTTGGTGCATGCTGCTGAACTTCCCTTCACGCTGAAGCCATATGCTCCCTGGCTCCAGCCTGTTTGCAACTATGGCATAAATGATGACTTTGTGGCCACACATCGTCAGAAGCTTTTCACACCTGTAGTGTGTGACACTTTGGAATTGATGAGGAAACCCAACAACATCTTTGCTACATATGTTGGGGTGCTCCATGAAGTCAATGAGCGCAACATCTCGAAGAAATTCCAGAAGGACTGTCATTACTTTGAATTAAATCTTCGGTCGCAACAACTGCTTGAAAACTTCATTGAAGCAAATCAACGCCAGATGCAGTTTCTTGCTGATGAATTCAATCGTGTTGGCAACATTGCACTCAACAACAATCAGTATCTTCGTGTGCTCAAGCGTCATTCCTGGAAGGGACTCAGAAAATTCAACTTTGTTAAAGGCCTTCGCAAAGATCGCATTTACAAAGAGTATGAGCACCTCCAGTGAAACTTTTCAAGAGATGATACTGTTGATCGCCCGAATCAAAATCTCCCGCCCCTGCACAAGATTGATGAAGCTTTCTTCGTCAACGAGCCCGATCCAATCAGGCCGGACACCGTCTCCCAGAACGAATCCATTACCTCGAAGGACGACGACGGCCTCGACGACAGCGACCTCGACATCAACCTCATCACCCAGAAGAACCTCGAAGTTCTTCCTTCGCCCGAGTCGGAAGAAGAATCTTCAGGAGACCAATCTTCTTCTGCCGAGTCTACTTCAAGCTCTGCCTCGTCGAGTTCCAAGGGTGTTGATGCCGCGAAATAGATCTCTCGAGACTCTTCCCAACCTTTTGTCCAATCATTTACAAAAAGGGGGAGATGTTGGCATCGATGAGTTAGATTTGCATCGGAGCAAGGGTTTTTGGTATTCGCATTTTGCTTCACTTGGTTTAAGTTACAACAAACATTCCAATCCCTTCGATTGGGTTGTAACTTAAGTTTACATTCGGTTATGCTACTCCTGTGCTACACTTAAGTTTTAATAACCCTTTTCTCGCAAGTATTGCTTCGTATACTCTTTCTTGCAGGTGGTTATTACATTCTAAGTCACAGGTCATTGGAAGCAATTGCACATATATCTGGATATCTATATTTAAATGAAATTGTCTCCGCTAAGATATTTGTTTTGCTCTCCACCGAAGAAACATCGTTCAAGCATTAACTTCGATTATATAAATTTTCAATGCTTGCATTCAGGGGGAGTCAAAACTTCATATCTTAGAGTTTGTCCCATAACTTCACAAAAACTTCAATATCTTCTATCGATGCCTGTGTTTTCAATAATAGTCCAAAAAGGGGGAGATTGTAAGAGCAAAGTTTTGCCCCCATGTGTTTTGGATATTGTTGGACAAGGCAGTAGAGGAACTAACAATGTTTTCTAGTATAAACAGTTGAATAGGTTCATGAAGGACAAGCTAGGTGATAAATCTTCAAGGAAGGTTTTCAAGCTGCCAAAGAATTACCCCTTGAACGAACCTTAATCACGGAGGATGACCCCCAAAAATGAAGGTGTCCGGAAGCTTGACTCATCGAAGGAAATGAAGAAGACGGCGCAAGACTTAGTTGTTTTTGTGTAATTCTTTTTCGGTTCTTTGAGTCATAGGACAAACCGTACTATTAAGAGGGGTTTAGTTTGTGGACACCAAAGTTATTGAGAAAATGCTCAGATCAAATCTAAACCAAGTGAGAAGCCAGAGTGAAGAAATTCTCATGTGCACTAAGTTAGGTTTCGGTAGAAAAGACTTGGTTCATTGGCTTCCGAAGCAGAACTAAGTTTGTGAGTCAGCTTTACTTCTTCTGCAAGTAAAGTTTCACAGTAATGACAAATCCACCGTTGTGGACACGCGTCAAGCTGTCGCTTCGGGTCAAATCGGTCATTTCACACCTCGGGATCGCCAACTATAAATACGCCGCCCCCTCCTCCATTTTTGGGTGGCTGCTCTAAGAATATTCCTGGGAGAGATTGAAGAGAGCACCCCAAGAACGCCACCAAAGCAAAACCCAAAACCCAGAACATTGAAGCCTAAGTCCCATTGATCTAACTAGATTCGAGATGACTTAGGTGAAAGCTTTCTAGCCTTTTTATCTTGGAGAACTGCAATTCTCCTAGACGGTTAGAGTGTCGACTTCAGAGAGCGAAGAGTAATTGTCGCCTCGAAGATCAAGTTTGTCAAAGGTTTCGGAGATTCCCTTGATAATCTACCCCGAGTCAAAACTTACCAAGCTCAAGGAGATTGGTGCAGTGGAGCAACGGACGGAGAGAGTTTTTCTCCAAGTGTTCAATCACCAGTCCCTCCAACCAGACGTAGCGCTTTGCAGAGCGTGAAATGGTCAAACAAACATCGCCGAGTCATAGTTTGTTTTACTTCAAGCACTTATATTTTGTATTGCATTTTCTTCCCAGTTATGCTTCTATGTATTTTGATTCGCTGTATTTAGTTTCGCTTCCAGTTTTGCTTCCCTGTCACTTGTTTCTGCTATCCCTTTCTGCTTAGCTTATGCTTCACTTCAAAGCTTCAGCCAAAAATTTGAAGTGATCATTCACCCCCTTCCCCTCTGATCACATACTTGGACTTTCAGTCTCTTTACGGAAGAGTCAACGAGACAAACACCAAAACAACAAGGATCAAAAGGTTTCAATTCAAACATATCATACATTCTTTTGGGCATAACGGAGGTACGAACTCCAACATCACATAAAGCATAGCAAGAGAAGTTATTCAATTTAATTTTTATCATAGGATCCCAACCATCTTCTAGCTTCATAGGTATGGAGGCTTCTACTCTAAGCTTCTCCTCCCTAAATTTAATGAGAGCATTAGTGATATGCTCTGTGAAGGCAAGATTTAGTGTGCTAGTGTGGGGGTCTCTAGACATTTTATGTAGCAAGCTAATAACTTCAGAAAGGGTGCAACTATCAAAATCACTGTCTCTACTATCAAAGGTGGTAGTGTTTTCATCTAGGCTCACTTGTTTGAAAGCTTCTATGTTCATATGAGTTTCTTCTTCTACGGTTGAGGTAATAGCATCACCATTAATAGGTCCAATGAGACTAGGAGCATGTTGGGTGCTAAAAGTTTGGGTGTCCTCAACAACTTGGATAGTGGAAATGGTGTGGTGTGTAGGAAGGCTCTTAATTCTATCTTCTTCCTCCTTTTCTCTAGCCCATCTTTCTTTAAGTTTAGCCATCATCCTAATATTTTCATTAGTTTGTATTTGGATAGCATTAATAGGAGTAGTCTTCCTCTCCTCGAGGGGATAAGTTCTAATTTTAAGCATCTCAACATCAAGGGCTAAGTTGTCTACCTTCAAAGAGAGGTTATCTAATTTGTCTAATTTTTCCTCTACGCTCTTGTTGAAGGCTTTTTGGGTAGTGATAAATTCCTTAAACATGCTTTCTAGTTCAGAAGTGGAGTTCTTGTTGCTAGGATAAGTGTTGTTGTTCCCATAGTTGTTGGATGGGAACAGTCTAGGATTGCTAGCAAAATTACTCCTATAAGCATTGTTGTTGAAGTTGTTTCTAGAGATAAAGTCCACATCTACTTGTTCTTGAGCAACCAAGGAATTTAAAAGAACATCGTGGGGATCAATAGGAGCTTGCTTGGTAAGTAGAGACATAATCAAGTGAACTTTTTCATTTAGGGAGGAAATCTCCTCGACAGAGTTTACCTTCCTACTTGTTGGAGCTCGTTCGGTGTGACATTGGGAATACTTGGTCATCATCTCATCTAGGAGTTTTGTGGCAGCACCAAGTGTTGTTGACATAAAGGTTCCTCCCGCGACCGAATCTAACAGGTTCCGCGAGGTAAAGTTCAAGCCTGCATAAAAAGTCTGGATAACCATCCAAGTAGTCAAACCATGTGTAGGGCATTTCTTAACAAGGGATTTCATATGTTCCCAAGCTTGGGCAACGTGTTCATTATCCAATTGATTAAAATTCATAATATTACTCCTAAATTGGATAATTTTAGCAGGTGGGTAATACTTCCCAATAAAAGCATCCTTGCACTTATCCCAAGAATCTATGTTATTCCTAGGCAAGGATTGAAACCAAATTTTAGCTCCTTCCCTCAAGGAGAAAGGAAAAAGCTTAAGCTTAACAATGTCACCTTCTACCTCTTTATACTTTTGCATATCACAAAGTTCAAAAAAATTATTTAAGTGTAAAGCAGCATCATCTCCAACACCGGAGAATTGATATCTCATAACAAGGTTCAGCAGAGCAGGTTTAATTTCATAAGAGGTTGTTGAAGTAGCAGGTGTACCAATAGGAGTGCAGATAAAATCATTGTTATTGTGACTGCTGAAGTCACACAACTTAGTGTTTTAAGTGGTACCCTGATGACCCTCAACTGTAGGGGATCTATTGTAGCGTTTTCGATAAGTAAGAGTGTCGAACCCAATGAGGAGCAGAAGGTATTGATAAGTGACTTTGGTAAAGGAATAACTGCAAGAACTGAAAGATAATTTTTTTAGGGGTTTTTCGGTATAAGCAACGAGAAGATAAAAGAAAGCAAAGTAAGAGGTACTAAGGAGTAACAAGTGGCCCGATCCTTTTGAGTAAAGGATAATCCTAGCAACTGAACTTATAAAGGCTAAAGCATTCTTAAGGACACACGGGAGAGGTAGTCACGTGCTTTCACCATACTCCATATTGGTACTATGTTTTGTGTTGATAAGTGTTGAGTGCGTGGATCTATGCTAGTACACCTTCTAGACTAAGATAAGTGCACTCTTATGATTAAACACCTTGCAAGCATCCGCAAATAAAAGGTAGAAGTTAAGGCAAAAGCCTAACCACAACAATAAGATCAAGGATCCATTATTCCCTTGTGCAAAAGTGTGCAAACTGGGGTTCAGGTTTCTGTCACTCCGGCAACCCACCGTAAGAATTCTTTATATACAATGCATTCCCGTAGGTCCTTAACAAGGCGAAGTGTTGAGTGTTCAACTCACACAACACCACTAGAAAAATAACAACAAAACTTAAATATCAAACAACACGCATTACTTCAACATCATATGACTACTAGCAACTAGACTTCTACCATGTCCTCAAGAACTAAAGTAACTACTCACAAGACATAAAAGAGATCATGATCAGTGGTGATAAATAGATGTTAAACAATCTGGATATAACAATATTTCTCCAACAAAGCTCAATAGCATTCACCACAAAGGAGCAATCAACACCGGTAGAGTAGAGAGGATAGATAGTACGGATTACAACACAAGTTGCAATTGTGAGATGAGATAGGATGGTGGTGGATGGTGCTGATGTTGGGGATGATGTTGATGATGATCTCGATGATGCCCGTGACGATGGTGATGTCGATGGCGATGATCTCCCCTTCCGGGAGGTGTTCTCTCCGTCGGAATCTGCCCGCCGGAGATGTCTTTTCTTCTCTGTAGGTTTCCTCCACGGAGCGGCGGCGGAACTCATGAAACTCCTATCTATTTAGGATTTTTGGGTGACGGAGAATAAATAGGACAAAGGGGGGAGCCGGGGGTGGCCCCAGGAGTCCAGGCGGCCTCCCGGCGTGCCCCTGGTGGGGGCCACGCCAGGGGGGGCGCCTGGGCACCTGGTGGCCCCTCTCTGGCTCCTGTTTTGCGTGCCTCCGTAATTTTATTGGAAAATAACCTCCGTCGATTTTCAGGTCATTTGGAGGTCTTCTGATTAAGCAACTATGTGTCCACTTTTTACGGCTGAATCCTGCGTATGTTGCTTCGGCATCAGAAAGTTGCAAACTGTGTAAAGCAAGCCAAAACAACATAAGAATAGCATCATAACATGAAATATATCAATGAATAGGGGTGAATGACGATATAAAATAGTGGTGCATTTTGGACGTATCATACCCATAGTAGCAGCAAGTGGGACAAATTTTTTTCTGATTTTTGATAAAGGATAAAAAGATAAAAACTGAAAGGTAAACTAACAAGACTAAAAAGAAAAGATAAAAGATAGCGTGCAACTCCCCTATCTTGAAGATTGGAGTCCCCAGCAACGGCGCCAGAAATTGGCTTGATGGCACGGAAGTAGTGCTCCTCGTTGGTTACCCCAAGTGAATGATTGGAGTAGCCTAGAAGCAAATTTCCCTTGGAAAAGATACCAAGGTTGAGATCGACCAGTAGGACTCCATGGTCGACAAGTAGATGGCAAAGTGAACAATGACGCCGTTCACAACTCAAGGTTGCTTACTTTACCTGGACATGCACACACAACAAATAACTTTGCTCCCAACGAGTACAAAGAGGTTCTCAATCTCTCCGGCCTTGCCGTTTACAAAGTATCAAACACAACAGATAATAGTAGTGATAATTGCAACTAGAGAGTAAAAGAAAGAAATAGATTGAGGGTGTAAACAGTGGTGGAAATATGGACCCGGGTCCCATGATGTTCACTAGTGATGTCTCTCTTCCAAAAGACGATAAACTTCTATGCGAGGTAAACAAATCACAGCTGGGCAATTGACAGGATTAAAAACGCACCGCAATGCTAACTATGCTACAAAAGAAAGGAAGAGGCTCAAAAGCATGGGCAGTACGTCAAGATAAGTAGACCCAAATCCATCTGCATCTACTACTAATCATCCACCTTGAGATATCTCTCCAGAACATCTTGCTGGTATTAAATTGCGAGCCCCACCCAAAGCGTAAACCCAAAGCAACAGACAACTGCATTAAAAGAACTTTGCGTAAAGTAAAAAAAATCCTTGCAACCGCGGTTACAAGCACCGTTGTTTCCCCCTTGTGGCAACAACACATCCCCTAGACTCATGTTTTTGTCACTCAAGCTAGTCATCAGAGGGCATGAACCCACAATCATGCATAACGCTCCTTCTTGGAGTCACTACATACTACTTGGTCAAAGAAATAAACAACAACGACGAACATGCAAGAATTACTCAAGAACAAAAATATAAAAGAGAAGAACCAAATATATTACTCATCACAATCTGAACATAGTCTCATAATCCATCAGGTCCCAGCAAAATCAACATAGCAACAATAGAAATAATTACATATGTGCCTTGATCATGTAGGGCAGCTCACAAGGTCTAATCCATGAAGAACAAAGAGGGGAGGAGAACATCACATAGCTACTGATCATGGACCCATGGTCCAAGATGTACTACTCACAGATCATTCGGGAAGCGTCCATGGTGGTGGAGAAGCTCCCGGAGGTCAATCCTCCCTCCGGCAGGGTGTCGGGAAGAGGTCTTCTGGCGCTCTCGATCTTGGAAGCGCGGCGGTGGCGGAATAGAGGTGAGATCGCGAAAAAGGGTTCTTCCTTCGGAGGTTTCGGGGAGAGACAAATATATAGTCGAAGGGGGGTAGCCGGGGGGCACCACGGAGTGCAGGCCCCCCCTGGCGCGGCCTAGGGTGGGGACGCGCCCCTTGGACACCTAGGCACCAGGGTGGCCCCCTGGCTCTCCTTCAGGGCTCTGGAAGGTTACCGTACGCTGATTTTTTATTTGATTTTTCCGGAATTTTCAGAGCACTTTTAGTAAGGGGGAAACCTGAAATAAAAAGACAGCAGAAAACAGGAACTGGCACTGGGGTGCACTGAGTTAATAGGTTATTCCAAATATGATCAAAAGTGTATGAAAGTATATAAAAAACATAGCAATATCAGCCAAAACATGTATGGAGAAAGCAGAAATTATACATACGTTTAGGACATATCACCACTAATCTGCTTGGATGAATCACTCATCTCGGTGGGAGACTTGATAGATTGAAGCAACTTTTGTTGGTATGAGGAGAAGCTCCAGCGTGCTTTTCTACCGGTGAATCATTTGTTAATTCGTAACATACCCATCAATACAGTTCCTATGGCGGACTTTTGGGGATGGCAGTATGAGAGGAATGGTATCTTCTCTGTAAAATCAGCTTACCACATGCTGATAAAGACCAAAGAGCACACCCCGTCGCTGTTGGAGGGTCGGACTTCGGCGTTGAATAGAGAGGTGGAAGAACAGGTGTGGAGCACGCTGTGGAATACTAAGGTCCCAGGAAAAATCTGAACATTCTTATGGAGGTTAGCTAGGCAATCTTTGGCAACGGAGGACGTTAGAAAACACCGCAACATGGCGGACAACGACCTCTATCCTCTGTGTGGGAACACCGACTCATGGGTACACTCGCTCTTAGAGTGTTTGCTGTCCAGATGTACATGGGTGCTGGCAGATGTCAAAGTGGTGGAAGTAATGGAGGATATTAAACAACCGAGCACAAAATTGTGGTTGTTTGAGCTACAGGAAAAAAACCTCATAGAGGTTTCATCAAGGAAGTGGTAACACTCTGGGCCATATGGACGTCTCGGCGAAAACTGATCCATGAGGGGGAGTTCTAGAGCCCTATTCTACTAATGGTTTCGTCAAAAGGTTCATCTCTTAACTTGAATTCATTGAAACAAAGCGCGCAAGTGGTGTAGCGTCGCATATGAATCCATTACGGCATGTGAGGCCATTATCACATGTGATGGGGTCAAATGGTGGCGGGAGCTCTACACGCTGGGTTTTGCCGGAACAAGGAAGTGTGAAGATCAAAGTTGACGCTGCAACATCGACGGAAGCTGGGAAGGGTGCAGTAGCAGCGGTATTTCGAGATCACTCGGGTCTCTTCCTGGGATCCTCGGCGCTCGTTCTGCCAGGTGTGTTGGACCCAAAAATCTTGGAGACAATTGTCATTAGATAGGGCCAGTGCCTGGCAGATGATCTCTATAAACGGCGAGTGATTATATCAAGTGACTGCCCGGTAACAGAAGTTAATGCTTCCCAAGGTGGAGATAATTCTTCAGTTATCAAGGAAATATGCTCTCGTAGAAGTAGTTTTGTTCAATGTGATTTTCTGTTTGAAAGTAGATTAGAAAATTATGACTCTCATAACCTTGCCAGGTTTTCACTAAGCTTAGAGAGGGGGCACCACTTGTGGCTCTTAAACCCCCATGATCCGAATGTAATTTCATTTTATGTGGAAGGAGATCAATAAAGCTTGGCAAGTTCCCTTTTTTCATCAGATAAGCATAGTACACAATAGACCCCATGGCCCATGCACTCGAGTAAATAACACGCACAGTCCTGAAACTCGCCGGCCCGCCACAAAACCATCCCGAAACTTGTGAATTGCTTCAATACAATCCCATACTTTACCTGCAAAAAAAACTCTCATACTTACAATTAAGCTACACATACGGTCTTGTTTACGTATTATGGGCACAAAAGCAAGTGCCACATCACCCTTGCGGCCACCATGATCTAGGAGGAAAATCCTTGAGTGCCCTCGGAGTCGGACGATCGTTCGCGGGAGCTAACGGTCGAGGTGGTTGGGTCATGTCTGACGCCGGTGGCGACAGACAGGAGAGGTGTGATGGTTGTTGATGGCGGTCTTCGCATCGGCGGTGGAGTCGATGTTCATTGTACCGCTCGGGTCGTTGAGATAGTCGAAAACGAGGAGCTAGCTGGCCGAAGGAGAGGACGCAGCCGACGATGAAGTCGCGCCATCACTCCCCTCAAAGCGCAAGTCCACCTTGTCGTCGCGTCGGTCGAGGTCCATGTCCCACGATCGCCCCGCGGGGTCGCGCGACATGATGATGGCAAGCCCCGGCGGCAGGTCTAGGCGCGTCGAGAACCTGGGCGGTAGGGACTCAGCAGCCAACGACGGCAAACGTCAGGTATAAGTGTATAACGCAGCAGGTTGTGGATTTTGTAATTAATTATAGATTGGACGAATACATCGCGTAGCGATTGACGATGCGAGTACATACATAATAGGATGGACTTGCATGAGGATCTTGAAGAACTTTTTCCCTTCCCTTCTGATTCCGTTCATGGCACTCGTTTTTGCGCCCATAATATGTGGAAACGTATACAGGACCGTACGTATAGCGTAATCGCAACTATAAGAATTGTTTTAGAGCAATTTGCCAGTTTCGAGAGTGTTTTGCAGCGGGCCAACGAGTTTCAGGATTGTGCATGTAACTTACTCCATGCACTCTACCAAAAAAAGTGAGTTTACAAGAGAACTTTTGACTTTATACACCCTTCATACACTATCAAACAGGCAAACCACACCCTGAAACGACCGAACGAACGAGGGTTTTTTTAAGCGATGAACGAACGAGGGGTAGCTAGCATCGAGCGGTACTGGTGTTGGGTTGGGCTATGCGCGTACGCCCCATGTTATTTTTCCTTCTTTAAAATATGGGCCAGGAATTTTTCTCACACCCCAAACAATGGGCTGGGCTGCATGAGGAAGATCCAAGGACCAAGAGAACGCTCCTTCGTAGCGCAAGTAAGGATCTCTTTTAAAGCGTTCCACGTGTCCTATCTTGAGAGTTTTGGCTTTTCCGGTTTTTGGTGGAAAAAAATTGTTCAAATATTATTTTAGAAAAAAAGAAAAAAAGGATATGATTGTGCATTTTATGGAGGCATGAATCTTCTTTCACGAAAGACACGCGCGATGTGACTCTAAAAAAGGCACAACTCGTGCCTTTCAAAGGGCACCCACGTGCCTCTAAACAAAGGCATGAATTTACTTTTGCGCGAGGTACACCGTGTGCCTCCAAGAAAAGAGCCACGATCATGCTTCCTAGGGAGGCATGGATTTACTTCCGTCAGAGGCACACCGCGTGCCTCTAAAAAGGAGACGACCCCTCCTGTGGAGGTACGAATTTACTTCAGCGAGAAGCACAACGCATGCTTCTAACAAAGAGAAAAAAGGAACACCATAGTACGACAAATAGCACGTATACAATGCGCCACTTGTCAAGCGCGAAATGGATGTGAGATGTTCGCTGAAAAGAGTATTTCTTAATTAATGATTTTGATCAGATCCGCCTTTCGATGCGATTGAGAATGCTAGTAAATAATCAGACACGGCAAATTATTTTCCATGATAGCTGCAAGTAGAAAAATAAGCTTCAACCCTGAAATTTGAAATAATTGGGGTTTGGGGAAAATAAAAGAGCAGATAAAGCAGCAAAATAGATGATCATTTTTTAGTATAATTTTAGAATTTGCAAAACATGGTGGTTTGTTCACCACCTGTACATCGGCTACACCTAAATACCTAATGCATTTTCTCGAGCCATGCCCATTGAAAGAGCCCAAAATCGTATATTAAAAAACCTGCGCTTTATTTGGTGCTATATTCCTGGATCCTGGTCACGTAGTCGTACGTACTACCTGCGCTAATTGGCATGCAACGGTGTGGTTGCTTGTTGCACCTACCAGGATTTACATTAACTTTTTTCCACGTTTCCTTTTCTAACTCACGTACACCGGCAAGAAAACACGCTAGAAAAATAAAAATAAAAGAGGTTTTACGTACTAGGTAGTACTCGAACCTGGAAATTACGGTTAGAAGTACAGAGCAATGGCACTGCGCCACAGCTAACGTCGGTGAGGAACTTAACCAGTAGACGTGCTAAACTAAAATGAAAATATTGTAGCTTTAAAAAATATCTTCACAAAATTTTAAAATTATTAATGAGTTGAATATTGGTTTAACTTTTATAAAGTTTCAAGAATTTTAAAAATAAAAAGAAAGGCAAAGAACAAAAATAAAAAATAATGAAAATCAAATAAAAACTAAAATAAAAAATAGATATTAAAATCGTCTGCAACCATCCCAAAAGATTTCCCAGTTGCAAGTGAGTGGTGGACTTGCAGCTAGGACGGAAAAAATGGTCTCAGTTGCAAGTCAATGGTTGACTTGCAACTGGGACAAAAAAATAAGACCGGTTACAAGTCATTGGTGGACTTGCAACTGGGGTGGGGAATGGGTCTAGTTGCAAGTTGGTGTTAGACTTGCAATTAGGGCGGCCAAAAAATGTTAGGCCCAATTACAAGTTGCTGGTGAACTTGCAACTGGTACAGAAAAAAAAATCAGACCAGTTGCGAGTTAGTGGTGTGCTTGCAACTGCGTGAATTTTTTTAAGCAAGTTGCGAGTTGATGGTTGACTGCGAAAGAAAGTTGACGGTGCAACAAAAAAAAATCAGACCAAGTTGCGAGTCGGTTGTGGATTTGCAACTAGGATGGAAGAAAGTCAAGCCTAGTTGCGAGTCGACGGCTAAATTGCAACTAGGCTTTGCAAAAAATAAATCTTGTTGCGAGTTGATAGACAACTTGCAATTGGGTTTTGAAAAACAAATCTGGTTTCGAGTCGATGTGCGACATGCAACTGGGTTGGCAAAAATGGGCCATGTTGCAAGTCAGTGGTTGACTTGCAACTAGGGCGGAAAAATGGGACCAATTGCAAGTCGGTGGTGGACTTGTAACTGGGACGAAAAAATGAACCTAGTTGCAAGTTGGTGGTGGAGTTGCAATTAGGGCGGTAAAAAAAGGTCGGACCTAGTTGCAAGTCGGCGGTGCAAACCCAGTTGCGACTCGTTGATGAACTTGCAACTGGAGAAAAATCAAACCCAGTTGCGACTCGTTGGTGAACTTGCAACTGAGAAAAAAAAAGTTGAACACAGTTGCTACTTGTTGGTGGGCATGTAACTGAAAAAAGACGGACCTAGTTGCGACTCAATGGTGGACATGTAACTGAAAAAAAAGTCAAATCCAGTTGAGACTCGTTGATGGAATTGCAACTAAGAAAAAAAATCAAACCTAGTTGCGACTCGTTGGTAAACTTGCAAATGAGAAAAAAATGTTGGACCCAGTTGCGACTTATTGGTGGACATGTAACTGAAAAAAAGACGGATCCAGTTGCGACTCAATGATTGACATGCAACTGAAAAAAATCGAACCGAGTTGCGAATCATTGATGGACTTGCTACTAAGAAAAAATATCAAACCCAGTTGCGACTCGTTGGTGAACTTGCAACTGAGAAAAAAAAGTTAGACTCAGTTGCGACTTGTTGGTGGACATGTAACTAAAAGAAAAGACGGATCCAGTTGCGACTCAATGGTTGACATGCAACTGAAGAAAAGTCGAACTCAGTTGCGACTCGTTGATGGACTTGCAACTGAGAGAAAAAATCAAACCCAGTTGCGACTCGTTGTGAACTTGTAACTGAGAAAAAATAGTTGGACCCAGTTGCGACTTGTTGGTGGACATGCAACTGAGAAAAAAACAGACCAGTTGTGATTTGTTGGTGGACTTGCAACTAAGAAAAACAAGTCGGACTTAGTTGCGACTCGTTGGTAGATTTAAACTGAGAAAAAAAATCGGAACCAGTTGCGACTCGTTGGTGGATTTGCAACTGAGAAAAAAAGTCGGACCCAATTGCAACTAGTTGGTGGACTTGCAACCGAGAAAAAAAAGTCGAACTCATGTGCGACTCGATGGACTTGCAACTGAGAAAAAAAATCAAACCCCGTTGTGATTCGTTGGTGAACATGCAAATGAGAAAAAAAAGTCGAACCGAATTGCGACTCGTTGATGGGCTTGCAAGTGAGGGAAAAGACTATATAAGAAAATAATGTATATTTAAAAGTAGATCATCATGTTAAAACATATATTTAATTACTTAATAAATGTTCATCTTATATTAAAAAATCATCATATATAATGAAAAGTTATAGAAAAATGCAAACAAAAAATACATTAATATCCTAAACTGGATATAAAAAACTAATCAAAAGAAAAACAAAAAAAAATGGATGATGAGCTTTCAACTACATATAAAATCGATAGGATCGAGCACAAATTACAAATCAAGAAATATCTTACAACTGAGGCATCGTAAAAAATGATTATAGTTAGATAATAAATAGGCAACTACATAAGAAAAAAATAAAAAAAATAAAAAGCAACCAATCAAGTGCTCACAACAATAAAACAAAAGTCAGAAGTAAAAAAAAGTACGACCCAAGTTTTTCAACTCCCGCGTGAGATAAATGGGCTAGCACCCACGCGATCACACTTATTACTTGGTTAGAATATAGAAAATTCAACGGATGATGGCTTGCATGTGAGTTAACTAAATCGCATTAACCGTTTTTCTTCTTGTAAGCAACAGGTTCCATCTCAATTGTGCAATTTATCTAGTTCGTCCCCAAGAGAGGTCAACAGCTAATTATGCATTAATTAATCTTGTAGTACAACGCTGCAAATAACAAAACCAAAACATGATGCGCCACAAACCCATAAAAATTTCCATCTTAGCGAGAGCACATACGTTCCCCGTGCGAGGAAACCATCCATCCAAGGAGGCCCTCCAAAAAAACGCTGACATCCGATTTAAATTCCGCCTCCATCCACCCACATTTCCTGACTCTGGCCAACACCTCCCCAGCGTCAGCGTTAGCTGCCCATTTGGTGAGCTTTGGCTGAGCTACACTGAACCACCTCGTCGCCATTTCTTGCGCGATCCCTCCACCCACCGCACCCACCTTCTTGACCCCCTCCTAAACCCTAGCTACCGCACCACATTCCTCCGTGTGGTGTGTCAACTTAACCGAATGCAACTAACAACAAGAAACCTCACGAAGAAGCCAATCTTCCCTGCCCAATCTCATCTCATCATCTCCAGTTGACTCCACAAATGGGGAGCTATAAGAATGGTCACCAGTTCCATGCCTAGAGTCCAACCAAACATCGCCAATTCCATCCATCTCTGATCTCTCTCCCTCTTTCTTGCCCCGGCAGCCACACCGAGGTGGCCCGGCCCGGTGTGCAAGCCAGCCACGCTAGATTTATACTGAGCTGAGCGAGATGTCGCGGTTTGTCGACAAGCTGCCGTTCTTCGACAGGAGGGCGTCGCCCATGGAGGAAGCCGACGACATCCCGCGCAGCGGCCTCCTCCACCTGCACGGCGCCCACCACCACTACCAGCACCACCATCAGCAGCACCAGCCGCAGACGGCCCTGATGGCGCCGGAGCCGTCCCCGCCCAAGAAGCACCCGTCCTCCACCCTGGCGCAGCTCCTCACGCACGTCAACGAGGCGCGCAGCGACGACGCCTCCTCGCCCTACTGCTCCCCGTCGCACTACACCATCGAGCTCGGAGCCTCCGTCCCGGGCT
Organism: Bromus sterilis; assembly: GCA_950022295.1. Classification (NCBI taxonomy): domain Eukaryota; kingdom Viridiplantae; phylum Streptophyta; class Magnoliopsida; order Poales; family Poaceae; genus Bromus; species Bromus sterilis. The sequence continues at coordinate 94,940,920 of OX465595.1, forward strand.
CCACCGGCAGCGACAGCGAGCACGCCAGCCTTGTCGGCGCTGGCGACGGCACGCTGCTGCCTTTCGTGCTCAAGTTCACCGACCTCACCTACAGCGTCAAGCAGAGGAAGAAGGGCCCCTGCCTGCCGTTCAGTCGCAAGGACGCGGAGCCCGAGGCGCCGCGGATGAAGACGCTGCTGGACAACATCTCCGGGGAGGCCCGGGAGGGCGAGATAATGGCGGTGCTCGGCGCCAGCGGGTCCGGCAAGAGCACGCTCATCGACGCGCTGGCCAACCGGATCAGGAAGGAGAGCCTCCACGGCTCCGTCACGCTCAACGGCGAGTCCATGGACAACAACCTGCTCAAGGTCATCTCCGCGTACGTGATGCAGGACGACCTCCTCTACCCGATGCTCACCGTGGAGGAGACCCTCATGTTCTCCGCCGAGTTCCGTTTGCCTCGCTCCCTCCCCACCAAGGAGAAGAAGAAGCGGGTGCAGGCGCTAATCGACCAGCTCGGCCTGCGCAACGCCGCCAACACCATCATCGGCGACGAGGGCCACCGCGGCGTGTCGGGCGGCGAGCGCCGCCGCGTGTCCATCGGCGTTGACATCATCCACGACCCCATCGTGCTGTTCCTCGACGAGCCCACCTCCGGGCTCGACTCCACCAGCGCCTTCATGGTGGTCAAGGTGCTGCAGCGCATCGCCCAGAGCGGCAGCGTCGTGGTCATGTCCATCCACCAGCCGAGCTACCGCATCCTCGGCCTCCTCGACCGCCTCCTCTTCCTGTCCCGCGGCCAGACCGTCTACTACGGCCCGCCCGGCTCGCTGTCGTCTTTTTTCGCCGACTTCGGCAAGCCCATCCATGACAACGAGAACCCCACGGAGTTCGCGCTCGACCTCGTGAGGGAGCTCGAGACCACGCCAGACGGGGCCAGGGACCTCGTCGAGCACAACAAGTCGTGGCAGAAGCGCATGGGCCCGAAGATGAAGCACGCCGACGAGGGGCGCGGCGGGAAGCCATCGCTGTCTCTGCAGGAGGCCATCAGCGCCAGCATCTCTCGCGGGAAGCTCGTGTCCGGCGCGACCGACGGCAATGTCACGGTGCCCACGGAGTCGTCAGCGCCGGCGTCCGCGGTGGCCAAGTTCGCTAACCCGTTCTGGATCGAGATGGGGGTGCTGACCCGTCGCGCGTTCCTCAACACGAAGCGCACGCCGGAGATCTTCGTCATCCGCCTGGCCGCGGTGCTGATCACGGGGTTCCTCCTGGCGACCATCTTCTGGCGCCTCGACGACTCGCCCAAGGGCGTGGAGGAGCGGCTGGGGTTCTTCGCCATCGCCATGTCCACCATGTTCTACACCTGCTCCGACGCGCTGCCGGTGTTCCTCAACGAGCGCTACATCTTCCTCCGGGAGACGGCGTACAACGCGTACCGGCGGTCGTCGTACGTGCTCTCGCACACCATCGTCGGCTTCCCGTCGCTGATAGTGCTGTCCCTGGCGTTCGCGGTGACCACGTTCTTCGCGGTGGGGCTGTCGGGGGGCGCGCAGGGGTTCTTCTTCTTCGTGGCGATCGTGCTGGCGTCCTTCTGGGCCGGGAGCGGGTTCGCGACGTTCCTGTCGGGCGTGGTGACCAACGTGCAGCTGGGGTTCCCGGTGGTGGTGTCGACGCTGGCATACTTCCTGCTCTTCAGCGGCTTCTTCATCAACCGGGACAGGATCCCAAAGTACTGGCTATGGTTCCACTACCTGTCGCTGGTCAAGTACCCGTACGAGGCGGTGATGATCAACGAGTTCAGCGACCCCGGGCGGTGCTTCGTGCGCGGGGTGCAGATGTTCGACAACACGCCGCTCTCCGTGCTACCGGCGGCGGTCAAGGTGCGGGTGCTGCGCGCCATGAGCGCCTCCCTCGGCGTCAACATCGGCACGGCCACGTGCATCACCACCGGGCCGGACTTCCTCAAGCAGCAGGCCGTCACCGCGCTCACCAAGTGGGACTGCCTCTGGATCACCATAGCCTGGGGCTTCCTCTTCCGCATCCTCTTCTACATCGCGCTGCTGCTCGGGAGCAGGAACAAGAGGAGGTAGAAGAAGATTGCGTGCGTCATCCAGCGGCGAGAGGCGAGCAATGTGGGATTGGCTCGGGATTTTACTTTGCTCAATTTTTTTACTTAACTGCGTGTGATTAAGATGGGGGCGGGAATCGATGTTTGCTGCGTGTAAATTTGCTTGTAAGTTGTAAAACGTTATCTCATCATGGCAGGTTGAAACTTGAAACTGGAGTCCGACGAAAATGTGATTTGATTTTCCCGCCAATTTTCCTCCACCACTAGTGGACAGACCCCTATTGTCCCGGTTCGTGGGGGCCTTCAGTCCCGGTTCCCCAACCGGGACCAATGACTCGGGACTAAAGCTGGTCCCGGTTGGCCCACGAACCGGGACCGAAAAGGCTCCACGTGGCCAGGCGCGCAGCGAGGGGGGGGAGGTGTCATTGATCCCGGTTGATAGGAAGAACCGGGACCAAAGAGGCCACTGTTTCTGATTTATTTTATTTTATTTTATTTTGTGTTTTGTATTCAATTAAATGGTACCATATACATATAATTAAAAGCAACAATGAAGGAACCACAATATATATTACACATTATCATCACGAATATATCATATATATACACCATCTCATTCCTCGTGCTTGATCGAACATGTATTACACAAACGGTACTTCCTACACGAGTTCGATCTAATTTACATTGGTCCTTGATCACCACTGGTCTTCCAAAAAATGAGGGTAAAAGAACTCTCCGCTCGGATTTATGACATGGTCTAATAAGAATCCGGCGATTTCCTCTTGAATTGCTCGCACGCGTTCTCGTGGTAGAAGACCGTCCCGCATTCGTTCGATCTAATTAAAAGAAAGGGTTCAATATATATATGAATGAAACTAAACACAATTTAACGCAGTAAATTAAAGTATTGAATGTTGTTTATCGTACTTCAATTTTCCTTAAGTTTCGGGTTGCGGCCGTCTCTTTCGTCGTCTGGCGAATGAACTCGCAGACATAATATCCACATAAGTTATTCCCGGGTCCCTGTCTCAAACACTTTACGAGAACGGATATCAATGAATATTATAATCAGCATGATAATTATACTGAAACTAGAATAAAAAAGATGCACGGATCTAGCAATTAAGTAGTACTTACATTCAGTGATTCAAATGTAAGCTCTGCCGGAAGACCCGGTGTTTTGGCGGTGAACCGTTTCCAAGCCCTCTGGAGGCATGCCTGCATGTCCTCCCATGATTTCATAGATTTGCGTCCCGGGTCCATGACTTTTACTACTCCTTCGTCCGGAACAATGATCAACAGGATAAAGTGGAAGCTGCACACGCATAAAGAGTCAATTATACGCTTAACACCGAGCAAGCAAAATAGAATGTGTGCGAGACACTAACACTCACTCGAAGTTGTAAGGAAATAGTATTTCCCTTCTTGTGCCGAAATACGTCAACGATTGCAACAAGTTGTTCTCTGTCTGGTTGGGCCTATCTTTGAGAGTTCTTTCATGAACGAACTGGCAGTCAATGAACCCAATGTCATAGATTTTTCCTTTCTTGCATTCGAGAATCTTCATTCTGCATATATAATTAGTTTAGTGATGAGTGTAAGATTGTACATGAAACGAATGAGCTGAGCTAGAAAGGCTTGATCACTGAAATTAATGGTACTTACAGACAATATGCACTGACGATAGATTTGTCGATGGCGTCTCCATTGTAAAACTGAAATAATTCTGAGAATTCAATCAGATCGAAGCCTTGTCCATGCCCGTAATGCTCGTTCTGAAATTTAGCGTAGATCCAATTTTCGGAATTAGCAGATTTTTCCATGTACCAGTCATGCAATTTTCGCATCTTTGTTGGTAGATCCTTGACTAACTCGGGTCTGACGAGAGGACACCCGTGTCGGTATTGGTATGCCGGTACGAATTCCTCGTCGTTCCCGGTCTCGAACTCTTCCAGACGGCTCATGTACTCAGCAATAGACAGTCCTACTGCGTGGGCTTTTTCTCCGTACTGTCTTATAAACTCCGGATCTTTGTTTGGATCATACGCATCGACCTGATGCTGCTGGGGCCAAGTGTACACTTTGAGCGGTTCGATCGATTGCTCTTTCTGTAGTCCGAGCTGGGCAATCTCTTTTCCGACTCTCCGCTCTTTTGCCTCAGCCGACTTTGTAATAGAGCGTTCATAGTCTGATGTGAGCGGTATGGGGTTGTGAAGCTTCTTCTTCAGTATCGCGCACGCGGCGTGATCTTCTGGGGTGCGCGGGAACAATGGCTCTATCGGCTTCTTCTTGTTGGCCACATCAGTCTTCCATTTTTCATAAGACATTTTTGCGGACACTTCCAGTTCCTCAGGTGTCATCTCTCCGGGTAGATTCTTCATATTCTGATGAGGAACTTTTGGGAGGGGTGATCGCTTACGTTTCGGTGATTTCTTGCTTCCCCTCCTAGTATAGGTACGCTTCCGCTTCTGGCTCTGAGACTCAGGAGATGGACACGGCTGAGGCGACGGTTGAGATGCATGAGGCGACGGTGGAGACGGCTGAGCCGGAGAGTGGTGAGGCGGTGAAGGCGATGGTTGCGGTGAAGAATGGTCACGTGGCGGCGAAGGTGGATTGCTCTTCTGAAGAGTGGGTGACCTTGGCGGCACATAATTTGGAAGCACGATGTGCTCCTTTCGCCATAGAACACTCCCCTTTCTTGCTTCTCCTAGTTTTTCCAGCTCCCCATCTTCACCTGCAGGGTGGTCCAGCTTCAGCTCCTCATACTCCTCCATCACATCATCCACCATGACGACAGCATACCCTTCTGGAGTCGGGTTGCAATGATAAGTAGGTTTCTCCGGGATTGATAGGGCCATGCCGACCGCCACCGTCAACTTTAAGTTCATCACTTGCACCTTAAGCTCACAACGTGTGCTCTCCGTGATATAATCCACTGGGTAGCGTTTAGGAGCAGCAGCCGTTGTTGGTGCATCATCATCATCCTGCTGGAGCTGCGTGGAAGCTTGGGAGCTTTTCCGATTCGATGGGGCACCGGCAGCATCGAATCCAGTTTCTAACATCATCTGTTGAGATTGGCCGCCACTTTGCTGGCTAAGTCTGCCGATCAGCTCCTCCGCCCGCTTTAAGCCTTCTTCTACATTACGCAGCCGATGTATGGTAGCCGTTTTCTCTGCCTCAGCCTCCGCTTTCTCAGCTTCCTCCCTTTCCTTCCTCCTCTTATGGCTTTTATCTGGATATTTCCTGCTTTCCGAAGGGAATGCAAGTTTCCAACACTTGGAGCCTGGCGTGCCTCGTACTCGTCCTGGGTGTTCTTTATTTTTTAGGGCACGTGTGAGCTCATCGTCCTCTCTATCGGGAATGAACCGTCCCTCTTCGATATCACGTACTGCATCTCTAATATCTTCGATGGGCAGCAGGGGATCATCTATGTGTGCCTGGTTATATACTGCCTTCCCATCTTCGTCGAACGTGCCCCCATGGCCGTAAAACCAGTTTCTTGTCCGTTCATTCCATGTTGTAGGCTCTGGAGTGATCCCGATAGCAAAATACTTGGCCTCAGTTGCCTCCCACCTAGGCATGCAACCGGAGTAGCCAGCGGGCCCCATTTTATGGTGGTAGATCTTCTTAGCGGCATTAACCTGATTTGTTTCAGACCTTTGCTTCGCATGCTCCGATTTCTTGTACACCACAAAGTCAGCCCACTGCTCTCTGATCTTACCATAGCCGTGTTCGAAATCTGGAGTCTTGTTTAGCTTGACAAATTTGTGGTACAAGCCTTTCTTCCAATTCTTGAATTGATCGGCCATCTTGCTGAGAGCAAACTTCTTGACTCTAGCCTCTAGCTCCAGTCTAGCTGCCGACTCCTGAGCTGGATTATCCACCTCTGGCATCCGGAGGAGGAAATTATGCATGAGCATGTTCCAAAGTCTGTCTTTCATGGTGTCGCACACAAATGAGATTGTAGGGTCCTTTAGCTGCGTCCATTCTCGAATGGTGATCGGGATGTTGTCCCTCACGAGAGTTCCGCATGACTTCACAAATTTTTTCTTGACATCGGCCGGAGCTAACGGTTCGCCGTCTGGACCGACCTCTTCGATCCTATACCTCAAATTGTCAGGCAACTTTTTGGTTGGGCCTCGTTTCGGTCTTGTGGAGGAATGGCCGGATCCGGATCGGGAGGGCTAAAAGAAGAAAGAGTGTTAATATATGCATGTACATATACAGCTGCATTTTAATTAACAGTAATTTACATATATATCAACCTCGCCGGTGTTTTCGAGATTAAAGGTTCCGCCGGAGGCGGAGCCGGCTTGTCTCCCGTCCGATGCTTCTTCTCGGTGGAGAGACTCGTCTCCCTCACCGGAATCGTTCAAAAACCGGGTGACATCTTGACCTTCATTGTCGTTGATCATATCGTGAAGCAAGTTTTCCTTATTTTCATCTCTATGAAATATTGGATCCATAGTATCTGCAAATTAAGAATTGCAGGCTATTATAATGCAAATAATCAAAGTTTTAATCAATTTAAATCATTTAATAATCTTTCCTAACCACTAGGTCTTGTCTATATGCAAAAAAATAGACTAAAGTTATCCACCTATATACACTAAAGTTATCCACCTATACTAAAGTTATCCACCTATATACACTAAAGTTATCCACCTATATACACTAAAGTTATCCACCTATACTAAAGTTATCCACCTATATACACTAAAGTTATCCACCTATATACACTAAAGTTATCCACCTAAACTGAATCAAGACTTGGTTGTGTGTAATGCAGCAAGCAGCACAAGGAAATTAACAAAGGAGCAAGAGTGAAAAATATGATCAAAGGGGGGTTGCTTGCCTTGCTGCCGAGGTTCAGTATCGGGGTCTTCAACGAAGGGGGTGGCCTCCTGTTCCGGTTCCACTTCTATGAACAACCTGGCAATCATAGGATCAAAGATATTAGTTTTATAAGTTTAAATAATCACATGTATAAGGTTGCAATGATGATGTTCATGGTGACAATGTGGGTACAATTCCAATTTAAAAGAAGTGGAAGGCAAAGTCATTTGCAAATTCACTTCAAATTTGAATTCAAATTAAATGCATATGGATTTTACCGGCAATCATAGCAAACAATACAAGGCATGACAAATGAAATGCAATCGGTGTGATCTAACGTAAAACGATGCAATAAGCTCGGCGCTAATGGCGACCTCGCCGGTGATTACCGGACAGTGTGTCCGGAGGGGGGGATCAAGCCGGAGGTGTCGTGGGTATCGGACAAACATAAGGGGGGTGTATCCGCGCTAGTTGATCTGTTTTGAGAAACATTCGTGTTCGGAATAAATTGATCCGGGTACTGTAGCAGTACCGGACAATTCATCAGACAGACGGTGCGGAGGGGGGCGGTTCGATGTTCAGTATGTTAGAGGGGTGCGGTAGACCAACGGATAGCGTAGTTGTATTCGTTGAATTTTTCTAAGCAATTTTTGAAGGGAATATGCCCGAGAGGCAATAATAAAGTGGTTATTATCTTATTCCATGTTTATGATAAATGTTTATTTTCATGCTATAATTGTGTTAACCGGAAACGTTAATACATGTGTGTTTAATAAACAGAGAAAAGGTTCCTAGTAATGCCTCTCTTTATACTAGCTTGTTGATTAACGGATGATCAAGGTTTCCTGATCATGAACATTGGATGTTGTTAATAACAAGGTCATGTCATTGGAGAATGATGTGATGAACATACACCCACAGTAGTTATAGCAATACGATCATGTCATCAAGTTTCTATTGCTGTATCAAACTTTCACGAAGTAACCCTAATCCTTAGACCATGAGATCACGTCAATCACTGACACCGGAAGAGTACTTTGATTCCATCAAACGTCACACCGTAACAGGGTGATTATAAAGGTGTCGTTGGGTACTTGGAAAGTGTTAGTTGAGGCTCGTGGATCAAGAGTGGGATTTGTCCATCCAGATGACGGAGAGATATACTCTGGGCCCTCTCGGTGATATCACATTGACATCGCTTGCAAGCACGTGACTGGCTCACGAGGATGTTATATCACGGAACGAGTAAAGAGTACTTGTCGGTAACGAGATCGAACTAGGTATGGATGATACCAAATGATCGGATCTCGGACAAGTAAAATATCGCGAGACAAAAGGAATTGGTTACGGAGTTTTGGTTCACACGATCACTAGTTCATCGTTGAGTAAGTGGGAGTCATCATGGATCTCCAGATCTCGCTGATGATTATTGATCAGAGAAGAGTCTCTGTCATGTCCATTTTATTCATGAACCGTAGGGTGACACACTTAAGGATTCGGTGACGCGTTTGAGTGGATACGGAACGCCAGAGAATATACTGGACAGCACATGGACTGTTTTGATAAAACTGCTGGAATAGTTTCGGTATATCAAAATAGTGCAAGGGGATAATTGTTAATGTGTTCATTGAATGAAGTGTTCATCAATGAAGTACTCATTGAATGAAGTGTTCATTAATTTGAGTGACATTAAACAAGATAATTAAAAGTGTTTTAATGTGATAAACTCTTGGAATTTTGAGTGGAAAATTATGGAAGTTATGGGAATAATGTGTGACCCTTTGTTTTTGTGAGTGGGGAGTCCACCCACATGATGAGGGGAGAGGTGGGGGCACCTCTTGGGGCGTGCTACCCCTTGGGGGCTGCCTCCCCCTCCTATATATAGATGGGTGGAGACCCCTCTACACACCAATCCCTCCATCTCTCATATGCCCTTTGGTTGGCATCTTCCTCCCCTTGCTAGCTGATCCAGTTTCACGAGTACGGTGCTTAGGCGAAGCCCTGCTCAAGATCTTCTCTACCACCACCACCACTATGTTGTAGTGCTACTGGAGTTCCCGAGGATCCACTACTTCCGCTGCCCAACTATAGCAAGGGGCGGAGGTCGTCGCTGATCCGTACGTGTGACCGATTACGGAGGCGCTGCCCGTTTGTGGCGCCCATCTTCATCACGACCTTGAGGTCGGCAAGTGATCGACTACATCACCCACGAGAATCGTTCTCGTTAAAGCTTTTTGGTCTTCGAGGGTGAGTCCTTCTCAAACCGTTACAAGTTATCTCCTAGATGTGATCTTGGCAGTTGCAATCGTAGGAAAAAATTTGTTTTCTATGCAACGAACCCTTCAGTGGTATCAGAGCCTCGTCTATGCGTAGATGCTTTGTACGGTTAGAACACATAGAGATGTGGGCGTTGATCCTCTAGTTGTTACCCTCTTTTGTGCACTTGTTCATATTGCGGCAATGTTGGATTGAAGCGGCCCTAAGCGCAGATTGTGTGTCACGCTTGACATACGGCTTGTACCGTATAAAGTGGCTTTGGGGGTGTCAGTTTCTCTAACATTAGTGATATGGCATTTGCAACGGAGGGCCCTGGAAAGGGACGAAAAGAAACAACTAGCGAATCAACGTTGTGGTTCTTGTCCGTAGGTAAGATCGGTTCTTTCCTAGGAAGCCCAAAACCACGTAAAATTTGCAAAGATAATTTAGAAGCGTCTAACTTGTTTTTGCAGGGCATGTGATGTGATATGGTCATTGTTACAAAATTGTTGTATGAAATGAGATTTATTGTAAACAACCGGCAGGAGCCATATGGTTGTGTTTTTCCTTTTTAAGGCCTGCGTGCTGTAGATATATCCATGAGATATATTGTAATGGAGAAGGACGACCATGGTGGTGGCGCCATGGACCTTGGTGCCGCGCCGGTGGCATGATGGAGATCATACCAAGACGCACAAGATGGAGATCTAATGCGAGAAGGACCATATCATATCACATTATCCATGCATGTGATGTTTATCCTTTTATGCATCTTATTTTGCTTAGTTACGATCATGATCGCTTCGGTAGCATTATAAGATGATCCCTCTCACTTAATATCAAGATAATTATATGTTCTTCCTTAGTATGCACCGTTAAGAAAGTTCGTCGTTTCGAGACACCACGTGATGATCGGGTGTGATAGACTCTACGTTCGCATACAACGGGTGTTTTCAAGCCTAGCATGTACAGACATGGCCTTGAAACACATGCAAATACTAAGGTTCTACTTGGCGAGCCTAGCATGTACAGACATGGCCTCGAAACATGGACCGAAAGGTTAAGCACGAGTCATATGGATGATATGATGAACCATATTGAGATGCTCGCCATTGCAGCTACACCGCCTCACGTGATGATCGGTCGTGGTGTAGTGAATTTGGTTCGTGTAATCACCAAAGACGACTCGAGGGATGTTGTTTTTGAGTGGGAGTTAGATGAACTCATTTTATCATGAACTAAATCAAAGTGAATTGGCATAGTTCGTTGTAGTCATTGGCATTTGTTTACTACCTTTGCGCTTAGCTATAATTGAGATAATAGAACTATAGAATTCTGGATATTTAACTTTACGGACTGGTACCGTATTGTTTGAGTGTCAATCTAAAGTTTAAAGTCTTATTGCAAACTTTAGCAAACCTTGCTTGCTCCATGAAGTTTAATAATGTGTATTAAATCGAGAGTAACAATTCCAGTGTTAGTGTCTAAGTATCACACTTGCCTCCATGATCCTTGATATTCAAATGTTGTTTGTTATTATCAAGGTTATCTAGGAGCTGAAATGATTGTTTCAAAAACTATCATGTGTGGAAGATATAGCGATATCTGAAACAATGTTTAGTTGCAATGTGATAGAGTAAAATTTAGTGAGAAACATGTTCTCATATTGTATGAGAATTTGTGAAGGTTGGAGACACTATGTGTCCTAATCTCCCAAAAAGGTTTTGGGAACTAATATTGTACTCACAGTTTGTCCCTATGAGCTATGGTAGTTCTGTCATGAAAGTTGTCATGATAGGATGAATGGAAGATGTAGGTAAAATGTTTACTACACTATAAGATTACTAAAGAATGGAATTTGGAAGAACACCAAACATTTGATGACGGTGATCTACATCAAAGTTACAAAGCATCTACGCATAGACGAGGCTCTGATACCACTGAAGGGTTCGTTGCATAGAAAACAAAAAATTTCCTACGATTGCAACTGCCAAGATCACATCTAGGAGATAACTTGTAACGGTTTGAGAAGGACTCACCCTCGAAGACCAAAAAGCTTTAACGAGAACGATTCTCGTGGGTGATGTAGTCGATCACTTGCCGACCTCAAGGTCGTGATGAAGATGGGCGCCACAAACGGGCAGCGCCTCCGTAATCGGTCACACGTACGGATCAGCGACGACCTCCGCCCCTTGCTCCAGTTGGGCAGCGGAAGTAGTGGATCCTCGGGAACTCCAGCAGCACTACAACATAGTGGTGGTGGTGGTAGAGAAGATCTTGAGCAGGGCTTCGCCTAAGCACCGTACTCGTGAAACTGGATCAGCTAGCAAGGGGAGGAAGATGCCAACCAAAGGGCATATGAGAGATGGAGGAATTGGTGTGTAGAGGGGTCTCCACCCATCTATATATAGGAGGGGGAGGCAGCCCCCAAGGGGTAGCACGCCCCAAGAGGTGCCCCCACCTCTCCCCTCATCATGTGGGTGGAATTATGTGTCATATGAATAGTGCCACAAGTGATGTTGATAAATTCTTCTAAAAAGGAAAGGAATTGCTGAAAGAGGATCTGAAAAATATTTTGGCGAAAAGAAAAAGGAAAAGACTGGAAATGTCCAGCTCGGGTATATAGATGATATACATGTTATGGGTATATTCATTGCTTGTTAAACAGTGTGATTCTTGAGTATTGGATACTGATTGGTTGGTATGAAGTGTCATACGGAACACCGCAATACAAGAGTTGCAATGGCCTGAGTAACTAGCAAATGAATATGGGATGATTCTCATCAAGAACAAAATAAAGTGTTATTGTGTTTATCGTTGGAATTAAACCTAGCCTTCAAGATTTATTTGAATAATTGTTATTCTGTTCTGGTGTTATACGAACAATAGTTGTTCAAATTATCACCATATTCATAGAAGATGGATGAACTCTATAAATCTTGTTGGAGAAATCACATCCATAATAACTGATGCTAAACATGTCGCAAGACAAATGATTAGAAGATCACTTATGAGTGACACCACCGTTTGAATCATATTGGAAAGAAACACATGAAGAAACTCCATGGTGATGGAATTTTGGAGTCTTTTGATTTTGAATCAATTGACGGTTGTGAGAAATTTCTAGAGATGATTGAAACACCGTTTAAATCATATTGGAAAGATAACATGAAGAAACTCCATGTTGGTGCAATTTTGGAGTCTTTTGATTTTGAATCAACTGACGCTTGTAAGAATTTCCTAGAAATGATTGAAACTCCGTTCATAGGCCAAAGAAGGACGGACGACTAACTTATTGGACATTATACATGTTGATGTGTATAGTTCATTATGTGTAGCCGTGTGTGGTGGGTCTTATAACTTCATATACTTTAACCGAGGATTTGAGTGAATATATGTGTATATTTACTTGATAAGGAAGAAGTATGAAATGTTTGAAAATGTTCAAATAAATTTCAAGATGAAGTGAAAATCATTGTAACGAGAAAATAAGAGTTTATGATTGGATCATAAAAGAAGATTTTTGAGTTAAAAGTTTAGCAAATGCCTGAGAGTTTAGGAATCGTTCCAAAACTTGCATTTCCCGAAACACCATAGGAGTATGGAGTGTTCGAGAGATGTAATCAAACCTTGTTTGACATGGTAAGGATCAAAGGTGTTATTTATAAAATTGCCATTATATTTTAAGGATTAAGCTTTAGAGACTACCGCTTTTCACTGAAAAGAGCGCCATCGAGATCCGTTGAAATGACACCATATAAGTTATGGAATGGGATAAAACCCAATTTGTCTTTTCTTAAATTTTGGTATGCAAGGCATATGTAAAATGTTTACAACCAAAGTCGGATAAAGTACGTCTTTGTAGGTTATCCCAAAGTAACCGTTGGGTATTCCTCCAGAACACTAAAGACAAAAAAAATTTTGTGGCTAAGAGCATCAAGTTTCTTGAGAAGGAATTTTTGCGAAAAGTTAAGTGGGAGGACAGTAGAACTTCGATTAGGTTGTTGAACCTAAGCTTTATGTGCTAAGTGGCGCAGCGCCGGAAAGTGTCCCGGAAGCGGCCGCAATGCTCTTGGCTCCCGTGTCCCAAAGGTTGTGGTCACGGCGATCTAAGTTCCTATTGAACTGCGTAGTTCGGATAATCGATCAAATAGTAAGATTTGAGATTGAATCAATGTTATTTGATAATAATGGACCGACTACATGCAAAGAAGCGATGATGGGCCCTGACTCCGGCAAAATGGCTAGAAGCTATAAAATCCGTGATAGTTCCATACACGAGAAACCAAGTTTCTGAACTTGGAAGACCCTCTAGATACCGTGTTTGGATCTATAAAGAAACAGACGTGGATGTTCTCACATCTATGAAATATTCGACATATCGTTAAAATGGTTTACGATTATGTTCAAAGAGTTGGCTATGACAAGATTTGATCTTTCATAACGATATTTAGTCTGGACGGATTATTGTAGCAACGACTACATATGCTAGTTTTGGTATATGGTAGTTGAACAAACAGAACAACGTTCTTCTAATAGAATGGTTACCTAAGACGTGTACAGGACACGGTCCAAAGGGTTCTGTTAATTCAAAGAAATGCAAATACACACGGACCTGAAGTGTCAGATCTGGAGATTAGGTTTACCACTAGCAATGCGTATGGATAACAACTGAATGCCATAGGTGTTGGATGCGCAAGTACCAAACTAGATTATTGACTCTAGTGCAAGTGGGAGACTGAAGGGAATATGCCCGAGAGGCAATAATAAAGTGGTTATTATCTTATTCCATGTTTATGATAAATGTTTATTTTCATGCTATAATTGTGTTAACCGGAAACGTTAATACATGTGTGTTTAATAAACAGAGAAAAGGTTCCTAGTAATGCCTCTCTTTATACTAGCTTGTTGATTAACGGATGATCAAGGTTTCCTGATCATGAACATTGGATGTTGTTAATAACAAGGTCATGTCATTGGAGAATGATGTGATGAACATACACCCACAGTAGTTATAGCAATACGATCATGTCATCAAGTTTCTATTGCTGTATCAAACTTTCACGAAGTAACCCTAATCCTTAGACCATGAGATCACGTCAATCACTAACACCGGAAGAGTACTTTGATTCCATCAAACGTCACACCGTAATAGGGTGATTATAAAGGTGTCGTTGGGTACTTGGAAAGTGTTAGTTGAGGCTCGTGGATCAAGAGTGGGATTTGTCCATCCAGATGACGGAGAGATATACTCTGGGCCCTCTCGGTGATATCACATTGACATCGCTTGCAAGCACGTGACTGGCTCACGAGGATGTTATATCACGGAATGAGTAAAGAGTACTTGTCGGTAACGAGATCGAACTAGGTATGGATGATACCAAATGATCGGATCTCGGACAAGTAAAATATCGCGAGACAAAAGGAATTGGTTACGGAGTTTTGGTTCACACGATCACTAGTTCATCGTTGAGTAAGTGGGAGTCATCATGGATCTCCAGATCTCGCTGATGATTATTGATCAGAGAAGAGTCTCTGTCATGTCCATTTTATTCACGAACCGTAGGGTGACACACTTAAGGATTCGGTGACGCGTTTGAGTGGATACGGAACGCCAGAGAATATACTGGACAGCACATGGACTGTTTTGATAAAACTGCTGGAATAGTTTCGGTATATCAAAATAGTGCAAGGGGATAATTGTTAATGTGTTCATTGAATGAAGTGTTCATCGATGAAGTACTCATTGAATGAAGTGTTCATTAATTTGAGTGAAATTAAACAAGATAATTAAAAGTGTTTTAATGTGATAAACTCTTGGAATTTTGAGTGGAAAATTATGGAAGTTATGGGAATAATGTGTGACCCTTTGTTTTTGTGAGTGGGGAGTCCACCCACATGATGAGGGGAGAGGTGGGGCACCTCTTGGGGCGTGCTACCCCTTGGGGGCTGCCTCCCCCTCCTATATATAGATGGGTGGAGACCCCTCTACACACCAATTCCTCCATCTCTCATATGCCCTTTGGTTGGCATCTTCCTCCCCTTGCTAGCTGATCCAGTTTCACGAGTACGGTGCTTAGGCGAAGCCCTGCTCAAGATCTTCTCTACCACCACCACCACTATGTTGTAGTGCTGCTGGAGTTCCCGAGGATCCACTACTTCCGCTGCCCAACTGGAGCAAGGGGCGGAGGTCGTCGCTGATCCGTACGTGTGACCGATTACGGAGGCGCTGCCCGTTTGTGGCGCCCATCTCCATCACGACCTTGAGGTCGGCAAGTGATCGACTACATCACCCACGAGAATCGTTCTCGTTAAAGCTTTTTGGTCTTCGAGGGTGAGTCCTTCTCAAACCGTTACAAGTTATCTCCTAGATGTGATCTTGGCAGTTGCAATCGTAGGAAAAATTTTGTTTTCTATGCAACGAACCCTTCAATTTTCATATATATATTATTTTAATCCGAGTTACGGATTAAAAGATATTAAATAAACAAGTTTTATTCAATTTAAAATAATTAAATCAATTTTCTATTTAATAATTCTTTTTATTAATTATTAAATCAATTAATAATCATTTTTGATTAACTGACCAGTGGGTCCCACTGGTCAGTGACTAGTATTAAAAAAAATTAATTTAATTTAAATTAATCTAAGGGGGTGGCCCACATGTAAGTGACAATTAGTCTAATTAAATTAGTTTAATTAATTTAACAGGGGCAGGGCCCACTTGTCAGCCTCACTAATGGCGCGGGTCGCCGGAGCTCACTGGAGCTCACCGGAGCTCTCGCCGCAGAGGGGAAAACGGCACGGGAGAGGGGAAGGAAGGCACTGGGGGGACGCTCTCGACGTCGCGAAGCTCTTTTCACCTGAACTCGAAGGCGAGCTCGATCGGGGCGGCCGGGGAGGAGCTCGGGGAGGTCGGGCGGCCGGGGAGGAGCACGGATGGCGGAGAAGAGGTCTTGGAGGCGGCGGCTCCGGGGAGGAGCTCGGGGATGAGCTCGGGGAGGAGCGCGGGGAGGAGCCTGCCGGAATTTGGGCAGCCTGCCGGCGTCTCCGTAGGATTCCGCGCGATTTGGAAGGAGATATGGAGGAGTTAGGGGAGGAAGAAGAAAGGGGCGCGTATATAGGGAGGGCCATTGGTCCCGGTTGGTAGTATCAACCGGGACCAAAGACACAAAGGTCCCGGTTGGTGCTCCTAACCGGGACCAATGGCCTGGGCGGGGAGGGGCGTGGGGCTGCCACGTAGCACCAGGGTCATTGGTCCCGGTTGGTAGTACCAACCGGGACCTTTGTGTCTTTGGTCCCGGTTGATACTACCAACCGGGACCAATGGCCCTTTTATGCAATGTTTCGGCTTCCCGCCATTTTCAAAATTGTTTTCTTTCTTAATTAGTTAGTTGTTTCAATTTAAAATGATTTTTTGTTTGGAATTTGAAAAAACTTTTAACATCAAAAGTGCTTCAATTCAATTAACTAATCCAAAACCATTTTTTGTTTTTAAAAATATTTTTTTACTATACAATTTTACAATTTTCAATTAAAAATGCATTTTTCATTTTCCGAGTGCCGAAAGTAGGGTCTTTTTGTGAAGGATCTACCAAATATTTGATGTCAATTTGAACCAACCCATTTTTGTATTATACTAGACCATCTTTTATTAACAAATCACAAAATTTTCCATGTGAAATGTTTCTTATGCACCTCTGCTGAAAAAGACAAATTGCCGCCAATTCAGCTGGAACGGGGTGAAATTTGAACTACAAGTGCTTCATAGTTTGCTCTTTATTTAAAAAAAAATCATTTCCAAGTGCACAAGTACTCATTTCAAATATTTGATGTCAATTTGAACCAACCCATTTTTGTATTATACTAGACCATCTTTTAAACTTGGCTAATTGCAAACATCACAAAAAAATCACCAATGGTTCAATACATTATTACACATCACTTTTTTCCTACATTGCTTATGATCGCTTCTTGGGCCGTAACCACGGAGCATCTTCATTGCTTAATGGGATAGTTGGGTCAGTTTTCACTCTGAATGGAGGAATTTCATGAAACTTATCGTAATCTTCGGACATGTCTGTCTTGTCCTCGACTCCCACGATGTTTCTTTTTCCTGAAAGAACTATGTGACGCCTGGGCTCATTGTCTGATGTATTCGTATCCTTGTTTTTCCTTTTTTTCGGTCTAGAAGACATGTCCTTCACATAGAAAACCTGAGCCACATCTTTGGCTAGGACGAATGGGTCGTTTGTGTGACCAAGATTCTTGAGATCCACTGTTGTCATTCCGTACAGCTGGTCGACCTTTACCCCATCTACATTCATGTTGACCCAACTGCACCGAAACAAAGGGACCTTAAAAGTAGGTCCATAGTCAAGTTCCCATATCTCATCTATGTAACCATAGTATGTGTCCTTTGTACCATCCTCGTTTGTTGCATCAAATCGGACACCACTGTTTTGGTTGGTGCTCTTCTTATCTTGGGCGACCGTGTAAAATGTATTCCCATTTATCTCGTACCCTTGGAAAGTCAATACAGTGTCAGACGGTGTCGCGGCCAGCAAGTAGAGTTGATTTCCAATAGTGGTGTCATGCATGAGACGTAATTGCAACCAACTGCCGAAAGACTCCATGTGTTTGACTTGAATCCATTGGTCATCCTCCCCCGGGAACTTGGAGCGTAGAACATTCTTGTGTTCCTCGATATACGGTTGGACGAAGATAGAACTTTGTAGAACTGTGTAGTGTGCTTGAGTCAAAGAATGCCCGTCCTGAAATATCTTTGCTTTCTTTCCTAGCGTTCCTTTTCCACTCAGTCTCCCCTCATACCGCGATTCAGGAACACCAATCGGCTTAAGGTCAGGAATAAAGTCAACACAGAACTCAATGACCTCCTCTGTTCCATAGCCCTTGGAGATGCTTCCTTCTGGCCTTGCACGGTTACGAACATATTTCTTTAAAACTCCCATGAACCTCTCGAAGGGGAACATATTGTGTAGAAATACAGGACCTAGAATGGCAATCTCGTCGACCAGGTGAACCAGCAGATGCGTCATAATATTGAAGAAGGACGGGGGGAACACCAACTCAAAACTGACGAGACATTGGACCACATCCTTCTGTAGCCTTTCCAGACTTGCATGATCGATTACCTTCTGAGATATTGCATTGAGAAATGCACATAGCTTCACAATGGGTACTCGAACATTTTCTGGTAGAAGCCCCCGCAATGCAACCGGAAGCAACTGCGTCATAATCACGTGGCAATCATGAGACTTGAGGTTCTGGAATTTTTTCTCTGCCATATTTATTATTCCCTTTATATTTGACGAGAAGCCTGCCGGGACCTTGATACTTCTAAGGCATTCAAAAAAGATTTCCTTCTCTGCTTTGGTAAGAGCGTAGATGCTTAGACGCCCTTTATCAGTATGCCTGTGGTATGGGTCTTTCATACGTTGCTGGTCCTCCCGTGCTTCTGGTGTATCTTTTGACTTCCCATACACGCCCAGGAACCCTAGCAGGTTCACGCAAAGATTCTTCGTCACGTGCATCACATCGATTGAAGAACGGACCTCTAGGTCTACCCAATAGGGTAGCTCCCAAAATATAGATTTCTTCTTCCACATGGCCGCGTGTCCGGTAACGGTGTCTTTCGGAACAGATTGGCTGCCAGGACCCTTTCCAAAGATTACTTCTAGGTCATTCACCATACCAAATACATCAGCACCTTTAGGGAGCTTAGGCTTTTTCCGGTGATCTGCCTCACCGTTGAAATGCTTGCCTTTCTTTCTCACGATATGATTGGGCGGCAGAAATTGACGACACCCCAGGTACACAACCTTCTTACATTTATCCAAATATATACCTTTAGTCTTATCTAAACAGTGCGTGCATGCATTGTATCCCTTGTTTGACTGTCCTGAAATGTTACTAAGAGCGGGCCAATCATTGATGGTTACGAAAAGCAACGCTCGCAGGTCAAATTCCTCCTGTTTTTCCTCATCCCACACGTGTACACCTGGTTTGGCCCACAGCTCCAAAAGTTCATCGACTAATGGTCTTAGGTACACATCAATGTCGTTGCCAGGTTGCCTCGATCCTTGGATGAGCACTGGCATCATGATGAACTTCCGCTTCATGCACAACCAAGGAGGAAAGTTGTAGATACATAGAGTCACAGGCCAGGTGCTGTGACTGCAGCTCTGCTCTCCAAAAGGGTTCATGCCATCTGTACTTAGACCAAACCATAAGTTTCTTGCTTCATCTGTAAAGTCTGAGTGGCCTCTCTCGATTTTTCTCCACTGCGACCCATCAGCGGGGTGTCTCAACTTCCCGTCTTTCTTACGGTCTTCTTTGTGCCATCGCAGCAACCTGGCATGCTCCTTGTTTCTGAACAGACGTTTCAACCGTGGTATTATAGGAGCATACCACATAACCTTAGCAGGAACCCTCTTCCTCGGGGGCTCGTCATCTCCCTCAGCATCACCAGGGTCATCTTGTCTGATCTTGTACCGACTCGCAGTGCATACCGGGCATTTATCAATACTCTCGTACTTTTCACCGCGGTACAGGATGCAGTCATTAATGCATGCATTTATCTTCTGCACATCTAATCCTAGAGGGCAGATAACCTTCTTTGCTTCGTGTGTTGTCGTGGGCAATTCGTTATCCGGTGGAAGCTTCGACTTTATTATTTGCAGTAACTTCTCAAATCCGGTGTCAGAACAACCAAAATCTGCCTTCCATTTCAACAGTTCCAGTGTGGTACCGAGCTTTGTGCTGCCATCTTCGCAATTTGGGTACAAGGGCTTTTTGTGATCCTCTAGCATGGTCTCCAACTTCTCCTTCTCTTTTCCTGTTTCACAGTCTCGCTTTGCATCAGAGATGATCCGACCAAGACCATCAGCGGTCTCATCCGATTCTCGTTGTTCTTCTTCATTGTCACCTCGAGGAGCTCCATCTTCTTCATTGTCTTCCATTGCAGTGTCACCGAATTGTTCAGGGGACATAGGATAGCTATCATCATCCTCCTCTTCTTCATTGTCTTCCTGCCTAACCCCTCTTTCTCCGTGCTTGGACCAACAATAATATCCCGGAATGAAACCTCTCCGAAGCAGGTGGCCTTGAAGTATTCTCGAGGAAGAGTACTCCGCCACGTTCCGACAGTCAATACAGGGACAAGGCATAAAATTATCCAATTTGTTTGCATTAGCCACATTGAGAAACGTATGCAGGTTTGTAATAAACTCGGACCCGCGTCGATCACTGTACATCCATCGCATCCGTGCTTCGATCTGCGTCATATAATTAACCATTAAAATAACTTCGTGAATAGTGAAAAGACCACTATATATGCACACGTGCAGTATTTTTGTATCAGTCACAGATGAAGAAGATAAGGTTGCTAACCTCGGCCGAGGATACGGTGTTCTGAGGACCTAAGTGTGGCTTGGACATTTCGTCGAACACCTCGTGTGCAATCAAAGAAAAAATTCTAGCACCCACCCCACCCAAACACAAATCCTGGATTTTTTGAGCAAAGTGCTGGCTGGGGGGCTT
Source organism: Bromus sterilis (assembly GCA_950022295.1). Classification (NCBI taxonomy): domain Eukaryota; kingdom Viridiplantae; phylum Streptophyta; class Magnoliopsida; order Poales; family Poaceae; genus Bromus; species Bromus sterilis. Next base: position 94,961,621 of record OX465595.1, read on the forward strand.
ATATAGCCAGGGCAAAGGTCCCGGTTGTTGCCACAAACCGGGACCAATGCCTCGCAGTGCGCCACGTATTGGTCGCCAGAGCATTGGTCCCGGTTGGTGGCAACAACCGGGACTGTTGTCTCACATGAACCGGGAACATTGCTCTTTCGAGATGAACCGGGACCGTTGCCTGGACGGTGAAGGCATTGGCCCCGGTTCTGAAATGAACCGGGACCGATGGCTGGACCAAAGAGGGGTCTGTCTACTAGTGCACGTTTCGTTAGCAGTCAAGCGATTTGAAACTGCAGAGGAATCGGCTTTGTTTGGGTATGATTGTACTCCAGTGACTAGTTTGCTCGATGACAACATTAGAGCATGGTTAATAGTATAGCTATGTCATCTATAGCCAACCATATAGCCAATAAGTACAATAGATAGATGTAAATATGTATTACTTCATTGATGGAAGTGACTAGGGCAGTTAAGTCACATGCGCTGATGTCAGTCCGCATGTTTTTTTAACTAGCCTTTTGTTTGTTTGAGGCTCATAGTTATCTAATGGGCTTCAATGAACAAGAAAAAAAAACTATCATAAAAACAAATACTACAATAAATGTAAAAAATGTCAATTTAAAAAATTATAAGTAAATGTCGGAACAGTTGCGACTCACTGGTAACTTGCAATTGAGAAAAAAAAAGTCAAACCAAGTTGCGACTCGTTGGTGGACTTGCAACTGAAAAAAAACGCAGTTGCGACTCGTCGGTTGACTTGCAACTGAGAAAAAAAGTCGAACCCAGTTGCGACTCGTTGGTGGGCTTGCAACTGAGAAAAAGAACGGACTCGGTTGCAACTCGTTGGTGGACTTGCAACGGAGAAAAAATCGGACCCAGTTGCGGCTCGTTGGTGGACTTGCAACTGAGAAGAAGAAAAATCCGACCCAGTTGCGATTCATTGGTGGACTTGCAACTGAGAAAAAATATCGGACTCAGTTGCGACTCGTTGGTGGACTTGCAACTAAGAAAAAATATCGGACCCAGTTGCGCCTCGTTGGCGGACTTGCAACTTAGAAGAAAAAAATGAACCCAGTTGCGACTCATTCATGGACTTGCAACTGCGGAAAAAAACTCAGACCCACTTGCGAATCATTGGTGAGCTTGCAACTGAGAAAAAAATCGGACCCAGTTGCGACTCGTTGGCGGACTTGCAACTTAGAAAAAAACGAACACAGTTGCGACTCGTTGGTGGACTTGCAACTGAGAAAAAAAAGTCGGACCCAGTTGCGACTCGTTGGTGGACTTGCAACTGAGAAAAAAAATTAAATCCAGTCGCGACTCGTTGGTGGACTTGCAACTGAGAAAAAACGGTCAGTTGCGACTCGTTGGTGGACTTACAACTGAGAAAAAAAAGTCGGATCCAGTTGCGACTCGTTGGTGGACTTGCAACTGAGAAAAAAAATCAGACCAGTTGTGACTCGTAAGTGGACTTGCAACTGATAAAAATAATCGAACCCAGTTGCGACTCGTTGATGGACTTGCAGCTGAGAATAATAAGTCGGACGTAGTTGCGATTCGTTGGTGGATTTACAACTCAGGCGTAAAAACAACGATGAGGGGGAAAATGATTTGATGGTTGAAATTGCAATTGCTATAGGAAAAAAACACATACTGAGGATTGTTGTGCTATATCCTCTTAGCTAGTAGAAACACAAAAAATAATTTTCTCTCCCCTAAAAATATACCTGTAAAACAAAAATAGGTACATGATTTTCTGCTTTGATTTTCACCATCAAAAAATTTCTAAACAAAAAAAAACCCAATAAACTCACGTCCTTTAATAAAAAAAAAAACAAATCATCTGACAACGCTAGTTAGGAGAAAGCTCGTCAATTCCTTATGTCTATCTGTGGCCCAGGCAAAAAAAAAATCAGAAAACGAAACACCAGGTATGGCCCATGTAACAGTGCGCACAGAGACAAAAGAAAAGAAGCAGAATCCAACGATCCTAAACCTGCATGTGACTTAATTAAAACGCATGCGTATGCGATTTAGCATAACCGTTTATTGATATATGACCCACATGTCATTCTCATAGAGTGCCTAGGAACACGTGTTACAGCCGACTGTTAACTGATAGCCCACTTATCTTCTCTTTCCTTTTCTCTCTCTTCCAACTCATCAGAAATATAAATTTTATGTCTTATAGCCCGCCTACATCACCTTATTGTACTTGCTATTAGAAGAACGATGGGAAAGGTATTGCTGTGAGCACGGGTAGGTTTGGTGAGCAGAAATTAGGCTTATCAACCAAGAAAACCAGATCATTCAAACATAATGCATGGAAATACGGAACAAACACGCTTGTTATTAGTCATTGGTAGTTGTAGCTACTAGCTAGATAGTTACTTGATTATTATTTTTAGGCAAAAAATAATGAAAAGAAAATGTATAGGCTAATCAAAAGATCAAGGTGGTCTAGGCATTCACGAATGCTACATTCAGTAAATAATTGGTCAAACTATTTACTTAAAAGAAACATCATTTTTACTTTGAAACTTTTACGAAAAAGATTTCAGCAAACGATAAGAATCAAACTTAAAAGTAAATAATTTCTCTAGAAGTTAAGATTTTTACGTGGTACCTTTGAATGGGAGTTGAGCTAACCAAAGGCAACCTCACGCTCATTGCTATTGGCAAGGAGCAAAAAGTGAAGTTTTATACTTAAGGTAAGACAATTAAACACCTCTTTTTCGATGAAAGTATGCGCATTCTATATGGACAGCCATTTAAACATTGTATAATTTGTATACATGCATAAGTGTTACCAATATTTATGATCACTTGTTAAGTGAAATTTAATATAAATTTAGAATACTAATAAGTGTGAGCGCATTACCTTATTTATTATGTTCGTTTAATCTATGCAGAAATGATATGCCTTTTAATCAGTGAAAAAATGACTCGCTATAGCGTTTTAGACAATGCTTCACTAAATGAATCCATGTACAATATTTCGCTAATAGCACGTAATAGCATATTTTAAGGACCATGTTATTTTATTAGTACGCTATTTTTTACATTGCTTTTAATTGTAAAAACTCTACTCATTTCAATGTTATTTTTTCTATACGCACTGGCACGCAAAACAGAAAGCACTATTTCCAGGGGATTTTTGGTAAAGTTCTACTAAAAATCTAAACAATTTTTGAAAAGATGGAAAAAAATTCGATAGTTTGAACATTTCCTAAACCATGAACATTCCAAAAATAATTTCTAGAGTGTTTCCTTAAAAATGGAAACATTTTTTTGTTATTTTTAGAAAAATGCAAACATTTTTTCAAAAGCTCAAACTTTTTAAAACGTTTCGGTTGCTTGCTTGACTCCCTATGCAATTCCACGGCTATTTGACCTAAAATGCATCAACTTGGAAACGCCCACGGGTGATTCTAACCGATTTAAGACAAATTTGAATTCATCGACCCATGTATCCAATTTTGTGTTTGGGCCCATATTACCAAAAGAGACATTTCGAGGTATATGACTATATTGAAGGGAGAACCTAACCGCTACTTAAGGCGCCACAATGATGCCTTAGCTCTTGCAGCTCACTCATGGACAACGCCCGGTAGCACCGCTCGCTCGCACACTCACTGACTTGCCCTCGCTTCAAGTTTTTTTACTCACCTATGTACTGTTGCTTTCCGGTGTCAAAAGATCGATCGCTTGTTCTTACAATTTTGAAAAAAATTGCGAATACAAAAATATTTCTAGATTTGAAAAAGTTTAAAATTTGAATAAATATTCACACTTTTAAAAATAATTAGGATTGTTTTGATAATTTGAAAATGCTCATGAATTCATAACAGTTCACGAAATGCAAAAAAATATTCTATTGTTTTAAAGTCCATGACTTCAGAAAATATTTACGGATTAGAAAATACGAGTGCTAGAACATGTTAACATTTTTTTAAAAGTTGAAGATTATTATGAAAATAATGAAAAGAAGAAGAAGAGGAAAACATAGAAAAACTAAACAAAAATCAAATAACAAGGCAAAAATACGAAGAAAACCCGAGCCAAAAAAAATCCATGAGAGCCTTCTAGAAGGTTCCTAATAATGATGAACTAACAAAGAGAAAGGGGTGTGTGAGTTGTACCATTGAAGTCTATGTGCATAATATCATTTCTTGTAGTGAAACCGCAATAAAATTTATTGCTAGATGCCCCTTATAAACTGCCATACCTTGTATCTCTAGCCTGCATATATGAAAAATACTGCTAAACATTAGCCGTTGATCCCCTATAAGGATAAACACCTCGTCATCCGTTGGTTGACATAGATTCCATGGATCATGGTGATCCATCACTCTTATTCGTATATGTTCATGTTTCTCTGCATCATTCATTGCTTTCGACGTGTAGCTCCTACGGGCGTAGCGTTCGGTTGCAACAGAAGCACCCAACTTGCATCCGACATGCAACCGATTGGCTCATATATAGCTAAATGTAAGACACACACTATATTAATCGATCTTAAAATGAACTAATGGATTGTCGAAGCTGGTATAGAGGGAAATAAATTCAAAATACAACTGATTCTTAGCCACTCCTATCCTATCCTTTTCGGCTTTAGTTGTTTCCTTCGTCGCACCCTCTCCCAATGAGCCTCTCTACTTTATATACTCGACTATTGGGCTCACTCTAGGCCGTGGCACGGATACGAGGTGGTGCAATAATATTCTTTTTGGGACTGGTGGTTAGACCATCTCCATTTTCCTTGTCGCTTCATGTAGCTTGTTACTTGTTCACCATCGCCACATGTACGGTTGGGTACCCTCACGATGCCCCTTTGATTAAAAACAGCTTGCCCCAAGGCCGAAGCTCGAGGGAAAGTCTTCAACAACAATTCCTTTTCCTCCCATATTGTAAGTGCTTCAGTGGAATGGTTGCATTTAACAAGTATGTGTGCCACAAACTTGTTTCCACGCCAAACAAAGCGATGATCCAAACTATGAGAGGAAACTTGGAAAAAGGTTGTATGTGAAGGAAGGCCAGGAAGGGCAACTGATACGTCCCAAACGTATCTATAATTTTTGTTTGCTCCTTGCTTCTTTTGGTGATATTGTTATATGTTTTGATGCACTTTCATATCATTTACAACATATTTTGGACTAACCTACTAATTCAGTGCCCAGTGCAAGTTTCTGTCTGTTTTTGTCCGTGCATTGCAGAAAAAGGAGAAAAATAAAAGTGCTCGAAAAAATCCAGAAAAATATCCTCAAGAGAAGACTCCAAAACCCCGAAGGGGGCCCCAAGGGGGGGCATCTGCGGGATCACTCCTAGAACCTGGAAACCTATTTGATTAAGGTACGTTACGACAAACAAGTTAAGCTCTTAAAAGTTCATCTACTACAAAAGGATATAAATGTGTCCCTCTGTGGGAGAACTTTGCATGGTGTATGATTCGCTTGCACATACAAACCAAACACCCAATCAGCTCAAAACAACCTACACATCTTGTCTGCACAGACCAACCAAAATTGTTAAGAAAAAAATCATCAATTAGCCAATCTCCAATCAGTCGATAAAAATATGTGTAAAAAGACAAAACTATGAGTTGAGTAATTAGATTTTTCGTATAATGAATTATTTGGCATCAAGCTACACAGGTGATACGTCCCAAACGTATCTATAATTTCTGCTTGCTCCATGCAGTTTTGTGTGATATTGCTATGCTTTTGATACACTGTCATATCTTTTTATAACATATTTTGTACTAACCTATTAATGGTTGCAAGAGTGCACAAGTTCTTGTTTTTGTACTTTATGTGTAGGAATTACTTGGATAGAGGAAAAAATTCACAAAAAGGAGCCTTGTAGGAGTTGGACTCTAACTCTTTCGAAATCTGTCCCCACCAGACAGGTTTTAAATATCTCCTCGGAAACGCTAGAAGACGGCCTCAAACGGAAAAACTTAAAACTACAAAGTTGTAGGTAATTTTTTCCGGTGGATCTAGATATAAAATTCGGCCCAATCAGAGTTCGGATGCTCCCTGGAGGCCCGAAATACCGAAGACGTAATCTGAATGACGGGAATCCGAGAGTCTATATAAAGAGAGAAAACCTAGGTCAAAGGGCACCACGAAATTTCCTCCCCCTTGGCAGTCGTCTTGAGGGGGATATCAATCTCCACAGCAGCACCATCTCTAAGGAAGAAGAAGGGGGCCAAGGGTCGTGGCTACTGCTGTGGCCGTGGGCGTCGCCGTCGTCGCCGCCGTAGCCGTCTCCTTCATATCCTCCGGGCTGCACCTCTCCATCAACAACTCTCCCTCTCACCATGTCCATGTAGGAGTAGTTCCCCCTCGGGGCTAAGGCTTGTATCTTGATCTATGTGGTTTCTCTCTCTCCCATGATGTGATCTTTGTTGTGATCATTGGCTATGTTAATCTAGGGTGATCTCATGATGTTTCCCCTTCTTCTATGTATTGGATTTGATGTACTCACTTGATCCTATCTAGTATAATACCCGAGACCATGGTGACAGTGGTCTATTGGACATCGGTTAGAAGAATATTTTCATGGGTGATTTCCTCTTTTGTGTATTGATTGAAGATTGAGAGTCTCTTGGTGCTTGTCTTTGACTATCCATGAGATATGTTGTGGTGATTGTGGTAATCTCTTTGGATGGCCGCGGTGACATTGGGGAATCTATAGATTGAGAACTACGAAATTTGAGGTGTGCTTTTGTAGCCCTACATAATTCTCATCCTCTCTTGACCACAAAGGAATGACCTCCGAGTGCGTCTCCATTGCATGTTTTATGGGAAATATCATGTGATTAGACTATGTTAATGTTGTTGAGAGTTTCCATTGGTGAAAGTATGAAGCCTAGGCCTTCTTTCCACCATTGCAATACCGTTTGTGCTCACGTTTACCACTTGTTTGCTTGCTGCACTTTTTATTACAGATTTATATTACTTTGTTTTGCCACACCTATCACCCATATTTTACCATCTCTTCGCCGAACTAGTGCACCTATGCAACTCCTAGTTGTATTAGGTGTGTTGGGGACACAAGAGACTTCTTGTATCTTAATTTCAGGGTTGCTTGAGAGAGACCATCTTCAACCTCTACTTCCCTGAGTTCGATAAACCTTAGGTCATCCACTTGAGGGAAATTGCTGCTGTCCTACAAACCTCTGCGCTTGGAGGCCCAACATAGTCTACAAGAATAGAAGCGTGCGTAGACATCAACAGGCACACCTCCGAACAGCAGGAAACAATGTCACACGTCCACAAAATACCTACAGCCAAGGCCTCACGGCATGCCAAGGCTTGCAAAGAGGTTTGGTCTGTTGTGCGCTGAAGAGCCAAGGTATTCTCCTTGAGAATTTCTGCAAAAATAAATTAGATCTATTATACTCCGTAGTTGTCATCTTTTTTAGGGGTACTAGATGATGTCCCGCACGTTGTTGCGAGAAATTTTTGCAATATATTTTAACAAATGTTTGGTTAAATAAAACATAAATATTTGAAACAATAAGTTTTCAAAGAATATATGAATTTAATATAAATATCGTAATAGAATGGAAATTCCCATACATGCATGTTGTCGTGGTAATACTAAAGGCATACCCCTAGGCAAGGGAAACCAAGGGATACCCTTAAGCCCTTGGTTTTCCAAACACACCCAACAAAATAAGATCAGTAAAAAACTTGGAGCATCAACGATCTCCGAGTAACAAGTTACTCGGAGATCAGAAACCACTTCCGAGTACGCAGTTACTCGGAAGTCCAGCAAGATCTGAGTAGATCGGCACTCGGAAGAGATCGGCGAGCCTTTACTTACTCGGATGACAGGAACGCAACAGACAGGAAGCATTCAAGACCGCAGGTGTTTCTCCTCCTTTATTAGTATTAATGGGCAGACCGTTTTCTGTATTTAGTACGCATTTAATCCTGTAATTAAGACCCATTTAAGACCAAGGCATTAAGGGGAAGGGGCGCACTCTATATAAGCCTCCCCCCTCCTTCGGTTTGGGCACGCGGAACTCTATCCTCATACTTTTGAGCAAGAACACCCCAGTCAGCTTGGGACAGGACTAAGGTTTTTATCTCTAAGGAGAGGCCTAACTTGTATAATTTCCCCTGCGTCAACCACTCTACGTACAGATTCATTTAGCTCCTTTCATACCCCTATATCTATTGTTAGGATTATATCCATGACAGTTGGCGCCCACCGTGGGGCTGAGTTGATCAGGAATCGTAGAGATGGCATTTTCTTCATCCTCTTCGCCGGTTCGCGGCCCCGAGCTCATCGTCGGAGAAGTTTTCCGTTTCGGATCATTGGATTTTGTGGCTGACGATTCCGCCTGGTTGGTGGACTCTCCGCTCCAGGCGCAACTGCTACCTTCAAGAGGCAGTGTCCACTTCCGAGCTGACGAGTCGGGGGCCTTACGCCTCCAACTGTCGGCCCATCATCAAGCACCTGCGCCGTTATCTGTCCTCCATAAGAAGAAGCGCTCGGGCTGCCCGCACGCTCATCATCGTGGAAAATCGGTCAAGATACAACAGGTGGCAGTCATCAACTCGGTGGAGTCGGCCCAGAAGGCCCTGGATGAACTGATCGCAAGAGAGGGCTCCACAACATCTCTCTTGCCTTTGTTTGACTCGGTCGAAGAAGAAGGCATGGCGGCGTCTGACCCCGAGTCGGGCGTCGAGCAAGAAGGCAGCAACGACGCCCCAGTCGATGTTGCGGAAGTGTGCATGGCCGAGACTCCGCCCTCTCAGCCATCGCCAGCTCGGGATAATCACGCCCGAGACAAAGCTAACGGTCCATCCAGGGCTGTCGCCCGGGAACCGGCCCGGCGTGTATCCGCTTTCCGAAGGTTAGAGCTCGGAGAAGCAAGTCGACAACCCCGCCCCCTTACTCGGGAGGAGCGGGAAGAAGCAGAAGCGGATGAGGGGCTGCTAAACACCCCCATCGACACAAGCACTCCAGAAGGGCGAGGCCTGGAGGCAGCCAGATTGACTAAGGGCCAGTTCTTTTGCAGCTTATTTCTAGCGATGGAAATAAGATGCCCCTCCCCCAGCTTATTCGAGAAGCCCAACATAAATTTTTATTTTAGAAGCTTACTAGTCAATCTTTAACTACTAGGCTTCTAAAATAAAAATTTAAGTTAGGCTTCTAGAATAAGCTGGGGGAGGGGCAACTTATTTCCACCGCTGGAAATAAGCTGCAAAAGAACTGGTCCTAACTTGGCTGAACGAGAGCGCCTGGCCGAGCTAGAAAACACCTTGGAGCGCCAAGCTCAGGAGGTAGCTCGGCTCAGGCAAAGCAGACCAAGTAGACAACTGCGGGGCCCAGGCCGGAAATCTTTTCGAGCTATGGGTACCCCAGTAGAGAATATCATAGCGGCAACTCGGATTGCAAATTCTCTGCAGCCCAGTGGATCAGCAGCGGAAGAAATTCAGCACCTGGCGTTTTTGCTGCAAACTGCAGTGGATCAAAATGCTGCTGTCAGTCAATCACAACAACGAATTCATTCCCAAGTTCCCCCTGCAAGAACGTCACTGTCGGTGCACACGCCCTTTGGAGAAGCAAGGAGAAACAAGAACAATTCGCCTCGGCGCAGAGACGAACCCCGAGGAGACCGCTACCAAGAACAGTATCGGCATGAAGATCACAGGAGGGCAGAAGCTCGCGGGACGGGTCGGCCCGCACCGCGAAGAGAGGAGTTCCCTCGGACCGGGACGACCGTCATTTTGATGTCAAAGACGACGCCCGAAGCCACCTAGTACAAAGCTGAGTCGATTGCGCTAGATCGCATCGCTAGGACCAAGCTCGGCCCTCAATGGCCACCGGGCCAGTTTGCTTCAGCGAAAGGATTCGGTCTACCCCTATTCCTCCCACTTCAGGATAGCTCAAGGGGTGGATAAATACCGAGGTGATGCTAAACCTCAGACATGGTTAGACGATTACAGAATAGCCGTGCAAATCGGAGGGAGAGGAGACAAGATAGCCATGATGCACCTGCCATTGATGCTAGAAGGCTCAGCTCGGGCATGGTTGAATCAACTCCCCCCTAGTAGCATCTGGGTTTGGGAAGACCTCGAGAAAGTGTTCGTCAAGAATTTTGAAGGGACCTACAAGAGACCCGGTGGTCTAACCGAGCTACAATTATGTGTCCAGAGCAACACCGAGTCTACTCGGGATTATATCCAGAGATGGATCACACTCCACAACTCGGTTGAAGGCGTCTCCGAGTTCCAGGCCATTCATGCCTTCAAACAAGGGGTCAAGTACAGGGAGTTAAGTATCAAGTTGGCAAGATCACCTCATGTCACCTCACTCGAAAAACTGATGGAGATAGCAAATAAGTATGCCAACGGTGAAGAGGAGATTCGGCAGAAGAACCAGCATCATAGAGGAGGCAACAACTCGGCGCCTAACCCGAAGCAGAAGACCGGAGGCAACAACAAGCGAAAGGCAGAGGACGCCCCAACGGACGCAAATTTAGTGGCCGCAGCAAACGCTTCAGGCATTCATGGCAAGGGCCAGGCACGAAAGGAGTGGGAGCCGCGGTAGAAAAAGCCGTCCAATGATGATGAAGTCCTGGATCAACCTTGTCCTCTTCACACCACCCGAGATGCCGAGGGAAAGTTGGTTATTCCAAAGCATACAGCTCGGCAATGTCGCCTGATCAAAAGAGAGGCCCAGAATGCAAGGACAGGTCCTCGGCAAGATAAGGATACCGGAAAAAAGAAAGCGCCCAACCCATATCTGGACAGCGAAGGCTTCCCAAGAGAAGACGGAGTATTAGTCATCTTCGCAGGGCGGGAGTCGAAGAGGGTAGAAAAGATAAGGTTCAGAGAAGTTAACTCAGCAGCTCCGGCAGTTCCGAGTTATATGAAGTGGGCTGACGTCCCAATCACCTTCGACCAGTCGGATCACCCTCCTCACATCCCTCACCCAGGAAGGCATGCTCTGATTGTGGATCCTTTGGTCGAAACAGGGAATGGGAACTTCAGGATAAAAAATGTTTTGATGGATGGTGGCAGTGGAATTAACATCTTATATGCAAGCACTCTGAAGAGAATGAACATTCCAATGTCCAAGCTCTGTAAAAGCTATCTGGAATTTCATGGGATAATCCCGGGCAAAAAGGCATACTCACTCGGAATGATCTCCCTCAATGTGGTATTTGGTACTCCGAGTAACTTCCGAAAAGAAAAGATCACCTTTGAAGTGGTGGATTTTTCGAGTGCATACCATGCCTTACTCGGAAGACCAGCCTATGCAAAATTCATGGCCATCCCCTGTTACGTCTATCTGAAACTAAAGATGCCTGGCCCGCACGGAGTGATCACTGTATCGGGAGATTACAAGCAAGCCGAAGAACTGTTGCAGAAGGGGTCCCTGATAGCCGACCAACAAATGGCTGAGGTCGAGCTGGCCGAGTACAAAAAAGCCGCTGACTCATCCGAGTTACTGCAACCAAAGAAGACATCTTCATTCGAGTCAGATGGAGAGACCAAGAGAGTATAGATACATCCCACAGATAAAGACAAATACACCAACATTGCAACCGATTTGGATCCCCAATAGGAACTCGAGCTCGTCAACTTCCTCCGTGAGAATTGGGATATCTTCGCATGGAAGCCTGCTGATATGCCTGGAGTCCCAAGGGAGTTGGCCGAGCACAAGTTACACGTTGATCCGAAAGCAAGACCGGTGAAAGAATCCCTTCGGCGGTTTTCCTGCGAGAAAAGGAAGGCCATCGGGCAGGAGATAGCTAGACTATTAGCAGCCGGATTCATTAGGGAAATCTTCCACTCCGAGTGGTTGGCAAATCCTGTAATGGTTCCGAAGAAAGATAAATGTTGGAGAACTTGTGTTGGCTTCCGTCATATCAATAAAGTTTGTCCAAAAGACCATTTCCCTCTTCCTCGCATTGACAAGATTGTGGATTCCACATCGGGTTGAGAGAGATTATGTTTCCTTGATGCGTACTCAGGTTACCATCAAATCCTACTATATGAACAAGATGAGCTTAAAACAGCATTCATAACCCCATTCGGATGTTTTTGTTATATCACGATGCCATTCGGACTCACAAACGCAGGTGCTACGTATCAATGCATGATGCAGAACTGCCTGATCTGGAAAATCGGCAGAAATGTAGAGGTTTACGTGGATGACATCGTGATCAAGTCGGTTAAAGGAAGTAGTTGTCTAGCCGACTTAGCTGAAACTTTTCAGAGCCTCCGAGCCTACAACATCAAGCTCAATCCTGAAAAATGTGTTTTTGGTGTGCCAGCAGGGAAGCTACTCGGATTCATGGTCTCCGAACGGGGGATAGAAGCCAACCCGGAAAAGATCGCGGCAATTAAAAACAAGAAACCACCTAAGCAGCTCCGAGACGTCCAAAAATTGACAGGTTGCCTCGCAACACTTAGTAGGTTCATCTCCAAATCGGGAGAGAAAGCCCTACCTCTCTACCAACTGATGAAAAAAATCACCAAATTTCGTTTGGACGGAAGAAGCTCAAATGGCGTTTGAAGAGCTAAAAAAGCAATTGTCAACTCGGCCGGTTCTGGCAGCACCTCAAGAAAAAGAGCCGCTTTTATTATACATTACAGCCACAAGCCGAGTTGTCAGCGTAGCTATAGTGGTGGAAAGAGAAGAAGAAGAAAGTCACAAAAGGTACAAAGACCAGTGTACTTCATGTCCGAAGTCCTCACACCATCCAAGCAAAGATATCCCCACTACCAGAAGTTGACAATGGGAATTTACTTGGCATCACAGAAGCTCGCACATTATTTCCTAGATCATTCCATCACAGTGGTCTCTGAAGCTCCCCTGGTAGAAATCATGAACAACAGATACTCAACAGGTAGAATAGAAAAATGGAGTTTGGACCTACTACCCTTTGACCTCAATTACCAAGCCAAAAAAGCAATCAAGTCGCAAGCACTGGTGGATTTCCTGGCCGAGTGGATTGAGGTCCAGCATCCCCCACAGCCAACACCAGAGCATTGGACAATGTTCTTTGATGGGTCCAAGATGCTGAATGGAGTAGGGGTAGGGGTGGTACTGGTTTCACCAAGGAAAGACGAGATGAGATACGTCCTCCAAATCCATTTCCCCGCAACAAATAACGAAGCCGAGTACGAAGCTTTTCTGTACGGCATGTGAATGGCCATTTCACACGGAATCAGGAGACTTATGATATTCGGAGATTCAGACCTAGTAATCAATCAAGTAATGAAGGAGTGGGACATCCGGAGTCCAGCAATGACAACCTACTGTGTATCAGTGAGAAAATTGGAGAAAAAATTTGATGGGCTGGAGTTCCATCACATTCCAAGGGTTAAAAATCAGGCAGCAGATGACCTAGCCAAGTTGGGTTCTACCAGGGGTCAGATCCCGCCAGGGATTTATTTGGAGCACTTACACTCTCCAACAATCAAGGAAGATCCTTTCCTAGAAGCCGATCCAGATATGTTGCCTGACAAGAACATCCCCAACAAAGAAGATATACCCGCAGTAGTTGACATGGTGCTTGATGTGGAGGTCATTCCCCCCGAGTGGACACTTCCAATCCTTGCTTATCTGCAAAAACAAGAGCTGCCTGATGATGAGATAGAAGATAAGCAAATCGTCCGCAAATCTAAGTCTTACTCAGTGATCAATGGGGAGTTATACAAAAATAGCATCACTCATGTCCCCCAGCGATGCATCTCCGAGGAAGAAGACCGCTGCATCTTACAGGACATCCATGCGGGAGATTGTGGCCACCATGCCTCAAGTCGTACATTGGTGGCAAAAGCTTTCCGAGCTGGTTTCTTCTGGCCTGAAGCCCTCGGCGATGCTCGGTACATTGTGGACCACTGTGAAGGCTGTCAGTTTTATGCCAACCAGCCCCGCAAACCAGCCTCCGAGCTGAAGACAATCCCCCTAGCCTGGCCATTTGCAGTATGGGGACTGGATATGATCGGACCGCTCCGAACGGGCAAGCATGGTTTCACCCACATTTTGGTCGCAGTAGACAAGTTTACAAAATGGATAGAAGCAAAACCTATCAAGACCCTAGACTCCGCCACAATAATCAGCTTTATTCAAGGCATCATACATCGATTTGGTGTTCCACATGACATCATCACTGACAATGGCTCGAATTTCAACTCGGCCGAATTTAAGAAATTATGTTGGACCAATGGTATTCAGGTCAACTTCGCCTCAGTCGCTCACCCACAGTCCAACGGCCAGGTCGAACGAGGAAACGGATTAATACTCAAAGGAATCAACCCTCGGCTAATTCGGGAACTGAAGGAAGCAGCGGGCGCCTGGGTCGACGAACTCCCTTCGGTCTTGTGGGGATTGCGGAGAACTCCCAATCACTCAACTCGATCCACCCCTTTCTTCCTTGTTTACAGTTCAGAAGTAGTTTCCCCGAGTGAGCTTAAGCACAATGCCCCCCGCATAAGCCAGTACACAGAAGCCGAGGCCGAAGCAGCACGACAAGATGGTGTTGATCTCTTGTAAGAAGAGCGAAACCTAGATCTCACCCGCTCGGCATTCTATCAGCAAGACCTTCGCCGATACCACGACCGACATGTCCGAGCTCGCTCATTTCAAGAGGGCGATATGGTACTTCGCATCAAGCAAACTTCGGACCACAAACTACCTCCCCCATGGGAAGGCCCATATGTCATCTCTAGAGTACTGCACAATGGGGCCTATCACCTGTACGATGTAACTAATAAGTGTTGGATATATGCTCTAGAGGCAAATAATATATGATTATTCCAATATATCTAAGCAAGTTCATAACCAGTTTCATACCGTGCTAGAACTGCGTCAGTGAAACAATGATGCAGGTGTGGTATAGAAACCCCCAGAGTTCCTAGTTAGCCTCTACATCGATAACTAGTTCATGGTCAACATGATGATCGTGGTTTCGCGATCATGGACAATTAAGTCTCTTGACTATGAGGTCACCTCACTGGTTAAGTGACGTGGTGAACATTACCCAAAGTAAGCATTACAACATGATCAAATCTTATGAAGGTTCAGTGTTGTAATTACAGAACGTGGTAGACCGTTCCTTTGACTATGAGTACGTGCATAATCACTATCTTCCCGGATGCTTTGACTTACATCCCACCACCTGACTGAAATATGCGGGTCATAACGGTTGTATCTTAGGTATTCTGTGTAGATATGTTGAGGAGTATTGCTACAAGAGCGGGATTTGTCAATCCATATAATGGATAGATACTCGGGGCCCACTCGGTGAGATTCCATCCATAAAGCTGCGCAGCGTGTGACGAGGTCACGGGGATGAATATCACGGGAACGAGTGAATAAGGATTTGTTCGGAACGAGATTGAACCAGACATAGGATGTCATTGATCGAATCTCGGAACAATCCAGTATCGCTGACAAAGGGAATGCTATACGGCGTAAGGTCCAATCGGTGTTGATATCCGGAATGCACAGGGGTCATTATGGGCATCCAGGTCCCGCTGATGATCATTGACCATAGCCTCTGCAAGGTCATGACTGGAGTGTTCTTGGACCGTAGGGTAACACACTTAAGGGCTCGATGAAATCGGAGACCTTTTCGGAACCATCGGAGCAACCAGAGAATAAAGGAAACATTATCGGAGAAGTACCGTGTTGAACCGAAACAAGTTCGGAGTGAACCAGAAGGTGTTCCGGAGCACCGGGAGATGGAATATTATGTTTTAGTTATTAATTAATTGAATTAATAATTAAAATCATTTTATTTCTAATTAATATGTGCTATGTGCCTTAGTGGAGAAAAAGGCCCATTAGGGGAATTAAAAGGGAAAAAGAAAAAGAAAAAGAGGGGGGAGGCGCCATGGGCCCTAGGGCCCATGAGGGGTGCGCCCCCTCCCCCCCCTTGGCCGGCCACCCCCCTTAGCAAGGGACTTTAGTCCCACATTGCTAAGGGAGGGGGGTTGACTCCCTCCCCTCTGCCTATATATAGATAGCCAGGGTGCACATATTGAACACACAGAAATTCGTGAGAAAATAAATATTACTCCAAATTGAGATCGGTTTTCTCCGGCCTTCTCCCCTCCCTTGTCTCTTTCACGGTGGACTCTCTAGTGTGAGTCTGTAGTGGAATTGAGGCTTCTCTGCTAGAATCGGAGGCCGTCGTGCTGCCGAAGCTCCGTCCGGAGGTCTGCTTCCGCCACCTCCGCTGGATCGGAGAACGGAGGTCGTCATCGAGTCTCGTACGTGTGCGAGTACTACGAGGTGCTGCACGTGTGGCACTGCACCCATCCGGGTGCTCAACACAGCCAGGGGGCTGTGAAACTTGATCGGCTACATCAACCACGTTTGCGGGAACGTTTCCCGCGCAACGGACTACACCCTGAGGTATGTTATTTCCGCACTACTTTCCGTTACGGTAATACGGCTAGCTAGATCTTGGGTTATGGGAACGCTAGTTAGAAAAATTTGTGTTTTCTGCTGCGAACCCCAACAGTGGTATCAGAGCTAGGTCTATGCTTAGTATTACTGTATGGATAGAACACATCGGGGATGTGGGCGTTGATTGTATGATTGTTACCCTCCCACGTGTACTTGTTCACATCTGCGACATCGTTTGATGAAGCGGCCCCCGACCGACTTTACGCGTACTCTTACGCGAGACTGGTTCCACGCTTGACATGCGGCTTGTACCGTATAAAGTGGCTGGGGGGGTGTCTGTCTCTCTACATTAGCGGATGTGGCATTTGAAACGGAGGGCCCCGTGCGGGGTGTAATAGAGACGATCGTATGGTTGACGTTGTGGTTGACTCGTAGGTTAAAATCTGTTTAACTATGAAAGCCCTAGCAACCACGTAAAACTTGCAATATACAACTAGAACGTCTAAACCTTGTATTGCTAAGTGGGGGCTATCGTTTGTTTGTTTTTGATGTAGTGATAGCTTTGCTATGTGTTACTAGTAAGTAGTAATCGTCATCATAAAACAAACTAAAATGGAGACACTGTAGACTTAGTGTTTCCATAGCCCAGACATCTTAAAACTTGCTAGTATAGGATACACGACGGTAGCATGTGATAAGATGATCCCTTAACAAAGCCAAACACAAGTATTCTACCGAAGTGTGCACCGCCTGGAAGGTTCTCCCATATGGCTTGATGCTCCGTACATACCGGAGTTGTCCTACTCCTACATATTAAATGGAGTTCGCATGAGGTTGGGTTCGGCAAGCCTGGAATATGCAGATATGGCCTTGCTGAGCAGTATATAACATGGAGGTTAATTTGGCGAGCCTAGCATATGCAGATATGGCCTCGGAATACTAGAGATCGAAAGATCGAGCATGAGTCACAGTACATATAAGATAATGTGATCGCACAAATTGTTGTCTACCTTTGAAACTGACCCGTCGGCCGTGTGATATTCGAGGTCGGGCAGTGAATCTGGATCATGTAATCACTAAAACTTCCTAGGGATGAATTTTTTTAGTGTGAGCTCATTTATAATATGATTATATGAATTCATTTGTTGTGAACTAGTCTTAATTGTGTTCCTTGCAATTATGTTTGTAGAAAATGAATGCACTAGAGCAACGTGAACTATCTTTCTTCATGGAAGGTGAAAGACTTAGAGAAAATGGGTCAAACTTTGCTGATTGGTACTCACGCCTTAGGACGTCGCTCAAGAGAGCAGACATCTTGTTTACAATAGAAATGCATGTGGAAGAACATCCGGACGATCATGTTGGAGATCAAGAGATACTTGATCATTATGCTCGCCGACAGAAATGCTCCGTAGTCAGGAATGTCATGATCTTCAGCATGTCAGAGGTTTTGGGCATACAGTTTCAGGACACTGGCCCATATGACATGATGGACACGCTAAAGACAATGTTCATACGTGAGTTCAGAATTGCCAGATTTGAGTTAGAAAGCAAGTTTCTATCTACAAAGATGGAAGAACACATAAGCCTTGATGATCACTTAGACAGGATGCATGAGATGTACCTGACCCTGGTGGAGGACTATGAATATTGGACAATGAACGAAAGCACCACGGAAGAGTTTGCAATAAACACGTTATTGCACTCACTCCCTTTGAGTTATGGTGATTATGTTCATAGCTATGTCGGAAGAGGAGCTAATATGAGTCTCCAGAACTTCATGACTGATCTCTTGGCCGCGGACATTGCTCCTATCGAGGATGCAGAAGTCGTGGATGGAGAAGGTATATATTTGATATACTTTATAAATGTTTACTCCCTTATACAACACTTGCAGTAAATGAGTATGTGATACTTATTCTGTTTTATGAAAACAGGACCTGCCGTTGCATGGACGGGAAGAGGTGAAATCAAGGATTGATGGATATCAAGTCAGTTGATGGCCAGCATGGATTCCGCCGAGACATCTATCATAGGAGATACTTAGAGTATTAGATAAATCTTATGTAATCATTATAGTATGAACACTTAGTTGTGTGTCTTGCATCTCGCGAGACAAAGTTATTCATGTAATGAGACAAGTCAGTTGTTCCATCTTTATGAATAAAAGTGTGCTTATACTTTGATTACGTCTTGATTTATGATATGATAGAAAGCATTTATAATACTACTATTATTGTCAAGAAATGATCAATGTTTAATGATAAAGTTGTCTTGATTATAGCAAGTCAAAGATTTGATTACATGAGGTGACTTCATAACTGATGAATTCATTAAATGTATGATCTATTAACTTGTGAGTTCATTATCGAATGAAAATCATAACTTGATTGCATGAGATGGATTAGATACACGATCTATGAACCTCTGCAATAAATATAATCATGACAAGGTTCTAGCAAGTAGAACTTGTACCAATCATTATACATAAATGATGTACTGAATGGACACGTGAGTTATCATTAAAGACTTCATATGATTAATTGAAAGTTGTATTCAATTGAGATCATAAAACTGAGATTCAGGAATCACAGTGAGAAGTGAGAATACAAGGATACATATCACTACGCTACGATCCGAAGTGATAAGTATTGATATTGACATAATGGGAGGCTTGTGGAAGTTGTACCACAAACTACGATGGAAGTTAAAAGTGCTAGACTACTTAAACCATTCGTAGTCATACTAAACCATAGTATGGTCTAAACGTTTTTCCCCCTAGCACTATAGTTATTGTCGAATAAGATTGTTTAATTCATCAAGTTAAAACACCCACTTCATGAATAGGAAACCATCCTAATTCTAATGAGACATGATAGCTCCATAACTGATGGTGTTATAAGGTTTCTTAAAAGAAAGAATTTCTTTGTAATAAAACTACGAGCAATTGAAATTACATATTCTCCCCGAATAGCAAAATTTGTGTTGCTTAATTGGTAATGCGAGAAGAAGTCTCTCGACACGGATCCAATGGGAGATAATGGAAACATTGACCGGGGTATTGGACCTTGCCTTCAGAATATCAGAGTATTGCAACGGAAGCATGTTCCGCTGTAATGACACTGCATAAGGAAGGATATGCCAAAGATGATTGATCTTGGTATATGAGTTGAATCCATTGTTGAATTTAGAAGGTTGTCATTAATACGTTCTGTACAGAACAATAATCATGAGTTTTCTTAATAAAACAATAGGGAATAATATTGCTTGAAGACACAAAGGAATGATGGTAGCCTAGAACACGAGGAGAAATGAAATAATATTGAGTTACATATAGGATGGCTCACGTCCTGTGAAATAAATCGGTTATTTCATATTCTCGACAACCTGGAGAGTTATTGAGAATAATGTAATGGGGATAAGGCATTATTTGGTTATGACCAAAGTTCAATGGTGATTGACTACGGAAACGTAGGAATGCTTTAATCAATAAAATATTTCATTTACACTACGATGGACCATAGCCTGAAATTGCATCTCAGTCAAATTTGGGATTTGAAAGAGAATTGTAATGGGCATGACGAAGGTTACTTCGTTAAAAGGATGGACTATAGTACCTCAAGACAGGAACCCTCAACCTTGATTTGATCAAGTGATTTTGTGATGACCAAAATATTGAGTGCGCCTGCAGTTTCATGAAACTGAGTGGGAGCTTTGAAGACTTCCCGGAAACTTGGAATGCAGAGGGCATTTTCTGAGTGGGAGCTTTGGAAGCTTTGTCATTATGTGAGACATAGTGAACAATAAAATGACTTGATGAAAGCTGAACCACAAATATATGAGTATATGATGGATATATTTGAGTGGGAGCATGATCATTGTCTCAAACATATATGCATTGATATGTGTGAAGAATGATCTCATATATATGGATATGCATTGATTGTGTATATAGAGAATCGTCTTATATACATATGTGCATTATGATATATATAGAGCATAAGGCAAATAAAATACAAGATTGCAAGAAATCTTCTTTTATGTGAAATACCAACACATTACACGTTGAAATCTATATGAGTAGATTAAGATACGGATAATGAAACGAAGTGAAGGTTGGAATAATCTTCTAGACAAGAAACAGGTTCTTGTGGCTAGAAATTATATAATGGATGAAATCCAAATATCATAAGCAATGTCTTGATGGAAGAATAAAGATGCACCATGTACTGGACATGTGATTTTATATGTTCTTGACATATGATTCTACCATATATCATGCGTTGTGAATCCAACAACAGAATGACTCAAAATTTCTTGGAAGAAGAACAGATTCCGATGTTCTTTAGGAGTAAAACACAGAATCTGAATAAAGTCCATGATTTCAGTATATGAGGAATACTGAGGACTGTACTCTAAAATATAGAGAGGATAATAGACTTGAATGTAATGAAAGATTACAAGTGCAAGCCATATTATGGGTCTATATGGAATTAGAGAAATCACCAAAGACATGAAAGAAATGTGAGCAAAATTCACGGCACTACAAACATAATACTACTTAAGAAAGTAGACGTATGGATAAAAGTTTGGCGTTAGAAGTATTGGACTTCTGGCTGAGTGTATTTCCCAGTATATATGACTAAGGATGAGTCTTCTAAAGACTGAACCAAGAGATCATTGGAGGATACTGTGAAATAATAGTCTCACTCTCCCGCGAAACTTATATCCAACCATTATATGATAATGAATGGTTTGTCAAAAGAGTTTTTTGACCTGTACCAGTTGCAAAGGAAACATACGAATCTGAATTGGTGCAGTTCGTTGACGAACCCTCTACCATGAGCATGCATGATCAATGAAACACTTATGTGATAAGATGATTATGATCGGAAAAATGCGGCTAGATTATTAGCACTCTAGTGCAAGTGGGAGACTGTTGGATATATGCTCTAGAGGCAAATAATATATGATTATTCCAATATATCTAAGCAAGCTCATAACCAGTTTCATACCGTGCTAGAACTGCGTCAGTGAAACAATGATGCAGGTGTGGTATAGAAACCCCCAGAGTTCCTCGTTAGCCTCTACATCGATAACTAGTTCATGGTCAACATGATGATCGTGGTTTCGCGATCATGGACAATTAAGTCTCTTGACTATGAGGTCACCTCACTGGTTAAGTGACGTGGTGAACATTACCCAAAGTAAGCATTACAACATGATCAAATCTTATGAAGGTTCAGTGTTGTAATTACAGAACGTGGTAGACCGTTCCTTTGACTGTGAGTACGTGCATAATCACTATCTTCCCGGATGCTTTGACTTACATCCCACCACCTGACTGAAATATGCGGGTCATAACGGTTGTATCTTAGGTATTCCGTGGAGATATGTTGAGGAGTATTGTTACAAGAGCGGGATTTGTCAATCCATATAATGGATAGATACTCGGGGCCCACTCGGTGAGATTCCATCCATAAAGCTGCGCAGCGTGTGACTAGGTCACGGGGATGAATATCACGGGAACGAGTGAATAAGGATTTGTTCGGAACGAGATTGAACCAGACATAGGATGTCATTGATCGAATCTCGGAACAATCCAGTATCGCTGACAAAGGGAATGCTATACGGCGTAAGGTCCAATCGGTGTTGATATCCGGAATGCACAGGGGTCATTATGGGCATCCAGGTCCCGCTGATGATCATTGACCATAGCCTCTGCAAGGTCATGACTGGAGTGTTCTCGGACCGTAGGGTAACACACTTCAGGGCTCGATGAAATCGGAGACCTTTTCGGAACCATCGGAGCAACCAGAGAATAAAGGAAACAATATCGGAGAAGTACCGTGTTGAACCGAAACAAGTTCGGAGTGAACCGGAAGGTGTTCCGGAGCACCGGGAGATGGAATATTATGTTTTAGTTATTAATTAATTGAATTAATAATTAAAATCATTTTACTTCTAATTAATATGTGCTATGTGCCTTAGTGGAGAAAAAGGCCCATTAGGGGAATTAAAAGGGAAAAAGAAAAAGAAAAAGAGGGGGGAGGCGCCATGGGCCCTAGGGCCCATGAGGGGTGCGCCCCTCCCCCCCCTTGGCCGGCCACCCCCTTAGCAAGGGACTTTAGTCCCACATTGCTAAGGGAGGGGGGGTTGACTCCCTCCCCTCTGCCTATATATAGATAGCCAGGGTGCACATATTGAACACACAGAAATTCGTGAGAAAATAAATATTACTCCGAATTGAGATCGGTTTTCTCCGGTCTTCTCCCCTCCCTTGTCTCTTTCACGGTGGACTCCCTAGTGTGAGTCTGTAGTGTAATTGAGGCTTCTCTGCTAGAATCGGAGGCCGTCGTGCTGCCGAAGCTCCATCCGGAGGTCTGCTTCCGCCACCTCCGCTGGATCGGAGAACGGAGGTCGTCATCGAGTCTCGTACGTGTGCGAGTACTACGAGGTGCTGCACGTGTGGCACTACACCCATCCGGGTGCTCAACACAGCCAGGGGGCTGTGAAAATTGATCGGCTACATCAACCACGTTTGCGGGAACGTTTCCCGCGCAACGGACTACACCCCGAGGTATGTTATTTACGCACTACTTTCCGTTACGGTAATACGGCTAGCTAGATCTTGGGTTATGGGAATGCTAGTTAGAAAAATTTGTGTTTTCTGCTGCGAACCCCAACAATAAGATAGAAGAGCCTCATGCATGGAACGCCCAGTTATTGCGCCATTTCTAGGCATGAGCATGCTTGTAAGATCTGAATAAAATATTATCTCGTACACACAGTGTGCCTTGCTAAATCTATTTTCCATTACTATCAGGTTTTCTTCCGAGCTGTGCCCAACTCGGACAAAAATTCACAATCAGGTTTTCTATCTGAGCTGCGAGCAGCTCGGACAAGAACTTAGAAAACTTATTATAAGTGCTTCCCAACGCCCAACAGGTTTGGGGAAGCACAACATCATCTGCATTGAGGATCTTGTCTACAAGATCATCAATAGAAAAAATTACTAAGCACTTTCAAGTTTCAGGAGACTTGGGGGCTGCTTAAAGTTATAAAACCAGGTTTTCTTCCGAGCTGTGCCCAGCTCGGACGAAAACTCAAAATCAGATTTTCTATCCGAGCTGTGCGCAGCTCGGACGAGGATCTAGAAAATACATTCTAAGTGCTTCCCAACGCCCAACGGGCTTGGGTAAGCACAACATCATCTGCATTGAGGATCTTGTCTACAAGATCATCAATAGAAAAAAATTCTAAACACTTTCAAGTTTCAGGAGACTTGGGGGCTGCGTAAAGTTATAAAACCAGGTTTTCTTCCGAGCTGTGCCCAGCTCGGACGAAAACTCAAAATCAGTTTTTCTATCTAAGTTGTGCGCAGCTCGGACGAGGATCTAGAAAATACATTCTAAGTGCTTCCCAAAACCCCACGAGGCTTGGGGAAGCACAACATCACCTGCATTGAGGATCTTGTCTACAAGATCATCAATAGAAAAAAATTCTAAGTACTTTTCAAGTCTCAAGAGACTTGGGGGCTGCTTAAAGTTATAAAATCAGGTTTTCTTCCGATCTGTGCCCAGCTCGAACGAAAACTCACAATCAGATTTTCTATCCGAGCTGTGCGCAGCTCGGACGAAATCTAGAAAATACATTCTAAGTGCTTTCCAAAACCCACGAGGCTCGGGGAAGCACAACATCATCTGTATTGAGGATCTTGTCTACAATATCATCAATAGAAGTTTTTCTAAGTACATTTCAAGTCTCAAGAGACTTGGGGGCTGCTTAAAGTTATAAAATCAGGTTTTCTTCCGAGCTGTGCCCAGCTCGGACGAAAACTCACAATCAGATTTTTCTATCCGAGCTGTGCGCAGCTCGGCAGAGGATCTAGAAAATACATTCTAAGTGCTTTACAAAACCCACGAGGCTCGAGGAAGCACAACATCATCTGATTGAGGATCTTGTCTACAAGATCATCACTAGAAGTTTTTCTAAGTACTTTTCAAGTCTCAGAAGACGTGGGCGTCATAAAATCAGTTTTTTCGGAGCCGTGCGTAGCTCAGATAAAACTAAGAAAGCTCCAAGAAGGACAAAACCAAGCATCGACAGATAAATACGCTTTCCACCGCCAAACAGAAATGGAATTCATAAAATGAAGGAGTGCCCAGTACCTAGATCACGACATCAAGCAGTATAACTTATTACAGATTCACTTGGCATTCCAAGGCAAATTTAACAACCAATGTTTTTTCCGACACGTCTATCCAATCAGGCTAACTCATTCCTCACCCGCCTCGTCGGACTCACTTGTTACGCCAGTCGACTCTACGAAGAAGTCCAAATCCGGCATCAAGGCGACACGGCTGGCAGTTTCAGCATATCATGGCAAGAAGGTGGTGCAGCTCTGACCAT
This sequence comes from Bromus sterilis, assembly GCA_950022295.1. Taxonomy (NCBI): domain Eukaryota; kingdom Viridiplantae; phylum Streptophyta; class Magnoliopsida; order Poales; family Poaceae; genus Bromus; species Bromus sterilis. The sequence goes on from OX465595.1 coordinate 94,986,416, forward strand.
CCTTTGTATCACCACTGCCAACCCGCTCAAGATTATGGACCCGCTCCGGAAAGTGCGCTTTGGTCAAGGCCAGCGCATAATTCGCACCACTGAGCGTTTCCAGCGTGCCAGTTGCTGAGGGGCATCTCGGAGGACGGGCACAACAGTGTCCAGCTTCACCCTGCTTCCCTCATCAGGCGACATCTTTCTCTTCCAAGCCAGGGTAGCACCCATGACTTCTTCAGCAAATTTCTTCGCCTTAGCGCACCTCATGGTCAGCAGACCCCGAGCCAGAGCAAATTCTGTCGTTACTGGCATGTAATTATCCCTTTTCATCATCTCGGCAAACTCGGCCATGCGCGCTTGCTCGGCCTCCGGGTCCGTCCCATATGCTGCATCAAAGGAGAAGATGAGTACACAACGAAAGACTTGGGATCCAGATCTTGCGCTTCTGGGAGCCAGAACTGGATGAACCATCATCTCTAGGGTGTTTGCAAAAATCATTGGGGGTGTTCATGTCCTCTTCTTTGATGGCCTTGTTGACAAGGACCTGGAATGTGGCAAAGTCATGAAGATTGAGCTCACGACGGAGTCCGGTGTTGAGGCCACGACGGAACCTCTCTTGTTTCTTGGAGTCGGTAGAGACTTCTTCGGTAGCATAACGAGCTAGTCGGTTGAACTCACGACTAAACTCGTCAACGGTCCTTCTGCCTTGAGTGAGGTTGCAGAACTCCTCACGCTTGCGGTCCATAAGACCCTTGGGAATGTGGTGCTCGCGGAAGGACGTGCAGAATTCCTCCCAAGATGCAGGTGGTCCATCGGGACGCATATTCAGAAAATTCTCCCACCAAGAACTAGCTGCACCTTCGAGGTGATAGGTGGCATAGCTGACCTTGTCCCCAGTTGCAACACGGCCTTCTTGGAGCTTCCTTTCGATGCGGCGAAGCCAGTCATCGGCGTCAAGGGGCTCGGTGGAGTAACTAAAAACCGGGGGATGAAGTCGGATGAAGTCGTTCAGGGACACCAACTCATTGCGCTGCTGAGTGGTGTTGCGTGCAATGACTTCCAGCAGGTGGTGAGAGTCACGGCGGTTCCTCTCGACCTCCATCAGAACTTGTGCCATCGTGGGTGGGGGTGGAAGGTTGCCTTCCTCCTGGTCGTTCCCACGACCTTCGTTACGACCAACCTGGCCACGGGTTCCTTGAGACATCCTGAAGGTGAAAAACCAAAGTCAAACAAAGTTGACTTGAAGAGTCTATTCAAGGTATTGAAGTACTGGAAGGATTACAGAGCATAGGAAGTAATCATCTTGACAACGTGGTGATAAAGCATACAAGCCATATATTCACAAGCTGTCATACAAACCATACATCGTTTTAGTACAAGCACTAAGCTAATACAAACGTGATGAAGATGATACATCTTTCAGAGGTACTCTGACTTCCTATACATTATTTATCTAAGCCTCTGGAACTTAGACACCTTTCTTACAATATACTAAGATACTACTACATCATCACTAAGTAAGACCACAGGCGGTCTCACTCATCTCCATCTCCATAGTAGTCCTCATAAAAGTTACCTGCGTATCCCGGTAGATGGAGGTGACCATCGGAAAACACGGAGGCTTGTGGACCCTGATATCCATTTGGGCAAGGATCGGGCCTAGGTCCAGCGTAGGGTGGAAGCAAAGGACCACGGGGTGGAAAAATGCCTCCAATCTCGGGCCAAGCAACTCGAGAAGGCATCTGATTCCTCACTGGGTAGATTGCATCAAACTCAACTGATCCCACGCTCACAAAGTGGGCCAAAAGTGTCAGTGCTCGATACAGACGAACACGGGTGGCGTGGAGCTCGAAACGGAGAGCGCGTGCATCACGATCTCTGTCACTAGCAAACCTAGCAGTCACCTGAAGTGCTGGATCCTCTGCGGAGTGATCTGAGTAGAGTCCGGTGTAATATCCCTCTTCTCCTGGAAGTGCAGCAGGGATATAGCGGAAAGAAGTCTCTCTCAGCATAGTGTGCTCCTCTCTCAGCAGTGTAATACATGAATATGCAGCATCCTGCACAGCCATGTTCTCGGTAACGCCAATGCCATGTCCAAAGTGGATAGGCTGAGCGACTCCAACGTGGTGCGGGTAGATCCGAACAATGCAGTGGAACTGCGTCTGGTTGAAGTCGTGAAACTGCTCCTCGACGGTGTACTCAGGGTACCATCGATATCCCACATAGGACATCATCTCGATCAACGTGGCGGGATGGCCACGCACACCGAGGCACCTGGTCAAACGAACAATCTGCCGAGGGGGAAGATCTGCCATCTGAAAAAGAAAGGAGTTTGCAAATGCATCAGATTATGAGATAAACCTGGAATGACTCGGATAGCATAACGGCTGTAATTGTAAGAAATGACAATTTCTTCCAACATGGAAACATCACTTACATACGATGTAATAAAACAGGGAGCAAAACCACTCTAACAAACCGATCACAACTTTCCTACGGCTATGAGGAAGCAAACAACGAGATGTTCTAATCAGACAGAGGAGAGCCTAGTCCTATCTTCCCGTAGAATAAGATGAGGGTGACACAGAACTCAGAACGAAGGGGGTAAGGAGAAAAAAGAAGCCTTACGTTGTTCCCTTATATACCCATAGTAACTATATAACTATAGCAAGCTAGACTCAACTTCGGCCAAGGCTACTAGTCCTACAGTCAGTCCTGCTCTGATACCAAGTCTGTCGGGACCCGGGGTTAGCGTATGCAAGTCCAGTTAAGGCATAGTCATATGGAGAGCCGAGAACCGTACCCACTTGTCTAAGCAGACAAGGCCAAGCACAGAACGTTCTCGGAAAGCATCGTACGTGAGGGGCATCCCATCCAGGCCGGATGTTCAACTGAGATGGGTCCTCATCGTCCGCACACAAGTCTAATGATATGGGTGGTGAAATCCCATATTCAAAGACAAGTCGCCTCAACCATACTATTGACTATCTCAAAACTCTTACATAGACTTACTCCAGCCCGATCACTTAGTCGTGGTCTAGGGCGGGCTCGATCATACCACAAAGTGTGCACGAGACGGAGTCTCGAACAATCGCATCGCGATGCCCCAAGCTGCGCACATCTAAGGGCCACTTGGTGTATGAAAGACCGCCAGCCAGAACACAACTAAGGTCTCGAAAACCCATACAAAGACATGCATGTTATAAACATACACGCAGCACACATGCCTTGTATGAACAACAGGTACCATTGCAATTCTCTACAAAGTGTACATTTTATTGATAACTCTTATAGAGTGCAAACAGAGATCACAAACATGTGATCCAACATTACAACACGAACGGAAGCAAATTATGTCTGAGTACAGACAAGTTTAACAAATGGCTTAAGAAGCCTTATTTAAACACAAGCCCTCCACGAGGGAACCAGTCGTCTAACTGGGACTAGACTAGTTGGTCTTCAGTCGTCCAGCTCGATGAAGAAGCCACCTTCGGGGTCAGTGGCATCATCTAAAACATAGATTAAGCAAACGTGAGTACAAAGTCGTACTCAGCAAGACTTACATAGGAGCTATACTACTCATTCACATGTATCAAGGTAAAGGAAGGTGGGGTTCACTTGCAGAAATGCCAGCTTTGACTTGGCTAATCCTGAACTACGAGTACCAGACTTTGAGGTAAGAAGCGTACACGAGTCCACTACTTTCACCAACCAATACACCACTATGGTGCCTTCCTCGACTTCCCCACGAGAAAGCACGCCATAGCACTCACACTTATCTTGGTGTGTTTTAGAAGTATCCGGTTCAAGTTATCTAATAATCAAGCTAAGTTTTCCAAGAAGTCCATAACCGCGGACGCGGCTATTCGAATAGTTTTGTTAACCTTGCAAGGGTGTACCGCTACACACACATGATCATCATTTACCGCCTTTGATCTCGACACCATTCAAGGGGTGCCAGCGAGGATGCTCACCACAACTGTTACCTCATAGCCGATCTAGTCCGAGAAAGCCGCCTACTTGGGTTGGTTACCACAATCGTAAACCCGGCCGGTTTACGGAAGTGGACCCAAGTGATGTGTGCGTGGTGCATAAGCCGGTCTCGGATGAGCCGTTCTCTCACTTAGCATCCAGGCCACAAGCCTAGCAGAACTCCGAACTATTGCGACATCTCGACATCGAAGGGGATGAGTTAGTAAGTTGAGAGGGGTCAGTGAGCCCAATGTGTGGTTGTACTCTTCATCTTGGATCACCACACAAGAACTCGTACTAGGGTGGTGTTCAACGAGACAACCCACCGTGTACTCCTACACAACCTCTCATCGTTCACCTTGTATTAGGGTCGATTCACCAACACTTTTCTACCATCATCAACATGATCATTCCCATCCCGACTCACATCACAGTAACAACATGGTATCATACTAAGCATGCAATAAGCAGTAACATTGCAGGGGCCACATGATATCAAATAACTCCTACATTTGCTAGGATTGTGGTTTGCTTACTACTAGGACAAAAGGATAGGTCATGCAAAGGAATGGGTTCATCTATGCGGTAGAAACGAAGCATGGTGATCATCCTAAACAATGCATAAGAGAGACATGAGAGGAAAGTGGGATTTTATCGACATGATCAATGGGGGTTTGCTTGCCTTGCTGACGAGGTTCGGTTTCGGGGTCTTCAACGAAGGGGGTGACCTCGGGCTCCAGCTCCACGTCTATCAGCAACATGACAATCATAGGATCAACATAATGTACAATGCACAATCACATGAATAAGATTGAAATGGTGATGTTCATGGCACTGATGTGTTGAGCATTCCATTTAAATGGAGTATATTGCAATTTGAATTGCAAATTCAAACTCCACATTTGAATTCAAACTTAACCAAGTTGCATGTGACATTGATTGATCATTTTGAAATATTTTCAAATGTGTATGATATGCCTCTGAAGTGTGGTTGAATTGTAGCTTAATTCCATGGTCCAAGTTGCAAGATCATTTGATTTGAATTTGAATTAAATTCAAATAAACCAAATGACATATGCTACTGGTCCCATTTTAAAATCAACTCAAACATAGTTGAAAGTTGCATATTTGGAAAGATAATTTTCTCCTGATCATTTTTCATATATTATTTGTCCAATTTGGAGTTAATATGAATTTTCTATGAATTTCCAAAGTTTGGGGTATTTTCTAGAATTTCTGGAATTATTTAAATCATTTTTCTTTTTTGGAAATTCATTTAACTAAATTATTGCGCAAGTGCTGACGTCAGGGGGGGCTGACAAGTGGGGCCACCCTGTCAGTGGCTGGGGTTAAAAAACCCGTGGATTAACTTAATCCAGTGGCTTAATTAAGCCACTGGGCCCATTGGTCAGTGACCCAGGGGGTCACTAATCGGGTGATTAACAGGGGGGGGGGGGGTTGGCTAACACGCCGGCGGCTAAACGCCAACGACTGAAGTCGCGGCGGCGCTGCACGGGAGCACGATTCCGGCCACGGGAGGGGAAACGGAGGGCACCAATGGATGCAGCAGCCTCGTCCGCGTCTTCTGGAGGCATCGGGGGTTCACGAGGAGGTCGGGAGCGACGACGGCGACGACTCCGGCGGAAGCAGAACCACGGCGAGGTCATAGTCGACGTTGTAGCGCACGGTTCGGGCTGATCTCGCGTGCGTTCGAACGCTGGCATGCTCAGGAGCCAAACGCACGCACCGGAACTTCACGAAGAGCACTGGAGCGAGCGCATGGTCAACCGCGGCGGCAACCGTGCTCGGGTTCCATGGCGGATCCGGCTAGAGGAGGCAAACGAGGGGGGAAAGTGAGGGGTTTCGCTTGCGAGCTCACCCTGAACTCAGTAGAGGTGGTGGCGAGGGCTGGGGTGGCTCAACGGCGGCGGAATCGACGAAGTCCTTCACGGCGGCCGGCGGGAACTCGAGGAAGAATCCGGCGTCTACGCGGGGTCCGGGCTCGATTCCTTCTGCAGTTCGACGAAGACGACGACGACGAAGAGCTTGGACACGTTCTTGGGGCTTCTCGGTGTCAATGGCCACGCGTGTGCTCGACGGCGCTCCGGCGTGTTCCTTGGGCGGCGATGAAACGGGCGAGAGAGGAGAGGAGGGAGCTCGTGGAGGGGGGGAACTGAACTGGGGCGGCTCAGGACGTGTCCAGGTGCGAGAAGAGGGCACGGGGCGGCCTGGAAGCTCGTCGACGACGACGTGTCGTCCCCAGCTAGCTCGGTGGCATTCCACCGAGCAGCTTGGAGGCGCGGGACGGGGAAGAAGACGCCCCTGCCCCTGTGGGCCGGCTGGGCTGGGTGGGCCGACTTCGCCTAGGCGCCAGGTACGTTTCCTGCTCCTTTTCTGTTTAATCTTTCCTTCTGTCATTTGTTCTGTTTAGCTAAAATAAATAGCTAAACATTTTATTAAATGCTGAAAACTTTTATGTGGCCTCATAATAATATAGACTAGCCACTCATAAACTTTCAACATTTTTAAAATTCAAAAGATTTGAATTTTAAATCAAATAGGGTTATTCCTTTAATTCCAAGGAACTGTTTAAATATTTGAAAAATCCATGAGCATGGGGTGGGTCCCACATCACTTGATATGTGATCACACTCATTTATAAGACTTTTCAAAACTCTAACATGAAATTTTGGAAAAGATTTTTATCTGGCCTTTTGAATTAAAACATCTGGGAGGGGGTTCCTTCTCCCATTTTGATTTTGAATTTGATTTCCAAGATTTCTTTTTGAAATTTTGACATGATGCAAGGTTACTTGATCCTAGCACATTACCTAACAGAGGGTTCTGACAACTCGCCCCCACTCAAAAGAATCTCGTCCCGAGATTCAGAAGTCTGCGGGAGGAAGGTGGGGTACTCGGCACTGAGACGGTCTTCTCTTTCCCACGTAGCTTCTCTTTCAGAGTTGTGTGACCATTGCACTTTCAGAAACCTAATCTTCTGACGACGAGTGACACGCTCTGCGGAATCAAGAATACGAACGGGGTATTCTCGATAAGAAAGGTCATCTTGGAGATCAAGCGTTTCATGGTCGACTTCGCGGATGGGGTCCTTGAAGCAACGCCTGAGTTGGGACACATGGAATACATCATGTACTCGGGAGAGGTGCGGAGGTAGTTCAAGTTGGTAGGAAACTTCTCCACGTTTAGCAATAATGCGGAAAGGTCCGATGTAGCGTGGGGCCAACTTGCCTTTGATACCGAAACGTTGGGTTCCCTTCAGAGGAGTAACCCGAAGGTAAGCCTTCTCATCCAGATTGTAGCTCTCTTGCCTATGATGACGATCATAGTAGCTTTTCTGACGAGACTCGGCTGCTTTCAATTGATCACGAACAATGCGAACTTGCTCTTCTGCTTCCTTGATCATATCTGGTCCAAAGAATTTTCTTTCACCGGTTTCTGACCAGTTTAAAGGTGTTCGACATCGTCGTCCATAAAGGAGTTCAAAAGGAGCCATGTTCAGACTAGATTGAAAACTATTGTTATAAGCAAATTCGGCAAATGGAAGATATTTCTCCCAATTCTTTCCGAATGAGATAACGAAAGCTCTGAGCATGTCTTCAAGAATTTGGTTAACCCTTTCGACTTGACCGCTAGACTGAGGATGGAAAGCCGTACTAAAGGAGAGATGAGTTCCCATAGCATTCTGAAAGCTTCCCCAAAATCTAGAGGTAAAAAGGCTACCGCGATCAGAATTGATTTCCAAAGGAACACCGTGAAGGGATACAATTCTAGAGATATACAAGTCCGCTAACTGGCTAGCAGTTATAGACTCACGAACCGGAAGGAAGTGAGCAACTTTGGAAAGCCTATCTATGACAACGAAGATGGCATTGTTTCCTTTCTGGGTTCTTGGAAAGCCGGTGATGAAGTCCATACCGACTTTGTCCCATTTCCACTCGGGAATAGACAAAGGTTGAAGTGTACCAGCAGGTCTTTGATGTTCTGCCTTAATGCGACGACAAACATCACATTCGGCAACAAATTGAGCAATGTCTCTCTTCATCCTAGTCCACCAAAATCTCTGGCGTAGATCTCGGTACATTTTTGTGCTACCGGGATGAATCGAGAGGGGTGTGTCATGGGCTTCCTTGAGGATGAGTTGCCTTAGTTCCTTATTCTTAGGTATTACCAAACGATTTTCAAAGAATACCGTTCCTTTGCTATCTGTGGAGAAACATTTAGCAACTCCGCTAGCAATGTTCTATTTGATCCGGCGAACACCTCATGCACGCTTTTGGGCAACTATAATTTGATCCTCAAGAGTTGGTTTCGCCACCAAGGTAGAAAGATAGCCATGAGAAACAATTCCAAGGTTGAGTTTGCGAAAGTCCTCATGAAGAAGTGGTTGATACTGTTGTAACATGAGGTTGTTACAATACGACTTACGACTTAGTGCATCAGCCATGACATTGGCTTTGCCTGGGGTGTAAGAAATTACTACGTCGTAATCTTTTATCAACTCAATCCAGCGTCTTTGCCTGAGATTAAGATCTGGCTGGGTGAAAATATATTTGAGGATTTGGTGGTCGGAATAAATTTTGCAACGGTTACCAAGGAGGTAATGTCGCCAAGTTGTTAGGGCATGAACTACGGCAGCGAGTTCAAGGTCATGGGTAGGATAGTTCTCTTCATGTGGCCGCAATTGGCGTGAAGCATAAGCTACCACATGTCGATCTTGCAGAAGTATGCATCTTAACCCTTGCCGTGATGCGTCACAATAGATCTCGAAATCCTTTTTAGTGTCTGGAGGTGCAAGTACGGGTGCAGAAGTCAATCTTCTTTTTAGCTCTTGAAAGCTTTCCTCGCACTTGGGAGTCCATAGGAATTTCTTATCTTTCTTGAGGAGTTCAGTTAGAGGCTTTGCAACTTTAGAAAAGTTCTCGACGAAGCGACGGCAATAGCTGGCTAGGCCAAGAAAACTCCTAACTTGCTTAACCGATTCAGGTGGAGTCCAGTCAAGGACGGCCTGAACTCTCTCTGGATTCACAGCAATGCCTTTTGTAGAAATCACGTGGCCTAAGTAGGTCACTTCTGGTAGCCAGAATTCACACTTGGAGAATTTAGCATACAGGCGATGCTCTCTAAGTTTCATCAATACTAGCCTTAAGTGTTCGGCATGTTCTTCTTCGTTCTTCGAGTATATAAGGGTGTCATCAAGGTAAACCACGACGAACTGGTCCAAATACTCCATGAAGATCGAGTTCATCATGCGTGAGAAAGTGGCGGGGGCATTGGTTAAACCAAAGGACATGACGGTGTACTCGTAAAGACCATAACGAGTAGTAAAAGCCGTTTTGGGAATGTCCTCGTTTCGGATTTTGATTTGATGATAACCTAATCTCAAATCCATCTTGGAGAAGACAGAGGATCCTGCAAGTTGATCATAAAGATCATTGATCCTGGGCAGTGGGTACTTGTTCTTTATCGTCGCTAAATTTAGCGGGCGATAGTCTACGCACATCCTTTCTGTTCCATCTTTCTTCGTTACGAACAGAACGGGGCAACCCCATGGCGATGAGCTAGGGCGGATGAAGCCTTTCTCCAACAAAGCTTCCAGTTGGGTTTTAAGCTCAGCTAACTCACGTGGGGCCATTTTGTATGGGCGTCTAGAAATTGGTGCGGTTCCTGGGGCAAGATCCACTATAAACTCTACACATCTGTCGAGTGGCATGCCCGGCAGCTCTTCAGGAAAGACATCCGGGAAGTCACGAACCACCGGAATATCTTCAAGTTCGGGAAGGAGAAGTACATTCAAAGAATGCACTTGGGTTCTTGTTCTGGGTGAGGTGTAGTTGACTGTTTTGCCTGAAGGGTGGGTGAGTTTCACGGATTTGCCTTTGCAATCCAGGTAGGCATTCTGTCTTGATAGCCAATCCATGCCAAGGATGACATCAATATCTGAAGACTTGAGGGCTATGAGTGAAGCAAGGAATACTAAACCCTCAATTGCAATCTGATTACCATGGCTTACTCTATTAGTTTGCCATCTTGACCCTGGAGTTTGAATAATCATTGGGGTGGACAATTCAACAAAGGGTAACTCATGACAAAGTGCATAACTTTCCGACATGGATGAATGAGATGCTCCTGGGTCAAAAAGAACGGAAGTAGGAACATAATTGACTGGGAGCGTACCAAGAATGACGTCAGTGGTGTCGTTAGTCTCTTCAGCGGCGATCTGGTTCACACGTCCACGAGTGGCGGGAGGAGCGGGTTTGGCGGTGTAGACCTTTTGGGGTGGCTTGCCACGACCATTGTTGTTGTTGTTGCCTCCGGCACGTGGTGGATCATTCTGGTGTTGAAGCTGGTTCTGGGGACACTCACGAGAGTAGTGGCCTGCCTGACCACATTTGTAACAGGCTCCAAAAACAGTGCGTGGAGCTGGGTTGTTTGGTGGAGCTGGGTGGAACTGGGTGGGTGGACGAGGCGCCACATAGGATGGCCTCAGGGGGTTGTTCTGGCGGAACATGCTGTTTGGGATCCAGATCTTGCGCTTCTGGGAGCCAGAACTGGATGAACCATCATCTCTAGGGTGTTTGCGAAAATCGTTGGGGGTGTTCATGTCCTCTGCTTTGATGGCCTTGTTGACAAGGACCTGGAATGTGGCAAAGTCATGAAGATTGAGCTCATGACGGAGTCCGGTGTTGAGGCCACGACGGAACCTCTCTTGTTTCTTGGAGTCGGTGGAGACTTCTTCGGTAGCATAACGAGCCAGTCGGTTGAACTCACGACTAAACTCGTCAACGGTCCTTCTGCCTTGAGTGAGGTTGCAGAACTCCTCACGCTTGCGGTCCATAAGACCCTTGGGAATGTGGTGCTCGCGGAAGGACGTGCAGAATTCCTCCCAAGATGCAGGTGGTCCATCGGGACGCATATTCCGAAAATTCTCCCACCAAGAACTAGCTGCACCTTCGAGGTGATAGGTGGCATAGCTGACCTTGTCCCCAGTTGCAACACGGCCTGCTTGGAGCTTCCTTTCGATGCTGCGAAGCCAGTCATCAGCGTCAAGGGGCTCGGCGGAGTAACTAAAAACCGGGGGATGAAGTCGGATGAAGTCGTTCAGGGACACCAACTCATTGCGCTGCTGAGTGGTATTGCGTGCAATGACTTCCAGCAGGTGGTGAGAGTCACGGCGGTTCCTCTCAACCTCCATCAGAACTTGTGCCATCGTGGGTGGGGGTGGAAGGTTGCCTTCCTCCTGGTCGTTCCCACGACCTTGGTTACGACCAACCTGGCCACGGGTTCCTTGAGACATCCTGAAGGTGAAAAACCAAAGTCAAACAGAGTTGATTTGAAGAGTCTATTCAAGGTATTGAAGTACTGGAAGGATTACAGAGCATAGGAAGTAATCATCTTGACAACGTGGTGATAAAGCATACAAGCCATATATTCACAAGCTGTCATACAAACCATACATCGTTTTAGTACAAGCACTAAGCTAATACAAACGTGATGAAGATGATACATCCTTCAGAGGTACTCTGACTTCCTATACATTATTTATCTAAGCCTCTGGAACTTAGACACCTTGCTTACAATATACTAAGATACTACTACATCATCACTAAGTAAGACCACAGGCGGTCTCACTCATCTCCATCTCCATAGTAGTCCTCATAAAAGTTACCTGCGTATCCCGGTAGCTGGAGGTGACCATCGGAAAACACGGAGGCTTGTGGACCCTGATATCCATTTGGGCAAGGATCGGGCCTAGGTCCAGCGTAGGGTGGAAGCAAAGGACCACGGGGTGGAAAAATGCCTCCAATCTCGGGCCAAGCAACTCGAGAAGGCATCTGAGTCCTCACTGGGTAGATTGCATCAAACTCAACTGATCCCACGCTCACAAAGGGGGCCAAAAGTGTCAGTGCTCGATACAGATGAAAACGGGTGGCGTGGAGCTCGAAACGGAGAGCGCGTGCATCACGATCTCTGTCACTAGCAAACCTAGCAGTCACCTGAAGTGCTGGATCCTCTGCGGAGTGATCTGAGTAGAGTCCGGTGTAATATCGCTCTTCTCCTGCAAGTGCAGCAGGGATATAGCGGAAAGAAGTCTCTCTCAGCATAGTGTGCTCCTCTCTCAGCAGTGTAATACATGAATATGCAGCATCCTGCACAGCCATGTTCTCGGTAACGCCAATGCCATGTCCAAAGTGGATAGGCTGAGCGACTCCAACGTGGTGCGGGTAGATCCGAACAATGCAGTGGAACTGCGTCTGGTTGAAGTCGTGAAACTGCTCCTCGACGGTGTACTCAGGGTACCATCGATATCCCACATAGGACATCATCTCGATCAACGTGGCGGGATGGCCACGCACACCGAGGCACCTGGTCAAACGAACAATCTGCCGAGGGGAAGATCTGCCATCTGAAAAAGAAAGGAGTTTGCAAATGCATCAGATTATGAGATAAACCTGGAATGACTCGGATAGCATAACGGCTGTAATTGTAAGAAATGACAATTTCTTCCAACATGGAAACAACACTTACATACGATGTAATAAAACAGGGAGCAAAACCACTCTAACAAACCGAACACAACTTTCCTATGGCTATGAGGAAGCAAACAACGAGATGTTCTAATCAGACAGAGGAGAGCCTAGTCCCATCTTCCCGTAGAATAAGATGAGGGTGACACAGAACTCAGAACGAAGGGGGTAAGGAGAAAAAAGAAGCCTTACGTTGTTCCCTTATATACCCATAGTAACTATATAACTATAGCAAGCTAGACTCAACTTCGGCCAAGGCTACTAGTCCTACAGTCAGTCCTGCTCTGATACCAAGTCTGTCGGGACCCGGGGTTAGCGTATGCAAGTCCAGTTAAGGCATAGTCATATGGAGAGCCGAGAACCGTACCCACTTGTCTAAGCAGACAAGGCCAAGCACAGAACATTCTCGGAAAGCATCGTACGTGAGGGGCATCCCATCCAGGCCGGATGATCAACTGAGATGGGTCCTCATCGTCCGCACACAAGTCTAATGATATGGGTGGTGAACTCCCATATTCAAAGACAAGTCGCCTCAACCATACTATTGACTATCTCAAAACTCTTACATAGACTTACTCCAGCCCGATCACTTAGTCGTGGTCTAGGGCGGGCTCGATCATACCACAAAGTGTGCACGAGACGGAGTCTTGAACAATCGCATCGCGATGCCCCAAGCTGCGCACATCTAAGGGCCACTTGGTGTATGAAATACCGCCAGCCAGAACACAACTAAGGTCTCGAAAACCCATACAAAGACATGCATGTTATAAACATACACGCAGCACACATGCCTTGTATGAACAGCAGGTACCATTGCAATTCTCTACAAAGTGTACATTTTATTGATAACTCTTATAGAGTGCAAACAGAGATCACAAACATGTGATCCAACATTACAACACGAACGGAAGCAAATTATGTCTGAGTATAGACAAGTTTAACAAATGGCTTAAGAAGCCTTATTTAAACACAAGCCCTCCACGAGGGAACCAGTCGTCTGACTGGGACTAGACTAGTTGGTCTTCAGTCGTCCAGCTCGATGAAGAAGCCACCTTCGAGGTCAGTGGCATAATCTAAAACATAGATTAAGCAAATGTGAGTACAAAGTCGTACTCAGCAAGACTTACATAGGAGCTATACTACTCATGCACATGTATCAAGGTAAAGTAAGGTGGGGTTCACTTGCAGAAATGACAGCTTTGACTTGGCTAATCCTGAACTACGAGTACCAGACTTTGAGGTAAGAAGCGTACACGAGTCCACTACTTTCACCAACCAATACACCACTATGGTGCCTTCCTCGACTTCCCCACGAGAAAGCACGCCATAGCACTCACACTTATCTTGGTGTGTTTTAGAAGTATCCGGTTCAAGTTATCTAATAATCAAGCTAAGCTTTCCAAGCAGTCCATAACCGCGGACGCGGCTATTCGAATAGTTTTGTTAACCTTGCAAGGGTGCACCGCTACACACACATGATCATCATTTACCGCCTTTGATCTCGACACCATTCAAGGGGTGCCAGCGAGGATGCTCACCACAACTGTTACCTCATAGCCGATCTAGTCCGAGAAAGCCGCCTACTTGGGTTGGTTACCACAATCGTGAACCCGGCCGGTTTACCGAAATGGACCCAAGTGATGTGTGCGTGGTGCATAAGCCGGTCTCGGATGAGCCGTTCTCTCACTTAGCATCCAGGCCACAAGCCTACCAGAACTCCGAACTATTGCGACATCTGGACAACGAAGGGGATGAGTTAGTAAGTTGAGAGGGGTCAGTGAGCCCAATGTGTGATTGTACTCTTCATCTTGGATCACCACACAAGAACTCGTACTAGGGCGGTGTTCAACGAGACAACCCACCGTGTACTCCTACACAACCTCTCATCGTTCACCTTGTATTAGGGTCGATTCACCAACACTTTTCTACCATCATCAACATGATCATTCCCATCCCGACTCACATCACAGTAACAACATGGTATCATACTAAGCATGCAATAAGAAGTAACATTGCAGGGGCCACATGATATCAAACAACTCCTACATTTGCTAGGATTGTGGTTTGCTTACTACTATGACAAAAGGATAGGTCATGCAAAGGAATGGGTTCATCTATGCGGTAGAAATGAAGCATGGTGATCATCCTAAACAATGCATAAGAGAGACATGAGAGGAAAGTGGGATTTTATCGACATGATCAATGGGGGTTTTCTTGCCTTGTTGACGAGGTTCGGTTTCGGGGTCTTCAACGAAGGGGGTGACCTCGGGCTCCGGCTCCACGTCTATCAGCAACATGAAAATCATAGGATCAACATAATGTACTATGCACAATCACATGAATAAGATTGAAAGGTGATGTTCATGGCACTGATGTGTTGAGCATTCCATTTAAATGGAGTATATTGCAATTTGAATTGCAAATTCAAACTCCACATTTGAATTCAAACTTAACCAAGTTGCATGTGACATTGATTGATCATTTTGAAATATTTTCAAATGTGTATGATATGCCTCTGAAGTGTGGTTGAATTGTAGCTTAATTCCATGGTCCAAGTTGCAAGATCATTTGATTTGAATTTGAATTAAATTCAAATAAACCAAATGACATATGCTACTGGTCCCATTTTAAAATCAAATCAAACATAGTTGAAAGTTGCATATTTGGAAAGATAATTTTCTCCTGATCATTTTTCATATATTATTTGTCCAATTTGGAGTTAATATGAATTTTCTATGAATTTCCAAAGTTTGGGGTATTTTCTGGAATTTCTGGAATTATTTAAATCATTTTTCTTTTCTGGAAATTCATTTAACTGAATTATTGCGCAAGTGCTGACGTCAGGGGGGGCTGACAAGTGGGGCCACCCTGTCAGTGGCTGGGGTTAAAAAACCCGTGGATTAACTTAATCAGTGGCTTAATTAAGCCACTGGGCCCACTGGTCAGTGACCCAGAGGGTCACTAATCGGGTGATTAACAGGGGGGGGGGGGGGTTGGCTAACACGCCGGCGGCTAAACGCCGGCGACTGAAGTCGCGGCGGCGCTGCACGGGAGCACGATTCCGGCCACGGGAGGGGAAACGGAGGGCACCAATGGATGCAGCAGCCTCGTCCGCGTCTTCTGGAGGCATCGGGGGTTCACGGGAGGTCGGGAGCGACGACGGCGACGACTCCGGCGGAAGCAGAACCACGGCGAGGTCGTAGTCGACGTTGTAGCGCACGGTTCGGGCTGATCTCGCGTGCGTTCGAACGCTGGCATGCTCAGGAGCCAAACACATGCACTGGAACTTCACGAAGAGCACTGGAGCGAGCGCATGGTCAACCGCAGCGGCAACCGTGCTCGGGTTCCATGGCGGATCCGGCTAGAGGAGGCAAACGAGGGGGGAAAGTGAGGGGTTTCGCTTGCGAGCTCACCCTGAACTCAGTAGAGGTGGTGGCGAGGGCTGGGGTGGCTCAACGGCGGCGGAATCGACGAAGTCCTTCACGGCGGCCGGCGGGAACTCGAGGAAGAATCCGGCGTCTACGCGGGCTCAGGGCTCGATTCCTTCTGCAGTTCGACGAAGACGACGACGACGAAGAGCTTGGACACGTTCTTGGGGCTTCTCGGCGTCAATGGCCACGCGTGTGCTCGACGACGCTCCGGCGTGTTCCTCGGGCGGCGATGAAACGGGCGAGAGAGGAGAGGAGGGAGCTCGTGGAGGGGGGGAACTGAACTGGGGCGGCTCAGGACGTGTCCAGGTGCGAGAAGAGGGCACGGGGCGGCCTGGAAGCTCGTCGACGACGACGTATCGTCCCCAGCTAGCTCGGTGGCATTCCACCGAGCAGCTTGGATGCGCGGGACGGGGAAGAAGACGCCCCTGCCCCTGTGGGACGGCTGGGCTGGGTGGGCCGACTTCGCCTAGGCGCCAGGTAAGTTTCCTGCTCCTTTTCTGTTTAATCTTTCCTTCTGTCATTTGTTCTATTTAGCTAAAATAAATAGCTAAACATTTTATTAAATGCTGAAAACTTTTATGTGGCCTCATAATAATATAGACTAGCCACTCATAAACTTTCAACATTTTTAAAATTCAAAAGATTTGAATTTTAAATCAAATAGGGTTATTTCTTTAATTCCAAGGCACTTTTTGAATATTGGAAAAATCCATGAGCATGGGGTGGGTCCCACATCACTTGATATATGATCACACTCATTTATAAGACTTTTCAAAACTCTAACATGAAATTTTGGAAAAGCTTTTTATCTGGCCTTTTGAATTAAAACATCTGGGGGGGTTCCTTCTCCCATTTTGATTTTGAATTTGATTTCCAAGATTTCTTTTTGAAATTTTGACATGATGCAAGGTTACTTGATCCTAGCACATTACCTAACAGAGGGTTCTGACACTTGTTTCTAGAGCCTTCTTCTCCTTGGCCCGCCTCTCAACTTGGTCTATCTCCTTCTTCATCTTTGCAACGAAATCATCGTTCTCTTTAACCATGGCGTCAAAAGCTCTCTTCGCCGCTTCTGCAAAAAGAGTTCAAAACGGATGAACACGACGATGAAATACACCAATACAGGAATGCAAGAGTCCTTACCATTGTCCTCAGCATGTTGCTTCTTAAGTTTGTTATGCTCTTCAAGCAGCGCCTCGTACGCACTCTTGGCAGCAGTGTTCTCCTCTTGCAATTTCATGAAGGCCGATCCAAGCTTGCATGCCTCCTATGAAGACGAAAGGAATACCATGCTAAAATAAAAATCTCCTATCAAAAAACTCTGAATAACTTCACCAAGTTACTCGGAGCGTTGGGGGCTACACCCAGTGGGTGCACTAAGAAGTGCTCCCACTGGAAGTTCAAGAAATACAAACCTCCTATCAAAAGACTCCGAATAACTTCACCAAGTTACTCGGAGCCTTGGGGGCTACACCCAGTGGGTGCACTAAGAAGTGCTCCCACTGGAAGTTCAATGAAATACAAACCTCCTATCAAAAGACTCCGAATAACTTCACCAAGTTACTCGGAGCCTTGGGGGCTACACCTAGTGGGTGCACTAAGAAGTGCTCCCACTGGAAGTTCAATGAAATACAAACCTCCTATCAAAAGACCCCGAATGACTTCACCAAGTTACTCGGAGCCTTGGGGGCTACACCCAGGGGGTGCACTAACAAGTGCTCCCACTGGAAGTTCAATGAAATACAAACCTCCTATCAAAAGACTCCGAATGACTTCACCAAGTTACACCCAGTGGGTGAACTAAGAAGTGCCCCCAGCGGAGATTTCAAACCCGCAGAATAACAACAATTCTCCCAAAGGTCATTCCGACACCCAGTGGGTAGGAAAACTTACATAAGTACTTACGTGCATGTTGGACTTCACCAACTCGGCCTCGGAAGCCAACTCACGCAGCCGCAGTTCAAATTAAGTCGCCTTTACCAAAGACTCCTTCAAACCTCCAATGACGGCACTCTCCACCGGGACACCAACTGGAATGGACGCCGAAATAGCCGGCCCGCCCCCTTGAGTAGCTGCCGGGGCCTCTTCTGCAGGAACGTCGGGGATGGCAGAAGAAGACACCGCTCCCCCAGGAACGATCACCTCAGGTGGAGCGGTCTCAGTAGCGGCCGGCTCAGGCATAATCCGAGTTGGGCCAGCAGAGGAGTCAATATCCATATCTGCGAAAGACATAGCAGACAATTGAAAGCAGGAAGATGACAGTAGTAGGAGCCTCAACAAAGACAATGAAGAATTCTGACCAACGGCCACAACGTCTTCTGGAATAGTGTCCATAACAGGAAAGTCAGTCACCCCGCAAGTACTGACATCCTCGAAAGCGTCAACCCCGGGATCCTCGATCCCAGGCAGCGACTCCGAACCACTCGGACGAACACTGCAAAGCGAAACAGTCAAGGGAAAGCCTGGGAAACCAATAGAGCACTAAACCATAAGAGAACTAACGACATTACTTATGGACGGTCTTCAAACTACGCCTCAGGGGGGCAACCTTGGCCGGACCAGCTCCAGCCCCCTTGGCCTTCTCAACAACAGCACCCCCCGAGGGGTTAGCCTCTCGGCCCCCAAGCGTGACAAGTTTTTTCTTCTTCATAGGTTCAACCTTCCCAGAACTGAGGCTCAAGGGCGGAAGTTTCCCGCTGCCCTCTTTTCCACTCGGAGTATGAGCCCTTTTACGGGTCCGAGTAAGTCCTTCCCGCGCCGACTCGCGGTCCTGGTTGTTCTTCGAGCGTTGCTCGGACGCCGCCTGATCCCGAGCTACCTCGGACTCTAGCTCCTCCCCCGCCTCAACTCCGACCCCCGCACCAGCAGTGCTATCTTCATCCTCCTTGGCAGGATGTTGCAGAGCCAGAGGAATGGGAGAATGGAACTAAGAAAAATCCTAGAAAAAAATAAAGAAGACCGAGCCAGAACCAACAGGTGATACACATTCAAGACGCATATGACACAAGATGGCATACCAAGGTGGGAGGATTCTCAATGCTGAGAGGTCTCACTCGGCCAGTTGGCTGGAGACCTTGGGTCACACTGGTTATTATCTTCATCTGGAGCTCGAACTCGTCCAGAGGAATCTCGGTGTTACTATAGAGGGTGTCATCCTGCAACTCGGAATACGTCCACATTCCCCGAGCCCTGGCTTGAAGAGGTTGAATCTTCCGAACCACAAAGGTGGCTATCAGATCCATGGCGTCTAAACCATTTTTCTTCAGCCTGATGACTTCACGCATCAAGGGGAGAACCAGCTCCTCGGCATTGGTGAGTCGGGGATTCCAGCCCTGGGAGGAAGTCAGCCTAACGTCCGAGTAGGGAGGCAGAGGTACTCACCCCCGGCCCCTCATCCACCTTGCAATAAAACCAACTGTTTTGCCAATTCTTGACAGAATCTGGCACACTAGAGGAAAAATACTACACCCCTTGTTTCTTAGCCAAGAACAGGCCGCCGCATAGGTGATTGAACTCCACGCCACCACCCTCCCCAGACTTCTTCGCCTTTTGAGGCTTAATGGAGTATATGTTACGGAAAAGGTGCCAGTGAGGCTCTAGGCCTAAGAATCCCTCACAGAGGGTGAAGAAGCTAGAGAGAAGAGTAACAGCGTTGGGGACAATATGATGAAGCTGAGCACCCGTAAAAGCCAAGAAATCCAAGAAGAAGGGATGTGGGGGAAGAGAAAACCCACGGTCCACGTGCGAAAGCAAAAGGACTCTCTCACCGTCCCGTGGAGCAGGCTCGTCTTCCCCAGCCGCGGGAAGGCAACAACCCTCGCGGGGAACCAGACCAGCATCCTGGTACCCCAGCAACATGTCCTCCGTCATGATTGACGGGAGCCATTCCCCTGCAGACATAGTCTCAGTGGCGGTGGAAGGGTAGCGCGAGTGACGACCTCCCAGGATGGAGCACGAGCGGCCGGCGAAGGTTCCCTGGCGGCGAACTCGAGGGAGCAAGAAAGATGTGGAGCAAGAGAGAGAAGCGAGAGCGACTGCACGGGGGGGAAAGTGAGCAGATCTGCCCCGAACGAAAGGAAGGAACGGTTTTATACCTCGAGGGGGCAACCGCCACGCGTCAGATCCGCACCCCATCATGGGCCTGCCGGTTGCTCTCCCCATAAAACCGCTCCACTTCCCCATAATCCCTCCCACTTTCCCACGAGCAGTTAACTATTATCCTATTAGGCCGCCGCGGGAATCGAGGAGACAGGCCCAAACAGTACGCCCACTTGTCTGGGCAAGAAGATTATTTGACAAGGCAAGATCCTTTCCAAAAGACCGAATCTGATTTTTCTTCGAAGCTCGAAACCACTTCAATTACTCGGAAGATACGAAGCATAACATACACCGACCAAACTCTCCGAGTACGCCATCACTCGGAAGAAGTCACTAAGCTCCCGTGGCGACCGAGTAAGTCATCACTTGGAAATACAACAAAGAGAACCACTGGGGGTTTTCCGCAAAACAAAAAATCTTGCACCCAACTACTCGGGCAAAAACCCGAGTAATGAACTCGCTGGTGGCCCGTCCCTGACGTAGAATGCCAGGTCACCAGTAAGACCCGGCGCTGGGGGTAAAGGATCAATGTCCCACGTGGCATGGCATAGGACTCGTTACGATGTCCTAGGACATTGAACTTTACAAATTTGGTTCATATGGAGTTTAAGGCCTTTTACTCCGAGACACGCCTTCCGAGGCCTCGGTCCACCTCTTCCGAGAGACGTTTGAGTGTCGCCAAATTTTTCCGCTAACCTGCCCAACTCATACTCGAGGGAAAAGTTCAAACATCAATAAAGCCCTTCCGGGCCTCTTACTGAGTTTAATCTTCGCGTATCTCAGAAAATCTGACAAATGCCAGCCGCCTCAATTACGAGCACCCGAAAGCGCTTGGGGGCTACTGTCGTGGTAATACTAAAGGCATACCCCTAGGCAAGGGAAACCAAGGGATACCCTTAAGCCCCTTGTTTTCCAAACACACCCAACAAAATAAGGTCAGTAAAAAACTTGGAGCATCAATGATCTCCGAGTAACAAGTTACTCGGAGATCAGAAACCACTTCCGAGTACGCAGCTACTCGGAAGTCCAGCAAGATCCGAGTAGATCGGCACTCGGAAGAGATCGGCGAGCCTTTCCTTACTCGGATGACAAGAACGCAACGGACAGGAAGCATTCAAGACCGCGGGCGTTTCTCCTCCTTTATTAGTATTAATGGGCAGACCGTTTTCTGTATTTAGTACACATTTAATCCTGTAATTAAGACCCATTTAAGACCAAGGCATTAAGGGGCAGGGGCGCACTCTATATAAGCCTCACCCCTCCTTCGTTTTGGGCACGCGCAACTCTATCCTCATACTTTTGAGCAAGAACACCCAAGTCAGCCTGGGACAGGACTAAGGTTTTTATCTCTAAGGAGAGGCCTAACCTGTATAATTTCCCCTGCGTCAACCACTCTACGTACAGATTCATTTAGCTCCTTTCATACCCCTATATCTATTGTCAGGATTATATCCACGACACATGTTGCATGTTAGGGTGGATTTTTATTGCATAGTGGCATGTTTGAGGTTGGCTTTTTGTCATGTATGTTGAGTGATTAATAATAATATCATAATAGAATGGAAATTTTTATGCATGCATGTTAGGGTGAGTTTTTATTGCATAGTGCCATATTGAGGTGGACCCTTTCTCATGCATGCTGAATGATGAGGTGTCATACTTACATGTTAAAATAAATAAATTAGTGGGGGCTAGCTATTTAGATATAGAAGATTACATGAGACATCTTTTTTTAGGGGGTAAACACTTCTCATTCAACCAAACCCAGAACTCTCGGAATACAAGTTGGGTCATGTGGATCTAACATCCATAAGTGCCTACCCTGATTTAAACTAGCAGGAAACTTGAGTAAATGAAACGCATCGGGATTATAGTTCCTCCCTTCTGAAACAAAAACACAAGACTCAAATAAACCCCTATTAGCTACTACTTATGAAGTTATCATGTTGTGCAGCCCTCCCCTTTCCTCCTGGATGTCCCTCAAGGAAATCTTTGAATCTCCAGAGATTATGATCTTGCTTAACATAAGATCTCGGGCAATAGCCTGCCCCTCTCTCCATGCCATAACCTTCAAGCTTCCCAGATCAGTGATTCCTGGGTACACAACTGCCGAAGAACCTAAATAAGTTCCTGTGTGATCCAGACACACTACTGCAACCACTCCAAACTCCCCGTTCCTGGAAGTCCCGCCGTCCACCCTAATATGGTAAGTACCCTCCGTCGGAGCACTCCATCTTCTCCACATGATCCTCCTTTGTTGGCCCTCTATGCTAGATCTCGGAGTCTCAATCGCTTCAAGATCATGGATGAAACTTTGTATGAACATATGTGTTGAGAGCGGGCTCTGATGGATGTCCTCATGAATCATCTTCCTTCTAGCATGCCATATTGCCCACAAACTGGTAAAGACCACCCTGGCTTCCTTCATGTTCATCGAAGCCAGGACCTCAGCAACCCAGGCCTTCGCGCTGTTGGTCCTAATTTCCATCAGATGCTCATAACAATCTCCCTCAGCCAATGCCCAGACAGACCTTGCCATGTTACAGATCAGAAGCGAGTGCTTCCATCAGTCAGGAGACCCACAGATCTGGCAGCACTCTCTCACCGCCATCTTTCTTCGCTTACAGACGTCTTCGGTTGGTATCGAGTGTTTAGCCAATCTCCACATAAAATGACGAATCTTCCCCGACACTTGACAGCCCCAAAGATCCTTCCACTAGCCGTTTGACTGTGCCGGCCTATTTTCAAGCCAATCTTCCCTCCGGAGCTTTGTTCTAACCAGCATGTTGTATGCCGACTTTACCGAAAACACACCCCTCTTGTCGTGTGCCCATTCCCACTTGTCATCTACGTGTCTTGTACTCAGCGGGATACCCTGGATCAAAATTCTGTCTACCGGCAGAAACAACTGCTCCAATCTCTCCCTATTCCACTCTGCATTCGCCTGGTCTATTATTTCATGTACATAAGTAGGCGGGTTCTGGGCTAGACAGACTATTTACTGCATGTTCGACTCCCTAGGGAGCCAGTTATCCTCCCAGATTTTCGTCGATCTCCCATCTCATATCCTCCTTATCAGCCCCAGTTTTAGTGTATCTCTGCCCTCCAGAATCGAATGCCACACCTACGAGGGTGGTTCCCCAAAGTTGCATCAAGGAAATCAGTATCCGGGAAGTAAATCGCCTTTAACAACCTTGCTGCCAGTTTGTCCAGGTTTTCCAGGATATGCCACGCCTGTCTAGCAAGGAGAGCTAAGTTGAAAAGCTCGAAATCCTTGAACCCCAATCCCCCATGTGCTTCGGTTTGTTAGACCAAGTATGTGATCAGAGGGGGAGGGGGTGAATGATCACTTCAAAATTTCGTATGAAACTTTGAGGTGAAGCATAACACAGCAACCGAAACTATTCAACAGAAAGGTAAACATTGAAGCAGAACTTGATCGAAGCAGAACATAGTGAATCAAAAGTATCAAATCAATTGCATCGAAGCAGAACTCTGAAGCAATTGACAAACAGAATGTAAGTGCGGAAAGTAAAACGAACTCTTGACTCAGCGATGTTTGTTCGACCAGTTCACACTCTGCAAAGTGCTACGTCTGGTTGGAGGGACTTGTGATTGAACACAGGAGCTAACCTCTCTCCGTCCGTATCTCCACTGCACCAATCTCCTTGAGCTTGGTCAGTTCTTCACTCTTGGTTGATTATTGAGGAAATCACCGAAACCTTTGACAAACTGGACTTCGAGGAGACAATAACTCTTCGCTCTCTGAAGAACAACTCTCTAACCGTCTAGGAGAATTGCAGTTCTCCAAGATAACAAGGCTAGCAAACTTCTTCCTAAGTCATGATGAATCAACTCAGATCAATAGGACTTATGCTTCGGTGTATTGGTTTTTGGTTTGCTTCGGTGGGGTTGCTCTCTCTCTCTCCTTTGTAAGGAATCAATCTTGGAGTAGCCACCCGGCCAATGAGGGCGGGGGTGGTGTATTTATAGGCAGCAATCCCAAGGTGCGAAATGACTGAAGTGACCCGATGTGACAGCTTGACACCTGTCCCCAACGGTCATATTTCCAATCAAAGCGCAACTTTACTTGCGGTCCAAGTAAAGCTGACTCACGGACTTGGTTCTGCTTCAGGAGCCGAAAGAACAAAGTCTTCGCTGGTGAAGCATTACCTAGCTCACATGAGATTTCTTCGACTCTGGCTTCTCACTGGTTTAGATTCGATCTGAGTCTTTTCATCAAAACCTTCGGAGTACATTTACTAAACCCCTCTTGATAGTACGGTTTTTCCTACGACTCAAAGAAGTAAAAAGAACTATGCAAAAACAACTAAGTCTTGCGCCATCTTAATCAACTTCTTCGGTGAGAAGTGCTTCAGGAATCCTTATCTTTTTAGGGGTCGACATCCGTGATAAACTTCGCTCCAGAGGATATGCTTCGATAAATGAGTAAATCTTCGTTGAAGCTTTATCACCAACCTATAACTTCAGGAACCTAACCATCTGTTTCACACTAGAAAACTTGTTAGTTCCTCTATTGTTTTGACCAACAATATCCAAAACTCATGAGGGTATAACTTTGCTCTTACAATCTCCCCCTTTTTGGACTATTGTTGACAAAACAGGCATCGAAAAAAGATATGGAATTTTGAATTTGAGTTGAGAGCAAACTCTAAGATATGAAGCTTTTGACTCCCCCTGAATGCAAGCATCGAAGATTTTTATAATCGAAGTGAATGCTTGTTGAAGAATATCATCAATGGGAAGCCTAACACATATCCTAGCGAATCAATTGCATACAAAGATAATTTGCCTTGAAGAACATGCAATCATCCAATGACCTGTGAACTTAAGGAAAATAACCACCTGCAAGATAAAAAGAGCATCTTGCAAGCACGGGGTTATTAACATATACAAAGATCAGTTCACAACCGAAGTAAAACGTTAAGATACAACCCAATCGAAGTGAATGGAATGTTTGTCGAATCTTAACACACGCAAACTCGAATCGAATCAAAAACCCTAAACCCCGCAGCGAATCTAAACTCAATCGATGCTACTTTCTCCCCCTTTTTGTCAAGAATTGGACAAAAGGTTGAGAGGCAGATCGAGAGCATTTACGCGTCAGCTGCATCCCTGGGACCCTGCGGAATGTCTTCGCCCGACGAAGATGCATCTCCAGACGTTTCGCCTTCGGTCGAAGCCGGTGACTCATCCTCGTCGAAGTCCATCGGCGCTTGAAGTAAGTCAAGGTCGCTGTCGTCGAGAGGATCGTCTTCATGCTTCGATGTGTGAGAGTCTTCATCTGAAAAAGTATCCGGTCGAATCTGTTCAGTAGGGTTGACGAATAAGACTTCATCAATCTTGTCCAGCGAAGGGATCTTGGGGTTGGGGCGGTCGTCTGTATCATTTCTGGAAAAGTTCCTCTGCAGATGTGGGTACTCCTTGAATATGCGATCGGCTTCAAGTTTCTTCACAGATTTAAACTTCCTGAGGCTTTTCCATGAATGACGCTTCAATACCTTCAAGTATTGGTTGTTGTTCATTGCAATGTTTCCAACGCGATTGATCTCATCAGATAAGTGTTGCATTTGTCTTTGATTTCCTTCGATGAAGTTTTCTAGCAGCTGTTGGTTTCGAATGGCAACCTCGAAGTGATACACTTCCTTCTGGTAACGCTTCGACATGTTGCGCTCATTTATGTGCTGTCTGACTCCTACATATGTTGCAAAGGGGTCATTTGGCCGCCTGAAGATGTTCATCGTATCGCGGACCGGAGGACAGAACAGCTTCGGGTGATGCTTCGCTGTGAATTCTTCGCTGCGTCCATGGTTGCAAATGGCTTGCAGCCAAGGAGCATATGGCTTCAGTTGATTTACCAATTCAGCAGCTTGTACCATGTTTCGAATAAAACAATCCTCGAAGTCAAACACATGTCCATGGGTGAGCTTCAATAGAGCATGACGAGTTGGGTACAGAATATTGGATTCTTCATTCGCTGTACTGAGAGGCATCAGGGAGTTTGACAGTATGTAAAACCATGTCTTGGAATTGAACACCAGATGCTTCGGGCGAATGTTTGCTGGCATATGATCTCCAGTGACTTCGGGATCCAGTAAAGATGCGAATTCAACTTCAGTGGGATCCGGTAACATGTGAACCTTTGCAAGTTTGCCAGTGTGTCTTGGAATGTTCACAATTTCCATGAATTCTTCGGAGTACATCCTGAAGACTTTCCCTTGAATCATCCATTCAAGAATCCAAGTGCTAGTGTCTTCTGGGGTTCCAGAGACATACAAAGTAGCATAGAATTGCTTCACTAGCTCTGAGTTAAATGGAGTTTCCATTGCAAATAATCCAGTCAGGTTCTGTGCTTCGATAGTTTCCACGATGTTTTGGAAGCACGTGGCAGCAGATAAACTGTGCATATCCAAGTACCTGTGTCTGAACAGTACGCCTTTTTGACAGTAAAGCTTCATGTACAATATTTGCTGTTCAGCAGTCCAGAATCGAAGGTCATCTGCTGTTCTTGGTGATTCATATGGACTAGTGCCAAAGAATCGAAGCTTCTTGCGATGAACTTCAATGTCGAACTCAGGACCGTGCCTTGAAGAAGTTCCTTCTCCCATGAAAATGGGAAAAGTCTCTCTGGGATAGAGAGAGTCCAACTGTGTGTCTTGAGCAGGAATGCAATGCCTTCGTGCATCTGTGATTCGCCTCTGCGGTTGAGTGACTAAGGCCAACTCATTTGCTTCGGCTCCTGCTACGACATCAGCATCTGCATTGGCTTCGGCATGAACAGCTTTATCTTGAGCTTCTTCTTCTTTTTCTTCAGACTCTTCAGCAGAGTGAGCTGAAGAGTAATCTTTGTCTGGAATGGCTTGACGGGGTGGAGATGGTTGTGGAGAAAAATTGTCTTGAGCGGACGGTTGTGGAGCTTGTTGAGGTGGGGTTGGAGTTGGAGCACGGGGTGGAACAGCTTCGGGGGCGGATGGCTTCGATGTAGGTTTTCCAAGTTTGATGATTTTGCATCGTGGAGGCGATGCCTTTCTTGGTGCTTTCTTGGCCGGGTGGGAGCTAACTTCATCAACTTCTTCGGTGTCAGCAATCAGTCGTCTCTTCCTTGGTTGCAGCTTGGGAAGAGGTGCAGCTAATTGCTGGACCATGGCTTCACGCTTCTTGGAGTCAAGCGCCATGACCGAAGCATTATGCGCTTTGCAGCATTCTTTGATAGCGGATTTCAGCTTGCCTTGAAAAATTTTAAGATTCTGCTTGGTTTGCTCATTTACAACAGCAATTTTCTTCGAAGCAGCAGTCGCTTCGCTCTTGAAATCCTCATCAGATTCTTCATCAGCTTTCTTCTGAAATTTCAGGATCTTTGCAGTTTCTGATCTGTCCCTTGAATGCAGATCTCTCAGCTGATTGTACAAAGTTTCGACCATTGCTGAAAGATTGGGTGAGATATATGTATCTCCAATATCCACAGTGTGAGGATGAGTGGCTTCAGAAAGCTTGAAATATGTCTGGCTCAGACCCAGACAGTCCCACAGTTCACCTTCCCTAGCATCTGGAAAGTTGTGTTCACTTTGTTCGGCTTCAATTTGGGCTTCGGGGAGAGGAGCTGCGACAGGCTTCGGGGGCAAGTCCTTCGGCGCCATGTCCACAGCAACTTCCTTTTGAGCGGCCCTAGCAGATTTTTCTGCTCTCTTCATGCGAACAATATCAAGCTGTGCTTGGCATTTGGCTTCAGCTTCAGCAAGTTGTTTGGCTTCGGCGGCTGCGTTAGCCTCTTGAGCTTTAGCTTCAGCTAGCATGCGCTTCGCTTCAGCTTGCTGGTTAGATTCAGCCAGCGCTTTCCTTTGCTTTTCCAGCTCAGCAGCTTCTCTATTTGCTTTCTCTTTCTCCTTTTCTTCTCTCTCTGCCTTAGCCTTGGCTTGAGCTTCGGCATGCAGGCGTTCAGCTTCGATGAGGTCTCTTTTCCTCAACTCAACTTCTGTCGGCTTCTTGGTGCCAACCTGGGCAAAAGTTTGACCAGGCTTAGCCACAGTTGCCTTCGGCTTCGGAGCTTTAACTGGCTCAGGAGCTTTGGCTTCGGGCACAGCAGCAGGCTTAGCCACAGGCTTCGCCTTCGGATCATGCCGTTCCTTGGTTCTCTACTCGGTTGGAACTGTACGGCGGGGAGGCTTAGACGACAAGGGTGCCTCGACCACCAAGTTCGTCAAGTCAATGTTCCTCTTTGGAGCAGGAGGTTCTGTAGGTTCTTGGAACTTAACGCCTTTAGGAGCAGTCGGCTTCGCTCCAGCCTTCTTCTTCAATGGCTTCTTCAACAGCTTCTTCTTGGGACTAGGGGGAATGGGTGAGTGCTCGGACTCATCATCAGCTTCGACAGCTGGATCTTCTTCGAAAGAATCTTCGAGCTGAGCAGCTGCTTCAGCTTCGTCATCGGCTTCATTTTCAGCCTCCTCATCTGAAGCAGGAGGGGGCGAATCACTAAGCTTTCGAAGCTTTCGCCTCTTCTTAGGCTTCGATGGTTCAGCTTCATCAAGTCCACCAGCTGCAAGAGCTTTAGCTTTCTTTTCTTCGCGGATTCTCTTCTTTTCAACCAAAAAGGCGAGCCTTTCTTGCTCATGAGGATAATCATCCGGAGTTTTGAGTGTGTTTGGGTGGGGAACAGCCGGAGGTTTCGGATAGTACTTCATCATGTTGGCTTCGGTGTATTGAGCACACATGACTGTGGTGTATCTGTAAGGTGGACTGAATGCAAATTGCATTGCCCACTTCCAAGATGGGATACTCTCTAACTTGTACCACCGAATAGCCCAATACCGACGAATCCTTTGCAATCTCATCTTCCTATCCTGATCTGTTTCTTCTGGAGGAGTATCATACCCCATCTTGATACGAATTGCTTCGGGAATGCCTCTGGCATTATTCACTTCCTTTGTTTTGCCACCTTTGCCCTTCTGCTTCGGTGGTTCAGGGAAATTTTAAAGTCCATCAACTATGGGAGACTCATTCCCCATGGCAGCCTCTTCGTCAGACATCCTGTGAATAGAATTGTAGACAAGAGGGAAACAGGGAGAGGGAATGAATAAGCACAGGCAAAAGTTTCGACCAAAACAAAACAATTTTGATAGGAGCCCAGATCAATCTTAGATTGGTTGCAACTTCTCTGTATGATTTTTGGCTAGAACCAGTTCGAAAACAAGACCTAACCTAAGCCAAAACAGAGATTGAATCGAATCGTGTCCACTGACCTGAGAAAATGAGATAGCTTTGATGCTAAGAACAGCTTTCCCAAGATGTAAAGATCAACACGGATCAAACAGCCCTATAAACAGAAATCAAAACCCTAACAAAACTTAGATCCAAACCCTAGATGAAGAACACAGAGAACACGATTGGATCCAAGAGGCGGTGCGTACCCTAACTTGGTGATGCACGGCGGCTACGGCGACCGAGGGCGGAGAGGTTCTCTGCGTCGACGGAGAAGGTCCACGGCGGCGGCGTTCCGGCAGTTAAGCGGCGACGGCGACGACGAGGACGAGGAGCTCTGCGGACGCTCGAGGAGGAAGACGGAGGAGTCGGGGCGAATGAATGTGTGGGAAGGGTTTCGATGGGGGGATCGCCTTAAATAGGCACGATCTGGAGCGGTTACCAGATCACATCGAACGGTTCACAGCGACTGACTCTTCCGATTCAACGGCTCAGATATGGTGGCGTGTCGCGAGTGAAACTCAACGACCCGGAGAAGACGGGACTCAACGGCCGAAGAATAAGTCTTGACCGAGAGAAAAAACTTCGATAAAGTTGGAAGCATTTGATACGGAACTCAATGACGTTCGAAGCAATATGCTTTCCGTTTCAATTGTGCTTAACATTTAAGATTGAAAAGATTGGAAGCGAAGCAGAATGGAGGGGTAGGGTCCGAAACTTATCACTTCGAAGAACAACAACGAAGCTAAAAGTGATAAGCATAGAGGACAAAAGAAACAAATAAATAAAGCAATCTAAACACAGAACAAAAAGCAAATGGCAAACGAAGCTAAACTTGGGCGAAGCAAAACTCAAGCGAAACTAAACAAAAATAACACAACGAAGGTGAATATATACAGTGAATAGTTTCGATCTTACTGAACATTGTGTGAGTCTAAGATGTTCAGCTCACATCTCAATGCACAAAACCTTTTCTCGTCCAATGGCTTCGTGAATATATCTGCCAATTGATCTTCAGTTCTTACATGGCTAATCTCAATGTCTTCACGCTGAACATGATCTCGAAGAAAATGATGACGAATATCAATATGCTTCGTTCGAGAGT
Source organism: Bromus sterilis (assembly GCA_950022295.1). Lineage (NCBI taxonomy): Eukaryota > Viridiplantae > Streptophyta > Magnoliopsida > Poales > Poaceae > Bromus > Bromus sterilis. The sequence continues at coordinate 95,016,769 of OX465595.1, forward strand.
GTTGCACAGGATTGTGAGCAATCTTGATGGCACTCTCATTGTCACAAAGCAGAGGGATTTTCTTCATATGAATACCATAATCTTTCAGTGTCTTCTTAAGCCAAAGTATTTGAGTGCAGCATGAGCCAGCAGCAATGTATTCAGCTTCAGCAGTAGATATTGAGACACAATTCTGTTTCTTTGAAGCCCAACACACAAGAGATCTACCAAGAAAATGACAAGTGCCTGAGGTAGATTTCCTGTCAACCCTATCACCAGCCCAGTCTGAATCAGAATATCCAATCAAATCAAACTGAGTGCCTTTGGGATACCAAAGTCCCAAAGAAGGAGTATGTGCTAGATATCGAAGAATTCGCTTCACAACTATATGATGCGATTCCTTCGGATTTGCCTGAAAACGAGCACAAATACAAACTGATAGCATGATGTCAGGTCTAGATGCACATAAGTATAAGAGTGAACCTATCATAGACCGAAACTTTTTCTGATCGAAGGGTTTCCCTTTCTCATCTGCATCAAGAAAACCATTAGTAGGCATGGGAGTTCTAATGGTCTTGCATTCAGCAAGATCAAATTTCTTCAGGCAATCCTTCAAGTATTTCTCTTGTGAAATAAAGGTGCCATTCTTCTGTTGTCGAATCTGAAGTCCAAGGAAAAATTTCAATTCTCCCATCATTGACATCTCATATTTCTTCGACATCATCCTTGCAAATTCTTCGCTGATCTCAGTGTTAGTACAGCCAAAAATGATATCATCTACATATATCTGACACACAAATAGATCATTGTTATATGATCGAGTGAAACGAGTGGGATCAGTTGTTCCTGGTTTGAAGCCTTTCTTTAGGAGGAAATCCTTCAGTGTTTCATACCAAGCACGAGGTGCTTGCTTCAGTCCATACAAAGCTTTGTGAAGCCTGTACACCATATCAGGATTCTTCGAGTCTTCAATACCTGGAGGCTGCATAACATACACTTCTTCGATTTCACCATTAAGAAAAGCACTCTTGACATCCATTTGATATAGTAATATATTTTTGTGGTTAGCAAAAGCAAGCATGACACGAATGGATTCGAGACAGGCTACTGGAGCATAGGTTTCACCGAAGTCAATGCCTTCGATTTGGGTGTAACCTTGTGCTACCAATCTAGCCTTATTTCTTACCACAATACCGTCTTCATCTTGCTTGTTGCGAAATATCCACTTGGTGCCAATAACGTTGTGCTTCGAGGGATCTGGCCTTTCAACAAGTGACCAGACCTTGTTCCTTTCAAACTGGTGAAGTTCTTCCATCATAGCCAATAACCAATCAGGGTCTTTCATGGCTTCATCAAATTTTGAAGGCTCTAGCATAGAGACAAAGGAAAAATTTCCACAGAAGTTAGCCAAGCGAGTGCGAGATCGAGTAGTGGGACGACCTGGTAGATTGATATCTTCGAGGATCGAATCCACATCAACTCTTCTTCGAACTCTTGATAACACAGTATCATTTGCTTCAGGCTCAGCATCTGCTTCAGGATCTGCATCAGCTTCGGGTTCAGCTTTAGCATTTCCTTCGTTCCCTTGACCTTCTTCGTCCTGTTCATCATTAGCTTCAGGATGGTGATCTCCAGCGCCCCGGGCTATGTGTGGGAACATTGGACCATCATCATCCCTTACAGCTTGACGTTGATTAGCTTCGACAGGGCGAATCTCACCAATAGCCATGGACCTAATCACTTCATCAAGTGGAGGTTCATCTAGATCATGAGGCAAAAGCTCCTTTTGAGAGCCATTAGTTTCATCAAACCTTACATTTACAGTTTCCATAACTTTCCCAAAGTGAGAGTTATAGACTCTGTAAGTGTGAGAGTTTGAGCCATAACCTAAAAGAAAACCTTCATGTGCCTTAGGGGAAAATTTGGAGCTATGATTCATATCTCTAATAAAGCATGGAGCACCAAATACCCTAAGATATGAGACATTTGGTTTGTTACCAGTGATAAGCTCATGAGAAGTCTTCTTCAAGAATTTGTGAAGGTAAACCTTGTTGATGATGTGACATGCAGTATTGATTGCTTCGGCTCAGAACCTAATAGGAGTCTTGTATTCAGCAAGCATAGTTCTGGCCATCTCAATAAGTGTTCTATTCTTCCTTTCAACTACACCATTCTGTTGAGGTGTATAAGCAGCAGAGAACTCATGAGTAAAACCATGATCATCAAGAAAATCTTCGATATTAGTATTCTTGAACTCAGTTCCATTATCACTTCGGATATGCTTCAGAGATAATTCATATTCTGTTTGAGCTCTCTTAGCGAATGACTTGAAGATTTCAACCACTTTGCTCTTGTCATCCAAAATGAAAACCCAAGAATATCGTGAGAAGTCATCAACAATAACTAGACCATATTTGTTTCCTCCCAGACTTGCATAATTTTGAGGTCCAAAAAGATCCATATGAAGCAATTCAAGAGGACGGGTGGTAGTCATGATGGTCTTCGCTGAATGATGTTTCTTCGTAATTTTACCAGCTTCGCAAGCACTGCAGAGACGATCCTTATCGAATTTTACTTCGGTAAGACCAATAACATGATTCTTCTTCACTAAGTTATGAAGATTTCTCATCCCTGCATGACCAAGTCTTCGATGCCATAACCAACCAGATGAAGCTTTTGCCATTAAGCATGTGGATACAGCAGGGCCCGAAGAAAAAACAACAATGTATAGATCTCCCTTACGGTAACCCTCGAAGACAAATGAATAGTCATCCTGTGAAAAGACAACACAACGCGAAGCAGAAAACAAAACAAGCATACCCATATCGCATAACTTTGAAATAGACATTAGATTATATCTAAGTGATTGAACTAGCATAACCTTGTCAATGTGCTTATCCTTCGATATGGAAATCTTACCCAAACCTAACACTTTACCTTTGTTGTTGTCACCGAAGGTAATGTACTTCAGAGAAGATTGAGATAGTTTTTCTTCGGTGAACAACTCCTTGTCTCCGGTCATATGATTTGTGCAACCACTATCCATGACCCATTCGGATCCACCGGAGACATAGCCCTGCAGAAGAATTAGTTCTTCTTAACCACCCACAAACGAGCAGGTGACTGAGAAGACGTTGAAGCACTGGTCGAAGCAATATTAAATCGGACAGGAGTGTATTGCTTCGGTGTACCATCAAGCACACCATAAATGTAAGTCCTCTGCGAATGGTCAGCATAAGTATGAGCATATGCAATCTTAGTACGATTAATATGAGGACGATATGTATGTCGACCAGTACGATAGTATTGCTTCTGCGGAACGTTTGACTCGGTCACCAAAGGATCATTTCTTGTCTCTAGAGAGTAGAAATGATTCGGTGGTACCGAAGGCTTTCCCTGCATAGAATGGTTAGCAGGCAATTTTTCCACAAGTGCTTTCTGCACCCAAATCTGCCTCTTGTAAAATCCATTCTTAGGTGGAGTACCTACATACTCAGCTGAAACTTTTCCCTGTTCATCTTTCATGAGTTTGTAGTCTGAATCAAGTGATTCATCCACAATGACTTTGTTCATTTTGCAATCGAAACCTGAAAGGTTAGCAATATCAATGGGTTTCTCCTTAGCTAGAACCCAAACAGTCTTAGGATACTGCTCAGGCTCCCAATATGTGCCATCAGGATTTATCTTTCTTTCAAATCCAACACCTTCATTCCTGGGATTCCTGTGAAGGAGAGCCTTCCTCAGGATATCACAGAGATATTGGTGTCCTTGCACACTTTTGAACATGCCTGTTTCAAATAAGTTTTTCAACCTGAGGAGTTCCTCGGTAACAGCAGGATTTTCCTCATCGGAGGCATTAGTATCATCAATAACAATAGGAGCTTTCCCTTTGGAAATAGTTTTGCTTCGCTCCAAACAATCCAAACAAGGTGATTCAGATTTATCAATTGCTTCAGAACCTTGTTGAGCCATGAGAGAGAGATTGACATTTTCCAATTCTTCATGAGCCTCTGTCAGTTTTTCGAGAGCCACTTTCCTCTGAAGAAATTCATAGGTAAGCTTCTCATAATCAACTGAAAGAAGATCATGCCGAGAGGATAATTCTTCAAACTTCTCCTTCAGAGCAGCATGCTCATTGGTTAAAGTTTGATTCTTCTCAATCTCATCGATCAACAACGTTTCTGACTTCTTAATGGTTTTGCTTAGTGAATCAAGTTCATCTTGTTGAATTGAAGCAATTTTAGCAAGTTTAGCATAGCTTATCCTAGTGTCACTTTCACATGAAGAATAATCAGAAGTATCATAGGTTGACTTGGATGAGGATACCTTTGCCTTTGCCATGAAGCAATATGTGGGAGTTTCATCTTCACTGCTGTAGTTGGTGAAGAATGAGCTCGAAGCATTTGCTGAAGCATCTGTCGAAGCAAATGCCAATCCAGCAACACCATCTGATTCGGACCCTGAAGCAGACCTTGAGTCTTGTTCAGCTTCGGAACCAGAGGCTTCGTCTTCTGAGTTCATCTCCTTTCCCGGATAGGCCTTGGCACGGTGAGAGCTTCTTCGACGAGACGAGTAAGTCTTCGATGAAGAACCCTCACGCTTCTTATGATACTTCTTTCTCTTATCATCATCAGAATCTTTCTTCTTTTCCCTTCTTGAACTGGAATCATGTTTCTTTGACTCATGACTTCTGGAGGATTTGTAAGGCTTCGATGAAGAGTCTCTGAGAGAATGCTTCGATTTGTTCTCAGCTTCCCACAGAGGGCAATCAGCAATATAGTGTCCTGGTTTCTTGCACTTATAGCAGCAGTTGTCCTTTGATGGAGTGCTTCTTGAGGATGAACGGTGAGAACAATGACTTGAGATTCTTGAAGGCTAATTCTTCTTGGGTGAAGAAAAACCTTTCTTCTGAAAGCGATTGAAGCGTCTCATGATCAGTGCCAAATCCTTTCCAATGCTTGCGGGATCATCTGATTCGACACCTGAAGCAGAACTGACTTCGGGCGAAGAATGACGCGAAGCTTTTGCTTTCAGAGCATGAGATCTCCTTCGAGAACCATTTATGTCACGTTTCTCATCTTCTTCCATTTCAAAGGTAGTGAGTCTCTCAAGAACATCAGCAGCAACAAGATGTCTGTAATCAGTCCTTTCCTTGATCATCAGCACAATGTGATCAAACGAATCATCTAACGAGCGAAGCAATGTTCTGACAACTGAATGTGGAGTTATGTCATCGGCACCGAGGGAAATCAATTCATTTGCCAGAGCTGTGAGTCTGATGTAAATTGAGTGAATCTTTTCACCCTCGAGTCTTTTGAAGCGATAGAATTTGCTTCGGAGTGTGTCAATTCTGGCATCTCTCTGAGTAGAAACACCTTCACCAATCTTTTCAAGATAGTCCCAGACACCTTTGTCCGAAGGAATATTTTTCACTTCATGATACTTTTCTGGAGTCAAGTGATTTGTGATGAACACCCAGACAACCGAATCCAGATCCATCAGTTGAGCTTCTTCAGGAGTGATAGCATTCTTGTCATTAATTGTAACACCATGTAAGACAACTTGCCATGCAGTGGAATTGATAGCCATAATATTCCTCTTCATCTTGTCCTTCCAGTAAGAGTAGTCCTTCCCATTGAATATAGGAATAGGTTCGCCAGAGCGAACGGCTGCGAAAGACATACTTGCAAAACACTCCAGGAGGTTAATCCAAATAAAGAGTGCCTAGCTCTGATACCAATTGTTAGACCAAGTATGTGATCAGAGGGGGAGGGGGTGAATGATCACTTCAAAATTTCGTATGAAACTTTGAGGTGAAGCATAACACAGCAACCGAAACTATTCAACATAAAGGTAAACATTGAAGCAGAACTTGATCGAAGCAGAACATAGTGAATCAAAAGTATCGAATCAATTGCATCGAAGCAGAACTCTGAAGCAATTGACAAACAGAATGTAAGTGTGGAAAGTAAAACGAACTCTTGACTCAGCGATGTTTGTTCGACCAGTTCACACTCTGCAAAGTGCTACGTCTGGTTGGAGGGACTTGTGATTGAACACAGGAGCTAACCTCTCTCCGTCCGTATCTCCACTGCACCAATCTCCTTGAGCTTGGTCAGTTCTTCACTCTTGGTTGATTATTGAGGAAATCACCGAAACCTTTGACAAACTGGACTTCGAGGCGACAATAACTCTTCGCTCTCTGAAGAACAACTCTCTAACCGTCTAGGAGAATTGCAGTTCTCCAAGATAACAAGGCTAGCAAACTTCTTCCTAAGTCATGATGAATCAACTCAGATCAATAGGACTTATGATTCGGTGTATTGGTTTTTGGTTTGCTTCGGTGGGGTTGCTCTCTCTCTCTCCTTTGTAAGGAATCAATCTTGGAGTAGCCACCCGGCCAATGAGGGCGGGGGTGGTGTATTTATAGGCAGCAATCCCAAGGTGCGAAATGACTGAAGTGACCCGATGTGACAGCTTGACACCTGTCCCCAACGGTCATATTTCCAATCAAAGCGCAACTTTACTTGCGGTCCAAGTAAAGCTGACTCACGGACATGGTTCTGCTTCAGGAGCCGAAAGAACAAAGTCTTCGCTGGTGAAGCATTACCTAGCTCACATGATATTTCTTCGACTCTGGCTTCTCACTGGTTTAGATTCGATCTGAGTCTTTTCATCAAAACCTTCGGAGTACATTTACTAAACCCCTCTTGATAGTACGGTTTTTCCTACGACTCAAAGAAGTAAAAAGAACTATGCAAAAACAACTAAGTCTTGCGCCATCTTGATCAACTTCTTCGGTGAGAAGTGCTTCAGGAATCCTTATCTTTTTAGGGGTCGACATCCGTGATAAACTTCGCTCCAGAGGATATGCTTCGATAAATGAGTAAATCTTCGTTGAAGCTTTATCACCAACCTATAACTTCAGGAACCTAACCATCTGTTTCACACTAGAAAACTTGTTAGTTCCTCTATTGTTTTGACCAACAATATCCAAAACTCATGAGGGTATAACTTTGCTCTTACACGGTTTCATCATTTCATGACATGACACCCACATTGGCTTCCTCTTTCCCTCCTTTGCACCCCACCAGAACTGCCTAACTAGCTTGTTTAGTTGTTTAATGAGACCCCTGGGAAGTTTAAAAAAAGACATCGAATAGACCAGTACTGCTTGCGCAATGGACTTTACTAACACTTCCTTTCCCGCCGAAGAAAAAAGCTTCTCGAGCCACCCTTTTACTTTGTTCCTGATGGCTTCTCGCCCTTCGTTGGTGAGCCCCAAGTGGAAGGCGTGATGTAGCACAACAGCAAGTTTCCCTCGGTGAAGATACCAAGGTTTTTCTCCAGTAGGACTTCAGAGATTATAAGTAGGTGTCAGCGGCGCAACTGACGTGGACCTGCACACAGTAATAGATAACTTTGTTCCCAACGAAGTTCAGAGAGGTTGTCAATCTCTCCGGTCTTGTTGTTCACAAAGGGTAAAATACAAAGGAATAATGATAGCAACTAAAAGTAAAAAGCAGAAAAGTAAAGATAGCGTGGAAACAGTAATAAGGATATGGACCGGGATACGTGATGTTCGATAGTGATGTCTCTCTCCCAAAAGACGATAAAACTGCTATGCGAGGTAAAAAAATTACAGAAGGGCAATTGACAGTATTATGAACGCACCGCAATGCTAACTATGATACAAAAGAAAGGAAAAGGCTCAAAAGCACGGGCAGTACGCCAAAATAAGTAGACTGTAATCCAACTGCATCTACTACTAATCATCCACCTTGAGATATCTATCCAGAACATCTCGCTGGTATTAAGTTGCGAGCCCCACCCAAAGTGTAAACCCAAAGCAACAGACAACTGCATTAAAAAGAACCTTGCGTAAAGTAAATAATCCTTGCAACCGCGATTACAAGCACCGTTGTTTTCCCCCTTGTGGCAACAACACATCCCCTAGACTCATGTTTCTGTCACTCAAGCGTGTCATCGGGGGGCATGAACCCACAATCGAGCATAACTTTCCCTCTTGGAGTCACTACCTACTACTTGGACAAAGCAATAAACAACAACAGAGAACATGCAAGAATTACTTAGGAACAAAAATATAAGAGATAAAAACCAAATATATTACTCTATCACAATCTGAACATAATCTCATAATCCATCAGATCCCATCAAACTCAGCATAGCAATAGCAGAAAGATTACAAAAGTGCCTCGATCATGTAGGGCAGCTCACGAGGTCTAAACCATGAAGAACAAAGAGGGGAGGAGAACATCACATAGCTACTGATCACGGACCCATGGTCCAAGGAAAACTACTCACGAGACATCCGGGGAGGATCCATGGTGGAGAGGAGACTCCCGGAGGTCGGCCCTCCCTCCGGCAGGGTGCCGGGAAGAGGTCTTCTGGTTCTCCTGATCTTGGAAGCACGGCGGCGGCGGAACAGAGGCGAGTTTGCGAAATAGGGTTCTGTCTTTGGAGTTTCCCCGTGACGGAGAATAAATAGGCGAAGGGGGCAGCCATAGGTGGACCAGGGGCCCCAGGCGCCCCCTGGCGCGGCTAGGGGTGGGGCCGCGCCGGGTGGCCGCCTGGGCCCCCTGGCTCCCCTCTGGCCCCTCTCGGGATCTTCGCGAAGCTTCCTGTACGCTGATTTTTCCTGTATTTTTCCCGGAATTTTTCTGGCACTTTTTATATGGGGGAAAACTGAAATAGAAAAACAGCAGAAAACAGGAACTGGCACTAGGGTGCACTGAGTTAATAGGTTAGTCCAAATATGATCAAAAGTGTATGAAAGTGTATCTAGATCATAGAAATATCACACAAAACATGCATGGAGCAAGCAGAAATTATAGATACGTTTTGGACGTATCAACATCCCCAAGCTTAATTCCTGCTCGTCCTCGAGTAGGTAAATGATAACAGCATAATTTCTGTGGTGACATGCTAGCAACCATATAAGAACTTTGAAAAGTAAAGCAATAAAGGTTAGAGATTCAAATCAAGTCATAACATGGAAGAGTCTATATTAGCATTGAAACAAGTAACAAAAGAACATTAGGTGCAAGAGCTCTCGCTGTCCGTGACTCTAATGTCTCCAAATGGTGTTTGCGTGCAAGAAGGGGGATAGGGAATACGAGAAAAAGTATTTTTGTGTTGAGAACTCAATCTACTAAAGTTTCACACTTGGTCCTCTTTCGAAATCTTATCTTGACTCGTCCCCATACCACTAGCCAGGTACAAGTCAATTTGATCCACTCCTTTTCGATATTTTGAGCACTCATGCAATGGATGAGCGTAAGCACGAGAGTTTACACTTAGGATGGCAAAGAGAGAAGTACGGAGGAGGAAGACAAAAAGGATGAGAAAGGCTCACATCAATGAGGACAATCATAGGCAAGAGATGCCAAATGATAGATATGATGTGAGGAGTAGGGATTGCCATGCAACAGATGCACATATGAGCTAGGAAGCTCTCCAATGGAACTAGTGGGGGTGCATCTAACTTGCTCTCTTATGAAGACCTAGAGCTCGTTTGAGGAGGCTCATCCTTGGAATATGCAAGCCAATTTCTATAGTGTGAAGGTCCCCACATAGCTATATGCATAATGATCATCTCTATGGAGTACAAGGATATAAAGGGAGTACTAGTGTGGATCTCCCAAAAGGATAGTAGTGTTGCCCCTTTCTCTCTTTTTATTTCTTTTTCACTTTTTTCTATTTTTTTTGTATTTTTTTGTGGCCTCAATGGCTCTTTCTATTTAACTCTCATTTGTCCTCTTTGGGATCTTTTATTGTGTCCACTTTGGGATCTTTTCCTCACTTAAGGGCAACACTCTATTTTACAAGAAGGTAAAGGAGATATTTCACACTTTACAAGGTACTCCAAATCATAAAGAAGATGTAACTATCATGATGTATGCAATGTATGTCGCTGCCAGTGTAGCAGGAACATGTATGACATGAAGATCAAGTCATGAAGAGGTGGATGTTGCATGGCAATATATCTCGGAAAGGCTATGGAAATGCCTTGATAGGTAGGTATGGTGGCTGTTTTGAGGAAAGATATAAGGAGGATTTATGATGACAGAGCGTATCATGCCAAGGGTTTGGATGTACCGGCGAAGGTGGACACCAACTCTCGGAATGAGAAGAAGGCAATGCACGGCACGGGAGAGGCTAGCAAAATATGGGAAGGTGGAAGTGTCAACTTTCAATACTTACATTAGTCCGAAGAACTCATGCACTTATTATCGGTAACTCTCAATCTAATAAGGAGGTTCACAAAGAGACAAGTACCCCGAGGAGGAGTGTATGGGGGTTTGGTTATCCTTGCGCATCCTCGACTCATGGTACGTGAGTGTTCTCTGATATTCGATCCCTCCAAAGATTAGTGATCCATCTAGTAGCTAGAGTTCTCAACTAGTTTTGTAGGTTTTGAAAATAAACACAGATTTCCCAAAATACGACACCTATCACTAATAGGCTAGAGCTCTTTACACCAAAAGTTCAAACATTACTCATACCAATACCTCAAAACTATTGCAAGTTACTACTAGAAGAAAATAGCAACCTCAATTACCTACTCTCAAGACAAGACACAACTCAGTGCAACAACCAACTCTCTTTAACAAGATAAACATGAAAACTAAAAAGAGTTCCAGCAACAAACTAAACAAAAGCCAAGGCTCTTGCTAAAGACAAACTAAGACTAAGACTAAACATGACAGTAGCTACGAAAAGCTAAAGAACACACAACAGCAAAAAGATAAACAGGAAAAATCCTATGATGTGTTCTAGATTTTGAAAGTGGAGCGTGTTTCTCTCCCACACAAAGTAAGACGGGATCTAACTTGTTATGAACAGCAAGCAAAGCTAAAGAAAACTAAAAATAAAACCTAAGAGCGAGACGCTCCAAGCATAGCACATAACGCATGAAGTGATAAAAATATAGTGAGACGAAGGACGAACTTATGATTGTTGATGGAGAAGGGGATGCACGGGGCATCCCCAAGCTTAGACGCTTGAGTCTCCTTGAATATTTGTTGGGGATGCATGGGGCATCCCCAATCTTGAGCGCTTGACACTCCCGAATCTTCTTTCATCATCTTCCATCGCACACTTGAAAACTCCCTTCATACATAACTCATCATAAGCTGATTAGAGAGGTTAGTACCCTTAATAAATCATTTTTCCCCACTAGATATAAAGATATTCTTGAAGAGCTACTGTTTCTCAAGAGTGCCAAAAAGTTTTTGCAAATAAAAGGCAAGCTTAAGTTTTGCAAAAGTTAGGAGAGACAAAACGTGGCAGAATCTGTGAAAAACAGAACAGCAGGTAGTAAAGAATTTTTTATGGATACTTCTGCAACTCAAATCAAAAAACTCGAAACATACGGAAGTTTTTTAATTGTATAGAGCATACTGTGTAAAAATTTCAGCTCAAAAAGATGAACTGGGATTTTTCTGGAATTTTTCTGGACACAAGGACAGAATCTTTTTTCTGGACAGCATGTCACAACTTTTACTTCCCTTGCCGTAAGAGGCTATACCTTGGCACAAAGCTGAAAAATAAAGATACAATGATGTTGCTACAGTAGTAACAATCATCAAGACACAACAAAAGAAAAAATAAAAACCTAAATTCGTTGCGGGCTGCCTCCCGAAAGCGCTTTCTTTTATGCCTTTAAGCTAGGCATGATGCAAAAGAAGAATCAAGTTTTATCAAGACAAAGAGAATAACTAGCCCGAGTAACGGACTCAAAAGGTAACTTGATTTTATTTCTAGGAAAGTGTTCTATCCCCTTTTTGAATCGGAATTGGAATTTTATATTCCCCTCTTTCATGTCAATAACCGCACCAACGGTGCGAAGAAAAGGACGTCCCAAAATAATTGGACACAAAGGTTCACACTCTATATCCATAACAATAAAATCAACGGGAACATAGTTGTCATTGACAATGATAAGAACATCGTCGATCTTCCCCAAAGATTTCTTTACGGAAGAATTAACAAGACGAACACCAAAAGAACAAGGCTCAAAGGGCTTCAATTCAAACATATCAAATATTCTTTTGGGCATAACGGAGGTACTAGCTCCAACATCACATAAAGCATAGCAAGAGAAGTTATTTAATTTAATTTTGATCATAGGGTCCCAACCATCATCTAGCTTCCTAGGTATGGAGGCTTCTACTCTAAGCTTCTTCTCCCTAGCTTTGATGAGAGCATTTGTGATATGCTCCGTGAAGGCAAGATTAAGTGTGCTAGTGTGGGGGTCTCTAGACATTTTGTGTAACAAGCTAATAACTTCTGAGAGGGTACAACTATCAAAATCAATATCACTACTATCAAAGGTGGTAGTAGTGTCATCCAGGCTCACTTGTTTGAAACCCTCTATGTTCATAGGAGTTTCTTTATCTTCGGTTGAGGTATTAGCATCACCATTAATAGGTCCAACGGGACTAGGAGTGCATTGGGTGCTACTAGCTTGAGTGTCCTCAACAATTTGGATAGTGGCAACTGTGTGGTGTGTAGGAAGGCTCTTAATTCTATCCTCTTCCATAGGGATAACTTCCGGTTTGGCTGCCATTTGATTTATCAAAGTAGATTGGGTGTGGGACATATTCGAAACATGGGTTTCGGTGGCGGTAAGTCTAGCTTGGAGATTAGAAATCTCACTGTTCAGGCTATCAAGCTGTTCACTAATGTTTTGCAGAATGGAAGTATGCTCACCTATTTGCTTAGAGAAGGCTTTGTTTTGTTCAAACTGGGTGTGCATATAGTTCTTAGTAGCTTTCTCTATTTCTACCAATTTCTCATAGCTAGGTAGGTCTGTTTTCGTATAAGCAGGATTATAGGAGTTGTTGCTAGGGTAGGTGTTGTTGTTCCCATAGTTGGATGGAAACGGTCTAGGATTGCTAGAAAAATTTCCCCTATAAGCATTGTTGTTGAAGTTGTTTCTAGCAATAAAGTTCACATCTACTTGTTCTTGAGCAACCAAAGAATTTAAAGGAACATCATGAGGATCAATAGAGGGTTGCTTGGTAAGTAGAGACATAATTAAATCAACTTTTTCATTGAGGGAGGCAATTTCCTCGACAGAATTTACCTTCCTACCTGTTGGAGCGCGTTCGGTGTGCCATTGGGAATAATTGGTCATCATTTCATCGAGAAGCTTCGTGGCAGCACCTAGTGTAGTTGACATAAAGGTTCCTCCCGCGGCCGAATCTAACAGGTTCCGCGAGGTAAAGTTCAAGCCTGCATAAAAAGTCTGGATAACCATCCAGGTAGTCAAACCATGTGTAGGCATTTCTTAACAAGAGATTTCATTCGTTCCCAAGCTTGGGCAACGTGTTCATTATCCAATTGCTTAAAATTCATAATGTTACTCCTTAATTGGATAATTTTAGCAGGTGGGTAGTACTTCCCTATAAAAGCATCTTTGCACTTATCCCAAGAATCTATGCTATTCCTAGGCAAAGATTGAAACCATATTTTAGCGTCTCCCCTTAAAGAGAAAGGAAAGAGCTTGAGCTTAACAACATCACCTTCTACTTCTTTATACTTTTGCATAACACATAATTCAACAAAATTGTTCAACTTTAAAGCAGCATCATCTCCAACACCTGAGAATTGATCTCTCATAACAAGGTTTAGCAAAGCAGGTTTAATTTCATAAGAGGTAGCTGAAGTGGCAGGTGTGGCAATGGGAGTGCAGATAAAGTCTTGGTTGTTGTGACTAGTGAAGTCACACAACTTGGTGTTTTCAGTGGAACCCATAGTAGCAGCAAGTCTGGCAGATTTTTTTATAAATTTTGATAAAAGACACAAAGATAAAAACTGAAAGGTAAACTAACAAGACTAAAAAAACAAAGGTAAAGGGTAGTGTGCAACTCCCCTATCTTAGCACTCGGAGTCCCCAGCAACGGCGCCAAAAATTCGCTTGATGGCTTCTCGCCCTTCGTTGGTGAGCCCCAAGTGGAAGGCGTGATGTAGCACAACAGCAAGTTTCCCTCGGTGAAGATACCAAGATTTTTCTCCAGTAGGACTCCAGAGATGATAAGTAGGTGTCAGCAGCGCAACTGACGTGGACCTGCACACAGACACAGATAACTTTTTTCCCAACGAAGTTCAGAGAGGTTGTCAATCTCTCTGGTCTTGTTGTTCACAAAGGGTAAAACACAAAGGAATAATGATAGCAACTAAAAGTAAAAAGCAGGAAAGTAAAGATAGCGTGGAAACAGTAATAAGGATATGGAGCGGGATACGTGATGTTCGCTAGTGATGTCTCTCTCCCAAAATACGATAAAAGTGCTATGCGAGGTAAACAAATTACAGAAGGGCAATTGACATGATTATGAACGCACCGCAATGCTAACTATGCTACAAAATAAAGGCAGAGGCTCAAAAGCACGGGCAGTACGCCAAAATAAGTAGACCGTAATCCAACTGCATCTACTACTAATCATCCACCTTGAGATATCTATCCAAAACATCTCGCTGGTATTAAGTTGCGAGCCCCACCCAAAGTGTAAACTCAAAGCAACAGACAACTGCATTAAAAAGAACCTTGCGTAAAGTAACAATCCTTGCAACCGCGGTTACAAGCACCGTTGTTTTTCCCCCTTGTGGCAACATCACATCCCCTAGACTCATGTTTCTGTCACTCAAGCGTGTCATCGGGGGGCATGAACCCACAATCGAGCATAACATTCCCTCTTGGAGTCACTACCTACTACTTGGCCAAAGCAATAAACAGCAACGGAGAACATGCAAGAATTACTTAGGAACAAAAATATAAGAGATAAAAACCAAATATATTACTCTATCACAATCTGAACATAATCTCATAATCCATCAGATCCCATCAAACTGAGCATAGCAATAGCAGAAAGATTACAAAAGTGCCTCGATCATGTAGGGCAGCTCACGAGGTCTAAACCATGAAGAACAAAGAGGGGAGGAGAACATCACATAGCTACTGATCACGGACCCATGGTCCAAGGAAAACTACTCACGAGACATCCGGGGAGCATCCATGGTGGAGAGGAGACTCCCGGAGGTCGGCCCTCCCTCCGGCAGGGTGCCGGGAAGAGGTCTTCTGGTGCTCCCGATCTTGGAAGCGCGGCGGCGGCGGAACAGAGGCGAGTTTGCGAAATAGGGTTCTGTCTTCGGAGTTTCCCCGTGACGGAGAATAAATAGGCGAAGGGGGCAGCCAGAGGTGGACCAGGGGCCCCAGGCGCCCCCCCTTGGCGCGGCCAGGGGTGGGGCCGCGCCGGGTGGCCGCCTGGGCCTCCCTGGCTCCCCTCTGGCCCCTCTAGCTTCCTGTACGCTGATTTTTCCTGTATTTTTCCCGGAATTTTTATGGCACTTTTTATATGGGGGAAAACTGAAATAGAAAAATAGCTGAAAACAGGAACTGGCACTGGGGTGCACTGAGTTAATAGGTTAGTCCAAATATGATCAAAAGTGTATGAAAGTGTTTCTAGATCATAGCAATATCACACAAAATATGCATGGAGCAAGCAGAAATTATAGATACGTTTTGGACGTATCAGTTCCAAAGCCTCTCTTTCAGATATTTGAAAGCGCCATTCTTCGAGGAGCCCACATCAGAAGGCATCCCCAAGTACTTTTCATTCAAGGACTCGTTTGGAACATTGAGAATCACCTTGATTGCCACTCTCACATCTTCTGGGCAGCCCTTACTGAAGAATATAGAAGATGAGCCCCTTGACTAGTTACTTTGAAAAATAGCAGGCTGTCGTCCGCAAACAGAAGATGATTTATTGCTGGCGCCGAAGGAGCCACGTTTAGACCACCTATATTGGGAGACTCTGTTTGTGAGTTTAAGAGGCACGAAAGGCCCTCTGCTGCTAAAAGAAACAAGTAAGGGGATATCGGATCTCCCTGTCGAAGCCCACGTGTAGGCTTAAATTCATCCAACTTCTTCCCAATGAAAAGGACACTATACGAGACCGAGCCCACCATGCTCATAATTGTGGAAACCCACTTGTGTGAGAACCCCAGCTTTAACAGGATAGCTAGACCCACTCCACCCAATCATATGCCTTCATCATGTCCAGCTTCAATGCCCCATGTCGATGCATAGCCGCCCTATTCCTCTTCAAAAAAGGCAAACATTCGTATGATGCAATAATATTATCTGTGATTAGACGACCCGGTACAAATGCAGACTGCTCCTGCGAGATGATGTATGGAAGGATCAACTTTAGACGGTTTGCTATTGTTGGGGTTCGCAGTAGAAAACACAAAATTTTCTAACTAGCGTTCCCTTAACCCAAGATCTAGCTAGCCGTATTACCGTAACAGATAGTAGTGCGGAAATAACATACCTCGGGGTGTAGTCCGTTGCGCGGGAAACGTTCCCGCAAACGTGGTTGATGTAGCCGATCAAGTTTCACAGCCCCCTGGCTGTGTTGAGCACGCGGATGGGTGTAGTGCCACACGTGCAGCACCTCGTAGTACTCGCACACGTACGAGACTCGATGACGACCTTCGTTCTCCGATCCAGCGGAGGGGGGCGGAAGCAGACCTCCGGACGGAGCTTCGGCAGCACGACGGCCTCCGATTCTAGCAGAGAGGTCTCAATTCCACTACAGGCTCACACTAGGGAGCCCACCGTGGAAGAGACCAGAGAGGGTAGGAGACCAGAGAAAACCGATCTCAATTCGGAGTTATATTTATTTTCTCACGAATTTCTGTGTATTAATTATGTGCACCCTGCCTGTCTTTATATAGGCTGGGGAACGGAGTCAACCCACCTCCCCTAGCAATGTGGGACTAAACCCTTTGCTAGGGGGGAGTTGGCCGGCCAAGGGGGGAGAGGGGGCGCACCCCTCATGGGCCCTAGGGCCCATGGCGCCTCCCCCCCCCCCCTTTTTCTTTTCTTTTTTTCTTTTCCCTTTAATTCCTTAATGGGCCTTTTTCTCCACTAAGGCCCATAGCACATATTAATTAGAAATAAAATGATTTTAATTATTAATTCAATTAATTAATAACTAAAACATATTATTCCATCTCCCTGTGCTCCGGAAACACTTCCGGCTCACTCCGAACTTGTTTCGGTTCAATATGGTACTCCTCCGATATTGTCTCCTTAATTCCCTGGTTGCTCCGATGGTTCCGAAAAGGTCTCCGATTTCATCGAGCCCTTAAGTGTGTTACCCTACGGTCCGAGAACACTCCACTCATGACCGAGCAGAGGCAACAGTCAATGATCATCAGCGGGACCTGGATGCCCATAATGACCCCTGTGCATTCCGGATATCAATACCGATTGGACCTTACGCCGTATAGCATTCCCTTTGTCAGCGATACTGGATTGTTCCGAGATTCGATCAATGACATCCTATGTCTGGTTCAACCTCGTTCCGAACTAAATCCTTATACACTCGTTCCCGTGATATTCATCCCCGTGACCTAGTCACACGCTGCGCAGCTTTATGGATGGAATCTCACCGAGTGGGCCCCGAGTATCTATCCATTATATGGATTGACAAATCCCGCTCTTGTAAACAATACTCCTCAACGTATCTCCACGGAATACCTAAGATACAACCGTTATGACCCGCATATTTCAGTCAGGTGGTGGGATGTAAGTCAAAGCATCCGGGAAGATAGTGATTATGCACGTACTCACGGTCAAAGGAACGGTCTACCACGTTCTGTAATTACAACACTGAACCTTCACAAGATTTGATCATGCTGTAATGCTTACTTTGGGTAATGTTCATCACGTCACTTAGCCAGTGAGGTGACCTCATAGTCAAGAGACTTAATTGTCCATGATCGCGAAACCACGATCATCATGTTGACCATGAACTAGTTATCGATGTAGAGGCTAACTAGGAACTCTGGGGTTTCTATACCACACCTGCATCATTGTTTCACTGATGCAGTTCTAGCACGGTATGAAACTGGTTATGAACTTGCTTAGATATATTGGAATAATCATATATTATTTGCCTCTAGAGCATATATCCAACAGTCTCCCACTTGCACTAGAGTGCTAATAATCTAGCCGCATTTTTCCGATCATAAACATCTTATCACATAAGTGTTTCATTGATCATGCATGCTCATGGAAGAGGGTTCGTCAACGAACTGCACCAATTCATATTCGTATGTTTCCATTGCAACTGGCATAGGTCAAAAGCTCTTTTGACATACCACTCATTATCATATAATGGTTGGATATAAGTTTCGCGGGAGAGTGAGACTATTATCTCACAGTATCCTCCAATGATCTCTTGGTTCAGTCTTTAGAAGACTCATCCTTAGTCATATATACTGGGAAATACACTCAGCCAGAAGTCCAATACTTCTAACGCTAAACTTTTATCCATACGTCTACTTTCTTAAGTAGTATTATGTTTGTAGTACCGTGAATTTTGCTCACATTTCTTTCATGTCTTTGGTGATGTCTCTAATTCCATATAGACCCATAATATGGCTTGCAATTGTAATCTTGCATTACATTCAAGTCTATTATCCTTTCTATATTTTAGAGAATATTCCTCAGTATGCCTCTCTATACTGAATGCATGGACTTTATTCAGATTCTGTGTTTTACTCCTAAAGCACATCGGAATATGTTCTACTACCAAGAACTTTTGAGTCATTCTGTTTGTTGGATTCACAATGCATGTTATATGGTAGAATCATATGTCAAGAACATATGAGATCACATGTCCAGTACATGGTGCATCTCTATTCTTCCATCAAGACATTACCTGTGATATTTGGATTTCATCCATTATATAATTTCTAGCCACAAGAACCTGTTTCTTGTCTAGAAGATTATTCCAACCTTCACTTCGTTTCATTATCCGTATCTTAATCTACTCATATAGATTTCAACGTGTAATGTGTTGGTATTTCACATAAAAGAAGATTCTTGCAATCTTGTATTTTATTTGCCTTATGCTCTATATATATCATAATGCACATATGTATATAAGACGATTCTCTATATACACAATCAATGCATAACCATATATATACATATGAGATCATTCTTCACACATATCAATGCATATATGTTTGAGACAATGATCATGCTCCCACTCAAATATATCCATCATATACTCATATATTTGTGGTTCAGCTTTCATCAAGTCATTTTATTGTTTCACTATGTATCACATAATGACAATGCTTCCAAAGCTCCCACTCAGAAAATGCCCTCTGCATTCCAAGTTTCAGGGAAGTCTTCAAAGCTCCCACTCAGTTTCACGAAACTGCAGGCCCACTCAATATTTTGGTCATCACAAAATCACTTGATCAAATCAAGGTTGAGGGTTCCTGTCTTGAGGTACTATAGTCCATCCTTTTAACGAAGTAACCTTCGTCTTGCCCATTACAATTCCCTTTCAAATCCAAATTTGACTGAGATGCAATTTCAGGCTATGGTCCATTGTAGTGTAAATGAAATATTTTATTGATTAAAGCATTCCTACGTTTCCGTAGTCAATCACCATTGAACTTTGGTCATAACCAAATAATGCCTTATGTCCATTACATTATTCTCAATAACTCTCCAGTTTGTCGAGAATATGAAATAACCGATTTATTTCACGGGACGTGAGCCATCCTTAATGTAACTCAATATTATTTCATTTCTCCTTGTGTTCTAGGCTACCATCATTCCTTTGTGTCTTCAAGCAATATTATTCCCTATTGTTTTATTAAGAAGACTCATGATTATTGTTCTGTACAGAACGTATTCATGATAACCTTCTAAATTCAACAATGGCTTCAACTCATATACCAAGATCAATCATCTTTGGCATATCCTTCCTTATGCAGTGTCATTACAGCGGAACATGCTTCCGTTTCAATACTCTGATATTCTGAAGGCAAGGTCCAATACCCCGGTCAAAGTTTTCATTATCTCCCATTGGATCTGTGTCGAGATACTTTTCTCGTATTACCAATTAAGCAACACAAATTTTGCTATTCGGGGAGAATATGTAATTTCAATTGCTCGTAGTTCTATTACAAAGAAATTCTTTCTTTTGAGAAACCTTATAACACCATCAGTTATGGAGCTATCATGTCTCGTTAGATTCAGGATGGTTTCCTATTCATGAAGTGGGTGTTTTAACTTAATGAATTAAACAATCTTATTCGACAATAACTATAGTGCTAGGGGAAAGAACGTTTAGACCATACTACGGTTTAGTATGACTACGAATGGTTTAAGTAGTCTAGCACTTTCAACTTCCATCGTAGTTTGTGGTACAACTTCCACAAGTCTCCCATTATGTCAATATCAATACTTATCACTTCGGATCGTAGCGTAGTGATATGTATCCTTGTATTCTCACTTCTCACTGTGATTCCCGAATCTCAGTTTTATGATCTCAATTGAATACAACTTTCAATTAATCATATGAAGTCTTTAATGATAACTCACATGCCCATTCTACATCATTTATGTATAATGATTGGCACACGTTCTACTTGCTAGAACCTTGTCACGATTATACTTATTGCAGAGGTTCATAGATCGTGTATCTAATCCATCTCATGCAATCAAGTTATGATTCTTCATTCGATAATGAACTCACAAGTTAATAGATCATACATTTAATGAATTCATCAGTTATGAAGTGACCTCATGCAATCAGATCTTTGACTTGTTATAATCAAGACAACTTTATCATTAAACATTGAATATTTCTTGACAATAATAGTAGTATTATAAATGATTTCTATCATATCATAAATCAAGACGTAATCAAAGTATAAGCACACTTTTATTCATAGAGATGGAACAACTGACTTGTCTCATTACATGAATAACTTTGTCTCGCGAGATGCAAGACACACAACTAAGTGTTCATACTATAATGATTACATAAGATTTATCTAATACTCTAAGTATCTCCTATGATAGATGTCTCGGTGGAATCCATGCTGGCCATCAACTGACTTGATATCCATCAATCCTTGATTTCACCTCTTCCCGTCCATGCAACAGCAGGTCCTGTTTTCATAAAACAGAATAAGTATCAAATACTCATTTACTGCATCTGTTGTATAAGGGAGTAAACATTTATAAAGTATATCAAGTATATACCTTCTCCATCGATGACTTCTGCATCCTCGAAAGGAGCAATGTCCGTGGTCAAGAGATCAGTCATGAAGTTCTGGAGACTCATATTAGCTCCTCTTCCGACATAGCTATGAACATAATCACCATAACTCGGAGGGAGTGAGTGCAATAACGTATTTATTGCAAACTCTTCCGTGGTGCTTTCGTTCATTGTCCAATATTCATAGTCCTCCACTAGGGTCAGGTACATCTCATGCATCCTGTCTAAGTGATCATCAAGGCTTGTGCGTTCTTCCATCTTTGTAGATAGAAACTTGCTTTCTAACTCAAATCTGGCAATTCTGAACTCACGTACGAACATTGTCTTTAGCGTGTCCATCATGTCATATGGTCCAGTGTCCTGTAACTGTATGCCCAACTCCTCTGACATGCTGAAGAACATGACATTCCTGACTACGGAGCATTTCTGTTGGCGAGCATAATGATCAAGTATCTCTTGATCGCCAACATCATCGTCCGGATGTTCTTCCACATGCATTTATATTGTAAACAAGATGTCTGCTCTCTTGAGCGACGTCCTAAGGCGTGAATACCAATCAGCAAAGTTTGAGCCATTTTCTCTAAGTCTTTCACCTTCCATGAAGAAAGATAGTTCACGTTGCTCTAGTGCATTCATTTTCTACAAACATAATTGCAAGGAACACAATTAAGACTAGTTCACAACAAGAGAGTTCATATAATCATATGAGCTCACACCAAAACATTTCATCCCTAAGAAGTTTTAGTGATTACATGATCCAGATTCACTACCCAACCTCGAATATCACACGGCCGACGGTCAGTTTCAAAGGTAGACAACAACTTGTGCGATCACATTATCTTATATATACTGTGACTCATGCTCGATCTTTCGATCTCTAGTATTCCGAGGCCATATCTGCATATGCTAGGCTCGCCAAATTAACCTCCATGTTATATGCTGCTCAGCAAGGCCATATTTGCATATGCCAGGCTTGCCGAACCCAACCTCATGCGAACTCCATTGAATATGTAGGACAACTCCGGTATGTACGGAGCATCAAGCCATATGGGAGAACCTTCCAGGTGGTGCACACTTCGGTAGAATACTTGTGTTTGGCTTTGTTAAGGGATCATCTTATCACATGCTACCGTCGTGTATCTTATACTAGCAAGTTTTAAGATGTCTGGGCTATGGCAACACTAAGTCTACAGTGTCTCCATTTTAGTTTGTTTTATGATGACGATTACTACTTACTAGTAACACATAGAAAAGCTATCACTACATCACAAACAAACAAAACGATAGCCCCCACTTTGCAATACAAGGTTTAGACGGTCTAGTTGTATATTGCAAGTTTTACATGGCTGCTAGGGCTTTCATAGTTAAACAGGTTTTAACCTACGAGTCAACCACAACGTCAACCATACGATTGTCTCTATTACACCTCGCACGGGGCCCTCCGTTGCAAATGCCACATCCGCTAAAGTAGAGAGACAGACACCCCCCTAGCCACTTTATACGGTACAAGCCGTATGTCAAGCGTGGAACCAGTCTCGCGTAAAGTCGGTCGGGGGCCGCTTCATCAAACAATGCCGCAGATGTGAACAAGTACACGTGAGAGGGTAACAATCATACAATCAACGCCCACATCCCCGATGTGTTCTATCCGTACAGTAATACTAAGCATAGACCTAGCTCATGATACCACTGTTGGGGTTCGCAGCAGAAAACACAAATTTTTCTAACTAGCGTTCCCTTAACCCAAGATCTAGCTAGCTGTATTACCGTAACAGATAGTAGTGCGGAAATAACATACCTCGGGGTGTAGTCCGTTGCGCGGGAAACGTTCCCGCAAACGTGGTTGATGTAGCCGATCAAGTTTCACAGCCCCCTGGCTGTGTTGAGCACCCGGATGGGTGTAGTGCCACACGTGCAGCACCTCGTAGTACTCGCACACGTACGAGACTCGATGACGACCTCCGTTCTCCGATCCAGCGGAGGGGGGCGGAAGCAGACCTCCGGACGAAGCTTCGGCAGCACGACGGCCTCCGATTCTAGCAGAGAGGTCTCAATTCCACTACAGGCTCACACTAGGGAGCCCACCGTGGAAGAGACCAGAGAGGGTAGGAGACCAGAGAAAACTGATCTCAATTCGGAGTTATATTTATTTTCTCACGAATTTCTGTGTATTAATTATGTGCACCCTGCCTGTCTTTATATAGGCTGGGGAAGGGAGTCAACCCACCTCCCCTAGCAATGTGGGACTAAACCCTTTGCTAGGGGGGAGTTGGCCGGCCAAGGGGGGAGAGGGGGCGCACCCCTCATGGGCCCTAGGGCCCATGGCGCCTCCCCCCTTTTTCTTTTCTTTTTTTTCTTTTCCCTTTAATTCCTTAATGGGCCTTTTTCTCCACTAAGGCCCATAGCACATATTAATTAGAAATAAAATGATTTTAATTATTAATTCAATTAATTAATAACTAAAACATATTATTCCATCTCCCTGTGCTCCGGAAACACTTCCGGCTCACTCCGAACTTGTTTCGGTTCAATATGGTACTCCTCCGATATTGTCTCCTTAATTCCCTGGTTGCTCCGATGGTTCCGAAAAGGTCTCCGATTTCATCGAGCCCTTAAGTGTGTTACCCTACGGTCCGAGAACACTCCACTCATGACCGAGCAGAGGCAACAGTCAATGATCATCAGCGGGACCTGGATGCCCATAATGACCCCTGTGCATTCCGGATATCAATACCGATTGGACCTTACGCCGTATAGCATTCCCTTTGTCAGCGATACTGGATTGTTCCGAGATTCGATCAATGACATCCTATGTCTGGTTCAACCTCGTTCCGAACTAAATCCTTATACACTCGTTCCCGTGATATTCATCCCCGTGACCTAGTCACACGCTGCGCAGCTTTATGGATGGAATCTCACCGAGTGGGCCCCGAGTATCTATCCATTATATGGATTGACAAATCCCGCTCTTGTAAACAATACTCCTCAACGTATCTCCACGGAATACCTAAGATACAACCGTTATGACCCGCATATTTCAGTCAGGTGGTGGGATGTAAGTCAAAGCATCCGGGAAGATAGTGATTATGCACGTACTCACGGTCAAAGGAACGGTCTACCACGTTCTGTAATTACAACACTGAACCTTCACAAGATTTGATCATGCTGTAATGCTTACTTTGGGTAATGTTCATCACGTCACTTAGCCAGTGAGGTGACCTCATAGTCAAGAGACTTAATTGTCCATGATCGCGAAACCACGATCATCATGTTGACCATGAACTAGTTATCGATGTAGAGGCTAACTAGGAACTCTGGGGTTTCTATACCACACCTGCATCATTGTTTCACTGATGCAGTTCTAGCACGGTATGAAACTGGTTATGAACTTGCTTAGATATATTGGAATAATCATATATTATTTGCCTCTAGAGCATATATCCAACAGCTATCACCTTCGATGCAATCTTGTAAAGATTGTTACAAAGGCTGATTGGACGAAATTGGGAGAGCAAGATCGGATCTTTAACTTTTGGTATGAGAACCAGGAAAGTTTTATTTATGGCGGCTTAATCCTCCTCCCCCTGCACAATTTTCAGCACTGCCCTCGTTACGTCAACAGAGCACACACCCCAGTAGCGCTGGAAAAAATGCGCCGGGTAGCCGTCGGACCCGGGGCCTTTGTCGCTGGCATTTGGAACAATGCTCGTTTTACATCGTCACCGTATATGGCGCATCCAAAAGAACCTGCATGTCATTAGTGACTCTTGTCGGGACATTGTCCAAAACTCCTGCCATGTGTAACAGCCCAGATTTCACAAAAATTTAAAATTTTGTTTTCGGTATGAATTGTTTGATTGTCTGTTTTGTTTGCGGTGTTTGCATCCCCGGTTTATCGATCGGCGATTATTTTCCCCCTCTTATCTTGTATCGGACGGAGACCGACCTTTGCCACCCTGACACTCGACCTTTGCGACACCGGGTTTCGCCCGATCACGTCGTGAAAACCGCACGAGACCAGCCGCAGCCAACGGAACGAAAAACCCCGTTTAATAATTAAACGGGATATTTTTATAGCGCGCCGGAAAGTGTTCTCGGAACGGTTCCAACGCGAGGTTAACGCCTCCGGCTCGATGCGCTGGTCGTGCAGTTCGAAGTTTTGCCCGAATCGGAGGTACTGCGGACCCCCGGCGGTCAGAAACGTGAGCACCGCGCGCGCGAGAGAAAAACCGGGGATGTTTTTGCAAACTGCCAGCCACCTGGGCTATATAAATACCACCACACTCCCACCCATTTCTAGGGTTTCCCTAGCCACAATTTGCAGCCACACCCCCTAATTTTAGCCCAAAACCTAGCCCTCCTCAGATCTGGACCATCAGATCTCAGATCTGATGGCCCAGATGGTGCCACGTCACCCCCAACCTCTCCTCTCTCCTCTAGCACGTAGCGTTCCACCATGGGAAACCGCCGCCACCTGCAGCACGCCAGCGAGCCGCCCGCAGCAGCCGCCCCCGCGCCCGCACCTCTCCCTCTCCTCCTCCTTCCTCCTCCCGCCGGTTCCCTCTCACCTCTCTCCCTTCTGCGTGCAGGGCTGTCCAGGTCGCCGCCGCCATGGCTGAGGCGAGCAGGAGCTCGGCTTCGCCGCCGCACCGCCCAGCCGCCTCCGGCGCCGCGCCACCGGCCGGATCCGGCGGGCTCCGCGCCCTCCCGCGTCTCCTCCTCGACCTCCCGGCCCAGCCACCTCCTCGCCGCCGGCTGGCCGGCGAGCCAGCCGCGCCGCCGCTCGACGGGAGGAGCTACTTGGCCTCCCCGCGCCGACCGCTCGCCCCACGTGGGTTCGGCCTGTAGTCCCACAGCCCAGCTCCCAGGCGGCCCACCTCCCTCCAGCCAGGCCCAGCCGGCTTCCCAGCCCAAGGCCCAGCCGCCAGGCCCCCCTCCAGCAGCCAGATGGGCCACGGCCCATGGTGAGCCGGCCTGACCTTATTTTTTTCTTCCTTGCTGTATATTTTGCTAAGTCTTTATTATTTGTGCTGCTGATCCAGTTTTGCAATGTAGTTTCCCGTTGATCCGTAGCTCCGATGAACGTGCCCCCAAAATGAAAGTTGCTTAGAATTGCGTGTACTTCAATCCATATTTTGTGAGCATTTTTATTTGAGGCCATATTGATGGTGCAATTCTGTGTTGAAGTGGGCATCAGGCCGTTAATTGCTATTATTTCCTGTTAAGTGCTGCTGTTATTATTTTATTGCAACTTTTCATGATGATTGTGACAAATCCATGAGGCCTATTGCATTGATTCTTTTTCCTATGTGTTAAGCATCATGTGTACTTCATTTCCATGATTTAACTTGTCATGTTTGGGTTCTTTAGCTATATTAAATTTTGCTCCAAAGTGGTGATCCTGATGTTAATGTGCTGCTGTGCTAAAAACTGTTATTTTGTTGCAACTTCGGGTGACGGTTGTGTCGCAACCGTTTATCGGAATTGAGTGATTCCAATTGCATATTGTTAAGCATCATGTCTACTTCCATTATATGTATTGTATTTCCATGATATGCTTGCTGGTAATATAGTTATTGAGCTCCAAAGTTGCTATGCTGCTATTTTGACAGCCACCTCTGTTTTTCTCTAAGTCTGTAACGTTCCGATGCCATGTTGCATGCTTAATATCTTTTGATCTATGATGCATATTTGCATGATTGTTTTTTCCATGCCTTACCTGTCATGTCTACTTTAGTTCCATATCATTTGTGAGCATGTTTGCATTTCTTCTCCTGTTTATTTATGCAATGCTCTAAAGTGTGCTTCCTGATGTTGGCAGATTGTGTTCCAAACTTGTTTTGCTTGTATCTTTTTAACCGTAACTCCGTTTGGGGTGTTCTTTATATGTAACTTGATTAGTTTTTTATGTACTTTGTGTTTATGCTATTGTTTTCTGTTGTTAACCAACCTAAAATATGGTTTAGGGCAGAACAGTACCAAATCCTTTAATTGCCGTGCGACACTTAGTGTATGCCATGTTTAGGTTGTGCCTCACTTAAATTGACTAGCATAGATAATTTACTTTGTGATTCACCTCTTGTCATGTTTGTGTGCTATGCCATGCTTCTGTGCTTTGCCATGTTAACAACCGTTGGTTGATAACCTGTAGCTAAACAACTTGAAGCACCGTAAATGTGCGGTATCGTCGTGTGTGACGAGTACTCCACTTAACCTGTTAGCAACCGCTCTCGACGGTAGGTGCGATGTCTCGTGTTGCCTTCTTGTTGATGCTTGCTCGTGTTAGCCTCGTAGTAATAGAGTGCTTGCTCGTTGATTGATTTCCAGTGTTTACCGTCTTGTGTGCTTCCGCGGGTACCTCTAGGAGACGATGCGAGCTCGCGATCAACTACACCTTCGGAACCCGACTTATCAACAGGCAAGGACTATACATTACTTATGATCCATTCTATTTCAACCAGCGGTTTGCATGCTAGTATAGGTTAGGTTCGATGTTTGATCCTACCACATGTTTACAGCCTCTTTTATAC
Source organism: Bromus sterilis (assembly GCA_950022295.1). Classification (NCBI taxonomy): domain Eukaryota; kingdom Viridiplantae; phylum Streptophyta; class Magnoliopsida; order Poales; family Poaceae; genus Bromus; species Bromus sterilis. The sequence continues at coordinate 95,044,403 of OX465595.1, forward strand.
CGATACAGCCATGTCCCCTCTCAGCAAACCTTGTACTGCTATGTTACTATTGCTCGTTGCTCAGCCCCTGCTTAGTCTGCATGCTTAGGATGCTACGATGTTACCCTGTTACTCCTGGGTTTGGGATATCACATTATTATATTGTTATGGATGATATGATTATTATAAATGTTGACTATATTCGACGAAGGATGGAAGGTTTAGGCTATCCCTCCCCGACGCTTTGTTCCATTCGAGTCACCTAGGATCCGAGTTCCGGGTATTGGTTTTAAGACTGAGCGTGCCTAACCGCGTGTGGGATTTTATGGGGTCCCCTTTTCTTACCTACCTAGCTTCAAACATTTCTAGTGGTGGCCCAAGCTGATTTACCATTTGAAAACGTGTGTGTGACTGGTCCGCGGCCGGCAGATTTCAAACAACTTGGGCCAGCGGAGACATGGTTTCTCTTGTTGGTCCACCCCAGGGAGCTAGGGGGTTGTCCACATCTATTTGGGAAACTAACCCGACCTCATCCAGATGGTAGAGGACGATTCGAGAGCACGGCCGGCTTTTGAGTTGGATGTCGACTCACCGGGGGCCACCCGAATTTGTTCGTTGTTAGTTAGAGGGACCTGTCCTTCCGGATCTCTTGGGACTAAATCATAAAATGGTTGCCTATCATGGGTAGCAACTGAGAGAGATGGGCGTGCGTGCGGAGCCTTGTAATGGGCAGTTGGTACACCCCTGCAGGGTTAAATCTTTTCGAGAAGCCGTGTCCACGGTTATGGACGACTTGAGACCTACTCCTTGTTCATAGACAACAACAACTGAGATAATTTTAATATAATTTGATCAACGTGTGTGTGCCTTTACTGCTTCTTCTTCGTCGGGATGCGAAGAGGAGGACAAGGATAGGATAGGTGTTATGATTGCGTAAGTAGTTGATAGCAAGACTTGTTGGAGGCGATTCCTCATCGAATGCTTGGCTTCTTATCTTACTCTCTAGATCATTAGCCACTTCATGAATGCTAGTGCGGTAGCAACCTCACCACTTACCCCATCCTTACCGTAAACTACTAGTTGTCCTAGAATGACGAGTGATGAAGTCCTTGCTAGGTCAGATGACCACTACAGTTGGATGCTGAGTACCTCTGTACTCATGATACTACCCCCAAACTCTTTTCAGGGTTCTGATCGACAACAGGTATGGTGATCGACGTTTCACGTGGAGACTCGACGACAACTAGTTAGGCGGATCCCGGCGGAGGGCCTGGACCCGTGTGGTTATGAAATCGATGTTTTTCTCTTTGCCAGTAGGCATTTGATTGTAGTATGTACTCAGACATATATCTTCCGTTGTTGTATTATATTAAGGCAGTTGTATGCCGATTGTATGAAATGTTGTATCCTGTATCTTGTATCTGTAATGTTGTGATATCATGTTTGAAATCCGGGGCATATGACTTCGTCATATGTCGCGGTGGGACCAATATGTGCTTCGTCCCCGGGTCTGGATGGAAACATTTAGATCTGGAACAGTACCGCATATCGGGCCTTACACCATGCCTAGCGTACCCTCTGATGCGTACAGATTTTGATAGAAACTTTTAGCCATATGCTCCATCTGGTCCTCCTCTGTAACCATTTGTCCTAGCTAATCTTGCAACCTTTTAATCTTATTTTTTCCTCCTCCTCATCGAGGCTCGAATCTGGAAGAATTTTGTGTTTTGATCACCTGCAGTGAGCCAATCAACCCGCGAACGTTGCCTGAACATAACTTCTTCTCGGTTCAGCAACTCCACCAGCAATTCCCGAATCCTCTCTTCTCTTGGCGACGGACCCAGGCTTCCCGGCATATTCAGCAGTATACTAGCTTCCTGCTTTAGGGCTCTGATCTGTGCTCGTACGTTCCCAAAGGTTACCCTATCCCAAGTACACAGGTGTTTGGACATAGCAGCCATCTTGGTACCTAGCAGACCTGCAGACGTCGCCTCCCCCTTCTCAGACCATTGTTCAGAAAGAAACTGCTCAAAATCTTCGTGCTTCTCCCACATGCACTCATACCTCCACAACTTCTTCTTCCCTTGCGGATGTCGTTGGTCTAGACAGAGGTGTAACACGTGATGATCTGAATAGGTCGCAAAATCAGTTGTTAATTCCGCCGCCGGGAAATTTAGACACCATTGGGAATCAGCTACGCCTCTGTCCAATCGTACTCGGGTGTACGATCCCCCTGTCACCCTTTTCTCAAACTTCCAGAGGCTCCCTTTACAGCCAATGTCCATGAGACCACACACATCCAACGCCTCACGGAACCTGTCCATCTGTGTTTGTGTCCGAGATCCAATCCCCATGAATTCATGTTGATGAAGGACCTCATGAAAATCACCTATGGCCAACCACGACAGTCCTGACGCCCCCGCAATGCTCTTCAAATCATCCCAAGTCTTGTACCTCTCTGCAACCTGAGCTTCTCCATATACCCATGTCACTCTACTAGGAACTTCACTCAGCCCCTTGACTAGCGTGTCTATATGGTACCGATTAGAGCTGAGAATCTCCACCTCCACCTCATCATTCCAGCATACCATCAAAACTCCACTTCTGCCAGAACTCGCAATTGCAAATGCATTAGAAAAACCCAACTGACTTACACAAGGTTCAGCTCTCTCTTTTGATATTTGTGTTTCAATCAAACCAAAAAGAGCCGGGGCAAATTTAGCGGTGAAATCACGCGCTTCAGGACTGTCGCGGGGTTGCCCAAACCGCGGCGGTTCCAGCTTAAGAGATTCATTGTGTCCGGCGGTACCCCTCCGGGGCGCCCGCCGATTTCATCATTGCGTTCTTGTCAGTGCTCGTACTCTTGGGTCTCTGGTCATTTACTCCTGTCTTGGACCTCTTCGGATCATGCTTCGGAGGAGGGCTAGGAGGAACATCCTTCATCGGGACATCATTTGAAGCTAATTCTGTAGCTTTAGGAATATTCTCAAAAGAGTCACCGAGATCCTCCTTTGTCTCCGGGGTCCTCTTCTTGGTATTGTCAGCCTCAAACATCTCCTCATCATTCAATCTATCTCTGAACTCATGTCCCAGCTGTTCTGAAGCAGACTTGCTACTCTGAGCAGATCCACCACTTCCCCCCCGCCCCATAGCGTGGTCTGAAAAACCAGTCCGCTCTCAAATTTTTGTAAACAAGGGCGCTCTGAGGGTGAATTCCATTCCCATGCTCCTTGTATACGTGACCAAACATCCACACACCGCACACCAATCAGGTAGTTTTTCATATTTAACCAGAAATATTTCCCTCTTGCCTCCTTTGATGATAGACACATGGTTCTTCAAAGGTTTCCGAACATCTATTCTTATTTTGACCCTGACAAAATTACCAGCAAAATCTTGGGAAGCTGGTTCAGTGGCCACAAATTCTCCTGCCTTAGATGCAAGTGCCTTGACTAGCGGATAAAAACCATCTGGAAAATTATGGATCTGCATCCAACAGTCAAAGGTGTCGAGGCTGATCGTTGAGGGTTTAGTAAAGCCATCATATTCCGCAATCAAGACTGCGTAGCCTCTGAAATTCCACGGTCCACCCTCCATTGCCTTCTCCCACTCCGCTAGACACCGGAATCTGATTGAGTAGAGCTTATCCTCCAAAGGACTAAACCTTGTTTCTCTTGACAGATCCCAGGCTGCCCGCATACTCCTGAAGAAAGCCGCTTGACTATAGCTTTTGTCTGTGTAAACCCTAACCACAACCAGCCATTGCGAGGTCTGACCCACTTCCTCTGCGTGATCCTCATACACCACATCGTCGAGATCATCTTCTTGAATACCCAATTGTCTAAGCATCTGCTCCAATCCATCCTTCTTCCCATCGATCTTCAGCACACCAGACCCCGCCGCCTGCCCCATCGCCAGTTGATCAGCCGTCGGGAGTTGTGCCTCTGCCATCCCCACGCGCTCCACAACCTGAGTACCGGGGTATAAAACGATCGTCGGAGGGAGATCGACGAACACCGCGTAGATCGTAAATCGCCACCCTGGAAGCGGCGAGACTAAAACCCTAACTAGAGGGAAAAAAAATCCCAACCAAAGGGAGCTTTTCTCGAGCTTATAGGCCTGCAGATAACCCGACCCAGTTAGCTGTCGGGTCAAGCCCAACCCACATAAAGCACATCCATTGCCGAGGTAAATGCACCGGCGGTCCTAGTTCTTTTTCCGCATCGTTAGTTTGGTCCCTATTATTTATAACGGAATATCGAGGTCCTAAATCTTTTGTAAGTGGTTCAACTGAGGTCATAATTATTTCAAAATGCATATCTAGGTCCTACATATTTTATAAGTGGTTCAAGTGAGGTCCTATTTTTGTATTTACTGATTTTTAATTCAAATTAATATATTCTAGAAATTATTTAAAACTTTAAAAAATCATAAGAACTAAACCAAGTCAGATGAAAATAATTTATATATGAAAAATGATCAGAAAAATAAAACAAATCTGAATATGCCACCCAGAGGGAAAGTTCCATGTCCGGTATGTTAGAGGGGGTGGCAAGTATGTGGGTGGCATATTTGGATTCGTTGGATTTTTCTGATCATTTTTCATATATAAACTATTTTCATCTGACTTACGATTTAATTCCTATGATTTTTTAAAAGTTTTGAATATTTTCTAGATTTTTTGGAATATATTAATTTGAATTAAAAATCAGTAAATACAAAAATAGAACTTCACTTGAACGCCTTACAAAAGATTTAGGACCTAGATATGCATTTTGAAAGAATTAGGACCTCACTTAAACCACTTCCAAAAGATTTAGGACCTCGATATTCCATTTTAAAAAATAGGGACCAAACTGAAGACGCGGGAAAAGCACCTCCAAAGTCTAAAAAAAAGAAAAAACATAATAAGGCATTAAAAGCACCTCCATCTTGGTCATCCTCTTACAGCGTTCGGAATGTCTCAAAAAAAAATCTTACTCCGTTCGGAAAGAGCGTTACTGAAAAAACGAGCGAATCATGGCCGGCGATGAAGGAGATCGCCGTCGCAGCCGCGTCGACACCGCCGCGGTCGCATCCATCGAGGTACGTGCGCTCCCTAGGTTGATACTGCCATTTTCTATCCCCTGCCTCTAAGTACCCTGGACTGGATTAATCTCACGCAAGAACCCTAGAAATTGGAAGGGGAACATGATGATCTTAGCTTTAGCCTGTACTGGATAATTTACTGTTTTTATCTGATAGATATTGGAGGGAAAATCGTTTGGTCTGATGAGATAGCCAATCTCATTGAAGTAATTATTATTGATTCTTTGTATGTTCAGGATGGGGGCAGTAGACGTCGTGTCAACACCAGCAGTCTGTACAAACCCAATATTGGTTAATATTGTTATAATTAGTGCGTTCCTATGCCTACAGCCGGTACCAAGGATTGATCGCGGCACCGTGCCTAAGCTATCGAAAAACTTGCAGCTTGTTGCTAACTCTCTCAAAATTAGATGGGATCTACAGTCAAATGACGAATGTGTCTTTTATGAAGTGGAGAAGGAATTTGTATATTATTGTTCCTTTTTGAGACCGAGAGCTTTTTTCCCGTGCTAGATGGGGTACCTGTGCCAGCAATTTCTTAATTAGACACCTCAATGGCAGTATTGGAACCAAAGCATGCACTTGAACTAGAATAATTTGGTATCTCAGTTAACTTGTTCAATTTTTAAATAACCGGTTCATTCTAATAATCATCTTATTCATAATTTACTGCAGAGAAGCAGCAAACTGTCTGTGGTTCCCGCAATGTCCAGGCTCCAAGGCTGGAAAGAACTCCCAGATGCACTACTTCATTCCATTGTTGATCTGTTGGGATCATTCCCTGACTTTCTTGCCTTTGCTTCCACGTGCCACTCCTGGCGTGCTGCCTTCTCCTCCAATCCGTCGAAATCTACATTGTCAACATGCTTCCCACCTCTCCTCCTTCGACCTGACATCCCTGTGTGCTCTCCTTGTCCTCGCCCATTAAGCAACAGCCTCACTCTTGAACGTCCTTGCTATGTTACTGATCTAGCCAACAGGGACTTCTACAGGTATTGTCAAGTTCCCCTTTTTTCTCTTTATGGTGATAGCGACACCCCCGTGGATAGGTTTTATTTCAGCGGTACTTCCTATGGCCATCTCATCTTGGCCAAGCGACAATCTTGTGTTCTTGTTGATGTCTTCACAGGTGTTAGTGTCTCAACTCCAAAACTACCATTCGATGAATACAGTCAGACCTACTATGCTGCTCTTACTTCTCATCCACGGTCACCGAATTCACATCTCCTTGTCATCGCTGCATTCCATATTTTCTTTTGGCGTGTTGGTAGCCAATCTTGGTCGAAGCATTCTACTCGGAATGGAACAATCCAGCAGATTGTGGTCTTAAAAGGCCAGGTATTTGGCTTTGATTCTTATCGCAATCTCTATATCTTGCACTTGCTGCCACAGATTCACATACAACAAATAGTAGTAAATTGGGAGGAAAGCATGCCTAGCAAATGGCATCTTTCCTTCCCGTGGATTGTGGTGTGCAACGAAATGCTTCTCCTGGTCGGTTATCATCGATCTCCTCCATTGCATGGTGATGTTTTTGAAGCCTTCCGCCTCGATCTAACGAGTGAACCTGTAAAATGGGTGAAGCTAGAGAAGCTAGAGAATTGGGCGATATTTGTTAGCGTCGATGGAAGAAGCCAGCCATTGTGTTGCATGAACCCAGAGAGGTGGGGAGGGAGGAGCAATTTCATATATTGCTATATCGAAGATCGTACACATTGGACAACTTGAGTTGGGCGAGCCACTGAAGGGAGATGCCTTCGATCCAATCGTCTTTAGTTCCATACGCTCTTACCCTGTGCTGAAACCTATGTGGATTGTCCCCAGCATGTTCTCTTCATGTCGATGATGACTGATAGTCTTGATGCACCATATGTATTTCTCATTGTAGCAGCTTTGACTGTAAGATTACTCGTAGTTAACCTTTCTGTAGGTGTGGTGTGGACCAGCAAGTTTAAACTTTGATACTATGTGGGATAGTGTTGGCAATACTCATTTATTTGGAGTATAATGACATCTAGATTCTAGCCTCTTGACTTCATGGTCCACGCATAAAAGTGTTCTCTTTACAATTTACATTCAAGCGATCTAGAGTTCTAGACCAGTTTGTTCTGAAAATTATCTCTTCAGAGGAGAAGATTTTGCAGCTTGGTACTGAAGCTTTTGTATTTAGTTTCATCCTGCAACTTTTTACCTCAGTAGGAAAAGTTTTTGGTTGCATTCAGTTAGTGAGGTGTTGAATGCATGGCGTTGCAGCAGTTTGTCTCTTTCTAATTGTTTTCTTGGGAAGGACACGTGTGCATCTATTTTTCAGTTTGGGTAACAAAAATGCATCTTTTGGTTCTTCAATCCTCCAATAGAACTTCCGCGCGAGTGGACAGCCTGCCAGGCTATTCACGTCAATCTCGTTCTTTAGGCCGTTGGATCTTTATCCGTATTTTTTAAAATCGTTAGATCTTGAAGGTACACTGGATGGATCCTTCAATAGAACTTTCGCGCGAGTGAAAAGCCGGCCAGGCTATCGACGCCGCTTCGGTTCTTTAGGTTGTTGGATCTCTATCCGTACTTTTTAGACCGTTAGATCTTATAGATGGATTGTGGATGATCGCAGTGCCTAGTGCCTAGTTTCATCTTCATCCACGCTCCAGACATTACAATGCAGAACTCACATATGTCGCATGATTCATCACATAAGGAACTATGTTGACTTATTTATTATGCCTCTTATGCCATGATCATTCTGTTACACAGGTTTTCTTAACCCTTTTGTGTACTACTCTAGTTCTCTTCGAGTTTTTTTTAAGAAACACAGTACAACTCAGACACTCACATACACGAGTATACAATCATCTCTTATGACGCATATCCTACCCCTATGAGCATCTTCGCAATACTGAACCGGTACATCATCTTGAGATTAACGAAGCCACCACTTCGTCAAATCTGGGATTTGAACTCTGGTGGGTTGGGGATACAACCATCCACCTAACCAACTCAACCACATATTCCTAGTTCTCTTCGAGTTAGAAAGATAAGATGACATGCAAACACGTGCAAAACAGTTGCACAACTATTTCAACATTTGATGGGAAAACTAGAAAATTTCTTCAGAATTGCAACTAACAATTTAGTACTTTAGAGAAGTTCTTGTTACGAAATATTGAAAATGTGCAGTACATTGTAACATGAGAAAAATCCAAAGACTTAATAAATAACTTGATTAGGGTCATGATTTAATCATCAATAAAAATATATTTAACTAAACAGTAATAAAACAACACTATATATTGTGATGGTGGTAAAAAATGCTCCTAACAGAAAGTGTTGGAACAGGTTATCTTATCCTTATAGGGTGCAACTCTCAAACTACAAAGATAGTTGATGTCACGCTTTTGTTATCAACACTGACCACCCAAATTGTTTCATGTTCATTCGCCTACCGCCGAACAAACACATATTACATGTTTTCCTTTTTTTTAGGAACGCAGTACAACTCTGACGCTCACATACACGAGTATACAATCACCCCTATGACGCACACACGCACACCCTACCCTTATGAGCATCTTCGTAATACTGAGCCGATACATCATCTTGAGATTAACGAAGTCACCACCTCGTCTTCGACGGGAACTTGAATTATCATGTGTTAATCTAGCAACTTGAATTATCATGTGTTAATCTAGCAAGCTGAATTATCATGTGTTAATCTAGCAACTTGAAATCTCATGCACTTAGTTTTTCATATGTAGCAAACAATTCGTTTGAAAACCTATAAACCACGATAAAACTGCAATAAACCGTTTAGATGTGATATAAGTTATTTTGCAGGATGCACATGTGATGTGGTATAGCTTGCAAGATGACAATGTAATTGTATAAGATGATATATGTGATGTAATGTATTTTTATGACCTACGTATCATGGTTCGACATGATGATAAGATTGCCACTTACTGTTATTGTCATGCATGTCAAAATTTATGTAATGAACTTTTCGTTAGCTATATTAATAGAAATAGAATTAGTGCATATTCACGATAATGATAGTTATGCAATGTTCGATCACAACGCACATGACGTACGTCAAGAAAGAGTTCAACTATGAAGAAAAATTGAAGAAAAGAGCGGACACAGGAAAATTCTAGCACGATAGTGAAACCTACCAAAATATAATCGTTTTGACTATCATGGCAGCACTTTTTGCTCAAAACTCCTAGCATAACAACCTTTCTGAAGCAAAACTATGTGAATATGATGTGGACTTATCCAACGGAAGTGACTATACCATATCAGAAATTATTGAATTATCTGTGATGCTTATCCTTTTTAGGCATCATGTATGATGCACAGTAGACATATTTTATAGGATGATCATCACTTACAAATATCAATTAATTAGTGTTCTCCCAAGTGTAGCACCGTCTGAAATATTTTTCACTTTGAGGTGCGCCATGTTCCATGGATATGAACGATGCTGACAAGTATGAGACAAGTGTGGGTGGACCGCACAAGCAAGATCGTTTTGATCTTGGAACTTGCCCATCAAAATATGAAAATGATTCCACATGAGATGTGATCGGCAAATTAGTTCCGTTTGACTCACCCTTCACGCGAAAGATATACCTTAAGTACATATAAACACTTAAACCCAAAAACATGAAGGGTTACGGTGCAGAAAACCATAATTTTCTAGCTACGACACCCAATAGCCCAAGGACCTATTCTATGTTGATGTAAGTAACGGACGAAACCAGTGTTCATACCTTTGAAGACCGAAAGCGAGAAACGTTCGCACGAACGTGGCTGGCGTAGCCATACGATCCCTACGGCCTCCTGTCCGTGTTGAAGACCTCCGGACAATGAAGGAGTGCCGTAGATTTTCCATGACACAAAAAAGCCATCGATGCGGCACCACACCAGCGATAGCCTCTCCCCCCGATCCACAAACCCCCTCCCCGACCATCTTACATTGAGATGTATCCATGTCCCATGAGCCTGCCATACCGCGCATCACCCATATCATCAAATATGTGCTCGGAGTACACGGGTTGTAGCCGCTCCATGAACCATAAACTAAAGTTGCCATGGTGAATTGCTTAAAATTTCCATGACATATAACTACCGTGGTCATTATACTAAAATTGCCATGGTCAAAATACTGGCTCATAGTCGCACCATGAATCATAAATTAAATTTCACATGGTGAATTATTTAAAATTTCCATGATTCACGCACTAAATTTGATATGCTTCATATAAAACATATAATTGCCAAGGTCATGGTACTAAAATTTCCAAGGTCAAAATACTAAAATTTCCACGGTCAAAATACTAAAGTTGCCATAGTTAAAATACTAAATTTGACATGATGTATTAAAGCAAATTGACATGAACCTCACACTAAATTTGATATGGTCAATAAAAAACATATAATTGCCAAGGTCATGGTACTACAATTGCCATGTTCGAAATATTAAAATTGCCATTGTCGAAATACTAAAAGACCAAGCTTTATAACTAAAACTGCCATAATCAAAATAATAAAATTGCCATGGTCTATAAACTAAAGTTACCATGATGCATTAATACAAATTGACATGATCCATGAAGTAAAATTGTCATGTTTAGTTACTAAAAATTGCGTTGGCCACTTAGTAAATTGCCATGGTCAATTATTAGAATTGTCCACACCGTCGACAACCACTCCACCCGACCCACATCCTTTCTCCCAACGTCACACACCAAGATGCGCCGAAGAATCTCATCGAAGAATTATTGTGGTTTATACAGTAGATTTCCCATTGATAAAAAAAGAGACGCCACCGATGTGGTACACGACACCTGCTCCACCCGACCCACAAAACCTCCCCTCCCCGGTCGCCGCACATCAAGATGCATCTGAAAAAACCCTCGATGCATCTGTTTCGCAGGAGCCCGTCATGTAGCGCATCACTCCCATCACCAAACATCTGCTCAAAGTTCAGGGGTCGTAGCCGCACCATGAATCATAAACTAAGGTTGCCATTGTGAATTACATAAAATTTTCATGACATATAATTGTCATGGTCATGGTACTAAAATTTCCATGGTCAAAATACTAAGATTGCCTCCATGATCTATTAATGCAAATTGCCATGCTCCATAAAGTAAAATTGCGATGTTTATTACTAAAATTTCCATGGTGAATTACTAAAAATAGCGACACTGTCGACAACAACTCCACCTGACCCACATCCCTCTTCCCGTCATCGCGCGTAGAGCTGCGCCGGAGAATCTTCTCGACGCATCCTTACCCCATGAACTCGCCATGTCGTGCATCATCACCCCTCACCCCTCCCGATCTCTTGATATTTGCTCAGGGTCCACTAGTTGTCGCGACAGCTCTCAGGTGTCCTCGCCGGTGAGTGAAAAATAGTTGAAATACAATGATAGCTTTAAAAAATAGATGAAACACATCATGACATTTTTGTTGGATATGTGCCCTAGAGACAAATTAATAAAGATATTTGTCACATATCCGTTTTGTTCATAATACGTTTTATACTGTGCTATAACTGTATTACTTGGAAATACTAATACAGGTGTAGTATAAAACATGGTCCGTAGTTTAACTCGGGTAAACTATCTCATTGGGCAATTGATTGATGAAGCTTTCCTGATCATGGCGACACTTAAGTCCATTGACAATGAGGTCATATCGTTAAGGGGAATGATGTGATGGACGTATACCCACCTAAAGTATTGCAATGTGATCGAGTCACATAGTTCAGCGTTGCTATGACTTTGTAACGTATGGCTTAGTCCTTAGACCGTAACGATCATACGTAATTGTCATCTATGAGGAGACTTTGATTTGTATCCCACCGCCTGACTGAAATATGCTGGCTATAACGGTGCACTTTGGGTATTCCGAAATAGATGGTTGATGAGTTTGTTAATAGATCAGAGCGGTATTTGTCAGTCCTTGTGACAGGACAGGTACTCTGGGCCCACTCGATGATATTGCATCAACACCTTGCAAGGACGTGACTAGGTCACAAGAGATGCAATGATCATGGACGAGAGAAGTTGTTTGTTGTGAACGAGATGTGAACACGGTATGTAGGATACCGACGATCAAACCTCGGACAAACAAAGTACCGCAGCACAAAGGGATTACGTCGTATCGTTAACGGTTTCCAAAAGCGATCGAAGTTCATTCGATGGAAGCGCAGGGGCTGTCAAGGATTGTAACCAGGTCCAACTGACTAGTCATTGGTCAATGAGAAGAGTCTCGGCCATGTCTGCTGTTTCCCGGACCGTTATCAATCGGTGAAATAGGAGCAATCACCGGAATAGTTCCGGAGGAGGACGGAATGGTTTCCGGACATTTTGAATAGTTCAAAATAAAGTTTAATTGTTTTAATAATGTTTTATTATTTAATTATCTGAATTAAATATTTTAAAAATATTAAATAAATTAAAAAAATGGGAAAAAGGCTAAATGGGCTCATGGGGCCCATTAAGGGAGGAGGGGGTCTCCCCCCTTGGGCTTGGCGCCAAGGGTGGGGCCCACCACGCCCCTTGGCCGGCGCACTCCCCCCCCCCCTTGGGAGTTTAGTCCCACATGGGGAAGGGGAGGAGGATGGCACCCCCCTTGGCCTATATAAGGAGGGGTAGACCCCCCTTTTTCCAAGACACCAATATCTCCTTCTTCCTACTTCTCCTTCCCGGAAGTGGACTCCCCTTGTTTGGAGTCTGCGCCTGGATTGGAGTTCTCCACCATAAGGCAGGTCGTCGTTCTGCTGGAGTCGGGATCCGTAGCCGTCTTTCTTCCGCTGCTCGCCTGGTTCGGGGCCCGGGAGGAACATCGATTGTACCGTACGTGTATAATCTCTTCGAGGCACTACACCTGTGGTGCTACTTCATCCCTGGAGGTTTACCGGGAGTCATCCTCGCCGGTGGTGGTCTTCTACACGACAAGGAGGTCGTAGTTCCAAGTCTACGCCAGCCACGTTCGCAAGAACGTTTCCCTCTTTCGGTCTTCAAAGGTATGAACACCGATTCCCTCCGTTACTTTACATCGCCATAGCATAGATCTTGGGTTCGGGTACCCTAGGTATGAAAAATTTGTGTTTTCTGCCCCGTATCCCAACAGTGGTATCATGAGCTAGCTATGCATAGATGTATTGTACGGGTAGAACACATCTAGGATGTGGGCATCGAATCTTCATTCGTTACCCTCCCACGTGTACTCATTTAGCGTTGCGGCAATGTTTGATGAAGCGGCCCCCGACCGACCTTACGCGTTTACGCGAGACTGGTTCCACGCTTGACATATGGCTTGTACCATATAAAGTGGCTGGGGGGGTGTCTGTCTCTCTGCATTAGGGATGCGAAGATGTTTGCAACGGAGGGCCCCGACAGGGGTGTAATAGAGACGGATGGGAGACGGTGTTGTGGCATGTTTTTCGCAGGATAGAAACGGTTCTCTCTCTCGAAAACCCTAGCAGCCACGTAAAACTTGCACAAGCTAAAGTAGAAAGGCGTTTAACTTTGCTTTGCATGAAGGGGGGGTCATAGGTTGTATGATTTACAGTTTTACTTCCTGTTTTATGCTAGTATGCTAGATATATCGACGATAGCACGAAACAGGACCATCTCTCACAATACCAACATTGTGTTCTCCCTTGGTGGGCACCACCTGGAAGGTTCTCCCATATGGCTTGATGCTCCGTACATACCGGAGTTGTCCTACATATTCAACGGAGTTCGCATGAGGTTGGGTTTCGGCAAGCCTGGCATATGCAGATATGGCCTTGCTGAACAGCTAACATCAAGGTTCGATTGGCAGGCTTGACGTATGTAGATGCGGGCCTAGAACACAGGAGACCGAAAGGTCGAGCACGAGTCACATGCCTGATGTGATTGGCTTAGAGGCCTACCTGGTTCGCATACTAATGGCCGTGACGATCGGGGGAGGTATGGGGGCTGGGATTGTGTAATCACTTAGTTAAATTGAGAGGTGTTTATCTAAGTGGGAGCTTTCTAGAATTTGAGATTAAATTGAAACTCCACATTATGAACAAAAGTCTAAATATGTATCCTTGTGAATCAACCTTGTAGATGGCAGCACCTCGCCCCTCGTTCAACTTAGGATCATTCCTAGAGAAAGATAAGCTAAAAACAGATGGGACAAACTTCACCAACTGGTTCCGCACCCTGAGGATTCTCCTCGTTCCCCTCAAGATGGCATACGTACTAGAGGGCGCGTTAGGTGACGCACCAGCAGATGATGCCAGTCAGGACGAGAAGAATGTCTATCTCTCCAGGACTGATGATTACAACCTTGTCCAGAGTGGCATGCTCTACTCCATGGAGGCTGAGCTGCAGAAACACTTTGAGAGGATGGGTGCATATGAGATTATCACCGACCTTAAGGCGGTCTTCGCACCTCAAGCCAGGGCTGAACGGTACGAGGCTTCTGAAGCCTTCTTCTTAGCAAAGATGGACGAGCACGGCAGCGTGAGTGAGCACGTAGTCAAAATGTCTGGCTACGTTCAGCGCTTGAATGCTCTGGAATGCCAGATTCCAGATGAACTTGCTGTTGATAGGGTGTTGCAGTCGCTTCCCCCTAGCTACAAAGGCTTTGTGCTGAACTACAACATGAAGGGGATGACCAAAACCCCTTCTGAGTTGTTCGCCATGATGAAGAGCGCCGAGGTTGAGATCAAGAAGGAGCACGCCTTCTTCATGGTCAACAAGACCACTGACTTCAAGAAGTCAAGCAGGCGGGAGAAGGCCAAGAGAGGTGGCCCCAAGAGGGATGGCAAGTCAGTTGCCGCTCCTCCCAAGGCACCCAAGCCTAAACCCGGAGTGGAGTGCTTCTACTGCAAGGGTGAAGGTCACTGGAAACGCAACTGCCCCAAGTACCTAAAGGACAAGAAGGCTGGCAAGGTCGCCAAGAGAGACGAAGGTATATTTGATATACATATTTTTGATCTTCTCTTGACAAGCGTCGGGAACACATCCTGGATACTTGATACAGGATCTGTCGCTCATATTTCTAATTCCATTCAGGGACTAAGGAATAGGAGACGCTTGCTCAAGGATGAAGTGACGATGCGCGTGGGGAATGGCTGTCAAATTGAAGTCTTGGCGGTCGACACGAAGCATCTTAGTCTCCCTTTGGGATTGGTTTTAGTTCTGAATAATTGCTACTATGTACCCGCGTTGAGTGTGAACATCGTTAGTGGCTCTTGCTTGAAGTGAGACCGCTATTCTTTTAAGTCTGATACAATTGATTGTTCGATTTATAAGGATGAAATGTTTTATGTTCACGCACCGGAGTTGCATGGTTTATTCGTACTTGATCTCGATGGTGACATGTGTCACATTAACAATATTGAGGCCAAAAGATTGAAGAATGATGAAGATCACATGAAGATGTGGCATTGCCGACTTGGTCATATTGGTATAAAACGCATGGAGAAGCTCCATAAGGATGGACTTATTGAGTCATTGGATTTTGGATCCCTTGATACATGTGAACCATGCCTCATGGGCAAAATGACAAGGACTCCATTCAATGGGATAATGGAGCGTGCGGATGACTTATTGGGGATCATACACACAGATGTATGTGGACCCATGAACGTCCCCACTCGCAATGGTCTTCATTACTTCGTGACCTTTACTGATGACTTGAGCAGATATGGGTATATTTACTTGATGAAGCACAAGTCTGAAACCTTTGAAAAGTTCAAGGAATTTCAGAATGAGGTCGAAAATCAACTCGGAAAGAAAATCAAGCACATTCGATCGGATCGAGGTGGCGAGTATTTGAGTCACGAGTTTGGCAATCATCTGAAGTCTTGTGGCATAGTACCACAGCTTACGCCGACAGGCACACCTCAGAGAAACGGTGTGGCTGAGCGATGTAATCGAACCCTATTGGATAGCGTACGCTCGATGATGTCTCATACTAATTTGCCTGTGTCATTCTGGGGGTATGCATTAGAAACTGCCGCTCATATTCTTAATAGGGCACCATCAGAATCCGTAAAGACAACACCATTTGAAGAATGGTATGGCACGAAACCTAAGTTGTCTCACCTGAAGATTTGGGGTTGTGAGGCTTATGTTGTGAAACTACAGCCTAACAAACTTGAATCCAAGGCGGATAAGTGCATCTTTGTAGGCTATCCCAAGGAAACTTGTGGATACACCTTCTACAACAAGTCTGACAGCAAAACGTTTTTTGCCAAGACGGGACACTTTCTTGAGAAGGAGTTTCTCGCGAAAGAGTTGAGTGGGAGGAAAATAGACCTTGATGAAGTGACTGACCAATCACTCCAATTGGAAGAAACGGCTACGGAAATTGTTCTGGAACCATCTTCCACAGTGGGAGCTGAAGAGAATGGCCAGAACGACATTCATAACGATCATGACATTGATGATGATCATGATGAGAATGAAGAGGAACCTTTTATGCCCCGTAGGTCATCAAGAGTCCGTCAACCTACTGAGTTTTACGGACAACATGTGAATGCAATCTCGGCTAATGAGTCGGATGAACCTACAAGTTACAAAGAAGCAATGGAGGGACCCGAGTCCGAGAAATGGCTTGAAGCCATGAAATCCGAAATAGACTCCATGTACACCAACAAAGTATGGACTTTGGTGGATATTCCCGAGGACCGCAAGGCCATCGAGAATAAATGGATTTTCAAGAAAAAGACTGACGCAGACGGAAACGTATCTGTCTACAAAGCTCGACTTGTCGCGAAGGGGTTCCGAAAAATTCAAGGAGTTGACTACGAGGAGATGTTCTCTCCTGTAGCGATGATAAAGTCTATTCGGATCCTACTAGCAATAGCTGCATATCATGATTACGAGATATGGCAGATGGATGTGAAAACTGCATTCCTAAATGGCAACATTGAGGAAGAGTTGTATATGATGCAACCAGAGGGGTTTGTCGATCCAAGGAACACTGGTAAGGTGTGCAAGCTTCAACGGTCCATCTATGGGTTGAAGCAAGCATCTCGGAGCTGGAATCTTCGATTTGATGAGGTCATTAAAGCTTTTGGATTTGTCCAAAACGTCGAAGAGTTCTGTGTCTATAAGAAACTGAGTGGGAGCTCTGTAGCATTCCTTGTGTTATATGTAGATGACATATTACTAATAGGGAACGATAAGAAATTCTTAGAAGAAGTGAAGGAATATCTGAATGGAAAATTTTCCATGAAGGACCTAGGTGAAGCTGCGTACATATTGGGGATTAAGATCTATAGAGATAGACCTAATCGACGGTTGGCCTTGAGTCAGAGCACTTATATTGACAAGATGTTGAAAAGATTCAATATGGGTAACTCCAACAGAGGCCTCTTGCCAGTTATAAAAGGTGTCAAATTAAGCGTGACTCAATGCCCAACCACAGCAAAAGAGAAGGAGGAGATGTCCTCAAAGCCCTATGCCTCAGCCATAGGTTCTCTCATGTATGCTATGTTATGTACCAGACCGGATTTAGCGCTGGCCATTAGTATGACTAATCTGTCGGGACCTGGGGTTTGCATATGTAATTCCAGTCACAATTCAATCATATGGAGAGCCGAGAGCCATACCCACTTGTCTAAGCAGACAAGGCCAAGTACAAGACACTCTCGTAAAGCTCGAACGTGAAGGGCATCCCATCCAGGCCCAGATGATCAACTGAGATGGGTCCTCATCGTCCGCTCACAAGTCTAAATGATTATGGGTGGTGAAATCCCATACTCATAGACAAGTCGCCTCAACCATATTATCGATTGAATCATAACACTTACATAAACAGACTCCAGCCCGATCTCTTAGTCGGGGTCTCGGGCGGGCTCAATCATACAACAAAGTGTGCCACGTGACAGAGTCACGAGCAATCGCATCGCGATGCCCCAAGCTACGCACATCTAAGGGCCACTTGGTGTATAAAAGACCGCCGACGAGAGCACAACTAAGGTATCGAACCCCACACATGACATGCACGATATAAACATACACGCAGCATGCATGCCAAGTGTATAACAGCAGGTAACACAACATGAACTCTACAAACTCATAGCTTTATTGCATCTGCTAAACAAAGCAGATATAGTAGTGTTACAAGCAGAGATCACATAACTGTGATCCAACATTACATCATACAACAACGGAAGCAAATTATGTCTTAGTAAAGACAAGGTTAACAAATGGCTTAAGAAGCCTTTAAGAAAGCACAACGACCCTCCAGAGGGACCAGGCTGCTGTCTGGGACTACAATAATTCGTCGAAGTCGAGCTTGAAGGGTGAGGCCACCATCAGGTTCAGTGGTCTCGTCTCTAAAACATAGAATAAGCAAACGTGAGTACAAAGTCGTACTCATTAAGACTTACGGCAGAACTATACTACTTATGCTCAGGTATAAAAGTAAAGGCAAGTGGGGTTGTAATGCAGAAAGCTTTGACTTGGCTATCTTGTACTACGACTACATAGACTTGAGATGAGAGGCGCACACGAGTCCATCTAATCTTGATCACCACTTCAATACACAACCATGGATCCTTCCCCGACTTCCCCACGAGGAAGCAACCCAAAGCACTCACACTTATCTTGAGATTTTTAGAGTATCCATTTGAGTTGTCTAATAATCAAGTAAAGATCTCCAAGTAGTCCATAACCGCGGACACGGCTATTCGAATAGTTCATTAACCCTGCAGGGGTGTACTTCTTCACATACGTAACTAC
The DNA here is from genome assembly GCA_950022295.1 of Bromus sterilis. NCBI lineage: Eukaryota > Viridiplantae > Streptophyta > Magnoliopsida > Poales > Poaceae > Bromus > Bromus sterilis. The sequence continues at coordinate 95,063,209 of OX465595.1, forward strand.
CACTTACCGCCTAGAACTCGTCACCTTCAAGCGGTGTCGGCGGGGATAGTACCACGACACTTACCTCACGGCTCCAACTCTAGTCCAGGGGATCGCCTATCTGAGTTGTACCCCAATCGGGAATCCGGCCGGGGTTTCCGTTCAGGACCCAAACGATGTATGGACGGTCCGACAAGCCCATCTCGACGGATGGTGCTGCGCTTGCCTAAAACCGTGCTACGTTATGAAAGCAAATAGAATAAAGTTAACCCATGTGAATCCTGGACCTTAGTCGGGGTGAGTTAATAGGTCGAGAGGGGTCAATGAGCCCAACATGTGGTAGTAATCTGTGTCTTGGATCACAACACAAGAACTCGGGGCCTAGGGCAGTGTAAATGAGACAACCCACTGTGTACTCCTACACAGCCTCTCATTGTTCATTATATTAGGGTGACTTCATCAACACGTTACCACCTTGTTGCATGTGTTCACTACCATCCCGATACACCACCCAGATGGATCAACTTCATTCCAAACAACTCTAGCATGGCATAGCATAACATGGATGAAGGGCCACATGATGAGCACAACAATCTGGTATCTGCTAGGTTGAGGTTTGCTTAATACTGTGGTAGCAATGATAGGTCATGCAAAGGATGGGTTCAACTAGCGGAAGAACGGTAACATGTGAATCACCTAATCATGCATAAGAGAACAAGAGGGAAACTGGGTTTTTATAGATATGATCAAAGGGGGTTTGCTTGCCTTATTGTCGAGACTCGGGGGGTGCCACTCTTCGGAGAAACAGGGACTACGTCCGGCGATGGATCTATCGAGAAGAAGCAAACACCGAGACAACAAAGTATAAACATCACATTGCAATGCACATTCAAGAATGAAACATGGCATGTTACTGATGTGATCTATGTTCAATTTGCAACAAGTTTAATTGAAGTTGATTTGAATAAGAAATTCAAATTCAAACTCCAAATGTGGTTCAATTTAGCCAAAGTTGCATTTGCTAATGTTTGGATATGGTAAACCATGTTGTCATGTATGATATGCCTCTGATGTTCATGTGATAAGGTTGGCATTGCAAATATTTAATTTGAAATGATTTAAACATTTATTTTGAATTATTCCAAATAAGCCATATAGCTAAATGCTACTGGTTATCCATCATAGATGTGTTTTTCATCTATGAAAGTATGATATTTGGAATCCTTGAATTTTTCTGATGATTTTTCATATATAATTTATTTGATTTGGAGTTATGGATAAAAAGTTATTGAATTTCAAAGATTTAGCTATTTTCTGGAATTCTGTTAAATAAGAAAAAGGATTATTGCGCAAGGCTGACGTGAGGATGACATCACGGGGGCGCTGACCAGTCAACTGACGCCTGGGACCCACCTGTCATTGCCTCTGGGGGTTAACCTCGTTTTAATTAAAACTTAACAGGGGATTAGGGGGCTGGGTCCCACCAGTCAGTGAGAGAGAGAGGGATTAGGAGGGGGGATTAGCAGGCCGGCCGACGTTTAGCCGCCGGTGGCCACTGGACGCGGCGGCGTCCGCTCCGGATGGCGGCTCCGGCCACGGGAGGCCACGCCAAGGGCACCGGGGTGCTCCTTGAGCTCGCCCGCGTCGCCTAGAGCACTCGGAGGCCACCAGGAGGCACTGGAGGCATGCCGGCGACGGGAGAGCAGGACGGTCGTGCTCGGGCTCGACGGGGCTGGCGACTGGAAGCTAGGGGAGGAGCGCGAAGAGGTTCAGGAGGAGCGCACGCTCACCAGGAGTTTGAAGAAGGCGACGGTGAGGTCGGGGAGGTCCGGTAGGCGGAGAATTCGACGGCGAGGTCCGGCAGCCGGCGACGAGAACGATGAAGGGGACGCCGGCCCTCGGGGCTCCTTGGTCCAATTGATGGCGCGGGGTGACGAAGTCGACGATGGTGGACACATTGGACAATCTGGCGCGGCGAGGGGGGCACGGTGGCCGCACTGGCGCACGTCGGCGGCGACGGTGGCGCTCGGGTCCTCGTGGGATTCGCACGGGAGAGAGAGGAAAAAGGTCCAGGGGAGGGGGAAATGGAGGAGGAAGAGCGCAAGGGCTCCACGGCGCTATAAGGCGGCAGGGGAACAGCCATGCCGCGGCCGGCGGCGAGCTGCCTGCCTGCCTGGCCTGGGAGGAAGACGACCCTGCCCTTTTGGGCTGGGCCTCCCCTGCTGGGCCAGGTGGGCCAGGTAAGTGGCTTTCAGCCCTTTTGTTTATTTTTCTTTTTCTACTTTCTGTTTTATTTGTTCTGCTCTGAAAAAAATATCAAAGCATTTTTAAAAATCCCCAAATATTTATCTTAGACATATGTGACATAGTACTAGTCACTCCCAAGATTTGAAGATTTTTGGAATTCAAATTATTTGAATCTAATTCAAATAGAATTTAAATTTAATTTCCAAGCCTCTGTTTGAATATTTGAAAAATCCATGAGCATGGGTTTGACTCCAAATCATTTCTAAAATGATCATACTCATTTATAGGACTTTTCAAAATTGTTTGGAGGAATTTTGGAAAAACTTTTTATCTGGCCTTTTATTGAAATTCTTTTTGAGGCTTTTCCAAATCCCTAATTCTTAACTCAAGAATTTAAACATGATGCAATTATTTCTAGTAATAAAAGCACATACCAAAACTAGGGTTGTGACATAATCGCTACCAGAGTAACCCAGGAATGGCTCACTAGACAACAGTAAAGAACATCCTTAAGTACTTGAGAATAACCAAGGATCTCTTTCTCGTTTATGGAGGAGTTGATGAGGATTTCACCGTAAAGGGTTACGTTGACGCAAGCCTCGGCTCAGATCTAGATGCTTCAAAATCCCAGACGGGATATGTTTTCATGTTGAACGGTGGCGCAATTAGCTGGAGGAGCGGCAAACAGTCAGTCGTCGCCCAATCTACAATGGATTTGGAGTATATTTCCGCTTGCGAAGCGTCTAACGAGGCGCTGTGGCTGAAGAATTTCGTGATCGAGCTTGGCTTCATTCCCAGCTGCACTGACCCCGTGGGAATATTCTGCGACAATACGGGTGCCATTGCTAACGCGAAGGAGCCAAGAACTCACTCTACCGCCAAGCACATCCTCCGAAAGTTCCATGTGACGCGAGACTACGTCAGGGATGGACACACTAGGATTCACAAGATACATACGGATCTGAACGCAGCAGACCTGATGACTAAACCTCTTCCACAGGGCAAGTTTGAAGAACACCGAGAGACCATTGGTGTTAGATACATACCTGATGTAAACTAGTGTAATTTGTACTCTAGTGCAAGTGGTAGACTGTTGGATATGTGCCCTAGAGACAAATTAATAAAGATATTTGTCACATATCCGTTTTGTTCATAATACGTTTTATACTATGCTATAACTGTATTACTTGGAAATACTAATACAGGTGTAGTATAAAACATGGTCCGTAGTTTAACTCGGGTAAACTATCTCATTGGGCAATTGATTGATCAAGCTTTCCTGATCATGGCGACACTTAAGTCCATTGACAATGAGGTCATATCGTTAAGGGGAATGATGTGATGGACGTACACCCACCTAAAGTTCAGCGTTGCAATGTGATCGAGTCACATAGTTCAGCGTTACTATGACTTTGTAATGTATGGCTTAGTCCTTAGACCGTAACGATCATACGTAATTGTCATTTATGAGGAGACTTTGATTTGTATCCCACCGCGTGACTGAAATATTCTGGCTGTAACGGTGCACTTTGGGTATTCCGAAATAGATGGTTGATGAGTATGTTAATAGATCAGAGCGGGATTTGTCAGTCCTTGTGACAGGACAGGTACTCTGGGCCCACTCGGTGATATTGCATCAACACCTTGCAAGGACGTGACTAGGTCACAAGAGGTGCAATGATCATGGACGAGAGAAGTTGTTTGTTGTGAACGAGATGTGAACACGGTATGTAGGATACCGACGATCAAACCTCGAACAAACAAAGTACCGCAGCACAAAGGGATTACGTCGTATCGTTAACGGTTTCCAAAAGCGATCGAAGTTCATTCGATGGAAGCGCAGGGGCTGTCAAGGATTGTAACCAGGTCCAACTGACTAGTCATTGGTCAATGAGAAGCGTCTCGACCATGTCTGTTGTTTCCCGGACCGTTAGGGTGTTACACTTAAGGGAAATCGATGCATAGGACAGTTACAGGATCAATCGGTGAAATAGGAGGAATCACCGGAATAGTTCCGGAGGAGGACGGAATGGTTTCCTGTCGGGACCCGGGGTTAGCGTATGCAAGTACAGTTAAGACATAGTCATATGGAGAGCCGAGAACCGCACCCACTTGTCTAAGCAGACAAGGCCAAGCACTGAACATTCTCGGAAAGCATCGTACGTGAGGGGCATCCCATCCAGGCCGGATGATCAACTGAGATGGGTCCTCATCGTCCGCACACAAGTCAAATGATATGGGTGGTGAACTCCCATATTCAAAGACAAGTCGCCTCAACCATACTACCGACTATCTCAAAACTCTTACATAGACTTACTCCAGCCCGATCACTTAGTCGGGGTCTAGGGCAGGCTCGATCATACCACAAAGTGTGCACGAGACGGAGTCTCGAGCAATCGCATCGCGATGCCCCAAGCTGCGCACATCTAATGGCCACTTGGTGTATGAAAGACCGCCAGCCAGAACGCGACTAAGGTATCGAAAACCCATACAAAGACATGCATGTTATAAACATACACGCAGCACACATGCCTTGTATGAACAGTAGGTACCATTGCAATTCTCTATAAAGTGTACATTTTATTTATAACTCTTATAGAGTACACACAGAGATCACATACATGTGATCCAACATTACAACATAAAGCGGAAGCAAATTATGTCTGAGTACAGACAAGTTTAACAAATTGGCTTAAGAAGCCTTATTCAAACATAAAGCCCTCCACGAGGGAACCAGTCTGCTGACTGGGACTAGACTAGCTTAACTTCAGTCGTCCAGCTCGATGAAGAAGCCACCTTCGGGGTCAGTGGCGTCATCTAAAACATAGATTAAGCAAACGTGAGTACAAAGGCGTACTCAGCAAGACTTACATAGGAGCTATACTACTCATACACATGTGTCAAGGTAAAAGGAGGTGGGGTTCACTTGCAGAAATGCCAGCTTTGACTTGGCTAATCCTGAACTACGAGTACCAGACTTGAGGTAAGAAGCGTACACGAGTCCACTACTTTCACCAACCAATACACCACTATGGTGCCTTCCTCGACTTCCCCACGAGGAAGCACGCCATAGCACTCACACTTATCTTGGTGTGTTTTAGAAGTATCCGGTTCAAGTTATCTAATAATCAAGCTAAGCTTTCCAAGTAGTCCATAACCGCGGACGCGGCTATTCGAATAGTTTTGTTAACCTTGCAAGGGTGTACCACTACACACACATGATCATCATTTACCGCCTTTGATCTCGACACCATTCAAGGGGTGCCAACGAGGATGCTCACCACAACTGTTACCTCATAGCCGATCTAGTCCGAGAAAGCCGCCTACTTGGGTTGGTTACCACAATCGTGAACCCGGCCGGTTTACCGAAGTGGACCCAAGTGATGTGTGCGTGGTGCATAAGCCGGTCTCGGGTGAGCCGTTCTCTCACTTAGCATCCAGGCCACAAGCCTACCAGAACTCCGAACTACTGCGACATCTGGACATCGAAAGGGATGAGTTAATAGGTTGAGAGGGGTCAGTGAGCCCAATGTGTGGTTGTACTCTTCATCTTGGATCACCACACAAGAACTCGGACTTAGGGCGGTGTTCAACGAGACAACCCACCGTGTACTCCTACACAGCCTCTCATCGTTCACCTTGTATTAGGGTCGATTCACCAACACTTTTCTACCATCATCCACATGATCATTACCATCCTGACTCACATCACAGTAACAACATGGTATCATACTAAGCATGCAATAAGCGATAACATTTTCAGGGGCCACATGATATCAAACAACTCCTACAGTTGCTAGGATTGTGGTTTGCTTACTACTGTGACAAAATGATAGGTCATGCAAAGGAATGGGTTCATCTATGCGGTAGAAACGAAGCATGGTGATCATCCTAAACAATGCATAAGCGAGACATGAGAGGGAAGTGGGATTTTATCGACATGATCAATGGGGTTTTTCTTGCCTTGCTGACGAGGTTCGGGTTCTGGATCTTCAGCGAAGGGGGTGACCTCTTGCTCCGGTTCCACCTCTACTCGGCAAACAAAGCACGAAGTAGCAATCAATATGAATGCAATGCTCAAGCACATGATTGAATGTTAAAGCTTGAAGTATAAGTTTGGATGTGTGAGGCAATTCCATTTAAGTGGAATATATTGCATTTAGAATGCAAATTCAAATTCCACATTTCAATTCAACATTAACCAAGTAATATGTGATATAGTTTCATCATTTTGAATTATCTTCAAATATGTATGATATGCCTCTGATGTGTAAGTGAAATGTAGCATGTTGCCATGGTTCAAGTTGCAAAATTATTTGAATTGAATTTGATTTAATTCCATTTAAATCAAATAACAAATGCCACTGATCACATTTTAAATTCAACTCAAACAGAGTTGAAAGTTGCATATTTGGAAAGATAATTTTCTCCTGATCATTTTTCATATATTATTTGTCCAATTTGGAGTTAATATGAATTTTCTATGAATTTCCAAAGTTTGGGGTATTTTCTGGAATTTCTGGAATTATTAAACCATTTTTCTTTTCTGGAAATTCATTTAATCGATTTACTGCGTCAGGCTGACGTCAAGCTGGCGTCAGGGGGTTTTGACCCGAGTCAAACTGACAAGGGGCCCCACCTGTCATCCACAGTGGGGGTTAATCCCCTGCTTAAAATTAACCCGAGGGGTTAATTTGTGGCTGGCCCCACTTGTCAGCCACTGGGTTAGGTTTAAAAGGGTCATTAGGGGGGGGGGGGGGGTAATGGTGGCTCGCCGGGGAGCCGCCGGAATCCTGCCGGAGACTCGCTGGAGTTGGGTTCTAGGGCGCGGGGAGGAACCTGGAGGGCATGGACTTGCTCCTTGGGGTCGTCCGCATCGAGTGGTGTCATCAGGGGGCCACGGGGATCACCGGAACATCATCGGCGACGAGCGGCGGCGGAAGTCGGGCACTGGACTCGTCGGGTTCTTCATTTTGTGCACGGATTTGGAAACCGAGAGTATAGAAACGAAGCTGGGGTGTGTGCGGAACTAGTGGAGCCATCCAGGGGTCAAACGGGTGCTTTGGTGCATGTCCTCGACGACGAGCGGTGGCGTTTGGTCTCGGACCTCGTCGAAATCATGCAAACGGGCACGGGAGGATGCGTGGATGGAGGCAAAAGAACGGCAAGCTCACCCTGATCGCGATGAAGGGCTCGGGGAGGCCGGGGAGTGCTTGGCGTGGAAGAATTTGAGGTTGGACTCGTCGGCGGCCGGCGGCGATTCCTTAAAGCTGGCGTCACTTGGATTGCTCCTGGGCTTCGATTGATCTGGCGACGCTGGTTCGATTGGACACGGTGGCGGTGCTTGAGGACTTCTGTCGCCGCGTTGGGGCTCGTCGATGCACCGGCTCGGTAACGGCTGCTTCGCGGGTTTCGCACGGGAGAGAGGAGGAAGAGGGTTCCAGGGGGGGGGAAAGAAGTGGATGAGCACGGGGAGTTCTCCACGACGCTAGAAGACGGCCGGGGAGCAGCCAGGCAGCTTCCTGGCAGCCATGCCGCGGCCGGCGGCGAGCTGCCTGCCTGCCTGGCCTGTGGAGAAGACGACCCTGCCCCTTTGGGCTGGGCCGCCTCTGCTGGGCCAGGTGGGCCAGGTAAGTGGCTTTCAGCCTTTTTCTTTTTTTCTCTGTTTAATCTTTCCTTTCTTTTTCTGTAATTTGTTTTGGCTCTGATAAAAATACCAAACCATTTTATTAAATGCTGAAAACTTTTACATGGCCTCATAATAATATGGACAAGCCACTCATAAACTTTCAAAAATTTTAAAATTCAAATGATTTGAATTTTAAATCAAAAAGGGGTATTTCTTTAATTCCAAGGTACTGTTTGAATATTTGAAAAATCTATGAGCATGGGGTGGGTCCCACATCACTTGATATGTGATCACACTCATTTATAAGACTTTTCAAAACTCTAACATGAATTTTTGGAAAAGATTTTTATCTGGCCTTTTGAATTAATTCATCTGGGGGGTGTTCCTTCTCCCATTTGGATTTTGAATTTGATTTCCAAGATTTCTTTTTGAAATTTTGACATGATGCAAAGGTACTAACTAACCCTAAAACATATTAAAAAAATTAAAAAAATGGGAAAAAGGCTAAATGGGCCCATGGGGCCCATTATGGAAGGAGGGGGTCTCCCCCCTTGGGCTTGGCGCCAAGGGTGGGGCCCACCACCCCCCTTGGCCGGCGCACTACCCCCCCCCCCCTTGGGAGTTTAGTCCCACATGGGGGAGGGGAGGAGGATGGCAGCCCCCCTTGGCCTATATAAAGAGGGGTAGACCCCCCTTTTTCCAAGACACCAATATCTCCTTCTTCCTCCTCCTTTCCGGAAGTGGACTCCCCTTGTTTGGAGTCTGCACCTGGATTGGAGTTCTCCACCATAAGGCAGGCCGTCGTTCTGCTGGAGTCGAGATCCATAGCCGTCTTTCTTCCGCTGCTCGCCTGGTTTGGGGCCCGGGAGGAACATCGATTGTACCGTACGTGTATAATCTCTTCGAGGCACTACACCTGTGCTGCTACTTTGTCGCTGGAGGTTTACCGGGAGTCATCCTCGCCGGTGGTGGTCTTCTACACGACAAGGAGGTCGTAGTTCCAAGTCTACACCAGCCACGTTCGCAAGAACGTTTCCCTCTTTCGGTCTTTAAAGGTATGAACACCGATTCCCTCCGTTACTTTACATCGCCATAGCATAGATCTTGGGTTCGGGTACCGTAGGTATGAAAAATTTGTGTTTTCTGCCCCGTATCCCAACAATTTTTTGTGTAAACACCATGGCAAGTTTAGTATAAACATCATGGCAATTTTGATTTAAAAAAAGTTATCTAAACATATCGATATTGGATTTAGTGTTGTCGTTTGGTGACGACATATGCCTTGGGGATGGCTAAAGAGAGGGAACACTGAGCATGCGACGGCGTCCGGACGAGTTTGGGAACAAGCGCACGGTGAAGAACAATGCGAAGTACCCAGGTTCGGGACCCTCGCGGTGGAGGTAAAATCCCTACTCCTTCCTGTCTGACTATCTGGTAGATATTTGTTACAGAGTTTCTCCTTGAGCTGTATATGTGCTCCTGGCCGAGCTGATACGTGTGTGATGGATGGATGGATGGATGTAGTGTTTTCTCATGCCTTGGGCCTCTCCTCACTGTGATCTCTCCCTTGCCCCTTTATAGTCTAGTGGCAAGGGGTGCCAAAGGACAGAGGACAAAGGGAAGAGAACAAGGGGAACAAAACAAGGGGAAGAAGACAAAAGGTACACATGTGATATGATGTAATGTGACACTATACCATTACACTATTCCTGATGTGAACGATGATGCCGTTCTCTTGTCTTATCGATGGGACAGGTCGGTTGACCCCTCGGGCAGCCGGCCAACACGTAGTCAGCAGGTGCGCTGGCAGCCGGCTGCGGGTAGTCGGCGAGCTGGCAGTCGGCCAACTAGCATTCGGCCAGGGAGCAGTCGGCAGCCTACCGTATGGACTGAGGGTGGCGGGCGCCCGATGTCTTGAAAGGTTGTTTCACCTGCATGACCCTACCGAGGGAGTCATTCCCCCGACAATAGCCTCTGAGCCTTCGGGCGACTCGGTGAGTCATTCGGGGGCTTCTTCCTTGTCGATGTAGATGGATGATGATTGAAGTTGGTGCATCTTCTTTCCGGTGGGGGGCGCCAGCGCATGATTTCTAAGGCGTTGGTTACCCCAAGTGGAAGGTTGAGATGGAGCGTAGCGGTAATTTCCCTTGGCAAAGATACCAAGGTTGAGATCGAACCAGTAGGACTCCAACAACGACAAGTAGGTGGTAAAGTGAACAATGGCGCCGTTCACAACCGAGGTTGCTTACTTTACCTAGACCAGCACACAAATACAAATAACTTTGCTCCCAATGAGTACAGAGAGGTTGTCAATCTCTCCGGCCTTGCCATTTACAAAGGATCAAACTCAACAGATAATGATAGTGATAATTGCAACTTAAAAATAAAAGCAGGAAGTGAATTGAAGGTGTAAACAGTGGTGGAAATATGGACCAGAGTCCCATGAAGTTCACTAGTGATGTATCTCTCCCAAAAGACGGTAAATAGCTATGTGAGGTGAACAAATTATAGCTGGGCAATTGACATGATTAAACATGCATCGCAATGCTAACTATGCTACAAAAGAAAGGAAGAGGATCAAAAGAAAATGACAGTACGCCAAGAAAAGTACACCGAAATCCATCTGCATCTATTACTAATCATCCACCTTGAGATATCTATCCAGAACATCTCGTTGGTATTAAGTTGCGAGCCCCACCCAAAGTGTAAACCCAAAGCAACAGACAACTGCATTAAAAGAACTTTGCATAAAGTAAACAATCCTTGCACCCGCGAGTACAAGCACCATTGTTTTCCCCCTTGTGGCAACATCACATCCCCTAGACTCATGTTTCTGTCACTCAAGCTAGTCATCAGGGGGCATGAACCCACAATCATGCATAACGCTCCCTCTTGGAGTTATAATCTACCACTTGGCCAAAGCAATAAACAACAACAGAGAACATGCAAGAGTTACTCAAGAACATAAATATAAAAGGAGAAGAACCAAATATATTACTCATCACAATCGGAACATAATCTCATAATCCATCAGATCCCAACAAACTCAACATAGCAACAGCAGAAATAATTAAATATGTGCCTTGATCATGTAGGGCAGCTCACAAGGTCTAATCCATGAAGAACAAAGAGGGGAGAGGACATCACATAGCTACTGATCATGGACCCATGGTCCAAGGTGGACTACTCACGGCTCATACGGGAAGAGTCCATGGTTGTGGAGAAGCTCCCAGAGGTCAATCCTCCCTTCGGCAGGGTGCTGGGAAGAGGTCTTCTGGTGCTCCTGATCTTGGAAACGCGACGGCGGTGGAACAGAGGCGGGATCGCGACAAAGGGTTCTGTCCTCGGGGGTTTTGGGACGAGAGATATACATAGGCGAACGGGGGAAGCTAGGGGGCCACCAGGAGTCCAGGAGGCCTCCCGGGGCGGCCCCACTCTAGGCCACGCCCCCTGGTCGCCTGGGCACCAGGTGGGGCCCTCCTGGCCCCCCTTCGGGCGTCTGGAAGCTTCGGGTACGCTGATTATTTATATATTTTTCCCAGAATTTTTCTGGCACTTTGAGTACTGGGAAACCTAAAATACAAAAACAACAGAAAAAAAACTGGCACTTTGGTTCACTGAGTTAATAGGTTGGTCCAAATATGATCAAAAGTTTACGAAGGTGTATCAAAAGCATAGCAATATCACCCAAAATATGCATAATTTCTGTGGTGACATGCTACCAACCATATAAGAACTTTTAAGTAAGGCAAGTAAGGAATGTAATTCAATTCAATTCATAACAAGAAAGAGTCTATATTAGCATTGAAACAAGCAACAAAATAAGAACATAAAGGTGAAAGAGCTCTCGTTGTTCTTGACTCGAATGTCTCCAAATGGTGTTTGCGTGCAAGAAGTGGGAGATGGGAATACGAGAGAGTAAAAACATAATATTTATTTGGGTTGAGAACTCAGTCTACTAAAGTTTCACACTTTGTCTTCTTTGGAATCTTATCTTGACTCGTCCCCAGACCACTGGACAGGTACAAGTCAAACTGATCCACTCCCTTTCTATATTTTGAGCACTCATGCAATGGATGAGCGTAATCAAGAAAAATTTGACTTACGATGACAAAGAGGGAGATGGTGGAGGAGGAAGACAAAAAGGTGTGAAAGGCTCAGATCAACGAGGACAATCATAGGGGAGAGAAAGTCAAATGATAGATATGATGTGAGGAGTAGGGATTGCCATGCAACAGATGAACAAATGAGCTATGGAAAGCTCTCAATAGAACTAGTGGGGGTGCAACCAACTTGCTTGCTCATGAAGACCTAGAGCTCATTTGAGGAGGCTCATCATTGGAATATACAAGCCAAGTTCTATAGTGTAAGGGTCCTGACATAGCTATGTGCATGTATGATGATCTCTATGGAGTACAAGATATAAGAGGGAGTACGAGTGTGGATCTCTCAAAAGGAATAGTAGTGTGCCCCATTCTCTCTTTTTATTTTCTTTCTCTCTCTTTTTTATTTTTTGTATTTGTTTGGTGGCCTCAATGTCTCTTTCTATTTAACTCTCATTTGTCCTCTTTGGGATCTTTTAAATTTGTCCTCTTTGGGATCTTTTCCTCACTTTAGGGGCAACACTCTATTTTACAAGAATTATAGAAGATCTTTCACACTTTACAAAAGTACTCAACATAAAGAAGAAGCTATCATGATGTATGCAAATGTATGCCTCTGCCAGTGTAGCAGGATATGCAATGATACTAGCGCGTCATGTAGCAATGATTAGGGCAAGGCCCAACTAGCATGCGGCTCATCGATCTAGCAAAAGCATGTATGACATGAAGATCAAGTCATGAGATGGTGGATGTTGCATGTCAATATATCTCGGAAAGTCTATGGAAATGCCTTGATAGGTAGGTATGGTGCTATTTTGAGGAAGGATATAAGGAGGTTTATGATGACAAAGCGTATCATGCCAAGGGTTTGGATGCACCAGCGAGGTAGGCGCCAACTCTCGGAGTGAGAAAAGGCAACGCACGGTACCGAAAAGGCTAGAAAATATGAGGAGGTCGAAGTGTCAACTTTCGAATACTTACATTAGTCCGAAGAACTCATGCACTTATTATCGGTAACTCTCAATCTAATCAGGAGGTTCAAAAAGAGACAAGTACCCCTAGGAGGAGTGTATGGGGGTTTGGTTATCCTTGCGCATCCTCGACTCATGATACGTGAGTGTACTCTAATATCCTATCCCTCCAAAGATTAGTGATCCATCTAGTAGCTAGAGTTCTCAACTAGTTTTTGTAGTTTTTCAAAAATAAACACGGATTGCCCAAAATACGATATCTATCACTAATAGACTAAATCTCTTGACACCGAAAGTTCAAAAATTACTCAAAACAATACGTCAATACCTCAAAACTATTGCAAGTTATTACTACAATTGAGTAGGAACCTCAATTACCTACTCATGCAAGACACACAACTCAGTGCAACAAGCCAACTCTCTAAACAAGATAAACATGAAGACTCAGGAGAGTTCCAACAACAAACTAAAAAAAATCTCTTTAAAAAGAATAAGCATGAAAACTAAGAGCTAAACATGACAGTAGCTACGAAAAGATAAAGAACACACACAAAAAGAAAGATAAGCATGAAAATCCTATGATATGTTGTAGTTTAAAGTGGAGTGTGTTTCTCTCCCATAGAAAGAAATCTGGGTTCTAACTTGTTATGAACAGAAAACAAAGCTAAAGAAAACTAATAAGTAAAGAGCAAGACGCTCCAAGCATAGCACATAACGCATGAAGTGATAAAAATATAGTGGAACGAAGGACGAACTAATGATTGTTGCTGGAGAAGGGGATGCACGGGGGCATCCCCAAGCTTGAGCGTTTGACACTCCCGGATCTTCTTTCATCATCTTCCTTCGCACACTTGAAAACTCCCTTCTTACATAACTCATCATAAGCTGATTAGAGAGGTTAGTACCCATAATAAAATAATTTGCCTCTACCGGAAATAAAGATAATTTTTAAGGGCTACTATTTCTCAGGATTGCCAAAAAATTTGTGCGAAGAAAAAGCTAGCACAAGACTTGCAAAACTGAGAGAACGCAAAACAGAGCAGAATCTGTGAAAAACAGACCAACAGGTAGTAAATAATTTTTTGGGGTACTTCCGCAACTCAAATAAAAAATCACAGAACAGACGATCGAAAGCTAATTGTATAGAGCACGTTGTCAAAAAAATTCAGATCGAAAAGTTGATCTGGTGAGTTTAGCCGAATTTTTCCGTCCAAGGACTGAATCTGTCTTCTGGACAACACGTCACAACTTTTGAACTTTCTTGCAATCGGCGGCTAAACTTGGCACAAAGCTTGAAAATAAAGATACAATGATGTTGGTACAGTAGTAACAATCATCAAGGCCACTAAAAACAGAAGGAAAAACATCTTGGGTTGCCTCCCAACAAGCGCTTTCTTTAACGCCTTTGAGCTAGGCAAGAAGAAGAAAAATCAAGTTTTATCAATTGAACCATCGTCAAGATCATCAAAAAGCTCTTCATTTATAATTCTATCGAAGTGAGGTATTTCTTCCAAAGTATTCACAGTTTCAACTCCTTTGGCAATAAGTGGATTTCCTTTGGATCGAGGAACCTTACGGACGTAAACGAACTTAGGTTCCTTCTTTGCCGGAGTTTCTACCTTTTTGGTTTTGATTGAGGAGAAAGTAGTTCCTAAAGTTTCAATGATTTCCTCAATCTTATCTATCCTAGAAGGATCTAAATCATGGGATTTGATGGTCTCCAAAGTTTTGATAATTTTATGCATGGAGCTATCAAGTCTATTCAAATTCCCTTGAATCCTATCATCTGACTCATTTATCTTATTGATTCTTGGCATTGCTAGCTCTATATTTTCAAGTTTCTTAATAATGTAAACTAGAGTAATGTCTTCTTGAATGCTAACAACCGGGATATTTCCAACAAGATTTTCCATAACATTAAGAGCTTCCCAAACTGGGACTTCTAGGAAATTCCCATTGATATCTGTATCTAGAGTAAACCTATTCCAAGAAGTAATTCCAACATAAAAGTTTCTAAGCAGGATAGTAGTGGATTGCTTCTTGGTGGCTCTTTTTTGAAAATCATTAATTCTATACCAAGCATCCTTCAGACTTTCACCACCTCTTTGTTTAAAGGTGAGCACTTCTGCCTCACCAAAGGCAAAAGGACCAGACATAATTAGAAAGGTAACTAATTTTTTTTGTGGTTTTTTGTCAGAACCCTCTGTCAGGTATGTGCTAGGATCAAGTCTCACTTTGCATCATGGAAAAATTTCAAAAAGAAAATGAAATGGGAGAGAGAACACCCCCGAGATGAATTTAATTCCAATGGCCAGAATAAAAGTTGCTCAAAAAATTCCTTTTGCATTTTTGAAAAGTCTCATAAATGTGTGTGATCACATATCAAGTGATGTGGGACCAACCCCATGCTCTTTGATTTTCAAATATTCAAACAGGAGCATGGATTTAAATTTAAACGCCTATTTGAATTAAAGTTCAAATTATTTGAATTAAAGTTCAGATTATTTGAATTTTAAAAATTCCCAAACTTTATATGTGGCTAGCTATATGCATTACAAGTCCACATAAAAATTTGGGCCATTTTATAAAATGTCTAGCTATTTAATTTAGCTAAGAAAAAACAAATACAGAAAAGAAAAGGAAACAGAAAATAGAAAAGAGGCTTACCTGCGATTAGGCCCAACTTGTTCCCCAGCCGGCCCAAGCCCACCTACCTCCTTATCGTCTTCCCCCAGTGCGGCAAGCACCTCGCTGGAGGGCATGCCGACGCCGACGGGCACCTGCCTTCCTGCCTGGCGCCCCCAAGCCTTATCCTCGCGCCTGGAGACGCCTAGCTCACTCTCGGATCCATTCCCCCCCTCTAGAGCTTCTCCCCCTCCTCCCGTGCTCGTTTTCGTCGCCACCCGAAGCCTCACCGGAGCGCGCCACCGTGGAAGACGCGGCCGACATGCGCTAGAGCCCCGGAGAGCTTGTCCAGAAGCTTCACCGCCGTCGAGTTCGTCGCCATGCAGGAGATCAGGAGCCCGGAGCCACCGTAGCCGCCGGAATCACGATCACGCCGTCACCGGACCCGCAAGACCTCACCATCGAATCCGTCGCCATCACGCCGTCGTTTGCCTCGCCGCCTGCTCTGCTGAGTTCCTGGTGAGCATGGGATCAAAACCCTTATATTTCCCCCTCGATTTCGTCCTCTAGACATGGCCGCCATGAACGCCGAAGCTTCTCGCCGCCGGGGAGTTCTTCACCGCGCAGCCATGAACCCCAGCACCTCGTGGACATGTCTACCATGCTCCACGTGCACTGCTGCTTCAAACCAACCCTGCCCCTCTCCTTTTAGTGCCCCGTAGCAGAATCCACCTCGCGGCCGTGGCTTCGCCGCCGCAAAGCTTGACACCGGTGAGCCTACAAAGCACCCTAGCCCTTGTTCTTGGTACAGATCGATGCGCGACGACGAGAACTCCCTCCTGGTGGTCTTGGCGCTTCAAAAGAACCAAGGGAACACCGTCCCCGTGCAGCTCCGCCGTTTTGGAGGTCGCCGGAGACACGTCGCCGGCGTAATGACGTGTCCAGCGAGTTTAACCACCTTGGCCCCACCTGCAGTGTCACTGACCAGTGGGCCCAGCCCGTGTTAATCCCTCTGTTAATTAAATTAAAACGAATTAACTTAACAGTGACACTAACATTGAGGTCCCACCAGTCAGAGCTCCCCCACGTCACAGTGACTTCATGCTGACGCATTAAATCGTTTTTCCTATTTAAAGATTATTCAGAAATTCCATAAAATGCTTTAAACTTTGGAAATTCATAACTAATTCATTTTAACTCCAAATTAAACATATAATATATGTAAAATTATCAGAAAAATGCAAGGATTCTGAATATGCAATCTGTTTTCATGTTTGAACAAATAAAATTGGGTGAACAGTGGCAACATTGCATATGAACCCTTTTGGAAATTCAATTGGAGTTTGATTTTGCATTTCAAATGCAATACACTCCTTTTAATTGGAATAACTCACACATCAGTGACACATACATCAAGTTGCAACCTTCAACTCATGTGTTTGAGCATTTTCTTATTATTGTTTCGATGTTTGTGTTTTTTGTCGAATAGAGGTGGAGCCGGAACCCGAGATCACCCCCTTCGTTGAAGACCCCGATACTGAACCTCGTCAGCAAGGCAAGCGAACCCCCCTTGATCATGTCGATAAAATCCCACTTCCCTCTCAGTCTCGCTTATGCATTGTTTAGGATGATTACCATGCTACGTTTCTACCGCATATGAACCCATTCCTTTGCATGACCTATCATTTGTCACAGTAGTAAGCAAACCACAATCCTAGCAGATGTAGGAGTTGATTGATATCATGTGGCCCCTGCAACTGTTACTGCTTATTGCATGCTTAGAGTGATACAATGTTGATACTGTTATGTAAGTCGGGATGGTAGCAATCATGTTGATGATGGTGGAAATGTGTTGGTGCATCTACCCTAATACAAGGTGAACGATGAGAAGTTGTGTAGGAGTACACAATGGGTTGTCTCGTTCAACACCGCCTTAAGCCCGAGTTCTTGTGTGGTGATCCAAGATGAAGAGTAGTACCACATGTTGGGAAAACGGACCCCCGCTCAACCTACTAACTCACCCCTTCTCAGTTCAATGAGTCGTAGTAGTTCGGACTTCTGGTAGGTTTGTGGCCTGGCTGCAAGGTGAGAGAATGGCTCAACCGAGACCGGCTTATGCACCATGCACACATCTTCTGGGACCACTTCGGTAAACCGGCCGGGTTACGAATGTGGAAACCATCCCAGATAGGCGTCTTCATTGAACTTGAGTTGGCTGGGAGGTAAAAGTGTGACGAGATCTCGGTGAACCGGCCGGATTATCCTCGCCGACACCCGCTTGAAGGGTGACGAGATCTCGGCGGTAACTGATAGTTTCATGTGTGTAGCAGTACACCCCTGCATGGGTTAATGAACTATTCGAATAGTCGCGTCCGCGGTAAGGGACTACTTGGAAAGCTGTGCCTGATTATTAGACAACTTGAACTGGATACTTATAAAACTTGCCAAGATAAGCGTGAGTGCTATGGCGTGCTTTCTCGTGGGAAGTCGAGGAAGGCACCATAGTGGTGTAATTGGTTGGAGACATGTAGTGGACTCGTGTACGCTTCTTACCTCAAGTCTGGTACTCGTAGTTCAGGACTAGCAAAGTCAATGTTGGCACTTCTACTTATGAACCCCACCTCCATTTACCTTGATACATGTGCATGAGTAGTATAGTTCCTACGTAAGTCTTGCTGAGTATGACTTTGTACTCATGTTTCCTTATTCTATGTTTTAGATGAACCGACTGACCCAGAAGGTGGATTCTTCCTGGAGCTCGACGACTGAAGCCAAGCTAGTGTAGTCCCAGTCAGACGACTGGTCCCTCGTGGAAGGTCTTGTTTATAAATAAGGCTTCTCTAAGCCATTTGTTAAACTTGTTTCTACTCAGACCTACTTTGCTTCCGCATGTTTGATGTAATTTTGGATCACAGTCTTGTGATCTCTGTGTGCACCCTGTAAGAGTTGTCAATAAAGATGTAAACTTTGTAGAGAATTGCAATGATACCTGATGTTCATACTAGACATGTGTGTTGCGTGTATGATTATAACATGCATGTCTTAGTATGGGTTTTCGAGACCTTAGTTGTGATCTGGCTGGCGGCCTTTTATACACCAAGTGGCCCTTAGATGTGTGCAGCTTGGGGCATCGCGATGCGATTGCTCGTGACTCTGTCACGTGCACGCTTTGTTGTATGATCGAGCCCGCCCTAGACCCCGACTAAGTGATCGGGTTGTAGTAAGTCTATGTAAGTGTTATAATACAATCGATAGTATGGTTGAGGCGACTTGTCTATGAGTATGGGAGTTCATCACCCATATCATTTGGACTTGTGTGCGGACGATGAGGACCCATCTCAGTTGATCATCCGGCCTGGATGGGATGCCCCTCACGTTCGATGCTTTCCGAGAACGTTCTGTGCTTGGCCTTGTCTTCTTAGACAAGTGGGTACGGTTCTCGGCTCTCCATATGATTGTGTTGTAGCGGGTCTTGCATACGCTAACCCCGGGTTCGACAGACTTGGTATCAGAGTAGGACTGACTGTAGGATTATCAGACTTGGTCGAAGTCGAGTCTAGCCTTCTATAGTTACATAGTTACCCTGGGTATATAAGGGAACATGATGACCCACGACGTAATGGGATCTATTGCAGTGTTTTCGATAAGTAAGAGTGTCGAACCCAACGAGGAGCAGAAGGTAGTAGCAAGTGACTTTGGTAAGGAGATAACTGCAAGCACTGAAAGATACTTTTTAGGGATTTTCTTGGTATAAGCAACAGGATAGTAAAGACTATCAAAGTAAAATATACTGGATAGTAACAAGTGGCCCAATCCTTTCTGAGCAAAGGAGAGTCCTAGCAACTGAACTTATAAAAGCTAAAGTGTTCTTGAGGACACACGAGAGAGGTAATCATGTGCCTTCGCCATATTCCGTATCGGTACTATGTACTGTGTTGATAAGTGTTTGGTGGGTGGATATATGCTAGTGCATCCTCTAGACTAAGATGAATGCACTCTGATGATTAAACACCTTGCAAGCATCCGCAAATACAAGATAGTAATTAAGGAAAAAGCCTAACCATAGCAATACGATCGGTGATCCATTGTTCCCTTGTGCAAAAGCGTGCAAACTGGGGTTTAGGTTTCTGTCACTCCGGCAACCCACCGTAAGCATTCTTTATACACAATGCATTCCCCTAGGTCCTTGATAAGGCGAAGTGTTGAGTGTTCGACTCACACAGCACCACTAGGAAAATAACAACACAACTGAAATATCAACCAACACATATTACTTCAACATCATATGACTACTAACAACTAAACTTCCCCCATGTCCTCAAGTACTAAAGTAACTAATCACAAGACATAAAAGAGATCATGATCAGTGGGGATAAATAGATGATAAACAATCTGAACACAATAATATTTCTCCAACAAAACTCAATAGCATTCACCACAAAGTAGTAATCAACACCGATAGAGTAGAGAGGATAGATAGTACGGATTACAACACGAGTTGCAATTGTGACAAGATTGGATGACGATGGAGATGGTGCTGATGATGGGGATGATGTTGATGATGATCTCGATGATTCCCGTGACGATGGTGATGACGATGGCGACGATCTCCCCTTCCGGGAGGTGATCTCCCCGGCGGAATCTGCCCGCCAGAGATGGCTTTTCTTCTCTGTAGGTTTCCGCCACGAAGCGGCGGCGGAACTCCTGAAACTCTCCCCCCTTTAGGGTTTTTGGGCGACGAGGGGTATATAGGCCAGAGGGGGAGCCGGGAGATCTCCAGGGGGCCCAGGCGCCCTCCCGGCGCGGCCAGAGGTGGGGCCGCACTAGGTGGCCGCCTGGTCACCCTGTGGGCCCCCTCTGGTTGCTCTTTTGCGTGCCTTCGTTATCCTTCTGGAAAACAGCCTCCGTCGATTTTCAGGTAATTTGGAGGTGTTCTTCTTCAGCAACTCAGCGTCCACTTTTTACCGCTGAATCCTGCGTCTGCTTCTTCGGCACCGGAAAGTTGTAAACTGTGTAAAATAAGCCAAAACAACATAAGAATAGCATCATATCATGAAATATATCAATGAATAAGAAAGAATTACTATATAAAATAGTGATGCATGTTGGACGTATCAACTCCCCCAAGCTTAGACCTCGCTTGTCCTCAAGCGAATACTGAACTCGGTAAACCTATCCACAAGTTTAGAGAGTGAAGTGTCGATAAATAAAATACGGACAAGAGGCATCAAGGTTTCTCCATCAAACCCAAGCATCCTCAACAGCAACCTCAACTCATAAGGCCCTCATGAGAAAGTAATAGCAATTATAATCAGAAGTAGGGCAGAGGAAACTCATCAAATTATGGCAAACATAACCTTGGTCAAAGGACAACTAAGAACAATTTGAAGCTTTTGAAAGAACATGTTAATAGTCATGAAGTGCAAATGCTAACACAAAGGAAGATGCTTGCTAGGCAAAAGCTTTCGCAAACAACTTACTTATCAAAAGATAATGTCAACCAGGATATGACATGGCAAAACTTAATGCAGCTCTATATGGATGAATCCTCATTAACATCAAATGTCTGTTCTCTTAAGGAAAAGAAGGAAGTGGGAAAACTGACTCAACACGAAGGTGAAAGAGAGCCTTGTTTAAAGGCAAGAATGGAAAACTCATGTGCTATCCTTAAATCAAACAGAATAAAAATAGATTTTGGGACGGTGCATAGTTTGTCAACAAATGCTAATAGATAGCTCAATTACTTCTCAAGATGGACAAGTTTCGAGGAACGGCTCCCAAGTGAGGACGATCACATCCCCTTAATCTCTTTTGTTTATCACTGCCAAAGTTTCTGTTTTCTCATAGACCAGCGTGAAGGAGGGTTTGTTTGTTATATTATCTTTCGAGCTGGGCGCACCCATGCCCGTTCCTCCTCGTATTATGGGTTTGCAGATTAAACATGCAATCCCGGGATAAAACTTGTCCAACTTGAGAAGATCATGAATTACCTACTACTTCCTCATGAGCTAAACAAGAGGCACAAAACAGAAGATTTTGAACATTTAAGGATAACACATAAATTCTATACTTATAGGAGTGGTAGGGGAATACCACAAATAGGAAGGTATGGTGGACTCACATGGAAGGTAAAGGTTTCAGGGTATGGATGCACAAGAAGAAATCTACTTGGCAAAGAGTTTGGCTAGCAAAGGCTTTGAGAGAACAGACAATTGATGCTAATTTAGATGCAAAACATATAAGGCATAAACATTAAGGTAAACATAACACATCAAGTTGTCTTCCTTGTCAACATAACACTTCAAGCATAATAACAAAAAGGTTGTGGCTATGTCGCTACTTGAGAAAACATGCATGTTGTCAAGACCAAAGCTATGTTTGCCAAAATTTAAATAAAGTTTTCAAAGCCATACCTGATATAAGGTCAATACTCGCCATAAGAATCGTCATATGATGCCGATTGTGTGAAGAGAATACCGAGTGCAGCGAAGGAACCAATAGACTTCTCATTAATATTCCAATATAGACGACTCCATACTCACGGATGCAATCTCTCCACAGACGGAGTGATAGACCTCAATGCAAACACCTATTTCATGTAATAAACTTCCTAGACATGATACGACTCTACTTGACTCTACAAGACTAAGATAAAGATAAAGATACCGGGCACTCCCCCAAGCTTGGAACAAGCTGAGGGGATGCCATTACCGAGGAGATTTACTCCTCATCCTTGTTCTTGTTGATTCTTCAAATCTTTGATGACTTGACGAAGGGTTTGGTTTCCCTTTTCCAAGATCTCCACTTGCACCTTTAGTACACGGAAATCTTCACACAGTTGATTGGTGATGCGGTAGGCTTCGAAGATGGTAGAAATCATACGTTGATCTTCAAGTGTAGGGGCTGTTCCTGAAAGGTTAAGAGAAAGATCATAATAAGGTTGGACACTCCCCACCATGATGGAGTTGCTTGATCTTCCTCCTTATGTTGATGGAACCCCTGGTTGCTGGGCGGTGATAATCTTGACTTCTTTTCTCACGGAACGCTCCATCTCCGCTTGCCTTGCAGAGATCTCTTCTTCTGTGGCCCAATCTATGTATTTCCCTTGATTGAGGTCTCTCTGAACTTCACGTAGACGCCGTCCCATGAAGTCCTCTCCACTCGAGCCACAAGAAGACATCTCTAACAATAGCTTTTTACCCTAGCAGAAACAGATCGAAAAGAAAACACATGAAATCGCGAGATACATTGCCGGAATAATACGGGTGAATATATAGCAAAAATTTCTGCAACAAAAGGAAGGTAACGAGCCAAAGTGGGGTCGAAGACGGAGTCCTGGGTGCCCAGGCAGCCTCCCGGCGCGGCCAGGGGGTAGGGCACGCCAGGGGGGCGCCTGGGCCCCCTGGAGCTCGTCTCCGGCTCCACTTAGGCCTTGAATTTTCCTAATTTTCCAAAAACTCGTAATATGGAACTTTTTTTTGCGGTTCGCGATGTTTCCTTACCGTAATATATACCTTTCCTTATTCTGCTTCTGTCAGTGTCTGAAACAGGGCTTCAACATGTTCTTCATGAGTTGTTGTGCGAATTATATTTACATCAACATTGACGGGGTCTCCCGCTATGTAATGCTTGAGTCTTTGCCCATTCACAACTTGAGGTTTGGTGCCTTCAAAATTGTTAATCTTAATTTCACCAGACCGGTAGACTTCTTCAATATGAAATGGCCCTTCCCACCTGGAAAGTAGTTTACCTGGAGAAAACCTGAAACGGGATCTAAACAATAAAACTTTATCACCAACATTAAATTCACGTTTCAGAATCCTCCTGTCATGCCACTTCTTTACCTTTTCCTTGAACATTTTAGCGCTCTCGTAAGCTTCACTTCTCCACTCATCTAGAGAAGTCAAGTTCATGAGACGCTTTTCACCAGCTAACTTTGGGTCAGCATTAAGCTCTCTAACAGCCCAGAAAGCTTTGTGCTCTAAATCTAATGGCAAATGGCAAGCCTTGCCATAGACCATTTTATAGGGGGACATGCCTATGGGGTTTTTGTAAGCAGTTCTATACGCCCACAAAGCATCTCCTAACTTATTTGACCAGTACTTCCTATTTCTGTTAATTGTCTTCTGCAAGATCAACTTGATCTCTCTATTGGTGAGCTCAACTTGCCCACTAGTTTGAGGATGGTACGGTGACGCAATCCTATGATTGACATCGTACTTGGCTAAAGCTTTTCTAAAAGCTCCATGCGTGAAGTGTGATCCTCCATCAGTCATGAGATACCTGGGTACACCAAACCTAGGGAAAATTACATCTTTGAGCATTTTCAAAGATGTTTTGTGATCAGCACTTTCAGTGGGGATTGCTTCAACCCACTTGGTTACATAATCAACAGCATCTAATATGTGAGTGTACTTGTGTGAAGAAGGAAAAGGACCCATAAAATCAAAACGCCAGCAATCAAAAGGCTCAATCACTAGTGAGTAATTCATAGGCATCTCATTCCTCCTACTAATATTACCAACACTCTGACATTTATCACAGGCTAAAACATAATTTCTAGCATCTTTAAAGAGAGTAGGCCAATAAAAACCTGATTGGAGAACCTTATGTGCGGTCCTTTCACCGGCGTGATGTCCTCCGTAGGGACTATCGTGACATTGCTTGAGAATGTCCTTCTGCTCGTGTTCCGGTACGCATCTTCTCACGATCCCGTCTGGACCTTCTTTGAAAAGATGAGGGTCATCCCAAAAGTAATGTCTCAAATCATGGAAGAACTTCTTCCTTTGCTGAAATGTTAAACCTAGAGGCAAATACTTTGCAACGATAAAATTAGCATAATCTGCAAACCAAGGATCGGAAAAGGATTGTACTTTAACAACGGCTAGTTGTTCATCTGGAAAACTTTCGTTGACTGGGATGTGATCATGCGGTATATCTTCCATCCTTGAAAGATTGTCCGCTACAGGGTTGTCTGCTCCTTTTCTATCAACAATCTGCAAATCAACTTCTTGAAGAAGGAGTACCCATCTGATGAGCCTTGGTTTGGCATCCTTCTTCGTCATAAGATACTTAATGGCAGCATGGTCAGTATGAATCATAACTTTAGAATCAACAATATACTGCCTAAACTTATCACAAGCAAACACTACTGCTAAGAATTCCTTCTCAGTAGTAGCATAGTTCTTTTGAGCACTATCAAGGGTCTTACTAGCATAGTAAATAACATTCAACTTTTTGTCAACCCTTTGTCCTAAAACAACTCCAACAGCAAAATCACTAGCATCACACATAATTTCAAAGGGAAAATTCCAGTCAGGCGGTTGTACTATAGGAGCGGTTATTAAAGCTTTCTTAAGAACTTTGAAAGCCTCCTTACAATCTTCATCAAATACAAAAGGAACATCCTTCTGGAGAAGATTAGTGAGGGGTCTCGAGGTCTTAGAAAAGTCTTTAATAAATCTTTTATAGAAACCGGCATGACCGAGAAAACTATGAATACCTTTAATGTCCCTTGGATAGGGCATCCTTTCGATAGCTTCAATCTTCGCCTTGTCCACTTAAATTCCCCTTTCGGAAATCTTGTGGCCAAGAACGATCCCTTAGTTAACCATGAAGTGGCACTTTTCCTAGTTTAGAACTAAGTTTGTATCCTCGCATCTCTGCAAAACATTATTAAGATTGTGGAGACAGTGGTCAATGGAAGTTCCATAGACGGAGAAATCGTCCATGAAGACTTCCACAATATCCTCACAGAAACCATGAAATATTGCAGACATACATCTCTGAAAAGTAGCAGGGGCATTGCATAAACCAAAAGGCATACGCCTATAAGCATAAGTACCATAAGGACAGTGAAAGTGGTCTTCTCTTGATCGACAGTGTTAACATGAATTTGAGAGAAGCCAGAGTACCCGTCAAGATAGCAGAAGTGGGTGTTTTTCGACAGCCTCTCAAGCATCTGATCAATAAAGGGCAGCGGGTAGTGGTCCTTCCTGGTTGCCTTGTTCAACTTCCTGTAATCAATACACATTCTATATCCAATAATAATTCTCTGAGGTATTAGTTCATTCTTATCATTAGGGACTACAGTTGTCCCTCCTTTCTTAGGAACACAATGAACTCGACTTACCCATTTACTATCGGCTATAGGGTAGATAATACCTACGGCTAGAAGCTTGAGGATTTCGGTCCTCACAACATCCATCATCTTTGGGTTCAACCGTCGTTGATGGTCAACAACAGGTTTAGCATCGGGCTCGAGGTTGATAGTGTGTTGACAGATAGATGGACTAATTCCCTTAAGGTCATCAAGGGTATAGCCAATTGCACCAAGGTGTTTACGAAGTACTTCCAATAGTCGCTCCTCTTCATATCCTGAAAGGTTAGAGTTGATAATAACAGGATATATTTTCTTTTCATCTAAATAAGCATACTTGAGTGTATCGGGAAGAGGTTTGAGATCAAACACCGGGTCTTCTTTTGGTTTGGATAGAATTCCTAAAGGTTCAACCGGAAGGTTGTTCTTTAGGATAGCAGGTTGTCTCAAGAAGATTTCATCAATTTCATTTCTTTCCTGCATATGAGTATCATTCTCGTGGTCCTCCATGTATTGCTGCAAAGGATCATTAGGGGGAATAGCAATAGAAGCAATACTTTCAATAATTTTATCATCACTAGGTAATTCGGTACCGCGAGGCTGCTTGGAAATCTTAGAAAAATTAAATTCATATGGCTCACCATTGAATTCAACAGAAACTTTACCTTTCTTGCAATCTATAATGGCTCCACAAGTTCTGAGAAAAGGTCTACCAAAAATAATAGGACAAAAACAATCTTGTATTGAACCAAATACAAGAAAGTCGGTAGGATATTTTACCTTTCCGCATAGGACTTCAACATCTCTCACAATCCCAATAGGAGAGATAGTAGATTTGTTTGCAAGTTGAATAGTAACATCAATCTCTTCGAGCTCACAAGGTGAAATCTCAGTCATGATCTCTTGATAAAGTGAATAAGGAATCGCGCTAGCGCTCGATCCCAGATCGCATAGCCCGTAATAATTGTGATCTCCTATTTTAACAGATAAAACTGGTGTACCTGAAATTGGGATTTTATTCTTGGCTGTGACAATGTTAGTTGAAACAGCACAAAAATTTATAATAGAATCTGAAACATCATTAGTAACTAAATCTTTAACCATAGCAACTTGAGGATCAACTCTGATCTGGTCCTCAGGTTCGCCTGTTCTTCTCTCACTTTTATTTATGATGCCTCTCACAAAAGAGTGCTCCCTTATTCTTGAAGGAAAAGGGGGTTGTTCATATATAACTGCAGGCAAAATAGGATCAGCAACGTGAATATCAATAGGCACTTCTTTGAAAGGCTTATTGTACTGATCCTTCTTCCTATTAGAAGAATCAACATGAGAGGCAAAGTCCTTACAAAAATCAATCATTAGATGGGAATCCAGACCAATCTTAGAGCAAAAGGTATTGAAATAATCAGTCTTCACATAACTCTCAATATAATCATGCTCATAATTTATAGCAGGTTCAATACCTTTATCGATTTCCCAGTCTTCGGTATTCTTATGGATCCTTTCGATGAGATCCCACCTTTCTTCAACGCTCTTTGTCTGAAATACCCCGCTAGAGGAGGCATCCAACTTTCCTTGTCCTGACGAGAAAGCATGGCATAAAAATTTGTAAGTATAATATCTTTGGGGAGCTTATGGATAGGACATTTAAACATTAAGGACTTAAGCCTCCCCAAGCTTGAGCGATGCTCTCTCCTTCGCGAGACCTAAAGTTATAGATGTAATTCATGTCTCGATAAACTTCATGAAGAGGGTAAAACTTTGTATAAAAGAGAGACTTAAGCTCTTCCCAATTAAGAGAATGTGGGTTATCGAGGAGCTTATACCAATCTGAAGCTTTGTCTGTAAGCGATACGGAGAATAATTTCTTCATACCGAACTCCAGTGATACACCTGCAAGCTTGAATAATGAACATAGTTGTGATAAATATAGCAAGTGTTCACCTGGATGTCTATCTCCTGCATAGCGATTAGATAGGACATGATCGATAATACCAGATGGTATCTTATAAGGTACAATTTCAGTAGGGGTAGGAGTAGCTACCTTAGCAGTGGGGCGGCTCCCCGAGAACAACAATCCAATAGTAGGGGTCTCCATAAGGATAAAAACAGCAACGGCAAAACTAAAAACAGAAATATAAAAACTTCCTTACCAGCTTCACTTACTAATAGCGCTACACTCCCCGGCAACGGCGCCAGAAAACGTAGCTTGATGACCCACGACGTAATGGGATCTATTGCAGTGTTTTCGATAAGTAAGAGTGTCGAACCCAACGAGGAGCAGAAGGTAGTAGCAAGTTACTTTGGTAAGGAGATAACTGCAAGCACTGAAAGATACTTTTTAGGGATTTTCTTGGTATAAGCAACAGGATAGTAAAGACTAGCAAAGTAAAATATACTGGAGAGTAACAAGTGGCCCAATCCTTTCTAAGCAAAGGAGAGTCCTAGCAACTGAACTTATAAAAGCTAAAGTGTTCTTGAGGACACACGAGAGAGGTAATCATGTGCTTTCGCCATATTCCGTATCGGTACTATGTACTGTGTTGATAAGTGTTTGGTGGGTAGATCTATGCTAGTGCATCCTCTAGACTAAGATGAATGCACTCTTATGATTAAACACCTTGCAAGCATCCGCAAATACAAGATAGTAATTAAGGCAAAAGCCTAACCAGAGCAATACGATCGGTGATCCATTGTTCCCTTGTGCAAAAGCGTGCAAACTGGGGTTTAGGTTTCTGTCACTCCGGCAACCCACCGTAAGCATTCTTTATACACAATGCATTACCCTAGGTCCTTGATAAGGCGAAGTGTTGATTGTTCGACTCACACAACACCACTAGGAAAATAACAACACAACTTAAATATCAACCAACACATATTACTTCAACATCATATGACTACTAACAACTAGACTTCTCCCATGTCCTCAAGAACTAAAGTAACTACTCACAAGACATAAAAGAGATCATGATAAGTGGGGATAAATAGATGATAAACAATCTGAACACAATAATATTTCTCCAACCAAACTCAATAGCATTCACCACAAAGTAGTAATCAACACCGATAGAGTAGAGAGGATAGATAGTACGGATTACAAGACGAGTTGCAATTGTGACAAGATTGGATGAAGATGGAGATGGTGCTGATGATTGGGATGATGTTGATGATGATCTCGATGATGCCCGTGACGATGGTGATGACGATGGCGATGATCTCCCCTTCCGGGAGGTGATCTCCCCGGCGGAATCTGCCCGCCAGAGATGGCTTTTCTTCTCTGTAGGTTTCCGCCACGGAGCGGCAGCGGAACTCCGGAAACTCTCCCCCCCCTTAGGGTTTTTGGGCGAAGAGGGGTATATAGGCCAGAGGGGGGAGCCGGGAGAGCTCCAGGGGCCCAGGCGCCCTCCCGGCGCGGCCAGAGGTGGGGCCGCGCCAGGTGGCTGTAAGGCTCGATATGCGGTACTGTTCTAGATCTAGATGTTTCCATCCAGATCCGGGGACGAAGCACATATCGAACCCACCGCGACATATGACAAAGCCATATGCCCCGGATTTCCAACATGATATCACAACATTACAGATACAAGGATACAACATCTCATACAATCGGCATACAACTGCCTCAAAAATAATACAACAGCGGAAGATACATGTCTGAGTACAGACTACAAGCAAATGCCTAGTGGCAAAGAGAAAAGCATCGATCCCATAACCACACGGGTCCAGGACCTCCGCCGGGATCCGCCTAACTAGTCGTCGTCGAGTCTCCACGTGAAATGTCGATCACCGTACCTGTTGTCGATCAGAACCCTGAAAAGAGTTTGGGGGTAGTATCATGAGTACAGAGGTACTCAGCATCCAACTGTAGTGGTCATCTGACCCAGCAAGGACTTCATCACTCGTCATTCTAGGACAACTAGTAGTTTACGGTAAGGAAGGGGTAAGTGGTGAGGTTTCTTCCGCACTAGCATTTATGAAGTGGCTAACGATCTAGAGAGTAAGATAAGAAGCCAAGCATTCGATGAGGAATCGCCTCCAACAAGTCTTGCTATCAACTACTTACGCAAGCATAACACCTATCCTATCCTTGTCCTCCTCTTCGCATCCCGACGAAGAAGAAGCAGTCAAGGCACACACAAACGTTGATCAAGTTATATTAAGATTATCTCAGTTGTTGTTGTCTATGAACAAGGAGTAGGTCTCAAGTCGTCCATAACCGTGGACACGGCTTCTCGAAAAGATTTAACCCTGCAGGGGTGTACCAACGTCCATCACTCTCAGTTGCTACCCATTATAGGCAACCATTTTATGATTTAGTTCCAAGAGATCCGAAACGACAAGTCCTTCTAGCTAACAACGAACAAATCCGGGTGGCCCCCGGGGAGTCGACACCCAATCCAAAAGCTGGCCACGCTCTCGGATCGGACTCTTCCGTATGACGC
Organism: Bromus sterilis; assembly: GCA_950022295.1. Lineage (NCBI taxonomy): Eukaryota > Viridiplantae > Streptophyta > Magnoliopsida > Poales > Poaceae > Bromus > Bromus sterilis. The sequence continues at coordinate 95,093,304 of OX465595.1, forward strand.
AGGTCGGATTGCCGGTTAGTTCTCTTATGAGACCGGGTCCTAGCTGATCAGGTGGACCAACAGAGAAACAAAGTCTCCACTGGCCCAAGTTGTTTTAAAACAGCTGGGGGCCCAACCAAGCACACACACGTTTTCAAATGGTAAATCAGCTTGGTCCACCACTAGAAATGTTTGAAGCTAGATAGGTAAGAAAAGGGGACCCCATAAAATCCCACACGCGGTTAGGCACGCTCAGTCTTCAAACCAATACCCGGAACTCGGATCCTAGGTGACTCGAATGGAACAAAGCGTCGGGGCGGGATAGCCTAGACCTTCCATCCTTCGTCGAATATAGTCAACATTATAATAATAATCAGATCATCAACAACAATATAGTAATGATAAATGTGATATCCCAAACCCAGGAGTAACAGGGTAACATCATAGCATCCTAAGCATGCATACTAAGCAGGGGCTGAGCAACGAGCAATAGTAACATAGCAGTACAAGGTTTGCTGGGAAGGAACATGGTTGTATTGGTTTGAAAGAGGCTGTAAACATGTGGTAGGATCAAACATCGCCTAACCTATTCTAGCATGCAAACCGCTGGTTGAAATAGAATGGATCATAAGTAATGCAAGTCCTTGCCTGTTGATAAGTCGGGTTCCGAAGGTGTAGTCGATCGCAAGCTCGCATCGTCTCCGAGAGGTACCCGCGGGAGCACACAAGAAGTAAACACTGGAAAACAATCAACGGTGCACCACTATTACTACGAAGCAAACACGAGCAAGCATCAACAAGAAGTAACACGAGACATCGCACCTACCGTCGAGGGCGGTTACTAACAATTTAAGTGGAGTACTCGTCACACACGACGATACCGCACATTTACGGTGGTTCAAGTTGTTTAGCTACAGGTGACCAAACAACGGTTATTAACATGGCAACTCAAGCAAGCATGGCATAGCACACAAACATTGCAAGAGGTGAAGCACAAAGTAAACTATCTATGCTAGTCAATTTAAGTGAGGCACAACCTAAACATGGCATAACACTAAGTGCCGCACGATGATTAAAAGATTTGGTACTGTTCTGCCCTATACCATATTTTAGGTTGATTAATAACATCAAACAATAGCATAAACACAAAGAACACGAAAAACTAATCAAGTTACATATAAAGAACACCCCAAACGGAGTTACGGTTAAAAAGATATAAGCAAAACAATTTATGCACACATGCTGTATAAACAGGGGTAAATCTATATGAAAAAGTGCAGCAACATGACATAGCAATACATGGGATGAAAGTAGACATGATTCTTAACAATATGCAATTGGAATCACTCAATTCCGATAAACGGTTGCGAAGCAATCGTCATCCGAAGTTGCAACAAAATAACAGTTTCAGCAATAGCAGCACAATAACATCAGGATAGCTACTTTGGAGCAAGATATAAACATGATGCAGCAGGCAAATATGGCATGTGAATGCATGAAACTGAATTAGAAACATTTCTTAACGCAATGCAAAAGGAATCAATGCAATAGGCCTCATGGATTTGTTACAATCATCATGCAAAGTTGCAACAAAATAATAACAGCAGCACAAAACAGGAAAAAGTAGCAGTTTAACGGCCTGATGCCCTGTTCAGCACACGATTACACAATCAAGATGAGCTCAAACGCAGAAGCTCACAAAAGATGAATTAAAGTACACGCAATTCTAAGCAATTTGTCTTTTGGGCGCAACGCGATCCGAGCTACAGTTTAACGGGAAATCGCAGTGCAAAACAGCATCAGTAGCACAATATTCCAACACTTAGAAAAAATAACATGGGTTAGCCAGAAAAGAAAAAAAATAAACAACAACAATAAAAAAAATGGCCTCACCCCTCCATTGGGCTCGGCCCAAGTGGCTGGAGAGGCTCGGTGGCTGGCTGGGGCGCCTGGGCCAGGGGGCAGGCCGTGGCCGCGCTGGAGTGGGCCGGCCCACCCTGGGTCTCCAGCGACGGCTGGATCGGGAGGCCGCTGGAGCCGCTTGGGCTCGAGCCCGGCGACCAGGCGGCGGCGCAGCGCCGGTCTCCGGCGAGGGGCCGTGCATGGGAGGCGGGGATGGAGGCAGGACGGCGCGGGGTCGAAGGGCGGCTCGGATCCGGCCGCTGGGGTCGTCGGCGAGGTGAGCTCGGGCTCGGCCGAGCCGCTCCCATGGCGCGGCGGCCGGCGGCTCCCGCGGCGGCGACCTGCGAGGACAGAGGGGAGGAGGGTGAGCGCGGGAGGAGAGGGAGAGAGGAGAGGGAAGAGGAGACGGGGCGGCGGGCGGCTGCTGCCGGCGGCTTGCTCGCCGAGGTGGAGGCGGCGGCTGCCTCCACGGGCTGGAGGGAGAGAGGAGACAGAGGAGAGAGAGAGGAGATCCAGGGGGCGCCGTGGCGCGTTCCTGGCCGTCAGATCGGCCGATCTGACGGTCCAGAACCCATTGGGCTGACCTCAGATCTGAGAATTAGGGTTTGGACGAGAATTGGGGTGTTTTTCCAGATCTGGGGGGGGGCTAGTGGCTTAGGGAAACCCTAAGTGGGGTGGTGGTCTTTATATAGCATGGGTGGCTGGCAGTTTGCAAAAACATCATCGGTTTTTACCTCGCGCGCACGGTGCTCACGTTTCTGACCGCCGGGGGTCCGCAGTACCTCCGATTCGGGTAAAACTTCGAACTACGCGATCGGTGCGTCCAGCCGGAGGCGTTCACCTCGCGCTGGAACCGTTTCGAAAACACTTTCCGGCGCGCTATAAAATATCCCGTTTAATTATTAAACGGGGTTTTTCGTTTCGTTGGCTGCGGCTGGTCTCGTGCGGTTTTCGCGACGGTGATCGGGCGAAACCCGGTGTCGCAAAGGTCGAGTGTCAGGGTGGCAAGGGTCGGTCTCCGTCCGATACGAGATAAGAGGGGAAAAATAATCGCCGATCGATAAATCGGGGATGCAAACACCGCAAACAAATCAGGCAATCAAACAATTCACACCGAAAACAAAATTTTTAATTTTTGTGAAATCTGGGCTGTTACAGACAACACCACCAACAAGGGATCTCGTCCCGAGATCCAGGACGATCCGGGGAGAGGGGGGGGAGAAAGGAGAGTCGACGATCTTCAACACCACCAACAAGGGACTCTGCTCCATGTCGACGTCGAAGCTCCGTCGAAATAATTTTCCGCAGAGAGACGACATCGTCGGAATAACGAAGACGTCAGTGACAAGAGGAAGAACGATCGCGAAAACTAGATCAAGGGATAGTGATTTTCGACGCAAGTCGTAAAAACACCAGGCAAAAGGATGGATGGCAATGGACGACCCTGATGATACCCAAAATCGGACAAGCTAAAGGTACTACAGGAATTCCCACCTGAGCTCGGAATCGAGACAATACGCTGCAAGCAAGGCATTGTAACGGTTCCGATACTCCACACACTCGAGATCCTAGAGTTTTGAAGGGCGTAAGGCGAGAATTAAAACACTTACGACACTTGTCCTGACCAGAGCAAGGGTAAGGAGTAAAAAGATTCTACTCTCCGATAACTAACTTAGTAACTACAAAATAGTTTTTGTCTAGACTCGACTTCGGCCAGAGAGGGGATCCTACGGTCGGTAAGGCTCTGATACCAAGTTGTAAGGCACGATATGCGGTACTGTTCCAGATCTAGATGCTTCCATCCAGATCCGGGGACGAAGCACATATCGAACCCACCGCGACATATGACAAAGCCATATGCCCCGGATTTCCAACATGATATCACAACGTTACAGATACAAGGATACAACATCTCATACAATCGGCATACAACTGCCTCAAAAATAATACAACAGCGGAAGATACATGTCTGAGTACAGACTACAAGCAAATGCCTAGTGGCAAAGAGAAAAGCATCGATCCCATAACCACACGGGTCCAGGCCCTCCGCCGGGATCCGCCTAACTAGTCATCGTCCAGTCTCCACGTGAAATGTCGATCACCGTACCTGTTGTCGATCAGAACCCTGAAAAGAGTTTGGGGGTAGTATCATGAGTACAGAGGTACTCAGCATCCAACTGTAGTGGTCATCTGACCCAGCAAGGACTTCATCACTCGTCATTCTCGGACAACTAGTAGTTTACGGTAAGGAAGGGGTAAGTGGTGAGGTTTCTGCCGCACTAGCATTTATGAAGTGGCTAACGATCTAGAGAGTAAGATAAGAAGCCAAGCATTCGATGACGAATCGCCTCCAACAAGTCTTGCTATCAACTACTTACGCAAGCATAACACCTATCCTATCCTTGTCCTCCTCTTCGCATCCCGACGAAGAAGAAGCAGTCAAGGCACACACACACGTTGATCAAGTTATATTAAGATTATCTCAGTTGTTGTTATCTATGAACAAGGAGTAGGTCTCAAGTCGTTCATAACCGTGGACACGGCTTCTCGAAAAGATTTAACCCTGCAGGGGTGTACCAACTACCCATTACGAGGCTCCGCACGCACGTCCATCACTCTCAGTTGCTACCCATTATAGGCAACCATTTTATGATTTGGTTCCAAGAGATCCGAAACGACAAGTCCTTCTAGCTAACAACGAACAAATCCGGGTGGCCCCCGGGGAGTCGACACCCAATCCAAAAGCTGGCCACGCTCTCGGATCGGACTCTTCCGTATGACGCAGGTCGGATTGCCGGTTAGTTCTCTTATGAGACCGGGTCCTAGCTGATCAGGTGGACTAACAGAGAAACAAAGTCTCCACTGGCCCAAGTTGTTTTAAAACAGCTGGGGGCCCAACCAAGCACACACACGTTTTCAAATGGTAAATCAGCTTGGTCCACCACTAGAAATGTTTGAAGCTAGATAGGTAAGAAAAGGGGACCCCATAAAATCCCACACGCGGTTAGGCACGCTCAGTCTTCAAACCAATACCCGGAACTCGGATCCTAGGTGACTCGAATGGAACAAAGCGTCGGGGCGGGATAGCCTAGACCTTCCATCCTTCGTCGAATATAGTCAACATTATAATAATAATCAGATCATCAACAACAATATAGTAATGATAAATGTGATATCCCAAACCCAGGAGTAACAGGGTAACATCGTAGCATCCTAAGCATGCATACTAAGCAGGGGCTGAGCAACGAGCAATAGTAACATAGCAGTACAAGGTTTGCTGGGAAGGAACATGGCTGTATTGGTTTGAAAGAGGTTGTAAACATGTGGTAGGATCAAACATCGCCTAACCTATTCTAGCATGCAAACCGCTGGTTGAAATAGAATGGATCATAAGTAATGCAAGTCCTTGCCTGTTGATAAGTCGGGTTCCGAAGGTGTAGTCGATCGCAAGCTCGCATCGTCTCCGAGAGGTACCCGCGGGAGCACACAAGAAGTAAACACTGGAAAACAATCAACGGTGCACCACTATTACTACGAAGCAAACACGAGCAAGCATCAACAAGAAGTAACACGAGACATCGCACCTACCGTCGAGGGCGGTTACTAACAATTTAAGTGGAGTACTCGTCACACACGACGATACCGCACATTTACGGTGGTTCAAGTTGTTTAGCTACAGGTGACCAAACAACGGTTATTAACATGGCAACTCAAGCAAGCATGGCATAGCACACAAACATTGCAAGAGGTGAAGCACAAAGTAAACTATCTATGCTAGTCAATTTAAGTGAGGCACAACCTAAACATGGCATAACACTAAGTGCCGCACGATGATTAAAAGATTTGGTACTGTTCTGCCCTATACCATATTTTAGGTTGATTAATAACAGCAAACAATAGCATAAACACAAAGAACACGAAAAACTAATCAAGTTACATATAAAGAACACCCCAAACGGAGTTACGGTTAAAAAGATATAAGCAAAACAATTTATGCACACATGCTGTATAAACAGGGGTAAATCTATATGAAAAAGTGCAGCAACATGACATAGCAATACATGGGATGAAAGTAGACATGACGCTTAACAATATGCAATTGGAATCACTCAATTCCGATAAACGGTTGCGAAGCAATCGTCATCCGAAGTTGCAACAAAATAACAGTTTCAGCAATAGCAGCAGAATAACATCAGGATAGCTACTTTGGAGCAAGATATAAACATGATGCAGCAGGAAAATATGGCATGTGAATGCATGAAACTGAAGTAGAAACATTGCTTAACGCAATGCAAAAGGAATCAATGCAATAGGCCTCATGGATTTGTTACAATCATCATGCAAAGTTGCAACAAAATAATAACAGCAGCACAAAACAGGAAAAAGTAGCAGTTTAACGGCCTGATGCCCTGTTCAGCACACGATTACACAATCAAGATGAGCTCAAACGCAGAAGCTCACAAAAGATGAATTAAAGTACACGCAATTCTAAGCAATTCGTCTTTTGGGCGCAACGCGATCCGAGCTACGGTTTAACGGGAAATCGCAGTGCAAAACAGCATGAGTAGCACAATATTCCAACACTTAGAAAAAATAACAGGGGTTAGCCAGAAAAGAAAAAAAATAAACAACAACAATAAAAAAAATGGCCTCACCCCTCCATTGGGCTCGGCCCAAGTGGCTGGAGAGGCTCGGTGGCTGACTGGGGCGCCTGGGCCAGGGGGCAGGCCGTGGCCGCGCTGGAGTGGGCCGGCCCACCCTGGGTCTCCAGCGACGGCTGGATCGGGAGGCCGCTGGAGCCGCTTGGGCTCGAGCCCGGCGACCAGGCGGCGGCGCAGCGCCGGTCTCCGGCGAGGGGCCGTGCATGGGAGGCGGGGATGGAGGCAGGACGGCGCGGGGTCGAAGGGCGGCTCGGATCCGGCCGCTGGGGTCGTCGGCGAGGTGAGCTCGGGCTCGGCCGAGCCGCTCCCATGGCGCGGCGGCCGGCGGCTCCCGCGGCGGCGACCTGCGAGGACAGAGGGGAGGAGGGTGAGCGCGGGAGGAGAGGGAGAGAGGAGAGGGAAGAGAAGACGCGGCGGCGGGCGGCTGCTGCCGGCGGCTTGCTCGCCGAGGTGGAGGCGGCGGCTGCCTCCACGGGCTGGAGGGAGAGAGGAGACAGAGGAGAGAGAGAGGAGATCCAGGGGGCGACGTGGCGCGTTCCTGGCCGTCAGGTCGGCCGATCTGACGGTCCAGAACCCATTGGGCTGACCTCAGATCTGAGAATTAGGGTTTGGACGAGAATTGGGGTGTTTTTCCAGATCTGGGGGGGCTAGTGGCTTAGGGAAACCCTAAGTGGGGTGGTGGTCTTTATATAGCATGGGTGGCTGGCAGTTTGCAAAAACATCATCGGTTTTTACCTCGCGCGCACGGTGCTCACGTTTCTGACCGCCGGGGGTCCGCAGTACCTCCGATTCGGGTAAAACTTCGAACTGCGCGATCGGTGCGTCGAGCCGGAGGCGTTCACCTCGCGCTGGAACCGTTTCGAAAACACTTTCCAGCGCGCTATAAAAATATCCCGTTTAATTATTAAACGGGGTTTTTCGTTTCATTGGCTGCGGCTGGTCTCGTGCGGTTTTCGCGACGGTGCTCGGGCGAAACCCGGTGTCGCAAAGGTCGAGTGTCAGGGTGGCAAGGGTCGGTCTCCGTCCGATACGAGATAAGAGGGGAAAAATAATCGCCGATCGATAAATCGGGGATGCAAACACCGCAAACAAATCAGGCAATCAAACAATTCACACCGAAAACAAAATTTTTAATTTTTGTGAAATCTGGGCTGTTACAGTGGCCGCCTGGTCACCCTGTGGCCCCCCTCTGGTTGCTCTTTTGGGTGCCTTCGTTATCCTTCTGGAAAACAGCCTTCGTCGATTTTCAGGAAATTTGGAGGTGTTCTTCTTCAGCAACTCAGCGTCCACTTTTTACCGCTGAATCCTGCGTCTGCTGCTTCGGCACCGGAAAGTTGTAAACTGTGTAAAATAAGCCAAAACAACATAAGAATAGCATCATATCATGAAATATATCAATGAATAAGAAAGAATTACTATATAAAATAGTGATGCCTTTTGGACGTATCAGAACAACATAAGGCTTCTTTTTTCTCCTTACCCTCATCGATCTGAGTTCTGAGTCACCCTCATCTTGTTCTACGGGAAGATAGGACTAGGCTCATCTATGTCTTACTAGAACATATCGTTGTTTGCTTCCTTGTAGCTGTAGGAAAGTTGTGTTCGGTTTGCTAGAGTTTTTGTGCTTCCTGATTTCTTACATCGTATGTAAGTGTTGTTTCCATGTTGTAAGAAATTGTCTTTTCTTGCAATTATAGCTGTTATGTTGTCCGAGTCATTCCAGGTTTCTTCATAATCTGATGCGTATGCAAAATCCTTCTCTCCATTTTGGTTGTCCTTTTAGAAGAACTTCTAGGTGGTATTCCCGACAGTTCCATAGATTTGTTGTAGGTTTTATCCTAGAAACCTATATTGATGCATTTGCAGTTCTTCCTCCCAATTTAGATGTCTTATAGAAAGAATGACCACATTAACCATCGTGTTGGGGTACTTTGCTACTCTGACATATCTTTTGTATTCCCTAGTAAGCCATGGTCATCCTCTAGGAAAATCATCTAGTAACCCAACCCCTTAAATCTTGTCACCCGACAGATGCGTAGAGTTCATAGTGGATCTTATGCCAGGAACCGCACCAATTTCCAGACGCCCATACAAAATGGCCCCACGTAAGTTACCTGAGCTTAAAATCCAACTTGAAGCTTTGTTGGCAAAAGGCTTCATCCGCCCTAGATCATCGCCATGGGGTTGCCCCGTTTTGTTTGTAACGAAGAAAGATGGAACAGAAAGGATGTGCGTAGACTATGGCCCGCTAAATCTAGCGACGATAAAGAACAAGTACTCACTGCCCAGGATCAACGATCTTTATGATCAACTTGCTGGATCCTCTGTCTTCTCCAAGATGGATTTGAGATTAGGCTATCATCAAATCATAATCCAAAACGAGGAAATTCCCAAAACGGCTTTCACTACTCGTTATGGTCTTTACGAGTACAGCGTCATGTCCTTCGGTTTAACCAATGCCCCCGCCACTTTCTCGCGCATGATGAATTCGATCTTCATGGAGTACCTAGATAAATTTGTTGTAGTTTATCTTGATGACATTCTGATCTACTCGAAGAACGAAGAAGAACATGTCGAACATCTTAGGTTGGTATTGATGAAACTTCAAGAGCATCGCCTTTATGCAAGTTCTCTAAGTGCGAATTTTGGCTACCAGAAGTGACCTACTTAGGCCACGTGATTTCTGCAAAAGGCATTGCTGTCAATCCAGAGAGAGTTCAGGCTGTCCTTGACTGGACTCCACCTGAATCGGTTAAGCAAGTTAGGAGTTTTCTTGGCTTAGAAGGCTATTGCCGCCGCTTCGTCGAGAACTTTTCTAAAGTTGCAAAGCCTCTAACTGAACTCCTCAAGAAAGATAAGAAATTCCAATGGACTCCCAAGTGCGAGGAAAGCTTTCAAGAGCTAAAAAGAAGATTGACTTCTGCACCCGTACTTGCGCCTCCATACACCAAAAAGGATTTCGAGATCTTTTATGACGCCTCACGGCAAGGGTTAGGATGCATACTTATGAAAGATAGACATGTGGTAGCTTATGCTTCACGCCAGTTGCGTCCACATGAAGAGAACTATCCTACCCATGATCTTGAACTCGCTGCCGTAGTTCATGCCCTGACAACTTGGCGACATGAACTCCTTGGTAATCGTTGTGAGATCTATTCCGACCACCAAAGCCTCAAATACATATTCACCCAGCCAGATCTTAATCTCAGGCAAAGACGCTGGATTGAGTTGATAAAAGATTATGACTTAGGAATTTCTTACACCCCAGGCAAAGCCAATGTCATGGCTGATGCACTAAGTCGTAAGTCGTATTGTAACAACCTCATGTTACAACAGTATCAACCACTTCTTCATGAGGAATTTTGAAAACTCAATCTCGAGATTGTTCCTCATGGCTATCTTTCTACCTTGGTGGCGAAACCAACCCTTGAGGACAAAATCATAGCCGCCCAGAAACATGATGGTGGTATTCGAGAGATCAAGAAGAATATTGCTAGCGGAGTTGCTAAATGTTTCTCCATAAATGATCAAGGTGTCGTTTTTCTTTGGCACTCGATTGGTTGTACCACGAAAACACAATCTTAGGAGGCTAATTCTTAAGGAGGCTCTTGATACTCCCCTTTCGATTCATCCTGGTAGCACAAAGATGTACCGAGACCTACGCCAGATATTTTGGTGGACTAGGATGAAGCGACAAATTTGAGTGAAGACTCACATTGAATTTTTGACGCAACCGGAACACCCACTAGGTGTAGCCTCCGAGTGACTTCCAAATGGTTAGCCGGGGGCAGCAAACTTGGAGCAGTCGACTTAGAGCAGCGAACACTCATGTTTCTTTCTTCTTCTCACACAAGCAGCACGGAGGGCTTCCTGTGCGCGCTCTGAGCAGACGGCTGGCAACAGGCAGTAGCCGTCCAGCTCGCAGCCTACACTTTTTTTTTACATTCGACTGCTTCTCTGAATCGTTCTACCTCTCCTCTTCTCTGTTTCTTAGAATGCCTCTTCAGGCGGCTGATACGCGAGAGATGATAACTGCTTCTCGCCCTTCATTGGTTACCCCAAGTGGAAGGTGAGATGCCGCATAGCGGCAAGTTTCCCTCGGTGAAGATACCGAGGTTGAGTATCAACCAGTAGGACTCTGACAATGATAAGTAGGTGGTGAAGCGAACAATGGCGCCGTTCACAACTCAAAGTAGCTTGCTTCACCTGGACCTGCACACACACACAAATAACTTTGCTCCCAACGAAGTTCAGAGAGGATATCATTCTCTCTGGTCTTGTTGTTTACAAAGGATCAAAAACACAAGGGATAATGATAATGATAGCAACTGAAAGTAAAAGCAAAAAAGTAAATAAGTGTGTAAACAGTGATGACAATATGGACCGGGGTCCCGTGATGTACACTAGTGATGTCTCTCTCCCAAAAGACGATAAAACTGCTATGCGAGGTAAACAAATTACAGATGGGCAATTGACAGGATTATAAATGCACGGCAATGCTAACTGTGCTACAAAAGAAAGGAAGAGGCTCAAAAGCATGGGCGGTACGCCAAAATAAGTAGACCGAAATCCAACTGCATCTACTACTAATCATCCATCTTGAGATATCTATCCAGAACATATCGCTGGTATTAAGTTGCGAGCCCCATCCAAAGTGTAAACCCAAAGCAACAGACAACTGCATTAAAAATCACTTTGCTTAAAGTAAACAATCCTTGTAACCGCGGTCACAAACACCGTTGTTTTCCCCCTTGTGGCAACATCACATCCCCTAGACTCATGTTTCTGTCACTCAAGCGTGTCATCAGGGGGCATGAACCCACAATCGAGCATAACGTTCCCTCTTGGAGTTACTACCTACTACTTGTCCAAAGAAATAAACAGCAACGGAGAGCATGAAAGAATTACTTAGGAAAAAAAATATAAAAGATAAGACCAAATATATTACTCTATCACAATCTGAACATAATCTCATAATCCATCAGATCCCATCAAACTCAGCATAGCAACAGCAGAAATATTACATATGTGCCTCGATCATGTAGGAAGCTCATGAGGTCTAAACCATGAAGAACAAAGAGGGGAGGAGAACATCACATAGCTACTGATCACGGACCTATGGTCCAAATGAAACTACTCACGGCACATCCGGGAATCGTCCATGGTGAAGGGGAAGCTCCCGGAGGTCGATCCTCCCTCCGGCAGGGTGCCGGGAAGAAGTCTGCTGGCGCTCCCGATCTTGGAAGCGAGGCGGGGGCGGAACAAAAGCGAGATCGCGGAAAAGGGTTCTCTCTTCTGAAGTTTCACGTCATGGGGAATATATAGGCGAAGGGGGCAGGCAGGGGGGCCACCAGGAGTCCAGGCCCCCCCTGGCGCGACCAAGCCCTAGGCCGCGCCAGGTGGCCGCCTGGGCACCTGGTGCTGGCCACCCGGCCCTCCTTCGGGGTTCCGGAAGGTTCCGTTGCGCAGATTTTTTATCCGTTTTTTCCCGAATTTTTGGAGCACTTTTAATATGAGGGAAACCTGGAATAAAAAAACAGCAGAAAACAGAAACTGGCACTGGGGTGCACTGAGTTAATAGGTTAGTCCAAATATGATCAAAAGTGTATGAAAGTGTATCTAGATCATAGCAATATCACACAAACCATGCATGGAGCAAGCAGAAATTATCGATACGTTTGGGACGTATCAACATCCCCAAGCTTAATACCTTCTCGTCCTCGAGTAGGTAAATGATAACAAGCATAATTTCTGTGGTGACATGCTAGCAACCATATAAGAACTTTGACAAGTAAAGCAATCAAGGTATGTGATTCAATTCAAGTCAGAACATGCAAGAGTCTATATTAGCATTGAAACAAGCAACAAAAGAACATTAGGTGCAAGAGGTCTCGCTGTCCGTGACTCGAATGTCTCCAAATGGTGTTTGCGTGCAAGAAGGGGGATAGGGAATACGATAAAAAAGTATTTTTGTTGAGAACTCAATTTACTAAAGTTTCACACTTGGTCTTCTTTGAAATCTTATCTTGACTCGTCCCCAGACCACTAGCCAATTTGATCTACTCCTTTTCGATATTTTGAGCACTCATGCAATGGATGAGCGTAAGCACGAGAGTTTTCACTTAGGATGGAAAAGAGAGAAATATGGTGGAGGAGGAAGACAAAAAGGTGAGAAAGTCTCACATCACCGAGGACAATCGTAGGCGAGAAGGACAAATGATAGATATGATGTGAGGATTAGGGATTGCCATGCAACGGATGCACATATGAGCTAAGAAAGCTCTGCAATGGAATTAGTGGGGGTGCATCCAACTTGCTCGCTCATGAAGACCTAGAGCTCTTTTGAGGAGGCTCATCCTTGGAATATGCAAGCCAAGTTCTATAGTGTGAAGGTCCCCACATAGCTATATGCATGAATGATCATCTCTATGGAGTACAAGGATAAGATGGAGTACTAGTGTGGATCTTTCAATAGGATAGTAGTGTTGCCCCTTTCTCTATTTTTATTTTTCTTTTTCTCTTTTTTTGTATTTTTATGTATTTGTTTTTGATGGCCGCAATGGCTCTTTCTATATGAGTCACATTTGTCCTCTTTGGGATCTTTTATTTTGTCCACTTTGGGATCTTTTCCTCACTTAAGGGCAACACTCTAATTTACAAGAGGGTATAGAAGATCGTTCACACTTTACAAGGTACTCAAGTCATAAAGAAGATGTAGCTATCATGATGTATGCAATGTATGCCGCTGCCAGTGTAGCAGGAACATGTATGACATGAAGATCAAGTCATGAAGAGGTGGATGTTGCATGGCAATATATCTTGAAAAGGCTATGGAAATGCCTTCATAGGTAGGTATGGTGGCTGTTTTGAGGAAAGATATACGGAGGTTTATGATGACAGAGTGTATCATGCCAAGGGTTTGGATGTACCGGCGAAGGTGGACGCCAACTCTCGGAGTGAGAAGAAGGCAATGCACGACACGGGAGAGGCTAACAAATATGAGGAGGTGGAAGTGTCAACTTTCAATACTTACATTAGTCCGAAGAACTCATGCAATTATTATCAGTAACTCTCAATCTAATAAGGAGGTTCACAAAGAGACAAGTACCCCGAGGAGGAGTGTATGGGGGTTTGGATATCCTTGCGCATCCTCGACTCATGGTACGTGAGAGTACTCTAATATCCGATCCCTCCAAAGATTACCAATCCATCTAGTAGCTAGAGTTCTCAACTAGTTTTGTAAGTTTTGAAAATAAACAAGGATTGCCCAAAATACGACACCTATCACTAATAGGCTAGAGCTCTTGACACCAAAGGTTCAAACATTGATCACATCAATACCTCAAAACTATTGCAAGTTACTACAAAAATCAAATAGCAACCTCAATTACCTACTTTCAAGACAAGACACAACTCAGTGCAACAACCAACTCTCTTAACAAGATAAACATGAAAACTAAAGAGAGTTCCAGAAACAAACTAAACAAAACCCAAGGCTCTGCTAAAGAAAAACTAAGACTAAAACTAAACATGGCAGTAGCTACGAAAAGATAAAGAACACAAAACAGTAAAAAGATAAGCATGCAAAATCCTATGATGTGTTCTAGATTGGGGTGGAACCTTTTTCTCTCCCACACAAAGTAAGCTGGGGTCTAACTTATTATGAATAGAAAGCAAAGCTAAAGAAAACTAAAAATAAAACCTAAGAGCGAGACGCTCCAAGCATAGTACACAACGCATGAAGTGATAAAAATATAGTGAGACGAAGGACGAACTGATGATTGTTGATAGAGAAGGGGATGCACGGGGGCATCCCCAAGCTTAGACGCTTGAGTCTCCTTGAATATTTATTGGGGATGCATGGGGGCATCTCCAAGCTTGAGATCTTGACACTCCCGGATCTTCTTTCATCATCTTCCCTCGCACACTTGAAAACTTCCTTCATACATAACTCATCATAAGCTGATTAGAGAGGTTAGTACAATTAATAAAATAATTTCCCCCCACTGGGTATAAAGATATTCTTGAAGAGATACTGTTTCTCAAGATTTCCAAAAGGTTTTTGCAAATAAAAATCAAGCTTAAGGTTTGCAAAAGTAAGGAGAGGCAAAACCTTGCAGAATCTGTAAAAAACAGAACAACAGGTAGTAGAGAATTTTTTTTCGGGGTACTTCTGCAACTCAAATTAAAAAACTCAGAACACGCGAAGGGGGCAGCCAGGGGGGCCACCAGGAGTCCAGGCGCCCCCTGGTGCGGCCAAGCCCTAGGCCGCGCCAGGTGGCCGCCTGGGCACCTGGTGGTGCCCCCCCGGCCCTCCTTCGGGGTTCCAGAAGCTTCCGTTGCGCTGATTTTATCCGATTTTACCCGAATTTTTGGAGCACTTTTAATAGGGGGAAACCTGGAATAATAAAATAGCAGAAAACAAAAACTGACACTGGGGTGCACTGAGTTAATAGGTTAGTCCAAATATGATCAAAAGTGTATGAAAGTATATCTAAATCATAGAAATATCACACAAAACATGCATGGAACAAGCAGAAATTATCGTTACGTTTGGGACGTATCAACGGCAACCGGGGTCAGCTCAGGCACAGTCGGAAGGGCGCTGGGGGAGGCCAGGCTGGCCGCAGCCAGCGGCAAGGAGGCCGGGCTGGCCGAGCCGGCGGAGGAGGAGCGCGACCGGAGTGGCCGCATCCGGCGGCAAGGAGGCCGAGCTGGCCGCAGTCGGCGGCAAGGAGGCCGGGGAGGTGGAGCGTGGGCAGAGCGGCCGAGCTCGGAGGAGCGAGGGCAGCTCAGCGCAGGGGAGGAGGTGCGCGGGCGCGCGCGGGTGCCGACTGTGGAGGGCACGCAGTCGGAGGATGGGCGCGACTCGACGGGAGGGAGAAGCATGAGGCGCGACTGTCGGAGCGGCAGGTGTAGGGGGCGGTTGGAGGTGGAGCTCGGCGAGGAAGGAGCCACGGCCGGGGGCCGTCAGCCATGCACGGCTGGGGGCCTGCAGAACGGCGAGGAAGGAGCCACGGGCAGGGGCCGGGAGCCATGCATGCGCGCGTAGGAAAGTGCAGGAAAGTAGCGGCGCTACCCCTGGATGCAGCGAGCGGAGCGAGCCAGGGCGCATCCTCCGGGTGCGGAGGAACGACGCGAGCCAGGGCGCAACGTGCAGGCGTGGAGGAGAGGACGAATACGGTGGTGGAGACAGAGCGCACAACCTTCTGGCTTGCGGGAGCAGATAAAGATGGCGTCGAAGAGCGCGACAGTGCTGGCGAAGGTGTCGAATAAGAAGGTGCTGTCCGGAACGGGACTCCGGTCGCTGCAGTATGCCCCACGGTGGGCGCCAAATGTCGTTTTTTGGTGAGGGCAGATGCCATGGGAATGGCTAGGAGCACTGAGCATGCAACGACGTCCAGATGGGTTTGGGCACAATCGCACGATGAAGAACACTGCTAAGTACCCAGGTTCGAGACCCTCGCGGTGGAGCTAAAATCCCTACTCCTTCCTGTCTAATTATCTGGTAGATATCTGTACAAAGTTGCTCCTTGAGCTGTATATGTTCTCCTGTCCGAGCTGATACGTGTGACGGATGGATGGATGTATGTGGTGTTTGCTCATGCCTTGGGCCTCTCCTCACCGTGAGCTCTCCCTTGCCCCTTTATATGCTAGTGGCAAGGGGAGCCAAAGAAAGAGGATAAGGGGAATAGAACAAGGGGAAGAAGACAAAAGGTACACATGTGATGTGATGTAATATGATACAACACCACTACACTATTCCTGATGTGACTAATGATGTCGTCCTTTTGTTTTGTCGAAAGTACATGTCGATTGACCCCTCGAGCAGCCGGCCAGCACGCAGTCGGTAGGTGCGCTGGCAGCCGGCTGCGGGCAGTTGGCCATCTGGCAGCGGGGCAGGGTGCAGTCGGCAGCCTACCGGTCGGACTGAGGGCGGCGGGCGCCCGATGTCTTGAAAGGTTGTTTCGCATCATTGCATGGCAATCCCTACTCCTCACTCCATATGTACAATTAGGCCTACCCTAGCCTAAGATCGTCCTTATTGGTGTGAGCCTTTCATACTTTTTTTGACTTCCTTTACAATCATTTATTCTCTTCGCCATCCTAAGTGCCAACTAATCTTGCTTGCGCTCATTCATTGCATGAGTGCTTAAAATCGAAAGGGAGAGGATCGAATTGACTTGTACCTGACCAACGTTCTGGGGAGGATTCATAACAAGATTCCAAAGGAGACTAAGTGTGAAAGTTAGTAGATTGAGTTCTCAACAACTATTAAGTAATTTTAAGCTCTAAAACAATCTCCCACTTTCTTTACGGAAACACCGATTGGAGACATTCGAGTCATGGACAGCGAGACATTCTTGCACCTTTATGTTCTTACTTTACTAGTTTCAATAATAGATATAGACTTTTGCTCGTTCTTATCTTGAGCTGAATTGTATCTCTTGCTTGCTGTACTTTAAAGTTCAAATCTTTGTTGATAGCATGTCACAACAAAAATTATCTTTGTTGTCATTTACCTGCTCGAGGACGAGCAGGAATTAAGCTTGGGGATGTTGATACGTCCCAAACATATCTATAATTTTTTCTTGCTCCTTGCCTCTTTTGGTGATATTGCTATATGTTTTGATGCACTTTCATATGATTCACAACATATTTTGGACTAACCTACTAATTCAGTGCCTAGTGCCAGTTTATGTCGTTTTTTATCCGTGGATTGCAGAAAAAGGTAAAAAATAAAAGTTCTTGGAAAAGTCCAGAAAAATATCCTTAAGAAAAGACTCTAGAAGCCAGAAGGGGCCCCCGAGGGGGCCACGACCCTGGCCAGGCGCGCCACCTAACTGCCTGGGCCAGGGGGCCACCCCTCAGGCTCCCCTTTTGCCTATAGTTACCTCTCGCTCCGAAAATCCTCGGGAGGCACCCCGTCACGCGATTTCAACTACTGCTCCGCCACCGCGGGGATTCCAATCTCGGGATCGCCAGAAGAACCTGTCCCGGCACCCTTCCGGAGGGAGGAGTGACCTCCGGAGACCTCTCCATCACAATGACTGCATCCGAGATGCGCCGTGAGTAGTCCCCCTTGGACCATGGGTCCATGATAAGTAGCTAGATGATTTCTTCTCTCCAATCTTGTGCTCAAATGTTTAGCCCTTGTGAGCTACCTATCATGATCAAGGAACCTATGTATTAGTTCTTGCTTTGCTATTCTTTGTTTGCTGGGATCCGATGGATTATGAGATTATGTTCAGTTTTTGTTGAGTACTATATTTGGTTTACCTTTATTTTTTGTTCTTGAGTATTCTTTCATGTTCTCCGTTGCGTTTGTTGCTTTGGCCAAGTAGTAGATTGCAACTACAAGAGGGAGTGTTATGCTTAATTGTGGGTTCATGCCCCCCAACGTCTAGCTTGAGTGGAAGAAATATGAGACTAGGGGATGTGTTGTTCCACCAAGGGTAAAACAGTGGTGCTTGTGACTGCGTGTTGCAAGGATTACTTACATTACGCATAGTGTTAAGGAAGTCGTCCGTTGCTTTAAGCCTAATTTCGTTGGGGGTTGACAACTTAATACCAGCGTTATCTTCTGGATAGATATCTCAAGGTGGATGATTAGTGAGTAGATGCTGATGAATAAACGGTCTACTTTTTTTGGTGTAATGCACATATGATTGATCCTTTTATTTTTTGGTGTAATTCCCATACAATTGAGCCTCTTTACTTTCCGGTAGATGCTGATGAATAAACAGTTTACTTTTTTGGTGTTCTGGATGAATAAACGGTGCGTTTATAATTTTGCCAAATGCCTTGCTGTAATTTGTTCACCTAGCTTAGTTGTTTTCCGTCTTTTGGGAGATAGACATCACTAGTGAAAGTAATGACACCTCGAGCCATATTTCCATCATATTTTACACCCTCGCTTTTACTGTTTTATTTCCTTCCAGTTACGCCACTATTATTATTCCCCCCTACGTTTTGATCCTTTGTAAACAACAAGGCCGGAGAGATTGACAACCTCTCTGAACTCGTTGGGAGCAAATTTATGTGTGTTCTTGTGTGCAGGTCCACGTCAACTCGCCATCAGCTAAATCTCTGGCGCGGTTGTCACCTTCTTGTTGAGCTGAGAATCCTACTGGAGACAAACCTTGGTATCTTCACCAAGAGAAATTTACTTCTACTACATCATCACATTCCCCTTTGGGTAACTGATGTGCGAGAGATGATAATGGCTTCTCACCCTTCGTTGGTTACCCCAAGTGGAAGGTGAGATGTAGGATAGCAGCAAATTTCCCCTATGTAGAGGATAGGGTTTTTCTCCCGTAGGACTCCAAAAGCGACAAGTAGGTGACAACGGCGCTAGAAATTAGGCGGTTGATGTGGACCCGCACACAGACACAAATAACTTTGCTCCCAACGAAGTTCAGAGATGTTGTGAATCTCCCCGGCCTTGTTGTTTACAAAGGATCAAGCGCAAGGGATAAAGGATAATGAGAATTACAACTAGAAAATAAAAGCAGGAAATAATTGAGCGTGTAAACAGTGATGAGAATATGGACCGGGGTCCCGTGATGTTCACTAGTGATGTCTCTCTCCCAAAAGACGATAAAACTTCTATGTGAGGTAAACAAATCACAGCTGGGCAATTGAAAGGATTGAAAACGCACCGCAATGCTAACTATGCTACAAAGAAAGGAAGAGGCTCAAAAGCATGGGCGGTACGCCAAAATAAGTAGACCGAAATCCAACTTCATCTACTACTAATCATCCCCTTGAGATATCTATCCAGAAGATCTCGTTGGTATTAAGTTGCGAGCCCCACTCAAAGTGTAAACCCAAAGCAACAGACAACTTCATTAAAAATCACTTTGCGTAAAGTAAACAATCCTTGCAACCGCGGTAACAAGCACCATTGTTTTCCCCCTTGTGGAAACAACACATACCCTAGACTCATGTTTCTGTCACTCAAGCGTGTCATCAGGGGGCATGAACCCACAATCGAGCATAACGTTCCCTCTTGGAGTTACTACCTACTACTTGGACAAAGCAATAAACAGCAACGGAGAACATGCAAGAATTACTTAGGAACAAAAATATAAAAGATAAGAACCAAATATATTACTCAATCACAAACCGAACATAATCTCATAATCCATCAGACCCCATCAAACTCAGCATAGCAACAACAGAAAGATTACATGTGTGCCTCGATCATGTAGGGCAGCTCACGAGGTCTAAACCATGAAGAACAAAGAGGGGAGGAGAACATCACATTGCTACTGATCATGGACCCATGGTCCAAGTTAGACTACTCACGGATCACCCGGGAAATGTCCATGGTGGAGGAGAGGCTCCCGGAGGTCAATCCTCCCTCCGGCAGGGTGCCGGGAAGAGGTCTGCTGACGCTCCCGATCTTGGAAGCGCGGCGCCAGCGGAACAGAGGCGAGATCGCGAAAAAGGGTTCTGTCTTTGGAAGAATCCCGTCACAGAGAATATATAGGCAAAGGGGGGCAGCCAGGGGTCCACCAGGGGTCCAGGCGCCCCCCTGGCGCGACCCCACCCTAGGGCGCGTCGGGAGGGCGCCTAGGGCCCTGGTGGTGGCCGTCTGGTACACCCTTGTGTTTCCAGAAGCTTCCAGTACACTGTTTTTTTATTGTATTTTTCCGGAATTTTTGGAGCATTTTTAATACGGGGGAAACCTGAACTAGAAAAACAGCAAAAAAGGGGAACTGGCACTAGGGTGCACTGAGTTAATAGGTTAGTCCAAATATGATCAAAAGTGTATGAAAGTGTATATAAAACATAGCAATATCACACAAAACATGCATGGAGCAAGCAGAAACTATATATACGTTTGGGACGTATCAACATCCCCAAGCTTAAATCCTACTCGTCCTCGAGTAGGTAAATGATAACAAGCATAATTTCTGTGGTGACATGCTAACAACCATATAAGAACTTTGAAAGTAAAGCAATCAAGGTATGTAATTCAATTCAAGTCATAACAGGCAAGAGTCTATATTAGCATTGAAACAAGCAACATAAGAACATAAAGGTGCAAGAGCTCTCGTTTTTCGTAACTCGAATGTCTCCAGATGGTGTTTGCGTGCAAGAAGTGGGAGATGGGAATACGAAAAAAAATTATATTTGTTGAGAACTCAATCTACTAAAGTTTCACACTTAGTCTTCTTTGGAATCTTATCTTGACTCGTCCCAGACCACTAGCCAGGTAGAAGTAAATTTGATACACTCCCTTTCGATATTTTAAGCACTCATGCAATGGATTAGCGTAAGCATGAGAGTTGAAACTTAGGATGGCAAAGAGAGAGATATGGCGGAGGAGGAAGACAAAAAGGGTGAGAAAGGCTCACATCAATGAGGACAATCATAAGCGAGAGAAGGCCAAATGATAGATATGATGTGAGGAGTAGGAATTGCCATGCAACCAATGCACATATGAGCTAAGAAAAGCTCTCCAATGGAACTAGTGGGGGTGCATCCAACTTGCTCGCTCAAGAAGACCTAGAGCTCGTTTGAGGAAGCTCATCCTTGGAATATGCAAGCCAAGTTCTATAGTGTGAAGGTCCCCACATAGCTATATGCATAAATGATCATCTCTATGGAGTATAAGATATAGGGGGAGTACGAGTGCGGATCTTTCAAAAGGAATAGTAGTGTTGCCCCTTTCTCTCTTTTTATTTTCTTTTTATCTTTTTTCTCTTTTTTTGTATTTTTGGTGGCCTCAATTTATCTTTCTATTTAAATCTCATTTGTCCTCTTTGGGATCTTTTAAATTTGTCCTCTTTGGGATCTTTTCCTCACTTAAGGGCAACACTCTATTTTACAAGAAGTATAGAAGATCTTTCACACTTTACAAGATACTCAACATAAAGAAGATGTAGCTATCATGATGTATGCAAATGTATGCCTCCGCCAGTGTAGAAGGAACATGTATGACATGAAGATCAAGTCATGAGGAGGTGGATGTTTCATGGCAATATATCTCGGAAAGGCTATGGAAATGCCTTGATAGGTAGGTATGGTGGATGTTTTGAGGAAATATTTAAGGAGGTTTATGATGACAGAGTGTATCATGCCAAGGGTTTGGATGCACCGGCGAGGTGTACGCCAACTCTCGGAGAAGATGGTAATGCACGGTACCGAAGAGGCTAGCAAATATGAGGAGGTGGAAGTGTCAACTTTCAATACTTACATTAGTCCGAAGAACTCACACACTTATTATCGATAACTCTCAATCTAATAAGGAGGTTCACAAAGAGACAAGTATCCTGATGAGGAGTGTATGGGGGTTTGGTTATCCTTGCGCATCCTCGACTCATGGTACGTGAGTGTACTCTAATATCCGATCCATCCAAAGATTAGCGATCCATCTAGTAGCTAGAGTTCTCAACTAGTTTTAAAGTTTTTGAAAATAAACACGGATTGCGCAAAATACGACACCTATCACTAATAGGCTAGAGCTCTTGACACCAAAAGTTCAAACATTACTCACAACAATACCTCAAAACTATTGAAAGTTACTACTACAATTGAATAGCAACCTCAATCACCTACTTAAAGACAAGACACAACTCAGTGGAACAACCAACTCTCTTAACACGAGAGATGATAATGGCTTCTCGCCCTTCATTGGTGACCCCAAGTGGAAGGTGAGATGTAGGATAGCAGCAAATTTCCCCTATGTAGATGATAGGGTTTGTCTCCCGTAGGACTGCTAAAGCGACAAGTAGGTGACAACGACGCTAGAAATTAGGCGGTTGACGTGGACCTGCACACCGACACAAATAACTTTTCTCCCAACGAAGTTCAGAGAGGTTTTCAATCTCCCGGCCTTGTTGTTTACAAAGGTTCAAACGCAAGGGATAACGGATAATGACAATTACAACTAGAAAGTAAAAGCAGGAAATAATTGAGCGTGTAAACAGTTATGAGAATATGGACCGGGGTCCCGTGATGTTCACTAGTGATGTCTCTCTCCCAAAGACGATAAAACTGCTATGCGAGGTAAACAAATCACAGCTGGGCAATTGACAAGATTAAAAACGCACCGCAATGCTAACTATGCTACAAAGAAAGGAAGAGGCTCAAAAGCATGGGAGACACGCCAAAATAAGTAGACCGAAATCCAACATCATCTACTAGTAATCATCCACCTTGAGATATCTATCCAGAACATCTCGCTGGTATTAAGTTGCGAGCCCCACCCAAAGTGTAAACTCAAAGCAACAGACAAGTGCATTAAAAACTTTGCGTAAAGTAAACAATCCTTGCAACCGCGGTTACAAGCACCGTTGTTTTACCCCTTGTGGAAACAACACATCCCCTAGACTCATGTTTCTATCACTCAAACTAGTCATCAGGGGGCATGAACCCACAATCGAGCATAACGTTCCCTCTTGGAGTCACTACCTACTACTTGGCCAAAGTAATAAACAGCAATGGAGAACATGCAAGAATTACTCAAGAACAAAAATATAAAAGATAAGAACCAAATATGTTACTCAATGACAAACCGAACATAATATTATAATCCATCAGATCCCAGAAAACTCAACATAGCAACAGCATAAAGAATTACATATGTGCCTTGATCATGTAGGGCAGCTCACAAGGTCTAAACCATGAAGAAAAAAGAGGGGAGGAGAACATCACATAGCTACTGATCACGGACCCATGGTCCAAGGTAGACTACTCACGGAAAGCGTCCATGGTGGAGGAGAGTCTCCCGGAGGTCAATCCTCCCTCCGGCAGGGTGCCGGGAAGAGGTCTGCTGACGCTCCCGATCTTGTAAGCGCGGGGCAGCGGAACAGAGGCGAGATCGCGAAAAAGGGTTCTGTGCTCGGAAGAATCCCTTCACGGAGAATATATAGGTGAAGGGGGCAGCCAGGGGGGCCACCAGGGGTCCAGGCGCCCCCATGTCGCGGCCCCACCCTAGGGCGCGCCGGGAGGGCGCCTGGGGCCCTGGTGGTGGCCCTGTTGCCCCACCCTGGTGTTTCCGGAAGTTTCCGATACACTGATTTTTTATTTTATTTTTCCGGAATATTTGGAGCATTTTTAATACGGGGAAACCTGGAATAGAAAAACAGCAGAAAACAGGAACTGGCATTGGGGTGCACTGAGTTAATAGGTTAGTCCAAATATGATCAAAAGTGTATGAAAGTGTATATAAAACATAGCAATATCACACAAAACATGCATGGAGCAAGTAGAAATTATAGATACGTTTGGGACATATCAGTAACCAACGAGGAAGTGTTATCTACACCCATCAGCAACCTGATCAGGCTTGAGATGCTGCTTGAGGAGGGAAACATGTAACACCAGATGAACATGGAAATCCGGGGAGGGGCTAATTTGAATGCGACTTATCCAACACGATCTACAATTTTAAAAGGTCCAAAATACTTGATGGCGAACTTGTGATTGTCACGAGAAGCAATGGACGTCTGAATATACTATTCCATCTTCAATAAAATTGAATCACCAACAATAAAAACTGGTTTTGAGCGATGCTTATTAGCTAGGCTTACCTTCATACGACGTTGAGCATACATCGAGTGATGTCCGAACGATGGCGGTCATTGGCGTGCCGCCAAGGAGTGGATGTAGCAGTCGCCTCGGGAAGGGCCGTTGGACCGAGTCGGATCGGGAGGGGTTGTGGACCGGGAAATCTATATGAGCCATTTGTATAAGCAATCCTCAATCAATTAACCACCAGGACTAGATTTTCCTCGCGAATCAACATGTAGTTGAGTTGGTTAGGAGGATGGTTGTATCCCAATACACTTGAGTTCAATTCCTAGATTTGACATTGATGCTTGTATTTTTTATAGATTTATTTGAAGCCTTTGGGTGAAATGCTTTCAGTGGAAGGAGTCATTCTCGTTGATTGTGAAGCACTTATAGTGACTTTGTTAATCTCAAGATGATATACCGGCTTAATATTGCGAAAAAGCTACTCATAGGTGTAGGATATACGTACGTTCATAAGGGTACGCTCGTGTATTTGAGCATCGATGTTGTACTGTGTTCCATAGAAAAAGATTAGATTGTGCTCTTGAAAGGGAAGAAGGATGATTTTGACCAATTAGAAGATAGAGCTTGCTCTGGCCCTTCACACACGCAGCGTCGCCGCCGGTCCGCCTCATCTCCGATGGCCTTAGGTTCATGGTGATTTGGTGGATCTTGGCTTTTACCGGTGGGAGGGCTTCAATTTTAGATGTTCTTTTAAGATTTCTTAGGGTTTGTGTCTTGCTCCGGAAGACGAGATGGTGACGGCTCCGTGAGGATGGAATAAAGGTCTCCCCGCCTAGCCCCATCCCGGTGGTGCATTTAGCATCATCGATTGACGTGTGAAGGTGTGTTTCCGGTGGATCTGTCCTTGGTGGATTTGCTCAAATCTGGTCGTAGTTTGTCTACGTTCTTGTGTCTTTAGGTTGGATCATTCGGATCTACGTCACTCTTCAATAGCGGCGTTGATGTTTTCGTGTGCTGATTCTATGGGACCTTAGCACGAAGACTTCCCGACTGTCTACTACAACAACTTTTGGCCGGCTCCGCTGAGGGAGGGGTGACGATGGCGGCGTGTCCTCGGCTTGCTTCAGTGCTTGTAGTCGTCGCTAGGTAGTCTACGAATCTGAATGTAATTTTTATTATTTCTGATGTTCGTTGTACTGCCATGATTAAAGATGAATAGATCGGATTTTTTTTGAAAAAAGGAGAAATTTCTAAAATATGATTGCATTATACATTTACATAGACGTGTAATGTTTATGGCGCACACGAATAGTGTTGCAGCACGCACAAAAGCAAACCCACACGATTCAAATCGACCAAAGAGCACGAACTGCACAAGTTACCTCCCATTTTACTTTCTCCGTCATAATTTACAGGACGTGTGCATGGCCCTAGTTCGCTAATATAAACTAATAGAGGTAATATCACTGGTGGTGCCTTAACTTGGCATGGGTGTTCAGTTTAGTACCTTAAGTTGAAAAATACATCTAATACATGCTAAAACTTGACACTTTGGTTTAAATACAGTGCTAACCACGTTCTGGGCTATTCCGCAAAAAAAACACGTTCTGGCGTTCTGAAAAAAACACATGATGTAGGCCCCACCTATGAGGAGAGGGGTGTGCCCACGTTGCTGTTGTGTTTTTTCCCAGATCAAAACAAGCCTGCTCCTTTGCCTCGAGCGCACCTCCTCCTCCTCGTTTGATCGTGCGACGGCATCGCCCCGGTGGATCGTGGCGACGGCATTGATCATTGTCGGCGAGGATGGCGGAGCCCCGTCGACGAGCTCCAGGCGATGCAACCCCTCTTTACAGTGAGAATCGCCTGCCTATTTTGACCCATCTGTCCCCTGTTCTCTGTAGGGTTTAGGTTTATTTTGTGGCACTGGAAAAATTACAATTTGTAAGACAGTGGTTCATGGAATAAGCGAGCTGTGAGATAATGCGTATATGACATTAGATTTGATTTTATTAGAAGGATGGGGTTAACTGAAACAGATAGTAGGCTTGCTGAAATTTTTGACAGTAGGTAATCTGAATATTTTGACAGTAGCTTAACTGAATTTTAGACAATATGTTTGCTGAATATTTCAATAGCAGATTGGCGAATTCATCAACAGCAGGTTTGCGAATTCAGTAGGTTTTCTAATTTCTTTTGATTGAGATATGTACATGACCAAGCGACTAGCGATTTTAAATATACTAGCGCCGATGACGTACAACGCACACCACGCTCATGACTGACTCTGACTATATCTTCATATTTGTACTAGTGCATGGTGGGAAGTAAATTCCAAATAAAGCTTGGTGCTCTTCTGCTATCTGAATGCACTGCATCAGTACATGCGTATAGCAATGATATAGTGATTCTCTCAAATCGTGCATTCTTTAGAAATAGCAGCAGAGGTGTCTCTTTTTTGTTCAGTTATATGCAAGATTTTCTCTTCAGTACAGGTACAGTTAGATTGCATTGCTAAAGAAGAAAGCACAATGAAAAAGCTAGGCCTTCGTACTATTGGCTCACTATTTTTTGTGACAAACTATACAATTATACATTAATTTTTAGCATATATGATATCATTCTGTAAAAAAGAGATTGCACTTTATTTATAATAGTGCAGTTATTTCTGCAGATGATAAAAAAGGAGCAGCAGAGTGTGTGTTCAGTGTATCTGTACTTATACATTAAAAACAAAGCTCTTTTGTTTGTGTTGTTAATAAGAATAGGTTGCAGACCCATTTGAGAAAACTTCTGCTGATTAGCTTAGGTACTGCTCCAGAGTTGTAGAGCAAGACACAAAATTCAGTTTCTGAAATATGCACCCCTAAGCTCCACAAATACCTTGCTGTTCGATAATGCGTTAACTGAATATCTGAAGATTTTTCCTTAGCTGTAAACTGAATTTAATAAATTTATGTAACTGCATTCAGAGTTAACATAATGTATTTCTGTTAACTGAATTTTATAACAACTCCTCAACTGAATTTAATTGCAGATGCTTTTGATGGTCTTTTCTCAGTTGAGATTCATCACAAAGGTTTTTTTTTGTGGATCTGATATGAAGCGCACATACATGGATTATGAAGTAGCATGGTTTGACAACTGTGATAGTGATACATGGTCCATTTTATGGATTGACGATTTTCTTCAGCAGCTAGGCTATGACAGAGAAAGTATAAAGCTTGATGTTTTCTGGTGCCAGCCTGGAAAGACATTGGTTGATGGACTAAGACAATTGAAATGTGATGCGGATATCCTTCCAATGATAGCAGCTAGCATGGTGAACAAGAACTTGTTACTGATTGTAAACCATGGGGAGTCACTTGAGAGTGAAAGCAAGGGAAAAGAGCAATATAGCTGTCGTGAGGAGATAAGTGTGCCAAATAGGAGGAGGGAAAGGAGGTTCTTTGGGGAAGGTTCATCCTCGGGTTGTGCTGATGAAGAAATTGAGGAACAAGATGGATTGAATGCAGCTGATTCAGAGACAGATGAAGATTTCTATGACAGTGACTTTGACGTAGAAGATGGGGATGATGATTTGTACGCAAAAAATGTAGATAAAGAAGTGGATGATTATAGAGAGAAAGACACAACATGTGACTATGAAGCAGAGTTAGCAGAGGATGCTCTAGATGATTCCCACTTAGACTTATCCAGTGAACAGAGGGAGAAGTTGAAGTACCACTTCAAGGGATTTAATCCAGAAACTGATTTGAATAACCCTATTTTTAGACTTGGTCAGGTTTTTGGTAATGTGCAGGAGCTGAGACATGCTATTACATCTTATAGCATCAGGAACAGAGTTGAAGTGAAGAAGCCAAGGAACACAGACACAAAAATTGTAGTTGTCTGCAGTGGTGATTGCCCATGGTATCTCATGGGAAGCAAGGATAACAGAACAACTAGTTTTGTTATAAAAAAGTACTGTGATGAGCACACTTGTACTAAATCTTGGAATCTCAAAGGGTTGACAGCTCCTTTTCTAACTAGGAAATTCAGAGATGAGTTCAGGGACAATGAGAAGATGCCCTTGAAGAAATTTTCTGAAAAAGTTCAAACAGAGTACAACCTCATACCAACCAGGAGCAAATTAGGAAGAGCCAGAAGAGCATCAGTGAAGGAGATAAGGGGGGAGGATGATGATCAGTATAATCAGTTGTGGGATTATGGAGAGGAGTTAAGGAAAAGCAATCCTGGTAGCAAGTTTTTCCTATGCACAAAGGAGATAGTAGACGAGAAGACAAAAGAGACAAAAGAGCACTTCTCCACATTGTATTGGTCTTTGGATGCATGCAAGAGAGGATGGCTAAATGGGTGCAGACCAATATTTTTTATTGATGGATGTCACATAAAAACCAGATATAAAGGAAATTTGTTGACAACTGTTGGTATTGACCCAAATGATTGTATCTACCCCATAGCATTTGGCCTTGTGGAAGTGGAGTCAACTAGTAGCTGGGAGTGGTTTCTGTCAAGCCTAAAGGATGACCTCAACATATGTAACACCTCTCCGTACACAATTATGAGTGACAAGCAAAAGGTATGAGCTCAATAATGAACTTTCTAGTTTCACCATGACTTGTTGTATTGTATGTGAAATTGACTTGCTTTATCATATATGTATGCGACATTGTGTCGCACAATTTGTTATGTGAAATTGCCGGGCCTCATAAGAGCAGTGGCAAAGGTATGGCCTGATGCTGAACACAGATTTTGTGTGAGGCATATGTATCAGAATTTCCACAAGCTCCACAAAGGTGAACAACTCAAGAACAATTTGTGGGCGATTGCTAGGGCTACAAACATCCCAACATACAATAGAGCAAGGCAAAAGATGGAACAGGACAACATTGATGCATACAAATGGGTTGAGAAATGGCCACCAAGAACCTGGATTAAAGCATTTTTTAACCCATTTCCAAAATGTGACATTCTACTCAATAACATGTCTGAAGTTTTCAATAGGTAATATGTAATTCTCATTTGTGTTAAGATTCTCATGGGTGAAACTTACTTAATTGTCATATATGTATTAACATTTTTGTCTCATGAAATTTGATAGCTGGATCTTGGAATCTAGAGAACTACCCATTAAGTCTATGTTGGATAGCATCACTGACAAGATCACAAGGAGGATGTACAATAAGCAAAAGGAGATGGCAAGTGATAGGAAATGGGGTAAAAAATTGTGCCCAAAAATACAGAAGAAGCTTGACAAGTTTACTGAATGGGATGCTTTCTGCATGGTCCAAGGGGCTGGTCAGAAGGTTTTCAAGGTGTTGTCAATGAACCATTCCTATATAGTTGATTTGAACTCTGAGAGTTGTGACTGTAGAAGATGGGAGTTGTCTAGGATTCCATGTCATCATGCCATTGCTTGTGCTAGAGAGGAGAGGATAGATCCCGAAAGCCTGGTGCATGAATGCTACTCAGTAGAAACTTACAAAAAAGCTTATAATTTCAACATAAAGCCGATGAGGGACCAAGAGCATTGGAAAAAGATGGGAGGAGTGGATGTGTACCCACCTGTGTACACCAAGGTCATGGGTAGACCAAGGAGAAATAGAAAGAAAGATCCAGAAGAGAAGATTGACAAGGAAGGTGTGAAGAAACTGACTAAACATGGTGTAACTATGCACTGCTCTGTTTGTGGAGCAGAAAATCACAACAATAAAGGTCACCAAAAATGGGAAGAAACCAACACAGAGGCACCACTAGTACAAGATGACGATTCAGAAGAGGAGTTTGATGATCCATCCATAATTTCAGTAAGTTAAAATCTGACAAACACAAGCTACTTTTTGTCATATGTGCACCTAACTTGTTATATTTGCAGAACATCATGCCACAAATAGTTCATCCATCAATGGATCCAACTCAAACACCGGGATCATTGGTTTTTCTCATGCAGCAAATGGTAAATTTCAGAAACTTCTATGTTTACATTTCTGATTTTTTTATATGCCTGAATCCTACTCTCAAACATTGTTTGCACTATCCAGGAGCGGATGTCATATCAACCAGTCATGGACCATGGACCTCTTCCTGAATCTTCATTTGTTTCGCAAGCTAGAGCTATCATTCCTCCACCTAGAGTGACAACTGCTATGACAAGTGGAAGAGTGAGAAGGAGGGGTGTTACTGAAGATATACCAAAGGATGTGCCTAGCCAGCAAACAAGTGATAATGCAGGAGGCATGAAGAGGCATGCTAAAGGAAGTGGTGGTAGAGGAAATGCTGCAAGAGGTGGGAGAGGAAATGCTACAGGAGGTGCTAGGGGAAATTATACAAGAGGTGGGAGAGGAAGAGGTATGATTTTTGTACTCTACAAGTCACTTTGCATGAAATTGTTGTTGTTTGTTGTCAATTTTCATGTTCTCAGTTGTCATGTTAACAGGAAGTGGAAGGACTGGAGGAGTAAGTGCAAGAGGAGGTGGACGAGGGAATGGTGGAAGAGCAGGAGGTGCAAATGCCAATGGAGGAAGGACTGTACAAGGGACTGGATTATGGAACTTGATGTTTGGAGTTGATGCAGATAGGTCACATGTGGCATCAGAGGAAGAGCCAATCACACAAAATGCACCAGAAGGGGATGAGTGGGATGATGATGTCCTCTACATGTAGATGTGAAAACTGATGCACAAGTTCATGACTCGTGCAACTAAGAACAGCAATGGACTTGATATGTTTGTTTAGATGCCTCTTTTGATGTAATGAACATGTCAATTTACTGAAGTTAAATTTCTCATGCTGTCAGGATTTAAAAGTTTATGTGCTACTGAAAAGAAGTTTGTGATGCTATCAAAATTTGAGTTGCTTGCATCTCACAGAACATGTAGTTGGTTGATGTGTGTATCTAGTTTTCTGAACTTCCACACCAAATTTAATAATTTTCTAAAGACTGTCACTCTAGGCAAAAGTTTAGTTGTTGACTGCAGTTTTGCAAAAATTGTAGCTGAATTCAGTACCCATCTCGCACCATGCTACCATAATACAGTAATCTTCTGAAGAAAACATGGTTCACATTCTTTTTCAAAAAAATGGTGTTCCAGGGAATCGATCCCAGGACCTGAGTGTCCAAGTCTTGTGCTAGTAGCTAGTGGGACAGTGATATGTTTTTGTTAGTTTGCCATATGCTATAGTTTTACTACTGTATTGAGTGCTCGAGGCAAAGGAGCAGAATCTGGGAAAAACACAACAGCAACGTGGGCACACCCCTCTCCTCATAGGTGGGGCCTACATCATGTTTTTTTTCCAGAACGCCAGAACGTGTGTTTTTTTGCGGAATAGCCCAGAACATGGTTAGCACTGTATTTAAACCAAAGTGTCAAGTTTTAGCACGTATTAGATGTATTTTTCAACTTAAGGCACTAAACTGAACATCCATGCCAAGTTAAGGCACCACCAGTGATATTACCTCAAACTAATAACATAAGATATACTTTTTTGTAAACTAATATAAAATATTTTAGATGACTAAACTAATGATCTAAAACATACTATATTAATTTATAAAAAAAATATGTTATAAAAATATATTAATTAAAAACATAATATTTAAAGTTTATGATAATATATTTTTATAATATATATCTTATGTTTTGTTGATCAAATTAACAACCTAAGAACACACACGCACGCCTGTTAACTGTGAAGAAGGGAGTATCACCATGTGGATGCACGAAAATGCAACGACGAAGTTCACCGTTGTTTGGTGGATCGATCGGATCAGGTCACCTTCGTTTGTTCCTGCTCCCCAGGAGGAGCGTGAAATAGAAGAGGATGCGGAAGAGGAACCCCCATGCGACGGTAGCCCAGAGGCAGCCCCACTTGCCCAGCTGGTTCACGGCCTGCTTCGCCAGTACGTCCGTCCCCGTGGTGATGCAGGAGCTGCTGTTGAAGTCGATCCGCATGGACCAGCTCATCGCGTTGAGCACCCTCACCTGCGTCGCCGCCGGCAGCTTCCCCATGGGCGTCCCGTCGAACATCTGCACCCCTCTCATGAAGCACTTGCTGGGGTCGGCGCCGAACTCGTTCTGCATCACCGCCTCGTACGGGTACTTGATCAGCGACACGTAGTGGAACCACACCCAGTATCCCGGGATCCGGTCGCGCGTCACGAAGAAGCCGCTGAAGAGCAGGAAGTAGGCCAGCACCGCCACCACCACCGTGTACCCGATGATCACGTGCGGCACCACGCCGGAGAGGAACGTCACGAAGCCGCTCCCCGCCCAGAAGGAGGCCAGCACAATGAGCGCGAAGAAGACGAACCCCTCCGCGCCGCCTGCGAGCCCCACCGCGAAGAAGGTGATGCCCGTGAAGGCCAGGGAGAGGACCACGAGCGGCGGGAACGCCACGATGGCGTTCGACACCGTGTAGGACGACCGGCGGTACGCGTTGTGCTCCGTCTCCCGGAGGAAGATGTAGCGCTCGATGAGGAACACCGGCAGCGCGTCCGCGCTGGTGTAGAACATGGTGGACATGGCGATGGCGAAGAAGCCGAACCGCTCGTTCACTCCCTTGGGCGTGTTGTCCAGCCGCCAGAAGATGGTGGCCATCACGAAGCCGGTCACCGCCACCGCGCCGAACCGGATCACGAACAGCTCCGGAGTGCGCCAGCTGTTGGTGAACGCCCGCCGCGTCAGCACCCACACCTCCACCCACCACGGGTTCGCGTACGTCGCCACTTCGGTTGTCGGCGCCATCTCCGGGCTGGTGGCGGCGGCGCTGGTACTACCGGACACCAGCTTGCCGCGGGCGATGCTCAGGCTGATGGCCTCCTTAAGAGACAGCGACGGCTTGCCGAGCGGGCTCGTGCTTGCCGCCGAGACGGCACGGGACAGTGGATTCTCTTGCCATGATTTGTTGAACTGCACGAGGTCGTTGGTCCCGGCTTGGGTGTCCTCGAGCTCGCGTATGTGATCCAGGGCGAACTCCGCCGGGTTCTCACCATCGGGGATCGGGTGGCCGTACTCCGAGAAGAAGAGAGGTAAGGTAGCCGGTGGGCCGTAGTACACCGTCTTGCCGCGGGAGAGGAACAGGAGACGGTCGAGGAGGCCAAGTATGCGGTAGCTCGGCTGGTGGATGGACATGATCACCACGCTGCCGCTCTGCGCGATGCCCTGCAGCACCTTCACCACCATGAAGGCGCTGGTGGAATCGAGCCCCGACGTGGGCTCGTCGAGGAACAAGATGATGGGGTCGTGGATGATGTCGATGCCGATGGATACGCGCCGGCGCTCTCCGCCTGACACGCCGCGCCGGCCCTCGTCGCCGATGATGGTGTTGGCCGCGGCGCGCAGGCTGAGCTGGTCGATGAGCGCCTGGACGCGGCTCCACTTCTTGGACGTGGAGAGCGAGCGCGGGAGCCTGAACTCGGCCGAGTACATGAGGGTCTCGGCGACGGTGAGCGTCGGGTACAGCAGGTCCTCCTGCATGACGTACGCCGAGATGACCCTAAGCAGGCGGCTGTGGAGAGCGTCCCCGTTGAGCGTGACAGCGCCGCGGAGGCTCTCGCGCTGGATCCGGCCGGCCAGCGCGTCGATGAGCGTGCTCTTTCCGGCGCCGCTCGCGCCGAGCACCGCCATGATCTCCCCCTCCCGCGCCTCCCCGGAGATGCCGTCGAGCAGCGTGTTTCTCGTTGCCGCGTCGGTCAGCTCGACGTCACGGCTCCGGTGGAACGTTCTCCTTGGCCGTTTGACACTGTACGTCAGATCGTCGAAGGCCAGCACGAAATGGACGGCGGGGAGGCAGATGAAGTCAGCCGTGGTACTGCCATCGTCGGCCGTTGGCTGCACGTCCACGACGACGTGCCCGGACACCAAGCCGCGTGAACGGAGCGGGAGAAGATGGTCGAGAGTGGTCACGTCGGAGTCGTCACCGGAGCGTGGATCGCTATGAAGGATGTCGTGGAGCGGCGCGTCCCCGGCGCCTACCTCCATCGTTTGTTCTCAAGTGAAGTGTCACGATTCACGATAGGCTCTCAAGTGCATCATACAAACTTCTAAGGCTTGTAGTAGTGTCTGTGATTGTTTGTTCGTGCATGTATATATGGACGCGATGGGCTACTCTAAGTCTGAGGCTCTGAGCTACCCAATGAATGGTTGTGAAACTGAAACCGTTAGGAGTCTTGTGTCAATGTAGCTGATTCATGTGCACCAAACAGCCAAAAAAATATGGAGTGAATAGTCCTGCTAACGACCTCGCCATATAGTAGCTTATCGGGACACATTTTTATTGTTGGAGAAGCAACGGTGCCTTGAACAAGCATGCGTCCGTGGCCAGTGCTCAGACAATTTACCGGGAGAAGTGATGGCCACCCAATCGTTCTCTATAAGGGCGCGAATCAGGGGAAATTCAAACACTGACGTACACACGATCGATCAGCTTCGATCTGATCTAATAAGCGGTCAGTGTCTTGGCGATTTTCTTTTCTCTTGGTCGGTGTACTTGCAAATTAAGCTTTGTCATAACCGAATTACCATGTCAATCTTCCGAAGTGATAGGAAAATTCTGCATTGACATTATGGTTTTTTCATTGCGGATCATTGACATTTTGGTTCACCAAGGCCAAGGACATAGCTCTGGATAGAAACCAAACTAGCCCGTAATCATCCACTTAGGAACTTTAAGAGTCTTAGTATTATAAAGAGATGAACGTATCAGAATGTATTTGAATGTGTAGATACATGTGTATCTAGAAGAAGAAAAAATGAGTCACTTATTTTTTTAATAGAGTTTGAAATGGCTCAATCCTCTCTGTGTACCCTGGGTGCTCGTGGTCCTGGACTCCCGGGTACCCGGGCTAGGTGGTTGCTCTCTCACCACCCTGGGTGCCCGGTCTGCCGGTTTCCTCTCTGACCACCCCGGGTGCCCGGGGTCCTGGACCCCCCGGGTGCCCGGTCTCCTGGTTGGCTTTGCTGTTGTGCCACTGACCACTTCGGGTGCCCGGGGTCTCTTCCTTCTTCCTCCTTTGATCATAATCTTTTCCCCAAGCCTCTCCACCATTGACAAACCTCAAAACTTGGATCCTCCCTTCCCCAATCACCCAAACACTCCGATACTTTGGGGATTGGAGGAGATTCACCTGATCTGCACTTTCACCAAACCGATTTGTGTCCCCCTCAAGATTTCATCACCGTTGACTTGTTACTCTTGGAGCTTTGGCTCCTATGCGGCTAGGTGTCCATCCCGGAAGATTTGGTGCTTGTGGTGTGCTCCGGGAAGTTTGTAAAGGTGTGGTGGTCGCCTCCAAGACCAACCCCAGTGATTCGAGGATCATTCGTTGGGGTGACTCGAAAAGGAGAATACGGTGAGCTGCATACTTGGTAGCGCTCTCAAGGACTGAGCACCTCTCCAACGGAGATTAGCACTCCCTCGGAGTGTGAACTTCGGTCAAAAAAATCTCTGTGTCTCCGTGTCACTTGTGGTTTATCCTTTTTCGCACCTTTACTTGTACTAGCTTCTTATGCTTGTTGGCTTGCTATTGTAGTTGTTGCCTAGCATTTGAGTTTGACCTTGCTTGCCACATAGGGTTGTTCCTCTAGTGCACATCTAGAGAATCTTATTTATCCGCTCAACCCTAAAACTTTGTAATTAAGTTAAATTTGTTAGTAACCTATTCACCCCCCTCTAATTGACCATATCGATCCTTTCAATGGTGGTGCAAGCCTAAGGTAGCTACAACTACGCGAATCTTGTTGACAATCTTTAGTCAGGTTGCACTGAGTGGTGGAAGCATCCCGCCTGAAAGGATCGAAATGTCGACTAGAGGCGGGTGAATAGGCGACTAATAATTTTTTAAGGTTTTCTTAACAAATTAGGCTCAACAATAAATATAGGTTGTCTAGATATGCAACTATGTGAACAACCTATATGCCAACTTGAGCAACACAACAAAAGCAAGCAAGATAATGCGATGAGAAGAACTTGCACAAAGTAAAGGTAAAGGGAACACGGGAGACAAGGATATGTTACCGAAGTTCCTTCTCTTTCGAGAAGTACGTAGCCAAAGAATAGGTGAGGAGCACAATGCTCACACGAAGCCAACGAGGGCCACCCTATTTCTCCTCACCCTCTTACCAATGCAAGATGCCGTGATCCACTATGAGGCGGCCTTGAAGGTGGCAACCAAACCTTTACAAACTAGGTTGGGGCAATCTCCACAACTTAATTGGAGGCTCCCAGCGAAACCACGATGCTTCACCACAATGGAATGTGGCTTCGAGGTGACCTCTTCCGTCTAGGGCACCAACGCGCCCAAGAATAACAAGATCCACACGAGATTAATGGGGGGAATCAAATAACCTTTGGTGGAAGTGTAGATCGGGGCCTCCTCTTCCAAACCCTAGAGAATCAACAAGTTTTCATGGCTAGGGAGGGAGATCAGACAAGAATGGAGCTTGGGCGTCAATGGAGGTGAGAGCAATAAATGAGGAGGGTCTCAATGGAGAAGAAGGCCCCTTTTTACAGGTGGGCATAAATGCAGCCGTTGGCAGCCCACCAACCACGGTAGTACCGCTTCAGAAGCGGTACTACCGTACCATCTGCGATACTACCGTGCCACTGGTACTGCCGAGGGTTACTACCGTACCCACTACCGTGGAGTCCAGAGGGATTCTGGTAGTGGGTGCGGTACTGGCCCCGGTACTACCGGGGCGCGATACTACCGTACCTGGCACGGTACTACCGAGGGCCAGTGTCGTGCCCACTACCGTGGAGTCCAGTGGGGTTCCGGTAGTGGGTGCGGTACTGGTCCACAGTACTACCGTGGAGCGGTACTACAGTACCGGGAGTGGTACTACCGAGCCCCAATGTCGTTCCCACCGCAGAGTCCAGTGGGATTCCGGTAGTGGGTGCGGTACTGGGCCCGGTACTACCGCGGCGTGGTACTACCGCTCCTGGAGCGGTACTACCGCCCTGGCAGATCCAGGGAGCCTATGCCACCAAGTTCCACACCTTCACGACGCAAGGGAAATATGTGGGTGCAGAAAGTGAGAATGTGTGATGATTCCACCCACCATTCCAAAGCGGATCCCCTCTTCATAGTACGGTTTTCCTACGACTCAAGTTACCAAAAAGGAAATTGAAAGGAAAACTCCGTCTTCACGCTTCATTCACCGAGGGGGCAATAACCGTCTTGTGCCATGAATATGATTATCTGAAATGCTCATCGCACCCGGTTAATCCGAAAATGTCTTGTCATCAATCACTAAAACCAATCAAGGGTAAATATGCCCTATCAATCTCCCCCCTTTTTGGTGTATTGATGACAACACAAGATTTGCACAATAAGATAATAGGGAATTTAAAAACATGTCATTTGTTTACAAAATATAGACAGGCTCCCCCTAGATGTGTGCATCACTTTAGATATGCTTTTGGAATGCAAGTCACACACATTAGGAAGACATCCCCCTATATTTTATAAACTAGGCCATACTTAGCTAGAAAAAACACATATGTGAGCATAAAGATAATAGGTAGTAGCATAGCATCACATAACTAGACAATAAGAGTACGAACAAGGATAGCATATGTCTCACACCATACATCATGGAAGAGGGAAACGGGGCAATACCGGTGTCCATGGCACTCGGGGAGGGTAGGGATCGATCCCACCGGAGGAGAACGAAGAAAGACGGCACGGAGGCGACACACCGGGAGTGGGAGCCGCTGCTATAGAGAGAGAAAGGGGAAATTGAATGGGGGTACCCCTTCGGTTAAACACCCTCTCGAGACAGCGGTAGTACTGCTCTTGGTACGGTAGTACCGCGAGAGCGGTAGTACCGTGACCTAGAGCGGTAGTACCGCGAGCAGCAGACAACCCACCTAGTTTACAAAAGAACGGGGGAAATTGCATCGAACGTCTTAGGGGGAAGGGCTTGGGTACACTAGAAAAACAGTAGCGGGATGAGAACACACCGAGGTTAAAGTCAACAAGAAAAAGGTATGAGAAATCTCGGAGGGATCAAAATGCAACCCAAACAAAAGAAATAGACACAAAAAATAACGAACCAACCCTCCCAAGGGGAGGGGCGGTGGCCGAAGCCACCATATTTGAGCTTATTTGGTATGACACCACAAAGATGTATCTTGGGTTCATTGCCAATGCTCTTCTTTGAAGCACAGTGCTGTCACATTGGGCGACTAGGATAGCCGCCGAAGGTGACCATATTGAAAGAATTTTATCTCTTTCCGCATAATAGGTGGAGTGGTTTCCTATGAGTTAATCAACACTCCTCCTATGTCCATGCCTACATCCAAGCTAGACTCCATGTTGAGATAGGGTGTGTGGGCAAGTCTTCAAACCACATTACTTGAATCAATGATATTTAGCTCATGCCTTAACTCTCAGAACCTTGCTTCATCCAAGGTCTTGGTGAAGATATCCGCAAGTTGATCTCCGGTGCCCACATATGAAAGGTCAATATCACCCTGCTTCACATGATCTCGAATAAAATGATGACGAATCTCAATATGCTTCGCCTTGCTATGTTGAACGGGGTTGTAGGTGATCTTGGTAGCACTTTCATTGTCACATAAAAGAGGCACGTTGTCACAAGTGACACCGTAATCCTTTAAAGTTTGCCTCATCCATAATAGTTGAGCACAACAACTTGCGGCGGCAATGTACTGGCTTCGGTACTAGAGAGGGAAACACAATTTTGCTTCTTGGATGACCAACTCACCAAAGACCTACTAAGGAATTGGCATTCTCCGGAAGTGGACTTCCTCTCCACCTTGTCTCCCGCCCAATCCGTGTCCGTGTACCCGACGAGGTTGAAGCTTGAGCCTTTAGGATACCACAACCCAAAGTTTGGGGTATGAACCAAATATCGAAATATTCTTTTGACAGCCACTACGTGACTTTCTTTTGGTGCGGATTGAAATCTTGCACACATGCCCACACTCAACATGATATCTGGCCTAGATGCACAAAGATACAACAAAAAACCAATCATAGGACGATACTCCCTTACGTCTACCTCTTTGTCGTTCGGGTCGAGGTCAAGTTGACACTTGAGTGGCATGGGGGTCTTGGCTCCTTTAAGACCATCATACTTGAACCTCTTGAGCATGTCTTGAGTGTATTTGGCTTGGTTGATGAAAGTTCCTCTTGACAATTTCTTTACTTCAAAACTGAGAAAAAACTCCAACTCTCCCATCATATACATCTCAAACTTGTTGGTCATTAGCTTAGCAAATTCTTCATTAAAAGATTGGTTAATTGAACCAAAGATAGTATCATCAACATATAGTTGGCATATGAACAATTGCCCACCAACCCTATTAGTAAAAAGAGTGGGATCGATTTGCCCAATTTCAAACCCATAATCGACTAAGAACTCGGTAAGGTGCTCATACCAAGCGCGTGGTGCTTGCTTAAGGCCATAGAGCGCCTTGTCGAGTTTATAGACATGATTAGGGAAATTGGGATCCTCGAACCCGAGGGGTTGCTTGACATATACCAACTCATTAATGGTACCATTAAGAAAATCACTCTTCACATCCATTTGATATAACTTGAAGTTATGATGTGAAGCATAAGCAAGAGCAATACGAATGGACTCAAGACGAGCCACGGGGGCAAAAGTTTCACCAAAGTCAATACCTTCGACTTGGGAGAAACCTTGTTCCACCAACCTTGCCTTGTTCCGGATGACAATACCAAGTGCATCTTGCTTGTTCTTGAATATCCACTTGGTCCGAATAACATTATGATCACCTTTGGGTCTCTCCACTAATGACCACACCTTGTTGCGCTTGAAGTTGTTGAGTTCATCATGCATGGCCTCAAGCCAATCCGGGTCTTCAAGCGCATCACCTACCTTTTGGGGTTCAACACAAGAAACAAACGCATTATGGGCACAAAAGTTTCTCAATTGACTACGAGTTGTTACCCGCTTTTGGATTCTTCCGAGCACTTGATCCACCGAAAGATCTTGTGATTTTAACCGGGATGCAATCTTGAGTGCTCGGCGAACTCTTTCTTCTTCCAAAGTTTCTTGAGATGGCTCGAGAGGACCATCTTCGGAAGAAGGAGAACCTTCAAAAACTTGCTCATCATCTTGAGCTTGCCCTTGAACGAGAACTTGATCTTGGTCATCATTTGGTGCAACACCATCATCAATGATTGGATCTTGACCTTGAACTTGTTCACGCGAGGGAGGGCCTTCATCTTGTTCTTGGTTTGCTTGTTGATCTTGAGGAGGTGATGGCTCCACATCCGTAGAGCATTGTCCTTCTCCTTCCACCACAAGGGGTTCCTCAAAGGGTAGGAAATGACCCACACCCATTCTTCTTATGGCTTGAGGAGGAATTTCATCACCTACATCATTAAGATCACTTTTCCCCACTTGGGAGCCATTATGTTCATCGAACTCCACGTTGCTAGATTCTTCAACAAGTACGGAAGACTTGTTGTAGACTCTATAGGCGTGGGAGTTTGAAGCATAACCAACAAATATGTCCTCATTTGTCTTAGACTCAAACTTACACAGACGAGCACCCTTCTTAAGAATGAAACACTTACACCCGAAGACCCGAAAATACTTGATGTTGGGCTTCTTTCTGGTGATGATTTCCTATGGAGTTTTGTTCAAGATCTTGCGGAGATAAAAACGGTTGGTTGCATGACAAGCAGTGTTGATGGCCTCTTCCCAAAAGTTGTATGGACTCTTGAACTCCGCCATCATTGTTCTTCCCGCATCAATCAGAGTGCAATTCTTCCTCTCCACAACACCATTTTTTTGAGGGGTATATGCAGCGGAATATTGATGTTTGATCCCCTCATCCCCAAGGAATTGATCCAAGGTGTAGTTCTTGAACTCGGTGTCGTTGTCAGTTCTAATTGACAAAATCTTTTAGTTGTGTTGACGTTGAGATTCATTGGCAAACTCGATGACGGTTTGTTGGGTCTCACTTTTATTCTTGAAGAAATAAACCCATGTACATCTTGAGTAGTCATCCACAATAACCAAGCAATACTTCTTTCCGCCAAGACTATCATATGAGGGAGGCCCAAAGAGATCCATGTGAAGGAGCTCCAAAGGCCTCTTGGTGGACATGATATTCTTGACGGGATGCTTCTTCTCATGTAGCTTCCCTTCAATGCATGCCCTACAAGCACGATCTTTGGCAAAGCTAACATTTGTTAGTCCAAAGACATGCTCACCCTTGAGAAGTGTTTGCAAAGACCTCATATTGACATGGGCTAGTCGGCGGTGCCAAAGCCATCCCACATCAACTTTAGCCATTAGACACATGGCGGTTTTTGCGGGGACTTTCGAAAAGTCCACCACATACATACCGTTCTCCACGTGTCCAACAAAGGCTACTTTAGGCCCTGTTTGTTTGGGCTTTTCCTTCTGCTTTTGCAGCTTTTCCATTTTGGCCAAGAAGCCATAAAAGCTCCTAAATAGGTGCGTTTGGAGCTTTTATGGCTTTTGAAGCTAAATATTGTTATATTGATTCATCAAAAGCCATAATAGCTCCTAAATAGGTGCTTTTGGAGCTTTTATGGCTTCTTGGCCAAAACAGAAAAGGTGCAAAAGCAGAAGAAAAAGCCCAAACAAACAGGGCCTTAAGAGTTTTGCTCCACATCAAGGTGACCATGTCTTTATCAAAGAAAGTGCAAAGGCCCATCATGGCAAGTTGACAAACGGATAGTAAATTAAAGGCACAAGTCCCAACTAGTAATAATTTCTCAATGGACAAGTCTGGAGAAATTATTACTTTGCCAAGACCTAATACCTTTGACGTGTTTGCATCACCAAATTGGACACGGGTGGTTCGAGATGGTCCAAAATCAATGTCCACCAACATGTCCTTGCTTTCGGTCATATGACTTGTAGCCCCGCTATCAAGTATCCATGAACCTCCACCGGAAGACGCCACCTACATGAGATCAATGCTTGGATTTAGATACCCATTCACGAATGGGTCCTCTCGCGTTAGTAACAAGGGTCTTAGGCACCCAAATGGACCATGCAATATACTCATCAAAAGAACCAACAAATTTGGCATAAACATGCCCATCATTAGTGCAATAGAGAACATAAGAGGGGTTAGTTGGTCCGACAAAGTCATTGGGGATGGCACCACTCCTCTTGGTCACTCTACCCTCAATGGCCTTTGCCACCTTTTCTTGAGGCTTCTCCCCTTCCTTCACAAAGGTGAATTCCTTTGAAGGAGAATGGGCCTTGCCCTTCTTCTTTTTGTTCTTCCTCTTCTTGTTCTTCTTCTTTGATGAGCTTGCACCAAAACCAATGCCTTTCTTGCCAATGAACTCCTTTTGGGAACTCAAGAGATCATTAAGGTTCTTCTCTCCTTGAATGCACGAAACAAGTCCCTTATCAAGTTGTGCCTTCAACCTAGCATTTTCCTCAATGAGAGGAACATGCTCACAACAAGAATTAGAGGAACTAGGTTTCTCTACCACAATAATAGGAGAAAAGGTATTAATCTCTTTAGTGAGTTGAATACTAGTTTCCTCATGTGCCTTCTTGAGATCCATGAGTTCGTGCTTTAAGGACTTGTGGTCCTTTTCGACTTTCTCATGGTCCACAAGAAGTCTTTCATGAGCCTCAACAAGTTCATCATTTTTAGTCTTGAGATCACAAGCAATGTCATTAGAATGTTTAAGGTCAAGTTTTAGCTTAGAGATATCACTAGCATAAGTCTCATCAAGAGACAACTTAAGCTCACGCTCTTCTTCAAGAGAATGAGATAGCTCCCCTATCTCATCCGCATAGTTGCGACTATGGCCTTGCAACTCGGTGATAGTCTCATCAAGTTGCTCAATGTGAGCATGGGCTTCCCCTAGTTGTTCCAAGAGAGACACAAAGTGTCTCTTGGCTTCACCTTTGAGTTTGGACATGAATATCTCGAATTCATTTTCTTCTTGTGCCTTGGGCTCCTCATTTTCCTCCACACAATCCAACAAAGATGGGTTAGTGGGAGTAAATGGTTTAGAGTGAGGAGTTACCGAGGTAGTCTTGGCCATAAGGAACTTGTGAATGATGTGAGGGTTCTCGTTGGGAGAGTTGAAGAGAGGCGTTGATGGGGAGGACTCGATGGCGATAGAAATGGTGGCGGTTGCCTCAATCTCACCACTTTCTTTGTCATCCTCATCATCGGAGTAGTATTCTTCTTGAGCCACCAACACTCGTTGTGGCTTCTTCTTCACAAAGTTCTTGTTCAATGGTGACTTGTTCTTGTCCTTACGAATGAGCTTGCCACCGTGATCTTCTCTCTGCTCATATGGACAATCCGCAACGAAATGACTCACATTGCCACAATTTAAGCAAGTCCTTATCCTTTGGCCCTTTGGCTTGAAGCTACTTGTGTTGGACTTGAAGTTCTTCTTGTTGCCCCAAAATTGTCTTGAGGGAAGAGCCATGTGCTAATTGTAAGCATACTTGGTGTACTCCGGTCCAACATCCTCTTCATCATCATCTTCCTCAAATTGAACTTCTTTGGCCTTCAAGGCAAGAGACGAAATTTTGGTGCCACTTTGGCGACCCAACTTCAACTCGGCCGTGGAGTCCAAGATCTCCATGGCA
Source organism: Bromus sterilis (assembly GCA_950022295.1). Taxonomy (NCBI): domain Eukaryota; kingdom Viridiplantae; phylum Streptophyta; class Magnoliopsida; order Poales; family Poaceae; genus Bromus; species Bromus sterilis. The sequence goes on from OX465595.1 coordinate 95,136,943, forward strand.
ACAAATTTATCCAAGACTTGGTTGGAGGTAAACTCACGGAAATCGGGCCTTTGACGAATGACCTTGGTGATGTGCTTCTTGTGTAGGAGCATAGCCGTGATGAACTTCCTTTTTATCCATCCATCATCGGTGCCCATGCTCCCATGGTTCGTCATAGAGTTGGCAAGAGCCACCAACCTTTGATGAACATCCTTAGAAGATGCTCCTTCATTACTGCCAAGTGGTCGGCTTGATCTTGTATCTTGTCAAACTTTGAGCACCGTATGCTAGAGCTTCCCATGAGAGTCTTCTCAAGACGATCCCACATATCTTTGGTTGTTTCACACTTCCGGACAAGATTGTCTTGCTCTTCCTTCAACCCATTTCCTATCACAAGCAAGGCATGCCTGTTGATGATGTTGTCACGATGTTCTCTTGGGGTCATGTTGTGGCGGTCACGAGGATTGAATCCCTCCTCAATGATGCGCCACAGCTCCACCGAGGAGCCCTTCAAGTGTCCCTTCATGCGATGAGCCCAAACAGGATAAGCATCTTTGTTAAGGATGGGAGTAATGCCTGCATGTGCAAAATGAGGCTCGGGAAGAGGTAATGAGTTATAGGTAACGGGAGGAGCGACCGCGGAATGAATACCCGATCCATTCCCTTGAAGAGGAATAGAACGGATATCATTCCTACCTCCATCACTAGATTGGAAGATGACATCTCCTCCACCCAACTTTGAAATGTTGGGAGTGATGGTGGGGTTTCCCTCCATTGGCATCCTCGACATGAGACTACTAAGCATATCAGTAACTTTATTCATGTGAGCCTTAATGGAGGACATGCCTTCATTGTACTCATGTCGAGAGATAGATGACGAGTCATCCTTCGCGAACGTATTCATGAAGCCCTCGTTACTTGGAACCTCTCCCGAATGGGAGTGGTCCGAAGTAACTCCTAGTAGCTCAACCTCTTCTAGTTTATCCCCTTGCGACATCCTATGAAGGCGGTAAATCCCTCAATAAGAGACGAGGCTCTGATACCAATTGAAAGGATCGGAATGTTGACTAGAGGGGGGTGAATAGGCGACTAACAATTTTTTAAGGTTTTCTTAACAAATTAGGCTCAATAATAAATATAGGTTGTCTAGATATGCAACTATGTGAACAACCTATATGCAAACTTGAGCAACACAACAAAAGCAAGCAATATAATGCGATGAGAAGAACTTGCACAAATTAAAGGTAAAGGGAACACGGGAGACAAGGATATGTTACCGAAGTTCCTTCTCTTTCGAGAAGTATGTCTCCGTTTGGAGAGGGTGAGGAGCACAATGCTCACACGAAGCCAACGAGGGCCACCCTATTTCTCCTCATGCTCTTACTAATGCAAGATGTCGTGGTCCACTACGAGGTGGCCTTGAAGGTGGCAACCAAACCTTTACAAACTAAGTTGGGGCAATCTCCACAACTTAATTGGAGGCTCCCAACGAAACCATGAAGCTTCACCACAATGGAATGTGGCTTCGAGGTGACCTCTTCCGTCTAGGGCACCAACGCGCCCAAGAGTAATAATACCCACACGGGATTAATGGGGGAATCAAATATCCTTTGGTGGAAGTGTAGATCGGGGCCTCCTCTTCCAAACCCTAGAGAATCAACAAGTTTTGATGGCTATGGAGGGAGATCGGGAAAGAATGGAGCTTGGGCATCAATGGAGGTGAGAGCAATAAATGAGGTGGGTCTCAATGGAGAAGAAGGCCCCTTTTATAGGTGGGCATAAATGCAGCCGTTGGCAGCCCACCAACCACGGTAGTACCGCTTCAGAAGCGGTACTACCGCGCCACCGGTACATTCATGTCTGAGTACAGACTACCTTCATACAATACAACAGCGGAAGATACATGTCTGAGTACAGACTACAAGCAAATTCCTAGTGGCAAAGAGAAAAACATCGATCCCATAACCACACGGGTCCAGGCCCTCCGCCGGGATCCGCCTAACTAGTCGTCTTCGAGTCTCCACGTGAAACGTTGATCACCGTACCTGTTGTCGATCAAGAACCCTGAAAAGAGTTTGGGGGTAGTATCATGAGTACAGAGGTACTCAGCATCCAACTGTAGTGGTCATCTGACCCAGCAAGGACTTTATCACTCGTCATTCTAGGACAAATAGTAGTTTACGGTAAGGAAGGGGTAGGTGGTGAGGTTGCTGCCGCACTAGCATTTATGAAGTGACTAACGATCTAGAGAGTAAGATAAGAAGCCAAGCATTCGATGAGGAATCGCCTCCAACAAGTCTGCTATCCACCTACTACGCAAACATAACACCTATCCTATCCTTGTCCTCCTCTTCGCATCCCGACGAAGAAGAAGAAGTCAAGGCACACACACACGTTGATCAAGTTATATTAAGATTATCTCAGTTGTTCTTGTCTATGAACAAGGAGTAGGTCTCAAGTCGTCCATAATCGTGGACACGGCTTCTCGAAAAGATTTAACCCTACAGGGGTGTACCAACTGCCCATTACAAGGCTCCGCACGCACGCCCATCTCTCTCAGTTGCTACCCATGATAGGCAACCATTTTATGATTTAGTCCCAAGAGATACGGAACAACAGGTCCCTCTAACTAACAACGCACAAATCCGGGTGGCCCCCGATGAGTCGACATCCAACTCAAAAGCCGGCCGCGCTCTCGAGTCGGCCTCTACCGTCTGGACGAGGTCAGGCTAACTAAACCAACACTGTGGATAGCCCTCGAGCTTCCAGGTTTGTACCAACAAAGGAACTCTGACTCTGTTGGCCCGAGTTGTTTGAAAATCTGCGAGGTCGACACTCGCACACACACGTTTGCAAAAGGTAAAACCAGCTTGGGCCACCACTAGGAATGTTTGAAGCTAGATAGGTAAGAAGAGGGGACCCCATAAAATCCCACACGCGGTTAGGCACGCTCAGTCTTAAACCAATACCCGAAACTCGGGTCCTAGGTGACTCGAATGGAACAAAGCGTCGGGGCGGGATAACCTAGACCTTAAATCCTTCGTCGAATATAGTCAACATTATAATAATCATATCATCCATAACAATATAATAATGTGATATCCCAAAACCAAGGAGTAACAGGGTAACATCGTAGCATCCTAAGCATGCATACTAAGCAGGGGTTGAGAAACGGGCAATAGTAACATAGCAATACAAGGTTTGCTGGGAGGGGACATGGCTGTATCGGTTTGAAAGAGGCTGTAAACATGTGGTAGGATCAAACATCGAACCTAACCTGTACTAGCATGCAAACCTCTTGTTGAAATAGAATGGATCATAAGTAATGCATAGTCCTTGCCTGTTGATAAGTCGGGTTCCGAAGGTGTAGTCGATCGCAAGCTCGCATCGTCTCCGAGAGGTACCCGCAGAAGCACACAAGACGATAAACACTGGAAAGAAATCAACGAGCAGGCACTCTATTACTACGGGGCAACACAAGTTCAAGAAGACATCACACGACACGGCAACGCGATACGGATCTAACGTCGAAAACGGTTAATAACAGTTTAAGTGGGGTATCGGTCACACACGACGAATACCGCACGTTTACGGTGGTTCAAGTTGCTTAGCTATAGGTGATCAACCAACGATTGTTAACATGGAAACTCAAGCAAGCATGGCATAGCACACAAACATGTCAAGAGGTGAAGCACAAAGTAAACTATCTATGCTAGTCAATTTTAGTGAGGCACAACCTAAACATGGCATACACTAAGTGTCGCACGATGATTAAAACATTTGGTACTGTTCTGTCCTAAACCATATTTTAGGTTGGTTAACAGCAGCAAACAATAGCATAAACACAAAGTGCACGAAAAACTAATCAAGTTACATATAAAGAACACCCCAAACGGAGTTACGGTTAAAAAGATATAAGCAAAACAAGTTACGGGCACAATCTGCCAACATCACGAAGCACACTTTAGAGCAATGCATAAACAGGTTAATGAATGCAAACATGCTCACAAATTATATAGAACTAAATTAGACATGACAGGTAAGGCATGTCAAAAAGAATCATGCAAAAAGGCATCATAGATCAAAAGATATTAAGCAAACAACATGGCATCGCAAAGTAACAGACTTAGTGAAAAACAGAGGTGGCTGTCAAAAACAGCAGCATACCAACTTTGGAGCTAAATAACTATATGACCAGAAAGAATAATATGACAATGCAATACATGTAATGGAAGTATACATTATGCTTAACAATATGCAATTGGAATCACTCAATTCCGATAAACGGTCGCGACACACTCGTCGACCGAAGTTGCACCAAAATAACAGTTTCAGCAACCGCAACACATAACCATCAGGATCCCCACTTTGGAGCAAGATTTAATAAAGCTAGAGCACCCAAATATGAAAAGTTCAAGCATGTAAATGAATTACACATGATGCTTAACACATAGGAGAAAGAATCAATGCAATAGGCCTCGTGGATGAGTCACAATCATCATGCAAAGTTGCAATAAAATATAAACAGCAGCACTTAACAGGAAAAGTAGCAGTTTAATGGCCTGATGCCCACTTTAGCACACAATTACACAATCAAGATGACCTCAAATGCAAACGCTCACAAAAGATGAATTAAAGTACACACAATTCTAAGCAACTTTCATTTTGGGGGCACGTTCATCGGAGCTACGGATCAATGGGAAAATGCGTCGCAAAAACAGATCAGCAGCAATAATTCCTGGGACTTAGAAAAATTCGCAGGTTCTTATTAACAGAAAAAAAAAAGAGTTGGGCCTCTTCTCACCATGGGCCGAAATCGGCCCATCTAGCCTAGCTGGATCTGGGCCTGGCGCCTGTGGGCCGCTCGGCTGGCAGGCCGGCGCACGTGGCCGTCTCCAGCCCCGACGAGGAGGGCGAGCAGGCCGCTCGGGAGACCACTGGCGGCGGGGTGGGCGCGGCTCCTTCGGCGAGCCGGCGCGGTGGCGCAGGCGGTCAGGGACGGCGGACCGGGCGCAGCGCGGGCAATCCAGGCGGAGGAGGCCGGCGGGGTCCAGGGGGTGGCGCGGTCGTGCTCGAGCTCTTGCTTCGGGCGGCCATGGCAGGCTCCGGCTCGGTGCTCCTGCGAAGGGGAGACAGAGGAGGGTGAGAGAGAACAGGGAGGAGAGATAGGAGGAGAGGGAGGAGGGAAGGGAGCCGGCGGAGGGAAGGAGGTGGCCGTGGTTGCGCGGCTTGCCGGCGACGGCTTCGGTCCGGCGGCGGCGTGGTGAGCCCGCGGCGCGTGCGAGTCTTCACGGGCGGCGGTTGGTGGAGAGATGGGAGGAGAGAGAGGGTGACGTGGCGCCATCGGGGCCATCAGATCTGAGATCTGATGGTCCAGATCTGAGGAGGGCTAGGTTTTGGGCTAAAATTAGGAAAATTCCGAAAATTGGGGGCAAAACTGGGGGTGTGGCTGCAATTTTGTGCTAGGGAAACCCTAGAAAGGGGTGGGAGTGTGGTGGTCTTTATATAGCCCAGGTGGCTGTAAGTTTGCAAAAACATCCCCAGTTTTTCTCTCGCGCGCGCGGTGCTCACGTTTCTGACCGCCGGGGGTCCGTAGTACCTCCGATTCGGGTAAAACTTCGAACTGCGCGATCAGCGCATCGAACCGGCGGCGTTCACCTCGCGCTGGAACCGTTCCGAAAACACTTTCCGGCGCGCTATAAAAATATCCCGTTTAATTATTAAACGGGGTTTTTTCGTTCCGTTGGCTGCAGCTGGTCTCGTGCGGTTTTCGCGACGGTGATCAGGTGAAACCCGGTGTCGCAAAGGTCGAGTGTCAAGGTGGCAAGGGTCGGTCTCCGTCCGGTACGAGATAAGAGGGGGGAAAATAATCGCCGATCGATAAATCGGGGATGCAAACACCGAAACAAATCAGACAATCAAACAATTCACACCGAAAACAAATTTTTGTAATTTTTGTGAAAACTGGGTTGTTACAATACAACACCACTAACAAGGGATCTCGTCCCGAGATCCAAGATGATCCGGGGGAGAGGGGGGGAGAGAAAAGAGAGACGACGATCTTCAACACCACCAACAAGGGACTCTGCTCCATGTCGACGTCGAACTTCGGTTGAGATAAATTTCCGCAGAGAGACGGCTACATCGGAAAAAGAAACCGTCAGTGACAAGAGGAAGAGCGATCGCGAAACCAGATCGAGGGATAGTGATTTTCGACGCAAGTCGTAAAAACACCGGGGAAAAGGAGGGACGGCAAAGGACGACCCAGACGATATCCGAAACCGGAGAAGCTAAATGTACTACAGGAATTCCCACCTGAGATCGGAATCGAGACAATACGCTGCAAGCAAGGCATTGCAACGGTTCCGAAACTCCACACACTAGAGATCCTAAAGTTTGAAGGGGATAAGATCAGATTAAAACACTTACGATACTTGTCCTGACCAGAGCAAAGGTAAGGAGTAAAAAGAATCCTACTCTCCGATAACTAACTTAGTAGCTACAAAATAGTTTTTGTCTAGACTTCACTTCGGCCAGAGAGGGGGTCCTACGGTCGGTAAGGCTCTGATACCAAGTTGTAAGGCCCGATATGCGGTACTGTTCCAGATCTAGGTGTTTCCACCCAGATCCGGGGACGAAGCACATATCGGTCGCACCGCGACATATGATAAAGCCATATGCCCCGGATTTCCAACATGATATCACAACATTACATATACAAGGATACAACATCTCATACATTCGGCATACAACTGCCTTAATACAATACAACAGCGGAAGATACATGTCTGAGTACAGACTACAAGCAAATGCCTAGTGGCAAAGAGAAAAACATCGATCCCATAACCACACGGGTCCAGGCCCTCCGTCGGGATCCGCCTAACTAGTCGTCGTCGAGTCTCCACGTGAAACGTCGATCACCGTACCTGTTGTTGATCAAGAACCCTGAAAAGGTTTGGGGGTAGTATCATGAGTACAGAGGTACTCAGCATCCAACTGTAGTGGTCATCTGACCCAGCAAGGACTTCATCACTCGTCATTCTAGGACAACTAGTAGTTTACGGTAAGGAGGGGTAGGTGGTGAGGTTGCTGCCGCACTAGCATTTATGAAGTGACTAACGATCTAGAGAGAAGATAAGAAGCCAAGCATTCGATGAGGAATCGCCTCCAACAAGTCTGCTATCCACCTACTACGCAAATATAACACATATCCTATCCTTGTCCTCCTCTTCTCATCCCGACGAAGAAGAAGCAGTCAAGGCACACACACACGTTGATCAAGTTATATTAAGATTATCTCAGTTGGTGTTGTCTATGAACAAGGAGTAGGTCTCAAGTCGTCCATAACCGTGGACACGGCTTCTCGAAAAGATTTAACCCTACAGGGGTGTACCAACTGCCCATTACAAGGCTCCGCACGCACGCCCATCTCTCTCATTTGCTACCCATGATAGGCAACCATTTTATGATTTAGTCCCAAGAGATCCGGAACGACAGGTCCCTCTAACTAACAACGCACAAATCCGGGTGGCCCCCGGTGAGTCGACATCCAACTCAAAAGCCGGCCGCGCTCTCGAGTCGGCCTCTACCGTCTGGACGAGGTCGGGTTAACTAAACCAACACTGTGGATAGCCCTCGAGCTTCCAGGTTTGGACCAACAAAGGAACTCTGTCTCCGCTGGCCCGAGTTGTTTGAAAATCTGCGAGGTCGACACTCGCACACACACGTTTGCAAAAGGTAAAACCATCTTGGGCCACCACTAGAAATGTTTGAATCTAGATAGGTAAGAAGAGGGGACAACATAAAATCCCACACGCGGTTAAGCACGCTCAGTCTTAAAACCAATACCCGGAACTCGGGTCCTAGGTGACTCGAATGGAACAAAGCGTCGGGGCGGGATAGCCTAGACCTTCCATCCTTTGTCGAATATAGTCAACATTATAATAATTATATCATCCATAACAATATAATAATGTGATATCCCAAAACCAAGGAGTAACAGGGTAACATCGTAGCATCCTAAGCATGCATACTAAGCAGGGGCTGAGCAACGGGCAATAGTAACATAGCAGTACAAGGTTTGCTGGGAGGGGACATGGCTGTATCGGTTTGAAAGAGGCTGTAAACATGTGGTAGGATCAAACATCGAACCTAACCTGTACTAGCATGCAAACCGCTTGTTGAAATATAATGGATCATAAGTAATGCATAGTCCTTGCCTGTTGATAAGTCGGGTTCCGAAGGTGTAGTCGATCGCAAGCTCGCATCGTCTCCGAGAGGTACCCGCGAAAGCACACAAGACGATAAACATTGGAAAGCAATCAACGAGCAGGCACTCTATTACTACGGGGAAACACAAGTTCAAGAAGACATCACACGACACGGCAACGCGATACGGATCTATCGTCAAGAACGGTTACTAATAGTTTAAGTGGGGTATCGGTCACACACGACGAATACCGCATGTTTACGGTGGTTCAAGTTGCTTAGCTATAGGTGATCAACCAACAATTGTTAACATGGCAACTCAAGCAAGCATGGCATAGCACACAAACATGTCAAGAGGTGAAGCACAAAGTAAACTATCTATGCTAGTCAATTTAAGTGAGGCACAACCTAAACATGGCATACACTAAGTGCCACACGATGATTAAAACATTTGGTACTGTTCTGTCCTAAACCATATTTTAGGTTGGTTAACAGCAGCAAACAATAGCATAAACACAAAGTGCACGAAAAACTAATCAAGTTACATATAAAGAACACCCCAAACGGAGTTACGGTTAAAAAGATATAAGCAAAACAAGTTACGGGCACAATCTGCCAACATCACGAAGCACACTTTAGAGCAATGCATAAACAGGTTAATGAATGCAAACACGCTCACAAATGATATGGAACTAAAGTAGACATGACAGGTAAGGCATGGCAAAAAGAATCATGCAAAAAGGCATCATAGATCAAAAGATATTAAGCAAACAACATGGCATCGCAAAGTAACAGACTTAGTGAAAAACAGAGGTGGCTGTCAAAAACAGCAGCATACCAACTTTGGAGCTAAATAACTATATGACCAGCAAGCATAATATGACAATGCAATACGTGTAATGGAAGTAGACATGATGCTTAACAATATGCAATTGGAATCACTCAATTCCGAAAAACGGTCGCGACACACTCGTCGACCGAAGTTGCAACAAAATAACAGTTTCAGCAACAGCAGCACATTAACATCAGGATCACCACTTTGGAGAAAGATTTAATAAAGCTAGAGCACCTAAATATGACAAGTTAAAGCATGGAAATGAAGTACACATGATGCTTAACACATAGGAGAAAGAATCAATGTAATAGGCCTCATGGATGAGTCACAATCATCATGCAAAGTTGCAATAAAATATAAACAGCAGCACTTAACAGGAAAAGTAGCAGTTTAACGGCCTGATGCCCACTTTAGCACCCAATTACACAATCAAGATGACCTCAAATGCAAACGCTCACAAAAGATGAATTAAAGTACACGCAATTCTAAGCAACTTTAATTTTGGGGGCACGTTCATGGGAGCTACGGATCAATGGGAAAATGCGTTGTAAAAACAGATCAGCAGCAATAATTCCTGGGATTTAGAAAAATTCGCAGGTTCTTATTAACAGAAAAAAAAAGAGAGTTGGGCCTCTTCTCACCATGGGCCGAAATCGGCCCATCTGGCCTGGCTGGATCTGGGCCTGGCGCCTGTGGGTCGCTCGGCTGGCAGGCCGGCCCACGTGGCCGTCTCCAGCCCCGACGAAGAGGGCGAGCAGGCCGCTCGGGAGACCACCGGCGGCGGGGTGGGCGCGGCTCCTCCGGCGAGCTGGCGCGGCGGCGCAGGCGGGCAGGGACGGCGGACCGGGCGCAGCGCGGGCAGTCCAAGCGGAGGAGGCCGGCGGGGTCCAGGGGGCGGCGCGGCCGTGCTCGAGCTCTTGCTTCGGCGGCCGTGGCAGGCTCCGGCTCGGTGCTCCTGCGAAGGGGAGACAGAGGAGGGTGAGAGAGAACAGGGAGGAGAGATAGGAGGAGAGGGAGGAGGGAAGGGAGCCGACGGAGGGAAGGAGGTGGCCGGGGCTGAGCGGCTTGCCGGCGACGGCTTCGGTCCGGCGGCGGCGTGGTGAGCCCGCGGCGCGTGCGAGTCTCCACGGGCGGCGGTTGGTGGAGAGATGGGAGGAGTGAGGGGTGATGTGGCGCCATCTGGGCCATCAGATCTGAGATCTGATGGTCTAGATCTAAGGAGGGTTAGGTTTTGGGCTAAAATTAGGAAAATTGCGAAAATTGGGGGCAAAACTGGGGGTGTGGCTGCAATTTTGTGCTAGGGAAACCCTAGAGAGGGGTGGGAGTGTGGTGGTCTTTATATAGCCCAGATGGCTGGCAGTTTGCAAAAACATCCCCGGTTTTTCTCTCTCGCGCGCGGTGCTCACGTTTCTGACCGCCGGGGGTCCGCAGTACCTCCGATTCGGGTAAAACTTCGAACTGCGCGATCAGCGCGTCGAACCGGCGGCGTTCACCTCGCGCTGGAACCGTTCCGAAAACACTTTCCGGCGCGCTATAAAAATATCCCGTTTAAGTATTAAATGGGGTTTTTTCGTTCCGTTGGCTGCGGCTAGTCTCGTGCGGTTTTCGCGACGGTGATCGGGTGAAACCCGGTGTCGCAAAGGTCGAGTGTCAGGGTGGCAAGGTTCGGTCTCCGTCCGATACGAGATAAGAGGGGGGGAATAATCGCCGATCGATAAATCGGGGATGCAAACACCGCAAACAAATCAGACAATCAAACAATTCACACCGAAAACAAATTTTTTTAATTTTTGTGAAAACTGGGTTGTTACACAGAGCTAGGGAGCCTATGCCACCAAGTTCCATGTAACAGCCCAAAACTAGCAATTACAAATAATTTTGCATTTTTAATTTTCCCATTGGGGATAAAATTTGCACATTTATTTTTGCAATAATCCATGTGACAAAAAAATGCCAAATCATTTTTCATGTCATTTAAAAGGATTTTTGGAATTCTTTCTTCTCTCCCTTGTCAGGCCTTGGCCATTTTTCCCAAGCATGTTCATTTTTTCCCTAAGCTTGACCTTTGTCGTTTATTCATGTTTTTGCCATGATTCAACTCCCTGCCGGATCCCAAGATTTTAGCCCTTCTAGAAAATGGGTTTGTAATTCAAATGGTATTTGAATTAATTTAGATACCTCTTGAATTACTTCAATATTTTTGACCCAAATCATTTTCTAAAAATCCTATAAATCTTATGGATGGCTAATCATATTTTATTATGATTTTTGGACATTCATTTGTATTTATTTCTTTGCCTTTTCTCTGCTGCCTTTTATTTAAAAAGGAAAATCCAGAGAAGCACCTTGGGCCCAATTATTTTTCCCCATCCCAACTCCTCTCCACCTCCAGCCCACCTAACCCAACCGGGACACCCCCCCCCCTCCTTTTCCCTCATCACGTGGAGGACCCCTCCTCTCTCTCTCTCACGCCATGGCCGTGGGAGGAGGTGGAACCCTCCTGCAGCCTCCCGGCGCCTCCCCTTTTAGCCTCTCCAGAGCCTCCCATCTCACCCCTCTTCCCCTCTCGCCTAGGGTTTCCCCATCCCCGCCGCCGCCGGTTCTCTCTCCCTCTTCTTCCGCCTCCCCTCTCCCTCTGTTTCTTCCCCTGGACGCCATGGAAGCCCAATGAGGAGCTTGATTTCATCAAGAACCGGAGTCCCTTGACGAGGCAGAGCAGGGCTTCAACGTCTCCAAGGTGGTCCTCGTCCATGATCAAGAGCAACTCGAGCAGGAGTGCTCGGGTTCTTCGTCGTCCACGCCTTCGTCCTGCAGATCGGCGGCGTCCTCCTCACCGCCGGCGTCTTCTTCCTCGTCTTCGAGCCGGCGATCATCGCCGAGCCCGTTCCCCTGCGCATCCCCGAGCCGATCGACGACCTCGAGCTCCCCTCGGTGAGCCTCCCCTTTTTCCTTGCCCGCGTAGTTCCCTGTATTCGCGCGACGTGCTCTCTGTCTGCCGTAGATCGCCGTAGCCGAGGCCGGCGTGTGCCGGTCGTGCTCACCCCGAGCATGGCGTGAACGCGTTGCACCCTCAGCCCCAGCACGCGCGTTGGAAAGCCGAGTCCGCGACCAATGCATGCCTCGCGTGCGCCCGCACTGCAGCCTCGCCGTCCGCTTCGACAGAACAAGTTGTTCTGTATCTTCAGAATATGCAGTTTGCGACTCCAAATTCGTTATATCCGCTCGATCTTGTTCTTTGTCGACTGACAGGAGCGTGGAGCAGTGGTAGGCTACCGTGTGCTCGACTTGGAGGTCGTGGGATCAATTCCCCTTCAGGGCAAGGCGACCCCTTTTTATTTCTGTTTTTACCGAGTGGAGCCTTCTGTTCTTCAGGTTCAGAATTGTTTAGGTTTCAGTTATCCCGCAGGTTCAATTTATGTTGCCTGGTTCCTTTGTTTTGGCGTGATAAGTAGCATTAGCGCGATGGCGTTGGTGCTTTGCTTCTATTCGAGGCGTTCTGGGTTCGATGCCCCATGAATTCCGTCTTTTGCATCGTTTTTGTTGCCAGTCTCGCCGGCTTGTTACTACATGTAGGGCAGCAGACCGATTTCATTCAAAACCGTTTGTGTAGCCCAGTGGTAGCGTGCACGTTCTAGTAACCGAGAGGTCCCTGGATCAATTCCCACTTGAAGCAAAGTCTCCCTTTTGGATTAAATTCAGAGAGCCTTTTTTGCTTTCTTCCTTGTTGGATTAAATTCAGAGAAGACTTGAATTGGACCAAAATATGTCCCTTTCTTTGCATTCCATGTGTATGTGCATTTTTGCTCTGAATAAGTCATGTCATACATGGTTTCGGGGTAGAAATTCATGAGGAACAAGATGGTGCTGCTCATTTGTTCATATGAGCTAATATTATTAGGTGATGGTGTAACTTTTTGCACTTGTCTCCCCTCATTATTGCACATGGTGCAATTCCTCCATCTTTTCTCTTGTTGTTTTCCTTCGTTGACCGTAGATTATCGGTAGCTTAGTCTTGCGCTCCATTTAATAGTTTGCAATAAAATGCATTAGGTGCATCATACCATGTCATGTCATTGCATCTATATTGTGTTAAGGAATCCCATCTTGAAGTTATCCTCGTGTGTGGGCTATCCTTATTCATATTATATTTAAGTATTCGCATATGCCATGATCATGCATCGTAACAACCGCAACATAAAGAATCCTTTGGATTCATTAATCACCTACCTAGTGCATATGAAGGTTGTTGGTAGCGTCTTACACTTGGCTTCCCGAGCTTCATTTAAACTTGTATATCCTTATGTTTATGCCATGCTATTAAAATGTCATGCATCATATTTGACCATACTTGTTTGTTTATTGCTTGCTCGTGATTGCTCCGTAGTGATAGTGGTATCTCCGTTGATTGCCTTTCCAGTGTTTACTTCTTGAGTGCTCCCGTGGATTCTTTTGGAGACGATGCGAGCTTGCGATCAACTACACCTTCGGAACCCGACTTATCAACAGGCAAGGACTATACATTACTTATGATCCATTCTATTTCAACTAGCGGTTTGCATGCTAGTCTAGGTTAGGTTCGATGTTTGATCCTACCACATGTTTACAACCTCTTTCAAACCGGTACAGCCATGTCCCCTCCCAGCAAACCATGTACTTCTATGTTACTATTGCTCGTTGCTCAGCCCCTGCTTAGTCTGCATGCTTAGGATGCTACGATGTTACCCTGTTACTCCTGGGTTTAGGATATCACATTATTATATTGTTGTTGATGATATGATTATTATAATGTTGACTATATTCGACGAAGGATGGAAGGTCTAGGCTATCCTGCCCCGACGCTTTGTTCCATTCGAGTCACCTAGGATCCGAGTTCCGGGTAATGGTTTTATGACTGAGCGTGCCTAACCGCGTGTGGGATTTTATGGGGTCCCCTCTTCTTACCTACATAGCTTCAAACATTTCTAGTGGTGGCCCAAGCTGATTTACCATTTGAAACGTGTGTGTGACAGGTCCGTGGCCGGCAGATTTCAAACAACTTGGGCCAGTGGAGACAAGGTTTCTCTTGGTTGTCCACCCTAGGGAGCTAGGGGGTTGTCCACATCTGTTTGGGAAACTAACCCGACCTCGTCCAGACGGTAGAGGCCGATTCGAGAGCGCGGCCGGCTTTTGAGTTGGATGTCCACTCACCGGGGGCCACCCGGATTTGTGCGTTGTTAGTTAGAGGGACCTGTCGTTCCGGATCTCTCGGGACTAAATCATAAAATGGCTGCCTGTGATGGGTAGAAACTGAGAGAGATGGGCGTGCGTGCGGAGCCTTGTAATGGGCAGTTGGTACACCCTTGCAGGGTTAAATCTTTTCGAGAAGCCGTGTCCACGGTTATGGACGACTTGAGACCTACTCCTCGTTAATAGACAACAACAACTGAGATAATCTTAATATAACTAGATCAATGTGTGTGTGTGCGCCTTGACTGCTTCTTCTTCGTCGGGATGCGAAGAGGAAGACAAGGATAGGATAGGTGTTATGTTTGCGTAGTAGTTGATAGCAAGACTTGTTGGAGGCGATTCCTCATCGAATGCTTGCATTTTTATCTTACTCTCTAGATCGTTAGCCACTTCATAAATGCTAGTGCGGCAGCAACCTCACCACTTACCCCTTCCTTACCGTAAACTACTAGTTGTCCTAGAATGACGAGTGATGAAGTCCTTGCTGGGTCAGTTGACCACTACAGTTGGATGCTGAGTACTTCTGTACTCATGATACTACCCCCAAACTCTTTTCGGGGTTCTTGATCGACAACAGGTATGGTGATCGACGTTTCACGTGGAGACTCGACGACGACTAGTTAGGCGGATCCCTGAGGAGGGCCTGGACCCGTGTGGTTATGGGATCGATGTTTTTCTCTTTGCCAGTAGGCATTTGATTGTAGTCTGTACTCAGACATATATCTTCCGCTGATGTAATGTATTAAGGCAGTTGTATGCCGATTGTATGAGATGTTGTATCCTTGTATCTGTAATGTTGTGATATCATGTTGGAAATCCGGGGCGTATGACTTCATCATATGTCGCGGTGGGACCGATATGTGCTTCGTCCCCGGATCTGGATGGAAACATATAGATCTGGAACAGTACCGCATATCGGGCCTTACAACTTGGTATCAGAGCCTTACCGACCGTAGGATCCCCTCTCTGGCCGAAGTCGAGTCTAGACAAAAATTATTTTGTAGTTACTAAGTTAGTTACCGGAGAGTAGGGTTCTTTTTACTCCTTATCCCCTCCCTATGGTAAGGAAGTGCGACGTAATGTTTTCTCCTTCAACTTATCCTCTTCAAAACCAAATCTAGGTTCTCGTTTAGGAGATTTCAGTCGGACCAATACTTTATCAGCAGCGGGTTGGTCGGCGTACTTCGAACTGGCTGAGCATGGCTCGTGGGTTGTCGCTCTACATCGACAAATGTGCGGCCCACGTGAAACAGCGAACCGGGTTGCCTGGTTATTGTCCAACTAATGGATTCTGAACCTCCCGCTTCGTCTGTCCCCCTTTGTCCGCTTGAGTCGGCACTGTGTGTGGATCCTCCTCTGTCCCGTCTCGTTGTCCATGTTTTCGCACCTTCCTGAGTGATGTTATTGTAGAAATGCTGGAATGGTATTGTTTCGATTCGGATTCTCATTTTCGTGGCATCCAGCAGTACCTAGGTAATCTTTTACAGAAACCTCGAGTTTCTTTCCCTGAGTGGAATCAGTTTTGCTGTGATATCCCCTTGTTGAATTGGAGCTTGCTCTCAATCAGTTTCCCGCACCTTCGGAAGATTTATTCTTCGATATCGGCAACTCCAATCAGGTTGGATCCCGACGGAGGCAAACATCGTTGTCACGATGAGTGTAGCCTATGTTGGTGGTGTCGGGAAGTTTCATCTCTCGGTTGATCTTTCTTCTTGCAACATCTCGGTCCCTTCCCCCTGGGTTATGCTGGATCTCGAGACGAGATCCTCTGTTGGTGGTGGCGAGTTGTAACAGCCCAAAACTAGCAAGTACAAATAATTTTGCATTTTTAATTTTCCCATTGGGGATAAAATTTGCACATTTATTTTTTGCAATAATCCATGTGACAAAAAATTTCCAAATCATTTTTCATGTCATTTAAAAGGATTTTTGGAATTATTTCTTCTCTCCCTTGTCAGGCCTTGGCCATTTTTCCCAAGCATGTTCATTTTTTCCCTAAGCTTGACCTTTGTCGTTTATTCATGTTTTTGCCATGATTCAACTCCCTGCCGGATCCCAAGATTTTAGCCCTTCTAGAAAATGGGGTTTTAATTCAAATGGTATTTGAATTAATTTAGATACCTCCTTAATTACTTAAATGTTTTTGACCCAAATCATTTTCTAAAAATCCTCTAAATCTTATGGATGGCTAATCATATTTTATTATGATTTTTGGACATTCATTTGTATTTATTTCTTTGCCTTTTCTCTGCTGCCTTTTATTTAAAAAGGAAAATCCAGAGAAGCACCTTGGGCCCAATTCTTTTTCCCCATCCCAACTCCTCTCCTCCTCCAGCCCACCTAACCCAGCCGGGACACACCCCCCCCTCCTTTTCCCTCATCACGTGGAGGACCCCTCCTCTCTCTCTCTCTCTCTCACGCCATGGCCGTGGGAGGAGGTGGAGCCCTCCTGCAGCCTCCCGGCGTCTCCCCTTTTAGCCTCTCCAGAGCCTCCCCTCTCACCCCTCTTCCCCTCTCGCCTAGGGTTTCCCCATCCCCGCCGCCGCCGGTTCTCTCTCCCTCTTCTTCCTCCTCCCCTCTCCCTCTGTTTCTTCTCCTGGACGCCATGGAAGCCCAATGAGGAGCTCGATTTCATCAAGAACCGGAGTCCCTTGACGAGGCAGAGCAGGGCTTCAACGTCTGCAAGGTGTTCCTCGTCCCTGATCAAGAGTAACTCGAGCAGGAGTGCTCGGGTTCTTCGTCGTCCACGCCTTCGTCCCGCAGATCGGTGGCGTCCTCCTCACCGCCGGCGTCTTCTTCCTTGTCTTCGAGCCGGCGATCGTCGCCGAGCCCGTTCCCCTGCGCATCCCCGAGCCGATCGACGACCTCGAGCTCCCCTCGGTGAGCCTCCCCTTTTTCTTTGTCCGCGTAGTTCCCTGTATTCGCGCGACGTGCTCTCTATCTTCCGTAGATCGCCGTAGCCGAGGTCGGCGTGTGCCGGTCGTGCTCACCCCGAGCATGGCGTGAACGCGTTGCACCCTCAGCCCCAGCACGCGCGTTGGAAAGCTGAGACCGCGACCAATGCATGCCTCGCGTGCGCCCGCACTGCAGCCTCGCCGTCCGCTTCGACAGAACAAGTTGTTCTGTATCTTCAGAATCTGCAGTTTGCGACTCCAAATTCGTTATATCCGCTCGATCTTGTTCTTTGTCAAGTGACAGGAGCGTAGAGCAGTGGTAGGCTACCGTGTGCTTGACTTGGAGGTCATGGGATCAATTCCCCTTCAGGGCAAGGCGACCCCTTTTTATTTCTGTTTTTGCTGAGTGGAGCCTTCTGTTCTTCAGGTTTCAGTTATCCCGCAGGTTCAATTTATGTTGCCTGGTTCCTTTGTTTTGGCGTGATAAGTAGCATTAGCGCGATGGCCTTGGTGCTTTGCTTCTGTTCGAGGCGTTCTGGGTTCGATGCCCCATGGAAACGATTTAATTCCAACTTTTGAATCATTTTTGTATCATTTTTGTTGCCAGTCTCGCCGGCTTGTTACTACATGTAGGGCAGTAGACCGATTTCTTTCAAAACCGTTTGTGTAGCCCAGTGGTAGCGTGCACGTTCTAGTAACCAAGAGGTCCCTGGATCGATTCCCACTTGAAGCAAAGTCTCCTTTTTTGGATTAAATTCAGAGAGCCTTTTTTTTGCTTTCTTCCTTTTTGGATTAAATTCAGAGAGGACTTGAATTGAACCAAAATATGTCCCTTTCTTTGCATTCCTTGTGCATGTGCATTTTTGCTCTGAATAAGTCATGTCATACATGGTTTCGGGGTAGAAATTCATGAGGAACAAGATGGTGCTGCTCATTTGTTCATATGAGCTAGTACTCCCTTCATTATTGCACATGGTGCAATTCCTCCATCTTTTCTCTTGTTGTTTTCCTTCGTTGACCGTAGATTATCGGTAGCTTAGTCTTGCGCTCCATTTAATTGTTTACAATAAAATGCATTAGGTGCATCATACCATGCCATGTCATTGCATCTATATTGTGTTAAGGAATCCCATCTTGAAGTTATCCTCGTGTGTGGGCTATCCTTATTCATATTATATTTAAGTATTCGCATATGCCATGATCATGCATCGTAACAACCGCAACATAAAGAATCCTTTGGATTCATTAATCACCTACCTAGTGCATATGAAGGTTGTTGGTAGCGTCTTACACTTGGCTTCCCGAGCTTCATTTAAACTTGTATATCCTTATGTTTATGCCATGCTATTAAAATGTCATGCATCATATTTGACCATACTTGTTTGTTCATTGCTTGCTCGTGATTCCTCCGTAGTGATAGTGGTATCTCCGTTGATTGCCTTTCCAGTGTTTACTTCTTGAGTGCTCCCGTGGATTCTTTTGGAGACGATGCGAGCTTGCGATCAACTACACCTTCGGAACCCGACTTATCAACAGGCAAGGACTATACATTACTTATGATCCATTCTATTTCAACCAGCGGTTTACATGCTAGTCTAGGTTAGGTTTGATATTTGATCCTACCACATGTTTACAGCCTCTTTCAAACCGGTACAGCCATGTCCCCTCCCAGCAAACCATGTACTTCTATGTTACTATTGCTCGTTGCTCAGCCCCTGCTTAGTATGCATGCTTAGGATGCTACGATGTTACCCTGTTACTCTTGGGTTTTGGATATCACATTATTATATTGTTGTTGATGATATGATTATTATAATGTTGACTATATTCGAAGAAGGATGGAAGGTCTAGGCTATCCCGCCCCGACGCTTTGTTCCATTCGAGTCACCTAGGATCCGAGTTCCTGGTATTGGTTTTAAGACTGAGCGTGCCTAACCGCGTGTGGGATTTTATGGGGTCCCCTCTTCTTACCTACCTAGCTTCAAACATTTCTAGTGGTGGCCCAAGCTGATTTACCATTTGAAACGTGTGTGTGACTGGTCCGCGGCCGGCAGATTTCAAACAACTTGGGCCAGCGGAGACATGGTTTCTCTTGTTGGTCCACCCCAGGGAGCTAGGGGGTTGTCCACATCTGTTTGGGAAACTAACCCGACCTCGTCCAGACGGTAGAGGCCGATTCGAGAGCGCGGACGGCTTTTGAGTTGGATGTCGACTCACCGGGGGGCCACCTGGATTTGTGCGTTGTTAGTTAGAGGGACCTGTCGTTCCGGATCTCTCGGGACTAAATCATAAAATGGCTGCCTGTGATGGGTAGAAACTGAGAGAGATGGGCGTGCGTGCGGAGCCTTGTAATGGGCAGTTGGTACACCCCTGCAGGGTTAAATCTTTTCGAGAAGCCGTGTCCACGGTTATGGACGACTTGAGACCTACTTCTTGTTCATAGACAACAAAAACTGAGATAATCTTAATATAACTAGATCAATGTGTGTGTGTGCCTTGACTGCTTCTTCTTCGTCGGGATGCGAAGAGGAGGACAAGGATAGGATAGGTGTTATGTTTGCGTAGTAGTTGATAGCAAGACTTGTTGGAGGCGATTCCTCATCGAATGCTTGGCTTCTTATCTTACTCTCTAGATCGTTAGCCACTTCATAAATTCTAGTGCGGCAGCAACCTCACCACTTACCCCTTCCTTACTGTAAACTACTAGTTGTCCTAGAATGACGAGTGATGAAGTCCTTGCTGGGTCAGTTGACCACTACAGTTGGATGTTGAGTACTTCTGTACTCATGATACTACCCACAAACTCTTTTCAGGGTTCTTGATCAACAACAGGTATGGTGATCGACGTTTCACGTGGAGACTCGACGACGACTAGTTAGGCGGATCTCGGCGGAGGGCCTGGACCCGTGTGGTTATGGGATCGATGTTTTTCTCTTTGCCAATAGGCATTTGATTGTAGTCTGTACTCAGACATATATCTTCCGCTGATGTAATGTATTAAGGCAGTTGTATGCCGATTGTATGAGATGTTGTATCCTTGTATCTGTAATGTTGTGATATCATGTTGGAAATCCGGGGCGTATGACTTCATCATATGTCGCGGTGGGACCGATATGTGCTTCGTCCCCGGATCTGGATGGAAACAGCTAGATCTAGAACAGTACCGTATATCGGGCCTTGCAACTTGGTATCAGAGCCTTACCGACCGTAGGATCCCCTCTCTTGCCGAAGTCGAGTCTAGACAAAAATTATTTTGTAGTTACTAAGTTAGTTACCGGAGAGTAGGGTTCTTTTTACTCCTTATCCCCTCCCTCTGGTAAGGAAGTGAGACGTAATGTTTTCTCCTTCAACTTATCCTCTTCAAAACCAAATCTAGGTTCTCGTTTAGGAGATTTCAGTCGGACCAATACTTTATCAGCAGCGGGTTGGTCGGCGTACTTCGAACTGGCTGAGCATGGCTCGTGGGTTGTCGCTCTACATCGACAAATGTGCGGCCCACGTGAAACAGCGAACCGGGTTGCCTGGTTATTGTCCAACTAATGGATTCTGAACCTCTCGCTTCGTTTGTCCCCCTTTGTCCGCTTGAGTCGGCACTGTGTGTGGATCCTCCTTTGTCCCGTCTCGTTGTCCAGGTTTTCGCACCTTCCTGAGTGATGTTATTGTAGAAATGCTGGTATGGTATTGTTTCGATCCGGGTTCTCATTTTCGTGGCATCTAGGAGTATCTAGGTAATCTTTTACAGAAACCTCGAGTTTCTTTCCCCGAGTGGAATCAGTTTTGCTGTGATATCCCCTCGTTGAATTCGAGCTTGCTCTCAATCAGTTTCCCGCACCTTCGGAAGTTTTATTCTTCGATCTCGGCAACTCCAGTCAGGTTGGATCCTGACGGAGGCAAACATCGTTGTCACGATGAGTGTAGCCTATGTTGGTGGTGTCGGGAAGTTTCACCTCTCGGTTGATCTTTCTTCTTGCAACATCTCGGTCCCTTCCCCCTGTGTTATGCTGGATCTCGGGACGAGATCCTCTGTTGGTGGTGGCGAGTTGTAACAGCCCAAAACTAGCAAGTACAAATAATTTTTCATTTTTAATTTTCCCATTGGGGATAAAATTTGCACATTTATTTTTGCAATAATCCATGTGACAAAAAATTGCCAAATCATTTTTCATGTCATTTAAAAGGATTTTTGGAATTCTTTCTTCTCTCCCTTGTCAGGCCTTGGCCATTTTTCCCAACCATGTTCATTTTTTCCCTAAGCTTGACCTTTGTCGTTTATTCATGTTTTTGCCATGATTCAACTCCCTGCCAGATCCAAAGATTTTAGCCCTTCTAGAAAATGGGGTTGTAATTCAAATGGTATTTGAATTAATTTAGATACCTCTTGAATTACTTAAATATTTTTGACCCAAATCATTTTCTAAAAATCCTGTAAATCTTATGGATGGCTAATCATTTTTTATTATGATTTTTGGACATTCATTTGTATTTATTTCTTTGCCTTTTCTCTGCTGCCTTTTATTTAAAAAGGAAAATCCAGAGAAGCACCTTGGGCCCAATTCTTTTTCCCCATCCCAACTCCTCTCCACCTCCAGCCCACCTAACCAAGCCGGGACACGCCCCCTCCTTTTCCCACATCACGTGGAGGACCCCTCCTCTCTCTCTCTCACGCCATGGTCGTGGGAGGAGGTGGAGCCCTCCTGCAGCCTCCCGGCGCCTTCCCTTTTAGCCTCTCCAGAGCCTCCCCTCTCACCCCTCTTCCCCTCTCGCCTAGGGTTTCCCCATCCCCGCCGCCGCTGGTTCTCTCTCCCTCTTCTTCCTCCTCCCCTCTCCCTCTGTTTCTTCTCCTGGACGCCATGGAAGCCCAATGAGGAGCTCGATTTCATCAAGAACCGGAGTCCCTTGACGAGGCAGAGCAGGGCTTCAATGTCTGCAAGGTGGTCCTCGTCCCTGATCAAGAGCAACTCGAGCAGGAGTGCTCGGGTTCTTCGTTGTCCACGCCTTCGTCCCGCAGATCGGCGGCGTCCTCCTCACCGCCGGCGTCTTCTTCCTCGTCTTCGAGCCGGCGATCGTCGCCGAGCCCGTTCCCCTGCGCATCCCCGAGCCGATCGACGACCTCGAGCTCCCCTCGGTGAGCCTCCCCTTTTTCCTTCCCGCGTAGTTCCCTGTATTCGCGTGACGTGCTCTCTGTCTGCCGTAGATCGCCGTAGCCGAGGCCGGCGTGTGCCGGTCGTGCTCACCCAGAGCATGGCGTGAACGCGTTTCACCCTCATCCCCAGCACGCGCGTTGGAAAGCCGAGGCCGCGACCAATGCATGCCTTGCGTCCGCCCGCACTGCAGCCTCGCCGTCCGCTTCGACAGAACAAGTTGTTCTGTATCTTCAGAATCTGCAGTTTGCGACTCCAAATTTGTTATATCCGCTCGATCTTGTTCTTTGTCGAGTGACAGGAGCGTAGAGCAGTGGTAGGCTACCGTGTGCGCGACTTGGAGGTCGTGGGATCAATTCCCCTTCAGGGCAAGGCGACCCCTTTTTATTTCAGTTTTTGCCGAGTGGAGCCTTCTGTTCTTCAGGTTCAGAATTGTTCAGGTCTCAGTTATCCCGCAGGTTCAATTTATGTTGCCTGGTTCCTTTGTTTTGGCGTGATAAGTACCATTAGCGCGATGGCCTTGGTGCTTTGCTCCTGTTCGAGGCGTTCTGGGTTCGATGCCCCATGGAAACGATTTAATTCCAACTTTTGCATCATTTTTGTTGCCAGTCTCGCCGGCTTGTTACTACATGTAGGGCAGCAGACCGATTTCTTTCAAAACCGTTTGTGTAGCCCAGTGGTAGCGTGCACGTTCTAGTAACCGAGAGGTCCTTGGATCAATTCCCACTTGAATCAAAGTCTCCTTTTTTGGATTAAATTCAGAGAGCCTTTTTTTTTGCTTTCTTCCTTTTTGGATTAAATTCAGAGAGGACTTGAATTGAACCAAAATATGTCCCTTTCTTTGCATTCCTTGTGCATGTGCATTTTTGCTCTGAATAAGTCATGCCATACATGGTTTCGGGGTAGAAATTCATGAGGAACAAGATGGTGCTGCTCATTTGTTCATATGAGCTAGTATTATTAGGTGATGGTGTAACTTTTTGCACTTGTCTCCCCTCATTATTGCACATGGTGCAATTCCTCCATCTTTTCTCTTGTTGTTTTCCTTCGTTGATCGTAGATTTTCGGTAGCTTAGTCTTGAGCTCCATTTAATTGTTTGCAATAAAATGCATTAGGTGCATCATACCATGCCATGTCATTGCATCTATATTGTGTTAAGGAATCCCATCTTGAAGTTATCCTCGTGTGTGGGCTATCCTTATTCATATTATATTTAAGTATTCGCATATGCCATGATCATGCATCGTAACAACGGCAACATAAAGAATCCTTTGGATTCATTAATCACCTACCTAGTGCATATGAAGGTTGTCGGTAGCGTCGTACACTTGGCTTCCCGAGCTTCATTTAAACTTGTATATCCTTATGTTTATGCCATGCTATTAAAATGTCATGCATCATATTTGACCATACTTATTTGTTCATTGCTTGCTCGTGATTGCTCCGTAGTGATAGTGGTATCTCCGTTGATTTCGTTTCCAGTGTTTACTTCTTTTGTGCTCCCATGGATTCTTTCGGAGACGATGCGAGCTTGCGATCAACTACACCTTCGGAACCGGACTTATCAACAGGCAAGGACTATACATTACTTATGATCCATTCTATTTCAACCAGCGGTTTGCATGCTAGCCTAGGTTAGGTTCGATGTTTGATCCTACCACATGTTTACAGCCTCTTTCAAACCGCTACAGCCATGTCCCCTCCCAGCAAACCATGTACTGCTATGTTACTATTGCTCGTTTCTCAGCCCCTTCTTAGTATGCATGCTTAGGATGCTACGATGTTACCCTGTTACTCCTGGGTTTGGGATATCACATTATTATATTGTTGTTGATGATATGATTATTATAATGTTGACTATATTCGACGAAGGATGGAAGGTCTAGGCTATCCCGCCCCGACGCTTTGTTCCATTCGAGTCACCTAGGATCCGAGTTCCTGGTATTGGTTTTAAGACTGAGCGTGCCTAACCGCGTGTGGGATTTTATGGGGTCCCCTCTTCTTACCTACCTAGCTTCAAACATTTCTAGTGGTGGCCCAAGCTGATTTACCATTTGAAACGTGTGTGTGACTGGTCCGCGGCCGGCAGATTTCAAACAACTTGGGCCAGCGGAGACATGGTTTCTCTTGTTGGTCCACCCCAGGGAGCTAGGGGGTTGTCCACATCTGTTTGGGCAACTAACCCGACCTCGTCCAGACGGTAGAGGCCGATTCGAGAGCGCGGCCGGCTTTTGAGTTGGATGTCGACTCACCGGGGGCCACCCGGATTTGTGCGTTGTTAGTTAGAGGGACCTGTCGTTCCGGATCTCTCGGGACTAAATCATAAAATGGCTGCCTGTGATGGGTAGAAACGGAGAGAGATGGGCGTGCGTGCGGAGCCTTGTAATGGGCAGTTGGTACACCCTTGCAGGGTTAAATCTTTTCGAGAAGTCGTGTCCACGGTTATGGACGACTTGAGACCTACTCCTTGTTCATAGACAACAACAACTGAGATAATCTTAATATAACTAGATCAATGTGTGTGTGCGCCTTGACTGCTTCTTCTTCGTCGGGATGCGAAGAGGAGGACAAGGATAGGATAGGTGTTATGTTTGCGTAGTAGTTGATAGCAAGACTTGTTGGAGGCGATTCCTCATCGAATGCTTGCATTTTTATCTTACTCTCTAGATCGTTAGCCACTTCATAAATGCTAGTGCGGCAGCAACCTCACCACTTACCCCTTCCTTACCGTAAACTACTAGTTGTCCTAGAATGACGAGTGATGAAGTCCTTGCTGGGTCAGTTGACCACTACAGTTGGATGCTGAGTACTTCTGTACTCATGATACTACCCCCAAACTCTTTTCGGGGTTCTTGATCGACAACAGGTATGGTGATCGACGTTTCACGTGGAGACTCGACGACGACTAGTTAGGCGGATCCCTGCGGAGGGCCTGGACCCGTGTGGTTATGGGATCGATGTTTTTCTCTTTGCCAATAGGCATTTGATTGTAGTCTGTACTCAGACATATATCTTCCGCTGATGTAATGTATTAAGGCAGTTGTATGCCGATTGTATGAGATGTTGTATCCTTGTGTCTGTAATGTTGTGATATCATGTTGGAAATCCGGGGCGTATGACTTCATCATATGTCGCGGTGGGACCGATATGTGCTTCGTCCCGGGATCTGGATGGAAACATCTAGATCTGGAACAGTACCGCACATCGGGCCTTACATTCCACACCTCCACGACGCAAGGGAAATATGTGGGTGCAGAAAGTGAGAATGTGTGATGATTCCACCCACCATTCCAAAGCGGATCCCCTCTTCATAGTACGGTTTTCCTACGACTCAAATTACCAAGAAGGAAATCGAAAGGAAAACTCCGTCTTCACTCTTCATTCACCGAGGGGGCAATAACCGTCTTGTGCCATGAATATAATTATCTGAAATGCTCATCGCACCCGGTTAATTCGCAAATGTCTTGTCATCAATCACTAAAACCAATCAAGGGGAAATATGCCCTATCACCGCCTTCTTTTGGGTCCGAGTCGGCATCGCGTGGGTATTCGAAAGGTGCTTGGCATGGGGTTGGACTTGTTGCATGCATTACGGTGGTGGCTCTGACCTACCTAGGGCTCGTGCTCGAGCGGAAAATATTTGAGCCCGAGGTTGGTCGGGGTTGCCGCTCCGAGTAGGTGGGGTTGGGCTCGGTTCGAGAGGTCTTCATGGTGGTTCATTCCACTGGGTACAGTATTCGGTAGTGGTGCCCGTGATGCCTCTACACCGTTAATTGGATTGAAATTGGTTGCCATAGACTTGCCATCATGCGAGCTCGCCAAGGGGTCGCTTGCTGGTGATCGTCGGTAGTCTTGAGGCCGTGTACCCTCATCCACTTGTATTGGATTGGACCCATGTGTTGATTCTTGACATGGGGGGCTATGTTAGGCTAGGAGTGGAAGGAGTGCCTTTAACTCCTCCTATCGGGGTTGGTCTGTTGTGATGTTGATGGTTGGCGGTGTCTCGTAGATGGAGGTCGGGGTGGTGACCCCAGATAGCGGTTCACATGATTGGCTCTTCGATAGGCCCCATGATTGCAGTGGTGGATATGCTTCTTGGTCATGTGGACGGCAAGGGGTGCAACGAAGGGTGGCCTAGGCGCACCCTTTGCCATTGGTGGTTGCGATTTCCTGGTCCGGATCTAGAGGCTTGGGCTCATCACGGTTGCCCTGAGTGCCTTGTGGTGACGCAGTTGAACTATAGAGCGAAAGCTTCGTGCTTTGGCACCACCGCAAGTGGCACCCGTGGGTACCGCATTTCTTTTAAGGACGTCATCATGGGTCTCCTCCTCATGTTAGGGTTCCGTGTTGTGACAACTCAGGCTCAGTAGAAATAGACTACTCATATCAATAATGTGCACCATCATTTTCGGGAGGCCGTCATAAAGGAATCTTAAAGTTAAGCATGTTGGCTTGGAGCAAGGATGGATGGTCGGCTGGAAAGTTGGACCCAACTATCCCTAGCCAGGTGGTTGAAGATACCCACATCCACTAAAATATATCCCATAAACGAAACACACCCTGAGTGAGTACAAAGTGCGTAGAAAAGATTAGTGTTGGTATGTAAGGATAGTGTAGATCACAGACGTAGCGGTCAAGAATCGATGGGTGCTGATAGTGGTTGGCGTATTACAGTTGGTATTAGAGCCGCCTCTAGTGGTTACACAAAGAGTGTGCGGGTCAATCATGCTTACATGAGGTACATATGGATGCAAGCACTAGCCCACACAAAGTGTGCCAAGAGGGAACATTTCTGCTGGACCGACGGGGATATCAGTTCCTTTGAGAAAGGTGTATGTGACATCCTAGACCCAATAGAAATGATTGACTACTCATATCAATAAGGTGCATCTATTTTCAGTAGTCTGCCAAAAATGAATCTTAAAGTTAAGCGTGCTTGACTTGTTGCAATTTGATGATGGTTGGCAGATCGGAAAAATAGTCTGAGGTGCGTATGAGTGAGGATAAAATGTGTAGGAAAGACTAGTGTTGATATGTAAGAACATTCTAAATCACAGGCACAACGATGAAAAATAGGTAGGTGTCGGTAATAGTCGGGGAGTTACACGGGTGAAGATCCTTGTCTATCTCGGGATTGGCAGTGACGACATTTCGGGTTGTATGCCTAACGAACCTAACGTATCGCCTGAACGTGCAGATCCACTTCACTCATGAAGTTTTTTTTTCATTCGTTTCCTTGTTTCGTTTTTTTTCTTTTCTTTTTTCAGTTTTAGGATTTTTTTTTGCACATTTTTCTTAGCACACATTGAACTTTTTTTAAAATGTGTATTGAACTTTCTTTATATATATTGAACAAAATTTCTAATTTAAAATGAACCTTTTTATTTTATATGATGAATATATTTTTATTATATTGAACTTTTTTCAACATGTGTACTAATTTTTTTGATTATATATATATTGATTTTTTTATGTAAACTGATTTTTTACATATTGTATGTTTTTTAAAATGTTTAACTATTTTAATATAAAATAATCATTTTTAATATACATTGAATTCTTTATTTTTTATATGATGGCCATTTTTTATTACACAC
This sequence comes from Bromus sterilis, assembly GCA_950022295.1. NCBI lineage: Eukaryota > Viridiplantae > Streptophyta > Magnoliopsida > Poales > Poaceae > Bromus > Bromus sterilis. The sequence continues at coordinate 95,164,824 of OX465595.1, forward strand.
CAAACAATTTTCATGTATAAAATCAAAATCCCAAAAAACCGCTAAAACAAGAAAAAAAATACGTGTCCAATCTAGCGAGCCTTTTATGTTAGATATGATTCCTGACGCACTCGTGCATCGAATAAGGACTCTCCACTATACACAGCCTTGCGGTAGGAAGGAGAAGGCCTAGCCGAACATATTCCAATGGGTTTGGCTCCAGAGTCTACAAAATCACTAACCAATGAATAATTTTCTTAATTTTATTTATTAAGGAGTATTTGTTGCAATGGATACTTTTATCTTCTCCGCGATTGATAAGTGGCACACTGCATGCACATCAGTTATCGTAATCTAGTGTGTTTTTTCGTGTGTTCAATTTCTAAAATGTGTTATCTCTTGAATCATGCGTCTAAATCACGAACCGGCTCATCGTTAAATTTTTCATGTCGAGATCTTTGAAACTGGAACCTATGTTAACAGGTTCGAACAAACTTTTTTCTTCATGAAAAGCACGGTGTGTGCTTTTTGCGGAAGTAACATGTACCTTCACGAGAGGCACGGTCGTGTCACTCAGAAGAAGAAAAACATAACATTTTCCCTTTTTTAGAGCCACGGGCGTGCCTTTAGAGGTAAAGGTGTGCCTCTCGTGAAAGTATACTTGTGCCTCTAAAAAAGAAACATGTTTTTTTTCCTTTTTGAGAGGCACGGAATGTACCTTTCGCTAAAGGAACCATGTGCCTCCACGAGAAGGCAAGATCGTACATCTAAAAAAATATTTTCTTTTGAGAGGCATGACCTTACTTTTTGCAGAAGCAAACATGTACCTCCACAAGCGGCGCGATCGTGCCTCTCAAAAAATAAAAATAAAGTATATTTTTCCATGTATTTTTCAAAAAAAAATCTCTAAAATATAAGAAAGCCAAAACAAACCATATATAAAAAACACGTACACAATAATTAAAAATCCGAAAAAACTCTAAGCATGCAGTACGTGGCGCTTTCTCAACCGATAAAAATTTACCTTTGTGGGCTCCCGGACGAGTAATCTTTCATTAGTTTTTTTAGGGGGAGTAATCTTCCATTGATTGCTCTTCAAAGAATCTGATTAGCAACTCAAAAAAAAGAATCTGATTAGTTTTCTTTTTAATTTTTGAGATGTATCACCCACTTTATTGATTAAGAGTTGCCACTAGGAAATACAGAAAGGATAACGAGGCTGCCCAAACCATACATGACGTGCCAGATCGAAGCTATGACTGAATTTAGCAAGATTGTGAGCATCAACATTGCCTAATCTACTCAAAAAAGTAAAATAACAACTATGAAAATTCGATCTCCTAGCTAATACGTATTTCTTTGACAATTGCACCATAAGAGCCTCCCTCTCCCCTGTTGATGTGTTGTGCTGCCTGGCTATCTAACCCAATGATGATATTGCTCAGAATCTGTGCTGGGCCTGAATATGGCCATCCAGAGAGATGAACCCCGATTTTCTCCTTAATTTCGCTCCTGACTTCTTTTTTGTCAAAATCGCATAAAAAAGACTTCTTTTTTGTCAAACGCCGATTTTTCTATGAATCAGACACTTGACGCGCCTACTATTTCGCAACGTGAGGCAGCTTTCGAGGCCCCGTGCGTGCACCGGAGCCACGAATCGACCACCGAAAGTTATCCAAAACCAGCGGCAAACCAAAGAGGGCAACAAACCACGCACACGCAGCCATGAAGTGCTGGTGCACGCATGCACCCAAGGGAGCAATGGCGACGCCGCTCTCCAGCCCCTTCTCCGTCACCACCCTCCGCTCCCCTCTCTGGCACGGCCGCCTCCACGCGCTGCCGCTCCCTCCTCTCCGCGCGAGCTCAGGCGATGACGCCGCCGGGCCAGAGCCGCCGGCCCCGGTCGCCACCGCCACCACCGCCGACGAGGAGTTCGAGAAGCGCGTCCTGCAGCTGAAGTCCCGCGTCGGGCCCAAGAAGCGGGGCAGCGCCGGGGCGCGCAAGAGGAAGGCCGCCGCCGAGTCCAACGCCGTGACGCTGCCGCCGGTGCCGCTGCGGGAGCCCCGGTCGGCGCTCGGCCTGCCCGTGGAGTTCGGCTTCACCGCCTACAGCGAGCGGCTCAACGGCCTGCTCGCCACGGTGGGCCTCACCGCGCTGCTGCTGGTGGAGCTCGGCTCCGGCAAGTCCCTGGTCAAGTACCACCAGGCGCCCACGCTGTTCCTGCAGGTGTACACCATCGTCGCCGCCGGCGCCGTGTACGTCAAGTACGAGAAGGAGCGGATCAGCGTCTGGCCGGCCCCGGCGCCGCCCAAGGCGCCGGCGCCGACGAGCGGTGAATGAGCTTAAGCTCTTGCTGGATTTTGGTTTCGTCGGTGTGTACTAGGACGCTTCCATTTTGTAATTTATTACCACCTCCTGAGTTGCTGAGAGCTGTGTTGTAAAAACTGAAACTGCTTAACCACGCGACATACAAATATTTGTTTACAGTCTCCTGACCTTTAACTCAAATTTGTAACTTTCTTTTTCTTTTTATTTTACAAGGGAAAATTGCTGTGTTTTACATAACCAAGTTTGACACTTTCTTTTCCGTGGGATGAAAATTCCCACCTGTCGTGAGAAGAAATTCGTTTTTTGGACGGTGAGAAGGGTCGTTGAGATAATTCACACATTGCTACCTACATACTGTATCTTTTTCGCTTGTACTTGAAAATGGGAGCCCACGTCTTCTTTCTCGGTTCGTCTTGAACAACAAACTTTCGGTTCGTCTTGAACAACAAACTTTCCACGAAATGTGTACTGTCGGATCTGTCTTCCAGGAATCGTTTGAGATTGTAGCACGGGGACAAAAGAGGAGCCAAACAAGCGCTGCCGTTGGTCCTCGTCCTGTGATCCATCCATGCTGCTACCTGCGTGGACCATATCCTGTCTCCAACGCAGAGGACGTCAATGGTGTCGCTCTATCCACAGCTCCACCACACAATCCAATCCAAAGACTCGGCCCGCACGGCACGACGAAAGCTAAACAGGGGACCAACCAGTGGCACGTCGTGTAGACTACCAACGATAAGATAACACAGTTTTTCCACATGGACAGATCGACTTGACGAGCACCCATCATGAGAAATTTCCAACAGACTCACCTTGCTGCTCCTCAATATACTTTTCCACTCCAACCATAAACAAAAAGGCAACACGAAACACACTGCGGACTTTTTATTCGACCCGGTGGTGGCCAGTCAGTCACAACCATTAAATAGATAAGATAAAAAGTCAGGTCCAAAGACAGCAACAACCTCCTAATTAACCACATCCAGACCGGGTGGGTATCCACTACGCAGCAGCACTACTATCCCATCTGCTTTTCTAGATCAACTAGGCAAATCACAGAGACACGTCACTTTAATACAGCACTATTCCAATACCGTGCAAGGCTGGCTGCAAGTAGCTAAAAGCCCAGGTAGATAGATAGAGAGAGAGAAAGAGATTAAGCAACCAACCAACCAACGAATGAACATGACAGCGGCAGCAGAGACAAGCCATCTCTCGTTTATTTTGATCTGGCACGCAGCAGGGTCCAAAGATACAGCAGCCACCTGATGCTCATCACTGTTAGCTTTTATGGAGAGTGTTCTAGAAGCTTCAGCTGCCTGTAGATGTTTAAGCTGCAGCATCTCTCCTGACAAAAGAACGCAACAAACAAACCAATGTAGCAAGAGGGTATGGTCAGCAAGCACTTCTTCATTTGGTTAACAGAAGCGATGGCTGAATCAAAATGCCACTATGTATATTACTAGTCTTTAGAAGAAGATTTATTCATAGGTGTGGCAGTTCCTGACTATAGGAAGCGCTGTCAGTCAGTACCTCCTCTTCTTCGATCTACTGTCATTAGAGCTGCCATCACGACACCCTTGAGGAGGGCCACGGTGCCTGTGCCCGTCTTCCTGCTCACCACCCCTTGATCGGTGCTCCAATCTGTTCCTGAAGCGGCCATCAGGCTCCCGTGGACCGCCTTCACCATCAGCGAAGTCAATGTCGCCATCACCATGGTATGAGAGCATCTCTTCCTCATCCATGGGGCTTTCTTCCAAGGATCGACGATGATACGCTCTCCTCTCCCCAAACCTCCTCCTTTCGGTAAGTTCAGCCTCTGCATGTAGTTCGGCTAGTTGAGCAGGATGTAAAGGTGGCTCAAAGGTCTCACCTTTCACACCTTGATGCATGCCACACCTCTTCATGTTTCTTTGCACACCTCTCTCGTCATGTCCAACTCGGTCGAAAGGAGAACCGCGGCGTCGCATGTGGCGTTGATGAGGTAAGTATGGTCTGTCACTTCTGTTTAATGGTGGTGATCGGCACATCGTTTCAGGGGATCGTCCCCGATGGAAATGCCCAGGAGCACCCCTTCTATGCCCAGGTGAATGGCTCCTATCCCTGTGGATGAATGCATGATCACCTAGTGCGTGATGTGGATGATGATGATGGGGCATGAAAAACCTCTGTTCCATCATGTCATCTGGGACATCATCCATCTGCCCATGGGCCAACAGCCTAGGGTCCAGAATCTCTCTCCCAGGAAATCTTTCATGCTCCATATCTCTCATGAGGCCGCTCGATGGTGAACGCAGACGCCTATGCTGAATTCGGTGCATGTGCCCATAGTCATTTTCAAGTGGGCGCCTTCTGCTAATAATAGGTTCATCCTCAAATTCAATTTCAGACTCATCGCTCATTCTTGGACCCCGGAAGTTCCTTGGATGGCCATGATATCCACCACCACGACCACGAAAACGTAGGTCTGTCCTCCGTTGATTGTGCATGTCGGATGCTTGTCTGCCACCATGGAACTCTCTGTTGTTCTCTCGTTCAGACTGCATGAACCTCTCCCATCTTTCATTTCTGTACAGAAAAATGTAAAGAACCTTCTGTAACAACAGTCAAGGATAAAACAAAGAAAACTAAATATGCACAGGCCAAAGACAATCATGCTAAGTGTAACATGACTGCAAAAATAAATAAATAAATAACAAGAATCATACCTATTAACATAAGCATTTCCCACATCTCGCCAATGTGACCCGTTAACCTGTCCATCTTTTTCATTCTGTACAGAAGATGTCATGCAAGAGTCAGGTTTGGATTTTTCGTGTTCTGACCTTTCACCAGCCGATTTCATCTTTGTAGGTTCATTATGTGGTTGACTGGTCGAAGCTCCATCAAGAAGTGAATCTTCACCCAGAACTGGATCGTTTGGGTGTAAATTAGAGCCTCTGGCAATCTCTTCCTTTTCTGTCCCATTCTCACTCTTTACAGCAGCAATTTTTGCATTGCTGTCGCTAGAATTAGCAGCTTGCTTACCATCAGGAGACTGACTTCTTTCAGATTTTATCACTGGGATTCTACCCTTCTCAACAGTGTTATCAGATGTCTTGGGAGATAGCCCAGTAGAATTTAATTTAGCGGAACCTGAAGTTCCCAGAATAGGTGACCTTGTAAGATCTGCTGAACTGGCAGCTGTGGAAATCTTAACATCTTGCATGGTAACATCAGTATTATTCGGTGGGGAAATCTTATCAGATGTCAGCAACTGTTTGCCTTTGGCATTCCCGTTAACAGAAACCTCACTTTCATGCTCCGCCTCACCTGAATGAGTGGCAATGACATCTGGCATACTAGCACACTTCACATCATCAGTGCCCTGAATGTGAACCTTATTTGTCACGGACAAACAGTCATGATGCATAACATTGGCATCTTCTTTCCGCAGCTCTGTGCTCAAGTTATTAGCGACAGTGATTTGACTGTTACCCAGTGACTCGACATGAGGATTATTGGTAGTAGGCAACTGTGAAACAGCATTATCACCATCCTCTGAAAAGTCCATTGAAGCACTTCCTTGCGACATACCATCAAATACAGAACGGTGCAGAGAATTGAAAACCAAAGATTCAGTGGTAGGGTTGGAGGAACTTCGGGATACATCACAGGCTTGTTTAGCATCACAAGGCTTGCGAGTCACATTTTTGCGAGCAAGAACTTGATTAACTGCTGGTATACAATCAGTAGTAGCTTTAAGAGGATTACAGCTTGCAGGTTCTGAAGCACAAATGGTGGGCTGACTAGCTGATTCACATAATCCAACAGCACGGCTGACAACATTACCTTCCAAAAGCAATGATTTACCAGTCGATGACACAGACTGACCACTTCCTGTTGCAATCACAGGACTTGGGATTTCAGTTGTTACTTTTTCACGCTTGATAAGTTTCTCAACAACAGGCATATTCTCAGTGCAAGCGACACCACACAACCGGTCAGTTTGTACAGGAACACTATCAGTCACTACCTCCAGTCCATTGCGGACACCATCATTTGGAAAATTTCCAGAATACAAATCAAAGCTAGCTTTACCAGACACTTGGTTTATGTTGGCAGTTTTTTGAAATTCAGCATTACTGCTAGCCTGCCCAACACTTTGTTGGACGAACAGAGGTGCTTTCTCTACATTATTCTGGATATGTCGCCCTGGAGGTTCTTCAGGCTCTTTCTTCACCAAACTATTGGGCATTATCTCAAGATTTCCAGAAACTGCTAGTGGAATAGTGGTGTGAGGGTTTACATTAGATGCCACAGGTTTCGAAATCTTCTCAGCAGGGGATTTATCAGAGACTGGTGTAGCAACCTTCCCGCTGATCTTATTGACTCTTCCGACAGGTTCAGATGTAAATATAGCATCAGGAACATTCAGAGCCTTAGGCGAATCTGTGTGATTACCAGATAGAGAGAGGCTTAGCTCTGGATCAGGAGCAAGGCTTTTCCAGCTTATTCCAAGCTCAGGTCTAGTTGGTGGTTTAAGTTGCAAATCTAAGGTAACATCAGCTGCTCCACTCTTCTTAGGAAGTTGATATGCATTGGATGGGTTCAAACCATTGTCAATATTTAGACTCAGTCGACTGCTTACTGAAGAAAAAGGAGGCACTGGGGGAACCTGTGCTTTCTTCTGCTGAAATGTTCTATGATGGGGTATGTTACAGCCATCCTGCATTGTAGGCAAGCCTTCAAGATGATCAACCGGGTCCAGTGATACATTAAGATCCAAATTAGACAGTTTGCCCAAGCCAACGTTAGAAGAAGATTCCATGCCACTTGGTGTCTGCACATCCTTGGGAGGCCTTGCTGAAGGAAAGATAGAAAACCCCTGATCTAGTTTCTCTTTCTTGACAGGAGAATTAGAGTTAATTTGTACATTCTGACGAGACGCTAACTGTAAATCCAAAGTCAAAAACTTGTGACTCTGTGATCTGGCAACGGGAGCAACACTCCCTGGTCTACCACTCTCTTCACGAGAGGGGATCTCGCTTAAGCCATTAAGTAGCATAGCGTTCTTCTCGGTCGTGGATGGAGTAAATGATCTACTGGGAATATCTGATTTAGATCTATTCAAGACAGGCTCGTTGCTAAAGCCTGCCCCCAGTGCGGAGACGGACATCCCCGTCGGAGTAGATGGGGGCTTCATGGAGATGGTCATTCCAGATGGAACTGATTTATCAGACAAGAAAACTGGCCTTTTCTTAATGGGAATACCAGCAGCCGGCTCTCCCAATCGCAGTCCAAGCGGATGACCACAAACCTGCTCACAGAACATTGGAGATTTATGCACATCCAGAGGTTGAAAGATACATCCAACTCAACCTAGAATTAAGATCCAATAAGGAAATTGCAAGTACCTCATCCTTCTTGGCTACCGACATCTTGCAGTGTAGTGGACAGGCAGACGATAACCTGTTTAATTCTGGTAGAAATTGAAGTCAGTATCCCCAAAAGAAGGCAGAAAACAACAGTACAAGAGGGCAGAAGTAAAGCATACCAGCCGGTAACAGCCAGGCAGATGGTACGGTAGGTACATCATACTAAGAAACTGCTAGCATAACAGGAGAAAATCACTGTCTATTTGCAAGACCAAGAGTAAATTAATTCCTCTACTGCTGTGTAGTTCCAACTTTCAAGACACGACAAATGTTTCATGAGAACGATTCAGAGAACTAGCTGAGCAGAAGGCACGGACAAATCTGCCGAGTGTTAATGGTGAACCTATGGCATGGCAAATCTACCGAGTGTTAATGAAGAACTCGGTGGCATACCTACTTCAAATACCCCATTAGTACTCCGAATCTAACCATGAGAAATAGTAGTAATTCCTAGCAGTATGTAAGCACCACGGCTCAATCCATTCAACACGGGATGAGGGCAACAAGATCATAACCATAAGTAGCAATTCATAAAGCAATCACTCTTGATACTAACTTTGGGCAGAATTAAGAAGTACAGTAAAAGCGCAGCAGAATCCGGAGAAGTCGGTCGCCACGCTACCGTGCTTTTGCCGCAAAGAAGAGAACTAGTAACTGGAATCTCGGGCCATTCACACAGGCTTTGCGTGAGCGGGAAGCATCCCCCATTATGCCACCAGGAATTCACGGATCTAGCCGAGGAGAAGAACTAGTACAGCACTAACTCCGCTCAAAACCAATCGAAAACCCCCGCCAAATCGCGCGGAGATCGATCCGGAAATTCAAATCCAATCCGCTACTGCTACTGCTACTCGACTCACTCACAACAACATCATCATCTCGTACTACTACCGAACTAAGAAGAAGAAGAAAAACACAGTAGGTTGGAAGTTACCTGGTGATCACTCCTCCAAGTCGACGACGGCGCTCAGTACTGGAGCAGCGGCAAGCAGGCCGGGCGAGAAGCAGAAGAAGGCGGTGGTGTAGTGGGCGAGTGCTGCGGCGGCGGGGCAATTAAAAAGAGAGTAAGCCGACGGCGACGGGGCAACCACTGGGCGTTGCTCCTCCTCCTCCCAGATCGCTCGTCCTCACCAGTCCCTCTCCAACCAATCTCATCTGTTCCTCCCTCCTCCTCCTACTCAATGATACAGCGAGAGAGAGAGAGAGATCCCTTGCCTCTCCGCGCGACCCAAAACGCAACCAACGCCCGGGATAAATAATGCAGAGAGGAGAGAAGAGTATAGTATTTCTTTCCTCCTTTGGTTTGTTTTTTATAACCCCCACCTGGGGCCGCGGCGCGGGGCGTGGTGCGTGCCTTCCGCGAAGTTCCTGGCCCAGTCCACGTCCAGACCCCCCGGTGACCTATCGTGCGGCTACGGCGACGCGAGGGGACGATCCGGACCGTCCGTTGACTACCGAGCTAGCCACCTGGCAGTTGCTGTTAATTTATTGATGGGGCCGCATTTTGTAGGTGGCACACGCGATTCCGTGTGGGCTAGGGGGACTGCCAGACCTCCTGTGTGTGCTGCGGCCTGCGAGGATGGGATGGTGAAAAAAATCGTGTGGTCATGGCAGCGGCGGTGCCGCAGGATGATCGGACGTGACCACCGGTGTCGGGTTTTTTTTCTAAAGAATACAGTACAATATTAAATCTAAGATTTAAACTCTAACAAATCAGAAATATCATTGTCCTATCAACCAACTCAACTACAGATTAATTCTCATCCATGACCGGACGTGACCAACCAACTCAACTATAGATTGATTCGTGTTTACCAATGTCAGTCTAACTAGGCGTGACCAACCAACTCAAGACGTGACCAACCAACTCAACTATAGGTTGATTCGACGTTTACCAGTGTCAGTCTAACTTGTTGAACAATTGATTTTGCGCAAACTGAAGTGTTCCTTGGTATTGAGTCAGTACGTGTACATATAGTGCTGCTAGCAGCAGTTACATGACCAGACGTGCACACAGGTCGTGCCGTCATGGTGTACAAAGTGGAGAGGACCAAGTCCTGTACTAACTGAACATGAGAAGCCTGAACTCTATACTTAACAGCCCCCCGCAGTGTCAGCATCGGCAGCGGAGATGCTGAGACTGGAGCGAAAATCCTGGAATATAGCAGTAGGCAAACCTTTGGTAAATATGTCTGCAAACTGGGAGCTGGTTGGTACATGGAGAACCTTCACTTCGCCAAGTTGTACTCGTTCACGAACAAAATGCAGATCGATCTCTATGTGCTTTGTCCGTCTATGTTGCACAGGATTGGCAGAGAGATAAACTGCAGAGATGTTGTCACAATAGATGATAGTAGCCTTCGCGATGGGTCGATGAAGTTCAGTCAGCAATTGTTTGAGCCACACCGTCTCAGCAACAGCATGTGCAACAGCCCGATATTCTGCTTCCGCGGAGGACCTGGAAACAGTGTGTTGTCTCTTCGAAGACCATGAGATCAAATTATCGCCTAAAAATACACAAAAGCCAGAAGTAGAACGCCGAGTTTCCGGGCACCCGGCCCAGTCAGCATCCGAGTAAGCTGTCAAAGTGTTCGGAGAGGAGGTGTTTAGTTGGAGGCCGAGGTGGGAGGTGGCTTTGAGGTAGCGGATGATTCGTTTGACAAGGTTCAGATGAGGCTCTCGAGGGTCATGCATATATAGGCAGGCTTGTTGTACAGCGTAGGAAATGTCTGGTCTGGTTAGGGTGGCATACTGAAGAGCACCGGCTATGCTGCGGTAAAAGGATGGATCGGAAACACATTGGCCAGAGGAATCGAGCTTGGAGCTAGTGTCAATGGGGGTGCGAGCAGTATTGCAGTCTGTCATGCCGGCACGATTAATGAGTTCGGTGACATACTGTTGTTGGGAGAGAAACATGCCAGAGGGAGATCGAGTAACAGAAATCCCAAGGAAATGATGGAGAGCACCAAGTCCTGTACTAACTGAACATGAGAAGCCTGAACTCTATACTTAACATAACTGAACGTGACCAACCAATTCAACTACATGCTGATTCGCGTCCACCAGTGTCAGTATGACCGGACGTGACCACTGGGTGTACGTACGGTGGTTGTGCGCAGCGAGCGAGCGGCGGAGCGCCGGCAGGCAGGCAGCAGCACGGATTCCAATAGTGCAATGCTTTCTGACCTGTCGCTCTCGCGCGTGGGGACCACCACGGCATTGATGTGCGTGAGGGTGGTGGTCACTCGAGCTGTAGCGCGTGGCATGCCCCGGAACGTGACTCCAACCGGACCCTGTCGGGCGGGTCCGCCGTGCGTGCGTAGCGGCGAGAGAGCACAGGGAGAGCGTCGCGTAGAGGATCGCGTTGAAGAAAAAGGAGCGGAGCACAGTGGGCGCGTCACGCACTTTGGCCGGCCTGCACCGCAATCAATGCCCGCCCTCTGGAAAGGAGTAAAGAAATGAGCGAAGATAACGCACCGGGAAATCGGACAGGGGGTCGGTGGGGCCCGCCCAGCCCGGCCCGGTGGTGCTCCTCCACAGCATCAATCTTTTTTTTCTTTTGATGAACATATCACATTACCACCGAATCAATCTTCGAGTAGGAGAAGATGGGACGAGAACAAAGCTGTCCACGAAGCCTTCCACATATCGCACGACTGCCCGCCCAGTGGCCGCGAGTCACGCTCCAAGTTCGTAGAGCGACAGCGACAAATGCTTGTGTGTATCCAAGCGAAAGCATATCCTTCCGTGGTGGTGCGGTCGGTAATGACGCTTAGTGGGTGTACGCATGTGCTCACTCCGCTTCGCTGCTTCACCCTTTCTTTTGCGACTTTGCTCTCCGGCCATGACGGCTTTCATTAGCTTATTGGTTTCTATGCTGTCAACAAAAGAAAAGAAAAAACTCTCTGATTGGCTTCTGACTATCCGTTTTGTTCAGTTGTTAATTTGGTATACGGTGCCATATGTTCCAACCTCCCTTCGTCAAGTCGAATTGAAAATGATCCAAAACCATGCAGGCACCTAATTGTTTGGGGGCAAAAATAATGTGTGTGTAGTTCAACTACTTTTGGTTGCTTTCATTGCATCATATATTAAGCTATGTTTTAGATACAGCAGTAAACACAGTATGTGTTTATATACAACTACAATGAGTCATATCTTGGTGTTGTATCTAAAAATAGAATATTGTTTTCTCGTGCCAAAAGTTATACTTAGATTAAAATGCAATGTGTCTCTCTTTCCTTATTAAATAGTCCGACGCCTTAACATTCTGTCTCGGTCACGTGCATTACATATAGTGCACCGTGAAGCATTGAGACTACCCTTACAACCGGACATTTCCTTTTTACGAAGAGAAGAAAAACAATTATTGTTTGACTATCGACAACCATAGTTAATACTAGATGTCCTCGTCTTCCAGCGCATATACTCCAGTGACAAATCATTTTTTTACAGTGATAAATCATGTTTTGTTTCATGTGGCTCTAAAAAAATGTTTATGGTGTCAACACTCGTTTTTCCCGTAACCATCTGGTATCCAAGTAACATTTTTCTATAAAGAATATGGGTTCTATAATGCGAGGATGGTGGTTTTAGAAGTGTGACATTTATCGGCTCTTCATTGTAGTACCAAGTAACATGAACAACTAAAACAATTAGGCTCACTACGATGGAATAATTTAAACCCATCCGAGTTTAAGTCTATACATAATATAGGTGCTTTTTGGGATTTGTTTTTTTAAGAAAAAAATGTGATGTTCCTTTACTAAAATAAGATATTTTCATGTATTAGGAGACACATATGGTGACTTTATCAAAGTAGTAGCAAACAAGAATGGGACTATCTCCACAATTTAATTGGAGACTTTCAACGATCTTATGGAGCTTCTCACCAACAAGGCAAGCTTCAAGCACCAATATTTATCTAGGGTTCAAAGAATCCAAGAGGAACAAGATTCACAAAGGATTAGAACAGTGAAATCAAAATGGTCTGGTAAAAATGTAGATCTAGATCTCCTCCACATCCTAAAGTATCAAGACGACGGCCTAAGAGCGAAAAACAAATCCCCTCCCCCGTGTCACTCCAGTGAGCGACGGGGGTAACCCTAGCTACCACGAACCCTACCCCCTTCTCCCTCCCCTCCCCTTGTCGTCGCCGGTGCTCGCTCGCCAGCAAAGCCCTACCGGCATCGACGGCGGGGGGGGGGGGGGGGATTCTTCTCCTCACGCACGGCGGGCTTTAGCACAGGGAGAATCCACCATGCGGTGATGTGGTGCTGCGGGAGGCGCGATGGCATGGTAAAGGCGGCTGACGGCGGTGGCCGCTGATCTCTAGCGGTGACGTGGAGGGCTTCACGCGGGTGGCTATCATCGGCTCTGGGTGGCTGCACGTATTGGCGGAGGGGCTCGTCCCAGATTCGTGCATGGTGTGTTTTCTACGCCAGTGGCGTAGCGGCCGTGGGGGTGGCTTGGGCCTCCATTAGCTGGACCTGGCCATGTGGAGGCCCTCTACCCTAGCTGCAGTGCCTAGTGTCGTGGTGGTTCCGGTGATCCCTTCCGGAGAGGTTGCGTACGAGTTGGGCTACAACCTGATACGTGGGATCGGCTCGTGGCACGGAGGGTGGCGGCAACTCGGTGGGGCGGTCGATTGGGCTACATGATGGAGAAGCGTCCCTACGCTACGATGGCTAGATCTAGCCGACAAGGGGTGCGGACTGCGGGGGCGCGGGTCGAAGGTTGAACTTGGTGGTTCTAGTTACAATGACTTAGCGGCTACGATCCGGCTGGTAGCATGGGGTGGTGGTCCGATGACCTCTCTTCTCCCAGAACTGGGACGACGAAGCGCGGGGCTAGACGCCAGCCTTACGGGTTGTGGAGGCGCCTCGGTCCTAGGGTTTGGGCCCGGGTAGGACGGATCTGGGCTTGGCGTAGATCGGGGTTCCTTCCCCAGGTAGGCGAGTCTAGTCTTGGCCTTGGGTGCTTCCGGGGACGATTTCTTCACGTGTGCGGTGTGCGGTAGTGGTGGCTTTGGCATTGCTATTCATCCTGTAGATCGATGTCGTCGACCATCGATTTGGCATCGTGTGAGCTCCTTAGGACTTGCCTGAGGGCTCAACGGCGGCCATCGGCAGTCCTAGGATCATATCTCCTCGGTCAAGTTGCAACTAGTTGGGGATGTAGGCATAGATGCCTCCTACATTAGAGGGTCAAGCCAGATCCGGGGGACTGATGTCGGGCTAGGAGTGAACGGTTGATGTCTACTCTTCCTGTCGGGGTTGAGGTGTCTTGAGGTAGATGATGGTGGTGTCTGGAGGCAGAGATTTCCATGCGGCGGTCCTAGATGGTGGACCACATTGTTGCCTTCCGGCAGACACTATTGTGGTGTTGGTGGCTCTCCCCCAAGTTATGCGGGCAACGGGTGGCGGAGCGCAGACATTCCCTCTCTTGTATGGGTGATGTCCTGATCCAGATCTAGGGATTAGACCCCCTTGCGCCCCCTGTCGACATCGGTGGCACGGGTGAGTTATCGAGCGAAAGCTCCGTACCGTGGCACCGACAACACTCGTGGAGTGTCACGCTCTTCTTGAAGATGTCATCGTGGTTCTTCTCTGTGTGTCAAGTTTGCGGGTGTAGACCTAATTTGTCTGATTGGACTCGGCAGCGGTGAAGATGAGGGAGTTGCCGTGGTGCCTACGTGTGCTAGGGTGTAGCATGGGGTCGTGTTTAGTTATTCTGATGCTCTTCACTGGTAGAGTAGTACACCGACTATCTTAGGATCGACTTGGCTAACTCACCATCTTGTATCGTTTGGCGGTGTACCTTGTTCGATTCATTTATCTATAATGGGTGAAAGTCTATTTTCGGAAAGAATCAAGATGACTAGGGAACATGGGGAGAGAAATAGAAGCTTTGAGGTGTAGCATTAATGGTGAAGAGAGAGTGGCAGTAATGCCCCTACAAATGGGGAAGAAGAGCACTTATATCGGTCCCCATAAAAAACTAACTCTTATGCCCTATTTCCGCCACCTGAGCGCTTCGGCTAGGCCGAATGAATCCAGCCACCCTGGACCAGTTTGGCTGAAGATAACACATAGGAAGGGGGTCCAGGAATCCTGGACCAAAACGATCAAACGCCCGAGCAGATATTTGAGGTGCCGAGGGTGACCCGAACACAACCCGTAGCTAGCCCAGGAAATTCCGGCTAAATCAAAATAGGGGCATAACCAGGAGGGATTTTCACGGCTATCCTTTGATAGTATGGGAAACTAGATACAAACCAAAATGAAAAACTACGGCTTACTGCTCTTCTATTTTCTCCTCAAGGGTCCCCCCCAAGACTTTGCTTATACTTTGAATATATATATAATGATCAAGCAAACAGTTAGACATCATGATGTTACCATTAAACATCAACACACATGTAGGTAGCGAAATGCTCTTTCAGGGTTGTCGAGGATTACAACATCTATGTGATGGAGAATATTAAACATAAGAATTTAATCCTATGGAATTATAATGGATGCTAAATTAATGTTGCATTTTATTTTATGAATTAATTTGTTCATTCTTATACTCCGACACAACATTAAGTCACTTATAACTGAGTACATGTTTTGTAGCTATCACTAGATTCTTATCGGCATCTCATTAATGAATGGTGTTGTATGTTATTTATTCGTATCACAATAAAAAGACAAAATTTGGGCATATAAGCAAGATTGGTTACACATGATTAATTATTTTCATCTATATAACATACATTTTGGTGTGGTGCATGCCTTCCGCCAAGTTACCGGGCAAGTTCACGTCCGGACCCCGCTGGCCCCACGGTGACCTATCATGTGGCTACAACGACACCAGGGGACGATCTGGACCATCCGTTGACTGAGCCAGACAGGTCGACCTGGTCCGGCTTAAGAAATTGCTGTCAATTTGGGGTTGTTTGGATTGTGACTAAATTTTCCACAACTAATCTTAGCCAAAGTGTGGCTTCCACAAAAAGTATGATGAACAAAATGATCAACACCAGTGTAGCAAGATTTGGCAAAAACTGAGTCCATGACATATGGATCATAGTACTAGTAAAGTGTGGCAAGCCACAAGTGTGAAAATGAACCAAACACAAGACTAAAGTGTTGTGGCATGACTAAGGTTAGGTGTGGCAACCATAGGGAAACTCCAAGGGCGAGAGCCAAATGGACCCAACTTTGGTCCGATTTTGTTTCTTTGGGTCATCAAATGGATCGATGTTTGGCCCATGTACGATCTCACCAAGTCGGTGCACCCAACGGCGTGGGTGATGCATTTGGTCAGGGACCAAATTTTACTCCCACCTCACCGCCGGAGGGCCTCACCGACCTATATATAAGGAGGGGCAGTATGTAATCGTTGTCAACTTTGTATTATAGCAAGGACTGAAATGTTAGCTTTGTGAAAGATACAAATTGTGTTTCAGTTCATATCCGGGCTCTTCCACAGAGCTGACATTACTGTCTTTACTATAGTTTTTATAAAATTTATATCATTTTTATAAGCGCATAAATTTTGATATTTCAATAAACTGAATACATATTGTAGAACATATAATTTACAAAACAAACATTGTACCAAATCATTTTATTACAAACCATACATTGTACCAAAAGATTTTGTTACAAACCATACATTGTACCAAATCATTTTATTGCAAAACATACATTGTACCAAATCATTTTATTACAAACCATACATTGTAGCACACAAATGGTAGAAATATAGTTTTACAAACCACTACTGGTTTCCTATGTGAGTCCATATATGTCCAACCAAATTGTTCTGCAGTTGCAAGTGAGTTTCTCGTCATGCATATCACGATGAAAATTGGAGGAACTATGCATATGAAGTAGCACCTCCTTGAGGCACAACATTGTCACCCTAGTACTGCCACCCCTGATCAAAGATACTGTCATCATGCTCATCCCATACGATCATGTTGTAGATGATCACATATGCATTCATCACCTCGCCCAAAGTCTCAACGATCTAACCTCTCACGGGGTGCCAAACAATAGCCAAACGAGATTGAAGCACACCAAAAGCACGCTCCACATCCTTCCTAGCACTCTCTTGTTCTTTGGCAAACCTTGCGATCTTCTCTCATTGGGGTTGGAGATTGTCTTCAAAAATGTTGACCACTCAGGATAGATATCATCCTATAGGTAGTATCCCTTTTTGTAATGCTCGTCATCCCTGAGTACATATTTTTATAGCTATCACTAGATTCTTATCGACATCGCATTAATGAATGGCGTTGTCTCTTTTCTTAATTCTAATCATAATAAGACGACAAAATTTCGGTATATAAGAAAGATTCACACGTGACTAATGAAGATCCATTATGAATATATTTTTCATTAAATAGCATGCGAGCTTAAATTTTTGTCTATGTGGTATGCTTTAAATATAGTGCACCGTGAAGCACTTGGACTTTCCTTTCAGTCTCGCATTTCCTTTTCACAAACAGAAGAAAAATATCTTGTTTGACTATCGACAACCATAGTTAATACCGGACATCCTCATCTTCCATCTCATATACTCGAATGACAAAACAAAGTAGTAGTGATAAATCATTTTCTGTTTAATGTGGATGTAAATAAATGTTTGTGGTGTGAACACTCATTTATTCTGTAGCCATTTGGTATCCATGGAACTTCCACATATAATATGGTTTCGATAATGGTAGGAAGGTGGGTTTATAAGCTTGATATTTTCTGGCTCTTGATGGTAATACAAACTAACACAAACTGAGCATAACTAAACTGATTAGGCTCATTATGGTTCTTTTTGGGGATTTGTATTTACTTCATTGAATGCAATAAATTTTTGTCGAGTAGGAGACACCTAGTGACCTTCTTAGCCTCAAATTTTCCAACTTAGTATGTCAGACATGTGCATACGAAAAACATTTGATGGGTGTATGTTGGTAATGATGTTGTGGCGATGCTAACATAATCGCAATGAGATTGTGCATTATAAGCCCATTCCCCAAAGAATAACAAACAAGGTTGGGACTATCTGCACAACTTAATTGGAAACTCTCAACTATCTCTCGAAGCTTCTAACCACCAAGGCAAGCTTCGAGAACCAACCTTTGTCTTGTGTTTCAAAGAACCCAAGAGTAACAAGATCCACAAAGAATTAGCACGGTGAAATCAAATCGGTTTGGTAGAAATGTAGATCTATATATCCTCCATCATATCCCAAAGCATCAAGATGATTGAGGAACTTGGGAGAAATATAAACTTCGAGGTGTAGCGTTAGTAGTGGAGAGAGAGTGGTAGTCTTGCCCTTCCAAATGGGAAAGAAGGGAACTTATATAGGTTCCAACAAAAATCCATTTGATAGGCCCCTTTTTCCGCCAACCCAGACGATCTGGTTGGGATGAACGAGTCCGACCACCCACACTAGTTTGTCTAAAGACAACACATAGAAAGGGGGTTCGTGTAGACTGAACCAGTTTGATCAAATGTCTAGTTAGATATCCGAGGCGCCGAGGGTGACCCGAACATGTCTCGGTCTTGGCCCGTGGTACGTCTCAAACGTATCTACTTTTCCAAACACTTTTCCTATTGTTTTACCTCATTCTTGCATGATTTGAATGGAACTAATCCGGACTGACATTGTTTTCAGCAGAGTTGCGTGTATGTTTGTTTTTGTGTAGGAAAGGTGAAATGAAATTTCTACAAAAAACCAATTTTTTTTCCAGAAATTCCAACTCACCAGAAGACCCACGAAGCCACAGGCTGCGATGAAGAGCAGGTCGCGCCCCTGGCTGCCTGACCAGGTGGGATCACCCCCAAGCCCCCTTTGGCCTATATTTTTTCTTGCTGATGGAAAACCCTCGACACACAGATCACACCTCCAGTTTTCATCGCGAAGCGATGATGTCTACGCACGCTTTTATTCTTGTAGACTATGTTGGGCCTCCAAGCGCAGAGGTTTGTAGGACAGCAGCAATTTGCCTCACGTGGATGACCTAAGGTTTATCGAACTCAGGAAGTAGAGGTTGAAGATGGTCTCTCTCAAGCAACCCTGCAATCAAGATACAAGAAGTCTCTTGTGTCCCCAACACACCTAATACAACTAGGAGTTGTATAGGTGCACTAGTTCCGCGAAGAGATGGTAAAATATGGGTGATAGGTGTGGCAAAACGAAGTAATACAAATCTGTAATAAAAATTACAGCAAGCAAATAGGTAGTAAACGTGAGCACAAACGGTATTGCAAAGGTGGAAACAAGGCCTAGGCTTCATACTTTCACTAGTGGCAACTCCCAACAACATTAACATAGTCTAATAACATGATATTTCCACTAAAATATGAATTGGAGACGTACTCGGAGGTCATTCATTTGTGGTCAAGAGAGGACGAGAATTGTGTAGGGCTACAAAAGCACACCTCAGAGTTCGTAGTTCTCATCTATGGATTTCTCAATGTCACTGCGGCCATCCAAAGAGAGTACTACAATCACCACAACATATCTCAAGGACAGTCAAAGACAAGAACTAAGAGACTCTCAATCTTCAATCAACACACAAAAGAGGAAATCACTCATGACAATATTCTTATAACCCATGTCCAATAGACCGTTGTCACCATGGTCTTGGGATTATACTAGATAAGATCAAGTGAGTACATCAATCCAATACATAGAGGAAGGGGAAATATCATGGGATCACCCTAGATTAACATAGCCTATGATCACAATGAAGATCACATCATGGGAGAGAGAGAAGACCACATAGCTACTGGTAGAAACCTCGGCCCCGAGGAGGAACTACTCCCGCATCATGGAGGGAGGAAGCAAAGTCGATGGAGATGAATCCGGGGGCACTTCCCCGTCCCGGCAGGGTGCCGGCACAGGAATTCTGGTCCCTCGAAGCTTGTTGGTGATGGCGGCGGAGATCGGAATTGCTTCTGGAGAAAAGGGTTCCGGAAGTAGGGTTTTCGCGACGCGAGTATAAATAAGAGCCAAAGGGGGGCACTGGGGATGTTCCCAGTCGCCTAGGAGGCCTGGTGGCGCGGCCTCCCCCTAGGCCGCGCCGGGTGGCCTCCTGGGTGATAGGTGCCCCCCCCCTCCGGCTCTCCTTCGGGCGTAAGGAGTCTTCTGGAATGCTGTTTTTTTGTATATTTTTCCCGGAATTTTTTGGGCACTTTATAAAAGGGGAAAACCTGAAATACAAAACAGGAGAAAACAGGAACTGGCACTGTGGTGCACTGAGTTAATAGGTTAGTCCAAATATGATCAAAAGTGTACGAAAGTGTATCTAAAACATAGCAATATCACACAAAACATGCATGGAGCAAGAAAAAATTATAGATACGTTTGGGACGTATCAACATCCACAAGCTTAATTCCTGCTCGTCCTCGAGTAGGTAAATGATAACAAGCATAATTTCTATGGTGACATGCTACCAACCATATATGTACTTTTAAGTAAAGCAATCAAGGCATGTAGTTCAATTCAAGTCATAACAGGCAAGAGTCTATAATAGCATTGAAACAAGCAACATAAGAACATTAAGGTGCTAGAGCTCTCGCTATTCGTGACTCGAATGCCTCCAAATGGTGTTTGCGTGCAAGAAGTGGGAGATGGGAATACGAGAGAGAAAAATATTTATTTGTTGAGAACTCAATCTACTAAAATTTCACACTTAATCTTCTTTGGAATCTTATCTTGACTCGTCCCCAGACCACTAGCTAGGTACAAGTCAATTTGATCCACTCCCTTTCGATATTTTGAGCACTCATGCAATGGATGAGCGTAAGCATGAGAGTTGACACTCAGGATGGCAAAGAGAGAGATATGGTGGAGGAGAAAGACAAAAAGGTGTGAAAGGCTCACATCAATGAGGACAATCATAGGCGAGAGGTCCAAATGATATATATGATGTGAGGAGTAGGGATTTCCATGAAAGGGATGCACATATGAGCTAAGAAAAGCTCTCCAATGGAACTAGTGGGGGTGCATCCAACTTGCTCGCTCAAGAAGACCTAGAGCTCATTTGAGGAGGCTCATCATTGGAATATACAAGCCAAGTTCTATAGTGTGAAGGTCCCCACATAGCTATATGCATATATGATCATCTCTATGGAGCACAAGGTATAAGAGGGAGTACGAGTGTGGATCTTTCAAAAAGGAATAGTAGTGTTGCCCCTAGGGCTGGGCGTTCGGTTTATATGGTTAATACGGTTCGGTTTTTTTGGTTTTTTATAATTTCGGTTTTGGAAAAATGACAACCGAACTAATTAAATAGAAAATAGCCACCGAACCATATTAACCGAAATATATCGGTTTGGTTTGTTCGGTTAACCGAAAAACCGAAGTAAATACACCCAACAATCTAATTGTATGACTTCTAAGCATTGATTTACATTGTAAGAAATTCACAAAACAATCACAAGAGTTGGGCCAAGCAGCAAATTGAAAGCTAGGTTTACGTACATATCAACATGATATTTACATCAAGTATTTTATCAGTAAATCAAGGGTTAGGCAAATCAGCAAATGAGAAGTGATCACAAAGCCAAAATCACGCACGAACGTCCACGTGTGGCTACTTCTACCCCTAAAAAATGTACGCCTACATCTCAAAAATAATAATTATATACGCCCTCATCCCTCAAACAAGACATTACACATCATACATATCGGTTTCTTCGGTTATTTCGGTTTTTTTTTCACTGGAAACCGAACATAAACCGAACACCGAACAGTAATGAAAGTTTCCACCGAACCGAAAAACCAAACACCGAATCTGTAGAAAAATCGGTTAAATTGGTTCGGTTCGGTTTTGTTTTTCGGTTTTCGGTGTGAAAGTGCCCACCCCTAGTTGCCCCCTTCTCTCTTTTTATTTATTTTTTCTCTTTTCTATTTTTTTGTATTTTTGGTGGCCTCAATGGCTCATTCTATTTAACTCTCATTTGTCCTCTTTGGGTCTTTTAAATTTGTCCTATTTGGGATCTTTTCCTCACTTAAGGGCAACACTCTATTTTACAAGAAGTATAGAAGATCTTTCACACTTTACAAGGTACTCAACATAAAGAAGAAGTATCTATCATGATGTATGCAAATGTATGCCTCTACCAGTGTAGCATGAACATGTATGACATTAAGATCAAGTGATGAGAAGGTGGATATTGCATGGCAATATATCTCGGAAAGGCTATGGAAATGTCTTGATAGGTAGGTATGGTGGCTGTTTTGAGGAAAGATACAAGGAGGTTTATGATGACAGAGCGTATCGTGCCAAGGGTTTGGATGCACCGGCGGGTTAGACGCCAACTCTCGGAGTGATAAGAGGGCAATTGATACGCGAGAGATGATAATTGTTTCTCTCCCTTTGTTGGTTACCCAAAGTGTAAGGTGAGATGCAGCGTAGCAGCAAGTTTTCCTCGCTGAAGATACAGAGGTTTTAAGATTGTCTCCCGTAGGACAACGACAATGATAAGTAGGTGGTTCGGCAAGTGATGCGCCGTTTGAAGATAATCACTTGCTTCTCCTGGACCTTCACACAGACACTAATAACTTTGCTCCCAACGAAGTTCAGAGAGGTTGTCAATCTCTCCGGTCTTGTTATTTACAAAGGATCAAAACACAAGGGATAATGATAATGATAGCAACTGAAAGTAAAAGCAGAAAAAGTAAAAAGTAAATGAGCGTGTAAATAATGATGAGGATATGGACTGGGGTCCCGTGATGTTCACTAGTGATGTCTCTCTCCCAAAAGATGATAGAACTTCTATGCGAGGTAAACTAATTACAGATGGGCAATTGACAGGATTATAAACTCACCACAATGCTAACTATGCTACAAAGAAAGGAAGAGGCTCAAAAGCATGGGCAGTACGCCAAAATAAGTAGACCGAAATACAACTACATCTACTACTAATCATCCACCTTGAGATATCTATCCAGAACATCTCGCGGGTATTAAGTTGCGAGCCCACCCAAAGTGTAAACCCAAAGCAACAGACAACTGCATTAAAAAGCACTTTGCGTAAAGTAAACAATCCTTGCAACCGCGGTTACAAGCACCGTTGTTTTCCCCCTTGTGGCAACAGCACATCCCCTAGACTCATGTTTCTGTCACTCAAGCGTGTCATCAAGGGGCATGAACCCACAATCGAGCATAACGTTCCCTCTTGGAGTTACTACCTACTACTTGGCCAAAGCAATAAACATCAACGAAGAACATACAAGAATTACTTAGGAACAAAAATATAAAAGATAAGAACCAAATATATTAATCTCTCACAATCTGAACATAATCTCATAATCCATCAGATCCCATCAAACTCAGCATAGCAACAACAGAAAGATTACATATGTGCCTCGATCATGCAGGGCAGCTCACGAGGTCTAAACCATGAAGAACAAATAGGGGAGGAGAACATCACATAGCTACTGATCACGGACCCATGGTACAAAGGAAACTACTCACGACACACCCGGTAAGCGTCCATGGTGAAGGGGAAGCTCCCGGAGGTCGATCCTCCCTCCGGCAGGGTGACGGGAAGAAGTCTGTTGGCACTCTCGATCTTGGAAACGTGGGGGAGGCAGAACAGAGGCGATATCGTGAAAAGGGGTTCTCCTCTCGGAAGTTTCACGTCACGGGGAATATATAGGCGAAGGGGACAGCCAGGGGGCCACCAGGGGTCCAGGCGCCCCCCTGGCGCGGCCAAGCCCTAGGACGCGCCAGGTGGACGCCTGGGCACCTGGTGGTGGCCTCTCGGCCCTCCTTCGGGGTTCTGGAGGCTTCTGACGCGCAAATTTTTTATCCAATTTTCCCGAATTTTTTGAGCACTTTTAATATGGGGGAAACCTGGAACAAAAAAACAACAGAAAACAGAAACTGGCACTGGGGTGCACTGAGTTAATAGGTTAGTACAAATATGATCAAAAGTGTATGAAAGTGTATCTAGATCATAACAATATCACACAAAACATGCATGGAGCAAGCAGAAATTATCGATACGTTTGGGACGTATCAACATCCCCAAGCTTAATTCCTGCTCGTCCTCGAGTAGGTAAATGATAACAAGCATAATTTCTGTGGTGACATGCTAGCAACCATATAAGAACTTTGAAAAGTAAGTCAATCAAGGTATGTGATTCAATTCAAGTCATAACATGCAAGAGTCTATATTAGCATTGAAACAAGTAACAAAAGAACATTAGGTGCAAGAGCTCTCGCTGTCCGTGACTCGAATGTCTCCAAATGATGTTTGCGTGCAAGAAGGGGGATAGGGAATACGAGAAAAAAATATTTTTGTTGTTGAGAACTCAATCTACCAAAGTTTCACACTTGGTCTTCTTTGGAATCTTATCTTGACTCGTGCCCAGACCACTAGCCAGGTACAAGTCAATTTGATCCATCCTTTTTCGATATTTTGAGAACTCATAAAATGGATGATCGTAAGCACGAGAGTTGACACTTAGGATGGCAAAGAGAGAAATATGGTGGAGGAGGAAGACAAAAAAGGGTGAGAAAGGCTCACATCAATGAGGACAATCATAGGCGAGAAGGCCAAATGATAGATATGATGTGAGGAGTAGGGATTGCCATACAACGGATGCACATATGAGCTAAAAAGCTCTCCAATGGAACTAGTGGGGGGTGCATGTAGCTTGCTCGCTCATGAAGACCTAGAGCTCTTTTGAGGAGGCTCATCCTTGGAATATGCTAGCCAATTTCTATAGTGTGAAGGTCCCCACATAGCTATATGCATGAATGATCATCTCTATGTAGTACAAGGATAAGAGGGAGTACTAGTGTGGATCTTCCAAAAGGATAGTAGTGTTGCCCCTTTCTCTCTTTTTATTTTTCTTTTTCTCGTTTTTCTATTTTTTGTATTTTTTTGGTGGCCTCAATGGCTCTTTCTATTTAACTCTCATTTGTCCTTTTTGGGATCTTTTATTTTGTCCACTTTGGGATCTTTTCCTCACTAAGGGCAACACTCTATTTTTCAAGAGGGTATAGAAGATCTTTCACACTTTACAAGGTACTCAAATCATAAAGAAGATGTAGCTATCATGATGTATGCAAAGTATG
The DNA here is from genome assembly GCA_950022295.1 of Bromus sterilis. NCBI lineage: Eukaryota > Viridiplantae > Streptophyta > Magnoliopsida > Poales > Poaceae > Bromus > Bromus sterilis. The sequence continues at coordinate 95,189,641 of OX465595.1, forward strand.
CCTCTGTCAGTGTAGCAGGAACATGTATGACATGAAGATCAAGTCATGAAGAGGTGGATGTTGCATGGCAATATATCTCGGAAAGGCTATGGAAATGCCTTGATAGGTAGGTATGGTGGATATTTTGAGGAAAGATATGAGGAGGTTTATGATGACAGAGCGTATCATGCCAAGGGTTTGGAAGTACCGGCGAAGGTGGACGCCAACTCTCGGAGTGAGAAGGAGGCAATGCATGGCACGGTAGAGGCTAGCAAATATGAGGAGGTGGAAGAACTTTCAATACTTACATTAGTCCGAAGAACTCATGCACTTATTATCGGTAACTCTCAATCTAATAAGGAGGTTCACAAAGAGACAAGTACCCCGAGGAGGAGTGTATGGGGGTTTGGTTATCCTTGCGCATCCTCGACTCATGGTACGTGAGTGTACTCTAATATCCGATCCATCAAAAGATTAGCGATCCATCTAGTAGCGAGAGTTCTCAACTAGTTTTGTAGGTTTTGAAAATAAACACGGATTTCCCAAAATATGACACCTATCACTAATAGGCTAAAGCTCTTGACACCAAAAGTTCAAACATTACTCACATCAATACCTCAAAACTATTGCAAGTTACTACAAAAATTAAATAGCAACCTCAATTACCTACTTTCAAGACAAGACACAACTCAGTGCAACAACCAAATCTCTTAACAAGATAAACATGAAAACTAAAGAGAGTTCCAGCAACAAACTAAAAAAAAGCGAAGGCTCTTGCTAAAGACAAACTAAGACTAAGACTAAACATGGCAATAGCTATGAAAAGATAAAGAACACACAACAGCAAAAAGATAAGAAGGAAAAATCCTATGATGTGTTCTAGAATTTGAAAGTGAAGCGTGTTTCTCTCCCACACAAAATAAGATGGGGTCTAACTTGTTATGAACAGAAAGAAAAGCTAAAGAAAACTAAAAATAAAACCTAAGAGCGAGACGCTCCAAGCATAGCACATAACGCATGAAGTGATAAAAATATAGTGAGACGAAGGACGAACTGATGATTGTTGATGGAGAAGGGGATGCACGGGGGCATCCCCAAGCTTAGACGCTTGAGTCTCGTTGAATATTTATTGGGGATGCATGGGGGCATCCCCAAGCTTGAGCACTTGACACTCCCGGATCTTCTTTCATCATCTTCCACCGCACACTTGAAAACTCCCTTCATACATAACTCATTATAAGCTGATTAGAGAGGTTAGTACCCTTAATAAAATAATTTTGCCCCACTGGATATAAAGATATTCTTGAAGAGCTACTGTTTCTCAAGATTTCCAAAAGGTTTTTTGCAAATAAAAAGCAAGCTTAAGGTTTGGAAAAGTAAGGAGAGATAAAACGTGGCAGAATCTGTGAAAACAGAACAACAGGCAGTAGAGAATTTTTTCGGGGCACTTCTGAAACTCAAATAAAAAAACTCAGAACATACGAAAGTTTAACAATTTTATAGAGCACTCTGTGTAAAAAATTGAGCTCAAAAACATGAACTGGTGATTTGTTTCAATTTTGCCCGTCAAGAGGACAGAATCTGTTTCTGGACAACATGTCACAACTTTTGCTTCCCTTATCATAAGAGGCTATAACTTGGCACAAAGCTTGAAAATAAAGATACAATGATGTTGCTAAGGCAGTACCAATCATAAAGACCACTAATAACAGAAGTAAAAACATCTTGGGTTGCCTCCCAACAAGCGCTTTCTTTTACGCCTTTAAGCTAGGCATAAGGCAAAAGATCAAGTCGTATCAATCGAACCATCATCAAGATCATCAAAAATCTCTTCAATTGTACAACTAGTCTTAAGAGGTCTTTCAAATAAAGGCCTAATGAAGATACTTCTAGGGAGAAAACCAAAAGGCGGAAAATCAATGGGAGTTTCATTTATAAATTGATCAAAAAGAGGTATTTCTTCCAGAGTTTTCACGGTTTCAACTTCCTTGGCAATGGGTGGATTATTTTTAGGTCGGGGAACCTTAGGGACATAATTGAACTTAGGTTCCTTCCTTGCCGGAGTCTCTACCTTTTTTGGTTTGATTGAGGAGAAATTAGTTCCTAGAGTATTAATGATTTCCTCAATCTTATCAATCCTAGAAGGATCCATATCATGGAATTTGATGGTCTCTGTAACAACCTCACTGTCAGTGAACAGTAATCACTGTTACTGTTCATCACTACTGTTCAAAACTTTTATTTGGTCAACTTTGATCAGTTCAAATTCAATTTACACCTTGTTGTTCTTGAATGCATTGTGATCATGGACCTTGGTCATGATGAATCAAACCAATACCTAGCTAGATTCAAATGACCTTTGAATTGAAATCAATTTAAAATCTTCAAATGCCTTTGGTGGATTATTAAGAACCAAAGTGCAAAATCAACTTACTCCAAAAATTGTGGAACTACTTTTATTAAATCCTAAATATTCAGTGGGTCATGTCCCACCTAGTTGGAGATTTTATTAATCTATAAATATTTCTAATCAATCAAAACAGTGGATAAAAACCCTATTTAAATCATTTAATATTTAAAAGAAATATTAAATGACTTTTATAATTGCCCAAATCTTTTGTGGCATTGACCTTAGGTGTAACATAAATTATGGGGCACCAACCACATTTTACAAAAATGCCTAAGGCATTAAAATAATTACAAAAGGGAATAAACAAAAGTAAAAGCTTAAAAAAAATGGAAACCAAAACCTACGCCTGGGGGCGAAGCCCACCAGGCCACCTCCTCCTTTTCCCCCATGGGCCGCAAGCCCAAGGCCCCCCCACCCCGGTCATCTCCCTCCTATTCATCCCCTCCCCCGTGTCACTCATCCCGTGGCCAGGGAGCCATGGCCATCGGCGTGGAGGCCATCGGCGACCTCCCCGGCGGCTACAAGTCGTGGCTTCGCCCCCCTGCCCTAACCCTAGCCCCCATTCTCCCCCGTCCCCTAGATCGTGCGCGCCCCCTCGCCATTGTTGCTCGGGCCGAGGCGCCCGTGGAACTGCCGTCGCCGCCGTTAGTCGTAGCCGCGGTGAGCCACCACTAGGGGCCACGCCACTGTGTCCGGTGGGTTCGTCGTCGTCGACTTCCTCTCCTCGGGCGCGCAATCGGCCGGAGCCGCCCCGTGGACACCGCTACGTCGCCGTTCCCCCTCCACTGCCCCGCCGCCGTCTCCGCGAAATTCCGGCCAACCGCCCCTTCCCCGAGCCCGCTTTGCTCCTCTGCACGACCTCTGTGAGCTCCCACTCCCTCCCCAACTCCCTACGCCTCGGTTGTCCCCTCCGGTCACCAGCCCCGCCGGAGCCGTGGTCCGGCCGCCGCCTGTGCACTCACCGCCGTCGAGGTGGTCGTCCTCGGCGTCCGCCTCGCATACCCGTAGACGCGCGGCCTCGTGCCCACCTGATTCGTGACCGGGGCTGGCCAAATGGTGGCCGAGGACGGCTTCCGGTGAGCCTCCGCCGTGCCACGGCTGACCGCCGGCGCGCCTCCGTGGTTAACCCTGTGGGTGTCCCACTGACGTGTGGGCCCCACTCAGTTTAATTAACCACTAATCAGTCCCTAATAGAATTAATATAACTAAGATAAATAACTCCTGGACTGACTTGTGGGCCCCCAGTCATTAGGTTAGTTAACTAGTCTAGTTAAAATGTAATTATTAAAATGTGCCCATGACAGGTGGGCCCTGGCTATATTTAGATTTAATTAAAATGATTTATCACACTGTGACGCTGACCAGTGGGTCCCACTGGTCAGGTTTGACCAGTCAAACTGTTCTGGATAATGTTCTGTTTTAATAATAATAATAATTCAGAAATTCTTTTAAAAATGATTTAAACTTCAGAAATGAATATCTTTTAAACCGTAACTCGGATTCAAAAACTTTATACATGAAAGTTGATCAGAAAAATACAACGGAGAAGAATACGCTATCCGTATACCAACCACCCCCCCCTAACACACCGATCATCGACCTTCCCCCCTCCGGGCTGTCTGTCGATAATTCCCGGTACCGAAAAAAAAATACCCGGATGAATTTATTCCGAACACGAAAGTTGTCCGGAATGGTTCAACTAACACGGATACACCCTCCTTATGTTTGTCGGATGTCCACGACACCTCTGGCATGAACCCTTCCCCCTCTGGACACCCTGTCCGGTAATCACCCGGAGCTGGTAGTTCATCCCCGGATGAATTCGCGCTCCGAGCAACGTGCATTGCACTGCGTTAGAACACCGTTAACTTTTCATCTGTCATGTCATTCATATGTTTGTATATTATTGCTGTGTATTTACTGTTTCCCCCCCTTAATCTCCGGTAGACCCTGCTGCTACCGCCGACTACACTGCTGCCGGGTACGACTACTTCGTCGACGACCCTGCCCCTACCCGCGAGCTTCCAGGCAAGCAGAGCCATTCTCTTCCCCAGATATCGCCTATCTTTCCGTACATTTCTTGCACTAGGCATTGTTACTGCTGCTGCTACGTTACAATCCTATTCAATTGCATAGCCTGATTTTGTCGCCCCTTGATGTACCTATCCTTTATCCTATGCTGCCTATTATTACTTATGCATTATTCAGCAGTGAGCCCTGCGCATTGTTAGCTAGGATTAGATAGCGGGCCGTGATCACTCAGGGGAGTGAACACGGATACAATATATACAACTTCACAGGTACGGTACAAAGCAGACACCGCCAAAGGCCCCTATCTGGGTTATGCCTAGTCACCTCAAGTGTGAGCTATCCAGGAGTAATCCTTGTACTCCACTCGAGGCTGACTTTGTCTTGCCGCCATAGGGTCCTGGACAGAGGTTGTCCTTAAAGGTAAGAAAGTCGGGCGACCCAACGGTGCCCGCGAGAGGTATATCGTCGGGAACGACAGGGAGGGTACGACCGACGTTACTGGCGTGCTTGGCCCCTGCTCGTATCTCGCGAGAGTTACCAAACCACGAAATTCGAGCTCTCCCAAGATCACACGCGAGACAAGGTAAGGAGACGGTTCACCTTGTTGGTAACCGCAGTGACTTGGTGGGACGACAGGGAAGGCACCGATGTACTGGTGGTCCTGACTGCTGTCGTTGACCGCGGGTCGGTTAAGCCGAGGCAACGATAACGGTTGTCACGCAGGTTAATTAAAATGCTAAATGGTTCGGCGGATGACTTGAGAGACCCGTTGGTCTGTACGCACTACCTACACGTGGGATTACGGTGTGGGCCCTCCGCGTCGTAGTTCGTCCGAAAGCTCTTCAGACGTCAGCAGTACTGCGGCCTGATCGCCGGGAAGTGGTCTTGTCTTTTGCTGCAGCAGGTGTGTTTGGATTTGCTTTTGCTTCACCGGCCAGACTCGCACCGTGCAGGAGCGTGCAAGGGTGAGGGACCTAGACCCCTTGGCGCATAGGATATAGTCCGGCGGATGGCCTCTCTGTTGAGCCTAGGATGGGCTGCGTCGTGTCGGATAGCCTCGGTGGGGCGTTCCCTAACAAGGTTCACGCCACCCTGGAGATCCGAGCGTGCAGGCTGAACAGTAGTGCACCCCTGCAGGGAGTTTAATCTATTCGAATAGCCGTGTCCACGGTAACAGGACGCTTTATGCTGAAGCTGGATCTTACCACTAGAAACTATTATTATTAAACTGTATGGTTCCGGGTTTTCTTCCTCGCGGGGATGTCGAGGAGGTGAACTCGGAGGCATTGGTATTATTAATCATTACAACTTATATTATACAATGTTGCAGCAACTTCTGCTTCATTGTTACTTTATTGCTTTATATAAACTGTTGGCTGATTCTTACCTCATGCTGCAAGACTCGTTGGAAGATGCTAGTCTTCGATAGGCCTAGCTCCTTACCCTTATTCTGATTTCTATCTTGCAGTCCACTATATACAGCCTCTTCTTTCCGTTGATACAATGCATAATGCTTAGTAGCGGACGTAAGACTCGCGGGTATACTAGATACTCACCTGCTTTATTTCCTTTACTGTTTTGCCTGATCGGCCGCTGCAGTCGACGTTGGAGACCAGGAGCAGGAGTACCCCGGAGGAGGATACTACTACGTCGAGACCCCCGCTGACCAGGACCAGGAGTAGTTTCGGAGGCTCCCAGGCAGGAGGCCTTGCCTTTTCGATCTGTATCTCTGATGTTATTTGTGCTAGCCTTCTTAAGGCAAAACTTGACTAACTATGTCTGTACTCAGATATTATGGTTTGTATGACTTATGTATTCGGGTCCGAGTGACCCCCCTTTATTGTAACATATTGGTTTATCCTTTTGTGTTTAGTGTTGTGCTGTGATATTATCACCGTGGCACCCTAATCTCAGCCGTGTACCCTGCGTGTATGATTACTGTACACGGACTGATTTTGGGGGCGTCACAAGTTGGTATCAGAGCCGACTGCCTGTAGGAAGCCACCCCACCACTACCTGGTCGAAGTTGAGTCTAGACTTTGAAAAACTATTTTGCTAACTTAATGTTTGGCTTACGGGCCCACATCGATGTCACTACGTGTGATATCTATGGTATTAGGATCCTTTTCTCCTTACCTATGCTCTGGGAATCTGCTCTCTTATCCTTGCTGGTAAGTTTTACAAAATCTGACATTAGGGGCATGTTCTCTTGATTCCATCCGGCGTTTTTGTTGCATTCCCCATTGATTGAGTCGTGTCGCAGGAGTCGTACCCCAGATCCCGGACTGCGGATCCCATTCTCATTCTGGGCAGGCCGCGCGTTCTCTGGCATCAACTCCTGTGGCCAACAGTTTTCTTGCGGCGTGATTGACATAGTGGAATCTATGTCGCGTCGTGTAATCCTTACCGCGGTCTGCGCGCCGCCTAGTGTGTCCTTTTTCCTTAATTTTTACGACGTTACGCTGCCTGATTTTCGATTGATTCTATGTGTGGATGTGTATGTCTTATATGACTACTCCTATATATCCGCGCCTCCTCTTTGTTGTCGCTTTACCTATTACTCGTTTCCGGCTTCTCGTTGAAATATTCATCGCTGAAATACCCCTGTTAAATTCTAGCAGGATGGCTGGTCGTGGTGGTCGTGGTCGTGGTCGTGGTGCCAACGATCCACCTCCGCCGCCGGACTACATGGCCGCGATGATGCAGCAGTTTCAGATGAACCAGGTGTTCATGCAAAGAGTCATAGATCAGCTCCAGAACCAGAATCAGAACCAGAACCAGCACCAGAACCAACCGCCTGTGGTTACTCTGCGGGATTTCATGCGTCTCAATCCCCCTCTCTTCCACCAACCGGAATAGCCGCTGGATGCTGATGATTGGCTTCGTGACATCACTCGTCAGCTGGAGTTCGCTAATGTGAGCGCTGCTGATTATGTCACCTTCGCGTCCTATTTCCTGCGTGGTCCCACTGCTCAGTGGTGGGACACTTACAAGGGCTCGCTAGCGGAAGGGACTGTCGTCACCTGGAATGACTTCAAGACTGCCTTCCATGCTCGTTATGTTCCCCAGGCGATTATGAACCGTATGAAGGCTGAGTTCCGCAACCTCGTTCAGGGCAACAAAACTGTCGAGGCATACCAGAGGGAATTCCTCCGCCTCTCCCGCTATGCTGCAAGTGACCTCCCCAATGATGCAAGTAGGCAAGAGAAGTTTCGTGATGGGCTCAACCCAGATCTCCAACTTGCACTGGCTTTGCACGTCTTCCCCGACTTCGCCACCATGGTGAACCAGACTATCACTCTGGAGACCGCTCAGCTTAAGTTCGGTGGTTCGCCGAAGCGCCCCCGTGATGCTGGCTCATCTTCGGGCACATCACAGAAGCAGCGCATTTGGCTTCCACACAGTGTGTTTCGTCCAACTGCCCCTGCAGCAAGGCCGTCGTATGTTGCACCCCGTTTGCCTCCGCCCCCGCCGAGACAGCCGAAGACTGAGACTGCACCCCTCCGTCCTCAAGATGGCCTGTGTTTCAAGTGCCGTCAGCCAGGCCATATTTCCCGAGACTGCCCTCAGCGACAGAATCAACTGGTAGTTCACCCTGCTGGCCGCGGAAATGGTCGTGGCAACAATGGGACCCTCAACTATAATACTGGGTCAAATCCTCATGCTCGTGGTCATGCTTACAACATTGATGTTGAAGCAGCTCAGGCACAGACCGCTACAGTGATGGGTACACTCCTCGTTAACTCAATACCTGCTACTGTATTATTTTATACAGGAGCATCGCATTCATTTATGTCTGGAGCATTTGCTTCTAAGCAAGGCATTTACCACGAAAAGATGCATACCCCCTTAATAGTCCGGACTCCCGGTACCCAGTGTCGTGTCGACATGGTTGCACCTAACCTCACTGTCGAGATCGAGAGATTTGAGTTCATGGTTTCTCCACACATTCTGAAAACCTCCACCATCGACCTTATCCTTGGCATGGATTGGCTGAAAACCCACGATGCCGCACTTTATTGTGGCACCAAGGTCATCCAACTTTTTCATCCTTCTGGCGCGATTTTGAGTCATACCGCCATTGTGTCGATGAATGCCGAAGCTCGTATATATGCTCTGAATGCCTTGAATGTCGCACCTCTCGAAGGGATTGAGAAAGCCCCAATCGTTTGTGAATTTACCGACGTATTCCCAGAAGAACTGCCGGGGATACCCCCGATTAGGGAAGTTGAATTCGTCATCGACTTGAAGCCTGGCACCGTCCCCATTGCCAAGCGCCCTTATAAGATGCCACCTCACCACCTCCTTGAATTTAAGAAGGAGATCGACACGGCCCTCGAGAAAGGCTTCATCCGTCCTAGTTCCTCTGCTTGGGGAGCACCTTCGCTCTTTGTCAAGAAGAGTGATGGCACGAATCGTTTGGTCCAAGATTACCGACCTATCAACCAGGCCACGATACAGAACAAGTACCCCCTCCCTCGGATCAATGATCTTTATGATCAACTTGCTGGATCCACGGCGTTTTCAAAACTCGACTTAAGGTTGGGTTACCATCAGATCCGGGTCCGTGATGAGGACATCCCGAAGACTGCATTCATTACTCGCTATGGTTCATACGAGTACACCGTCATGTCATTTGGCTTGACCAATGCACCAGCCACCTTCTCCAGATTGATGAACTTTATATTCATGGAATACCTCGACAAGTTTGTCGTGGTTTATCTGGATGATATATTTATTTACTCCAAGACCGATGCAGAACATGCTGAACATCTTCGCCTTATACTGGAAAAGCTTCGAGAACACAAACTCTATGCTAAGTATTCTAAGTGTGAGTTCTGGCTTCCTGAAGTAACCTACCTTGGTCATGTGATTTCCAAGGATGGTGTTGCCGTCAACCCCGAACGTATCCAGGCTATTCTTGACTGGACTCCGCCCAGGACTGTCAAGCAAGTCCGAAGTTTCCTCGCCCTTGCCAGCTATTGCCGCCGTTTTGTTGAGAATTTCTCCAAGATTGCCAAGCCTCTGACTAATCTGCTTCACAAAGGCGTTAAGTTTGAGTGGACTGATAAATGTCAAGAAAGTTTTCAAGCTCTCAAGGACAAGCTCACTTCACCCCCGGTGCTTGCTCCTCCTGATACTCAGAAGGACTTCGTGATTTATTGCGACGCGTCTCGTCAAGGATTAGGCTGTGTCCTAATGCAAGAGCGCAAAGTGATTGCTTATGGCTCTCGTCAGTTGCGTGCTCACGAAGAAAACTATCCAACTCATGATCTCGAATTGGCAGCAGTAATTTATGCATTGAAGCTGTGGCGACATTACCTCGTTGGTAATCGTTGCGAGATCTTCACCGACCACCAAAGCCTGAAGTACCTGTTTACGCAACCCGACCTGAATCTCCGCCAACAGAGATGGCTCGAGACAATAGCCGACTACAACATGGGAATTTCTTACACCCCTGGCAAAGCTAATGTGGTGGCCGATGCCTTAAGCCGCAAAGCCTATTGTAGTGAACTTGAAGTTCAGGTGCAACAACCACGTATGTATGCAGAACTCCGCAAGTTGAACATCAAAATTGTTCCGCAGGGATATGTGAATTCCCTGGTTATCGAACCAGACTTATACAACCGCATGAAGTTTGCACATGGATATGACTCTGACATTCAGAGGATTAAGCGGTATGTCGAGAGTGGAAAGCCCTCATCCTTCACTATTGCCGATGATGGTACGTTGTACTTCAAGGGTCGGCTAGTGGTCCCCATAAATAGGCCCAACCTGAACTACGCCCCGCATGTCATGAAAGAAGCTCATGATACACCTTTGTCGATTCACCCTGGTAGTACCAAAATGTACCAAGACATTCGTCAGCGGTACTGGTGGTCCAACATGAAACAAGACATTGCTCGTTATGTTGATGAGTGTGACGTTTTCCGTCGCGTCAAAGCCGAACATCAAAGACCTGCTGGTACTCTGCAACCACTCTCTATTTCTGAATGGAAATGGGACAAGATTGAAATGGACTTCGTCACCGGATTTCCCCGATCACAGAAGGGTCATGATGCGATCTTTGTCATCATTGACCGATTCTCCAAAGTTGCCCACTTTCTGCCTGTCAAGGAGACGATCTCTGCTAGTCAGTTGGCAGACTTGTATGTTTCCAGAATTGTATCCCTCCACGGTATTCCGTTGGAGATCAGTTCAGACCGAGGCAGCATTTTTACCTCGAAGTTCTGGGATAGTTTCCAAGAAGCTATGGGCACTCACCTAAATTTCAGCACCGCTTATCACCCCCAGTCACAAGGCCAAGTCGAACGAGTCAACCAAGTGCTTGAAGATATGCTTCGAGCTTGTGTCATTTCATTCGGTAAGAAATGGGAGGAATCTCTTCCATTTGCTGAATTCTCGTACAACAATAGCTATCAAGCTAGTCTGAAGATGGCACCCTTTGAAGTTCTCTATGGACGTAAGTGTCAAACCCCTCTGAATTGGTCAGAAACTGGAGAACGAACTCTCATTGGACCGGACATCATACAACATGCCGAAGATCAGGTTCGCGTTATCCGTGAACACTTGAAGGCTGCTCAGTCCCGCCAGAAGAGCAACTATGATCGCAAGCACAAAGAAATGGTCTATCAACCTGGCGAATACGCGTACCTCCGTGTCACCCCGATGCGAGGCACTTATCGTTTCGGAATCAAAGGCAAGTTAGCTCCTCGCTACATTGGCCCGTTCCGTATTCTTTCCCGGAGTGGACCAGTGGCATACCGTCTGGAATTGCCGTCGAACCTCTCTCAAGTCCACGATGTATTCCACGTGTCGCAACTCCGACGCTGCTTCAAAGACCCTATTCGTGAAGTGGAACATGATATGATTGAATTGCAACAGGACTTGACTTATCAAGAACATCCGAGCCGCATTCTCGATCAGTCTGAACGTCGAACCCGCAACAAGACCGTCAAGTTCCTCAAAGTTCAGTGGTCGAATCATTCTGAAGATGAAGCCACTTGGGAACGCGAAGATCGTCTTCGTGAGGAATACCCCGATCTTTTCCCCTCTACCGCTTAGATTCTCGGGACGAGAATTCTTATAGTGGGGGAGATTTATAACAACCTCACTGTCAGTGAACAGTAATCACTGTTACTGTTCATCACTACTGTTCAAAACTTTTATTTGGTCAACTTGGATCAGTTCAAATTCAATTTCCACCTTGTTGTTCTTGAATGCATTGTGATCATGGACCTTGGTCATGATGAATCAAACCAATACCTAGCTCAATTCAAATGACCTTTGAATTGAAATCAATTTAAAATCTTCAAATGCCTTTGGTGGATTATTAAGAACCAAAGTGCAAAATCAACTTACTCCAAAAATTGTGGAACTACTTTTATTAAATCCTAAATATTCAGTGGGTCATGTCCCACCTAGTTGGAGATTTTATTAATCTATAAATATTTCTAAACAATCAAAACAGTGGATAAAAACCCTATTTAAATCATTTAATATTTAAAAGAAATATTAAATGACTTTTATAATTGCCCAAATCTTTTGTGGCACTGACCTTAGGTGTAACATAAATTATGGGGCACCAACCACATTTTACAAAAATGCCTAAGGCATTAAAATAATTACAAAAGGGAATAAACAAAAGTAAAAGCTTAAAAAAAATGGAAACCTAAACCTACACCTGGGGGCGAAGCCCACCACGCAACCTCCTCCTTTTCCCCCCTGGGCCGCAAGCCCAAGGCCCCCCCACCCCGGTCATCTCCCTCCTATTCATCCCCTCCCCCGTGTCACTCATCCCGTGGCCAGGGCGCCATGGCCATCGGCGTGGAGGCCATTGGCGACCTCCCCGGCGGCTACAAGTCGTGGATTCGCCCCCCTGCCCTAACCCTAGCCCCCATTCGCTCCCGTCCCCTAGATCGTGCGCGCCCCCTCGCCATTGTTGCTCGGGCCGAGCCGCCCATGGAACTGCCGTCGCCGCCGTTAGTCGTAGCCGCGGCGAGCCACCACTAGGGGCCACGCCACTGTGTCCGGTGGGTTCGTCGTCGTCGAGTTCCTCTCCTCGCGCGCGCAATCGGCCGGAGCCGCCCCGTGGACACCGCTACGTCGTCGTTCCCCCTCCACTGCCCCGCCGTCGTCTCTGCGAAATTCCGGCCAACCGCCCCTTCCCCGAGCCCGCTTTGCTCCTCTGCACGACCTCTGTGAGCTCCCACTCCCTCCCCAACTCCCTACGCCTCGGTTGTCCCCTCCGGTCACCAGCCCCGCCGGAGCCGTGGTCCGGCCGCCGCCTGTGCACTCACCGCCGTCGAGGTGGTCGTCCTCGGCGTCCGCCTCGCATACCCGTAGACGCGCGGCCTCGTGCCCACCTGATTCGTGACCGGGGCTGGCCAAATGGTGGCCGAGGACGGCTTCCGGTGAGCCTCCGCCGTGCCACGGCTGACCGCCGGCGCGCCTCCGTGGTTAACCCTGTGGGTGTCCCACTGACGTGTGGGCCCCACTCGGTTTAATTAACCACTAATCAGTCCCTAATAGAATTAATATAACTAAGATAAATAACTCCTGGACTGACTTGTGGGCCCCCAGTCATTAGGTTAGTTAACTAGTCTAGTTAAAATGTAATTATTAAAATGTGCCCATGACAGGTGGGCCCTGGCTATATTTAGATTTAATTAAAATGATTTATCACACTGTGACGCTGACCAGTGGGTCCCACTGGTCAGGTTTGACCAGTCAAACTGTTCTGGATAATGTTCTGTTTTAATAATAATAATAATTCAGAAATTCTTTTAAAAATGATTTAAACTTCAGAAATGAATATCTTTTAAACCGTAACTCGGATTCAAAAACTTTATACATGAAAGTTGATCAGAAAAATACAACGGATAAGAATACGCTATTCGTATACCAACCACCCCCCCTAACACACCGATCATCGACATTCCCCCCTCCGGGCTGTCTGTCGATAATTCCCGGTACCGAAAAAAAAATACCCGGATGAATTTATTCCGAACACGAAAGTTGTCCGGAATGGTTCAACTAACACGGATACACCCCCCTTATGTTTGTCGTATGTCCACGACACCTCCGGCATGAACCCTTCCCCCTCCGGACACCTTGTCCGGTAATCACCCGGAGCTGGTAGTTCATCCCCGGATGAATTCGCGCTCCGAGCAACGTGCATTGCACTGCGTTAGAACACCGTTAACTTTTCATTTGTCATGTCATTCATATGTTTGTATATTATTGCTGTGTATTTACTGTTTCCTCCCCCCTTAATCTCTGGTAGACCCTGCTGCTACCGCCGACTACACTGCTGCCGGGTACGACTACTTCGTCGACGACCCTGCCCCTACCCGCGAGCTTCCAGGCAAGCAGATCCATTCTCTTCCCCAGATATCGCCTATCTTTCCGTACATTTTTTGCACTAGGCATTGTTACTGCTGCTGCTACGTTACAATCCTATTCAATTGCATAGCCTGATTTTGTCGCCCCTTGATGTACCTTTCCTTTATCCTATGCTGCCTATTATTACTTATGCATTATTCAGCAGTGAGCCCTGCGCATTGTTAGCTAGGATTAGATAGCAGGCCGTGATCACTCAGGGGAGTGAACACGGGTACAATATATACAACTGCACAGGAACGGTACAAAGCAGACACTGCCAAAGGCCCTATCTGGGTTATGCCTAGTCACCTCAAGTGTGAGCTATCCAGGAGTAATCCTTGTACTCCACTCGAGGCTGACTTTGTCTTGCCGCCATAGGGTCCTGGACAGAGGTTGTCCTTAAAGGTAAGAAAGTCGGGAGACCCAACGGTGCCCGCGAGAGGTATATCGTCGGGAACGACAGGGAGGGTACGACCGACGTTACTGGCGTGCTTGGCCCCTGCTCGTATCTCGCGAGAGTTACCAAACCACGAAAGTCGAGCTCTACCAAAAGCACACGCGAGACAAGGTAAGGAGACGGTTCACCTTGTTGGTAACCGCAGTGACTTGGTGGGACGACAGGGCAGGCACCGATGTACTGGTGGTCCTGACTGCTGTCGTTGACCGCGGGTCGGTTAAGTCGAGGGAACGATAACGGTTGTCACGCAGGTTAATTAAAATGCTAAATGGTTCGGCGGATGACTTGAGAGACCCGTTGGTCTGTACGCACTACCTACACGTGGGATTACGGTGTGGGCCCTCCGTGTCGTAGTTCGTCCGAAAGCTCTTCAGACATCAGCAGTACTGCGGCCTGATCGCCGGGAAGTGGTCTTGTCTTTTGCTGCAGCAGGTGTGTGTTGATTTGCTTTTGCTTCACCGGCCAGACTCGCACCGTGCAGGAGCGTGCAAGGGTGAGGGACCTAGACCCCTTGGCGCATAGGATATAGTCCGGCGGATGGCCTCTCTGTTGAGCCTAGGATGGGCTGCGTCGTGTCGGATAGCCTCGGTGGGGCGTTCCCTAACAAGGTTCACGCCACCCTGGAGATCCGAGCGTGCAGGCTGAACAGTAGTGCACCCCTGCAGGGAGTTTAATCTATTCGAATAGCCGTGTCCACGGTAACAGGACGCTTTATGCTGAAGCTGGATCTTACCACTAGAAACTATTATTATTAAACTGTATGGTTCCGGGTTTTCTTCCTCGCGGGGATGTCGAGGAGGTGAACTCGGAGGCATTATTATTATTGTTAATCATTACAACTTATATTATACAATGTTGCAGCAACTTCTTCTTCGTTGTTACTTTATGCTTTATATGAACTGTTGGCTGATTCTTACCTCATGCTGCAAGACTCGTTGGAAGATGCTAGCCTTCGATAGGCCTAGCTCCTTACCCTTATTCTGATTTCTATCTTGCAGTCCACTATATACAGCCTCTTCTTTCCGTTGATACAATGCATAATGCTTAGTAGCGGACGTAAGACTCGTGGGTATACTAGATACTCACCTGCTTTATTTCCTTTACTGTTTTGCCTGATCGGCCGCTGCAGTCGACGTTGGAGACCAGGAGCAGGAGTACCCCGGAGGAGGATACTTCTACGTCGAGACCCCCGCTGACCAGGACCAGGAGTAGTTTCGGAGGCTCCCAGGCAGGAGGCCTTGCCTTTTCGATCTGTATCTCTGATGTTATTTGTGCTATCCTTCTTAAGGCAAAACTTGACTAACTATGTCTGTACTCAGATATTATGGTTTGTATGACTTATGTATTCGGGTCCGAGTGACCCCCCTTTATTGTAACATATTGGTTTATCCTTTTGTGTTTAGTGCTGTGCTGTGATATTCTCACCGTGGCACCCTAATCTCAGCCGTGTACCCTGCGTGTATGATTACTGTACACGGATTGATTTTGGGGGCGTCACAGTCTCCAAAGTTTTAATAATTTTAAGCATGGAGCTATCAAGCCTATTCAAATTCCCTTGAATCTTACGATCCAACTCATTTATCCTAGTTATACTTGGTATTTCTAACTCTATCTTTTCAAGTTTTTTCATAATGTGAGCTAGAGTTATGTCTTCTTGTATGCTAGCAATAGGGATGTTTCCAACAAGATTTTCAATAACATTAAGCGAATCCCAAATTGGGGATTCTAGGAAATTCCCGTTGATAGCAGTATCTAATATGGACCTATTCCAAGGAGTAATCCCAACATAAAAATTTCTAAGCAGTATAGTAGTGGATTGCTTCTTGGTGGCTCTTTTCTGAGAATCATTAATTCTATACAAAGCATCTTTTAAACTTTCACCACCTTTTTGTTTGAAGGTGAGAACTTCTATCACAACAAAGGAAAAAGGACCAGATATAATGACAGCTACTAGCAAGATAAATAATTTTTTTGTGATTTTTGATATAAGACACAAAGATAAAAACTGAAAGGTAAACTAACAAGACTAAAATATAAAGGTAAAAGGTAGTGGGCAACTCCCCTATCTTATCACTCGGAGTCCCCGGCAACGGCGCCAGAAATTTTCTTGATACGCGAGAGATGATAATTGCTTCTCTCCCTTCGTTGGTTCCCCCAAGTGGAAGGTGAGATGCAGCTTAGCGGCAAGTTTCCCTTGGTGAAGATACCGAGGTTTTAAGATTGTCTCCCGTCGGAATCCGGCAATGAGAAGTAGGTGGTTCGGCAAGTGATGCGCCGTTTGAAGATAATCACTTGCTTCTCTTGGACCTGCACACATACACTAATAACTTTGCTCCCAAATAAGTTCAGAGAGGTTGTCAATCTCTCCTGTCTTGTAGTTTACAAAGGATCAAACACAAGGGATAATGACAATGATAGCAATGGAAAGTAAAAGCAGAAAAGTAAATGAGCGTGTAAACAATGATGAGGATATGGACCGGGGTCCCGTGATGTTCACTAGTGATGTCTCTCTCCCAAAAGACGATAAAACTTATATGCGAGGTAAACAAATTACAGATGGACAATTGACAGGATTATAAACGCACAATAATACTAACTATGCTACAAAGAAAGGAAGAGGCTCAAAAGCATGGGCAGTACGCCAAAATAAGTAGACCAAAATCCAACTGCATCTACTACTAATCATCCACCTTGAGATATCTATCCAGAACATCTCGCTGGTATTAATTTGCGAGTCCCACCAAAAGTCTAAACCGAAAGCAACAGAAAACTGCATTAAAAAGCACTTTGCGTAAAGTAAACAATCCTTGCAACCGCGGTTACAAGCACCGTTGTTTTCCCCTTGTGGAAATAACACATCCCCTACACTCATGTTTCTGTCACTCAAGTGTGTCATCAGGGGGCATGAACCCACAATCGAGCATAACGTTCCCTCTTGGAGTTACTACCTACTACTTGGCCAAAGCAATAAACAACAACGGAGAACATGCAAGAATTACTTAGGAACAAAAATATAAATATAAGAACCAAATATATTACTCTGTCACAATCTGAACATAATCTCATAACAAATCAGATCCCATCAAACTCAGCATAGCAACAACAGAAAGATTACATATGTGCCTCGATCATGTAGGGCAGCTCACGAGGTCTAAACCTTGAAGAACAAAGAGGGGAGGAGAACATCACGTAGCTACTGATCACGGACCCATGGTCCAAAGGAAACTACTCACGGCACATCCGGGAAGCGTCCATGGTGAAGGGGAAGCTCCCAGAGGTCGATCCTCCCTCCGGCAAGGTGCCGGGAAGAAGTCTGCTGGTGCTCCCGATCTTGGAACCGCGGTGACGACGGAACAGAGGCGAGATCGCGGAAAGGGGTTCTCCTCTCGGAAGTTTCACATCACGGGGAATATATAGGCGAAGGGGGGCATCCTGGGGGCCACCAGGGGTCCAGGCGCCCCCTGGCGCGGCCAAGCCCTAGGCCGCGCCAGGTGGCCGCCTGAGCACCTGGTGGTGCCCCCCCGGCCCTCCTACGGGGTTCTGGAGGCTTCCGATGCGCTGATTTTTTATCCGATTTTCCCGAATTTTTGGAGCACTTTTAATATGGGGGAAACCTGGAACAAAAAAATAGCAGAAAACAGAAACTTGCACTGGGGTGCACTAAGTTAATAGGTTAGTCCAACTTTGATCAAAAGTGTATGAAAGTGTATCTAGATCATAGCAATATCACACAAAACATGCATGGAGCAAGCATAAATTATCGATACGTTTGGGACGTATCAGAAACGCACGATACCGAAGAGGCTAGAAAATATGGGAAGGTGGAAATGTCAACTTTCAATACTTACATTAGTCCGAAGAACTCATGCACTTATTATCGGTAACTCTCAATCTAATAAGGAGGTTCACAAAGAGACAAGTACCCCGAGGAGGAGTGTATGGGGGTTTGGTTATCCTTGCGCATCCTCGACTCATGGTACGTGAGTGTATTCTAATATCTGATCCCCCCAAAGATTAGTGATCCGTCTAGTAGCTAGATTTCTCAAATAGTTTTTTTAGTTTTTGAAAATAAACACGGATTTCCCAAAATACGACACTTATCACTAATAGGCTTGAGCTCTTGACACCAAAAGTTCAAACATTACTCACAACAATACCTCAAAACTATTGCAAATTACAACTACAATTGAATAGCAACCTCAATTACCTACTTAAAGTCAAGACACAACTCAGTGCAACAACCAACTATCTTGACAAGATAAACATGAAAACTAAAGAGAGTTCCAGCAACAAACTAAACTAAAGCTCTTAAAAAGATAAACATGAAAACTAAGAGCTAAACATGACAACAGCTAAGAAAAGACAAAGAATACACAACAAAGAAACATAAGCATGAATATCCTATGATGTGTTCTAGTTTGAAGTGGAGCGTGTTTCTCTCCCACACAAAGTAGGTTGGGTTCTAACTTGTTATGAACAACAAACAAGGCAAAAGTAAACTAAAAAATAAAAAGTTCTTAGACGCTTGAGTCTCCTTGAATATTTATTGGGGATGCATGGAGGCATCCCCAAGCTTGAGCGTTTGACACTCCCGGATCTTCTTTCATCGTCTTCCCTCGCACACTTGAAAACTCCCTTCATACATAACTCATCATAAGCTGATTAGAGAGGCTAGTACCCTTAATAAAACAATTTGCCTCTACTGGAAATAATGATTTTCTTGAAGGGCTACTGTTTCTCTAGATTCCAAAAAAGTTTTTCCAAAGAAAAAGCTAGCGCAAGACTTGCAAAAGTAAGGAAAGGCAAAACGTAGCAGAATCTGTGAAAAATAGAACATCATGTAGTAAATAATTTTTTCGGGGTACTTCTGCAACTCAAATAAAAAAACTCAGAATAGACGCTCGAAATTCAATTGTATAGAGCACACTGTCAAAAAAAAAATCAGATAAAAAAGAAGATTTGGTGATTTTTGGCGAATTTTCCGTCCAAGGACAGAATCTGTTTTCTGGACAGCATGTCACAATGTTTGAAGTTTCTTGCAATCGACGGCTAAACTTGGCACAAAGCTTGAAAATAAAGATACAATGATGTTAATACAGTAGTAACAATCATCAAGACCACTAAAAACTGAAAGTAAAAACTCAAAGTAAAGATAACAAGGGTTGCCTCCCTAGAGCTCTTTCTTTATAACCATAAAGATAGGCTTAAGATTTTAATGATGCTCTCATAGGAATAAAAGTTGAGGAAAAAAAGAGAGAATCAAGAAGCAAATACCAAACACATTTAAGTCTAACATGCTTCCTATGCATAGGAATATTGCAATAGAATAATTCATTGAATCACAAAGCAATAAGCATAGGAAGGCAAAACAAGTGCAACTTAAAAAAATTCATCATAAAGAGAGGGAACTTGATATTACTGGAATATCTATAAGCATATGTTCCCCTCTCATAATAATTTTAAGTGGGATCATGAATAAACTCAACAATATAAGTATCACATAAAAATTCTTATCATGATCCACAAGCATATAAAATTTATTACTCCCCACATAAGCAAAATCTTTCTCATTAATAATAGTGGGAGCAAACTCAACAAAATAGCTATCACATGAATCATTCTTATCGTGATCCACTTGCAAACATTTATTCTTTATAGCATAAGTGTCATTCGCAATAATCATCATAGATAGGAGGCAAAGTATCATCAAAATAACTTTCCTCATTAAAACTTGGGGGGCTAAAAAGTTCATCTTCATAAAACGTAGCATCCCCAAGCTTATAGATTTGCATATCATTAGCATCAAAATTATTCAAAGAAGACATACTAATAACATTGCTACTAACATGATTGTTGTGAAAATAATAAATCTCCATAGGCTTTTTGATTTTTTCTTCAAACACTTCATGTCCCAACTCAAGGTAGAGCTCGTAAAGCTCTCTCATAATATTTTTGTTGTTTTCCATAAGCCTAACTAGTGAAAATAAAGATGAAACAAAAAGATTTAATTGCAAGATCTAAACATATACCTTCAAACCTTACCTCCCCAGCAACGGCACCAGAAATAGCTTGATGTCTACGCACACTTCTATTCTTGTAGACTATGTTGGGCCTCCAAGTGCAAAGGTTTGTAGGACAACATCAATTTCCCTCAAGTGGATGACCTAAGGTTTATCGAACTCAGGGAAGTAGAGGTTGAAGATGGTCTCTCTCAAGCAACCTTGCAATTAAGATACAAGAAGTCTCTTGTGTCCCCAACACACCTAATACAACTAGGAGTTGTATAGGTGCACTAGTTCGGTGAAGAGATGGTAAAATATGGGTGATAGGTGTGGCAAAACGAAGTAATCTAAATCTGTAATAAAAATTACAGCAAGCAAACAAGTAGTAAACGTGAGCACAAACGGTATTGCAAAGGTGGAAACAAGGCCTAGGCTTCATACTTTCACTAATGGCAACTTCCAACAACATTAACATAGTCTAATCACATGATATTTCCACTAAAACATGCATTGGAGACGTACTCAAAGGTCATTCCTTTGTGGTCAAGAGAGGATGAGAATTGTGTAGGGCTACAAAAGCACACCTCAGAGTTCGTAGTTCTCATCTATGGATTTCCCAATGTCACCGCAGCCATCCAAAGAGAGTACCACAATCACCACAACATATCTCAAGGATAGTCAAAGACAAGCACCAAGAGACTCTCAATCTTCAATCAACACTAAAAATAGGAAATCAATCATGACAATATTCTTCTAACCCATGTCCAATAGACCACTGTCACCATGGTCTCGGGGATTATACTAGATAAGATGAAGTGAGTACATCAATCCAATACATAGAGGAAGGGGAAATATCATGGGATCACCCTAGATTAACATAGCCTATGATCACAATGAAGATCACATCATGGGAGAGAGAGAGAGAAGACCACTTAGCTACTAGTAGAAACCTCGGCCCCGAGGAGGAACTACTCCCGCATCATGGAGGGAGTAAGAAACGTCGATGGAGATGAATCCGGGGGCACTTCCCTGTCCCAACAGGGTGTCGACACAGGAATTCTGGTCCCCCGAAGCTTGTTGGCGATGGCGGCGGAGATCAGAATTGCTTCTGGAGAAAAGGGTTCTGAAATCAGGGTTTTCGCGACGCGGGTATAAATAAGAGCCAAAGGGGGGCACCAGGGGTGGTCCAAGTCGCCTAGGCGGCCTGGTGGCATGGCTTCCCCCTAGGCCGCTCCGGGTGGTGATACATCCCAAATGTATCTATAATTTATGCTTGCTCCATGTATGTTTTGTGTGATATTGCTATGATCTAGACACACTTTCATACAATTTTGATCATATTTGGACTAACTTATTAACTCAGTGCACCAAAGTGACAATTCCTGTCTTCTGTTGTTTTTCTATTTCAGGTTTCCCCCATATTCAAAGTGCTCCAAAATTCAGAAACAATCATATAAAAAATTAGCGCAACGGAAGCTTTTGGAATCCCGAAGGAGGGCCAGAGGGGACCCACCAGGGCCCCAGCCGGCCAGCTGGCGCGGCCTAGGACTTGGCCGCTCCAGGGAGGCACCTGGACCCCTGATGGCCCCCTGGTTGGCCCCCTTTGCCTATATATTCTCCGTGACGCGAAACCTCCGAAGACAGAACCCATTTTTGCGATCTCGCCTCTGTTCCGCTGATACGTATCAAACGTATCTAGTTTTCCAAACACTTTTGCTATTGTTTTGCCCTCATTCTTGCATTATTTGAACTAAACTAACCCGGACTGACGCTATTTTCAGCAGAGTTGCCTGTATGGTTTTATTGTGCTCAGGAAAATGGATTTTTAGGTATCTCGGAAAATTCCCAGAAAATTCAGGAAAAATCCACGCACCCGAAGCTTCCACGAGCCAGAAGTGGGGCCACAGGGGCTCTGGGCGCCCCGCTGGCGCGGTCCTACCCCTGGCCGCGCCGGCTGGCCGCCTGGGGGCCTCCCCCTCCTCTGGTGCCCTATCGATGCCCCTATTTATTCTCGTGACGGGAAAACCCCAGAACATAAGTCGCTTTCCCAATTCTCCTCGCGGAGCCGTCGCCGCCCTCTGTTCTTCTCCAGGAGGGCTACTCTGGAGGCTGTTTTGGCCTTTGATGAGGGGAGATCATCGCCATCGTTATCACCATCGCCACTCCATCATCCCTCCATGACTTCTCCTTTCATCTGTGAGTAATTCCCTACTGTAGGCAAAGGGGATGGTAGGGATTGGATGAGTTAGATCATGTAATAGTTCATCAGATTGTTGGGGGCATGGTGCCTATCATCTACTTTGGTGTTTATCATCTTTGCTACAAGTTCTTGCTCTTAATGCTTGTCATTTTGGGCCCGAGTGCCATGTTTTCAGATCTAAACCACTTGTGTTTTCATGAGTATATTTATGTTCTTGATCCTATCTATGAGTTGTATGCACCTATTATGGCCCGGAACCGGCGATCCCAAAGGTGACAGCTTGGGACACCAAAGGGGATGGACTATAATTTGAGGATTCCATGTATCCATTGAGTTTATTGCTTTGTTTCGGTGCTCTTTGAAAGGAGCACCTTAATCTCCATAAGTTCCCTTTTGCCCCGTTCGTAGCGGGATGATAGGACAAAATATGTTGTGCAAGTTCTTATTGCATGCACGCACAACTATCTACGGGATACATGCCTCATGTTTGATATTTTCCTAGATGATCATTGCTTTTCTGTGTGCCTTGCCCCGTGTTAGAATCTCTTACATGTTCACTCTTATCCAAGAAGCACCCAACCATCCATCTCCCTAGCCTACATTGTTTCAGTCCTGCTGGTTACTAGTTGTTGCTTTTGCCATTTTACTTTTGCTGTCGCCATTACCACTATCATATCTCAGTTGCTATTAATATTTTGTTGCAAGCAAGTATATTTCAGGTGCGGTTGAATTGACAACTCAACCGTCAAAGCTTATAAATATTCTTTGGCTCCCCTTGTGTTGAATCAATAAATTGGGTTATATTACCCGCGAAGACTATCTCGATCCCCTACAGTTGAGGGTCATCAAGTATTGTTTTCTGATGCCGTTGCCGGGGAGCATAGCAATATTTAGAAGTCTACTTGAAGTATTCTGCCTGCTACACTTCATCCGCTATGGGTAAGAAAGGAGACCCCAAGGTTTCGATCTTACCATCTACCACAAGAAAAGGTATCGTTATGAGTACCAGTACTACACTTGATTCACCTTCTGTCATAAGTAAGTTCGCTTCACCACCACGACCACATGCTACTTCTACTCAGTCTGTTACTATGTCCGATACTTTTGATGATGCTTCCACTACTCTTGATGATACTAGTTTTCTTGGTCACTATCTTGAAGCTCAGATTGCTAAGGTAGCAGCACAGTCCAAGACTGAGACTCCTGCTACCTATATTCCTACTTGCAAAAACTTTGGTTACCCAGACTTAGATAAACTCAAGGAGAGAATCCTTGATGATGATTATATTATTCTTGATGATGATTTTTGCAGGGAACTAAGAGAGTGTGTCGACTCTGACCATGGAGCTATTAAGAAGCTGCTTGAAAAGCACTCCATGAAGAACAAGATTGTTCATGATCCTGAATTTGCTACATCCCCTATATGCATCACTGATCCTGATTATGATTTCTCTGTTGATCTTTCACTTATATCTACAGCCGAAGCTGACCCCTTTTATGGAAGAGAAAATGATGATGTTATAGCTCACCTGACCAAACTCACCGAGTTGGGTAGCTTATTTACTACTGATGACATGATACGAAACTTTTATGTGGCTAAGCTTTTTCCTTTCTCTTTGAAGGAAGACGCTAAAGCATGGTATGATGCACTACCTTATGGTTCCATTAAGAGTCCTCAGTACTTAGCTCAATTCTTTGTCGATAAATATTTTCCTGCTCATATGCAACATGCTTCTTTGCAAAGAATCTACAACTTTAAACAGTTGCAGGATGAGCACCTCCCTAAAGCTTGGGGGAGATATTGTGGTTTAATTAAGGCTAGACCGGGACATGAAGTCCCAAAGAATGAATTACTTGATATATTTTATGTTGGTCTTACCGATGAATCTAGATCCTATCTGCATAATTGTGCTGGTTGTGTTTTCAGGGAAAGAACACCCGACGATGCTAAAGAATTAATGGGCAAGATTGCCAAGAACCATGAAGATTGGTCCGTCCCTGAACCACCCCCACCACCAAAGAAGAGGGGCATGCTTATCCTAAGCCCCGAAGATATGCAAGAAGCAAAGAAGTCCATAAAGGAGAAAGGCATTAAAGCCGAAGACGTGAAGAATCTACCTCCTGTTTAGAAGTTGTGTGAACCTACTACTCACCCTCCCTTGGTAGAGGTACACTCTCTATTTGATTTTACTGAAAGTGACATCCCTAAAGGTAAGCCTCCCGACCAATGTTTAGATGAGCTTGATAATTTCATTATTAATCAAGACCATTTTAATGAGAGGATACAAAATCAATTGCATGATAATACTCTTGCTATCAAAAGTTTACTTGATGTTCTTGAAAGAACAGTTAATGATGTTAAATGTGTTGTTAAGCATTTTCATATGGTTCAAACTCGACTTGAACAGATTTCTAATGTGGAAAAAGATTTGCTTGCTAATAATTCCAAACATGATATATATGCCTATGGTATAAAGACTAGAGGTGGAACACACACCCAGGACCCTCTCTATCCCGAGGGGCATCCAAAGAGGATCGATCAATATTCTCAAGTGCAGGTAGAAGACGAGATTGTTAGCTCTCCAAAGAATAAGAATAAGAAGAAGAAGAAGAAGAAACACAAGGAAGCTGACAACTCAAATGATCCTATTACGAGTGAAGAACTGATACGTCCTAAACGTATCTACTTTTCCAAACACTTTTGCTATTGTTTTGCCTTCATTCTTGCATGATTTGAACGAAACTAACCCGGACTGACGCTGTTTTCAGCAGAGCTACCAGTGCTGTTTTCTTTTGTGCATGTTTCTAGTCATTTAGGTACGCTGGAAAAATTCCAAAAAAATATATAAAAAATCAGTGTTCCGGAAGCTTCCACCAGGCCAAAGGGGGGCCACAGGGCAGCCAGGGGGCATCCAGGAGGGTGCCTGGAACGGCCCAGCCCCTGGCCGCGCCACCTGCCCTCCTGGCTGGGTCCCACACCCCCTGGTGACCTACCTTGGCCCCTATTTATTCTCCCGACGCAGAAACCCCGAAACAGAAGTCGCTTTTCCAATCTACGTCGCGGAGCCGCCGCAACCCTCTGTTCTTCCTCGGAAAGCTAATCTGGAGGCTGAATTGGCCTCCGGTGAGGGGGAAATCATGCGCCATCGTCATCATCATCGCCACTCCATCACCCCTCCATGACTTCTCCTCTCATGTGTGAGTAATTCCCTGCTGTAGGAAAAGGGGATGGTAGGGATTGGATGAGTTAGATCATGTAATAGTTCAATAATATTGTTGGGGGCATGTTGCCTCTCATATACTTGGTGTTTATCATCTCTTTTACAACTTGTTGCTCTTAATGCTTGTCACTTTGGGCCCGAGTGCCATGATTTCAGATCTGACCGCCCTTTTGTTTCTTGAGTTTGTGGTGCTCTTGATATTATCTATGAGTTGTATGCACCTATTATAGTCCGGAACCGGCGATCCCAATGGTGACAGCTTGGGACACCAAAGGGGATGGACTATAATTTGATGATTCCGTGTATCTATGAATTGTTAATGCTTTGTTCCGGTGCTCTTTGACAGGAGTACCTTAATCTCCCTAAGTTCATTTTGGCCCCGTTTGTAGTGGGAGGGTAGGACAAAAGATGTTGTGCAAAGTTCTTATTGCAAGCACGTACAACTACCTTGGGATACATGCCTGATGTTTGACATTTGCCTAGATGATCCTTTGTTTTCTGTGAGCTTTGCCCAAGTTAGAATTTGTTACATGTTCGTTCTCATCCAAGCAGCGCCCAACCATCCATCTCCCTAGCCTACAGTGTTTTCCTTCTGCTGGTTACCAGTTGTTTACCTTTGCTGTTCCACTATCACTATCACCACTATTATCATTACCACCACTACCATATCACAGTTTCTACTAATACTGTAAGGCCCGATTTGCGGTACTATTCCAAATCTAGATGTTTCCATCCAGATCCGGGGACGAAGCACATATCGGTCCCACCGCGACATATGACATAGCCATATGCCCCGGATTTCCAACATGATATCACAACATGACAGATACAAGGATACAACATCTCATACAATCGGCATACAACTGCCTTAAATACATTACAACATCGGAAGATACATGTCTGAGTACAGACTACAATCAATGCCTAATGGCAAAGAGAAAAACACCAATCCCATAACCACACGGGTCCAGGCCCTCCGCCGGGATCCGCCTAACTAGTCGTCGTCGAGTCTCCACGTGAAACGTCGATCACATACCTGTTGTCGATCAACAACCCTGAAAAGAGTTTGGGGGTAGTATCATGAGTACAGAGGTACTCAGCATCCAACTGTAGTGGTCATCTAACCCAGCAAGGACTTCATCACTCGTCATTCTAGGACAACTAGTAGTTTACGGTAAGGAAGGGGTAAGCGGTGAGGTTGCTGCCGCACTAGCATTTATGAAGTGGCTAACGATCTAGAGAGGTAAGGTAAGAAGCCAAGCATTCGATGAGGAATCGCCTCCATCAAGTCTTTCTATCAACTACTTACGCAAACATAACACCTATCCTATCCTTGTCCTCCTCTTCGCATCCCGACGAAGAAGAAGAAGTCAAGGCACACACACGTTGATCAAGTTGTATTAAGATTATCTCAGTTGTCGTTGTCTATGAACAAGGAGTAGGTCTCAAGTCGTCCATAACCGTGGACACGGCTTCTCGAAAAGATTTAACCCTGCAGGGTGTACCAACGACCCATTACGAGGCTCCGCACGCACGTCCATCACTCTCAGTAGCTACCCATCACAGGAAACCATTTTATGATTTAGTTCCAAGAGATCCGAAACGACAGGTCCCTCTAACTAACAACGAACCAATCCAGGTGGCCCCCGGTGAGTCGACATTCATCTCAGGAGCCGACCGCTCTCTTGATCTGGTCTCTACCGTCTGTCGCAGGTTTGGATAGTCGGTTAATCACACATGGGAAACCGGGTCCTCAGCCGGACAAAGTGGGCCAGCAAGGGAACTATGTCCTCACTGGTCCGGGTTGGTTGGAAAACTACTGGCGTACGACCAGCACACACACGGTTTCAAATGGTAAATCAGCTTGGGCCACCACTAGAGAGGCTTGAAGCTAGGTAGGTAAGAAAAGGGGACCCCATAAAATCCCACACGCGGTTAGGCACGCTCAGTCTTAAAACCAATACCCGGAACTCGGATCCTAGGTGACTCGAATGGAACAAAGCGTCGGGGCGGGATAGCCTAGACCTTCCATCCTTCGTCGAATATAGTCAACATTATAATAATCATATCATCAACAACAAAAATAATAATAATGTGATATCCCAAACCAAGGAGTAACAGGGTAACATCGTAGCATCCTAAGCATGCATACTAAGAAGGGGCTGAGCAACGAGCAATAGTAACATAGCAGTACAAGGTTTGCTGGGAAGGGACATGGCTGTATCGGTTTGAAAGAGGCTGTAAACATGTGGTAGGATCAAACATCGAACCTAACCTAGACTAGCATGCAAACCGCTGGTTGAAATAGAATGGATCATAAGTAATGTATAGTCCTTGCCTGTTGATAAGTCGGGTTCCGAAGGTGTAGTTGATCGCAAGCTCGCATCGTCTCCGAGAGGTACCTGCGGAAGCACACAAGACGATAAACACTGGAAAGCAATCAACGAGCAAGCATCTATTACTACGAAGCAAACACGAGCAAGCATCAACAAGAAGGCAACACGAGACATCACACCTACCGTCGAGAGCGGTTACTAACAGGTTAAGTGGAGTACTCGTCACACACGACGAATACCGCACGTTTACGGTGGTTCAAGTTTCTTAGCTACAGGTGATAAACAAAGGTTGTTAACATGGCAACTCAAGAAAGCATGGCATAGCACAAAAACATGTCAAGAGGTGAAGCACAAAGTAAACTATCTATGCTAGTCAATTTAAGTGAGGCAAAACCTAAACATGGCATAGCACTAAGTGCCGCACGATGATTAAAACATTTGGTACTGTTCTGTCCTAAAACATATTTTAGGTTGGTTAACAACAGCAAACAATAGAATAAACACAAAGTACACGAAAAAGTAGTCAAGTTACATATAAAGAACACCCCAAACGGAGTTACGGTTAAAAAGATATAAGAAAAACAAGTTACGGGCACAATCTGCCAACATCACGAAGCACACTTTAGAGCAATGCATAAACAGGACAATGAATGCAAACATGCTCACAAATGATATGGAACTAAAGTAGACATGACAGGGAAGGCATGGCAAAAAGAATCATGCAAAAAGACATCACAGATCAAAAGATATTAAGCAAACAACATGGCATCGCAAAGTAACAGACTTTGTGAAAAACAGAGGTGGCTGTCAAAAACAGCAGCATACCAACTTTGGAGCTAAATAACTATATGACCAGCAAGCATAATATGACAATGCAATACGTGTAATGGAATTAGACATGATGCTTAACAATATGCAATTGGAATCACTCAATTCCGAAAAACGGTCGCGACACACTCGTCGACCGAAGTTGCAACAAAATATAAACAGCAGCACACTAGCAGCAGGGTAGCTACTTTGGAGCAAGATACAATTATGATGCAGCAAAAAATTATGGCATGTGAATGCATGAAACTGAAGTAGATACAATTCTTAACGCATCGCAAAAGGAATCACTCAATTCCGACGTACGGTTGCAAAGCAACCGTCGCCCGAAGTTTCAATCAAGCAACAGTTCCAGCAGCAGTTAATCAACAGTTTGCAATTAACGATCTGATGCCCTATTTAGCACACAATTACACAATCAAGATGACCTCAAATGCAAAAGCTCACAAAAGATGAATTAAAGTACACAAAAATCTGAGCATTATTCGTTTTGGGCGCACGTTCATCGGAGCTACGGTTTGATCGCTATTATCGTTGCAAAATTGAAACAGGAGCAGTAATCACTAGACTTAGAAAAATATCACTGAGAAAAAAAAACAAGAAAAAAAAACGGGGGAGCTGGACCTCGCTGGGCTGAGGCCCATCTGGCCGAGGGGTGATGGGCCGCGGAGGGCGAAACAGGCCCACGGCGGCGAGGCAGCCCAGCCGGGCGCTGGAGGCCGGCTCCCTCCTCGCCCCGATCCAGCATGGGAGGCAGCGGCGGCTCGCCGGCTCCGGCGAGGGGCGGCGCAGGTGGAGGGCAGGCGAGGGCGGCGTGGCTCGGGTGAAACCCGGTGTCGCAAAGGTCGAGTGTCAGGGTGGCAAGGGTCGGTCTCCGTCCGGTACGAGATAAGAGGGGGAAAAATAATCGCCGATCGATAAATCGGGGATGCAAACACCGCAAACAAACCGGACAATTAAAAATTCACACCGAAAACAAAATTTTTAATTTTTGTGAAAACTGGGCTGTTACAATGTTCCTATTGAATTTGCCAATTGCTTAATACTTACTGATTTTGTTGTGCTTGACATGCCCGAGGATGGGAGCATGTCCATTATCCTTGGTAGACCTTTTCTTGACACCGCAGGTGCCGTTATTGATTCCAATAAAGGGAAGGTTACCTTCAACGGAAATGACAAAGAACACACGGTGTATTTTCCGAATAAAATCGACAAAAGGCATGGCCTTAACTCCATTGAGAATATCGAGACCGTGAAGATTGGAGAATGGGATTGTCCACTACATGTATACCACAAAAAGAAAACAATTATGGTAGGGACCATTTCCATTAAAGTGAGAGTGTGATGGCTTCTCGCCCTTCGTTGGTTACCCCAAGTAGAAGGTTTGAGATGTAGTGCAGCAGCAATTTTCCCTCGGTGAAGATACCAAGGTTTGCCTCCAGTAGGACTCCAGAGATGATAAGTAGGCGTCAGCGGCGCAACTGATGCGGACCTGCACACAGACACAGATAACTTTGTTCCCAACGAAGTTCAGAGAGGTTGTCAATCTCTCCGGTCTTGTTGTTCACAAAGGATAAAACGCAAGGGATAATGATAGCAAGTAAAAGCAGTAAAGTAAATATAGCTTGGAAACAGTAATGAGGATATGGACCGGGATACGTGATGTTCACTAGTGATGTATCTCTCCCAAAATACGATAAAACTTCTATGCGAGGTAAACAAATTACAGAAGGGCAATTGACAGGATTAAGAACGCGCCGCAATGCTAACTATGCTACAAAAGAAAGGAAGAGGCTCAAAAGCAAGGGCAGTACGCCAAAATAAGTAGACCAAAATCCATCTGCATCTACTACTAATCATCCACCTTGAGATATCTATCCAGAACATCTCCCTGGTATTAAGTTGCGAGCCCTACCCAAAGTGTAAACCCAAAGCAACAGACAACTGCATTAAAAAGAACTTTGCGTAAAGTAAACAATCCTTGTAACCGCGGTTACAAGCACCGTTGTTTTCCCCCTTGTGGCAACAACACATCCCCTAGACTCTTGTTTCTGTCACTCAAGCGTGTCATCGGGGGGCATGAACCCACAATCTAGCACAACGTTCCCTCTTGGAGTCACTACCTACTACTTGGTCAAAGCAATAAAAAGCAATGGAGAACATGCAAGAATTACTTAGGAACAAAAATATAAGAGATAAAAACCAAATATATTACTCTATCACAATCTGAACATAATCTCATAATCCATCAGATCCCTCCAAACTCAGCATAGCAACAGCAGAAATATTACAAAGGTCCATCGATCATGTAGGGCAGCTCACGAGGTCTAAACAATGAAGATCAAAGAGGGGAGGAGAACATCACATAGCTACTGATCACGGACCCATGGTCCATGGAAAACTACTCACGAGACATCCGGGGAGCATCCGTGGTGGAGAGGAGACCCCCGGAGGTCAATCCTCCCTCCGGCAGGGTGCCGGGAAGAGGTCTTCTTGTGCTCCCGATCTCAGAAGCGCGACAGCGGCGGAACAGAAGCGAGTTTGCGGAATAGGGTTCCTCTTCTGGAGTTTTCCTGTGACGGAGAATAAATAGGCGAAAGGGGACAGCCAGAGGTGGAAAAGGGGCCCCAGGCGCCCCCCTGGCGCGGCCAGGGGTGGGGCCGCGCCGGGTGGCCGCCTGGGCCCCCTGGCTCCCCTCTGGCCCCTCCCGGGCTCTTCTCGAAGCTTTCTGTACGTTGATTTTCCTGTATTTTTCCCGGAATTTTTCTGGCACTTTTTATATGGGGAAAACTGAAATAGAAAAACAGCAGAAAACAGGTACTGGCAGTGGGTGCACCGAGTTAATAGGTTAGTCCAAATATGATCAAAAGTGTATGAAAGTGTATCTAGATCATAGCAATATCACACAAAACATGCATGGAGCAAGCAGAAATTATAGATACGTTTTGGACGTATCAACATCCCCAAGCTTAATTCCTGCTCGTCCTCGAGTTGGTAAATGATAACAACATAATTTCTGTGGTGACATGCTAGCAACCATAAAATAACTTTGAAAAGTAAAGCAATCAAGGTTAGAGATTCAACTCAAATCATAACATGCAATAGTCTATATTTGCATTGAAACAAGTAACGAAAGAACAATAGGTGCAAGAGCTCTCGCTGTCCGTGACTCGAATGTCTCCAAATGGTGTTTGAGTGCACGAAGGGGGATAGGGAATACGAGAAAAAATAATTTATGTGTTGAGAACTCAATCTACTAAAGTTTTACCCTTGGTCTTCTTTTGAAATCTTATCTTGACTCGTCCCCAGACCACTAGCCAGGTACAAGTCAATTTGATCCACTCCTTTTCGATATTTTGAGCACTCATGCAATGGATGAGCGTAAGCACGAGAGTTGACACTTAAGATGGCAAAGAGAGAAGTATGGTGGAGGAGGAAGACAAAAGGGATGAGAAAGGCTCACATCAATGAGGACAATCATAGGCAAGAGATGCCAAATGATAAATATGATGTGAGGAGTAGGGATTGCCATGCAGCGGATGCACATACGATCTAGGAAGCTCTCTAATGAAACTAGTGGGGGTGCATCTAACTTGCTCGCTCATGAAGACCTAGAGCTCGTTTGAGGAGGCTCATCCTTGGAATATGCAAGCCAAGTTCTATAGTGTGAAGGTCCCCACATAGCTATATGCATAATGATCATCTCTATGGAGTACAAGGATATAAAGGGAGTACTAGTGTGGATCTCTCAAAAGAATAGTAGTGTTGCCCCTTTCTCTCTTTTTATTTATTTTCTCTTTTTTTCTATTTTTTGTATTTTTTTATGGCCTCAATGGCTCTTTCTATTTAACTCTCATTTGTCCTCTTTGGGATCTTTTATTGTGTCCACTTTGGGATCTTTTCCTCACTTAAGGGCGACACTCTATTTTACAAGAAAGTATAGGAGATCTTTCACACTTTACAAGGTACTAAAAACATAAAGAAGATGCAACTATCATGATGTATGCAATGTATGTCGCTGCCAGTGTAGCAGGAACATGTATGACATGAAGATCAAGTCATGAAGAGGTGGAAGTTGCATGGCAATATAACTCGGAAAGGCTATGGAAATGCCTTGATAGGTAGGTATGGTGGCTGTTTTGAGGGAAGATATAAGGAGGATTATGATGACAGAGCGTATCATGCCAAGGGTTTGGATGTACCGGCGAAGGTGGACACCAAGTCTCAGAATGAGAAGAAGGCAATGCACGACATGGGAGAGGCTAGCAAAATATGGGAAGGTGGAAGTGTCAACTTTCAATACTTACATTAGTCCGAAGAACTCATGCACTTATTATCGGTAACTCTCAATCTAATAAGGAGGTTCACAAAGAGACAAGTACCCCGAGGAGGAGTGTATGGGGGTTTGGTTATCCTTGCGCATCCTCGAGTCATGGTACGTGAGTGTTCTCTGATATTCGACCCCTCAGAAGAGTAGTGATCCATCTAGTAGCTAGAGTTCTCAACTAGTTTTGTAGGTTTTGAAAATACACACGGATTGCCCAAAATACGACACCTATCACTAATAGGCAAGATCTCTTGACACCAAAAGTTCAAACATTACTCACAACAATACCTCAAAACTATTGCTAGTTACTACTAGAATTAAATAGCAACCTCAATTACCTACTTTCAAGACAAGACACAACTCAGTGCAACAACCAACTCTCTTTAACAAGATAAACATGAAAACTAAAAAGAGTTCCAGCAACAAATTAAACAAAATCCAAGGCTCTTGCTAAAGACAAACTAAGACTAAAACTAAACATGGCAGTAGCTATGAAAAGATAAAGAACACACAACAGCAAAAAGATAGGCAGGAAAAATCCTATGATGTGTTCTAAATTTTGAAAGTGGAGCGTGTTTCTCTCCCACACAAAGTAAGACAGGATCTAACTTGTTATGAACATCAAGCAAAGCTAAAGAAAACTAAAAATAAAACCTAAGAGTGAGATGCTCCAAGCATAGCACATAACGCATGAAGTGATAAAAATATAATGAGACGAAGGACGAACTGATGATTGTAGATGGAGAAGGGGATGCACGGGGGCATCCCCAAGCTTAGACGCTTGAGTCTCCTTGAATATTTATTGGGGATGCATGGGGGCATCCCCAAGCTTGAGCGCTTGACACTCCTGGATCTTCTTTCATCATCTTCTATCGCACACTTGAAAACTCCCTTCATACATAACTCATCATAAGTTGATTAGAGAGGTTAATACCCTTAATAAATAATTTTTCCCACTGGATATAAAGATAATCTTGAAGAGCTACTGTTTCTCAAGAGTGGAAAAAAGTTTTTGCAAATAAAAAGCAAGCTTAAGGTTTGCAAAAGTTAGGAGAGACAAAACGTGGCAGAATCTGTGAAAAACAGAACATCAGATAGTAAAGAATTTTTTCGGGGCACTTCTGCAACTCAAATAAAAAAAAACTCAGAACATACGGAAGTTTCGTAATTGTATAGAGCATACTGTGTAAAAAAATTCAGCTCAAAAAGATGAACTGGTATTTTTCTGGAATTTTTATGGTCACGAGGACAGAATCTGTTTTTTGGACAGCATGTCACAACTTTTACTTCCCTTGCCGTAAGAGGCTATAACTTGGCACAAAGTTGAAAAATAAAGATACAATGATGTTTCTACAGTAGTAACAATCATCAAGACACAACAAAAGAAAAAAGAAAAAAAACCTAAATTCGTTGCGGGCTGCCTCCCGAAAGCGCTTCTTTAGAGCCATTAGCTAGGTTTAAAGATTATTAAAGATGCTCACAAGAGAATAAGAATTGAAGCAAAAGAGAGCATCAAGAAGAAAATGTGAAACAAATTTAAGCCTAACCCACTTCCTATGCATAGGCATCTTGTAATAAAATAAATCAAATAAGCACAAAGTGACATGCATAGGAAGGTAGAACAAGAACAACTTCAAAACTTTCAACATGAAGAGAGGTGTTTTTGTAACATGGAAGTTTCTACAACCAAACTTTCCTCTCTCAATGTAATTTTCAGTAGCATCATGAACAACATCAAGAATATAACTATAACATAAATCATGATGTTCATGACCTACAAGCACACGTGTATTATTTTCAACACGGTTATTAGCATGATAAGATAGATGCAACCCATCACATTGAGCCTTGATAAGAGCAAAATTCTCCGGAATCGTTGGAGATTTCAAAAGGATAATAGGGAAATGAAGTGTGGGTGCAACAACAATAATTTCATGCTTAACATAAGGAACTATAGAAAGTTCATCTTCGTAGGCATCATCCATAGTGGCATCATGGCCATCAACAAAGCAAGTATGAAAATCATCAGAAAGGGAAGTATCAAGTGAGTCCTCGGAATCATAAGATTCCTCTTCATATCAATCATTAGCCTCTTCTTGGGCAGCAAGCATTCTATTTTTGAAATCCTCAATATAATAATTGTAAGTATAATTCTCAAAGCAATAAGCAAGAACTGCAAAGTTTTCAGACTCGAAAATAGTATCGTGACACTTTTCAATCAAAGAAGCAATCTCATAAGCACCTTTAAAAGCAACAAACTCTTCAATCTTTTCAACATCAAAGTAATCATATACACCTTTAGCATAAGAAGATAAGATCTCATTTTCATTAAACTCACATTGGAAAGGGAGGTGTTTATGATCTATATTAGAACATCAAGTGAAATCATAAATGTGGCACAAAAGTTTAGCATGGCAATAAGAAACATGTATTTGATCCCATAAGTGTTTCCCTTTCTAAGATAGGCGGTGCCGCGTATAATGAGCATGCTCATCCAATGATTTTCCCTCAACCAAGTCGGTCGGGTTTTTAGCGCGAGCACAAATTGATTGAAGACGATCCAAGTGAAACATGTCCATCCTACCATATTTGGGTGGTTCATCACCCATGGTGAGGATAGCATAAATAGGCAAAGCAAGACAAAGGCAAAATGTAGCAACTATTTTTGTGGTTTTTCATAAAGGACACTGAGATAAAAACTGAAAGGTAAACTAACGAGACTAAAAAACAAAGGTAAAGGGTAGTGTGCAACTCCCCTATCTTAGCACTCGGAGTCCCTGGCAACGACGCCAGAAAACTTGCTTGATGGCTTCTCGCCCTTCGTTGGTTACCCCAAGTGGAAGGTTTGAGATGTAGTGCAGCAGCAGTTTTCCCTCGGTGAAGATACCAAGGTTTGTCTCCATTAGGACTCCAGATATGATAAGTAGGTGTCAGCGGCGCAACTGACACGGACCTGCACACAGACACAGATAACTTTGTTCCCAACGAAGTTCAGAGAGGTTGTCAATCTCTCCGGTCTTGTTGTTCACAAAGGCTAAAACGCAAGGGATAATGATAGCAAGTAAAAGCAGTAAAGTAAATATAGCTTGGAAACAGTAATGAGGATATGGACCGGGATACGTGATGTTCACTAGTGATGTCTCTCTCCCAAAAGACGATAAAACTGCTATGCGAGGTAAACAAATTACAGAAGGGCAATTGACAGGATTAAGAACGCACCGCAATGCTAACTATGCTACAAAAGAAAGGTAGAGGCTCAAATGCACGGGCAGTACGCCAAAATAAGTAGACCGAAATCCATCTGCATCTACTACTAATCATCCACCTTGAGATATCTATACAGAACATCTCGCTGGTATTAAGTTGCGAGCCCCACCCAAAGTGTAAACCCAAAGCAACAGACAACTGCATTAAGAAGAACTTTGCGTAAAGTAAACAATCCTTGTAACCATGGTTACAAGCACCGTTGTTTTCCCCCTTGTGGCAACAACACATCCCCTAGACTCTTGTTTCTGTCACTCAAGCGTGTCATCGGGGGGCATGAACCCACAATCTAGCACAGCGTTCCCTCTTGGAGTCACTACCTACTACTTGGCCAAAGCAATAAACAGCAACGGAGAACATGCAATAATTACTTAGGAACAAAAATATAAGAGATAAAAACCAAATATATTACTCTATCACAATCTGAACATAATCTCATAATCCATCAGATCCCTCCAAACTCAGCATAGCAACAGCAGAAATATTACAAAGGTGCCTCGATCATGTAGGGCATCTCACGAGGTCTAAACAATGAAGATCAAAGAGGGGAGGAGAACATCACATAGCTACCGATCACGGACCCATGGTCCAAGGAAAACTACTCACGAGACATCCGAGGAGCATCCATGGTGGAGAGGAGACTCCTGGAGGTCAATCCTCCCTCCGGCAGGGTGCCGGGAAGAGGTCTTCTGGTGCTCCCGATCTCAGAAGCGCGGCGGCGGAACAGAGGCGAGTTTGCGGAATAGTGTTCCTCTTCTGGAGTTTTCCCGTGACGAAGAATAAATAGGAGAAAGGGGGCAGCCAGAGGTGGACTAGGGGCCCCAGGCACCCCCCTGGCGCTGCCAGGGGTGGGGCCGCGCCGGGTGGCCGCCTGGGCCCCCCTGGCTCCCCTCTGGCCCCTCCCGGGCTCTTCTCGAAGCTTCCTGTACGCTGATTTTTCTTTTATTTTTCCCGGAATTTTTCTGGCACTTTTTATATGGGGGAAAACTGAAATAGAAAAACATCAGAAAATAGGTACTGGCACTAGGGTGCACTGAGTTAATAGGTTAGTCCAAATATGATCAAAAGTGTATGAACGTGTATCTAGATCATAGCAATATCACACAAAACATGCATGGAGCAAGCAGAAATTATAGATACGTTTTGGACGTATCAGAGTGCAATGACCACTTCATAAGAGGCGAGACTTTCTGCGCTATATATCACCGGTGTGTTGGTAAGACTTGATCAACCTTGCTAACTAGCAAGTTTTATATAAGTAAAAAGTTGAGCTTGTTATGTTTTCATTTCCTTTAGCTCTTATTCTCCTTGCTCTACCCAAGTTTTTGGTTAAAACTTCACTTGTTCTAACCTTTTTCTCAAGTTCACAAAAGTTTTTTGAAGCTTTTTGAACTTTGAAAAATTCTCTACGGTGAAGTTGCCCAGAAAATTCCAGAAAATTCAAAATAAAAATTTCCAGGTAAAAAGCCGTCGGGGAGTACCTGTAGCTGACCAGGGGGGTCCACCCCTGGCCCAGGAGGCCAGGTGGCGCGACCCATCTCCTGGTCGCGCAACCCACCCTCCTGGGGCCCACAGGCACCCCCTGCTGGCATCTCTTCTTCCACTCTCTCTCTTTTACCCCGAAAACTCGTGTTCTTGCTCTGGTTTCGTGTTCTTGCTGTTCTTGAGCATGGAACTTCGATCTCCCTCTACAACCACTCATTTGAGCTAAAATTTGGGACAAATATTCTCTGGTATGTGACTCCCTCACCCCTCCAAATAGTTTGCTAGTTGGTGGCTTCATTAGTGAGTATTTAGTGGTTCTTGGTGTTGTCTAGTTGAGCTTAAATGTTTGTTTAGAAATTTAGTTTTCAAGTTTTGTTGCTAGTTTGAGCCTTGGTAAAGTAAGTAGAATGTTTTTCCCAAACTAGTTTTGCTTAAATCCTTGTTTTTTTGAATTGTTAAAAATTTCAGAAATGGAGAGGCTAGGAAAGTGTCTTGGGAAGAAGAAGCCCGAGTGCTCTAGCCGTGTTACACGTTCCGCAGCTTCACCTTCGGCCACGAAGGTGAGCTATAATGAAGATATCGTACCCATGGAGATGTTGGACGCGTCACCCGCAAGAGCTATGGCATTTCCATGCGAAGACTTCATGAAGGATTCCGGCATATGAAAAGAGTTCTATGCTCTGTGTGCCCATGCAGGTTTAACACGGCTCGTTACGAGCCATGTACCACAGTACGAGACACTCACCGCTATTTTTGTTAACAGTTTCAGGTTTTATCCTGACAATGATACTGTGGTGTTTAGACTTTATGAAAGGTTGCTGACCATGCCTATGAGTACATTTTGTGAAGCTTTAGGTTTGTCAGGATTGGTAGAAAAGAAGAAGAGGAAAAATGTCCAAACTGTTGCACTCAACACCCTCCTCGACTCGTTCTGTAACACTGAGGTGAGGGCATCCAACCGTCAGAAGATTTCCAACATTATGTTCCCTCACCTCAGGTATTTCGCCTATTATATTGCTAGAGGAGTGTTGGCTCGAGACAACAAGAGCAGCAGTTCTACGCCTGATACTGCTATCATGGCGAATTCCCTCTCAGGGAAGCACGAGTATCATGTGGGTTCGCTTATCGCGAAACGCCTTGCTACTAATAGTAACAAGGGGGACCTCTTTGTTGGCGTCTATGCCACACTTCTTTTGCAGTTTCTCCAAGGAGAACCGCGCCCAGATGATACAGTCTTTCCTTTTGTTAGCCTTGACTTGGCTGCCATGAAGAGGCATTTCTTTGTTACTAAGGCCTCTGACCGCTATGCACTTGATTATGTTTTGCGGTTTAAAGAAGGTGTGGAATGCGCTGTCCGTCTACCTGCACCACTTGTGTTTGATTTTTCTCGCAGGAACGGATTTCATTTTTCAGTGGCCGAGTTTGATGAGATCACGGGGAGATACCAGTTTCACGACCCCACGGAGGGGGCTGAGCCAGACGAGGAGGAGCACGTGGTATATCCACCAGTTCAGGAGGAGACCGTCACCCCCTGGGGTGAAGGGTCTTCCTCTGGATGGGGGGCGGGACCTTCCTCTTCCACGTGGGAGGATCCGAGGACTTCAGTGTACGCACCGGAGGGCTCATACAACCCGTGGGATTGCCATTACCCCGGAGCAGGAAGCTCCGTGGGACCGCAGTAGAAGAGCCCTACTTAGGCCAAAAGCCTAAGCTTGGGGGAGTACGTGCTCTCCTCCCCTTTCCTTTGTATCTACCGTTGGTTCGCTTTTATCTTTTTGCAAGCTTTTTCCTGTTCTTCTAGTTTGCAATTCTTCTTTCTTTTGCTTTCGTTAAACTTTAAAAAACCCAAAAATATGTTTCCTTTGCTCTTTAGTTTGCTTTGTTTTCAGAGTTCAGCTCGAGTCCGTGATGATTATAATTTCCTACGTTCGATCGTGCAAGTGACAAGGCAGTAGTGACGAAGATCGACGGAAGGGATGCAACAAGGAAAGCCGATATGAACTCTTTTGTTTCTACTTTTGTATATATGCCTGTACTTATGATTAGAGACCAGCTTGTAGCGACATAGTGCTATGTTTACAATGCTTTCCCAGTGGTTCATGCTTTCTTTGTGGTTAGTCTCAAATAGCTAGAGTTTATAATGTGTTGCTTGAGATGATTGGCATGCATTGCATTGTTCATGGTGTCGCATATTGAAGTGGTATTTCCCTTCGGGGGATTATTGGATTGACTTGGCACATGATCACGTATGTTAAGACTAAAAAGTCTGTTCTTCCTTGATGATATTTTTACTTCAGGGTGAGTTATATCACTTTCATGCCCGATTCAATGTTGCTTTGTCGCTCTGCATGATTATGACTGTTATGCTCTCTAGTTGGTCGCTTCCCCGTCTTTTTCTAGCCTTCCTCCGGCACCAAGCGGAATTCTGCTTGTGCTTCCACAATCACCTTTCTAAACCCAGTTGTTCCATTTGAGTCCACCATACCTACCTATATGTGGTATTTACCGGCCACTCCTAACTTAGAATTTCTTGTGCCATCTCAAAATTTATTCAAAAGCTTCCCCTTTGTAACCGTACAAGCTCATGGTGCGGTTAGGGAAAATCAGTATCTTTCATGCCAAAAATATTTTGACGGAAGTTTTAACTAGTCAATAAAAAAATATGAGAGTTACACCTCCCCCATACTTGATGATGGAGTGAAATGGACCAAATTCTGCTTATGATAGATGGATTGATACCCTCCTTCCATCCTTGAGGCAAAATAAAAGGTTCCGTAGACCATCAAAGGATTTATGGATAAGGGAATATGTGTAAGCAAAAGGCATTAATATGGTTGGCATGGGAGATATTGAGAGACCTTTACCGTTCACCGTTGACTGGAAAGTTGCACCTCTCAAAAGAGTTTTATCTTTCTTTTCAAAACCAAGAGCTCTAGCACATGTTTAGTCTTTGCTTCCTTTCACGGGTTTTGAACCTTGCCATCAAAAGCCACGGTTCGAGAGTCTCCACCTTCCTTTCTCCAAAGCACCAACTATGAGAGCATAATTGTCATTCTTAGTGTAACATGCATTGTCCCAAAGTACCACATTGTCTTCTGCATGCTTGTGATGTTTCTTACTTTGAGTTCTAAGTTCTAGTCTCCTTTAAAACTCCGGAGGAGTTTCTGCATTTATGTTTTGCTTCACTCATGGAAGCTAGCGAGATACCACTCTGATATGTTCATGCTATGTGCATTGTGATTTTAGATTGATTTTCAGCAGCATATTGTTTACTTTTTGTTTGTTTGTGACTAATTACATGAAAGAAGGATTGCTTCGTGCATTGTCCTTGTAGCATGGTGTCAAAACTTGCTAAACTCTTTCGTAGTACATGCTTATATACATCTAATGAAGCAAAAGAGTTTGTCAAAGTTTTCTTTGTCGCGTCCAGTTCGTTGAACTGAATTGCTTGAGGACAAGCAATGGCTAAGCTTGGGGGAGTTGATACGTCATAAACGTATCTACTTTTCCAAACACTTTTGCTATTGTTTTGCCTTCATTCTTGCATGATTTGAACGAAACTAACCCGGACTTACGCTGTTTTCAGGTACGCTGGAAAAATTTAGGTACGCTGAAAAAATTCCAAAAATATATATAAAAAATCAGTGTTCCAGAAGCTTCCACCAGGCCAAAGGGGGGCCACAGGGCAGCCAGGGGGCAGCCAGGAGGGTGCCTGGCGTGGCCCAGCCCCTGGCCGTGCCACCTGCCCTCCTGGCTGGGTCCCACACCCCCTGGTGACCTACCTTGGCCCCTATTTATTCTCCCGATGCAGAAACCCCGAAACAGAAGTCGCTTTTCCAATCTACGTCGCGGAGCCGCCGCAACCCTCTGTTCTTCCACGGAGAGCTAATCTGGAGGCTGAATTGGCCTCCGGTGAGGGGGAAATCATCGCCATCGTCATCATCATCGCCTCTCCATCACCCCTCCATGACTTATCCTCTCATGTGTGAGTAATTCCCTGCTGTAGTCAAAGGGGATGGTAGGGATTGGATGAGTTAGATCATGTAATAGTTCAATCATATTGTTGGGGGCATGTTGCCTATCATCTACTTGGTGTTTATCATCTCTGTTACAACTTGTTGCTCTTAATGCTTGTCACTTTGGGCCCGAGTGCCATGATTTCAGATCTGATCGCCCTTTTGTTTCTTGAGTTTGTGGTGTTCTTGATCTTATCTATGAGTTGTATGCACCTATTATAGTCCGGAACCGGCGATCCCAATGGTGACAGCTTGGGACACCAAAGGGGATGGACTATAATTTGAGGATTCCGTGTATCCATGAATTGTTAATGCTTTGTTCCGGTGCTCTTTGACAGGAGTACCTTAATCTCCCTAAGTTCTTTTTGGCCCGTTTGTAGCGGGAGGGTAGGACAAAAGATTTTGTGCAAAGTTCTTATTGCAAGCACGTACAACTACCTTGGGATACATGCCTGATGTTTGATATTTGCCTAGATGATCCTTTGTTTTCTGTGAGCCTTGCCCAAGTTAGAATTTGTTACATGTTCGTTCTCATCCAAGCAGCGCCCAACCATCCATCTCCCTAGCCTACAGTGGGTTCCTTCTGCTGGTTACTAGTTGTTTACCTTTGCTATTCCACTATCACTATCACCACTATTATCATTACCACCACTACCATATCACAGTTTCTACTAATACCTTTGTGCAAGCAAGTGTTTATTTCAGGTGCGGTTGAATTGACAACTGAATTGTCAAAGCCTGTACGTATTCTTTGTGTCCCCAATAGTTGAATCAATAAATTTGGTTATCTTGCCCGCGAAGACTATCTCGATCCCTACAGTTGAGGGTTATCAAGAACCCGTTGTTCATCCTAACAACATATCTACCTCTAATGCTGAAACTGAAGACGGTGCTGAGCCCGAAGAAAATGACAAGGAGAAGAATGATCCTCCCGAGGTTCAAGAAGAAGAAGCACCTGACAAACACAACAAATACACAAGAGAAGACTTCATTGCAAGAAGACATGGGAAGGAAAGAGAACCATAGGTACATAAACCCATGCCCTTACCAAGTAAGTCTCTCAAATCTAAAGAAGAAGAGCATTATAATAAATTTTGTGAATGGATGAAGCCTCTTTTTCTTCAAATTCCTTTGACTGATGCTATTAAGTTACCTCCTTATTCCAAAGATATGAAAGATATTGTTACTAATAAAATAAAAATTCCTAATGAGGCAATATCTACTATGCTTGCTAACTACTCTTTCAGTGGCCAGATTCCCAAGAAGCTTGTTGATCTAGGTATACCCACCATTCCTTGTTCCATCAAAAATAATTATGTCAAAACTGCTTTATGTGATCTTGGAGCAGGAGTGAGTGTCATGCCTTTTTCTCTTTACAAAAGGCTATGTTTAGAAAAACTAATCCCTACATATATCTCTCTTCAGATGGCTGACAAGTCAACAGCCATCCCGATAGGTATTTGTGAGGATGTTCCTGTTGAAGTTGCTAATTGCTTAATCCTTATAGATTTTGTTGTGCTTGACATGCCCGAAGATGGGAGCATGTCCATTATTCTTGGTAGAACTTTTCTTAACACCGCATGTGCCATTATTGATTGCAATAAAGGAAAGGTTACCTTCAACATTGATGATAAAGAACACACGGTGTATTTTCCTAAGAAGATCAACAAAAGGCATGGCGTTAAATCTATAGAGAATATCGAGACCGTGAAGACCGGAGAATGGGATTGTCCTCTACATGTGCACCACAAATACAAAACCATTATGGTGGGGACAATGTCCATTAAAGTAAAGGTGCAATGATCACTTCGTAAGAGGTGAAGCTTTCTACTCTATATTTCGCCGGTTCATTGGTAAGACTTGATTAACCTTGTTAGCTAGCATGTTTTATATAGGTAAAAAGTGGAGCTTATTATGTTTTCATTTGCTTTAGCTTTTGTTCTCCTTATTGTACCAAGTTTTTATGTTTCTAAAAGCTTCACAATTCTAATCACTGCTTCAAGTTTTCAGAAAGTTTTGCAGCTTTTTGAACTCCGAAATTTTTTCAACAGTGAAGTTTTCAGAAAAGTTCCAGAAAAATAAAAAAAAAAATTTCCACGTCGAGAGTGACCCAGAGGTACCTAGGGCTGACCAGGGGGCCGACAGTGGCCCAGGCGGCCAGCTGGCACGGCCAACCCCCTAGCCGCACCCATAGGACGCTTGGGGGCCACAGGCCCCATATCCAGGTATGTCTTCTTCCTCCTTCTTCCTCTCTCTCCAAAAACACTAGTTCTGCCCTT
Source organism: Bromus sterilis (assembly GCA_950022295.1). NCBI lineage: Eukaryota > Viridiplantae > Streptophyta > Magnoliopsida > Poales > Poaceae > Bromus > Bromus sterilis. The sequence continues at coordinate 95,233,857 of OX465595.1, forward strand.
CTTCTTGTGTTATTGCTATTCTTTGAGGCGATTTTTGATCTCTCTCTACAGCCCACCGTTTGAGCTGAGATTTTGAGCAAATACTCCCTGGTATGCAACTCCTCCACCCCTCCAATTAAATTTTTGATTGGTGGCTTCATTTGTGAGTATTTAGTAGATATTGGTATTGTTCATATGAGCTTGCATGCATGTGTAGAAATTTATTTTCCAAGCTTTGATGCAAGTTTAAGCCTTAGGCAAGTGAGTAGAGTAGTTTGCCTCAACTCACTTTGTTTAAATCCTTGTTTTTGTGAATTTTCACAAAATTCCAGAAATGAGTTTGCTAGGAAAAGCAAAGGGGTGGCTTGGTAAGAAGAAGCACGAGCGCTCTGATCGAGTTACTAGAGCTGCAGCTTCACCCTTAGCTGCTAGGGTGAGCTACAATGAATATCATCTGCCCCTGGAGGTTTTGGAAAACACGATTCCCACATGCGCAATCCGTGCGACGATTTTCTTGAAGCTGCAGGAATCAAGGAGGAATTTTATGGCCTTTGCGCCAATGCAGGTTTGACACGGCTAGCACTATGCCGTGTGGTACAGTATAAGAAACTCACCTCCTGTTTTATTAATAGTTTCTGTTATAATCATGATGCTGGAACTGTTGAGTTTAAAATTTACAATAATTTTATGACGATGTATTTGGCAAGATTTTGTGATATAATAGGTGTGCCGAACGCTGATCAGACGACAAGGATGAACACTCAGCCCTCCGAGTTGAGGACTCTCTTCAACTCCCTTTGTAGCCAGGAGACGCGGAATATCCGGCGTACAAAGATTTCCAACATCTTATTTCCCCACCTCAGGTATTTTGCGTATTTTATTGCTAGAGGGGTATTGGCTCGTGACAACACGAGCAACGGTTCTGCACCAGATTTCTCTATCTATGCGAACGCCCGCTCTGGTAGAAGTGATTATAATGTGGGTGCTTTAATTGCTCGTCGCCTTTCTATGAATGGTAACAAGGGTGATTTATCTGGTGGCGTTTACGCCACGCTTATCCTTGAGCATTTTAATGGCACCCCGCATCCTGATGATGTTCCCTTTTCTTACTCAAGTCTTGATCTTGTTGCTATGAAGAGGCATAAGTTTGTTACCATGACTTCCGAGTTTGGTAACCTTGTTTATATTTTGAGGTTTGAAAAGACTATTATCCGAGAGATCCGTCTACTTGCACCACTTTTGTTTGATCATATCCGCAGGAACGTATGGTCCTCCAATGATGTTTAGTTTGATGAGTTCATGTCTCAGTATCAATTGCATAACCCCATGGAGGGGGTTGTGCCCGACGAGGAGGAGCATGGTGAGTTCCCACCTTTCCAGGGGGAGACCGTCACCCAGTTTGGTGAGGGGTCTTCCTCTGCTGGGAGCGCAGGGCCATCCTCATGGGATGACCCGAGGACTTTGGTGTACGCACTGGAGGGCTCGTACGACTCTTGGACTTACGCGTACCACCCCGGAGCAGGAGGCTCCTGGGGGCAGTAGCTGTTACCAACTTAGGCCAAAAGCCTAAGCTTGGGGGAGTACGTGCCCTTCTCCCTTTTCCATTGTATTTTTCATTTTTATTTAGTTCGCTTTGATCTTTTCGAAGTTTTTGCCTATTCTTCTTTATTCTCTTTTAATTTGCAAAAAATAACAAAAAGTTTTCTCTTTTCTTTTGCTTTCGTTAAACCTTTGAAAAACCCAAAAAGATTTCCTTTCTCTCTTTAGTTTGCTTTGTTTTCAGTGTTCAGCTGGAGTCTGCGCTGGCATTTGATTATATTTCCCACGTTCGTTCATGCAAGTGACAATGCAGTAATGATGAAGATCGACAAAAGGGAAGCAACAAGGAAAACCGGTATGAACTCTTCTTGTTTCTACTTTTGTACATATGCTTGTACTTATGATCTAGAGACCAACTTGTAGCGGCATATTGCTATGTTTACAATACTTTCCCAGTGTTCATGCTTTCTTTGTGGTTAGTCTCAAATAGCTAGAGTTTATAATGGTATTCTTGAGATGATTGACATGCATTGCATTGTTCATGGTTTGGCATATTGAAGTGGTATTTCCCTTCGGAGAATTCTTGGATTGACTTGGCACATGTTCACACATGTTTATGACTAAAATGTCTATCATGCCTTGATGATCTTTTTGTTTCAGAATATTTACATCACTTTCATGCCCGATTCAATGTTGCTTTGTCGCTCTGCATGATTATGACAATTATTGCTCTCTAGTTGGTCGCTTCCCAGTCTTTTGCTAGCCTTCACTCGCACTAAGAGGAATTCTGCTTGTGTATCCAAACTCCTTTTTCAAACCAGTTATTCCACTTGAGTCCACCATACCTTCCTATATGTGGTATTTACCGGCCACCCCTAACTTAGACTTTCTTGTGCCATCTCAAAATTTATTCAAAATCTTCCCTTTTGTAACTGTACAAGCTCATGGTGCGGTGAGAGAAAATCATTATCTACCATGCCAAAAATATTTTGACGGAAGTTTTAACTAGTCAAATTTATAAAAAAAGAAATAAAGTTATACCTCCCCCACACTTGATGATGGAATGAAATGGGCCAAATGCTTCTAATGATAGATGAAACGAGAAAACTTCCTTTCATACTTGAGGCAAAATAAAAAGGCACCATAGGCCGTAAAAGGATTTATGGAAAAGGGAACAAAAGTGTAAGCAAAAGCATTAATATGGTTGGCCTGGGAGATATTGAGAGACCTTTACCGTTCACCGTTGACTGGAAAGTTGCACTTCCCAAAAAGATTTTATCTCTGTTTTCAAAACCAAGAGCTCTAGTACATGTTTAGTCTTTGCTTCCAACCATGGGTTTTCAACCTTTCCATCAAAAAGCTATTGTTCGAGAGTCTCCACTTCTTTCTTCAAAGAACCAACTATTGAGAGCATAATTGTCATTCTTAATGTAACATGCATTGTCCCAAAGTACCACATTGTCCTCTGCATGATTGTGATATTACTTGTTCTTAAATTCTTAGTTCTAGTCTCCTTTAAAACTCCGGAGGAGTTTCTGCATTTATGTTTTGCTTCACTCATGGAGGCTAGTGAGATACCACTGTAGTATGTTCAAGCTATGTTCATTGTGATCTTGTCTTGATTTTTGGCAGCATATTATTTACTTTTGGTTGTTTGTGATTGATCACTTGAAAGAAGGATTTCTTCGTGCATTGTCCTCATAGCATTGTTTTGATAGTTGCTAAATTCTTTTTGTAGTAAATGCTTATATACATCTTATGAAGCAAAAGAGTTTATCAAAGTTTTCTTTGCCGCGTCCAGTTCGTTGAACTGAATTGCTTGAGGACAAGCAATAGGCTAAGCTTGGGGGAGTTGATACGTCTCAAATGTATCTACTTTTCCAAACACTTTTGCTATTGTTTTGCCCTCATTCTTTCATGATTTGAACTAAACTAACCCGGACTGACGCTGTTTTCAGCAGAGCTGCCTGTATAGTTTTACTGTGCGTAGGAAAATGGATTTTTAGGTATCTCGGAAAATTCCCAGAAAATTCAAGAAAAATCCACGCACCCGAAGCTTCCACGAGCCAGAAGTGGGGCCAGAGGGAGGCTGATGACCCTCAACTGTAGGGGGTCGATTGTAGTGTTCTCGCAGGTAAGTTAACCCAATTTATTGATTCGACACAAGAGGAGCCAAAGAGTATTTATAAGCTTTGACATTTGAGTTGTCAATTCAACCGCACCTGAAATATACTTGCTTGCAACAAAATATTAATAGCAACTGAGATATGATAGTGATAGTGATGGTGGTAACAGCGAAAGTAAAACGGCAGAAATAAACTAGTAGTAACCAGCAGAATTAAAAACACTGTAGGCTAGGGAGATGGATGGTCGGGCGCTGCATGAGTAAGAGTGAACATGTAATAGATTCTAATACGGGGTAAGGCACACAGAAAAGCAATGATCATCTAGGCAAATATCAAATGTTAGGAATGTACCCCGTAGGTAGTTGTGCGTGCTTGCAATAAGAACTTGCACAACATCTTTTGTCCTACCATCCCGCTACGAACGGGGCCAAAGGGAACTTATGGATATTAAGGTTCTCCTGTTAAAGAGACCGGAGAAAAGCAATAAACTCAATGGATACATGGAATCCTCAAATTATGGACCATCCCCTTTGGTGTCCCAAGCTGTCACCTTTGGGATCATCGGTTCCGGACCATAATAGGTGCATACAACTCATAGATAGGATCTCGAACATAAATATACTAATGAAAACATAAGTGGTTCAGATCTAAAAACATGGAACTCGGGCCCAAAGTGACAAGCATTAAGAGAAACAAGTTGTAGCAAAGATGATAAACACCAAAGTAGATGATAGGCAACATGCCCCCAACAATCTGACGAACTATTACATGATCAAACTCACCCAATCCCTACCATCCCCTTTGCATACAACAAAGAATTACTCACACATGTGAAAAGAAATCATGGAGGGAGGATGGATTGGTGATGGTGATGACGATGGTGACGATCTCCCCTCTCCGGAGGCCAAATCAGCCTCCAGATTAGCCCTCCCGAGGAAGAATAGAGGGTGGCGGCTGCTCCGCGGCGGGTTCTGGAAAAGCGACTTCTATTTCGGAGTTTCCTCGTCACGAGAATAAATAGAGGCCAAAGTAGGTCACTAGAGGGGGTGGGACCCACCCAAGCGGCCACCCGGCGCAGCTAGGGGGGTGCCCGCGCCAGCTAGGAGCCTAGGGGCCCTTGGTTCCCCTCTGGCCCACCTTCTGGTCCTGTGTCCCTCCGGGTGCGTGGATTTTCTGTATTTTTTCTGGGAATTTTCTGAGATGTCTAAAAATCCATTTTCCTGCGCACAATAAAACCATACAGGCAGCTCTGCTGAAACAGCGTCAATCTGGGTTAGTTTAATTCAAATCATGCAAGAGTGAGGGCAAAACAATAGCAAAAGTGTTTGGAAAAATAGATACGTTTGGGACGTATCAAGGGCCACAGGGGCTCCAGGCGCCCTGCTGGCGCGACCCCACCCCTGGCCGCGCTGGCTGGCCGCCTGGGGGACTCCCCCATCCTCTAGTGCCCTACCGATGCCCCTATTTATTCTCGTGACGGGAAAACCCCAGAACAGAAGTCGCTTTTCCAGTTTTCTTCACGGAGCCGCCGCCACCCTCTGTTCTTCCTCGGGAGGGCTAATCTGGAGGTTGATTTGGCCTCCGGAGAGGGGAGATCGTCGCCATCGTCATCACCATCACCAATCCATCCTCCCTCCATGACCTCTCTTCACATGTGTGAGTAATTCCCTGTTGTAGGCAAAGGGATGGTAGGGATTGGTGAGTTTGACACTACTAGGGAATAGCCTTATAGTGGCGCAATGTTTTTGCGTTTAGTGGCGCATTTCAAATGCGCCACTAACGACAAGCCACTAATAAGGCCTTAATAGTGGCGCATTTCAAACGCGCCACCCCTAAAAATCTTATGCGTGGCGCATTTCGAAATGCGCCACCCATAAGAGCTTATGGGTGGCGCATTCTGGATGCGCCACTAATAATTTCTTAGGGGTGGCGCATTCTGAGAATGCGCCACTATTAAATTTTGAATTTTGAATCTGGATCTGGATCTGGAAAACAAATTTTTTTATTTTTTTATTTTTCTTAATCTCAGGTTAGTATGCTTAATGCTCGATCACTATGCTTAATCTCTGGTCAAACTAACCTCCGTGGTCAAACTTCCCTGAGGGTCACCCATCCTAGCACTACTCCAGCCCCAGCACGCTTAACTTCTCAGTTCTATTCAACTCTCACTCCAGCTCACCTAGCAGGCACTTGTTGATATATCTAAAATATAAATCCTATTAAACCATGTTGATTTCTAGGACCTTGTTAATGTTCATGGGTGTGCTAAAATTTTCAACATTTTTTTGAAACTTTCTCGATGGGACCATTAGCATATTTTGAACTTTTTTAAAAAAATTGATTTTTTTTAATTTTTTTAATGTTACTATCTAAAATTTTCAACTTTTTTTAACTTCCCGATTTGTCGTGTAGCCTATTTTGAATTTAAAAAAAATAAAAAAAATTAATTTTTAAAAAAATTCAAAAAAAATCTTAGTAGTGGCGCATTTCATACAGAATGCGACACTACTAAGTTCAAATTTTTTTTCAAATTTTTCTCTTTTTTTGGGCCTCCAGATCTTCAAACGCCCGTAACTTTTTTTTCTGTTAGGTTTTTGAGGATTGTAAAAATGTTCAACGGGTGGATGATTTTTCATATAAAAAACTTTTTCATCGGAGGTCGTATGCAAAAGTTATGCCCATTTTACGTAATTCTCGGGAGATTTTGCAATAAAAGTCGAAATTCATATTTGTAAATTTTCCTTACAACTAGACCACATATCATTTGGAAAACTGATTTTCTTTTATTTTTTTGACATTTCTATCATTTTCTTTTATTTTTTTTCAAATTGAAAAGGCGGTCCACGTGGGGGGGGGGGTGCATATGGGAATTTTCCCGCCCAGTTTTTTCTTATTAGTGGCGCATATGGGAAATGCGCCACCCCTCAGAGCTTATGGGTGGCGGCGCATTTCCAGAATGCGCCACCCCTAAGCTATTAGGGGTGGCGCATTTCCAAAATGCGCCACCTATAAGGTTCTTAAGGGTGGCGCATTTCTCCAAATGCGCCACGTATAAGGGGTTCCAGGGCTGGCCCACTCTTAGGGGTGGCGCATTTTGGAAAATGCGCCACCTATAAGGGCTTATAGGTGGCGCATTTTTTATCAGTGCGCCACCCCTAACAACATAGTGGCGCATTACATATAAAATGCGCCACTAATAAGCGTTCCATGTATAGCTATTTCCCTAGTAGTGTGTGATCATGTAATAGTTCATTAGATTGTTGGGGGCATGTTGCCTATCATATACTTTGCTGTTTATCATCTTTGCTACAACTTGTTTCTCTTAATGCTTGTCACTTTGGGCCCGAGTTCCATGTTTTCAAATCTGAACCACTTGTGTTTTCATGAGTATATTTATGTTCTTGATCCTATCTATGAGTTGTATGCACCTATTATGGTCCGGAACCGGCGATCCCAAAGGTGACAGCTGGGGACACCAAAGGGGATGGACTATAATTTGAGGATTCCATGTATCCATTGAGTGTATTGCTTTGTTCTGGTGCTCTTTGACAGGAGCACCTTAATCTCCATAAGTTCCCTTTGGCCCCGTTCATAGAGGGATGGTAGGACAAAAGATGTTGTGCAAGTTCTTATTGCAAGCACACGCGACTACCTACGGGATACATGCATAATGTTTGATATTTGCCTAGATGATCATTGCTTTTCTGTGTTCCTTGCCCCGTGTTAGAATCTCTTAAATGTTCACTCTTATCCAAGCAGCGCCCAACCATCCATCTCCCTAGCCTACAGTGTTTCAATCCTGCTGGTTACTAGTTGTTGCTTTTGCCGTTTTACTTTTGTTGTTGACATTACCAATATCATATCTCAGTTTCTATTAATATTTTGTTGCAAGCAAGTATATTTCAGGTGCGGTTGAATTGACAACTCAACTGTTAAAGCTTATAAATATTATTTGGCTCCCCTTGTGTCGAATCAATAAATTGGGTTATCTTACCCGCGAAGACTATCTCAATCCCCTACAGTTGAGGGTCATCATCCGCCGCCGCCGCGCTTCCAAGATCGATAGCACCAGCAGACCTCTTGCCGACACCCTGCCGGGGGGAGGATTGACCTCCGGGAGCATCCCCTACACCATGGACGCTTCCCGGATGATCTGTGAGTAGTCTACCTTGGACCATGGGTCCGTGATCAATAGCTATGTGATGTTCTCCTCCCCTCTTTGTTCTTCATGGTTTAGACCTCGTGAGCTGTCCTACATGATCGAGGCACATATGTAATTTTCTGCTGTTGCTATGCTGAGTTTGCTGGGATCTGATGGATTATGAGACTATGTTCAGTTTGTGATTGAGTAATATATTTGGTTCTTATCTTTTATATTTTTGTTCCTAAGTAATTTTTGCATGTTCTCCGTTGCTGTTTATTGCTTTGGCCACGTAGTAGGTAGTGACTCCAAGAGGGAAGGTTATGCTCGATTGTGGGTTCATGCTGTTGGGAATGTGCCCTAGAGGAAAATAAAATATGTTTATTGGCGTATTCCATTAGTTCATAATAAGTTTTATACTGTTCTATAACTGTATTAAGCGGAAACATTAATACACGTGTTGTATACAAACAACCAGGTCCCTAGTTAACTCTAGTAAACTAGTCCATTGGGCAATTGATGATCAAGGTTTCCTGATCATGAGATGTGAATAGTCTATTGACAATGGGGTCATGTCATTGGGAGAATGACATGATGGACACACACCCACCAGAAGTGTTGCAATGTGATCCAGTCACATAGTTCAACATTGCGATAACTATAAACATAGTGACCCGATCCTTAAGACCGTGATGATCATACATAATTGCTATCTACCAGGATGCTTTGAGTGCATTAACCGTTACACTGAAACAGGGTAACCATAAAGGTGTATCTTTGGTATTCCGAAGTAGATATGTTGATGAGTATGCAAATAGATCAAAACGAGATTTGTCCATCCGAGTGACGGATAGGTACTCTGGGCCCAATCGGCGATATTACATCATAAAGATTGCGCAATCATGTGACTAGGTCATGGGGTTGTAATATCACGGGAACGAGTAAACAGGTTTGTCAGTAACGAGAATGAACTAGGTATATTGGATACCGATGATCAAACCTCGGACCAACAAAGTACCGTATGACAAAGGGATCAGGACTCAAAGTTAACGGTTCAAACGATGAAGTTAATTCGATGGAAGCGCAGTGGCTCATCAAGGATTGTATCCTGATCCCACATGACGGTCATTGGTCAGAGATTGTCTGATCATGTCTGTTGTTTCCCGAACCGTAGGGTGTCACGCTTAAGGGTATTCGACACAATAAGGATTGATTCGGGATCATCGGTGAAATAAGAGAGAACACCGGAATTGTTCCGGGAGGTGCCGGAAGTTGTTCTGGATATTTTGAAAGGTAAAAAATAATTTTTAATAATGTTTAAATATGTTTTATTATTTAATTAACAGAATTAAATATTAAAATATGAGTAAATATAATTAAAAGGCATATGGGCCTAAAGAGGCCCATTACGGGAAGGAGGGAGCTCCCCCATGGGCCAAGGCGCCAACGGAGGGAGCCCACCTCCCCTAGCCGCACCAAACCCCCCTCCCTAGGGTTTAGTCCCACATGGGAAGGGGAGGGAGGGTGGCACCCCTCCTTGGCCTATATAAGGAGGGGTGGGGGTGCCTTTTTTCAACACACAATTTTGATTTGAGACAAGTTTCTCAGATCTCTCTTTTCTCTCTTTCTCCCTCCTCGAGTGGAGTCCCCTTATTTGGAGTCTACACTTGATTGGGGTTTCTCCACCATACGCACGCCATCGTGCTGCTGGAATCGGGATCCGAATCCATCTTCTTTCCGCTGCTCTTCTGGTTCGGATCCCGGAGGGAACGTCGGGTACACCGTATGCGTGTAATCTCGCGACGCGCTACACTTGTGGTGATCCTTCATCATTGAGGCCGTGTCGCGACGTCTTCACCGACAACGTTCCGACGGGGACGTAATCCCGTCATCGGTCTTCAAGGACCGGGTGGCCCCAGGAGTCATCGTGGATCTGCGCGGCATCGGGGATTGCCGGTACGACTACATCAACCACGTTCACGCGGGAACGTTTCCCGCTTAACGGACTACATACTGGTATGTGACCAATTCCCTCCGTTACTTGCATCGCCATAGCATAGGTCTTTGGTTCGGGACGCGTAGGTCATGAAAATATATTGTTTTCTGCCCCGTTTCCCAACGGTGGTATCAGAGCAAGGCTATGCGTAGATTTATTGTACGGATAGAACACATCTAGTATGTGGGCATCAATTCTCCAATTGTTACCCTCTCACGTGTACTCGTTTAGTATTGCGGCAATGTCCTGATGAAGCGGCCCCGACCGACCTTACGCATTTACGCGAGACTGGTTCCACGCTTGACATATGGCTTGTACCATATAAGTGGCTGGGGGGTGTCTGTCTCTCTAACATTAGCGATGCGAAGACGTTTGCAGCGGAGGGCCCCGACAGGGGTGTAATAGAGACAATTGCGGGATTGGTGTTGTGGTTGTATGTTCGTAGGCATAGAAACGGTTCTATCTCGAAAGCCCTATCAGCCACGTCAAACTTGCAAAAGATAAAGTAGAGGCGTCCAAACTTTAATTTGCAGGGGGCATCATAGTTAGTATGATTTATACTGTTGCATCCTGTTTTGCTTGTATTAGATATACGACGGTAGCATTATAGGATGATCCCTCACTAATCCAACAAAGTGTCCTTCCTTAGTGAAGCACCATCTAGAAAGATCTCCATTATGGAGGCATCGCATGTCACACGGGTGTCAAACATATTTGCATTCAAATGAGATGGGTGGAGCAAGCCTAGCATGTCCAGAAACATGGCCTTGCATACGGGGCATATAATCACTAAGGTTATTGTGGAGAGCCTAGCATATGCAGATATGGCCTCGGGACACAATGATCGAAAGATCGAGCATGAGTCACATGGATGATGTGATTGGAATGATGGCCTACCTTGAGAATATACTGATGGTCGTGTCACACGGGGGAGGTATAGTTCTCAAGGATCATGCAATCACTTAGAATAAACTATGAGGGATGTTTGTCTGAGTGGGAGTTCCAGAATTGTTTTTAAAAACATGAACTCCTATTATGAACTTAATCTTCATGTCTTAGAAAATATCATTGTAGATAATTTCATACCCAATGTTTATAACTATGGCTCTCTTTAGTGTGATGTAGAACTTAAGGAAAATGAGTCTTACTTCATTGATGTGTACCAACACCGTTAGAGACATACTCATTACTAATGACTTGTTAAAACATAATACGAGAACTGCTAGGAGATACATCGGATAACTCCGTAATTGAGGAAGATGATGATGAGTATCGTATTCATCGTCTCTTATTCAATGACTGTCCGATACACCATACTTCATTCTATGGAATCTGAATTGTGAATGCATGATTAAGACACCAACACGTATGACGTGCTAGGTGATCTTAAAAGCACTAAGTCACAAATCAGAGTAATGGAATATGAGTATATGGACGGGGTTTCTTTCAACCATGGTGGAAGGAACAATCTGCTGAGAAAGTCACTTGGAAAATGTATAAGATACATGAACACCTTGTGTACAACTTGGACTACAGAATGACTGGTTACTTTGCGATAACTGGGGAGTTGCATTCGCTTCCTCCCAGCTACAAAGACCGCGTCTAGACTATGTCATGAAGGAGAATCGTTCACCGTTCATGAGGTCATGGTTAAAGTTGGGAACTTTAAAGGTAGAACCAATGCAGGAGTAGTCATTGACGGCGAAAGTATATTTGATACACGGGTTATAAATGTCTTTCCCCACAAAACACTGATTGTGGTTGATTAAGTATTCGATGCTTGAACTCACTGCTTAAAGAGTGGCTTGGAAGGGATGAGGTGACAATGTGTGCTGACGGTAATCAAGATAGTTGATGGTCGACAACACTCTCCCTCTACATCTATCATTTGATTAGTATATGAATAAATTTATGATCATTCGAGTGTGAACCTTATTAGTGTGTCTTGCATCTCGTGAAGACAATTATTCATATTAGTGAGAAACAAGTCAGTTGTTCTCCTTTTATGAATGATATCTTTTATGGTCACATTACGGTTATGAATGAGTTATTCTTATATTGATGGTAGTAGTTTGTTCATTTATAAGAAATATTGTAATGCCAAGAATTATCCAAACTTAGTAATGACACTACCGTTTAAGTCATGATTGGTTTGATGAAGTCTTGAGATACTTGATCTCTTGACACATGCAAACCATGCCTCTTTAGGTGAGATGACTGAAACCTCGCATTCCGGTAAAACAGAGTTTGCAATGACTGTTGCATATCATACATAGTGATGTATCATATTTCAGCATGTAGTGAATTTCATTATTTCGTAAACTTCAGATGTGAACTTAGATGAATATGTGTATTCACTAATGAAAGATGAGTCTGGGACAGTTTGATGTGATCAAAGGGATTTCGGAATTAAGACGGGTACTAAATTAACGAGAAAAACAAGTCTCTACGATTTGATCAAAGAGACAAATGTTTTGAGTTAGCCTTTGGCATACGGACTTGTGTGAAAGTTGTTCCACAAATTGCAATGCTTGGAACATTTCAATATTGTTGATGTGCCTGAAAATTATAATCATACTCTATTGGATAGTGTATGGTATAAGTTATCTCTTACCGAGTTACGTTATTATTGTTTAGAGTTATTAATTTAATAAGCAAACAGTCACTTCAGTATAGGGAACCATCTGAGTTCGTGGAAACCAACACTATATAAGTTATGGTGTGTCATGGTTTCTAGGAAAATAATTTATGTGGTAAATTATCTTTGTAGTGTATCCTTAGTCAACTATGGATGCATCTTCCGCAACTAGGACCAAAGAGCAAAACTTGTGTTGCTAAGTTTGGTGTTTGTCAAGAAGTGTTCTTGATGAATGTGTTAATGGAAGAAAGTGAAAGTTCAAACAAGGTAATTGACCTTGCCTCCAGATTTCAAAGTAGCGCATCAGAATGTGTTCCGAAACCAAAGCTCTACAATTAGAGGAGAAAATGATGATAATGATCATGGTGTTTCGGTTGAAACTTTTACTGAACAAAGTAGGATTCAAGAATACATATTTTCCCTTGTGCAAAGTAATATTCATGATTCACTTGTCAAGTTAATGGAACAAGACATACCTACGAACTACGAAGAAGCGATGGTGGACCTAAGTACGAGAAATGACTATGAGTCATGGAATCCTATATTGAGTTACATTTAAGATTACATGAATCTTATCGAGTAAAGAGGTTACTTGATATTCTCAATAACTTCAAGGTTATAAGGAATAAATGTGAACATCAAAGGAAGACATCAAGATAGATTTGTCATGAAGGAAGTTTCTGACAAATTCAAAAGGTTGACTACAATAGTAGCGATGCTTGAGTCAATAGGATTATCACTACGATTGATCCAAATTGTTATCAATACCGTGATTTCCTCAAATCCTACATTTGAAGAAGGGATGTAATTGGTACAACGAGAAGGTTTTGAAAAACATATGGACACTAGTGTCTCGTAACCTGAATTCTCAATTTGATGGATGATCAAAGTGATTTTGGACTTAACCAAAATATTGAGAAACATGCATTTGCATGAAACTGAGTGGGAGCAGAATAGTTTCCTAAATTTAATATGTGGACGACATATTTTGAGTGGGAGCTATGAGAGTATTATATCCTGAACTTAATATGTGGATGACATATTTGAATGGGAGTTGTGTGGATGTTATCCTGATCTTATATGTGACGGACATATTTGAGTGGGAGCTATGAGAGTGTCATCCTAATATTATATGTAGCTGACATATTTGAGTAGGAGCATGGCAACATTCTCATATATGGATAACATATTGTTAATGGTGTAGTTGGTATTAATGATTATTGAAAATCTTTCATGAATGAAGTTAAGCATTGAAAATCTATTAAGATAGATTAATGCGTTTAATATCATTGAGTCGGAATACTTTCCTGGATAAGATTCTGAAGGAGTTCAGAATGGGACAAGTGAAGAAGGTAGTTCTTACTTGTATATCCAAGAGAAGTATCGAGTTAATCTCAGTACAAGAACAATGGTTAAATGATGGTTAAATGAAAGAAATCGATGTGCTACATCCTCTATGCCCCTGTCATAGGTTCTTTCATATAAAACCAAAGTTTTGTACTCGACGTAATGTGATCCAAGTTCTTAGTAAGAAGAACATGTTGTGATATGATTTACAAGTAAATCATTGAACAAAGAGTTAAGTTCATCCTTCAGTGTCTGGAGATAACTGATGATACATCTCTAATTTGTAAAGGATAGTGTACTTGACCGTAAAGGTTACACTGGTTCAAGTTCTGACAATAACCTGGAAAATTGAGATATCATACTAATAAATGCATAAGTTGAAAGAAACATGGCTAGACATCAAAGTTGCATACAATGCACTAAGGATTAAATCTACAATGATATGGATACTTTAGAAGTGGCAAGAGTTATATTCTGGCTTAAGAAGTTCGACTTCTGAATGAGTGAGTTTCACTGTGCATGACTATGGGAAAGTCCGCGTGACCCACCGGATGTCATTGCTGAAACACAAACAAACGAAGTCTCACTCTACCACCGAATATATATATACCTCATCATTATAATGGATAATGAAGTAATTTCAAACTAGGTGACATTAATGATTTGCAAAAGACATACGGATTTGAATGGTACCCAGACCGTTGATACAACCTTTTCCACAAGCAAGCATGATCTATAACCATATACATGATATGGAGTTATGATCCACAGAAAAATGCAACTAGATTATTTGTACTCTAGTGCAAGTGGGAGACTGTTGGGAATGTGCCCTAGAGGCAAATAAAATATGTTTATTGGCGTATTCCATTAGTTCATAATAAGTTTTATACTGTGCTATAACCGTATTAAGCGGAAACATTAATACACGTGTGGTATACAAACAACCAGGTCCCTAGTTAACTCTAGTAAACTAGTCCATTGGGCAATTGATGATCAAGGTTTCCTGATCATGAGATGTGAACAGTCTATTGACAATGGGGTCATGTCATTGGGAGAATGACATGATGGACACACACCCACCAGAAGTGTTGCAATGTGATCCAGTCACATAGTTCAACATTGCGATAACTATAAACGTAGTGACCCGATCCTTAAGACTGTGATGATCATACATAATTGCTATCTACCAGGATGCTTTGAGTGCATTAACCGTTACACTGAAACATGGTAACCATATAGGTGTATCTTGGGTATTCCGAAGTAGATATGTTGATGAGTATGAAAATAGATCAAAACGAGATTTGTCCATCCGAGTGACGGATAGGTACTCTGGGCCCACTCGGGTATATTACATCATAAAGATTGCACAATCATGTGACTAGGTCACGGGGTTGTAATATCACGGGAACGATTAAACATGTTTGTCGGTAACGAGAATGAACTAGGTATATTGGATACCGACGATCAAACCTCGGACAAACAAAGTTCCGTATGACAAAGGGATCAGGACTCAACGTTAACGGTTCAAACGATGAAGTTAATTCGATGGAAGCGCAGGGGCTCATCAAGGATTGTAACCAGATCCCACATGATGGTCATTGGTCAGAAATTGTCTGATCATGTGTGTTGTTTCCCGAACCGTAGGGTGTCACGCTTAAGGGTATTCGATGCAATAAGGATTGATTCGGGATCATCGGTGAAATAAGAGAGAACACCGGAATTGTTCCGGGAGGTGCCGGAAGTTGAATAGGATATTTTGAAAGGTTCAAACTAATGTTTAATAATGTTTAAATATGTTTTATTATTTAATTAACAGAATTAAATATTAAAATATGATTAAATATAATTAAAAATGAATTAAAAGGCATATGGGCCTAAAGAGGCCCATTACGGGAAGGAGGGAGCTCCCCCTTGGGCCAAGGCGCCAAGGGAGGGAGCCCACCTCCCCTAGCCGCACCAAACCCCCCCACCCTAGGGTTTAGTCCCACATGGGAAGGGGAGGGAGGGTGGCACCCCTCCTTGGCCTATATAAGGAGGGGTGGGGGTGCCTTTTTCAACACAC
The DNA here is from genome assembly GCA_950022295.1 of Bromus sterilis. Classification (NCBI taxonomy): domain Eukaryota; kingdom Viridiplantae; phylum Streptophyta; class Magnoliopsida; order Poales; family Poaceae; genus Bromus; species Bromus sterilis. Next base: position 95,249,685 of record OX465595.1, read on the forward strand.
AATTTTGATTTGAGACAAGTTTCTCAGATCTCTCTTCTCTCTCTTTCTCCCTCCTCGAGTGGAATCCCCTTGTTTGGAGTCTACACTTGGTTGAGGTTTCTCCACCATACGCACGCCGTCGTGCTGCTGGAATCGGGATCCGAATCCATCTTATTTCCGCTGCTCTTCTGGTTCGGATCCCGGAGGGAACGTCGGGTACACCGTATGCGTGTAATCCCGCGAGGCGCTACACTTGTGGTGCTCCTTCATCGTTGAGGCCGTGTCGCGACGTCTTCACCGACAACGTTCCGACGGGGACGTAATCCCGTCATCGGTCTTCAAGGACCGGGTGGCCTCAGGAGTCATCGTGGATCTGCGCGGCATCGGGGATTTCCGGTACGACTACATCAACCACGTTCACGCGGGAACATTTCCCGCTTAACGAACTACATACTGGTATGTGACCAATTCCCTCCGTTACTTGCATCGCCATAGCATATGTCTTGGGTTCGGGACGTGTAGGTCATGAAAAATTATTGTTTTCTGCCCCGTTCCCCAACACATGCCCCCTGATGACACGCTTTAGTGACAGAAACATGAGTCTAGGTGATGTGGTGTTTCCACAAGGGGGAAAACAACGGTGCTTGTAACCGCGGTTGCAAGGATTGTTTACTTTACGCAAAGTGCTTTTTAATGCAGTTGTCTGTTGCTTTGGGTTTACACTTTGGGTGGGGCTCGCAACTTAATACCAGCGAGATGTTCTGGATAGATATCTCAAGGTCGATGATTAGTATTAGAAGCAGTTGGATTTTGGTCTACTTATTTTGGCGTACCGCCCATGCTTTTGTGCTTTGTCCTTTCTTTGTAGCATAGTTAGCATTGCGGTGCATTTTTAATCCTGTCAATTTCCCAACTCTGATTTGTTTACCTCGCATAGCAGTCTTATCTTCTTTTGGGAGAGAGACATCAGTAGTGAACATCACGGGACCCCGGTCCATACTCTCATCACTGTTTACATGCTCTTTTATTTTCCTTCTTTTACTTTCTAGCTGCTATCATTATTATATTTTATCTATTTCGTTGATCGTTTGTGAACAGGAAGGCCGGAGAGATTAACAACCTCTCTGTACTCGTTGGGAAGCAAAGTTATTTGTGTCGTGTGCAGGTCCAGGTGAAGTAAACAACCTCGGGTTGTGAACGGCGCCATTGTTCGCTTCACCACCTACTTATCACTATCGGAGTCCTACGGGAGACAATCTTAAAACCTCAATATCTACACCGAGGGAAATTTGCCGCTACACTACATGTAACCTTCCACTTGGGGTAACCAACGAGGATAGAGTATCAAGCAAATTTCTGGCGCCGTTGTCGGGGACTCCGAGTGCTAAGATAGGGGAGTTGCACACTATCTTTTACCTTTCCTTTTTATTCCTGTTAGTTTACCTTTCAGTTTTTATCTTTGTGTCTTATATCAACAATCACAAAAAAATCTGCCACACTTGCTGCTACTATGGGTTCCACTGAAAACACCAAGTTGTGTGACTTCACTAGTCACAACAACAAAGACTTTATCTGCACTCCTATTGCCACACCTGCCACTTCAGCTACCACTTATGAAATTAAACATGCTTTTCTAAACCTTGTTATGAGTGATCAATTCTCTGGTGCTAGAGATGATGCTGCTTTACACTTGAATAATTTTAGTGAGCTATGTGATATGCAAAAGTATAAAGAAGTAGAAGGTGATGTTGTTAAGCTCAAGCTTTTTTCCTTTCTCTTTAATGGGAGAAGCTAAAATCTGGTTTCAATCTTTGCCTAGGAATAGCATAGATTCTTGGGATAAGTGCAAAGATGTTTTTATTGGGAAGTACTACCCACCTGCTAAAATTATCCAATTGAGGAGTAACATTATGAATTTTAAGCAATTGGATAATGAACACGTTGCCCAAGCTTGGGAACGAATGAAATCTCTTGTTAAGAAATGCCCTACACATGGTTTAACTACCTGGATGGTCATCCAGAATTTTTATGTAGGCTTGAAATTTACCTCGCGGAACCTGTTAGATTCGGTCGCGGGAGGAACCTTTATGTCAACTACACTTGGTGCTGCCTCAAAACTCCTACATGAGAGGATGACCAACTATTCCCAATGGCACACCGAACGCGCTCCAACAGGTAGGAAGGTAAACTCTGTCGAGGAGATTACCTCCCTAAGTGATAAGGTTGACTTAATTATGTCTATACTTACCAAGCAACCCTCTATTGATCCTCATGATGTTCCTTTAAATTCTTTGGTTGCTCAGGAACAAGTAAATGTGAACTTTATTGCTAGAAACAACTTCAACAACAATGCTTATAGGGGAAATTTTGCTAGCATTCCTAGACCGTTTCCGTTCAACTATGGGAAGAACAACACTTATCCTAGTAATAAGAACCCCACTTCTGAACTAGAACACATGCTTAGAGACTTTATCACTACCCAAAAATCTTTCAACAAGAATGTAGAAGAGAAATTAGCCAAATTAGATAATCTCTCTTTGAAGGTAGATAGCTTAGCCCTTGATGCCGAGATGCTTAAAATTAGAACCTCTCCCCTTGAGGAGAGGAAGGCCAATCCTATTAATGCTATCCAAATGCAAATTAACGAAAATATTAGGATGATGGCTAAACTTAAAGAAAGATGGGCTAGAGAAAAAGAGGAAGAGGATAGAATTAAGAGCCTTCCTACACACCACACAGTTGCTACTATCCAAATTGTTGAGGACACCCAAACTATTAGCACCCAACACACTCCTAGTCCCATTGGACCTATTAATGGTGATGCTAATACCTCAACCGTAGAAGAAGAAACTCCTATGAACATAAAGGGTTTAAAACAAGTGAGCCTAGATGACACTACTACCACCTTTGATAGTAGTGATATCGATTTTGATAGTTGTACCCTCTCAGAAGTTATTTGCTTGCTGCACAAAATGTCTAGAGACCCCCACACTAGCACACCAAATCTTGCCTTCATGGAGCATATCACTAATGCTCTCATAAAATCTAGGGAGGAGAAGCTTAGAATAGAAGCCTCCATACCTAGGAAGCTAGATTATGGTTGGGATTCTATGATTAAAATTAAATTGAATAACTTCTCTTGCTACGCTTTATGTGATGTTGGAGGTAGTACCTTGATGCGGTGAGGAAGATAGTTCTTCTCACTTCTCGTTGGTTACCCCAAGTGGAAGGTGAGATGTAGCGTAGCAGCAAATTTCCCCTATGTAGATGATAGGGTTTGTCTCCCGTAGGACTCGCAGAGATACAAGAATGTGGTAAAGTGAACCGTGGCGCCGAGGTTGCTAACTTCGCCTGGACCTTCATACACAGCAAATAAATTTGCTCCCAACGAGTACAGAGGAGTTGTCAATTCCTCCGGCCTTGCTATTTACAAAGGATCAACGCTAGATATAATAATAGTGGCAACTGAAAGTAAAGACTGAAAGTAAATTGAAGATGTAAACAATGGTGGAAATATGGACCGGGGTCCCATGACTTTCACTAGTGATGTCTCTCTCCCAAAAGACGATAAAAGTTCTAGGGAGGTAAACAAATCATAGCTGGGCAATTGACAGGATTATAAACGCACCGCAATGCTAACTATGCTACAAAAGAAAGGAAGAGGCTCAAAAGCAATGGGCAGTACGCCAAGGTAAGTAGACCTAAATCCATCTGCATCTACTACGAATCATCCACCTTGAGATATCTATCCAGAACATCTCGCTGGTATTAAGTTGCGAATACCACCCAAAGTGTAAACTCAAAGAAACAGACAACTGCATTAAAAGAACTATGCGTAAAGTTAACAATCCTTGCACACGCAAGTACAAGCACTGTTGTTTTATCCCTGGTGGCAACAACACCTCCCCTAGTCTCATGTTTCTGTCACTCAAGCTAGACATCAGGGGACTGAACCCACAATCAAGCATAACGCTCCCTCTTGGAGTTGCAACAAATCACTTGGCCAAAGTAAAATACGGCAACGGATAACATGCAAGAATTTACTAAAGAACACAAATATAAAAGAGAACCAAATATATTACTCATCACAATCTGAACATAATCTCATAATCCATCAGATCCCATCAAACTCAACATAGCAACACATAAATTACAAAGGTGCCTCGATCATGTGAGGCAGCTCACGAGGTCTCGAAAGTGGAAGCACAAAGAGGGGAGTAGAACATCACATAACTATTGGTCATGGACCCATGGTCCATGGGGGACTACTCGCAAGACACCCGGGAGGCGTCCATGGTGATGGATGGTCTCCCGGAGGATATTCCTCCTTCCGGCAGGGTGCTGGGGCAGCTTCTCCTGGCCGCCCCGATCTTGAAACAGCGGCGGCGCGGAACAGAGAGGAGAACGGGAATAGAAGATCAATATTAGGGGTTTTCGTCACGGGGGCTAAATATAGGCCAAAGGGGGCACCGAGAGGGGCCACAGGGCAGCCAGGAGGCCTCCTATCGCGGCCTAGGGTGGGTCCACCCCCTTCCTTCCTTGGTGATTCGGGAAGCTTCCGGGTCGCTGATTTTTTATATAATTTTTCCGGGATTTATTTGGCGCTTTTAATGGCCGGAAAACCTGAAATACAAAAACAGCAGAAAACAGGAACTGGCAACTGGGTGCACTGAGTTAATAGGTTAGTCCAAATATGATAAAAAAGTGTATGAAATGTCAAGCAAAACATGGCAAAGTCAGACAAGTCATGCATGGAGCAAGAAGAAATTATAGATACGTTTGGGACATATCAACATCCCCAAGCTTAATTCCTGCTCGCCCTCAAGTAGGGAAATGATAAAAAGCATAATTTCCATGGCGACATGCCACACAACCATATAAGGACTTTTAAGTAAAGCAATCAAAGCATGCAATTCAATTCAGGTCTTAACAAGCAAGAGTCTATATTAGTATTGACACAAGTACAAAAAGAACAAAGGGTGCAAGAGCTCTCGCTGTTCGTGACTCGAATGTCTCCAAATGGTGTTTGCGTGCAAGAAAGGGGATAGGGAATACGAGATAAAAAATAGTTGTTGAGAACTACTATCTACTAAAGTTTCACACTTAGTCTCCTTTGGATTCTTATCTTGACTCGTCCCCAGACCACTAGTCAGGTACAAGTCAAACTGATCCACTCCCTTTCGATATTTTGAGCACTGATGCAATGGATGAGCGTGAGTGATACGTCTCAAACGTATCTATAATTTTTGCTCGTTCCATGCCCTTTTTGTGTCATTGCTACATCTTTTTGCCATGCTTTTGAATCATTTATTGAACTAACCTACTAATATAGAGCCCAGTGCCAGTTTCTGTCTGTTTTGTCTTTGCAATGCAGAAAAAAGTCCAAAAATGAAGTTGCTCAGAAAATTCCCAAAAAATTACAAAAACATATCTACATCGGAAGAGTCCTCCAGCCGGAGGACGGAGCCAGGAGGTGGCCCCAGGCCCCCAGGCGCCCTCCCGGCGCGGCTAAAGCCCACCCGCGCGGGGTGGCCGCCTGGGCAACCTGGGCATCGCCTCGGACTCCCCCTTTGCCTATAAAATCTCCCGTGACGCAAAAACCCAAGATATCCAACCCTTTTCTCCAGAAGCGCTCCTGATCTCCGCCGCCATCGAAACCTAGCTTCGGGGGTCACCAGGATCCTGCCCGGCACCCTGCCGAAGAGGGCCTTGGCCCCCGGGGCCATCTTCATGAACTCTTCTTCACCCCATGATGGATCGTGAGTAGTTCCTCCTTGGACTACAGGTTCTTGGCAGTAGCTTGTTGGTATCTGACGGGGATCATCCCCGGCAAATCCCATGGTCACGGACCCTGGGTTAGTCATAGAGAAGGCACAGGTTGGATGATACTCGTCGGTTAATAGGAGAAGCTCTTCCTGCTTGATATTATTGCGTGAGGGGGCGATTACAGGGGAGGCCAAGGCGAGTTCTCGCAAGACCAGATGAACAGATGCGTATTGGATTGATTTGGACGTCTCCCCTCCCAGCCTTTATATACTAGGCTAGGCCTCGGGGAGTCCGTACTAGGTTACAAAGATAGTTTTCCTAGTTCTAGTCTTGCCTTGTACGCCAAGTCGTGCCTTCCATACTAGTCGCGGACTCCTACGTCGGTGCTTGGCTGGGCCAGTCATGGGCCTGTTGTGGCTTCCTAGCGAGCCTCCTGTCTTCATACGCACCGGGTAGTCTCACACGTAGGAGTCATGGGGTCACCCCCTCGTCAGTAGCCCCCGAGTGCCTGGGGGACTCGAAGAGTCGCGCAGGGACTCGATTTCGTCAATGCTTTATTGTCTGTAGGCGCGGCATCGCCGCGGTTCGCTGGCAGTTTTGAGCCATGACAATATATGTTTCAAGGGATTGCTAAGCTGAAAGGGCCCAAGGAGTCGATTGGTCGAGCCTTGGTGAATTGCCCTAGTGGAAAATACCGCAGTAGACCAATCAAGCTCACGTCCCTCGACATGAACTTGGAACGACCGGTGTCAAGCAAAGTCATGCCGCTGCAGGTCTTATGGACCGTCATAATGATGGTTTGGATATCATGCTGCCTGTTGCCTGTTGGGTTTCCAAGTCTTGTATGGGAAGCAGGCGAGGTTTGACGTGTCATGTAAATAATTCTGACCGTGTGAAGGCATCTTGTCTTGGAATTCATAACGCCCGGCCCGTTTAGTATTTGATGCAATGATGGCGCCGCCTGGGCTTCCATGTGTTTTTCCTGGTTTGCCCTTGGATTGCGCTATAAATTCCTCCTGTGGTTGCCCGTCCTTGGCATCCATTCTTCGCATCTTTCTCTTCTGCTTCTTCTTCATATGGCGCCCAAGCGTGGTAGTGGTGTGACTGGGCGAGGCCGTGGCCGTGGTGGCCGCACGCCTTGTTCTTCACGCGGAGGGCGTCATGGAGCTGCGTCGGTTCCTTCTTTTTCTTCCTCCATGGGATATGGTTTTTGGCGCCATGATTTTCTTTTGCGTGTTCTTAGCCGGACCGCTGCCTGGATTCCTCTTCTATTTTCCTTTGCCTCCATTGTTTCTGAGCTTAATTTGAGGGGTCTCTGGCTCCGTCTTCACGGGTGCACCCGACCTTCTTCTTGGGTGGAGTTGGAGGTTGATAACTCATCCTTGATTTTCCTTGGATCTGGCTGGAGGGCGTTGTCAGTACCCGGAATATGCGTATGTAATTCCAGTCACAACTCAATCATATGGAAAGCCGAGAGTCATACCGACTTGTCTAAGCAGACAAGGCCAAGCACAGAACACTCTCGGAAAGCATCGAACGTGAGGGGCATCCCATCCAGGCCGGGTGATCAACTGAGATGGGTCCTCATCTCCCACTCACAAGTCTAAATGATTATGGGTGGTGAAATCCCATACTTGTAGACAAGTCGCCTCAACCATATTATCGATTGAATTATAACCCTTACATAAACAGCCTCTAGCCCGATCACTTAGTCGGGGTCTCGGGCGGGCTCAATCATACAACAGAGTGTGCCACGTGACAGAGTCACGATCAATCGCATCGTGATGCCCCAAGCTGCGCACATCTAAGGGCCACTTGGTGTATAAAAGACCGCCAACAAGATCACAACCAAGCTATCGAAAACCCACACCAGGACATGCACGTTATAATCATACACGCAGCATACATGTCTAGTGTGAACAACAGGTATCATCACATTACTCTACAAAGTATATCTTTATTGACTTACATAGATTACACAAAGATCATATGACTATGATCCATCATTACATCAAAGAACGGAAGAAAATTAGGTCTGAGTACAGACAAGATTAACAAATGGCTTAGAGAAGCCTTGTTCAACATACAAGCCCTTCCACGAGGGACTAGACTGCTGTCTGGAACTATACTAGCCTAGTCAACGTCGAGCTTCAGGAAGGTGACTCCATCGGGGTCTGGGTTTCCATCTAAAACATAGAATAAGAAAACGTGAGTACAAAGTCGTACTCAGCAAGACTTACATCAGAACTATACTACTCATGCTCAAGTTTCAAGGTAAAAGGAGGTGGGGTTTCAACATGCAGAAGTGCCAGCTTTGACTTGGCTAGTCCTGTACTACGAGTACCAGACTTGAGGTAACAAGCGTACACGAGTCCACTACCAAGTCTCCAACCAATACACCACTATGGATACTTGCTCGACTTCCCCACGAGAAAGCATGCCATAGCACTCACACTTATCTTGCGAGTTTTAGAGTATCCATTCAAGTTGTCTAATAATCAAGCACAGTTTTCCAAGTAGTCCCTTACCGCGGACGTGGCTATTCGAATAGTTTGTTAACCCTGCAGGGGTGTACCGCTACACACACATGACCATCAGTTAACGCCAAGTACTCGTCAGCATTCAAGGGGTGCCGGCGAGGATGTTCACCACGACACTTACCTCACGGCTCCATTCTAGTCCAAGGAGTCAACTGTTTGAGTTCCAAACCCAACTGGAATTCCGGCCGAGCTTCCAGTCAGGACTCAAACCATGTAGGCACGACTGACAAGCCCACCTCGACGGATGGTTCTCCGCTTGAAAAGCCATGTGCTACAAGCCCTACCATTAATGCCACATTTAATTTACTTTATCTTTCTATGCATATGCCGAATGGAAAACCCGAACTAGGTGTGACTCCTGGACTTGGATCGGGGTGAATTAATAGGTCGAGAGGGGTCAGTGAGCCCAATGTGTGGTTGTACTCTTTGTCTCGGATTACCATACAAGAACTCGGGCTTAAGGCGGTGTTCAACGAGACAACCCACTGTATACTCCTACACAGCCTCTCATCGTTCACCTTGTATTAGGGTAGATTCACCAACACAGTTTTCACCTTCATCAACACCATGTTCACTATCATCCCGGCTCACATCAAAAGTATCCTCATTGTAAACTCTAAGCATGCAATAAGCAGTAACAGTTGCAGGGGCCACATGATATCAATCAACTCCTATGTCAGCTAAGATTGTGGTTTTCTTACTACTGTGACAAGATGATAGGTCATGCATCGGATATGGGTTCAACTATGCGGTAGAATCGATAACAAGGTGATCTCCTAAACATGCATAAGAGAAACTGAGAGGGAAGTGGGATTTTATAGACATGATCAATGGGGTTTGCTTGCCTTGCTGACGATACACGGGTTTAACAGACTTCTTCTTCTTCGGGGGTGATCACCGTCTCGGAAAGTCTGCTACCGGAATAATCATCAACAAAGGGGGGGGGGCAACATTGAAATAGAATGCACAAGCACATGATATAGTTGTCCATGATGTGAATGCTACTGGTTTGTAGAAAATTCATCTTAATTGAAGTGTATTGCATTTGGAATGCAAATTCAAACTTCAAATTCAAATTCAAATTATGCTATATGCATGTTTGCTACTGTTCACCCATTTTAAAATGTCAAACATAGAAACTAGTTGCATATTCATAATCCTTGCATTTTTCTGATAATTGTTCATATATTATATGTTTAATTTGGAGTTAATATGAATTTTCTATGATTTATTGAAGTTTAAAGTATTTTCTGCAATTTCTCTGAAATAATTTTAATTCAAAATTTGATTTATTGCGTCATGCTGACATCAGCATGACGTAGGGGGGGGGCTGACCAGTGGGATAGCCCTGTCTGTGGCTCAGGGGCTAACCCCTCTGTTAAATAAAATTTAAATTAGTTTAGGGGGGCCAGGGCCCACCTGTCATTGACGCTGGGTCAAATGACTAGGGGGATTAGCCCCCTAATTACTGCCACGTCGGCCTCTCGCCGCCGGCGACCCAAACAGATGGCGGAGGGCTCGCCGATGCTCGATTTGGAGCACGGGGGGCCACGGGACTAGCACGGGCTTGTGCCCCGTGCTCACCCGCATCTAGTGGTGCAGGCCAGGGCACCCGAGGAGGCTCGAGGCCATGGCGGCGACGAATCCTGTGGCGCCGGAGCACTGGCCTCGACGAGAACGGCGGCTAGGGCGCGGGGAGATGAACGCAGGGGAGCAGGACGCGGCGCAGCTCACCAGGAGTGCGAGGACGTCGATGGCAGAAGCTGGGATGGCGCGGCGGTGATGAATTTCCCGACAACCCCCACGGCGGCCGACGGGGACTTGGCGGAGGTGGTGTCGACTGCGGGTCTTCCCGGCTCGATTGCTTGTGCTTGGAGATGAAGACAACGACTGTGGGTCTGCGGGACATCATGGCGGGGCGGCTCGAGGTCGTTTGCCACGCGAGCGCTTGGCGGCGCTCTCCGGCGAGCTTCGGCCGGTGAGGAAATCGGCGAGGGGAAGCGGCAAGAGAGGGGAAAGGAGTGGGGGATTCTGGGCGTCCACGTGGCGAGCCTGGAGGCGAGGGGGAGGCCTAGAAGGGCCTCGGCGTCGCGGTGGCGGGCATCGCGTGCTCCCAGCTCACCACCGAGGTGCTTGAGGTAGACGACAAGCACCCGGTGGGCTGGGCTGGGCCGGTCTAGAGGCTGGGGGGTAAGTTGGGCTTCTTCCACGGGAAGCCCTCTTTTAATTATTTATTTTGTTTTTCTTTTTCTGTATATTTGTTGTGCCTTGATAAATAAATACCTAGGCAATTTATAAAATGCCCAAAAATTTTATGTGGCCTTACATGGCATGTAGATAGCCACTCACAAAGTTTGGGGAATTTTGAAATTCAAACAATCTGACTTTAAAATCAAATAGAGGTATTATTTAGTTTCCAAGCTATGTTTGGATTTTTTGAGATATCTTGGTGCATGCAGTGGGACCCACTTCACTAAATATGTGATCATGCTTATTTATAAGACTTTTCAAAAATAACAGAGGGATTTTTGGAAGAAATTTTTGTCTGGCCATTTGAATTAAATTAGGGCTTTTCTTTTCCCCATTTTTGAATTTCTTTTGAAATTTTCACATGATGCAAAGGAGAACTTGAACCCTAGCACATACCTAAACTTGGGTTGTGACAGGACTTTTCTCGTCGGTTGAATTTGCGCGTCGGAGATAGTCTTTGCTGTCATTTTGATGGAAAACATGCTCTCACCGTTCGTGCATTTGATGCCGGTGGCAATCGTCTGGATCCATAGTCGGAGGAAACAAGCAGTGGCGATTCTGATGGATCGAATGGTGGTTCTCCTGCTTCTCCCGTGACTTCATCTTCGTCTGGCTCCTCGGCTGATGGTGCTTTCTCTTCTAGTTCTAAGGATGAACTGGATGTCAAGCCGGTCGTCAAGAGACTGCGTCAGTAGGCGAGGCACCTTGTAGAACTGGAGGACGGCGACCTTCTTCTTCACGGACTGAGTTGCTACTTTGTCTGTGGTGATGCCCGTCAGGTTGTGGCACGAAGGTGCCAATTATCTCAGCATGAGCACACATGTAGAAGTTGATTGTAGCCCGTCTTGTAGTTCCACGGGTCCTTCTATAGCGACAACTGTTGTTTCGATTTCTTTGTAATGGAAACTCCTTCGGTTCCCATGTACTGGAAAAACTGTCTTTGACTCCTTTGTAATGAAACTGTCTTCTACTCCTTTATAGTGAAAAGACTGTCTTCGACTCCTTTGTAATGGAATTTTCCTCGACTCATGTGTATTGGAACTGTCTTCGACTCCTTTGTAGTGAAAAGACTGTCTTCGAATCCTTTGTAATGGAATTGTCCTGTGTATTGGAACTGTCTTCGACTCCTTTGTAGTGAAAATACTGTCCTCGACTCCTTTGTAATGGAATTGTCCTCGACTCCTGTGTATTGGAACTGTCTTCGGGTGCGCGGCAGCGCTCCCGATGGGAGTAGCCCCAGAGGCTACGTTTGATTTGTATAATCAAGCGTAGGCTGTGAGTTTTTGTCTGACTGGGTAGTCTTCTTCTGGTGGCTGTTTTTGAATTATTCCAGGCTTCAATCGGGTGCGCGCCAGCGCTCCCGATGGGAGTAGCCCCCGAGTCTTTAGGTGATCGTTTGCGATCAGGTGAAGACTAAAGAACTTTTTGCACCTTTGGATGTGACTTACTTTGTAGAAAAACTCTTGGTGAATCGGCGGGAACCACTTTCCCAGTATTTGTAGATAAGATCGCGTTTTTAGCGAAGATAGCGTCCCTCGGGGAGTTTTATGCTCGATCCCCCGAGTGTTTTTAAGTAAAAGGTCGCATGAGCGAGGATAGCATCTCTCGGGGGGATTTTATGCTCGAGCTCTCGAGTGATTTTAAATAAAAGGGTCGCATGAGCGAGGAGAGCGTCTCTCGGGGGGAGTTTTATGCTGGAGCCCCCGAGAGCTTTTAGGTAGAAGTCGCATGAGCGAGGATAGCATCTCTCTGGGGGAGTTTTATGCTCGAGCCCCCGAGTGCTTTTAAGTAAAAGTCGCATGAGCAAGGATAGCATCTCTAGGGGGAGTTTTATGCTCGAGCCCCCGAGTGCTTTTAAGTAAAAGTCGCGTGAGCGAGGATAGCGTCTCTCGGGGGGGAGTTTTATGCTCGAGCCCCCGAGTGCTTTGAAGTAAAAGTCGCGTGATCAAGGATATCGTCTCTCGGGGGAGTTTATGCTCGAGCCCCCGAGTGCTTTGGAGTAAGGTGTTTGGGAAGCATTATTTTATTTCTTCGAGTTTTACATGGGTTGCCGATCGGTGCTGCTGCCGATGCCTCTGACAATGCCTGGGGGACTATGGGTAGAACGGGCGTAGGTTCGCTACGTTCCATGGGTTTCCCACGTCCTCAATGGATTTGGGGTTCTTCAATCTGTATGCGCCTCCTCGGATGACTTCCAAGATTATGAACGGTCCTTCCCATTGCGGGGCAAGCTTGTGCACTTTCTCCTGTATTAGCCGTAACACGAGGTCTCCTTTGGTGAATGTTCTGGTCCGCATGCGACTGCTTTGATATGTGCCCAGTTTGTCCTGGTATCCTTCAGATCTTGTGATAGTTGTGTCCCGAGCTTCATCTGCTATGTCCTTGTTGTTCTGCAGTGCTTCTTCTGCCTCTTCCTCTTCGTACCCTGAGATTCTGGGGGCTCCGAATTTTAAATCGTGCGGCAGTACTGCTTCTGCCCCATATACCAGGAAGAAAGGTGTATACTGGGTCGAGCATATTAGTTGGTAGATCTCTGCTATCTTTAGGCCTTCGGCTGCTTCGGCCTGCAGGGTGTAGGCGTCTTGCTTTGCTTTTGAGGGTCTTCCTTCTTGGATCATGCAGACTCGTCCCTAGGACGTGGGGTATTGTCTTTCTATACTTGGTGCTGGTGACTGCGCGGTTCTTCGAGTGCGCTTGGCTTCGCGCAGCTTTTCTTCCTTGAGGCTGTTGGAGAGTTCGGTGAATAGGCGACAATCTCCTAGGGTGTGGCTTTCCTTGAGATGTCCCCAACTGTCTTCGAAACACTGGATCGTGCAAGGTCCTTCCAGTTGCTCTTTGGTCGTGAGTTTAATGGAGCCGGCATGCCTTCTTCTCCTTAAGATTTGGAAGATCTGCGAGTGGTCTTCTACTCGGCTGTGGAGTCTTGGATCGGGATCTATCCCATCGCTGAATGATTGATTCCGGATGAAGTTGGTGAATTCATCTGGTCTTCGATCTGGGTCGTATTATTCTCCTGTCTGGGTTTCGGAGTCGCTGTCTTGACGCGTGGCGGGAGTCCGGGTGGCGGTGGGTCGTCGACTGGTGGGCGAGTCTTCTGTTACGTGCCACGACTCATCGGGTGGTGTCCCAGAGTGGAGTCCTCGCGCTTGCCTTCTGAGTCGTCGAGTTCGTTTCCGTCGGCGATGGATCTGATGGTCGTCGAGGTGCTGGACTTGATTCGGCTGCAGGCTAGATGGTCTTGACAAGACGATGGAGATGCTTGTGGTGAACTTGAATACCTCGAGCGGGCTAGATCTGGTTCTAGTCCTCGAGTCTTGATCTGCTGAGGGCGGGACCGCCGAGATCGTGATTCCAACCTGTGTAGTTCCCACAGACGGCGCTAATTGACGGGGATCAGCCCCGGCAAATCCCATGGTCAGGGACCCTGGGTTAGTCATAGAGAAGGAACAGTTTGGACGATACTCGTCGGCTAACAGGAGAAGCTCTTCCCGCTCGATATTATTGCGTGAGCGGCGATTACAGGGGAGGCCAAGGCGAGTTCTCGCAAGACCAGATGAACAGATGCGTATTGGATTGATTTGGACGTCTCCCCTCCCAGCCTTTATATACTAGGCTAGGTCTCGGGGAGTCCGTACTAGGTTACAAAGATAGTTTCCTAGTTCTAGTCTTGCCTTGTACGCCAAGTCGTGCCTTCCATACTAGTCGCGGACTCCTACGTTGGTGCTTGGCTGGGCCAGTCATGGGTCTGTCGTGGCTTCCTAGAGAGCCTCATGTCTTCATACGCACCGGGTAGTCTCACACGCAGGAGTCATGGGGTCACCCCCTAGTCAGTATCTTCTCCCCCTTGATCTTCAAATAAAAAGTTCTCATGAGCTGCCTGATAACCCTCAACTGTAGGGGATCGAGATAGTCTTCGCGGGCAAGATAACCCAATTTATCGATTCGACACTTGGGGACACAAATAATACGTACAAGCTTTGAAAATTGAGTTTTCAATTCAACTGCACCTGAAATAAACACTTGCTTGCACAAAGGTATTAGTAGTAACTGTGATATGGTGATAGTAGTGGTGGTGATAATAGTGGTGATAGTGGTAGTTAAACAACAAAAGTAAAACAGCAAAGGTAAACAATTAGTAACCAGCAGGAAAGAAAACATTGTAGGCTAGGGAGATGGATGGTTGGGCGCTGCTTGGATGAGAACGAACATGTAATAGATTCTAACATGGGCAAGGCTCAAAGAAAGGAAAGGATCATCTAGGCAAATATCAAACATAAGGCGTGTATCCCAAGGTAGTTGTACGTACCTGCAATAAGAACTTTGCACAACATCTTTTGTCCTACCCTCCCGCTACAAACGGGGCCAAAATGAACTTAGGGAGATTAAGGTACTCCTGTCAAAGAGCACCGGAACAAACCATTAACACTTCATGGATACACGGAATCCTCAAATTATAGTCCATCCCCTTTGGTGTCCCAAGCTGTCACCATTGGGATCGCCGATTCCGGACTATAATAGGTGCATAAAACTCATAGATAGGATCAAGAACACCACAAACTCAAGAAAAAAAGGGTGATCAGATCTGAAATCATGGCACTCGGGCCCAAAGTGGCAAGCATTAAATGCAACAAGTTGTAACAGAGATGATAAACACCAAGTAGATGATAGGCAACATGCCCCCAACAATCTGATTGAACTATTACATGATCTAACTCATCCAATCCCTACCATCCCCTTTGACTACAGTAGGGAATTACTCACACATGGATGGAGAAGTCTTGGAGGGGTGATGGAGAGGCGATGATGATGACGATGGCGATGATTTCCCCTCACCGGAGGCCAAAGCAGCCTCTAGATTAGCTCTTCCGGAGAAGAACAGAGGGTTTCCGCGGATCCGCGACGTAGATTGGAAAAGTGACTTCTGTTTCGGGGTTTCTGCGTCGGAAGAATAAATAGGGGCCAAGGTAGGTCACCAGGGGGTGTGGGACCTAGCCAGGATGGCAGGTGGCGCGGCCAAGGACTGGGCCGCGCCAGGCACCCTCCTGGCTGCCCCCTGGCTGCCCTGTGGCCCCCCTTTGGATCCTCGGAAGCTTTCGGAACACTGCTTTTTTATATATTTTCTTGGGATTTTTCCAGCGTACCTAAATATCCAGAAACTTGCACAAAAGAAAACAGCACTGGTAGCTCTGCTGAAATCAGCGTCATTTCGGGTTAGTTTCGTTCAAATCATGCACGAATGAAGCCAACACAATAGAAAAAGTGTTTGGAAAAGTAGATACGTTTGAAAACAGAGATAAAACTCTTTTGAGAGGTGCAACTTTCCAGTCAACGGTGAACGGTAAAGGTCTCTCAATACCTCCCATGCCAACCATATTAATGCCTTTTTCTTACACATGTTCCCTTATACATAAATCCTTTGATGGTCTACGGAACCTTTATTTTGCCTCAAGGATGGAAGGAGGGTATCGTTCCACCTATCATTAGCAGCATTTGTTCCATTTCACTCCATCATCAAGTATGGGGAGGTGTAACTCTCATATTATTTTTATTGAGTAGTTAAAATTTCCGTCAGAATATTTTTGGCATGAAAGATACTGATTTTCCCTCACCGCACCATGAGCTTGTACGGTTACAAAAGGGATGCTTTTGAATAAATTTCGAGATGGTACAAGAAAGTCTAAGTTAGGAGTGGCCGGTAAATACCACATATAGGTAGGTATGATGGACTCAAATGGAACAACAGGTTTGAAAAGGAGTTTGGAAGCACAAGAAGAATTCCGCTTGGTGCTGGAGGAAGGCTAGCAAAAGACGGGGAAGTGACCAACTAGAGAGCATAACAGTCATAATCATGCAGAGCTACAAAGCAACATTGAATCGGGCATGAAAGTGATATAGCTCACCCTAAATTGAAAAGATCATCAAGGCAGAACAGACTTTTTAGTCTTAACATGCGTGAACATGCGCCAAGTCAATCCAGGAATCCCCCGGAGGGAAATACCACTTCAATATGCCACACCATGAACAATGCAATGCATGTCAATCATCTCAAGAATGCCATTATAAACTCTAGCTATTTGAGACTAACCACAAAGAAAGCATGAGCCACTGGGAAAGCATTGTAAACATAGCACTATGTCGCTACAAGCTGGTCTCTAATCATAAGTACAGGCATATGTACAAAAGTAGAAACGAAAAGAGTTCATACCGGCTTTCCTTGTTGCATCCCTTCCGTCGATCTTCGTCATTACTGCCTTGTCACTTGCACGGTTGAACGTAGGAAATTATAATCAAATGTCATCACGGACTCGAGCTGAACTCTGAAACAAAGCAAACTAAAGAGCAAAGGAAACATATTTTTGGGTTTTTTAAGGTTTAACGAAAGCAAAAGAAAGGAGAAATCTTTTTGGGTTTTTGCAAACGAAAAGAACAAAGAAGAACATGCAAAAACTTGCAAAAAGATAAAAGCGAACCAACGGTAGATACAATGGAAAGGGGAGGAGAGCGCGTAGTCCCCCAAGCTTAGGCTTTTGGCCTAAGTTGGGCTCTTTTACTGCGGTCCCGAGGAGCCTCCTGCTCCGAGGTAATGGTAATCCCAAGGGTTGTATGAGCCCTCCGGTGCGTACACTGAAGTCCTCGTATCCTCCCACGTGGAAGAGGAAGGTCTAGCCCCCCATCCAGAGGAATACCCTTCACCCCAGGCAGTGACGGTATCCTCCTGAACTGGTGGATATACCACGTGCTCCTCCTCTTCTGGCTCGACCCCCTCCGTGGGGTCGTGAAACTGGTATCTCCCCGTGATCCCATATAACTCGGCCACTGAAAAACAAAATCCGTTCCTGCGAGAAAAATCAAACACAATTGGTGCAGGTAGACGGACAGTGCGTTCCACACCGTCTTTAAACCGCAAAATATAATCAAGTCCATAGAGGTCAGAGGCCTTAGTAACAAAGAAATGCCTCTTCATGGCAGCCAAGTCAAGGCTAACAAAAGGAAAGACTGTATCATCTGGGTGCGGTTCTCCTTGGAGAAACTGCAAAAGAAGTGTGGCGTAGACACCACCAAAGAGGTCCCCCTTGTTACTATTAGTGGGAACGCGTTTCGCAATAAGCGAACCCACATGATACTCGTGCTTCCTTGAGAGGTCATTCGCCATGATAGCAGTATCAGGCGTAGAAGTGTTTCTCGTGTTGTCTCGAGCCAACACTCCTCTAGCGATATAATAGGCGAAATACCTGAGGTGAGGGAACACAATGTTGGAAATCTTCTCGCGGTTGGATGCCCTCACTTCATTGTTATAGAACGAGTCGAGGAGGGTGTTGAGTGCAACAGTTTGGAAATTTTTCCTCTTCTTCTTCTCGACCAAGCCTGGCAAACCGAAAGCTTCACCAAATGTACTCATAGGCATGGTCAAAAATCTTTCATAAAGTCGAAACACCACAGTATCATTGTCAGGATAAAACATGAAACTGTTAACAAAAATAGCGGTGAGTGTCTCATACTGTGGTACACGGCTCGTAACAGGCCTTGTCAAACCTGTATTGGCACACAGAGCATAGAACTCTTCTCGTATGCCGACATCCTCCATGAAATCTTCGCATGGAAATGCCATAGCTCTCGCGGGTGACGCATCCAACATCTCCATGGGTACGATATCTTCATTATAGCTCACCCTTGTGGTTGAACGTGAAGCTGCGGAACGCGTAACACGGCTAGAGCGCTCGGGCTTCTTCTTCCCAAGCCACTTTCCTAGCCTCTCCATTTCTGAAATTTTTAACAATTCACAAAAACGAAGATTTAAGAAAAACTAGTTTGGTCAAAACATTCTACTTACTTTACCAAGGCTCAAACTAGCAACAAAACTTGAAAAATAAATTTCTACACAAACATTTAAGCTCAACTAAATAGCACCAAGAACCATCAAATACTCACTAATGAAGCCACCAACTAGAAAACTAATTGGAGGGGTGAGGGAGTCACATACCAGAGAGTATTTGTTCCAAATGTCAGCTCAAATGAGTGGTTGTAGAGGGAGATCGAAGTTCCGTGCTCAAGAATAGCAAGAACACAAAAACAGAGCAAGAACACGAGCTTTTGGGAGAAAGGAGAGACAGTGGAAGAAGAGATGCCAGCAGGGGGTGATTGTGGGCCCCAGGAGGGTGGGTGGCGCGACCAGGAGCTGGGCCGCGCCACCTGGCCTCCTGGGCCAGGGGTGGACCCCCTGGTCAGCCACATGTACTTCCCGATGGCTTTTTACCTGGAAATTTTTATTTTGAATTTTCTGGGCAACTTCACTGTAGAGAATTTTTCAAAGTTCAAAAAGCTGCAAAAACTTTCGTGAACTTGAGACAAAAGTTAGAACAAGTGAAGTATTTTAACACAAAAACTTGGGTACGGCAAAGAGAATAAAAGCTAAAGGAAATGAAAACATAACAAGATCAACTTTTTACCTATATAAAACATGCTAGTTAGCAAGGTTGATCAAGTCTTACCAACAAACCTATGGTATATAGCGTAGAAAGTCTCGCCTCTTATGAAGGGATCATTGCAGTCTCACTTTAATGGACATTGTCCCCACCATAATTGTTTTGTATTTGTGGTATACGTGTAGTGGACAATCCCATTCTCCAATCTTCACGGTCTCGATATTCTCAATGGAGTTAAGGCCATGCCTTTTGTCGATCTTCTTCGGAAAATACACCGTGTGTTCTTTGTCATTCACGTTGAAGGTAACCTTCCCTTTATTGCAATCAATAACAGCACCTGCAGTGTTAAGAAAAGGTCTACCAAGGATAATGGACATGCTCCCATCCTCGGGCATGTCAAGCACAAAAAATCAGTAAGTATTAAGCAATTGGCAACTTCAACAGGAACATCCTCACAAATACCGATAGGGATGGCTGTGGACTTGTCGGCCATCTGTAGAGAGATATCTGTAGGAATTAGTTTCTCTACACAAAGTCTTTTGTAGAGATAAAAGGGCATAACACTCACTCCTTCACCAAGATCACATAAGGTAGTTCTAACATAATTATTTTTTATGGAGCAAGGAATGGTGGGTATACCTGGGTCACCGAGCTTCTCAGGAATCTTGCCACTGAAAGAGTAGTTAGCAAGCATAGTAGATATTGCCTCATTAGGGATTTTTGTTTTATTAGTAACAATATCTTTCATATATTTATAATAAGGAGGTAACTTAATAGCATCAGTCAAAGGGATTTGAAGAAAAAGAGGTTTCATCCACTCACAAAACTTGTTATAATGCTCTGCTTCTTTGGTTTTGACGGACTTGCTTGGGAAAGGCATGGGTTTCTATACCCATGGTTGTCGTTCCTTCCCATGTCTCCTTGCAAGAAAGTCTTCTCTAGTATACTTCTTGCGCTTATCGGGTGCTTCTTCTTCACGAACCTCAGGTGGATTATTCTTTTCAGCATCTTTTTCAGGTTCATCACTGTCTTCAGTCTCATCATCGGAGGTAGATATGCTGTTTGGATCAACAGCTTGTTCTTATTCTTCTATAGGATCATTGGAATTTGCACCTTCCTTGTGTTTCTTCTTCTTCTTCTTCTTCTTCTTCTTTGGAGAGCTAACAATTTCTTCCTCATGCACTTGAGAATCTTGCTCGATCCTCTTTGGATGTCGTTCTGGATAGAGAGGGTCCTGGGTGTGTGTTCCACCCCGGGTCTTTATACCATAAGCTTGTAAGTTGTCATGTTTGACATTATTAGCAAGCAAATCTTTTTGCACATTAGAAATTTGTTCAAGCTGAGTTTGAACCATTTGAAAATGCTTCACAAGACATTTAACATCATTAACTATTCTTCCTAGAACATCAAGCAAACTTTTGATAGCAAGAGTATTATCATGCAACTGACCTTGTATCTTCTTATTGAAGTGATTCTGCTTCATAATAAAATTATCAAGCTCATCTAAACATTGGCAGGAGGTTTACCTTTAGGGATATCGCTTGCATTGAAATCTAAAAGAGAGTGTACTTCTACCATAGGTGGGTGAGTGGTAGGCTCACACAGCTTCTCAATTGGAGGTAGATTCTTCACGTCGTCAGCTTTAATACCTTTCTCTCTTATGGACTTCTTTGCTCCTTGCATATCTTTCGGGCTTAGGACTAGCATGCCCCTCTTCTTTGCTGGTGGAGGTGGTTCAGGAACGGACCAATCTTCATGGTTTTTGGCAATCTTGCCCATCAATTCTTCCGCATCGCCCGGTGTTCTTTGCCTGAAAACACAACCAGCACAACTATCTAGATAGGATTTAGACCCATCGGTTAGACCAGCATAAAATATATCAAGTAATTCATTCTTAGGGATCTCATGTCCCGGTCTAGCCTTCAGCAAACTGCAAAATCTCCCCCAAGCTTTAGGGAGATGCTAATCTTGCAACTGTTTAAAGTTATAAATTCTTTGTAAAGCAGCATGTTGCATATGAGCAGGAAAATACTTATCAACGAAAGATATAGCCATATCTTGAGGACTCTGAATGGAACCACATGGTAGTGCATCATACCATGCTCTAGCATCTCCTTTCAAGGAAAAAGGAAAAAGCTTGGTCACATAGAAGTTCCGAATCCTTTCATCAGTAGTAACCAAGCCACCCAACTAAGTGAGTTTGGTCAGGTGCTCGACAGCATTATCATTTTCTCTTCCATAAAAGGGATCAGCTTCGACTGTGGATATAAGTGAAAGGTCAACAGAGAAATCATAATCAGGATTAGTGATGCATATAGGAGACGTAGCAAAGGTGGGATCAGGAGTAAACATGTTCTTCAGGGAATGCTTTGCTAGCAACTTCTTTATAGTAGCAGGGTCGGAATCAGCACATTCGTTTAGCTCCCTGAATAAATCATCATCAAGTATAACATAATCGTCCTCAAGGAGTTTCTCCTTAAGGCCATCAAGGTCATGAATTTTTCCAATAGGTGTTTGGGTAACAGGGATTTCAACACCCGAGAATTGGGCAACAGCAGCAATCTATTCTTCAATAAAAGAACCAAGTGAACCTGTAGTCTCAAAGATAGTAGAAGCATCATCAAAAGTATCTGACATATTGCCAGACTCAGCAGAATTAGCATGTAACTGAGGTGAATCAAACCGACTCATAACTGAAGGTGAATCAAGTTTAGCACTAGTGCTAAGAGTAGTACCTCGTCTCGTACGAGATAGTAAGATCGGAACCTTGGGGTCTCCTTTCTTACCCATAATGGATAGCGTGCAGCGGGTAGGATAATTCAAGTAGACCTGTAAATAAAGCTATGTTCCCCAGCAACGGCGCCAGAAAACAGTACTTGATAACCCTCAACTGTAGGGGATCGAGATAGTCTTCGCGGGCAAGATAACCCAATTTATTGATTCAACACTTGGGGACACAAAGAATACGTACAGGCTAGGGAGATGGATGGTTGGGCGCTGCTTGGATGAGAACGAACATGCAATAGATTCTAACACGAGAAAGGCTCAAAGAAAGGAAAGGATCATCTAGGAAAATATCAAACATCAGGCGTGTATCCCAAGGTAGTTGTACGCGCTTGCAATAAGAACTTTGCACAACATCTTTTGTCCTACCCTCCTGCTACAAACGGGGCCAAAAGGAACTTAGGGAGATTAAGGTACTCCTTTCAAAGAGCACAGAAACAAAGCATTAACACTTCATGGATACAAGGAATCCTCAAATTATAGTCCATCCCCTTTGGTGTCCCAAGCTGTCACCATTGGGATCGCCGGTTCCGGACTATAATCGGTGCATACAACTCATGGATAGGATCAAGAACACCACAAACTCAAGAAAAAAAGGGTGATCAGATCTGAAATCATGGCACCCGGGCCCAAAGTGGCAAGCATTAAGAGCAACAAGTTGTAACAGAGATGATAAACACCAAGTAGATGATAGGAAACATGCCCCCAACAATCTGATTGAACTATTACATGATCTAACTCATCCAATCCCTACCATCCCCTTTGCCTACAGTAGGGAATTACTCACACATGGATGGAGAAGTCATGGAGGGGGTGATGGCGAGGCGATGATGATGACGATGGCGATGATTTCCCCTCACCGGAGGCCAAAGCAGCCTCCAGATTAGCTCTCCCGGAGAAGAACAGAGGGTTGCGGCGGCTCCGCGTCGTAGATTGGAAAAGCGACTTCTGTTTCGGGGTTTCTGCGTCGGGAGAATAAATAAGGGCCAAGGTAGGTCACCAGGGGGTGTGGGACCCAGCCAAGAGGTAAGGTGGCGCGGCCAGGGGCCGGGCCGCGCCAGGCACCCTCCTGGCTGCCCCCTGGCTGCCCTGTGGCCCCCCTTTGGATCCTCGGAAGCTTCCCGAGTGCTGATTTTTTATATATTTTCTTGGGATTTTTCCAGCGTACCTAAATATCCAGAAACCTGCACAAAAGAAAACAACACTGGTAGCTCTGCTGAAAACAGCGTCAGTCCGGGTAAGTTTCGTTCAAATCATGCAAGAATGAAGCCAAAACAATAGCAAAAGTGTTTGGAAAAGTAGATACGTTTGAGACGTATCACTGCCCCACATGATTGAGATCCATATGATGTAATTGGTGTTGTGTTTGTTGGGGTCCGATGAATTGTTACCTTGTTCAGTACTAAGAGGTTTATGAATTATTGTTGCCGCAATTTTGTTGTTCTTAATGCTTCTTACTAGTGCATGAGTTATTTCTGTTGCATGGGTTTATATGTCTCATGGTATGTTTTATATGTGGTGTATAGGTAATCTAGATCACTAGGTATAGCTTAGGATATCTTTCAATATTTTTGAGGTATTGATTGAGTAATGATGAATGTTTATGCAATTGAGCTTGCGCCCATTAGTGATAGGTGTCGCATCTTGGCTAACCGTGCCTTATTTTCGAAAACTACAAAAAAAATAGTTGAGAACTCTCGCTACTAAAAGGATCACTAATCTCTATGGGGTTGGAATATATAGAGTACCCCCACGTACCATGGGTCGAGGATGCGCAAGGATAACCAAACCCCCATACACTCCTCCTCGGGGTACTTGTCTCTGTGAATCTCCTGACTAGATAGAGAGTTACTGATAATAAGTGCATGAGTTCTTCGGACTAATGCGAGTATTCGATTGTTAGCACTTCCACCTTCCCATATTTTTCTAGCCTCTTCGGTACCGTGCATTTCCCTTCTCGTGGGAGATGGTGCAAACTTCGCCGGTGCATCCAAAACCTTGGCATGATACGCTCTGTCATACATAAACCTACTTATATCTTCCTCAAAACAGCCACCATACCTACCTATCAAGGCATTTCCATATCCTTTCCAAGATATATTGCCATGCAACATCCATCGTTCTTCATGTTCATATGACTTAGCCTTCATTGTCATATTGCCTTGCTGCTACACTGGCAGGTGCATTCATATAGATTCATTACTTTTTTATTCAGAGTTTTAAGTAAATAAAAGTGTGTTGATGTTCTTATAGAGTGTTTCCCCTACAGTGAGGAAAGGAATAAAAGATCCCTAAGTGGACAAAATAAAAAAGAGAGAGAGAATAAAGAGCCATGGAGGCCATCCAAAAACAAACAAAAAACAAAAAAAGTGAAAAAGAAAAAAAGAATAAAAAAGAGAGAGGGGGAAGCACTACTATCTTTTATTCCACACTTGTGCTTCAAAGTAGCACCCGTGCTTCATAGAGAGTTTTCATATCATTCTTATATAACTTTGTGGGGATCTATACACTATAGAACTTGGCTTGCATATTCCAAGGATGAGCCTCCTCAAAAGAGATCTAGGTCTTCATGAGCAAGCAAGTTGGATGCACCCCCACTAGTTCCATTGAAGGGCTTTCATACACTTATAGCTCTTGTGCATCCGCATGTTGCATGGAAATCCCTACTCCTCACACCATATCTATCATTTGGCTTTCTCCCGCCTATGATTGTCCTCATTGGTGTGAGCCTTTCTCACTTTTTGACTTCCTATCCCCCTCATTTATTCTATTTTCCATCCTACGTGCCAACGTATCTTGCTCATGATCATCCATTGCATGAGTACTCAAAGTTGAAAGGGAGAGGACCAATTTGACTGGTACCTGACTAGTGGTCTGGGGACGAGTCAAAATAAGATTCCAAAGGGACCATGTGTGAAATTTAGTAGGTTGAGTTCTCAACAATTATTCAGTATCTTTATGCTCTAAACCTTCCCCACTCTTGGCAAGGGGACCCCGACTGAGACATTCTATTCACGGACAGCAAGAGCTCAATTGTTTATATGTTCTTCATTGCTTGCTTAATATCAACTATATACTATTGCGTTATATCACTTTGTCTTGGACTTATGCATCTTCATTACATTGGATTGATTGCCTTTACTCCTAAGTAGCATGTCACATCAAAATTTATCTTTTTATCATTTACCTACTCGAGGACGAGCAGGAATTAAGCTTGGGGATGCTGATACTTCTCAAACGTATCTATAATTTTTGCTCGTTCCATGCCCTTTTTGTGTCATTGCTACATATTTTTGCCATGCTTTTGAATGATTTATTGGACTAACCTACTAATATAGAGCCCAGTGCCAGTTTCTGTCTGTTTTGTCTTTGCAATGCAGAAAAAGTCCAAAAATGAAGTTGCTTAGAAAATTCCCAAAACATTACAAAAAAAATATCTACATCGAGTCCTCCAACCGGAGGACGGAGCCAGGAGGTGGCCCCAGGCCCCTAGGCGCCCTCCCGGCGCGTCCAGGGAAAAAATCTGAGATATCCAACCCTTTTCTCCAGAAGCGCTCCCAATCTCTGCCGCCATT
This sequence comes from Bromus sterilis, assembly GCA_950022295.1. Lineage (NCBI taxonomy): Eukaryota > Viridiplantae > Streptophyta > Magnoliopsida > Poales > Poaceae > Bromus > Bromus sterilis. Next base: position 95,275,002 of record OX465595.1, read on the forward strand.
GAAACCTAGCTTCGGGGGTCACCAGGATCCTGCTCCGGCACCCTGCCGGAGAGGGCCTTGGCCCCCGGGGCCATCTTCATCAACTCTTCTTCACCCCATGATGGATCGTGAGTAGTTCCTCCTTGGACTACGGGTTCTTGGAAGTAGCTTGTTGGTATCTTCTCCCCCTTGATCTTCAAATACAAAGTTCTCATGATCTGCCCCACATGATTGAGATCCATATGATGTAATTGGTGTTGTGTTTGTTGGGATCCGATGAATTGTTACCTTGTTCAGTACTAAGAGGTTTATGAATTATTGTTTCTGCAATTTTGTTGTTCTTAATGCTTGTTACTGGTGCACGAGTAGCATGATTTCAGATCGGAGTACGTTATGGTTGCATGATTATAATTGTTGTTCTAGATCTTATCTACGGTTGTATGCACCTATTATAGTCCGGAACTGGAGATCCCAATGGTTACAGCTTGGGAAACCAAAGGGGATGGGCTATAATTTGAGGATCACATGTGTTCATAGAGTGCTAATGCTTTGTTCCGGTGCTCTTTGACAGGAGCACCTTAATCTCCATAAGTTCCCTTTGACCCTGTTCGTAGCGGGACGGTAGGACAATAGATGTTGTGTAAGTTCTTATTGCAAGCACGTACAACTACATACGGAACACATGCCTACGTTTGTTTCTTAGACTAGGATTGCTCTAAAATTTTTTGGTTAGAGTTTGTGCAATTTTGTCAATTTCCCAATTGTAATTCGTTCACCCAACACCTGTCTTTTTTCTTGGAGAGTTACCACTAGTGAAACCTTGAACCTCGGTCCATCTTTCATCTTTATTGCCTTCGTTGTTACTATTGCTCTCATCACTGCTGCTACTACTTTGTTACTACTTTGTGGTGTTGTTGATTGGGGAAGTCTCTAAGACTACACCCATCAACACACCGTTGCTACTAAATATATTGTCTAGTGCTTTTCAGGTGTGGTTGAATTCACAACTCAACTACTAAGGCTTATAAGTATTCTTTGGCTCCCCTTGTGTCGAATCAATAAATTAGGGTTATACCTACCCGCGAAGACTGTTGCCATCCCCTACACTTGTGGGTTATCAGTGAGCAAGAAAGTTGACACCTAAAAGGCGAAACACAAAGAAGGTGGAGGAGGAAGACAAAAATGGTGTGAAAGGCTCGCATCAATGAGGACAAGGCGAGAGAAGGCCATATGATAGATATGATGTGAGGAGTAGGGATTGCCATGCAACGGATGCACATGCGAGCTAAAGGCTCTCCAAGGGAACTAGTGAGGGTGCATCCAACTTGCTTGCTCAAGAAGACCTAGAGCTTGTTTGAGGAGGCTCATCATTGGAATATACAAGCCAAGTTCTATAGTGTGAAGGGTCCCCACATAGCTATATGCATGTATGATGATCTCTATGGAGTACAAGGGATAGAGGATCAAGTACTAGTGTGGATCTCTCAAAAGGAATAGTAGTGTGCCCCTTTCTCTCTCTTTTTTCTTTTTTTTCTCTTTTTTCTTTTTTTCTCTTTTTTCTATTTTTTCTATTTTTTTGGTGGCCTCACTGGCTCTTTCTATTTCTCTCATTTGTCCTCTTTGGGATCTTTTGATTTTGTCCTCTGTGACTATTCCTCACTTTAGGGGCAACTCTCTATATTTTACAAGAACTAGATGACCTGTTGCGCCAAATGGCGCAGAGTCCCATTTGAAACCATGTTTTCATAGAAATAACTTGCATTTTTAGCACCCAAATGGCGCAAGGTCCTATTTCAAACCCAAAGATATTTTAAAATAAATGCTTGGCAATTAGGTAATAATGTGAACCCTTTTAATAATTAAAATTTGTGAAAGTTTTCAATATGTAGGCATAAATTTTTATTCATACAATTCTCCATGTTAGTTGGAAGTTAAAACGGCATACACCAAAAATATTCCATGTATACCAAACATCTCTCTATATATATAATGAAAAAGGTGAGATCAAGATAGGAAAGCATGCAACAAATACAAATCCAATATCACGAGTTTCAATTTTTATTCTAAAAGTAAACACAACAAACTATATAAATCAGTAGTCCTTCCATGGGAAGGATTGAAGGTAGCAGTGTTCTTCAATGTCTCTCTAAGATCCTCTCTGTAGATGTCAGTAGCACCAGAGTTGCTGATGACGTTGAGCTAGATCCACACTTTGCACCACTTGCATAAAGGAGAAATCCAGCTGAAAAAGAGAGTATAAGAAATGCAGCATTAGCATTTCACAATGAGTTCAAAAGGCAGAGCCATTTCATTCATATTTCCAAGTAGTTGGTCTGAAACCATAAGGTAATTTGAAGCATATCACGCGAACATGTAAAAAAAATAGACACTCGATTTTTTTACAATGGTTTTTCTAGAATCTTCAGAAAAGGGAGACACTACGATATTTTACATGCTTTGCAATAGCAAATAATACCAAGTAGTCTGTTTTGTTCACACCTAGCACAACAACAAATCAAAGTTAAAATACTTTGCATGCCAGAAAATCATAATAAGAATAAAATCTATTACGATATCTAACTATATGGATACACTTGAGTTGTTATAACTACTGTGTGGTGAAAATTGAAGCAGGGTGAAGCTGGAGGATATCCATGTCCATGGCTGCAGTCCCTGCTGCATTCCTGACCATTGGTGCAATCTTCCTCCCAGAGACGCCATGCTTTATAATCCAGAGTGACGGCGACACCGACAAGGCCAGAGCCCTACTCCAGAAGCTGCGTGGAACCACCTCAGTGCAGAATGACCTGTATGACTTGGTCTCTCTCTGCTAGCAACCTTTGCAGGGCAGCCAGATATCCACTAAGAGACATATTCAAGAGGAAGTCCAGGCTACAACTTGCCATTGTGCTCCTGATCCCCTTCTTTCACCAGCTCACACTGGGATCAATGTGATGAACTTCTATGCCCCAGTGATGTTCCGGACAATAGGCCTCAAGGAGAGCGCCTCCCTCCTGTCCTCGTTCGTCACACAGACGAGTGCGACATTTGCTAACATCGTACCAATGATGGTGATCGACAGTTTTGGACGCAGGAAGTTCTTCATCGTAGGCGGAATCCAGATGATCTTGTCTCAGCTTGCCGTCGGCGCCATCCTAGATGCAAAGTTCATGGACAAATGTCAAGATAAAAGGTATCACCAGATTTTGTATCAATCAGTCATATATATACAATCATTTTCCTCTATAAATAGTATTGTAAAATATAATTGCGTAGTAATCAATCTGAACAACTTTAAATTACAAATAAAATATCTAAGACTAAGCTCTGGTTGGTGTATTTTAGAGAAGTTCAGTCCGACACTACGGAAGCAAAGGTCTGAAGACTTTAGCATCCTAAAAGTCGTATGATTGTGTAAAACTTACACGCCTAAAGGTGTTATCTAAGAACAACCCAGTAAGAGATGAAAACTAACAAAGGCATGATAAAAAAATTGAAGGATAAATCAAACCATGATATCACTAATCAGGCAAGCTCGAATCAGTAAATAACATATGTTAATTTGATGAATACTGCAGAATTGGTAGTAAAAAGTTTAAACAATGGGCCTCGATGCAGATGTCCAATCATCTTAATTGAAAACAAAGCCGACACAAAAACTGTAGGGGTTCATAGACCCGTATGAATCTACTCATAGAGGGGGCGAACAAATTAATACCAAGTGCTTTTTGTTTGAAGTTGGGGATTCCTTTGTCTCCAGGTTGGAACTACCGTGCGCTGCTCCTTGAGCTGGGTTGCTTGGGCTAGTGTTGGGCATCTGAAATGTTGTAGTATACTACATAGACCAAAGACGAATAAACATTCAGTATGAAAATCATTGAAAATGAAAAGCGATTACAACAGTGGTCATTGAGCAGATCTGAAAAATCGTTGAAAATGAAAAGCGATAACAACATACTGGAGTACAGGATGATATTTTTTTGAGAATAACATGACTTAAATTGAATTGGACGCATGCATTTACCATCTTCCAGCCTTCCAGGTAGCAGAAAACAGAGGGACAACATGCATGACTATGCATATAGCATCTTCCTATCTTTTTATCCCCTGTCAGCCCCCTTCTCTTCCTTTCTGCTGCACATCTCATATCTCTTGCGATGGATTCAAGAAGGAGGCAAATAACTTGCAGTATACCTAGGATTAGAGTGTAGGTTTTAACATGGTGACAATCATTGAATACGTAAGGCAAGAAATGTCATAATTATATTCATTGGGTGCATAAATTTAAAGAAAAATCATTGGGTGTAGTGAAAATGAAAGCCATGGATATTGAGGACGCCCAACACATATCAATCATTTGTGGTCGCAAATCTTATTTTCAGTAAATACAAGGGGATAGGAAGACAGCAACCAGCATCTAGCATCTCTTCTTAATACAGCCAAAAGGAGGAAAAAAACAAGGCAATCTGAGCATATGTTCTAATCAGCACAAGTTAAAATTTTCGATTTGCTTGTAGGTCTACCATATCGCAAGATTTAAATAGCTAATCTTTTATTTGACATCGCAACTGATGACATGTTGCTATACCCAAAATCTGAGCGGAGGAGGGCTATCAGAGTCTCGGCAAAACATTAAATAGTGCAGACTGAAATTATACAAATTGTTTATTTATTTTAAGTAAAATCTAAATAACAAGGCCAATAGATGAACCAAGAATTTCCCGCATGTCATGTTTTTTTGTAGTTATAATCCAATTAGTGTTTACTTTGCACATTAGGAATATCATAGTTAAAGCTAAAGAAGGACTGTCCTAGCATAATTTAAACTCTATCCGGAATTATTATTTTAAATAATACATTTATTAAAAAAATCAAAAATAATGCACGTTTTCCAAAAAATTCATAAATAATACACCCTAGGCCACGGCCTGGCCAACTGGACCCAGTTGGTCACGGCCTGGCCGATTGGAGCCACTTGGCCACGCCGTGGCTGATAGGATCCCAGTCGGCCTAGCCGTGGCCGACTGGAAGTCTATTGGCCTAGTACACATGCAGTCGGCCACGGGCTGGCCGACTGGGCCAATTGGCCATAGCCAGGCCAACTAGATAAACAAAGTTTTTGCTCAAAAAAAAGAAATATGCACCATTGGCCTCGCGAACTTTTGGCGCTGAGGACACCGGGATTGGGATGCTTTCGCTGGTGAGGTGACAAGGATTGAAACGCTTTCGGCGCTGAGGAGACAGGTTCAGACACTTTCGACGCTGAGGAGACAGGGTTGGGACGCTTTCGACGCTGAGGAGACATTGATTGCGCTAACTTTGAGGAAAGTAGTAGCGCACTGAGGCTCGTCGGTTCTTTAAAAAGACCTCGTCTTTGCCTCTTTTTCTCCTCATTCACTCTTCTCCTTTCGCAGTGATGGGTGAAGGCTCAAGCTCGAAGAATAAGAAGAAATCAAGTGGTGCATCATCAAAGCTGGCTGAAGATAGTGATGATGACTTTATGCCAGACAACCACGGAAACTTACCGTGGAAAAAAAACAGGTAACAGTGCCGCATCAGTGTCATCCAAGAAGAAGAAATCAAGCGATGCATCAGCAAAGCCCGCTGAAGATAGTGATGATGACTATATGCCAGACAAGCACGCAAACTTACCGTGGAAAAAAAACAGGTAACAGTGCTGCATCAATGTCATCCATGAAGAAGAAATCAAGCGATGCATCAGCAAAGCCCGCTGAAGATAGTGATGATGACTTCATGCCAGACAAGCACGGAAACTTACCGTGGAAAAAAAAGTGTTGACGACTTTACGTACTGTTAGCGATAAGCACTACGTTGTATCTTACTTTCAGTTTAAGTGGTTTCATTTAATTTATGTCGTACCATATCGTACGATTATTAGCAAGAATAATGATGAAGAGTTGATGTAGTGAATATGTTTGATACATAAAAACATAATCATACGTAGAATAGGCATAAGTCTCATACATAGAATAGGCATATGTCTCATACATAAGCATAGGCATAAGTCTCATACATAGAATAGGCATAAGTCTCATACATATAATAGGCATAAGTCTGATAGGGAGGAGCTTCAAGGATGGCGTCTGGGACGGCGGTCAGGAAGTGTAGTAGGCGTCGTCCAGCCATACCTGTGAGGTGCCCTAAATTTCCGAAGAGGAATCTCAGAACCGTCCTGATCATACTGTGTCTCCTGGGTGGGGCCTGGTGGAGGACTCGAATACATGTCTATCCAGTCGTTCTGCTGCGACATGTAATCATGTGTACTGTCCTCAGGATCCGGTTCACTAGCCCACACAGATCCAGACATAGGCGTATCATTTCCGATTCCTGTAGGATGAAACATAAGTCTTGAAGACAAATGTAGTTCCAATTATAATTATAAAGTGACATACCCTGATGTTGTGATGCTGGGTGAAACGAGGGAGGACCATCCTGCGGGTACTGCCATGCTGAACCTCCCGCCTGGTCAGGACGGGGCGGCTGATACGGCTAGCTAGACGTGGGACCTGTTGCTGGTACTGCCATGCTGATCCTTCCGCCTGGTCAGGACGGGGTGGCTGATACGGGTAACTAGACGTGGGACCCTGCTGCTGGTACTACCATGCTGATCCTGCCGCCTGGTCAGGAGGGGGTGGCTGATACGGGTAGCCAGATGTGGGACCCTGCTGCTGGTACTGCCATGCTGATCCTCCCGCCTGGTCAGGAGGGGGTGGTTGATACGGGTAGCCAGATGTGGGACCTTGTTTCTCTACACGTGGACGCGGGTGGTGTCGATGCTCAGTGGAGGAACGCGGTGGTCGCTGTAGAGGATGATGTTGAACAACATCTGAAGTGCGGTTTCACGTGATAACATCGTAGAGAGCTCGTAACTTCTGTTGAATGCGTGCAAAACGACTCCGGTATGGAAGAAGAGGGCCCGACGATGATGAACGTGCAAGCGCATTCATCTCATCCCTTAGATCGAGTGTAATGTCAGCCTGGAATTGAAACTATGATTTAATAAGTAACCACATCAACGTATTAGTTAACTAAATGCATTTGGTAAAGAGAATATATGTTACCGCTAATTGTCTGGAGCCGGAAGTATCAAATCTGGGGTACGTGTCCCCCGTAGCAGGGACGGGCATCACCTCAGGGTGAGAGTGCTGAATGATGAGAAACCGTGTTCCGGCCATATACCGTCGCAAATAGACATTGAATTGATGGATATCAAACCTGACATCCTCGTTCCAAATGCGTTCGTGGCAGTCTCCCACTCTGTAATGTATGGCTGAACTCTCTGAAGCCACTGAGTGAGTGTCCTATTTATCCCCTTCCTTGTGATCCTAAAATTGTGGTTTGTGTTCAAGAATTAAATAATACATACACCGATGGATCAACTAAATAAATTGTACGCACACATATGGAATGTTAATAATATCTGTGAATTTCTGGTGGCAGCGGATCCTCTGTAGACGGAGGGTCAACCAACTGTTGAAGACCAAATTACCTCATAACTCTTTGTTGCGCCATCACCTCGATGAAGACATCAAACATGATCTTTGATTTTGTCATCCAATAATCCCGATCCCTTGTGCATAGAACAGAAATACCGTGGGGGTATCTTGCAGCTATGGCTTCTCGTGTATATGGCTGCCAGATCACACCAGTGTACACATCGAACTGCTCGTTTAATGCCGTGTAGGCTCGCCTTATCTGTTCAGTAGCAAACCGTCTCTGTGCAAAATAACAGTTAGCGAAAGTGGAACGTGTGAGTCTTAGGCCTCCATCGGTCCACTAAGCAACTCAGAAGAGACCCGTCAATGGCGAGGCGTGTAGAGGTGTCCGTGGCTTCAACAAGACGCACGAAAGGTAAAATTCCAACCCATTTCAACCTGCATTAAATAAAACAAGATGCTCGAGAGTTTCAGCCTTTGATGTACATGATCGAAACAATTAAATAAAACACGTACCTTTGAACCCAATCCGGGTGTATCCTCCAGTTTTCCTTTGGAGTTCGAGTGATGAGGGGCTCGATCTTCTGGTGCTGACATAATTTTGAAGCACGATGCTTACTATCAATTTCCGGGTCAAGCAACGTCATTCTCTCCATTCCTACTCTTATTTAGACATAGTTGTACGCCCAATACAAATTTGAACAAATAGTGGCAGAGTTAGTACAAATTAAAACCATAGTGCCACACTTAATACAAATAAAGAACATAGTGGCAGACTTAGTACAAATTAAAACCATAGTGCGACACTTAATACAAATAAAGAACATAGTGGCAGACTTAGTACAAATTAAAACCATAGTGCGACACTTAATACAAATAAAGAACATAGTGGCAGAATTAGTACAAATTAAAACCATAGTGCGACACTTATACAAATAAAAAACATAGTGCCAGACCTAATACAAATTAAAACCATATTGTCGCCGCACTTAATACAAATTAAAACCTAGCTTCTTCCTCTGCCTCTTCCACCTCTTCGTCCACGGTTGCCTCGTCCACGCACAGAAGCACCGCCAGTGACGAAAGTGGGACAACTAGTGTCCCTATGGCCAAATAAATTGCATAGATTGCATTGCATAGTGCGGCCTCCCGCTTCAGATTCATCCATATCATTTCGGATCCGTTGAAACTGTCGTCTACCTCTACTTGTACGCATATTAGCTGGGTCTGGAATGTACCGTCTTTCAACAGGATTTACGGTGTGGAAGTTACCCATTGATCGAAATCCTTGCAACTCACCCGTCCAGGTATTAAGGACAACCTCTTTCAGAAAATATGGAGACACGAACGAGATTGCATCCATTCCAAGCTTCCTGCAAGAAGCAAGTACATGACAATGCCCTTTTCCCTCTGAGGACAAAGTTATATGTTTCAGCGAGGTTGGTAGTCATGACACCATACCTTGCTCCATGCGTGTCATGCAACAAAGACTACCTCTCTAGAGGCTCATGCTCTATCCATTGTTCAAATGTTTTAATAGTCCTCCCAAGCCTTCTCCTAGTACCCGGTGGGTCAAATCCTAGCAAGTCGCAAAGCCCAACAGATTGTTCCTCCACGGCAGTTGTTCCTGTTGCTAACTGTGCAGCTACTGCCGCTATCTGTGCCCTCACAGCTGCATCTCCTGCAGCTTTCCTGTCCCTAACATGTCTCTGTGTGCACACATTAAGTCTTTGACGGATCAAATTGTACTTCCATGCCTGATTCTGTTTGCACAGTTTTTTGAAAAGATTCATAAGGTTCTTATTTCTGAACTAGGAGAAGAAATTGGCACCGAGATGACGCATGCACCATCGACTCTGCAAGTCAAGCCATGGAGTTTGTTCATTAGGCCCAGGGTTTGTCAGTTTCTTTATCGCACTCAATATACATGCATGCCTATCATGAAGGATGCACACATTCGGCTTATTCTGCACAACTGCTATTTTCAATTTCCTGAAGAACCATGTCCAGCTTTCAATGTTCTCGCTCTCCACAAAAGCAAATGCAAGTGGGACAACTCGATTTTGGCCATCTTGACCTATAGCGGTCAGGATCTGACCCTTGTACTTGCCGGTGAGAAAAGTTCCATCGACACAAATCACCGGTCGACAATGAATGAAAGCTTGTATGCAGACACCGAAAGAGAAGAACAGTCGATGCAAAACCTTCACAGTGGGAAACTCTGGCATGAAAAAGTCTTGGATGTTTACATATGTGCCTGGATTCCTCCCCTGCAGTGTTTGAAGAAGCCGCACAACAGAGTCATATGCATAAAAATATGAACCAAATCTTGTCTCAAGCGCCCTATGTTTAGCCCTCCATGCCTTGCCATACGAAATATTATAGTTCAACCTGCCAAACACTTTTGTCTGGATAGCCTTCACTTCCGTCGCTTTGCACTCCACTATCTCGGTGTAAAACAACCGAGCAATAAGCGTGGACGAAAGGTTACCATGATCTTGAGGGATACTGGGAATAACACATGTGTGATGCACTAAATCACTTATCACCCAACTTGTGTCGTACTTAGGGAGATAGGCATGCACCCTGCTGGGACATTCCATGTTCGTGCATACCATTGTTAAGTATTTCTAACTTGACACCTTAGTCCTGAAAACCCTTTTGGTGGACATTGCCCAGTTAATGATTGCATCCTTCAGGGCTTCCTTTTTGGGATACATAGCACCCGTCGCAATGTTGTTCTGGTGATATAACCAGGCAGAATCATGCCCATCGTTCACATTCATTGCAGATGAGAAGTCATGATTCCATGATGCAGGATTAGGCACCTCCTCTGCATTGTCTTCTTCATCCGACTCGTCGGAATCATCGGCCTCATCATTTGTATCATCATCTGTATCTTCTTCTTCCATCTGGTTTTGCATGTTTCCATCCACCTCATCTGCATCTACCTCCCCACTGTCATACCCATTTGCAATCTCTCCTTCTACCTGACTATTTTGCCCTTACACATATGCATCATCTCCATCATTTGGCATATGTATCCTTTCACTGCTCTGCCCAGGATCGTAACCACCATGCCCTTCAGGAGGACTGACCTCCTTCAGGACGGGAAGCACTAGGGCGACAGGATTGCATCCCCTGTTTGCACAACCTTGTATCCAGTGCACCCACTGAGAGCGCCGCTCTATTGGCCTCAAATAAAAGTACACATTTGAACTTGACCAGGTCCACAATGCATGAACACCGACGGTGTATTTTTCAGTATTAAGCCCTAAAGAGGTTGTCAACCAGTCTGTCACCTAACTAATGGACCATTTTTGAGGGTCATTCAGTGGCACCTTTATGTACTCAAATTCACTAAGATCAACTCCTATCTCATTTGTTTGGAAAATACCATGACCATAGTAAAATATGAACTTCACAATATCTAACATGTTTGCTGACCTACAAAATTATTCAACCTTCATTAATAAGACTGAATAAATTAATCCGCACATCGCACATCTAAATACACTATCGCCTCAACTAAATAAAATATTCGCACATCTAAATACACTATCGCCCCAACTAAATAAAATATTCACACATCTAAATTTATTGTATCTAAATATAATGGTCGCACTATCGCCTCAACTAAATAAAATATTCGCACATCTAAATACACTATCGCCCGAACTAAATATAATGGTCACACATCTAATTATTTTATATCTAAATATAATGTCGAACCAACAAAAAATACTACCGTACCAATTAGATAAAATGTACGCATACATACATATATAGACGGATGAACTAAATAAATTGTACGCGCATATATTTTGTTCAAACTAACCTTGAAATACGACCAACACCTCGGCAGCGCTTCACTTGAGCAGCGGCAACACCATGACCACCATGAACACAACCACCTCCACAACCACCATGAACACCACCTCCACCCCCATCACCTCCACCACCTCCACAAGCTATCCCATCAACAGATCGTGGTATCCCTAACCTTCCTAAGCCATATGGAATATAACTACAGTGGAAAATGGGCTAATTATTGGTTGGAAATGGAGTATTAATTGGAGCAAAGTTGAGCTCGTGAGAGAGAAGAAAGAAGGAAAGAGAGGAAGGAAGAAGAAGAGAGAGGAGAGGAAGAAGAAGGGAGTGGCCGGCTGGCTTGGGGTGCCAGCCCCCTTTCGGCCACGCTAAGGCCGAGTGGCTCCCTGTTGTCCACGCCAAAGCCGAGTCGCTCCTGTCGGCTACGCCTGGGCCGACTGCATGCCCAGGTGGGCCGACTGGTCAGCTGACGGGGATCAACCCCGGCAAATCCCATGGTCAGGGACCCTGGGTTAGTCATGAGAGGCACAGGTTGAACGATAAATCGTCGGCAAACAAGCAGGCTTGCTCCTGCTCGATATTATTGTTTGGGGAGATGCGGTTACAGAGGAAGCCAAGGCTGGAGCGCTCAGGGCTAGGGTTACAGGTGAGATTGGATGTCTTTGGCGTCGCCCCTCCTAGCCCTTATATACCGGGCTAGGTCTCGGGGGATTCATCTACGTGTACAGGTAAACTTTCCTAACCCTAGCTCGCTCCTTACGGCAGGTCTTCGCACCTTCCTTGTGAGTCGAGGACTTCTACGTCGGTGCCATCCAGTGGGCCGGGGCCGTATCTTCATGGGCCTTCTGCCTTCATGGACACCAGGTAGGCCCATCCGTAGGAGTCGTGGGGTCACCCCCTCGTCAGTAGCCCCCAAGTGCCTGGGGGACTCGAAGAGTCGCGCAGGGACTCGAGTACATTTATATGTCGTTCATTGATATGCACGGTTCATCCGTGGGTCGCTGGCAGTCTGGTAGCCATGACAAAAACCTGTTTCGAGGGATGCTAAGCTGAAAGGGACCAAGGAGTCGACGGATCGAGCCTTGGTGAATTGCACTAGGGAAAATACCACAGTAGCCCAATCAAACCCACGTCCCTCGATGTGAGCTTGGAACACTGGTGTCGAGCAAAAGTCCGGACGCTTCAGGTCTTACGATGTTCATTTGCCGCCATTAATGTGTGTAGTCTAAGGTGCATCCGCCCGGCTTATCTATCATGCTCTGCGCATGGGAAAGGTTGGGAGTGAAATTACTCTTCGGCAAGTCCCAGCCCGGCCGTACTTCGCAGCGGGGTCTTACCTACACGCTAATCTTGCGTGGCTTCTGGGCACAGTGTATCGTGTTCCAGGAAAGTGTGTTTTTGAGGCGCGGAGCCTTATAGCATTGCACCCGCTTGGAACAAAACATCAAGCGAGCTGTTCACTCATTCACCAGAGGAGCTTTGTTTTCGAGTGCTCAGTCGGGGGGTTTTTCGCGAGTAGTCACTCGAATGCCGTTTTTCGGCTCTTCGGGTGAGGGAGCACCCAGAACTCTTAGCGCCGTATGGTCTTGGCGAACGTTTGTTTGTCTTTCGTCGGGTTGAGGGAGCACCCGAGACTCTTATAAGTGCGAGTGTTCACTCGAGCACGTGTCTAACCTTTAGGTGAGGGAGCACCCGGGACTCTTATAATGTACGCTCCCGATGGGAGTAAGATGTTTTTCTTCCTTGGGGAAAAAGATCTGAAAGATGGAAATCAGAGCCTTGGTGTCTCTTTGGTTTTTCTTTTGCTGTTTGTGAGGGATAGTGATGCCTCTATTTAATGGCTGGCAGTGATTTTCTGCCATTGAACCGTCACATCTTCAGGACCGGTCATAATGATGGTCGATGTGGCGTGCGGCAGGCGCCGGTTGGGTTTCCCAGATGCGCGTTGGAAACGCGCACGAATTGACGCGTCTTGTGTACAGTGTGTCAAGTGAGAGAGCATGTTCGTCTTGGAGTCCAAGACGGCTGGGACGATTGGTCTTTGAATTAATTGCTGCTGTCGTTTTCGCTTCTCTTGTGCCTTGATGGTAGTTGTTCTATAAATAGGCCTTTCTCTTCCACGCTTCTATCCAACTTGCTGCTTCACCTCTTTCTTCGTCTCTTCTTCCGCTCATGGTTCCTAGGCGAGGTATTGGCCGTGGCCGTGGTCGTCGTAGCCGTGGTGGCCGCACACCACGTTCATGCCGTGGTAGCCGCCATGGTGCGGCGCCGGTGCCTTCCTCCTCACCCTTGGAGGAGGGATTCTGGCGCTACGATTTTATTTTGCGTGTTCGTGGCCAAAGTGCCAATCGCATCCTTCTTCCCTCTGCTTTTTCTGCCATTTTCTCTGAATGTGGCTTGGATGGCTTGCTTCTGCACCTTCAAGGGAGCTGTCGGTCTCCTTCTTATGTTGATTTGGAGGTTGATAGCTCTCGCTTGATTTTTCTTGGATCTGGTTGGATTTTATTTGCTCGGCGGTTGAATTTGCGGGATGGTGATATGCTCAGCTGTCGTTTTGATGGTGAGAGTACTGTCACTGTCCGCGCTTTCGATCCGAGTAGCAACAGCATGGATCCGCATGGGCAGGAGTCGAGAAGCGATAACTCCACAAAGTCGAGAAGTCCATCACCGGCATCTTTGTCTGCTTCTTCTTCCGGGGACGCTTCTGGCGATGGTGGTGAGCCGTCTTCAACTGCTTCCTCCTCTACCTCTGAAGAAGACCTCGATGTCAAGCCACCGGTTAAACGAGTGGGGCAGGCGACCTTATAGAACTGGAGGTAGCCGCGTCATCTTCGCCAGCAGCTTGGTTGGAGCTGGAGAAGAAGCTGGTGGAGCAGCGGCTCCAATGGTTCTGCAAATAAGTCGAGCTTCACCTTTTGTTATGTCATTGACATCATGAACCTGCTGCTTCGACTCCTACTTTGTCTGTGATGATGCTCTTGTACTAGAGTAGATTACCCCTCATGGGCACACATGTAGAAGTCATAATTCCTTGGGTGATTTTCTCTTGTAATAGGAGCTGCCTTCTATCCAAATGTAGTTGAGTCCTTTTGTACTGAAGATGATATCTATGATGGAAACTGTGTTTTATCCTTTGTAGTGGAATTTATGCTTGAGCCTTTTATGCCACCGAAAGCTGTGTCTTGACCATCAGGAGTTGTCTTCGAATCCTTTTGTAACTTAGAGTTTTTTACTGCTGGGGACTGTCTTCGGGTCCATCCTATACTTGGTACTGTTTGTTCCATCGGGTGCGCGGCAGCTCTCCCGATGGGAGTAGCCCCCGAGGCTATGCTTGAGTCGAAGGGTCAGGCGTAGGCTGAAATTTGTTTCCTTTGTTGTCTTTTTATCGGGTGCGCGGCAGCGCTCCCGATGGGAGTAGGCCCCGAGTCTTTAGGTGATCGTTGGCGATCGGGTGAAGACTAGGTGAACTTGTGCTTCCTCCAAAGTTTCTTAAAAAGTGCTTGGATGCCATGAGAGTGTTGATAGTCGTCTCTCGGGTGGGGTTTGTGCGCGAGGCCCCGAGTGCTTCGTGGAGGGGGTCGTGTAGGTGATAGCGCTGCTCGGGGGTTTTTTCTTCTCAAGTCCCCGAGTGCTTGGATTAAGATCGCGTAGGCGATAGAGTTGCTCGGGGTTTTTTTTCTTCATAAGCCCCCGAGTGCTTCGATTAAGATCGCGTGTGTGATGGCAGTTGCTCGGGGGGGGGGGGGGGGAGTTTCCTATTTAACCCCCGAGTGCTTTGGTTAAGATCGCATGTGCGATGGCAGTTGCTCGGGGGGAGTTTCCTCTTCAGCCCCCGAGTGCTTCAATTAAGATCGCATGTGCGATGGCAGTTGCTCGGGGGGGGGGGGGACTTTCCTCTTTAGCCCCCGAGTGCTTTGATTAAGATCGCGTGTGCGATGGCAGTTTCTCGGGGGGGGGGGGGGTTTCCTCTTCAGCCCCCGAGTGCTTCGATTAAGATCGCATGTGCGATGGCAGTTGCTCGGGGGGGGGGAGTTTCCTCTTCAGCCCCCGGGTGCTTTGAGATGGCAGTATTTGGGCGACATTTATTTTATTGCGGTCAAGCGATTTACATGAATTGCCAGTCATGTCCGACCGATAGGGGCTATGGATAGAATAGTCACAAGTTTGCTATGTTCCTTGGGTTGCCCACGTCCTCGTCTGTCTTTGGGTTATTCAGCCTGCAGGCGCCGCCTCCGATGACTTCTGAGATTATGAATGGTCCTTCCCATTGGGGGGCAAGTTTGTGGGCCTTCTCTTGTATTAGTCGTAGGACTAGATCACCTTTGTTGAAGGTTCTAGTGCGCAGTCGACTGCTTTGGTAGGTACGCAGTTTGACTTGGTACCCTTCTAATTTTGCCACGGCTGTGTCTCTTGCTTCGTCAGCCGTATCTTTATCGTCTTGTAATGCTTCTTCTTCTTCTTCTTCCTCGTATCCGGTGACCCGGGGTGCTCCGAACTTGAGGTCATGTGGCAGGACTGCCTCTGCTCCGTACACCATGAAGAAGGGTGTGTATTGGGTTGCAGTGTTTGGCGTGGTTCATAAGCTCCACAGTACCGCGGGGAGTTCTTCTACCCAGTTACCGGCGGCTTGCTCGAGTGGTGCGAGGAGTCGTTTCTTGATTCCTCCACAGACAAGGCCGTTTGCTTTTTCCACCTGGGCGTTGGACTGTGGGTGCGCGACTGATGCGTAATTGATTTTGATGCCCAGTTCTTCGCAGAAATTCTGAAATTATGTGGCCGTGAAGTTCGTGCCGTTGTCCGTGATGATGTTGTGTGGTACTCCGAATCTGAAGATAATCGACTTGATGAAGTTGACAGCCGTGAGAGCTGTGGAGCTGGTGATGGGCACTGCTTCGATCCACTTGGTGAAATTGTCGACTGCGACGAGCAGGTATGTCCTTCCGTCCTTTGATGATTTCTTTAGTGGGCCCACCATGTCGAGTCCCCAGGTGGCGAACGGCCAGGATAGTGGTATGGTCTTGATCTCTGATGTGGGAGCGTGTGGCCTGTTGGCGAATTTTTGGCCGGCGACGCAACGTCGCACGATTTCCTCTGCGTTTTTCATTGCTGTGGGCCAGTAGAACCCAGCTGTAAATGCTTTGGACACGAGCACTCGACTGCTCGCGTGGTGTCCGCAGGTGCCTTCGTGGATTTCGAGCAAGAGGGCTTTGCCGTCCTCTTCGTCAATGCACTTTTGGAGTATCTGGGTGATGCTGCGCTTATATAGTTGTCTGTTTATCACCGTAAATGCCTTGGGTCGCCGGCTGATGCGTCGTGCTTCGGCCACGTCTTGTGGTAGCGTGACTTTGATTAGGAATCGGAGGAACGGTTTTGTCCAGGCGGGTCCTTTGAACTTTGTCGGGGCTGTGTTGTCGGATGTGCTGGTGCTTGTGCCTTCTGATAGGGTTGCTGCTGCCACCTGCGCTATTGTGTCCTCGCCGTCCACGACCGCTTCAGATGTTGACGCCTGCACCTTGATGGACCTTCGGTTGATGCTTTCGAGAAAAACTCCGGGTGGTACGGGCGCCTTGGTCGAACCGATGTTCGCGAGCTCGTCGGCTTCTGTGTTGTTGTCCCTGGTGATGTAGTTGAGCTCGCAACCGTCGAAATTTCCTTCGAGTTCGTTGTAGAGCTTTTGGTATGCCGCCATGTTGTCGGCGATTGTGTTGCATTCTCTCATCGTCTGCTGGACGACGATGTTGGAGTCCCCGTAAATTATGAGGCGAGTGGCTCCGCATGTTTTGGCCATGCGCATGCCATGGAGGAGTGCCTCGTATTCTGCTTCGTTGTTGGAGGCGTGACTGAAGTTGATCTGGAGGACGTATTTCAGCTTTCTTCCTTTGGGGGAGATGAGTACAACTCCTGCCCCAACTCCTTGCTGTCTCTTGGATCCGTCGAAGAACATCGTCCATGAGCTTGATAGGTCTGGGGGGCCAGGTGTTTGAACCTCCGTCCACTCGACAGGAAATCTGGGAGTACTTGGGCTTTGATGGCTGTTGGGTGCTTGTACTGCAGGTCTCATGGGCTGAGCTCGATGTTCCACTCGGCAACCCGCCCGATTGCTCCAGGTTTGTTCAGTATGTCAGCGAGTGGTGTCACGATTGTGATGGGGTGCTCGTCGAAGTATTGCGATACCTTTCTTGAATTCATGACGATGGCTAGTAGTAGCTTCTGATAGTGCGGGTACCTCTGCTGGGATTTGGTCAAGAACATGTTGAAGTAGTAGATTCGTCTTTGAATGCTCTGGACCTTGCCTTCTTCTGCGCGTTCGACAACGAGCGTCGTGCTTACTACACTGCTGCGTGCTGCCACGTAGAGGTATAGCTTCTCTCGTTCCTTGGGTACCTCCAGGATTGGTGGAGTTGAGAGTGTCTTTTTCAGGTCCGCGAATGCTTGGCGGGATTCCTCCGTCCACTCGAATTTCTTTCCTTTCCTGAGCAGTTGATACAAAGACAGCGTGCGTTCTCCAAGCCTGCTGATGAAGCGGCTGAAAGATGCGAGTTTTCCAGTGAGCTGTTGTACTCCTTTGACGTCGGTTGGTTCTTGCATGCGCGTGATGGCTTGGACTTTCTCGGGATTTGCCTCGATTCCGCGGGCAGAGACCATGTAGCCCAGCAGTTTTCCCGCCGGTACGCCGAATGCGCACTTCTTTGGGTTGAGTTTGATTCTGTATTTGTTGAGCGCTGCGAAGGTTTCACGCAGGTCGTCGAGTAGTGTGGCTGCTTTATAGGTCTTGATGACGATGTCATCCACGTAGACTTGCACGTTTCTTCCGATTTGCTCCTTCAGGCAGGCCTGCATCATTCGTTGGTAAGTGGTGCCTGCGTTTTTGAGCCCGAAGGGCATGGTCTTGTAGTAGAATACTCCGTAGGGGGTGATGAACGATGTGTGTTCTTCGTCTTCTTCCTTCATTCTGATCTGGTTGTATCCTGAGTAAGCATCAAGAAAGGAGAGTAGATCGCACCCTGCTGTTGACTCGATTATCTGATCGATTCTAGGCAGGGGGAAGTGATCCTTCGGGAAATGTTTGTTGACTGGTCCGTAGTCGACACACATGCGCAGCACGGTCGTGTCTTTCTTTGGCACCAGCACTGGGTTGGCTATCCAGGTGGCTTTCTTCGTTTCTCGAATGAACTGGGCGTCGAGTAACCGGTTGACTTCCTCTCCGATTGCTCTGCGCTTGGGCTCCGAGAATCGTCTCAGCCCTTGCTTCACTGGCCTCGTGTTTGGCTTGATGTGTAGGGCATGTTCCGCGAATTCGCGTGGTATCCTAGGCATGTCGGCTGGGCACCAGGAGAATATTTCCCACTCGTCTCGAAGGAAGGCGACAAGAGCTGTTGCCTGCTCCTCTGGTAGGTGGGCGTACTCGCGGATTGTTTTGTCTGGGTCCGTCGGGTGTACTTGGTGGGTGACTGTGTCACCGTCGATTCTGAAGTCGCGTCCGTACTCCCTGGATTCGCTTCGGTTTGCCAATGGGAAGGTACTCTTGTCCTTCACCATGGCTATTTCTCTGAGTTCTTGTTTGGCTCCGAATGTGTCGGAGATTCTGTGGAAGTCACGATCACATTGATCTGATTTGATGAAGATTCCATTGATCGTGAGGACTCCTGACGATCCTGGCATCTTGAGATTGAGGTAGGCGTAATGTGGGACCGCCATGAATTGCGCGAATGCTAGTAGTCCCAGTATGGCGTGATACTGCGATTGCCAGTCGAGTACCTCGAACTCGAGGACGTGTTTTGCGAAGTTACGTCGGTTGCCGAAGACGACTTCGAGTTTGACGACTCCGAGGGATGTGGCTGCTTCTCCTGGGACTACCCCATGCAACTCGGTGCTTGATTTTCTCCACACTGATCGTGGGATCAGCATTTTTTGCAGGGTGCTGGTGAAGATGATGTTCATGCTGCTGCCTCCGTCCATGAAGACCCGGTCCATGTCGTATCCTCCCATTTGTGCATCGAGCACTAGGGGTGCATGCCCCGGTCATGGGACTGCGAGTGGATGGTCGTCATGTGAGAACGTGATGCTGGTCTCCGTGTCATGCAATTGGTAGATTTCGACTGTGTTTATGCTCTCGGCTTCTCTGGCCTGCAGGGTTTGGGCGTCGCGTTGTGCTTGCGGTACTCTTCCTTCTTGGATCATGAGCACCTGTGCTTGCGACGGGCTGGGACGTCCTTCCGGGTTTGAGGTCGGCGATTGCTCGGGTCGTCGGTTGCGTCTGTCGTCTTTCTGCTTTTCCTTCTTGAGGTCGTCAGCTAGCTCGTTGAACAGGCAGCAGTCCCTCAAAGTGTGCACTGACCTGACGCGTCCCCAGTCATCCTCGAAGCTGTGGATCGTGCAGAATCCTCCTAGCTGCTCTCTGGCCGTGAGTTTGCTAGATCCGGAATGCCTCTTCCTTCTGGAGATTCTGAAGATCTGCTCGTGATCTTCTGGGTGCACGTGGAAGAGAGGATCGATTTCGATTCCTCGACTCGTGTCTTGGTTCCTGATGAGGTTGGCGAATTCATCCGGTCTTCGATCTGGGTCGTAGTACTCGCCAACAGGTGTCTCGGAGTCGCTGTCTTGGTTGGCGGCAGATGCCCGTGCGTGTCTTTTGGGTCGTCGATTCCTTCTGCCTTGGCGGTGGTTCTGCTGATCGTTAGATTCAATCTCGTAGTTGTCGTCTTGATGTGCGGCGGGTGCCTGGGCGGTGGAGGGTTGTCGGAAGATTCGCGAGTCCTCCGCTGCATGTTGCAGCTCGTCGAGTGGGATTCCTTCGTAAAGGCCCCTCGTCGTTCTTCTGGGTCGTCAACTCCTTCTGCGTCAGCGCTGTACTTGGACGTTACCGTAGTATCATCACTGGTGCGACTGCAGCTCGAGTGGTCTTGATGGGATGGCGAGGATGTCCGCCGTGATCTTGAATCCTTCGAGTAGGCTAGGTCCGGTTCTTGCCCTTGGGTTGTGGCTTGCTGAAGATGGGACCGCCGAGATCGTGATCCCAACCTGCATAGTTCCCACAGACGGCGCCAATTGATGGGGATCAACCCCGGCAAATCCCATGGTCAGGGACCCTGAGTTAGTCATGAGAGGCGCAGGTTGGACGATAACTCGTCGGCAAACAAGGAGGCTTGCTCCTGCTCGATATTATTGATTGGGGAGATGCGATTACAGAGGAAGCCAAGGCTGGAGCGCTCAGGGCTAGGGTTACAGGTGAGATTGGATGTCTTTGGCGTTGCCCCTCCTAGCCCTTATATACCGGGCTAGGTCTCAGGGGATTCATCTACGTGTACAGGTAAACTTTCCTAACCCTAGCTCGCTCCTTACGGCAGGTCTTCGCACCTTCCTTGTGAGTCGAGGACTTCTACGTCGGTGCCATCCAGTGGGCCGGGGCCGTATCTTCATGGGCCTTCTGCCTTCATGGACACCAGGTAGGCTCATCCGTAGGAGTCGTGGGGTCACCCCCTCGTCATCAGCGCAGCCTCTACTCGGCCACGCCTAGGCCGATTGGGCTCCAATCGGCCAGGACGTGGCCAACTGGGTCCAGTCGGCCAGGCTGTGACCTAGGGTGTATTATTTCTGCAATTTTTTTAAAACGTGCATTATTTTCGTAAATTTTTTTAATAAATGTATTATTTCAAAAAAATTCAAGGAAAAAGTGATATCTGAAATGTCAATCTGAAGCGTCACTCTCTTGAGCTCATCTTCTCTGAATTGTTGTATGAGCATAGAGTGACTGCAGGGATCATCACACAAATAAATATCAGCAGTTTGATGCAGAGCTCGTGCTATCTGAACTTGCAATCATATTTTTAGCATCTTTGACTTATACATAAACTACAGTGAGGGACAAGCACGATAGCTTTTTTTAGAAAGAAACAAATGAACAGACGGACCAAGTAAATTCTTGATTGTTTGCTACAGCAATGTAGTGAAGCACTAACTTCAATAAATGAAAGAAAAAGGATATGTCAACTCAGTAAGATATCAATTCTTCAATTTTACCTCGTACCTTGAATATATGGTATCATGTATGTATCATCAAACAAATAAATATCAGCAGCCAAACTAAATATAATCTGCTCACCAAACTCAATAATCCTATACAAGAATGGTTTTAGGATACTTATCAACTTATCCAAGGTTTCTTTTCATGTGAATCATAGATTGAATGGGACTACTATCCAATCCATTCCTTCATCTCACATATCACATAAAGAGACACAAGAGAAAAAAAAGGCAAGGCTAGCGGCAGCTCACCTCAGTTTCATGTTGTGCTGCCACCACGGCTCTCAATGGTCGGATATCGTGGAGAAGTAGCTCCACCGACACTCGACCGACGCCCTCCTTCTCTGTAGCTCCACAAAATATTCAATCTACGATGAGAAACTGTACACCTTGGAATATGCAAGCCCTCCTTCGGTACACCTCAAAAGACACACAAGAGAAGTAGCTCCACCTCTCTCTTTTCCCCAACACTGTACACCTCAAAAGACACCTTCCCTGTTGACATAATAATGAGAAAATTCAGATAAATGAGAGAATCACCTAAAAAGACACCTTCCTCACAAGCTTACTTCTCAAAACTACCATATGGATTATTTACAAAATCCTCCATTGTTTGTCTAAATATATAAGATAATTGTGGATTCTTATTTATCTAAAAATTGCAATCAACTAGTCAAACTACATAACAAGAATAAAATCACATAGTTGTTATGTAATTGCAAACAGCTGCTCCTCAGTAAGATACATCTATGTAAGCTATATTAGCATTTAACATTCAGAATAAAATTCCTAAAGCATTTAGCATACTCCAGAAAATATAATTTGGGCAAGCGAAAAGAGAGAGGTCCAACCTTGATGGTTAACTGCACAGAGGACGTTTGTGTGCACACCCAGGCATGAGCTGCTCCCGGGGCGCCGTCAGTGAGTTTATCCAGTAAACCCTAGGTCTGGGTCGGCGTGGTAGGCGTGACGGAACGCGAGCTAGGACGGCTGGTGAAGGCAGAGGCGAGCGAGACCTCCTCCGCCCTTCCCCTCGCTGGCATCACGGCAGGCCGGCGGCGTGGGCGTCGTCGACTTCTCTTAGGCTCCCTGCTCCTTCCCCTGGTCTCTCTTGATCCACCATGACGGACAGCTTCCTCGATCATCCTGCCAGACGGCGGCGGCAGCGATGACGCAGGAGAGTGGGCTGAGATGGAGGTGGAAGTGGAGGTAGAGACGACGACGCGGAAGAGTGAGAGAGAGGCGGCGTAGGGGCGAGAGAGAGGAGGGGCTGTGTGTCTAGGGTTTCTTTTTCTTATCATGGAGGGCGACCTGCAGGGGGCAGCTGGACGGAGCAGCGTGGGGTGGCCGGCAGCGGGCGGAGCTCCACGGGCGCGGCCCAGCTCCGGGCTGAAGCGGGGAAGACAAGCAGGAGAGGAGGGGATCGAGCTAGGTTTCACCGTGGTGGGCAGGGGTATATATATATATATATATATATATATATATATATATATATATATGACCGCCAGATGGGTGCGAAGGATTGGGCAGCAGGATCGAACGGCGCAGAGCGAGTGGAAGGTGGACGGGCAGCGTAGAGCGCCCCTGAGGAGGGTTGTGAGGGCATGTGGTTCCCTTGACCTTTAAGATTTAAATATAGGAGAGTTGTCACACTTTACAAGGGTACTCACATAAAGAAAATGTAACTATCATGATGCAAATGTATGCCTCTGCCAGGATAGCAGGATATGCAATGATACTAGCGCGTCATCTAGCAATGATTAGGGCAAGGCCCAACTAGCATGCGGCTCATCGATCAAGCAAGTAGCATGTATGACTGAAGATCAAGTCATGAGAAGGTGGGTGTTGCATGGCAATATATCTCGGAAAGGCTATGGAGATTCCTTGATAGGTAGGTATGGTGGCTGTTTTGAGGAAGGATATAAGCAGGTTTATGATGACAGAGCGTATCATGCCAAGGGTTTGGATGTACCGCTGAAGGTGGACGCCAACTCTCGGAGTGAGAAGGAGGCAATGCACGGCACAAGAGAGGCTAGAAAAATATGGGAAGGTGGAAGTGCCAACTTTCGAATACTCGCATTAGTCCGAAGAACTCATGCACTTATTATCGGTAACTCTCAATGTAATCAGGAGGTTCTCAAAGAGACAAGTACCCCGAGTAGGAGTGTATGGAGGTTTGGTTATCCTTGCGCATCCTCGACTCATGGTACGTGAGTGTACTCTAATATTCGAACCCTCCAGAGGTTAGTGATCCATCTAGTAGCTAGAGTTCTCAACAGGAGTTTTGGTTTTCGAAAATCCCACAGATTTCCCAAACTACGACATCTATCACTAATAGGCTAAAGCTCTTGACACCAAAAGTTCAAACATTACTCTAATCAATACCTCAAAACTATTGCAAGTTACTACTACAAAGAGAATAGCAACTTCAACTACCTACTCTCTAGTCAAGACACAAAGCTCAGTGCAACTGGCAAACTCTCTAAACAAGATAAAACATGCAACTTATAGAAATTTCAACCTAAGACAAAATAAAATCTCTAGAAGAAAACTAAATCCCTATAACTAAACAGGGCAGCAACTAAGAAAAGAAAAAGAACAACTCACAGCTAAAGAAATAAGCAAGCAAATCCTATGAGGAGTTCTAATTCAAGAGGAGCGTGTTTCTCTCCCACAAAAAAGAAAGCTGGGGTCTAACTTGTTATGAACAGAAAACAAAGAAAAAACAAACCTACGAAAAGTAAAGAGCGAGACGCTCCAAGCATAGCACATAACGCATGAAGTGATAAAAATACAGTGCAACGAGGGACGAACTGATAATTGTTGATGAAGAAGGGGATGCACGGGGGCATCCCCAAGCTTAGACGCTTGAGTCTCCTTGAATATTTATTGGGGATGCAGGGGGCATCCCAAAGCTTGAGCGTTTGACACTCCAGGATCTTCTTTCATCATCTTCCATCGCACACTTGAGAACTCCCTTCATAGACAACTCATCATAAGCTGATTAGAGAGGTTAGTACCCTATTAAAATAATGTTTCCATTACTGGAAATAAAGATATTCTTTAAGAGCTACTGTTTCTCAAAATTTCCAAAAAGTTTTTTCAAAGAAAAAGCAGGCTTAAGGTTTGCAAAAGTTAGGAGAGACAAAACGTGGCAGAATCTGTGAAAAACAGAACAGAAGGTAGTAAAGAATTTTTTAGGGGTACTTCTTCAACTCCAATAAAAAAACTCAGAACATACGAAAGTTCCGTAATTGTATAGAGCATGTTGTGTAAAAAATTCAGCTCAAAAAGATGAACTCGTAATTTTCTATGATTTTTCCCGTCACGAGGACAGAATTTGTTTTCTGGACAGCATGTCAGAACTTTCACCTCCCTTGTCATATGAGGCAATACTTGGCACAAAGCTTGAAAAGTAAAGATACAATGATGTTGCTACAGTAGTAAAAATCATCAAGACCACTAAAAACAGAAGAAAAAAATCTTGGGTTGCCTCCCAACAAGCGCTTTCTTTTACGCCTTTAAGCTAGGCATAAAGCAAAAGATCAAGTTTTATCAAGAAAATAACTAGCCCGTGTGACGGACTCAAAAGGCAACTTAATCTTTTTCCTAGGGAAGTGTTCCATCCCTTTATTGCGAGGGAATTGGAATTTTATATTCCCCTCTTTCATGTCAATAACAGCACTAATGGTGCAAAGAAAAGAACGTCCCAAAATAATTGGACAAGAAGGCTCACACTCAATGTCCATAATAGTAAAATCAACGGGAACATAATTGTCATTGACAATGATAAGAACATCATCGATCTTCCCCAAAGGTTTCTTTACGGAAGAATCAACAAGACGAACACCAAAATAACAAGGATCAAAAGGTTTCAATTCAAGCATATCATACATTCTTTTGGGCATAACAGAGGTACTAGCTCCAACATCACAAAGAGCAAAGCAAGAGAAGTTATTCAATTTGATTTTTATCATAGGATCCCAACCATCCTCTAGATTCCTAGGTATGGAGGCTTCTAGTCTAAGCTTATCCTCCCTAACTTTGATTAGAGCATTGGTGATATGCTCTGTGAAGGCAAGATTAAATGTGCTAGTGTGGGGGTCTCTAGACATCTCGTGTAGGAAACCAATAACTTCAGGTAAAGTGCAGTTGTCAAAGTCTAGATCACTACTATCTATCATGGAAGTAGTGATATCATTAAATCTCACTTGTTTGAAAGCCTCTATGTTCATAGAGGTTTCGTCATATATGGTTGAGGTGGTAGCATCACCATTGATAGGTCCAGGTGGACTAGGGGTGTGATGGGTGCTAATAGTTTGAACATCCTCAACAACTTGGATAGTAGCTACGGTGTGGTAGGTAGGAAGGCTTTTAACTCTCTCTTCTTCCTCCTTTTATCTAGCCCATCTCTCTTTAAGTTTGCCCAGCATCCTAATGTTTTCATTAATTTGCACGTGGATAGCATTCATAGGAGTGGTGTGCCTCTCCTCGAGGGGAGAAGTTCTAATCTTAAGCATCTCAACCTCATGGGCTATGTTGTCTACCTTCGAAGAGAGGATATCTAATTTGTCTAATTTCTCTTCCACACTCTTGTTGAAGGCTTTTTGGGTAGTGATAAAGTCTTTAAGCATACTCTCTAGTTCAGAAGTGGAGTTTTTGGTGCTAGGGTAAGTGTTGTTGTTCCCATAGTTGTTGGATGGGGAAGGTCTAGGATTGTTGCTACCAAAATTACTCCTATAAGCATTATTGTTGAAGTTTTTTCTAGGGATAAAGTTCACATCTACTTGTTCTTGATCAACCAAGGAATTTAAAGGAACATCCTGAGGATCAATAGGAGCTTGCTTGGTAAGTAGAGATATGATCAAGTCAACCTTTTCATTAAGAGAGGAGATCTCCTCGACAGAATTTACCTTCTTACCAGATGGAGATCGTTCGGTGTGCCACTGAGAGTAGTTCAGCATCATCTCATCAAGTAGCTTCGTGGCAGCACCAAGTGTGATTCACATAAAAGTTCCTCCCGCAGCCGAGTCTAGCAGATTCCGCAGGTAAAGTTTAAGCCTGCATTAAAAGTCTAGATAACCATCCAAGTAGTCAAACCATGTGTACGGCAGTTCTTAACAAGATATTTCATGCGTTCCCAAGCTTGGGAAACGTGTTCATTATCCAATTGCCTAAAATTCATAATGTTACTTCTCAACTGGATAATTCTAGCAGGGGGATAGTACTTCCCAATAAAAGCATCCTTACACTTGTCCCAAGAATCAATGCTATTCTTAGGTAAGGATTGCAACCACTCCTTGGATCTTCCTCTCAAGGAGAAAAGAAAAAGCTTCATCTTGACGATGTCTCCATCTACTTCCTTGTACTTTTGCATATCACAAAGCTCAACAAAATTATTTAAGTGCAAGAAAACATCCTCTCCAGCACCTGAGAATTGATCTTTCATAACAAGATTTAACTTTGCTTAGTTATAGAATTAAGCCTAGACTCAAGGATTAATTACTTAGATGGATTGATTTCCTTCCACCCTGAGTGGAGTTTTTTTGAAGCTTTTGTTGTACTCTTGTATATAATGTGGTCCTGGTAATAAAATACTGGGGGGTGCCTTACCCCTCAGTTTGAAAGCTTCAAAAAAAAAAGATTCAGCAAAGCAGGTTTAATTTCATAAGAAGGTGATGAAGTGGCAGGTGGAGCAATAGGAGTGCAGATAAAGTCACTGTTGTTGTGACTAGTGAATTCACACAATTTGATGTTTTCATTGGAACCCATAGTAGCAGCAGGTATTTTTGGTATTTTTGATAAGGGACACAAAATTAAAAGCTGAAAGATAAACTAAAAATACTAAAAATCAAAGATAAAAGATAGTGTGCAACTCCCCTATCTTGTAGACTGGAGTCCCCGGCAACGGCGCCAGAAATTTTCTTGATGAGGTGAGGAAGATAATTCTTGTCACTTCTCATTGGTTAACCCAAGTGGAAGGTAAGATGTAGCGTAGCAACAAATTTCCCCTATGTAGAAGATAGGGTTTGTCTCCCGTAGGACTCGCAGAGATACAAGAAGGTGGTAAAGTGAATAGTGGCGCCGAGGTTGCTAACTTCGCCTTGACCTGCACACACATCAAATAACTTTGCTCCCAACGAGTACAGAGGAGTTTTCAATTCCTCCGGCCTTGCTGTTTACAAAGGATAATAATAGTGGAAACTGGAAGTAAAGACTGAAAGTAAATTGAATATGTAAACAATGGTGGAAATATGGACCGGGGTCCCATGACGTTCACTAGTGATGTTTCTCTACCAAAAGACAATAAAAGTGCTAGCGAGGTAAACAAATCACAGCTGGGCTATTGACAGGATTATAAACGCACCGCAATGCTAACTATGCTACAAAAGAAAGGAAGAGGCTCAAAAGCAATGGGCAGTACGCCAAGGTAAGTAGACCTAAATCCATCTGCATCTACTACAAATCATCCATCTTGAGATATCTATCCATAACATCTCGCTGGTATTAAGTTGTGAATCCCATCCAAAGTGTAAACTCAAAGCAACAGACAACTGCATTAAAAGAACTATGCGTAAAGTAAACAATCCTTGCACCCGCAAGTACAAGCACCGTTGTTTTATCCCTGGTGGCTACATCACATCCCCTAGTCTCATGTTTCTGTCACTCAAGCTAGACATCAGGGGGCTGAACCCACAATCAAGCATAACGCTCCCTCTTGGAGTTGCAACAAATCATTTGGCCAAAGTAAAATACGGCAACGGAGAACATGCAAGAATTTACCAAAGAACACAAATATAAAAGAGAACCAAATATATTACTCATCACAATCTGAACATAATCTCATAATCCATCAGATCCCAGCAAACTCAACATCGAAACACATAAATTACAAAGGTGCCTCGATCATGTGAGGCAGCTCATGAGGTATCGAAAGAGGAAGCACAAAGAGGGGAGGAGAACATCAGATAGCTACTGGTCATGGAACCATGGTCCAAGGGGTACTACTCACAAGACATTCGAGAGGCTTCCATGGTGATGGATGGTCTCCCGGAGGGGATTCCTCCTTCCGGCAGGGTGTCGGGGTAGCTTCTCCTGGCAGCCCCGATCTTGAAACGGCGGCGGCGATGGAACAAAGAGGAGAACCTGAATAGTAGATCGATATTGGGGGTTTCCGTCATGGGGGCTAAATATAGGCCAAAGGGGGCACCGAGAGGGGCCACAGGGCATCCAGGAGGCCTCCAGGCGCGGCCTAGGGTGGGGCCGCGCCAGGGACCTTCCTGGGGCCCTGGTGGGTCCACCCCCTTCCTTCCTTGGTGATTCGGGAAGCTTCTGGGTCGCTGATTTTTTATATAATTTTCCCGGGATTTATTTGGCACTTTTAATGGCCGGAAAACCTGAAATACAAAAACAACAGAAAACAAGAACTGGCAACTGGGTGCACTGAGTTAATAGGTTAGTCCAAATATAATTAAAAAGTGTATGAAAGTTCAAGCAAAACATGGCAAAGTCACACAAACCATGCATGGAGCAAGCATAAATTATAGATACGTTTGGGACGTATCATACCTCCGTTATGCCCAAAAGAATGTATGATATGTTTGAATTGAAGCCCTTTGAGCCTTGTTCTTTTGGTGTTCATCTCATTCATTCTTCCGTAAAGAAACCTTTGGGGAAGATCGACGATGTTCTTATCATTGTCAATGACAATTATGTTCTCGTTGATTTTATTATTATGGATATAGAGTGTGAACCTTTATGTCCAATTATTTTGGGACGTCCTTTTCTTCGCACCGTTGGTGCTATTATTGACATGAAAGAGGGGAATATAAATTTCAATTCCCTCTCAAAAAGGTGATGGAACACTTACCTAGAAAGAAAATCAAGTTACCTTTTGAGTCCGTTACGCGGGCTAGCTATTCTCTCTCTCTTGATAAAACAAGATTCTTCTTTTGCTTTATGCCTAGCTTAAATGCGTAAAAGAAAGCGCTTGTTGGGAGACAACCCAAGATGTTTTTACTTCTATTTTTAGTGGTCTTGATGATTGTTACTACTGTAGCAACATCATTGTATCTTTATTTCAAGCTTTGTGCCAAGTTCTAGCCTCTTATGATAATGGAAGCAAAAGTTGTGACATGTTGTCCAGAAAACTGATTATGTCCGCTTGACGGAAGAAATCAAAGCAAATCACCAGTTCATCTTTTTGATCTGAATTTTTTACATAGCATGCTCTATACAATAGTGAAACTTTTGTATGTTCTGAGTTTTTTTTATTTGAGTTGCAGAAGTGAACCGAAAAAATTATTTACTACCTGATGCTCTGTTTTTCACAGATTCTGTCACATTTTGCCTTTCCTTACTTTTGCAAACCTTAAGCTTGATTTTTCTTTGAATTTTTTTTGGAAATCTTGAGAAAAAGTAGCTCTTCAAGAATATCTTTATTTCCAGTGGAGAAAAAATATTTTATTAAGGGTACTAACCTCTCTAATCAGCTTATGATGAGTTATGTATGAAGGGAGTTTTCAAGTGTGCGAGAGAAGATGATGAAAGAAGATCAGGGAGTGTCAAACGCTCAAGCTTGGGGATGCCCCATGCATCCCCAATAAATATTCAAGGAGAATCAAGCGTCTAAGCTTGGGGATGCCCCCGTGCATCCCCTTCTCCATCAACAATCATCAGTTCTTCCTTCGTCTCACTATATTTTTATCACTTCATGCGTTATGTGCTATGCTTGGAACGTCTCGCTCTTAGGTTCCTTTTTAGTTTTCTTTAGATTTGATTGCTGGTCATAACATGTTAGACCCCAGCTTACTTTGTGTGGGAGAGAAACACGCTCCACTCCAATCTAGAACTCATCATAGGATTTTCATGCCTATCTTTCTCTGTTTTGTGTTCTTTATCTCTTCGTAGCTGCTGCCATGTTTAATTTTTGTTTTAGTGTTTGTCTTTAGCAAAAGCTTCGGATTTTCTTTAGTTTGTTGCTGGAACTCTCTATAGTTTTCATGTTTATCTTGTTAAGAGAGTTGGTTTTTGCACTGAGTTGTGTCTTGTCTTGAAGTAGGTAATTGAGGTTGCTATTCAATTGTAGTAGTAACTTGAAATAGTTTTGAGGTATTGTTGTGAGTAATGTTTGAACTTTTGGTGTCAAGAGCTCTAGCCTATTAGTGATAGGTGTCGTATTTTGGGAAATCCGCGCTTATTTTCAAAACCCACAAAAACTAGTTGAGAACTCTAGCTACTAGATGGATCACTAATCTTTTGAGGGATCGGATATTAGAGTACACTTACGTACCATGAGTCGAGGATGCGCAAGGATAACCAAACCCCTATACACTTCTCCTCGGGGTACTTGTCTCTTTGTGAACCTCATCATTAGATTGAGAGTTACCGATAATAAGTGCACGATTTCTTCGGACTAATGTAGTATTGAAAGTTGACACTTCCACCTCCTCATATTTGCTAGCCTCTTTTGTACCGTGCATTGCCCTCTTCTCACTCCGAGAGTTGGCGTCCACCTTCGCCGGTACATCCAAACCCTTGGCATGATACGCTCTGTCATCATAAACCTCCCTATATATTTCCTCAAAACAACCACCATACCTACCTATCAAGGAATTTCCATAGCTTTTCCGAGATATACTGCCATGCAACATCCACCTCTTCATGGCTTGATCTTCATGGAAATCCCTACTCCTCACATCATATCTATCATTTGGCCTTCTCGCCTATGATTGTCCTCATTGATGTGAGCATTTCTCACCTTTTTGACTTCCTCCTCCACCATATTCTCTCTTTGCCATCCTAAGTGTCAACTCTCATGCTTACGCTCATCCATTGCATGAGTTCTCAAAATATCAAAAGGGAGTGGATCAAATTGACTTGTACCTGGCTAGTGGTATGGGGACTAGTCAAGATAAGATTCCAAAGAATACCAAGTGTGAAATTTTAGTAGATTGAGTTCTCAACACAAAAATACTTTTTCTTCTCGTATTCCCTACCCCCTTCTTTCACGCAAACACCATTTGGAGACATTCGAGTCACGGACAGCGAGAGCTCTTGCACCTAATGTTCTTTCGTTGCTTGTTTCAATGCTAATATAGACTCTTGCATGTTATGACTTGAATTGAATTACATACCTTGATTGCTTTACTTTTTAAAGTCCTTATATGGTTGCTAGCATGTCACCACAGAAATTATGCTTGTTATCATTTACCTACTCGAGGACGAGAAGGAATTAAGCTTGGGGATGTTAATACGTCTCAAGCGTATCGATAATTTTTGCTCGCTCCATGCATGTTTTGTGTGATATTGCTATGATCTAGATACACTTTCATACACTTTTGTTCATATTTGGACTAACCTACTAACTCAGTGCACCCCAGTGCTAGTTCCTGTTTTCTATAGTTTTTCTATTTCAGTGTTTCCCCATATAAAAAATGCTCCAAAAATCCAAGAAAAATCAGCTTGTCGGAAGACTCCAGAAGCCCGAAGGAGGGCCAAGGGGCCACCACCAGGCACCCAGGAGGCCACCTGGCGCGGCCAGGGGCCTGGCCGTGCCAAGTGGGCGCCTGGGCCCCTGGTGGCCCCCCTGGCTGCCCCCATTCGCCTATTTATTCTCCGTCATGGGGAAACTCCGAAGACAAAACCCTATTTCGCAAATTCTCATCTGTTCCGCCGCCGCCACGCTTCCTAGATCGGGAGCACCGTCAGGACCCTTCCCGGCACCCTGCCGGAGGGAGGATCGACCTCCGGGAGCTTCTCCTCCACCATGGACACTTCCCAGATGTGTCGTGAGTAGTCTACCTTGGACCATGGGTCCGTGATCAGTAGCTATATGATGTTCTCCTCCCCTCTTTGTTCTTCATGGTTTAGACCTCGTGAGCTGCCCTACATGATCGAGGCACCTATGTAATTCTTTCTGCTTTTTTTATGCCGAGTTTTATGGGATCTGATGGATTATGAGATTATGTTCAGTTTGTGATAGAGTAATATAATTGGTTCTTATCTTTTGTATTTTTGTTCCGAAGTAATTCTCGCATGTTCTCCGTTGCTATTTATTGGTTTGGCCAAGTGGTAGGTAGTGACTCCAAGAGGGAACGTTATGCTCAATTGTGGGTACATGCCCCCTGATGACACGCTTGAGTGACGGAAACATAAGTCTAGGGGATGTGTTGTGGCCACAAGGGGGAAAACAACGGTGCTTGTAACCGCGGTTACAAGGATTGTTTACTTTACGCAAAGTTCTTTTTAATGCAGTTGTCTGTTGCTTTGGGTTTACACTTTGGGTGGGGCTCGCAACTTTATACCAGCGAGATGTTCTGGATAGATATGTCAAGGTGGATGATTAGTAGTAGATGCAGATAGATTTCGGTCTACTTATTTTGGCTTACTTCTCATGCTTTTGAGCCTCTTCCTTTCTTTTGTAGCATAGTTAGCATTGCGGCGCGTTTACAATCCTTTCAATTGCCCATCTGTAATTTGTTTACCTCGCATAGCAATCTTATCGTCTTTTGGGAGAGAGACATCACTAGTGAACATCACGGGACCCCGGTCCATATTCTCGTCACTGTTTACACGCTCATTTACTTTATTTCTATTTACTTTCAGTTGCTATCACTAGCATTATCCTGAGTTTTTGATCCTTTGTAAACAACAAGATCGGAGAGATTGACAACCTCTCTGAACTTCGTTGCGAGCAAAGTTAATTGTGTTGTGTGCAGGTCCACGTCAGGTGCGCCGCTGAAACCTACTTATCATCGCCGGATTCCTACTGGTCGATACTCAACCTCGGTATCTTCACCGAGGGAAACTTGCTGCTACGCTGCATCTTACCTTCCACTTGGGGTAACCAACGAAGGGAGAGAATCAATCCTCTCTCGCGTATCAATGTGCACCTGCCTTACTCGCTCTTCCTTGTCCCCAATCCCCTTTCCCACCCAAAACCACGTTGGGGATTCCCTGACTAGTCGTGGCAAAGGCAGAGGTAAACAGTAACCCATACCGTTGCTTAGTTCCATCCATGAGATTGAAAACAAATAATCCAAATCAAATAGTATAGGTAATGTAAATAGTACTTGCTACAGTGTAATTAAATAGTGATTACCTATGAACAGTGACTAGAACTGTACTTACAACAATCTTAGCCCAACGATCTAGATCCAACGGCAAAGTCAGGGGTGCCTTTGCCATGTCAAGGTAGATAATCCACACCGCTAGAGCCCTTGCTTTCGCCTCACTCCGTCGTCTACCAGCGCACCATGGCGCCGCCACTGCCTTTGGGGGCACCATGGTTCCGTGTTTTACTTTCTACTTCCGTGTTGCTATGAGAGTGAAATTATTCAGATGATTTTTAAATGTAGGTGAATCGAGACATTCTGATATTTTGATTAATGATGTCTCCTATTAGGTCTAATAATATATTGAGTATATCCTTTGTATAGCTCATCATTATTTTAGCCAGACTAATTTATTGTATTTTATTGATTCACGAGGTAATAGAACTCAAAATAAAATACTATAATAAAAGAGTTTTATTCGCGCACAATTTATAATTTTTGTCGTCTAAAAATAAGCTCCTATGTAGCATGTATCTTAAAAATCATTAGACTTACGAAGTTAGCAACATGTAAATTTGAGTTGACATGCAAATTATTAGATGTAATTATATATCAAAATGGAAATCAATAAATTGCATAAAAAACTCATAATTTTTTTGATGTGTATAAACCTTTTATGTTGCAACACACGGACAATTACCTCATTTTTTTTGGCGAAGGAGACACGCACTAGAGCGTGTTTTTTTCGTGGGACTTGAAGAGTGGGAATGAGAGTTTAAAAAAATCAGAATTATGGAAGAAATGGTAAGGGGAATTAAGAGGCCCAATTCCCTCTAATCTCATCCGGGGTGGGGTGGGGGGGTGGGGGCTGGTAATTTAATTGGGGATTGGAAATTTGTGGAAGAAATAACGATTCAGTACATTGGCGGGTGAATGAAATGGTGCAAGTTTTCTATTACTCTGCCCAATCCCATCAACCAAATAAAGGCAGTTAAGTCTCTCTTAAATTCCCAGATTTAATTGCCTTCATATTCCAAACAAAGGAATGACAATTAAAAACGGTTTCCCATGTCGAATCCTCAGAAAAACTTCAATCCCTGAACTCCCGGTGATTGCCAAACACGTAGTAGGGGAAATCCAAAGCAAGTTATGGTTGAATCCAACCGTGTAGAAGGCAAACAAAGAAACAAAGAAACATTGAACCGATGAACCGGTGGTCAGACCAGTAAAAACCTGAACCGACGGACGTACGGTTCGATCACCGGTCCGGTTTTTCAAACTATCAACCAAAACCCCATACACTCCTCCTCGGGGTACTTGTATCTTTGTGAACCTCCTCATTAGATTGAGAGTTACCGATAATAAGTGCATGAGTTCTTCGGACTAATGTAAGTATTGAAAGTTGACACTTCCACCTTCCCATATTTGCTAGCCTCTTCAGTACCGTGCATTGCCCTCTTCTCACTGCGAGAGTTGGCGTCCACTTTGCCGATGCATCCAAACCCTTGGCATGATACGCTCTGTCATCATAAACCTCCTTATATCTTTCCTCAAAACAGCCACCATACCTACCTATCAAGGCATTTCCATAGCCTTTCCGAGATATATTGCCATGCAACATCCACCTCTTCATGACTTGATCTTCATGTCATACATGTTCCTGCTACACTGGCAGAGGCATACATTTGCATATATCATGATATCTACATCTTCTTTATGTTGAGTACCTTGTAAAGTGTGAAGATCTTCTATACCTTCTTGTAAAATAGAGTGTTTCCCTTAAGTGAGGAAAAGATCACAAAGTGGACAAAATTAAGAGATCCCAAAGAGGACAAATGAGAGTTAAATAGAAAGATCCATTGAGGCCACCAAAACATTGAAAAATAGAAAAAGAAAATAAAAATAGAGAAAGGGGAAACACTACTATTCCTTTTGAAAGATCTACACTCGTACTCCCTCTTATCTTGTACTCCATAGAGATGATCATACATGCATATAGCTATGTGGGGACCGTTCACACTATAGAACTTGGCTTGCATATTCCAAGGACGAGCCTCCTCAAACGAGCTCTAGGTCTTCATGAGCGAGACGGTTGGATGCACACCCACTAGTTCCATTGGAGAGCTTTTCTTAGCTCATATGTGCATTTGTTGCATGGCAATCCCTACTCCTCACATCATATCTATCATTTGGCCTTCTCTCCTATGATTGTCCTCATTGATGTGAGCATTTCTCACCCTTTTTTGCCTTCCTCCTCCACCATACTTATCTCTTTTCCATCCTAAGTGTCAACTCTCATGCTTACGCTCATCCATTGCATGAGTGCTCAAAATATCGAAAAGGAGCGGATCAAATTGACTTGTACCTTGCTAGTGGTCTGGGGACGAGTCGAGATAAGATTCCAAAGAAGATCAAGTGTGAAACTGTTGGGATACGGGGCAGAAAACACAAATTTTTCATACCTACGATACCCGAACCCAAGATCTATGCTATGGCGATGTAAAGTAATGGAAGGAATCGGAGTTCATACCTTTCAAGACCGAAAGAGGGAAACGTTCCTGCGAACGTGGCTGGTGTAGACTCAGAACTACGACCTCCCTGCCATGTTGAAGACCACCGGCGATGGAGACTCCCGGTTGACCTCCAGCGATGAAGTAGCACCACAGGTGTAGTGCCTCGAAGAGATTATACACGTACGGTACAATCGATGTTCCCTCCGGGCCCCGAAACAGGCGAGCAGCGGAAGAAAGACGGATTCAGATTCGAATCCCGACTCCGGTAGAGCGACGGCCTCCTATGGTGGAGAACTCCACACAAGGTGTAGCCTCCAAACAAGGGGAGTCCACTCGCTAGATAGGAGAAGGAGAGGGAGAGAGAGAGAGAGAGATTTTTGTTGTGTTGGAAAAAGGGGGGTGTACCCCCGGATAATGCTAACGTAGACCGAGCTACACGTAGCCCTTTAGTTTGAACAAGTCATAAAATGTATTTTATATTATTCAAAAAGCATTGAATTTTTTTATGAATATATATACACATGTATATGACATATGTGCAAATTTTCATACCATTATACTTTCACATGTGGCGTATGAAAAAAAGACAAATATTTGATTTCAAATGGTCCTTTTTGTTGTTGGTTTTGGGCTGAAATTTTTTTTTGTGCAGACTTCATATTACAATATTTTCAAGACAAATTTGACATGTTCATAGGGAATACATATAAGTTTCCATAGATTTTTTTTTTGGATTTTTTCAGAACTTTTAAATATGTTTTACGATTTTTTCAAAATAAAGGGCTGCGTGTAGCTCGGCCTCAAGAAATTCGCACTCGGTGTACCCCTCCTTATATAGGCCAAGGGGGTGCCATCCTCCTCCCCTCCCCATGTGGGACTAAACCCCAAGGGGGGGGAAGTGCGCCGGCCAAGGGAGGGCGGATGGGCCCCACCCTTGGCGCAAAGCCCAAGGGGGGAAACCCCCTCCTCCCTAATGGGCCCATATGGCCCAATAAGCCTTTTTCCAATTTCTAAATTGATTTAAATATATTTTAATATTTAATTTAGATAAATAAATAATAAAACATTATTAAATACAATTAATCTTTATTTTGAACCTTTCAAAATGTCTAAAACAACTTCCGCTCTCCTCCGGAACTATTCTGGTGATTTCTCTTATTTCACCGATGATCTCGAATCTATCCCCATGCATCGATTGCCCTTAAGTGTAACACCCTAACGGTCCGGGAAACAACAGACATGATCGAGACACTCTCATTGATCAATGACTAGTCAGTTGGACCTGGTTACAATCCTTGATAGTCCCTGCGCTTCCATCGAATGAACTTCAATCACTTTTGGAAACCGTTAACGATACGACGTAATCCCTTTGTGCTGCGGTACTTTGTTTGTCCGAGGTTTGATCGTCGGTATCCAACATACCATGTTCATATCTCGTTCACAACAAACAAGTTTACTCGTCCATGCCTATTGCATCTCTTGTGACCTAGTCACTTGCTTGCAAGCTATTGATGCAATGTCACCGAGTGGGCCCAGAGTACCTGTCCATTACTTGGACTGAAAAATCCCGCGCTGATCTATTAACATACTCATCAACCATCTATTTCGGAATACCCAAAGTGCACCGTTATGGCCAGCATATTTCAGTCAGGCGGTGGGATACAAATCAAAGTCTCCTCATAGATAACAATTATGTATGATCATTACGGTCGAAGGACTATGCCATATGTTACAAAGTCATCGCAATGCTGAACTTTGTGAACGATCACATTACAATGCTTTAGGTGGGTGTGCATCCATCACATCATTCTCCCAATGACATGACCTCATTGTTAATGGACTTAAGTGTCGCCATGATCAGGAAAGCTTGATCAATCAATTGCCCAATGAGATAGTTTACCCGAGTTAAACTACGGAATTGTGTTTTATACCACACGTGTATTAGTATTTCCAAGTAATACAATTATAGCATAGTATAAAACCTATTATGAACAAAACGGATATGTGACAAATATCTTTATTAATTTGCCTCTAGGGCACATATCCAACAGTTTCCCACTTGCACTAGAGTAAAAATTACACTAGTTTACATCTGGTATGTATCTAACACCGATAGTCTCGCGGTGTTCCTCAAACATTCCTTGTGGAAGAGGTTTAGTCATCGGGTCTGCTGCGTTCAGATCCGTATGTATTTTTTGAATCCTAGTGTGTCCATCCCTGACGTAATCCCGCGTCACATGGAACTTCCGAAGTATGTGCTTGGTTGTAGAGTGAGTTCTTGGTTCCTTCACATTAGCAATGGCACCCGTGTTGTCGCACAAGATACCCACGGGGTTAGTGCAGCTGGGAAAGATGCCAAGCTCGATCACGAACTTCTTCAGCCACATCGCTTCATTTTATGCTTTGCAAGCGGAAATATACTCTGACTGTTTGCCTCTCCTCCAGTTAATAGCGCCATCGTTCAACATGAACACATATCCCGTCTGGGACTTCGAGTCATCTAGGTCTGAGCCGAGGCTTGCGTCAATGTAACCCTTTACAGTGAGCTCCTCATCAACTCCTCCATAATCGAGAAAGTGATCCTTTGTTCTTCTCAAGTATTTTAGGATGTTCTTTACTGCGGTCCAATGGGCAATTCCCGGATTACTTTGGTAGCGATTAGCATACTAATAGCCAACGCTAAATCCGGCCGTGTACATAACATAGCATGCATGAGAGAACCTATGGCTGAGGCATAGGGCTTTGAGGAAATTTCCTCCTTCTCTTTTGTTTTAATTGGGCATTGAGTCACACTTAATTTGATACCTTTTATAACTGGCAAGAGGCCTCCCTTGGAGTTATCCATACTAAACCTTTTCAATATGTTATCAATGTAAGTGCTCCGAATCAAACGATTAGGTGTATCTCTATAGATCTTAATCCCTAATATGTACGCTGCTTCACCTAGGTCCTTCATGGAAAATTGTCCATTCAGATATTCCTTCACTTCTTCTAAGAATTTTCAATCGTTCCCTATTAGTAATATGTCATCTACATATAACACAAGGAATGCTTCAGAGCTCCCACTCAGTTTCTTATAGACGCAGAACTCTTCAACATTTTGGACAAATCCAAAAGCTATAATGACCTCAGCAAATCGAAGATTCCAGCTCCGAGATGCTTGCTTCAACCCATAAATGGACCGTTGAAGCTTGCACACCTAACCGGCATTCCTTGGATCAATGAAACCCTCCGGTTGCATCATATACAACTCTTACTCAATGTCGCCATTAAGGAATGCAGTTTTCACATCCATCTGCCTATGCAGCTATTGCTAGTAGGATCCGAATAGACTTTATCATCGCTACAAGAGAGAATGTCTCCTCGTAGTCAACTCCTTGAATTTGTCGGAACCCCTTCGCGACAAGTCGAGCTTTATAGACAGATACATTTCTGTCTGCGTCAGTCTTTTTCTTGAATATCCACTTATTCTCGACGACCTTGCGGTCCTCCGGAATATCCACCAAAGTCCAAACTTTGTTGGTGTACATGGAGTCTATTTCGGATTTCATGGCTTCTAGCCATTTCTCGGGCTCGGGTCCCTCCATTGCTTCTTTGTAACTCATAGGTTCATCTGACTCAATAGCCGAGATTGCATTCACAAGTTGTCCGTAAAATTCAGGAGCTTGACGGACTCTTGATGACCTATGTGGAAAAATAGGTTCCTCTTCATTCTCATCATGATCATCATGTATGTCATGATTGTTATGAATGTCGTTCTGGCCATTCTCTTCAGCTCCCAATGTGGAAGAAGGTTCCAGAACAATTTCTGTTGCCGGTTCTTCCATTTGGAGTGATTGATCAGTCGCTTCATCGAGTTCTATTTTCCTCCCACTTAACACTTTCAAGAGGAACTCTTTCTCGAGAAAGTGTCCAGTCTTGGCGACAAACCTTTTGCCCTCGGACTGATTGTAGAAGGTGTATCCACAAGTTTCCTTTGGATAGCCTACAAAGATGCACTTATCCGCCTTTGATTCGAGTTTGTCAGGCTATAGTTTCGTAACATACACCTCACAACCCCAAATCTTCAGGTGAGACAACTTTGGTTTCGTGCCATGCCATTCCTCAAATGGTGTTGTCTTAACAGATTTTGATGGTGCCCTTAAGAAAGAGGCAGTTTCTAACGCATACCCCCAGAATGACACAGGCAAGTCGGTATGAGACATCATCGATCTCACACTATCCAATAGGGTCTCATTACGTCGTTCGGCTACACCATTCCTTTGAGGTGTGCCTGCCGGCGTAAGTTGTGGTACAATTCCTAAAGACTTCAGATGATCGCCAAAATCGTGACTTAAATACTCGCCACCTCGATCAGATCGAAGGTGCTTGATTTTCTTCCCGAGTTGATTCTCGACCTCATTTTGAAATTCCTTGAACCTTTCAAAGGTTCCAGACTTATGCTTCATTAAGTAAATATACCCATATCTACTCAAGTCATCACTAAAGGTCACGATGTAACGAAGACCATTGCGTGTGGGGACGTTCATGGGTCCACATACATTTGTATGTATGATCCCCCAATAAGTCATCCGCACGCTCCATTACACCAATTAATGGAGTCCTTGTCATTTTTCCCATGAGGCATGGTTCACATGTATCAAGGGATCCAAAATCCAATGAATCAAGAAGTCTATCCTTATGGAGCTTCTCCATACGCTTTATACCAATATGACCAGGTCGACAATGCCACATCGTCATGTGCTCTTCGCTACTACACTTTAATCTTTTGGCCTCTATATTGTTAATGTGACACACGTCACCACCGAGATCAAGTACGAATAAACCACGTTGCTCCGGCGCGTGAACATAAAACACTTCATTCTTATAAATCAAACAACCAATTGTATCAGACTTAAAAGAATAGTGGTCTCGCTTCAAGAAAGAGCCACTAACGATGTTCACACTCAATGCGGGTACATAGTAGCATTTATTCAGAATCAAAACTAATCCCGAAGGGAGACTAAGATACATCGTGCCGACCGCCAATACTTCAACTTGACAGCCGTTGCCCACGCGCATCGTCACTTCATCTCTCAGCAAGCGTCTCTTATTCCTTAGTCCCTGAGTGGAGTTAGAAATATGAGCGACAGATCCTGTATCAAGTATCCAGGATGTGTTCCCGGTGCTTGTCAAGAAAAGATCAACAGTATGTATATCAAATATACCTTTGTCTCTCTTGGCGACCTTGCCAGCCTTCTTGTCCTTTAGGTACTTGGGGAAGTTGCGTTTCCAGTGAAATTCACCCTTGCAGTAGAAGCACTCAACTCCGGGCTTGGGCTTAGGTGCCTTGGGAGGAACGACAACTGACTTGCCACCCTTCTTAGGGCTGCCTTTCTTTCCCTTGTCCCGTCTGCTTGACCTCTTTAATTCATTGGTCTTGTTGACCATGAATGCAGCGTGCTCCTTCTTGATCTCAACCTCGGCACTTTTGAGCATGGCGAACAACTCAGATGGGGTCTTAGTCATCCCCTGCATGTTGTAGTTCAGCACAAAGCCTTTGTAGCTAGGGGGAAGCGACTGCAACACCCTATCAACTGCAAGTTCATCTGGAATATGACATTCCAGAGCATTCAAGTGTTGAACGTAGACAGACATTTTGACCACGTGCTCACTCACGCTGCTGTGCTCGTCCATCTTAGCCGAGAAGAAGGCTTCAGAAGCCTTGTACCATTCAGCCCTGGCTTGAGGTGCAAAGACGGCCTTGTGGTCGGTGATAATCTCATATGCACCCATCCTCTCAAAGCGCTTCTGCAGCTCAGCCTCCATGGAGTAGAGCATGCCACTCTGGACAAGGTTGTAATCTGCAGTTTTGGAGATATAGACATTCTTCTCATCCTGACTGGCATCATCTGCTGGTGCGTCACCTAACGCGCCCGCTAGTACGTATGCCATTTTGAGGGGAATGAGGAGAATCCTTAGGGTACGGAACCAGTTGGTGAATTTGGACCCAATAGTTTTCAGTTTGTCTTTCTCTAGGAATGAGCCTAAGTTGAACGAGGGGCGTGGTGCTGCCATCTACAATGGTGATTCACAAAGATACATATTTATACTTTTGTTCATAATGTGGAGTTTTCAATTTAATCTTAAAAATTCTATAAATCTCCCACTTAGATAAACACCTCTCAATTTAACTAAGTGATTACACAATCCCAGACCCCATACCTCCCCCGATCATCACGGCATCAGTATGCGACCCAGGTAGGCCTCTAAGACAATCACATCAGGTATGTGACTCATGCTCGATCTTTCGATCTACTGTGTTCCAGGCCTGCATCTACATATGTCAAGCTTGCCAATCCAACCTTGAGGTT
This sequence comes from Bromus sterilis, assembly GCA_950022295.1. Lineage (NCBI taxonomy): Eukaryota > Viridiplantae > Streptophyta > Magnoliopsida > Poales > Poaceae > Bromus > Bromus sterilis. The sequence continues at coordinate 95,317,214 of OX465595.1, forward strand.
AGATGTTCAGCAAGGCCATATCTGCATATGCCAGGCTCGCTGAACCCAACCTCATGCGAACGCCATTTAATATGTGTGACACCCGGTATGTACGGAATGTCGGCCATATGGGAGATCCTTCCAGGCGGTGCCCACTGATGGATTCTCGCCCCTCGGTGGTTACCCCAAGTGGACAGTTTGAGATGCAGTGCAGCAGCAAGTTTCCCTCGGTGAAGATACCAAGGTTATCGAACCAGTAGGACTCAGGAGATACAAGTAGGTGACAACGGCGCCAGAAATTAGGCGGCTGACGTGGACCTGCACACAGCAACAAATAACTTTTCTCCCAACGAGTACAGAGGAGTTGTCAATTCCTCCGGCCTTGCTGTTTACAAAGAGTCAACGCAAGAGATAATAATAGTGGCAACTGAAAGTAAAGACTGAAAGTAAACTAAGGATGTAAACAGTGATGTGAAATGGACGAGGGTCCGGTGATTTTCACTAGTGATGTCTCTCTCCCAAAAGACGATAAAGGTGCTAGCGAGGTAAACAAATCATAGTTGGACAATTGACAGGATTATGAAGGCACCGCAATGCTAACTATGTTGCAAAGAAAGGAAGGGCTCAAAAGCAATGGGCAGTACGCCAAGGTAAGTAGACCGAAATCCATCTGCATCTACTACGAATCATCCACCTTGAGATATCTATCCAGAACATCTCGCTGGTATTAAGTTGCGAATCCCACCCAAAGTGTAAACTCAAAGCAACAGACAACTGCATTAAAAGAACTTTGCGTAAAGTAAACAATCCTTGCACCCGCAGGTACAAGCACCGTTGTTTTATCCCTGGTGGCAATGGCACATCCCCTAGTCTCATGTTTCTGTCACTCAAGCTAGACATCAAGGGGCTGAACCCACAATCGAGCATAACGCTCTCTCTTGGAGTTGCAAATAAAATACTTGGCCAAAGCAAATACCGCAACGGAGAACATGCAAGAATTTACTCAAGAACAAAATATAAAAGAGAAGAACCAAATATATTACTCATCACAATCTGAACATAGTCTCATAATCCATCAGATCCCAACAAACTCAGCATAGCAACAACAGAAATTACATAGATGCCTCAATCATGTGAGGCACCTCACGAGGACTCGAAAGTGGAAGCACAAAAGGGGGAGAGATAGATCACATAGCTACTGGTCACGGACCCATGGTCCAAGGGAGGCGCCCATGGCTATGGAGGGTCTCCTAGAGGGGGTAGCTTCTACCGGCAGGGTGTCGGAGCACCTTCTCCATGCAGCCCCGATCTTGAAACGGCGGCGGCGGCGGAACAGAGGCGAGATCATGAAAGAGGAGTCTGTATTAGGGGTTTCCACCCCGAGGGGTAAATATAGGCGAAGAGGGGCGTCGAGGGGACCCATGAGGCAGTCAGGAGGGTCCCTGGCGTGGCCCAGGGTGGGGCCGCGCCACCTGCCCTCCTGGCTTCCTGGTGGTGGCCCCCCTTCCCTCTCTTGGTGATTCCGGAAGCTTCTGTTGCGCTGATATTTTATATATTTTTCCCGGAATTTTTGGAGCACTTTTAATGGCCGGAAAACCTGAAATGCAAAAACAGCAGAAAACATAAACTGGCAACTGGGTGCACTGAGTTAATAGGTTAGTCCAAATAGGTTCAAAAGTGTATGAATGTTCAAGCAAAACATGGCAAAGTCACAAAAAACATGCATGGAGCAAGCAGAAATTATAGATACGTTTGGGACGTATCAACATCCCCAAGCTTAATTCCTGCTCGTCCTCGAGTAGGTAAATGATAACAAGCATAATTTCTGTGGTGACATGCCACCCAACCATAAAACGACTTTTAAGTAAAGCAATCAAAGCATGTAATTCAATTAAAGTCTTAACAAGCAAGAGTCTATATTAGCATTGACACAAGCAACAAAAGAACAAAAGGTGCAAGATCTCTCGCTGTCCGTGACTCGAATGTATCCAGATGGTGTTTGCGTGCAAGCAAGGGATAGGGAAATACGAGAGAAAAAATAAGGTTGTTGAGAACAACTATCTACTAAAGTTTCACACTTGGTCTCCTTTGGATTCTTATCTGGACTCGTCCCCAGACCACTAGCCAGGTACAAGTCAAACTGATCCACTCCCTTTCGATATTTTGAGCACTCATGCAATGGATGAGCGTTAGCAAGAAAGTTGACACCTAAAAGGCGAAACAGAAAAAAGGTGGAGGAGGAAGACAAAAGGGTGTGAAAGGCTCACATCAATGAGGACAATCATAGGCGAGAGAAGGACATATGATAGATATGATGTGAGGAGTAGGGATTGCCATACAACGGATGCACATGTGAGCTAAAATCTCTCCAAGGGAACTAGTGGGGGTGCATCTAACTTGCTTGCTCAAGAAGACCTAGAGCTCGTTAGAGGAGGCTCATCATTGGAATATACAAGCCAAGTTCTATAGTGTAAAGGGTCCCCACATAGCTATATGCATGATGATGATCTCTATGGAGTACAAGGAATAGGAGATGAAGTACTAGTGTGGATCTCTCAAAAGTAATAGTAGTATGCCCCCTTCTCTCTTTTTTTATTTTTTTCTCTTTTTTTTGGTGGCCTCAGTGGCTCTTTCTATTTAACTCTCATTTGTCCTCTTTGGGATCTTTTGATTTTGTGCTCTTTGGGATATTTTCCTCACTTTAGGGGCAATGCTCTATATTTTACAAGAATATAGGAGATCTTTCACACTTTACAAAGGTACTCACATAAAGAAAATGTAACTATCATGATGCAAATGTATGCTTCTGCCAGGATAGCAGGATATGCAATGATATTAGCGCGTCATGTAGCAATGATTAGGGAAAGACCAACTAGCATGCGGCACATCGATCAAGCAAGTAGCATGTATGACATGAAGATCAAGTCATGATAAGGTGGATGTTTCATGGCAATGTATCTCGGAAAGGCTATGGAAATGCCTTGTAGGTAGGTATGGTGGATGTTTTGAGGAAAGATATAAGGAGGCTTATGATGACAGAGCGTATCGTGCCAACGGTTTGGATGCACCAGAGAAGTATGCGCCAACTCTCGAGGTGAGAAAGGGAAATGCACGGTACCGAAGAGGCTAGAAAAAGTATAGGTGGTGGAAGTGTCAACTTTCGAATACTCACATTAGTCCGAAGAACTCATGCACTTATTATCGTTAACTCTCAATCTAATCAGGAGGTTCACAAAGAGACAGGTACCCCGAGGAGGAGTGTATGGGGGTTTGGTTATCCTTGCGCATCCTCGACTCATGGTACGTGAGTGTACTCTAATATTCGAACCCTCCAGAGGTTAGTGATCCATCTAGTAGCTTGAGTTCTCAACAGGGGTTTTTGGTTTTCGAAAAACACACGGATTGCCCAAAATACGACATCTATCACTAATAGGCAAGAGCTCTTGTCACCATAAGTTCAAACATTACTCTAGTGAATACCTCAAAACTATTGCAAGTTACTACTACAAAGAGAACATCAACTTTAACTACCTACTTTTAGTCAAGACACAGAACTCAGTGCAACAGGCAAACTCTCTAACAAGATAAAACATGCAACCTATAGAAAGTTCAACCTAAGACAAAAGAAAAGCTCTAGAAAAACTAAAGCACTACAACTAAACAGAACAGCAGCTAAGAAAAGAAAAAGAACAGCTCACAGCTAAAAGAATAAGCATGCAAATCCTATGAGGAGTTCTAATTCAAGCGAAAAGTGTATCTCTCCCTCACAAAAGAGTAAGTTGGGGTCTAACTTGTTACTACAGCAAATAAACCAAAACAAACCTAGAAAAGTAAAGAGCGAGATGCTCCAAGCAAAGAACATAACGCATGAAGTGATAAAAATATAGTGCAACGAGAGACGAACTGATAATTGTTGATGAAGAAGGGGATGCATGGGGGCATCCCCAAGCTTAGACGCTTGAGTATCCTTGAATATTTATTGGGGGTGCACATGGGAATCCCCAAGCTTAGACGCTTGAGTATCCTTGAATATTTATTGGGGTGCACATGGGCATCCCCAAGCTTGAGCGTTTGACCCTCCTGAATCTTCTTTCATCATCCTCCATCGCGCACTTGAAAACTCCCTTCATACATAACTCATTGTAGGCTGATTAGAGAGGTTAGTACCCTAATAAAATAATTTCCTCTACTGCAAATAAAGATTTCCAGGAAGATCTACTGTTTCCCAAGATTGCCAAAAGGTTTTTGCAAAGAAAAAGCAAGCTTAAGGTTTGCAAAAGTGAAGAGAGGCAAAACGTGGCAGAATCTGTGAAAAACAGAACAGCAGATAGAAACGAATTTTTAGGGGTACTTCTGCAACTCCAATCAAAAAAATCAGAACATACGGAAGTTTCGTAATTGTATAGAGCACGTTGTGTGAAAAATTCAGCTAAAAAGATGAACTGGGATTTTTCTTTGATTTTTCTAGTCACGAGGACAGAATCTGTTTTCTGGACAGCATGTCACAACTTTCACTTCCCTTGCCGTATGAGGCTAAACTTGGCACAAAGCTTGAAAAGTAAAGATACAATGATGTTTCTACAGTAGTAACAATCATCAAGACCACTAAGAACAAAACAAAAGCAAAAATAAAAACCTAAATTCGTTGCGGGCTGCCTCCCGAAAGCGCTTCTTTAGAGCCATTAGCTAGGCTTAAAGATTATAGAAGATGCTCTCACAAGAATAAGAATTTTGAATAAAAAGAGAGCATCAAGAAGCAAATGTAAAACACATTTAAGCCTAACCCACTTCCTATGCATAGGCATTTCGTAAGAAAATAAATCAAATAATCACAAAGTGACATGCATAGGAAGGTGGAACAAGAACAACTTCGAAAGTTTCAGTTTAGAGAGAGGTGTTTTTGTCACATGGAAGTTTCTATAACCAAACTTTCCTCTCTCAAAGTAATTTTCAGTACTATCATGAACAACATCAAGAATATAACTATCATATAAATCATATTGTTCATGACCTACAAGCACACGTATATTGTTTTCAACAAGGTTTTTAGGATCATAAGATAAATGCAACCCATCACATTGAGCTTTGACAAGAGGAAAATTCTCCGGAGTTGGAGATTTTAAAAGGATAATAGGACACTCAAGTGTGGGTGCGATAGCAAAAAATTCATGCTTAACATGAGGAACTATATAAAGTTCATCTCCGAAAGCATCATCCATAGTGGCATCACGGCGATAAGCATAGAAGGCATCAACTTCATCAAAAATGGATATTTCAAAAGAATCCATAGGATCATAATACTCATATAAGGTAAGATTCAAAGAGTTACTCTCATTAGAAGGTAGACATGGATGGCTCCATTCTTCCTCCTTTTTTTCGTCACTCTCCTCCTCTTTTTCATCCAAGGAGCTTTCAGGTTCATAAATTTCTTCTTCCATAGAGTCCTGCAAATCATTAGTCTCTTCCTTTGGGGGAGAGATTCTCTCAAGACGATCAGTAATGTAATAATTTGCATCGTAATTTTCCAAACAATAGTTAAGTATAGCAAGAATCTCAAATTTTTAAGGGGCATCATCAATATTTTTAAGAAGAGAAGTAATTTCATAGGCACCCTTATAAGCAACAAATTCTTCTATTTCCTCTGCATCATAAAAATCATAGTTTCTCTTAGCATAAGAAGCTAAGGTTTCATCATCATTGTACTCACATTGGAAAGAAAGGTGTTTGTGCCTCATAAAGCAACAAGATTCATCCATGCAGAAAGATATATTATATATTGAGCACAAGTTTCTAGCATAGTCATACAACAAGTTTCCATAAGTGTATCCCCTTTTTAGACAAGCGGTGTTCCTTGTACCACTTTTGTTGATCCTCAGTGAATCCTCCATGCCAATAAGATTTAGTTTCAAAGAAGTCAGACATTGATTGGCAAGTAAGGAACTAGACATACTATATATTTTTTGGATTTTTGATAAAGGACACTAAAGCAAAAACTGAAAGGTAAACTGACAAGACTAAAAAGCAAAGGTAAAAGATAGTGTGCAACTCCCCTATCTTGTAGACTTGAGTCCCCGGCAACGGCGCCAGAAATTTGCTTGATGGCTTCTCGCCCATCGTTGGTTACCCCAAGTGGAAGGTTTGAGATGTAGTGCAGCAGCAAGTTTGCCTCGGTGAAGATACCAAGGTTATCGAACCAGTAGGACTCAGGAGATACAAGTAGGTGACAACGGCGCCAGAAATTAGGCGGTTGAGCTGGACCTGCACACAGCAACAAATAACTTTGCTCCCAACGAGTACAGAGGAGTTTTCAATTCCTCCGGCCTTGCTGTTTACAAAGGATCAATGCAAGAGATAATAATAGTGGCAACTTAAAGTAAAGACTGAAAGTAAACTAAGGATGTAAACAGTGATATGAAGATGGACCAGGGTCCCGTGATTTTCACTAGTGATGTCTCTCTCCCAAAAGACGGTAAAAGTGCTAGCGAGGTAAAAAAATCACAGTTGGGCAAATGACAGGATTATGAAGGCACCGCAATGCTAACTATGCTGCAAAGAAAGGAAGGGCTCAAAAGCAATGGGCAGTACGCCAAGGTAAGTAGACCGAAATCCATCTACATCTACTACGAATCATCCACCTTGAGATATCTATCCAGAACATCTCGCTGTTATTAAGTTGTGAATCCCACCCAAAGTGTAAACTCAAAGCAACAGACAACTGCAATAAAAGAACTTTGCGTAAAGTAAACAATCCTTGCACCCGCAGGTACAAGAACTGTTGTTTTATCCCTAGTGGCAACATCACATCACCTATTCTCATGTTTCTGTCACTCAAGCTAGACATCAAGGGGCTGAACCCACAATCGAGCATAACGCTCTCTCTTGGAGTTGCAAATAAAATACTTGGCAAAAGCAAATACCGCAACGGAGAACATGCAAGAATTTACTCAAGAACAAAATATAAAAGAGAAGAACCAAATATATTACTCATCACAATCTGAACATTGTCGCATAATCCATCAGATCCCAACAAACTCAGCACAGCAACAACAGAAATTACATAGATGCCTCGATCATGTGAGGCAGCTCACAAGGACTCGAAAGTGGAAGCACAAAAGGGGGAGAGATAGATCACATAGCTACTGGTCATGGACCCATGGTCCAAGGGAAACTACTCACGGTACATACGGGAGGCGTCCATGTCTATGGAGGGTCTCCCGGCAGGGTGCCGGAGCAGCTTCTCCAGGCAGCCCCGATCTTGAAACGGCGGCGGCGGCGGAACAGAGGCGAGATCACGAAAGAGGAGTCTGTATTAGGGGTTTCCACCCCGAGGGGTAAATATAGGCGAAGGGGCGTCAAGGCTACCCACGAGGCAGTCAGGAGGGTCCCTGGCGCGGCCCAGGGTGGGGCCGCACCACCTGCCCTCCTGGCTGCCTGGTGGTGGCCCCCCTTCCCTCTCTTGGTGATTCCGGAAGCTTCTGTTGCGCTGATTTTTTTTTTCCCGGATTTTTTGGAGTACTTTTAATGGCCGGAAAACCTGAAATACAAAACAGCAGAAAACAGAAACTGGCAACTGGGTGCACTTATTTAATAGGTTAGTCCAAATAGGTTCAAAAGTGTATGAAAGTTCAAGCAAAACATGGCAAAGTCACACCAAACATGCATGGAGCAAGCAGAAATTATAGATACGTTTGGGACTTATCACCCACCAAGGGAGAACACAATGTTGGTATTGTGAGAGATGGTCCTATTTGTGCTACCGTCGTCATATCTAGCATACTAGCATAAACAGGAAGTAAAACTGTAATCATACAAGTTATGATCCCCCTTCTTGCAAAGCAAAGTTAAACGTCTTTCTACTTTAGCTTGTGCAAGTTTTACGTGGCTACTAAGGGTTTCGAGAGAGAGGACCGATTTCTATCCTGCGAAAAAACATGCCACAACACCGATCCCCAATCGACTCTATTACACCCCTGACGGGGCCCTCCATTGTAAACATCTTCGCATCGCTAATGCAGAGAGACAGACACCCCCCAGCCACTCATATGGTACAAGCCATATGTCAAGCGTGGAACCAGTCTCGCGTAAACGCGTAAGGTCGGTCGGGGCCGCTTCATCAGACATTTCCGCAACGCTAAATGAGTACACGTGGGAGGGTAACTAATGAAGATTCGATGCCCACATCCTAGATGTGTTCTACCCGTACAATAAATCTACGCATAGCTAGCTCTGGTACCACCGTTGGGATACGGGGCAGAAAACACAAAATTTGCATACCTACGATACCCGAACCCAAGATCTATGCTACAGGGATGTAAAGTAACGGAGGGAATCGGAGTTCATACCTTTGAAGACCGAAAGAGGGAAGCGTTCTTGCGAACGTGGCTGGTCTAGACTCAGAACTACGACCTCCCTGTCGTGTTGAAGACCACCAGTGATGGAGACTCCCGGTTGACCTCCAGCGATGAAGTAGCACCACAGGTGTAGCGCCTCGAAGAGATTATACACGTACGGTACAATCGATGTTCCCTCCGGGCCCCGAACCAGATGAGAAGCGGACGAAAGACGGATTCGGATCCCGACTCCGGCAGAGCGACGGCCTGCTATGGTGGAGAACTCCACACTAGGTGTAGCCTCCAAACAAGGGGAGTCCACTCACTAGATAGGAGAAGGAGAGGAAGAGAGATTTTTGCTGTGTTGGAAAAAGGGGGGTGTACCCCTCCTTATATAGGCCAAGGGGGGTTCCATCCTCCTCCCCTCCCCATGTGGGACTAAACCCCAATGGGGGAAAGTGCGCCGGCAAAGGGAGGGGGCATGGGCCCCACCCTTGGCGCAAAGCCCAAGGGGGGAACCCCCTCCTCCCTAATGGGCCCATATGGCCCAATAAGCCTTTTTCCAATTTTTTAATTGATTTAAATATATTTAAATATTTAATTCAGATAATTAAATAATAAAACATTATTAAATACAATTAATCTTTATTTGAACCTTTCAAAATGTCTGAAACAACTTCCGCTCTCGTCCGGAACTATTCCGTTGATTTCTCCAATTTCACCGATGATCCCGAATCTATCCCCATGCATCGTTTGCCCTTAAGTGTAACACCCTAACGGTCCGGGAAACAACAGACATGATCGAGACACTCTCATTGATCAATGACTAGTCAGTTGGACCTGGTTACAATCCTTGATAGTCCCTGCGCTTCCATCGAATGAACTTCAATCACTTTTGGAAACCGTTAACGATACGACGTAATCCCTTTGTGCAGAGGTACTTTGTTTGTCCGAGGTTTGATCATCGGTATCCAACATACCGTGTTCACAACAAACAAGTTTACTCGTCCATGCCTATTGCATCTCTTGTGACCTAGTTACTTGCTTGCAAGCTATTGATGCAATGTCACCGAGTGGGCCAAGAGTACTTGTCCATTACTTGGACTGAAAAATCCCGCTCTGATCTATTAACATACTCATCAACCATCTATTTCGGAATACCCAAAGTGCACCGTTATGGCCAGCATATTTCAGTCAGGCGGTGGGATACAAATCAAAGTCTCCTCATAGATGACAATTGCGTATGATCATTACGGTTGAAGGACTAAGCCATACGTTACAAAGTCATCGCAATGCTGAACTATGTGACCGTAGGTGGGTGTGCGTCCATCACATCATTCTCCCAATGACATGACCTCATTGTCAATGGACTTAAGTGTTGCCATGATCAGGAAAGCTTGATCAATCAATTGCCCAATGAGATAGTTTACCCGAGTTAAACTACGGACTTGTGTTTTATACCACACGTGTATTAGTATTTCCAAGTAATACAGTTATAGCATAGTATAAAACCTATTATGAACAAAACGGATATGTGACAAATATCTTTATTAATTTTCCTCTAGGGCACATATCCAACAGAAACTTTAGTAGATTGAGTTCTCAACAAATATATTTTTCTCTCGTATTCCCATCTCGCCCTTCTTTCACGCAAACACCATTTGGATACATTCGAGTCACGGACAGCAAGAGCTCTTGCACCTTAATGTTATTTTGTTGCTTGTTTCAATGCCAATATAGACTCTTTCCCGTTATGACTTGAATTGAATTACATACCTTTATTGCTTTACTTTCAAAGTTCTTATATGGTTGTTAGCATGTCACCACAGAAATTATGCTTGTTATCATTTACCTTCTCGAGGACGAGCAGGAATTAAGCTTTGGGATGTTGATACGTCCCAAACGTATCTATATTTTTTGCTTGCTCCATGCATGTTTTGTGTGATATTGCTATGATCTAGATACATTTTCATACACTTTTGATCATATTTGGACTAACTTATTAACTCAGTGCACCACAGTGCAAATTCCTGTTTTCTGCTGTTTTTCTATTTTAGCTTTCCCCCATATTAAAAGTGCTCCAAAAATTCAGGAAAATTAGATAAAATATCAGCTCAATGGAAGCTTACGGAGTCCCGAAGGAGGGCTAGAGGGTACCCACCAGGGCCCCAAGAGGCCAGCCGGCGTGTCCTTGGGCTTGGTCGCGCCAGGGGGCGCCTGGACCCCTGGTAGCCCCCTGGCTGCCCCCCTTCGCCTATATATTCTCCGTGACGCGAAACCTCCGAAGACCAAAACCCCTTTTTGCGATCTCCCCTATGTTCCGCTGCCTCCGCGCTTCCAAGATCGGGAGCGCCAGCAGACCTCTTCCCGGCACCCTGTCGGAGGGAGGAAGTACCTCCGGGAGCATCCCCTCCACTATGGACGGTTCCCGGATGATCCGTGTGTAGTCTACCTGTGACCATGGGTCCGTGATCAGTAGCTATGTGAGTTTCTCATCCCCTCTTTGTTCTTCATGGTTTAGACCTCGTGAGCTGCCCTACATGATTGAGGCACATATATAATTTTCTGTTGTTGCTATGCCGAGTTTGCTGGGATCTGATGGATTATGAGACTATGTTCAGTTTGTGATTGAGTAATATATTTGGTTCTTATCTTTTATATTTTTGTTCCTAAGTAATTCTTGCTTGTTCTCCGTTGCTGTTTATTTCTTTGGACAAGTAGTAGGTAGTGGCTCCAAGAGGGAACATTATGCTTGATTGTGGGTTCATGCCCCCTAATGACACGCTTGAGTGACAGAAACATGAGTCTAGGGTATGTGTTGTTGCCACAAGGGGGAAAACAACGGTGCTTGTAACCGCAGTTGCAAGGATTGTTTACTTTACGCAAAGTGCTTTTTAATGCAGTTGCCTGTTGCTTTGGGTTTACACTTTGGGTGGGGCTCGCAACTTAATACCAGCGAGATGTTCTGGATAGATATCTCAAGGTGGATGATTAGTAGTAGATGCAGTTGGATTTCGGTCTACTTATTTTGGCCTACCGCCCATGCTTTTGAGACTCGTCCTTGTAGCATTGTTAGCATTGCGGTGCGTTTTTAATCCTGTCAATTGCCCGGCTGTGATTTGTTTACCTCGCATAGCAGTCTTATCGTCTTTTGGGAGAGATACATCACTAGCGAACATCACGGGACCCCGGTCCATACTCTCATCACTGTTTACTCGCTCTTTTATTTTCCTGCTTTTACTTTCTAGCCGCTATCATTATTATATTTTATCTGTTGCGTTGATCTTTTGTGAACAGCAAGGCCGGAGAGATTGACATCCTCTCTGTACTCGTTGGGAAGCAAATTTATTTGTTTCGTGTGCAGGTCCATGTGAAGTAAAAAAACCTCGGGTTGTGAACGGCGCCATTGTTCGCTTCACCACCTATGTATCACTATCGGAGTCCTACAGGAGACAATCTTAAAACCTCGGTATCTACAACGAGGGATATTTGCCGCTACACTACATCTAACCTTCCACTTGGGGTAACCAATGAGGATAGAGTATCAGGTGGCCTCCTGGGTGATAGGTGGCCCCCCTCCGGCTCTCCTTCGTGCGCAAGGAGTCTTCTGGAATGCTTATTTTTTGTATATGTTCCCGGAATTTTTGGGCACTTTATAAAAGGGGAAAACCAGAAATACAAAAACAGCAGAAAACAGGAACTGGCATTGTGATGCACTTAGTTAGTAGGATAGTCCAAATATGATCAAAAGTGCATGAAAGTGTATCTAAAACATAGCAATATCACACAACACATGCATGGAGCAAGCAGAAATTATAGATATGTTTGGGACGTATCAAGCCACCGCACCTCTGTTCTTCTTCAGGAGAGCTCATCTGGAGGCTATTTTGGCCTTCGGTGAGGGGACATCATCGCCATCGTCATCAACTTCATCTCTTCATCAACCATCCATTTTTTCCCCATCCATGTGCGAGTAATTCCCTGCTGGAGGCAAATGTGATGGTAGGGATTGGATGAGATTGGCCATGTATTAGTTTGTAATATTTTTGGGGCATGTTGCTTGTCATCTACTATTGTGTTTATTATCTTTGTTGCATCTTGTTGATCTTAATGCTTGACACTAGGGCCCAAAGTGCCATGGTTTCATATCTGAACTTTTTATATTTTTGTGAGTGTATTCATGTTCTTGATCCTATCTACAAGTTGTATGCACCTTTTATAGTCCGGAACCGGCGATCTCAATGGTGAAAACTTGGGACACCAAAGGGTATGGGCTATAACTTGAGGATTACATGTATACATAAAATGTTAAGCTTTGTTCCAGTGCTCTTTGATAGGGCACCTTAATCTCCATTAGTTCCTAGCCCTATGACAACGGGTTGGTATGACAAAAGATGTTGTGCAAGTTCCTATGGCAAGCACGTACAACTACCTTTGGGATACATGCCTAATATTTGATATATGCTTAGATGATTATTTACTTTCTGTGTGTCGTGCCCCATGTTATGTCTACTACATGATCTATCTTATCCATGTAGTGCCCAATCATCCATCCCTCAGCCTATAATGTTTTAATCATACTGGTTACTAATTGCTTTTGTTTTGTTGCTTTAAGTTTGGTTTTTTTCTACCGTTGTTTCCATCACCACCGCTACCACCATCTTACCGTTGGTACTAATAAACTTTTGCCAAGAAAGTATCTTTCCAGGTGTGGTTGAATTGACAACTCAGCTGCTCAATCTTATAAATATCATTTTGCTTCCCTTGTGTCGGATCTATAAATTGGGTTACACTACTTTCAAAGACCGTTGTGATCCCCTACACCTATTGTAACGACCCAATGCACATAGAATTGAAGTCTCTGTGATCAAGGGCCAGTCCCTGGATCGAACTCGCTGGCACACACAGTATCATAGATGTATATCAAAGTACAAGTGCATCATTATTACAACGTATGATCCAGAATAAAACAAATAATAAGTTGCATAGCTCAAGGCTAGCTTATTCAACATAAATATAGTGGAAGCAAAAGCAAGTAACGTGGAGTCCCATCAATAGCCACAAGCGAACATGCTGAGTGTAGACCCGCAACCCTAAACGCACCTTACTGGTCGTCTGAAAAACCTGCAACACCGAAGGTTACAGCCCGACAACGGGTCAATACATCTGATTTGTACGGCAAGTGACACGGAAAAGGTATATATAAAGGACCTACAACTACATGCAAGGTGAGTCAAAGGAAAGGCTTATGGTTTAGTTTTGCAAAAAGCCAATTTTCTCCTGAACTAAACTAGTCAAATTTTTAAGTTGAATTCTACCTGAAACACACAGCAACCCATGCTAATCTTTCCCACCAAAATTATTATTAAGTGTTCATCTGTCAAGATCATTCATCAACAGTACTGACTAGTTGCTCAAAATTCGTCTGTAACCATGGACACGGCTAATCATGATCAGTTTATACGCTCTGTAGAGGTTGTACACGTTCCCCACTGGACCCAACCCGAAGATTGAGACGAAGTCTTTCCGAAGAGGTTGCCTCCACCCTTTGGTAGCCGGTACACCTAACACACATCTACATCAGCTAGCTACCAGGGCCAGGTTCCCCACAACGTACTCATGCAAAGCCAGAGCCCATATAGCCAGTGGTTGTACACGGAAGCTACTAGTAATATTGCATGTCTGATCTTTTTGAGCCTGGACGGCTCCCACTGCGTTCAGAGGGTAGACACCATGTCGCACCCGGTTCACCACCAATACAACCATTGGGTGCATTTAACCCCGGCACTGTCCTTAGACAAGGCACAGCCACCAGGATGCAACCCGCCCGTCCAGAAGTGGTTTCTATTTATTATAAAGTTGCTACACAAATTATTAAATAGCTCACATGCACTCCATGAATTATCATAACCCAATCCACGTCTACCAAGCATAGCAATAAAGTAACAACACGTGCTAGGTTGATCTACAAATACAAGCAAGACATGTGGCTATCCTAACTGGTTTGCAGCAACAGTAAAGTAAACTACCTATCATGCAATAGGGTGATATTCTTAACATAATTCATATAGAAAAATTATAGGTATGAGTATGGTCAAAGCATCACTTGCCTTCTTCCTGTTCCTGATGATCACAATCCTCACAAAACGATGCGGCGCACTCCGGACAATCTATACGAGCAAACATAGCACCAATCAACATATATTCAATACAAATATGCACAAAAAGTAATAAACATTCAAAGAACATTAGAAAACTTGCCTAACAGAAGCTAAACGTAAAGTACTCGACAAAATAAAACCAACGCAAAAAGAAACGGCGCAAACGGGCGCAACGTTAAAAAGATACGGCTACCGAAAGTTTAAATTTGATTCCGCTTGGGATTCAAATTTGAAAACTTCAAACTTCTGCAAAACTTAGTCTACTGGCTAGAAATTTTCGACACGGTCTCAACGCAACTGGAATCACTCGATTCCGAGCTACGGTTAAAAAGTAACCGTGAAAACGGTACCGGGTGAAATCGGGGTCTATACTGCAAAAAGGACCTATCTATAAATAAAATAACGCGAAAAACGCGATCGGGTCCCTGGCCGACGGTTGACTAGATCTGGACTCGTTTTTTTTTCTCAGCGCGTTTTCTCTCCTCCTCTTCTAAGGCCCGTTGGCCATGGCCATGGGGCTCCGGCGACGGCAACGGGGGCGAGTGGCGGCGGCCGGCAGCGGCGGGGACGCGCGGGGGGGGGGGGGGGTGGCGAGGCGGGGGGACGCGCGGGGGGAGCGACGGCCGGGCGCGCGAGGGCAGCTGCGGCCGGGCGCGCGAGGGCAGCTGCGGCCCGTGGCCGGGGCGAGCTCGCCGCCGGCGGCGGTGGCGGCGCGAGGCTGGGGTGGCGGCGCGACGGCCTAGGCGGCGGGGACGACGGGCTAAAGGCGAGGCGGCGCGAGGTGCCTCACCGGCGACGAAAATACGACGAACTTCCGGCGAACTCCGGCGAGATTCCGGCGATGACGTCGGCGGCGGCGGGTCCCGCGGATTAGTTTAGGGCTAAACCTAAAACGCTAAAAGAAAATGATCTAACCCTAAAAGGGGCTATTTAGACAGCCTCTCCTCCATTTTTTTTAATCCGAAATAAAAACGAATTCGGCGAGGCGAAAAAATATAGAACAGACCCATTAGGCCCAAAATAATTTTAGAAAAATCACGGATGATTATTTTTAATTTCTGTTTTCACCAAACATTTTAAAATAATAAAATAGAATTTTTGTATTACCAAAATATTAAATAAAAGTAAAAACTTTGCAACTTATTTTTAAATACTTTTCCAGCAATTTAAAAATACCGAAAAACTCCGAAAATGATTTTAAAACTTTTCAGGAGCATAAATAAATTCCCAAAATATTTTTAGAAATTATTTATAACCCCAAAGTAAATTTAAAAAGTCTCCCAAAAATATTTTAAACTATTTTCCAACAATTTAAAAGTGGGGATAAGTCATTTTATATCCTCTCCAGCGAACTGCCATGTGTTGAAAAATGTTTAAAATATTTTGAAAATTCCAGAAAAATGCGGAAGCAGCATGAGATGCATATGATGATCTATTAACATCCGAATTTAGAAAATGGGGATGTTACAAACCTACCCCCCTTAAGGTGAATCTCGTCCTCGAGATTCGGGCTGGCTAGCAAAGAGGTGTGGATGATCTTGCTTCAAATCTTCTTCTCGCTCCCACGTGGCTTCTTCCTCGGTATGATGATCCCACTGAACTTTGCATAGCCTGATTGTCTTGGTGCGGGTAACTCTTTCTGAAGTCTCCAGAATCTTCACAGGTTTCTCCTCATATGTCAAGTCACTCTCCAACTGAATTGCCTCAAGTGGCACTGTATCTCTCAAAGGAATATCCGCCATCTCTGCATGACACTTCTTCGGCTGGGATACGTGAAACACATCATGAACTCCTGACAAAGCTTCAGGCAACTCCAACTGATAAGCTACCTCTCCTCTGCACTCCAAGATCTTGTAAGGCCCCACAAAACGTGGTGATAACTTTCCCTTGATTCCAAACCTCTTGATTCCGCGAATTGGTGAAACTCTGAGATACGCACGGTCTCCAACCTCATAGGTTACCTCCTTGCGCTTAGCATCTGCATAACTCTTCTGCCTGGACTGTGCTATCTTCAGTCTATCACGGATCAAATTGACTTTCTCCTCGGCATCTCTGATCATGTCAGGTCTGAAAAACTGACGCTCTCCTACCTCATCCCACATCAACGGAGTCCTGCACTTCCTGCCATACAGTAACTCGAATGGTGCCATCTGGAGACTAGCCTGGTAACTGTTGTTGTACGAGAACTCAGCATACGGTAAGTTGTCATCCCAACTCGAACCATAATCCAACGCACAAGCTCTCAACATATCCTCCAAGATCTGATTGACTCTCTTGGTCTGCCCATCTGTCTGAGGGTGGAACGTTGTACTGAACTCCAGTTTAGTGCCCAAAGTCTCATGCAACTGACGCCAAAACTTCGAAGTAAACTGAGTACCTCTATCGGACACAACCTTGCTTCGAACTCCATGCAAACACACGATCCTGGACATATAAATCTTGGCTAGCTTGGCACTGTTGTAAGTTGTCTTTACTGGAATGAAGTGAGCAACCTTGGTCAAACGATCAACAATCACCCAAATAGAATCATATCCTGACCGAGTCCTGGGTAAACCAGTAATAAAGTCCATACCTATCTGATCCCACTTCCAATATGGTATAGGCAAAGGCTGCAACAATCCTGCTGGCTTCTGATGCTCAGCTTTGACTCTCTGGCAAACATCACACAATGCAATATACTGGGCTATCTCTCGCTTCAGGCTAGGCCACCAAAATCTCTCCCTCAAGTCCAAATACATCTTCGTATTCCCGGGATGAATAGAATAAGGTGAATCATGTGCCTCCTGAAGAATCAACTTCCTGATCTCTGCATCTTGCGGTACACAAATGTGCTTCTCAAACCAAATGGCTCCATGCTCATCCCCACGGAAACCCTCTGCTTTCCCTTTGGTCATATTCTCCTTTATCTCCTTAATTTCTGCATCACCCTTCTGAGCTTCTCTGATTCTTTCCAACAGATTTGGCTTCACTTCCAATGTTGCCACATATCCCTTAGGAACTATCTCCAACCTGAGATTCTTGAACTGTTCACATAACTCACGTGGCATATCCTCAACATTAGCAACATTGATATGACTCTTACGGCTCAATGCATCGGCAACCAGATTCGCCTTACCAGGATGATACTGCACATTCAAATCATAATCCTTAATAAGCTCCAGCCATCTACTCTGCCTGAGGTTCAACTCCTTCTGAGTAAAGATATACTTCAAACTCTTATGATCAGTAAAAACATCACAATGATTACCAACAAGATATTTCCTCCATGTTTTCAATGCATGAACAACTGCAGCTAACTCCAAATCATGTGTAGGATAGTTCTGCTCATGGTTCTTAAGCTGACGTGAAGCATAAGCAACAACTCTACCCCCTTGCATAAAAACACAACCAGGTCCTCGACGAGATGCATCACAATACACTTGGAAATCCTTATGTATATCAGCAAACATAAAACAGGTGCAGTTATGGTTTCACATGGCTCACTCCAAAAAAACTTATTCTCTTTCTTTTCAACAGCTCAGTCATTAGTTTTGCAAGCTTGGAGAAATTCTCAATGAACCTCCTATAATATCCTGCAAGACCCAAGAAACTGCGAATGTCTCCAACTGTCGTGGGTGTCTCCCATTCTGTAACTGTTCAAACCTTGGATGGGTCCACAGCCACTCCTTCTCCTGACACAACATGTCCAAGGAATCCTACCTCCTTCAACCAAAACTCACACTTGTTGAACTTGGCATACAATTTGTGCTACCTGAGCTTCCCCAATACCAAACGCAGATGTGCCTCATGCTCTTGCTCATTCTTGGAATACACCAATATGTCATCAATGAACACCACAACGAATTTATCCAAGAACTCCATAAACACCTTTTTCTGTTGGATATGTGCCCTAGAGACAAATTAATAAAGATATTTGTCACATATCCGTTTTGTTCATAATACATTTTATACTGTGCTATAACTGTATTACTTGGAAATACTAATACAGGTGTAGTATAACACATGGTCCGTAGTTTAACTCGGGTAAACTATCTCATTGGGCAATTGATTGATCAAGCTTTCCTGATCATGGCGACACTTAAGTCCATTGACAATGAGGTCATATCATTAGGGGAATGATGTGATGGACAGACACCCACCTAAAGTAATGCAATGTGATCGAGTCACATAGTTCAGCGTTGCTATGACTTTGTAACGTATGGCTTAGTCCTTAGACCGTAATGATCATACGTAATCACGATCTATGAGGAGACTTTGATTTGTATCCCACCGCCTGACTGAAATATGTTGGCTATAACGGAGCACTTTGGGTATTCCAAAATAGATGGTTGATGACTATGTTAATAGATCAAAGCGGGATTTGTCAGTCCTTGTGACAGGACAGGTACTCTGGGCCCACTCGGTGATATTGCATTAACCCCTTGCAAGGACGTGACTAGGTCACAAGAGATGCAATGATCATGGACGAGAGAAGTTGTTTGTCGTGAACGAGATGTGAACACGGTATGTGGGATACCGACGATCAAACCTCGGACAAACAAAGTACCGCGGCACAAAGGGATTACGTCGTGTCGTTAACGGTTTCCAAAAGCGATCGAAGCTCATTCGATGGAAGCACAGGGGCTGTCAAGGATTGTAACCAGGTCCAACTGACTAGTCATTGGTCAATGAGAAGAGTCTCGACCATGTCTGCTGTTTCCCGGACCGTTAGGGTGTTACACTTAAGGGCAATCGATGCATAGGACAGTTACGAGATCAATCGGTGAAATAGGAGAAATCACCGAAATAGTTCCGGAGGAGAACGGAATAGTTTCCGGACATTTTGAATAGTTCAAAATAAAGTTTAATTGTTTTAATAATGTTTTTATTATTTAATTATCTGAATTAAATATTTAAAACTTATTAAATAATTAAAAATAATGGAAAAAGGCTATATGGGCCCTTGGGGCCCATTAGGGGAGGAGGGGGTTCCCCCCCTTGGGCTTGGCGCCAAGGGGTGGGGCTGGCCCCACCCCCCCCCCTTGGCCGGCGCACCCCTCCCCCTTTGGGGGTTTAGTCCCACATGGGGGAGGGAAGAGGGATCACACCCCCCCCTTGGCCTTTAATAGAGGGGTAGACCCCCCTTTTTTCCATACAACAATTAATCTCCTTCTTCTTCCTTCTCCATTTCCGGAAGTGGACTCCCCTTGTTTGGAGTCTGCACCAGGATTGGAGTTCTCCACCATAAGGCAGGCCGTCGCTCTGCCGGAGTCGGGATCCGTAGCCGTCTTTCTTCCGCTGCTCGCCTGGTTCGGAGCCCGGGAGGAACATCGATTGTACCGTACGTGTATAATCTCTTCGAGGCACTACACCTGTGGTGCTGCTTCGTCGCTGGAGGTTTACCGGGAGTCATTCTCGCCGGTGGTGGTCTTCCACACGACAGGGAGGTCGTAGATCAGAGTCTACGCCAACCACGTTCGCAAGAACTTTTCCCTCT
The DNA here is from genome assembly GCA_950022295.1 of Bromus sterilis. Classification (NCBI taxonomy): domain Eukaryota; kingdom Viridiplantae; phylum Streptophyta; class Magnoliopsida; order Poales; family Poaceae; genus Bromus; species Bromus sterilis. The sequence goes on from OX465595.1 coordinate 95,337,160, forward strand.
TTCGGTCTTCAAAGGTATGAACACCGATTCCCTCCGTTACTTTACATCGCCATAGCATAGCTCTTGGGTTCGGGTACCGTAGGTGTGAAAAAATTGTGTTTTCTGCCCCGTATCCCAACAGTGGTATCAGAGCTAGCTATGCGTAGATGTATTGTACGGATAGAACACATCTAGGATGTGGGCATCGAATCTTCATTCGTTACCCTCCCACGTGTACTCATTCAGCATTGCGGCAATGTTTGATGAAGCGGCCCCCGACCGACCTTACGCATTTACGCGAGACTGGTTCCACGCTTGACATATGGCTTGTACCATATAAAGTGGCTGGGGGGTGTCTGTCTCTCTGCATTAGCGATGCGAAGATGTTTACAACGGAGGGCCCAGACAGGGGTGTAATAGAGACGGATAAGAGACGGTGTTGTGGCATGTTTTTCGCAGGATAGAAATCGGTTCTCTCTCTCGAAACCCCTAGCAGCCACGTAAAACTTGCACAAGCTAAAGTAGAAAGACGTTTTAATTTTGCTTTGCATGAAGGGGGATCATAGGTTGTATGATTTAAAGTTTTACTTCATGTTTTATGCTAGTATGCTAGATATATCGACGGTAGCACGAAACAGGACCATCTCTCACAATACCAAAATTGTGTTCTCCCTTTGATGGGCACCACCTGGAAGGTTCTCCCATATGGCCTGATGCTCCGTACATACCGGAGTTGTCCTACATATTCAACGGAGTTCGCATGAGGTTGGGTTCGGCGAGCCTGGCATATGCAGATATGGCCTTGCTGAACAGCTAACATCAAGGTTCGATTGGCAGGCTTGACGTATGTAGATGCGGGCCTGGAACACAAAAGACCGAAAGGTCGAGCACGAGTCACATGCCTGATGTGATTGGCTTAGAGGCCTACCTGGTTCGCATACTGGGCCGTACATATCGGGGGAGGTATGGGGGCTGGGATTGTGTAATCACTTAGTTAAATTGAGAGGTGTTTATCTAAGTGGGAGCTTTCTAGAATTTTAAGATTAAATTGAAACTCCACATTATGAACAAAATTCTAAATATGTATCATTGTGAATCCAACCTTGTAGATGGCAGCACCACGCCCCTCGTTCAACTTAGGATCATTCCTAGAGAAAGATAAGCTAAAAACAGATGGGACAAACTTCACCAACTGGTTCTGCACCCTGAGGATTCTCCTCGTTCCCCTCAAAATGGCATACGTACTAGAGGACACGTTAGGTGACTCACCAGCAGATGATGCCAGTCAGGACGAGAAGAATGTCTATCTCTCCAGGACTGATGATTACAACCTTGTCCAGAGTGGCATGCTCTACTCCATGGAGGCTGAGCTGCAGAAACGCTTTGAGAGGATGGGTGCATATGAGATTATCACCGACCTCAAGGCGGTCTTCGCACCTCAAGCCAGGGCTGAACGGTACGAGGCTTCTGAAGCCTTCTTCTCAGCAAAGATGGACGAGCACGGCAGCGTGAGTGAGCACGTGGTCAAAATGTCGGGCTACGTTCAGCGCTTGAATGCTCTGGAATGTCAGATTCCAGATGAACTTGCTGTTGATAGGGTGTTGCAGTCGCTTCCCCCTAGCTACAAAGGCTTTGTGCTGAACTACAACATGCAGGGGATGACCAAAACCCCTTCTGAGTTGTTCGCCATGCTAAAGAGCGTTGAGGTTGAGATCAAGAAGGAGCACGCCGTCTTCATGGTCAACAAGACCGTTGACTTCAAGAAGTCAAGCAGGCGGGAGAAGGCCAAGAGAGGTGGCCCTAGGAGGGATGGCAAGTCAGTTGCCGCTCCTCCCAAGGCACCCAAGCCTAAACTCGGAGTGGAGTGCTTCTACTGCAAGGGTGAAGGTCACTGGAAACGCAACTGTCCCAAGTACCTAAAGGACAAGAAGGCTGGCAAGGTCGCCAAGAGAGACGAAGGTATATTTGATATACATATTGTTGATCTTCTCTTGACAAGCGCCGGGAACACATCCTGGATATTTGATACAGGATCTGTCGCTCATATTTCTAATTCCATTCAGGGACTAAGGAATAGGAGACGCTTGCTCAAAGATGAAGTGACGATGCGTGTGGGGAATGGCTGCCGGATTGAAGTCTTGGCGGTCGGCACGAAGCATCTTAGTCTCCCTTCGGGATTGGTTTTAGTTCTGAATAATTGCTACTATGTACCCGCGTTGAGTGTGAACATCGTTAATGGCTCTTGCTTGAAGCGAGACCACTATTCCTTTAAGTCTGATACAATTGGTTGTTCGATTTATAAGGATGATATGTTTTATGTTCACGCACCGGAGTTGCATGGTTTATTCATACTTAATCTCAATGGTGACGTGTGTCACGTTAACAATATTGAGGCCAAAAGATTGGAGAATGATGAAGATCACATGATGATGTGGCAGTGCCAACTTGGTCATATTGGTATAAAACGCATGGAGAAGCTCCATAAGGATGGACTTCTTAAGTCATTGGATTTTGGATCCCTTGATACATGTGAACAATGCCTCATGGGAAAAATGACAAGGACTCCATTCAATGGTGTGATGGAGCGTGCGGATGTCTTATTGGGGATCATACACATGGATGTATGTGGACCCATGAACGTCCCCACTCGCAATGGTCTTCGTTACTTCGTGACCTTTACTGATGACTTGAGTAGATATGGGTATATTTACTTAATGAAACACAAGTCTGAAACCTTTGAAAGGTTCAAAGAATTTCAGAATGAGGTCGAAAATCAACTCGGAAGAAAAATCAAGCACCTTCGATCGGATCGAGGTGGCGAGTATTTGAGTCACGAGTTTGGCAATCATCTGAAGTCTTGTGGCATAGTACCACAGCTTACGCCGGCAGGTACACCTCAGAGAAACGGTGTGGCTGAGCGACGTAATCGAACCCTATTGGATAGCGTACGATCGATGATGTCTCATACTGATTTGCCTATGTCATTCTGGGGGTATGCATTAGAAACTGCCATTCATATTCTTAATAGGGCACCATCCAAATCCGTAAGGACAACACCATTTGAAGAATGGCATGGCACTAAACCTGAGTTGTCTCACCTGAAGATTTGGGGTTGTGAGGCTTATGTTAGGAAACTACAGCCTGACAAACTTGAATCCAAGGCGGATAAGTGCATCTTTGTGGGCTATCCCAAGGAAACTTGTGGATACACCTTCTACAACAAGTCTGACAGCAAAACGTTTGTTGCCAAGACGGGACACTTTCTTGAGAAGGAGTTTCTCGCGAAAGAGTTGAGTGGGAGGAAAATACACCTCGATGAAGTGACTGACCAATCACTCCAACTGGAAGAAATGGCTACGGAATTTGTTCTGGAACCATCTTCCACAGTGGGAGTTGAGGAGAATGGCCAGAACGACATTCATAACGATCATGACATTAATGATGATCATGATGAGAATGAAGAGGAACCTTTTATGCCCCGTAGGTCATCAAGAGTCCGTCAACCTACTGAGTTTTACGGACAGCTTGTGAATACGATCTCGGCTGATGAGTCGGATGAACCTACGAGTTACAAAGAAGCAATGGAGGGACCCGAGTCCGAGAAATGGCTTGAAGCCATGAAATCCGAAATAGACTCCATGTACACCAAAAAAGTATGGACTTTGGTGGATATTCCCGAGGACCGCAAGGCCGTCGAGAATAAATGGATTTTCAAGAAAAAGACTGACGCAGACGGAAACGTATCTGTCTACAAAGCTCGACTTGTCGCAAAGGGTTTCCGACAAATTCAAGGAGTTGACTACGAGGAGACGTTCTCTCCTGTAGCGATGATAAAGTCTATTCGGATCCTACTAGCAATAGCTGCATATCATGATTACGAGATATGGCAGATGGATGTGAAAACTGCATTCCTAAATGGCAACATTGAGGAAGAGTTGTATATGATGCAACCAGAGGGGTTTGTCGATCCAAGGAACGCTGGTAAGGTTTGCAAGCTTCAACGGTCCATCTATGGGTTGAAGCAAGCATCTCGGAGCTGGAATCTTCGATTTGATGAGGTCATTAAAGCTTTTGGATTTATCCAAAACGTCGAAGAGTTCTGCGTCTATAAGAAACTGAGTGGGAGCTCTGAAGCATTCCTTGTGTTATATGTAGATGACATATTACTAATAGGGAACGATAATAAATTCTTAGAAGAAGTGAAGGAATATCTGAATGGACAATTTTCCATGAAGGACCTAGGTGAAGCTGCGTACATATTGGGGATTAAGATCTATAGAGATAGACCTAATCGACGGTTGGCCTTGAGTCAGAACACTTATATTGACAAGATATTGAAAAGGTTCAGTATGGATAACTCCAAGAGAGGCCTCTTGCCAGTTATAAAAGGTGTCAAATTAAGCGCGACTCAATGCCCGACCACAGCTAAAGAGAAAGAGCAGATGTCCTCAAAGCCCTATGCCTCAGCCATAGGTTCTCTCATGTATGCTATGTTATGTACCAGACCGGATTTAGCGTTGGCCATTAGTATGACTAATCGCTACCAGAGTAATCCGGGAATGGCTCACTGGACAGCAGTAAAGAACATCCTTAAGTACTTGAGAAGAACCAAGGATCTCTTTCTCGTTTATGGAGGAGTTGATGAGGAGCTCACCGTAAAGGGTTACGTTGACGCAAGCCTCGGCTCAGACCTAGATGACTCGAAATCCCAGACGGGATATGTTTTCATGTTGAACGGAGGCGCGATTAGCTGGAGGAGCGGCAAACAGACAGTCGTCGCTCAATCTTCAATGGAGTCGGAGTATATTGCCGCTTGCGAAGCATCAAACGAGGCGATGTGGCTGAAGAAGTTCGTGATCGAGCTTGGCGTCTTTCCCAGTTGCACTGACCCCGTGGGAATCTTCTGCGACAACACGGGTGCCATTGCTAACGCGAAGGAGCCAAGAACTCACTCTACAGCCAAGCACATCCTCCGAAAGTTCCATGTGACGCGAGACTACGTCAGGGATGGACACACTAGGATTCACAAGATACATACGGATCTGAACGCAGCAGACCCGATGACTAAACCTCTTCCACAGGGCAAGTTTGAAGAACACCGAGAGACCATTGGTGTTAGGTACATACCTGATGTAAACTAGTGTAATTTGTACTCTAGTGCAAGTGGGAGACTGTTGGATATGTACCCTAGAGACAAATTAATAAAGATATTTGTCACATATCCGTTTTGTTCATAATACGTTTTATACTGTGCTATAACTGTATTACTTGGAAATACTAATACAGGTGTAGTATAAAACATGGTCCGTAGTTTAACTCGGGTAAACTATCTCATTGGGCAATTGATTGAGCAAGCTTTCCTGATCATGGCGACACTTAAGTCCATTGACAATGAGGTCATATCATTAGGGGAATGATGTGATGGACAGACACCCACCTAAAGTAATGCAATGTGATCGAGTCACATAGTTCAGCGTTGCTATGACTTTGTAACGTATGGCTTAGTCCTTAGACCGTAATGATCATACGTAATCACGATCTATGAGGAGACTTTGATTTGTATCCCACCGCCTGACTGAAATATGCTGGCTATAACGGAGCACTTTGGGTATTCCGAAATAGATGGTTGATGAGTATGTTAATAGATCAAAGCGGGATTTGTCAGTCCTTGTGACAGGACAGGTACTCTGGGCCCACTCGGTGATATTGCATCAACCCCTTGCAAGGACGTGACTAGGTCACAAGAGATGCAATGATCATGGACGAGAGAAGTTGTTTGTCGTGAACGAGATGTGAACACGGTATGTGGGATACCGACGATCAAACCTCGGACAAACAAAGTACCGCGGCACAAAGGGATTACGTCGTGTCGTTAACGGTTTCCAAAAGCGATCGAAGCTCATTCGATGGAAGCACAGGGGCTGTCAAGGATTGTAACCAGGTCGAACTGACTAGTCATTGGTCAATGAGAAGAGTCTCGACCATGTCTGCTGTTTCCCGGACCGTTAGGGTGTTACACTTAAGGGCAATCGATGCATAGGACAGTTACGGGATCAATCGGTGAAATAGGAGAAATCACCGGAATAGTTCCGGAGGAGAACGGAATAGTTTCCGGACATTTTGAATAGTTCAAAATAAAGTTTAATTGTTTTAATAATGTTTTTATTATTTAATTATCTGAATTAAATATTTAAAACTTATTAAATAATTAAAAATAATGGAAAAAGGCTATATGGGCCCTTGGGGCCCATTAGGGGAGGAGGGGGTTCCCCCCCTTGGGCTTGGCGCCAAGGGGTGGGGCCCAACCCCCCCCCCCCCCTTGGCCGGCGCACCCCTCCCCCTTTGGGGGTTTAGTCCCACATGGGGGAGGGAAGAGGGATCACACCCCCCCTTGGCCTTTAATAGAGGGGTAGACCCCCCTTTTTTCCATACAACAATTAATCTCCTTCTTCTTCCTTCTCCATTTCCGGAAGTGGACTCCCCTTGTTTGGAGTCTGCACCAGGATTGGAGTTCTCCACCATAAGGCAGGTCGTCGCTCTGCCGGAGTCGGGATCCGTAGCCGTCTTTCTTCCGCTGCTCGCCTGGTTCGGAGCCCGGGAGGAACATCGATTGTACCGTACTTGTATAATCTCTTCGAGGCACTACACCTGTGGTGCTGCTTCGTCGCTGGAGGTTTACCGGGAGTCATTCTCGCCGGTGGTGGTCTTCCACACGACAGGGACGTCGTAGATCAGAGTCTATGCCAACCACGTTCGCAAGAACGTTTCCCTCTTTCGGTCTTCAAAGGTATGAACACCGATTCCCTCCGTTACTTTACATCGCCATAGCATAGATCTTGGGTTCGGGTACCGTAGGTGTGAAAAATTTGTGTTTTCTGCCCCGTATCCCAACATTTTCATCATATTCATGAAGTATGCAGGAGCATTAGTCAATCCAAATGACATAACGGTATACTCATACAACCCATACCTTGTAGTAAAAGAAGTCTTCGAAATATCCTTCTCCCGAATCTTCACTTGATGATAACCAGAACGAAGATCAATCTTAGAGAATACACAAGCTCCCTCCAACTGATCAAATAGATCATTAATCACAGGTAAAGGATACTTGTTCTTGATAGTAACATCATTCAGAGAACGGTAATCCGCACCCATCCTCTGGGTTCCATCCTTCTTCTCAACAAACAACACTGGAGATCCCCAAGGTGACGAGATTGGGAGAATGAATCCCTTTGCCTGCAACTCTCTAATCTGCTCCTTCAACTCTGCAAGTTCATTATCGGGCATCCTATACGGTCTCTTGGCAATAGGCCCAGTGCCTGGTATTAAATCAATAAGGAACTCAATCTCCCTATCCGGTGGCATACCTGGTAACTCCTCTGGAAACACATCCGGATAATCTCTCACAAGACGCACATCATCCAGGCTACCCCCCTTAAGAGAATTCACCTGAGCGTGTTGATGCTTATACTTGGACACATATCTGATCTTCTGCCCATTCGATGTACGGAGAGTGATAGACCGACTGGCACAATCAATAACCCCTTGGTACTTGGCTAGCCAATCCATGCCCAATATAACATCCAAACCTTGTGACTTCAACACAATCAAATCTGTAGGAAAAACATGCTTCCCCATGGCTAGGCTCAACTGATAGCATCCCAAACTAGCTGACATCTCTGCTCCCGGTGAACTTATGAGCATTGGTGACTTAAGAACTACGGTAGGTAACTCATGCTTATCCACAAATACCCTCGATATGAAAGAATGCGATGCACCAGAATCAAAAAGAACAAGTGTGGGTACTGAATTGATAAAGAACTTACCAATTACAGCATCAGGCTCATCATAGATCTCCTCCACGTTGACATGGTTCACATGCCCCTTGCTGAAAGGATTGGGCTTGACGACTCCATTCCGATTGGACTCTGGGCAGTCTGTGGCATAGTGCCCCATGTTCTTGCACTTGAAACACTGTATGTGACTCAAGTCCTTTGCTGCTTGGCCATTCTGACGGTTGTTTCCATTGCCTCCATTGGCTCCATTGCTTCTCCCATTCCCATTGTTCCTTCCATTGCCATTGCCATTGCCATTGCCATTCCTGTTACCATTGTGGTGGTTGTGGCCATTATGGGTGTGACCATTCCCACAATGATGGTTGTGTCCTCCATTGTGAACATGGCCATTCCCACCATTGTGGTTATGTCCATGGTTATGTCCTCCATTGCCACCATAAGAATTGCGTGGCTTCTGATGCGGTCCAGAGTTATACTTGACACCATTGTTGTTGTTGTACTTCCTCTTGCGGTTCTCAATGGCATGTTGCTTGCCTTCCAACACAATAGCTTTGTCTATGAGCCCCTGGCAGTTAGCGAAGGTAGTCACTATCAAATGGACTCCCAACTCATCATTCAGCCCCTCCAAGAACTTATCCTGCCTTGCTGCATCATTCCTGACATCATCTGGAGCATACTTGCAAGCTTGTTGAACACCTCAACATACTCGGCCACTGAACGGCCTCCCTGACGCAAGCTGCGGAACTCCTTCTTCAATCTCATGGCGCCTGCTGAAACATGTGCGCGCGAAAAGCAGACTGAAACTGCGCCCAAGTGATGGTGTCGATGGGATAAGTCACCAAGTAGTTGTCCCACCATGCCGCGGTAGGACCCTCCAGCAAATGTGAGGCAAACCTCACTCTTTCTGCCTCAGTACAACCAACTGTCTCCATGTTTCGGCCCACTGAACGAAGCCAGTCATCCGCCACTATGGGTTCAGGAGTGCTAGAGAACCTCTGAGGATTCAACATCAGGAACCTTGCAAGCGTGTCCACAGGTGGTGGTGGTGGCGCATTGTTGTTGTTGTTGCCCATGTTCTGAGTGAGCAACTGGATCAACTGAGCTTGTCCTTGAAGTAACTGCTGCATGTAAGCTGGCACTTCATTGTTGTTGTTCCCATTCCCCGTGGGATCACGTCTCGGCGGCATCTGTTGGGCAAGAATAGGTAAGTTGTAGACAGAAAGTAGCTAGGGAAATATATCCTACCCCATATGCATATGATGATCATGGCAAGCATTATATATACAATACATATATCACCAATCAACTTCACCAAACAATATCACCATAGCATCAAACATATAACAATCATCAACCAATGCACTCATACGAAAAACCATCACATATCACACAATATAGTTTAAAATATATTGCATAACTGATATAAGATCCTCAACACAACCACGAATAATATAAGATCCTCAACACAACCACGAGTAAGAGTATATCAAGCAACCTAGTATTGCCACACCGAATAAGTCGACATGGTCAAATACGCTAACACGATAACGATAGTAAACTAATTTTTGGTGAAGTAATTCTGAATGTTGTCTTTGCTAAACAGCATGCGGTATTCGCGCCCGCTAATGCGGTTGCGCCTTTTGGGACTCGGTTCATCTTCTTCTGCCGAGGTCTCTACTTCTGGTTCCTCTTCTTGTTCTTCAATCCCATTTGCCTTCATCTTCTCCTTCAGCCTCTTTATCTCCGCTTGCATCTCCACCCTCTCCTTCTTCAGCTTGTTGGTGTCCCTCTTGAGCTTGGTGTTCTTCTGCTGCAACTCAATGATGGTGTAGAGGTCTGACTGAGCGTCCTTCTCCAGGCTATGGATGTGCTTCTCCAGGCTCTGGATGAAGTAGGTAGTTGTACCTGGCCAAATAGCCCCAGGCACATACTTGAACTTCTTTGGCCATATGATCCCCGGTGGAAGGATCCTGGTCATCTTCTCGTACACCGTACCCTTTAGCTGGCCGGCATACTGCTCAACGATGCGTCCAAGAGCCATGTGAGCGGCTATGCGCACACAATGCTCCTTCTCCGGGGCATTCACCTCGAATGACTCCGTGATCACCCTTTCTCCCGTCATGCTTCCTTGGGGAAATGTCTCCACTTGCCAGTAGTCATCAGCTCCCCTTGTCTCCACTATGTCCGGCTTAAAGACTGGCGCATAGATGTTCAGGTAATGGAAAATTCCCCTGAGCTCAGGTCCAAACGCCATAGCGCGGTATGACAAAGTGGTCATCTATAATCAAAGAGAGGAAAGGCAAGATTATAACAGGTATGAATACGAGATAGAGAAGGTAAGTAAGTACAAGACAGAGTGATGTAAAGTAATATTTTTATTCCTATGGCTTTTCTAATCCATTTTCTAGGGTCACGACCTACAGTCAACACAATGCTCTGATACCATCTGTAACGACCCAATTCACATAGAATTGAAGTCTCTGTGATCAAGTGCCAGTCCTTGGATCAAACTCGCTGGCACACACAGAATCATAGATGTATATCAAAGTACAAGTGCATCATTATTACAACGTATGATCCAGAATAAAACAAATAATAAGTTGCATAGCTCAAGGCTAGCTTATTCAACATAAATATAGCGGAAGCAAAAGCAAGTAACGTGGAGTCCCATCAATAGCCACAAGCGAACATGTTGAGTGTAGACCCGCAACCCTAAACGCACCTTACTGGTCGTCTGAAAAACCTGCAACACCGAAGGTTACAGCCCGACAACGGGTCAATACATCTGATTTGTACGGCAAGTGACACGGAAAAGGTATATATAAAGGACCTACAACTACATGCAAGGTGAGTCAAAGGAAAGGCTTATGGTTTAGTTTTGCAAAAAGCCAATTTTCTCCTGAACTAAACTAGTCAAATTTTTAAGTTGAATTCTACCTGAAACACACAGCAACCCATGCTAATCTTTCCCACCAAAATTATTATTAAGTGTTCATCTGTCAAGATCATTCATCAACAGTACTGACTAGTTGCTCAAAATTCGTCTGTAACCGTGGACACGGCTAATCATGATCAGTTTATACGCTTTGCAGAGGTTGTACACGTTCCCCACTGGACCCAACCCGAAGATTGAGACGAAGACTTTCCGAAGAGGTTGCCTCCACCCTTTGGTAGCCGGTACACCTAACACACATCTACATCAGCTAGCTACCAGGGCCAGGTTCCCCACAACGTACTCATGCTAAGTCAGATCCCATATAGCCAGTGGCTGTACACGGAAGCTACTAGTAATATTGCATGTCTGATCTTTTTGAGCCTGGACGGAGCCCACTGCGTTCAGAGGGTAGACACCATGTCGCACCCGGTTCACCACCAAAACAACCATTGGGTGCATTTAACCCCGGCACTGTCCTTAGACAAGGCACAGCCACCAGGATGCAACCTGCCCGTCCAGAAGTGATTTCTATTTATTATAAAGTTGCTACACAAATTATTAACTAGCTCACATGCACTCCATGAATTCTCACAACCCAATCCACGTCTACAAAGCATAGCAATAAACTAACAACACGTACTAGGTTGATCTACAAATACAAGTCAAGACATGTGGCTATCCTAACTGGTTTGCAGCAACAGTAAAGTAAACTACCTATCATACAATAGGGTGATATTCTAAACATAATGCATAAAGAAAAATTATAGGTATGAGTATGGTCAAATCATCACTTGCCTTCTTCCTATTCCTGACGATCACAATCCTCACAAAACGATGCGGCGCATTCCGGACAATCTATAAGAGCAAACATAGCACCAATCAACATATATTCAATACAAATATGCACAAACAGTAATAAACATTCAAAGAACAGTAGAAAACTTGCCTAACAGAAGCTAAACATAAAGTACTCGACAAAATAAAACCAACGCAAAAAGAAACGGCGCAAACGGGCGCAACGTTAAAAAGATACGGCTACCAAAAGTTCAAATTTGATTCCGCTTGGGATTCAAATTTGAAAACTTCAAACTTCTGCAAAACTTAGTCTACTGGCTAGAAATTTTCGACACGGTCTCAACGCAACTGGAATCACTCGATTCCGAGCTACAGTTAAAAAGTAACCGCGAAAACGGTATCGGGTGAAATCGGGGTCTATACTATAAAAAGGACCTATCTGTAAATAAAATAACGCGAAAAACGCAATCGGGTCCCTGGCCGACGGTTGACCAGATCTGGACTCGTTTTTTTTTCTCTGCGCGTTTTCTCTCCTCCTATTCTAAGGCCCGTTGGCCATGGCCATGGGGCTCCGGCGACGGCAGCGGGGGCGAGTGGCGGCGGCGGCTCCGGCGCACAGGGCGGCCGGCGGCGGCGGGGACGCGCGGGGGGGGGGACGAGGCGGCGGGGACGCACGGGGGGCGCGGCGGCCGGGCGCGCGAGGGCAGCGGCGGCCAGTGGCCGGGGCAAGCTCGCCGCCGCCGGCGGTGGCGGCGGGAGGCTGGGGTGGCGGCGGGCTAAAGGCGGGGCGACGCGAGGTGCCTCACCGGCGACGAAAAAATGACGAACTTCCGGCGAACTCCGGCGAGATTCCGGCGATGACGTCGGCGGGTCCCACGGATTAGTTTAGGGCTAAACCTAAAACGCTAAAAGAAAATAATCTAACCCTAAATGGGGCTATTTATAGAGCACGATATATATGATCAAGTTGTATTGGCACGGAGACAAGGGAGGTTGTCGACGATAACGCAAATCATCGAGGGGCAAGGATGGTATTTCACACAATGAATCCAATCGACACATGGAAGAAGCCACGTAAGCTTAGTCGGATAAAAATCCACGAAAAAGGTCGGATGGTTCGCAAAGGATCCGATGTGAGTATCGACACTCAATCGGGAGGAGAAATAATGCAAAGGCATCGAGTGATAGACGTATCGGAATAATGCGATGCTTGAGTACAAGGGAATCGTGTTTTCCAGATCGGGAGGTGGATGCAATCATCCATACGGACTTATCGGTGGCAGGGGATTGCAAAGGCGATGAACACGCAGGTTCTTGGGAATTTATCAGAGAGTAATCGTCGGGCTCTTCAGGTGAATCAGGCGATCATCGGGAAGGCAGTGCTCTCCGGAAGGAAGGAGGTACGAGAACCTAAGTCAGAGTTATTAAAACTTTACCAGCAAGGATAAGAGAGCAGAGTCCCAGAGCTTAGGTAAGGAGAAAAAGATGAAAATACCATAGATATCACACGTAGTGACATCGATGTGGGCCCGTAAGCCAAACATTAAGTTAGCAAAGTAGTTTTGCATATACTAGACTCGTCTTCGACCAAGGAGTTGGATGGGGTGTCCTACAGGAAGTCAGCTCTGATACCAACTTGTGAGGCCCCCAAAATCAATCCGTGTACAGTAATCATACACGCAGGGTACACGGCTGAGATTAGGGTGCCACGGTGAGAATATCATAGCACAACACTAAACACAAAAGGATAAACCAATACGTTACAATAAACGGGGTCACGCGGACCCGAATACATAAGTTATACAAGCCATAATATCTGAGTACAGACATAGTTAGTCAAGTTTTGCCTTAAGAAGGCTAGCACAAATAACATCAGAGATACAGATCGAAAAGGCAAGGCCTCCTGCCTGGGAGCCTCCGAAACTACTCCTGGTCCTGGTCAGCGGGGGTCTCGACGTAGTAGTATCCGCCTCCGGGGGACTCCTGCTCCCGGGCTCCAACGTCGACTGCAGCGGCCGATCAGGCAAAACAGTAAAGGAAATAAAGCAGGTGAGTATCTAGTATACCCGCGAGTCTTACGTCCGCTACTAAGCATTATGCATTGTATCAACGGAAAGAAGAGGATGTATATAGTGGACTGCAAGATAGAAATCAGAATAAGAGTAAGAAGCTAGGCCTATCGAAGACTAGCATCTTTCGACGATGTCTTGCAGCATGAGGTAAGAATCAGCCAACAGTTTATATAAAGCAATAAAGTAACAATGAAGCAGAAGTTGCTGCAGCATTGTATAATAATAAGTTGTAATGATTAGCAATGCCTCCGAGTTCACCTCCTCGACATCCCCGCGAGGAAGAGAACCCGGAACCATACAGTTTAATAGTAATAGTTTCTAGTGGTAAGATCCAGCTTCAGCATAAAGCGTCCTGTTACCGTGGACACGGCTATTCGAATAGATTAAACTCCCTGCAGGGGTGCACTACTGTTCAGCCTGCACGCTCGGATCTCCAGGGTGGCGTGAACCTTGTTAGGGAACGCCCCACCGAGGCTATCCGACACGACGCAGCCCATCCTAGGCTCAACAGAGAGGCCATCCGCCGGACTATATCCTATGCGCCAAGGGGTCTAGGTCCCTCACCCTTGCACGCTCCTGCACGGTGCGAGTCTGGCCGGAGAAGCAAAAGCAAATCCAAACACACCTGCTGCAGAAAAAGACAAGACCACTTCCCGGCGATCAGGCCGCAGTACTGCTGACGTCTGAAGAGCTTTCGGACGAACTACGACGCGGAGGGCCCACACCGTAATCCCACGTGTAGGTAGTGCGAACAGACCAACCGGTCTCTCAAGTCATCCGCCAAACCATTTAGCATTTTAATTAACCTGCGTGACAACCGTTATCGTTGCCTCGACTTAACCGACCCGCGGTCAATGACAGCAGTCAGGACCACCAGTACATCGGTGCCTGCCCTGTCGTCCCACCAAGTCACTGCGGTTACCAACAAGGTGAACCGTCTCCTTACCTTGTCTCGCGTGTGCTCTTGGTAGAGCTCGACTTTCGTGGTTTGGTAACTCTCGCGAGATACGAGCAGGGGCCAAGCACGCCAGTAACGTCGGTCGTACCCTCCCTGTCGTTCCCGACAATATACCTCTCGCGGGCACCGTTGGGTCGCCCGACTCTTACCTTTAAGGACAATATACCTCTCGCGGGCACCGTTGGGTCGCCCGACTCTTACCTTTAAGGACACCAGTTGATTCGAGTGCCTACCATTAAGTGAAACCAGGAGGTATCACCCTCAATGGCACACTTAAAGAGGTTTGACAGAGACATCAGCGGAATGAACTAAAGAGGTAAACCTCGTATCATTCCGGTGATGCTACGCTACTGAGCCGACGAGAGTGAAATACGAGTCCATTCCACTCGTAAGTCAAACTCGAAGCGACTCGGCGGAGTCTCGCCGTTGTAGGTTCCCTAGGGTGTCTGCATTGATCCGTACCTGTTGCAGTTGTATATGTTTTGTATCCGTGTCACTCCCCTGAGTGACCACGGCCCGCTATCTAATCCTAGCTAACAATGCGCAGGGGTCACTGCTGAATATAATGCATAATTATAATAGGCAGCATAGGATAAAGGAGGTACATCAAGGGCGACAAAATCAGGCTATGCAATTGACTAGGATTGTAACGTAGCAGCAGCAGTAACAATGCCTAGTGCAAGAAAGTACGGAAAGGTAGGCGATATCTGGGGAAGAGAATGGCTCTGCTTGCCTGTAAGCTCGACGGTAGAGGTACGGTCGTCGACGAAGTAGTCGATCACAGGGGCATCAGCAGCGGACGTCGAGACTACCGGACAATAAGAGAGGGGGGAGAAACAATAAATACACAACAATAATAACAATACAAATACAAGACATGACATATGAAATGTTAACGATACTCTAACGTTGTACGATACATGTAGCACGGAGCGGGAATTCATCTGTGGATGAACCGTCGGCTCCGGGTGATTACCGGACAGGGTGTCCGGAGGGGGAAGGGTTCATGCCGGAGGTGTCGTGGACATCCGACACATGTGTGGGTGGTGTATCCGGGTTAGTTGATCTATTCCGAACAACTTTCGTGTGCAGAATAAATTCATCCGGAGGGTTTATCGGTATCGGGAAATTATCGGACTGACGGTACCGGAGGGGGACTGTTCGATGTTCGGCATGTTAGAGGGGTGTGGTGGGGTATGGGTATCATATCCGAACTCGGTGATCCGTTCTGAGCAACTTTCGTATACAAAAGTTTTTCATCCGGACAACGTATATCGGTACCGGGAATTATCGACAGACAGTCCGAAGGGGGGGGAATGTCGATGTTCGGTACGTTAGAGGGGGGTGGTAGACATACGGATAGCGTATCCGTATTCGTTATATTTTTCTGATCAATTTTGATGTATAAAGTTTTTTTATCTGAGTTACGGTTTATTTTATATGATTTTTCAAAGATTTTAAATCATTTAAAAAGGATTTTCTGATTTTCTTTTATTAATAAAATCCAACCTTATCCACAGAGGGTTGACTGGTCAAACCTGACAGAGGGGACCCACCTGTAAGGTTGACTGGTCAACTGACCAGTGGGTCCCACATGTCAGCCTCTAGCCTTTTTATTAAATCTTTAATTTTATTCTAAAAACTACTGGACCCACATGTCATACACAGCAACTCATATCAATTCGTTTAAATAGATAATCTGACAGTGAGGGTCCACCAGTCAGAGACACTTGTTCTTTTTAAACAGTTTAATTAACCAGGAAATTAAGTTAACGGCCTGGGGCCCACTAGTAACCCTCACAAGGGGGGAGTTATCTCCTTAACTGATTCCATTAGGGGCTAATTACAAGGGTGGGGGGCCACCCATCAGTGGGACATCCCCACCGGTTGTTAAACACAGTACGGCGACGGCGAGGTCCGACCACGGCGACGGCACACCGGAGTCGCTCCGGCGATGGTGGGCATGGCGGAGGGCTCCAAACGGCGGGGGTACGGATCGCGCGTCAACTAGGACAAGCAGCGCGGGCTGGGGCAGGCGGTGCTCGCCGGAATCGAGTCCGCTGCGGCGACCGGAGCACGGTCTCGGCGGCCAGAGGCTAGGGGGCTAGTACAACGCAAATGGGAGGAGGGAAGGGAGGCCTGAGCTCACCAGGGAGTTCGGGGGAGCGCTCGGGGAGGCCGGGGCAAGGACGGCGAGGAAATTGGCCGCCGGTTGCCGGTGACCGAGGCGGAGGGGAGTGGCGCGATTGCGAGGTAGCGGTGGCTCCCGGCCTCGATTCGCTGGTGTATCCGAAGGAGGTGACCGCGGCGAAGCCCTTGGACAACGCGGCGCCGCCCCAGGCGGACGGGGGACGCGTCCACGGTGACGACGCTCCGGCAATGTCCGCGGCGCGGGCTCGCGCACAGTGAGGACAGAGCGCGAGGGGGTGACGGGAGAAGGAAAAGAGCGACGGCTAGGGTTTCCTGGGAGGGGGGTCGCGGGGCTCGGGATCTTATCCCCCGCCGGCAAGCCGGGATGGGCGACACGGCGGCCATGGCAGCCGTGGGATGGCTGCCACGCCATGGCCAGCCTCCCTGTAGCAAGAGGAAGGGGAAAAGAGAGATGGGCCGGGGTGGGCCGAAGGGGGTTGGCTTGGTGCCCCCAGGCGTAGTATAGGGTTTTCACCTTTTTTGTTTTCTTTTATCTTTCTTTTCTGTTTAATTTTATCTTAGCTATTAAATGTATTTTGCAAAATATTAAACCTGCTCCATAATTAGTGTTACCACCCACAAAAATGCTATAAAAAGTTTGGGCTACAAATAAAACCATTTAGTATTTCATTTAAATAATAATCATTAAATTTGGACTTCTTAAGCTATTTTTTTTATTGTTAGAATTATTTCATGGTCCAATAAATTCCCATGCACATATTTCCATGATCTACTGATTATTATGCAATTTATAAAAGTGGTTGCAAGATTTTTGGGCAAGGTTTATTTCCACTAGATTTGGAATTTTTATTCGGGCTGAATTTGACTCACTATGATCAAGGGTGATCATCCATGCTTAACCACAGTGACTTGGCGTTAATCAGAAGTGATTACTGTAGCGTGACACCCGGGGTGTTACATCTACTTGTCTTGGCGTACTTGCTTATTGGCTTCTCGCCCTTCGTTGGTTACCCCAAGTGAAGGTTTGAGATGCAGTGCAGCAGCAGTTTTCCCTCGGTGAAGATACCAAGGTTTGTCTCCAGTAGGACTCCAGAGATGATAAGTAGGTGTCAGCGGCGTAACTGACGCGGACCTGCACCCACACACATATAACTTTGTTCCCAACGAAGTTCAGAGAGGTTGTCAATCTCTCCGGTCTTGTTGTTCACAAATGATAAAACGCATGGGATAATGATAGCAACTTGAAAGTAAATGCAGAAAAGTAAATATAGCTTGGAATCAGTAATGAGGATATGGACCGGGATACGTGATGTTCACTAGTGATGTCTCTCTCCCAAAAGACGATAAAAATGCTATGCGAGGTAAACAAATTACAGAAGGGCAATTGACTGGATTATGAACGCACCGCAATGCTAACTATGCTACAAAAGAAAGGAAGAGGCTCAAATGCACGGGCAGTACGCCAAAATAAGTAGACCGAAATCCATCTGCATCTACTACTAATCATCCACCTTGAGATATCTATACAGAACATCTCGCTGGTATTAAGTTGCGAGCCCCACCCAAAGTGTAAACCCAAAGCAACAGACAACTGCATTAAGAAGAACTTTGCGTAAAGTAAACAATCCTTGTAACCGTGGTTACAAGCACCATTGTTTTCCCCCTTGTGGCAACAACACATCCCCTAGACTCATGTTTCTGTCACTCAAGCGTGTCATCGGGGGGCATGAACCCACAATCTAGCACTACGCTCCCTCTTGGAGTCACTACCTACTACTTGGCCAAAGCAATAAACAGCAACGGAGAACATGCAAGAATTACTTAGGAAGAAAAATATAAGAGATAAAGACCAAATATATTACTCTATCACAATCTGAACATAATCTCATAATCCATCAGATCCCTCCAAACTCAACATAGCAACAGCAGAAATATTACAAAGGTGCCTCGATCATGTAGGGCAGCTCACGAGGTCTAAACAATGAAGATCAAAGAGGGGAGGAGAACATCACATAGCTACTGATCACGGGCCCATGGTCCAAGGAAAACTACTCACGAGACATCCGGGGAGCATCCATGGTGGAGAGGAGACTCCCGGAGGTCAATCCTCCCTCCGGCAGGGTGCCGGGAAGAGGTCTTTTGGTGCTCCCGCTCTTGGAAGCGCGGCGGCGGCGGAACAGAGGCGAGTTCGCGGAATAGGGTTCTTCTTTTGGAGTTTTCCCGTGACGGGGGATAAATAGGCGAAGGGGGGCAGACAGAGGTGGAACAGGGGCCCCAAGCGCCCCCCTGGCGCGGCCAGGGGTGGGGCCGCGCCGGGTGGCCGCCTGGGCCCCCCCTGGCTCCCCTCTGGCCCCTCCCGGGCTCTTCTCGAAGCTTCCGTCACGCTGATTTTTTATCTGAATTTTCCCGAATTTTTCTGGCACTTTTTATATGGGGGAAACTGAAATAGAAAAACAGCAGAAAACAGGAACTGGCACTGGGGTGCACTGGTTAATAGGTTAGTCCAAATATGATCAAAAATGTATGAAAGTGTATCTAGATCATAGCAATATCACACAAAACATGCATGGAGCAAGCAGAAATTATAGATACGTTTTGGACGTATCAACATCCCCAAGCTTAATTCCTGCTCGTCCTCGAGTAGGTAAATGATAACAAGCATAATTTCTGTGGTGACATGCTAGCAACCATATAAGAACTTTGAAAAGTAAAGCAATCAAGGTTAGAGATTCAAATCAAGTCATAACATGCAAGAGTCTATATTAGCATTGAAACAAGTAACAAAAGAACAAAAGGTGCAAGAGCTCTCGCTGTCCGTGACTCGAATGTCTCCAAATGGTGTTTGCGTGCAAGAAGGGGATAGGGAATACGAGAGAAAAAAAGTATTTTTGTTGAGAACTCAATCTACTAAAGTTTCACACTTGGTCCTCTTTGGAATCTTATCTTGACTCGTCCCCGGACCACTAGCCAGGTACAAGTCAATTTGATCCACTCCTTTTCGATATTTCGAGCACTCATGCAATGGATGAGCGTAAGCACGAGAGTTGACACTTAGTATGGCAAAGAGAGAAATATGGTGGAGGAATACAAAAAGGATGAGAAAGGCTCACATCAATGAGGACAATCATAGGCAAGAGATGTCAAATGATAGATATGATGTGAGGAGTAGGGATTGCCATGCAACGGATGCACATACGAGCTAAGAAGCTCTCCAATGGAACTAGTGGGGGTGCATCTAACTTGCTCGCTCATGAAGACCTAGAGATCTTTTGAGGAGGCTCATCCTTGGAATATGCAAGCCAAGTTCTATAGTGTGAAGGTCCCCACATAGCTATATGCAAAAAAGATCATCTCTATGGAGTACAAGGATATAAAGGGAGTACTAGTGTGGATCTCTCAAAAGGATAGTAGTGTTGCCCCTTTCTCTCTTTTTATTTCTTTTTCTCTTTTTTTCTATTTTTTGTATTTTTTTGTGGCCTTAATGGCTCTTTCTATTTAACTCTCATTTGTCCTCTTTGGGATCTTTTAATGTGTCCACTTTGGGATCTTTTCCTCACTTAAGGGAAACACTCTAATTTACAAGAAGGTAAAGGAGATCTTTCACACTTTACAAGGTACTCAAAATCATAAAGCAGATGTAACTATCATGATGTATGCAAGGTATGTCGCTGCCAGTGTAGCAGGAACATGTATGACATGAAGATCAAGTCATGAAGAGGTGGAAGTTGCATGGCAATGTAACTCGGAAAGGCTATGGAAATGCCTTGATAGGTAGGTATGGTGGCTGTTTTGAAGAAAGATAAAGGGAGGCTTATGATGACAGAGCGTATCATGCCAAGGGTTTGGATGTACCGGCGAAGGTGGACACCAACTCTCGGAGTGAGAAGAAGGCAATGCACGGCACGGGAAAGGCTAGCAAAATATGGGAAGGTGGAAGTGTCAACTCTCAATACTTACATTAGTCCAAAGAACTCATGCACTTATTATCGGTAACTCTCAATCTAATAAGGAGGTTCACAAAGAGACAAGTACCCCGAGGAGGAGTGTATGGGGGTTTGGTTATCCTTGCGCATCCTCGACTAATGGTACGTGAGTGTCCTCTAATATTCGATCCCTCCAAGGATTAGTGATCCATATAGTAGCTAGAGTTCTCAACTAGTTTTGTAGGTTTTGGAAATAAACACGGATTGCCCAAATACGACACCTATCACTAATAGGCAAGAGCTCTTGAAACCAAAAGTTCAAACATTACTCACATAAATACCTCAAAACTATTGCAAGCTACTACTAAAATTAAATAGCAACCTCAATTACCTACTTTCAAGACAAGACACAACTCAGTGCAACAACCAACTCTCTTTAACAAGATAAACATGAAAACTAAAAAGAGTTCCAGCAACAAACTAAACAAAAGCCAAGGCTCTTGCTAGAGACAAACTAAGACTAAAACTAAACATGGTAGCAGCTATGAAAAGATAAAGAACACACAACAGCAAAAAGATAGGCATGAAGAATCCTATGATGTGTTCTAGATTTTGAAAGTGGAGCGTGTTTCTCTCGAACACAAAGTAAGAAGGGATCTAACTTTTTATGAACAGCAAGCAAAGCTAAAGAAAACTAAAGACAAAACCTAAGAGCGAGACGCTCCAAGCATAGCACATAACGCATGAAGTGATAAAAATATAGTGAGACGAAGGACGAACTGATGATTGTTGATGGAGAACGGGATGCACGGGGGCATCCCCAAGCTTAGACGCTTGAGTCTCCTTGAATATTTATTGGGGATGCATGGGGGAATCCCCAAGCTTGAGCGCTTGACACTCCTGGATCTTCTTTCATCATCTTCCATCGCACACTTGAAAACTCCCTTCATACATAACTCATTATAAGCTGATTAGAGAGGTTAGTACCCTTAATAAATAATTTTTCCCACTGGATATAAAGATATTCTTGAAGAGCTACTGTTTCTCAAGAGTGCCAAAAAGTTATTTTTCAATGAAAAAGCAAGCTTAAGGTTTGCAAAAGTAAGGAGAGACAAAACGTGGCAGAATCTGTGAAAAACAGAACAGCAGATAGTAAAGAATTTTTTAGGGGCAATTCTGCAACTCAAATCAAAAAACTCAGAACATACGGAAGTTTCGTAATTTTATAGAGCATACTGTGTAAAAATTTCAGCTCAAAAAGATGAACTGGGATTTTTCTGGAATTTTTCTGGTCACGAGGACAGAATCTGTTTTCTGGACAGCATGTCACAACTTTTACTTCCCTTGCCGTGAGAGGCTATAACTTGGCACAAATCTGAAAAATAAAGATACAATGATGTTGCTACAGAAGTAACAATCATCAAGACACAACAAAAGCAAAAAGAAAAACCAAAATTCGTTGCGGGCTGCCTCCCGAAAGCGCTTCTTTAGAGCCATTAGCTAGTCTTAAAGAATATAGAAGATGCTCTCACAAGAATAAGAATTTTGAAGCAAAAGAGAGCATCAAGAAGCAAATATGAAACACATTTAAGCCTAACCCACTTCCTATGCATAGGCATCTTGTAAGAAAATAAGTCAAAGAAGCACAAAGTGACATGCATAGAAAGGTGGAACAGGAACATCTTCAAAACTTTCAACATAAAGAGAGGAGTTTTAGTAATATGGAAGTTTCTACAACCAAACTTCCCTCTCTCAAAATAATTTTCAGTAGTATCATGAACAAAATCAAGAATATACACATAAATCATGTTGTTCATGAACTGCAAGCACACGTGTATATTTTTCAACACGGTCTTTAGGATTATAAGATAAATGCAACCCATCACATTGAGCCTTGATAAGAGAAAAGTTCTCCGGATTTGGAGATTTCAAAAGGATAATAGGACAGTCAATTGTGGGTGCAATAGCAACAATTTCATGCTTAACATAAGGAACTATAGAGAGGTTGGTTATTGGCTTCTGGCCCTTCTGGAAATTTCATGCTTAACATAACAGAAGCCAATAAGCAACAATTTCATGCTTATTGGCTTCTGGCCCTTCGTTGGTTACCCCAAGTGAAGGTTTGAGATGCAGTGCAGCAGCAGTTTTCCCTCGGTGAAGATACCAAGGTTTGTCTCCAGTAGGACTCCAGAGATGATAAGTAGGTGTCAGCGGCGCAACTGACGCGGACCTGCACACAGACACAGATAACTTTGTTCCCAACGAAGTTCAGAGAGGTTCTCAATCTCTCCGGTCTTGTTGTTCACAAATGATAAAACGCACGGGATAATGATAGCAACTTGAAAGTAAATGCAGAAAAGTAAATTTAGCTTGGAATCAGTAATGAGGATATGGACCGGGATACGTGATGTTCACTAGTGATGTCTCTCTCCCAAAAGACGATAAAACTGCTATGCGAGGTAAACAAATTACAGAAGGGAAATTGACAGGATTATGAACGCACCGCAATACTAACTATGCTACAAAAGAAAGGAAGAGGTTCAAAAGCACAGTTAGTACGCCAAGGTAAGTAGATCGAAATCCATCTGCATCTACTACTAATCATCCACCTTGAGATATCTATCCAGAACATCTCGCTGATATTAAGTTGCGAGCCCCACCCAAAGTGTAAACCCAAAGCAACAGACAACTGCATTAAAAAGAACCTCTTCCTGGGGTGGGTCCGCGCCAGCTGGCCGCCTGGGCCCCCCCCCCCTGGATCCCCTCTGGCCCCTTTCGGTCTCTTCTCGAAGCTTCCGTCACGCTGATTTTTTATCTGAATTTTCCCGAATTTTTCTGGCACTTTTTATATGGGGGAAAACTGAAAAAGAAAAACAGCAGAAAACAGGAACTAGCACTAGGGTGCACTGATTTAATAGGTTAGTCCAAATATGATCAAAATGTATGAAAGTGTATCTAGATCATAGCAATATCACACAAAACATGCATGGAGCAAGCAGAAATTATAGATACGTTTTGGACGTATCAGTACTACCCATACTTTTGAGCCTCTCCCTTTCTTTTATATCATAGTTAGCATTGCGGTGCGTTTTTTAATCTTGTCAATTGCCCAACTGTAATTTTTTCACCTCGCATAGTTGTTTATCGTCTTTTGGGAGAGAGACATCACTAGTGAACCTCATGGGATCCCGGTCCATATTTCCACCACTGTTTACACCCTCATTTTATCTACTACTTTTTACTAACTATTGCAATTATAATTATTATCTACCCTTACGTTTGACCCTTTGTAAACAACAAGGCCGGAGAGATTGACAACCTCTCTGAACTCGTTGGGAGCGAAGTTATTTGTATCTGTGTGCAGGTCCACGTCAACTTTTGTGCTAGCAAGTAATTTCTAGCACCGTTTTCACCTACTTGTCGTCATCGGAGTCCTACTGGAGACAAACCTTGGTATCTTCACTGAGGGAAATTACTGCTACGCTACATCTCAACCTTCCACTTGGGGTAGCCAACGAGGAGCACTACTTCAGTGCCATCAACCCCAAGTTTCCTATTTTACCATCCGCTACAAGAAAATGTACTACTCTCAATACTAGTGTTGCGCTTGATTCACCTTCCCTTATAAGTAAGCTTGTTTCACCAGCACCACATACTTACACAGGCTATTTTTACTGAGTCTGGTAATATGTTTGATGCTTTTGATGATGCTTCTACTATCCTTCTTGCTACAATTTATCCACTAGGGTTGGAGCCAGAATTTTTGATTGAGGGGGCAAATTTAACTGGCTTGATACTATAAACTTCATAAGGGGGGTGACAATGTTAAAAATGGCATGGATATGGTGTATAAATCAGTGCTAATATGAATGAAATCTGCATGTTGGGGGTGTCTTAGCCCCCCTCGCCCCCCACTGGCTTCGTCCCTGTCCACTATGGGTAAGAAAGGAGACCCCAAGTTTCCTATTTTACCATCCACTACAAGAAAAGGTACTACTCTCAATACTAGTGTTGCGCTTGATTCACCTTCCCTTATAAGTAAGCTTGTTTCACCACCACCACATACTTCACATGCTATTTTTACTGATTCTAGTAATATGTCTGATGCTTTTGTTGATGCTTCAACTATTCTTGATGAAACGGGTTCACTCGGTCCTTTTCTTGAGGCGCAAATTACTAGAGTTGAAAGCACACTAGTGCTGAAATTTCTGTAGTTCCATGTTAGCCTTGTGATAAACTCTGCTTATCCTGATTTGATTAGTCTTAAGGGTAAGTACCAGGATGATGATTACATCGAGCTTGATGATAAATTTATTAAATATTATTCAGATTGTAATAACTCTACAGATCCTGATGCTATAAAGAAGTTTCTTGAAAAATACGTTATGAAGAACAAGTTTTTTTTTCATTTTTGTACATATGTCTGTACCTATGACCTAGAGACCAGCTTGTCATGATATAATGATATGTTGTTAATGTTATCTTGGTAATTCATGCTTTCCCTGCGACTAGTCTTAAATAGTTGGAGTGCATAATGTGTTATTGAAATGTCTGCATGCATTGCTTTGCTCATATTTTGGTATAGTGAAGTGGTATCCTCCTCCAGATAATTAATTTGGATTGATTTGGCACATGCCTATACATGTTTATGACTAAAAACTCTATCTAGACTTGATAATATTTTGTTTCAGAATAATGATATCACTTTCATGCCTGATTCAATGATGCTATGTCACTCTGTATGATTATGACCATTATTGTTCTTTAGTTGGTCGTTTCCACGTCTTTTGCTAGCCTTCACTTGTACTAAGTGGAATAAATGCTTACGCATCCAAAATCCTTGAAACTAGTTATGCCATGAGAGTTCACTATATCTTCCTATATATGGTATTTACTTGCCATCCCTAATGAATACTTTCATGTATCATCTCTAAAACCTTCAAATAAACTTCCCTTTTGAACATGTACAAGCTCATGGAGCGGTAGGGGCGATCAATATGTTTCATGCTAAAGATGTTTTACTTGTTGAAAAAGTTTAAACTAGTCAAATTTATTAGGCAGAGGCTAGTTTGGAGAATGCCCAGTTCTAAGTGGTTTTGTAAAAAAACTTACAGCCCCCCCCCCGGTTGGCTAAATGTATTGGAGGGTACTCGCTAATGCGACTAGCCATATGGATTGTGTTTGTTTGGTGGAGGGGAAGTGTAAGCAAAATAAAAAGCATGGGAACCGCCATTAATTTAGTTGGCATGGAAGATGTTGAAAACCTCTGTCGTAAACCATTGACTATAAAGCAACACTCTCAAAAGCAAGTTATCTCTGCTTTATGCAGTGAGCTCTGGTACATGTTAAGTCTTTGCTTCTGACCATGGGTACTTAATTTTGTCTTCAAATTCCACGGTTCGAGAGTCATCACCTTCTTCTTTCAAAGCACCAACATAGAGAGCATGATTGTCATTCTGAGTATAATGTGCATTGTTCCAAAGTACCATTGTCTTCTACATGATTGGGATATTGCTCATTCTGAAATATTTATATCTAGTCTACTTTAAAAATTCGGAGGTGATTCTGCATTTATGTTTTGTTTCACTCATGGGGGCAACGAGATATCACTTTATTATGTTTGAGTTATGAGCGTTGCAATCTTGTAGTGATTTCCGATTACATATTATACATTCCTAGCTCTTTGTGATCTTTTCATGAGTTAGCATGTTTTCTAAGTTGCATTATCTTTGTAGCATTTATCTTGCACTTGCTGAACCTGATCATAGTATGGATTTATGCACATCATATGAAGCAAATGTATTTGTCAAAGTTTTCTTTATCGTGTTCAGTTTGTTAAACTGAATTTCTTGAGGACAAGAAATATGCTAAGCATGGGGAGGTGATACGTCCGAAACATATGTACTTTTCCAAATATGTTTGCTATTGTTTTGCCTCATTCTTGCATGATTTGAATGGAACTAATCCGGACTAACACTATTTTTAGCAGAGTTGCATGTATGTCCATTTTGTGTAGGAAAAGGTGAAAAATTAACGGTATGGTAGGACAAAAGATGGTGTGCAAGTTCTTATGGCAAGCACGCACAACTACCTTCGGGATACATGCCTAATGTTTGATATATGCTTAGATGATTATTTACTTTCTGTGTGTCGTGTCCCATGTTATGTCTACTACATGATCTATCTTATCCATGCAGCGCCCAATCAACCACCCCTCAACCTACATTATTTTAATCCTACTAGTTAGTAGTTGCTTTTGTTTGTTGCTTTTACTTTCGTTGCTTTGCTAATGTTGTTTCCATCACGAATGCTACCACCATCATATCGTTGTTACTAATAAATTATTTCCAAGCAAGTATCTTTCCAGGTGTGGTTGAATTCAAAACTCAACTACTAAAGCTTATAAATATCCTTTGAATCCCCTTGTGTCGAATCAATAAATTGGGTTACACTACCCTCGAAGACTGTTGTGATCCCCTACACTTGTGGGTCATCAACCTGTACAAGTCCGACCAAACATAACCAGAGGCATAACAAGGAGGGATTTTCACGACTATTTTTGACGATGACTTTATGGTGGAAGTAGGAAATATTTCTAGGACATGATTCCATATTTTTTTTCTCTATACACTCCCTTGATAGTACAAAAAAGTATATACAAACCAAAACGAAAACTCTGCTTTGTTCTTTTCTCTTTTCTCCTTGAGGGTTCCACTAAGACTTTGCTTAGGCTTTGCATATATTTTTAAAGCTCAAGCAAATAACTAGGCATCATCATGTTACCATTAAACATCAAAACATAGAGAGGGAGATGCCCTTTCAAGATTTTCAAGGATTACATCATCTATGTGATGGAGAATATTAAAGATAGGGATTTAATCCTATGGAGTTATAATGGAAGGTAAACTAATGTTGCATGTTATTTATAAATTAATCTATTCTTTCTCAAAGTCCGATAAAACATAAATTCAATTATAATTCAGTACATGTATCATACCTATCACGAGATTCTTATCAGCATCTTATTAATTAATGGTGTTGTCTATTATATTGATGCTTATCATAATAAGAAGACAAATTTTGGGCATATAAACATTTTTATTTAAAAACATGACTATACATTTATGTTTAGTAAGTAAGACAACACGATATACCAATGTTATTCTCATCTATATACGGTTTTATACCATTTCAAGCAGTTCACTCGCGAGGAGCAAAAACAACTAAGTGTTATATCAAACTAACCCACCGCCTAGATTGTCCACTTAGTTTCCATATGTGCTTACATCACGTGCAATACGTTAACTATAATACATTAATTGTAGTTTACGAATTGGTTTGTTCGTCTCAAACTCCGGCACAACATAATTTCACTTATAACTAAGTATATGTATTGTAGCTATCACTAGATTCTTATCGACATCTCATTAGTGAATGGTGTTATCTACTATCTTGATTCTTACCGTAATAAGAAGAAGAAATTTGGGCATACACGCAAGATTCTTTACACGTGACTGGTTACTTTCATCTACATAAGACACATTTATGTTTAGTAAGTAAGACAACACACATGATGTACGTGTGTTATTATTATCTATATACTTCACTGATACTCCTGCGGTTAGCAGTTAGGATTCCCCCAAGTGTAAGGGTGGAGTAGCAAACATCAAGTTTTCTATTAGTTAAGAATCAAGGTTATTGAACAAGTAGAAGCTCCTAAACTGAGTAAGTCAAGTAGAACATGCACACAAGCAAAAAATGAGCTTTGCCCCCAACAAGTGCAGAGGGTTGTAAATCCTCATGTATTACTAGTTACAAGATTGGCCGTACATGATAGTTGAATTGTAGAATGGAAATAATAGTAGCAAAGTAACAAAAGCATATCAAGTATATATATGATGAGAGCAGACCCAGGGGTCCATAGAATTGACTAGTGGCGTCCCTCTCAAAGAATCAAGGTATGGTAAACAAATTATAATTGGGCGATTGACATATTGTGGTATTCAAGGATACGACCATTCATGATATAATTCTAGGCATTACGACCATGAAAAATAGATTATTGTTACTCCAACTACATCTACTATTATTACTCCACTTCCAAGACCGCTATCTGATACATCTCAAACGTATCTATAATTTTTGCTTGTTCCATGCTAATTAGTGTGACTTTGCGATATGTTTTGATGCATTTTCATATCATGTTACAACATTTTTGGGACTAACCTATTCACCCAATGCCCAGTGTCAGTTTCTATCTGTTATTGTTTGTGCATCGCAGAAAAAGGTGAACAATAAATATGATTAGAAAATTCCAGAAAAAATCCACAAATTCTAACTTACCGAAGACTCCAGAAGCCCGAAGATCAGCTGGAAGGGGGCACCCCCTGGCCAGGTGCCCTGGTGGCGCGGCCAGGGATGGAGCCAAGCCTCCTGGCCGCCTGGCCAGGTGGGGACACCCTCGGTGCCCCTCTTTCGCCTATATATTCCCCGAAACATGAAAACTATCGGGGCGGATATTATTTTACAGAAGTTGTCTTTGTTTCTCCGCCATTGAGATTCCCAGACCAGGATCTCCAAAAGTTCTATCCCGGCACCTTGCCATAGGGAGGATTCATCTCCGAAGGCCACTTAACCAACCATGCTTGCCTCCCGGATGAGTCATGAGTAGTTCCATCTTGGACCTAGGGTTCATGAAAGTAGCTAGATGATATCTCTCTCTCCAATCTTGATCTTCAATGTCTAGTCCTTGTGAGCTTCCTATCATGATGAAGGCACCTATGCTATAATTACCATGTTGTTATGCTGTGTTTGTTGGGATCTGATGGATTATGAGATTGTATTCAGATTGTGGAAGTTATATATTTGATTCTCTTTTATGTCATGTTCTTTATTGTTCTTGCATGATCTCCATTGTAATTTATTAGTTTGGTCAAGTAGTAGAATTTAACTCCAAGAGGGAGTGTTATGCTAGATAGTAGGTTTGTGTTGGAAATATGCCCTAGAGGCAATAATAAAATGTTATTATATATATTTCCACGTTCGTAATTAATGTTTATATTTCTGTGCTATAATTGCAATGACCCTGACTATGAGATTCAGAAGAAAACTCACTTGCATGTGTGGAAATGTAAACACCAAGAGTTACTGGTTTAGCCTCTAAGACCAGCTCATGTGCTAACTGATGATTACATTTTCTTAATCGTGGACATTGTTCTTGTAACAAGGATGTCAGTAGCAATGGGAACATATTGTTAGCAGAACAGTGATGTTGAACCGACCCCAGTATTGAATGATATACTTAGAGATCACATCGTAACAACGTTATAAGTCATATCATGAAATGTTATCATATAAGTAATTCCTTAGACCATGAGAGTATCAAGTTGCTTCACACAGGAAGATGTGCTTTGGTTCTTAGATGAATCTTCCCGTTACTGGGAAGTAGTAAAATAAGTTCTGGGTACATTGGATAGTGTGTCTAGTAACTGTGATAGTTCAAGATTGGGATTTTCTCCTTCACAATGAACAAGATATTCACTTCGGGCCCACTCGGTATGACGGTATCCATTATAGTCTGGCCAGACGCATTGTGATTCAGTCACGGGGATACCGAAATACGATAACAAGAAAATGGACAAACGAGCAAAGAGGATAACGAGTGGCTTGTGTTCAAGAAGTTGTTACACATGGGTGCCAAACTTCTCTCCTCTAACTTTGTCATATATCGCGAAGCAAAGGGAATGGTACATGACTAAACATAATGGTTCACTCGAAGTTTCTTCGTGTATGTGCGGGAGTCAACATGGGTGTCCATGGCTCCAATGTTGATTATTGGCTATTGACAAAAGGCTGTTGACCTATGTCCGGAAGATATTCTGAGTCATGTCCGCATTATACCAAACCTATAGGGTCACACACTTAATGAGTAGTAGTCTATTATAATACTGGAATGGTAGAAAGTTTAGTGGAAGCAAAACGGAATAGTTCATACGGGCACCGGAAGTAGTTCCGGGTATTTATGGAATTGTTCATAAGGGCACCAGAAGAAGTTCTGGGTATTTAAAGATATGTCCGGATCACTCTGGAATAGTCCCAGGTGGTTCTGGAACATATGAGAATGGTACTGGGGAAGTCCTGGATCAACCGGAATAGTTTCCGGTTAATCGGTGGATGTCCCGAAAACGACCGACGAACCGACGCAGGGCATCGGGCAGGCTAGACCGTAACCCGGATCGTCCCGGAACCTATTCAGATAGTTCTGGAACGTCCGAAAACGGTCCCGGAAGGTCTTGGAAGTGTTCCAGAAGGTTCCGGAATGTCCCGAAACCATCCCGGAAGGTCCCGGAATGGCCGAGAATGGTCCCGACGGGTCCTGGAAGGTCATGGAAGGTTCTGGAAGCTTCCGGAAGGTTCCACAAGGTTCCGAACAGTACCATATGCGCCCCACCACCCTTAGCCTTGGGGGGAAAGGCACCCCAAGGGGGCTGGCCAAAATTTAGGTGGTGGGGGCGCCACATGTGGGAGGAGTCCTCCTTTGACTGAGACTCCCCGGTGGGAAGGTTTTCCTTTGGGAGGAGGAGTCCCAGGGGGACTCCACCAACCCCTATTTCGCCCCAAGGGCCTCCTGGCCACCTATATAATGAGGGGAGGGGGTGGGGGCGCAGCATAACTTGTCCCCAAGGCCTATGCGCCACCCTCCCTCCTCTAAACCCCGTTGCTCCACAATTAGACCCCGGTTTATACGTTGTTCTAGATCGGAATCCGTTAGGATTTTCTCCCTCTAGTTTTCTCGGTGGCGTTCATCTCTGTACGGCGGAGCGCTGCTGGATTTCTTCTACGGAATGTGTGGATACTAATAGAGGGATCATATATTTGGTCCTTCTCCGAGGAGCTTCTTCTTCCTCGGAGATCTTGTTCGAGGGACTTGGTCGAGGGACTTGTGCGTGGGACGGATCGAGGTGCTTCTTCTTCCTCGGTGATCTTGATCGAGAGACTATTTGTGGGACGATCCGCGAGATATACTTCAACGAGCTACACCAACTCTACTTCCGCTACATCGGTTGGTGAGCCATGACCTAAAACCTTGTATGCAATCTTCTTGGATGATCTTGGGTTCTTGATTCGTAGGCCGAAATTTTTGTTTTCTACTACGTTTCCCAATAGCGGTATCATGACCGATCCTTGATTAGATGCATGTTTATGTCTAGATCATATGTGTGATATGAGGCATTGATTTTCTTGTTGCTTCCCTGTCATGTGATTTTTTCTATGCTTGATGGCAAGTTGAGGTTTTGCTACAAGGATTGAGTTTTCCATCGATCCCTCTATGTTGCTTTCAGTATGCTGGTTGCCTTGATCATGGTCTACATCAAACTCCTTGGATCTCATCTTAATCTCGCAATAGAAGATTTAACATGGAGGGGCTTGTGGATTTTATGAAATCAAATCCACATTGGGGTCACGCGTTGAACGAAGTTTGGCTTGTGGCATTAGTTGCTGCACGCACCCCAAACGTTAAACTAGCAACAATGAAGTATCGTGTTTGGTTTGTATAGGGAACAAAGTTTGCATGTAACCTGCTAATCAACCACGATAAAAGTTGCAACAACCCGTGTAGATGGCGATCTAACTCGTTTTTGCAGAATGTGCATGTGATGTGGTATAGCCTTCCAGATTTGCAATGTGTTTGTATGAGATGCTATATGTTATGTAATATTTATTCGCGACCTGCGTGTCGTGGTACGGCATGATGACTGGAGTCATATGATTGTCACTTAATTATGACCTGCGTGCTAGAACTGTTTATTAGCTCGAGGAAAAGCAATAGATAGATGCAAGGTGATGATCTACGATGCGGAGGTGGACCCCGACGCACATGCCGGAAGCCGTGGTGATGTTCCCGACGCCAAGGACTAGTTGGTGGACACGGTGACTTCTACCACGACGACGTGAAGACAAAGAAGACTTCACGAAGCAAAGGGCTATACTATATCACATAATTTTATGAACTTCATGTGATGTTTATCCCTTTGATGCACCCTTGTTTGATGCGCGGTAGTCGTATTTTATTAGGGTGATCTCTCGCAAAACAATATCAAGTTGATAGTGTTCTTCCAACTGTAGCACCGTCTATACTATGTTTCACACCGGAGCAGGTCATGTCACATGGGTGCACACGGTGTGACACATAAAAGGCGGGTGTGTTAAGACCACACTGCAATTACACTTGGTTGTCTTGACGGTTTGGATAAAAGTTTGCTACCGGAACACGCCCATCGAAAGATGAACAAGAATCACCTTTGGCGTGATTGGCAAGTTGGTCTACCGGTCCAGTCTAAGTCATCAGTGATGTCACATCAATGGCGGACGATTGGGTCGGATCTTGAATCACTCCAGCATCAATTACGAGAGATATTGATCTGAGTGGGAGCTCACTAAGTAATTAAATAGATTAATCACAAGTGCAACTTAATTATGAACAAATTCTAAGTATTTGCATTATCTTTGTAGAA
Source organism: Bromus sterilis (assembly GCA_950022295.1). Taxonomy (NCBI): domain Eukaryota; kingdom Viridiplantae; phylum Streptophyta; class Magnoliopsida; order Poales; family Poaceae; genus Bromus; species Bromus sterilis. Next base: position 95,370,284 of record OX465595.1, read on the forward strand.
TCAGGGCTCACGTTACCACCTTCCCAATTGATTTTGAGTAACTGTATTATCTGGTAAAAACTTTACGATTGGTACCGTATTGTGAGGACTATCCTCAATAGTGCCGAGAAGGACCATGTCCTATCGCAAATTTTTGATGCTCTCCCGCTGATGCTATGGATGATGTGTCTTACGTCCATCAATCCAAAATGCTAAGAATTCCACCACAGCTAAGTGTATTGTCGTAATCACCATGAAACCTGAACTTCGAAACGTTTGGGATAGTTACTTGACATTCATGGAACTGAAAAACTGTTTTCAGAGTAAGACAATTGATATAGGATATAAGATATCTAGTACAATATATGATTGTAAGCATTAGTGAAAATGTTCATTGTGCTCAAACAAAACTGATAAGTGTGGGATCAAAAAGAACACCGATCATATGATGATGGGAATTAAGGGAAAGGAAGTTCCAAAGGGTGTTAGTAAGACTTACACGCCGGAAAGTCCATCGCCCGCGCCATCCTTAATCATGTGTGAGATTTTGTGAGTAGGAGTGACATTGGAAATAGAACTATGATACGTATAAAGGCAAAAAGAAAGAAGACTGTAATAACCAGCTCAGAAATGAAAGTCATACGGAGTTATAGATGAATTCATTGCTAGTCAAGAGATGTAATTCTTGGGAATCATGATTAAGCAGTTAATTGTGGATTCTGTATATTGTGATTAAACTGTTGATCACCGGAATATCACATCGATTGCATATTGTTGCAACTCGATGCAAGAAATACTATGGCCTTTATGACTAGCTAATGATGAGTTTTGACACGCTTGGGAACACAGTAAAAGGTTTACTATACCATGTGTTGACTCTATGATTATCTTCATAATTCATTTTAGAGTTGAGTAAATAGTTACTACACTTTAGCCTTGTTGCAAAACATCATTTTGAATCATGTTTGTTGCAAGAGAGTTGTTCAAAGCTATGAATAACACAAAGGCCATACTTCCATTATGAATAGGTTGTATGTTATGAATCTTGATAATAATACTAAACATCCATAACACTAACGCTAAACGTCGCAAGACTGACAGAAATACCACATAGATGTGGCACTGCCGTTTATCACAAGTGACATAACATGCATGAAGAATTTCCATAAGTGATGGACTTTTGAGTCATATGATTATGAATCACTTGACGCTTGCGATATTTGTATCGAAGTAATGTGAATAAAACACCGTTGATAGGCCATACATGAACGGGAAACTAAACCATTGGTAATCATACATGATGATGTGTGTAGTCCAATAAGTGTAGTTGTGTGCAGTGGATTCCCTGTCTTCACTCATGAGTTGAAGTAAATATGTCGATATCTGTTCAATAGAGACATACGTCTGAAATCTTTGAAATGTTCAAGGAATTTTAGAGTGAAATATAAATTCATTGTAACGAGAAAATAAAGCTTCTGCAAATTAGATTGTAGAAAGTAATATTTGAGTTACAAGTTTAGCGAACGTCTGATGAGTTGTGAAGAAGTGTCATAACTTGCGTCTCCCGGAACACCACTATGAGTAAAGTGTTCGAGAGATGTAATCAAGCCATGTATGACACGGTAACATCAAATATGACGTTTATCAATTTGCCATTATATTTATTAAAGTTATGCGTTAGTGACTACGGCTTTTACACTGAAAAGAGCATCATCAAATCTGTTGAAATGACACCATATTAGATGTGGTATGGACTGTTAAAACCATGTTGTCTTTTCTTAAAATTTGGGTATATGAGGCATATGTTTGACATACTCAAAACCCAAAATCAGATAAGTGCTACTTTGTTAAGGTTATGCCAAAAGTTTTGGTATTCCTCTATCACTACACAAAAGCAAAACTGTTTGTTGTTAAGAATGGTGTGTTTTGAAGAAAAATAGTTTCTTACAAAAGAGTGAGTGGGAGGAAAGTGCAACTTGTCAAAGATTGTTGAATCTTCAGAGAAGTGCGCAGCTGAACCACACAGGTTAGACAAAACTCATACAAAATTATGTAAACGAGATATTGTTGTTCGACAACGATAAACCTGTGATATACAAAGAAGCGTTGATGAGCCCTGACTCCAGGATTTGGCTAAATGCCAAATAATCCGAGATAGTATCCATGGAAGTAAGTCAAGTTTTGAACTTGGTAGACCCTCTGAAAGACTAAAAGTCTGAAGAATATATATATGGATCTATAATTGATACGGATGAAATTATTTTATCCATAAATCTCAACTCATTGGAAAATTGTTTCCTAGCAAGTTCAAAGGTTGACTACGGCGAAATAGTTTCGACCGTAGAGATGCTTTATTCAGTTCGGGTTATATTAGCAATTACTACATATCTCATTTATAGGATATGGTAGAATGAACATCAAAACAAAGTTCCTACACGGAAATATAACAAAGGACGTATATGTGATACGACCGGAATGTTTTGTCGATTCAAAGGATGCTAAAATAGATGCAAGCCTTGGATATCCAGTGATGGACTGAAGCTGGCATAATGGAGTTGGAATTTTCTTTATGATGAAATTGCTTTAAGAGTTTGTTTTCATCGGGAATAAACGAAGATGCTTGAATGTTCAAGAAAGTAAGTGGGAGTTGAATGATATTTCTAAAACCTTATGTAGATGACATATTGTTGATTGGAAATGATATAAATTTCTTGACACGAATAAGGACTTCATTGGAAATAGTTTTCAGTTGAAGAACTTGGGCTGATATAGCATTAGTATTGAGCACAGTGATCTATGAAGATAGTAAGTGCCTGATCATGCTAAAGCCAATACTACATATTGACATGATTCTAAAGTAGTTTAGTATGAAATGCCAAGAAACATGTTCTTGCCGAAGTCGTGGTGAAAACTTGTTTGCAGAAATCGGTGTTGATGAACACAGATAAGCAAAAACACGTGAATTGAATTACACTCACCCGTGTGTTTGGATTAATCATGTACACCAGAGTATGTAAAACAACCAGATATGTCCAGTGCTTCAAAAGGTTGTGAGCAAGATACCAAAGTGATCAAGTTGTTGACCATTGGACAAACAGTGAAAATTTAGCTTATGAAAGATAAGATATGTTTCTCAAAAAATGGAGATAATGAAGAGCTCGTTGTAATGAGTTACACCAGCTGAATTTTTGATGTAAATCATTTACACCAATTCAGTCTTCATACCTTCTCCGACCGATTTTCGATTTTAATTGGGCTTATGTGTTTCACACGTAAGGGTGGCATAGTATGAAGGAACTGTGTTAAGTTAGACACTGTGGAGAATTCTATAACAGAGGCTAAGTATATTGTTGCTTAAAGAAGTAACAAGGGAGGGTATTTTGAATCATCAATTCATTTATGAACATGGTATGGTTTCCTAGATGCTTGAAGCTCATGGAACATTGATGAAATGATTTCATGACTTATTCTAAGGAACCAAGGTCCTGCCAAATGATTCAAACATATACAAAGCTAAACTGATAAAATTAGTGAATTTTATGATAGCGTGAAAACGCAAAGATATGCAAGATACAAACGGGCCTGAAACGTCAGATCCGATGATGAAGTCTATACCACAAATGAAGCATGTATTACACCGGTATGCCATAGGTGTAAAGTGCTCAAGCACTGATAATATTATTGACTCTGGTGCAAGTGGGAGACTGTTGGAAATATGCCCTAGAGGCAATAATAAAATGTTATTATATATATATTTCCACGTTCGTAATTAATGTTTATATTTCTGTGCTATAATTGCAATGACCCTGACTATGAGATTCAGAAGAAAACTCACTTGCATGTGTGGAAATGTAAACACCAAGAGTTCCTGGTTTAGCCTCTAAGAACAGCTCATGTGCTAACTGATGATTACGTTTTCTTAATCATGGACATTGTTCTTGTAACAAGGATGTCAGTAGCAATGGGAACATATTGTTAGCAGAACAATGATGTTGAACCGACCCCAGTATTGAATGATATACTTAGAGATCACATCGTAACAACGTTAAAAGTCATATCATGAAATGTTATCATATACGTAATTCCTTAGACCATGAGAGTATCAAGTTGCTTCACACAGGAAGATGTGCTTTGGTTCTTAGATGAATCTTCCCGTTACTGGGAAGTAGTAAAATAAGTTCTGGGTACATTGGATAGTGTGTGTAGTAACTGTGATAGTTCAAGATTGGGATTTTCTCCTTCACGATGAAGAATATATTCACTTCGGGCCCACTCGGTATGACGGTATCCATTATAGTCTGGCCAGACACATTGTGATTCAGTCACGGGGATACCGGAATACGATAACGAGAAAATGGACAAATAAGCAAAGAGGATAACGAGTGGCTTGTGTTCAAGAAGTTGTTACACATGGGTGCCAAACTTCTCTCCTCTAACTATGTCATATATCGCGAAGCGAAGGGAATGGTACATGACTAAACATAATGGTTCACTCAAAGTTTCTTCGTGTATGTGCGGGAGTCAACATGGGTGTCCATGGCTCCGTTGTTGATTATTGGCTATTGTTCTATGTCCGGAAGATGTTATGAGTCATGTCCGCATTATACCAAACCTATTGGGTCACACACTTAACGAGTAGTAGTCTGTTAGAATACTGGAAGTTAGAAGGTTTAGTGGAAGCAAAACGGAATAGTTCATACGGGCACCGGAAGTAGTTCCGGGTATTTATGGAATTATTCGTAAGGGCACCAGAAGAAGTTCTGGGTATTTCAAGATATCTCCGGATCACTCTGGAATAGTCCCAGGTGGTTCTGGAACATATGAGAATGGTACTGTGGAAGTCCTGGATCAACCGGAATAGTTTCCGGTTAATCGGTGGACGTCCCGAAAACGACCGACGAACCGACGCAGGATCATCCCGGATCATCCCGGAACCTATCCAGATAGTTCCGGAACGTCCAAAAACGGTCCCGGAAGGTCTTGGAAGTGTTCTAGAAGGTTCCGGAATGTCCCAAAACCATCCTGGAAGGTCCCGAAATGGCCGAGAATGGTCCCGGCGGGTCCTGGAAGGTCATGGAAGGTTTTGGAAGCTTCTGGAAGGTTCCACAAGGTTCCAGACAGTACCATATGCGCCCCACCACCCTTAGCCTTGGGGGGCAAGGCACCCCAAGGGGGCTGGCCAAAATTTAGGTGGTGGGGGCGCCACATGTGGGAGGAGTCCTCCTTGGACTCAGACTCCCCGGTGGGAAGGTTTCCCTTTGGGAGGAGGAGTCCCAGGGGGACTCCACCAACCCCTATTGCACCCCAAGGGCCTCCTGGCCACCTATATAATGAGGGGAGGGGGTGGGGGCGCAGCACAACTTGTCCCCAAGGCCTATGCGCCATCCTCCCTCCTCTAAACCCCGTTGCTCTACAATTAGACCCCGGTTTAGATGCTGTTCTAGATCGGAATCCGTTAGGGTTTTCTCCCTCTAGTTTTCTCGGTGGCGTTCATCTCTGGACGGCGGAGCGCTGCTGTATTGCTGCTATGGAACGTGTGGATACTAATAGAGGGATCATATCTTTGGTCCTTCTCCGAGGAGCTTCTTCTTCCTCGGAGATCTTGTTCGAGGGACTTGCTCGAGGGACTTGTGCGTGGGACGGATCGAGGTGCTTCTTCTTCCTCGGTGATCTTGATCGAGGGACTGTTTGTGGGACGATCCGCGAGATCTACTTCAACGAGCTACACCAACTCTACTTCTGCTATATCGGTTGGTGAGCCATGACCTAAAACCTTGTATGCAATCTTCTTGGATGATCTTGGGTTCTTGATTCGTAGGCCGAATTTTTTTGTTTTCTACTACGTTTCCCAACAGTTTGTCCTTCCTGATGTCCAACTTGAGTGATAGAAACATGAGACTAGGGATGTGTTGTTGCTACTAAGGATAAAACAATGGTAATTATGGCTGCGTGTTACAAGTGTTGCTTACATTACACATTAAGTGTTAAATTATTTGTCTTTTGCTTTTATTTTTCAGCTTATAGTTGTTGCTCGCAACTTAATACCAACGAGATGTTCTGGATTAGAGTTCTGAAGGTGGATAGTAGTAGATGTAGTCAGTTTGCGCTACTTGATTTGGTGTAATGCCTACATGACTGAACTTTGCATTCTCTGTAGCATAATTAGCATTGCGGTGCGTTTATAATTTTGTCAATTACTAAGATGTAATTTGTTCACCCACCATAAGTTTACTGTCTTTTAGGAGAGAAACATCACTAGTCAATGCTATGACACCTCGGTGCATATCCTCATCATATATTTACACCCCCGGCCCTTTATCTATTTTATTTACTTTTGTTGTTTACCTTTTATCTTTTATCTATTCTATGCATGTAACCTTTCATAGACAGCAAGACATGGGGATTGAAAAACCCTCTGCCTCGTTGGGTGCGAGTTTATTTGAGTCTTTGTGTGCAGGTCCAGGTCGAGCAAGCAACCTCGGCCCAATTTCCGCTTACTACCTAATTGTAGCATTCGGAGTCCTACGGGAGACATAAACCTTGATATCTTTGTCAAGGGAAATTTTCTACTATCTACATCACCACCTTCTATTTGGGGTTTCCAACGAGAGTGTGTGATCCACACCATCAAGAAATTTCTGGCGTCATTGCCAAGGACTCCAATCTACAAGATAGGGGAGTTGCACACTCCACTTTTACCCTCACATTTTTATCTTGCTTGTTTACCTTTTTGTTTAGTCTTGTTTGCTTGTCTTATATCAAAAATAAAAAATATCTAGTTACAAGTTCTAGTTTATTTCCTTCTTTAGTTTGTTTCTTGTGCTTAGTTAGTATGGCTAGCTCCTTTTCCTTTGGTGCTTCACCCGAGGCCGAGGTCCTCACCTTCAAACAAAGAGGTGAGGAAAGTTTGAAAGATGATTGGTTAGAATTAGTGATTCTCAACGTAGGTCTACCAAGAAGTAATGCACTACTATTCTTCTTAGATATTTTTATTTTGGTATTACTACTTGGAATAGATTTATCTTAGACACGTCAATATGTGGGAACTTCTTGGAAGACCACACTTTGGAAGCCCTTGATGTTATAGAAAACCTTGTTGGATTTCCCCCTATTGATGACACAAACAATGAGATTGCTTTAGGATACATTATGGATATATTGGATAAAATAGAAAAATAAATTCCAAATATGAGTAAGGTAAATGAAGTAGATCATAGGATTCAAGGTAATACGAGTAGACTTTATAGCTCCATAAAGAATGTTAACAAAACTAAGGAGACCCTTAAATCCAAGGATAATAATCCTTCCAGGATAGATAAGATTGAGGAAGTGATTGATGCTTTAGGAACAAATTTATTCTCAATCAAAACCAAAAAGATAGAAACCCCGACAAAGAAGGGACCTAAATTAATTTATGTGGCTAGGATCCCCCAACCTAAATTCGATACACCTACCACCAAGGGGAATGAGACTTTAAAACCCATGGAGGAAGTAACCATTTTAAGTAGAATTAAGAATGCACCTCCTATTGGTGCTCAAAACATGATTTTCTTTGGTTAAAAGATGGGAAATAAGCGGATCTATCAGCGGTGCGATGATCCGCCAAGAACTCTCAAGACTCTCCGGGATCTAAGATTTGGTGTAAGAAAGAGTGAGAGGGAGCGCTTTGTGTCTTGGGTGTGTTTGAGTGAAGTGGTCAACCTTAACCCTAAGTGGATGAGGAGTACATATATCCCAAGAGAAAATGTGGTCGTTGGGGGGGTGTTTGGCTGCTTAAGTGTCGGACATCCGGTTTACACCGGATATCTGGTATGAGCACCGGACATCCGGACATCCGGACACCACGACACGTACGACGCTTGTTAAGAGTAGGCATCCAAACTATGTGTAATCATGTCCAAAAGATGTGCCAGCTGCCGGACATCCAGTGCGTGGAGGGCACCGAACATCCGACGGCTGAAGGGCAACTGGCCATTTTGTGAAGCCCACTGTTGTAGTCCGGGCATATATGTCGGACGTCCGGTGGGTACTGGATGTCCAGTGTATCCGGAGCCTGATGGACATCCGACCCGATTACATAGCTAATTGGTCAGGGCAGGGCATATATGTCGGACATCCGGTGTACCGAACATCCGAAACCTGACGAACATCCGGCCCGATTACGTAGGCCACTGGTTATGAGTTCCGGAACTTCGATGGGGATCAGACATCTGGTGGCCACCGAACGTTCGGCCAAAGGAGAAGTTTCCTGATTTTTGGAATGCACCAATTGTGTGAAGTTATTCAAAGATATATTTAGAGTGAATTTTATCTTAACATACACAAGTGATGATATAGTGAAACGCATAGTGTGTTGTTTAAAGATGGTCCGATAAAATATTGAACACAACCCCATCGATCCCATACTCAGGAATAACCGAAAAGCTTACCCTTCAATGGCTTGGTTGATCCTTTTTGAGTATTCATCACATATCATAGTTGTATAATCCACAGACAAATAGTTCCCAAAGGACTAATACCTATGATATACTTGACAAAAAATATTAATCCCCTACATATATTACCATCAACATCAGAAAAGGATTAAGAGCATGATTGCACTTTCGAACGCAACCACTGCGGTGGCCTCTTGTCCTTGCCTCGTATCGTAAGGCTCCAAGTCTAAGGTGTATGTCGTCATGGACGAGCGGTGTATCTTTCGTTATCACGGGCAAGCGCGGTAAGTCGGGGCCTCCCTCATGGAGGGCTCGATGGCGTAGGCAGAGTTGTGCGCAGCCTTGAAAGAGGAAGCTCTCCACGCTCGAATCTTTGAGAAGCGCAAAGGTGAAGCGCCCTTGCCCTTGCAAAGGAGCATAGCCGTGTCATACGTGCCATGGTGGGACTATCTCCCCTTGAGTAGGACGAGTCTGATGACCTACTCAGCTTTGAAGTGAGAAATCGAGCTCTATCCGTTTTACATCTTCGACCGCTATTTTCGGGAAGAAGACAACGATGACAGCGGCAAGGGTAAGGACGGGCGTGGATAAAATTTAGCCAAGATTTACAGTGGTATAACATTCAAAAATATTATAGTTTGATGATATGTATTATGTTGCATAAATATTATGAATTTGGAGGTTCCCAGAGCCGCCACGGAAGTCAACAAGGCTCATACATGCCCAGATGCCCTTGATCTGCACCTATCTAGGAATCCAAGGTCGCCACAGGTAGCCTCGAGGTCATTTCACCCATGGCATTATGTGATGATTTTGAATGATATTAAGCACTCAAGATCCTTCATACAAGAGGCTACGTTTGATAATGAAAAATAGTCGGGATGCACATTCACTTGTAAAGGAAGTTGTTTCCCTGCCTGTACGCCGTCATGTCTGGTTTGTAGATGCGCCTGATACCTGTATCCCGTTGGAACTTGATGAATGAATAAAACTCAATTTTCCTCCTCCAAACAACAAACTGAAAACATATACTAAATTATATGACATGTGCAGTTATGCAGATATCAGGCAATAAAAAATAGAGGTTTCAGACAAGTATAAACTCCAGGTATGACAGTTACAAAAGTTTGGCCTTCCTCGATCCATGGCTCCATGAGATGACGCCCTCAAGGACCTGGCAACAAAAGTTAAAACATAATACCAATATCTAGAGAAAAAACATACAATCAGTCAAAGTTTAGGAATTAGTGTTTGATCTATTTTAAACTGAAATTACATAAAAGGTTTCACCTGAATAAGTGATTTCTGAGTTCTGACTACCGGACAAACGAACCACAAGTTTCAAGTCAATACCAAGAAATACTAGCAAGCCACATATTCCATGGAACACATTAAAGGGGAGACTTATCCCTTAATCTAGAGTTCTACTTTACAATTGAATGAATATTCACAAGGTAAATGCTACATGATCCTAGTCAACACATGTACTTCAGAGTTCAGGAGTATGTCACTGCATATAAAACGTTTATTTTATTTTAAAAAGTATGTGCACTTTTACTATTTAGACACAATAAACATATTCAATCTTACAAAACATAGGAAAACCAATCTTGATTTTATTCGTCACCAAGGTAGCATGAAAACAGTTCCATAAATCCTTAACGATATAGTTGCGAATATTTCAGAAAGAAAAGGAGAGCATCACTTCTTTAGGCATAATTTCAGAAAGAACAAAGAGAGCAACAATTATAAAAAATAGTTATGAAGATCTTTATGAAACTGAAAACTGAGGGCAAATAAAGATTTATTCAGAAATATTACGAACCTACTGGCTAAGGAGTACTGCGATATGTTCTTCTTGTAGGCGGAGAAAACTGAACACGTAAAAATTCTTCCTTGTAGCTAACACTTTTATCACATGACTCCAGACATGTGTACACAACTATTGTTGCCCAATCAACGGGGTCTTGTTCATTTTCAACATGGAAGTAATGCAGCAGTTGTGACATTAGTTGCATGTGTAGTGGAAATAAATCTAGTGGGATGAATAGGGTGAAATCAAAAGAAAAATTATGTATGAATGTGTGCCAACTGCCAAACAACAAAAAGCAATTTGGTGGCGATAAAAATTGTGATATTGCCTTTTTCTTTACCAAAAGAAAGGTATTTTGTTTTAGGAAGGCTTAGTGTGTTCATATGTAGTAACTATGTAATCATTTGTTGTGAAAAGAGAAGCAAATACGTCCATCCTAAAAAAATATCTTTTGGTGCCACCGATTGTGCTGGAACTACAGGATAGGATATTTTCTGTTGTGGGATCTAAGTCCAGTTATCTATTAAGCTGAGTCTAGAAGTATCTAGGGTGTTTATGTGTCCTAGTAATCCTAGTAAAAGATTATGTTTTTGGGAAGGGTCTGGTTGTCTCTTAGATGAACCAATCTAGTCTAGAAGTATCCAGGGTGTTATGTGTCCTAGTATAGTGTTATGTGTCCTGGTAGAAGAGTCTCTTTGTGGATAGAGTTCAATTGCCTCTTAGATGAACCCAACCCAATCTAGAAGTATCTAGGGTGACCTAAAGGGTTTATATAACGATGTATCCCCCTTGTAAGGAGGCAGGCAATGAAATATGTAGTTCCTACCTTCTATTCTACCCCTCTAATATTTCAATCTTTCCCCACTACCCTTCTACAGTACCACGACGCCTTAATGGCGACAACCCCTACGTTTAGCAAGTAACCCACCCTACAACCGGCATAGCCAATTTCGGCTAAAACATCTTGTATTAGAGCCTACCACCATGGCTAACGATGTGCAAAAAAGAAGACCAATCCCAATGATGAAGTCCTCATAGTGATTGCCGCGTTGAATGATAAATTCACCAAGGAGTTTGAATCGTTGAATTTGCGAGTCAAGGCACTAGAGGAGAGGCCAGTGGTGTAGAGAGGAGGCGATGGCATCTTGCAGCATGCTCCATCCTTACCCTTCTTGAATGGCAATGGGGGAAGCTGATCTGGGCGCCAAACCGGTGACAAGCATGACACCAACACCCACAATTTTAGCATAGTAGCAAGTACCATGGTCCTAGACATCATCACCCGGGATGCACGACTTACAGACTATGCCTTTCAATTTGCATACATGATTTGCATTTCCTCTACAACAAATGGCACCTCGTCCCCCCTCCCAAGTTTGGCGTCCCACATGTTCCACGATAGATGACTCATGTTGCTGACACCGCGGGAGTGCCTAGATACCAAAAACTGGATTTTCTAACATTCAATGCAAAGATGACCCCCTGGTCTGGTTGAACCAGTGCGAGCAATTTTTCTGGGGCCAATGCACCGAAGGAGGCTATAAGGTATGGCTAGCAACCTATCACATGATAGGAGCAGCGCAGGAATAGTATATCCATCTCGAGCGTCCTGAAGGGGCCCCGTCTTGGACTCGCTTCAAGGAGTGTTGTAACCTAAGATTTGGTCCTCCTATTCGGACCAATTCACTAGAAGAACTGGCACGCTTCAAACAAACAGGATCTGTTGCAGATTACATAGAAAGGTTTCAAGCACTACTTTGTGGAGTTGACCCCCTCTCAATGCCGCAATAGATTCAAATTTTTACATCTGGGTTGACTGATCTGCTACGAGTCGATGTGGAGCTTCAAAACCCATCTGACCTACAAGTGGCCATGAGCTTAACACATGCATATGAGCAAAGAGCAACCATCATAGCTACGGCCTCAAATGAGAAGTCATCCAAGCCCATCGGGCAGCAAAAAGATACTTTATGGAATGCTAAAGTTTCTGTTGGGCAAGAACACACGGTCCGCCGATTGACAACTACAGAGATTGCGGAAAGAAGGGGAAAAGGGTTGTGTTTCAACTGCGATGAAAAATTCTCAAGAGGCCATCGTTGCCAACGCCTTTTTTACCTTGAAGTAAATGATGGCAATGACAAGGACGATCCACCATGAACTACAACTCGTGGACGAGCTGTATCAACAAGGGGGAGTAATGTTGTGGCATCTGGTCCATTTATCTATTAAGTTGAGTCTAGAAGTATCCAGGGTGTTTATGTGTCCTGGTAATCCTAGTAAAAGAGTCTATTTGTGGGAAGGATCTGGTTGTCTCTTAGATGACCTAGCCTAATCTAGAAGTATCCAGGGTGTTATGTGTCCTAGTAGAGTGTTATGTGTCCTGGTAGAAGATTCTCTTTGTGATAGAGTTCAATTGTCTCTTAGATGAACCCAACTCAGTCTAGAAGTACCTAGGGTGAACTAAAGGGTCTATATAAGGATGTAGCCCCCTTGTAAGGAGGCGGGCAATGAAATATGTAGTTCCTACATATGCTTCTCTTCTACCCTTCTAATTCTCCAATCTTTCCCCACTACCATTTTACAGTACCACGGCGCCTAAATGGCGACAACCCTGCGTCTAGCTAGTAACCCACCCTACAACCTATGTAGCCAATGTTGGCTACAACATTTTCCAAATACAAGATGAAGTTCAGAAAGGGGTCATTAGCCGCAGAATCAAGTTAATGTTGGTCTGGCAGAAAGGTCTGCAAGCTGCTAATTAAATCTTCATTGGAGCATTTGCAAGAGTTCCAGGACGAAATTCCCACATTCCAACTCAAAAAATGAACTGTTGAAATCTATGGAATCATGTATAAGTATGGCAATCCATTGAAGGATAAAAGATAATGTGCCAAACAGGTATATCCTGTGGCGTTAGGCGATTTCTTGACCAACTATGAGTCAAGTAATGTTAGGAATAAAGAATATGTTAAATATAATGAGTCATCCTGGGATACAAAGTTATATTGGGAAGAAGGGATTCATTCTTATTAGAGAAGGGTTGCGCATAGTCGGTGTTTCTTTACGACGTTGTAACTCCTATACAAATGATGATGGTCTGATTAATGAAAGGCTAGCAACATTAGAATATCTAGAGCAAGTCTCCCATGTTCTTATATCCATGTCACCTAGCACCTCATAGGTGTTTTCCGGTTTTTCCTAAGTGTGCACCACAACACCAGACCAGAGAGGCTTCAGGAAGACTAAGACACTAGACGTGACATGGCGCCTAGGCTGATTTTTGGAACACTACTCTTCGAGTGGATCCTTGGGAAGTAACAGAGTAACTTTCCAAACTCCTTATCACTTGCAAAGTCATCTTCAAGGTCAGTTTCCTATCACCCGATGAGGAATGCACATCCATGGCAATTCTCGAATAATTATATACAAGAGATATAAGGATCTAACTTCTGATATTCAGCTTGGAGGAAAAAAAAGTAGGTTTACCTAGGGTAGAATAAACACACCAGTAGAGATACTATAAATGCATATCAACACATAAATGTACTAATGAATTCAAGGTGCAGAGATGTGTTTTGAACTTTTGATTGAATAATTGGTATTTCTTTATACTAAAGTACTGACAAGAGAATGCATTTCCAAGATTTGTTCAGGTTTTCATGCATGTATATATGTATGTATCCTTACACTTCTACAACAGAAATCAGAAGCTATAATTCTACCATGACTCCAATGTATAAGTTCTAGTGTTTGCATCTCTTCAAGGAGGTAGAAGATATGATTCTGGTAATCTGGGTGATAGTGAAATGACAGTGGTTACGCAAGGACAAAAAACCAATGTTGAATGCAGATGGAGGGTGGATATTGGAGGAACGACAGGTTCTGACTTACCTCTGACAGTATGCTTTGAGTAGCACATATTGCATCACATAACAAAAAGGGTCATAAGATAATACATGCATATCAACTGGTCTTTTTCTTGGGACACAAAATAATAAACTAGAATAAATCATAGAAATTGAAACCTGTCCAACCTGAAATTCATAGCCAAGTGGGCCATTACAATAGATGCACAAAGGGGTATCATTCTCAGTCAGAGACCCAGCTGATACTGCCCAAAGAGGTTTTGCATTTTCTCCCCCATAGTACCTGCATGACAAAATAATTAAACTTATGCCTAACTTTTTTTTGCAAGGGGTGCTCAGCCTGATCGTAGCCAGAACTAAGAAAGAGTTTTGGCTGCATGTTAAATGACAAACCAATCAAAATTAGAAACATTAAATATCATCATGTCAACTCATGATTTTGGTTGACCACAACACGCATACTCAAAATACTCATCGTCATAGAGCAGTGGCGAATAGGGAGTTGTGGATCCAACATTGCATTAGTGGAGAAGCTTTACAAAGGATTAATGACATATCGGTTTCATTGCATTGTGTACTAATTCTTCGAGTGAAAGAGCTAATTTACGACTTTATGAATACCTATTGGATGACAAATAATAAATTATTGATGTTTTTTATTTGGAAAGGTAGCTCCGCAAGTGCGTAGCACCTCGCCATGGCCATGGAGGAGACAGAAGCCACAAGGGGAAGAAAGCTATGCATGGGAGGTGGGGATATTGACTGTGGCACCCCGGCTCAAAGGACCGGAACGCCCCGTGCTCCAGCCCAGAGATCAAGTCTTCTAGAACACGGCACTGCTTGATATAGAACTGAACAACTTTCTATTACCAAAGATAGGGGTACACGGGGTCTATTACAATGCTAGCGGAGACACAGCTTGCTCCTCAGGCTAGCTTTGGCTCTACACCAAGCAGCAGCATAACTTTCTAGCAGCGGAATATAACTCGGCAGCGGAACAACAACGGCGGTGATGAACTCCAATCCAAAGGGACACTGGCTGGGACACCTCCTAGCTCGCGAACACCGGGAACGTCGTCCTACGCATCCAAAGCACGGCCTGCAAATCTGGCATGACACACCAGGTCAGTACATTGAATGTACTTGCAAGCTCACAACAACCAAAGCAACAAGGCAAAACAATAACATGGCATTAGCAGGTTCAAGTATCTTAGTGAGTTAAACAGGTGAACAACAATATCATGCAACAGATATCCATCAAGCATATTATCAACATTTAGACTAATGCACAGACAATCATCGTTTAAGGTCACATGGACCCCACATGATCATCGCATGATCACGTGGCTTACCTCAGAGTCCTTACAGACTGAAGCACTGGGTCACCTCGTGACCAATCACTTCCACGGGTCGTCGCACGACCAAACGGGTCATCGCATGACCAATCCACTTACACGGGTCGTCGCGCGACCAAACGGGTCATCGCATGACCAATCCACTTACCACAGACATACCACTGAACTCATGTTGATCTCATGGTGTGACATAGTACAAACTGTGTCCATTACCGTGGACGCGGCTATTCGAATAGATTTGTGTGACTCTGCAGAGTTTGTGCACGTTACCCACACTATGGAGTTCTTCCTCCATCCAGTACCCCGAAACTTGTCCCACAGGATCCTTCAAACTCGTACCGCAGGAGTGGACTAGGACTTCTCCAACGAGAACGTCCTACCGCGTGTCCCTCTTACCGTATCACCGACATACTTCGCAAGTCATGCCTTGGGTAGCCCATGTGTCCTCCAGACACCTGCCATCACATGGCCCTGACCATCGCATGGTCCATAAACTTTGTCCCCCCGCAGGGACCTGCGCGCATAACAAACTGGCTCTCAAGACTATCGCCGTTTACCCGGCCAAGGCAACTACCGCGCATAGCCTTCCCTCTTTGGTGATGCGCATAAGAGACCCCACCGGTAGACCGAATCAAGGCCTGCCCATTTAGGCAAATGTGGTTGCACGGATAAGATCGGTTCAGTGGCACCTGATCAACTTGTCACAAAGCGTGTCTTCAACAGCAAACACAAGTATCGGGTGCAACATGAGTAGCATCATATCATACAATGCATAGCATACTAGCATCATGATCTCAGATATGATCAAGCACATTTTAGATGGTGAACTTATCTGTGTTACAAAGATTAAGTTCTTAACATGGCAACATTATGACTGCAGTTGAGCATAACTTAGGCATAGCAGGAACTAGCATAGAGATAACATGAGCAACTTAACATGGTCTTGGTATGTTGTGGTTACGATGATTCAGGACATAACATGGAAATACCATAATCAAAGCATAGCATGGATGTAACATGGCAAAACATAGCATAGTAGTAGCATGTTCACGGATAGCATGGCAATGATAACATCAATCATAAAATGGCAACATAATCACGGTCACCGATATAAGCATATAATCAGAAAGAAATTTTCGAAGCACGTCAAAGCTTTGCAAAGGCGCAAAGGGTATTGTGGCTTGTATTTCACCAGAGGAGTGTTAAATACTCCCGGTCTTCGACGTCACCAACCCTGCAAAATATTTTGGAATAAAGCAATGGAGAAAAAGTCAAACACCATATTTTGTTTGACCAGCAAATAACAACATCACAACATGGCATGAAACCTATGCCAAAACGAAGAGGAGCTCGATACGAAAACAACCCAAAAAGAATCGCCTCGTTTGTACTTACGGTTGCGAAGATACGGGGTGGAGAAGTTCGGGGCTGATTTTTGGTGGAAATATGCTTTCTATTTAGTGAAAGCGCATTTTGGCTGAAGCAGAAGGAAATACGCTTTCCGAAAGAGAAAACGTACTTCTGGCCTGCGAAGAGCAAAGTACGCTTTCGTTAAACAAAAACGTATTTTAGGCTGAAGTTCTGCCGGGGTACGTTTTCCAGGTGGGAAAGCGTACTTTTGGAAAACCGCCACCACTTGAAAAGAAAACGGGCCCGCGGTCAGCCTCACGGGTGACTTACAAGAGGGAACCACGCGGCAGTCTCCTCTCTCTCCTCCCTGTCTTCTTCTACCTCCAGCCGAAGCAAAGGAGGCCGAGGTCGTGCTCGCCGTGGCCTCGTGCGGGGCTCGCCGGGGAGGGGCGCTGGGGCGGAGCTCCGGGGCGAGGCAGCCGGCGGGTGCGGCGCCACCAGAGATGGCCAGCAGCGACGGTCCCCACGGCGGGGCGCGACGGCCACGGGGCCGGGTCGGAGAGGATGAGGGGAGAGGCCCCGGCGAGGTGGGAGAGGGGCGGGGCTCCTGCGGGCTCTGGAGGTGGTCTAGGGGTGGCTAGGAGGAGAGGGAGGGTTCGGGATTGCGCGAATTTTGCCGGAGGTCGGTGGTGGCCGTGGTGGCCGGGGAGAGACAATGGCGGGCTCCGGTGAGCAATTGATGGAGGGGAACGGGCTACGGGAGGCTAGGGAGGCTGTTGGTGCTTCTCAAGCTCGGGGGCAAGCCCTATTTATAGGAGGAGGGAGGATTCGATGCTCCGGGCCGCGACAATGGCGGGCGGCCATGGCGTGCGGTGGGCTGGCAACGTTGAGGGCGACGGGACGGGGTGGCGTACAGCGCTCGGGCGGCGGGAAAGCCGTGCGGCGCGGCTAGACAAGGAGAAGCGGACGAGGGCGCACAGCAGAGCGATGTGGACACGTCGGGCACGCGCGGAGCGCGGCCAGGGCATGCCAGAAGCAGCCAAGAGCATGGACACCAAGGGCACTGGTGATTAGGATAGGATCTCTCGTGGCCAAATGTGTCCACCGTATAGTCCTTTCATCCCTGATGACAACAGTGCAAAAATATTGGCCAAAGTAGCCCTGGAGTGACCACACCATCACTGGAAAGTTTGATACAACAAACTTGGACAAGAAGAAGTGCTCACATGGTGGGGTTTGGGGTGGAGCCGGGTTGTCACATGGCTTTGGGGTACAAAGGACTAGATTACTGTGGAGTTTGGGCTCAAAATAATCAATGTACATGGTACTTCCTTTGCAAATGCACCTTGGAGACTGAAGGTGTTTGTGCTGGGTTGTGGCTAGCACATGGATCCTGACGGGGATCAACCCCGGCAAATCCCATGGTCAGGGACCCTGGGTTAGTCATAGAGATAACACAGGTTGGATGATACTCGTCGGCTAACAGGAGAAGCACTTCCTGCTCGATATTATTACGTGAGGGGGCGATTACAGTGGAGGCCAAGGCGAGTTCTCGCAAGGCAAGGATGAGTAGATGCGTATTGAGTTCCTCTAGACGTCTCCCCTCCCAACCTTTATATACTAGGCTAGGTCTCGGGGAGTCCGTGCTAGGTTACATAGGTAGTTTCCTAATCCTAGTCCTGCCTTGTACGCCAAGTTGCACTTTCCATGTTAGTCACAGACTCCTACGTCGGTGCTTGGTTGGCCCAATCGTGGGCTTGTCATAGCTTCCCAGTGGGCCTTCTGTCTTCATACGCACCAGGTAGCCTCACACGTAGGAGTCGTGGGGTCACCCCCTCGTCAGTAGCCCCTGAGTGCCTGGGGGACTCAAAGAGTCGCGCAGGGACTCGAATTCATCTACGCCTTATTGTTTGTAAGCGTGGTATCGCCACGGGTCGCTGGCAGTTTTGAGCCATGACAATATCTGTTTCGAGGGATTGCTAAGCTGAAAGGGCCCAAGGAGTCGACTGATCGAGCCTTGGTGAATTGTGCTAGTGAAAAATACCGCAGTAGCCCAATCAAGCCCACGTCCCTCGACGTGAACTTGGAACTCTGGTGTCAAGCAAATTCATGCCGCTGCAGGTCTTATAGGATCAATTGTTGCCAGTCTAAGCACATAGCCTGAGCGCGTTTGCTCGACTCTTTCTATCATGCGAGCGCATGGAAAAGGTCGGGAGTGAAATTGCTCTGCGGCAAGTCTCGGCCCGTCCGTTCTTCGCAGAGGGGTCTTACCTACACGCTAAGCTTGCGTGCCATCTGGGTACAGTGTGTCGCAGCCCAGGCATAATTTGTTTTTGTTGAGGCACGGGGCCTGATTAGCGATGCACCCACTTGGAATAAACAATCAAGTGAGTTGTTTTAGCCGTCACTCGCAGAGTTTGTAGCGAACTCAAGCGAGGAAAATAAGATAGCACCCACTCAGAATGTCGTCGAGTGTGCGAGTAAGTCATTTTTGCTGAATTGCTGAGTCTTTTTTTGCGAGTGGTCACTCGAATGCTTTTCTGCTCTTTGGGGTGAGGGAGCACCCGAACGCTGAGAACATGTTGTTTCTGTTGGTGCGAGTGATCACTCGAGCACATCTTTGCCTTCTGGGTGAGGGAGCACCCGAACTCGAATAAAGGTACTCCCAATGGGAGTAAGAATTTTGTCGTCAGAAAATTTGGACGTATAGCTGGCTTTTGGAATCTTTTGGTTTTTGACCAACTGTTTGTGTCTTGACCCATCCCTCTTTAGATGTCGTGCTGACATGTATTGTCCTGCTGCTTGATGGCGTATGATGATGATTGATTTTTGTGATCCATCACGCCTTCTGGACCGTCATGATGATAATTTGGATGTCGTGCAGCCTGTTGCTTGTTGGGTTTCCGAGACTTGTATGGGAAACAGGCGAGATTTGACGCGTCCTGTAAGTAATGATGACCGTGTGAATGCATCTTTGCCTTGGAATTCGTAACGCCCGGCCTGGCGGTCTTTAATGCAATGATGATGCCGCCTTGGCTTCTGTGTGTTTTTCCTCGTTTGCCCTTGGATTGAGCTATAAATGCTTCCTTTGGTTACCCGTCCTTGGCATCCATTCTTCACATCTTTCTCTTCTTCTTCTTCTTCATATGGCGCCCAAGCGTGGTAGAGGTGTGGCTGGGCGAAGTCGTGGCCGCCGTGGCGTGGTGGCCGCACGCCTCGTTCTTCACGAGGTGGACGCCAATGGTGTCACGTTGGTGCCTTCTCCCTCTTCCTCCATGGAGGAGGGTTTTTGGCGCTATGACTTTCTTTTGCGTGTTCTTAGCCGGGATGCTGCCCGGATTCCTCTTCCCTTTTTGTTTGCCTCCATTGCTTCTGAGCGTAACTTGAAGGGCTTCTGGCTCTGTCTTCACGGGAGCCCTCGTTCTTCTTCTTGGGTGGAGCTTGAAGTTGATACTTCGTCCTTGATCTTTCTTGGTTCTGGCTGGAGGACATTTTCTCGTCGGCTGAATCTGCGCGGCGGAGACAGTCTTTGTTGTCGCTTGGACGGCGAAGATACTGTTATTATCCGCGTGTTTGATGCTGGGGGCAACCGTCTGGATCCATACTGTGAGGAGACGGACAGCGATTCTGATAGCTCGAGTGGTGATTCGCCTGCTTCTCCCGTTTCTTCATCTTCAGCTGATCCCTCGGGCGATGGTGTTTGCTCTTCTAGTTCTAGGGAAGAGCTGGACGTCAAACCAGTCGTGAAGCGGCTGCGTCAGTAGGTCGAGGCACCTTGTAGAACTGGAAGGCGGCGACCTTGTAGAACTGGAGGACGGCGAGCTACTTCTTCACCGGCAGAGTTGCTACTTTGTCTGTGGTGATGCCTGTCAGGTGGTGGCACGAAAGTGCCAATTATCTCAGCATGAGCACACATGTAGAAGTTGTATGTAGCCCGTCTTGCAATTCCACAGGTCCTTTTGTAGTGACAAACTGTCGTTTTGACTTCTTTGTAATGAGAAGGTCCTCGACTCCTTTGTAATGATAATGTCTTCGACTCGTTTGTAATGAGAATGTCTTCGACTCCTTTGTAATGAGAATGTCTTCGACTCCTTTGTAATGAGAATGCCTTCGACTCCTTTGTAATGAGAGTTGTCTTCGACTCCTTTGTAATGAGAATGCCTTCGACTCCTTTGTAATGAGAGTTGTCTTCTCGGGTGCGCGCCAGCGCTCCCGATGGGAGTAGCCCCCGAGGCTGCGTTTGATTTGCAGAATCAAGTGAAGGCAATACAAATTTTTGTCTCACTGGTTTGTAGTTGTCTTTGAATTTTTCCAAGCTTTAGATCGGGTGCGCGTCAGCGCTCCCGATGGGAGTAGCCCCCGAGTCTTTAGGCGATCGCTTGCGATCGGGTGAAGACTAAAGATGCAACTTTCTTTGTCCTGAGATTTGTTGTTTTGGAGAGAGTCGCGTTTTTTAGCGAGGAAGTCTTTCAGGGGACGTTTTACGTTCGAGCCCCCGAGTCTTTTTTTAAGCCAAAAATCGCGTTTGCGAGGATAGCGTCTCTCAGCGGGAGTTCTAGGCTCGAGCCCCCGAGTGCTTGTAAGTAAAAGTCGCGTTTGCGAATATAGCGTCTCTCGGGGGGAGTTATAGGCTCGAGCCCCCGAGTGCTTGTAAGTAAAAGTCGCGTTTGCGAAGATAGCGTCTCTCGGGGGGAGTTCTAGGCTCGAGCCCCCGAGTTCTTGTAAGTAAAAGTCGCGTTTGCGAAGATAGCGTCTCTCGGGGGGAGTTCTAGGCTCGAGCCCCCGAGTGCTTGTAAGTAAAAGTCGCGTTTGCGAAGATAGCGTCTCTCGGGGGGAGTTCTAGGCTCGAGCCCCCGGGTGCTTTTAAGGTGTTTTGGGCAACATTGCTTTATTCCTTTGAATTTTTACATGAGTTGTCGATCGGTGCTGCTACCGATGTCATTGTGGGTAGAACAAGCGTAGGTTTGCTACATTCCATGGATTTCCCACGTCCTCGTTGGTCTTCGGATTCGCCAATCTGTATGATCCTCCTCCTATGACTTCCGTGATGATGAACGGACCTTCCCATTGTGGGGCAAGTTTGTGCACTTTTTCTTGTATTAGCGGCAGCACAAGGTCTCCTTTGTTGAACGATCTGGTCCGCAGGCGACTGCTTTGATTCGAGGGTAAGAAATCACGGGACCTAGAAAATAAGCCTACTAAAGGCACGAAAATAGAAGGTAAGTTTAAATCCGTCATGGAATAGGTGTCTCAATTCAAATTTACTATTTCTATCTAGTCGGGTTCCTTTACCGATTCTGGCATCTATCCAGTACCTTGACTGGCTCTTGGAAGTCTGGTTTTTGATTGGATAGTGATTTCGGGCACGAGTGGGTGCGCAACTTGTCCTGGTATCCTTCAGATCTTGTGATGGTTGTGTCTCGTGCTTCGTCTGCTATGTCTTTGTCGTTCTGTAGTGCTTCTTCTGCCTCTTCTTCTTCATACCCTGAGATTCTGGGTGCTCCGAATTTTAGGTCGTGTGGTAGCACTGCTTCTGCCCCGTATACCAAGAAGAAAGGTGTGTATTGGGTCGAGCTTTTTGGGGTGGTGCGCAGGCTCCATAGGGCTACGGGGAGATCTTCTATCCAGTTGACTGCGGCTTGTTCGAGCGGTGCTAAGAGTCGCTTCTTTTGTCCTCCGCATACTAAGTTGTTTGCTTTTTCCACCTGACCATTAGACTGCGGGTGTGCGACTGATGCGTAGTTGATTTTGATGCCCAAATCTTGACAGAAGTTTTTGAACTCTGCTGCCGTGAAGTTGGTACCATTGTCTGTGATGATGTTGTGTGGTACTCCGAATCTGAAGATGATTGATTTGATGAAGTTGACTGCCGTGAGGGTTGTTGAGCTGGTGATTGGTACTGCCTCGATCCATTTGGTGAATTTCTCGACTGCGACCAGTAGGTGTGTTCTTCCTCCTTTTGAGGATTTCTTGAGTGGGCCTACCATGTCGAGTCCCCATGTGGTGAATGGCGATGATAACGGTATGGTTTTGAGTTCCGATGCTGGGGCGTGTGGCCTGCTGGCGAATTTTTGGCAGGCGATGCAACGTCGTACGATATCCTCTGCATTTCTCATGGCGGTCAGCCAGTAGAATCCTGCCCGAAAGGCTTTTGCCACGAGTGCTCGACTGCTGGCATGATGTCCGCAGGTGCCTTCGTGGATCTCTAGTAGTAGGGCTTTGCCGTCTTCCTCGTCTATGCACTTTTGTAGGACCTGGGAGATGCTGCGCTTGTAGAGCTTCCTGTTGATTACTGTGAATGCTTTGGATTGTCGACTGATGCGTCGGGCTTCTGCAACGTCTTGTGGTAGGGTGCCTTCGATTAGGAATCGAAGAAAAGGTCTTGCCCAAGCCGGGTCTTCGAGTGCCGCTGGTGCTTCAACTTCGATTGCTTGGCTGTTTGTAGCATCAGTTGCGCTCGTTGCTGCCACCTGTGCTGGCTCATTTGTGTCTTCTTCTTCTGCGACTGCTTTGGTCTCCGCTGGCTTTACTTTTATTGATCTCCGATTGATGCTCTCGAGGAAAATTCCTGGTGGTATTGATCCTCGAGTCCATCCGATGTTTGCGAGTTCGTCGGCTTCTGTGTTATTTGCTCTGGGGATGTAGTTGAGTTCACAGCCGTCGAAACCTCCCTCTAGAGCGTTGTAGAGATTTTGGTAGGCTATCATGTTGTCTGCGACTGCATTACCGTCTCTCATCGCCTGTTGGACGACGAGGTTGGAGTCGCCATAAATCGCTAGGCGAGTGGCGCCGCAAGTTTTTTGCCATGCGCATGCCGTGGAGTAGTGCCTCGTATTCTGCTTCGTTGTTGGAGGCATTGCTGAAGTTGATCTGGAGGATGTATTTGAGCTTCGTTCCTTTGGGGGAGACTAGCACGACGCCTACTCCGGCTCCTTGCTGTCTTTTGGATCCGTCGAAGTACATCGTCCATGAGTTGGACAAGTCAGGGGGCCCTGGTGTTTGGACTTCTACCCACTCGACCAGGAAGTCTGGGAGTACTTGGGCTTTGATTGCTGTTGGGTGTTTGAACTGCAGGTCTCGCGGGCTGAGCTCCATGTTCCACTCGGCGACTCGACCGGTCGCGCCGGGATTGTTGAGGATGTCCGCGAGTGGTGCGCTCTCACGATTGTGATGGAGTGTTCGTCGAAGTAGTGTGATACTTTCCTGGAGGTCATGATGATGGCGAGCAGGAGCTTCTGGTAATGTGGGTACCGCTGCTGTGGCTTCGTGAGTAGCGTGCTCAGGTAGTAAATTGGTCTGTGGATCCTCTGGATTTTGCCTTCTTCTGCACGCTCGACGACAAGCACTGTGCTCACGACGCTGCTCTGTGCTGCTATGTAGAGATACAACTTTTCCCTTTCTTTAGGCACCGCCAAGATTGGTGGGGTAGAGAGGGTCTTCTTCAAGTCTGTGAATGAATTGCTGGCTTCCTCGGTCCACTCGATTTTTTCTCCTTTCCTCAGCAGCTTGTAGAAGGGTAGGGTCCTTTCACCTAGCCTTCTGATGAAGCGGATCAATGCTGCGAGCTTTCCTGTGAGCTGTTGTATTCCTCTGATGTTGGTCGGCCTTTGCATTTTGGCGATTGCTTGAACCTTTTCGTGGTTTGCTTCGATTCCTCGGGCAGAGACCATGTACCCAAGTAACTTTCTGGCTGGGACGCCGAACACACATTTTTTGGGGTTCAGCTTGATCCTGTACTTGTTGAGGGCCGCGAACGTCTCGCGGAGGTCGTCGAGTAGTGTGTTTGCGTTGTAAGTTTTTATGACAATGTCGTCTACATAGACCTGGACGTTCCTTCCGATCTGGTCTCTCAGACATGCTTGCATCATCCGCTGGTACGTGGCTCCAGCATTCTTTAGTCCGAAGGGCATGGTTTGGTAACATAATACTCCATAGGGGGTGATGAACGAGGTGTGCTCTTCGTCTTCTTCCTTCATCCTGATCTGATTGTACCCTGAGTATGCGTCGAGGAAAGATAGGAGGTCGCATCCTGCTGTGGAGTCGATTATTTGATCGATTCTTGGCAGGGGGAAGTGGTCTTTTGGGTAGTGCTTGTTGATGGGCCCATAGTCGACACACATCCTCAGTACCTCGGTGTCCTTTTCAGGGACTAGGACTGGGTTTGCTATCCATGTTGCTTTCTTTGTCTCTCTGATGAACTGTGCGTCGAGTAGTCGATTGACTTCTTCTCTGATTGCTCTGCGTTTGGAGTCTGAGAACCGTCGCATCGCCTGTGTTTACTGGCTTCGTGTTTGGCTTTATGTGGAGCGCGTGTTCCGCGAATTCTCGTGGTATCCCTGGCATGTCGGCTGGGCACCAGGCGAAAATTTCCCATTCTTCACGAAGGAAAGTTATGAGGGCAGTTGCTTGCTCTTCTGGAAGGTGGGCATATACGCGGACTGTCTTCTCTGGGTATGTCGGGTGTACTTGGTGTGTGATCGTGTCGCTGTCGACGCTGAAGTCGCGACCAAATTCCTTTGTCTCGCTTCTGTTTGCTAGTGGAAATATGCTTTTGTCTGTCACCATGGCTATTTCGTGGAGCTCTTGCTGGGCTCCGAATGTGTCGGAGACTTTGTGGAAGTCGCGGTCGCACTGGTTCGATTTGATGAAGCTTCCCTTGACTGTGATGATTCCCGCAGGTCCTGGCATCTTGAGCTTGAGATATGCATAGTGTGGAACCTCCATGAACTGTGTGAACGCCGGTCGCCCGAGTATGGCGTGGTACTGCGACTGCCAGTCGAGCACTTCGAACTCGAGTGCTTGCTTTGCGAAGTTGTGCTTGCTGCCAAAGATCACATCAAGTTGTATTGCTCCGATGGAGGTGGCTGCTTCGCCCAGGACTACGCCGTATATTGTGGTTCCTGACTTCTTCCACACTGATCGGTGGGATGAACATCCTGCGTAGAGTGATGGCGAAGATTATGTTTAGACTGCTGCCTCCGTCCATGAAGATTTTGTCCATGTCGTATCCTCCGATATGGGCTTCGAGGACCAGGGGTGCGTGCCCAGGTCTCGGGACTGCGGGTGGATGGTCGCTCTGTGAGAAGGTGATGCTGGTCTCGGCGCCACTTAGTTGGTAGGTTTCAGTTATCTTTAGGCCTTCGGCTGCTTCGGCTTGCAGGGTTTAGGAATCTTGCTTTGCTTTCGAGGGTCTTCCTTCTTGGATCATGGGGACATCCCTGAGACGCGGGGTATTGCTCCTCTGCACTTGGTGCGGGTGACTGTGTGCTTCTTCGAGTGTGTTTGGCTTCATGCTACTTCTCCTCCTTGAGGCTGCTGGAGAGTTCGGCGAATAGGCGGCAATCTCCCAGGGTGTGGCTTGCTCTGATATGTCCTCGGCTGTCTTCAAAACTGTGGATCGCGCAGGGTCCTTCCAGTTGCTCTTTAGCTGTGAGTTTGCTGGAGCCGGCGTGCCTTCTTCTTCTTGAGACTTGGAAGGTATGCGAGTGGTCTTCTGCTCGGCTGTGGACTCTTGGGTCGAGTTCTATCCCTCACTGAGGGATTGGCTTCGAATGAATTTGGCGAATTCTTCTGGCCTTCGATCTGGGTCGTAGTAGTATCCGGACTGGGTCTCGGAGTCGCTGTCTTGGCGTGTGGTGGGAGTCCGGGTGGCGGCGGGTCGTCGACTGATGGGCGAGTCTTCGGCCACGCGCCGCGACTCCTCGAGTGGGATTCTCGAGTAGCCTCCTTGTGCTTGTCTTCTGGGTCGTCGAGTTCTCTTCTGTCGTCGATGGATCTGACAGTCGTCGACGTGCTGGACTTGGCTAGGCCGCAGGCTGGATGATCTTGATGAGGTGATGGAGATGCTTGTGGTGATCTTGAATTCCTCGAGCGGACTAAATCTAGTTCTAGTCCTCGAGTCTTGGTCTGCTGAGGTCGGGACCGCCGAGATCGCGATTCCAACCTGCGTATTTCCCACAGACTGCGCCAATTGACGGGGATCAACCCCGGCAAATCCCATGGTCAGGGACCCTGGGTTAGTCATAGAGATAGCACAGGTTGGATGATACTCGTCGGCTAACAGGAGAAGCACTTCCTGCTCGATATTATTACGTGAGGGGGCGATTACAGTGGAGGCCAAGGCGAGTTCTCGCAAGGCAAGGATGAGTAGATGCGTATTGAGTTCCTCTAGACGTCTCCCCTCCCAGCCTTTATATACTAGGCTAGGTCTCGGGGAGTCCGTGCTAGGTTACATAGGTAGTTTCCTAATCCTAGTCCTGCCTTGTACGCCAAGTTGCACTTTCCATGTTAGTCGCGGACTCCTACGTCGGTGCTTGGTTGGGTCAATCGTGGGCTTGTCGTAGCTTCCTAGTGGGCCTTCTGTCTGTAGGGGAACGCGGCAGAAAACAAAAAAAATTCCGCACTACGAACAGCCCAGGACCACTATGGAGACTGCATACAAGGTTTTGATCTGATCGTTACCGACTCGTAGCGCAGCGGAAGTAGAGTCGATGTAGATCGTTGGTGCAGACCCCCGCAGCTAGGATTTACAACCTCCCAACCGCGAGGATGTTCTCCCTCGTCTGCTCCTCGGACAGCGCTCCGAGAGGTGGTCGGACAGTCCCTCGGACGATGTCACGGACAGCCCTTCGGGAGGACCCTCGAAACTTGAACGGTAACTCGGACAGCCCTTCGGGAGGACCCTCGATCAGTCCCTCGGGCAAAAGATCGAAACTACGACCTCTCTACGGGGTTGCACACATACGGTGTCATCTATCCGGCAGGGCTTCGCCGTCCAGAACTAGTTCCTACCGGAACCCAGACAGCCTTTCGGCTCTACGAAACTATTTCGTGGGAGGGAGAGAAGAAAGCCAGATCATGCAATGGCACTTGTTGAGAGTTCAAGTGAGAAC
Organism: Bromus sterilis; assembly: GCA_950022295.1. Classification (NCBI taxonomy): domain Eukaryota; kingdom Viridiplantae; phylum Streptophyta; class Magnoliopsida; order Poales; family Poaceae; genus Bromus; species Bromus sterilis. The sequence continues at coordinate 95,397,974 of OX465595.1, forward strand.
TTGGATCAGCTTTGAGAGACCCCTCTCCACCCCTATTTATAGGGTGAGAGGCTATGGGGAAAAACCCAAAATGCCCTCCAAACTGCATCATTGCCTGCATCATCATGCAAGCTGCATCATCGCCTGCATCATCATGCAAGCTGCATCATCGCCTGCATCATCATGCAAGCTGCATCATCGCCTGCATCATCATGAATAGTGTATCCACTATTCATGAAGACATTTATCTGCGACCGTAAAATCCGAAACTTTTCTGTAGGTCTTAGAAAAATTCCAGTACCCACTAAAAGGATTTTGGACGCGTTCCGAAACAATTCCGGATTAGTGATTTTCATCTGCGAAAAGCAACCAAAGCGGTTCCGGCAGCTCCGGAACATTTCCGGTTTTTTCTCTCTGGAAAAATCCCAGAAGTTCCCAGAACAATTCTGGCACCCTCCAAGAATTTCCAGGCGTGTGCCGAAATCATTTTGACTTAATGATATATTCCGAAACAACTTTTCGGTTTTACCGAAATTATTCCGGTGTTCTCTTTCCGGAACTTTTCCGTTTTCTCCGAAACCATTCCGGTGACTTTCTCTCAGACTCCCTGTCTAGTATTCAGCAGATAGATGACCCTTAAGCGTGTGACCCTATAGGTTCGGTGAAGTATAGACATGACCCGGAACACTTTCCGATCAATGATCAACATCGGAGCCGTGGACACCCATATTGACCCCTATACCCACACGAATAAATATTCGAGTGAACCTCCAGTTGCCGTGTGCTATTCCTGTTGCTTCGTGATATGTTACAAATACCCGAGGTGAGACTTATCGGCATCCCCGTGGATCAACACTTGTCCACTATGCCAGTTACCTCGTTACTAGTATTGTTCTCTTTTCTCGTTCCCGCGTTCCGGCATCCCTGTGATCAAATCACACTGTGTCTGGCCAGACGATGGTGGATACCGTAACACCGAGAGGGCCCGAAGAATATCTCTCCATCGACGGAGGAGCAAATCCCAATCTTGAGCTACCTAGTTCCTTGTCATACTTTTCCGTGAACCCGTAAGCCGCCGTAATAGCCACCCTTTTACAGATGACGTTTAACAAACCCCAAAGTTCACGAAGCAAGTACGAAGGAACTCGATACTCTCATGGTCTAAGGAATTATGCAAACGCTCAACTTTCTCTGTGTTATAATCCATTAACTGGTGACGAATGTATCTCATAGCATAACATCAATCTGGGTCGATTCAACACAAATGTTCTTCTAACATTGTGCCCTCAAAATTGCCGGCATAGTCATGCCCATGATCAGGAAAACAGAACCATCATGCAACACTTGAGCTAGTCTTAGAGGCGAGACTAGGAATATATATTTTTTATCCGTTTATTATTCCACACGTGCATATGAGTCTTCCTCCGAGCCTCGTGGTTATTGCAGACTCGAGAACCATAGCAGTTATAGCATGGAATATAAACATAATTAGGAACATGGGGATAAATAATAACATTTATTATTGCCTCTAGGGCATATCTCCTACAGACTCCCACTTGCACTAGAGTCAATAATCTAGTCAATGCTAATGCACTTTACACCTACGGCATACTGGTGTAAAATATGCTTCACATGTGGTATAGCCTGATGTCCAACGGATCTGACAACTTCAACTCCGTGTGTATCTTTGCATATCCTCGCGTTTTCACGCTTTCACAAAATTCATATTTTGTGTGGACTTGGCTTTGTATATATGTGAATCACTGGTCGAACCTTGATTCCTCAGACTGAGCTATGGAGCAACTATCTTCAATAGTGTTCCATTGACCAAAGCCATATTGGAACCATACTAAGTTCATGAATGAACTATATGATTCAACATTTTCTTTGTTGCTTCTAAAGCAGCAACATACATAGCCATTTGTTATAGAATTTCGCCACAGTAACCTGTTATGAACAATTCCAACTTACTGTGCCACCATATTGTGTATTACACACAAAAATACTTTAACTCAAATCGAAAATCGCATGGAGCATTGATGAAAACCGTATCGATGTAATTACTTACAACAAGTTCTTCATAATCTCTTCTTGCGAGAAAACATGTCATCAGTGCTACTTTAGTACTCAATGACATTTTTCACTGTTGTCCCACGATCAGTTCTTTGATCACTTTGGTATCTATACTCGCAACAACTTTGGAGTATTGGACATATCTGGTTGTTTTACATACCATGGAATACATGATTAATCCCAACACGAAGGTGTGTGGAATCTCCATCATGTAATTTGCTCATCAGTGTTTTGGGACACTGAGTCTTGCAAAAACTCTTTCCATGTGACTTTGGCAAGAATCACTCCTTGTCATTTTTAATGCTAAATTGTTTTGGCATCTTGTCAGTATGTATTTTGGCTTAGCCCTATTAGGCAATTCTATCTCTTAGATAATTATGCCTAATATCAAGGCTACTTAGCCCAAGCACTTCATCAAAAAACTATTTTCAATGAAGTCCTAATTCATGTGAAGAAATTTATATTATTTCTAATCAACAATGTGTCAGGCACACAAGGTTTTTAGAAATATTATTATGCTCCCACTTACTTTCTTGTAGCCACAAGCATCTTCGTTATCCATTGATGAAATCAAACTCTTTTGACTATTTCATCAAAATCGAAGATTCCAACTCCATTATGCTCTCTTTTGTCCATCGTAGGAACTCTGAAGTTTGCATACTCACTAGCATCCTCTGGACTGACAAAATACCTTGGACTGTATCATATGCAAGTCCGAGGTAGTATTTCCATCTTATGGAAATCCTTTTGGGATCCATGTTTCATATCTCATGAATGAAATATGTATTAATTGCTAGTTTAACCCGAACCGACTTTAAGCATCGCTACGGAGAGACAATCTCGCTGTAGTTAATTCCTTGAAATTGTTATAAGCAACAAGTCGAGCTTTATGGATAAAACATTTTTATCCGTATCAGTTTATAGTTCCATTAATATTCGTTAGACTCTAAGTCTTCCGAATGGTCCATCAAGATACAATCTTGAATTACGTATATGGAAACTATCTAGGATTTGTATTGGCATTTAGCCAATTCCGGAGTCAGGGCCCATCATCGCTTCCTTGATTATCGTAGGTATGCTGTTGTCTAACAACAATATCTCGTTTGCGCACCTGAGAGGTTTGCACGAGTTTTGCCTACGTGGCTCAGTTGCAAGTTTGACCGAAGTCCATACATCTCATGTAGAGGCTTCCGTATCAGTTGCAGTAGGAAACTCTGGAATCACTTCCAAGGTTCCTTTCCTTTGATCTGATGACGAAGATACTGTTATCTCGTCGAGTTGCACTGTCCTCCCACTCACCTTTTTGCAAGAACCATTCTCTTTAAAAGCATACCGTTCTTTGTGGCAAAACCTTTTGCCTCGGTATAGTGGTGGAGGAATTCCCAATAATTTGGGATAACCTACGAAGTAGCACTTGTCTGATTTGGAATAGGTTTGTAAACAGTTTACACAAGCCCCATATTCCAAATGTTAAGAAAAGATAAAACATGGTTGGGCGTACCATACCATGGCGTCATTTCAACAGACCTGATGGCGCTCTTTTCAGTGTAAAAGCCGCAGTCTCTAAAGCATTACATTAAAAGGGATAATGGCAAATTTATTTATGTCATCTTTGATCTTACCATGTCATAAATGGTTTGATTACATCTTCAAGGACATTCCACTTGCAGTGGTGTTCCGGGAGGTGCAAGTTATGAAAGCTCTTTTCACAACTCATCAGACATTGGCTAAACTTGTAACTCAAAAATTCCTTTCTGCAATCGAATTGTAGAAACATAATTTTCTTGTCACAATAACTTTCACTTCATTTTTGAAAACCTTTCGAATGATTTCAAAAGATCCAGACTTACGTCTCATCAAGTAAATATCCATATATCTACTTGAGTCTTTTCTGAAGATAGATAAATCCACTACTAACAACATTTAACGGACTACACACATCAAATGTATGATCACCAATAAGTTTGTTGTTCGTTCCTCATGGCCTGTGAACGGTATTTCAGTCACTTGACCTTTCGGACGAAGGTTGCAAGTGTCAGATGATTCATAATCAAATGACTTTAAAATCCATCATTATGGAATTTCTCCATGCGGGTTTCTCCAATGTGACCAAATGCAGTGCCACACATATGTGGTATTCTTTTAGTCTTTCGACATTTAGCGTCATTGTTATGGATGTATCATATTACCATCAATATTCGTAACATACATCCCATCCCCGATGGAAGCACGGCCCTTTATGTTATTCATAATACTGAACAACAATTGTTCTTTTATGAACAACCTTCTTGCAACATACTTTATGCAATGGGCTAGAGTGTATAAAACTCTAAAACGAATTATGAAAATAAATACAGATGGTGATACACCGATGGAAGGTATAGTAACTTTTACTATGTTCCCAGCGCGTATCTAAACCTCATTACTGGCAAGTCTTTTAGGCCGTAGTGGTTCTTGCATCGAGTTGCAACAGAATGCAATCGAGCGGGTATTCCTGTGATCAACTTTTAATCATAATACCCATGAATTATGGACTAACTGTTTAATCACAATTCCCAAGAACTATTTATTTTTGACCAGCCTTCCATACATCAATAACTTTCATGACTTTTATACATGAGCTGGACATTTCAGTCTTCTTTCTTTTTGCCCTTATACTTTTAACAGTTTAACTTTCAATATATTTCTCCTACTCTCAGAAGAAGCACCCAACTTTAAGAGTGGCGTTAGCCCCGGACTTCCTAGGCGTGTGAGTCATACTAACACCCTTTGGACATTTCCTTTCTCTTTAAGTTGTTTGTTTTATTCACCTTCATCATATGACAGGCGTTCTTCTGGATCCCTCTCTTATCAGTCAAATGCCCAGTAAACACTTTACTAATACTTTGCAAACAAATATTGCTTTGGATATCTCATATCTTTTAGCCTTTGTCTGTATCTGAAAACAATTTTCAGTTCCATGAATATTACATAACTATCCCAAACTTGTGAAGTTCGGGTCTTATGGAAGCAAACGTATTGCACTTGACCACAATGGAATTCTAGCTTTTGGATCGAAGGACGAGAGTCACATCATCCATAGCATTAGCGGGAGGACACCGAAAGCATGCGATAGGACAAAATCCTTCTCGGCACTCTTGAGGACAATCCTCGCATTACGTTACCAACCGTAAAGTTTTAACCAGATATTTAACAGCTTATTCAATTTTAATAGGGAAGGTGGAAACGCGAGCCATTATTCTACAACTATTAGCAAATTATACTTAGACAGTGTTCATAATTAATTGCACTCAGAATTAAACAAGTTAATTCTAAAATGCGCTCCCACTCAAATCAATATCTCTCAAAATTGATTATGAGTGATTCAAGATCCAAATATCAATACAACGCCATAGAATCATCATCTCATGACGAGGATTTTGATTTGGTAGGCCAACTTGCCGATCACATCTCTATGTGACTCTTGTTCATCTTTCGATGCATGTGTTCCGAGCTCAGGACGATCCTGCCATGAACGTCAAGACAACCAAGTGATCTTGCTGCGAGGTCTGACCTCACCCGCCTTACATTTCTCCAATCGTTCGTACCCATGCATCCATGGCGCACCCCGAAAGGATAGATGTTGTGACGGTGCTACATTTGGGAGAACACTAACTACTTGATATTTTAAGTGAGAGATCACCCTAATAAAAAGCGACTACCGCGCAATCAAGAAGGGTGCAACTTAAGGGATAAACATCTCAGGTAATTCATAATTGCATGATATGGTATAGCCCCTTCTGACGGAGAAGTCAAGTATTTCTTCGTCTTTGGCATTTGCGTCGGAGTTCACCTTCGCGAAGTTTGCCACCACCTTGTCGATGCACCAAATAATATTGCTATCTTTATAGCTAATAAAATAAGTGCATTACATAAGGTTGACTCGCAGGTCATTAAAGTGACAATCATATGGCTCCAGCCATCATACCGAATCATGACACGCAGGTCATGTTAATAAATTTACATTATATAGTCATCTCATACATAATCAAATTAATATGAGCTTTGCTATACCACATCACATGCACATCCTGCAAAACCAAGTTAGGCGCCTCTAATCGGTTTATGCAAAATTTTATTTTACGTGGCTTCTAAGGTTTTGACTTAAACCGCAGCTACCAACGTTTATCATCAAGCATGATTATTCAAGTCGCTAGATTAACTTTGCGGGGTGTATGAAACACGAGATAATAAAATCTCGAGCCCCATACTGAACTTCGTCATACGCGTGATCCCCGTGCAGATCATATCTGCATTGCCCTTTAGTCTGCAGAATTTCTTCTTTCTCTAACTACGGTGGAATTCAACGAACTGTTAGCACTTCTTTGATCAATCAGGATCGCAGATTGCCAGAACTTTGAAACTCCACCATACTGTTATTGAGATCAGAAATACACAAATTCCAGGGAAGCAATAAGAACATCAGGTAACAGATTTCATCTGCCACCCGCATAAATAATTTTCAGCAATAGATCCGATCTACTCCAAAATTATATTATGCAATACCCATACATCTCTATGTATTCTAGATCGCAACATGCATCTACGCATAGCACGGCTCTGATGCCACTGTAGGGGAACGCGGCAGAAAACAAAAAAATTTCCGCACTACGAACAGCCCAGGACCACTATGGAGACTGCATACAAGGTTTTGATCTGATCGTTACCGACTCGTAGCGCAGCGGAAGTAGAGTCGATGTAGATCGTTGGTGCAGACCCCCGCAGCTAGGATTTACAACCTCCCAACCGCGAGGATGTTCTCCCTCGTCTGCTCCTCGGACAGCGCTCCGAGAGGTGGTCGGACAGTCCCTCGGACGATGTCACGGACAGCCCTTCGGGAGGACCCTCGAAACTTGAACGGTAACTCGGACAGCCCTTCGGGAGGACCCTCGATCAGTCCCTCGGGCAAAAGATCGAAACTACGACCTCTCTACGGGGTTGCACACATACGGTGTCATCTATCCGGCAGGGCTTCGCCGTCCAGAACTAGTTCCTACCGGAACCCAGACAGCCTTTCGGCTCTACGAAACTATTTCGTGGGAGGGAGAGAAGAAAGCCAGATCATGCAATGGCACTTGTTGAGAGTTCAAGCGAGAACTTGGATCAGCTTTGAGAGACCCCTCTCCACCCCTATTTATAGGGTGAGAGGCTATGGGGAAAAACCCAAAATGCCCTCCAAACTGCATCATTGCCTGCATCATCATGCAAGCTGCATCATCGCCTGCATCATCATGCAAGCTGCATCATCGCCTGCATCATCATGCAAGCTGCATCATCGCCTGCATCATCATGAATAGTGTATCCACTATTCATGAAGACATTTATCTGCGACCGTAAAATCCGAAACTTTTCTGTAGGTCTTAGAAAAATTCCAGTACCCACTAAAAGGATTTTGGACGCGTTCCGAAACAATTCCGGATTAGTGATTTTCATCTGCGAAAAGCAACCAAAGCGGTTCCGGCAGCTCCGGAACATTTCCGGTTTTTTCTCTCTGGAAAAATCCCAGAAGTTCCCAGAACAATTCTGGCACCCTCCAAGAATTTCCAGGCGTGTGCCGAAATCATTTTGACTTAATGATATATTCCGAAACAACTTTTCGGTTTTACCGAAATTATTCCGGTGTTCTCTTTCCGGAACTTTTCCGTTTTCTCCGAAACCATTCCGGTGACTTTCTCTCAGACTCCCTGTCTAGTATTCAGCAGATAGATGACCCTTAAGCGTGTGACCCTATAGGTTCGGTGAAGTATAGACATGACCCGGAACACTTTCCGATCAATGATCAACATCGGAGCCGTGGACACCCATATTGACCCCTATACCCACACGAATAAATATTCGAGTGAACCTCCAGTTGCCGTGTGCTATTCCTGTTGCTTCGTGATATGTTACAAATACCCGAGGTGAGACTTATCGGCATCCCCGTGGATCAACACTTGTCCACTATGCCAGTTACCTCGTTACTAGTATTGTTCTCTTTTCTCGTTCCCGCGTTCCGGCATCCCTGTGATCAAATCACACTGTGTCTGGCCAGACGATGGTGGATACCGTAACACCGAGAGGGCCCGAAGAATATCTCTCCATCGACGGAGGAGCAAATCCCAATCTTGAGCTACCTAGTTCCTTGTCATACTTTTCCGTGAACCCGTAAGCCGCCGTAATAGCCACCCTTTTACAGATGACGTTTAACAAACCCCAAAGTTCACGAAGCAAGTACGAAGGAACTCGATACTCTCATGGTCTAAGGAATTATGCAAACGCTCAACTTTCTCTGTGTTATAATCCATTAACTGGTGACGAATGTATCTCATAGCATAACATCAATCTGGGTCGATTCAACACAAATGTTCTTCTAACATTGTGCCCTCAAAATTGCCGGCATAGTCATGCCCATGATCAGGAAAACAGAACCATCATGCAACACTTGAGCTAGTCTTAGAGGCGAGACTAGGAATATATATTTTTTATCCGTTTATTATTCCACACGTGCATATGAGTCTTCCTCCGAGCCTCGTGGTTATTGCAGACTCGAGAACCATAGCAGTTATAGCATGGAATATAAACATAATTAGGAACATGGGGATAAATAATAACATTTATTATTGCCTCTAGGGCATATCTCCTACACTGTCTTCATACGCACCAGGTAGCCTCACACGTAGGAGTCGTGGGGTCACCCTCTCGTCAGCTCCCCTAATCATGATATTTTGCAGAGCTTAATCATACACTAGGGTGAGTATGTGTGCCAAATTTCAGCTCAAATGGATCAAGCTAGCTAGCACTTCCTTTGCAAATGTCCAATTAGGCCAGAATACAAAGTTGAAGCTAGCATCTCATAGGATTGGTGTAATTGGTTGAAAATTTGTGTACAAGAGTTATTTGGAATGGTTCACATGTGTATAAAATTTCATGGCCATTGGACAATCCTAGATAGCACTTGCTTCACAAGGTGTCCTTCTGACCAGAAACTTAAACTTGATTGTTCACTCACATGGGTAATGGGATTTGGCTCAAATCTGGTTTGGTTAAGTCATTTGGTGGTAGGATCATGCTCAAAAAGTTTCAAGGCAAATGGGATCCCCTATCATGCACTTGCTTCACAATGCCCCCTTGCTGCACCAGAACTTTGGGAATTTATTGTGGGAGTTTGGCTAGTCAAATGGTGGTGGAATTTGGTGGAGATCAATGATATGATCATATGAGCTTGCACAAAAAGTTTCACCAGCAATGGATCAAGAGAAGTGGCACTCCCTTCACAAAGGTCCAATCTGCCCCCACAGACAAATGAATTTTTCTAGAGGAAAAATCCACTTTGTCCATGCAATATTTTTGGAGAAATTGGCAATATATGACATCAATGATATGTGGGAATTATTTGGGGATTTATGGAGCAATATAAATAGGGGTTGCTTCACAAACCTCAAATAATGGGAATATTCCTTTTAATGGAAAAGGGAATATATGGCTTGAATACATGGTGGCTTGGATGAGGTGGGTCAATGGAATGGCAATGGCAAGGATTGGAAACAAGGGCCACTTGAGCATGGAAAGGAAATATGCTCAAGTTTCAAGTCCAAAGAGGTGATCAAAAATCAAATCCAATAGCAAATCCAGAAATAAATCAGAAAAGTTTTTGGAAAAAGAAAGTTCCAAAATCCAGGGTGTCACATTGACGAATAAAAATTTCTATTGTTGTTTACTGAGTTTTTTCTAATGTTGCAATTTATTTTGTTTTTGTTCCACATGTGGCAAAGATGCAGAAGTGTATTGTCGTTGCAATTCAAAAAGAAAATCTTATGATAATCTATGGTTCTTGCATAAGGATTTTTATTTTTCTATACAATTTTAATCCATTTATTGCACACATATTACACTCTTGCGGCAATCACATAAAATGTTGTTGCATAATCGTTCATTTTTATTGCAATCGCTAAAAATCTTGTTGCAATACTAAATGGATGAAAGAATTGTCATTAAGGGGCTTTTAACAGTGACAACAGGAAGAGTCCAGGACGACCAGTACAGCATGGCCAACGGGTCACATGCCGCAAGGCCATTTGATGACCAACAATTCATTACAACAGAGTAGGATGGGATGGGACACAACTTTGTATAGGAGGGCTAATCAAACGTGTGAGAACTCACGGTCTTACGATAGTCCAAAAGGTCCTACGTGTAAGAACTCATTTAGTGCTCACATCAACAGACCAACACCTAGTCATGTCCTTAGTATAAACAATAAGCAGAAGGTTCATTAAACCCCAATGATGACAATAACACTAGTACTCATACAGTCATATAGTTTTGCTTATGCGTAGTGGAGACGGTGCAAAACACTTATTCAACCTGAAACAATACATCACGTTCCAATAGCAATCGTGGCACAAAAGTAAGGCTTAACTCTAGATTTCTCAATACAAAAGGGAAAATACAATTTACGCAAATAGAAGTTTAGACTTGTTCACATTCAAACTCAAAAAACAGAAACAAAAGTTGATACTCATTCACACTCACCTCAAGACTTGAGACTGTCTTCTTGAAACACGTTCCATGAAAGATGCCCAGCATGTATTGTCATCATCGGCCTGCACACAAGTTGGGGTATTGTACTAAATAAATAGCCGTATTTCATTACAAAATGGAAGCATAGGCCATAGCACTAAGAAAACCTCTAACTGATCCATGAATAACTGCATCATGGCATCTGCTTCGACTTCTCCTTCTACCCCCATCAGTTTTGTATTATCCTTGACAGAACTAGCCACACATGAAGGCTCAGCTTCATGATTCATCACATATTCAGGCCATGTGGGGCCAGGAAATACTGCCAGCAGTCCAAACAGCAACATTTTACATGGGAGGTAAGACGAAGACCTAAACAACACTGAAATAGGCAACAACCTTTCCTTGAGCCTGGCAGAATAGAAGCATCGGGTGAAGCTGGTATTTGACAGCAATCATTCTCGTGAGTAGTGCGCCAGTGCCTTTCCTGGATAACATTACAGAGAGATTTCCCCAAAACAGAGATATTTGAGTATTCAAGCACGATAGGTAAATAAATAATGCTCTAGATATGGTGAGAACATGTTTAGTACCTGGTGCTTCCTAGAACAGTAGCTTGCTTCACTACAGTGGCTGCACAAAATTTCACCTTTCCATGTACCACACCAGTCACAAAGCCGAGCACGGAATGCTAACGGAAATATTTGAAAGAAAAAATACACGACTCAGGGTCTTGCTTAACATACAGTAGGCCAATTCAACGATACAAGCAAATCGGTGCATCATAAAAGTAAAGATCTTTCTGATCAAAGGCGTAGTGAATTTTCGAGGGCAAGTTATCAATAATACTGCCTCCGTTCCGAATTACTTGACATGACTTTATTTCAAGTTTAAAGTATTAAGGAAAACTTATGCTATACAGCAGCATACTCAGTAGCTGTCTGTGTAACTTCAAAAGCTTGTTTTGTACTGTATCTGAAACATGGAGAATTGCAGCTCAACTACAGAAAACATGAAGAACTAAATCAAGCAAAGCCACCTCCTGAACATTGTGATCCCATGCACTCCTCAGGCTCATCAGCTGAATAAAATGCATTAATTCTGGGCAGCTGGCACCTGAAGACCTTCACACTGTAGCGCAATTCACCGCAAGAGATCATGACAAGAAATGTTAAACTTTGGCTAACACACTAGACAATCAACAGCTATGCTACCGATACCTCCTTCTAGGATTTGTTGCCCTATCCTTCACCTCCTCACGCTGGTCTAGTTGTAAGCATGACATGGATGGACACATAAACACAAAGAATGCGCGGTAGTAGGTCGTCTCCTTCCAGCCATATGGTGCATCGACCTGCACACATGCAATCAATTTTGGTGGCAATCCTAGCTAGACACAAACGATTAGGTAGAGTTAAGCGTTAGGAATGAAACAAACAAACCTGCAGAACAAAACGTAGTGGATCACCACAGAAGTCACAGCAACTGGATTTTGCAGATGGCAAATTGACATGATCAAGCCAGGCCTGAACAATGCAATATGTTTCTCACAATTAAAGAAGAGTTCAAATCCACTTTTCCACTTTCTTTTTTTGCTTTTTCTTGGCTTATCTCAAGCCACCATGTAACTAGAATTTTTTTTGCGATAATGGAACTTTTTTTAATAATGGAAAAATTGCAGTGGGGCTTTGCCCTACTGTTCTGCCTAAAAAATTAAAGAAGAGTTCAAATGGCACCAGTCACGATGTAAGGCGCATGTGAAGTAAAAGTATAGTCGTATGCACCGGGGTACCGCCTGCTTTATCGGGGAAGTGTTGGGGGAGAAGAGCATGCCAGTCTTCTGGTGTCTCTGGTTGCCGCAAGACACCTAAGATTACTTCAGGCTCCAAGTCCTCATCGTCGTCGTCTAGGTAGTCCCTTTCATCAAATATGGCCCCGGGCACTGTTTCCACCTTTGTGCCATCGTCCATCTTTCCGGGCACTTCTGAGGTTATGTTGAGGTTCTGAAGCTTGTTGGTGCAAACTTGCATGCTTCCTGGCACTTGGCAGCAGGGCAATTGACATGGGAGGGGCTGATCGCCATCGAAGTAGCTGATAAAAGACAACAAATATCATGAGATGAGGTTTCTATTTCTATAAGGACATAGCAAATAAATCTCGAAATTGATACTACTAAGATTGTGTAAAATAAACTGTAGTCCACCCTGGGTTGGGTTGGGTTGTTCTCTATCATGATTCGCATAGACAGATCTTGCGCGATCTGGGGAAAAGGGAAAAGAAGAACAAAGAAAGTTCCAACCGAAACTATTTTGAACAGTTACAGCAAGCTGTGGTTTCATTACCAACGAGAAGGGGGTGACTCCATTCTTTCTTGTTTGCGTGCTTCAGCGGGGGGCGGCGACGCTGGTCGAGGAAGAGCGCGACACGAGGGTTTCCCTTTTTTTTACGTCAGGAATAGCGATAAGAGCGTTCCAGAGAGGGGCACGACTATGTCTCGCCTGACACGCGAGATGACGGCGAGGACCAGGTGGAACCAGCCCAGCCGAGCGGGAGGCTACAGTCTCGTTTTTTTACGTTTTTGCTTTGCTTTTATTTTATTTTACTTTCTTTCATATACTATAAAATAATATAAATCAATATGTTAAAAATAATTTAAATAAAAAAATGAAAGAATGTTAACCAATCATTTGAAAAATGTTAAATGAGCGTCAAGAAAATGTTTCTCATGTATACAAAAAATGTGTATAGAAAATATACAATGTGTCTCAGGAAACTTGAAAATGTATTTAAAAATGACAATCAAAGGATTAAAAAACATGTATTTAAAAACTATTAATAAAACATTTGAATTTTTTTAAATTTTTATAGGAAAATGTTGACCATGTATTCAAAAATTGTTAATCTGGTATTTAAAAAATATTAATCATGTATTTGAAAAATGTTAATCGAGCATTTTAAAAATATTAAGTATTTATAAAAACAATTTTACCATGTAACAAAATTTTAATTTGGTTTTAAAATTGTTAATCAAACATTTAATAATGTTAAATGTGTATAGAAAATGTGGATATGTATGTAAAAATGTTTAAATGGTTTTTGATTTTTTTTAATAAATCATTAAAATTGTTAAATGTGAATAGATAAATTTTTAACCATGTCTAAAAATATATTAATCTAGTATTTGAAAAATTTAATCATTCATTTGAACAAAATATAAATGTGTATACTTTTTTAAACCATGTATAAAAATATTAACTAGTATTTTAAACATGATAACCAAGCATTTAGGAAAATGTCAAATGTTTATAAAAATAATTATAATGTATTCAAATAAATTTAAATGAGTATTTTAGAAAATTTAAACATGTACCCAATAATATATTAGATATACACACAATATGTGTATAGAAAAAGATTAAAATCCGATAGAAAACAAAGAAAATGAAAAAAGGAGAGAAAACAACATTGAAAATTGAAAAAGAAACAAAGAAATCTATAGAAAATCAAATAAAAAGGAAAGACAAGATAAAACTAATGGAAGAAGAAAAATAAACAAAGAAAAACCATTGAAAAAACAATAAAAACGAAAAACCAATAAAAGTAAACTCTATAACAAACAAAAAACATCAGCACAACCAGTGAGCGAGGAAGCGATCGAGCTTTACACGGGCCAACCCAGTATTGTCCACTACAAAATAAAGCTTTAGAGAAAGTTCCTTCTATCTCGCATAATGCGAGATATATAGCTCTCACATCCAAAGAGGGAAGTTTCATGGTAAATTGGGTTGAGACTCTAAGGCTACAGTGTAGTAATAATTTACTTAACTCTAAAATGATAATGAAGATAATCATAGAGTTAATACACAATATAGTAAACATTTTACTGTGTTTTCATGTGTATCGGAACCTCGTCATTAGCTAATCATAAAGACTATAATATTTCTTGCAGCAAGTTGCAATACTATGCAATCGAAGTGATATTCTAGTGATCAACTGTTTAATCACAATATCCAAGAATTAATAATTAACCATTTAATCATGATTCTCAAAAAATACATCTTTTGACTCGCAATAAATTCATGTACAACTTTATATGATCCTCATTTTTAAGCTGGATATTCCAGTCTTTTTTCTTTTACCTTTATTCCTTCTTATAGTCCTATTTTCAGTGTCACTCCTACTCACAAAAAATCACACATGTTCAAGGGTGGCGTAGGCTACTTGTTGGTATAGATACATCCTTCATTGGTTACCCCAAGTACAAGGTGATGATGATGTAGATATCAGCAACTTTTCCCTCACGTGAGAGCGTAAGGTTTATCGAATTAGAAGGATTCCTAAGACTGCAAGTAGGTGGTTAGTAAGCAACGACGCCCAAAACATGGTTGACATGGACCTACACACAAGGCACAACTAACTTTGCACCCAACGAGTCAGAGGGGTTGTCAATCGCTTCATCTTGTCGTTAACAAAGGATTAAATGTAAGGGGAAAATAATAATGCATCTGAAAGGAAAGTAAAGCGATAAATTGCAGTGATATAAATATATGATGAGGGCGTCATGACGCTCACTAGTGATGTCTCTCTTCCAAAAGATGATAAAACTTATGTTGGATGAACAAATTACAGTTGGGCAATTGATAGAATTACAAACGCACAACAATGCTAACTATGCAACAGGAAAGTGTAAGGTTCAATCATGTAGGCATTACACCAAAATAAGTAGACCGTTTATTCATCGATATCTACTCACTAATCATCCACCTTGAGATATCTATTCAGAACATCTCGTTGGTATTAAGTTGCGAGCCACAACTATGTGTTGTAAACTCAAAGCAACGGACAACTGCTTTAACATTCTATGTGCAATGTAAGCAACACTTGTAACACGCAGTCACAAGCACCACTGTTTTACCCATAATGGCAACATTACATTCTCTAGTTCCATGTTTCTGTCTCTTAAGCTGGAGATCGAGAGGCATTAACCCACTATCTAGTATAATGTTTCCTCTTGGAGTCACAATCTACTACTTGGCCAAACAATAAATCACACTAAGTGGATGGGAAACCTCCACCAACACAGGTCATAGTGCATACAATGACCAGACGATCGGAATACCTGACTCAACCACATTGGGAAATTGCGAGCAGTCACCATGGGTAGCGGTAATTACATCAACTATATATAAATATATAGATTCTGGAGAAACATATAACCGAAAGTCTACAATTGTCGACATACATTTCTCAAGTAGATTGCAAAATAATAATTCAAATGATTCATGTCCAAAGACCATGGTCATGACAAAGTGTGAACAACACTCAAACTGAACTTAAGCAAAGGATGCAATCCTACGTCGAAATAATCTTGCTCAATAAAGGGAAGGTATTCAGAAAAGCAATACATACATCAGTTTTCTTCTGGAAACAGAATGAGAACAACGAGGTGGTAAAACATATATAGAGTAAGTATTATAACACAAAGGTTCATGAAGATACCCAACTATTCTCCAGAGGTGGAATCTCTTTCCGATAACTTATATCATTGGCAGTACAAAATCATCTATCTATGCAGTTGATAGATGCATGTAGTGATCACATATCCATGTGGATCAATAGGATGGAATCTCAATTCTGAATCGAAATATAAAATGTAACATACCTTGTGTAAAAAAATCAGTAAGTCACCATATGACTTATTATTGTCATTACATTTGGTACAACTGACGTAGTTCCTTTTACACAAGGATTACTCTTGCAACAATGGTTCTTTATGTGTGTTCATCATACACATGATTACTTCTGCAATGTCAAAGCACATGATCATTTAAAGACGAAGTTTAAAACAAAGGATTTTGGTAAACCAAAATACCGCTCGTTACTACAACTTGAGCACCTTCATTCATATATTTTGATACACTATGTTGTCTGTATCCAGAATATATTAAATAAATTCATTGTGGACAAATCTTATCCATCCATAAATCTCATGGAAGTTCATTCTCGAGATGTAGAGAAACATCTATTTAGACCAAGAGATGATGGAAATGAGATACTGAGACTCAACGTTCCATAATGCCATTGCATCCACCAAACACAATTGGTTGGGACTCAAGAATATCTTTCGATATCTCCAAGGACACTAAAAAAAGATATCTCCAAGGCATCAAAGATCTTGTCCCAGTTTTTTAGTTTCAAGAAAATATGAACACCTATATCATTGAATACATTGATGAGATCCCCACTATGCAGATCATAGACAAACTTAGAGTTCGTACTATGTGTGGTAGTCATCCCATGAAAGTCTTCAAAATGACTTAGTGGCTACATCCACCAATCATTGCCTCAAGAATAATGTTACCTGTGTTGCCCAAATGCAAACAAGTTACAAAGTAAGCAATATCACTATATTGCCCCATCTTGCAAGTTTAATCATTCAACAAACTTGTTTGTTTGTTCACAAAGTCTCTACCAACTTCAACATCAAGAAAATGTTCGTGAAATTGGTATACGAAGGCTTTGAGATATGCATAATCAAAGGGAGTATCTTCCTGAATTACTCCTGTTCAATGCACCATATTATATATACTCTTTTTCCCTTTATGAGTTTACTTCACAAGTTTTCTTAATTATGCAAGAATCAGGGGGAGTATATTAAAGGTTTTTAATGAGGGTGTTTGGAGGAGATTATTCCAAGGATGGTCGATCGTAAGCACAAGGAAGGATTAGGGGAAGTGTTAGGATTTAATTAATGCTCTTAATTAAAGGGATAATCCTTCCTATGTAATATCTCGTGCGGTTGTTTCGGCAACCGTCGATGCCCTGCGAACAGACACACATTTCCATTCATGTTTGTTGGAATAATAGACAGTTGATTCATTTGCAAGTATCTTTCAATATGTACAATGGTGCTATTTTAGCAATACCATGTAGGATAAATGATGATGTGGAAGAGAGAGAAACCATACAAAAAGTTTGACTTTTCTTATTTAAGAGATGATTCTTAGCAACAATACTTTCGCCATAATTTTAAGAATCTCTAGTCATTAAAGATAAAATTAAGATATAACCCATTGTACTTTTTTGTCATATCTAAATTACTTGGCGAAGCTAAGATAAAACCATCTTATCTGACAGACAAGGTCACAAGGGGAAATGTTATGAAGACTGACATGTGGGTGCGTCATTCGTGTGTTTACTCTTCCTCTTGACATATTCGTAACTGAATAAACCGTTGCCAGATCTTATGAGGGGGATAGTGCGACGAATTGAAAGCAAAGCTTTTCTGTTGCTGTTCAGCTATGCAGATGCTATATATCACAAAATTTGGAAGCTAAAAATGAAAATAACATTTTATACACGGCGACGTGGATCAATATGAGATGGTTGGAGATCAAGGTGTCAGACTGTGTATTCGACATATTAAAGTTCATTGCTAAGGCCCAGCTCGTCGTCCATGTCATCTCCCTCTTCGAAGAGCTTGAGAAATCGTAACTGATCCCGCTCCCTCTTCTTCTTCAGCCAGCACTTGTAGCCTCCGAACAACGCGAGGACTATGATAACGGAAACAAGCACGCTTACTATTATGACAACCACAACAGATGTCTTTTTATCACCCACCACCTCCGAGCTAGAGTGATGGGCTGAAGAATTACCTGCCAATGGTGGAAAAACAAACATATTGAGCAATAGCATGTGCAACTCAAAACACACAAGCCATTTCATTAACAATCTATCGGTTCAACAGAGCACACTTTGACATCAGGAGTTACCATGATAACAGAAAACCAACTGCAAATTATATAGTCTTAAAGAACAGAAACTAGAGGTACTGAATATGAGCCGTACCAGCAGAGACAGTACACTTGGGGCACAGGAAAGTCGCATTGAACTGCCCTTCCTTGAAATGTGTGTACTTGCCGTCTTTGAAGTCACTAGAACAGAGCTCCCATTCATCAAACACATCATTTCTAAGAAAATCCTCTTCGTACAAACCACATCGCTTGCACTTCTTTTCTGGAAGTTCTGTTAAGGGCTGCCAAAATGATGTAATAAAGAACTCAGTACTTACCAAAGAAGATAAACGCAAACACCACGACTACTGAAAACCAGTATCAGGTGTGAGAGAGGAAGCGACCAATATGTTACAGTGAAAGATATAATGACCTGCCATGACTCTTCGCCTTTGAAGGTATATATCAAGTTAGCCTCCTTCACGTCAGGCAAATTTGTCTTGTTATCTCCACTGCAGCGGAAAAACACAGTTGGTCTGGAGAACCATTCATGAGTGGTAAATATATCAATGGTATCAAGTGTGACAAGCCTCGAAGAAAAAGCCCCTACAAATTAAGCATAATCAGTCGTGCAAAAAGAGTTATTAAGGGCAATAGAAGGAACATTATCAAAATTTATATCCTGTTCAACATCATACATGAGAACACAAAGATGCTACAGAGAAAACATACATGGACTCTAGTTCTATGCATTCCCACTTCAAGGATATACTCATAATTCATACAGTATTTCCCTTCAAAAAATTCTCAACTCAAGTCACAGAAGATCTATTACTATCCAGTATTCCACGTAAGAGGTAGAAGGCTTTAATTATGCTCTTTTCTTTTTTTACCTTTATGTTTCTCTAAAGCTTGTTCAGTAGGTTACTACCATGAGTATGCTATATATAATATTATAATCCAGTAACAGAGATAGTCTAATCAATCAATCTCTCTTTTCTATGTTATTTGTGTTAGTCTAGTGAGCAGCTTGAGATATTATCCTACTGAGAATACAAATTATTACTCAAGTTACTAGCACAACAGAAACTCACCCCTAGTCTTAAACTCCACACACCAGTCATTGCTTTCACATGGTCAAACAACTCTTTTTTATACCATAGACAATGAGAACATATCCGGTGCTTCCTCCTCTTACAACGCACCCATGCTACCAACACGAGAAACACCACCAGGAAGTTATAAGAACCCATTTCAAAGGAAAAAAAATGGACATAAGAAAATTATGTTCACAAGGTACAACGATGCCACAAAGTTACAAAAAACAAAATAGATACACACATGAAGGAAAAAAAGAGAAATTCTGCTGTTAATATTAATAATGCACAAAATCATATTCACATCTGAATTTGAATTAGCTATAATCCAGAGCAGAATTTGTCACTTTTGTTCTCGACATGTGGATAAAATTGTGTGGCATCATAGATGGATCTTGTATCAAAGTTCTCATTTTTCGCCAGACCTTTTTCATGATTTTTTGCTGGTAGAACGGTACCATTGTAAGGTAAGGAGGCACCCGATATCCCCTCAACAAGATGTAACCCAGTTTAATTACTCCCTCTGTCTCTAAAAAACCGACCTATAATTTTCTCTGAAGTCAAACGGTGCATAGTTTGACCATGTTTGTAGGAAAAATGTGCAACAACTACAATACTAAACGGATATAAAGGGCATACCCGATGCTAGAAGCTCTTACGCCAGGTGGGGTATGGGGAAGGATTATACAAGGCAAGCCTTACCCCTGCACAGTGCATGCAGAGAGGCCACGTCAAACCTAGGATCTCTGTGCACAAGTGGGGAGTACTTCACCACAGCACCAAACTGTTTGACTATAAACTTGGTAAAACTTTGCACTGTTTGACTTCTGATAAATTTAATACGCTTTCTTTCAGAGATGGAGGGAGTAGAAAGCAGGGTTAAGAACTGCACTGACTACATATTGATACTTATCTACAAAAAAAAACTCACCTAAACAATTACCACCAGCCCCACCAAATGTTTCAACAATGAGAGCATGTCAATTTTATTTCTAGTAACAATCCTAGTTTCTACAGACAGAAAACATACTAGTAATATATTGGAATGGAAGTTGCTATTAACATTTTTAATAATACTAGACTAATATGCTCGCACAACTCGATAACAGAGTTGCCAAGAATATGGAGCATGCAGATAACTTAACAGTTTGATTTATGATTTGCATTGAGTTATACTAGTAGAAAACAAACTAATTATGTAGTCTAACCAATTTTTTGTGGTGAAACTGAAAATGCGCCACACTAAAGGTTGCTGTACTATGCCAACTTAAATTAAACCAAGAGAACATGTACATGCCACAATCAATTTTTCTTCTTTAAAAAGATTGCCTCTGCTAACGCAGTTAGTTTCCTCTAAAAAGAGCAGCATAGCCTCCTCAGATTACTATATCTGTGGCGATCCTACTATGCTTTAAATTTTAAGCGCTTCTTCGGTGATTGGCTAGTACTTCTGAGTACTTCCGAGCACTCCCGCTAGAATGATTTCTATTCGTTGATCAAGCACAACTAAATCAAATAAATTGATATTTTTTACTGGTAAATCATTATTTCCAGTACTTCCTAATACTTCTTTTATTTCCACCATTAGATTAACTTTATTCAACGGCTCCTAAAGTCTTCAACCATGGTAAAAATTGTACTGTATTAAATTTTACTTTCATCTTGCTTTCACAGGTCTATAAATCATTAATGCCCTTTCCCACACGACAGCGCCAATAAAAATCAAGTTGATGAGACAGATAAGCGCTTAGAATGCAGTCAATTTATTGAGCAAGACACCAACGCATTCGAATAATACAGATTACAAATGGGTTGTTTCCTATCGAAGCAACCACTCTCCATGGACATAAAAAAACACGGCAATCGAACATATTGTCTTCTATATTCGGAAGAATAAAGCAGCATCGGGAGAGGTAAGATCCAGATCTCACCAGGAATGGAGCAGAGGGCGACGAACTGGACGATGAGAAGGAGGCGGTGGGGCGAGATCGGCGGCCGCCGCCTCATGCTACGGCTGCGGTGAGCGCTACGGTTCGCCGGCGAACAATCGGATCCTCGGACGTAGCTCCCCTAGCGCCTGGCCGCCGCGGAAAGGTGCTCGCTGCGTCGCTCTTCTTCCTTTTCTTCTTCCTCGCCGTCGAAGTCCCCGGTGAAGAGAGGACTAGCGCCTTTCTCCCGTGTCCACGCGTAAACCCACTACCTGTCAAAGCCACGCGAAGGCGTATTATAATAGCTTTCCGTTAACTAAACCTTTTGGCGTATAAAACTGTACAGGAAGCGTAAACGATAAAGCCCACTAGAAAAGCCCATTTAGGAAACTGGATCAAATAAGCCCAGCCGTGATATTTGCTACCGATTGTCTGTGAGTGAAACCCATCCGGTGATCCGGGGTCCGTCCATTCGCGCATCGTTCTTCTCCCCAAACCCACAGCGCCCAACTCCGCCGCCCCTCCGCCGCCGCGTAGCCGGAGAGATGTCGAGGCTCGCGGCCGCCGCCCTCCGAGGCGCCTTCACCGCACGCTCGCACTCGAGCTCGGTGGCATTTCCCCGCGCATTCTCTCGTCTCTTCTCAGCCGACGCATCCGGCGCCGAAGCGGGATCACAGGACGACTCATCGTCCGAGCAACAAGGTAGCTCCCTCATCCTTGTGCTCTGATTTTTCTTCTAACCCCTAGGCCTTCTCTCGTGTGCTACTCTGCTTGTTTTTGTCCGACGAGGTCTAGCCGTTTAGGGTTTAATGTTCTGTTCCGCTTTACAAGGAGCGCCGGAATGTAGGATGAATTGACGCATGGTGGAACTCTGTGCTGACGGAGATTATTATTTTTAGTAGTCCCTGTTGAGAGCATCTGAATTTGGGTTGTCAAACGTTTTGGAATACAAATCACAAATTCTAAATTACCAGATATTGAGAACATTAGATGCTTATGCATGTCATGCGAACATCACGAGTTGTTAGGATTGTGAGGGATTAGGCCCAATCCATCCTCCCTTTGATTGGAAAGGAGGTATTGACTTGGATCACAATGCATGCAAACAAGTATGCAAGGTGGACCATTTTATCTCCTCCCGTTGTGATCATGATACCATGTCAATTCAAGCTTCTTATTTGTAGCTTTCATGTCTTTTACCATTCCTAGATCTGACTTCGGAGGCATTATTTCTTGGATCTTGTTAAGAGAAAATTGTTTTGGCATTCCTCAACTGAAAAGGTCATTTGTCCTTTTCGTGTGCATTATTCCAACTGAGTAGTCCTTCCCATGAGATCTTGAGGATGATTTACTGTTTGTCTGCTGTAGTGCTGTTTGCTTGAGTCTTCTTCGCTTGGGGGCTACTCCACTATCCTGTTGGTACCCGGAGCTAGTCGTGCACCATGTGATTTATACTGTTTTTTGGCAGTAGTTATGATGTATTGCACTGTGTGGAATCTTTAGAGTACAATTTTCTTACATGGTGCAATAACTTTGCAAACTTTGTGATTCTTGTATTTGAAAATCAGCATGTTGTACATTTCAGTAACACTTATCTACTGCAACAGGCCATGTCTATGGAAGGTTCTACACTAATATCAGCCGTCTTGGCAAGAACATGCTGAAGACTGACATTATCCATTACCTTGACAAATGTGAACTGTCACTGGATGATGTGAAGTTTGATTACAACAGGGGATTTTATCCCATGGGCGTGTATGGTTTATTTTCTGATCCCCAATTCATCTATGTACATTGTTTTCCCTTGAGCTTGGGATGTATGATGTGTGTTTACTGAATTCAGTAATGCTCAGGAGTCTACAATCAGGTTTAGTAGTTCTTCGTAAAAGAATTAGCCTTTTAGGATATCAGTTGAAATGTGACCCTTGTTTTGTGGTTAATGCATGAATATCATCATAAGTATTTAGAAGCCTTGTCTATACTTAGTAGACTAACTTGTTTCCATGTCCCTATCTTTTGTTGGTCTGCCATTCTGTCTGAATGGTTTAATCATGATCTGTTCATGCAGTATATACTGAAGCAATCGTTTATTAGTGTTCTGTGTACTAGCATGACATTCACATTTCACTTTCCCTTGAGGCTTGAAATGAGAGAAACAAATTTTCTTCTTATAATGTCCCTGTGTGACACTAACCAAGCCTGTTTAAACACACCTAATTCATTTCCTGCTATATAAATCTATGTCTTTATTAAATCTATGGCATGCCATGTTTATTTCCTCTGTCATTTTGAAATTATTATAGGTTTGCAGTTAAATATAGTGTTATCTTTACTGATTATTAATGTGATTATCAATGTGATTTCGATCAGATTATTGAAGTTTCCTTCAAGGGATTCATTTACTACAGCAGTCAGGCAAGCAACTCAGGGTCGCCTGTACAGGATTGACAGGGTAAGGCGACACTCTTTTTATCATTTATATCATTTGGTTTTTTAGTTAATTTTAAGTACACTGATATTTATATATTCTATTTGGATATGACAGGTGACTCCTGATGAGTGGGAACAAAAGCAATCTTTTAATGGAAAAGCTGTAAGTGATAGATTTGCTTTTATAGTTTGGCATGTGTTAGAACTATGGATCATGAAAATATTAAGAAACACAGTAGGGAGAGAAAGCCTTTTTTTTTCAAATTCCAGTTTAATTTATGCTAATGTTCCTGCGATCCATAGTGCATCTATTGATATTTTCTGGTTGATTTCTCTGGAAACAGTCATAATGCTCAGCTTTGTTTTTTGCTTTTTGGGCCTATCCAGGTACTGTTGCAAGGAGTTCCTCGAAACGCTCAAGCTGATGACATAGAACGCTTTTTGTGTGGCACTAACTATGAAGCTCCTCCATTTGAAAGCTTTGTCAGGTAGTACTTTCGGGTAGTCATATTTGTTAGCTAGGTTGTGATTAAAACCATTCATCCTTTTCTGACTCCACCAATGGCCTCTGCAGACCTGGGGTCCCTGAGCCCGTAAGGATGGTGCTGGTAAAGTTTGGGTCGAGGACTGATGCAACCAATGCCTTCATTGCGAAAAACAAGGGTTTCTGTCTGAACAATCCTATTAGCATGCGGGTTATGCAGTAATCTGTCAGATCTTATCATGTGCGAGTCCCCTCCTTCCAGTCGACCTAGTTTCTGAAGCCTATCGGTGCATATGATAGAAATGTATGCCCTTGTACGCTCCATTCAACCTGATTTATGTGTTTTCTCTGCCAGTTCAGTTGTGCCATTTTCGTTGTCATATTACATGCTCAACATGGACCTTGTGCTAGATTGATTGCTGGTATTTCCTGTCATGACAGAAGTTGCTAAACAAACAATCTAATAAATGTTAATGCTCATCATTTTCCCGCTGTCACCCTGAATTGTATTATTATGATACTCCTAAGTTGCTGTAAAAAAACATGCCTGCAGGTTAAACTATGACTTCTACCCTGTGATGTTTTATTCCACCCTGAATTGTATTATTATGATACTCCTAAGTTGCTGTAAATGTTATGCCATGCAGTGCATTCGAATTGGGTGTTGCGTAAAATTACACACATTGTTGCGCTGAGAAAATTGTGATGTTTCATCTTCCCTTTTGGTTGTAGATATGTGTTCTACTGGTTTACACGGCAATGTCTCTGCGGCTATTCATACTTGGTAGTGGCAGCCCGCGGGGTTCATTGTTTATTTCGTTATCATTTTTGTTTCAGCAAGATTTCGACATCACTTGGTCACAACTCACAACTTACAAGCTAACCATTGTACGAATAGGTACGCGTGTTGCTTATTCCATTTTGTACTGTGCTTTTATTGCCCTCGCAGCATACAGTCGCGTACTTCAGTCTCTGGAACTTTCATCAGTGACCGGCCGATCCAGATCCAAGCGGAAATCCTTTCTTATATCTGCAGGCAAAACATCAGCACTCCATCACTAACACAGAATGTACTAATATGCTTGCGAGCATGGCAGATCTCATCATCTACGACGACATGCAGCGTGATTGATGACACAATCTACTTTAAGCCTGCCACGCAATCTGGAGAAAGATTTTGTTGCCAAGAGATCACCTCTTAACTCTCTCTTTCACCTCTACATTTAACATATCTGACACTCCTAAAATAGGAGTATACTTTTACGGCCCTAAGATTACTATGACTTCCCTAACGAGATTGGGGAGAAAAATCCCTTTAGTAACAATAATAAAAGAACATTTTTAGTCGTATGACAAACACATGTGGATGAGCAGGTTAAACTTCCTCCTCACACCACCAGCATATGGCACATAATTTTTTCTCTCAAATATATAGAGCGTATTCTAATTGGTTCAACCAACATATTGATAAACGTTTGACATGATACAAAATTACAATTATTTCTAGATCTCAATCGAATGAGATTTAACTATGTCTCAATCAACTGATAGTACATGTAAAAAAAAGTTTAAATTTATTTTTTATATGAATCTCCACTCATGATCACATGGATATAGCATCGACTGAAACTTGGTTAAATCTCAGTCGACTGAGATTTAGCAATCCCCTTTATAAGAGTCCAATGACCTCAATTTCCCTTTTTCTTGACCAATCGAAATAGTTAAACTTGTATGTCTGGACGGGGTTAGTGTTTCTGATGCGTGGTCATCATCTTTATAGCATTGATATGTAGTTAATCAGGGCCAGAATGCATTACCCCAAGCTTCTTCTTTGTGAGAGCAAGCACTACTTGAGGGTCCTGCTTCGTCTGTGCATACGCCGCAATGCCATTCATTTCCTATCACACGTTTTCCCAGTGTCAGAAGTAAACTAGTACTATAAATAGGCACTAAAAGATGCGGAAATTACTTTTGGAGCTTGGGCTCCATGAAGCCCCTTTCTAAAAAAAATACAGAAATCAAAATATGAAGTTCCAATTTTTATTTGAAAAAATGCACACATATAAAGAGGTGTAGTCTACTACACTTATGTAAATTTTCATGATGAAATATGTTAAGATGTGGCATACTAAAAAAAAAGCATAGATATTTAGCACATGCACTATTCATATAAATATCCACGGTTTTTTCTTGTGTAGCTCACATCTTAAGGTACTTCTCATGAAAATTTACAAACATGTTGAATACATCCCTATGTAGATGTGCATCTTTTAAGATTTATTTTGAAACACTAAAATTTGATATTTTGAAGTTCTCAAAATATAGTCTCCATAGAGCCCATGTTCCAAAACGCTGCACTCCTGAAAGATGTTGAGTTCTTGCTACCTTGATGAATTTGTGCACGTTACGCCTTCCTGCGGATGTATCATAGTTCTTTATGTCGGTGAAGAACACCCGGAATCCATCAACAAATGGTGCATATGCGATGTCCACCTATTTTCAGTTCCAAACGTCATTAGTTCTTTAAATGGCTAAATTCTATTTCCTCCATAACCAAAAAATGTCTTACATTTTGTTACGAAGGTAGTATCTAACATGAGCGAGTGAGAAATGGTTTGTGCAAAATTACCAGACTGAACTGGCCGAGGAAGAAAGGTCCATCATCAAATTTTGAAAGGGAGGCTTCTATTTTGTCCAGAGCAGCTTCTGGTGACCAGCAATGCTTTGCAAGTTAGTAATCAGCATGAATTTATAACTTACAATTGAAAACCAACGGGTGCTCTTAGCCCTTGCCAGCATCAGCAGTCACTGCCCCCTTGGCGGTCAATGCCGACATCATCACTTGATTGAAGGTGTCTGAATAAGCCAGCAGTTCTTCTGCAAGCCCTTGCTTTTCAGGATCCTAAGATCATCAATATTTTTCAGGAAACATTAGGTCGGCAACGGGGAGCGCATGCTATTTCAACCTTTAAAGATAAAACAACTATTGATCCATGAACTCACATCAGGAGTCAATTTGGGGCCTTCGAAATTGATGTCCATGTACTTGATCAAATCCAAACTCTCTCCTATCACTCTATTGTTGTGCTCTAGGCAGGGCAACTTACCCAAAAAAAAGAAACATCTTATCACTCAATAAGAAAAAAGAATGTTATGTAGTTGGATGTATGGTTGATAATTTAAACAAGAGACAAACACTATGCATTTTAGTGTAGCCACCACCTCATTCTTGGGGTAAACCTTCCTGAACCACGCTGGCTTATCGGCCAACTCGATCGGGACTAGCAAGATCTTCTCCTGCAAACCCTTATGCCGGAAAAGAATCGGATTGCAAAATCACAGCATGGAGTGGAAGTCAACCCATGTGGAGGGATAAAGAGCATCATCAAAAGATCAGCTCGGTTGGTACCTTGCAATTCCTCGCAATCCATGCTCGCTGCGCATACGGGCAAATATAGCTGATGTACAACCTGTAAATCACAGCTTCTCACATGTGAGCAAGGTAACACTCAATAGCAGAAGGACCAACTTGCAGGCTAGGTCACGCACGCCACGCGCAGCCGCCGCCGCCAGACTCCTTCGCACGCCGCCGCCTCCTCCCGCCTCCCGCCGGCGCTACTGCTGATCCACCTCCTAAGGCCATGGTGACGCGGTAGATCTCGGTTGTTGTTGGTGGAAGGGCATCATTTTTTTGATGTTTCTTCTAAATTTTGTTAGGGTTTGTGTCTTGCTCATAAAGATGAGATGGCGGCGGATTTCTGAAGATGAAATAAAGTTCTTCCCACCTATCCTTCATCCCGGTGGTGTGTCTAGCATCATCGGTGGGCGTGTGGAGGTGTGTCTTCGGCAGATTTATCCTTGGTGAATTTGCTCGGAGCTCGTCGTAGTTCGTCTGCGTTTGTGTATCTTCGGGTTTGATCTTTCCGATCTACGCTACTCTTCAACGGCGGCGGTTGTTGTTCTGGTGCGTTGGTCCTACGAGGCCTTAGCACGACGACTTCCCGACTGTCTACTACAACAAGTTTTGCCCAACTCCGGCGAGGGAGGGGCGATGACGGCGGCGCGCCTTCGGTTCGCTTCAGTGCTTGTAGTTGTCGCTAGGTGGTCTACGAATCTAAATGTAATTTTTATTATTTTTGGTATTCGTTGTACTACCATGTTTGAAGATGAATAGATCGGAAGTTTTTTCGCAAGAAGAAAAAGGGTAACACTCAATAGAGATGTATCAAAAATGAACATGAAGGTGTCGCATGCTAACAAGTAACAACACATGCACATATTCGAGGAAAGGAAGTTTCAGAGAAGAAAGCGAAGTAATTAACAACCTGGTTGCGCCATCGTAGAGAGGTGGCTGCTCAGAAGCGGATGTCAGGATAGGAGGGAGATCTTCCTCTGCAAACCTACAGAGTTTCCATAGAGCAATCAGCGAGTGATCATAAGGTAGAAAACCCATCCCGGAATCAGTTCAGCTATATCATATCATGATCATGGCAGCAGAGTAAGAAATGAACTGTGCAGTGCAGTACTTGCTTGCTGGAGACGCTGCCATGGCGACCAGCTAGCGGAGATCAGGTGTTCGTGGACGTGCAAAATGTATATATTTTTTTTTATACAAGTGTAGAGCACGGCCTTAATGCAGACTGGTAAACGAGAGTACAGGAGAAGCTGGGGGCTGATAGAGAAGAAATGAAGAAAACTTGAGCGAGCACAGACGTCAGCTGTGACGAGACGAGCAGCGTGGAAGAAGAAGAAGCGAGCGGTGATGGCTGAAGCCATGTCACGGGCGGTTCGTGCCATGATACAGGCCGCTCATGTGTGTGCCGGAGACGATTAGTCGGCATCCTACTGTTGTTGATCGGTGGAAACATGACTTTTAGCTCGTTCGGACACTGACTTTGCCTGATACTTTGATCGTTCCTCCTAGATACATCCGTTTCAGCGACGACTAATATGAAACAGAGGGAGTACCAATCAAGCCGATTAGGAACCTCGTATGGGGAAGAAATTACGGGGCACTGACAGTGATTTGCAAAGTTGTAGCATCGCCGTTTTTCTGATATAATAAACTGGTTAAGTGTGCCCAGACCTATGCAAGAACCTGTATGTGGTCAATGTTGCTAGCAATCCCTTGATATATATGATCAGTTCTGCAACATAGGAGTACCATTGAAAATCAAACAAGTGTGCTTATGATCGAGTTGGGATGTTGAAATCAAATGGACCCTGTATATAGCCAGGATGGTTATTGGCAGTGAACTGATCACTGCATTTCCAGCCTGTGAATTTGCCCCGTTAACTTCTGATTAGCACACGTGCGGATTACTGAAATTGATAGTAAGAAAGGAACACCAGTTCATTAAGCTCACGAGCATTCAACACAACACAGAATGATCCTCCTTCTCGTGACATGAAATGTTTACAGTAGGACTCGGTTTATTTATTATTTATTCTCTACAAGCATGACCCATGTGCATGCCATGCATCTTTTATTCAAAATAAATATAATGTGACAAGCAAGCACATTCCCGAGTCTTCAGCTGCAGTGGTTCCCTGGCATGCTGGTTATCCTTGCTCACATCTTCAAGCAATCTGGAAAGTTAAAATCAATGTGTAAGTTGTGGTTGGGATTGCAAGATAATACGAATCAACGGCGAAAAATTAGGAAATGTCGTACGCCAAACTTCTCCTTCATTTGATCGAGCAAATACTGTGGGTCCAATTTGGTCTGTGTGTATCCGTCGACCTTGTTCACTTCCTGTAACATTCCAATTTGGAAAATTGACATGAGATTGAGTTGCATCAGGAGAACACCCCTAGTCCCTAGACTATACAAGTATACGACCTTGGCATAGCAACTCTTCCAAACAATGTGAATAATCTCATCTAGCATTATCCTAAATTACCTCAATGAATTTGTGAAGGTTGGGCCTGCCCTTGGCGAGTTCATCCTTCTTGATACCAGAATAGAATATTTGAAACCTTTCGATGAATGGCACATACACAATGTCCACCTAGACAGACAAGAAAACATCACTACAAAACCATAATACTATCATATTTCGGCACGGCTAAAGGGAAAGGGTTACCGGGTGGAGTGACATACCAAACTGAACTCGCCAAGGAAGAATGGGCCATCGCTGAACTTTCCCAAGGCAGCTTCTATTTTATCCACAGCAGCAGCTAAAGAAAGAGATGACATGACAAAATCACATTATAAGTATGAACTGGTTGCAAATGTTGCATATAGAATTTTCTGAAACAGACAAATTACAAATATTGGTCTGCTCTTTTTACCAGCTGCATCTGACACATCTCCCTTGGCGCGCAAGCATGAGAAAAATGCACTATTAAACCCATCGCTAAACACGAGCAGTTCCTCGGCAAACTGCTTCTTTGCAGAATCCTGCCAATTTTCATGAACACAGATTTTAATGCCGATGAGAAAATTTTGCACCTCATTTACAAACATTACATATGAATATCGATCTAATATATATCTGACTTACATCAGGTAGCAATGCCGGGCCGTCAAAATTGCTGTCAATGTACTTGACCAAATCCAAGCTTTCACCCTTCACCTGGTTGTTATGCTCCAGGGCAGGCACCTGTAGAATATAAAATATAAAAGAAGTGTGCATGAGTATAAATAATAAACCACAAGTTTTGCAATATTGTAAATTAAAAGGGATCAATCATTGTTAAAAGATTCTCCTTGTACAGGAGAGAAGTAAAAGCGATCAATCATAGTACCTTGTTGTCCGGGTAAACTTTCTCCTTGAACCAAGCTGGCCTGTCTGCCAGATCTATCGCCACTACCTTGATCTTGTCCTGTAAACCCTGGGCAAAATAAAGAAGATCCAACTTAGCATAAGACCACTGACATCACTAAAATAAACTACTCCCTCCGATCAGAATTACATGTCGCTCAAATGGATGTATCTAGCACTATTTTCATGCAGATACATCCATTATTTTATTTTATTTTTTATGAGTGTAAATACATCCATTTGAGCGACAAGCAATATGGATCGGAGGGTAAGAAGTAAAAAATGCAAGACCGCTGAGGCTGAGCTGAAAACATGGGCTGTAAATCAAATAACACTGCCACCAGCACTACCTTGCAGTTCCTGGCAATCCAAGCGCGCTGCGCGTACGGGCAGTGATACGCGAGATACAGCCTGCACGAATCAAGTAAAGTACAGATTCACCCCTTGATCTGTGCAGAACTGAAGATTTGTAAACACTAAACAAGGTAAAAATCTCTTGTTTGTCTGGTTAGAAGAGATTTTACCTGGTGGTGCCGTCGAAGAGCGGAGGGGGCTCGGAGGCGGAGGTCAGTAGAGGCGGGAGATCCTCCTTCGGGGAGCTGCGAGAAAGAAGCACGGCGTTAGGAAATGGATCGAGTAATTCAGTTGAGATTCGGAACGGCCAGACCAGAGCCCTAGGCGGACTGCGTCACTGCATCAAGATAGTAGGTACTACAGTGCCTGCTGTTTCGCTCACTCACATGAGCGGTGCAACGGCGGCTGCCATGGCGACGGTTCCGGAAGAAGTCCCGGCGGTGGTTGGGGTGGGGGAATGGGAGATGGAGGAGACAGGCGTTGACAGTGGTGACGGGCAGCAAGGGGAGGCGAATGCATTTATTCATGGCAGGGTATCAGTCCAGCGGTGGACCCATCGTTGGCCCGGGCGCTCGCCGGGAGCTGGCTGCATGGTCTACGGCCGTGCTCAACCTTATAGCGTTCGACCTTCAAGCCGTTTTCCGGTGCTATTTTAGCATCGTTTAAACGAAAAGGCTTTGAGAGTGATCGACCCTCAATCACGGCTGCTATATCTCAGATTCAGCAAAAAATTATTTAAAATGAGCGAAATTGAACGAAATTTGGCATAATTCATAATATTTGGTCTAATTTACATAGTAACAACTAAAAAAATAAAAAACTACTACTGAAAAGCAAAAAAATAAATATAGGTGCTTCATGTCAAGCTCCCCGCCGTCCCCTCTGGCGCCTCCTTCAACGGTGGCGTCGTCGTCCCCGTCGTCTTTGGGCTCGCGCTTCACGGCGGCCTGTGCACTGCATGTGCCGCCGTCGGCCGACCCCCTCCTCCTTTTCACCCGCAGCAGCGCCGGGTCCTCGTCCTCCTCCTCGTCGCTGAGCACCACCAGCGGCGGAGCAATCGGCGTCGGCGGTGCGGGCTTGCTGCGGCTGCCCTCTCCCTGCGCCGCCGGCCGGATCCTCACCGCCACGGTGTGCTTCTTCTCCTCGAAGAATTCCCACACCCTCCTCTGGTGCTCCATCTCGCCGAGGAGGTAGTCGCTCCGCGCCCAGGTGGGGCCGAGGTCATGCTCCTCGTCGTCGGCGGCCGGCGGGGGTGGTGGGGGCTCGACGACCTCCTTCTTCTGTTTGAGCCGAGAAAAGAGGCCCCGGCGAGGTGGAGATGGAGGTGTAGCCCCTGACGAGGAGCCGCCGGAGCCGCCGATGACGACGACGCCGAAACGCGTGCGGCGACCAAGGGGCGTCGTCCCCGGTTCGGTCTTGACCTCGGTCTTGACGGGGAGGAACGCTGGCGACGAGTACGCCGGCCCGGACGAGTGCGAGCCGGTGGAGCGGGACGCCGACCCGCCGGACAACGAGGACGTCGCCCCGTCCATGCCCCTAGGTAGGGTCGCCCACACCGGTGTGCTGCGAGTGTACGAGCGGCGGGTACTGGAGCCGCGGCTCGTTGCCATACTCGATGTAGTCGAGGACGGCGGGGAGGGTGCGTCCCTCCGCGCTCCATCATCGTCGCCGGCCGTCGCGGTTTTTCCGGCCCGCCACGGGATGGAGGCCGTTGGTGGAGGCGATCGCCTGAGCGCGGCGCTCGACGAAGTACGCCGTCCAGCCGGCCACGTTGGACGGTGAGTTCACCGGATCGGCGCGCTCGGTCGCCGTCATGGAGGCGCGGACGACCTGGACCTCCATGTCGAAGGTGACGCTCGGACGAGGCACCGGCGGCACAGGCACGCAACTGTTGCTGAGAACCCAATCGTGCGGCGAGCGGGTGTCCGGCGGGTAGGGGTAGCCCGCCTGAGCGAGGAGGATCGCCTCCATCAGATGGAGGCTGCGGCGGGTGAAACCGTTCTTCGCGAGTCCGTCCATGGCGGCGAGGAGGGGAGGCGAGGAGGAGGCGACGAAGAGAGGCGAGTGTGTGTCGTTCTACGGCGAGCCCGGCTTTTATAGCGGGAGGCCATGGACGCGCGTCGTCGCTGCTGGGGAACACGCGGCGGCGAGGCCGGCGGTCCATTGGACTACTTCATGCCCGCATTGATTCACCTGCGTCGATTGGACTCGACTCCGACGCCGCATTGATTCCACTGCGGCGGCGCCAGGAGCGGGGAAGACGAAGAGCGGGCAAGACGAGTCGAGAGGATGAGGGCGCCGCATGGGAAGACGCGGACAGGTGGGGCCGTGGACGCGGCGCGCGCAAAAACGCACGAAAGGATCCCGCATTCGTGTTGTTTTATTTCATTCGGCGGCGCCCCCAAGCAAATCCCAGCGCGCCGGGTCGGCTTGGAATCGTCGGACTCAATTTTGACCCAATCCAATGCTATTTGCCCCTTTAGGGACACGACTATGCGAAATTCGTTCGTCCGACGTAAATAGCGTCGGTTTGTGAGCATCTTAAGAATGTCGGTTTAGGAGCCTCTTGAGGACGCAGCTTTGAAGATGCTCTCACTTGCTCCTCGTGTTTCATGCGAATCGCATCTGCACGTCATAGATTGAGGTCCCCACGAAGCGAGTCCTGCATGTGAGCCATCGCCGAAAGGGACCCATTGTTCCCAGGGAGCTAATAATGGAGGCTGTCAAGGGGATGGCACTCACTTCCATGTGGTAGTGTCTGCAACGATTACTCCACTCAGACGGGGATTTTAGGATAGACAGAACGTTAAAAAAACGAGAGAGGACACATAGATTGCTCTCTTTCATGATTTACACCCAAGACTCAAGAGTTCAACAAATATAAAGACATCCGCAATCGCTTCTTGGTCACCTTCTCTCCTAGCGTGTGCAGCCAACTCATGAATCATGATGACATGATTGTTGAAATAAGGCATGGGCTTTAGGCCCATCTAACAATTTTAGAAAATCTTTAAGGGCCCATGTGGGAAAAATGACATGGGTGTGGTGCTAAGTTTAGTTTCACCCCGAAAGTGAAGGGTGAGTTGCACCTCTTTATAAGGGGAGCTCTCCTACATGCTATTGAGCAAGTAGAAGAGTGAGAGCTCACGTGCGCTCCTCCTCCGCCGCCCGCCTCGTTACGACGCGCGCGCGCGCGCCGCGGTTTGCGGGATTGAGCCGAGCCGAGCTAAAACCTATGTCATGTGTGCGCTTAATTTTTGCCAGTCAGGAACGGCTAATTAATTGGCATTAATTTTTAGTTAATGCAATTAATCACGAGTTAACCGTTGCACGATCTGAGACGTCAATCGTGGGCCGACTCGGTCGCGGGTATCCAGTCCCACGTCGCCCTACCTCGGCTGTGTATAAAAGGAGCCGCGGCAACCCTAGCCGCCGCACAACAGAATAGATCGCATATGTTCTTCCTCGCGCACCGCCCACGTCGTTTCACGCACTGCTGCTGCCTCCGGCGATCCCATCCGTCGCGTGCACGGCTGTGCGGGAGAGCAGGCCTCCGGAACCGTGCTCCTTGCGATCCTGCACCGGGAGAGGAGCAATAAGGTTTTTGGGGAGCGTCTACGACGCGACTGCTCGCTTCCGCTCCGGTTCGACTACTTCCTCTACGTTGCCATGTCTACCGAAGCTGAGAAGGCCGCCGCCGAGAAGCTCGCTCAGGAGGAAGCCGTCGCCGCCAAGAAGACCGCCGACGAACTTGCTGCTGCTAGCAGCGCATCCGCTGCTGCGATCTGGCCGAACGGAGGGTATGATCTACTCACCCCGTTCATCGTTGTTTTCATCTATGCCATGCTTATTGTCTGCGTACATATATGTGTTATCTGTGTAGATCTGAGTTGCATGGTTAAGTATCAGTATAAGATTAATCTTGCATGCGTCATGTTCATGATTTATCTAGGGATTAAATTGCTTGGAAAATTGCTAATATATCCAACAATCCAAAAACCTTATTTTTATAGGCAATTTTCATCTCCTGGTTTTGCTGCGACACTGAAACCGAACCCGTTTACGGGTCAAAATTTTATGCGTTGGCAAACAAAGACTATTTTGTGGCTCACGTCTATGAATGTCTTCTGGGTCGTTGGAGAGACTCCCACTGGAACGATTACTCCTCAACAGGACAAGGCGTTCAGGGACGCCTCCATCGTCTTTGTTGGAGCAGTTCTTAGCGTGATCGGAGACAAATTAGTCGACGCGTATTTACATATGCGTGATGCCAAGAACTTATGGAGTGCACTCGAGGCAAAGTTCGGAGCAACTGATGCCGGGAGCGAGTTGTATGCTATGGAGCAGTTCCATGATTACAAGATGGTCGAGAACCGTCCTGTGTTGGAACAGGCACATGAGATACAGTGCATCGTGAAAGAGCTTGAGCTCCTCAAGTGTGATCTACCGGACAAGTTTGTCGCGGGATGCATAATTGCTAAACTCCCTCCATCTTGGAGGAGCTTTGCCACCACTCTGAAGCACCAGAGGCGAGGATTCTCAGTTGAGGATGTTATTGGCCATCTGAGTGTGGAGCAGAACTCAAGGGCAAAAGACTCACACCAAAAGGGGGCTGAGGGAACTTTTACTGCCAACATGGTGCAGCAGAAGAACTTTCAGAATAAGTTCAAGGGAAAGAACAAGGTCCAACAGAATACTACCTTCAAGAAGAAGGGGAAGAAGAACAACAAGAAGGATGATGGCTGTTTCACTTGTGGCTCACTGGAGCACTGGGCTAATAAGTGCCCGAACAAGTATAAGAAGCCAGCGCAGAATTCCAATTCTGTCAATGTGGTCATGGGCAACACGGACAAAGGTGCACCTGGGTACGGTAATTTATTTACTGTTTTCTCAGTTTATCAATCTACTGAATGGTGGGTTGACACGGGTGCAAATGTTCATGTGTGTGCTGACATATCCTTGTTTTCTTCTTATCAGACCACAGGAACCAGGTCCGTACTGATGGGGAACGGCGCACATGCTTCTGTTCTTGGTGTTGGTACGGTCGATCTGAAGCTTACTTCGGGAAAGACCGTGCGGCTGAAGAACCTGCAGCATGTCCCCGATATCAGAAAGAATCTCGTTAGTGGCTCCCTTCTATGTAAAGAAGGGTTTAAATTAGTATTCGAGTCGAATAAAACAATCTTGTCTAGATATGGATTATTCATTGGTAAAGGTTATGAATGCGGAGGTCTGTTCCGTCTTTCCCTAGAGGATTTATGTGATAACGTTGTGAATCATATACATTCTATCGTTGATGAATCTGAGATTTGGCATTCACGTCTTTGTCACGTAAATTTCGGTTGTATGACGCGGCTAGCTAAGATGAATTTAATCCCGAGTTTCACTTTAGCCAAAGGTTCTAAGTGTGATGCATGTGTGCAAGCTAAGCAACCTCGCAAGCCCCACAAGGCTGCGGAGGAGAGACACTTGGCGCCACTAGAACTCATACATTCTGATCTATGCGAGATGAATGGTGTGTTGACTAAAGGTGGAAAGAAATACTTCATGACATTGATAGATGACTCCACTAGGTTTTGCTATGTGTATCTGTTAAACACTAAAGATGAGGCTCTGCACTACTTTAAAATCTATAAAGCAGAAGTTGAGAACCAACTTGAGAAAAAGATTAAACGGGTTCGGTCTGATCGTGGTGGAGAGTACTTTTCTAATGATTTTAATTATTTCTGTGCGGAACATGGAATTATTCATGAGAGGACGCCTCCCTATTCACCCCAATCAAACGGGGTTGCCGAACGGAAAAACCGTACTCTAACAGATTTGGTTAACGCCATGTTAGATACATCGGGTTTATCCAAGGCATGGTGGGGGGAGGCTATATTGACATCTTGTCATGTCCTGAATAAGGTTCCCGTGAAGGATAACGAGATCACTCCCTATGAATTATGGGAGAAGAAAAGAACGACACTCTCATACTTGCGTACTTGGGGCTGTTTGGCGAAAGTCAATGTGCCGATCCCCAAAAAGCGTAAGCTTGGACCAAAGACCGTGGACTGCGTTTTTCTAGGCTACGCTAAGAACAGCGTTGGATATAGATTTCTAGTGGTGAAATCTGAGGTACCTGACGTGAAGGTCAGTACGATTATGGAGTCTAAAGATGCTACATTCTTTGAGGATATATTTCCCATGAGAGATATGCAAAGCACTTCTAGACAGGAATCTGATGAGATTCCTGAACCCGCCATTCCGATGGAATATTATGAACGAACTCATGATGATAATCCTGTGGAGGAGGACGATGAATCTCCTATTAGGAGCAAGAGACAGAGGACTGCAAAGTCCTTTGGTGATGATTTCATTGTGTACCTCGTGGATGATACTCCCACTTCTATTTCAGAAGCTTATGCATCACCAGATGCTGACTACTGGAAAGATGCGGTTCGTAGCGAGATGGATTCCATCTTGGCTAATGGAACATGGGAAATCACTGATCGTCCCTATGGTTGCAAACCTGTGGGATGTAAATGGGTGTTCAAAAAGAAGCTTAGGCCTGATGGCAGTATTGAAAAATACAAGGCTAGGCTCGTGGCTAAGGGCTATACCCAGAAGGAAGGAGAAGATTTCTTCGATACTTATGCACCGGTGGCCAGACTGACGACCATTCGAGTATTACTCTCGTTGGCTGCCTCGCATGGTCTTCTCGTCCATCAAATGGACGTTAAGACGGCTTTCCTAAATGGAGAGCTAGACGAGGAAATCTACATGCAACAGCCAGATGGCTTTGTCGTAGACGGTCAGGAAGGAAAGGTGTGCAAGCTATTGAAATCTTTATATGGCCTGAAGCAAGCACCTAAGCAGTGGCATGAGAAGTTTGATAAAACTTTGACATCTGTTGGTTTCCTTGTAAGTGAAGCTGACAAATGTGTATACCATCGCCATGGTGGGGGCGAAGGAGTTATACTGTGTTTATATGTTGATGACATACTGATATTTGGAACCAACCTCAAAGTCATTGAGGAGGTTAAGACATTTCTATCTCAAAACTTTGAGATGAAAGATCTTGGTGTGGCTGATGTTATCTAGAACATCAAGCTATCGAGAGATAATGAGGGTGGAATTACGCTTTTGCAATCCCACTACGTTGGGAAGATTCTGAGTCGCTTTGGATATTCAGATTGCAAATCTTCTCCAACGCCATATGATCCTAGTGTGCGGATTCGAAAGTTCGAAGGCACAACTGTAGATCAGTTGAGATATTCTCAAGTGATTGGATCACTCATGTACCTAGCTTGCGCTACGAGGCCTGACATCGCATTTGCTGTGAGAAAATTGAGCCGGTTTGTCTCAAATCCGGGAGATGTTCATTGGCATGCTATTGAAAGAGTTATGCGCTATCTAAAGGGTACAATGAGCCATGGACTTCACTATACCGGATATCCATCGGTACTTGAAGGGTATAGTGATGCAAATTGGATTTCTGATGCTGATGAGATGAAGGCCACAAGTGGATATGTGTTCACACTTGGAGGTGGTGCTGTTTCATGGAAGTCTTGCAAGCAGACTATCTTAACGAAGTCGACAATGGAAGCAGAGCTCACAGCACTTGATAAATCCTGCACTGAAGCAGAATGGCTTCGAGAGCTTTTGATGGACTTGCCAGTGGTTGAAAAGCCGATTCCGGCTATCCTTATGAACTGTGATAATCAAACGGTGATTGTTAAGGCAAAGAGTTCAAAGGACAACATGCAATCCACAAATCATATAAGAAGGAGATTGAAGTCTGTCAGACATTTGAGAAACTCCGGAGTAATAACATTGGATTACATCCAATCGGCTAAGAATCTGGCAGATCCCTTCACCAAAGGTTTATCACGTATTGTGATAGACAATGCATCGAGGGAGATGGGTATGAGACCCACATGAGTTGCCGTGGTGGTAACCCAACCTACATGATCGGAGATCCCGTGAAATAGGACCTGGGAAAACAAGCTAGTGGTTAACTGAGGAGAGTAATTTTACTACCCACTCCGTTGGAGATGCAATACTCTCGGTAACTGTATGGTAGGTTGACTTTTGTCTTAATGTGTTCTGAGGCTTTCATAAGCGAGATGCTATCCTACAGAGCGATCTCTGGAAGAACACACCTATATGAGCCCGACTGCTGGTCACAGTCTATGAGATAGGGTAATCTCTAGGAAGCTCATGAATAGGCAAGGAGTGTGACTAATATGCTCCAACCGCGGGGTCAGCCTTCGGCAGCCTAGTATCGGTAAGACAAGGAGTGAAACTTCTTTACGCCAAACTGTCAATTCAAGGCATAGTCCATTGTTCAGTTGTGAAGGAATGTAATTCTTTGCTCTAGGTGGATGTTCAACCTTAACTGGTCTCCACTGAAAATACTGATATATCAAACAGTGTTTGGAACTGAGGACAACACCATGGGACCTTGAGATCTGGTGGGGGATTGTTGAAATAAGGCATGGGCTTTAGGCCCATCTAACAATTTCAGAAAATCTCTAAGGGCCCATGTGGGAAAAATGACATGGGTGTGGTGCTAAGTTTAGTCCCACCTCGGAAGTGAAGGGTGAGTTGCACCTCTTTATAAGGGGAGCTCTCCTACATGCTATTGAGCAAGTAGAAGAGTGAGAGCTCACACGCGCTCCTCCTCCGCCGCCCGCCTCGCCTCGTCACAACGCGCGCGCGCGCCGCGGTTTGCGGAATTGAGCCGAGCCGAGCTAAAACCTATGTCATGTGTGCGCTTAATTTTTGCCAGTCAGGAACGGCTAATTAATTGGCATTAATTTTTAGTTAATGCAATTAATCACGAGTTAACCGTTGCATGATCTGAGACGTCAATCGTGGGCCGACTCGGTCGCGGGTATCCAGTCCCACGTCGCCCTACCTCGGCTGTGTATAAAAGGAGCCGCGGCAACCCTAGCCGCCGCACAACAGAATAGATCGCATCTGTTCTTCCTCGCGCACCGCCCACGTCGTTCCACGCACTGCTGCTGCCTCCGGCGATCCCATCCCGTCCGTCGCGTGCACGGATGTGCGGGAGAGCAGGCCTCCGGAACCGTGCTCCTTGCGATCCTGCACCGGGAGAGGAGCAATAAGGTTTTTGGGGAGCGTCTACGACGCGACTGCTCGCTTCCGCTCCGGTTCGACTACTTCCTCTACGTTGCCATGTCTACCGAAGCTGAGAAGGCCGCCGCCGAGAAGCTCGCTCAGGAGGAAGCCGCCGCCGCCAAGAAGACCGCCGACGAACTTGCTGCTGCTAGCAGCACATCCGCTGCTGCGATCTGGCCGAACGGAGGGTATGATCTACTCACCCCGTTCATCGTTGTTTTCATCTATGCCATGCTTATTGTCTGCGTTGCGTACATATATGTGTTATCTGCGTAGATCTGAGTTGCATGGTTAAGTATCAGTATAAGATTAATCTTGCATGCGTCATGTTCATAATTTATCTAGGGATTAAATTGCTTGAAAAATTGCTAATATATCCAACAATGATGAGTCATCACGTTCTGATCTCTGGTCTCTCTTAATGGAAGAGACGTGGTGGCTCTCGAATATGGATAGGAGAGCACTAGAGAAGCCTTGCCAGGTAAATCAAATCCTCCATGTTTAAAGTGTGGATTCGGTTTTTTTCGATTTGATTCGGTATAATTTATACGGTTTTATGCATAGATACAATTTGTTTTCGATAATAACCACTTAATTATGATTTAGTTTTGATAATATCAAAATAACTAAAGTTGACCAAACTTTATAACAACAAATATTTGTTTGATCACATGATTCAGTCTGTGTATATTGGTTAGATTGTTCTTGTGAGAGAGTGGAAGTTGTGTAGAGCTGCGCATGTAGATTAGATCATTAAATGGCAGATATGATAGTAGCTGTGTATGTAGATTAGATCATTAGATGGCAGATATGATAGTAGCTGCGTACAAGAGTATACATAGGTATATCGGTAGTACACCGACAAATCCTAGTACGTAGATTAGAGCCAAATTCTAGTCCAACTTGCCTCTAAGGTGGGCTCTATATCCCAACCTCTAAACATGCATGAAAACCTCACAATGTGTACGGTCTGTCCTTGCCTCTAAAAATGGAACCCGTATAGAATAAACAACCTCAACATTCATCTGATTTCAATCATTCTTATACACTTGCCAAGGAGAGTCTCTTACGTTCATACGCTGACATGTAGGTTTGTCTTCAATTTTATTCTCTAGAGGCTGCCTCCAAGCACAGAGACGACGCTAAGGATTTTTTGTTTAGAGGCAGAGTCTGCAGTGTATAACATTGACACTAAAGGATATAGAGGCAACAATAGAGGCGGCTAAAGACTACACTGTGGGCGCTCTCATGTGGATATATTAATTTCCAAGTCATTCAACATGTGGGCTGAAAAAAATTGAGGTCCAAACAAACAAAGCACTATATGTGCCCGCCACCAAATGCCTAGGTACAACACAATTTAGTACCACATCGCTAAACGAGCATCAACGCAGCAGGCGAAGTGCTATAAAATGATATGTGGATGTAGGTTCAGCTCATATCTTTGCACAATGAAGCTAGTTTCGGTTTAACCGAAAACCATTCAGTTTCTAACAAAAAAACTGAAGATTCAACAGTTTCCACATTTGAGAATTGAAACCAAAACCTACAAAAAAATGATTTTCGAATCGGTTTGTATTTTTGGTTTTGCACACTCTCACGCGTCGTCTCTCTCGGACGACACGAGCCGGGGGGAGGAGGGGCTCTGATGTTGCTGCATTCCCTCCCACTTTCCCTCACCTCACCGCCGCCTGAGGAGCCCATCGGTTAAGCCCGATCTGGCTCAAGGAGGGTGGCGGCAAGGCATCTCTCAGGGTGGCGCATGTGTGGATCTTGCGGGAGCTGGGCCAAGATAGGACGACACAATGGTGGGTTCACGACGACTAGGTGTGGTGTCAGTGCGACTAGGCTGGCGCGGGCGATGAGTGAGGCGCACATTGGGCGTGTAGGCGTGGGTTACTATGACTTCGAAGAGGTCGGGTAACGAGTCTTGGCATGCATGCATAATGATATGGGCACGGCGGAGGAGACATCCAACATGAAGCCATGGGACAAGGGCAAGCTACACGAGGAGCGGAGGCGCCAGAAGATGAACAGCTCCAGGAGTCGGACGTCCGGACCAGCTCCCGGATCGCCCGACCTGACCCCGGACTGTTCGGACAGGACGTCGGACGTCCGGATAATTACGTCCTAAAGACCCGAAGACCTGACGGCAGTCGTACCGTCCGACCCCAAGCCGGACCGTCCGACCTCATCCCGTACCGTCCGACTTATGGGCCGGACGTCCGACTTGCACGACTGCCTGCGCGCAGAGTTAGGGTTGCGGCCCATTTATCCCTAGTTTTACCCCCTAGCTTATAAATAGAACACTCCTACGAGTTTTAGAGTAATCTTAAGTTTTAGACAAGAATTTTAGGGTTAAGAGTAGTATCTCTTGGTGAAGCTTCCCTCCGAGGTTGGCAATGTCGTTTATGCAATAAAGATTGTCGCGGAGGTTCTTGTGTTCATCAAGGATTGTCGTGTTTTGGTTTGAGGTGTGGTGATCTCCATCACGTTGCTTGCTGGATTCGTTCCTCTTCTTCAGGTTGCGTTCATCGCGTGATTGGAAGGATTTCTATCCAGGTTGCTCGCTGTGAAAGATCGGGACAAACTCAAGAGGATCTCACCCCTGGGATCGTATCATCAGGTGTCCTTCTTTATCATGTGGTATCAGATTTTCGGGTTGATCACGACGAGGTTGTGTTGATCGATTTTTGTTGGGAGGAGTTTGCTTGGATGATTTCTCGTGCAGATTGATTTGCTTGGAGGAGATTGTGCATAGAGGCTGCAGTTTGCTGCTGTGTTTGTGCAGATTTGTTTCCGCTAGATTGATTTGTGAGGAGCTTGCTAGAGGTTGAAGAGAAGAAATCCCGTAA
The DNA here is from genome assembly GCA_950022295.1 of Bromus sterilis. Classification (NCBI taxonomy): domain Eukaryota; kingdom Viridiplantae; phylum Streptophyta; class Magnoliopsida; order Poales; family Poaceae; genus Bromus; species Bromus sterilis. The sequence continues at coordinate 95,441,338 of OX465595.1, forward strand.
CTGGATTTGGTTGTCAAGATTCCCGAAATTGATATAGGTGCAGAATCCGCATCGGTGCTCCAAATAAGGTGTGTAAGCACAATTTGGAAAGGATATCTTGTGTGCTTTCCAGATTGTATACCCACCGTCCCCGATTCTTAGCGGTCAAGACGCAAACGAGCAAACAATACTGCGGGTGTTGTGCAGTTTTTACAGGAAGGCAGGAGATCTTGCTGCAGATTCGCATCCCATATTGAGAGATGGATTCATCTAGGAAGGTTCGTGTGACTGAGAAGTCTGACGATATATATCATGATTATACCGGCATTGTGGTTGGTTTCGGATTGAAGTCCACAAACATAAATTGGCGGTTGGCGAGTTCTGTCACATACACAGATTTTTAGTCTTGGGAATCCGATATGGATCATGGTTTCGCAAGATGTCGTACACTCTCTCCCACGTTTGGTGGTCATACTGGGTTTGTTCTTTCTTATCGACGTGTGGATGAAATTGTGGCTAGTTGGTGGCATGCAGAGATGTCCGTGAAGGGCATTACAGGCGGAACATCTACTTGGGAGGATTTCAAACAATTTCTGCATACTAGATTTTTGGAGAAGTCCACAGAGCTGGACAAGGTGGTTTCCCCTGAGGATGTTGTACCATTGAGTGGGATGAATGTGCAACTGAAGAGAGTACATGGTGATACTTGTATGACAGTGGATAGATGTCATCGATGGAATTTATTTCAGGCGCAGTGTATGATCAAAGGAAAAGCATGCAAGTTGATGATTGATGGTGGTAGCTGTACCAATGGCATTAGCAAGGCGATGGTGGAAGCATTGAGGTTGTCCACATGGCGTATTCCAGAACCGAAGAATCTCGAATGGTTGAATAGCTGCGGTATGCTGAAGGTTACTCATAAGGTGCGTGTGCCATTTACAGTTGGTGATTATGTTGATGAGGTTGAGTGCGATGTGTTGCCATTGGAGGTGTGTGGACTGTTATTTGGGCGTCCATGGCAGTATGATCACAATGTTATACATGCGGGCCGAGCAAATACATATTCTTTTATGCATGATGGCAAACAACGGACTTTGAAGCCTATGGGAGACGATCATATCAAGTCCGATGTGGTGCTGGTGGTTCGCAAGGAGAAGTTGCACAAGGCTAAACCACAACCAAGTTTAGCTAAGTTGCAGTGACGAGGGGGTGACCCCACGACTCCTACGGATAAGCCTACCTGGTGTCCCTGAAGACAGAAGGCCCATGAAGATACATCCTCGGCCTGCTAATTGGCACCGACGTAGGAGTCTGCGACTCACAAGGAAGGTGCGAAAACCTGCTGTACGGAGCAAGCTAGGGTTAGGAAAGCTTACCTGTAAACATAGATGAACTCCCCGAGACCTAGCCCAGTATATAAGGGCTAGGAGGGGCGACACCAAAGACAACCAATATCATCTGTAACCCTAACCTTGAGCGCTCCAGCCTTGGCATCCCCTGTAATCACATCTCCCCCATCAATAATATCGAGCAGGAGCGTGCCTTCCTGTTTGCCGACGAGCTATCGTCCAACCTGTGCCTCTCATGACTAACCCAGGGTCCCTGAACATGGGATTTGCCGGGGTTGATCCCCGTCAATTGGCGCCGTCTGTGGGAACCACACAGGTTGGGATCACGATCTCGGCGGTCCCGTCTTCAGCAAGCCACAACCCAAGGGCAAGAATTAGATCTAGCCCACTCGAAGGATTCAAGATCACGGCGAACATCTCCGCCACCCCATCAAGACCGCTCGGGCTACAGCTGTGCCAAGACCAATACTACGGTAACGACCAAGTACAGCGTCAATACCGAAGGAATTGACGACCCAGAAGAACGGCGAGAGGCCTCTACGAAGGAATTCCACTCGACGAACCGCGACGCGTAGCGGAGGACCCGCAAATCTTTCGACAACCCACCGCCGCCCGGGCACCCGCCGCACACCAAGACGATGACTACGAGATCGAAACCAGCGATCAGCAGAACCATCGCCAAGGAAGAAGGAATCGACAACCCAAAAGGCGCGCATGGGAGATCTACGGCGAGGCCCCAATGAGCGAGCCACGTCACGCAGCCGCGCAACCAACGACCACCCGACGACACGCCGTCACACGAGCACCTGCCGCCAGCCAGGACAGCGACTCCGAGACACCGGTGGGCAAGCACTATGACCCAGATCGAAGTTCAGATGAATTCGCCAACCTCATCAAGAACCAAGACATGAGTCGAGGAATCGAAACAGACCCTCGCTTCCACGAACACCCGGAGGATCACGAGCAAATCTTCAGAATCTCAAGAAGGAAGAGTCACGCCGGATCTAGCAAACTCACAGCTAGAGAGAAACTAGCTGGACCCTACACGATCCACAGCTTCGAGGATGAGTGGGGACGCGTCAGGTCAGGTCACACCTTGAGAGACTGCCGCCTGTTCAACGAGCTAGCCGACGACCTCAAGACGGAGAAGCAGAAAGAATACAATCGCAACCGGCGACCCGAACACTCGCCGCCCTCAAGTCCGGAAGGACGTCGCAGTCCGCCGCAAGAACAGGTGCTCATGATCCAAGAGGGAAGGGTGACGCAAGCACAACGCGACGCTTACACCCTGCAAGCTAGAGCAGCCGAGAGCATAAACATAGTCGAAGTCTACCAGCTACATGATACAGAGACCAGCATCACGTTCTCACAGGATGACCATCCACCCGCAGTCCCAAGACCGGGGCACGCGCCCTGCTGCTTGATGCACAAATCGGAGGGTACGACATGGATAGGGTCTTCATGGATGGAGGCAGCAGCATGAACATCATCTTCGCCAGCACCCTGCAAAAGATGCTGATCCCACGATCAGTATGGAGAAAATCGAGCACCGAGTTACACGGGGTAGTCCCAGGTGACGGGGGATTGGTACCCGGATAGGCTCACCCAAGCGAAAGCAACCTTTCAAGACAAGGATGGACCGATTGAGCTACAGCTGGGCCGAGCTGGGCAGGCGTACGGCCGATTGCCCCAAGGCAATCAGCTGTACCGAATGCCAGCAGTCGGCCCAGGCGCAACCGGGCCACCCTTTTCATCACCAAGACGATCAACCGATTGGCCTACAGCTGGGCCGAGATGAGCATCGACGCGGCCGATTGCCTAGAGCAATCGACCCTGCTGTGAGCCACCAGTCGGCCCAGCCGCAATCGGTACAACTTATCACCCCTGGAGAAGTTGACCCGAGACCAGTCGGAGGTCCAAGTACAAGGACATAAATGCGCAATCCCGAGAGATCGGGGTGGCAGAGAAGCCAAGTCACTTCGAAGATCTGGCAGAGATGCGTTGTCGACCTCTCCGCCGATTCCGTGGACAGGACGACAAGACCGCACCTCCTAGCTCCACTATTCACCATCATGCCCTACGAGTCTATAGCATGGGCCGCCGCTCGTCGGGTCCGGATCACCCGGAGAGGTGCAGTCGGTGGGGCCCAGCCGATTAGAGGATGACAGCTGGGCCCAATCGGCTGTGAAGTTACCGATTTACCCCGGGCTCACACTATAAGAGCCCGGGGTACCCCTCCTGCGTGAGGGACGATACACAACATTCGCGCCATTACTCATATCTTGCTCAGTTCATTCACTGCTAGTAGTTCCTCCTCAGGGAAGCAGGAGAGAGCCTTGCCCACGGCAGCTCTCACCTTCCCCTGAGTAGATAGAGAAGCAGTTATTATAGTTCAGTTCCATTGATATAGAAGAGACAAGCAGGAGTAGGGGTGTTATCTCTCCGGAGAGCCCCGAACCTGGGTACATCGTGGTGTCCATCACCGTGTTTGTGCCCAACCCGATTCCGGCACCATCGACATCTTCTTCCTCGCGTCTTCCCCTCACTTTAGCCATCCCCATGGCATCTGCCGTTACATATCGACGACAGTTGGCGCCCACCGTGGGGCAGACCGAGGCGTCGACTGGAGTAAAGATCCGTACGGGATTTTCCTCTGCATCGGGCGGTAGCCACGCCTCTGGCCTGATTCTTAGGCGTGGGACAATTGACTACGTGGTGGACTACTCGGCGCGGTACGGGGTCGGCGCACCCCTGCCGCCCGGTGTGTCGCTGCAAGTTGGCAGCCATCGCCTTTTCATCGGCAGCTTCCCCGAGGCATATCCCAGGGAGATACGCATCTTTTCGTGCATCACGGATCCGCTCCCGACCAGGGGCTGCACTGCAGCACCCGACGGAGAGGATGGACGTGTGCACGCAGCCGTCATGATGGCGGGGGCATCTTCATCAAGCAACCGTGGCGCAGCGAGTGCGGCTAGGAAGGCCAAGGAGGCGGCGGACGCCGCGGAAAGAGTCGGCACCAGTGCGTTGCGGGATGTGTTGTACACACCCGTGAACAGGAATGGTGATCCCGATCAAGTTCACACTGATCTGGAGACAGCACGGCTCGCCCTCGCTCGCAGGGCCGAGCACGTGCTAGCAGAAGAGCGTAGGCTGGGAGCTATCACAAGAGAGTACAACGCAGCGCATGCCGGACCGCGTCGGCCGATTGAGCCAGCAGTCTTAGAAGATTTGAGAAGTCGAGGTCGGGCAGTCCATCAGCAGCTGTCGGGAGCCGAGCAACCGGCGAGGCCGGCGCAGCCGGCGCAGCCGGTGCAGTCGGTATTCCTCCAAAGGACGACATACAACATGCCTGACAAGAACCTGAGAGCCACCGAGCAGATAGCAGTCGAGTTAGAAGAGCTGGAGGGAGATGAACGGCGTCAGCAGACGCGCCGAATGCGCGAACTGCTGGCAGCCGCAAAGGATCAGCAGCTGGTGGCAATGGAGAATCCGAATGCAGGACCTGGGGCATCAAGAGGAACTGTGAGGCCGATTCCGGAAGCTAGCCATCGACCGAACGCATCGCGCCAGAACAGGCAGCAACCGGCCCCATCTCGGCATGAGAGTAGGGTCAGGAGCAATCGGCCACCCCCAGCGGCAAGCAGAAGAATAGAAGAGCCAGCTATTAACGGCAGGCGCAATGATCTGCCTCAGCAGTCGGCAGCAAGACCAGCAATCAGCGCCCGACTTGGCCCTCGCCAAATCGGTCAGAATGACGCAAGGCATCGCATTGAGCTCCTGGAGAAGGAAGCTCAAGAAGATGAAGAAGGAGAGGCTGGCCCGTCGTGTTTCGATCATCGCATTCGGACCTAGAAGTTTCCCAAAGGCTTCACGCTGCCGAGAGACACACCCAAATACAATGGTTCTGTGAAGACAGAAGATTGGTTGTCCGACTACTTGACCGCGGTTCGCATTGCAGGGCGCAATCGGCGCGTGGCAGTCCGCTACGCACCTTTGATGCTGCAGGGTTCAGCTCGGACGTGGTTGAATAGTCTGCCCAAGGGCAGTGTGAATTGTTGGGAAGATTTCACAAGTGCATTCATTCACAACTTCACGAGTACATATGAGCGGCCCAACCTCCCGCGGCAGTTGGCTCTTTGTGTGTAAGGCAAGGATGAACCCCTCCGAGATTACTTATCTCGGTGGATCAAGCTGAAGAATTCATGCGAAGGAGTCCATGAGATCCAGGCCATTCAGTGCTTCACGGATGGATGCCTGGCCAATTCAATGTTGAAGCACAAGTTGCTCCGCAAGGATTTCACATCGCTCGCCGAGCTCATGAAGGTGGCCAACTCATTTTCTGTGTCCGATTCTGCGATGCGCCCTATCCAGCTCGGAGTTGTAGGTGTCATTCAGTCACCAGGGGCTCCGCAGTCGGACGCAGGGAACCAAGGCCTTAGTCGGAAGGAAAGAAGAGAGAACAACCACAACAACAACGACCAGCAGAACAATGGAAAGCGCAAAGATGAGCAGCCAGATACTCAATATGGCAGTCGGCAGGCGGTCGCTGTCCAGAATGAAGACGATCCAGGGGCTGAAGGAGGCAGTCGGAAGATGAGACCGAATGTGAGGCCACAGGGACAGATGAAGCCCAAGTACACGTTTGATGATATGCTGGATGCACCGTGTAAATTGCATAGCACTCCTGGCAGGCCGTCTGCGCATACCACTCGGCAGTGTGATTTTGTGAGAAGGATTGCAAAGGGAGAAGCTTTACCACCTCCACCCCACCACCACCCCAGAACAGAGGACCACCTCCGCAGCAGAACTAGTTCGCGCGACAAGACGCCGCTTACATGATTTTCACCAGCGAGTCCACCGACAAGGGCAGTCGGAGAGCCCGAGCTCAAGAAGTCAATGCCACCATGCCACTGATTCCTCAGTACATGCATTGGTCCGAGTGTGACATATCTTGGGGCAGAGCAGATCACCCGACCATCTTGCCGAATCCAGGCAACTATCCGCTTGTGGTAGACGCTCTGTTCGCAGGACCGAGATTTTCATGCAAGTTCTCCCGAGTGCTCGTTGATGGAGGGAGCACAATCAACATTCTGTACAGAGACACCTTGATCAAGCTAGGGCTCACCGAGAAGGATCTGGAGCGCAGTCGGACGACATTCCATGGGATTATCCCTGGGTTGTCTTGCACCCCCATGGGTCGCATTCGGCTGGATGTCATATTCGGCACAGAGGAGAATTTCAGAAGGGAGCCAATCTGGTTCGAGGTCGCCGACCTCAGCAGTCCTTATCATGCTCTGTTGGGACTTCCCGCATTCGCCAAGTTCATGTTCAACGCACAACAGACTTACCTAAAGATGAAGATCCCAGGGCCAAACAGCGTCATCACCGTCACCGGGGACTTCAGGAAGTCCCTCGAGTGCACGTCGGCTGGCGGCAGTTTGACTGACTCCCAAGTGGTTGAGACAGAGAAGCGTCAGCTTGGCAAAGTGATAGCAATGGCGCAAGCGCAGAACAAGGCTCCACTCCCAGTCGGCCCAGCCAGGAGAGCAGATGAGGAATCGGCCTTTCAGTCGGACAAGGACAGCAAAAAGGTCGCTCTAGATCTCTCTGACTCAACCAAGTTCGTTGTAGTCGGAGCTGGACTTAGCGAAAAATAGGAAAGAGAGCTCGTCGAGTTTCTCCGTGGGAGTCGGGACATCTTCGCATGGTCTCCGCAAGACATGCCTGGTGTGCCGAGAGAACTCGCCTAGCACAAGCTGCACATTCGGCCAGGCTCAAAGCCGGTCAAGAAACCCCTGAGACATTTTTTCTGAAGATAAGATAAGGGCAATCGGCGAAGAGATTGCGAAGCTGCAAGCTGCAGGTTTCATCATGGAAGTGTTTTACCCCGAGTGGCTGGCGAATCCAGTCCTCGTGATGAAGAAGAACAAGACCTGGCGCATGTGTATCGATTACACTTGCCTGAACAAGGCGTGCCCGAAAGATCCGTTTGCTCTGCCCCGTATCGATCAAGTGATTGATTCTACGGCCGGTTGCGAGCTTTTGTCTTTTCTGGATGGCACGGCTGACTATCACCCGATCAAACTTGCTGTGGAAGATCAAATAAAAACTGCATTCATAACCCCTTTCGGGGCTTATTGTTATATCACCATGCCTTTTGGTTTGAAGAACGGAGGTGCCACTTATGAGCGCACAATTCAGAGATGCACACACACACAACTCGGTAGAAATCTCCACGTCTATGTGGATGATCTGGTAGTGAAGTCGGTCAAGGGAGTCACACTCCTAGATGACCTTCGAGAGACATTTGCAAATCTGAGAACTTACCAGATCAAGCTCAATCCTGAGAAATGTGTTTTCGGGGTCCCAGTCGGCAAGCTCTTGGGATTTCTCGTTTCCGAGAGAGGAATCGAATGCAATCCCGAGAAGATAGCCGCAATCGAGCGAATGGAGCAACCCAAGAACCTGAAGCAAGTACAGAAGTTCACCGGTTGCCTCGCCTCACTCAGCCGATTTCTCAGTCGGCTGGGTGAAAAAGCAATCCCATTATATCAGCTGATGAAGAAGACGGAGAAGTTCACCTGGACACCTCAGGAAAATGAAGCATTCCGAGAACTCAAGCGCATGCTCTCCACTACGCCGATTCTGGCTGCCCCGATTGAGAAGGAGCCAATGATGTTATACATTGCGGCAACCAATCGGGTGATCAGTGCAGTCATGGTGGTGGAGCGGCCCGAGAAGGACAAGGCACAGCAGATTCAGCGACCTGTGTATTATATCAGTGAAGTGCTCTCGGCGTCCAAGCAGAACTACCCTCACTACCAGAAGATGTGCTATGGAGTATATATGGCGGCCAAGAGATTGAAGCCATATTTTCAAGCCCATCTGATCACGGTCGCCATCTCGGCTCCATTAGCCGACATCATCGGCAGCAGAGATGCAACAGGAAGAGTGGCCAAGTGGGCAATTGAGATCGCCAACCATGGCATCCAGTATGAGCCAAGAAAAACAATCAAATCTCAGGCGTTGGCCGACTTCCTGGTGGACTGGGCTGAAACTCAATATATGCCACCCGTCCCAGGATCGGACTTCTGGCGAATGCATTTTGACGGATCCAAGATGAAGAGCGGCCTAGGGGCTGGCGTAGTGCTCACTTCACCAAGAGGAGATCAACTACATTATGTACTCCAGATTCACTTTGCAGCATCAAACAACGTTGCCGAGTACGAAGCCCTTGTGCACGGTATCAAGCTGGCCAAGGAAATCGACATTTGGAATATTGAGTGCTTTGGTGACTCCGATTTGGTGGTGCAGCAGTGCACAGGCACTTGGGATGCAAAGGATGCGAATATGGCAAGCTACCGTTTCCTAGTGCAGCAGATTAGTGGGTACTTTGAAGGATGTGAGTTCCACCATGTGCCGAGAGCGAGCAACGAAGCAGCAGATGCATTGTCCAAGCTCGGCTCAACAAGGCAAGCTATTCCGCCAGGCGTATCACTTGAGCACATCAGGAAGCCATTCATCACGCCATCTCCAGAATCCGAGTCCATCTTCATCTCGGAGACTGATCTTGAAGTGTTAAAGAAGGCGAAAGAGGCTCAACCGGCAAAAATCCCAACTCTGAAGAAGCAGTCAAGCGCCCAAGGTGCTTCAGCCTCAGCAGAGCCGACAACACCAGGGGCTGTCGATTGCAGACCAGGGGCTGCCGAATGCAGACCAGGGGCTGCCGAATGCAACAAAAAGAGCAAGGCTAAAGGGAAGCGAGCAGAGGCAGCACCGGATGGCACAGCCTCAGAAGAGACAATGACATCAGGCATTGCCGATTGCATCGAAGAAGTTCCAACTCTAGACGAGCAGCTGTCACCAGGGGCTGCCGAATGCGTACCAGGCGCCGCAATCGGCAGTTCAGAGACAGAAGTCGAGATGACAGAGGTTCAAGAAGCCGAAATCCAAGAGGCCAATGGCCAAGAAGCCAAGATCCACGATGAAGTCGCACCCCAGCAAGCAGTAGTGATGGTAGTCATCAGTGCTCCATCATGGGCACAGCCGATTAGAGATTTCCTAGTGGACGGAGTTCTTCCAGAATACGAAGCCGAATCAAGACAAATCAGTCGCCGGTCTTGGGCATACACAATAATCAACAACGAGCTAGTGCGCAAGAGTGCAACCGGTGTCTTTCAGAGATGTGTAGAAGAAGACAGAGGCCTGGAATTGCTCAGAGACATCCACCAAGGTGAATGCAGTCATCACGCGTCAGCAAGAGCCATTGTCAACAAAGCCTTCCGACATGGTTTCTACTGGCCGACTGCGCGTGCAGCAGCTGAGAACCTGGTGAAGTATTGCAAGGGCTGCCAGCGGTTTAAGGCAAAAAGTCATTAGCCAACATCAGCATTGAAGACAATCCCAATAGCATGTCCATTCGCGGTGTGGGGTTTGGACATGGTTGGTCCGTTCAAGAGAGCCCGAAGTGGCATGACACATCTCCTGGTCGCAGTAGACAAGTTTACCAAGTGGATTGAAGCCCGCCCGATCAAGAAGCTGGATGGTCCGACTGCGGTCCGTTTTGTGGCCGACGTCGTATGCAGATATGGTGTGCCCAATAGCATCATCACCGACAACGGCACCAATTTTGCAAAGGGCGCACTGGCTCGATAGGCATCTCAGCAGGGTATTCGGCTCGATCTTGCATCTGTTGCACATCCTCAGTCGAATGGTCAAGTAGAAAGAGCAAACGGCCTCATCCTGTCGGGTATTAGACCCCGATTGGTGGAACCACTTGAGAGGGCACCCGAAGCTTGGATTGAAGAACTCCCAGCAGTATTGTTCAGCTTAAGGACCACGCCAAACAGGTCGACTGGATTCACTCCTTTCTTCCTAGTATATGGGTCAGAAGCAATCATCCCGTCCGACATCGAGTTTGATTCACCTCGGCATGCCTTGTACACCGAGGAAGAAGCCAAGTTAGCACGAGAAGACGGCGTCGATCTGAAGGAAGAAGCCTGCCTGCTGGCCTTGTCCAGATCGTCAGTCTACCAGCAGAAGTTGCGGCACTACCACAGCAAGAAGATTCGTCCTCTCGCCTTCCGAGAAGGTGACATGGTGCTGCGCCGAATTCAGAAGTCAGATGGGCAGCACAAGCTGGCCTCACCCTGGGAGGGACCCTTCGTCATCAGTCGCGCACTCAAGAACAACTCATATTATTTGATCGACTGCACCAAGGGCACTCGGCATAAGGACACGTCAGGAGTAGAAACAGAGCGGCCGTGGAACGCCGAGCTCTTATGCCCGTTCTATAGTTGAGCGGCAAAAATGTATGTATGCTATTCAGCAAATGATCAGTAAAGCTATCATGCCTCTGAAGAAGAGCATTCGACTACCTTTGCATGATTTCATTCGAAAAGCTAGCCCAAGTCGGCAACGCTTAGTCATACCCGAGACGTGAATAACGCACTCGGGGACTGACCGACCACAAGGTCAGAAAAATGAGCCAACGAGGCACAGGGGCTGCGGGCTGGCACTCGGCCTAGCACCAGACTCAAGCACAAATCACGAGAGTGGTTGTGGCATTGAGAAGGGTAGCGGTTGGGGCAGCCGGCAGTACAGATCCTCGAGAAACAAATTGAAACGCTCTAAAAAGGGCATAGCCGACTAAGTCAGCTACCGATTGTGCCGCAGACCGGTGCACCGAGCAGCCGGCAGTGAGCAATCGGCTCCCAACATTGTAGAATCCTTCGCGCTAGTTTTGTCGTGTAAACTCAAAAACTTATCGAACCTTGGCCGGAAATCAACCTTCGATCCGACTGCAGACCGCATGTCGGCTGCATAATGGACAAGGCATGACGCCCCCAAGTGCAGACCGATAAAGGAAATCGACAATAAACGCAAAGTAGATCGCACAAATAAAACTTGCAATGAGAAATCAGATCGCATAAAGATAGCAGGCCTAAGGCCGAATAAGTTCATTACAACGAACCACACCCAGTGGGTGTCGGCGGAATTAAAATCGTGTTCTACAAGCAACTGTTCAGAAAATAAAAATAAGATAAGGCCGATCAGGTGTCGGCGGCAGAGGTAGATGACGTCATCGGTGGCACGGCTCAAGAAGTCGGGGCAGCTAGTGGCGCAGAACTCACAGTCGGAGCGGCCGAGGTGGAAGGAGCAGTCGGATCAGCTTGCGCAGTAGCGGCATCCGGCTCCGTCTGTGCGTCGGTCGACGTGGCCCCAGCTTGTTTGGACCTCGGAGAGGTATGGGATGAGCCGCTGTCAGAAAGCTCATCGGCCAAGCCAGAGATGGAAGTTGCTGCCAATGGGTTCCCTCCCTTGTCGAGATACGGAGTGTAATCATAGGGAGAGAACCAGTTCACCATGGTGCTGGCTAGACGATTCACCTCAGCATAAGTCTTCTCGAACAAGTCGGTTGCGTTCTCTCTGATGCTGTAAAGCTTGGGAAGCTTCACTTGTGGGTACCAGCTCAGCACAGTTTGGAGGGCAGTCTCCGCACCGGTCCGACCGGCAGAGTTAAGCAAGACATCAATCCGACGTGGGATGGCCTTCAGAAGAATCCGAGTCTGCTCGGTGGTAGCATTCGGAGCTTCTCCCTTGTCAGAATCTTCTTCAACCAAAGTCTCCGGCTCGCGGGCCTCGGCGGAGGAGCCGACAGCATGCTTCATTCTCTAGAGCCCAACCTTGAGCTCAGTCGGCGGCCATAGCAATTCGGCAATCTTCAGAATGCCAAGCTTGAAGAACAGTGCAACTCCCTGGATAACAGGAATGCGAGCCGCCGTGCCAATCAGATATTCCTGCCGGGTCCAGACATCAGTCTCGGTTTGGGCGGTCCCTCCGGCAGCGGTGATCTCCTCTCGGGACTTGATCACTGCTGCATAAGCAGCTGCCTCAGATTCAGGCCAGGCCTCTGCATCACGAAGGAAGGTGTGAGTAAGAGCACAGAAGAAGGGAGCAGTTGGAAAATGCACTCGGATGCAAGAAACACTTACCGCTAAAAAGGGCGTCCATCTCAGTCATCGTATCACAGAAACCCTTAGCCCGGCGGCGCAGTCGGGTTGTTTCTTCATAGTTGCGTTTCTCCAAGTCTTCATACTTGGCGATGTGCTCATCATGGTCTGTCCGGATGGCGTCTCAGGCATAAAGGGCATCATCCCTCTCAGTCTGCATCGCCTCTCGGGCAGCCACAGCTGCGTCTCGTTCAGCGCGAAGTACATCACCAGCAGCAGTCACGGCGGCCAGGCCGTCCGAATGTTGTTTCTTCAGAGCAAGCAGCTCAGAGCGGAGGGTTTGGATGGTACGAGACAAATCGACCTCCACCCCTTGCAGTCGGGTCATCTCTTGCTTAGCTGCAGCGAGTGCGGGCCCTTGCTCACCGAGTTCGATGGTCAATTCGGCAATGCGGCCCTGAAGTTCATCTACCATGGGAACAGAGACTAGAGGAAGATATAAAGATATTAGTATAAGAGAAATTGTCAATCGGAGGGAGAATAGAAGTAATGTAGAGATTACCTCTCAGCCTGTTGATCTCGACCAACTGATTGTTGACCTCGAGCTGGGCCTGAGCGAGGGTTCGGAGGCTGGCGGCGTAGGCTTCGAGGAGTTTCTCGAAAACCTTGCGTCGTTCTTCAATAACGACCTGAGAAGAAGAACAAGACGAACTTTAGAGACACAACAGCCAAAAGAAGATCCGAATCGATTGCAAACAATCGGCCTGAATCTCGGGGACTACACCCAGTGGGTGCGCTTGCACGCACCCACTGGAAGCAAAGTCTCCCGATAGGAGGAAGGCAGGAGAGATGGGAAAAGGATATCTAAGACATAAAGATCCGAACCGATTGCAAACAATCGGCCTGAATCTCGGGGACTACACCCAGTGGGTGCGCTTGCGCGCACCCACCGGAAGAAAAGTCTCCCGATCGGGAGAAAGGCAAGAAAAAGAAGCAAAAAGCATAAAAGATCCGAACCGATTGCAAACAATCGGCCCGAATCTCGGGGACTACACCTAGTGGGTGCGCTTGCGCGCACCCACCAGAAGAAAAGTCTCCCGATTTGAGCAAGCCATAAAGGAAGGTTGAAGAGCTTACCGCGTGATTGCGGTCGAGCAGTTGGAGGTCCTGAGCCATGGAGGTGGCAAAATCGTTCACCCGGTTGTAGGCTGTCATCATGTGACCGGGAGAGGAAACCGGGAAGCGGTGCGAGGCATCGGGCTCGGCACCGACACGTCCGGTGCGAGAGTACTCGGCCCGGAACTGGTCCACTGAGCGCATCAGAATTATTGACGCGGAAGAGGTCGGCTGTGGCGGTGGAGCTTGGGTCACAGCGGCAGAGGAGGCAATGGTCAAGTCCGGTGGCGCTGACGTCACCGGAAGGCCGGAGGCATCCGGCTGTGGCTGTGGCGAAATCGGACGTGACGAGGTCGAAGGACCGGTTGCCATAATCGGCGAGGTGGTTGTCATAATCGGCGAGGTGGTCGTCATAATCGGCGAGGTGGTCGTCAGGATGGGCGAGGAGATAGTCGTAATGGGGTCGGAGACTGGGTCGGAGCGTCGCGGCTGAGATGGGGCAATCGGATTGACCGGTTGCGCTCCTTCGCCACCAGTAACTCCCTGGTCGGCCATGCCCTTGGAGGTCTTGGAGGCAGTGGTGGAAGCAGTAGCTTTCTTGGCAGTCTCGAGACGGGCTTTTTTGGCGGCGCGCTCGCCCTCCTTGGAGGTACGATGTGGAGCCGGTGGCCGTTTGCGGGCCACAGCAGTAGAAGCGGCGGGAGCAACGACCGTGCCGAAATGGGCAGGAATATCGGCGTCGACGTCGTCAAGAATAATCGGCTCCCTGAAAGAAGAAAGAAGAGGTGAATCAGTATAAGAGAAGGAAATGAGGTTCAAAGCGTGAAGATAAAGGCATACCCGACTGTTTTCGGCGCGCCCGTGGGCATCCGACATCTCAGCGGGGCGACATTCAGAGGGGCATCTCTCAGGACAGGTCCGCCCCTGGACTTGCCGAGAGGAGCTGGACCAGTCGACACTCGAGTGGCCGCGGCCTGAGGCTGTTTGCCTTTGAGAGCAGTCGGCGCCGTCTTAGCAACCTTGCTGGGAGCAGCACCAGAGGAGGAGCCGGTCGCCGAGGCACGCTTAGTCGGCACCCTCGGAGGCTTGGCGTGAGGAGCTGCATCAGAATCACCAACCTTTGAGACACTGTCGTCATCGCTCCATTCGGCCAGAAATTGCTCAAGGGAAGGGTCAGGCGTATCCCCTTAAGCTGCAGTTCGAATGTCGACGTTCCTGGTGTCGGTGGCCTCGGCGTCGGCGTCATCAGCGGGATCTTCGGATTCGGAGGACTCCCCATAGGATTCATCGTCATCGGTGGATTCGGATGGGGGAACCTCATCGTTGTACTCAAAATCCGCGGGGTCATCTTCCTCACGGTCGGGGGCGTATGTACCGGCCTCCTGGCCGTCTTCCATCAAGTCGGATCGAATGAAGTGCTGAGCAAGAAGAAGAAGGTTATCAGAGAAGTTAAGTATGAGGAAAAAGCAATCGGAGAAAGGAGCAGTCGGAACAAACCACAGGCGGTTTCTGCAGGCGGTTGAGGTACTCAAGGCCGAAGCAGAAAGGGTCGGGCGAAGGACTGGTCGTGATAGTTTTCAGCCTGGTGCAAAGGTCTTCGAGTTTCACTCGCCATGCGCAGAGCAGAGTGGGATCTCAGGGGCCCGACATGTCACAGATGCGGTGCACTCGGCGTTGTAGAGGAAGCACTCGGGCTTGAAGCCAGGCAGCAGTAAGTTCAGTCGGCAGGAGCCCCTCCTGCTCCAGCCGAGCAACCCTGGCGACTTGAGCGTCAACATCGCAATCGCCGACACCGTACTTCAGCGACCACTGGTGTTTCTCAGTCGGACGTGCGAGAGAGAACTCGGGCAAGTTCAGGAGATCGGGGCCTTGGTCGGCCGACTTGACATAGAAGAATGTTGTTTGCCAGTTTTTGCACGACTGGACGATCTCGGGACCTTTGTACTTGTGCTTGCCGGCTGCGACGAGGCAACTGCCGCAGTCGGTCATGTCGGTCACGAATGTCGGATCGCCGCCCTCCGTAGCAGAAGGCACCACAGCTCCCGTCCGAGCATTATGAGCTCGGAGGTTGAAGAACCGCTTCCAGAGAGCAATGCTTGGGCGGCAGCCGAGATACCCCTCGCACAGCGTGACAAAGCCGGAGAGGATCATTATGAAATTCGCCGCGAGATGATGCGGCTGCAGATGGTGGAAGTTGAGGAAGTCCCGAAAGAAGGTGCTGGCGGGGAGTCCGAATCCACGCTCGAAGTGAGTGAGGAAAACGACTCTCTCGCCAGCACGCGCATCGGGCACGAGCTCAGCGCCGGGAGCACGCCATTGGACCTCGGCCGGCATCTTGCGGGCGCGAACCAACGCCTGGATGGCACCGGCGGTGACGGTGGAACCTTTCCAGCACCCACGGCTGGCCTGGGAGGTGTCTCGTCCGGGCGCCATGGATCTTGCGGGCAGGAAGAAAATGAAGACGAAGAGCGCAAGAATACCGCGCAGGGTGGCGGTGAGAGGTTACCGCGGTGGTGGAGGAGCACGCGAGTGCGCGGCCGGAGCGGATTCCGCGCGCGGAGGCGAAGTCACGAGCGCGATGGAGAGCTTGGGGCGGAGCAGCAATGGAGTGCGCGAGAGCGAGAAGCGGAGGAGGAAGAAGGCGTATGCGAGAAGGAGGAGCCCGAGGCCCTCCCCTGTGGCTTATATGGGCGGCGGGGGAGGGGAGTGGGATCTAGCTGTGGCCGTGTGGCCCGGTGTGGCCTAGCCCACAGGAAGTCCAACCGGCAAACGGGCGCAAGAGATCCCAGCGTGGGAAGCGAGGCGTGCGACGTGGGGGACGAGGCCTGCAGTTACGTCAAGTCATGCGTGGGTCATGGGGTCCAGTCCATTGACTGCTCCTCGGAAGAATCGGAGGTAACCGTTGGAAGGCAATCGGTTCATATCAGATCTGAATCGGCGAGAGATAGAATTTTCAAAAAAGGAAGAAAGAAATCGGAGACAACGCAAATCAAATCGGATGAGGTCTTGGCCAGCCGAGTGTGTTCTCTGAGTCGGTCGACAAACTCGGAACGACGCACTTGATGAGGCCAAAGCATTCGGAAGATGTTGGAGAAAGATTGAAAACTGCAAAGGCCCCGCGATCAAGTGACCGTGGGACCTTTACAACTTTAGGGGCTACTGTCGGGGGATTGGTACCCGGGTAGGCTCACCCAAGCGAAAGCAACCTTTCAAGACAAGGATGGACCGATTGAGCTGCAGCTGGGCCGAGCTGGGCAGGCATACGGCCGATTGCCCCAAGGCAATCAGCTGTACCGAATGCCAGCAGTCGGCCCAGGCGCAACCGATTTGCCTACAGCTGGGCCGAGATGAGCATCGACGCGGCCGATTGCCTAGAGTAATCGACCTTGCTGAGAGCCACCAGTCGGCCCAGGCGCAATCGGTACAACTTATCACCCTTGGAGAAGTTGACCCGAGACCAGTCGGAGGTCCAAGTACAAGGACATAAATGCGCAATCCCGAGAGATCGGGGTGGCAGAGAAGCCAAGTCACTTCTAAGATCTGGCAGAGATGCGTTGTCGACCTCTCCGCCGATTCCGCGGACATGACGACAAGACCGCACCTCCTAGCTCCATTGTTCACCATCATGCCCTACGAGTCTATAGCATGGGCCGCCGCTCGTCGGGTCCGGATCACCCGGAGAGGTGCAGTCGGTGGGGCCCAACCGATTAGAGGATAACAGCTGGGCCCAATCGGTTGTGAAGTTACCGATTTACCCCGGGCTCACACTATAAGAGCCCGGGGTACCCCTCCTGCGTGAGGGACGATACACAACATTCGCGCCATTACTCATATCTTGCTCAGTTCATTCACTGCTAGTAGTTCCTCCTTAGGGAAGCAGGAGAGAGCCTTGCCCACGGCAGCTCTCACCTTCCCCTGAGTAGATAGAGAAGCACTTATTGTAGTTCAGTTCCATTGATATAGAAGAGACAAGCAGGAGTAGGGGTGTTATCTCTCCGGAGAGCCCCGAACCTGGGTACATCGTGGTGTCCATCACCGTGTTTGTGCCCAACCCGATTCCGGCACTATCGACATCTTCTTCCTCGCGTCTGCCCCTCACTTTAGCCATCCCCATGGCATCTGCCGTTACATATCGACGACACCAGGAGAAGCATCCACATCCCTCGGAGTCATCGAATTCGAAGTTGTCTTCGGCAACCGACGCAACTTCGCAAAGCACGTCCTCGAGTTCGAGGTACTCGACTGGCAATCGCAGTACCACGCCATATTGGGACGGCCAGCATTCGCGCAGTTCATGGCGGTGCCACACTACGCCTACCTCAAGATGCCAGGATCAGCAGGAGTCCTCACGATCAACGGAAGGTTCATCAAATCAGATCAATGTGATCGTGACTTCCACAGAATCTCCGACACATTCGGAGCCGAACAAGAACTCAGAGAAATAGCCATGGTGACGGACAAGAGTACCTTCCCATTGGTGAACCGAAGTGAATCCAAGGAGTACGGACGCGACTTCAGCATCGACAGCGACACAGTCACTCACCAAGTGCACCCGACGGACCCGGACAAAACAGTTCACGTGTACGCCCACCTACCAGAGGAGCAGGCGACGACTCTCGTCGCTTTCCTTCGAGACGAGTGGGAAATATTCGCCTGGTGCCCAGCCAACATGCCTGGGATACCACGCGAATTCGCGGAACACGCCATACGCATCAAGCAAAACACGAAGCCGGTGAAGCAAGCGCTGAGACGATTCTCGGAGCCCAAGCGCAGTGCAATCGGAGAGGAAGTCAACCGGTTACTCGACGCCCAGTTCATCCGAGAAACGAAGAAAGCCACCTGGATAGCCAACCCAGTGCTGGTGCCCAAGAAAGACACGACCGTGCTGCGTATGTGCGTCGACTACGGACCAGTCAACAAGCATTGCCCGAAGGACCACTTCCCCCTGCCTAGAATCGATCAGATAATCGACTCGACAGCAGGGTGCGATCTACTTTCCTTTCTTGACGCTTACTCAGGATACAACCAGATCAGGATGAAGGAAGAAGACGAAGAGCACACATCGTTCATCACCCCCTATGGCGTATTCTGCTACAGGACCATGCCCTTCGGGCTCAAAAACGCAAGCGCCACTTACCAGCGAATGATGCAGGCCTGCCTGAAGGAGCAAATCGGAAGAAACGTGCAAGTCTATGTGGACGACATCATCATCAAGACCTACAAAGCAGCCACAGTACTCGTCGACCTGCGCGAAACCTTCGCGGCGCTCAACAAATACAGAATCAAACTCAACCCAAAGAAGTGCGCATTCGGCGTACCGGCGGGGAAGCTGCTTGGCTATATGGTCTCTGCCCGAGGAATCGAGGCAAACCCTGAGAAAGTCCAAGCCATCACCCGAATGCAAGAACCAACCGACGTCAAAGGAGTACAACAGCTCACTGGAAAACTCGCAGCCCTAATCCGCTTCATCAGCAGGCTGGGAGAACGCACGCTGTCTTTCTATCAGCTGCTCAGGAAATGAGAGAAATTCGAGTGGACGGAGGAAGCCCGCCAAGCATTCACGGACCTGAAAAAGACACTCTCGACCCCACCAATCCTGGCGGTACCCAAGGAATGAGAGAAGCTATACCTCTACGTGGCAGCACGTAACCGTGTAGTAAGCACATCGCTCGTTGTCGAACGCGCAGAAGAAGGCAAGGTCCAGAGCATCCAGAGACCAATCTACTACCTCAGCATGCTCCTGACCAAACCCCAGCTGCGGTACCCGCTCTATCAGAAGCTACTACTGGCCATCGTCATGACCTCAAGAAAGGTCTCCCACTACTTCAACGAGCACCCTATCACAATCGTGAGCAGCGCACCACTCGCTGACATACTCAACAACCCTGGAGCGACTGGACGATTCGCCGAGTGGAACATTGAGCTCAGCCCACGGGACCTACAATTCAAGCACCCAACAGCCATCAAAGCCCAAGTACTCCCAGACTTCCTGGTCGAGTGGACGGAGGTTCAGACACCAGGCCCCCCAGACCTATCAAGTTCATGGTCAATGTTCTTCGATGGGTCCAAGAGACAACAAGGAGCTGGGGCAGGAGTTGTGCTCATCTCCCCTAAAGGAACAAAGCTGAAATATGTCCTCCAGATTAACTTCAGTCACGCCTCCAACAACGAAGCAGAATACGAGGCACTCCTCCATGGCATGCGCATGGCCAAAACGTGCGGAGCCACTCGCCTCATAATTTACGGGGACTCCAATCTCGTCGTCCAGCAGACGATGAGAAACTGCGACGCAATAGCCGACAACATGGCGGCCTACCAGAAGCTCTACAACGAACTCTAAGGAAGTTTCGACGGTTGCGAGCTCAACTACATCACCAGGGCCAACAACACAGAAGCTGACGAGCTCGCGAACATCGGTTCGACCCGGGGACCTGTACCACCCGACGTTTTTCTCGAAAGCATCAGCCGGAGATCCATCAAGGTACATGCAGCAACACCTAAAGCAGTCGTGGACGGCGAAGACGCAACAGAACTGGCGCAGGTGGCAGCAGCAACCCCATCAGAAGGCACAAGCACTAGCACATCCGACAGCACAGCTCCGACAGAGCTCGAAGGACCCGTCTGGACAAAACCGTTCCTCCGATTCCTAATCGAAGGTACGCTACCGCAAGACGTGGCCGAAGCACGACGCATCAGCCGACGATCCAAGGCGTTCACGGTGATCAACAAACAACTATACAAGCGCAACATCACCCAGATACTACAAAGATGCATCGACGAAGAGGACGGCAAAGCCCTACTGCTCAAAATCCACGAAGGCACCTGCGGGAACCATGCGAGCAGTCGAGTACTCGTGTCCAAAGCATTCCGATCCGGGTTCTATTGGCCCACAACCATGAAAAACGCAGAGGAAATCGTGCGACGTTGTGTCGCCTGCCAGAAATTCGCCAACAGGCCACACGCTCCCGCATCAGAGCTCAAGACCATACCACTATCCTGGCCGTTCGCCATCTGGGGACTCGACATGGTGGGCCCACTTAAGAAATCATCAAAGGGTGGAAGGACACACCTGCTCGTCGCAGTCGACAAGTTAACTAAATGGATCGAAGCAGTGCCCATCACCATCTCCACAGCCCTCACGGCTGTCAACTTCATCAAATCGATCATCTTCAGGTTCGGAGTGCCCCATAACATCATCACGGACAACGGCACAAACTTCACAGCCGCAAAGTTCCAGAACTTCTGCGAAGAACTGGGCATCAAAATCAATTACGCATCAGTCGCGCACCCGCAGTCCAATGGCCAGGTGGAAAAAGCAAACGGCCTTGTATGCGGGGGAATCAAGAAACGGCTCCTCGCACCACTCGAGCAAGCCGCCGGAAAATGGGTAGAAGAACTCCCCGCGGTACAATGGAGCCTACGAACTACACCAAACACCGTGACCCAGTACACACCCTTCTTCATGGTGTACGGGGCAGAGGCAATCCTACCACACGGCCTCAAGTTTGGAGCACCTCTGGTCATCAGATACGAAGAAGAAAAAGAAGAAGAAGCACTACAAGACGACAAAGATACGGCTGACGAAGCAAGAGACACAGCCCTGGCAAAATCAGAGGGGTACCAGGACAAGCTACGCACCTACCAAAGCAGTCGCTTGCGCACTAGAACCTTCAACAAAGGTGACCTAGTCCTACGGTTGATACAAGAGAAGGTCCATAAACTTGCCCCCCAATGGGAAGGACCATTTATAGTCTCAGAAGTCATCGGAAGTGGCGCCTACAGGCTGAAGAACCCGAAGACAGACGAGGACATGGGTAACCCATGGAACGTAGCCAACTTGCGACTGTTCTATCCATAGTCCCCATCGGTCAGACATGACTGGCAACTCATGTAGCTGCTCGACCGCAATAAAGCAAATGTTGCCCAAATACTGCCATCTCAAAGCACTCGGGGGCTTAAGAATAAAATCCCCCCGAGAGACGTTGTCGCCTACGCAATCTTAACCAAAGCACTCGGGGGCTTAAGCGTGAAATCCCCCCGAGAGACGCTGTCGCCTACGCGATCTTAACCAAAGAACTTGGGGGCTTAAGCGTGAAATCCCCCCGAGAGACGCTATCGCCTACGTGATCTTAACCAAAGCACTCGAGGGCTTAAGAATAAAATCCCCCCGAGAGACACTGTCGCCTACGCGATCTTAACCAAAGCACTCGGGGGCTTAAGCGTGAAATCCCCCCGAGAGACGCTGTCGCCTACGCGATCTTAACCAAAGCACTCGGGGGCTTAAGCGTGAAATCCCCCCGAGAGACGCTATCGCCTACGCGATCTTAACCAAAGCACTCGCGGGCTTAAGAATAAAATCCCTCCGAGAGACGCTGTCGCCTACGCGATCTTAACCAAAGCACTCGGGGGCCTAAGCGTGAAATCCCCCCGAGAGACGCTGTCGCCTACACGATCTTAACCAAAGCACTCGGGGGCTTAAGCGTGAAATCCCCCGGAGAGACGCTATCGCCTACGCGATCTTAACCAAAACACTCAGGGGCTTAAGCGTAAAATCCCCCCGAGAGACGCTATCGCCTACGCGATCTTACCCAAAGCAGTCGGGGGCTTAAGAATAAAATCCCCCCGAGAGACGCTATCGCCTACGCGATCTTAACCAAAGCACTCGGGGGTTTAAAGATAAAATCCCCCCGAGAGGCGCCACTCAAGCAATTCTAACCACAAACACTCGGGGACTCGAGCACAAAAACTCTCCCCGAGAGACGTTATCGTGGCTCTCGTGATCTCTACATCAAAGCACTCGGAGGCTCAAGCACCACCTCCTCCCAAGAACCACTCGCGCAGTCTGAATCTTAGAAAGCCCAAGAAAAAATACCCGGCCAGACCCACCTGCTGAGAACAAGGCTCAAAGACATGGCCACAATCAGATGAAGCACCAAGTACTCTGAAGAAATTCTGAAGGAAGCACAGGACACAGACTCCTTTAGTCTTCATCCGATCGCCAACGATCACCTAAAGACTCGGGGGCTACTCCCATCGGAAGCGCTGACGCGCACCTGATAAAAGACAGAAATTAAACGGAAGAACGACAAGGGAAACAAATCTAAAGCCTACGTTTGACTCTACAACTCAACGTAGCCTCGGGGGCTACTCCCATCGGGAGCGCTGCCGCGCACCCGAAAGAACTCACTAGAAAGATAAAGTCAGCGCATCGCAGAGGAGTCGAAGACATTTCCTGCCATCAGAAGAAGTCGAAGACATTTAGAGATATCATACGGAGTCGAAGACGTTCTGCACCATCAGAAGGAGTCGAAGACAGTGCATCTCAGGAGTCGAAAATATTGCAAGATCTCAACCACAGCTTGAAATCAACCATAAAGGTATAAAAAGACTCAACTACATTTGGATAGAAGGCAGCTCCTGTCACAAGAGGGAATTACCCAAGGAATTAAGACTTCTACATGTGTGCCCATGAGGGGTAATCGACCCTAGTACAAGGGCATCACCACAGACAAAGGAAAAGGAAGCTAGCTAACAAAAGGGTGAAGCTCGACTTATTTGTCGACGCTCCACCAGCTTCTTCTCCTGCTCCACCAGCTTCTTCTCCAACTGCAGCTGCACGCCTTCTTCTCCGGACGTACAACCTCTTCTCCGAGTTTCCAGCGAAGATGAGGCCGCCTCCAGTTCTACAAGGTCGCTTGGCGCACCCGCTTGATCGACGGCTTGACGTCGACGTCTTCTTCGGAGCTGATGGAGACAGTACCACCACCTGAGGAGTCGCGAGAAGACGGAGCTGTAGAAGATGCAGGCGTAGAACTCCTCGACCTTGTGGAGCTATCGCTGCTCGACTCCTGCCAGTGCGGATCCATGCTGTTGCCGCTCGGGTCGAACGCGCGGACAGTAACAGTGCTTTCGCCGTCAAAACGACAGCTGAGCATATCGCCATCCCGCAACTTCAACTGCCGAGCAAACACACTCCAACCAGAGCCAAGAAAAATCAAGCGGGAGCTATCAACCTCCAAGTCAACATAAGAAGGAGATCGACAGCTCCCTTGAAGATGCAGAAGCAAGCCATCTAAGCCACGTTCAGAGTCAATGGTGGAAAAAGCAGAAGGAAGAAGAACGTGATTGGCGCTCTGGCCACGAACGCGTAAAAAAATCATAGCGCCAGAAACCCTCCTCCAAGGGAGCGGAGGAAGGCACTGGTGCCGTACCATGGCGACCACCACGGCATGATCGTGGTGCACGACCACCACGGCCACGACGAACACGGCCACGGCCAGCACCTCGCCTGGGAACCATAAGAGGAAGAAAAGAAGAAGGAAGAGGCAAAGTA
Source organism: Bromus sterilis (assembly GCA_950022295.1). NCBI lineage: Eukaryota > Viridiplantae > Streptophyta > Magnoliopsida > Poales > Poaceae > Bromus > Bromus sterilis. Next base: position 95,465,067 of record OX465595.1, read on the forward strand.
GCAAGCTGGATAGAGGCAAAACGATGTGAAAGCAAAAGGCCTATTTATAGAACATCAATCTCCCAGCACAGAGAAGCCAGGACGACAACAACAATTAATTCAAAAGACCAAACGCCGGAGACGTCTCAGATTCCAAGACCAAGATGCTTTCTCACGGGACGCACTGTGCGTGAGACGCGTCAATTCATGCGCGTTTCCAACGCGCGTATCGGAAACCCAACCAGCGCCTGACGCACGCCACATCGGTCATCATTATGACCGGTCATGAAGAAGTGACGGTTCACTGGCGGAGCATCCCTGACAGCCATCAAACAGAGGCATCGTTATCCTGACAAATGGTGAAGAATACAAACAGACATCAAGACTCAGAGATTTCATCTTTCAGATATTTTTCCCGATAAAGAAAAAACATCTTACTCCCATCGGGAGAGCACATCATGAGAGTCCCAGGTGCTCCCTCACCTAAAGGTCAGCAACGTGCTCGAGTGATCACTCGCACTCATGAGAGTCTCGGGTGCTCCCTCAACCCGACGCAAGACAAATATTCACCCGCCAAGGTCATACAGCGCTAGAGTCTCGGGTGCTCCCTCACCTCAAAAGCCGAAACGGCATTCGAGTGACTACTCGCGAAAAACTCCCCGTCTGAGCACTCGAAACAAGATCCACGGGTGAATGAGTGTACAGATCGCTGATGTTTTGTTCCAAGCGGGTGCAATGCTATTAGGCTCCGCGCCTCAAAAACACACATTCCTGGAACACGATACATTGTGTCCAGATGCCACGCAAGATTAGCGTGTAGGTAAGACCCCGCTGCGAAGTTCGGCCGGGCTGGGACTTGCCGAAGAGCGATTTCACTCCCAACCTTTTCCATGCGCTGCGCATGATAGAAAAAGCCGGGCGGACGCGCCTTAGGCTATACACATTACTGGCAGCAAATGAACATCGTAAGACCTGAAGCGGCAGGACTTTTGCTTGACACCAGTGTTCCAAGCTCACGTCGAGGGACGCGGGTTTGATTGGGCTACTGCGGTATTTGCCCTAGTGCAATTCACCAAGGCTCGACCAGTCGACTCCTTGGGCCCTTTAAGCTTAGCATCCCTCGAAACAGGTTTTGTCATGGCCACCAGACTGCCAGCGACCCTGCGACTCCTACGGATAAGCCTACCTGGTGTCCCTGAAGACAGAAGGCCCATGAAGATACATCCTCGGCCTGCTAATTGGCACCGGCGTAGGAGTCTGCGACTCACAAGGAAGGTGCGACAACCTGCCGTACGGAGCAAGCTAGGGTTAGGAAAGCTTACCTGTAAACGTAGATGAACTCCCCGAGACCTAGCCCAGTATATAAGGGCTAGGAGGGGCGACACCAAAGACAACCAATATCATCTGTAACCCTAGCCTTGGGGTCGGACGGTCCGACTGCCGTCAGGTCTTCGGGTCTTCGGGACGTAATTATCCGGACGTCCGACGTCCTGTCTGGACGGTCCGGGGTCAGGTCGGACGATCCGGGAGCTGGTCCGGACGTCCGACTCCTAGAGCTGTTCATCTTCTGGCGCCTCCGCTCCTCGTGTAGCTTGCCCTTGTCCCATGGCTTCATGTTGGATGTCTCCTCCGTCGTGCCCATATCACATAAGTTGTCTGGGAAGCAAGAATCTCTGGTTGGGTGGTCGTTTGCTCTGGCATGAAGGAGACCCATCATGGTGTTGCTACTCCGTTGAGGCGCGTGATGGAGTGGCTCAGACGACATGTACGACACTCGGGTGGCGATTCCAACCGCAAGGGGTGCACAGGGTGTGTGCCTGCACGATTTAGTGTCATGAGGATGCTCTTGGTGGTGTGCTGGTTGGGGATTGAGATGGCGATGAAGGGCGCCTCTGGCAGTGAGTGATGCAAATCAGGTCTCCGGCGACAACGGTGGAGAGCAAGGGGCACATCAACACTTCTGATGTTTGGCTACAGTTCGGGGCCATGATGGTTCTTAGTGAAAGTGCATCTAATCCCAAGGCGGCTTTGGTAATTCATAACAACATATATATCATTGAACTAATGCCTACTCAAAGTATATTTTAGTAAATGTTCAATTTAGGTACAACATTGGGATGTGAAAATGGACCCCTCAAAATTCTAAAGACAGGTGTTGGTCAAGCCTCAAGACTTCATTTTACATTGAGTGATCTAAGATCACATTGAGTCTTAGGAATGCCAATAAAAGGGGTGAGATTGATGAAAATGTGTTGTTGCTCAAGTGCTTCAAGTCAAACTCCAAAAGCCTCACACAATTTCCCATTCCACTATATCATAAGCCTCAAAGTCAACTCGATCTCATAGAATCATATGCATCTGACCAACCGGGTTTACATTAATATAGTCATTACCTAACCCTAATCAATCAGTCTCACCGAGTTGTTCATACGAAGTTACGAACCCACTGAGCTCTAGGTATTTCTGTCTCCAACTGGAAAAATATCAGAATATATGATTGGTTACACTCGTTCACACCAAAGTGGTTCAAACTATTGGTGTCCCTATGTAATTAATTTGGAATATCAGAATGGTTCCATCCGGTCACACCGAAGTGTACAGAGAGCTTAGGTCATCAACTCGAAGCCACCAAACACTTTCATCCATAGTCACCAAAAATCCTCAGGTTTAAGGGAAATGCATATATACCTACACATGTGATACATGTTGTAAGGACCGATATGCGGTACTGTTCCAGATCTAGATGTTTCCATCCAGATCCGGGGAAGACGCACATATCGGTCCCACCGCGACATATGACAATGCCATATGCCCCGGATTTCCAGCATGATATCACAACATTACATCTACAAGGATACAACATCTCATACAATCGGCATATAACTGCCTTAATTACATTACATCAGCGAAAGATATATGTCTGGATACAGACTACAATCAAATGCCTACTAGCAAAGGTAAAACACACCATTCCTGTAACCACACGGGTCCAGGCTCTCCGCCGGGATCCGCGTAACTAGTCGTCGTCGAGTCTCCACGTGAAACGTCGATCACCATACCTGTTGTCGACCAAGAACTGTGAAAAGAGTTTGGGGGTAGTATCATGAGTACAGAAGTACTCAGCATCCAACTGTAGTGGTCAACTGACCCAGCAAGGACTTCATCACTCGTCATTCAATGATAACTAGTAGTTTACGGTAAGGGTGGGGTAAGTGGTGAGTTTTCTTCCACACTAGCATTTATGAAGTGACTAACGATCTAGAGAGTAAGATAAGAAGCCAAGCATTCGATGAGGAATCGCCTCCAACAAGTCTTGCTATCAGCTACTTACGCAGACATAACACCTATCCTATTCTTGTCCTCCCCTTCGCATCCCGACGAAGAAGAAGTAGTCAAGGAACACACACATTGATCAAGTTATTAAGATTATCTCAGTTGTTGTTATCTATGAAAAAGGAGTAGGTCTCAAGTCGTTCATAACCGTGGACACGGCTTCTCGAAAATATTTAACCCTGCAGGGGTGTACCAACTGCCCATTACAAGGCTCCGCACGCACGCCCATCTCTCTCAGTTTCTACCCATCACAGGCAGCCATTTTATGATTTAGTCCCGAGAGATTCGGAACGACAGGTCCCTCTAACTAAAAACGCACAAATCCGGATGGCCCCCGTGGATTTGACACCCAATCCAAAAGCCGGCCATGCTCTCGGATCGGACTCTTCCGTATGACGCATGTCGGATTACCGGTAAATTCTCACATGAGGCCGGGTCCTAGCTGATCAGGTGGACCAACAGGAAAACCATGTTCCCACTGGCCCGGTTTGTTTTAAAAACTGCGAGGGGATCCAACCAAGCGTACACACGGGGTTTCAAATGGTAAATCAGCTCGGGCCACCACTAGAAATGTTTGAAGTTAGGTAGGTAAGAAAAGGGGACCCCATAGTATCCCACACGCGGTTAGACACGCTCGTCAAGAGACACAATACCCAGAACTCAAGTCCTAGGTGACTCGAATGGAACAAAGTGTCGGGGTGGGATAGCCTAGACCTTCCATCCTTCGTCGAATATAGTCAACATTATAATAATCATATCATCCACAACAATATAATAATGTGATAGCCCAATCCAAGGAGTAACAGGATAACATTCGTAGCATCCTAAGCATGCATGCTAAGCAGGGGCTGAGCAACGAGCAATAGTAACATAGCAGTACATGGTTTGTTGGGAGGGGACATGGCTGTATCGGTTTAAGAGAGGCTGTAAACATGTGTTAGGATCAAACATCGAACCTATCCTAGACTAGCATGCAAACCGTTGGTTATAATAGAATGGATCATAAGTAATGTATAGTCCTTGCCTGTTGATAATTCGGGTTCCGAAGGTGTAGTTGATCGCAAGCTCGCGTCGTCCCCAAGAGTATCCGCGGGAGCACACAAGAAGTAAACACTGGAAAAGGAAATTTACGAGCAAGCATCTATTACTACGAAGCAATCACGAGCAAGCATCAACAAGAAGACAACATGAGACAACGCACTATGGTATCGCATCTACCGTCGAGAGCGGTTACTAGCAGGTTAAGTGGAGTATTCGTCACACACGACGATACCACATATTTATAATGGTTCAAGTTGTTTAGCTACACAACATGAGCAAAGGTTGTTAACATGGCATCTCACTCAAGTAGGGCATAGCACACAAACATGACAAGAGGTGGAGCATAAGGTAAACTATCTATGCTAGTAAATTTAAGTGAGGCACAACCTAAACATGGCATTCCAGTAAGTGCCCCATGATGATTTAAGCATTTGGTACTGTTCTGATCTAACCCATATTTTAGGTTGGTTAACAACAGCAAGCAACCGCACAAACACAATCTACACGAAAAATTAATCACGTTACATATAAAGAACACCCCGATCAGAGTTACGGTTAAAAATATATAGGGCAGCAAAGTGTCAATGTTTCACAAACAACAGCACAAAGTTAACAGGTAGATACTTTGGGTGATGATAAAATCAACATGCAGCAGGCCAACATGACAAGTGAAAGCATATAACTGAAGTAGACATGATGCTCAACATGATGCAACAAGAATCACTCAATTCCGATAAACGGTCGCGACACACTTGTCGACCGAAGTTGGCTCAAAATAACAGTTTCAGCAACAGCTTTGCAGGTAACGACGGGAAGCCCTGTTCAGCACCTCAAAAATATTAACTCACTAAAGGTAAAAGTTAGAGCACATCAACACGAACAAAATTCATTTTGGGCGCAAGGCAAGGGCGGCATCGCCGGATCCGGAGACGATGTGGACCAGGAGGCGGCGCGGTGAGGTCTAGGGGCCCGGCAGCGATGGAGTTCCGAGATCGGGCGGCGGCGAGCTCCGGCCGGCGGCCATGGCGCGGCAGTGTGGCGCTGTTCCCTGCTGTACAAGAGAGAGGAAGGATGCCGTGAGGGAGAGGAGAGGGAGGAGAAGGGAGGTGCAGCAAGGAGGGAGCTCACCGCGGAGGCCGTGGCCTCGCCGGAGTTGGAGGCGGCGGCGCCATGGAGGCTCGGGTGGCTGCGGCCGAGGCGCTCGGCAAGGCGGGCCGGTTCGGGCCCAGCGGCGGCGGTTCCAGGCCCTGCGGGCCCCGTGCGGCTGGGAGGAGGAAGCTGGAGGTGGAGGGAGGCGACATGGACGGATCAGAGCCCTCCGTGGCCAGATCTGATGGCCAGGATTGACTAAGTGGCTAGGGTTTCGAGGTGGAGGGGCTTTTGGGCAAATTTGGAGGCAGATCCGAGGGGGTGGCTGCAATTTTTGCTAGGGGGAAACCCTAGAAGGGCTAGGAGAGGGTGGTGGTCTTTATATAGGTGGCCTGGCTGGCAAGTTTACACAAACACCCTCAGGTTTTTTCTCTCGCGTTCGGTACTCCACATTTCTGACCGTCGGGAGTCCATACGACCTCCGATTCAGACGAAATCTCGAACCACGCGCTCAGCACGGCGAGCCCGTCAATCGTACCTCACTTCGATACCGTTCCGAGAACATTTTTCCAGCGCCCAATAAAATAACCCATTTAATTATTAAACGGGGTTTTTCGTTCCGATGGCGACGATTGGTCCTGTGCCGGAAGTTGCGACGGTGCTCGGGTGAAACCCGGTGTCGCAAAGGTCGTGTGCCGTTTGGGAAAAAGGTTTAGTCCCGCATCCGATACGAGAAAGAGGGGGAAATATTCACCGGTTAATAAACCAGCGAAGCAAATACTACAAACAATTATAGCAATCAGCAAAAATAAAGCAACAAACAATTTTTTTAATTTGGGTGAAAATCCCTGGCTGTTACACATGTCATATCTACACCATTCACTAAAAACATGTTGCTTTGAGATCTGTGCAGCCATGCACCATGGATTGCATAAAGTCATACTAATATTTTTGTGCACACTAGTATAATATCCGGGTACGGTTCATGTTGATGTGATGATTTTTCTAAATTAACAACATGCAAAAAATAAAATTCTTAGGTGTAATGCGGATCTCAATGCACAGATGAATGGTGTGGATATGACATGTATTGTATATGTTGGTACAAAATCCGCACTCTTTAAGGGAAGACCGAGTGCTTTCATTCGGACCCACCAAGTAGTGCATAAAGATGAGTAAGAGTTGGATTTTTTGTGTTGCGTGTATATACCCCACCCACTCCACCATATTCTCAAAAAACAAACTAGACAAAGAAAACACATTTCATATCCATCTAGTTCTCCAAAGCCAAATCTGAGAGAGAGAGAGAGAGTGCTGAGGAGATGATATTTTGAAGAACAAGAGCAATGAGTTCATTATCAACAACCCCACCTTTTAACTTTTGGATGGTGATGTCTCCTACATTAGCTAGGTGTCCTTAGAAGTCTCCAAATCTTGTGGAGAAGCCAGGAAATTTGTAAGGGCAACGAGATGTCCTACTTCATGAAGATCTACCTGAGTGAGGCTAGTCTTTCGTGGGCGTAAGCCATCGTGGGATAGGGAAGGTTCCTACTTCATGGACCCTTCATTGGTGGAGCCCTTTTTGTACTTGCACACCCATTATCTTAAGTAATTGAAGCCTCCATAATTGTGGATGTAAGATAACGTCCACTATGAAAAAAGGGTCAAAAATATTCCGTGACAACCTCGTTCAAAATCTCCTTACTTTACCTCTTACTTTCTTGCATGTTCTTGCCTTTACTTTCCTCTGCCTAATATCTTTAGAATTGCATGTGTAGGGTGACAAGTGTTGGGGAATCAACGCATAAAACAAAACAAAATCTAACTAGGGTTTCCCATAACCAAGATCTATCTAGCCGTATTACTGTAACGGAGAAATGTTTCGGTAACGTACCCTTAATGTAGTCTGTAACGCGGGAAACATTCCTGCAAATGTGGTTGATGTAGTCGTACAATCCTTACGTCCTTTGAGACGTGTAGACGCCCCGACGATGAGTGTCGCACGTGCAACACCTCATACTACACGCACACGTACGGTGCTCGGTGACGTCATCCGATCTGCAATCCAGCGAAGGATGCGGAAGCAGACCCTCCAGACCGGAATTCCCGCAACACGACGGTGTAGTGCGGTGGTGTTGTCTCCCACGAAGGTGTAGGAGAAAACGGGAGATAAAACAACCTCTTGAAGGATAAGGGTAGGTTTCCCTTAGAAATAATTAATTAACTTGTATTTAATAAGTGTACCCCTCCACTTCATATATGGACAACAAGGGGAGAGACAAGCCTCCTCCCTTAGCAATATGGGACTAAATCCATGTCGCCTCCCCCTTGTGGGAGAGAGCCTCTCTATCTTTTCCCCCAAAGAAGGCCCATTGCACTTTAAAATTAAAAATAAATGTTACTAATTATTAATTCAATTAATTAATAATAAAAACATATTATTTAACTCCTCTTGCTCCGGAACACCTTGCAGATCACTCTGAACATCTTTCGGATTAACACGGAACTTTTCCGATTCCTTCTTCTCTTTTTCTGAAACTGTCTTCGATATGTCATTGAGCCCTTAAGTGTGTTACCCTACGGTTCGTAAACACTCCAGACATGATCAAGACCACTCTCTGATCAATGATCGTTAGCGGGACCTGGATGCCCATAATGACCCTTGTGCGTTCCGAAAATAAATTGATTGAACCATACATGTTGTATTCCATTCCCTTTGTCTCTTCGATATTGGATTTGTCTAAGATCCGATCATTAGCATCATCATACCTAGTTCAATCTCGTTACTGACAAATACCACTTTACTCGTTCCGTGATATTTCATCCCTGTGACCTAGTCTCACGTTGTGCAGCTTTATGGATGCAATCTCACCGAGTGGGCCTAGAGTACCTATCCGTCAAGTGGATGGAGACATCCCGCTCTTGATCCCCACGCTTCAACATATTCCTTTGAAATACTAGAGAGACATCTTTATGTTCACCCTATTACGGTGTGACGTTGGATGCATTCAGAGCAGTCTCCGGTAATAGTGATTATATGTGATCTCATGGTCTAAGAAATAGATTATTACATTCTTTAATTACAACACTAAATTGTATGACTTGATCATGTTGCAATACTTACGTTGGGTAAGTTCATAATATCATTCACCCAATGATGTGATCCCATTGTCAATTGAAATAAATGTCCATGACTGTGAAACCCCGATCCTTGGTTGACATATGAGCTAGTTTTCATGAGAGTCCAAGTAGGAACCCTGGTTTGTGTATATACCACACGTGTATCATTGTTTCACTGATACAGTTATAGAACAGTATATATAAAACCTATTATGAACTTATTGAGATATACTATAATAATCAAGTATTATTATTTTCCTCTAGAGCATATCTCCAACAACAAGTGACTAGAATAGAATTGCTACAAACTACCAACAATTAAATGTGGGAAAAGAAACATTTTATTTGGTCAAATAGTCTAATCACCCCCTCTAGATCTACTTTCGATCCAAAAAGTGGTATTAGAGCTTGATCTCCATTGCTTTGGTTAAACACAAAGAATAAGTATGTCATCTAGTGAGGGAAGTTATCACCGTAGAGGTCCTTACTTTTATGGCCCTAATTAATTGTGCTAGTTGGAAACATAAAATGAAAAAATTTATATCCTTGGACATGACCCCGCCATTTGGGCTATTGTATGTGTTGGCTTGCAAGGTGATCTCTTTGAAGAAGGAAATGTACCAAATCGTGAAACAACTGCTAATGATGTGAAGATGTTTCAACACAATGCTCAAGATTGTAATATTCTCTTCAATGCATTGTATCCCTAGAAATTCAAAAAACCAGTCGCCTTGAGAATGCCAAGGAAATTTGGGATACTTAGGTTTAATGCCAAGGGTTTTGATGATTCAAGTGGTGTTGGAGTTGGAATCATCATTTTGGGAGGCAAACTTCAAATATCTAGCAATGGACTGGAGTAAACACATTGGAGTTGGAATCATCATTTTGATGAAATGATCAAAGAGTTTGATTCCATCAAGGATAGCGAAGATGCTTGTATTTTTTTTAAAGGAAGTGGGAATGGAATAACATTTCTAATGCCTTATGTAGATGGCATATTGTTGATTGGATATGATATAAATTTCTCGATAAGAATCAGGACTTCATTGAAATTAGTTTTTAGATGAAGGACTTGGGATAGGAAGATTACATAGTGAGCATAAAATCTATGGAGATAAAATTGCCTAATAGTGCTAAGCCAAAATACATATTGACAAGATACTATAATAGTTTATTATGGAAACACCAAGAAGGAAGTTTTTTCCAAGGTCACATGAAAAGGGTTTTTAGCAAAACTCACTGTCCTAACACACTGATGACAAAAAAATAAATACTTGAATGGAATTCCATATGCTTTTGTGTTTGGATTAAATCATGTATATCATTATATGTAAACTAACTAGATATATGTCCAGTGCTTCAAATAGTTATGAGCAAGATACCAAAGTGATCAAGGTATTGATCGTTGGACAACAGTGGAAAAATAATCCTTATGTAAGACTATGATATAACTGCAATGATTCACGAATATGAGATTAAAAAGAAGAATCCAATTGCACATGTGGAAAGATAAACATCAAATAGTGCCCTTCCCTGACCTCAAAGACATATATTGCATGATGATTCTCTTTTCTTGCTCATCGAGCATTGTTATAGTAATAAGGATATCGAGAGGGCGAGGTCACACGGGTCAGAGGAAGGGGATAAACGAGTGACCTGCGTGTGGGGAGTTCCTTTTTTTAGGGATTTTTTTAGGAAGTTTTTTCTAGGGAGGGGAGGAGTTTGGTTTTTGTAGTATTTTTCTTTTGTGAAAGTTTTTTCAACGGAGGAAGGAGTTTTTGTTGTTGCAAAAAGAACCCATCGAACGTGGTCTATCACAAACATCATGCCATGTCAGCAAATATGGGATCTACATATCATAATAGTCATAAAAATGGCCAAAGCCGCCAATCGATGTTTTTTTGCAAAAGACTAATCTGAGAATTAATGGTTTAGTCTCAAATCTGTAAACCAGTGCCTTTAATGTCTGATCTTGATGCTTGGCAAATTTTCTACACAAAACTATGCTTGTGTGCATCTGAGGGTGCAAAGAACCGAGATTACCTTGTTAGAAAAAATATTGCAGTAAGGTTGTCTTCCGATTGATATACTTGCGCAGTTGTTTGATTAGAAAGTTCACATGAGAATAATTAGCATTGCACACAGAGGGGGCACCGGTTCATTCAACTCATAAGCATTCAACAAGTACACATCATATGATGATGTTTCTTCATAAGCATTGGCGCACCCACAATTGTAAAACATCCTAAATAGACTATTGTCACAAAACAACCACTTAATTTATTCTTAAAAGGTACATCTTTTTATTCAAAATATAGCGTACATCAAGCAAACACACTCCTGGGTGTAATGGGTCTTCATCTTCCATGCTGCTGTAGTTATTGACAATATAGCATATAGCAAGCAAGCACACTCCTGAAGGCCTATGTTCATCTTCCATGCGGCAGTAATTCCTTGGCATATTGGTCACATCTTCACTCAATCTGGAATTTGAAGTTTGTAAGTGCAAAAATGGTTTGAAAATGGAACAAAATGAACCAAGGCTGAAAAAAATAGGCAATATGTTGTTACCCCAAGCCGCTTCTTTGTGTGTTCAAGCAGAAATTGTGGGTCCAACTTCGTTTGTGTGTACGCATCGATCTTGTTCACTTCCTGTAACATATCGATTAAATTGCCTTCTCGAGAGCAAAGAATCACGATTTTTTTTATTTGCATAGACTATCTAGAACATTCACAGATAAATGTGAATAAACTTTAAACATGACATAGAATTTGGCATAGCCACATCCTGCATCATTCAGACTTACCTCGATGAATTTCTGAATGTTAGGTCTGTCCTTGGTGATATCATAGTTTTTGATACCAGATAAGAATATCTGAAACCTTTCGATAAATGGCACATATGCAATGTCAACCTGTGCAGAAATAAACATCACAACAAGAGCACATGTCAATACAATTCTGCCGAGAGTTCTTTCTAAAACAGAATTTTAGGAATCGCTGGATTGATTAGGCATACCAAACTGAACTGGCCAAGGAAGAAAGGGCCATCAGTGAACTTTCCAAGGGCAGCTTCTATTTTATCCAGCGCAGCAACTAATAGAAGATAGTGCGTAAGAAATTATAAGCCTGTAGAACTTATTATTCCATAGATGTTTAAACAAGTTGCAGGTATGACTCTGCTCTTTTACCAGTTTCCTCTGCCACATCTCCTTTCGAGGTTATGGATGCGTATATTGCTTTATTGAACTCATCAGTATACACAAGCAGCTCCTCAGCAAACTGCTTCTTTGCAGAGTCCTACCAATTTATGAATGCAAGAGGTAAGCCCATTGAGAAATTGTTTTACTACTTGGTATCATGAATCATGGTCATGGTTGTTAAAAATATTTACATCTGGAAGCAATGCCGGGCCATCAAAATTGCTGTCAATGTACTTGACCAAATCCAAGCTCTCTCCTTTCACCTGGTTGTTATGCTCCAGTGAAGGCACCTGTCACGAAGTAATTAAGGTAACTGCGGATGAACATAACAGAAACAATGAACTGAAATAGTGTAAGATATCGTGCACCCACACGTGCAACAGAATCGAGATTAACCATACCTTGTTCTGTGGGTAAACCTTCTCCTTGTACCAAGCCGGCCTGTCTGCGAGATCGATGCCGACTATCTTGATCTTGTCTTGCAAACCCTGGACAAACAAATACATTAGATTTGGGTGTCAAAATACTGATTCAGTCTTGCTTGCACAGCAGCAGCAGCAAAAGTAGGATTTCTTTAACCAATTAATTCTGAAAAATTGAAGAAAAGTAGTGTACCTTGTAGTTCCTGGTAATCCAGGCGCGCTGCGCGTACGGGCAGTGATATGCAACATACAACCTTCACGAGACATGAAAGAAAAAAGAAATGCCAGTTTAACCCTTGATTTATTTATGCAGAACTGACAAGCCAACAGATATATTATGTGCAATGCAATTTGCTCTCTCATATGTCATATGTCTTGTCTGGTTAGGTTTTACCTGGTGGTGCCGTCGAAGAGTGGAGGGGGCTCGGAGGTGGAGGTGAGGGAAGGGGGGAGATTTTCTTTGGCAGAGCTGCGCACGTTGAAGGAGCGAAATAAACACGGCGTTAAAAACAGGGAAACGATTCGAATAATTTAATCGAGAAATCAGCGCAGTAGCCTACTCACATGACAGGTGGAGCTGCTGCTGCTGCGGCCATGGCGACGGTTCGGGAGGAGCTCGAACTCCGGGCGGCGATGCGGTGGTGGTTGGCGGCGCCTCGCGAGCGGCGGATCTTTATACACGGCGACGGGACGGGAGGGGGAACGGAGGCGGGCGTCAGTGGTGACGAGCGGCAAGGGAAAGCGAGCGAACTCATTGGTGCAGTAAATGTGGATTGGACACGTCGATTGGATGGGTTGGTTGTTCAGGTCACTCGGCCGGCCGGCCGGACTCACCTGGACGTGAACGCGGTGTGGGTGCCGTGGGGCTGCTCTTCCGGCCGGCCTTCCGGTACGTTCTGGATCGATGCCGAGCCGGAGAGCCGTGGTACGGTTGTTGGTCTGCATATGGACGCATTTTGCAATTTTTGCGTGGAGCGCAGCTGCACACGTGGATAGCTCCATATGAAGTGAGTCGTTCATCCGAGTCTTTTTCAAACACCGTACAAAGCGGATGTTTAGTATACACAAGTATACACTCATCTTTACCTAATAATAACAGTATGTACTCATCTTTACCTAATAACTAAATGATACCCCGCGCGTTGCTGCGGGAATTTTTCAGAAAAAATATAAAAAAATGATTTTTTTAAATATAAAAAAATGGTTTTTAAAACATGAGAAAAATTATTAAGTGTAATATAATTTGATTATAAATTCTCTTTTGAAATCAATACTGTTTAGAGCAAAAATGAGTATGATTTTTGTTTTTTCAGTTTATTAGCTTGATAATATATGGTGAGAGACAATATGAGACGAAAATAATGTTGAGTAGAGATAGTGGAGACATCTCCATCATTGGCTAAGGCTAAAGCAATAGAAAACAATAATATCAATTATAGATGTGCATAGAAAAATAAAATATGAGATAACTCATAATTTGTTTTTTTATATAAAAAGTCTCTTATAAATTGTGAGGCTAAGTGCATAAAAAGTTATTATTTATTTAGGTTGCATGTGCATGCAATTAATGAAAGCATGTGCATGCATAGTTAGTGGATTTTTTTGCATGGTGGACCTACTTGATGATGTGGATAGCTTGCATGTCAAGATAGATAAGTTTGTGGGGATGAACTATTTAGGTATTATAGATTATAGATAAGGACGTCGATATCCACCGAACATTTAGTTGGGAGGATGGCAATTTTGAACGATTTTGATGATAATTTTAGTTAATGATAGATGGCAATTTTTAGCTGATAGATGGCAATCTCTATTTATACATGGCAATTTTGTTAAATACATGACAATTTTAACTCATAATTACCATATGTGTAAAACTAAAGTTACCATCTCAAAACGTTCGGGCGGCCACCCTTCCAACCGAATGTTCGGTGAATATCTTTACCGAATAATAAAGGATGTGGCTTTCTTAGTTCGTTTTTGCGTTTTTTTAAGCCATTCCCTTTGTACAAAATAAACCATCAATCATATTCTAACTTTTTTTTGAGGTCTAATCATATTCTAACTGAGAAAACGCTTCGCTTTTTTCTGTTGCTACATTGGGCCTCGGCCTAGGCAGCTTCTCCGCAATGTGACGCTCGCAGCGCTTTGTTTTTTTCTGTTGGTACATTGGGCCTCAGCCCAGGCTGCTTCTATGTCTGTTTGTGCTTAAAAGTAAGGCTCGCCTCTATTCACATCATTATTTTACATCAAATTTTACGTATAAGTTTATATACGTGTACGCAACTGAAAATAAGCAAGCCACCTGGATTCCTAAAAAAAGAAAGTAGCCTTTAAAATAAAGAAACCAGTAGGGAAACAAAGGGAATTAGTCCTCATATTATTACAATGGTTGTTATGACAATAAAAAAGGAGATATAAAGGCCTGATAAAAAATATGTGTGCTAAATATTGATTGGATGTGACAATAAAAAAAACATAATGGCTCAATAAAATATTGTGTGCGCTAAATATCAATATCGGCTGGTTGTCTTAATAAAAGAAAGAGATAATGGTCAATAAAAAAGATGTGTGTGTGTATGTGCGCGCGCGTCTAATATCGGTTGTGAATGTAATGACAATAAAAAAAGAGAGGCGGGTTCCAATTTTATTGTGCTATGCGGCTAGATGTTTTAATGAACAATCCAATTATATTGTAATACATATGCACATGTGCTTAATATTAAAATTAAAAGGAAAAGCGTTTCTTCCTTTAAAGATTTGTCATTCGTATAAATATGCCTAAAATTTTCATATGTCATCCTCAATGCACATGCACATGCATTGTACTTAGAAATATAATTCTCATAAAAATTTAATATTCCCGTTGCAACGCACATGCCTTTTTGCTAGCCATAATAAAAATACATATGCACACTTCACCTTTATAAAAATATTTATAATACTGAACCGATATATTATCTTAAAATTGATGAAGTTATCATAGACACTTCGCAGTCGACGAAAACATCTCCTTGCACTGAAAGCACATCGCCGAAAGACCTAAAATAAATCTTAAAAAAATGCAAGCATTAATATCAAATCTTAAACTTAAACTTTGATAAGCTAGGAATATACTTCTAACAATCTCAACCATAAGTTGACTCAGTATTTACTACTGTCACGGGTTATGCGCGTTTTGCCACCCCCGTTTCCTCTTATGGATACCTCTTGAAAGTTTAAAATTTCCCAATTCTTTTCATTAAAGAGAACAAAGAAAGAAATGGTCTTGCTAATTTTTATCTAATTGAGATTTAACCATATATGAGAGAACTAGGCTGTAGCCTAGTGGTTGGGGCGCAATGATGCAACCTGGCCGACCACGGTTCGAATCCCGCCGGGAACGAATTTGTGGTATTTTCACCAAGGTGGGCTCTACCTTTATATTATAACCGTGGACTCCTCCCCATAGATTCTTTCATTTTAGATTTAACCATATCTCATCTCAATTATATACTAATGTACATGATTAAAAGCGCTATAATTTCGTGCTATGTTGATTGCAACCCTTTTCGCAAAAAGAAAAGTTGATTGCAAACTTACCGTTGATTTTCTCAAGCGGATAGACCCATTGTGGATCGGTGTAGCTTTTCACCTTATCTTTTGTCTGGGCCCGAATCTTGGGAGCAATCTAATCACTAGTTGAGGGGTACCCTCGTGGAGGTCACTCGCACGCGTTTCGAGCGCGTTAAGTATCGTGTTTTGGTGCATTTCAGGGTTTTTCTTTAATCCTTCCGCGTTCGATACGTGGCGCCTTCTGAACGCACAGTCGCATTCACAGCCACAGGTCCAGCCACAGCTACGGGCGCAGTCACAGCCCGTGACACGGTAATAGATGCAGCCACAGGCGCAACCACATATACAACCTGTAAGGCCCCCCGGTATGCGGTACTGTTCCAGATCTAAATGTTTCCATCCAGATCCGGGGACGAAGCACATATCGGTCCCACCGCGACATATGACGAAGTCATATGCCCCGGATTTCCAACATGATATCACAACATTACAGATACAAAGATACAACATCTCATACAATCGACATACAACTGCCTTAATACAATACAACATCGGAAGATACATGTCTGAGTACAGACTACAATCAAATGCCTAGCGGCAAAGAGAAAATCATCGATCCCCATAACCACACGGATCTAGGCCCTCCGCCGGGATCCGCCTAACTAGTCGTCGTCGAGTCTCCACGTGAAACATTGATCACCATACCTGTTGTCGATCAGAACCCTGAAAAGAGTTTGGGGGTAGTATCATGAGTACAGAAGTACTCAGCATCCAACTGTAGTGGTCAACTGACCCAGCAAGGACTTCATCACTCGTCATTCTAGGACAACTAGTAGTTTACGGTGAGGATGGGGTAAGTGGTGAGGTTGCTGTCGCACTAGCATTTATGAAGTGGCTAACGATCTGGAGAGTAAGATAAGAAGCCAAGCATTCGATGAGAAATCGCCTCCAACAAGTCTGCTATCCACCTACTTACGCAAGCATAACACCTGTCCTATCCTTGTCCTCCTCTTCGCATCCCGACGAAGAAGAAGCAGTCAAGGCACACACACGTTGATCAATTTATATTAAGATTATCTCAGTTGTTGTTGTCTATGAACAAGGAGTAGGTCTCAAGTCGTCCATAACCGTGGACACGACTTCTCGAAAAGATTTAACCCTGCAGGGGTGTACCAACTGCCCATTACAAGGCTCCGCACGCACACCCATCTCTCTCAGTTGCTACCCATCACAGGCAACCATTTTATGATTTAGTTCCGAGAGATCCAAAACGACAGGTCCCTCTAACTAACAACGCACAAATCCGGGTGGCCTCCGGTGATTCGACATCCAACTCAAAGCCGGTCGCGCTCTCGAATCGGTCTCTACCGTCTGGATGAGGTCGGGATAACCTACCCTCGCCCGGGCAGGCTCCCTAGCTTCCAGATTTGGACCAACAGGATATACCATCCCACTGGCCCGGTTTGTTTTAAATCCACTGGTTGCAGACCAGTTATGCATGCGGTTTTCAAATGGTAAAATCATCTTGGGCCACTGATACATGAGATAGCTTCTCGTCCCTCGTTGGTTACCCCAAGTGGAAGGTGAGATGTAGCGTAGCGGAAAATTCCCTTAGCGAAGATGCTAAGGTTTAAGATTTCTCCAGTAGGACTCCAAGGTCAACAAGTAGGTGGTTCGACAAGTGAGGCGCCGTTTGAAGATAATCACTTGCTTCTCCTGGACCTGCACACACACAGATAGCTTTGCTCCCAACGAGTACAGAGGAGTTGTCAATTCCTCCAGCCTTGTTGTTTACAAAGGATAAAACGCAAGGGATAATAATGCTAGTGATAGCAACTGAAAAGTAAATACTAAAAGTAAATTGATAGTGTAAACAGTGGTGGATATATGGACCGGGATCCCATGATGTTCACTAGTGATGTCTCTCTCCCAAAAGACGATAAAATAGCCATGCGAGGTAAACAAATTACAGCTGGGAAATTGACAAGATTATGTGCGCAAACCAATTCTAATTGTGCAAAACAAAAAGGAAGATGCTCAAAAGCACGGGCGGTACGCCAAGACAAGTAGACCGAAATCCATCTGCATCTACCCACTAATCATCCACCTTGAGATATCTATCCAGAACATCTCGCTGGTATTAAGTTGTGAATCCCACCCAAAGTGTAAACTCAAAGCAATGGACAACTGCATTAAAGAACTTTGCGTAAAGTAAACAATCCTTGCACCCGCAAGTACAAGCACCGTTGTTTTCCCCTTGTGGCAACAACACATCCCCTAGACTCATGTTTCTGTCACTCAAGCTAGTCATCGGGGGGCATGAACCCACAATCATGCATAACACTCCCTCTTGGAGTCACTACCTACTACTTGGCCAAAGCAATAAACAACAACGGAGAACATGCAAGAGTTTCTCAAGAACATAAATATAAAAGAAGAGAATCAAATATATAACTCAATCACAATCTGAACATAATCTCATAATCCATCGGATCCCAGCAAACTCAGCATAGCAACAACAGAAATATTACATATGTGCCTCGATCATGTAGGGCAGCTCACGAGGTCTAATCCATGAAGAACAAAGAGGGGAGGAGAACATCACATAGCTACTGATCATGGACCCATGGTCCAAGGTGGACTACTCACGGTTCATCCGGGAAGCATCCATGGTGGTGGAGAAGCTCCCGGAGGTGATTCCTCCCTCCGGCAGGGTGCCGGGAAGAGGTCTTCTGGTGCTCCCGATCTTGGAAGCGCGGCGGCGGCGAAGCAGAGGAGAGATCGCTAAAAAGGGTTCCGTTTTCGAGGGTTTCTCGTCACGGGGAATAAATAGGCGAAAGGGGGCAGCCAAAGGTGGGCCAGGGGCTCCAGGCGCCCCCCTGGCGCGGCCAGGGGCCTGGCCGCGTCCTCTGGCCGCCTGGGCCCCCTGGCTCCCCTCTAGCTCCTCCTGGGCTCTTCGCGAAGCTTCCGGTACGCTGATTTTTCCTATATTTTTCCCGGAATTTTTCTGGTACTTTTAATAAGGGGGAAACCAAAAACAGTCGAAAACATGAACTGGCACTGGGTGCACTGAGTTAATAGGTTAGTCCAAATATGATCAAAAGTGTACGGAAGTTCATCAATATCATAACAATATCACACAAAAGAGGCATGGAGCAAGCAGAAATTATAGATACGTTTTGGACGTATCAACATCCCCAAGCTTAATTCATGCTCGTCCTCGAGTAAGTAAATGATAAATAAGCATAATTTCTGTGGTGACATGCTAACAACCATATAAGAACTTTGTAAGTAAAGAAATCAAAGCATGCAATTCAATTCAAGTCATAACAGGCAAGAGTCTATATCTAGCATTGAAATAAGCAACATAAGAACATAAAGGTGAAGAGCTCTCGCTGTCCGTGACTCGAATGTCTCCAAATGGTGTTTGCGTGCAAGAAAGGGGATAGGGATATACGAGAAAAAGTATTTTTATTTTTGAGAACTCAATCTACTAAAGTGTCACACTTGGTCTTCTTTGGAATCTTGTCTTGACTCATCCCCAGACAACTAGCCTGGTACAAGTCAAAATAATCCACTCCTTTTCGATATTTTGAGCACTCATGTAATGGATGAGCGTAAGCAAGAAAGTTGACACTTAGGATGGCAAAGAGAGAATAAGGTGGAGGAGGAAGACAAAAATGTGTGAAAAGCTCACATCAATGAGGACAATCATAGGCGAGAGAAGGCCAAATGATAGATATGATGTGAGGAGTAGGGATTTCCATGCAACGGATGCACATAAGAGCTAAGGTAAGCTCTCCAATGGAACTAGTGGGGGTGCATACAACTTGCTTGCTCAAGAAGACCTAGAGCTCATTTGAGGAGGCTCATCATTGGAATATACAAGCCAAGTTCTATAGTGTGAAGGTCCCCACATAGTTATATGCATGAATGATAATCTCTATGGAGTACAAGATATAAGATGGAGTACGAGTGTGGATCTTCTCAAAAAAATAATAATAGTAGTGTGCCCCCTTCTCTCTTTTTATTTTTTTCTTTTTCTATTTTTTCTATTTTTTTTGTATTTTTTGGTGGCCTCAATGGCTCTTTCTACTTAACTCTCATTTGTCCTCTTTGGGATCTTTTAATTTGTCCTCTTTGGGATCTTTTAATTTTGTCCACTTTGAGATCTTTTCCTTACTTTAGGAGCAACAATCTATATATTACAAAAAATATAGAAGATCTTTCACACTTTACAAAGTACTCGAATCATAAAGAAAATGTAAATATCATGATGTATGCAAATGTATGCCTCTGCCAGTGTAGCAGGATATGCAATGATACTAGCGCGTCATGTAGCAATAATTAGGGCAAGGCCCAACTAGCATGCGGCTCTTCGATCAAGCAAGGAGCATGTATGACATTTAGATCAAGTCATGAGAAGGTGGATGTTGCATGGCAATGTATCTCGGAAAGGCTATGGAAATGCCTTGATAGGTAGGTATGGTGGATGTTTTGAGGAAGGATATAAGGAGGCTTATGATGACAGAGCGTATCGTGCCAAGGGTTTTGTAACAGCCCAGATTTTGCAAAAATTAAAATTTTTGTTTTTGGTGTGAATTGTTTGATTGTCTGATTTGTTTGCGGTGTTTGCATCCCCGATTTATCGATCGGCAATTATCCCCCCCTCTTATCTCGTACCGGACGGAGACCGACCCTTGCCACCCTGACACTCGACCTTTGCGACACCGGGTTTCACCCGATCACCGTCGCAAAAACCGCACGAGACCAGCCGCAGCCAACGGAACGAAAACCCCGTTTAATAATTAAACGGGATATTTTTATAGCGCGCCGGAAAGTGTTCTCGGAACGGTTCCAGCGCGAGGTGAACGCCGCCGGCTCGACGCGCTGATCGCGCAGTTCGAAGTTTTACCCGAATCATAGGTACTGCGGACCCCCGGCGGTCAGAAACGTGAACACCGCGCGCGGGAGAAAAACCGTGGATGTTTTTGCAAACTGCCAGCCACCTTTGCAAACAAGATAGTAGTATTCAAGAGATCAAGCAGAACATTGTTAGCGGAGTTGCTAAATGTTTTTCTGCAAATGATCAAGGAACGATATTCTTTGAAAATCGTTTAGTAGTTCCTGAGAATGAAAACCTAAAGCAGCTGATCCTTAAGGAAGCTCATGACACTCCCCTCTCAATTCATCCCGGTAGCACAAAAATGTACCGAGATCTACGCCAAAGATTTTTGTGGACCCTCATGAAGAGAGACATTGCACAATTTGTTGCCGAATGTGATGTTTGTCGTCGCATTAAGGCAGAACACCAAAGACCTGCTGGTACTCTTCAACCATTGTCTATTCCCGAGTGGAAATGGGACAAGGTCGGTATGGACTTCATCACCGGCTTTCCAAAAACCCAGAAAGGAAATGATGCCATCTTCGTGGTCATAGATAGGCTTTCCAAAGTTGCTCACTTCCTTCCCGTTCGCGAGTCTATAACTGCTAGTCAGTTAGCGGACTTATACATCTCTAGAATTGTGTCTCTTCACGGTGTTCCTTTGGTGATCAATTCTGATCGTGGAAGCCTTTTCACCTCTAGATTTTGGGAAAGTTTTCAAAATGCTATGGGAACTCATCTATCCTTTAGTACAGCTTTCCACCCTCAATCTAGCGGTCAAGTTGAAAGGGTTAATCAAATCTTGTAAGACATGCTCAGAGCTTGTGTTATCTCTTTCATAAAGAATTGGGAGAAATCTCTTCCATTTGCCGAATTTGCTTATAACAATAGCTATCAATCTAGTATGAACATGGCTCCTTTTGAATTCCTCTATGGACGACGATGTCGAACACCCCTAAACTGGTCAGAAACCGGTGAAAGACAACTCTTTGGACCGGATATGATCAAGGAAGCAGAAGAGCAAGTTCGCATTGTTCGTGATCGTTTAAAAGCCGCCCAGTCTCGTCAAAAGAGCTACTATGATCGTCATCATAGAGAAGAGAGCTACAATCTTGATGAGAAGGCTTACCTTCGGGTTACTCCTCTGAAGGGAACCCAGAGATTCGGTATCAAAGGCAAATTGGCCCCACGTTACATCGGACCTTTCCGCATTCTAGCTAAACGTGGAGAAGTTGCCTACCAACTTGAACTACCTCCGCACCTTTCCCGAGTACATGATGTATTCCATGTGTCACAACTCAGGCGTTGCTTCAAGGACCCCATCCGCGAAGTCGACCATGAAATGCTTGATCTCCAAGATGACCTTTCTTATCGAGAGTACCCTATTCGTATTCTTGATTCAGCAGAGCGTGTCACTCGTCGTCAAAAGATCAAGTTCCTCAAAGTGCAATGGTCACATCACTCCGAGAAAGAAGGAACGTGGGAAAGAGAAGACCGCCTCCGTGCCGAGTACCCCACCTTCCTCCCGACGACTTCTGAATCTCGGGACGAGATTCTTTTGAGTGGGGGCGAGTTGTCACAACCCAAGTTTAGGTAAGTGCTAGGTTTGTTTGTGCCTTTGCATCATGCAAAAATTCCAATGAAATTCAAAAATGGGGAAGCAGAAAGCCCTGAGAATTTAAATCAAATGGCCAGATAAAAATCTTTTTCCAAAAATCATTTGAATATTTGGAAAATTCCTATAAATGATGCTGATCATTTTAAAAGTGGTTTGGGTATTTCCCATACTCATGGAATTTTCTAATATTCAAATAGTGCCCTGGAAATTAAATTTGACCCCTATTTGAATTGAAATTCAAATGTTTTGAATTTCAAAAATGCTCAAATTCTATATGTGGCTAGCTACTGGTCACCTAGTATTTATAAAAGTATTTGGGCATTTTTATGAAATGTTTTGGTATTTTTACCAGGGCAAAACAAAAGGCAGAAAAACAAAACAGAGCAGAAAAAGAAAAAGGGAAAACACCCCGTGGCTTTCAGCCCAACTCATCCCCCCAGCCCATCTAGCACGGCCCAGCCCGCGAGTTCCCCGTTGTCGTCTACCCCGGCGACGGCAAGCAGCTCCGTGGCTTGCATGCCGACGCCGGCGACGTGGCCGAGCCACCTAGCCCCCCCGGACGCCTCTGAGCGCCACGACGCCCACGAGAAGGCCCCGCACCTCTTCCCCCTCTCCCTGGACCTCCCCCCCTCTCCTCTTCACGAATCCAGCGCCGCCCCGAAGCCAGCCGGAGCACGCCGTCGTGCCAGTCACGGCCACTGGCCTCCATTTTGCTCGCCGTGATGTCCAGGCGAACCAGCGCTGCCGTCTCCACCGGACCCCCCCCAGCTAATCGAGCCCGAGGACGCCCGGAACCCACACCAGCTTCTTCGAGATCCCGCCGGAGCCGGAGAAGATCGTCGTCAAATTGCGTCATCTCCGCGCGCCCCAGCCTTCGCCGTCGCCTCCGTGAGCTCCAGGGTGAGCCTCTGCGTCGATTCCCCCTCCTCCTTCTCCTTCCCGTGCACCAAGTCGCCGTCGCCGTTCTCCAGAGCTCCGGCCGCCGCGCCTTTTGAAGCCGCCGTCAAACCCGTGCCCCTGGAGACCCCCTGGTGGCATAGCTCGAAGCGGACGAGCACGGGCATCACTCCGGTGGTCTCCCCGTGCCTCCCCGTGGCCGGATTCGCCTGCTGCGTGGTCGCCGCCGCGGCTGCAGGTCACCGGCGGCAAACCGCCGGCGGAGCCGAGTTAGTTAGCGCTAATCACCAGCTTAGCCCCCCCGGGTCCATGACAAGTGGGCCCCAGGTAACCCCTAACCCACTGTTAGTTAAACTAACAGAGGGGTTAACCCCCTGTGTCACTTACAGGGTGGACCCACTGTCAGCCCCCCCTGTGACATCACCCCCTCATCAGCATGACGCAATAAACCAAATTCCAGAATTTAAAAGAATTAAATAAAACAGAGAAAAATCTAGAAAAGGGCTTAAACTTCAATAATTCATAGAAAATTCATATTAACTCCAAATTAAACATATAATATATGAAAAATGATCAGCATAAAATTCTCTATCCAAATATGCAACTTTCAACCATGTTTGAGTTGATTTTAAAATGGGACCAGTAGCTTTTGCTATTTGGCTTAATTGGAATTAATTCAAATTTATTCCAAATGCATTTCTAAATTGAACCAATGCAATGCACATATGGTCACTTGTACTTCAGAAGCTTATCCCACACATGATAACATTGTTTAAAATAACCAAACATTAGCAAATGCAAGATGACCTAATTTGAATAATATTTGGAGTTTGATTTTGAATTAACTTTTCAAATCAACTTCAATTAACATGTGGCAAATTGAACCTAGATCAAACCAATACCATTCACATCATGGACAACATAATCATGTGATTGTGCATTTCAATTCAATGTTGTCCCCCTCTTGTTGATGATTGTGCCGGTAACAGTGCCTCCGAGACGGTGATCACCCCGAAGGAGAAGACCACCGATAAGACCCGTGTATCGTCAGCAAGGCAAGCAAACCCCACTGATCATGTCTATAAAATCCTACTTCCCTCTCAGTCTCGCTTATGCATGTTTAGGAGATCATCGAGACACGTTCTTTCGCATAGTTGAACCCATTCCGATGCATGACCTATCATTTTGCCACCGTATTAAGCAAACCACAATCCTAGCAGATTTAGGAGTTGATTGATGAGCATGTGGCCCCTGCAACTGTTACTGCTTTTGCTGCTTAGTGTTACAATGAGGATGTTATGATTGTGAGTCGGGATGGAATGAACACAGTGGTACTGATGTAAACGTGTTGGTGAATCCACCCTAAACAAAGGTGAACGATGAGAGGCTGTGTAGGAGTACACAGTGGGTTGTCTCGTTGAACACTGCCCTAGGCCCCGAGTTCCTGTTTTGTGATCCAAGACAAAGAGTATGACCACATGTAGGGTTTATGGGAGCCCCATTTGACCTCTTTACGTACCCGATCTAGTCCAGGAGTCACACTAGATTCGGGCTTTCCATTTGATTTATGTATATATATGTGGGTGGACCTGTGAGGCAGTGAAACCATCTGTAAAAGGTGGCGTCTCGGTCCCTTACATTATCTGAGTCCGTTTCGTCAAACCGGCCGGACTCTCGAGCGGTGACAAACTCAGGTAGTCGGCTCCTGGATTAGAGAAGGTGATGTGAGGGTAGTGCCTTGGTTTCATCCACGTCCGACATCCGCTTGAAGGATGACAAGAACGAGACGATAAGTGATGACACGCGTGTGAAGATGTACACCCCTGCAGGGTTAATGAACTATTCGAATAGCCGTGTCCGCGGTTATGAACTACTTGGAAACCTCTACTTGATTATAGACAATTTGAATGGATACTTATAAAACTCGCAAGATAAGCGTGAGTGCTATGGCGTTCTTCTTCGTGGGGAAGTCGAGGAATTAACCATAGTGGTGTATTGGTTGGAGATGTAGTGGACTCGTGTACGCTTCTTACCTCAATTCTGGTACTCGTAGTTCAGGACTAGCCAAGTCAAAGCTGGCACTTCTGCATGATGAAACCCCACCTCCCTTTACCTTGATACTTGAGCATGAGTAGTATAGATCTGATGTAAGTCTTGCTGAGTACGACTTTGTACTCACGTTTGCTTATTCTATGTTTTAAATGAGAACCCGGACCCTGATGGAGTCACCTTCGTGAAGCTCGACGTTGACTAAGTTAGTATAGTCCCAGACAGCAGTCTGGTCCCTCGTGGAAGGGCATGTTTGTTTACAAGGCTTCTCTAAGCCATTTGTTAATCTTGTCTGTACTCAGACCTAATTTGCTTCCGTTGTATGATGTAATGTGATCACAGACATGTGATCTTTGTATGCTCTATGTGTATATCAATAAAGAGTACTTTGTAGAGTTATGTGATGATACCTGCTGTTCATACTAGGCATGTGTGCTGCGTGTATGTTTATAACATGCATGTCTTAGTATGGGTTTTCGAGACCTTAGTTGTGATCTGGCTGGCAGTCTTTTATACACCAAGTGGCCCTTAGATGTGCGCAGCTTGGGGCATCGCGATGCGATTACTCGTGACTCTGTCACGTGCACACTTTGTTGTATGATCGAGCCCGCCCTAGACCCCGACTAAGTGATCGGGCTGGAGTAAGTATATGTAAGAGTTAGGATTAAATCGATAACATGGTTGAGGCGACTTGTCTATGAGTATGGGATTCACCACCCATAAGCATCTAGACTTGTGAGCGGACGATGAGGACCCATCTCAGATGATCATCCGGCCTGAATGGGATGCCCCTCACGTTCGATGCTTACCGAGAATGTTCTGTGCTTGGCCTTGTCTGCTTAGACAAGTGGGTACGGTTCTCGGCTCTCCATGTGATTGCATCGTGACTGGAATTACATACGCTAACCCCGGGTCCCGACAATTGAGCTTGCTATGCTGCTGTTTTTGACAGCCACCTCTGTTTTTCTCTAAGTCTGTAACGTTCCGATGCCATGTTGCATGCTTAATATCTTTTGATCTATGATGCCTATTTGCATGATTCTTTTTGCCATGCCTTCCCTGTCATGTCTACTTTAGTTCCATATCATTTGTGAGCATGTTTGCATTGATTATCCTGTGTATGCATTGCCCTAAAGTGTGCTTCCTGATGTTGGAAGATTGTGCCCGTAACTTGTTTTGCTTGTATCTTTTTAACCGTAACTCCGGTTGGAGTGTTCTTTATATGTAACTTGATTAGTTTTTCGTTTACTTTGTGTTTATGCTATTGTTTTCTTCTGTTAACCAACCTAAAATATGGTTTAGTACAGAACAGTACCAAATCCTTTAATTGTCGTGCGACACTTGGTGTTATGCCATGTTTAGGTTGTGCCTCACTTAAATTGACTAGCATAGATAGTTTAATTTGTGCTTCACCTCTTGCCATGTTTATGTGCTATGTCGTGTTTGAGTGAGATGGCATGTTAACAACCTTTTTTGATCACCTGTAGCTAAACAACTTGAACCTTTCTAAATGTGCGGTATCGTCGTGTGTGACGAGTACTCCACTTAACCTGTTAGTAACCGCTCTCAACAGTAGGTGCGATGTCTCGTGTTGCCTTCTTGTTGATGCTTTCTCGTGTTTTCCTCGTAGTAATATATGCTTCCTCGTTGATTGATTTCCAGTGTTTCCGTCTTGTGTGCTTTCGCGGGTACCTCTCAGAGACGTTGCGAGCGTGCGATCGAATACACCTTCGGAACCCGACTTATCAACATGCAAGGACTATACATTACTTATGATCCGTTCTATTTCAACCAGCGGTTTGCATGCTAGTCTAGGTTAGGTTCGATGTTTGATCCTACCACATGTTTACAACCTCTTTCAAACCGATACAGCCATGTCCCTTCCCAGCAAACCTTGTACTGCTATGTTACTATTGCTCGTTGCTCAGCCCCTGCTTAGTATGCATGCTTAGGATGCTACGATGTTACCCTATTAATTCTTGGTTTGGGATATCACATTATCATTATTATATTGTTGTTGATGATATGATTATTATAATGTTGACTATATTCGACGAAGGATGGAAGGTCTAGGCTATCCCGCCTCGACGCTTTGTTCCATTCGAGTCACCTAGGACCCGAGTTCCGGGTATTGTTTTTAAGACTGAGCGTGCCTAATCGCGTGTGGGATTTTATGGGGTCCCCTCTTCTTACCTACCTAGCTTCAAAAATTTCTAGAGGTGGCCCAAGCTGATTTACCATTTGAAACCCGTGTGTGTGTGCTGGTCAGCTGCCAGTAGTTTTCAAACAACTCGGGCCAGTGGAGACATAATTCCTCTGTTGGTCCACACTTGGTGAGCTAGGGGTCCCCTGATGTCAGGTGTGATTTGCCGACCTTAGCCGTACGGAAGAGTCCGATCCGAGAGCGTGGCCGGCTTTTGGATTGGGTGTCGACTCCCCGGGGGCCACCCGGATTTGTGCGTTGTTAGATAGAGGGACCTGTCGTTTCGGATCTCTCGGAACTAAATCATAAAATGGTTGCCTCTAACGGGTAGCAACTGAGAGAGATGGGCGAGCATGCGACGCCTCGTAATGGGAAGTTGGTACACCCCTACAGGGTTAAATCTTTTCGAGAAGCCGTGTCCACGGTTATGGACGACTTGAGACCTACTCCTTGTTCATAGACAACAACAACTGAGATAATCTTAATATAACTTGATCAATGTGTGTGTGCCTTGACTTCTTCTTCTTCGCCGGGATGCGAAGAGGAGGACAAGGATAGGATAGGTGTTATGTTTGCGTATGTAGGTGGATAGCAAGACTGGTTGGAGGCGATTCCTCATCGAATCCTTGGCTTCTTATCTTACTCTTTAGATCGTTAGCCACTTCATAAATTCTAGTGCGGCAGCAACCTCACCACTTACCCCATCCTTATCGTAAACTACTAGTTGTCCTAGAATGACGAGTGATGAAGTCCTTGCTGGGTCAGATGACCACTACAGTTGGATGCTGAGTACTTCTGTACTCATGATACTACCCCCAAACTCTTTTCAGGGTTCTTGATCGATAACAGGTATGGTGACCGACGTTTCACGTGGAGACTCAACGACGACTAGTTAGGCGGATCCCGGCGGAGGGCCTGGACCCGTGTGGTTTGGGGATCGATGTTTTTCTCTTTGCCACTAGGCATTTGCTTGTAGTCTGTACTGAGACATGTATCTTCCGCTGTTGTATTGTTTTTGAGGCAGTTGTATGCCAATTGTATGAGATGTTGTATCCTTGTATCTGTAATGTTGTGATATCATGTTGGAAATCCGGGGCATATGGCTTTGTCATATGTCGCGGTGGGACCGATATGTGCTTCGTCCCCGGATCTGGGTGGAAACACCTAGATCTCGAACAGTACCGCATTTCGGGCCTTAAAACTTGGTATCAGAGCCTTACCGACCGTAGGATCCATTTTCTGGCCGAAGTCGAGTCTAGATAAAAACTATTTTGTAGTTACTAAGTTAGTTATCGGAGAGTAGGAATCTTTTTACTCCTTACCCTTGCTCTAGTCAGGACAAGTGCCGTAATTGTTTTACTCTCGCCTTATCCCCTTCAAAACTCTAGGATCTCGAGTGTGTGGAGTATCGGAACCGTTACAATGCCTTGCTTGCAGCGTATTGTCTCGATTCCGATCTCAGGTTTGGGAAATCTTGTAGTACCTTTAGTTCTTCCGACTCTGAGTAAACCTCTTGGTCATCTTTTGACTTCAGTCCTCTTGCCCAGTATCTTCACAATTCCAGTGAGAGTACTTCCCTTGATCGTCTCCTTGAAGTGTCGCTCTTCCTCTTGACACTGGCGGTTTCGTTTTTCCGACGATGTCGTCTCTCTGCGGAAATTTATCTCAACCGAAGTTCGACGTCGACATGGAGCAGAGTCCCTTGTTGGTGGTGTTGAAGATTGTCGACTTCCTTTTTATCTCCCCCCTCTCCCCCGGATCGTCCTGGATCTCGGAACGAGATCCCTTGTTGGTGGTGTTGTATTGTAACAGCCCAGATTTTGCAAAAATTAAAATTTTTGTTTTCGGTGTGATTTGTTTGATTGTCTGATTTGTTTGCGGTGTTTGCATCCCCGATTTATCGATCAGCGATTATTTCCCCCCCTCTTATCTCGTACCGGAAGGGGACTGACCCTTTCCATCCTGACACTCGACCTTTGCGACACCGGGTTTCACCCGATCACCGACGCAAAAACCGCACGAGACCAGCCGTAGCCAACGGAACGAAAACCCCGTTTAATAATTAAACGGGATATTTTTATAGCACGCAGGAAAGTGTTCTTGGAACGGTTCCAGCGCGAGGTGAACGCTGCCGGCTTGACGCGTTGATTGCGCAGTTCGAAGTTTTACCCGAATCAGAGGTACTGCGGACCCCCGGCGGTCAGAAACGTGAACACCGCGCGCGCGGGAGAAAAACCGGGGATGTTTTTGCAAACTGCCAGCCACTTGGGCTATATAAAGACCACCACACTCCCACCCATTTCTAGGGTTTCCCTAGCCCAAAATTTGCAGCCACCCCCTACTCATTCTCAGATCTGCCCAAAAATAGCTGCAAATTTCGAAATCCTAGCCTCCAGGCGATCCAGACCGTCAGATATGGTGATCTGCGGTCCAGATCGCGCCACGTGGCACCTCCACGACCAACCCTAGCAGCCCACACCGAGCCACCCCTGGCCATGGAGACCGCCGCGCCTCCCGACGGCCGCCACGCCGCCCGATGCCGGCAAGCCACCGGTGAGCCGCCCCTCACGCCGACCTCCTCTCTCCCCTTCCCTCTCGCGCTCACCTCCCTCCCCGCCTCGCCTACAGGTCGCCGGAGGCCGACCCGCGCCGCCGCGCTGGCGGAGCCGAGGCGAGCTCGGGCTCGAGCCGCCGCGTCTCCAAGCTGCTCGCCGACGCCTTCTCCGGCCTGGATCCGGCCGCCCCGGCCGGCCTCGTCCCTCCTCGCCCCTCCTCGGACCTCCTCTGCGCTGCCCCCTCGCCAGAATCCGGCAGGCCGCCGGCAACCGGCGCAAGCCGCCACCGATCCCGATCTGGATCGGGACGGGCGAGCTGGCCACCGCCGCTGCCAACGTGGGCCGGCCAAGCTCCCAGGTCCACCACCAGGCCGCGCAGCCCAGTCCGCCTCCTAGCCCAGCCGCCTCATGGGCCGGCCCAAGTGAGGCCCGTGCCATACATTTTTTTCCTCCCGTGCTCTGTTATTTTTCTAAGTCTGTTAAAAATATGCTGCTGATCCCGTTTTGTAATGCGATTTACCGTTGACTCGTAGCTCCGAATGAAGTGATTCTTTTCTTTGTATTGTTGTGCTCTCTGTGCTCTAGCATCCATCTTTTGTGAGCATTCTGTTTTGAGGTCATCTTGTTTGAGTAATTATTGGTCAAACAGGACACCGGATCGTTAAACTGCTAAACCGTTGTGAATCTGTCTGAAACTGTTGCTTGATTGAAACTTCGGGCGACGGTTGCTTCGCAACCGTACGTCGGAATTGAGTGATTCCTTTTGTGTTGCGTTAAGCATTGTTTCTACTTCAGTTTCATGCATTCACATGCCATAATTGCTTGCTGCATCATGATTGTATCTTCACCCAAAGTAGCTACCTTGCTGTTAGTGTGCTGCTGTTTATATTTTGTTGTAACTTCGGTCGACGAGTGTGTCGCGACCGTTTATCGGAATTGAGTGATTATTGTTGCATATTGTTAAGCATCATGTATAATTCCATTACATGTATTGCATTATCATAATATGCTTGCTGGTCATATAGTTATTGAGCTCCAAAGTTGCTATGCTGCTGTTTTTGACAGCCACCTCTGTTTTTCTCTAAGTCTGTAACGTTCCGATGCCATGTTGCATGCTTAATATCTTTTGATCTATGATGCCTATTTGCATGATTATTTTTGCCATGCCTTCCCTGTCATGTCTACTTTAGTTCCATATCATTTGTGAGCATGTTTGCATTGATTATCCTGTTTATGCATTGCCCTAAAGTGTGCTTCCTGATGTTGGCAGATTGTGCTCGTAACTTGTTTTGCTTGTATCTTTTTAACCGTAACTCCGTTTGGAGTGTTCTTTATATGTAAATTGATTAGTTTTTCGTGTACTTTGTGTTTATGCTATTGTTTTCTGCTGTTAACCAACCTAAAATATGGTTTAGGACAGAACAGTACCAAATCCTTTAATTGTCGTGCGGCACTTAGTGTTATGCCATGTTTAGGTTGTGCCTCACTTAAATTGACTAGCATAGATAGTTTAATTTGTGCTTTACCTCTTGCCATGTTTATGTGCTATGTCGTTCTTGAGTGAGATGACATGTTAACAACCTTTGTTGATCATCTGTAGCTAAACAACTTGAACCTTTCTAAATGTGCGGTATCGTCGCGTGTGACGAGTACTTCACTTAACCTGTTAGTAACCGCTCTCAACGGTAGGTGCGATGTCTCGTGTTGCCTTCTTGTTGATGCTTGATCGTGTTTGCCTCATAGTAATAGATGCTTGCTCGTTGATTGCTTTCCAGTGTTTCCGTCTTGTGTGCTTCCGTGGGTACCTCTCGGAGACGTTGCGAGCGTGCGATCGACTACACCTTCGGAACCCGACTTATCAACAGGCAAGGACTATACATTACTTATGATCCATTCTATTTCAACCAGCGGTTTGCATGCTAGTCTAGGTTAGGTTCGATGTTTGATCCTACCACATGTTTACAGCCTCTTTCAAACCGATACAGCCATGTCCCTTCCCAGCAAACCTTGTACTGCTATGTTACTATTGCTCGTTGCTCAGCCCCTGCTTAGTATGCATGCTTAGGATGCTATGATGTTACCCTGTTACTTCTTGGTTTGGGATATCACATTATCATTATTATATTGTTGTTGATGATATGATTATTATAATGTTGACTATATTCGACGAAGGATGGAAGGTCTAGGCTATCCCGCCCCGACGCTTTGTTCCATTCGAGTCACCTAGGACCCGAGTTCCGGGTATTGGTTTTAAGACTGAGCGTGCCTAATCATGTGTGGGATTTTATGGGGTCCCCTCTTCTTACCTACCTAGCTTCAAACATTTCTAGACGTGGCCCAAGCTGATTTACCATTTGAAACCCGTGTGTGTGATGGTCAGCTGCCAGTAGTTTTCAAACAACTCGGGCCAGCGGAGACATAGTTCCTCTGTTGGTCCACACTTGGTGAGCTAGGGGTCCCCTGATGTCAGGTGTGATTTCCCGACCTTAGCCGTACGGAAGAGTCCGATCCGAGAGCGTGGCCGGCTTTTGGATTGGGTGTCGACTCCCCGGGGGCCACCCGGATTTGTGCGTTGTTAGATAGAGGGACCTGTCGTTTCGGATCTCTCGGAACTAAATCATAAAATGGTTGCCTCTAACGGGTAGCAACTGAGAGAGATGGGCGAGCATGCGACGCCTCGTAATGGGCAGTTGGTACACCCCTGCAGGGTTAAATCTTTTCGAGAAGCCGTGTCCACGGTTATGGACGACTTGAGACCTACTCCTTGTTCATAGACAACAACAACTGGGATAATCTTAATATAACTTGATCAATGTGTGTGTGCCTTGACTGCTTCTTCTTCGCCGGGATGCGAAGAGGAGGACAAGGATAGGACAAGTGTTATGCTTGCGTAAGTACGTGGATAGCAGACTTGTTGGAGGCGATTTCTCATCGAATGCTTTGTCATATGTTGCGGTGGGACCGATATGTGCTTCGTCCCCGGATCTGGGTGGCAATACCTAGATCTGGAACAGTACCGCATATCGGGCCTTACAGATTTGGATGTACCAGCGAAGGTGGACGCTAACTCTCGGAGTGAGAAGAAAGCAATGCAAGACACAGGGAAGGCTAGCAAAATATGGGAAGGTGGAAGTGCCAACTTTAGAATACTCACATTAGTCCAAAGAACTCATGCACTTATTATCTGTAACTCTCAATCTAATAAGAAGGTTCACAAAGAGACAAGTACCCCGAGGAGGAGTGTATGGGGGTTTGGTTATCCTTGCGCATCCTCGACTCATGGTATGTGAGTGTACTCTAATATTCGACCCCTCCAAAGAGTAGTGATCCAACTAGTAGCTAAAGTTCTCAACTAATTTGTAGGTTTTTGAAAATAAACACGGATTTCCAAAAATACGACATCTATCACTAATAGTCTAAAGCTCTTGACACCAAAAGTCCAAACATTACTCAAGACAACACCTCAAAACTTTTGCAAGTTACTACTACAAAAAGAATAGCAACCTCAATTACCTACTTCAAGTCCAGACACACAACTCAGTGCAACAGGAAAACTCTCTAAACAAGATAAACATGAAAACTCAAGAGATTTCCAGAAACAAACTAAACAAAAGCTCTTTGAAAAGATAAACATGAAAGCTAAGAGCAAAGCATGACAGCAGCTACGGAAAGATAAAGAACAAACACAACAAAGATAAGCAGGAAAAATTCCTATGTTGTGTTCTAAATTTTGGAAGTGGAGCGTGTTTCTCTCCCCACACAAAGAAAGCTGGGTTCTAACTTGTTATGAACAGCAAGAAAAGCTAAATAAAACTAAAAACAAAACCTAAGAGCGAGACGCTCCAAGAATAGCACATAACACATGAAGTGATAAAAATATAGTGAAACGAGAGACGAACTGATAATTGTCGATGGAGAAGGGGATGCACGGGGGCATCCCCAAGCTTAGACGCTCGAGTCACCTTGAATATTTCTTGGGGATGCATGGGGCATCCCCAAGCTTGAATGCTTGACACTTCTTAATCTTCTTTCATCATCTTCCCTCGCACACTTGAAAACTCCCTTCATACGTAACTCATCATAATCTGATTAGCGAGGTTAGTACCCATAATAAAATAATTTTTTCTCTACTGGAAATAAAGATAACCTTGAAGAGCTACCTTTTATCAAGATTGCCAAAAAGTTTTTGCAAATAAAAAGCAAGCTTAAGGTTTGCAAGGCGAAGAAAAGGCAAAACAGGACAGAATATGTGAACAACAGACCAGCAGGTAAAAACGAATTTTTTAGGGATACTTCTGCAACTCAAATAAAAAAACTCAGAACATATGAACGTTTCGTAATTTTATAGAGCACGCTATGTAAACAATTCAGCTCAAAAAGATAAACTGGGATTTTTCTCTGATTTTTCTAGTCACGAGGACAGAATCTGTTTTCTGGACAGCATGTCACAACTTTCACTTCCCTTGTCGTATGAGGCTATAAAAGGCACAAAGCTTGAAAAGTAAAGATACAATGATGTTGCTACAGTAGTAACAATCATCAAGAACACTAAAAACAGAAGAAAAACAAAAAGGAAATCCTAAATTCGTTGTGGGCTGCCTCCCGAAAGCGCTTCTTTAAAGCCATTAGCTAGGCTTAATGCAAATAGATCAAGTCTTTTCAAGAAAATAATTAGCCCGTGTGACGGACTCAAAAGGCAACTTAATCTTTTTCCTAGGGAAGTGATTCATCCCTTTCTTGAGAGGGAATTGGAATTTTATAATCCCTTCTTTCATATCAATAACAGCACCTACGGTGCGAAGCAAAGGACGTCCCAAAATAATTGGACAAGAAGGTTCACATTCAATGTCCATAATAGTAAAATCAACGGGAACATAGTTGTCATTGACAATGATAAGAACATCATCTATCTTCCCCAAAGGTTTCTTTACGGAAGAATCGACGAGACGAACACCAAAAGAACAAGCATCAAAAGGTTTCAACTCAAATATATCATACATTCTTTTGGGCATAACAGAGGTACTAGCTCCAAGATCACATAAAGCAAAGCAAGAAAAGTTATTCAACTTAATTTTAATCATAGGATCCCAACCATCTTATAGCTTTCTAGGTACGGAGGCTTCTAACCTAAGCTTGTCCTCCCTAGCTTTGATGAGAGCATTAGTGATATGCTCGGTGAAGGAAAGATTAAGTGTGCTAGTGTGGGGGTCTCTAGACATCTTGTGAAGGAAAATAATAACTTCATAAAGCGTGCAATTATCAAAATCAAGGTCACTACTATCAAGTAGAGTGGTAGTGGTGTCCTTTAGGCTCACTTGTTTAGTAGCTTCTATAGTCATAGGAATTTCTTCTTCTACGGTTGAGGTCATAGCATCGCCATTAATAGGTCCTATGGGACTAGGGGTGCATTGGGTGCTAAGAGTTTGGATATCCTCAACCACTTGGATAGTAGCAACAGTATGGTGTGTAGGAAGGCTCTTAATTCTATCTTCTTCCTCCTTTTCTCTAGCCCATCTTTCTTTGAGTTTAGCCATCATCCTAATGTTTTCATTAATTTGCAATTGGATAGCATTCATAGGAGTGGCCTTCCTCTCCTCAAGGGGAGAAGTTCTAATTTTAAGCAATTCTACTTCATGAGCTAAATTGTCTACCTTCGAAGAGAGGGTATCTAGTTTGTCTAGTTTTTCCTCTGCATTCTTGTTGAAGGCTTTTTGGGTAGTGGTAAAGTCTTTAAGCATACTCTCTAATTAAGAAGTGGAGTTTTTGGTGCTAGGATAAGTGTTGTTGTTCCCATAGTTGTTGGAGGGGAACGGTCTAGGATTTCTACCAAAGTTACTCCCATAAGCATTGTTGTTGAAGTTGTTTCTAGAGATAAAGTTCACATCTACTTGATCTTGAGCAATCAAAGAATTTAAAGTAACATTTTGAGGATCAATAGGAGATTGCTTGGTAAGTAAAGACATGATCAAGTCAACTTTTTCATTTAGGGAGGAGATCTCCTCGACAGAGTTTACCTTCCTACCTGTTGGAGCTCTTTCGGTGTGCCATTGGGAATAGTTGGTCATCATCTCATCGAGAAGTTTTGTGGCAGCACCAAGTGTAGTTGACAGAAAGGTTCCTCCCGCGGACGAATCTAACAAGTTCCGCGAGGTAAAGTTCAAGCCTGCATAAAAAGTCTATCTTGAAGACTGGAGTCCCCGGCAACGGTGCCAGAAATTTGCTTGATACACGAGATAGCTTCTCGTCCCTCGTTGGTTACCCCAAGTGGAAGGTGAGATGTAGCGTAGCGGCAAATTTCCCTGAGCGAAGATGCTAAGGTTTAAGATTGTCTCCAGTAGGACTCCAAGGTCAACAAGTAGGTGGTTCAGCAAGTGAGGCGCCGTTTGAAGATAATCACTGGCTTCTCATGGACCTGCACACACACAGATAGCTTTGCTCCCAACGAGTACAAAGGAGTTGTCAATTCCTCCGGCCTTGTTGTTTACAAAGTAAAACGCACGGGATAATAATGATAGTGATAGCAACTAAAAAGTAAATACTGAAAGTAAATTGATAGTGTAAACAGTGGTGGATATATGGACCGGGATCCCATGATGTTCACTAGTGATGTCTCTCTCCCAAAAGACGATAAAATAGCCATGCGAGGTAAACAAATTACAACTGGGCAATTGACAGGATTATGTGCACAAACCAATGCTAATTATGCAAAACAGAAAGGAAGAGGCTCAAAAGCACAGGCGGTACGACAAGAAAAGTAGACCTAAATCCATCTGAATCTACCCACTAATCATCCACCTTGAGATATCTATCCATAACATCTCGCTGGTATTAAGTTTCGAATCCCACCCAAAGTGTAAACTCAAAGCAACGGACAACTGCATTAAAGAACTTTGCGTAAAGTAAACAATCCTTGCACCCGCCAGTACAAGCATCGTTGTTTTCCCCCTTGTGGAAACATCACACCCCCTAGACTCATGTTTCTGTCACTCAAGCTAGTCATCGGGGGGCATGAACCCACAATCATGCATAACGCTCCCTCTTGGAGTCACTACCTACTACTTCGCCAAAGCAATAAACAGCAACGGAGAACATGCAAGAGTTACTCAAGAACATAAATATAAAAGAAGAGAATCAAATATATAACTCAATCACAATCTGAACATAATCTCATAATCCATCGGATCCCAGCAAACTCAGCATAGCAACAGCAGGAATATTACATATGTGCCTCGATCATGTAGGGCAGCTCACGAGGTCTAATCCATGAAGAACAAAGAGGGGAGGAGAACATCACATAGCTACTGATCATGGACCCATGGTCCAAGGTGGACTACTCACGGTTCATCCGGGAAGCATCCATGGTGGTGGAGAAGCTCCCGGAGGTGATTCCTCCCTTCGGCAGGGTGTTGGGAAGAGGTCTTCTGGTGCTCCCGATCTTGGAAGCGCGGCGGCGGCGGAACAGAGGAGAGATCGCGAAAAAGGGTTCCGTTTCCGAGGGTTTCTCGTCACGGGGAATAAATAGGCGAAAGGGGGCAGCCAGAGGTGGGCCAGGGGCTCCAGGCGCCCCCCTGGCGCCGCCAGGGGCCTGGCCGCGCCCTCTGGCCGCCTGGGCCCCCTGGCTCCCCTCTGGCCCCTCCTGGGCTCTTCACGAAGCTTCCGGTACGCTGATTTTTCCTATATTTTTCCCGGATTTTTTTGGTACTTTTAATAAGGGGGAAACCTGAAATAGAAAAACAACAGAAAACAGGAACTGGCACTGGGGTGCACTGAGTTAATAGGTTAGTCCAAATATGATCAAAAGTGTATGGAAGTTCATCAATATCATAGCACTATCACACAAAAGAGGCATGGAGCAAGCAGAAATTATAGATACGTTTTGGACGTATCAGCCACCACTAGAAATTTTTGAAGCTAGCTAGGTAAAACAAGGGGACCCCATAGCATCCCACATGCGGTTAGGCACGCTTAATCTTAAAACCAATACCCGGAACTCGGATCCTAGGTGACTCGAATGGAACAAAGCGTCGGGGCGGGATAGCCTAGACCTTCCATCCTTCGTCGAATATAGTCAACATTTATAATAATCATATCATCCACAACAATATAATAATGTGATAGCCCAAACCAAAGTGTAACATGGTAACATTCGTAGCATCCTAAGCATGCATACTAAGCAGGGACTGAGCAACGAGCAAAAGTAACATAGAAGTACATGGTTTGCTGGGAGGGGGCATGGATGTATCGGTTTGAAAGAGGCTGTAAACATGTGGTAGGATCAAACATCGAACCTAACCTAGACTAGCATGCAACCCGCTGGTTGAAATAGAATGGATCATAAGTAATGTATAGTCCTTGCCTGTTGATAAGTCGGGTTCCGAAGGTGTAGTTGATCGCAAGCTCGCACCGTCTCCGAAGGTACTCGCGGAAGCACATAAGTCGGTAAACACTGGAAGCAATCAACGAGCAAGCATCTATTACTACGAAGCAAACACGAGCAAGCATCAACAAGAAGGCAACACGAGACATCGCACCTACCGTCAAGAGCGGTTACTAATAGGTTAAGTGGAGTATTCGTCACACACGACGATACCGCACATTTACAAGGGTTCAAGTTGTTTAGCTACACAAGATGAGCAAAGGTTGTTAACATGGCATCTCACTCAAGCATGGCATAGCACACAAACATGACAAGAGGTGAAGCATAAGGTAAACTATCTATGCTAGTCAATTTAAGTGAGGCACAATCCTAAACATGGCATTCCACTAAGTGCCACATGGCAATTTAAGTAATTGGTACTGTTCTACCCTAAACCATATTTTAGGTTGGTTAACAACAACAAACAATAGCATAAACACAAAGTACATGAAATTCTAATCAAGTTACATATAAAGAACACTCCAAACGGACTTACGGCTAAAAAGGTACGAGCAAAACAAGTTTGGAACACAATCTGGCAACATCAGGAAGCACACTTTAGAGCAATGCATAAACAAGATAATGAATGCAAACATGCTCACAAATGATATGCAACTAAATTAGACATGGCAGGGAAGGCATGACAAAAGGAATCATGCAAATAGGCATCATGAACAATTAATTATAGCCCATGGAAACAGAGGTGGCTGTCAAAAACAGTGGCATAGCAACTTTGGGTGATGAAACAAACATCATGCAGCAGGAAAATATGACGTGTGTATGCAACAAGAATTAATAGCATAGGCCTCATGGATGTGTCAGAATCATCAATCAAACTTGCAATAAAATAACAACAACAACATTTGACAGAAATTAGCAGCAGTTAATAGTCTAATGCCCACTTCAACAGTGATTAACAACATCAAGATGGCCTCAAATCAAAATGCCCAAAAAAGATGAACTGAAGTACACAAAAAACTAAACAATTTTCCTTTTGGGCGCACATGCATCCGGGCTACGGTTTACTCGCAATTATCGTCGCAAAATTGAATACAACAACAATTTTACAGACTTAGCAAAAAAATAAAAATGAAGAGGAAGAAAAAAAAGAAACGGGGCCTCACCATGGGCCGAGGCCCACGAGGCCGCTAGAGGCGAGTTGGGCCTTGGATGACGGCTGGGCCTGCTGGCGGTGGTGCTGGGTCGGGGGCGTGCGGCCCACCTGGCGGCGGTTGGTGGAGGCCTGGATCGGGTCAACCCCGATCCCGTCGTGACCGGCGACGGCTCCGGCCGGCCTTCGGCAAGGGAGAATGCGAGCCAGGGGAGGTCGGGACGGCGGCGGGGTCCCTTGGCGGCGCGGTTGAAGGCGGAGGAGGCCGGCGCGGCGGCGGCGCCCAGGCCGGGAGGCCATGGCCATGGCGCGATGGCGGCCCTGCCTGCAGACCTGAGAGGGGAGCGGCCGGGGTGAGAAGAGGAGGAGGGAAGGGCACGACGAGGAGAGGTGAGGGTCCTGGCAGGGGCGGCGGCTGCCGCGGCGGCTCGCCGGAGCCAGAGGTGCGGCGGGCGGAGGCCTCCCACGGTGAGGAGCTCGGGCGCCAGATGGGCCTGGGCAGGCCTGGCGGCGCTGGCTCGGCCCGGCGGGCCTCGAAACCGGCTGGTGCCGCGGTGGAGGTCTCCGGGGCCGTCGGATCTCAGATCTGACGGTCCTAGATGCCCTGGATGCTAGGGTTTTAGGATTTGTGGATCTGGGAGGCAAACCTGGGCAAAGTGGAGGGGGTAGCTGCAATTTTTGGCTAGGGAAACCCTAGAAAGGGGTGGGAGAGTGGTGGTCTTTACATAGCACAGGTCGCTGGCAGTTTGCAAAAATATCCCCGGTTTTTCTCTCTCGCGCGCGGTGTTTTACGTTTCTAACCGCCGAGGGTCCGCAGGACCTCCGATTCGGGTAAAACTTCGAACTGTGTGATCAGCGCGTCGAGCCGGCGGCGTTCACCTCGCGCAGGAACCGTTCTGAGAACACTTTCCGGCGAGCTATAAAAATATCCCGTTTACTTGTTAAACGGGGTTTTGGTTCCGATGGCCGCGGCTGGTCTCGTGCGGTTTTCGCGACGGTGATCGGGTGAAAGCCGGTGTCGCAAAGGTCGAGTGTCAGGATGGAAAGGGTCGGTCTCCGTCTGATACGAGATAAGAGGGGGGAAATAATCGTCGATCGATAAATCGGGGATGCAAACACCGCAAACAAATAAGACAATCAACCAATTCACACCGAAAATAAATTTTTTATTTTTTTTGTGAAATCTGAGCTGTTACACAACCACAGTCTATGCGCTGCCATAGATCCTGCTTCGCACGAGCACAATCAGAACACGACACATGACAGCCGTATAGCGCACCGAAAGTGACCTCTGCGAGGTGCGTGAAAGGGTACCCTCTAACTAGTGAATTCATGTGCTCTCTTTTTCGTTTTTTATACGGGCTGCATGGAAGACTGCAAGGTTTAGGCTAACATTCTGTGCAAATGGTTTTTCTTTCTATTTGTTTTTCTTTTGTCAGCTTTTTCAGTTTTCTATTCATTTTGTTTATTTATTTATTATTTTTGTTAATTTATTATTCTATACTTATTTATTTTTAATAAATTTATGGATTTTTAAATATATAATTTTTTGCCCGTGTTAATTGATTTATTTGTTTGTCGTGATTTTTTTTCTGTATTCTTTTTTTTCAATTATTTGTTTCAAAATCATGTTTTTCTCTAACTTCATGATTTTTTGTTTTCCTATTTCTATTTTGTTTTTGTTTTTCATTTATTTATTTTATTTTATGAACTTTTAAAAATTCATTAAAAAGATCAATGTTAATTGAACGTCCACCACTAAACCAAGGGCTTCACCTTTTTTCTCTCGTTTTAGTTATAACTTATAAGTCCATCTTCAACATGTAATTGTGACTCAATTCATTTTTATCCTAATTACAAGTTCAACTACATCCATAACATGTAGTTGGACCCTCGTATTTTTTAACCATTTTTTTCCTTAGTTGCAACTCCACCTTTTATACCTAACTGGGGTTCAACCCATCTTCATCCCAGTTGTAAGTTCATCCTCGTTACGTAACTAGGCGCCCGACCAATTTTGTCTTAGTTACAGCTACACCTTTTATATGGAACTAGGGGCCGACCCATCATTATTTCAGTTGCAAGTTCATCCTCGTTACGCAACTAGGGGCTCGGCACATTTTGTCCTATTTGCAACTCCATCCTCGGTACACAACTGGGTCCGAACCCATTTTTATCTCGGGTGAAAGTTCGTCCTCAGTACACAACTAGGGGGTCAATAAATTTTATCTAAGTTGCAACTCCATCCTTAATATACAACTTGGGGTCTGAACAATTTTGTCCCAATTGCAACTTCATCCTTAGTACGCAACTGGAACCCGACCCATTTTTTGTGCCAGTTGCATATCCGCCCTCTCTACGCAATTGAGGGGCCAACCAATTTTATACAAGTTGCAACTTTATCCTCAATAAACTACTTCGGATGCAGAACATTTTTGTAACATCCCAATTTTCTAAATTTGGATGTTAATAGAACATCTTATGCATTTTATTCTTTATTTGCATTTTTTGGCATATTCAAAACAATTTTCAACTCAAGGCAATTTATTGGAGAGGATGTAAAATGACTTATCCTATGCTAAACAAAGTTGAAAATGTTTATAATATGATTTGTGTGGTCATAAGATTTATTTGAATTATGAATTAACTCTAAAATATTTTAGGGAATATTATAATGCTGAGAAAAGTCTTATGGCATAAAAATGACTTGCAAAAATATGCATTATTGATGGATTTTTTTTCCTGTTTAATTATATTTTATTTATGTTTTTGTGTTGCTTATGTTCTAGGAATATTAATATATTATTACTTATTTTATATTAGTTGGTTGTCTATTGAAAAAAGAGAAACAACAGTCGGGCTGCGCAGCTGGCCCAACGGCTATTTTCCACCGTGATAGCGGCGCGCGCCTAGCACCGGCCGGACCCGCCCATCAGCAGCCGTTGTTTTTGTTTCTTTTTCTTTTTCTCGGCTTACTGGGTCCGCTCGTCATCCCCTTCCTCTAGCTTAGAGCAACTAGTTCTAGAGTAGTCATTCACGGCCCGGCCCCGCAAACAGCGCCACATGTCGCGTTCACAACGTTTTTTCGGGATTTTGTTTTTTTTTAATTTTTGTGTACGTATATTTGGTGTTTAAAATTTGTTTTTTCGGTGGTTTTTTCGATTTTTCCGGTTTTCGCAAGTTGTTTCTATACGTTTTGGTGAATTTTTTCTTTTTTAAAAGAGGCAGGAGTCGTGCCTTGTGCCTCCGGGAAAGGCGCTATCGTGCCTCCGTGAAAGGCACTCGTGTCTCCGTGAAAAGGCACCGTCGTGCCTCTAAAAACAGAAAAAGCGGAAAAGCTCTAGAGCGCCACTTGGCGCGTGCGCGGAGCGCCACTTGACGTGCGCGGAGTTAGCGCACCGTTTGTTGCTACAAGTACTCTAAAACTAGTAATTTCGTGTTCTTCATAATCTGGGACATATCTTAACAACTCCGATTCGTCCTTGTGTTTGCCCCTTTTGCACGCAAACCTGTCTATAAATTAGATGATGCCCCGCAAGTTGTTGCGGAACTTTTTTGCAAAATATTTCAGTGAAAATATTTGGTTAAATGAAGCATGTATATTTGAAACAATAACTTTTGAATTAATATATGGATTTAATAAAATATCATAATAAATAAAAATCCCCATGCATGCATGTTGCATGTAGATTTTTATTATGCATAGTGCATATTGAGGTGAGTCTTTCTCATGCATGTTGAGAGAAATATGCTAGTGGAGGTTGACGTGGCATGCATGATGAGATGGAATGTGTGCATGTTGAAATAATTGGTAGTAGTGGGGAGCAACTTCTTAAAAATGTAAGATGTAAGATAACCTCCACCACGAACTCCCCAGTTTTTTGGAATTTTGTCAAGCTATTCCATGACCTAGCCGTCGCGCCGACTTCGTCACCGCCACCCCGATGCCGACCGCCCACGCCAACCCCCCCGCCGCCTCATCGGAGCCGAACGCCGCCACCGGAGTCCGTCCGTTGTAAGCCGCTGCCCGTCGGGTCTTCATCGCTACTGGAGCCGCCTCCAAATCGCCTTTGTTCTTAGCCGTCGAGAGGAAGAAGAGAACGTAGGGAGATAACTGTTGGAGGGTTCCCACGTGTAAGTAAGGAGGGGCCTTGTCCAAAATTTGTCCTGAAAATGGCCAAACCCCTTTGGCTGAACAAAAACAACATTGAGGAATATGTTCATAAGAGACACAGACGGAAGAGGGTTATATTTAAACATTCATTTTTAGGGTGAAGATGAGACCTAAGTGATTCATCCATATCCTCAAGAATGAGGGAATTATTCGCACATCGTAACAAAAGACATCAACATGATAGTGGTAGGGATAAACATGGAGGAATGCTTTGGATAAAAAAAGGATTCACTAGGGTTCTTGTATTAAAATGAGATGAGGGTGGAGATAAAATGGTGATGAAGGTTGTTGATGTAGTTTTTGATGACGGAGTTGATTCAGCGGTGGAGCTCCTCGATCGATCCCCCCTTGGATTCCTTCCGGAGGTTAGGGTTCTACCTTCTGAACGAAGTTGTAGTGTCTCTCTACATCTGATTCGCGATCCATCTTCATCGGGGTAAAATAGTTGACTAGGCTAAGGCACTGACGTGGGGTACAATCATTGGCACGATCCTATCGTGATTGTACCACATGTCGTTTTGGCCCTTTGGCCCCTCTAGCGTAGAATTTCATCTCCCTTCTTCTTCTCGCGAATATGGAAAGGTAATATATTGTGTTAAAATGTGATATTTTCTCCATATCTAATGTTTGTGTCCTTTATACTTCGATATTCTTCGCAAACCAATATACTGATGAGAAATAGACAAAACGTGCACCGTCACGATAAAAATAGGACAATAATTGAAACACAATGATACAATAAGTACTACTAAAATGCGGAAAATTTAGACTCACCAACCATCATCGAGCATTCCTGGTCGTTGCGGCGGCATGCAAGC
Organism: Bromus sterilis; assembly: GCA_950022295.1. Classification (NCBI taxonomy): domain Eukaryota; kingdom Viridiplantae; phylum Streptophyta; class Magnoliopsida; order Poales; family Poaceae; genus Bromus; species Bromus sterilis. The sequence goes on from OX465595.1 coordinate 95,509,535, forward strand.
CCATTCCGTTGATTCCCTTGATGGTGTATCTAAACTTGTTCATCATCCTTATGCTCACCCTTTTGGAGCTTCGTTCCCACTCTCTTCTCACCAAATTAAAGTACCCATTAAGAATCCATAGAAGTTGCATATGGTTGCTGATACGTCTCAAACGTATCTATAATTTCTGCTTGCTCCATGCATGTTTTGTGTGATATTGCTATGATCTAGATACACTTTCATACACTTTTGATCATATTTGGACTAACTTATTAACTCAGTGCACCCCAGTGCCAGTTCCTGTTTTCTGCTGTTTTTCTATTTCAGGTTTCCCCCATATTAAAAGTGCTCCAAAAATTCGGGAAAAATCCAACAAAAAATCAGCGTACCGGAAGCTTCCGGAAACACCAAAGTGGGGCCAGAGGGCCACCAAAAGGTGCCCAGGCGCCCTTCCGGTGCGCCCGAGGGTGGGGCCGCGCCAAGGGGTCGCCGGGACACCTAATGGCCCCCTGGCTGCCCCCCTTCGCCTATATATTCTCCGTGAAGGGATTCTTCCGAAGGCAGAACCCTTTTTCGCGATCTCGCCTCTGTTCCACCGCCGCCGCACTTCCAAGTTGGGAGCGCCAGCAGACCTCTTCCCGGCACCCTGCCGGAGGGAGGATTGACCTCCGGGAGCCTCTCCTCCACCATGGACGCTTACCGAATGATCCGTGAGTAGTCTACCTTGGACCATGGGTCCGTGATCAGTATCTATGTGATGTTCTCCTCCGCTCTTTGTTCTTCATTGATTAGACCTTGTGAGGTGCCCTACATGAGCAAGGCACATATGTAATTCTTTCTGCTGTTGCTATGCTGAGTTTGCTAGGATCTGATGGACTATGAGACTATGTTCAGTTTGTGATTGAGTAAGATATTTGGTTCTTATCTTTTATATTTTTGTTCTTGAGTAATTCTTGCATGTTCTCCATTGTTATTTATTGCTTTGGCCAAGTACTAGGTAGTGACTCCAAGAGGGAACGTTATGCTCGATTGTGGGTTCATGCCCCCTGATGACTAGCTTGAGTGACAGAAACATGAGTCTAGGAGATGTGATGTTGCCACAAGGGGGAAAACAACGGTGCTTGTAACCGCGGTTGCAAGGATTGTTTACTTTACCCAAAGTTCTTTATAATGCAGTTGTCTGTTGCTTTGGGTTTACACTTTGGGTGGGGTGCGCAACTTAAATCCAGCGAGATGTTCTGGATAGATATCTCAAGGTGGATGATTAGTAGTAGATGCGTGGAAGTGGTAATGGCTTCTCGCCCTTCGTTGGTTACCCCAAGTGGAAGGTGAGATGTAGGATAGCAGAAAATTTCCCCTATGTAGAGGATAGAGTTTGTCTCCCGTAGGACTCCGGCGATGATAAGTAGGTGCCGGCGGCGCAACTGACTTGCTGAAATGATGTGCGGAGTAGGGATTGCCATGGAACGGATGCACATATGAGCTGAAAAGCTCTCCAATGGAACTAGTGGGGGTGCATCTAACTTGCTCGCTCATGAAGACCTAGATCTCTTTTGAGGAGGCTCATCCTTGGAATATGCAAGCCAAGTTCTATAGTGTGAAGGTCCCCACATAGCTATATGCATGAATGATCATCTCTATGGAGTACAAGGATAAGAGGGAGTACTAATGTGGATCTTTCAAAAGGATATTAGTGTTGCCCCTTTCTCTTCTTTTATTTCTTTTTCTATTTTTTTGTATTTTTTGGTGGCCTCAATGGCTCTTTCTATTTAACTCTCATTTGTCCTCTTTGGGATCTTTTATTTTTTACACTTTGGGATCTTTTCCTCACTTAAGGGAAACACTCTAATTTACAAGAGGGTATAGAAGATCTTTCACACTTTACAAGGTACTCAAATCATAAAGAAGATGTAGCTATCATGATGTATGCAATGTATGCCCCTGCCAGTGTAGCAGGAACATGTATGTCATGAAGATCAAGTCATGAAGACGTGGATGTTGCATGGCAATATATCTCGGAAAGGCTATGTAAATGCCTTGATAGTTAGGTATGGTGGCTGTTTTGAGGAAGGATATAAGGAGGTTTATGATGACAGAGCGTATCATGTCAAGGGTTTGGATGTACCGGTGAAGGTGGACGCCAACTCTCGGAGTGAGAAGGAGGCAATGCACGGCACAGGAGAGGCTAGCAAATATGAGGAGGTGGAAGTGTCAACTTTCAATACTCACATTAGTCCGAAGAACTCATGCACTTATTATCGTTAACTCTCAATCTAATGAGGAGGTTCACAAAGAGACAAGTACCCCGAGGAGGAGTGTATGGGGGTTTGGTTATCCTTGCGCATCCTCGACTCATGGGACGTGAGTGTACTCTAATATCCGACCCCTCAGAAGAGTAGTGACCCGTCTAAGCTTGAGTCTCCTTGAATATTTGTTGGGGATGCATGGGTGCATCCCCAAGCTTGAGCGCTTGACACTCCCGAATCTTCTTTCATCATCTTCCATCGCACACTTGAAAACTCCCTTCATACATAACTCATCATAAGCTGATTAGAGAGGTTAGTACCCTTAATAAAATAATTTTTCCCCACTGGGTATAAAGATATTCTTGAAGAGATACTGTTTCTCAAGATTTCCAAAAGGTTTTTGCAAAGAAAAAGCAAGCTTAAGGTTTGCAAAAGTTAGGAGAGACAAAACGTTGCAGAATCTGTGAAAAACAGAACAGCAGGTAGTAAATAATTGTTTAGGGGTACTTCTGCAGCTCAAATAAAAAAACTCAGAACATACGAAAGTTCCGTAATTGTATAGAGCACGCTGTGTAAAAAAATCAGCTCAAAAAGATGAACTGGTGATTTTATTTGATTTTTCCCGTCACGAGGACAGAATCTGTTTTCTGGACAGCATTTCACAACTTTCACTTCCCTTGTCATATGCGGCTATAACTTGGCACAAAGCTTGAAAATAAAGATACAATGATGTTTCTACAGTAGTAACAATCATCAAGACCACTAAAAACAGAAGTAAAAACATCTTGGGTTGCCTCCCAACAAGCGCTTTCTTTTACGCCTTTAAGCTAGGCATGAAGATTTTAAAAGATGCTCTCATAAGAATAAGGATTTGAATCAAAAGAGAGCATCAAGAAGAAAACATGGAACACATTTAAGCCTAACCCACTTCCTATGCCTAGGAATCTTGTAAGAAAATAAATCAAAGAAGCACAAAGAGACAAGCATAGGAAAGTGGAACAAGAACAATTTCAAAATTTCAACATGAAGAGAGGTGTTTCTGTAACATGGAAGTTTCTACAACCAAACTTTCCTCTCTCAAAGTAATTTTCAGTATTATCATGAACAACATCAAGAATATAACTATCACATAAATCATGTTGTCCATGACCTAAAAGCACACGTGTATAGTCTTCAATACGGTCTTTAGGAACATAATATAAATGCATCCCATCACATTGAGCCTCAATAAGGGCCTAATTCTCCGGAATATGATTTGGAGATTTCAAAAGGATAATAGGACAATCAAGTGTGGGTGCAATAGCAAAAATTTCATGCTTAACATGAGGAACTATAGAGAGTTCATCTCCGTAAGCATCATCCATAGTGGCATCACGACCATAAGCATAGAAGGCATCAACTTCATCAAAAAGGGATATTTAAAAAGAATCCATAGGATCATAACACTCATATAAGGTACGATTAAAAGAGTTACTCTCATTAGGAGGTAGGCATGGATGGATCCATTCTTCCTACTTTTGTTCGTCACTCTCCTCCTCTTTTTCATCCAAGGAGCTTTGAGGTTCATCAATAACTTCTTCCATAGAGTCCTGCAAAACATTAGTCTCTTCCTTTGGGGGAGAGATTCTCTCAAGATGATCAGTAATATAATAATTTGCATCGTAATTTTCCAAATAATAGTTAAGTATAGAAAGACTCTCAAATTTGTAAGGGGCATCATCAATATTTGTAAGAAGAGAAGTAATTTCATAGGCACCCTTATAAGCAACAAATTCTTCTATTTTCTCTACATAATCAAAATCATAATTTCTCTTAGCATAAGAAGCTAAGGTTTCATCATGATTGTACTCACATTGGAAAGCAAGGTGTTTGTGCCTCATAAAGCAACAAGATTCATCCCTGCAGAAAGATATATTATATATTGAGCACAAGTTTCTAGCATACTCATACAACTGATGTATTTGTTTCCATAAGTGTATCTCCTTTTGAGACAAGCGGTGTTCCTTGTACCAGTTTTGTTGATCCTCGGTGAATCCTCCATGCCCATAAAATCTGGTTTCAAAGAAGTCAGACATTGATTGGCAAGTAACAAACTATACATACTATTTTTTTGGATTTTTGATATAGCACACAAAGATAAAAACAGAAAGGTAAACTAACAAGACTAAAAAGTAAAGGCAAAAGGTAGTGGGCAACTCCCCTGTCTTATCACCCGAAGTCCCCGGCAACGGCGCCAGGAATTTGCTTGATGGCGTGGAAGTGGTATTGGCTTCTCGCCCTTCGTTGGTTACCCCAAGTGGAAGGTGAGATGTAGGATAGCAACAAATTTCCCCTATGTAGAGGATAGGGTTTGTCTCCCATAGGACTCCAGCGATGATAAGTAGGTGTCAGCGGCGCAACTGACGTGGACCTGCACACAATACCATTAACTTTGCTCCCAACGAAGTTCAGAGAGGTTGTCAATTTCTCCGGTCTTGTTGTTTACAAAGGGTCAAACACACAAGAGATAATGATAATGATAACAACTGAAAGTAAATACGGAAAAAGGAAATAGCTTGTAAACAGTGATGAGGATATGGACCGGGGTCCCGTGATGTTCACTAGTGATGTCTCTCTCCCAAAAGACGATAAAACTGCTATGCGAGGTAAACAAATTACAGACGGGCAATTGACAAGATTATAAACTCACCGCAATGCTAACTATGCTACAAAATAAAGGAAGAGGCTCATAAGCATGGGCAGTACGCCAAAATAAGTAGACCGAAATCCATCTGCCTCTACTACTAATCATCCACCTTGAGATATCTATCCAGAACATCTCGCTGGTATTAAGTTGCGAGCCCCATCTAAAGTGTAAACCCAAAGCAACAGACAACTTCATTAAAAAGAACTTTGCGTAAAGTAAACAATCCTTGCAACCGCGGTTACAAGCACCGTTGTTTTCCCCCTTGTGGCCACAACACATCCCCTGGACTCATGTTTCTGTAACTCAAGCGTGTCATCAAGGGGCATTGTCACAACCCCAAGTTAGGTATGTGCTAGGATTAGCAAGTTCCTTTGCATCATGTGAAAAATTCAAAAGAAAATTCAAAAATGGGGGAAAAGAAAAGCCCTGAGAAATTAAATCAAAAGGCCAGATAAAAATATTTTTCCAAAAATCATTTGAACATTTTGAAAATTCCTATAAATGATGCTGATCATTTTAAAAATGGTTTGGGAGCAATCCCATGCTCATGGAATTTTCTAATTTTCAAAATGTTGCCTTGGAAAATTAAATAAACCCCTATTTGATTCAAAATTCAAATGTTTTGAATTTTAAAAGTGCTCAAAATTTATGAGTGGCTAGCTCTCTATTTTATGAGGCCACATAAAAATTTGGGGCATTAAATAAAATGCCTAGGTATTTTTTTATCTAGGCAAAACAAATAAAACAGAATGAAATAAAAAGAAAAGAGAAAAACAGAGGGAAAGGGAGTTACCTTGCGCCTCAGGCGAGGCCCACCTACCTTGGCCCAGCTAGGCCCAGCCGCCACCCGGGCTGTCGTCTTCCTCAGGCAGCCAGGCAGCTGCGTGCCCGGCATGCCACGGCCGCCACGCCACCTGCTTGCCTGGCGCCCCCCAGCCTCCCGAGCCCTCTAGACACGTCCTGGAGACGCCCACGTCCACTCCCCTCCCTCCAGAACCACCTCCCCCTCCTCTCTCGCCCGTTCCGCCGACGTCCGTGAAGCTCGCCGGAGCACCGTCAAGCCCCCGCGTAGCCATCAACTCCGAGAAGCCCCGGATCCTGTCCATCGTCTTCACCGCAGTGGTCTTCGTCTTTGAGCGGAATATGGGGAGCTGAAGCCCCCTGGAGCTGCCGAATCGCGTCGTCGTCTTCATCTACAGCCGCCGCGCAACATCGTCGATTACATCACCGTCGAGCCACCCCAGCCCTCGCCACCACCTCCGTTGAGTTCCTGGTGATCTCACGGTCAAAGCCCCTAACCTCTCCCCCTCGATTTCTTCCTCTGTCACCGATTGCCATGGTCGCCGGAGTACCGAGCCGCCACGGTCGTCGTCGGCGAGCATCTGCTAGGCAATCATCCTCGCCGTCTTGTCCATCACCTCCGCCGTGAACTGCTGCTTCGAACGCGCCCAGCGGTGGCTCAAATGGTGCTCTGCAGCGAGATCCACCTCGAGCCCGTGCCACGGCCGCCGCGGAAGGTCGTCAACGGCGTCGCTCCGGTGGCCTCCTTGGTCACCTGGACCCTCCCCGAGACGCGCGGCTCCACGAGCTTGCGTTTGGTGCCTCCAGCACTTCAAACGGACCACGGCAGCCTCCTCCCGTGCAGCGCCGCCGTGGGTTGGCCGCCGGCGTTTAGCCGCCGGTGGGTTAGCCACTAATCCCCCTCCTAACCCCACCCTGGGCTACTGACCAGTGGGCCCAGTGGCTTAATTAAGCCACTGGTTAAGTTAACCCAGCCGGATTAAATTAACCAGCCACTAACAACCCTGGCCCACATGTCGGCCCCCCTGACGCCAGCATGAGGTCATGCTGACGCAGTAAACCTTTTCCAGAAATTAAAATGAATTAAAGAAATTCAGAAAATTCCAGAAAATAGCTCAAACTTTGGAAATTCATAGAAAATTCATATTAACTCCAAATTGGACAAATAATATATGAAAAATGATCAGGAGAAAATAAGCTATCCAAAAATCCAACTTTCAACTATGTTTGAGTTGATTTTAAAATGGGACCAGTAGCATATGTCATTTGAATTATTTGGAATTTATTCAAATTCAATTCAAATGATTTTGCAACTTGGACCATGAAATTATGATACATTTCAACCACACATCAGAGGCATATCATACACATTTGAAGATGATTCAAATTGATCAAACCATGTCACATATAACTTGACTAAGTTTGAATTCAAATTGGAGTTTGAATTTGCAATTCAATTTGCAATATACTCCATTTAAATGGAATTGCTTCACACATCAAAGCATTTACATCAAGTTCCAACCTTCCATGATGTGATTGTGCATTGTATTTACGTTGCTACTTTGCTTGTTGTTTGTCGAGTAGAGGTGGAACCGGAGCAGGAGGCTGCCCCCTTCGTTGAAGACCTCGAACCCGAACCTCGTCAGCAAGGCAAGCAAACCCCCATTGATCATGTCGATAAAATCCCACTTCCCTCTCATGTCTCGCTTATGCATTGTTTAGGATGATCACCATGATAACGTTTCTATCGCATAGTTGAACACATATCCTTTGCATGACCTATCATCTTGTCACAGTAGTAAGCAAACCACAATACTAGCAGATGTAGGAGTTGGTTGATATCATGTGGCGACTGCAACTGTTATTGCTTATTGCATGCTTAGTGGTACAATGAGGTTACTTATGATGTGAGTCGGGATGATGATAAACATGGTGTTGATGAAAGTGAAATGTGTTGGTGAATCTACCCTAATACAAGGTGAACGATGAGAGGCTGTGTAGGAGTACACAGTGGGTTGTCTCGTTGAACACCGCCCTAAGCCCGAGTTCTTGTGTGGTGATCCAAGACGAAGAGTACTACCACATGTTGGGCACATGGACCCCCGCTCAACCTACTAACTCACCCCTTCTCAGTTCAGTGAGTCGCATTAGTTCGGAGTTCTGGTAGGTCTGTGGCACGGTCTGCGAAGGGGAAGAACGGCTATTCAGACCGGCTTGGGACCCTGCACACATCTTCTGGGACCACATCGGTAAACCGGCCGGGTTCACGATGTGGATTCCAGCCCAGATAGGCGTCTCCATTGAATTTGAGTTGGTTGTGAGGTAAAAGTTGTGGGAATTATCCTTGCCGGCACCTCTTGAACGGTGTCGAGTACAAAGGCGGTAACTGATAGTTTCATGTGTGTAGCAGTACACCCCTGCAGGGTTAACAAAACTATTCGAATAGCCGCGTCCGCGGTAAGGGACTACTTGGAGAGTTGTGCTCGATTATTAGATAACTTGAACCGGATACTCCTAAAATACACCAAGATAAGTGTGAGTGCTATGGTGTGCTTCTAGTGGGGAAGTCGAGGAAGTAACCATAGTGGTGTAATTGGTTGAAGAGATGTAGTGGACTCGTGTACGCTTCTTACCTCAAGTCTGGTACTCGTAGTTCAGGACTAGCCAAGTCAAAGCTGGCACTTCTGCAAGTGAAACCCACCTCCCTTTACCTTGATACATGTGCATGAGTAGAATAGTTCCTACGTAAGTCTTGCTGAGTACGATTTTGTACTCACATTTGCTTAATCTATGTTTTAGATGAACCCACCGACCCCGATGGTGGGTTATACCCGAAGCTCGAAGAATGAAGACTCAGACCAAGACCAAGCTAGTGTAGTCCCAGTCAGACGACTGGTTCCCTCGTGGAGGGCTTGTTTTTAGATAAGGCTTCTCTAAGCCATTTGTTAAACTTGTCTGTACTCAGACCTACTTTGCTTCCGTTTGTCTGTTGTAATGTTGGATCACATGCTTGTGATCTCTGTGTGCACTCTGTAAGAGTTATTAATAAAGATGTATACTTTGTAGAGAATTGCAATGATACCTGCTGTTCATACAAGGCATGTGTGTTGCGTGTATGTTTATAACATGCATGTCTTTGTATGGGTTTTCGAGACCTTAGTTGTGATCTGGCTGGCTGTCTTTTATACACCAAGTGGCCCTTAGATGTGCGCAGCTTGGGGCATCACGATGCGATTGTTCGAGAATCTGTCTCGTGCACACTTTGATGTATGATCGAGCCCGCCCTAGACCCCGACTAAGTGATCGGGCTGGAGTAAGTCTATGTAAGGGTTATAATACAATCGATAGTATGGTTGAGGCGACTTGTCTATGAGTATGGGAGTTCACCACCCATATCATTTAGACTTGTGTGCGGACGATGAGGACCCATTTCAGTTGATCATCCGGCCTGGATGGGATGCCCCTCACGTTCGATGCTTTCCGAGAACGTTCTGTGCTTGGCCTTGTCTGCTTAGACAAGTGGGTGCGGTTCTCGGCTCTCCATATGATTGTGTTGTAGCGAGGCTTGCATACGCTAACCCCGGGTCCCGACAGGCATGTACTCACAATCGAGCACAACGTTCTCTCTTGGAGTTACTACCTACCACTTGGCCAAAGCAATAAACAGCAACAGATAAAATGCAAGAATTACTTAGGAACGAAAAAAATAAGAGATCAAAACCAAATATATTACTCTATCACGATCTGAACATAATATCATAAACCATCAGATGCCATCGAACTCAGCATAGCAACAGAAGAAGAATTACATAAGTGCCTCGATCATGTAGGGCAGCTCACGAGGTCTAAACCATGAATAATAAAGATGGGAGGATAAAATCACATAGCTACTGATCACGGACCCATGGTCCAAGGTAGACTACTCACGGCACATCCGGGAAGCGTCCATGGTGGAGGAGAAGCTCCCGGAGGTCGATCCTCCCTCCGGCAGGGTGCTGGGAAGGGTCCTGACGGTGCCCCCGATCTTGGAAGTGCGGCGGCGGCGGAACATAGGAGAATTTGCGAAATAGGGTTCTGTCTTTGGAAGTTTCCCGTGACGGAGAATAAATAGGAGAAGGGGGGGGGGCAGCCAGGGGGGCCACCAGGGGCCCAGGTGCCCCCCTGGCGTGGCCAGGCCCCTGGCCGCGCCAGGTGGCCGCCTGGGTGCCTGATACGGTGAGGAAGATAGTTCTCTCACTTATCGTTGGTTACCCTAAGTGGAAGGTGAGATGTAGCGTAGCAGAAAATTTCCCTCGGTGAAGATACCAAGGTTATCGAACCAGTAGGACTCCAAGAGATACAAGAAGGTGTCATGGCGCTTGACGTGGACCTGCACACACAACAAGTAACTTTGCTCCCAACGAGTACAGAGGAGTTGTCAATTCCTCCGGCCTTGCTGTTTACAAAGGATCAATGCAAGAGATAATAATAGTGGCAACGGAAAGTAAAGACTTAAAGTAAATTGAGGGTGTAAACAATGGTGGAAATATGGACCGGAGTCCCATGACGTTCACTAGTGATGTATCTCTCCCAAAAGACGATAAAAGTTCTAGCGAGGTAAACAAATCACAGCTGGGAAATTGACAGGATTATAAACGCACCACAATGCTAACTATGCTACAAAAGAAAGGAAGATGCTCAAAAGCAATGGGCAGTAGCCAAGGTAAGTAGACCGAAATCCATTTGCTTCTACTACGAATCATCCACCTTGAGATATCTATCCAGAATATCTTGCTGGTATTAAGTTGCGAATCCCACCCAAAGTGTAAACTTAAAGCAACAGACAACTGCATTAAAAGAACTTTGCGTAAAGTAAACAATCCTTGTACCCGCAGGTACAAGCACTGTTGTTTTATCCCTGGTGGCAACGACACATCCCCTAGTCTCATGTTTCTTTCACTCAAGCTAGACATCAAGGGGCTGAACCCACAATCAAGCATAACGCTCCCTCTTGGAGTTGCAAAAAATCACTTGGCCAAAGCAAAATACGGCAACGGAGAACATGCAAGAATTAATCTAAGAACACAAATATAAAAGAGAACCAAATATATTACTCATCACAATCTGAACATAGTATCATAATCCATCAGATCCCAGCAAACTCAGGATAGCAACACAGAAAATTACAAAGGTGCCTCGATCATGTGAGGCAGCTCGCGAGGTCTCAAAAGTGGAAGCACAAAGAGGGGAGGAGAACATCACATAGCTACTGGTCATGGACCCATGGTCCAAGGGGGACTACTCACAGCACATCCGGAAGGCGTTCATGGTGATGGATGGTCTCCCGGAGGGGGTTCCTCCTTCTGGCAGGGTGCGGGGCAGCTTCTCCTGGTAGTCCCGATCTTGAAACGGCGGCGGCGGTACAGAGAGAATAACGGGAATAGGAGGGTGCCGAGGGGGGTTTTCTCCGCGGGCACTAAATATAGGCCAAGGGGGGCACCGAGGGGGGCCACAGGGCAGCCAGGAGGGTGCCCGGCGCGCCCTAGGGTTGGGCCGCGCTAGGGACCCTCCTGGGGCCCTGGTGGGTTCACCCCCTTCCATCCTTGGTTCTTCGGGAAGCTTCCGCGACGCTGATTTTTTATATAATTTTTCCGGGATTTATTTGGCACTTTTAATGGCCGGAAAACCTGAAATATAAAAACAACAAAAAACAGGAAGTGGCAACTGGGTGCACTGAGTTAATATGTTAGTACAAATATGATCAAAAGTGTATGAAAGTTCAAGTAAAACATGGCAAAGTCACACAAATCATGCATGGAGCAAGCAGAAATTATAGATACGTTTGGGACGTATCAACATCCCCAAGATTAATTCCTGCTCGTCCTCGAGTAGGTAAATGATAACAAGCATAATTTCTGTGGCGACATGCCACATAACCATATAAGGACTTTTAAGTAAAGCAATCAAAGCATGCTATTCAATTCAAGTCTTAACAAGCAAGAGTCTATATTAGAATTGACATAAGCAACAAAAGAACAAAGGGTGCAAGAGATCTCGTTGTCCGTGACTCGAATGTCTCCTGATGGTGTTTGTGTGCAAGCAGGGGACTGGGAAAAAGATAGAAAAAAGGTTGTTGAGAACTACTATTTACTAAAGTTTCACACTTAATCTCGTTTGGATTATTATCTTGACTCGTCCCCAGACCACTAGCCAGGTACAAGTCAAACTGATCCACTCCCTTTCGATATTTCGAGCACTCATGCAATGGATGAGCGTGAGCAAGGAAGTTGACACCTAAAAGGTGAAACAGAAAGAAGGTGGAGGAAGACAAAAAGGGTGTGAAAGGCTCACATCAATGAGGAAAATCATAGGCGAGAGAAGGCCATTTGATAGATATGATGTGAGGAGTTGGGATTGCCATGCAACGGATGCACATGCGAGCTAAAATCTCTCCAAGGGAACTAGTGGGGGTGCATCCATCTTGCTTGCTCAAGAAGACCTAGAGCTTATTTGAGTAGGCTCATCATTGGAATATACAAGCCAAGTTCTATAGTGTGAAGGGTCCCCACATAGCTATATGCATGTATGATGATCTCTATGGAGTACAAGGGTTAGATGATGAAGTACTAGTGTGGATCTCTCAAAAGGAATAGTAGTGTGCCCCTTTTTTTAATTTTTCTCTTTTTTCTATTTTTTGTATTTTTGGTGGCCTCAGTGGCTCTTTTTATTTAACTCTCATTTTTCCTCTTTGGGATCTTTTGATTTTGTCCTCGTTGGGATCTTCTCCTCACTTTAGGGGCAACACTCTATATTTTACAAGAATATAGGAGATCTTTCACACTTTACAAGGGTACTCACATAAAGGAGATGTAACTATCATGATGCAAATGTATGCCTCTGCCAAGATAGCAGGATATGCAATGATACTAGCGCGTCATGTAGCAATGATTAGGGAAATGCCCAACTATCATGCGGCTCATCGATCAAGCAAGTAGCATGTATGACATGAAGATCAAGTCATGAGAAGGTGGATGTTTCATGGCAATGTATCTCGGAAAGGCTATGGAAATGCCTTGATAGGTAGGTATGGTGGCTGTTTTGAGGAAAGATATAAGGAGGTTTATGATGACAAAGCGTATCATGCCAAGGGTTTGGATGTACCAGCGAAGGTGGAAGCCAACTCTCGAAGTGAGAAGGAGGCAATGCACAGCATAGGAGAGGCTAGCAAAATATGGGAGGTGGAAGTGTCAACTTTTGAATACTCACATTAGTCCAAAGAACTCATGCACTTATTATCGATAACTCTCAATCTAATCAGGAGGTTCACGGCGAGACAAGTACCCCGAGGATGAGTATATGGGGGTTTGGTTATCCTTGCGCATCCTCGACTCATGGTACATGAGTGTACTCTAATATTCGAACCCTCCAGAGGTTAGTGATCCATCTAGTAGCTAGAGTTCTCAAAAGGGGTTTTGGTTTTCGAAAATCACACGGATTGCCCAAAATACGACATCTATCACTAATAAGCTAAATCTCTTGACACCATAAGTTCAAACATTACTCTAGTCAATACCTCAAAACTATTGCAAGTTACTACTACAAAGAGAATAGCAACTTCAACTACGAGTGCGAATTTCTGGAGGCCGAGCTGCACGTAGCCCTTTATTTTGAAAAAAATCGTAAAACATATTTAAAAGTTCTGAAAAAATCCGAAAAAAAATCTATGAAAACTTATATGTATTCCGTATGAACATGTCAAATTTGGCTTGAATATATTGTAATATGAAGTCTGCACAAAAAAACAAAATTTCAGCCCAAAACCAACAACAAAAAGGCCCATTTAAAATCAAATATTTTTCCTTTTTTCATACGCCACATGTGAAAGTATAATGGTATGAAAATTTGCACATATGTCATATACATGTATATATATTCATAAAAAAAATTCAATGCTTTTTAAATAATATAAAATACATTTTATGACTTGTTCAAACTAAAGGGCTACGTGTAGCTCGGTCTACGTTAGCATTATCCCCTTCAACTACCTACTTTATAGTCAAGAAACAAAACTCAGTGCAACAGGCAAAATCTCTAAACAGGAGAAAACATGCAACTAATAGAAAGTTCAACCTGAGACAAAAGAAAAGCTCTAGAAGAAAACTAAATCACTACAACTAAACAGGGCAGCAGATAAGAAAAGAAAAAGAACAACTCACAGGTAACGAAATAAGAATGCAAATCCTATGAAGAGTTCTAGTTCAAGCGGAGCGTGTTTCTCTCCCACACAAAAGAAAGCTGGGGTCTAACTTGTTACTACAGCAAACAAAGCAAAAAAAACCCTAAGAAAAGTAAAGAGCGAGACGCTCCAAGCATAGCACATAACGCATGAAGTGATAAAATATACTGCAACGAGGGACGAACTGATAATTGTTGATGAAGAAGGGGATGCACGGGGCATCCCCAAGCTTAGACGCTTGAGATTCCTTGAATATTTATTGGGGGTGCACATGGGCATACCCAAGCTTGAGCGTTTGACACTCTAGGATCTTCTTTCATCATCTTCCATCGCACACTTGAAAACTCCCTTCATACATAACTCATTGTAAACTGATTAGAGAGGTTAGTACCCTATTAAAATAACTTTCCTCCACTGGATATAAAGATATTCTTGAAGAGCTACTGTTTCTCAAGATTTCCAAAAGGTTTTTGCAAAGAAAAAGAAAGCTTAAGGTTTGCAAAAGTTAGGAGAGACAAAACGTGGCAGAATCTGTGAAAAACAGAACAACATGTAGTAAAGAATTTTTTAAGGGTACTTCTGCAAATCAAATCAAAAAACTCAGAACATATGAAAGTTTCGTGATTGTATAGAGGACGCTGTGTAAGAAATTAAGCTAAAAAAATGAACTGGTGATTTACTATGATTTTTCCCGTCACGAGGACGAAATCTGTTTTCTGGACAGCATGTCACAACTTTCACTTCCCTTGTCATATGAGGCTATATTTGGCACAAAGCTTAAAAAATAAAGATACAATGATGTTGCTACAGTAGTAACAATCATCAAGACCACTAAAAACAGAAGAAAAAATATCTTGGGTTGCCTCCAACAAGCGCTTTCTTTTACGCCTTTAAGCAAAAGATCAAGTTTTATCAAGAAAATAACTAGCCCGTGTGACGGACTCAAAAGGAAACTTAATATTTTTCCTAGGGAAGTGTTCCATCCCTTTCTTGAGAGGGAATTGGAATTTGATATTCCCCTCTTTCATGTCAATAACAGCACCAACGGTGCGAAGAAAAGGACGTCCCAAAATAATTGGACAAGAAGGCTCACACTCAATGTCCATAATAGTAAAATCAACGGGAACATAATTGTCACTGAAAATGATAAGAACATCATCGATCTTCCCCAAAGGTTTCTTTAAGGAAGAATCGACAAGACGAACACCAAAAGAACAAGGATAAAAAGGTTTCAATTCAAGCATATCATACATTCTTTTGGGCATAACAGAGGTACTAGCTCCAACATCACAAAGAGAAAAGCAAGAGAAGTTATTGAATTTGATTTTTATCATAGGATCCGAACCATCTTCTAGCTTCCTAGGTAAGGAGGCTTCTAGTCTAAGCTTCTCCTCCCTAACTTTGATTAGAGCATTGGTGATATGCCCTGTGAAGGAAAGATTAAGTGTGCTAGTGTGGGGGTCTCTAGACATCTTGTGTAGGAAACCAATAACTTCAGGTAAGGTGCAGTTGTCAAAGTCTAGATCACTACTATCTATCAAGGAGGTAGTGATATCATTAAGGCTCACTTGTTTAAAAGCCTCTATGTTCATAGAGGTTTCTTCATGTATGGTTGAGGTGGTAGCATCACCATTGATAGGTCCAGGTGGACTAGGGATGTGATGGGTGCTAATAGTTTGGACATCCTCAACAACTTGGATAGTAGCTACGGTGTGGTAGGTAGGAATGCTCTTAACTCTCTCTTCTTCCTCCTTTTCTCTAGCCCATCTCTCTTTAAGTTTTCCCAACATCCTAATGGTTTCATTAATTTGCACTTGGACATCATTCATAGGAGTGGTTTTCCTCTCCTCGGGGGGAGAAGTTCTAATCTTAAGCATCTCAACATCATGGGCTATGTTGTCTACCTTCAAAGAGAGGATATCTAATTTGTCTAATTTCTCTTCTACACTCTTGTTGAAGGCTTTTTAGGTAGTGATAAAGTACTTAAGAATACTCTCTAGTTCATAAGTGGAGTTTTTGGTGCTAGGGTAAGTGTTGTTGTTCCCATAGTTGTTGGATGGGAAAGGTCTTGGATTGTTGCTACCAAAATTACTCCTATAAGCATTATTGTTGACGTTGTTTCTAGAGATAAATTTCACATCTAATTGTTCTTGAGCACCCAAGGAATTTAATGGAACATCCTGAGGATCAATAAGATCTTGCTTGGTAAGTAGAGACATGATCAAGTCAACCTTTTCATTAAGAGAGGAGATCTCCTCGACAAAATTTACCTTCTTACCAGTTGGAGATCGTTCGGTGTGCCACTGAGAGTAGTTCGGCATCATGTCATCAAGTAGCTTCGTGGCAGCACCAAGTGTGGTTGACATAAAAGTTCCTCCCACGGCCGAGTCTAGCAGATTCCGCGAGGTAAAGTTTAAGCCTACATAAAAAGTCCGGATAACCATCCAAGTAGTCAAACCATGTGTAGGGCAGTTCTTAACAAGAGATTTCATACGTTCCCAAGCTTGGGCAACGTGTTCATTATACAATTTCCTCAAATTCATAATGTTACTTCTCAACTGGATGATTTTAGCAGGGGGATAGTACTTCCCAATAAAAGCATCCTTACACTTGTCCCAAGAATCAATGCTATTCTTAGGTAAGGATTGCAGCCACTCCTTGGCTCTTCCTCTCAAGGAGAAAGGAAAAAGCTTCAGCTTGACGAGGTCTCCATCTACTTCGTTGTACTTTTGCATATCACAAAGCTCAACAAATTTATTTAAGTGCAAGGCAGCATCCTCTCCAGCACCTGAGAATTGATCTTTCATAACAAGATTCAGCAAAGCAGGTTTAATTTCATAAGAAGGTGCTGAAGTGGCAGGTGGAGCAATATGAGTGCAGATAAATTCACTGTTGTTGTGACTGGTGAAGTCACACAACTTGGTGTTTTCATTGGAACCCATAGTAGCAGCAGGTATTTTTGGTATTTTTGATAAGGGACACAAAAGTAAAAACTGAAAGGTGAACTAACAAGACTAAAAAGCAAAGATAAAAGATAGTGCGCAACTCCCCTATCTTGTAGACTGGAGTCCCCGGAAACAGCGCCAGAAATTATCTTGATACGGTGAGGAAGATAGTTCTCTCACTTCTCGTTGGTTACCCCAAGTGGAAGGTGAGATGTAGCGTAGCAACAAATTTCCCTCGGTGAAGATACCAAGGTTATCGAACCAGTAGGACTCCAAGAGATACAAGAAGGTGTCATGGCGCTTGACGTGGACCTGCACACACAACAAGTAACTTTTCTCCCAACGAGTAAAGAGGAGTTGTCAATTCCTCCGGCCTTGCTGTTTACAAAGGATCAACGCAAGAGATAATAATAGTGGCAACGGAAAGTAAAGACTGAAAGTAAATTGAGGGTGTAAACAATGGTGGAAATATGGATCGGAGTCCCATGACATTCACTAGTGATGTCTCTCTCCCAAAAGATGATAAAAGTTCTAGCGAGGTAAACAAATCACAGCTGGGCAATTGACAGGATTATAAACGCACCGCAATGCTAACTATGGTACAAAAGAAAGGAAGAGGTTCAAAAGCAATGGGAAGTACGCCAAGGTAAGTAGACCGAAATCCATCTACCTACTACGAATCATCCACCTTGAGATATCTATCCAGAACATCTCGTTGGTATTAAGTTGCGAATCCCACCCAAAGTGTGAACTCAAAGCAACAGACAACTGCATTAAAAGAACTCTGCGTAAAGTAAACAATCCTTGTACCCGCAGGTACAAGCACTGTTGTTTTATCCCTGGTGGCAACAACACATCCCCTAGTCTCATGTTTCTGTCACTCAAGCTAGACATCAGGGGGCTGAACCCACAATCAAGCATAACGCTCCCTCTTGGAGTTGCAACAAATCACTTGGCTAAAGCAAAATACGGCAACGGAGAACATGCAAGAATTAACCTAAGAACACAAATATAAAAGAGAACCAAATATATTACTCATCACAATCTGAACATAGTCTCATAATCCATCAGATCCCAGCAAACTCAGAATAGCAACACAAAAAATTACAAATGTGCCTCGATCATGTGAGGCAGCTCACGAGGTCTCGAAAGTGGAAGCACAAAGAGGGGAGGAGAACATCACATAGCTACTGGTCATGGACCCATGGTCCAAGGGGGACTACTCACAACACATCCGGGAGGCGTCCATGGTGATGGATGGTCTCCCGGAGGGGGTTCCTCCTTCCGGCATGGTGCCGGGGCAGCTTCTCCTAACAACCCCGATCTTGAAACGGCGGTGGCGGCGGTACAAAGAGGAGAACGGGAATAGCAGATCGATATTAGGGATTTTCTCCGCGGTACTAAATATATGCCAAGGGGGGCCACAGGGCAGCCAGGAGGGTGCCCGGCGCGCCCTAGGGCTGGGTCGCGCTAGGGACCCTCCTGGGGCCCTGGTGGGTCCACTCCCTTCCATCCTTGGTTCTTCAGGAAGATTCCGCAATGCTGATTTTTTATATAATTATTCCGGGATTTATTTGGCACTTTTAATGGCCGGAAAACCTGAAATATAAAAACAGCAGAAAACAGGAACGGGCAACTGGGTGCACTGAGTTAATAGGTTAGTCCAAATATGATCAAAAGTGTATGAAAGTTCAAGTAAAACATGGCAAAGTCACACAAATCATGCATGGAGCAAGCAGAAATTATAGATACGTTTGGGACGCATCAGTGCCTAGTAGTGGCCCCCTGTCCCTCCTTCGGGCTTCTGGAGTCTTCCGACACGCTGATTTTTTATCTGATTTTTCCCGGATTTTTGGAGCACTTTTTATATGGAGGAAAACTGAAATAAAAAATAGCAGAAAACAGGAACTGGCACTAGGGTGCACTGAGTTAGTAGGTTAGTCCAAATATGCTCAAAAGTGTATGAAAGTGTATCTAGATCATAGCAATATCACACAAAACATGCATGGAGTGAGCAGAAATTATCGATACGTTTGAGACGTATCACATAGTTAGCATTGCGGTGCATTTTTAATTCTGTCAAGTGCCCAGCTGTGATTTGTTTACCTCGCATAGCAGCTCTATCTTCTTTTGGGAGAGAAACATCACTAGTGAACATCACGGGACCCGGGTCCATATTCTCATCACTTTTTACACGCTCAATTTATTTCTTGCTTTTACTTTCTAGTTGGAATTATCATTATCCTTTATCCCTTGAGTTTGAACCATTGTAAACAACAAGGTCGGAGAGATTGACAACCTCTCTGAACTTCGTCGGGAGCAAAGTTACTTGTGTGTGTGCAGGTTCAGGCAAAGCAAGTGATTCTTTTCAGACGGTGCACCACTTGCGAAACCACTTACTTGTAGCTTTCGGAGTCCTACGAGAGACAAACCCTATCCTCTACATAGGGGAAATTTGATGCTATCCTACATCTTACCTTCCACTTGGGGTAACCAACGAAGGGCGTGATGCCATTATCATCTCTCGTGCATCAGCTGCCAATCTCCACTAGTTCCTCCAGAAACCTGGGGTTATCTTCATTATCTTGCCTATACCATACATCAAAGTCACCATACACTCCTTAGCATCCACCAAAGATAGCACATTGGTTCTGAACTTCTGATAGAGAACTCGCCCTTGTGCTCAATGTTTTTTGGAAGGCATGATTGTAGAACAAAATGTTCTACAGAATACATATTAAATTAAATCAAAGTCCTTCCAAAATACATCAATCGATACCGGTTTTGGCAATGTGTCTATACATTATTAACTTAAGAAATATCTAATCCAATCTGTTAAAGTCTAGGAATGTTTCTCTTTTATTCTGTGTTGTAGAAAAATCAGATCCTTCCTAAGCCCTCTTCTCCAATTGGTGATGGATGGGATCTTGTTCTGGAAAATAAGATTATTTCTCTGCATCCAAATATTCCATGTCCCCATGATGATAATATCCATAGAAATTCCTCTAGGGAATGCATACATGCTGTTTATGACTTCATCAAATATAGATATGCCTCTGTGCCTGTGCACTGTAATTCAGTCACAACATCCAAGTGCAAATGGGCAGTCCCATATGAGGTGTTGAGAGGTTTCTTCAGTTGCTAGATTGCATAGTACACAGGTATAGGATGGAAGATGGAATGCTTTTCTCTGAAGAAGATTTCTGGTGTTGATTCTGTCATGGATAAGTAGTGAAAGTCCACGTATGTGATCCGAGGGGGAGGGGGTGAATGATCACTTCAAATTTTCGACTGAAACTTGGAAGTGAAGCATAAGTAAAGCGGAACAGGGAAGCAGAAGCAAGTGACAGGGAAGTAAAACTGAAAGAGAAACTAAATGCAGTGAATCAAAATGCATTGAAGCATAACTGGGAAGCAAATGCAGTGCTGAAGGTAAAAGCTTGAAGTAAAACTAACCGTGACTCGACGATGTTTGTTCGACCAGTTCACGCTCTGCAAAGCGCTACGTCTGGTTGGAGGGACTGGTGATTGAACACATGGAGCAAATCTCTCTCCGTCCGTCACTCCACCGCACCAATCTCCTTGAGCTTGGTCAGTTTTGACTCGGGGAAGATTATCAAGGGAATCTCTGAAACCTTTGACAAACTTGATCTTCCAGGCGACAATTACTCTTCTCTCTCTGAAGTCGACACTCTAACCGTCTAGGAGAATTGCAGTTCTCCAAGATAAAAAGGCTAGTAAGCTTTCACCTAAGTCATCTCGAATCTACTCAGATCAATGGGACTTAGGCTTCACTATTCTGGGTTTTGGGTTTTGCTTCGGTGGCGTTCTTGGGGTGCTCTCTTCGGTCTCTCTCAGGAATATTCTTAGAGCAGCCACCCGCAAATGGAGGAGGGGGCGACTGATGTCAGGAGAGTTTACTTCTCGCCCCTCGTTGGTTACCCAAAGAGGAAGGTTGAGATGTAGACAGCAGAAAATTTCCCTCGGTGAAGATACCAAGGTTTGTCTCCAGTAGGACTCCGATAATGACAAGAAGGTGACAACAGCGCCAGAGATAAGCGGTTGTTGTAGACCTGCACACACACCAGATAGCTTTGCTCCCAACGAGTACAAAGGGGTTGTCAATCCCTCCGGCCTTGTTGTTGACAAAGGATAAAATGCACGGGATAATAATGATAGCGATAGCAACGGAAAAATAATAAAGCAGTAAATTGATAGAGGGTGTAAACAGTATTGGAAATATGGAACGGGGTCCTATGATGTTCACTAGTGATGTCTCTCTCCCAAAAGACGATCAAATAGCCATGCGAGGTAAACAAATTACAGAAGGGCAATTGACAGGATTATGTGCGCAAACCAATGCTAATTATGGTATAAAGAAAGGCAGAGGCTCAAAAGCATGGGCGGTACGCCAAGACAAGTAGACCGAAATCCAACTGCATCTACCTACTAATCATCCACCTCGAGATATCTATCCAGAACATCTTGCTGGTATTAAGTTGTGAATCCCACCCAAAGTATAAGCTCAAAGCAACAGACAACTGCATTAAAGAACTTTGCGTAAAGTAAACAATCCTTGCACCCGCAAGTACAAGCACCATTGTTTTCCCCCTTGTGGAAACATCACATCCCCTAGACTCATGTTTCTGTCACTCAAGCTAGTCATCGGGGGACATGAACCCACAATCATGCATAGCGCTCCCTCTTGGACTCACTACCTACTACTTGGCCAAAGCAATAAAAAGCAACGGAGCACATGCAAGAATTACTCAAGAACATAAATATAAAAGAGGAGAATCAAATATATAACTCAAACACAATCTGAACATAATCTCATAATCCATCGGATCCCAGCAAACTCAGCATAGCAACAACAGAAATATTACATAAGTGCCTCGATAATCTAGGGCAGCTCACAAGGTCTAATCCATGAAGAACAAAGAGGGGAGGAGAACATCACATAGCTACTGATCATAGACCCATGCTATAAGGTGGACTACTCACGGTTCATCCGGGAAGCATCCATGGTGGTGGAGAAGCTCCCGGAGGTGATTCCTCCCTCCGACAGGGTGCCAGGAAGAGGTCTTCTGGTGCTCCCGATCTTGGAAGCGCATCGGCGGCGGAACAAAGGAGAAATCGCGAATAAGGGTTCCCGTCTCGGGGTTTTTGCGCCAGGGGGAATAAATAAGCGAAGGGGGGCAGCCAGGGGGGGCCACCAGGGGTCCAGGCGGCCCCCTGGCGCGGCCCCACCCTAGGGCGCGTCGGGAGGGCGCCTGGGGCCCTGGTGGGTCCCCTCTGCCCCCCCGCCCCCTCGGTGATTCCCCAAGCTTCTTCTGCTCTGATTTTTTATTGTATTTTTCCCGAATTTTTGGAGCACTTTTAATATGGGGGAAACCTGAAATAGAAAAACAGCAGAAAACAGGAATTGGCACTGGAGTGCACTGAGTTAATAGGTTAGTCCAAATATGATCAAAAGTGTATGGAATTTCATCAATATCATAGTAATATCACACAAAAGAGGCATGGAGCAAGCAGAAATTATAGATACGTTTTGGACGTATCAACATCCCCAAGCTTAATTCCTGCTCGTCCTCGAGTAGGTAAATGATAACAAGCATAATTTCTGTGGTGACATGCTAACAACCATATAAGAACTTTTAAGTAAAACAATCAAGGCATGTAATTCAATTCAATTCATAACAGGCAAGAGTCCATATCTAGCATTGAAATAAGCAACATAAGAACATAAAGGTGCAAGAGCTCTCGCTGTCCGTGACTCGAATGTCTCCAAATGGTGTTTGCGTGCAAGAAAGGGGATAGGGATATACGAGAAAAAGTATTTTTGTGTTGAGAACTCAATCTACTAAAGTTTCACACTTGGTCTTCTTTGGAATCTTATCTTGACTCATCCCCAGACCACTAGCCAGGTAGAAGTCAAAATGATCCACTCCTTTTCGACATTTTGAGCACTCATGCAATGGATGAGTGTAAGCAAGAAAGTTGACATTTAGGATGGCAAAGAGAGAATATAGTGGAGGAGGAAGACAAAAAGGTGTGAAAGTCTCACATCAATGAGGACAATCATAGGCGAGAGAAAGCCAAATGATAGATATGATGTGAGGAGTAGGGATTGCCATTCAACGGATGCACATATGAGCTAAGGTAAGCTCTCCAATGGAACTAGTGGGGGTGCATCCAACTTGCTTGCTCAAGAAGACCTAGAGCTCATTTGAGGAGGCTCATCATTGGAATATACAAGCCAAGTTCTATAGTGTGAAGGTCCCCACATAGCTATATGCATGAATGATAATCTCTATGGAGTACAAGATATAAGAGGGAGTACGAGTGTGGATCTCTCAAAAGGAATAGTAGTGTGCCCCTTCTCTCTTTTTATTTAGTTTTCTCCTTTTTCTATTTTTTTGTATTTTTTTGGTGGCCTCAATGGCTCTTTCTATTTCTCTCATTTCTCCTCTTTGGGATCTTTTAATTTGTCCTCTTTGGGATCTTTTAATTTGTCCAGTTTGGGATCTTTTCCTCACTTTAGGGGAAACACTCTATATATTACAATAAATATAGAAGATCATTCACACTTTACAAAAGTACTCAAATCATAAAGAAGATGTAACTATCATGATGTATGTAAATGTATGCCTCTGCCAGTGTAGCAGGATATGCAATGATACTAGCGCGTCATGTAGCAATGATTAGGGCAAGTCCCAACTAGCATGCGGCTCATCGATCAAGCAAGTAGCATGTATGACATGAAGATCAAGTCATGAGAAGATGGATGTTGCATGGCAATATATCTCGGAAAGGCTATGGAAATGCCTTGGTAGGTAGGTATGGTGGCTGTTTTGAGGAAGGATATAAGGAGGTTTATGATGACAGAGCGTATCGTGCCAAGGGTTTGGATGTACCGGCGAAGGTGGACGCTAACTCTCAGAGTGAGAAGAAAGCAATGCACGGCACATGAGAGGCTAGCAAAATATGGGAAGGTGGAAGTGTCAACTTTCGTATACTCACATTAGTCCGAAGAACTCATGCACTTATTATCGGTAACTCTCAATCTAATAAGGAGGTTCACAAAGAGACAAGTACCCCGAGGAGGATTGTATGTGGGTTTGGTTATCCTTGCGCATCCTCGACTCATGGTACGTGAGTGTACTCTAATATTCGACCCCTCAGAAAAGTAGTGATCCATCTAGTAGCTAAAGTTCTCAACTAATTTTGTAAGCTTTGAAAATAAACACGTATTTCCCAAAATACGACATCTATCACTAATAGGTTAAAGCTCTTGACACCAAAAGTCCAAACATTACTCAAAACAATACCTCAAAACTATTGCAAGTTACTACTACAACTGAATAGCAACCTCAATTACCTACTTCAAGTCAAGACACAAAACTCAGTGCAACAGACAAACTCTCTAAACAAGATAAACATGAAAACTCAAGAGAGTTCCAGCAACAAACTAAACAAAAGCTCTTTGAAAAGATAAGCATGAAAACTAAGAGCTAAACATGACAACAGCTATGAAAAGATAAAGAACACACACAACAAAGATAAACATGAAAAAGTCCTATGTTGTGTTCTAGATTTTGGAAGTGGAGCGTGTTTCTCTCCCACACAAATAAATCTGGGTTCTAACTTGTTATGAACAGAAAGCAAAGCTAAAGAAAAATAAAACCTAAGAGCGAGACGCTCCAAGCATAGCACATAACGCATGAAGCGATAAAAATATAGTGAGACGAGAGACGAACAGATAATTGTTGATGGAGAAGGGGATGCACGGGGGCATCCCCAATCTTAGACGCTTGAGTCTCCTTGAATATTTCTTGGGGATGCATGGGGGCATCCCCAAGCTTGAGCGCTTGACACTCCTGAATCTTCTTTCATCATCTTCCCTCGCACACTTGAAAACTCCCTTCATACATAACTCATCATAATATGATTAGCGAGGTTGGTACCCATAATAAAATAATTTTTTATCTACTGGAAACAAATATAATCTTGAAGAGCTACTGTTTCTCAAGAATTCCAAAAGGTTTTGGCAAAGAAAAAGCAAGCTTAAGGTTTGCAAAACGAAGGAAAGGCAAAACAGGACAAAATCTGTGAAAAACAGACCAGCAGGTAGAAAAGAATTTTTTAGGGATACTTATGCAACTCAAATAAAAAAAATCATAACATACGAAAGTTCCGTAATTGTATAGAGCACGCTGTGTAAAAATTTCAGCTCAAAAAGATGAACTGGGTTTTTTTTCCATGATTTTTCTAATCACGAGGACAGGATCTGTTTTCTGGACAGCATGTCACAACTTTCACTTCCCTTGTCATATGAGGCTATAAATGGCACAAATCTTGAAAAGTAAAGATACAATGATGTTGATACAGTAGTAACAATCATCAAGACCACTAAAAACAGAAGAAAAACAAAAAGGAAATCCTAAATTCGTTTCGGGCTGCCTCCCAAAAGCGCTTCTTTAAAGCCATTAGCTAGGCTTAATGCAAATAGATCAAGTCTTTTCAAGAAAATAACTAGCCCGTGTAACGGACTCAAAAGGCAACTTAATTTTTTTCCTAGGGAAGTGTCCCATCCCTTTCTTGAGGGGGGATTGGAATTTTATAATCCATTCTTTCATATCAATAACAGCACCCATGCTGCGAAGAAAAGGACGGTCCAAAATAATTGGACAAGAAGGTTCACATTCAATGTCCATAATAGTAAAATCAACGGGAACATAGTTGTCATTGACAATGATAAGAACATCATCTATCTTCCCCAAAGGTTTCTTTACGGAATAATCGACAAGACGAACACCAAAATAACAAGGATCAAAAGGTTTCAATTCAAATATATCATACATTCTTTTGGGCATAACAGAGGTACTAGCTCCAACATCACATAAAGCATAGCAAGAAAAGTTATTCAACTTAATTTTAATCATAGGATCCCAACCATCTTCTAGCTTTTTAGGTATGGAGGCTTCTACCCTAAGCTTCTCCTCCCTAGCTTTGATGAGAGCATTAGTGATATGCTCCGTGAAGGCAAGATTAAGTGTGCTAGTGTGGGGGTCTCTAGACATCTTGTGAAGGAAACGAATAACTTCAGAAAGGTTGCAATTATCAAAATCAAGGTCACTACTATCAAGTAAAGTGGTAATGGTGTCCTTTAGGCTCACTTGTTTGGTAGCTTCTATATTCATAGGAGTTTCTTCTTCTACGGTTGAGGTCATAGCATCACCATTAATAGGTCCTATGGGACTAGGGGTGCATTGGGTGCTAAGAGTTTGGATATCCTCAACCACTTGGATAGTAGCAACGGTATGGTGTGTAGGAAGGCTCTTAATTCTATCTTCTTCCTCCTTTTCTCTAGCCCATCTCTCTTTGAGTTTAGCCCTCATCCTAATGTTTTCATTAATTTGCACTTGGATATCATTCATAGGAGTGGCCTTCCTCTCCTCAAGGGGAGAAGTTCTAATTTTAAGCAATTCTACTTCATGGGCTAAATTGTCTACCTTCAACATGAGGTTATCTAATTTGTCTATTTTTTCCTCTACACTCTGGTTGAAGGCTTTTTGGGTAGTGATAAAGTCTTTAAGCATACTCTCTAATTCAAAAGTGGAGTTTTTGGTGCTAGGATAAGTGTTGTTGTTCCCATAGTTGTTGGAGGGGAACGGTCTAGGATTGCTACCAAAATTACTCCTATAAGCATTGTTGTTGAAGTTGTTTCTAGAGATAAAGTTCACATCTACTTGATCTTGAGCAATCAAAGAATTTAAAGGAACATCTTGAGGATCAATAGGAGATTTCTTGGTAAGTAGAGACATAATCAAGTCAACTTTTTCATTTAGGGAGGAGATTTCCTCGACAGAGTTTACCTTCCTACCTGTTGGAGCTCTTTCTGTGTGCCATTGGGAATAGTTGGTCATCATCTCATCGAGAAGTTTTGTGGCAACACCAAGTGTAGTTGACATAAAGGTTCCTCTCGCGGCCGAATCTAGCAGGTTCCGCGAGGTAAAGTTCAAGCCTGCATAAAAAGTTTGGATAACCATCCAAGTAGTCAAACCATGCGTAGGGCAATTCTTAACAAGAGATTTCATGTGTTCCCAAGCTTGGGCAACGTGTTCATTATCCAATTGTTTAAAATTCATAATAAAGCTCCTCGATTCGATAATCTTAGCAGGGATATAGTACTTCCCAATAAAAGCATCCTTGCACTTATCCCAAGAGTCTATGCTGTTCTTAGGCAAGGATTGACCCCAGATTTTGGCTTCATCTCTCAACGAGAAAGGAAAAAGCTTAAGCTTAACAATATCACCATCTACTTATTTGTACTTTTGCATATCAAAAAGCTCAATAAAATTATTTAAGTGCAAAGCAGCATCATCTATAGAACCAGAGAATTGATCTTTCATAACAAGGCTCAGCAAAGCAGGTTTAATCTCATAAGAAGGTGCTGAAGTAGCAGGTGTAGCAATAGGAGTGCAGATAAAGTCACTGTTGTTGTGACTAGTAAAGTCACACAACTTGGTGTTCTCAGAGGAACCCATAGCAACAGCAACCAAGATAACTATTTTTTTGATTTTTGATAAAGGACACTAAAGCAAAAACTGAAAGGTAAACAAACAAGACTAAAAAGCAAAGATAAAAGATAGTGTGCAACTCCCCTATCTTGAAGAGCGGAGTCCCCGGCAACGGCGCCAGAAATTGCTTTGATGTCACGAGAGTTTACTTCTCACCCCTCGTTGGTTACCCAAAGTGGAAGGTTGAGATGTAGATAGCAACAAATTTCCCTCGGTGAAGATACCAAGGTTTGTCTCCAGTAGGGTTCCGATAACGACAAGAAGGTGACAACGGCGCCAGAGATAAGTGGTTTTCGTAGACCTGCACACACACCATATAGCTTTGCTCCCAACGAGTACAAAGGGGCTGTCAATCCCTCCGGCCTTGGTGTTTACAAAGGACAAAACGCACGGGATAATAATGATAGCGATAGCAACGGAAAAATAATAAAGAAGTAAATTGATAGAGGGTTTAAACAGTATTGGAAATATGGACCGGGGTCCTATGATGTTTACTAGCGATGTCTCTCTCCCAAAAGACGATAAAATAGCCATGCGAGGTAAACAAATTATAGGTGGGAAATTGACATGATTATGTGCGCAAGCCAATGCTAATTATGCTATAAGGAAAGGAAGAGGCTCAAAAGCATGGGAGGTACGCCAAGACAAGTAGACCGAACTTCAACTGCATCTACGTACTAATCATCCACCTTGAGATATCTATCCAGAACATCTCGCTGGTATTAAGTTGCGAATCCCACCCAAAGTGTAAACTGAAAGCAACAGACAACTGCATTAAAGAACTTTGCATAAAGTAAACAATGCTTCCACCCGCAAGTACAAGTACCGTTGTTTTCCCCCTTGTGGATGCATCACATCCCCTAGACTCATGTTTCTTTCACTCAAGCTAGTCATCGGGGGGCATGAACCCACAATCATGCATAACGCTCCCTCTTGGAGTCACTACCTACTACTTGGCCAAAGCAATAAACAGCAACGGAGAACATGCAAGAATTACTCAAGAACATAAATATAAAAGAGGAGAATCAAATATATAACTCAAACACAATCTGAACATAATCTTATAATCCATCGGATCCCAGCAAACTCAGCATAGCAACAGCAGAAATATTACATAACTGCCTCGATAATGTAGGACAGCTCACGAGGTCTAATCCATGAAGAACAAAGAGGAGAGGAGAACATCACATAGCTACTGATCATAGACCCATGGTCCATGGTGGACTACTCACGGTTCATCCGGGAAGCATCCATGGTGGTGGAGAATCTCCCGGAGGTGATTCCTCCCTCCGTCAGGGTGCCGGGAAGAGGTCTTCTGGTGCTCCCAATCTTGGAAGCGCAGCGGCGGCGGAACAGAGGAGAGATCGCGAATAAGGGTTCCCGTCTTGGGGTTTTTGCGTCACGGGGAATAAATAGGCGAAGGGGGCAGCCAGGGGGCCACCAGGGGTCCAGGAGGCCCCCTGGCGCGGCCCCACCCTAGGGCGCGCCGGGAGGGCGACTGGGGCCCTGGTGGGTCCCCTCTTCCCCCCTCCCCCTCGGTGATTCCCAAAGCTTCTTCAGCGCTGATTTTTTATTGTATTTTTCCCGAATTTTTGGAGCACTTTTAATATGGGGGAAACCTGAAATAGAAAAACAGTAGAAAACAGGAACTGGCACTCGGGTGCACTGATTTAATAGGTTAGTCCAAATATGATCAAAAGTGTATGGAAGTTCATCAATATCATAGCAATATCACACAAAAGAGGCATGGAGCAACCAGAAATTATAGATACGTTTTGGACGTATCAGCGGCGTATTTATAGTTGGCGATCCCGAGGTGCGAAATGACCAGATTGACCCAAAGTGACAGCTTGACACGTGTCCACAATGGTCGGATTTATCATTACTGCGCAACTTCACTTGCGGAACAAGTAAAGTTGACTCATGGACTTAGTTCTACTTCAGAAGCCAAAGAACGAAGTCTTTTCTACTGAAGCTTAATTCAGTGCACATGAGATTTCTTCACTCTGGCTTCTCACTTGGTTTAGATTTGATCTGAGCATTTTCTCAATAACTTCGATGTCCACAAACTAAAGACCCCTCTTGATAGTACGGTTTGTCCTATGACTCAAAGAACAGAACAAAAGGACTACACAAAAACATCTAAGTCTTGCGCCGTCTTTTGCATTTCCTTCAATGAGTTGAGCTTCAGGACACCTTCATTTTTGGGGGTCATCCTCCGTGATTAAGCTTCGCTCAAGGGGTAATGCTTTGATAACTTGAAAACCTTCCCTGAAGCTTTATCACTTAGCTTGTCCTTCAGGAACCTATTCAACTGTTTACACTAGAAAACATTGTTAGTTCCTCTACTGTCTTGTCCAACAATATCCAAAACACACGGGGGCAAAACTTTGCTCTTACAATCTCCCCATTTTTGGACTATTTTTGGCAAAACAGGCATCGATAAAAGATATGTAAGTTTTTGTGAAGTGATGGGACAAATGCTAAGATATGAAGTTTTTGGCTCCCCCCGAATGCAAGCATCGAAGATTTATATGATCGAAGTTAATGCTTGATAGAAATTTCTTCGGTGGAGAGCAAAACAAATATCTTAGCGAAGACAATTGCAGTTGAATGTATATGTCCAGAAATGTGTGCAATTGCTTCCAATGACCTGTGACTTAGAAAATAATAACCACCTGCAAGATAGAGGATACAAAGCAGTACTTGCAAGCAAAGGGTTATTAACATGTAAGAGTAGCACAGGAGTATTATGACCGAATGTAAACTTAAGTTACAACCCAATCGAAGAGAGTGGAATGTTTGTTGCAACTTAAACCAAATGAAGCAAAATGAAAATAGCAAAATCCCTTTCCCCGATGCAAATCTAACTCTTCGATGCCCTCATTCTCCCCCTTTTTGTCAATGATTGGACAAAAGGTTGGGAAGAGGTTCGAGAGATCTATTTCGCAGCATCAGCACCCTAGGAGCCCGACGAAGCAGAGCTTGACGAAGACTCATCCGAAGAAGATTGGTCTCCTGATGATTCTTCTTCTGACGCAGGCGAAGGAAGAGCTTCGAGTCGTGTGATGTCGAGGTCGCTGTCGTCGAGGCCGTCGTCGTCCTTCGATGTGATGGAGTCGTTTTCGGAGACGGTGTCTGGCCTGATGGGTTCTGGCTCGTTGACGAAGAATACTTCATCAATCTTGTGCAGGGGAGGAAGCTTTTGATTCGGGCGATCCACAGTATCATCGCGGGAAAAGTTTCGCTGGAGGTGCTCATACTCTTTGTAAATGCGATCTTTACGAAGGCCTTTTACTGAGTTGAACTTCCGGAGTCCCTTCCCGGAATGACGTTTGAGTACACGCAAATATTGATTGTTGTTGAGAGCAATGTTGCCAACGCGATTGATTTCATCAGCAAGAAATTGCATTTGACGTTGATTGGCTTCAATGTAGTTTTCGAGCATTTGCTGCGACCGAAGATTTACTTCACAGTGGTGGCAGTCTTTCAGGAATTTCTTCGAGATGTTGCGCTCATTGACTTCATGGCGCACCCCAACATATGTGGCAAAGATATCATTGGGCTTCCTCAGCAATTCTGATACGTTCAAAACGTATCTATAATTTCTGCTTGCTCCATGCATGTTTTGTGTGATATTGCTATGATATTGATACACTTTCATACACTTTTGATCATATTTGGACTAACCTATTAACTCAGTGCACCCCAGTGCCAGTTCCTGTTTTCTGCTGTTTTTATATTTCAGGTTTCCCCCATATTAAAAGTGCTCCAAAAAATTGGGAAAAATCAGATAAAAAATCAGCGTTCCGGAAGTTTCCGGATTCACCGAAGAAGGGCCATAGGGCCCCACCTGGTGCCTAGGTGGCCAGTGGGCGCGGCCCAGGGCTTGGCCGCGCCGGGAGGCCGCCTAGGCGACTGGTGGCCCCCCTGGTGCCCCCCTTTGGCTCCTATTTATTCTCCCGTCGCGAAAACCCTGATTCCAGACCCCTTTTCTCCAGAAGCAATTCCGATCTCCGCGGCCATCGCCAAGAAGCTTCGGGGGACCAGAATTCCTGTGCCGGCACCCTGCCGGGACGGGGAAGTGCCCCCTGATTCATCTCCATCGACGTTGCTTCCTCCCTCCATGATGCGGGAGTAGTTCCTCCTCGGGTCTGAGGTTTCTACCAGTAGCTATGTGGTCTTCTCTCTCTCCCATGATGTGATCTTGATTGTGATCATTGGCTATGTTAATCTATAATGATCCCATGATGTTTCCCCTTCTTCTATGTATTAGATTGATGTACTCGCTTGATCTTATCTAGTATAATCCCCGAGACCATGGTGACAGCGGTCTATTGGACATGGGTTAGAAGAATATTTTCATGAGTAATTTCCTCTTTTGTGTGTGGATTGAAGATTGAGAGTCTCTTGGTGCTTGTCTTTGACTATCCTTTAGATATGTTGTGGTGATTGTGGTACTCTCTTTGGATGGCCGTGGTGACATTGGGAAATCCATAGATGAGAACTACGAACTCTGAGGTGTGCTTTTGTAGCCCTACACAATTCTCGTCCTCTCTTGACCACAAAGGAATGACCTCCGAGTACGTCTCCATTGCATGTTTTATGAGGAATATCATGTGATTAGACTATGTTAATGTTGTTGGGAGTTGCCACTAGTGAAAGTATGAAGCCTAGGCCTTGTTTCCACCATTGCAATACCGTTTGCGCTCACGTTTACTACTTGTTTGCTTGCTGCACTTTTTATTACAGATTTATATTACTTTGTTTTGCCACACCTATCACCTATATTTTACCATCTCTTTGCCGAACTAGTGCACCTATACAACTCCTAGTTGTATTAGGTGTGTTGGGGACACAAGAGACTTCTTATATCTATCTTAATTGCAGACTTCTTATACCTCTACTTCCCTGAGTTCGATAAACCCTAGGTCATCCACTTGAGGGAAATTGCTGCTGTCCTACAAACCTCTGCGCTTGGAGGCCCAACATAGTCTACAAGAATAGAAGCGTGCGTAGACATCAAATTCCAAAGTGTCACGCACTGGGGGAAGGAAAAGCTTCGGATGATGGCGAGACACAAAGTCTTCATTCCTACCATAGTCGCAGACAACTTGCAGCCAAGGAGCATATGGCTTCAGGGTGAATGGAAGCTCTGCAGCATGGACCAAATTCCGAATGAAGCAGTCCTCGAAGTCAAAAACGAGACCAGGAGTGAGCTTCATAATTGCATGCCTTGTCACAGGATAAATATTGGATTCCTCCGAAGCAGTACTCAATGGAATCAAAGAGTTGGACAAGATATAGAACCAAGTCTTGGAAATGAAGTTTAAATGCTTCGAGAGAATGTTTTCAGGAATATAATTAGCAGTGACTTAAGTATCCAATAAGGTAGCAAATTGTTCTTCAGTCAGATCTGGCTCTAAGTGAATCTTTTCTAGATCGCCAGAATGCCTTGGAATATTGACTATCTCCATGAATTTGGCTGAAGACATTCTGAAGATTTCACCTTCGATCATCGATTCCAGCGTCCAAGAGCGGGGTTCATTTGCATCACCAGAAACATATAGTGTGGCATAGAATTGCTTGATGAGTTCAGAATTGAAGGGAGTGCTCAAAGCAAACAACCGAGTCAAATTCTGATTCTCAATGGTTTCAGTGATGTTCTGGAAGCAAGTGGCAGTGGAGAGACTTCGCATATCCAGATACCTGTGCCGAAACAAAACTCCTTGCTGACAGAAAACCTCGGTGTATAAAATTTGTTGCTCCGCAGTCCAGAAACGAAGATCATCCGCTGTTCGGTCTGAAGCATATGGACTGACACCAAAGAAACGGTGACGCTTCTGATGTTGTTCTAAGCTAAATTCTGGACCGTTCCTTGAAGAACAACCAGCGCCCTTGAAGATAGGAAAATTTTCACGAGGGTAATTGGAGTCAAGATGGGTGTCTTGGCAGGGGCGCGAACGAGCGCGAATCCGTTGCAGAGGAGCTATTTGGTTGGCTCTTGAAGGGCCAGCGGTCTGAGCGACTATCAATGCTTGCTCTTGCGAGGGATTCAAAATCTGTACTTTCTCATCTTCATCTTCATGTGCTTCAGAGTGAGGCACATTTGTTTCAGATTCTTGAGCGGTTCTGGCAGGGGAAAAGTATCGGGAGCCACGGGTTCTGGAGTGGGATGGAGAGGGTTCATTGGATTCCGGGTGATATGATGGGGGTGGTGCGGGAGCAGCAGGTGGTGTTGGTGTTCTTTGCTGTGCGAGGGATGGAACACGAGATGGTGTGGGTGCACGATGTGGAATGGGTGCAGGCGTTGATGAAAGTGTAGGGGTTGGGGTTGGAGTTCGCTTGGGGGTTGGAGCTTTTGGAGGTGGAGTGGGTGTGTGTGTGACGGGAGTTTGCTTGGGAGTGGATTTTGTAGGAGGAGGTGTAGGGGTTTTGGTGGGTGGAGCAGAAGCTTTTGGTTTTGGCTAGGAAGGCTTTGGCTTGGGAGCAGGAGTGGGAACTGCTTCAGTATTTTCCTTCGGCTGGCTGGTTGGTTCATCACTCGTATCCATGTCAGTATTCGAGGCCAAAGTGACCTTCCGTTTCTTGGTGGATCTCTTCTTTGCAGAAGGGTCAGAAGGCTTGGCTACAACTGGCTTGGCAGCAGCTGGTTCAGCTTCCAGCGGGGCCTTGCGCTTCCGGGAATCCCTTTCCATAATTGAAGCATTATGCGTCTTCACCATTTCATCCACTGCAGCTTTAATCTTGCCTTTGTAGGTTTTGATGTTATCCTTGGTGGTGGTGTTGACGTCTGTCACCTTCTGAAGCAACTTCAAGGCGTGTTGTTTGAATTCTTCATCTGTTTCAGCTTCACCGCACTTTTGATAGTTGTGAATCTTTCCAACTTCAGCTCTATCGCTTGAATGCAAGTCCTTTAGCTGACCGATCATTGTAGAGATCATTGCTTCGGTGGAGCCTGAGATGTAGACTTCACCGAGATCAACAGCTTCAGGATCTACTGTTGCACACTTCTTCCAAAGAGCTTCAGTAACGCCCAATTGATCCCAAAGTTCGCCTTCACGAGGATCAGGGAACTGATGTTCACTATGGCGATATGCTTCAGCTTGAGTTTCAGGCATAGAGATTCCTTTCTGCTTCGATGGAATAGCTTCAGCAGAGGGAGTCATATCGACCACTGCCTTCTTCTGGGCAGCCCTGGCATCTTTCTCAGCTTTCTTTGTTCTGAGGCCTTCTAGAGAGGCCTTGCGTTTGGCTTCGTGCTCAGCCAACAGTTTGGCTTCAGCTGCAGCTTTTTCTTCATTCTTTTCGGCTTCGGCGAGCTTGCGCTTCGTCTCAGCCTTCTCTGCAGCAAATCTTGCGGAGTCTAGCTCCCTTTGCTTTCTTGCAGCTGCTTCTTCTGCTTTCAGCTTCTCTGCATATTCTCTAGCAAGAACGCTGCGGTTCAGTGCCTCCTCGAGGTCTTTCTGCTTCAGTTCAGATTCAGTGAGCTTTCACTTCCCTGAAGGATTTGGAGGAGCAGTCTTCTTGGGCTTCGCTGGGGCAGCGGCTTTTGCAAATTGTTGATGCTTAGCAGGGTCATGCCTCTGCTTCGAGCGCCTCTCAGTGTTGAGGGCATCAGCCGGTGCCTTGGAGGCCAAGGGCTTCGCAACCACCAAATTTGACAAGTCAATGGTGGGGCGAGCTGAGGGCTTATCTGTGGGGTCTTGAATTTTTATCCCCTTAGCAGCCGGTTTCTCTCATGGCTTCTTCAATGGAAGCCGAATCCTTCGCTTCTTGGGAGCAGCAGGTTCTGACTCATCATATGCTTCCAATTCTGATTCGTCATCAGCTTCAGCGTTTGACTCGTCAAGAATCGAGTCTTCCAGAGCAGCTCGTTCTAGTCTTGCTTGTCTTTATCATCGGTGGAAGCATGAGGGGGTGAAGCATATTTCTTCTTAAGCTTCCTCTTTTTCTTCGAGCTAGGGCCAACTCCATGAGCTTCAGCGGCAGCTAACTTGGCTGCCTTTTTTGCTTCCTTGAGTCGCTTCTTTTTTGCAGCGATTCTCAATCTCTCTTGCTCGTCAGGATAGTCATCAAGGGTCTTGAGGGTGTTGGGGTGAGGATATTTGGGTGGAATTGGATAGTACAGATGGAGATTTTCTTCAGTGTAACTTCCACACATGTGTGAAGTGTATAGGAAGGGTGGATTGAAGACAAACTTCATTTCCCATTTCCAGTCAGGGATACTCTAGTATTTGTACCACCTGATGGCCCAGTAGCGGCGAATGTTTTGCAGACGAATCTTGCGCTGATCCTTAGTTTCTTCAGGAGGAGTATCATATCCAAGTTCAATGCGAATGGGCTCGGGAATGCCTCTTGCATTGTTGGTTTCCTTGGTTCTGCCTCCTTTTCTCTTGGGAGCAGCTTGGTCGGCTTCGTTGAGATGATCAAGAACAGGGGACTCATTTCCGAAGCCTAAATCCACAGACATCATTTCGTGAGTCCAATATATTGAGCTCACACCTTAACGCACGGAACCTTTTCTCATCCAATGGTTTCGTGAATATGTCAGCTAATTGAACTTCCGTTCTGACATGACTTATCACAATATCTTCACGCTGAACATGATCACGAAGAAAATGATGGCGAATGTCAATATGCTTCGTGCGAGAGTGTTGTACATGATTGTGAGAAATTTTGATTGTACTCTCATTATCACATAGAAGAGGAATTTTCTTTACATGAATACCATAATCCTTTAGCGTTTCCTTCAGCCAAAGAATCTGAGTACAGCATGACCCAACATCAATGTATTCGGCTTCAGAAGTAGATATTGAGACATAGTTTTTCTTCTTGGAAGCCCAACACACAAGTGATCTTCCGAGGAAATGACAAGTCCCTGAAGTTGATTTCCTGTCAACACGATCACCAGCCCAGTCTGAATCAGAATAGCCAACAAGATCAAACTGAGCTCCCTTGGGATACCACAGACCCAAGGTTGGTGTGTGAGCAAGATACCGAAGAATTCGCTTTACTGAAGTATGATGTGATTCCTTTTGATTGGCCTGAAAACGAGCACAAATACATACTGAAAGCATAATGTAAGGTCTAGATGCACAAAGATATAAAAGAGAGCCAATCATAGACCGATATTTCTTCTGGTAGAACGCTTTGCCCTTCGCATCTGCATCTAGGAAGCCATTGGTAGGCATTGGAGTCTTAATAGTTTTGCAATCAGTGAGAGCAAACTTCTTCAGGAAATCCTTGAGATATTTTTCTTGAGAAATAAAGGTGCCATTCTTCTGTTGACGAATTTGAAGTCCAAGGAAGAACTTCAATTCACCCATCATAGACATCTCATATTTCTTCGACATCATTTTGGCAAATTCTTCGCTGATTTCAGTGTTAGTGTAGCCAAAAATAATATCATCTACATATATTTGACAAACAAACAAATCACCATTATAAGATCGAGTGAAAAGAGTTGGGTCAGTTGTTCCTGGTTTGAAGCCTTTCTTCAGAAGGAAGTCCTTCAGTGTGTGGTACCAAGCACGAGGTGCTTGCTTCAACCCATAAAGAGCCTTAAGCAACCTGTACACCATGTCAGGTTTCTTTGGGTCTTCAAAACCTGGAGGCTGCATAACATACACTTCTTCTTCAATTTCTCCGTTAAGAAAAGCACTTTTAACATCAATTTGAGAAAGTAGGATAACATTGAAATTTGCAAAAGCAAGCATAACACGAATGGATTTGAGACGAGCAACTGGAGCATAAGTTTCGCCGAAATCGATACCTTCGATTTCGGGTGTATCGTTGTACTACCAGTCGTGCTTTGTTTCTTACCACAATACCATCTTCATCTTGCTTGTTGCAAAAAATCCACTTTGTACCAATGATGTTGTGCTTCGTTGGACCAGGCCTATCAACTAAGGATCAAACTTTGTTTCGCTCGAACTGGTTAAGTTCTTCGAGCATAGCGGTTAACCAATCTGGATCCTTCATGGCTTCATCAAACTTTGAAGGTTCTAGCATGGACACAAATGAAAAGTTTCCACAGAAGTTAGCCAAAAGAGTACGAGAACGAGTTCTGGGACGACCTAGTTGTTGAATTTTTTCAAGGATCGAATCAACATCAACTCTTCTTCGCACTTGAGTCAGTGCATTTTCAATTACTTGTGGCTCTGTTTATTCTTCAGGATCATTTCCTTTAGGACCAGCATCTCCTTCCGGATCTGCATTTCCTTCAGGATCTACATTTCCTTCAGGATCTACATTTTCTTCGTTCATCGGTTCTTCTTCGTCTTGTTCATCATTTGCTTCAGGATGTTGATCTCCAGCGCCCCGGGCTATGTGTGGGAACATTGGATCATCATCATATTGATTAGCTTGACGATTAACTGCTTCAACAGGGCGAATTTCTCCAATAGCCATGGACCTAATCACTTCATCA
The DNA here is from genome assembly GCA_950022295.1 of Bromus sterilis. Classification (NCBI taxonomy): domain Eukaryota; kingdom Viridiplantae; phylum Streptophyta; class Magnoliopsida; order Poales; family Poaceae; genus Bromus; species Bromus sterilis. The sequence goes on from OX465595.1 coordinate 95,547,422, forward strand.
AGCGGAGGTTCATCTAGATCATGAGGCAAATGCTCTTTTTGAGAGCCATTAGTTTCATCAAACCTCACATTTACAGTTTCCATAACCTTGCCAAAGTGGGAGTTATACACTCTGCAAGTGTGAGAATTTGAGCCATAACCTAGTGATACGTCCCAAACGTATCTATAACTTCTGCTTGCTCCATGCATGTTTTGTGTGACTTTGCCATGTTTTGCTTGAACTTTCATACACTTTTGAATCTATTTGGACTAACCTATTAACTCAGTGCACCCAGTTGCCAGTTTCTGTTTTCTGCTGTTTTTGTATTTCAGGTTTTCCGGCCATTAAAAGTGCTCCAAAAATTCCGGAAAAAAAAATCAGTGCAACAGAAGCTTCCGGAATCACCAATAGAGGGAAGGGGGGCCACCACCAGGCAGCCAGGAGGGCAGGTGGCGCGGCCCCACCCTGGGCCGCGTCAGGGACCCTCCTAACTGCCTCGTGGGTCCCTTCGACACCCCCTTCGCCTATATTTACCCCTCGGGGTGGAAACCCCTAATATCGATCTCTTTCTCGCGAACTCCCCTCTGTACCGCCGTCGCCGCCGTTTCAAGATCGGGGCTGCCTAGAGAAGCTGCCCCGGCACCCATCCGGAAGGAGGAACCTCCTCCGGGAGACCATCCATAGCCATGGATGCCTCCCGGATGTGCCGTGAGTAGTCCCCCTTGGACCATGGGTCCGTGACCAGTAGCTATGTGATGAATTTCTCCCCCTTTTGTGCTTCCACTTTCGAGTCCTCGTGAGCTGCCTCACATGATCGAGGCATCTATGTAATTTCTGTTGTTGCTATGCTGAGTTTGTTGGGATCTGATGGATTATGAGACTATGTTCAGATTGTGATGAGTAATATATTTGGTTCTTCTCTTTTATATTTTGTTCTTGAGTAAATTCTTGCATGTTCTCCGTTGCGGTATTTGCTTTGGCCAAGTATTTTATTTGCAACTGCAAGAGAGAGCGTTATGCTCGATTGTGGGTTCAGCCCCCTGATGTCTAGCTTGAGTGACAGAAACATGAGACTAGGGGATGTGTTGTTGCCACCAGGGATAAAACAACGGTGCTTGTACCTGCGGGTGCAAGGATTGTTTACTTTACACAAAGTTCTTTTAATGCAGTTGTTTGTTGCTTTGAGTTTACACTTTGGGTGGGATTCGCAACTTAATACCAGCGAGATGTTCTGGATAGATATCTCAAGGTGGATGATTCGTAGTAGATGCAGATGGATTTCGGTCTACTTACCTTGGCGTACTGCCCATTGCTTTTGAGCTCTTCCTTTCTTTGCAGCATAGTTAGCATTGCGGTTCCTTCATAATCCTTTCAATTTCCCAACTGTGATTTGTTTACCTCGCTAGCAATTTTATCGTCTTTTGGGAGAGAGACATCACTAGTGAAAATCACGGGACCCCGGTCCATCTTCACATTATTGTTCACACCCTCAATTTACTTTCAGCTTTTACTTTCCTTTGCACCTTTTATCTCTTGCGTTGATCCTTTGTAAACGACAAGGCCGGAGGAATTGACAACTCCTCTATACTCGTTGGGAGCAAAGTTATTTGTTGCTGTGTGCAGGTCCACGACAACACCCTAGTCAGCAAGTAAATTTCTGGCGACGTTGTCACCTACTTGTATCTCTTGAGTCCTACTGGTTCGATAACCTTGGTATCTTCACCGAGGGAAACTTTCTGCTGCACTGCATCTCAAACCTTCCACTTGGGGTAACCAACGAGGGGCGAGAAGTAAATTTGGCACCAGCAAGTAAATTTCTGGCGCCGTTGCCGAGGACTCAAGTCTACAAGATAGGGGAGTTGCACACTATCTTTTACCATTGCTTTTTAGTCTTGTTAGTTTACCTTTTAGTTTTTACTTTTGTGTCCCTTATAAAAAATACCAAAAATACCTACTGATGCTATCTTCACCATGGGTGTGGAACCACCCAAATATGGTAGGATGGACATGTTTCACTTGGATCGTCTTCGATCAATTTGTGCTCGTGCTAAAAACCCAACCGACTTGGTTGAGGGAAAATCATTGGATGAGCATGCTCATTATACACGGCACCGCCTATCTCAGAAAGGGAAACACTTATGGGATCAAATACAAGTTTCTTATTGCTATGCTGAGTGTTTATGCCACATTTATGATTTTACTTGCTGCTCTAATATAGAGCGTAAACACCTTCCTTTCCAATGTGAGTTTAATGAAAATGAGATCCTATCTTTTATGCCAAAGGTGTTTATGATTACTTTGATGTTGAAAAGATTGAAGAGTTTGTTGCTTTTAAAAGTGCTTATGAGATTGCTTCTTTGATTGAAAAGTATTACGATACTATTCACAAGTCTGAAAACTTTGCTGTTCTTGCTTATAGCTTTGAGAATTATACTTCCAATGCTTATATTGAGGATTTTAAAAATAGAATATTTGCTTCCCAAGAAGAGGCTAATGATTGCTATGAAGAGGAATCTTATGATTCCAATGACTCACTTGATACTTCCCTTTCTGATGATTTTGATACTTGCTTTGTTTATGGCCATGATGCCACTATGGATGATGCCTACGAAGATGAACTTGCTATAGTTCCTTATGGTAAGAATGAAATTATTGTTGTTGCACCCACACTTGATTGCCCTATTATCCTTTTGAAATCTCCAACTATTCCGGAGAGTTTTGCTCTTATCAAGGCTCAATGTGATGGGTTGCATCTATCTTATCATCCTAAAAACCATGTTGAAAACAATACACGTGTGCTTGTAGGTCATGAACAACATGATTTATGTGATAGTTATATTCTTGATGTTGTTCATGATGCTACTTAAAATTACTTTGAGAGAGGAAAGTTTGGTTGTAGAAACTTCCATGTTACAAAAACACCTCTCTTCATGTTGAAATTTTTGAAGTTGTTCTTGTTCTACCTTCCTATGCATGTCACTTTGTGCTTCTTTGATTTATTTTCTTACAAGATGCCTATGCATAGGAAGTAGGTTAGGCTTAAATGTGTTTCACATTTGCTTCTTGATGCTCTCTTTTGCTTCAATTCTTATTCTCTTGTGAGCATCTTTCATAATCTTTAAGCCTGGCTAATGGCTCTAAAGAAGCGCATTCGGGAGGCAGCCCGCAATGAATTTAGGTTTTTCTTTTTGCTTTTGTTCTTTTCTTAGTGGTATTGATGATTGTTACTACTTTAGCAACATCATTGTATCTTTACTTTTCAAACTTTGTGCCAAGTTTAGCCTCAGATTGCAAGAAAGGTCAAAAGTTGGTGCTTGCTGTCCAGAAACAGATTTTGTCTGCTCGACGGAAAAATTCTCAATAAATCACAAGATCATCTTTTTGATCTGAATTTTTTTGACAGCATGCTCCATAAAATTACCTTTCAGGCGTATGTTCAAAGTTTTTTGATTTGAGTTGCACAAGTACCTCGAAAAAATTCTCCTTTCTCTGCTGTTCTGTTTTTCTCAGCTTCTGCCCCGGTTTTTTCTTTTCACAATTTTGCAATCCTTCAGCTTGCTTTTTCTTTGAAAACTTTTTTGGGAAGGCAAGAGAAACAGTAGCTCTTCCTGTAAATCTTTATTTGCAGTAGAGTAAAAACATTTTATTAGGGTACTAACCTCTCTAATCAGCCTACAATGAGTTATGTATGAAGGGAGTTTTCAAGTGCGCGATGGAAGGTGATGAAAGAAGATTCAGGAGTGTCAAACGCTCAAGCTTGGGGATGCCCATGTGCACCCCCAATAAGTATTCAAGGAGACTCAAGCGTCTAAGCTTGGGGATGCCCCCGATGCATCCCCTTCTTCATCAACAATCATCAGTTTGTCCCTTGTTGCACTATATTTTTATCACTTCATGCGTTATGTGCTTTGCTTGGAGCGTCTCGCTCTTTACTTTTCTAGGTTTGTTTTTCTTTATTTGCTGTAGTAACAAGTTAGACCCCAACTTACTCTTTTGTGTGGGAGAGATTCACGCTCCGCTTGAACTAGAACTCCTCCTAGGATTTGCATGCTTATTCTTTTAGCTGTGAGCTGTTCTTTTTCTTTTCTTAGCTGTTGTTCTGTTTAGTTGTAGTGCTTTAGTTTTGATAGAGCTTTTCTTTTGTTTTAGGTTGAACTTTCTATAGGTTGCATGTTTTATCTTGTTAGACAGTTTGCCTGTTGCACTGAGTTCTATGTCTTGATTGAAAGTAGGTAGTTAAAGTTGATATTCTCTTTGTAGTGGTAACTTGCAATAGTTTTGAGGTATTGACTAGAGTAATGTTTGAACTTATGGTGTCAAGAGCTCTTGCCTATTAGTGATAGATGACGTATTTTGGGTAATCCGTGTGTTTTTCGAAAACCAAAAAACCCTTGTTGAGAACTCTAGCTACTAGATGGATCACTAACCTCTGGAGGGTTCGAATATTAGAGTACACTCACGTACCATGAGTCGAGGATGCGCAAGGCTAACCAAACCCCCATACACTCCTCCTCGGGTTACCTGTCTCTTTTTGAACCTCCTGATTAGATTGAGAGTTACCGATAGAAAGTGCATGAGTTCTTCAGACTAATGTGAGTATTCGAAAGTTGACACTTCCACCCACCTATACTTTTTCTAGCCTCTTCGGTACCGTGCATTGCCCTTTCTCACCTCGAGAGTTGGCGCATACTTCGCCGGTGCATCCAAATCCTTGGCATGATACGCTCTGTCATCATAAGCCTCCTTATATCTTTCCTCAAAACAACCACCATACCTACCTACAAGGCATTTCCATAGCCTTTCCGAGATACATTGCCATGCAACATCCACCTTCTCATGACTTGATCTTCATGTCATACATGCTACTTGCTTGATCGATGAGCCGCATGCTAGTTGGGCCTTGCCCTAATCATTGCAACATGACGCGCTAGTATCATTGCATATCCTGCTACCCTGGCAGAGGCATACATTTGCATCATGATAGTTACATTTTCTTTATGTGAGTACCTTTGTAAAGTGTGAAAGATCTTCTATATTCTTGTAAAATATAGAGTATTGCCCCTAAAGTGAGGAAAAGATCCCAAAGAGGACAAAATCAAAAGATCCCAAAGAGGACAAATGAGAGTTAAGTAGAAAGAGCCATTGAGGCCACCAAGAAAATAAAAAAAGAGAAAAAATAAAAAGAGAGAAGGGGGCATACTACTATTCCTTTTGAGAGATCCACACTAGTACTTCATCTTCTATCCCTTGTACTCTATAGAGATCATCATCATGCATATAGCTATGTGGGGACCCTTCACACTATAGAACTTGGCTTGTATATTCCAATGACGAGCCTCCTCAAACGAGCTCTAGGTCTTCTTGAGCAAGCAAGTTAGATGCACCCCCACTAGTTCCCTTGGAGAGATTTTAGCTCACATGTGCATCCGTTGTATGGCAATCCCTACTCCTCACATCATATCTATCATATGGCCTTCTCTCGCCTATGATTGTCCTCGTTGATGTGAGCCTATCACACCTTTTTGTCTTCCTCCTCCACCTTCTTTCTGATTCGCCTTTTAGGTGTCAACTTTCTTGCTCACGCTCATCCATTGCATGAGTGCTCAAAATGTCTAAAGGGAGTGGATCAGTTTGACTTGTACCTGGCTAGTGGTCTGGGGACGAGTCCAGATAAGAATGCAAAGGAGACCAAGTGTGAAACTTTAGTAGATAGTTGTTCTCAACAAACTTTTTTCTCTTTCTTCCCAGTCCCTTGCTTGCACGCAAACACCATTTGGAGACATTCGAGTCACGTGACAGCAAGAGCTCTTGCACCTTTTGTTCTTTTGTTACTTGTGTCAATGCTAATATATACTCTTGCTTCTTAAGACTTGAATTGAATTGCATGCTTTGATTGCTTTACTTAAAAGTCCTTATTTGGTTGTGTGGCATGTCACCACAGAAATTATGCTTGTTATCATTTACCTACTCGAGGACGAGCAGGAATTAAGCTTGGGGATGTTGATACGTCCCGAACGTATCTATAATTTCTGCTTGCTCCATGCATGTTTTGTGTGACTTTGCCATGTTTTGCTTGAACTTTCATACACTTTTGAACATATTTGGACTAACCTATTAACTCAGTGCACCCAGTTGCCAGTTTCTGTTTTCTGCTGTTTTTGTATTTTAGGTTTTCCGGCCATTAAAAGTGCTTCAAAAATTCCGGGAAAATATATAAAAAATCAGCGCAACAGAAGCTTCTGGAATCACCAAGAGAGGGAAGGGGGGCCACCACCAGGCAGCCAGGAGGGCAGGTGGTGCGGCCGCACCCTGGGCCGCGCCAGGGACCCTCCTGACTGCCTCGTGGGTCCCTTCGACGCCCCCCTTCGCCTATATTTACCCCTCGGGGTGGAAACCCCTAATATCGATCTCTTTCTCGCGAACTCCCCTCTGTACCGCCGCCGCCGTTTCAAGATCGGGGCTTCCTGGAGAAGCTGCCCCGGCACCCTGCCGGAAGGAGGAACCCCCTCCGGGAGACCATCCATAGCCATGGAAGCCTCCCGGATATGCCGTGAGTAGTCCCTCTTGTACCATGGGTCCTTGATCAGTAGCTATGTGATGAATCTCTCCCCCTTTTGTGCTTCCACTTTCGAGTCCTCGTGAGCTGCCTCACATGATCGAGGCATCTATGTAATTTCTACTGTTGCTATGCTGAGTTTGTTGGGATCTGATGGATTATGAGACTATGTTCAGATTGTGATGAGTAATATATTTGGTTCTTCTCTTTTATATTTTGTTCTTGAGTAAATTTTTGCATGTTCTCCGTTGCGGTATTTGCTTTGGCAAAATATTTTATTTGCAACTCCAAGAGAGAGCGTTATGCTCGATTGTGGGTTCAGCCCCCTGATGTCTAGCTTGAGTGACATAAACATGAGACTAGGGGATGTGCTGTTGCCACCAGGGATAAAGCAATGGTGCTTGTACCTGCGGGTGCAAGGATTGTTTACTTTACGCAAAGTTCTTTTAATGCAGTTGTCTGTTGCTTTGAGTTTACACTTTGGGTGGGATTCACAACTTAATACCAGCGAGATGTTCTGGATAGATATCTCAAGGTGGATGATTCGTAGTAGATGCAGATGGATTTCGGTCTACTTACCTTGGCGTACTGCCCATTTCTTTTGAGCCCTTCCTTTCTTTGCAGCATAGTTAGCATTGCGGTGCCTTCATAATCGTTTCAATTGCCCAACTGTGATTTGTTTACCTCGCTAGCACTTTTATCGTCTTTTGGGAGAGATACATCACTAGTGAAAATCACGGGACCCCGGTCCATCTTCACATTATTGTTCACACCCTCAATTTACTTTGACCTTTTACTTTCCTTTGCACCTTTTATCTCTTGCGTTGATCCTTTGTAAACGACAAGGCCGGAGGAATTGACAACTCCTCTGTACTCGTTGGGAGCAAAGTTATTTGTTGCTGTGTGCAGGTCCACGACAACACCCTAGTCAGCAAGTAAATTTCTGGCGACGTTGTCACCTACTTGTATCTCCTGAGTCCTACTAGTTCGATAACATTGGTATCTTCACCGAGGGAAACTTGCTGCTGCACTGCATCTCAAACCTTCCACTTGGGGTAACCAACGAGGGGCGAGAAGCCATCACCTAGTAGAAAACCTTCATGTGCCTTAGGGGAAAATTTGGAGCTATGATTCATATCTCTAATAAAGCAAGGAGCACCAAATACCCTAAGATACAAAACATTTGGCTTGTTACCAGTGATAAGCTCATGTGAAGTTTTCTTCAGAAATTTGTGAAGGTAAACCTTGTTGATGATATGACATGAAGTGTTAATTGCTTCGGCCCAGAACCTGGTAGGTGTCTTGTATTCAGCAAGCATGGTTCTGTCCATTTCAATAAGAGTTCTATTCTTCCTTTCAACTACACCATTCTGTTGAGGTGTATAAGCAGCAGAGAACTCATGAGTAAAGCCATGATCATCAAGAAATTCTTCAATATGAGTATTTTTGAATTCAGTTCCATTATCACTTCGGATATACTTCAAAGATAATTCATATTCTGTTTGAGCTCTCTTAGCGAATGACTTGAAGATTTCAACAACTTTTCTCTTGTCATCCAGTAAGAAAACCCAAGTATAACGAGAAAAATCATCAACAATAACAAGACCATATTTGTTTCCTCCCAGACTTGCATAATTTTGAGGACCGAAAAGATCCATATGAAGCAATTCAAGGGGACGAGTAGTAGTCATGATAGTCTTCGCTGAATGATGTTTCTTCATAATTTTACCAGCTTCACAAGCACTGCAGAGACGATCCTTATCGAATTTTACTTCGCTAAGGCCAATAACATGCTTCTTCTTCACTAGATTTTGAAGATTTCTCATCCCTGCATGACCAATTCTTCGATGCCATAACCAACTGGATGAAGCTTTTGCCATTAGGCATGTGGATACAGCAGGGCCCGAAGAAAAATCAACAATATATAAATATCCTCGAAGACAAACGTATAGTCATCCTGTGAAAAGACAATACAACGCGAAGCAGAAAATAGAACGAGCATACCATATCGCATAACTTCGAAATAGACATAAGATTATAACCAAGAGATTGGACTAGCATAACCTTATAAATGTGCTTATCTTTCGATATGGCAACCATACCCTAACCTAAAACTTTACCCTTGTTGTTATCACCGAAGGTAATGTACTTCTGAGAAGATTGAGATAGTTTTTCTTCGGTGAATAACTCCTTGTCTCCGGTCATATGATTTCTGCAACCACTATCCATGACCCATTCAGATCCACCAGAGACATAGCCCTGCAGAAGAATTAGTTCTTCTTAACCACCCACAAACGAGCAGGTGACCGAGAAGAGGTGCAAGCACTTGTTGAAGCAATATCAAAACGAACAGGGTTATATTGCCTAGGGGGACCATCAAGTACACCATAAATGTAAGTCCTCTGCGAAGGGTTAGGATATGAAGGAGTGATGGCTTCTCGCCCCTCGTTGGTTACCCCAAGTGGAAGGTTTGAGATGTAGCGCAGCAGCAAGTTTCCCTCGGTGAAGATACCAAGGTTTGTCTCCAGTAGGACTCCAGAGATGATAAGTAGGTGTCAGCGGTGCAACTGACGTGGACCTGCACACAGACACAGATAACTTTGTTCCCAACGAAGTTCAGAGAGGTTGTCAATCTCTCCGGTCTTGTTGTTCACAAAGGGTAAAACACAAGGGATAATGATAGCAATTGAAAGTAAAAAGCAGAAAAGTAAAAATAGCGTGGAAACAGTAATAAGGATATGGACCGGGATACGTGATGTTCGCTAGTGATGCCTCTCTCCCAAAAGACAATAAAACTGCTATGCAAGGTAAACAAATTACAGAAGGGAAATTGACAGGATTATGAACGCACCGCAATGCTAACTATGCTACAAAAGAAAGGAAGAGGCTCAAAAGAACGGGAAGTACGCCAAAATAAGTAGACCGAAATCCAACTGCATCTACTACTAATCATCCACCTTGAGATATCTATCCAGAACATCTCGCTGGTATTAAGTTGCGAGCCCCACCCAAAGTGTAAATCCAAAGCAACAGACAACTGCATTAAAAAGCAAGCACCGTTGTTTTCCCCCTGGTGGCAACATCACATCCCCTAGACTCATGTTTTTGTCATTCAAGCGTGTCATCAGGGGGCATGAACCCACAATCGAGCATAACGTTCCCTCTTGGAGTCACTACCTACTAGTTGGCCAAAGCAATAAACAACAACGGAGAACATGCAAGAATTACTTAGGAACAAAAATATAAGAGATAAAAACCAAATATATTACTCTATCACAATCTGAACATAATCTCATAATCCATCAGATCCCATCAAACTCAGCATAGCAATAGCAGAAAGATTACAAAAGTTCCTCGATCATGTAGGGCAGCTCACGAGGTCTAAACCATGAAGAACAAAGAGGGGAGGAGAACATCACATAGCTACTGATCACGGACCCATGGTCCAAGGAAAACTACTCACGAGACATCCGGGGAACATCCATGGTGGAGAGGAGACTCCCGGAGGTCGGCCCTCCCTCCGGCAGGGTGCCGGGAAGAGGTCTTCTGGTGCTCCCGATCTCGGAAGCGCGGCGGCGGCGGAACAGAGGCGAGTTTGCGAAATAGGGTTCTGTCTTCGGAGTTTCCCCGTGACGGAGAATAAATAGGCGAAGGGGGGCAGCCAGATGTGGACCAGGGGCCCCAGGCGCCCCCTTGGCGCGGCCAGGGGTGGGGCCGCGCCGGGTGGCCGCCTGGGCCTACCTGGCTCCCCTCTGGCCCCTCTCGGTCTCTTCGCGAAGCTTCCTGTACGCTGATTTTTCCTGTATTTTTCCCGCAATTTTTCTGGCACTTTTATATGGGGGAAAACTGAAATAGAAAAACAGCAGAAAACAGGAACTGGCACTGGGGTGCACTGAGTTAATAGGTTAGTCCAAATATGATCAAAAGTGTATGAAAGTGTATCTAGATCATAGCAATATCACACAAAACATGCATGGAGCAAGCAGAAATTATAGATACGTTTTGGACGTATCAACATCCCCAAACTTAATTCATGCTCGTCCTCGAGTGGGTAAATGATAACATCATAGTTTCTGTGGTGACATGCTAGCAACCATAAAAGAACTTTGAAAAGTAAAGCAATCAAGGTTAGAGATTACATTCAAGTCATAACATGCAAGAGTCTATATTAGCATTGAAACAAGTAACAAAAGAACAAAAGGTGCAAGAGCTCTCGCTGTCCGTGACTCGAATGTCTCCAAATGGTGTTTGCGTGCAAGAAAGGGGATAGGGAATACGAGAAAAAAGTATTTTTGTGTTGAGAACTCAATCTACTAAAGTTTCACACTTGGTCCTCTTTGGAATCTTATCTTGACTCATCCCCAGACCACTAGCCAGGTACAAGTCAATTTGATCCACTCCTTTTCGATATTTTGAGCACTCATGCAATGGATGAGCGTAAGCACGAGAGTTGACACTTAGGATGGCAAAGAGAGAAGTATGGAGGAGGAAGACAAAAAGGATGCGAAAGGGTCACATCAATGAGGATAATCATAGGCAAGAGATGCCAAATGATAGATATGATGTGAGGAGTAGGGATTGCCATGCAACGGATGCACATACGAGCTAAGAAGCTCTCCAAAGGAACTAGTGGGGTGCATCTAACTTGCTCGCTCATGAAGACCTAGAGCTCGTTTGAGGAGGCTCATCCTTGGAATATGCAAGCCAAGTTCTATAGTGTGAAGGTCCCCACATAGCTATATGCATAATGATCATCTCTATGGAGTACAAGGATATAAAGGGAGTACTAGTGTGGATCTCTCAAAAGGATAGTAGTGTTGCCCCTTTCTCTCTTTTTATTTCTTTTTCTCTTTTTTCTATTTTTTGTATTTTTTTGTGGCCTCAATGGCTCTTTCTATTTAACTCTCATTTGTCCTCTTTGGGATCTTTTATTGTGTCCACTTTGGGATCTTTTCCTCACTTAAGGGCAACACTCTATTTTACAAGAAGGTAAATGAGATCTTTCACACTTTACAAGGTACTCAAAATCATAAAGAAGATGTAACTATCATGATGTATGCAATGTATGTCGCTGCCAGTGTAGCAGGAACATGTATGACATGAAGATCAAGTCATGAAGAGGTGGAAGTTGCATGGCAATGTAACTCGGAAAGGCTATGGAAATTCCTTGATAGGTAGGTATGGTGGCTGTTTTGAGGAAAGATATAAGGAGGTTTATGATGACAGAGCGTATCATGCCAAGGGTTTGGATGTACCGGCGAAGGTGGACACCAACTCTCGGAATGAGAAGAAGGCAATGCACGACACGGGAGAGGCTAGCAAAATATGGGAAGGTGGAAGTGTCAACTTTCAATACTTACATTAGTCCGAAGAACTCATGCACTTATTATTGTTAACTCTCAACCTAATAAGGAGGTTCACAAAGAGACAAGTACCCCGAGGAGGAGTGTATATATGGGGGTTTGGTTATCCTTGCGCATCCTCGACTCATGGTACGTGAGTGTTCTCTAATATTCGATCCCTCCAAAGATTAGTGATCCATCTAGTAGCTAGAGTTCTCAACTAGTTTTGTAAGTTTTGAAAATACACACGGATTGCCCAAAATACGACACCTATCACTAATAGGCTAGAGCTCTTGACACCAAAAGTTCAAACATTACTCACAACAATATCTCAAAACTATTGCAAGTTACTACTAGAATTAAATAGCAACCTCAATTACCTACTTTCAAGACAAGACACAACTCAGTGCAACCACCAACTCTCTTTAACAAGATAAACATGAAAACTAAAAATATTTCCAGCAACAAACTAAAAAAAAACCAAGGCTCTTGCTAAAGACAAACTAAGACTAAAACTAAACATGGCAGTAGCTACGAAAAGATAAAGAACACACAACAGCAAAAAGATAAACAGGAAAAATCCTATGATGTGTTCTAGATTTTGAAAGTGGAGCGTGTTTCTCTCCCACACAAAGTAAGACGAGATCTAACTTGTTATGAACAGCAAGAAAAGCTAAAGAAAACTAAAAATAAAACCTAAGAGCGAGACGCTCCAAGCATAGCACATAACGCATGAAGTGATAAAAATATAGTGAGACGAAGGACGAACTGATGATTGTTGATGGAGAAGGGGATGCACGGGGGCATCCCCAAGCTTAGACCTTTGAGTCTCTTTGAATATTTGTTGGGGATGCATGGGGGCATCCCCAAGCTTTAGCGCTTGACACTCCTGGATCTTCTTTCATCATCTTCCATCGCACACTTGAAAACTCCCTTCATACATAACTCATCATAAGCTGATTAGAGAGGTTAGTACCCTTAATAAAATAAAATTTCCCCACTGGATATAAAGATATTCTTGAAGAGCTACTGTTTCTCAAGAGTGCCAAAAAGTTTTTGCAAAGAAAAAGCAAGCTTAAGGTTTGCAAAAGTTAGGAGAGACAAAACGTGGCAGAATCTGTGAAAAACAGAACAGTAGGTAGTAAAGAATTTTTTAGGGGCACTTCTGCAACTCAAATCAAAAAACTCAGAACATACGGAAGTTTCGTAATTGTATAGAGCATACTTTGTAAAAATTTCAGCTCAAAAAGATGAACTGGAATTTTTCTGGAATTTTTCTGGTCACTAGGAAAGAATCTGTTTTCTGGACAGCATGTCACAACTTTTACTTCCCTTGCCGTAAGAGGCTGTAACTTGGCACAAAGCTGAAAAATAAAGATACAATGATGTTGCTACAGTAGTAAGAATCATGAAGACACAACAAAAGCAAAAATAAAAACATAAATTCGTTGCGGGCTGCCTCCCGAAAGCGCTTTCTTTTATGCCTTTAAGCTAGGCATGATGCAAAAGAAGAATCAAGGGTATCCAAGATCAGAATCATAAAAACCCTCAAATTGATTTTCAATAAGCTCATTCTTCTTCTTACTAGGAAAGAGATACTTACCTTTCGCCATACCGCGTAAGCATATGTGCCTATTACCAATATCAATGAATCCTTTCATAGCACGGAGGAAGTCTCTTCCGAGCACAATGTTACTTTGGTTTGGCTCCATGATGAAGAAATCCATTGGTGCAGTCCTATGAAGGAATACAACTTGGACTTCTTTTACCTTTCCTTTAATCTCTGAAATATCTCCATTAGAATGTTCATGATAAGATGATAATTTATCCATATCTAGCTTTAAAGAATCATAAACTATTTTTGGCATAGTAGAAACCGTGGATCCAATATCACAAAGAGCAAGGAAGCTCTGGTTAGAGATGCTAATCCTAACAAAGGGCTCCCAATCATCATCTATCTCCAACATTTCTTTCCTGTTGGACTTAAGTTCCTCTACTTTACTCAAGTCTAGAGCATCCAATATTTTTGCAATAGTGGCAAGTCTATCTATGACAGTATCAATACTACGATCATAAACAAAATAACTAGATAGACTATGCCAAATATCAAGAGCCCTATCTTCATCACACTCTAGAAAATCTCCTTCAGCAATAATGTCAAGAGAGTCTTTACACCACTTAAAAAGACCATGGTAAAAATTTCTAAGCACAATTTTTATAGGTATCCAAGGCATAATTCTTTTATGTGCTTCAGAGATTCTGTCCCATGCCTTCTTCATATTTTCTCCATCCCTTTGACGGTAATCGATAACTTCCGATTCCCGCAAAAGCACCTAGCCCTAACATGTTCATCTAAACAAGGAGGACTACTAACAGCAAGATAAATAATTTATTTGTAAATTTTGATAAAAGAAACAAAGATAAAAATTGAAACGTAAACTAACAAGACTAAAAAACAAAGGTAAAGGGTAGTGTGCAACTCCCCTATCTTAGCACTCGGAGTCCCCGGCAACGGCGCCAGAAATTCGCTTGATGGCTTCTCGCCCCTCATTGGTTGCCCCAAGTGGAAGGTTTGAGATGTAGCGCAGCAGCAAGTTTCCCTCGGTGAAGATACCAAGTTTTGTCTCCAGTAGGACTCCAGAGATGATAAGTAGGTGTCAGCGGCGCAACTGACGTGGACCTGCACACAGACATAGATAACTTTGTTCCCAACGAAGTTCAGAGAGGTTGTCAATCTCTCCGGTCTTGTTGTTCACAAAGGGTAAAACAGAAGGGATAATGATAGCAATTGAAAGTAAAAAGCAGAAAAGTAAAAATAGCATGGAAACAGTAATAAGGATATGGACCGGGATACGTGATGTTCGCTAGTGATGTCTCTCTCCCAAAAGACGATAAAACTGCTATGCGAGGTAAACAAATTACAGAAGGGCAATTGACAGGATTATGAACGCACCGCAATGCTAACTATGCTACAAAAGAAAGGAAGAGGCTCAAAAGCACGCGCAGTACGCCAAAATAAGTAGACTGAAATCCAACTGCATCTACTACTAATCATCCACCTTGAGATATTTATCCAGAACATCTCGCTGGTATTAAGTTGCGAGCCCCACCCAAAGTGTAAACCCAAAGCAACAGACAACTGCATTAAAAAGCACTTTGCGTAAAGTAAACAATCCTTGCAACCGCGGTTACAAGCACCGTTGTTTTCCCCCTTGTGGCAACAACACATCCCCTAGACTCATGTTTCTGTCACTCAAGCGTGTCATCAGGGGGGCATGAACCCACAATCGAGCATAACGGTCCCTCTTGGAGTCACTACGTACTACTTGGCCAAAGCAATAAACAGCAACGGAGAACATGCAAGAATTACTTAGGAACAAAAATATAAGAGATAAAAACCAAATATATTACTCTATCACCATCTGAACATAATCTCATAATCCATCAGATCCCATCAAACTCAGCATAGCAATAGAAGAAAGATTACAAAAGTGCCTCGATCATGTAGGGCAGCTCACGAGGTCTAAACCATGAAGAACAAAGAGGGGAGGAGAACATCACATAACTACTGATCACGGACCCATGGTCCAAGGAAAACTACTCACGAGATATCCGGGGAGCATCCATGGTGGATAGGAGACTCCCGGAGGTCGGCCCTCCCTCCGGAAGGGTGCCGGGAAGAGGTCTTCTGGTTCTCCCGATCTCGGAAGCGCGGCGGCGGCGGAACAGAGGCGAGTTTGCGAAATAGGGTTCTGTCTTCGGAGTTTCCCCGTGACAGAGAATAAATAGGCGAAGGGGGGCAGCCAGAGGTGGACCAGGGGCCCAGGCGCCCCCCTGGCGTGGCCAGGGGTGGGGCCGCGCCGGAAGGCCGCCTGGGCCCCCTGTCTCCCCTCTGGCCCCTCTCGGGCTCTTCGCGAAGCTTCCTGTACGCTGATTTTTCCTGTATTTTTCCCGCAATTTTTCTGGCACTTTTATATGGGGGAAAACTGAAATAGAAAAACAGCAGAAAACAGGAACTGGCACTGGGGTGCACTGAGTTAATAGGTTAGTCCAAATATGATCAAAAGTGTATGAAAGTGTATCTAGATCATAGCAATATCACACAAAACATGCATGGAGCAAGCATAAATTATAGATACGTTTTGGACGTATCAATGAGCATATGCAATCTTATTATGGTTATCATGAGGACGATAAGTATAACGACCAATGCGATTGTATTTCTTTTGAGGAACATTTGATTCGGGCAACAGTGAATCATTTCTCTCTTCCAGAGAATAGAAGTGTTTCGGTGGTACCGAAGACTTTCCCTGCATAGAATGGTTAGTAGGCAATTTCTCAACGAGTGACTTGCGCACCCAGATTTGTGTAACACCCCAGAGCTAGTAACAGTAATCACTACAGTGATCCCCTTGGTAATGATCATCACTGTTGTTAGTCATGTCATGGTAGCCTTTGATCATAGCTCTGTCAAATTCCAACCCTGATAAAATTTTCAAGTTGGGTGGATTATAAATCTTGCTCCAAGAATTTTGGGAGATTATTAATCACCTTGCAAATAAATAGACCAAGTCATACCTAGCCATTAGAATAATCCCAAGTCAATGATAATTATGAAACCATTAGTGGTGGGTTATTAAATTGCCCCTAGGAATTAAAATAAAAGTGGAACATAAAGTTAAACTAAAAAATTGTTAAAACAATTTTATTAAATGCCTAATAATCAGTGGGTCATATAAAAATAGAAATGGGAATTTATTAAGCTATTTAAATAATGTAAAAAAAATGAAAACAGTAGCAAAACAACAACTTTTACTTCATATTAAATCATTCAAAAAACTAAATGATTTTATTTTGGTACCACACTTTTTGTGCCACCACTATAATATGTAACAGTAAATATGGAGCAAGTCTTCCATTTTATAAAAATCATATGGTGGACAAATAAAATGGTAACTGAAAAGAATAAAGAAAATAATAAAAAAAAAACTTCTATCTAACGCTTGGGGCAATCCCCATCCAGGCCCAGCCCGCTCCTCCTCCCCTTCTTCTTCTTCTCACTGTTCCCCTGGACGCCATGCCGACCGAGATAGGGACCGCGTCGCCATCGAACCCGGCCACCTCGTTGCGCCGCTACAGTGCGTCGTGGAGGGATAAGGAGGCCGCCTCCCTCCTAGAACCCTAGATCGAAATAACTCCCCTCCCTCGCCTCCTTTTTCTCAGTCTCGTTCGGGCCCGAGCTCAAGCTCGCCATGGCCGCCATCGACGACGCAACCACCGTGCTCCGCGAGCCACGGGTGCATGTCCGGGACCTCCGCCGTGCTCCTGCACGCCATCCCAGCCCCCAGCTCGAGCCGGAGTCCACTACGTCGCCCAAATCGCGTCGTCCTGTCCACCACGACCGCCGGCTTCCGGCGACAAATTCGTCGTCCTCCTCGCGCCCCCGAGCCCGCTGCCGCCCCCTATAGCTCACTGTGAGCTTCGCCTCAGTTTTCCCTTCATCCCCCTTTCAATTTGAGAAACGTAGGCCACCGTTCCCCACTTAGTGTCGGGACCTGGGGTTAGCGTATGTAATTCCAATCACGATACAATCACATGGAGAGCCGAGAACCGTACCCACTTGTCTAAGCAGACAAGGCCAAGCACAGAAATTTCTCGGTAAGCATCGAACGTGAGGGGCATCCCATCCAGGCCGGATGATCATCTGAGATGGGTCCTCATTGTCCGCTCACAAGTCTAAATGCTTATGGGTGGTGAATCCCATACTCATAGACAAGTCGCCTCAACCATGTTATCGATTGAATCCTAACTCTTACATAGACTTACTCCAGCCCGATCACTTAGTCGGGGTCTAGGGTGGGCTCGATCATACCACAAAGTGTGCACGTGACGGAGTCACGAACAATCGCATCACGATGCCCCAAGCTGCGCACATCTAAGGGCCACTTGGTGTATAAAGGACCGCCAACCAGATCACAACTAAGTCTCGAAAACCCATACTAAGACATGCATGTTATAAACATACACGCAGCACACATGCCTAGTATGAACAGCAGGTATCATCACATAACTCTACAAAGTACTCTTTATTGATATATACATAGAGCATACAAAGATCACATGTCTGTGATCACATTACATCATACAACGGAAGCAAATTAGGTCTGAGTACAGACAAGATTAACAAATGGCTTAGAGAAGCCTTGTACAACAAACATGCCTTTCCACGAGGGACCAGACTGCTGTCTGGGACTATGCTAACTTAGTCAACGTCGAGCTTCAGGTCGGTGACTCCATCGGGGTCCGGGTTCTCATCTAAAACATAGAATAAGCAAACGTGAGTACAAAGTCGTACTCAGCAAGACTTACATCAGATCTATACTACTCATGCTCAAGTATCAAGGTAAAGGGAGGTGGGGTTTCATCATGCAGAAGTGCCATCTTTGACTTGGCTAATCCTGAACTACGAGTACCAGATTTGAGATAAGAAGCGTACACGAGTCCACTACATCTCCAACCAATACACCACTATGGTTACTTCCTCGACTTCCCCACGAGAAGCACACCATAGCACTCACGCTTATCTTGCGAGTTTTATAAGTATCCATTCAAGTTGTCTAATAATCAGGTACAGGTTCCAAGTAGTCCTTAACCGCGGACGCGGCTATTCGAATAGTTTTGTTAACCTTGCAAGGGTGTAAGCTACACACACATGACCATCGGTTACCGCCAGGTCTCGCCACCGTTCAAGAGGTGACAGCGAGGATGTTCACCACGGCACTTCGCTCACAACCGGTCTATTCTAGGAGTCGACTATCTGAGTTTGCCTCCGCTCGAGAGCCCGGACGGATCAACGAAACGGACTCAAAAAATGTAAGTGACCGAGACGCCACCTCTGGCAGATGGTTTTCCTGCCTCACAGGTGCACTCACATATCTATATGATGCAACCATTCCTTCATTCTTTTTCTATGCAGATGTCAAATGGAAAGCCCGAACTAATGTGACTCCTGGACGTCGACACGGATCAAGGTACTAGGCCGAGAGGGGTCAGTGAGCCCAATGTGTGGTTGTACTCTTTGTCTTGGATTACCATACAAGAACTCGATGCTTAAGGCGGTGTTCAATGAGACAACCCACTGTGTCCTCCTACACTGCCTCTCATCGTTCACCTTGTATTAGGGTGGATTCACCAACACAGTTTCACTTTCATCAACACCATATTCACTATCATCCCGACTCACATCAAAAGCAACCTCACTCTAACACTAAGCATGCAATAAGCTGTAACAGTTGCAGGGGCCACATGATATCAAACAACTCCTATGTCAGCTAGGATTGTGGTTTGCTTACTACTGTGACAAGATGATAGGTCATGCAATCGGATATGGGTCAACTATGCGGTATAATCGATACAAGGTGATCTCCTAAACATGCATAAGCGAGACTGAGAGGGAATTGGGATTTTATAGACATGATCAATGGGGTTTTGCTTGCCTTGCTGACGATACACAGGTCTTAACGGTGGTCTTCTCCTTCGGGGGTGATCACCGTCTCGGAAAAGCTGGTACCGGAAACAATCATCAACAAGGGGGGACAACATTGTAATAGAATGCACAAGCACATGATTATGTTGTCCATGAGGTGAATGGTGCTGGTTTGTGGTACATTTGATTTAAATTTCTCAGGGCTTTTCTTTTCCCCATTTTTGAATTTTCTTTTCAATTTTTCACATGATGCAAAGGGCACTCAAACCCTAGCACTTACCCTAGTTGGGGTTCTGACACTTAGCACCTTCACCGCCGCTGTGCCCGGTTTGGCTCGCCGCCGGGCTCTCCATGGCACCACGCCGCGCTTCCCCCGTGACCCTCCACCGCGCGCGCCTCACCGCGTCAGGCCGCAGTCCCCCACTGCAACCCGCTCTCCCTATGCCCCCTTAGCCGGGATGGCCTCGTCGTGGCCGCCATGGCCGGGCGCTCGCCTGTCGTGGCTCGGGTCGCCTCGGGTGCACGCGCGTGGCCACTCCACTCGCGCCCCAACGAGACCAAGCGCCCACATGGTCGCACTCTCCCTCCTATGCCCACGGTCGCCGGAACGTAATTCCGGTGTGCCTCCGCCGTGGTCGAAACTCGTCGTCGGCGTGGTGTGGTTAACAGCCAATGGGGATGTCCCACTGACTGGTGGCCCCCACCCTTGTAATTATCCACTAATGAAAATTAGTTATGGAGATAACCACCTCTGTTAGACTTACATGTAGGCCCCACTGGCAGAATTAATTAATTGGATGATTTATTAAAATTCCAGAGAATGACATGTGGGCCCTCTGTGTTATTTATTTAAATAAAACTGAATTTAAATGTCTCTGTGTATGACATGTAGGTCCCACCAGTCAGTACACTATTCTGGATAAGCTTTTGGATAAGGTTTGAATTAAATATTAAAATAAAATCTAGAAAATGATTTAAATTGAATAAAATTTTGAAAATCAATATCTTTTAATCCGTAACTCCGATGAAAATAATTTATACATCAAAATTGATCAAAAAAATATAACGAATACGGATACGCTATCCGTATTCCACCACACCCCTCTAATACAACGAACACCGACATTCCCCCCCTCCGGGCTGTCTGTCGATAATTCCCGGTGCCGGTAAAAACCTACCGGATGAATTTATTTCGAACACGAAAGTTGTCCGGAATGGTTCCACTAACACGGATACACACCCCTTATCTTTGTCGGATGACCACGACACCTCCGGCATGAACCCTTCCCCTCCGGACACCTTGTCCGGTAATCACTCGGAGCCGGTAGTTCATCCCCGGATGAATTCCCGCTCCGAGCAACGTGCATTGCACTGCGTTAGAACACCGTTAACATTGCATACGCCATGCTATTCATCTGTTTGTTTATGCTTGCTTTGTATTTACTGTTTCCCCCCCCCCTTTATTCTCCGGTAGACCCCGCTGCTACCGCTGACTACACCACCGCCGGGTACGACTACTTCGTCGACGACCCTACTGCTACTGTCGAGCTTCCAGGCAAGCAGAGCCATTCTCTTCCCCAGATATCGCCTATCTTTCCGTACATTTATTGCACTAGGCATGGTTACTACTGCTGCTACGATTACAATCCTATTCGATTGCATAGCCTGTTTTTGTCGCCCCTTGATGTACCTTCCTTTATCCTATGCTGCCTTATAAATATATATTATATTCAGCAGTGAGCCCTGCGCTTTGTTAGCTAGGATTAGATAGCAGGGCCGTGATCACTCAGGGGAGTGACGCGGATACGTCTTATTATAACTGCAACATGTACGGTACAATGCAGACACCGCCTACGGCCCCCTAGCTCGGCTCCGCCTAGCCACCTTCAAGTGGAGCTACCAAGGAGTAATCCTCGTACCTTCACTCGTTGTTGACTCGGTATAGCCGCTCTAGGTACCTGAGCAACGGTTGTCCTTAAAGGTCAGAAATTCGGGTGACCCAACGGTGCCCGCAAGAGGTATATTTTCGGGAACGACAGGGAGGGTACGACCGACGTTACTGGTGTACTTGGCCCCTGCTCGTATCTCGCGAGAGTTACCGAACTACGAAAAGTCGAGCTCTACCAAGAGCAAACGCGAGACAAGGTAAGGAGACGGTTCACCTTGTTGGTAACCGCAGTGACTTGGTGGGACGACAGGGCAGGCACCGATGTACTGGTGGACCTGACTGCTGTCGTTAACCGCGGGTCGGTTAAGTCGAGGCAACGATAACGGTTGTCACGCAGGTTAATTAAAATGCTAAATAGTTCGGCGGATGTCTTGAGTAGCCTTTTGGCTTGTACGCACTACCTACACGTGGGACAAGGAGTGTGGGCTCCCCTGCATCGTAGTCTCGTTCTAGGGTCTTTAGACGTCAGCAGTACCGCGGGCTGATTTCCGGGAAGTGGTGTTGTCTTCTCTTGCTCGAGCGGTGTATTTGTGTTTTCTTTGATTTGCTTCACCGGCCAGTCATGCACCGTGCAGGAGTACGTTCGGGTTAGGGTCCAAAGCCCGGCGTACATAGGATATAGTCCGGCGGATGACCTCTCTGTTGATTGCCGAAGGATGGGCTACTTTGTGTCGGATAGCTTTGGTGGAGCGTTCCCTAACAAGTTTCCCGCCACCCTGGAGATCCGAGCGTCGTAGAGTCACGCCAGTGCACCCCTGCAGGGAAGATTAATCTATTCGAATAGCCGTGTCCACGGTAACAGGATGCTTTATGCTGAAGCTGGATCTTATCACTACGAACTATTACTATTAAACTGTATGGTTCCGGGTCTTCTTCCTCGCAGGGAGTCGAGGAGGGGAACTCGGAGGCATTATTATTATTAATTATTACAACTTACTATTATACAATGCTGCAGCAACTTCTGCTGCATTGTTATTAGATTTCTGCTATTGAACTGTTGGCTGTTTCTCTTCTCATGCTGCAAGACATCGTCGGAAGATGCTAGTCTTCGATAGGCCTAGCTTCTTACCATTATTCTGATTTCTACCTTGCAGTCCACTATATACAGCCTCCCCTTTCAATTTGATACAATGCATAATGCTTAGTAGCGGACGTAAGACTCGCGGGTATGCTAGATACTCACCTTTTCTTTATTTTCCCCCTTTATGTTTTGCCTGATCGGACGCTACAGTCGACGTTGGAGCCTTGGAGTCCAGGAGCAGGAGATCCCCGATGCCGACCACCGCAACATGAAGATTCCCGATGCCTTCTACGACGTCGAGTTCCCCTTTGACCAGGAGTAGTTTGGAGGTTCCCAGGCAGGAGGCCTTGCCTTTTCGATCGTTGTTGATATTTGTGCTAGCCTTCTTAAGGCAACCTTGTATCCTTGTATCTGTACTCAGATACTATTGCTTCCGCTACTTTGTGCTCTCGAGCTGTTGTATTCGAGCCCTCGTGGCCCCTGGCTTGTATTAAACAGCTTGTATTATTTTATTTGTAGAGTTGTGTTGTGATATCTCACCGTGAGTCCCTGATCTCGATCGTGTACCTTGTGTGTATGATTACTGTACACGGATTGATTTTGGGGGCATAACAATTTGTCTCTTATAGAAACCATTCTTTGGAGGGGCACCAATGTATTCAGCCGAAACCTTTCCTTCCTGGTTCTTGATAAGCTTGTAGTCAAAATCAAGTGATCCATCAACAATAGCCTTATCAATTTTGCAGTTATAACCTGAAAGATTAGCAATATCTATAGGCTTATCCTTTGCTTGGACCCATACAGTTTTTGGGTACTGCTCAGGTTCCCAGTAAGAGCCATCAGGGTTTAGCTTCCTTTCAAAGCCAACACCTTCATTCCTAGGGTTCCTGTGAAGTAGTGCCTTCCTTAGGATATCACAAAGGTGTAGGTGTCCCTGGAAACTTTTGAACAAACCTATTTCAAAAAAATATTTCAACCTGAGGAGTTCCTCGGTAACAGCAGAGTTTTCCTCATCTGAGGCATTAGTATCATCAATAATAATATGAGCTTTGCCTTTGGAATCAGTTTTTCTTCGTTCCAGACAAGTTAAGCAATGTGAATCAGTTTTATGATTTTCTTCAGAACCTTGTTGAGCCATGAGAGAGAGATTGAAAATTTCCAACTCTTCATGAGCCTCTTTCAGTCTTTCGAGAGCCATTTTCCTCTGAAGAAATTCATAGGTGAGCTTCTCATAATCAACTGAAAGAAGATCATGCCGAGAGGATAATTCTTCAAACTTCTCCTTCAGAGCAGCATGCTCATTAGTTAAAGTTTGAATTTTCTCTATCTCATCAATCAACAGAGTTTCTGACTTCTTAATGGTTTTTCTTAGCGAATCAAGTTCATCTTGTTGGATTGAAGCAATTTTAGCAAGTTTAGCATAGCTTATCTTGGAATCACTGTCATATGAAGAACAGTCAGAAGTATCATAGGTAACTTTGGATGAAGATACCTTGCTTTGGCCATGAAGAAGTATGGAGGAGTTTCATCTTCACTGCTATTGTTGGTGAAGAATGAGCTCGAAGCACCGACCGAAGCAAATGCCAATCCAGCAACACCATCAGACTCGGAACCAGATGCATATCTTGAGCCTGATTCTGCTTCGGATCCAGAGGCTTCCTCAGAGTTCATTTCCTTTCCCAGATAGGCCTTGGCATGGTGAGAATTGCTTCGATGAGAAGAATGTGTCTTTGAAGAAGAACTCTCACGCTTCTTGTGACACTTCTTTTTCTTGTCATCATCTGAATCTTTCTTCTTTTCTCTTCTTGAACTAGAATCATGTCTCTTGGACTCATAGCTTCTGGAGGATCTGTGGGACTTGCTTGAAGAATCTCTGAGTGAATGCTTTGATTTGTTTTCAGCTTCCCACAGAGGGCAATCAGCAATGTAATGACCTGGTTTCTTGCACTTGTAGCAGTAGTTGTCCTTCGATGGAGAGCTTCTTGAGGATGAACGGTGAGAAGAGTAACTTGAATTCCTTGATGAATAATTCTTATTGGGTGAAGAAAAACCTTTTCTTTGGAAGCGGTTGAAGCGTCTCATGATCAATGCCAAATCCTTCCCAATGCTTGCAGGATCATCAGATTCGACACCGGAAGCAGAACTAACTTCGGGTGAAGAATGATGGGAAACTTTTGCTTTTAGAGCATGTGATCTTCTTCGAGAGCCATTTATGTCACGTTTCTCATCTTCTTCCATTTCAAAAGTATTGAGTCTCTCAAGGATATCAACGGCAACAGGATTTATGAAATCAGTTCTTTCCTTGATCATCAGCACAATGTGATCAAACAAATCATCCAATGAGCGAAGAAAAGTTCTTACAACTGAGTGAGGAGTAATGTCATCAGCACCGAGGGAAATCAACTCATTTGCAAGAGCAGTGAGTCTGCTGTAAATGGAGTTGGCTTTTTCGCCCTTGTTTCTCTTGAATCGATAGAATTTGCTTCGGAGAGTGTCAATTCTGGCATCTTTCTGAGTGGATACTCCTTCTCCAATCTTTTCCAGATAGTCCAAGACACCTTTGGCAGATGGAATATTCTTCACTTCATGATACTTCTCTGATGTCAAATGATTGGTGATGAATACCCAGACTTCAGAATCAAGATCAATCAATTTTTCTTCAGCAGGAGTGATGGCATTCTCATCCTTGATTGTGACTCCTTTCAAGACAACTTGCCAGGCATCTGAATTGATAGCCATGATATTTCTCTTCATTTTGTCCTTCCAGTAAGGATAGTCCTTCCCATTGAAAACATGAATAGGTTCGCCGGAGCGAATAGCTGCGAAAGACATACTTGGAAGCACTCTAGGAGGTTAATCCAAAACACACAAAGTGTAGGGAGTGACTAGCTCTGATACCAATTGAAAGTCCAAGTATGTGATCAGAGGGGGAGGGGGTGAATTGTAACACCCTCAGTTGTCTGTAACAGTAATCCTTTTGCTAATGATAATTACTGTTGCTAAATCATGCTGATCAAATTTGAATCAAATCAAATCCAAAATTGTCAGAACCCTCTGTTAGGAAATGTGCTAGGGTTAGCCAGTACTCTTGCATCATGTTAAATTTTCAAAAGAAATCTTTGAAATCAAAAGTCAAAAGAAAAATGGGAGAAGGAACCCCCCCAGTTGAATTAATTCAAAAGGCCAGATAAAAATCTTCTCCAAAAATTCATGTTAGATTTTTGAAAAGTCTTATAAATGAGTGTGATCACATATCAAGTGATGTGGGACCCACCCCATGCTCATAGATTTTTCAAATATTCAAACAGTGCCTTGGAATTAATTAAAAACCCCTATTTGAGTTAAGATTCAAATTATTTGAATTTTAAAAATGTTGAAACTTTATAAGTGGCTAATATATATTATTATGAAGCCATATAAAAAATTTCAACATTTAATAAAAGGCCTAGCTATTTATTTTAGCACAGCACAACAAATGTCAGAAGAGAAAAACAGAAAAGGAATCAGAAAGACTTACCAGACGCCCAGGCGAAGCCGGCCCATCCAGCCCACCCGGCCCAAAGGGGCAGCGGGGTCTTCTTCCCCGCCCCGCGCCTCCAAGCTGCTCGGTGGAATGCCACCGAGCCAGCCGTGGACGCCACGTCGCCGCCGAGGACCTTCCAGGCCTCCCCGTGCCTCCTTCTCGTGCTTGGAGACGCCTCGGAGCACGCCACGTCCATTCCCCCCCTCCTGGCTCGCTCTCCACCCCTCCCTCGCCGAATTTTTCCTCCACCCAAGCGCCGCCGTCGCCATGCCGTGAAGAACTCGTGGCCACCGTCTTCCCCGAGCCAAGCGAAGGTGTCCATCGCCTCCGCCGTCCTCGACTACGTCACCGTGCGCAAGGAATCATCCCGAGGAGCTCCAGAGCCGCCGCCCCCTTCGTCGTCTTCAACTCCGGCCGCCGCGAGTCGTCTTAGAATTCCGGCAGCACCAGGGCCTCCCCAAGCACGCCGTCTGCACCGTCGAGCTCAGGGTGAGCTTCTCACCGTTTCCCCCAAGCTCCCAGCACCCTGTAGCCCCTCTAGCCAAATCCGCCATGAGAGCCCGAGCACCTCACCACCATGGTCGAGCTAGAGCTCGCTCTCGTGCCTCTGTTGATGCCCTAGTGCGCGCGTTTGGCTCCTGCGTGCACTAGCGTTCGAATGCGCCAAGTCTCAGCCCAATCCGTGCCCCCTAGCCTCGACTACGACCTCGCCGGTTCTCTGCTTCCGCCGGAGTGGTCGCCACCGTCGCTCCCGACCTCCCCGTGACCCCCTGTTGCTTCCAGACGACGCGGACGACGATGCTGCACCCTATGGTGTCCTCCCCGTAGCCTCTCATGGCCCCTAGCCCATTCCGGCGAGTGCTCCGCCGTGGCCAGGCCGCCGGCGTTTAGCCGCCGGTGGGTTATTCTAACCCCTTCGCTAATCCACCTCCTAACCCCACCCTGGGTCACTGACCAGTGGGCCCAGTGGCTTAATTAAGCCACTGGTTAAATTAACCAGCCGAGTTAATTAACCCAGTCACTGACAGAGTGACCCCCCTTGTCAGCCCCCCCTGACGCCGGCTTGAAGTCAGCATGACGCAATAAATCGATTTAATGAATTTCCAGAAATAAAATTGAATTAAAGAACCTCCAGAAATTTCAGAAAATACCCCAAACTTTGGAAATTCATAGAAAATTCATATTAACTCCAAATTGGACAAATAATATATGAAAAATGATCAGAAGAAAATAAGCTATCCAAAAATAAAACTTTCAACTATGTTTGAGTTGATTTTAAAATGGGACCAGTAGCATATGGCATTTGAATTATTTGGAATTTATTCAAATTCAATTCAAATGCTTTTGCAACTTGGACCATGGAATTATGCTATATTTCAACCACACTTCAGAGGCATATCATACACATTTCAAAAAGGTTTAAAATGATCAAGCAATGTCACATGTAACTTGGATAAGTTTGAATTCAACTTGGAGTTTGAATTTGCAATTCAATTTGCAATATACTCCATTTAAATGGAATTGCTTCACACATCAAAGCATATACATCAAGTTTCAACCTTCCATCATGTGATTGTGCATTGTATTTACTTTGCTACCTTGTTTGTTGTTTGTCGAGTAGAGGTGGAACCGGAGCAGGAGGCTGCCCCCTTCGCTAAAGACCGAGAACCCAAACCTCGTCAGCAAGGAAAGCAAACCCCCATTGATCATGTCGATAAAATCCCACTTCCCTCTCATGTCTCTCTTATGCATTGTTTAGGATGATTACCATGGTGCATTTCTACCGCATAGATGAACCCATTCCTTTGCATGACCTATCATTTTGTCACAGTAGTAAGCAAACCACAATCCTAGCAAATGTAGAAGTTGTTTGATATCATGTGGCCCCTGCAATTGTTACTGCTTATTGCATGCTTAGAATGATACCATGATGATACTGTGATGTGAGTCGGGATGGTAGTGATCATGATGATGATGGTAGAAAAGTGTTGGTGAATCGACCCTAATACAAGGTGAACGATGAGAGGCTGTGTAGGAGTACACGGTGGGTTGTCTCGTTGAACACCGCCCTAAGTCCGAGGTCTTGTGTGGTGATCCAAGATGAAGAGTACAACCACACATTGGGCTCACTGACCCCTCTCAACTTACTAACTCATCCCTTTCGATGTCCAGATGTCGCAATAGTTCGGAGTTCTGGTAGGCTTGTTGCCTGGATGCTAAGTGAGAGAACGGCTCATCCGAGACCGGCTTATGCACCACGCACACATCACTAGGGTCCACTTTGGTAAACCGGCCGGGTTCACGATAGTGGTAACCAACCCAAGTAGGCGGCTTTCTCGGACTAGATCGGCTATGAGGTAACAGTTGTGGTGAGCATCCTCGCCGACACTTCTTGAACGGTGTCGAGTACAAAGGCGGTAAATGATGATCATGTGTGTTTAACGGTACACCCCTGCAGGGTTAACAAAACTATTCGAATAGCCGCGTCCGCGGTTATGGACTGCTTGGAAAGCTTAGCTTGATCATAGACAACTTGAATGGATACTTATAAAACTCGCAAGATAAGCGTGAGTGCTATGGCGTGCTTCCTCGTGGGGAAGTCGAGGAAGGCACCATAGTGGTGTAATTGGTTGGAGAAAGTAGTGGACTCGTGTACGCTTCTTACCTCAAGTCTGGTACTCGTAGATCAGGACTAGCCAAGTCAAAGTTGGCATTTCTGCAAGTGAAACCCCACCTCCCTTTACCTTGATACATGTGCATGAGTAGTATAGCTCCTATGTAAGTCTTGCTGAGTACGACTTTGTACTCATGTTTGCTTAATCTATGTTTTAGATGAACCCACTGACCCCGAAGGTGGCTTCTTCATCGAGCTGGACGACTGAAGATCAAGCTAGTCTAGTCCCAGTCAGACGACTGGTTCCCTCGTGGAGGGCTTGTTTTTAAATAAGGCTTCTTAAGCCATCTGTTAAACTTGTCTGTACTCAGACATACTTTGCTTCCGCTTGTGTTGTAATCTTGGATCACATGTTTGTGATCTCTGTTTGCACTCTATAAGAGTTATCAATAAAATTGTATAATTTGTAGAGAATTGCAATGATACCTACTGTTCATACAAGGCATGTGTGCTGCGTGTATGTTTATAATATACATGTCTTTGTATGGGTTTTCGAGACCTTAGTTGTGATCTGGCTGGCGGTCTTTCATACACCAAGTGGCCCTTAGATGTGCGCAGCTTGGGGCATCGCGATGCGATTGTTCGAGACTCCGTCTCGTGCACACTTTGTGGTATGATCGAGCCCGCCCTAGACCCCGACTAAGTGATCGGGCTGGAGTAAGTCTATGTAAGAGTTATGAGATAGTCGATAGTATGGTTGAGGCGACTTGTCTTTGAATATGGGAGTTCACCACCCATATTATTAGACTTGTGTGCGGACGATGAGGACCCATCTCAGTTGATCATCCGGCCTGGATGGGATGCCCCTCACGTACGATGCTCTCCGAGAACGTTCTGTGCTTGGCCTTGTCTGGTTAGACAAGTGGGTACGGTTCTCGGCTCTCCATATGACTATGTCTTAACTGGACTTGCATACGCTAACCCCGGGTCCCGACAGACTTGGTATCAGAGCAGGACTGACTGTAGGACTAGTAGCCTTGGCCGAAGTTGAGTCTAGCTTGCTATAGTTATATAGTTACTCTGGGTATATAAGGGAACAACGTAAGGCTTGTTTTTTCTCCTTACCCCCTTCGTTCTGAGTTCTGAGTCACCCTCATCGTATTCTACGGGAAGATAGGACTAGGCTCTCCACTGTCTGATTAGAATATCTCGTTGTTTGCTTCCTTGTAGCCGTAGGAAAGTTGTGACCGGTTTGTTAGAGTGGTTATGCTTCCTGATTTATTACATCGTATGTAAGTGTTGTTTTCATATTGGAAGAAATTGTCATTTCTTACAATTACAGCCGTTATGCTGTCCGAGTCATTCCAGGTTTATCTCATAATCTGATGCATTTGCAAACTCCTTCTTTCTGTTTCAGATGGCAGATCTTCCCCCTCGGCAGATTGTTCGTTTGACCAGGTGCCTAGGTGTGCGTGGCCATCCCGCCACGTTAATCGAGATGATGTCTTACGTGGGATATCGATGGTACCCTGAGTACACCGTCGAGGAGCAGTTCCACGACTTCAACCAGACGCAGTTCCACTGCATTGTCAGGATCTACCCGCACCATGTTGGAGTCACCCAGCCTATCCACTTTGGACATGGCATTGGTATTACCGAGAACATGGCTGTGCAGGATGTTGCATACTCATGTATTACCCTGCTGAGAGAGGAGCACACCATGCTGAGAGAGACCTCATTCCGCTATAGCCCTGCTGCACTTCCAGGAGAAGAGGGATATTACACCGGACTCTACTCAGATCACTCTGCAGAGGATCCCGCACTTCAGGTGACTGCTAGGTTTGCTAGTGATCGAGATCGTGATGCACGCGCTCTCCGTTTTGAGCTCCACGCCACCCGTGTTCATCAGTATCGAGCACTGACACTCTTGGCACCCTTTGTGAGCGTGGGATCAGTTGAGCATGATGCTATCTACCCAGTGAGGACTCAGATGCCTTCTCGAGTTGCTTGGCCCGAGATTGGAGGCATTTTTCCACCCCGTGGTCCTTTGCTTCCACCCTACGCTGGACCTAGGCCCCATCCTTGCCCAAATGGATATCAGGGTCCACAGGCCTCCGTGTTTTCCGATGGTCACCTCCAGCTACCGGAATACGCGGGTAACTTTTATGAGGACTACTATGGAGATGGAGATGAGTGAGACCGCCTGTGGTCTTACTTAGTGAGGATGTAGTAGTATCTTAGTGTATTGTAAGCAAGGTGTCTAAGTTCCAGAGGCTTAGATAAATAATGTATAGGAAGTCAGAGTGCCTCTGAAGGATGTATCATCTTCATCACGTTTGTATTAGCTTGGTGCTTGTACTAAAACGATGTATGGTTTGTATGACAGCTTGTGAATATATGGCTTGTATGCTTTTATCACCATGTTGTCAAGATGATTACTTCCTTTGCTCTGTAATCCTTCCAGTACTTCAACACCTTGTTTAGACTCTCCCAATCAACTCTGTTTGACTTTTGTTTTTCACCTTCAGGATGTCTCAAGGAACCCGTGGCCAGATTGGTCGTAACCAGGGTCGTGGGAATGATCAGGAGGAAGGCAACCTTCCACCCCCACCCACGATGGCTCAGGTTCTGATGGAGGTCGAGAGGAACCGCCGAGACTCTCACCACCTGCTGGAAGTCATTGCACGCAACACCACTCAGCAGCGCAATGAGTTGGTGTCCCTGAACGACTTCATCCGACTTCATCCCCCGGTTTTCAGTTACTCCACCGAGCCCCTTGACGCCGATGACTGGCATCGCAACATCGAGAGAAAGCTCCAAGCAGGCCATGTTGCAAATGGCGACAAGGTCAGCTATGCCACCTATCACCTTGAAGGCGCAGCTAGCTCTTGGTGGGAGAACTTCCTGAATATGCGCCCCGTTGGACCGCCTGCATCTTGGGAGGAATTCTGCACGTCCTTCCGCGAGCACCACATTCCCAAAGGTCTTATGGACCGCAAGCGTGAGGAGTTCTGCAACCTCACCCAAGGCAGAAGGACCGTTGACGAGTTTAGTCGTGAGTTCAACCGACTTGCTCGTTATGCTACCGAAGAAGTCTCCACCGACTCCAAGAAGCAAGAGAGGTTCCGTCGTGGCCTCAACTCTGGACTCCGTCGTGAGCTCAACCTACATGACTTTGCCACATTCCAGGTCCTTGTCAACAAGGCCATCAAGGCAGAGGACATGAACACCCCCAACGATTTCCGCAAACACCCTAGAGACGATGGTTCATCCAGTTCTGGCTCCCAGAAGCGCAAGATCTGGATCCCAAATAGTATGTTCCGCCAGAACAACCCACCGAGGCCATCCTATGTGGCGCCTCGTCCACCAACCCAGTTCCACCCAGCTCCACCAAACAACCCAGCTCCACGCACTGTTTTCGGAGCCTGTTAGAAGTGTGGTCAGGCAGGCCACTATTCTCATGAGTGTCCCCAGAACCAGCTCCAGCATCAGAATGCTCCACCCCGTGCCGGAGGCAACAACAACAATGGTCGTGGCAAGCCACCCCAGAAGGTCTACACCGCCAAACCCGCTCCTCCCACCACTCGTGGACGTGTGAACCAGATCGCCGCCGAAGAGACTGACGACACCACTGACGTCATTCTTGGTACGCTCCCAGTCAATTATGTTCCTACTTCCGTTCTTTTCGACCCAGGAGCATCTCATTCATTCATGTCGGAAAGTTATGCACTTCGTCATGAGTTATCTTTTGTTGAATTGTCCACCCCAATGATTATTCAAACTCCAGGGTCAAGATGGCAAACTAATAGAGTAAGCCATGGAAACCAAATTGCAATTGAGGGTTTAGTATTCCTTGCTTCACTCATAGCCCTCAAGTCTTCAGATATTGATGTCATCCTTGGCATGGATTGGCTATCAAGACAGAATGCCTACCTGGATTGCAAAGGCAAATCCGTGAAACTCACCCACCCTTCAGGCAAAACCGTCAACTATACCTCACCCAGAACAAGAACCCAAGTGCATTCCTTGAATGTACTTCCCCTTCCCGAACTTGAAGATATTCCGGTGGTTCGTGACTTCCCGGATGTCTTTCCTGAAGAGCTGCCGGGCATGCCACCCGACAGATGTGTAGAGTTTATAGTGGATCTTGTACCAGGAACCGCACCAATTTCCAAACGCCCATACAAAATGGCCTCACATGAGTTAGCTGAGCTAAAAATCCAACTTGATGCTTTGTTGGCAAAAGGCTTCATCCTCCCTAGCTCATCGCCATGGGGTTGCCCCGTTCTGTTCGTAAAGAAGAAAGATGGAACAGAAAGGATGTGCGTAGACTATCGCCCGCTAAATTTAGCGACGATAAAGAACAAATACCCACTGCCCAGGATCAATGATCTTTATGATCAACTTGCAGGATCCTCTGTCTTCTCCAAGATGGATTTGAGATTAGGTTATCATCAAATCAAAATCCGAAACTAGGACATTTCCAAAACGGCTTTTACTACTCGTTATGGTCTTTACGAGTACACCATCATGTCCTTTGGTTTAACCAATGCCCCCGCCACATTCTCACGCTTGATGAATTCGATCTTCATGGAGTACCTAGATAAATTTGTTGTGGTTTATCTCGATGATATTCTCATCTAATCGAAGAACGAAGAAGAACATGCCGAACACCTAAGGCTGGTATTGATGAAACTTAGAGAGCATCGCCTGTATGCTAAATTCTCCAAGTGTGAATTTTGGCTACCAGAAGTGACCTACTTAGGCCACGTGATATCTGCAAAAGGCATTGCTGTGAATCCCGAGAGAGTTCAGGCCGTCCTTGACTGGACTCCACCTGAATCGGTTAAGCAAGTTAGGAGTTTTCTTGGCCTAGCCAGCTATTGCCGTCGCTTCGTTGAGAACTTCTCCAAAGTTGCAAAGCCTCTTACTGAACTCCTCAAGAAAGATAAGAAATTCTTATGGAATCCCAAGTGCGAGGAAAGCTTTCAAGAGCTGAAAAGGAGATTGACTTCTGCACCCGTACTTGAACCTCCAGACACCAAAAAGGATTTCGAGATCTATTGTGACGCATCACGGCAAGGGTTAGGATGCATACTTCTGCAAGATCGACATGTGGTAGCTTATGCTTCACGCCAGTTGCGGCCACATGAAGAAAACTATCCTACCCATGACCTGGAACTCGCTGCCGTAGTTCATGCCCTAACAACTTGGCGACATTACCTCCTTGGTAATCGTTGTGAGATCTATTCCGACCACCAAAGCCTCAAATATATTTTCACCTAGCCAGATCTTAATCTCAGGCAAAGATGCTGGATTGAGTTGATAAAAGATTACGACGTAGGAATTTCTTACACCCCAGGCAAAGCCAATGTCATGGCTGATGCACTAAGTCGTAAGTCGTATTGTAACAACCTCATGTTACAACAGTATCAACCACTTCTTCATGAGGACTTTCGCAAGCTCAATCTTGAGGTTGTTCCTCATGGCTATCTTTCTACCTTGGTGGCGAAACCAACTCTTGAGGTTCAAATCATAGTTGCCCAAAGGCGTGCACGAGGTGTTCGCCGGATCAAGGAGAACATTGCTAGCGGAGTTGCTAAATGTTTCTCCACAGATAGCAAGGGAATGGTATTCTTTGAAAATCGTTTGGTAGTACCTAAGAATAGGGAACTAAGGCAACTCATCCTCAAGGAAGCCCATGACACACCCCTCTCGATTCATCCCGGTAGCACAAAAATGTACCGAGATCTACGCCAAAGATTTTGGTGGACTAGGATGAAGAGAGACATTGCTCAATTTGTTGCCGAATGTGATGTTTGTCGTCGCATTAAGGCAGAACATCAAAGACCTGCTGGTACACTTCAACCTTTGTCTATTCCCGAGTGGAAATGGGACAAAGTCGGTATGGACTTCATCACCGGCTTTCCAAAAACCCAGAAAGGAAACAATGCCATCTTCGTTGTCATAGATAGGCTTTCCAAAGTTGCTCACTTCCTGCCGGTTCGCGAGTCTATAACTGCTAGCCAGTTAGCGGACTTGTACATCTCTAGAATTGTATCCCTTCACGGTGTTCCTTTGGAAATCAATTCTGATCGTGGTTCCTTTTCACCTCTAGATTTTGGGGAAGCTTTCAGAATGCTATGGGAACTCATCTCTCCTTTAGTACAGCATTCCATCCTCAGTCTAGCGGTCAAGTCGAAAGGGTTAACCAAATTCTTGAAGACATGCTCAGAGCTTGTGTTATCTCATTCGGAAAGAATTGGGAGAAATCTCTTCCATTTGCCGAATTTGCTTATAACAATAGTTTTCAATCTAGTCTGAACATGGCTCCATTTGAACTCCTTTATGGACGACGATGTCGAACACCTTTAAACTGGTCAGAAACCGGTGAAAGACAGTTCTTTGGACCGGACATGATCAAGGAAGCAGAAGAGAAAGTTCGCATTGTTCGTGATCAATTGAAAGCAGCCCAGTCTCGTCAAAAAAGCTACTATGATCGTCATCATAGGCAAGAGAGCTACAATATGGATGAGAAGGCTTACCTTCGGGTTACTCCTCTGAAGGGAACCCAACGTTTCGGTATCAAAGGCAAATTGGCCCCACGTTACATCGGACCTTTCCGTATTCTTGCTAAACGTGGAGAAGTTGCCTACCAACTTGAACTACCCCCGCACCTTTCCCGAGTACATGATGTATTCCATGTGTCCCAACTCAGGCGTTGCTTCAAGGACCCCATCTGCGAAGTCGACCATGAAACGCTTGATCTCCAAGATGACCTTTCTTATCGAGAGTAACCCGTTCGTATTCTTGATTCCGCAGAGCGTGTCACTCGTCGTCAGAAGATTAGGTTTCTGAAAGTGCAATGGTCACACCACTCTGAAAGAGAAGCCACGTGGGAAAGAGAAGAAAGTCTCAGTGCCGAGTACCCCACCTTCCTCCCGCAGACTTCTGAACGCAAAACCAGCAACAAGACCGTCAAATTCCTCAAGGTTCAGTGGTCGAATCATTCTGAAGATGAAGCCACTTAGGAACGCGAAGATCGCCTTCGCGATGAATACCCCGATCTTTTCCTCGCTACCACTTAAATTCTCGGGACGAGAATTCTTGTAGTAGGGGAGATTTGTAACACCCTCAGTTGTTTGTAACAGTAATCCTTTTGCTAATGAAAATTACTGTTGCTAAATCATGCCATGATCAAATTTCAATCAAATCAAATCCAAAATGCCTTTTGTTGATATTAGAAAATAATGTTGCAAATAAAACTTGTCCAAAAATTATACAACCACTTTTATTAAATCACAAATAATCAGTGGGTCATGATCATGTGGTTATGGTATTTTATTATGCCTCTGGAAAATTGTCATTAGCAAAAGGAAATACAAAACAACTAAACCTCGCCCTAGGCGAGGCCCACCCCCGGCCCAGCCGCCCACTCCTCTCTTCTCTCTCCCCCACCCCAACCACCCTCACCTGCTCCGTCGCCGTGGCGAGCCCGCCATGGCTGGGCGCCCTGCCGGCCTCCCCCAACTCCCTGTGGGCACGTCGAGGATAAGGGCAAGCCCCCCCTCCCCCGTGGACACGGCCACATCCATTCCCCCTCCCACCTCACCTCATCGTCTTCGGGGCAAAGCTACCCGGGCCGCCGCCGGCCACCGTCGCGCCCCGGCGTGGCCAACGCCCTCCGCAGGCCTCGTCGTCTTGTCCATCGCCACCGCCGTCTACGTCTACACCACCGTGCACGGGGAATCGATCCCGGAGCTTCTCCACACCGCCCCCGACGCATTTCCCCTTTTCGGCTCCGACGAGCTCCGCCGCCCGATTCCGGCCGAACCGTGTCCTCCCCGAGCACGCGGCCACCTTCTACGCGCTGCTGGTGAGCACGACTACCATCCCCATCCCCCAACTCGTCCTCCCTTGCCCCGTGCTCCGTTTGACCATTGGAGCAGAGCTCCGGCGCCGCGCGCGTCGGCATAGCCGTGGCCCTAGGCCATCTCAGCTCGCGGCGAGGGCACCACTGGACGTGCGACACTCGTGGTGTTCGATTCCCCCTAGCCGCGCAAAATTTGGTCACCGGAGCTGGCCGGGTTGGATCGCCGCCGTGCCACGGCTCGTCGCCGGCGTGTGCGCGCTGTGGCATAGGCCACTGACATGCGGGCCCACCCGTTTTGGTTTAGCACTAATGACTCATTAGGCGTAATAACCCCCCTGTTAGCTTATTTCTTAAATAAATAACCCCCATGTGAGGCTTACAGGTGGGCCTGCCCCACTTAACCCCCCCTGTTAGATTAAATAAAAATGTTAGTTAATAACTGTTAGACTGACAGCTGGGCCCCACTATCAGATTAATAATTAAAATGAATTTAGATAAATTGAGTCACTGACATGTGGGCCCGGTGCCTATTTTGATTTATTAAAATGTTTTATAAATAAACAGAGGCTGACAGGTGGGTCCCACATGTCAGGCACTATTTTGGATAATCTTTTGGATAATGTTGTAATAATAATAAAAAGAAATTCAAAAATTCTTTTTGAATGATTTAAACTTTGAATTTGAATAACTTTTAAACCGTAACTCAGATTCAAAAACTTTATACATGAAAATTGATCAGAAAATATAACGAATACGAATACGCTATCCGTATGTCTATCACAGCCCTCTAACACAACGAACATCGAACCGTCCCCCTCCGGACCGGGAGTCCGATAAATTGTCCGATACTGCTAAAGTACCCAGATGAATTTATTTCGAACACGAAAGTTGTTCGGAATAGATCAACTAACCCGGATACGCCACCCAATTTCTGGCCAAGGTCAAGTATTCCATATGACTGTCGATCAATTTCTGGCCATCATCAATTTACCTCGGTTCGAAGGATTACCACACAAGCTTCATGACTTTCGTGCTCCAACTCTTGCTGAATTTTCAACGGTCATGAATCTAGATGTCGTAGGAGATACCTACCCGGCAGAGCCCAAGCCAAGACACTTAGTTTTTGAAGCAAAGACATGGTTTTATATTCTTTCAAAGACTTTGATGCCAATGCTCGATGTGCACGATGACTTTCCTATTCCCAATGACGTACAGCTTGCTCTGTTGAAGTTAGTCCACGGTCATCCTTTTGATTTTGAAGACTACTTCCTCAGACCTTTGGTGTCTTGTGCTGATGATCACAATTCCCACAAGACGTATGCACCATGGCTGATGTCTATCTGCAATTACTCGCGGGACGTGCCATTCCCCGTGTCTATTTTCCCGAAGATTTTCACTCCACCTGTTAGGGAAGTATTGCAGATTGTTGCTCGACCCAACGATCCATATGCTGAGCACACTGGCATTCGCCCCCATTCGGCAGTGAGCCCTGCGCATTGTTAGCCAGGATTAGATAGAGGGCCGTGATCACTCAGGGGAGTGAACGCGAATACAATTATTATAACTGCACAGGTACGGTACAATGCAGACACCGCCTCAGGCCCCCTAGCTTGGCTCTGTCGAGCCACCATCTAGTGTGAGCTATCAAGGAGTAATCCTTGTACTCCACTCGTTGCTGACTCTGTATAGCCGCTCTAGGTACCTGAGAAACGGTTGTCCTTCAGGTAAGAAGTCGGGCGACCCAACCGTGCCCGCGAGAGGTATTGCGACGGGACGACAGAGAGGGTACGACCAGTGTACCGGTGTGTTTGGCCCCTGATCGTTGGCCGCGAGAGTTACCAAACCACGAAAGTCGAGCTCCTCCAGGAGCACACGCGAGACAAGGTAAGGAGACGGTTCAACTTGTTGGTAACCGCAGAGACTTGGTGGGACAACAGGGCAGGCACCGATGTACTGGTGGTCCTGGCTGCTGTCGTTGTCCGCGGGTCAGTTAAGTCGAGGCAACGATAACGGTTGTCACGCAGGTTAATTAAAATAACTAATGGTTCAGTGGATGTCTTGAGTTGGCTATATGCCATGTACGCACTACCTACCCGTGGGAATTATGAGTTATGGGCTCCTCTGCTTCGTAGTGTCGTCCGAGGATTCTTCAGATGTCAGCAGTACCGCGGCCTGCGCCGGGAAGTGGTGTTGTCTTATTTGCTCGCGCGGTGGTGTCTTATTTGGATTTGCTTCAACTTCACCGGCCAGCCACGCAACGTGCAGGAGTACGTTCGGGTTGGGGTCCAAGGCCCGACGTACTTAGGATTTAGACCGGCGGATGGCCTCCCTGTTGAGTTTGAAAGATGGGCTATGAAGTGTCGGATAGCCTCGGTGGAGCGTTCCCTAACAAGGTTCCCGCCACCCTGGAGATCCGTGCGTGTAGCGTAACACAAGTGCACCCCTGCAGGGAAGATTAATCTATTCGGATAGCCATGTCCACGGTAACAGGACGCTTTATGCTGAAGCTGGATCTTACCACTACAAACTATTATTATTGAACTGTATGGTTCCGGGTTTTCTTCCTCGCGGTGATGTCGAGGAGGTGAACTCGGAGGCATTGCTAATTATTACAACTTATCATTATACAATGCTGCAGCAACTTCTTCTGCATTGTTACTTTATGCTTTATATAAACTGTTGGCTGATTCTTACCTCATGCTGCAAGACATCATCGGAAGATGCTAGTCTTCGATAGGCCTAGCTTCTTACCCTTATTCTGATTTCTATCTTCGAAAGATAACTGTTGCTATAAGTGCAAGAAGCCAGGTCATTTCATTGCTGATTGTCCTCTCTGGGAAATTGAACATAGATCAAAGAATTCTCACAGCAATTCTTCGAGCAAGTCTCACAGATCAAGAAAAAACCATGAGTCGAAGAGATATGATTCGAAGTCCAGAAAAGACAAGAAAGACGGTTCTGATGATGACAACAAGAAGAAGTATCACAAGCATCGAGAGGGTTCTTCCTCGAAATCACATTCCTCTCGACTAAAGAATTCCCATCGTGCCAAAGCCTATCTGGGTAAAGAGATGAACTCTGAAGATGATGCATCCGGTTCCGAAGCTGAATCAAACCCAAGATCTGGTTCTGGTTCTGGTTCTAAATCTGATGGCGTTGCTGGTTTAGCATTTTCTTCGAGCAAGACTTCAAGTTCATTCTTCACCAACCAAAGCAGCGAAGATGAATCTCCAGCTTACTGCTTCATGGCCAAGGCTAAGGTATCCTCATCTAAGAATTCCTACGATATTTCTGATGGATCTGCTTATGAAAGTAACTCTAGGATAAGTTATGCTAAACTTGCCAAAATCACTTCTATCCAACAAGATGAGTTAGATTCTTTAAGTGAAACTATTCAAAAATCTGAGACTTTGTTGATCGATGAGATTGAGAAGGGTCAAACTTTGACGAATGAGCATACTGCTCTGAAAGAAAAGTATGATGAACTTTCCTCTCGTCATGATCTTCTCTCAGTGGACTACGAGAAGCTAACCTATGAATTCCTTCAAGGAAAAATGGCTCTCGAAAAACTGAGAGAGGCTAATGAAGAGATGGAAAGTGTCAACCTCACGCTCATGGCTCAACAAGGCTCAGAAGCTAAAAATGAATCTACTTCACCTTGCTTAATCTGTTTGGAACGAAGTAAAATTGAGTCTATTTCCGAGAGATCGAAAGGAAAGCAACCTATTGTTATTGATGATACTAACCCCTCGAACGAGGAAACCATTACCGAGGAACTCCTCAGGTTGAAAGATTTATTTGAAACAGGCATGTTCAAAAGTGTGCAGGGACACCAGTACCTATGTGATATCCTACGAAAGGATCTTCTTCACAGGAATCCCCGAAACGAAGGAGTTGGCTTCGAAAGGAAAATCAATCCTGATGGAACCTACTGGGAACCCGAGCAGTATCCTAAAACTGTCTGGGTTCTTGCGAAAAAAAATCCCATTGATATTGCTAACCTTTCAGGTTTCAGTTGCAAAATT
Source organism: Bromus sterilis (assembly GCA_950022295.1). Classification (NCBI taxonomy): domain Eukaryota; kingdom Viridiplantae; phylum Streptophyta; class Magnoliopsida; order Poales; family Poaceae; genus Bromus; species Bromus sterilis. The sequence goes on from OX465595.1 coordinate 95,587,789, forward strand.
GACAAAGCTATTGTTGATGAATCACTTGATTCTGACTACAAGCTTGTCAAAGATCGGGAAGGAAAGGTGTCGGCTGAATTCGTTGGTACTCCTCCGAAGAATGGTTTCTATAAGCGACAGATTTGGGTTCGCAAATCTCTCGTAGAAAAACTGCCCCCTAACCATTCTATGCAGGGAAAATCCTCGGTAAAACCGAAACACTTCTATTCTCTCGAGGATAGAAATGAACCTTTGGTGCCTGCTTCAAATGTTCCCCAGAAGGAATACTATCGTGTCGATAGAAATGTTTATCGTCATCGTAATGATAACACCAAAGTTGCTGTTACTCATCAGTACTCTAACCCCTCATCGAGGAATTATATTTATGGTGTGCTTGATGGTCCAGATAAACAATGCAATCCTGTTCGCTATAATATTGCTGCCCCATCTAGCTCTTCCATGCCTTCTAAGTCACCTGCTCGTTTGTGGGTGGTTAAGAAGAACTAATTCTTCTACAGGGCTATGTCTCCGGTGGATCCGAATGGGTCATGGATAGTGGATGTACAAATCATATGACCGGAGACAAAGATTTGTTCACCGAAGACAAACTCTCTGAATCTTCACAAAGATACATTACCTTCGGTGACAACAACAAAGGAAAAGTACTTGGTTTGGGTAAGGTTGCCATATCGAAGGATAAGCATATCGATAAGGTTATGCTTGTTCAATCTCTAGGATATAATCTTATGTCTATCTCAAAACTTTGTGATATGGGTATGCTTGTACTGTTTTCTGCTTCTCGTTGTGTTGTCTTTTCACAGGATGATTATTCCTTCGTGTTCGAAGGATTTCGCAAAGGTGATCTTTATGTCGTCGATTTTTCTTCGGGACCTGCTGTGTCCACATGTTTAATGGCCAAAGCCACTTCTGGTTGGTTATGGCACCGAAGACTTGGGCATGCAAGAATGAAAAACCTTCAAACTCTTATCTCGAAGAAGAACATCGTTGGAATTGACAATGCGAAATTCGATAAGGATCGTCTATGCAGTGCCTGTGAAGCGGGAAAGATTGCCAAGAAACATCACTCAGCAAAAACTATAATGACTACTACTCGTCCTCTTGAATTACTTCATATGGATTTATTCGGTCCTCAAAATTATGCTAGTCTTGGAGGTAACAAGTATGGTCTAGTTATTGTTGATGATTTCTCTCGGTATACTTGGGTGTTCTTTCTAGATGACAAAAGAAAGGTTGTTGAAATCTTCAAAACTTTCGCAAAGAGAGCTCAGACTGAATATGAATTATCTCTCAAGCATATCAGAAGTGACAATGGTACAGAATTCAAAAACACTCATATCGAAGATTTTCTTGATGAATATGGCTTTACTCATGAATTATCGGCTGCTTATACACCGCAACAAAATGGTGTGGTCGAGAGAAAGAATCGAACACTTATTGAAATGGCCAGAACAATGCTAGCTGAATACAAGACTCCTATAAGGTTCTGGGCTGAAGCAATCAATACTGCATGTCATATCATCAACAAGGTTTATCTGCACAAGTTTCTGAAGAAAACTTCACATGAACTTATTACTGGTAAAAAGCCAAATGTTTCATATGGTTTTTGGTGCTCCATGTTATATCAGAGATATGAATCACAGCTCCAAGTTTGCTCCAAAGGCTCACGAAGGTTTTCTCCTAGGTTATGGTTCGAATTCTCACACGTACAGAGTTTACAACTCTCATCTTGGCAAAGTTGTAGAAACTGTAAATGTTCGATTTGATGAAACTAACGGCTCTCAAAAAGAGCAATTACCTCTTAACCTGGATGAACTACCTTTGGATGAAGTTATCAGGTACATGGCTATTGGAGATATTCGACCTGTCGATGGAAATGCACGTCAAGCAAACAAGGATGATGATGGTCCAATGTTCCCACACATAGCCCGGGGCGCTGGAGATCAACATCCTGAAGCAAATGATGTACAGGTCGAAGGAGAACGCGAAAACGAAGAAAATGTTCCCGAAGGACAAGCTGATCCCGAAGGTCAAGCTGATCCCGAAGGACAACCAGATCCACAAGATGATGAAGGAGTTTTACCTCGTGTTCAAAGAAGAGTGGACGTCGACTCAATACTCGAAGAGATTCATTTACCAGGTCGTCCCACCACTCGTTCTCGTACTCGATTAGCTAACTTCTTTGGAAATTTCTCGTTTGTATCCATGCTAGAACCATCAAAATTTGATGAAGCCATGAAGGACTCAGACTGGATGACTGCAATGCTCGAAGAACTTAATCAGTTCGAGAGAAATAAAGTCTGGTCCCTTGTTGATAGACCTGATTCCAAGAAACATAATATCATTGGTACGAAATGGATTTTTCGCAACAAGAAAGATGAAGATGGCATTGTGGTAAGGAATAAAGCTCGACTGGTTGCTCAAGGCTACACCCAAATCGAAGGTATTGATTTCGGTGAGACTTATGCTCCAGTTGCTGGACTTGAATCCATTCGTGTCATGCTTGCTTTTGCCAATTACAATGGTATTTTGTTATATCAAATGGATGTCAAAAGTGCATTTCTTAACGGTGAAATCGAAGAAGAAGTAAATGTTATGCAGCCACCAGGTTTTGAAGACCCAAAGAATCCTGATAAGGTGTACAGGTTGCACAAGGCCCTATATGGGTTAAAGCAAGCACCTCGTGCTTGGTATGAAACACTGAAGGATTTTCTTCTGAAGAAGGGCTTCAAACCAGGAACAACTGATCCGACTCTTTTTACTCGTGCATACAAAAATGATCTTTTTGTGTGTCAAATTTATGTCGATGATATTATATTTGGCTGTACTAACCCTGATATTAGCGAAGAATTTGCTCGTATGATGTCGAAGAAATATGAAATGTCTATGATGGGTGAGTTGAAGTTCTTTCTCGGGCTTCAAATCCGTCAATAGAAGAATGGGACTTTCATTTCTCAAGAGAAGTATCTCAGAGATTGCCTGAAGAAGTTTGATCTTGTCAGTTGCAAAACTATCAAGACTCCAATGCCTACGAATGTTCATCTAGATGCAGATGAGAAGGGAAAACCTTTCGATCAGAAGAAATATCGCTCGATGATCGGTTCGCTTCTTTACCTTTGTGCATCTAGACCTGACATAATGCTATCTGTTTGTATGTGTGCTCGTTTTCAGGCAAACCCGAAAGAATCACATCATATTGCTGTCAAGCGAATTCTTCGATATCTGGCTCACACACCATCTTTGGGACTTTGGTATCCCAAGGGTGCCCAGTTTGATCTCGTTGGATATTCTGATTCTGACTGGGCTGGTGATCGAGTCGACAGGAAATCTACCTCAGGCACATGTCATTTTCTCGGTAGATCTCTTGTCTGTTGGGCTTCGAAGAAACAGAATTGCGTATCTATTTCTACGGCTGAAGCCGAGTATATTGCTGCTGGTTCATGCTGCACTCAGATTCTGTGGCTCAAGCAAACGCTGAAAGATTATCGTATTCTTGTGAAGAAAATTCCATTGCTATGTGATAACGAGAGTGCTATCAAGATTGCCCATAATCCTGTGCAACACTCTCGAACGAAGCATATTGACATTCGTCATCATTTTCTTCGAGATCACGTTCAGCGAGAAGATATTGTTATCAGCCATGTACGCACCAAAGATCAATTGGCTGATATCTTTACAAAGCCCTTGGATGAAAAGAGGTTCTGTGCACTAAGGTGTGAGTTAAACATATTGGACTCACGCAATGTGTGGTAAGATCATAACTATCGGTACCATGAATTATATGTGTTCTTTCTATGTTGTTTACTTACGTTATTTTTTTATCATGTTTCATTTTCGTTTGTTTTTGTTCGTTTGGTGTTGTCCTATACACTTACCACTCCGAGTTTTATCACTGTTTTCCCCTCGGATTGATTAAGCATCGGACCCTGTTTTCCCTCTATTCTATCCCTACCCCATCTGTGCTTTTTTCTCGTGAACATGTATATATGTACTCGATCAAGATTCCCTTCGAATGTCATTGATTCCGAAGGAAAATCTATCGAACGTTTATCTACTTTTATACTCGATGTTCGATGAGTTTGGTCTCGGACGTGGAGCAACTTTCTTTCGGTTCGTTGGGATTTTCCCGCGATTATCGCCACAAAATCCGTCCGTTGAATGTGGAGAGACGCGAAATCTGCCCCGTTGGATCAGATCTGACAGCTATGTCACACCTCCCCTCCCTATAAATACTGATCCCTGCCACCGGCTCAGACATCGCAATTTCCTCGACTTCGTCTCTCTGCTCCCGAAATTCTCTCTCGCGCGCCGCCGTGCTACTCATCGCCGTCGACTCCCTCGCTGCTTTGCTGCCGGAAGGAAGCCGCCGGAGACCTCCCCGTCGACGAGGAACTTCTTCCGCGTCGCCGTAGTCGCCGTACATCACCAAGTTAGGGTATGCACGGCTCTGGATACGATTCCAATCTTTCCTGTTCATTGTATCCAAATTTGTTCTTGATTTTCTCTCCTTTTTCTTAGGTTTGTTTGATCTGTTTGGATCATTGAATCTTGGGAAATCAGTTTCTAGCGTTTTCTGTCGATTCCCATCTGCCCTAGGTAAGAAATCCCTCGGATTCTATCACTTTAGCAATTTCCTCAGAAACGTATCGATAAACTTATGTTGTGCAATTCGTTCATACAGGTTCTTAGTTAGATTTGCACCCGATGGAAATCTAGCCTAGTACTTGCTTGAAAAATTTGCTGCAAGACATGCTTATCGATATGCTTACTGCACTCAAAATGACTTTCCTCGAAAACCGCTGGTACTTGTTCACAACTTTCCTATATTCCCTCGTACCTATCTTTTTCGCAGGAAAATGTCTGGGATCGAAGGAAATGTCAGAGCACCCAAGTGTGTAGGAGGCCGAACAAGAATCACCAACAACTCTGAAGGTTTATCAGAAGAGTTGATCGTCGAAAAGAAGTTAAGAACACCTGAAGGTTCAGAGGATTAACGTACGAGAGAAAACCGTCTGCAAGAGATTCGAAGACTTCAAGCGCTTCGTTGGTATGAGTACAAGTCTCTTATGCCACGCTGGGAGAGGCTGTTTGCTATGAAAAATCCTTGGTTTGATGTCAAATCGTTAAGGCCAAAGTGGACGAAAGATAATCGACCACCTCCTCCAGCTGATGCTCATCCATCCTCCCTGAAAACTCCTACCGATTTTCAAGAGCTGGTTGATGCTCGGGAAGCGCGAGCACAGAAGAGAAAAGAAGCCAAAGCTAAAAAGGAGGCTGCTGCTGCTGAGGGCACCGTAGATGTTGGCCCTAGTGCCAAATCGAAGGCTGGCAAGAAATCAGCCAAGCGAAAGAAAAAGGTGGTAATTGTCTCGCCACCTGATGCGAGCTCTGATGAAGAAGTAAATTCAGATGATCAAGACCCTGGTACAGAGGCTGATGTCGAGGACATTCCTCTGAAAAAGAAGCCGAGTAGTAAGGGCATTAGGATGAAGGAGCCAGCTTCACAGGCTCCTCGAGCAAATATTGACTTGACCAACTTGGTCACTGATCCGCCCATTTCATCTGCTCCTCCAGTTCAAGCTCGCCAACCAAAACCTTCGACTAAATCGAAGGGAAAGCAAGCTCAAGTTTCTGAGGATGAAGAAACACTTATTCAACGTAGAGAAAGGCTGGCAAAGCAAAAAGAAAAAGAAGCGAAGGACTTGACAAATTCCAAGCTCCTGAACTTTCACAGCCAGCCCGAGCATAAAAAGGCCTTGGTTGCTCAACAGCTAGGCATTCTTCATTTGGTCAGTGAACAGTACCGACGACAAATTGCTGAAGGCAACATTCCTGTTGCACCGAAATAAAAGGTCGTGGCCCCCAGTGCCACTGAGAAAATTGTGACTCCCACAGTCACGAAGGAAAAGGTTGCAGCCCCAAGTGCTGCGAAGAAAAATGCTGAGGCCCCAAGCGCCTCGAAGGATAAAGCTGTGGCCACTAGTGTCGTTACCAGACCTATTGCTGCTGCCAAGGCCACCAAGGAGGCCGAGAAGAAAGCCAAGGAGGCCAGGCAAAAAGCTCAAGCTGTTCCAATTCCTCGAGCCACTCAAGCTCCTGCACCTGCTCCTGCTGCACCAGTTGTTTCCGGCCCTCGTGCCGATGAAGAAAGTTCCAACGAAGGAGAATCTGCTGCCCATGCTCCTTGGGATGCTGCTAATATTTCTCACATCCTTTGGAAGATGGCTACCACACCGAGCAGAGTCATTGCCGAGGATGATGTCCCTGCTGAAATCCAAGAGCATGTTGCTCGATACATGATTCGCTGGGAAGGATATCTCACCCAGGATCGAAAGGACAAGGAGCAAGTGAATTTTTACTCCCGACAACTTCAAGAAGAAACCGAGGACATTGAGTCCCGTAAGTTTTTCAAATCCAAGATTGCGACCGCTGAAGCTTCCAGAAGGGCTCAGAAGGAAAATCTGACCGCTGTGTATGACAAGGTTCGACAAATTGTGTCGGCCGTATGCAACGAGCACAATGATGCACTGTACAAGAGACAATCTCGTAAGAGAAAGTCTGCTGCTCCAACCTCTGCGCGTGGGACGCCAGAGATCGAGAAGAATGCAAAGAAGGCCAAGTCTACCGAGGTCGTTGCTGCATCAGCACGACAAGATACTGCACCAAACCCCACCAAGGAACCAACTCCTCCTCGTGAGACACCTCCACCCCCTCGCCAAGCCACTCCTCCACCTCGACAACAAACACCTCCACCTCGTCAACCATCACCACCAAAAGCCTCGTCGCCACCGCAAAAACCATCATCACCACCGAACATTATTCCATCAACCACCCCAGTCATCGAGACCCAAGATCATGCAGAGACCGAGCAAGCTGCTCATGTCGAGCAAGAAACTCAAGTCCCCATTTCCTCTGCTCAGAAAGATTACTCCTCTGCCCAGACTCTGCATGAAGGAGAAGACGCTGATGTTGATATCACGACAGTTTCTTCTCGTCAAGATCCTGTCGAAGGAAATAGTTCTGGAGATGACCGTTCGAGTGCCAGTTCTTCCTCCTCCTCATCAAGTTCCTCGAACGACGAAATGGTTGATGCTTTTGCACAACTAGATGAAGATTTGGAGGCCATGGAGAATGAAGAGGCTGCACAAAATGCTAACACCGACGAAGGAGTTGCCGTCGAAGCGCAGGCCGAGGAAAATGCACCTGCATCCATCCCTGCTCAGGACATTGTAAACATTCCATCTTCCATTACTCGCCCTGCTGAGCCAGTTTTCCAGATGCCAGACAATGCTGACGAAGTTTTTCCTGTTGATGAGCTGCTCCATTCTGCTCATCCGAGAGAAATGCTGCCACTGTTCCGCTCAGATGTTCCTCGAGGAGGCCCCATCTTCAGAAGGCGCGAACACAAGCCATTTTTCTTTGGGACCAATCCCTACGAGAAGCCCAGAAGTGCATATTCTCTTCGGTTTTGGACCCAAGAACAAGCCATCTATTATACTCGTGTGTTGTACAATAAGGCTAAAGTGTTCCAACATCAATACCTCGATATGCCTTCGGTGTACTCCACTTCATGTTTTGAGAATGTTGCCGAGACAATTGATGGTGTTCATGCTCACAAGATGTTTGCTCTCGATTGTGGCTACAATCCCGAGCTTATCAAGCAATTTTATAGAACGCTCTATGTCACTGGTGATCCCGAGAACTCGAAGACGTGGAAATTTGATTATATGATCCAAGGCCAAGTATTCCATATGACTGTCGATCAATTTCTGGCCATCATCAATTTACCTCGGTTCGAAGGATTACCACACAAGCTTCATGACTTTCCTGCTCCAACTCCTGCTGAATTTTCAACGATCATGAATCCAGATGTCGTAGGAGATACCTACCCGGCAGAGCCCAAGCCAAGACACTTAGTTTTTGAAGCAAAGACATGGTTTTATATTCTTTCGAAGACTTTGATGCCAATGCTCGATGTGCACGATGACTTTCCTATTCCCAATGACGTACAGCTTGCTCTGTTGAAGTTAGTCCACGGTCATCCTTTCGATTTTGAAGACTACTTCCTCAGAACTTTGGTGTCTTGTGCTGATGATCACAATTCCCACAAGCCGTATGCACCATGGCTGATGTCTATCTGCAATTACTCTCGGGACGTGCCATTCCCCGTGTCTATTTTCCCGAAGATTTTCACTCCACCTGTTAGGGAAGTATTGCAGATTGTTGCTCGACCCAACGATCCATATGCTGAGCACACTGGCATTCGCCCCCATTTGACTGAGCGAAATGTTCGCTCGAAGTTTATCAAGCCAGTGCATCACATGGAAGTTTCTCTTCGGTCCCAGCAAATGCTTCAACATCACATCGACCAAGATTTCATTCAGAAGCAAGCTTTGATGGACGAGATTAATCATTTGCGCAATATTACCATGAATAACAATCAGATGTTGCGTGAATGTCTTCGCCAAGATTGGAAAGGACTGCGGAAATTTAATTCCCTCGGTCAACTTCAACGATGTGGCTTCGAAGAATATCCTCCACATCTGACCAGGAATTGGACTAATGATGATCGTGTCGATCTCCCGGATCCCAATATCCCTCGGCTGCCGAAGAACAGAGATGTCCTAAGTGTTGATGACTATTACCACATCACCTTGGACACCTTCTCCTCCGAGTCCGAGCAAGATGAAGCCCCTCGACGTCAAGAGAGAGTTTATACTCCACACCCTCGAAGCCCCAAGACCCCGCCAGAATCGCAGCTGGAATCTTCTGGAGATCAAAGACTCCTTCCGCACGAAGATCACCCCTCTAGGCGCTCGCCCAATTCGTCGTGCTCCAACGCTCGTCGAATCCTCTCGACGTCGCCGGAGCCGCCACAGCGAGTAGGGATTTCTTTCGACCCTATTCTCTCGACTTTTTGTACGTTGTGACAAAAAGGGGGAGATGTAGTGGCATCGAAGAAATTAGTTTGCCTTCGGGGTTAAGGGCTTTGCTTTTCATTCGACAAACTTTTGATCTTTGAGGTTTTCTGAGTAGTTTCAACAAACTTTCGATTCATATTTGATCTGGTTGTAACTAACTCTAAGTAGGATTGTGAACTGCTACTCCTTTTCGTAAGATAGTTATCTGCTGCTTGCGATACTTAACCTTTTGCAGGAAGTTATCTTTCACATAAGTTCACAGGTCATTCGAGGAGATTGCATGTTTCTCATTGGATATTATCTGGAATGCAATTTCACTCGCTAAGATTATTGATGTTTTTTCCTCGACTCTACTTGTCAAAATATGCACTTCACAGGAAACTCTTATCTTCCGTGCATACAATCGTTCAAAAAGGGGGAGATTGTAAGAGCAAGTTTTGCCCCCGAAGGTTTTGGACATTGTTGGAAAAAGCAGAAGTGGAACTAATATTGTTTTCGAGTATAAACAGATTCTTAGGTTCCGAAAGAATGGAGTTTGCAAGTAGAAGGTCGAAGGACAACTCACTGCAGCAGAGCTGTAGTCATCTACCGAACCCTTTTAAGGAAGACGACCTCTAAAAATGTAGTCGAAGAAAAAGTATCTCTCGAGTGAAAGCGCAACGAGGAGAAAGCTGAAGCTGGTCGAAGACTTAGTCTTTTTACTAGTTTCTCTTTATTTTCTTGAGTCATAGGAAAAACCGTACTATCAAGAGGGGTTTGCTAGTTGAGATCTTAGTCGAAGTGAATTTGCTCTGCTCAACCTAAACCCACAAAAGCCTACCGAGAGAAATCTTGCTGAGTCGAGTAAATAGATCGAAGGCAAAGTCATCGCACTTCGTGCCTTCGAGAGATAACTCGTTCGGTAAGTCAGCTTACTTGTTCCTCAAGTAAAGTTGCGCAGTGATTGGAATCCGACCGTTGTGGACACGCGTCAAGCGGTTGCATCGGGTCACTTCAGTCATTTTACCCATCGGGATCGCCATCTATAAATACCCCGCACCTACCCGCCATTTCGGGTTGGCTGCTTCACTGAAGATTCTAAGACAGAAGTCTGTGAGCATCCCAAGAGAGATTCATCGAGAGAAAACCAAAATCCCAAGTCTGAGCTGAGTTGAGCAATTCACTATGACTTAGGTCGAGATTAGCCGATCTTTTTATCTTGGAGAACTGCAAGTCTCCTAGACGGTTAGGCGTCGCCTGTCAAGCAGTCGAAGAGTAATTGTCACTGCTGAAGGAAGTTTGTAAAGGTCTCGGAGATGTCCTGAATCATCTACCACGAGTGAAAACTGGACAAGCTCGAGGAGTTTGTTGCAGTGGAGAATAGGACGGAGAGAGTTTTGCTCCAGGTGTTCAATCACCAGTCCCTCCAACCAGACGTAGCACTTTGCAGAGTGTGAATTGGTTTACCAAACATCGTCATGTCAGGCTCGTTTTCCTTCATACATTTAAATTAAGTATTTACTCGTAGCCTATTTGCCTTCAATGTTTCCCTTCGCCCTTAATCCTTTCGAGCTATGTATTACCTTCGATACTGTATTTCCTTCGAGATGTTCTTAGTCCTTCGCAGTTTGCATGAATTCTTTCTAAGTTCCTTAGAATTTTTAGAAGTGATCATTCACCCCCTCCCCCGATCATTCTTGAGCTTTCAGTTACCGCTGCTGCTACGTTGCTTACCTATTCAATTGCATAACCTGTCATTGTCGCCCCTTGGTGTGCCTTCCTTTATCCTATGCTGCCTATTATTATTATGCATTATTCAGCAGTGAGCCCTGCGCATTGTTAGCCAGGATTAGATAGAGGGTCGTGATCACTCAGGGGAGTGAACGCGAATACAATTATTATAACTGCACAGGTACGGTACAATGCAGACACCGCCTCAGGCCCCCTAGCTCGGCTCTGTCGAGCCACCATCTAGTGTGAGCTATCAAGGATTAATCCTTGTACTCCACTCGTTGTTGACTCTGTATAGCCGCTCTAGGTACCTGAGAAACGGTTGTCCTTCAGGTAAGAAGTCGGGCGACCCAACCGTGCCCGCGAGAGGTATTGCGACGGGACGACAGGGAGGGTACGACCAGTGTACTGGTGTGTTTGGCCCCTGATCGTTGGCCGCGAGAGTTACCAAACCACGAAAGTCGAGCTCCTCCAGGAGCACACGCGAGACAAGGTAAGGAGACGGTTCAACTTGTTGGTAACCGCAGAGACTTGGTGGGACGACAGGGCCGGCACCGATGTACTGGTGGTCCTGGCTGCTGTCGTTGTCCGCGGGTCAGTTAAGTCGAGGCAACGATAACGGTTGTCACGCAGGTTAATTAAAATAACTAATGGTTCAGTGGATGTCTTGAGTTGGCTATATGCCATGTACGCACTACCTACCCGTGGGAATTACGAGTTATGGGCTCCTCTGCTTCGTAGTGTCGTCCGAGGATTCTTCAGATGTCAGCAGTACCGCGGCCTGCGCCGGGAAGTGGTGTTGTCTTATTTGCTCGCGCGGTGGTGTCTTATTTGGATTTGCTTCAACTTCACCGGCCAGCCACGCAACGTGCAGGAGTACGTTCGGGTTGGGGTCCAAGGCCCGACGTACTTAGGATTTAGACCGGCGGATGGCCTCCCTGTTGAGTTTGAAAGATGGGCTATGAAGTGTCGGATAGCCTCGATGGAGCGTTCCCTAACAAGGTTCCCGCCACCCTGGAGATCCGTGCGTGTAGCGTAACACAAGTGCACCCCTGCAGGGAAGATTAATCTATTCGGATAGCCATGTCCACGGTAACAGGACGCTTTATGCTGAAGCTGGATCATACCACTACAAACTATTATTATTGAACTGTATGGTTCCGGGTTTTCTTCCTCGCGGGGATGTCGAGGAGGTGAACTCGGAGGCATTGCTAATTATTACAACTTATCATTATACAATGCTGCAGCAACTTCTTCTGCATTGTTACTTTATGCTTTATATAAACTGTTGGCTGATTCTTACCTCATGCTGCAAGACATCATCGGAAGATGCTAGTCTTCGATAGGCCTAGCTTCTTACCCTTATTCTGATTTCTATCTTCGAAAGATAACTGTTGCTATAAGTGCAAGAAGCCAGGTCATTTCATTGCTGATTGTCCTCTCTGGGAAATTGAACATAGATCAAAGAATTCTCACAGCAATTCTTCCAGCAAGTCTCACAGATCGAGAAAAAACCATGAGTCGAAGAGATATGATTCGAAGTCCAGAAAAGACAAGAAAGACGGTTCTGATGATGACAACAAGAAGAAGTATCACAAGCATCGAGAGGGTTCTTCCTCGAAATCACATTCCTCTCGACTAAAGAATTCCCATCGTGCCAAAGCCTATCTGGGTAAAGAGATGAACTCTGAAGATGATGCATCCGGTTCCGAAGCTGAATCAAACCCAAGATCTGGTTCTGGTTCTGGTTCTGAATCTGATGGCGTTGCTGGTTTAGCATTTTCTTCGAGCAAGACTTCAAGTTCATTCTTCACCAACCAAAGCAACGAAGATGAATCTCCAGCTTACTGCTTCATGGCCAAGGCTAAGGTATCCTCATCTAAGAATTCCTACGATATTTCTGATGGATCTGCTTATGAAAGTAACTCTAGGATAAGTTATGCTAAACTTGCCAAAATCGCTTCTATCCAACAAGATGAGTTAGATTCTTTAAGTGAAACTATTCAAAAATCTGAGACTTTGTTGATCGATGAGATTGAGAAGGGTCAAACTTTGACGAATGAGCATACTGCTCTGAAAGAAAAGTATGATGAACTTTCCTCTCGTCATGATCTTCTCTCAGTGGACTACGAGAAGCTAACCTATGAATTCCTTCAAGGAAAAATGGCTCTCGAAAAACTGAGAGAGGCTAATGAAGAGTTGGAAAGTGTCAACCTCACGCTCATGGCTCAACAAGGCTCAGAAGCTAAAAATGAATCTACTTCACCTTGCTTAATCTGTTTGGAACGAAGTAAAATTGAGTCTATTTCCGAGAGATCGAAAGGAAAGCAACCTATTGTTATTGATGATACTAACCCCTCGAACGAGGAAACCATTACCGAGGAACTCCTCAGGTTGAAAGATTTATTTGAAACAGGCATGTTCAAAAGTGTGCAGGGACACCAGTACCTATGTGATATCCTACGAAAGGATCTTCTTCACAGGAATCCCCGAAACGAAGGAGTTGGCTTCGAAAGGAAAATCAATCCTGATGGAACCTACTGGGAACCCGAGCAGTATCCTAAAACTGTCTGGGTTCTTGCGAAAAAAAAGCCCATTGATATTGCTAACCTTTCAGGTTTCAGTTGCAAAATTGACAAAGCTATTGTTGATGAATCACTTGATTCTGACTACAAGCTTGTCAAAGATCGGGAAGGAAAGGTGTCGGCTGAATTCGTTGGTACTCCTCCGAAGAATGGTTTCTATAAGCGACAGATTTGGGTTCGCAAATCTCTCGTAGAAAAACTGCCCCCTAACCATTCTATGCAGGGAAAATCCTCGGTAAAACCGAAACACTTCTATTCTCTCGAGGATAGAAATGAACCTTTGGTGCCTGCTTCAAATGTTCCCCAGAAGGAATACTATCGTGTCGATAGAAATGTTTATCGTCATCGTAATGATAACACCAAAGTTGCTGTTACTCATCAGTACTCTAACCCCTCATCGAGGAATTATATTTATGGTGTGCTTGATGGTCCAGATAAACAATGCAATCCTGTTCGCTATAATATTGCTGCCCCATCTAGCTCTTCCATGCCTTCTAAGTCACCTGCTCGTTTGTGGGTGGTTAAGAAGAACTAATTCTTCTACAGGGCTATGTCTCCGGTGGATCCGAATGGGTCATGGATAGTGGATGTACAAATCATATGACCGGAGACAAAGATTTGTTCACCGAAGACAAACTCTCTGAATCTTCACAAAGATACATTACCTTCGGTGACAACAACAAAGGAAAAGTACTTGGTTTGGGTCAGGTTGCCATATCGAAGGATAAGCATATCGATAAGGTTATGCTTGTTCAATCTCTAGGATATAATCTTATGTCTATCTCAAAACTTTGTGATATGGGTATGCTTGTACTGTTTTCTGCTTCTCGTTGTGTTGTCTTTTCACAGGATGATTATTCCTTCGTGTTCGAAGGATTTCGCAAAGGTGATCTTTATGTCGTCGATTTTTCTTCGGGACCTGCTGTGTCCACATGTTTAATGGCCAAAGCCACTTCTGGTTGGTTATGGCACCGAAGACTTGGGCATGCAAGAATGAAAAACCTTCAAACTCTTATCTCGAAGAAGAACATCGTTGGAATTGACAATGCGAAATTCGATAAGGATCGTCTATGCAGTGCCTGTGAAGCGGGAAAGATTGCCAAGAAACATCACTCAGCAAAAACTATAATGACTACTACTCGTCCTCTTGAATTACTTCATATGGATTTATTCGGTCCTCAAAATTATGCTAGTCTTGGAGGTAACAAGTATGGTCTAGTTATTGTTGATGATTTCTCTCGGTATACTTGGGTGTTCTTTCTAGATGACAAAAGAAAGGTTGTTGAAATCTTCAAAACTTTCGCAAAGAGAGCTCAGACTGAATATGAATTATCTCTCAAGCATATCAGAAGTGACAATGGTACAGAATTCAAAAACACTCATATCGAAGATTTTCTTGATGAATATGGCTTTACTCATGAATTATCGGCTGCTTATACACCGCAACAAAATGGTGTGGTCGAGAGAAAGAATCGAACACTTATTGAAATGGCCAGAACAATGCTAGCTGAATACAAGACTCCTATAAGGTTCTGGGCTGAAGCAATCAATACTGCATGTCATATCATCAACAAGGTTTATCTGCACAAGTTTCTGAAGAAAACTTCACATGAACTTATTACTGGTAAAAAGCCAAATGTTTCATATGGTTTTTGGTGCTCCATGTTATATCAGAGATATGAATCACAGCTCCAAGTTTGCTCCAAAGGCTCACGAAGGTTTTCTCCTAGGTTATGGTTCGAATTCTCACACGTACAGAGTTTACAACTCTCATCTTGGCAAAGTTGTAGAAACTGTAAATGTTCGATTTGATGAAACTAACGGCTCTCAAAAAGAGCAATTACCTCTTAACCTGGATGAACTACCTTTGGATGAAGTTATCAGGTACATGGCTATTGGAGATATTCAACCTGTCGATGGAAATGCACGTCAAGCAAACAAGGATGATGATGGTCCAATGTTCCCACACATAGCCCGGGGCGCTGGAGATCAACATCCTGAAGCAAATGATATACAGGTCGAAGGAGAACGCGAAAACGAAGAAAATGTTCCCGAAGGACAAGCTGATCCCGAAGGTCAAGCTGATCCCGAAGGACAACCAGATCCACAAGATGATGAAGGAGTTTTACCTCGTGTTCGAAGAAGAGTGGACGTCGACTCAATACTCGAAGAGGTTCATTTACCAGGTCGTCCCACCACTCGTTCTCGTACTCGATTAGCTAACTTCTTTGGAAATTTCTCGTTTGTATCCATGCTAGAACCATCAAAATTTGATGAAGTCATGAAGGACTCAGACTGGATGACTGCAATGCTCGAAGAACTTAATCAGTTCGAGAGAAATAAAGTCTGGTCCCTTGTTGATAGACCTGATTCCAAGAAACATAATATCATTGGTACGAAATGGATTTTTCGCAACAAGCAAGATGAAGATGGCATTGTGGTAAGGAATAAAGCTCGACTGGTTGCTCAAGGCTACACCCAAATCGAAGGTATTGATTTCGGTGAGACTTATGCTCCAGTTGCTGGACTTGAATCCATTCGTGTCATGCTTGCTTTTGCCAATTACAATGGTATTTTGTTATATCAAATGGATGTAAAAAGTGCATTTCTTAACGGTGAAATCGAAGAAGAAGTAAATGTTATGCAGCCACCAGGTTTTGAAGACCCAAAGAATCCTGATAAGGTGTACAGGTTGCACAAGGCCCTATATGGGTTAAAGCAAGCACCTCGTGCTTGGTATGAAACACTGAAGGATTTTCTTCTGAAGAAGGGCTTCAAACCAGGAACAACTGATCCGACTCTTTTTACTCGTGCATACAAAAATGATCTTTTTGTGTGTCAAATTTATGTCGATGATATTATATTTGGCTGTACTAACCCTGATATTAGCGAAGAATTTGCTCGTATGATGTCGAAGAAATATGAAATGTCTATGATGGGTGAGTTGAAGTTCTTTCTCGGGCTTCAAATCCGTCAATAGAAGAATGGGACTTTCATTTCTCAAGAGAAGTATCTCAGAGATTGCCTGAAGAAGTTTGATCTTGTCAGTTGCAAAACTATCAAGACTCCAATGCCGACGAATGTTCATCTAGATGCAGATGAGAAGGGAAAACCTTTCGATCAGAAGAAATATCGCTCGATGATCGGTTCGCTTCTTTACCTTTGTGCATCTAGACCTGACATAATGCTATCTGTTTGTATGTGTGCTCGTTTTCAGGCAAACCCGAAAGAATCACATCATATTGCTGTCAAGCGAATTCTTCGATATCTGGCTCACACACCATCTTTGGGACTTTGGTATCCCAAGGGTGCCCAGTTTGATCTCGTTGGATATTCTGATTCTGACTGGGCTGGTGATCGAGTCGACAGGAAATCTACCTCAGGCACATGTCATTTTCTCGGTAGATCTCTTGTCTGTTGGGCTTCGAAGACACAGAATTGCGTATCTATTTCTACGGCTGAAGCCAAGTATATTGCTGCTGGTTCATGCTGCACTCAGATTCTGTGGCTCAAGCAAACGCTGAAAGATTATCGTATTCTTGTGAAGAAAATTCCATTGCTATGTCATAACGAGAGTGCTATCAAGATTGCCCATAATCCTGTGCAACACTCTCGAACGAAGCATATTGACATTCGTCATCATTTTCTTCGAGATCACGTTCAGCGAGAAGATATTGTTATCAGCCATGTACGCACCGAAGATCAATTGGCTGATATCTTTACGAAGCCCTTGGATGAAAAGAGGTTCTGTGCACTAAGGTGTGAGTTAAACATATTGGACTCACGCAATGTGTGGTAAGATCATAACTATCGGTACCATGAATTATATGTGTTCTTTCTATGTTGTTTACTTACGTTATTTTTTTATCATGTTTCTTTTTCGTTTGTTTTTGTTCGTTTGGTGTTGTCCTATACACTTACCACTCCGAGTTTTATCACTATTTTCCCCTCGGATTGATGACCCTGTTTCCCCTCTATTCTATCCCTACCCCATCTGTGCTTTTTTCTCGTGAACATGTATATATGTACTCGATCAAGATTCCCTTCGAATGTCATTGATTCCGAAGGAAAATCTATCGAACGTTTATCTACTTTTATACTCGATGTTCGATGAGTTTGGTCTCGGACGTGGAGCAACTTTCTTTCGGTTTGTTGGGATTTTCCCGCGATTATCGCCACAAAATCCGTCCGTTGAATGTGGAGAGACGCGAAATCTGCGCCGTTGGAGCAGATATGACAGCTATGTCACACCTCCCCTCCCTATAAATACTGATCCCTGCCACCGGCTCAGACATCGCAATTTCCTCGACTTCGTCTCTCTGCTCCCGAAAATCTCTCTCGCGCGCCGCCGTGCTACTCGTCGCCGTCGACTCCCTCGCTGCTTTGCTGCCGGAAGGAAGCCGCCGGAGACCTCCCCGTCGATGAGGAACTTCTTCCGCGTCGCCGTAGTCGCCGTACATCACCAAGTTAGGGTATGCACGGCTCTGGATACGATTCCAATCTTTCCTGTTCATTGTATCCAGATTTGTTCTTGATTTTCTCTCCTTTTTCTTAGGTTTGTTTGATCTGTTTGGATCATTGAATCTTGGGAAATCAGTTTCTAGCGTTTTCTGTCGATTCCCATCTGCCCTAGGTAAGAAATCCCTCGGATTCTATCACTTTAGCAATTTCCTCAGAAACGTATCGATAAACTTATGTTGTGCAATTCGTTCATACAGGTTCTTAGTTAGATTTGCACCCGATGGAAATCTAGCCTAGTACTTGCTTGAAAAATTTGCTGCAAGACATGCTTATCGATATGCTTACTGCACTCAAAATGACTTTCCTCGAAAACCGCTGGTACTTGTTCACAACTTTCCTATATTCCCTCGTACCTATCTTTTTCGCAGGAAAATGTCTGGGATCGAAGGAAATGTCAGAGCACCCAAGTGTGTAGGAGGCCGAACAAGAATCACCAACAACTCTGAAGGTTTATCAGAAGAGTTGATCGTCGAAAAGAAGTTAAGAACACCTGAAGGTTCAGAGGATTAACGTACGAGAGAAAACCGTCTGCAAGAGATTCGAAGACTTCAAGCGCTTCGTTGGTATGAGTACAAGTCTCTTATGCCACGCTGGGAGAGGCTGTTTGCTATGAAAAATCCTTGGTTTGATGTCAAATCGTTAAGGCCAAAGTGGACGAAAGATAATCGACCACCTCCTCCAGCTGATGCTCATCCATCCTCCCTGAAAACTCCTACCGATTTTCAAGAGCTGGTTGATGCTCGGGAAGCGCGAGCACAGAAGAGAAAAGAAGCCAAAGCTAAAAAGGAGGCTGCTGCTGCTGAGGGCACCGTAGATGTTGGCCCTAGTGCCAAATCGAAGGCTGGCAAGCAATCAGCCAAGCGAAAGAAAAAGGTGGTAATTGTCTCGCCACCTGATGCGAGCTCTGATGAAGAAGTAAATTCAGATGATCAAGACCCTGGTACAGAGGCTGATGTCGAGGACATTCCTCTGAAAAAGAAGCCGAGTAGTAAGGGCATTAGGATGAAGGAGCCAGCTTCACAGGCTCCTCGAGCAAATATTGACTTGACCAACTTGGTCACTGATCCGCCCATTTCATCTGCTCCTCCAGTTCAAGCTCGCCAACCAAAACCTTCGACTAAATCGAAGGGAAAGCAAGCTCAAGTTTCTGAGGATGAAGAAACACTTATTCAACGTAGAGAAAGGCTGGCAAAGCAAAAAGAAAAAGAAGCGAAGGACTTGACAAATTCCAAGCTCCTGAACTTTCACAGCCAGCCCGAGCATAAAAAGGCCTTGGTTGCTCAACAGCTAGGCATTCTTCATTTGGTCAGTGAACAGTACCGACGACAAATTGCTGAAGGCAACATTCCTGTTGCACCGAAATAAAAGGTCGTGGCCCCCAGTGCCACTGAGAAAATTGTGACTCCCACAGTCACGAAGGAAAAGGTTGCAGCCCCAAGTGCTGCGAAGAAAAATGCTGAGGCCCCAAGCGCCTCGAAGGATAAAGCTGTGGCCACTAGTGTCATTACCAGACCTATTGCTGCTGCCAAGGCCACCAAGGAGGCCGAGAAGAAAGCCAAGGAGGCCAGGCAAAAAGCTCAAGCTGTTCCAGTTCCTCGAGCCACTCAAGCTCCTGCACCTGCTCCTGCTGCACCAGTTGTTTCCGGCCCTCGTGCCGATGAAGAAAGTTCCAACGAAGGAGAATCTGCTGCCCATGCTCCTTGGGATGCTGCTAATATTTCTCACATCCTTTGGAAGATGGCTACCACACCGAGAAGAGTCACTGCCGAGGATGATGTCCCTGCTGAAATCCAAGAGCATGTTGCTCGATACATGATTCGCTGGGAAGGATATCTCACCCAGGATCGAAAGGACAAGGAGCAAGTGAATTTTTACTCCCGACAACTTCAAGAAGAAACCGAGGACATTGAGTCCCGTAAGTTTTTCAAATCCAAGATTGCGACCGCTGAAGCTTCCAGAAGGGCTCAGAAGGAAAATCTGACCGCTGTGTATGACAAGGTTCGACAAATTGTGTCGGCCGTATGCAACGAGCACAATGATGCACTGTACAAGAGACAATCTCGTAAGAGAAAGTCTGCTGCTCCAACCTCTGCGCGTGGGACGCCAGAGATCGAGAAGAATGCAAAGAAGGCCAAGTCTACCGAGGTCGTTGTTGCATCAGCACGACAAGATACTGCACCAAACCCCACCAAGGAACCAACTCCTCCTCGTGAGACACCTCCACCCCCTCGCCAAGCCACTCCTCCACCTCGACAACAAACACCTCCACCTCGTCAACCAT
This sequence comes from Bromus sterilis, assembly GCA_950022295.1. Taxonomy (NCBI): domain Eukaryota; kingdom Viridiplantae; phylum Streptophyta; class Magnoliopsida; order Poales; family Poaceae; genus Bromus; species Bromus sterilis. The sequence goes on from OX465595.1 coordinate 95,607,804, forward strand.
CACCACCAAAAGCCTCGTCGCCACCGCAAAAACCATCATCACCACCGAACATTATTCCATCAACCACCCCAGTCATCGAGACCCAAGATCATGCAGAGACCGAGCAAGCTGCTCATGTCGAGCAAGAAACTCAAGTCCCCATTTCCTCTGCTCAGAAAGATTACTCCTCTGCCCAGACTCTGCATGAAGGAGAAGACGCTGATATTGATATCACGACAGTTTCTTCTCGTCAAGATCCTGTCGAAGGAAATAGTTCTGGAGATGACCGTTCGAGTGCCAGTTCTTCCTCCTCCTCATCAAGTTCCTCGAACGACGAAATGGTTGATGCTTTTGCACAACTAGATGAAGATTTGGAGGCCATGGAGAATGAAGAGGCTGCACAAAATGCTAACACCGACGAAGGAGTTGCCGTCGAAGCGCAGGCCGAGGAAAATGCACCTGCAGCCATCCCTGCTCAGGACATTGTAAACATTCCATCTTCCATTACTCGCCCTGCTGAGCTAGTTTTCCAGATGCCAGACAATGCTGACGAAGTTTTTCCTGTTGATGAGCTGCTCCATTCTGCTCATCCGAGAGAAATGCTGCCACTGTTCCGCTCAGATGTTCCTCGAGGAGGCCCCATCTTCAGAAGGCGCGAACACAAGCCATTTTTCTTTGGGACCAATCCCTACGAGAAGCCCAGAAGTGCATATTCTCTTCGGTTTTGGACCCAAGAACAAGCCATCTATTATACTCGTGTGTTGTACAATAAGGCTAAAGTGTTCCAACATCAATACCTCGATATGCCTTCGGTGTACTCCACTTCATGTTTTGAGAATGTTGCCGAGACAATTGATGGTGTTCATGCTCACAAGATGTTTGCTCTCGATTGTGGCTACAATCCCGAGCTTATCAAGCAATTTTATGCAACGCTCTATGTCACTGGTGATCCCGAGAACTCGAAGACGTGGAAATTTGATTATATGATCCAAGGCCAAGTATTCCATATGACTGTCGATCAATTTCTGGCCATCATCAATTTACCTCGGTTCGAAGGATTACCACACAAGCTTCATGACTTTCCTGCTCCAACTCCTGCTGAATTTTCAACGATCATGAATCCAGATGTCGTAGGAGATACCTACCCGGCAGAGCCCAAGCCAAGACACTTAGTTTTTGAAGCAAAGACATGGTTTTATATTCTTTCGAAGACTTTGATGCCAATGCTCGATGTGCACGATGACTTTCCTATTCCCAATGACGTACAGCTTGCTCTGTTGATGTTAGTCCACAGTCATCCTTTCGATTTTGAAGACTACTTCCTCAGAACTTTGGTGTCTTGTGCTGATGATCACAATTCCCACAAGCCGTATGCACCATGGCTGATGTCTATCTGCAATTACTCTCGGGACGTGCCATTCCCCGTGTCTATTTTCCCGAAGATTTTCACTCCACCTGTTAGGGAAGTATTGCAGATTGTTGCTCGACCCAACGATCCATATGCTGAGCACACTGGCATTCGCCCCCATTTGACTGAGAGAAATGTTCGCTCGAAGTTTATCAAGCCAGTGCATCACATGGAAGTTTCTCTTCGGTCCCAGCAAATGCTTCAACATCACATCGACCAAGATTTCATTCAGAAGCAAGCTTTGATGGACGAGATTAATCATTTGCGCAATATTACCATGAATAACAATCAGATGTTGCGTGAATGTCTTCGCCGAGATTGGAAAGGACTGCGGAAATTTAATTCCCTCGGTCAACTTCAATGATGTGGCTTCGAAGAATATCCTCCACATCTGACCAGGAATTGGACTAATGATGATCGTGTCGATCTCCCGGATCCCAATATCCCTCGGCTGCCGAAGAACAGAGATGTCCTAAGTGTTGATGACTATTACCACATCACCTTGGACACCTTCTCCTCCGAGTCCGAGCAAGATGAAGCCCCTCGACGTCAAGAGAGAGTTTATACTCCACACCCTCGAAGCCCCAAGACCCCGCCGGAATCGCAGCTGGAATCTTCTGGAGATCAACACTCCTTCCGCACGAAGATCACCCCTCCAGGCGCTCGCCCAATTCGTCGTGCTCCAACGCTCGCCGAATCCTCTCGACGTCGCCGGAGCCGCCACAGCGAGTAGGGATTTCTTTCGACCCTATTCTCTCGACTTTTTGTACGTTGTGACAAAAAGGGGGAGATGTAGTGGCATCGAAGAAATTAGTTTGCCTTCGGGGTTAAGGGCTTTGCTTTTCATTCGACAAACTTTTGATCTTTGAGGTTTTCTGAGTAGTTTCAACAAACTTTCGATTCATATTCGATCTGGTTGTAACTAACTCTAAGTAGGACTGTGAACTGCTACTCCTTTTCGTAAGATAGTTATCTGCTGCTTGCGATACTTAACCTTTTGCAGGAAGTTATCTTTCACATAAGTTCACAGGTCATTCGAGGAGATTGCATGTTTCTCATTGGATATTATCTGGAATGCAATTTCACTCGCTAAGATTATTGATGTTTTTTCCTCGACTCTACTTGTCAAAATATGCACTTCACAGGAAACTCTTATCTTCCGTGCATACAATCGTTCAAAAAGGGGGAGATTGTAAGAGCAAGTTTTGCCCCCGAAGGTTTTGGACATTGTTGGAAAAAGCAGAAGTGGAACTAATATTGTTTTCGAGTATAAACAGATTCTTAGGTTCCGAAAGAATGGAGTTTTCAAGTAGAAGGTCGAAGGACAACTCACTGCAGCAGAGCTGTAGTCATCTACCGAACCCTTTGAAGGAAGACGACCTCTAAAAATGTAGTCGAAGAAAAAGTATCTCTCGAGTGAAATCGCAACGAGGAGAAAGCTGAAGCTGGTCGAAGACTTAGTCGTTTTACTAGTTTCTCTTTATTTTCTTGAGTCGTAGGAAAAACCGTACTATCAAGAGGGGTTTGCTAGTTGAGATCTTAGTCGAAGTGAATTTGCTCTGCTCAACCTAAACCCACAAAAGCCTACCGAGAGAAATCTTGCTGAGTCGAGTAAATAGATCGAAGGAAAAGTCATCGCACTTCGTGCCTTCGAGAGATAACTCGTTCGGTAAGTCAGCTTACTTGTTCCTCAAGTAAAGTTGCGCAGTGATTGGAATCCGACCGTTGTGGACACGCGTCAAGCGGTTGCATCGGGTCACTTCAGTCATTTTACCCATCGGGATCGCCATCTATAAATACCCCGCACCTACCCGCCATTTCGGGTTGGCTGCTTCACTGAAGATTCTAAGACAGAAGTCTGTGAGCATCCCAAGAGAGATTCATCGAGAGAAAACCAAAATCCCAAGTCTGAGCTGAGTTGAGCAATTCACTATGACTTAGGTCGAGATTAGCCGATCTTTTTATCTTGGAGAACTGCAAGTCTCCTAGACGGTTAGGCGTCGCCTGTCAAGCAGTCGAAGAGTAATTGTCACTGCTGAAGGAAGTTTGTAAAGGTCTCGGAGATGTCCTGAATCATCTACCACGAGTGAAAACTGGACAAGCTCGAGGAGTTTGTTGCAGTGGAGAATAGGACGGAGAGAGTTTTGCTCCAGGTGTTCAATCACCAGTCCCTCCAACCAGACGTAGCACTTTGTAGAGTGTGAACTGGTTTACCAAACATCGTCATGTCAGGCTCGTTTTCCTTCATACATTTAAATTAAGTATTTACTCGTAGCCTGTTTGCCTTCAATGTTTCCCTTCGCCCTTAATCCTTTCGAGCTATGTATTACCTTCGATACTGTATTTCCTTCGAGATGTTCTTAGTCCTTCGCAGTTTGCATGAATTCTTTCTAAGTTCCTTAGAATTTTTAGAAGTGATCATTCACCCCCTCCCCCGATCATTCTTGAGCTTTCAGTTACCGCTGCTGCTACGTTGCTTACCTATTCAATTGCATAACCTGTCATTGTCGCCCCTTGATGTGCCTTCCTTTATACTATGCTGCCTATTATTATTATGCATTATTCAGCAGTGAGCCCTGCGCATTGTTAGCCAGGATTAGATAGAGGGCCGTGATCACTCAGGGGAGTGAACGCGAATACAATTATTATAACTGCACAGGTACGGTACAATGCAGACACCGCCTCAGGCCCCCTAGCTCGGCTCTGTCGAGCCACCATCTAGTGTGAGCTATCAAGGATTAATCCTTGTACTCCACTCGTTGCTGACTCTGTATAGCCGCTCTAGGTACCTGAGAAACAGTTGTCCTTCAGGTAAGAAGTCGGGCGACCCAACCGTGCCCGCGAGAGGTATTGCGACGGGACGACAGGGAGGGTACGACCAGTGTACCGGTGTGTTTGGCCCCTGATCGTTGGCCGCGAGAGTTACCAAACCACGAAAGTCGAGCTCCTCCAGGAGCACACGCGAGACAAGGTAAGGAGACGGTTCAACTTGTTGGTAACCGCAGAGACTTGGTGGGACGACAGGGCAGGCACCGATGTACTGGTGGTCCTGGCTGCTGTCGTTGTCCGCGGGTCAGTTAAGTCGAGGCAACGATAACGGTTGTCACGCAGGTTAATTAAAATAACTAATGGTTCAGTGGATGTCTTGAGTTTGAAAGATGGGCTATGAAGTGTCGGATAGCCTCGATGGAGCGTTCCCTAACAAGGTTCCCGCCACCCTGGAGATCCGTGCGTGTAGCGTAACACAAGTGCACCCCTGCAGGGAAGATTAATCTATTCGGATAGCCATGTCCACGGTAACAGGACGCTTTATGCTGAAGCTGGATCTTACCACTACAAACTATTATTATTGAACTGTATGGTTCCGGGTTTTCTTCCTCGCGGGGATGTCGAGGAGGTGAACTCGGAGGCATTGCTAATTATTACAACTTATCATTATACAATGCTGCAGCAACTTCTTCTGCATTGTTACTTTATGCTTTATATAAACTGTTGGCTGATTCTTACCTCATGCTGCAAGACATCATCGGAAGATGCTAGTCTTCGATAGGCCTAGCTTCTTACCCTTATTCTGATTTCTATCTTCGAAAGATAACTGTTGCTATAAGTGCAAGAAGCCAGGTCATTTCATTGCTGATTGTCCTCTCTGGGAAATTGAACATAGATCAAAGAATTCTCACAGCAATTCTTCCAGCAAGTCTCACAGATCGAGAAAAAACCATGAGTCGAAGAGATATGATTCGAAGTCCAGAAAAGACAAGAAAGACGGTTCTGATGATGACAACAAGAAGAAGTATCACAAGCATCGAGAGGGTTCTTCCTCGAAATCACATTCCTCTCGACTAAAGAATTCCCATCGTGCCAAAGCCTATCTGGGTAAAGAGATGAACTCTGAAGATGATGCATCCGGTTCCGAAGCTGAATCAAACCCAAGATCTGGTTCTGGTTCTGGTTCTGAATCTGATGGCGTTGCTGGTTTAGTATTTTCTTCGAGCAAGACTTCAAGTTCATTCTTCACCAACCAAAGCAGCAAAGATGAATCTCCAGCTTACTGCTTCATGGCCAAGGCTAAGGTATCCTCATCTAAGAATTCCTACGATATTTCTGATGGATATGCTTATGAAAGTAACTCTAGGATAAGTTATGCTAAACTTGCCAAAATCGCTTCTATCCAACAAGATGAGTTAGATTCTTTAAGTGAAACTATTCAAAAATCTGAGACTTTGTTGATCGATGAGATTGAGAAGGGTCAAACTTTGACGAATGAGCATACTGCTCTGAAAGAAAAGTATGATGAACTTTCCTCTCGTCATGATCTTCTCTCAGTGGACTACGAGAAGCTAACCTATGAATTCCTTCAAGGAAAAATGGCTCTCGAAAAACTGAGAGAGGCTAATGAAGAGTTGGAAAGTGTCAACCTCACGCTCATGGCTCAACAAGGCTCAGAAGCTAAAAATGAATCTACTTCACCTTGCTTAATCTGTTTGGAACGAAGTAAAATTGAGTCTATTTCCGAGAGATCGAAAGGAAAGCAACCTATTGTTATTGATGATACTAACCCCTCGAACGAGGAAACCATTACCGAGGAACTCCTCAGGTTGAAAGATTTATTTGAAACAGGCATGTTCAAAAGTGTGCAGGGACACCAGTACCTATGTGATATCCTACGAAAGGATCTTCTTCACAGGAATCCCCGAAACGAAGGAGTTGGCTTCGAAAGGAAAATCAATCCTGATGGAACCTACTGGGAACCCGAGCAGTATCCTAAAACTGTTTGGGTTCTTGCGAAAAAAAAGCCCATTGATATTGCTAACCTTTCAGGTTTCAGTTGCAAAATTGACAAAGCTATTGTTGATGAATCACTTGATTCTGACTACAAGCTTGTCAAAGATCGGGAAGGAAAGGTGTCGGCTGAATTCGTTGGTACTCCTCCGAAGAATGGTTTCTATAAGCGACAGATTTGGGTTCGCAAATCTCTCGTAGAAAAACTGCCCCCTAACCATTCTATGCAGGGAAAATCCTCGGTAAAACCGAAACACTTCTATTCTCTCGAGGATAGAAATGAACCTTTGGTGCCTGCTTCAAATGTTCCCCAGAAGGAATACTATCGTGTCGATAGAAATGTTTATCGTCATCGTAATGATAACACCAAAGTTGCTGTTACTCATCAGTACTCTAACCCCTCATCGAGGAATTATATTTATGGTGTGCTTGATGGTCCAGATAAACAATGCAATCCTGTTCGCTATAATATTGCTGCCCCATCTAGCTCTTCCATGCCTTCTAAGTCACCTGCTCGTTTGTGGGTGGTTAAGAAGAACTAATTCTTATACAGGGCTATGTCTCCGGTGGATCCGAATGGGTCATGGATAGTGGATGTACAAATCATATGACCGGAGACAAAGATTTGTTCACCGAAGACAAACTCTCTGAATCTTCACAAAGATACATTACCTTCGGTGACAACAACAAAGGAAAAGTACTTGGTTTGGGTCAGGTTGCCATATCGAAGGATAAGCATATCGATAAGGTTATGCTTGTTCAATCTCTAGGATATAATCTTATGTCTATCTCAAAACTTTGTGATATGGGTATGCTTGTACTGTTTTCTGCTTCTCGTTGTGTTGTCTTTTCACAGGATGATTATTCCTTCGTGTTCGAAGGATTTCGCAAAGGTGATCTTTATGTCGTCGATTTTTCTTCGGGACCTGCTGTGTCCACATGTTTAATGGCCAAAGCCACTTCTGGTTGGTTATGGCACCGAAGACTTGGGCATGCAAGAATGAAAAACCTTCAAACTCTTATCTCGAAGAAGAACATCGTTGGAATTGACAATGCGAAATTCGATAAGGATCGTCTATGCAGTGCCTGTGAAGCGGGAAAGATTGCCAAGAAACATCACTCAGCAAAAACTATAATGACTACTACTCGTCCTCTTGAATTACTTCATATGGATTTATTCGGTCCTCAAAATTATGCTAGTCTTGGAGGTAACAAGTATGGTCTAGTTATTGTTGATGATTTCTCTCGATATACTTGGGTGTTCTTTCTAGATGACAAAAGCAAGGTTGTTGAAATCTTCAAAACTTTCGCAAAGAGAGCTCAGACTGAATATGAATTATCTCTCAAGCATATCAGAAGTGACAATGGTACAGAATTCAAAAACACTCATATCGAAGATTTTCTTGATGAATATGGCTTTACTCATGAATTATCGGCTGCTTATACACCGCAACAAAATGGTGTGGTCGAGAGAAAGAATCGAACACTTATTGAAATGGCCAGAACAATGCTAGCTGAATACAAGACTCCTATAAGGTTCTGGGCTGAAGCAATCAATACTGCATGTCATATCATCAACAAGGTTTATCTGCACAAGTTTCTGAAGAAAACTTCACATGAACTTATTACTGGTAAAAAGCCAAATGTTTCATATGGTTTTTGGTGCTCCATGTTATATCAGAGATATGAATCACAGCTCCAAGTTTGCTCCAAAGGCTCACGAAGGTTTTCTCCTAGGTTATGGTTCGAATTCTCACACGTACAGAGTTTACAACTCTCATCTTGGCAAAGTTGTAGAAACTGTAAATGTTCGATTTGATGAAACTAACGGCTCTCAAAAAGAGCAATTACCTCTTAACCTGGATGAACTACCTTTGGATGAAGTTATCAGGTACATGGCTATTGGAGATATTCGACCTGTCGATGGAAATGCTTCGGTGGCGTTCTTGAGGTGCTCTCTTCAGTCTCTCTCAGGAATTTTCTTAGAGAAGCCACCCGCAAATGGAGGTAGGGGCGGCGTATTTATAGTTGGCGATCCCGAGGTGTGAAATGACCAGATTGACCCGAAGTGACAGCTTGACATGTGTCCACAACGGTCGGATTTGTCATTACTGCGCAACTTTACTTGCAGAACAAGTAAAGATGACTCACGGACTTAGTTCTGCTTCAGAAGCCAAAGAATGAAGTCTTTGCTACTGAAGCTTAACTCAGTGCACATGAGATTTCTTCACTCTGGCTTCTCACTTGGTTTAGATTTGATCTGAGCATTTTCTCAATAACTTCGATGTCCACAAACTAAATACCCCTCTTGATAGTACGGCTTGTCCTATGACACAAAGCACAGAAAAAAGGACTACACAAAAACATCTAAGTCTTGCGCCGTCTTCTTCATTTCCTTCAATGAGTTGAGCTTCAGGACACCTTCATTTTTGGGGGTCATCCTCCGTGATTAGGCTTCGCTCAAGGGGTAATGCTTCGATAACTTGAAAACCTTCCCTGAAGCTTTATCACTTAGCTTGTCCTTCAGGAACCTATTCAACTGTTTACACTAGAAAACATTGTCAGTTCCTCTACTGTCTTGTCCAACAATATCCAAAACACACGGGGGGGGAAACTTTGCTCTTACAAGTAGCCAGAAAAAGATTTTATATCTCAAGATAGTGGCTGATTTCCATAAGTATCTAAAAATCGGGTGTTTAGGTTCCTCAGTGAAATATGTTTGGTATAATCTGATTGAAGAGAACTTTTCCTGCGACTGGTTGATGTACCAACTGTCTTTTTCAATGTTCATTTGATATGTATCAATCCAAACTTGTAGTTCTTGTAGTTGATTGAAAAGCTTGTACTGACAGGGGTGTGTGGAAGCAGCTGATGATGTGTTCTTGTGTAGTTGTTCTCTCAAATGTTGAGTTGGGGTTGATCACATATGAGAACAGTTCTGGCTGTCTATCCTTGAGCTTGCCATGTCCACAGTAATCATGCCACATCATAATGGTGTTGCCTTTGCCAATCTTTCATTGATGCACATTCTTGAATTCTGGAGTGAGCTTCAGTATGTTCTTCCACCAAAATGAACCAATGGATCTGTTTGGATCAAATCCTTGAGTATAATAAGTTTGCCATACTAGTTATACCCAAGGTATATCATGCTGATTCAAGAATTTGTGCAAATGCTTCATATAAGACATTTGTTATGCAATGTGAGATCAAGGATTCCCAGTCCAATATTTCTTTTAGGCCTGATGAAGTTTTTCCATGCAATCAAAGCATGGCCTCTCTCTTCCTTACCATATTTCCTCCAGAAGCAATGTCTGATATATTTGTTGATATGTTCCATGATTCCAGCTGGTATTGTGAGAGTGCATATGAAGAATGTGGGCAGATTGGAGAACTCAGATTTGATGAGTGTGAGTTTATCCCCAGCAGATAACAAAGTGGTACAACGAGAAAGTCTTCTCTCAATTCTCTGTAGAACTGGCACAAAGTCTTCTTTGTGGGGCCGGTTTGGTGATGTTGAGTGGCAGTCCTAAGTATGTGATTGTTAGTGTTCCAATAGAGCATCCCATAGCTTCTGCTAAGTTTTTCATGTGAGAGGCTTCGATGTTGATGGGCACCATGACTGATTTGCTGAAATTGATCTTGAGTCCTGTGAAGAGATTTTAGTAGATGAGTAGGTTCTTTAATTGTAGGACTTGTGGAAGTCTGGCATGCATGATGAGAATAGTGTCATCAGCATATTGGATAACAGGAAATTCCCCTATGCCAGGTGCATGTAAAGGATGATTGATCAGTTGATTGTGCATAACTTCATTGAGTATTGAGTTTAAGAGATCAACAGCTAGTACAAACAATAATGGGGATAGAGGATCTCCCTGACTTACACCTGTCTTGCATTGAAATTGTTTGCCTGGTACTCCATTCAGTAACACAGCTGAGGAACCAGAGTTTAAGATCATCTCAATCCACATAATCCATTTAGGTCCAAATCCTTTGACCGAAAGGATGTGCTTGATTTCCTTGTGTTCAATGATATCAAATGCCTTCTCAAAGTCAAGTTTAATTATAATCAGTTCTTCTCCAGATTGATTGCATTGATGAATGAACTCATATGCCCAAGCCAAGCAGTCTTGTATAGATCTATTGTTGAGGAATCCATACTGATTGCCATGAACCAGCTTGAGAATAATCTTCTGTAGTCTGTTGGCCAGAAGCTTGGTGATGATTTTAATGGAACAATTCAGCAGTGATATTGGTCTGAAATCATTTGCATGTGTTGGATTGTCCTTTTTGGGGATGAGGGCTATGAAGGATGCATTAATACCTTTCAAATCAATTTTTACATGGTAAAAATCATCCAGAAAGGTGTAGAAATCAGGTGCAATAATTGGCCAACATGATTTGATGAAGTTATTGTTGAAACCATCAGGTCCTGGTGCTTTATCAGATGGTAATGGTGCAATGGTCTGATCTATCTCTTCTTTGGTGAATGGAGCATCCAGATCCGAAAGATCAATGTTGTTGTGGAGCAGTGATTCCAATATCAATGGATTGTGAGTGGGTATGGTAGTGTTGAGTCTTTCTTTGAAAGCTTTCCAGAAGACCTCAGCTTTTGCATTTTGGGAGGTATGTACATTATTGTTGAAGTCTGTAATGGAGGTAATATGACTATGTCTGTATTTGATAGTAGCTTTAGCTTTGAAGAATTTGGAATTGCCTTCTCCTGTTTTCACTCATTTGACTGTGGCTCTCTGCTTCCAATATAAAAATTGCAGGTGTAATAGGTGTAGAAGATGTTTCTTGAGAATAATCCTACCATTCCATTCAGCACAAGTAAGTTCTCTGAATTCCTCCATCCCATCAAAACAGGCTATGATTTCATTTGTGGCTTTAATGGAATCTTTCATATGGAAGATGGTTCTAGACCAGATTTTTAGTCCATGCCTCTCTTGAATTTTGCTGTAATTTTGTGAACACTGTTTTTGATTCTGATATCCTTCTCCCAATTTCTTTGAAAAATTTCTTTGAACCCTTCAATCTCCAACCAGAAATTTTCAAATCTGAAAATGTTGGGCTTGGGAATATTGGTGCCAATCTGAATAAGACATGGTGTGTGATCAGAGATGGGCCTGGAAAGTGGGATAGCCCATGTCTTGGGTAGCTCTCAGTCCATGCTTCAGATGTGAAAATCCAATCAAGCTTCTGTAGGAGGGGAGCCTCTTGCATGTTGCTCCATGTGTAGTTTCTCCCTTTTAGTGGTATTTCTACCAGCCCAAGCCTATTAATAACTGCATTGAAATTCATCATATCATTGAAGCTGCCTCCTTCTCTGTTTCTGTTGCTAGGGTATCTAATATAGTTGAAATTCCCCATGATAAGACATTTAGTGTCAATATGCATATCTATCTCTTGAAACCAGTTGAGAAATTCCATTCTTTTCTCTTGCTGACATGGGCCATAAATATTAGTTAAAATCCAGTGCTCTCTAGATTGTTTGAATGTGAGTCTGATGGATAAGGAGAATTCATTCTTGAATAGTGTTTCCCCATGAATGTTTGTATCCTTCCAAATGGTGATGATGCCCCCAGATGCATCATTGGAGGGGATAAAGTCAAATTGACTGTGGGATCTGGTGCGAAATTGTTGGATATATATATATATGATCAAAATTTACTCTCTTTTTTTCTTGTATGCTAATCACATCACATGCAGTGTCTAATATCTTATTTTTTAGTGCAAGCCATTTATCTCTGTCATTGATCCCTCTGATATTCCAATTGAGTATGTTCCAGTTTGTATCCATAGATGCACTAATGAACTGAATATCTGTATGCATATACGGAAATATCTGCATATACATTACTGCAAAGTGGTTTGATGCAAACAATCCATATCCAAAAGCACTTATTCCGAAACCAATTGATACGTCCAAAACGTATCTATAATTTCCGCTTGCTCCATGCATGTTTTGTGTGATATTGCTATGATCTAGATGCACTTTCATACACTTTTGATCATATTTGGACTAACCTATTAACTCAGTGTACCACAGTGCCAGTTCCTGTTTTCTGCTGTTTTTCTATTTCAGATTTCCCCCATATAAAAAGTGCTCAAAAAATTCTGGAAAAATCAGATAAAAAATCAGCGCAGAAGAACCTTCCGGAAAAACCTGAGTGGGGCCAGAGGGCCACCACCAAGGGCCCAGGCGCCCTGGTGGCGCGCCCCAGGGGCTGGCCGCGCCAGGGGGCGCCTGGACCCCTGGTGGGCCCCTTGGCTGCCCCCCTTCGCCTATATATTCTCCGTGACGAGAAACCCTCGGAGAAGAACCCTTTTTCACAATCTCGCCTCTGTTCCGCCGCCGCCGCGCTTCCGAGATCGGGAGCACCAGCAGATCTCTTCCCGGCACCCTGCCGGAGGGAGGGCCGACCTTCGGGAGTCTCCTCTCCACCATGGATCCTTCCCGGATGCGCCGTGAGTAGTTTCCTTTGGACCATGGGTCCGTGATCAGTAGTTATGTGATGTTCTCCTGCCCTCTTTGTTCTTCATGGTTTTGACCTCGTGAGCTGCCCTACATGATCGAGGCACTTTTGTAATCTTTCTGCTGTTGCTATGCTGAGTTTGATGGGATCTGATGGATTAAGAGATTATGTTCAGATTGTGATAGAGTAATATATTTTGTTCTTATCTTTTATATTTTTGTTCTTAAGTAATTCTTGCATGTTCTTCGTTGCTGTTTATTGCTTTGGACAAGTAGTAGGTAGTAACCCCAAGAGGGAACGTTATGCTCGATTGTGGGTTCATGCCCCCTGATGACACGCTTGAGTGACAGAAACATGAGTCTAGGGGATGTGCTGTTGCCACAAGGGGGAAAACAACGGTGCTTGTAACCGCGGTTGCAAGGATTGTTTACTTTACGCAAAGTGCTTTTTAATGCAGTTGTATGTTGCTTTGGGTTTACACTTTGGGTAGGGCTCGCAACTTAATACCAGCGAGATGTTCTGGATAGATATCTCAAGGTGGATGATTAGTGGTAGATGCAGTTGGATTTCGGTCTACTTATTTTGGCGTTTTGCCCATGCTTTTGAGCCTCTTCCTTTCTTTTGTAGCACAGTTAGCATTGCGGTGCGTTCATAATCCTGTCAATTTCTCTTCTGTAATTTGTTCACCTCGCATAGCAGTTTTATCGTCTTTTGGGAGAGAGACATCACTAGTGAACATCACGTATCCCGGTCCATATCCTCATCATTGTTTCCACACTCATTTACTTTTCTGCTTTTACTTTCAGTTGCTATCATTATCCCTTGTCTTTGATCCTTTGTGAACAACAAGACCGGAGAGATTGACAACCTCTCTGAACTTCGTTGGGAACAAAGTTATTTGCGTCTGTGTGCAGGTCCGCGTCAGTTGCGCCGCTGACACCTACTTATCATCTGCGAAGTCCTACTGGAGACAAACCTTGGTATCTTTACTGTGGGAAATCACAAAAAAAAATATGCCACACTTGCTGCTGCTATGGGTTCCACTGAAAACACCAAGTTGTGTGACTTCACTAGTCACAACAACCAAGACTTTATCTGCACCCCCATTGCCACACCTTCCAATTCAGCTACCTCTTATGAAATTAAACCTGCCTTGCTAAACCTTGTTATGAGAGATCAATTCTCTGGTGCTGGAGATGATGCTGCTTTACACTTGAACAATTTTTTTGAATTATGTGATATGCAAAAGTATAAAGAAGTAGAAGGTGATATTGTTAAGCTCAAGCTCTTTACTTTCTCTTTAAGGGGAGAAGCTAAAATCTGGTTTCAATCTTTGCCTAGGAATAGCATAGATTCTTGGGATAAGTGCAAAGATGCTTTTATAGGGAAGTACTACCCACCTGCTAAAATTATCTAATTAAGGAGTAACATTATGAATTTTAAGCAATTGGATAAGGAACACGTTGCCCAAGCTTGGGAATGAATGAAATCTCTTGTTAAGAAATGCCCTACACATGGTTTGACTGCCTGGATGGTTATCCAGACTTTTTATGCAGGCTTGAACTTTACCTCGCGGAACCTGTTAGATTCGGCCACGGGACGAACCTTTATATCAACTACAGTTGGTGCTGCCACGAAGCTTCTCGATGAGATGATGACCAATTATTCCCAATGGCACACCGAACGCGCTCCAACAGGTAGGAAGGTAAACTCTGTCGAGGAAATTACCTCTCTCAATGAAAAAGTTGATTTAATTATGTCTCTACTTACCAAGAAAGCCTCTATTGATCCTCGTGATGTCCCTTTAAATTCTTTGGTTGCCCAAGAACAAGTAGATGTGAACTTTATTGCTAGAAACAACTTCAACAACAATGCTTATAGGGGTAATTTTGCTAGCAATCCTAGACCGTTTCCATCCAACTGTGGGAACAACAACACCTACCCTAGCAACAAGAACCCCTCTTCTGAATTGGAAAACATGCTTAGAGATTTTATCACTACCCAAAAGCCTTTATTAAGAATGTAGAGGAGAAATTAGACAAATTAGATAATCTCTCTTTGAAGGTAGAAAGCTTAGCCCTTGATATTGAGATGCTTAAAATTAGAACCTCTCCCCTTGAGGAGAATACACTACTGGAATCTACTGGTTTGTCGTCAGCCATAGCTGACGGCGAAGGCCACTTTAACCGACGGCAAAGGTTTTGCCGTCAGTTTTCTATCGGCAAAGAGGCTGGCCACGATTTTATCGGCAAACAGGTTCTTTTCCGTCAGCTTAAATCGACCGACGGCAAAGGCTTTGCCGTCAGCTGGGGGGCCAAGGCTGACGACATAGAGACTTGACGGCAACGTCGTAAGCCCAGCCCCGTTAGAGGGTTAACGGCAGGCTTTTCCGTCAACTGACCCGTAGATGACGGCAAAGGTTGCTGGTGGTGGTGGGCCATACTTGCCAGGGGAGCTGCGACCACTGCCACGTGGGTCCCCTCTTTGCCGTCAGCCACAGGCCAGCTGACTGCAAAGCTGACAACCTGGGACATTTGGTCGTCCCAGAGTTGCCAGATTGAACAGGCTGCTGCCACGTGTCCTTCTTTGCCGTCAGCCCACCGACGGCAAAGGCTTTGCCGTCAGTAAGCTGATGGCAAAGACCCTCTCTTTTTTTATATATTTAATTTCTGTTAATTCCCTGCATTTTCAAACAACAATATAAATAACACAATATATATTTCTGCCAGGCCCTAAACAACACCACAAGTGCATCACAAAGTAATTAAAGTGCAAACAACAACATGGCATCACAAAGTGCATCACAAAGCATCACAAAGAATCACAAGTGCATCCGCAAGTACAAGTGCATTGCAAAGTGCATTACAAAGCATCTAAGACTACAAGTAGAGTCCCTGGAGCATCCATCCATGTGCCATGCTGCTTTATCAAAATCTGCATAATGAGAAGAAGAAAGAATTTAGCGATAAGTAATTAGAAGAAGAAGAAGAAGAAGAACAACAAGAAGAAGAAGAAGAAGAAGAAGAAGAAGAACACAAGAACAAGAAGAAGAAGAAGAAGAAGAAGAAGAAGAAGATGGAGAAAAAGAAAGAAGAGAAAAAAGAAGAATGAGAAGATTTGTTTCTTCTTAATCTATCTTTTTCTCCTCTTTCTTCTTCTCTTATTTCTTCATCTCTTCTTTGTTCTTCTCTTCTGGTTTCTTCTGAAACTTTCTAAATTAATTATGTCATTTTTTAGCTCTAATATCAACTAATTATGCTATTTTTGGTGTTATCAAGTAATTATGTCATGTTTGTACCAAATAAGCAAAGTCTATGTCATTTTTGAGGTAAGTAAGCTAATTATGTAATTTTTTATATAATTAAGCTAATTATGCAATTTTTTGCCTAACTAGAATTTAGTAAGCTAACTAAAGCATGGCATAGTCTAAGTTGAGCTAAACAATAAGAATAAGAAGGAGAGGAATAACTTACCAAATGCCAAGTCACGGAGGAGAAGCACCATCTTGGTTGGTCGCCGGGTTGGTAGGGCTCTCACTGGGAGAGGGATTGTGGGATGCGACTCTGGAATGATGCTGCAACAAGGCAAGAGTTGAAATATGTGGTTAGCATGGCAACATACAATGATATAAGACCGTGCAAGGTTGGTCATTGAAAGGGAACTCACCGTTCCCACCGGAGAAGGCCTCGGCGGAGGGGGTGGAAAACCTTGCTTCTCACACATATTCTGCAAATTAGTTTTCGAGAAGTCAAAGAAATAGTCTTGTTGCTTCTCACACATAGCCTTGCTTCTCACACAACTGACTTACCGCAATGAAGTCGTGCATAGCCTTCGCATGGGCATTATTGTGTGCCCTCTCCTCCTCCAGCAGCCTCTGTGTATTCCGGTCCCTCTCCTCCAACAAGAGTCTGGTGGCCTCCCTCTCCTTCTCAAGTGCGTCCTGCAACCACTTCTCATCATCATCCATCCAGGGTCAAATGAACTAAAGAAATAATGAAGGAAAACTAACCTCGATGGCAAGATCAACTGGCCTCGCGCGTTGCCGTATTACAGGAGCCGAGCTCGTTTGCCTCGCCTTGATCTGAGATAGAGTCTCAGTGATAGGGACTTAGCCATCACACATGGCCACCGTGCCATGACTCTTACCGCCACCAGAGATCATCAACGCCTCCGCATCCATAGGATTCAGGCTCGGGTCAAAGTCAGGACCGCGCAGTTGTTTGACAACCTGAGAATAAGACGTCATCTTGTTGTAGGCGGACAGGCTTGTGTACGCCGACGTCCCGTCCCCCTCAGAATATGTTGTCGCCGTCTTGTACGGGCCCTTATGGGCCATGCCAAACGCGGCGTATCCCTGAGGCTCGGGCTGGTTATGGTGTTTGGCCTACAAGAAAAGGCAAAGAGTTAGTACAACAAAAATCATGCACAAATGAATTAATGATGAAAGAAAATAAGGCACACATACCCATTTTTTTGCGTATTGCTTGTTGTTGGCATTTCCTTTGTGGTGTGGCACACCAACCAATTGGGCACGACGCTCCTTGACCACATTGTGGGTGGTCAACCAAGCCTCTGTGCACCACTTGTCCACTATCATCTCCCAACAATCCATCTTATCGGCCAACCATCTCGGGGGCACCTATGAATGAAACTAAGTATTGTAACTAGCCCTAACATAACTAATAAAGAATGTAACTAAGGAATCTATGTACCTCCATGTACTGGGTCTTATCAGGGAAAAGCTTTCGACATTCAGCCTTCGTCTTCGGCTCGTTTTTCTTGGCGTACGAATCTCGAACGGCCTGAACATGCATCTCATGCCTCGTGTTATTCAATAATCTCTTGCACTCTTTCTCGAGGTTCTTCTTGGCCGCCTCCTCCGTCCCCTCCTCGACCCTATGGTAACTCTGCAATTATGCCATATATATGCACAGATGAATAGTAAATAACAAGTTATACATTGGATATTGTATACTTATTATTGGGTAAAATAATAGTTACCCAAAAATCATCCAACACCTTGTCGGCCACGCTCGCGCAAACAACACCGTTCACGTGAGTGTTTTCCGGGAGCAGCGCGGCTTGGTAGTGCTCCCACTTGAGTCCTGGCTCGGGAACCATACCCTCCCCGGGCAACTGCACTATCCCGGGAAAGTGCTCCCTAAGCAAAGCACCAAGGAGGCAGTTTGGATTCCGGGTATTCTCCGGGTAATTCCTCCCCCTGCATAATGAGAAGGAAAAGACATTAGCTACTTGGTGGAAAATAATGATATAAGGTACACAATAGACATCAACTTACTTCTCGCCATCTGGCGAAATCAACGCCCTGTGCTGCAACTCCAATCGGTCTGGAACTCGTGTCATACCACGTTGGTAGACCGACTTGCTGGCAGACGGGCCCTCATCCTCCGCCTCAGCCCTCTCATCCTCCGCCTCAGCCCCCTCATCCTCCACCTCAACCTCAGCCTCCGCATCCGCCCCAGCCCCCTCACCGTCCCCCCAACTCCCCCACTCCTCCTGTGAGGGTGTCGGCTCCTGGACGAGAGGATCCTGCATCGGTGTCCGCTCCTGGACGGGAGGATCCCGCACCGGTGACACCCTTGTCAGCATGGGTGAAGTGGCTGAGACTGAAGTAGCTGAGGGTGGTGGCGACTGGCTCCTATTAGGCAGCCTCCCTCTCCCGCGACCACGTCCTCTGCCTCTCTTCTTTCCTCCGCCTCTCCCACGGAGCTCCTCGGCAAAGCTCTGCAACAACTGTCTCCGTAGCTGGCCAGGTGCTATCCTCAACTTATCCCCGCCTGCCATGTCTCACCACCTGCAACAATACATAGTTAAATACTTAGTACAAATTAAAAGACAATAATTAAATGAACAATAATAAATACATGAATAATTAAACAATTAATTAAATAATTAAACAACAATGTTTGGATGCATACAAAGTACTAATAGTCGGGATCATCTGTCTCTTCTCCATGGTCAACTGAAGCATAATCATCATCAGTATCATACGTGTCGTCATGAATGACATCGTCATCGGGTTCAGGGACATCATGTGGAAGGCCTTTCTGTAACCGATCAAGCATTGATAGCACATCCGGATTGGTAACCTCTTCTACTTCCACTTCTTCCTCATCATCACGTGATTCTTGTTCCTCCGTGTTCAGGGTGGACGTAGAGCAGTTCCGGAGACGACGTCTCACACCACGTGATTCTTGGAAGAATTCTCCATCATATGTTATTGGGTCAATTTGAGGTTCATAATCCTCTTCGTTTGGTGGAGGTGGTCTAAGATGGGGCGGCACATCATACACGACATACCAACTTTCCAGGTTCTTAACACTTTGACGACTATATGGCAGATAGAAAACTTGGGTGGCCTGTTGAGCCACAATAAAGACATCATCACCGCTTAACTTCCTGTCTTGTCGGATTTCGACTAGACCAACATGTTCATGACTCCGTCTTGTCTTAGTAGGATCGAACCAATGACATTTGAACACAACAACATTTGGAGGATTTTCACCATAATAATGAAGTTCGTAAACTTCTTCAAGTCTTCCATAATACTCGACATCTCCCTCGCCTATAGCAGAGACACCGGAATTGGTTGTTTTTCGACCCGGCATTGAAAGCTCTTTGCTAGCAGTATGAAAGCGATACCCGTTGATGTCGTACTTCTGAAATGTCCAGACCTTAAAGTCAAAACCATTTGCTATTTGTCTCAATTCATCGTCGACTTGCTCATCTGAATTAGCTATTTTTTTGAACCAAGAGATGAAACCGGGATAGCCGCCTCCTGTCTTTTCAAGAAGTTCATACTCGATAATGGATTCTTTTTCGATTGCAACACCATTCGAGAACTGTTCGACGTATCGACTGCATCAATTAATAACAGTTGTTAGACACAAAACTTGTTAAAAGTTGTGAAACAATATATCGAGGACTTACTCGATGTACGGCCGAACTTCTGTTAAGTTGTTCAATATATACATCGTTAGTGTGCGCCACTCCTCGACGCCCAGCAACTTTGATTTTCCCACACCAGAAGGAGCGAGCTTCCCTTTGAAGAGGCTGAGTTTGGATTCACGTCTTTTGGGGTCGCCCACATTGTACCGAGGCTTTGGATTATGCAAGCTGTGCAAAGTGGCATCATAGTGTGCTGTTACGAAGTTTGCCGCCTCCTCGGTAATGAACGCCTCGGCCATCGATGCTTCAATTCTACGTTTATTTTTACATTTTGCTCTAAGTGTCTTCTGCATTCTTTCAGTTGCATAGCACCAACAATTTTGCACAGAGCCACCCAATCTTGCCTCGGTCGGGAGATGCAAAATCATGTGTTGCATCGGATTAAAGAAGCCCGGTGGAAAAATCTTCTCTAACTTGCAGAGCAACTCAGGCGCCAACTCTTCCATGTCACCTATCACGGCACGCGACAACTCTTTAGCACAAAGAACACGGAATAAATAACTTAACTCTGCCAATACTAGCCATTCAGACTCTGGGATATAGCCGCGCAACATCACCGGCATTAGCCCCTCAAGCCATATGTGCCAATCATGAGCCCAAAATTTTTCATTTTTTCAATGCTCGCTCCCCTCGCTAGATTCGCAGCATACCCATCAGGGAACAACAAATTTTGTTGCACCCACAAGAGGATTTCCCTTATTGCTCCCTTCTCAAGATTGTACCAGGCAGGTGGCTTGGACCAATTTTTTCTTCCTTTCGGTTGTCGCATGTTTAGTGATGGCCTATCACAAAGAGTCTCCTGGTCAACTCTAGCCTTTGTATTATCTTTGCCCTTATCAGTGCCGAAAAATGTGCCAAGAAGGGACTCGGCGATATTCTTTTCTGTGTGCATCATGTCAATGTTGTGTGGTAGTAAGAGGTCTTAGAAGTAGGGGAGATCCCAGATGCATGGCTTGTGGGTCCAGGCGTGTTCCTCATTATAACCCAAGAAATACCCTGGACGGTTTGGATCAGGCTCCATAGATTTTAATTGTTCATGAATTTGTGTGCCCGTCAACGCAGGTGTTGCCGAGTGTTTGACAACTTTACCTTTCATGAAATTCTTCTTGTCTTTTCTGAATGGATGGTCCATAGGAAAGAACTGTCTATGCAAGTCAAAGCAGGAATACTTTCCACCCGCCGGCAACCAATGAAACTTAAGAGCTGCTTTGCATTGTGGGCATGGGAACCTTCCATGCACACACCAGGCAACGAAAAGCGCAAATGCCGGCAGATCATGCAATGAGTATTGGTACCAAACATACATTTGAAAGTTCTCTTTCTTAGCTGCGTCGTATGTGTTGACCCCATTCACCCAAGCTTCTTTCAAGTCATCCATCAGCGGTTGCATGTACACACTCATATTCTTCCCCGGATAGTTTGGCCCTGGAACTATCAACGTCAGAAATATGTGCTTTCTTTGCATAATGGATGATGGTGTAAGATTGAGCGGAATAACAAACACAGGCCAGCAACTATATTGGGTAGCCGTCATACCAAAAGGATTGAACCCATCGAGACCGATGGCGACTCGGCAATTCCTTGGCTCTTTAGCTTTTTCCGTATGTTTATGATCAAATGCCTTCCATGCGTCACCATCCGAAGGGTGTACCAACATCGGATCTCCGTTTTCATCTAATTCTTTCCTAATTCCATGTTTGTGCCATATCATCTGTTTTGTTGTTTCTTCGAGCATGTAAAGTCGTTGAAGTCTTGGTAGGATCGGCAGATACCGTAGAACACTCACAGGGATTTTGCTCTGCTTCTTCTCACCTTCACCGTTTTCTACCTCAACATATCTGGAGGACTTGCAAAATGGACAATATGTTTCGTCCGCATACTCTTTCCTAAATAAGGCACATCCTTTCTCACAAGCATGTATCTGCTCATATGGCATCCTGAGTGCACTAAGGATTTTGTCTGACTCATATAGGTTTGAAGGAATAATATGACCTTCGGGTAGAAACCGCCCAAATAGGGTCATCATTGAGTCAAACAGGTCTCTTCCAATGTTGAATTGGGCTTTCAGAGCCATTACTTGTGCGATGGCATCTAGCTGAGAAATCTTAGTGTGCTCGTGAAGAGGACGTTTTGAAGACTCCAACATGGCATAGAAGGCCTTTGCGGATTCCTCCATCTCTTCGTCCTTGTTCCGAGCATCATCAAAATCATTCACCATGTCTTCAATCCCTGTACCATAATCGTCGGTGCGCCGACGCAAAACCTCGTCTCTGTTACGTTGGGCCGACTCACCATGAAATGTCCAGAAGGTATAGCCGGGAGTAAAACCACGCATCTGCAGGTGTTTAACCATTACATCCTTTGTCTGTCGCGAATAATTCTTGCACTTAGTGCAGGGGCACCATGTTTTTGGCTGGCCTTTAGAAAATTCCGTTTGCAGGAATTCATAGGTTTTGCTCAACCATTCATCGGTCATGTCTTTCTGACTAGGGTGACCGGAGTACATCCATTCACGATCAGTCATTCTGTCAAGCTAGCTATATAGTATCCACATATGAACAATATAAATTATCAGTTCATCAAGTATGTCAAATTAATTATGGTTATTTTTAATCATGGTTAAAACATTGGGATGCACGGCATGCACACCTACCAGCTACTAGGTAAAGATGGGTCCTAATCCCACCCGAGTATGTGTAGATTGGGTCATTTTCCCATGCTCTGCTCCCGATCCAACGCAAAATTTCGGCAGCACCTCCCCGTTCTTCTCCTAATACCCGTCTCGGAAACTAACCGAGAGGATGTGTACTCGGAGAACAACAAGGAGGCGCTGTCAAAACTCTGCATCGGATCCAGAACAAAGCATGGGAAAATGACCCAATCTACACATACCCGGGCTGTCCATGGATAACGTTGGATAATTCAAAAGAATCACCGTTATAAATATGTAAATGCATGCATAGTTATAACCGTACCCCTTTCGAACAGGAGACGCATATTGGTTACGCGAAGACTTTGCATTTCAATACTAAAACTACCTATCTAGATAGTGTCATCGGCACGAAGGCCGGAACAGAGCAATATAAAAGAGGGGGAGGAGATGACATGATTAACAAAATTACTATTCTTTTTCAAACTAATACTAACATAATTAAGCATTGTCATAGTTGCTAGACTTCTAGACTTGTAGGCATTGTCTCTGTTGCTTCCCCAAGTCACATAATGACTAAGCAAAATAAATTTGAATTTGGATCAACATGATGTATGAGATTTTTTATAGTTTATGATTACCACTGGTTTCCCTGGTGACTCTTCTGTTTGTCCATTCTTTTTTGGTTGCCATGTTTTTCTAGTAGAGATCGTTCAGCTTTTGTCTTGCGTGTGTCACTTGAAGTGTGGATGCAAATATTATAAGTAACATTAAGCTTCTACTAATGCACTACTTTGTAACTAAATGCAACAAAGGTAATGCTATTTTTTAACAGAAGTAACAAAGTTAATGCTATTTCTTAACAAAGGTAATGCAATGGAACATCTATGTAACTATTTCTTGTTAATTGATTGCATTCCATATTGTTTTCTTTATGTTTCATTATAGTCAAGAAACTATTGGAATGCAACTAGCAGACATGATGGACTAGTGGTTCATTTGTTCAAACGGTCGATTATACATCTATGGCATTCTACATCTATGGACTAGTGGTCTCCAAGCCTAAAAATTGCAAAAAAATAAAAAAAACAGAGGAGGTCAGTGCTCACCTGAGTATGGCGATGGCAGGCCTACGGTCAACTTCTGCGGCTCACGGACGGCGGCGCGGGCAGACACGGCGCGAGTCACCTGTGGATCTCGGGTTAGGGATCGGGGGAGGAAGAGAGAGGAGTAGGGGAGGGAGACTGTCTTACCGGGGAGGGGACGGCCTGATGAGCGGCGGCGATGGAGGGTCTCGGCCGGGACGGCGACCGCAGCCCAGGGGCGGCGACGGTAGAGGGTCTGGGAGGGGAGGCCTCGGGAGCGGGGCCATGGCGGCGGCTCAGGGCGGGCCTGCTGCGGGGCCACGACGCGTGGTCGCGGCGGGGCTGGCGCGGGGCGGCGGCAGCGAGTTGGGGCCCGGGGCGGCGGCGGCGAGTTGGGGCGGGCGCGGGTCGACGACGGCGGTGGGTCGGGAGAGCTAGGTGAGAGAGGTGAGAGAGATAGGATAGGTCCGGCTAGGTCGTGCCACGGGGGGGATAACTACCAGGCTATGCCGTCAGCCAGCTGACGGCATAGCCACACGTTAGGCTTTGCCGTCAGCTGGCTCACGGCATAGCCGGCTCCCGTTAAGCAGTGATCGAACATGGGCCAGGTAAGTTCCCTATGCAGTTAGCCGCCCTATGCCGTCAGTCTTTTTCGTCTTTGCCTTCAGCTGGCTGACGGCTTAGATAGAGCGAACGGCATAGGTTTTCTATGCCGTCAGCCGGGTCTATGCCGTCAGCTTTCTGTTTGGATGTGGGCAAAGCCTCTTTGCCGTCAGCCCCGTGAAATAGCTAACGGCAAAGCCAAACGCTGATGGCAAATTATGTTTTTCCAGTAGTGATAAGGCCACTCCTATTAATGCTATCCAATTGCAAATTAATGAAAATATTAGGATGATGGCTAAACTTAAAGAAAGGTGGGCTAGAGAAAAAGAGGAAGAGGATAGAATTAAGAGCCTTCCTACACATCACACAGTTGTCACTATCCAAATTGTTGAGGACACCCAAACTATTAGCACCCAATGCACTCCTAGTCCCGTTGGACCTATTAATGGTGATTCTAATACCTCAACCGAAGATGAAGAAACTCCTATGAACATAGAGGGTTTCAAACAAGTGAGCCTAGACGACACTACTACCACCTTTGATAGTAGTGATATTGATTTTGATAGTTGCACCCTCTCAGAAGTTATTAGTTTGCTACACAAAATGTCTAGAGACCCCCACACTAGCACACTTAATCTTGCCTTCACGGAGCGTATCACAAATGCTCTCATCAAAGCTAGGGAGGAGAAGCTTAGAGTAGAAGCCTCCATACCTAGGAAGCTAGATGATGGTTGGGACCCTATGATCAAAATTAAATTAAATAACTTCTCTTGCTATGCTTTATGTGATGTTTGAGCTAGTACCTCTGTTATGCCCAAAAGAATTTATGATATGTTTAAATTGAAGCCCTTTGAGCCTTGTTCTTTTGGAGTTCGTCTTGTTGATTCTTCCGTAAAGAAACCTTTGGGGAAGATCAACTATGTTCTTATCATTGTCAATGACAACTATGTTCCCGTTGATTTTATTGTTATGGATATAGAGTGTGAACCTTTGTGTCCAATTATTTTGGGACGTCCTTTTCTTCGCACCGTTGGTGCGGTTATTGACATGAAAGAGGGGAATATATAATTCCAATTCCCTCTCAAGAAAGGGATGGAACACTTCCCTAGAAAGAAAATCAAGTTACCTTTTGAGTCCGTTACACGGGCTAGTTATTCTCTTTCTCTTGATAAAACTTGATTCTTTTTTTGCATCATGCCTAGCTTAAAGGCATAAAAGAAAGCGCTTTTGGGAGGCAGCCCACAACGAAATACGTTTCTTTTTGATTTTTTTTATGTCTTGATGTTTTTTACTACTGTAGCAACATCATTGTATCTTTATTTTTCAGCTTTGTGCCAAGTTATAGCCTCTTATGATAAGGGAAGCAAAAGTTGTGACATGCTGTCCAGAAAACAGATTCTGTCCCTGGACAGAAAAATTCGAACAAAATCACCAGATCATCTTTTTGATCTGAATTTTTTTGAAAGCATGCTCTATACAATTGTGAAACTTTCGTATGTTCTGAGTTTTTTGATTTGAGTTGCAGAAGTGCCCCGAAAAAATTCTTTACTACCTGCTGTTCTGTTTTTCACAGATTCTGCCACGTTTTGCCTCTCTTCACTTTTGCAAACCTTAAGCTTGCTCTTTCTTTGCAAAAAACTTTTTGGCACTCTTGAGAAACAGTAGCTCTTCAAGAATATCTTTATATCCAGTGGGGAAAAATTATTTTATTAAGGGTACTAACCTCTCTAATCAGCTTATGATGAGTTATGTATGAAGGGAGTTTTCATGTGTGCGATGGAAGATGATGAAAGAAGATCCAGGAGTTTCAAGCGCTCAAGCTTGGGGATGCCCCCATGCATCCCCAATAAATATTCAAGGAGACTCAAGCTTCTAAGCTTGGGGATGCCCCCGTGCATCCCCTTCTCCATCAACAATCATCAGTTCGTCCTTCGTCTCACTATATTTTTATCACTTCATGCGTTATGTGCTATGTTTGGAGCGTCTCGCTCTTAGGTTTTATTTTTAGTTTTCTTTAGTTTTGCTTGCTGGTCATAACAAGTTAGACCCCATCTTAATTTGTGTGGGAGAGAAACACGCTCCACTCCAATCTAGAACACATCATAGGATTTTTCCTACTTATCTTTTTGCTGTTGTGTGTTCTTTATCTTTTCGTAGCTGCTGCCATGTTTAGTTTTAGTCTTAGTTTGTCTTTAGCAAGATCCTTGGCTTTTGTTTAGTTTGTTGCTGGAACTCTCTTTAGTTTTCATTTTTATCTTGTTAAGAGAGTTGGTTGTTGAACTGAGTTGTGTTTTGTCTTGGAAGTAGGTAATTGAGGTTGCTATTTAATTCTAGTAGTAACTTGCAATAGTTTTGAGGTATTGATGTGAGTAATGGCTGAACTTTTGGTGTCAAGAGCTTTAGCCTATTAGTGATAGGTGTCGTATTTTGGGCAATCCGTGTGTATTTTCAAAACCTACAAAAACTAGTTGAGAACTCTAACTACTAGATGGATCACTCATGTACCATGAGTCGAGGATGCGCAAGGATAACCAAACCCCCATACACTCCTCCTAGGGGTACTTGTATCTTTGTGAACCTCCTTATTAGATTGAGAGTTACCGATAATAAGTGCATGAGTTCTTCAGACTAATGTAAGTATTGAAAGTTGACACTTCCACCTTCCCATATTTTGCTAGCCTCTCCCGTGCCGTGCATTGCCTTCTTCTCACTCCGAGAGTTGGTGTCCACCTTCGCTGGTACATCCAAACCCTTGGCATGATACGCTCTGTCATCATAAGCCTCCTTATATATTTCCTCAACACAGCCACCATACCTACCCATCAAGGCATTTCCATAGCCTTTCCGAGATATATTGCCATGCAACTTCCACCTCTTCATGACTTGATCTTCATGTCATACATGTTCCTGCTACACTGGCAGCGACGTACATTGCATACATCATGATAGTTACATCTTCTTTATGATTTTGAGTACCTTGTAAAGTGTGAAAGATTTCCTATACCTTCTTGTAAAATAGAGTGTTTCCCTTAAGTGAGGAAAAGATCCCAAAGTGGACACAATAAAAGATCCCAAAGAGGACAAATGAGAGTTAAATAGAAAGAGCCATTGAGGCCACAAAAAATAGAAAAAAGAGAAAAAAAATAAAAAGAGAGAAAGGGGCAACACTACTATCCTTTTGAGAGATCCACACTAGTACTCCCTTTATATCCTTGTACTCCATAGAGATGATCATTATGCATATAGCTATGTGGGGACCTTCACACTATAGAACTTGGCTTGCATATTCCAAGGATGAGCCTCCTCAAACGATCTCTAGGTCTTCATGAGAGAGCAAGTTAGATGCACCCCTAATAGTTTCATTGGAGAGCTTCCTAGCTCATATGTGCATCCGTTGCATGGCAATCCCTACTCCTCACATCATATCTATCATTTGGCATCTCTTGCATATGATTGTCCTCATTGATGTGAGCCTTTCTCATCCTTTTTTGTCTTCCTCCTCCTCCTCCGTACTTCTCTCTTTGCCATCCTAAGTGTCAACTCTAGTTCTTACGCTCATTCATTGCATGAGTGCTCAAAATATTGAAAAAGGAGTGGATCAAATTGACTTGTACCTGGCTAGTGGTCTGGGGACGAGTCAAGATAAGATTCCAGAAAAAGACCAAGTGTGAAACTTTAGTAGATTGAGTACTCAACAAATAAATATTTTTCTCGTATTCCCTATCCCCCTTCTTGCACGCAAACACCATTTGGAGACATTCGAGTCACGGACAACGAGAGCTCTTGCACCTAATGTTGTTTTGTTACTTGTTTCAATGCTAATATAGACTCTTGCATGTTATGACTTGAATTGAATCTCTAACCTTGATTGCTTTACTTTTTAAAGTTCTTATATGGTTGCTAGCATGTCACCACAGAAATTATGTTGTTATCATTAACCTACTCGAGGACGAGCAGGAATTAAGCTTGGGGATGTTGATACGTCCAAAACGTATCTATAATTTCTGCTTGCTCCATGCATGTTTTGTGTGATATTGCTATGATCTAGATGCACTTTCATACACTTTTGATCATATTTGGACTAACCTATTAACTCAGTGCAGCACAGTGCCGGTTCCTGTTTTCTGCTGTTTTTCTATTTCAGTTTTCACCCATATAAAAAGTGCTCCAAAAATTCGGGAAAAATCAGATAAAAAATCAACGCAGAAGAACCTTCCGGAAGAACCTGAGTGGGGCCAGAGGGCCACCACCAGGGGCCCAGGCGCCTGGACCCCTGGTGGCCCCCCTAGCTGCCCCCTTCGCCTATATATTCTCCGTGACGAGAAACCCTCGGAGAAGAACCCTTTTTCGCGATCTCGCCTCTGTTCCGCCGCCGCCGCGCTTCCGAGATCGGGAGCACCAGCAGACCTCTTCCCAGCACCCTGCCGGAGGGAGGGCCGACCTCCGGGAGTGTCCTCTCCACCATGGATGCTTCCCGGATGTGCCGTGAGTAGTTTCCTTTGGACCATGGGTCCGTGATCAGTAGCTATGTGATGTTCTCCTCCCCTCTTTGTTCTTCATGGTTTAGACCTCGTGAGCTGCCCTACATTATTGAGGCACTTTTGTAATCTTTCTGCTGTTGCTATGCTGAGTTTGATGGGATCTGATGGATTATGAGATTATGTTCAAATTGTGATAGAGTAATATATTTGGTTCTTATCTTTTATATTTTTGTTTTAAAGTAATTCTTGCATGTTCTCCGTTGTTGTTTATTGCTTTGGCCAAGTAGTAGGTAGTAACCCCAAGAGGGAACGTTATGCTCGATTGTGGGTTCATGCCCCCTGATGACACACTTGAGTGACAGAAAGATGAGTCTAGGGGATGTGCTCTTGCCACAAGGGGGAAAACAACGGTGCTTGTAACCGCGGTTGCAAGGATTGTTTACTTTACGCAAAGTGCTTTTTAATGCAGTTGTCTGTTGCTTTGGGTTTACACTTTGGGTGGGGCTCGCAACTTAATACCAGCGAGATGTTCTGGATAGATATCTCAAGGTGGATGATTAGTAGTAGATGCAATTTGATTTCGGTCTACTTATTTTGGCGTTCTGCCCATGCTTTTGAGCCTCTTCCTTTCTTTTGTAGCATAGTTAGCATTGCGGTGCGTTCATAATCCTGTCAATTGCCCTTCTGTAATTTGTTCACCTCGCATAGCAGTTTTATCGTCTTTTGGGAGAGAGACATCACTAGTGAACATCACGTATCCCGGTCCATATCCTCATCACTGTTTCCACACTCATTTACTTTTCTGCTTTTACTTTCAGTTGTTATCATTATCCCTTGTGTTTGATCCTCTGTGAACAACAAGACCGGAGAGATTGACAACCTCTCTGAACTTCGTTGGGAACAAAGTTATTTGCGTCTGTGTGCAGGTCCGCGTCAGTTGCGCCGCTGACACCTACTTATCATCTCCGGAGTCCTACTGGAAACAAACCTTGGTATCTTTACTGAGGGAAATTTTCTGCTGTGCTACATCACACCTTCCTCTTGGGGTTTACCAACGAAGGGCGAGAAATCACTATCATCACCTCGCACATCAAGCACCAATCACACCACATAACATAGGTACTGAATTCTGGTCTGATATAAAGGGCCATTAAGTACACATAACATAGATAATGGTCTATTACATTCATCATATGATTCATGATAGCACTATTAATATTTGCAGGTAGATGCATTTCTGGAGATTTTTATGTCGTCTTTCCCTTTGGCTTCTTGCCATCCTTGCTCTCCTTTTTCTTCTTTGCCTTCTGCAGTTCCTCCTCTGTGCATTTTTTTGCATCCACCCTACAAAAAGAAACAGAGAGGTTCTTTATGATCTTGGGTGCTATCTCAGGTAATTTAGCATTGCAAGGTAGGCAATGTCTACTGTGACAAGTTTTCCTTTTAGATCCCAAGTTAAGTTTCTGAATTCTTCAACTTCTTCTTACCCATGAATCCACAATAGGTGCTTTATTCTTTCTCTTCCTCTAATATTGGATGGCCATCTCTTGCACAGGTGCATCACTGTGTGTGTTTGTGGGGGTGGTGAGCTCAGGCTCCTGCTCATGCTCCTCTTCCTCCTCCTGTGCAGGCAATTGTTTGCAAAGATGTGGTTCAGTGGATAGGAAAGATTTAGGAATATGGAAAGTTGTGATTTTGGAAAGGTCACAATCATAAACAATAGCTTTCCAGAGAGAGGATGCAAGAAGATTTGTACACCATACAAAATTGTCAGGTGAAAGCAGTGCTAGGACAATGAAATCAAACCAATCATGTGGTACCTGAACAATAGTGGAAACTTCCTGAGGATGTGCAAAGTGTGCAGTCCATAGCTCCGGTCCTTCAGAGGATGGGACAGATGTATGATCTTGTGACAAAAATTTTGAGTCAGAAGATGCATCAGATGATGTTGCATGAATGAGGGAAAACATAGGGAATGGGAAGCCAGTGGGTGCACCAAATGATTCACCTGCAGAAGAGGATCCAGGTATCTCAGAAGTGTGAGAAGAGGCCATGACTGATAGTGTGGGACCCTCATGAATGATCTGAGCCGGCTGGCGATCAATGGGGAGAATTGACTGTGTTGGTGTTGTAGTCTCTGTGGTGGCAACAGTGTTGGCAATGATCTGAATGTTTTCAACAATAGCAGCAACATTCTCTTGTACCTGAGCAGAGGTGTCCCTGGGATGATCATTGTTGTCTGTGTTCTGGTCTGCAGGTGGTATAACACTTGCAGAGTTGTCTGTTACTGAATCATGCATTGGAAAAGTGGTATCCTGTTGTAAGATGTCACTCAGTGTGTGTAACAGCCCAGATTTCACAAAAATTAAAAATTTTGTTTTCAGTGTGAATTGTTTGATTGTCTCATTTGTCTGTGGTGTTTGCATCCCCGATTTATCGATCGGCGATTGTTTTCCCTCTCTTATCTCATACCGGACGGAGACCGACCCTTTCCACCCTGACACTCGTCCTTTGCGACACCGGGTTTCACCTGATCATTGTCGCAAAAACCGCACGAGACCAGCCGCTCCCGTGGAGCTCCTCCTCTGCCCCGAGAGACCTCGGCGCCACGCCGTTCCAGCCGCCGGCGAGCCCAGTCGCCGCGTCCCCGTGCCTCTTCCCTCTCTCCTCCTCACCCAGCTCTCCTTATCTCGCGTAGGCAGCTGCAAAAATCCGCCGCCGGTGCCATGGCTTTGGACGCTGAGAGCTCGAGCTCGCCGCGCCGCCACGGGTGCTCCTTGCCGCGTCGCCTTGTGGCCTCCTCGGCGTTCGTATCCGGCGAGATGCGGAGCCCCTCCGCCTCCTCTGTGTGTTCCCGTTGCCCAGCGGCGCCTGCTTCCTCGCCGGCCGCCCGATCGAGATCGGGAGCCCGATCCAGCGAGCCCCTGCCCCGTTGACCATCGTGGGCCGGCCTGGACCTGCGAGGCCAAGCCCAACGCCTCGGCCTTCCTTCCGCCCCGGGCGAGCCGGCTCTATGCGTCGCCCACCTGCAACTTGGGCTTGGCCCATGGTGAGGCCATCCCTTTTTTTAATTTTTTTTCTCTCTGTTATTTTTTTTCCTGTTGCTAAATTCTGCCAAGTCATTTTGTTATTGCTGCTGATTCAATTTTGCGAGTACATTTGCGAGTAATATGTAGCTCGGATGACGTTGTGTCCAAAAGGAAAATCGCTTATATTTGTGTGTACTTCGGTTCATCTTTTGTGAGCTTTTTGCTTTGAGGCCATCTTCATGTTGTTAATCTCTGTTGAAGTGGGCATCAGACTGTTAACTGCTACTAATTTCTGTTATGTGTTGTTGCTGTTATTTTATTGCAACTTTGCATGATGATTGTGACACATCCATGAGGCCTATTGCATTAATTCTTTTTGCATACAGTTAAGCATCATGTCTACTTCCATTTTATGCATTGCTTTGTCATGTTTGCATTCCTGGTCATAGTTATTTTTAGCTCCAAGGTTGCTATCCCGCTGTTTTTGACAGCCACCTCTGTTTTTCTCTAAGTCTGTAATGTTCCGATGCCATGTTGCATTCTTAATATCTTTTGATGTATGATGCCTATGACCATGATTCTTGTTTGTACCTAATCACCATCATGTCTATTTCATGCTCATATATTTCTATGTCATGTTGCTGCACTTTTTCATATAGCTTTACCCCTGTTTATACAGCATAAAAATAACAGTTTCTGCCATCTTTCTCTGATTTTCACTAAGTCCGTGACCAGTAATGTTTTATTGCATTTTGCTTGGGCTATAATTAGTTGTTCATGATGCCTATTTGCATGATTCCTTTTTCTATGAGTTCCCTGCCATGTCTACTTTAGTTGCATAACATTTGTGAGCATGTTTGCATTGATTATCCTGTTTATGCATTGCTCTAAAGTGTGCTTCCCGATGTTGGCAGATTGTGTTCCAAACTTGCTTTGCTTGTATCTTTTTAACCGTAACTCCGTTTGGGGTGTTCTTTATATGTAACTTGATTAGTTTTTCGTGTAATTTTTGTTTATGCTATTGTTTGCTGCTGTTAACCAACCTAAAATATGGTTTAGGGCAGAACAGTACCAAATCTTTTAATTGTTGTGGGGTACTTAGTGGTATGCCGTGTTAGGTTGTGCCTCACTTAAATTGACTAGCATAGATAGTTTATCTTATGCTTCAGCTCTTGCCATATTTGTGTGCTATGCCATGCTTCTGTGCTTTGCCATGTTAACAACTTTGTTGATCACTGATGGCTTCTCGCCCCTCGTTGGTTACCCCAAGTGGAAGGTTTGAGATGTAGCGCAGCAACAAGTTTCCCTCGGTGAAGATACCAAGGTTTGTCTCCAGTAGGACTCCAGAGATGATAAGTAGGTGTCAGTGGCGCAACTGACGTGGAACTGTACACAGACACAGATAACTTTGTTCCCAACGAAGTTCAGAGAGGTTGTCAATCTCTCTGGTCTTGTTGTTCACAAAGGGTAAAACACAAGAGATAATGATAGCAATTGAAAGTAAAAAGCAGAAAAGTAAAAATAGCGTGGAAACAGTAATAAGGATATGGACCGGGATACGTGATGTTTGCTAGTGATGTCTCTCTCCCAAAAGACGATAAAACTGCTATGCGAGGTAAACAAATTACAGAAGGGCAATTAACAGGATTATGAACGCACCGCAATGCTAACTATGCTACAAAAGAAAGGAAGAGGCTCAAAAGCACGGGCAGTACGCCAAAATAAGTAGAACGAAATCCAACTGTATCTACTACTAATCATCCACCTTGAGATATCTATCCAGAACATCTCGCTGGTATTAAGTTGCGAGCCCCACCCAAAGTGTAAACCCAAAGCAACAGACAACTGCATTAAAAAGCACTTTGCGTAAAGTAAACAATCCTTGCAACCACGGTTACAAGCACCATTCTTTTCCCCCTTGTGGCAACATCACGGACCCATGGTCCAAGGAAAACTACTCACGAGACATCCGGGGAGCATCCATGGTGGAGAGGAGACTCCCGGAGGTCGGCCCTCCCTCCGGCAGGATGCCGGGAAGAGGTCTTCTGGTGCTCCCGATCTCGGAAGCGCGGCGGCGGCGGAACAGAGGCGAGTTTGCGAAATAGGGTTCTGTCTTCGGAATTTCCCCGTGAAGGAGAATAAATAGGCGAAGGGGGGCAGCCAGAGGTGGACCAGGGGCCCCAGGCACCCCCCCCCCTGGCGCGGCCAGGGGTGGGGCCGCGCCGGGTGGCCTCCTGGGCCCCCCTGGCTCCCCTCTGGCCCCACTCGGGCTCTTCGCGAAGCTTCCTGTACGCTGATTTTTCCTGTATTTTTCCCGGAATTTTCTGGCACTTTTTATATGGGGGAAAACTGAAATAGAAAAACAGCAGAAGACAGGAACTGGCACTAGGGTGCACTGAGTTAATAGGTTAGTCCAAATATGATCAAAAGTATATGAAAGTGTATCTAGATCATAGCAATATCACACAAAACATGCATGGAGCAAGCAGAAATTATAGATACGTTTTGGACGTATCAACATCCCCAAGCTTAATTCCTGCTCGTCCTCGAGTAGGTAAATGATAACGGCATAATTTCTGTGGTGACATGCTAGCAACCATAAAAGAACTTTGAAAAGTAAAGCAATCAAGGTTAGAGATTCAATTCAAGTCATAACATGCAAGATTCTATATTAGCATTGAAACAAGTAACAAAAGAACATTAGGTGCAAGAGCTCTCGCTGTCCGTGACTCGAATGTCTCCAAATGGTGTTTGCGTGCAAGAAGGGGGATAGGGAGTACGAGAAAAAAGTATTTTTGTGTTGAGAACTCAATCTACTAAAGTTTCACACTTGGTCCTCTTTGGAATCTTATCTTCACTCGTCCCCAGACCACTAGCCAGGTACAAGTCAATTTGATCCACTCCTTTTCGATATTTTGAGCACTCATGCAATGGATGAGCGTAAGCACGAGAGTCGACACTTAGGATGGCAAAGAGAGAAGTACGGAGGAGGAAGACAAAAAGGATGAGAAAGGCTCACATCAATGAGGACAATCATAGGCAAGAGATGCCAAATGATAGATATGATGTGAGGAGTAGGGATTGCCGTGCAACGGATGCACATACGAGCTAGGAAGCTCTCCAATGGAACTAGTGGGGTGCATCTAACTTTCTCGCTCATGAAGACCTAGAGCTCGTTTGAGGAGGCTCATCCTTGGAATATGCAAGCCAAGTTCTATGGTGTGAAGGTCCCCACATAGCTATATGCATAATGATCATCTCTATGGAGTACAAGGATATAAAGGGAGTACTAGTGTGGATCTCTCAAAAGGATAGTAGTGTTGCCCCTTTCTCTCTTTTTATTTTTTTCTCTTTTTTTTATTATTTTTGTATTTTTTTGTGGCCTCAATGGCTCTTTCTATTTAACTCTCATTTGTCCTCTTTGGGATCTTTTAATGTGTCCACTTTGGGATCTTTTCCTCACTTAAGGGCAACACTCTATTTTACAAGAAGGTAAAGGAGATCTTTCACACTTTACAAGGTACTCAAAATCATAAAGAAGATGTAACTATCATGATGTATGCAATGTATGTCGCTGCCAGTGTAGCAGGAACATGTATGACATGAAGATCAAGTCATGAAGAGGTGGAAGTTTCATGGCAATGTAACTCGGAAAGGCTATGGAAATGCCTTGATAGGTAGGTATGGTGGCTGTTTTGAGGAAGGATATAAGGAGGTTTATGATGACAGAACGTATCATGCCAAGGGTTTGGATATACCGGTGAAGGTGGACACCAATCTCGGAATGAGAAGAAGGCAATGCACGGCACGGGAGATGCTAGCAAAATATGGGAAGGTGGAAGTGTCAACTTTCAATACTTACATTAGTCCGAAGAACTCATGCCCTTATTATCGGTAACTCTCAACCTAATAAGGAGGTTCACAAAGAGACAAGTACCCTGAGGAGGAGTGTATGGGGGTTTGGTTATCCTTGCGCATCCTCGACTCATGGTACGTGAGTGTTCTCTAATATTCGATCCCTCCAAAGATTAGTGATCCATCTAGTAGCTAGAGTTCTCAACTAGTTTTGTAAGTTTTGAAAATACACACGGATTGCCCAAAATACGACACCTATCACTAATAGGATAGAGCTCTTGACACCAAAAGTTCAAACATTACTCACATCAATACCTCAAAACTATTGCAAGTTACTACTAGAATTAAATAGCAACCTTAATTACCTACTTTCAAGACAAGACACAACTCAGTGCAACAACCAACTCTTTTTTAACAAGATAAACATGAAAACTAAAAAGAGTTCCAGCAACAAACTAAACAAAAGCCAAGGCTCTTGCTAAAGACAAACTAAGACTAAAACTAAACATGGCAGTAGCTACGAAAAGATAAAGAACACACAACAGCAAAAAGATAAACAGGAAAAATCCTATGATGTGTTCTAGATTTTGAAAGTGGAGCGTGTTTCTCTCCCACACAAAGTAAGACGGGAACTAACTTGTTATGAACAGCAAGCAAAGCTAAAGAAAACTAAAAATAAAACCTAAGAGCGAGACGCTCCAAGCATAGCACATAACGCATGAAGTGATAAAAATACAGTGAGACGAAGGACGAACTGATGATTGTTGATGGAGAAGGGGATGCACTGGGGCATCCCCAAGCTTAGACGCTTGAGTCTCCTTGAATATTTGTTGGGGATGCATGGGGGCATCCCCAAGCTTGAGCGCTTGACACTCCTGGATCTTCTTTCCTCATCTTCCATCGCACACTTGAAAACTCCCTTCATACATAACTCATCATAAGCTGATTAGAGAAGTTAGTACCCTTAATAAATAATTTTTCCCTACTGGATATAAATATATTCTTGAAGAGCTACTGTTTCTCAAGAGTGACAAAAAAAATTGCAAAGAAAAATCAAGCTTAAGGTTTGCAAAAGTTAGGAGAGACAAAACGTGGCAGAATCTGTGAAAAACAGAACAGCAGGTAGTAAAGAATTTTTTAGGGGCACTTCTACAACTCAAATACAAAAACTCAGAACATACGGAAGTTTCTTAATTGTATAGAGCATGCTGTCAAAAAAATGCAGATCAAAAAGATGATCTGGTACTTTTATTCAAATTTTTCTGTCAAGGGACAGAATCTGTTTTCTGGACAGCACGTCACAACTTTTGCTTCCCTTATCGTAAGAGGCTATAACTTGGCACAAAGCTGAAAAGTAAAGATACAATGATGTTGCTACAGTTGTAAAAAACATCAAGAAACAACAAAAGAAAAAATAAAAACCTAAATTCGTTGCGGGCTGCCTCCCGAAAGCGCTTCTTTAAAGCCATTAGCTAGGCTTAAAGATTATGAAAGATGCTCACAAGAGAATAAGAATTGAAGCAAAAGAGAGCATCAGGAAGCAAATGTGAAACACATTTAAGCCTAACCCACTTCCTATGCATAGGCATCTTGTAAGAAAATAAATCAAAGAAGCACAAAGAAGCCAACATAGGAAGGTGGAACAAGAACATCTTCAAAACTTTCAACATAAAGAGAGGAGTTTTAGTAATATGGAAGTTTCTACAACCAAACTTTCCTCTCTCAAAGTAATTTTGAGTAATATCATGAACAACATCAAGAATATAACTATCACATAAATCATATTGTTCATGACCTACGAGCACACGTGTATTATTTTCAACACGGTTTTTAGGATCATAAGATAAATGCAACCCAACATATTGAGATTTGATAAGAGGAAAATTCTCCAGAGTTGGAGATTTCAAAAGGATAATAGGACAATCAAGTGTGGGTGCAATATCAACAATTTCATGCTTAACATAAGGAACTATAGAGAGTTCATTTTTGTCAGCATCATCCATAGTGGCATCTTGGCCATCAACAAAGCAAGTATCAAAATTTTCAGAAAGGGATATTTCAAGTGAGTCCTCGGAATCATGGGATTCCTCCTCAAAGCAATCATTGGCCTCTTCTTGGGCAGCAAACAATTTATTTTTAAAATCCTCAATATATGAATTGGAAGTATAATTCTCGAAGCAATAAGCAAGAACTGCAAAGTTTTCAGGCTCGAAAATAGTATCGTGATACTTTTCAATCAAGGAAGCAATCTCATAGGAATCTTTAAAAGCAACAAACTCTTCAATCTTTTCAACATCAAAGTAATCATAAACACCTTTATCATAAGAAGATAAGATCTCATTTTCATTAAACTCACATTGGAAAGGGACGTGTTTATGATCTATATTAGAAAAGCAAGTAAAATCATAAATGTGGCACAAAAGTTTAGCATGGAAATAAGAAACATGTATTTGATCCCATAAGTGTTTCCCTTTCTGAGATAGGCGGTGCCTCGTATAATGAGCATGCTCATCCAATGATTTTCCCTCAACCAAGTCGGTTGGGTTTTTAGCGCGAGAACAAATTGATCGAAGACGATCCAAGTGAAACATGTCCATCCTACCATATTTGGGTGGTTCATCACCAATGGTGAGGATAGCATAAATAGGCAAAGCAAGACAAAGGCAAAAGGTAGCAACTATTTTTGTGGTTTTTCATAAAGGACACTGAGATAAAAACTGAAGGGTAAACTAACAAGACTAAAAAAACAAAGGTAAAGGGTAGTGTACAACTCCCCTATCTTAGCACTCGGAGTCCCCGGCAACGGCGCCAAAAATTTGCTTGATGGCTTCTCGCCCCTCGTTCATTACCCCAAGTGGAAGGTTTGAGATGTAGCGCAGAAGCAAGTTTCCCTCGGTGAAGATACCAAGGTTTTTCTCCAGTAGGACTCCAGAGATGATAAGTAGGTGTCAGCGGCGCAACTGACGTGGACCTGTACACATACACAGATAACTTTATTCCCAACGGAGTTCAGAGAGGTTGTCAATCTCTCCGGTCTTGTTGTTCACAAAGGGTAAAACACAAGAGAGAATGATAGCAATTAAAAGTAAAAAGTAGAAAAGTAAAAATAGCATGGAAACAGTAATAAGGATATGGACCGGGATACGTGATGTTCGCTAGTGATGTCTCTCTCCCAAAATACGATAAAAATGCTATGCGAGGTAAACAAATTACAGAAGGGCAATTGACAGGATTATGAACGCACCGCAATGCTAACTATGCTACAAAAGAAAGGAAGAGGCTCAAAAGCACGGGCAGTACGCCAAAATAAGTAGACCGAAATCCAAGTGCATCTACTACTAATCATCCACCTTGAGTTATCTATCCAGAACATCTCGCTGGTATTAAGTTGCGAGCCCCACCCAAAGTGTAAACCCAAAGCAACAGACAACTGCATTAAAAAGCACTTTGCGTAAAGTAAACAATCCTTGCAACCGCGGTTACAAGCACCGTTGTTTTCCCCCTTGTGGCAACATCACATCCCCTAGACTCATGTTTCTGTCACTCAAGAGTGTCATCAGGGGGCATGAACCCACAATCGAGCATAACGTTCCCTCTTGGAGTCACTACCTATGTCGGGACCCGGGGTTAGCGTATGTAAGTACAGCTAAGACATAGTCATATGGAGAGACGAGAACCGTACCCACTTGTCTAAGCATACAAGGCCAAGCACGGAACATTCTCGGAAAGCATCGTACGTGAGGGGTATCCCATCCAGGCCGGATGATCAACTGAGATGGGTCCTCATCGTCCGCACACAAGTCTAATGATATGGGTGATGAACTCCCATATTCAAAGACAATTCGCCTCAACCATACTATCGACTATCTCATAACTCTTACATAGACTTACTCCAGCCCGATCACTTAGTCGGGGTCTAGGGCGGGCTCGATCATACCACAAAGTGTGCCCGAGACAGAGTCTCGAACAATCGCATCGCGATGCCCCAAGCTGCGCACATCTAAGGGCCACTTGGTGTATGAAAGACCGCCAGCCAGATCACAACTAAGGTCTCGAAAACCCATACAAAGACATGCATGTTATAAACATACACGCAGCACACATGCCTTGTATGAACAGTAGGTATCATTGCAATTCTTTACAAAGTATACATTTTTATTGATAACTCTTATAGAGTGCACACAGAGATCACAAACATGTGATCCAACATTACAACAACAAGCGGAAGCAAAGTATGTCTGAGTACAGACAAGTTTAACAAATGGCTTAAGAAGCCTTATTTAAACACATGCCCTCCACGAGGGAACCAGTTGTCTGACTGGGACTAGACTAGCTTGATCTTCAATCGTCGAGCTCGATGAAGAAGCCACCTTCGGGGTCAGTGGTTTCATCTAAAACATAGATTAAGAAAACGTGAGTACAAAGTCGTACTCATCAAGACTTACATAGGAGCTATACTACTCATGCATATGTATCAAGGTAAAGGTAGGTGGGGTTTCACTTGCAGAAGTGCCAGCTTTGACTTGGCTAGTCCTGAACTACGAGTACCAGACTTGAGGTAAGAAGCGTACATGAGTCCACTACTTTCTCCAACCAATTACACCACTGTGGTGCCTTCCTCGACTTCCCCACGAGAAAGCACGCCATAGCACTCACACTTATCTTGGTGTGTTTTAGAAGTATCCAGTTCAAGTTGTCTAATAATCAAGCTAAGCTTTCCAAGCAGTCCATAACCGCGGACGCGGCTATTCGAATAGTTTTGTTAACCTTGCAGGGGTGTACCGCTACACACACATGATCATCAGTTACCGCCTTTGATCTCAACACCATTCAAGGGGTGTCAGCGAGGATGCTCACCACAACTGTTACCTCATAGCCGATCTAGTCCGAGAAAGCCGCCTACTTGGGTTCGCTACCACTATCGTGAACCCTGCCGGTTTACCGAAGTGGACCCAAGTGATGTGTGCGTGGTGCATAAGCCGGTCTCGGATGAGCCGTTCTCTCACTTAGCAGCCAGGCCACAGACCTACCAGAACTCCGAACTATTGCGACATCTGGACATCAAAAGGGATGAGTTAGTAAGCTGAGAGGGGTCAGTGAGCCCAATGTGTGGTTGTACTCTTCATCTTGGATCACCACACAAGAACTCGGACTTAGGGCGGTGTTCAACGATACAACCCACCGTGTACTCCTACACAGCCTCTCATCGTTCACCTTGTATTAGGGTAGATTCACCAACACTTTTCTACCATCATCATCATGATCACTACCATCCTGACTCACATAAAAGTATCATCATGGTATCACTCTAAGCATGCAATAAGCAGTAACAATTGCAGGGGACACATGATATCAATCAACTCCTACATTTGCTAGGATTGTGATTTGCCTACTACTGTGACAAATGATAGGTCATGCAAAGGAATGGGTTCATCTATGCGGTAGAAACGTAGCATGGTAATCATCCTATACAATGCATAAGCGAGACATGAGAGGGAAGTGGGATTTTATCGACATGATCAATGGGGGTTTGCTTGCCTTGCTGACGAGGTTCGGGTTCTGGGTCTTCAACGAAGGGGGCAGCCTCCTGCTCCGGTTCCACCTCTACTCGACAAACAACAAACAAGGTAGCAAAGTAAATACAATGCACAATCACATGTTGGAAGGTTGAAACTTGATGTATATGCGTTGATGTGTGAAGCAATTCCATTTAAATGGAGTATATTGCAAATTGAATTGCAAATTCAAACTCCAATTTGAATTCAAACTTAGCCAAGTTACATGTGACATTGTTTGATCAATTTGAATCATTTTGGAATGTGTATGATATGCCTCTGATGTGTAAATGAAATGTAGCATGTTGCCATGGTTCAATTTACAAAAGTATATGAATTAAATTTGATTTAATTCCATTTAAATCAAATAGCAAATGCTACTGATCCCATTTTAAAATCAACTCAAACAAAGTTGAAAGTTGGATATTTGGATAGCTTATTTTCTCCTGATCATTTTTCATATATTATTTGTCCAATTTGGAGTTAATATGAATTTTCTATGAATTTCCAAAGTTTGGGCTAATTTCTGGATTTTCTGGAATTCTTTAAATCATTTCTAAATTCGGGAAATTCATTT
Organism: Bromus sterilis; assembly: GCA_950022295.1. Lineage (NCBI taxonomy): Eukaryota > Viridiplantae > Streptophyta > Magnoliopsida > Poales > Poaceae > Bromus > Bromus sterilis. The sequence continues at coordinate 95,649,253 of OX465595.1, forward strand.
ACTGCGTCATGCTGATGCAAGCATGACATCAGCAGGGGTCTGACTGGTGGGGTCGGACTGTCAGTGGCTGGGTTAATTAACCCGGCTGGTTTAACTTAACCAGTGGGGATTAAGGGCCCTGGGCCCACTTGTCATCGGCTCTGGGGGGGTTAAGCATGGTTTAGGGGATAACCCACCGGCGGCTAACCGGCGGCGACCACAGGGGACGGCGGCGTCTCGCCGGAATGGGCTTCCGGCCACGGAAGAGGAAACGGAGGGCATGGGCGTGCTCCTGGAGGTCGTCCGCGTCGAGAGGAGGCATCAGGGGGTCACGGGGAGGTCGGGAGCGACGACGGCGACGTGCTGGGCGGAAACAGAACGACGGCGAGGTTGGGGGAAGAGGCTAGCGTGCACGGCTTGGGCTGAACTTGCGCGCGTTCGAAAGTTGGAACGCCCGCGAGTCAAACGCGCGCACTGGGGTGCCGCGAGGAGCACGAGGGCGAGCTCTAGCTCAACCATGGCGGCGAGGAGCTCGGTTCTCATGGCGGATTTGGCTAGAGGGGCTACAGAGTGCTAGGAGTTTGGGGGAAATTCTCAGGAGCTCACCGCGGATCGGACGGAAGCAACAGCAAGCTTGGGGAGGCTTCAACGGCGGCGAATCGACGACGGCGAGCTCGCGGGTCCGGCGAGTTCTCGGTGAAGCTTGCGTCATCTGCTGAGGTGCTCGGGCTCGATTGGATGAGGGGAACGGCGAAGACGACTTCTGCGGTTCTTCTGGACACGGTGCCATGGCTCTGGGACGACGGTGGCTGCGTGGACTCGGCGGCATGCTCCACGGCGGTCCTCGGGCGGCGACGAAATCGAACACGGGAGGAGGAGGAGGAAGCTCTGGAGGGGGGAATGGATTGGGACGAGCGAGAGACATCTCCAGGCGCGAGAAGGAGGCACGGGGAGGCCTGGAAGGTGCTCGGCGGCGACGTGTCGTCCACGGCTGGCTCGGTGGCATTCCACCGAGCAGCTTGGAGGCGCGGGGCGGGGAAGAAGACCCTGCTGCCCCTCTGGGCCGGGTGGGCTGGATGGGCCGGCTTCGCCTGGGCGTCTGGTAAGGTTTTCTGTTTCTTTTTCTGTTTTTATTTTCTGCCTTTTTGTTTTGCTGTGCTAAATAAATAGCTAGGCATTTTATTAAATGCTGAAAAAATTTATATGGCCTCATAAAAATATAGACTTGCCACTTATAAAGTTTCAACATTTTTAAAATTCAAATAATTTGAATCTTAACTCAAATAGGGATTTTTAATTAATTCCAAGGCACTGTTTGAATATTTGAAAAATCCATGAGCATGGGGTGGGTCCCACATCACTTGACATGTGATCACACTCATTTATAAGACTTTTCAAAAATCTAACATGAATTTTTGGAGAAGATTTTTATTTGGCCTTTTGAATTAATTCATCTGGGGGGGTTCCTTCTCCCATTATGCTTTTGATTTTGATTTCAAATATTTCTTTTGAAATTTTAACATGATGCAAGTGACTTGCTAACCCTAGCACATTACCTAACAGAGGGTTCTGACAACTCGCCCCCACTCAACAGAATCTCGTCCCGAGATTTAGAAGTCTACGGGAGGAAGAAGGGATACTCGGCACTGAGGCGGTCTTCTCTTTCCCACGTAGCTTCTCTCTCAGAGTGGTGTGACCATTGCACTTTCAGAAACATAATCTTCTGACGACGAGTGACACGCTCTGCGGAATCAAGAATACGAACGGGGTATTCTCGATAAGAAAGGTCATCTTGGAGATCAAGCGTTTCATGGTCGACTTCGCGGATGGGGTCCTTGAAGCAACGCCTGAGTTGGGACACATGGAATACATCATGTACTCGGGAAAGGTGCGGGGGTAGTTCAAGTTGGTAGGCAACTTCTCTGCGTTTAGCAAGAATGTGGAAAGGTCCGATGTAACATGGGGCCAATTTGCCTTTGATACCGAAACGTTGGGTTCCCTTCAGAGGAGTAACCCGGAGGTAAGCCTTCTCATCCAGATTGTAGCTCTCTTGCCTATGATGACGATCATAGTAGCTTTTCTGACGAGACTGGGCTGCTTTCAATTGATCACGAACAATGCGAACTTGCTCTTCTGCTTCCTTGATCATATCCGGTCCAAAGAATTGTCTCTCACCGGTTTCTGACCAGTTTAAAGGTGTTCGACATCGTCGTCCATATAGGAGTTCAAAAGGAGCCATGTTCAGACTAGATTGAAAACTATTGTTATAAGCAAATTCGGCAAATGGAAGAGATTTCTCCCAATTCTTTCTGAATGAGATAACACAAGCTCTGAGCATGTCTTCAAGAATTTTGTTAACCCTTTCGACTTGACCGCTAGACTGAGGATGGAAAGCTGTACTAAAGGAGAGATGAGTTCCCATAGCATTCTGAAAGCTTCCCCAGAATCTAGAGGTGAAAAGGCTACCGCGATCAGAATTGATTTCCAAAGGAACACCATGAAGGGATACAATTCTAGAGACGTACAAGTCCGCTAACTGGCTAGCAGTTATAGACTCGCGAACTGGCAGGAAGTGAGCAACTTTGGAAAGCCTATCTATGACAACGAAGATGGCATTGTTTCCTTTCTGGGTTTTTGGAAAGCCGGTGATGAAGTCCATACCAACTTTGTCCCATTTCCACTCTGGAATAGGCAAAGGTTGAAGTGTACCAGCAGGTCTTTGATGTTCTTCCTTAATGCGATGACAAACATCACATTCGGCAACAAATTGAGCAATGTCTCTCTTCATCCTAGTCCACCAAAATCTCTGGTGTAGATCTCGGTACATTTTTGTGCTACCTGGATGAATCGAGAGGGGTGTGTCATGGGCTTCTTTGAGGATGAGTTGCCTTAGTTCCCTATTCTTAGGTACTACCAAACGATTTCCAAAGAATACCGTTCCTTTACTATCTGTGGAGAAACATTTAGCAACTCCGCTAGCAATGTTCTCCTTGATCCGGTGAACACCTCGTGCACGCCTTTGGGCAACTATGATTTGATCCTCAAGAGTTGGTTTCGCCACCAAGTTGAAAAGAGATCCACGAGGAAAAATCTCGAGATTAAGCTTTCGAACTTCCTCATGAAGAAGTGGTTGATACTGTTGTAACATGAGGTTGTTACAATACGACTTACGACTTAGTGCATCAGCCATGACATTGGCTTTGCCTGGGGTGTAAGAAATTCCTAAGTCATAATCTTTTATCAACTCATTCCAGCGTCTTTGCCTGAGATTAAGATCTGGCTGGGTGAAAATGTATTTGAGGCTTTGGTGGTCGGAATAGATCTCACAACGATTACCAAGGAGGTAATGTCGCCAAGTTGTTAGGGCATGAACTACGGCAGCGAGTTCAAGGTCATGGGTAGGATAGTTCTCTTCATGTGGCCGCAACTGGCGTGAAGCATAAGCTACCACATGTCGATCTTGCAGAAGTATGCATCCTAACCCTTGCCGTGATGCGTCACAATAGATCTCGAAATCCTTTTTGGTGTCTGGAGGTGCAAGTACGGGTGCAGAAGTCAACCTTCTTTTTAGCTCTTGAAAGCTTTCCTCGCACTTGGGAGTCCATAGGAATTTCTTATCTTTCTTGAGGAGTTTAGTTAGAGGCTTAGCAACTTTAGAAAAGTTCTCGATGAAGCGACGGCAATAGCTGGCTAGGCCAAGAAAACTCCTAACTTGCTTAACCGACTCAGGAGGAGTCCAGTCAAGGACGGCCTGAACTCTCTCGGGATTCACAGCAATGCCTTTTGCAGAAATCACGTCGCCTAAGTAGGTCACTTCTGGTAGCCAAAATTCACACTTGGAGAATTTAGCATATAGGCGATGCTCTCTAAGTTTCATCAATACCAGCATTAGGTGTTCGGCATGTTCTTCTTTGTTCTTCGAGTAGATGAGAATATCATCGAGATAAACCACAACAAATTTATCTAAGTACTCCATGAAGATCGAATTCATCATGCGTGAGAAAGTGGCGGGGGCATTGGTTAAACCAAAGGACATGACGGTGTACTCGTAAAGACCATAACGAGTAGTAAAAGCCGTTTTGGGAATGTCCTCGTTTCGGATCTTGATTTGATGATAACCCAATCTCAAATCCATCTTGGAGAAGATAGAGGATCCTGCAAGTTGATCATAAAGATCATTGATCCTGGGCAGCGGGTACTTGTTCTTTATCGTCGCTAAATTTAGCGGGCGATAGTCTACGCACATCCTTTCTGTTCCATCTTTCTTCATTACGAACAGAACGGGGCAACGCCATGGCGATGAGCTAGGGAGGATGAAGCCTTTTTCCAACAAAGCTTCCAGTTGGGTTTTAAGCTCAGCTAACTCACGTGGGGCCATTTTATATGGGCGTCTAGAAATTGGTGCGGTTCCTAGTACAAGATCCACTATAAACTCTACACATCTGTCGGGTGGCATGCCCGGCAGCTCTTCAGGAAAGACATCCGGGAAGTCACGAACCACCAGAATATCTTCAAGCTCGGGAAGGGGAAGTACATTCAAGGAATGCACTTGGGTTCTTGTTCTGGGTGAGGTATAGATGACGGTCTTGCATGAAGGGTGGGTGAGTTTCACGGATTTGCCTTTGCAATCCAGGTAGGCATTCTGTCTTGATAGCCAATCCATGCCAAGGATGACATCAATATCTGAAGACTTGAGGGCTATGAGTGAAGCAAGGAATACTAAACCCTCAATTGCAATTTGATTACCATGGCTTACTCTATTAGTTTTCCATCTTGACTCTGGAGTTTGAATAATCATGGGGGTGGATAATTCAACAAAAGATAACTCATGACGAAGTGCATACCTTTCCGACATGAATGAATGAGATGCTCCTGGGTCGAAAAGAACGGAAGTAGGAACATAATTGACTGGGAGCGTACCAAGAATGACGTCAGTGGTGTCATCAGTCTCTTCGGAGGCAATCTGGTTCACACGTCCACGAGTGGCGGGAGGAGCGGGTTTGGTGGTGTAGACCTTCTGGGGGGGCTTGCCACGACCATTGTTGTTGCCTCCGGCACGGGGTGGAGCATTCTGATTCTGTAGCTGGTTCTGGGGACAATCACGAGAGTAGTGGCCTACCTGACCACATTTGTAACAGGCTCCAAAGATAGTGCGTGGAGCTGGGTTGTTTGGTGGAGCTGGGTGGAACTGAGTTGGTGGTTGAGGCGCCACATAGGATGGCCTCGGTGGGTTGTTCTGGCGGAACATACTATTTGGGATCCAGATATTGCGCTTCTGAGAGCCTGAACTGGATGAGCCATCGTCTCTAGGGTGTTTGCGGAAGTCGTTGGGGGTGTTCATGTCCTCTGCCTTGATGGACTTGTTGACAAGGACCTGGAAGGTGGCAAAGTCATGTATGTTGAGCTCACGACGGAGTCCGGAATTGAGTCCACGACGGAACCTCTCTTGCTTCTTTGCGTCGGTGGAGACTTCTTCAGTAGCATAACGAGCAAGTCGGTTGAACTCACGACTAAACTCGTCAACAGTCCTTCTGCCTTGGGTGAGGTTGCAGAACTCCTCACGCTTGCGGTCCATAAGACCCTTGGGAATGTGGTGCTCGCGGAAAGAAGTGCAGAATTCATCCCAAGATGCAGGCGGTCCAACAGGACGCATGTTCAGGAAGTTCTCCCACCAAGAGCTAGCTGCACCTTCAAGGTGATAGGTGGCATAGCTGACCTTGTCGCCATTTGTAACATGGCCTGCTTGGAGCTTCCTCTCAATGCTGCGAAGCCAGTCATCGGCGTCAAGGGGCTCGGTGGAGTAACTGAAAACCGGGGGATGAAGCCGGATGAAGTCGTTCAGGGACACCAACTCGTTGCGCTGCTGAGTGGTGTTGCGGGAAATGACCTCCAGCAAATGGTGAGAGTCTCGGCGGTTCCTCTCAACCTCCATCAGAACCTGAGCCATCGTGGGAGGGGGTGGAAGGTTGCCTTCCTCCTGTTCATTTCCCACGACCCTGGTTACGACCAAGCTGGCCACGGGTTCCTTGAGACATCCTGAAGGTGAAACCCAAAGTCAAACAGAGTTGATGTGAAGAGTCTAATCAAGGTATTGAAGTACTGGAAGGATTACAGGGCAAAGGAAGTAATCATCTTGACAACATGGTGATAAAAGCATACAAGACATATATTCACAAGCTGTCATACAAACCATACATCGTTTTAGTACAAGCACCAAGCTAATACAAACGTGATGAAGATTATACATCCTTCAGAGGCACTCTGACTTCCTATACATTATTTATCTAAGCCTCTGGAACTTAGACACCTTGCGTACAATATACTAAGATACTACTACATCCTCACTAAATAAGACCACAGGCGGTCTCACTCATCTCCATCTCCATAGTAGTCCTCATAAAAGTTACCCGCGTATCCCGGTAGCTGAAGGTGACCATCGGAAAACACAGAGGCCTGTGGACCCTGATATCCATTTGGGCAAGGATGGGGCCTAGGTCCAGTGTAGGGTGGAAGCAAAGGACCACGGGGTGGAAAAATGCCTCCAATCTCGGGCCAAGCAACTCGAGAAGGCATCTGAGTCCTCACAGGGTAGATAGCGGCATACTCAAATTATCCAACACTCACGAAGGGTGCCAATAGTGTCAGTGCTCGATACAGACGAACACGAGTGGCGTGAAGCTCAAAACGGAGAGCGCGTGCATCACGATCTCGATCACTAGCAAACCTAGCAGTCATCTGAAGTACTGGATCTTCTGCAGAGTGATCTGATTAAAGTCCGGTGTAATATCCCTCTTCTCTTGGAAGTGCAGCAGGGATATAGCGGAATGAGGTCTCTCTCAGCATAGTGTGCTCCTCTCTCAGCAGTGTAATACATGAGTATGCAGCATCCTGCACAGCCATGTTCTCGGTCATGCCAATGCCATGTCCAAAGTGGATAGGCTGAGTGACTCCAAGGTGGTGCGGGTAGATCCTGACAATGCAGTAGAACTGGGTCTGGTTGAAGTCATGGAACTGCTCCTCGACGGTGTACTCAGGATACCATCGATATCCCACATAGGACATCATCTCGATCAACGTGGCGGGATGGCCACGCACACCGAGGCACCTGGTCAAACGAACAATCTGCCGAGGGGGAAGATCTGCCATTTGAAACAGAAAGAAGGAGTTTGCAAATGCATCAGATTATGAGATAAACCTGGAATGACTCGGACAGCATAACGGCTGTAATTGTAAGAAAAAGACAATTTCTTACAACATGGAAACAGCACTTACATACGATGTAAGAAATCAGGAAGCATAACCACTCTAACAAACCGATCACCACTTTCCTACGGCTACAAGGAAGCAAACAACAAGATGTTCTAGCTAGACAGAGGAGAGCCTAGTCCTATCTTCCCGTAGAATAAGATGAGGGTGACTCAGAACTCAGAACGATGAGGGTAAGGAGAAAAAAGAAGCCTTACGTTGTTCCCTTATATACCCAGAGTAACTATATAACTATAGCAAGCTAGACTCGACTTCGGCCAAGGCTACTAGTCCTACAGTCAGTCCTGCTCTGATACCAAGTCTGTCGGGACCCGGGGTTAGCGTATGTAAGTACAGCTAAGACATAGTCATATGGAGAGCCGAGAACCGTACCCACTTGTCTAAGCATAAAAGGCCAAGCACAGAACGTTCTCGGAAAGCATCGTACGTGAGGGGTATCCCATCCAGGCCGAATGATCAACTGAGATGGGTCCTCATCGTCCGCACACAATTCTAATGATATGGGTGATGAACTCCCATATTCAAAGACAATTCGCCTCAACCATACTATCGACTATCTCATAACTCTTACATAGACTTACTCCAGCCCGATCACTTAGTCGGGGTCTAGGGCGGGCTCGATCATACCACAAAGTGTGCCCGAGACAGAGTCTCGAACAATCGCATCGCGATGCCCCAAGCTGCGCACATCAAGCTAAGCTTTCCAAGCAGTCCATAACCACGGACGCGGCTATTCGAATAGTTTTGTTAACCCTGCAGGGGTGTACCGCTACACACACATGATCATCAGTTACCGCCTTTGATCTCGACACCATTCAAGGGGTGCCAGCGAGGATGCTCACCACAACTGTTACCTCATAGCCGATCTAGTCCGAGAAAGCCGCCTACTTGGGTTGGCTACCACTATCGTGAACCCGACCGGTTTACCGAAGTGGACCCAAGTGATGTGTGCGTGGTGCATAAGCCGGTCTCGGATGAGCCGTTCTCTCACTTAGCAGCCAGGCCACAGACCTACCAGAACTCCGAACTATTGCAACATCTGGACATCGAAAGGGATGAGTTAGTAAGCTGAGAGGGGTCAGTGAGCCCAATGTGTGGTTGTACTCTTCATCTTGGATCACCACACAAGAACTCGGACTTAGGGCGGTGTTCAACGATACAACCCACCGTGTACTCCTACACAGCCTCTCATCGTTCACCTTGTATTAGGGTAGATTCACCAACACTTTTCTACCATCATCATCATGATCACTACCATCCCGACTCACATAAAAGTATCATCATGGTATCACTCTAAGCATGCAATAAGCAGTAACAATTGCAGGGGCCACATGATATCAATCAACTCCTACATTTGCTAGGATTGTGGTTTGCCTACTACTGTGACAAATGATAGGTCATGCAAAGGACTGGGTTCATCTATGCGGTAGAAACGTAGCATGGTAATCATCCTATACAATGCATAAGCGAGACATGAGAGGGAAGTGGGATTTTATCGACATGATCAATGGGGGTTTGCTTGCCTTGCTGACGAGGTTCGGGTTCTGGGTCTTCAACGAAGGGGGCAGCCTCCTGCTCCGGTTCCACCTCTACTCGACAAACAACAAACAAGGTAGCAAAGTAAATACAATGCACAATCACATGATGGAAGGTTGAAACTTGATGTATATGCTTTGATGTGTGAAGCAATTCCATTTAAATGGAGTATATTGCAAATTGAATTGCAAATTCAAACTCCAATTTGAATTCAAACTTAGCCAAGTTACATGTGACATTGTTTGATCAATTTGAATCATTTTTGAATGTGTATGATATGCCTCTGATGTGTAAATGAAATGTAGCATGTTGCCATGGTTCAATTTACAAAAGTATATGAATTAAATTTGATTTAGTTCCATTTAAATCAAATATCAAATGCTACTGATCCCATTTTAAAATCAACTCAAACAAACTTGAAAGTTGGATATTTGGATAGCTTATTTTCTCCTGATCATTCTTCATATATTATTTGTCCAATTTGGAGTTAATATGAATTTTCTATGAATTTCCAAAGTTTGGGCTAATTTCTGGATTTTCTGGAATTCTTTAAATCATTTCTAAATTCGGGAAATTCATTTACTGCGTAATGATGATGCAAGCATGACATCAGCTGGGGTCTGACTGGTGGGGTCGGCCTGTCAGTGTCTGGGTTAATTAACCCGGCTGGTTTAACTTAACCAGTGGGGATTAAGGGCCTGGGCCCACTTGTCATCGGCTCTGGGGGGGTTAAGCATGGTTTAGGGGATAACCCACCGGCGGCTAACCGGCGGCGACCACAGGGGACGGCGGCGTCTCACCGGAATGGGCTTCCGGCCACGGAAGAGGAAACGGAGGGCATGGGCGTGCTCCTGGAGGTCGTCTGCGTCGAGAGGAGGCATCAGGGGGTCACGGGGAGGTCGGGAGCGACGGCGGCGACGTGATGGGCGGAAACAGAACGACGGCGAGGTTGGGGGAAGAGGCTAGCATGCACGACTTGGGCTGAACTTGCGCCCGTTCGAAAGCTGGAACGCGCGCACTGGGGCGCCGCGAGGAGCACGAGGGCGAGCTCTAGCTCAACCATGGCGGCGAGGAGCTCGGTTCTCATGGCGGATTTGGCTAGAGGGGCTACGGGGTGCTAGGAGCTTGGGGGAAATTCTCAGGAGCTCACCGCGGATCGGACGGAAGCAACAGCAAGCTCGGGGAGGCTTCAACGGCGGCGAATCGACGACGGCGAGCTCGCGGGTCCGGCGAGTTCTCGGTGAAGCTTGCGTCGTCTGCTGAGGCGCTCGGGCTCGATTGGATGAGGGGAACGACGAAGACGACTTCTGCTGTTCTTCTGGACACGGTGGCACGGCTCGGGGACGACGATGGCTGCGTGGACTCGGCGGTGTGCTCCACGGCGGTCCTCGGGCGGCGACGAAATCGAGCACGGGAGGAGGAGGAGGAATCTCTGGAGGGGGGGAATGGATTGGGACGAGCGAGAGACGTCTCCAGTCGCAAGAAGGAGGCACGGGGAGGCCTGGAAGGTGCTCAGCGGCGACGTGTCGTCCACGGCTAGCTCGGTGGCATTCCACCGAGCAGCTTGGAGGCGCGGGGCGAGGAAGAAGACCCTGCTGCCCCTCTTGGCCGGGTGCGCTGGATGGGATGGCTTCGCCTGGTCGTCTGGTAAGGTTTTCTGTTTCTTTTTCTGTTTTTCTTTTCTGCCTTTTTGTTTTGCTGTGCTAAATAAATAGCTAGGCATTTTATTAAATGCTGAAAAAAATTATATGGCCTCATAAAAATATAGACTAGCCACTTATAAAGTTTCAACATTTTTAAAATTCAATTAATTTGAATCTTAACTCAAATAGGGATTTTTAATTAATTCCAAGGCACTGTTTGAATATTTGAAAAATCCATGAGCATGGGGTGGGTCCCACATCACTTGACATGTGATCACACTCATTTATAAGACTTTTCAAAAATCTAACATGAATTTTTCGAGAAGATTTTTATCTGGCCTTTTGAATTAATTCATCTGGGGGGTTCCTTCTCCCATTAAGTTTTTGATTATGATTTCAAAGATTTCTTTTGAAATTTTAACATGATGCAAGTGACTTGCTAACCCTAGCACATTACCTAACAGAGGGTTCTGACAACCTACTACTTGGCCAAAGCAATAAACAGCAACGGAGAACATGCAAGAATTACTTAGGAACAAAAATATAAGAGATAAAAACCAAATATATTACTCCATCACAATCTGAACATAATCTCATAATCCATCAGATCCCATCAAACTCATCATAGCAATAGCTAAAAGATTACAAAAGTGCCTCGATCATGTAGGGCAGCTCACGAGGTCTAAACCATGAAGAACAAAGAGGGGAGGAGAACATCACATAGCTACTGATCACGGGCCCATGGTCCAAGGAAAACTAGTCCTGAGACATCCGGGGAGCATACATGGTGGAGAGGAGACTCCCGGAGGTCAATCCTCCCTCCGGCAGGATGCCGGGAAGAGGTCTTCTGGTGCTCCCGATCTCGGAAGCGCTGCGGAGGCGGAACAGAGGCGAGTTTGCGAAATAGGGTTCTGTCTTCGGAGTTTCCCCGTGACGGAGAATAAATAGGCGAAGGGGGGCAGCCAGAGGTGGACCAGGGGCCCCAGGCGCCCCCCCTGGCGCGACCAGGGGTGGGGCCGCGCCGGGTGGCCGCCTGGGACCCCCTGGCTCCCCTCTGGCCCCACTCGGGCTCTTCGCGAAGCTTCCTGTACGCTGATTTTTCCTGTATTTTTCCCAGAATTTTTCTGGCACTTTTTATATGAGGGAAAACTGAAATAGAAAAACAGCAGAAAACAGGAACTGGCACTGGGGTGCACTGAGTTAATAGGTTAGTCGAAATATGATCAAAAGTGTATGAAAGTGTATCTAGATCATAGCAATATCACACAAAAAATGCATGGAGCAAGCGGAAATTATAGATACGTTTTGGACGTATCAATCACCTGTAGCTAAACAACTTGAACCTTTCTAAATGTGCGGTATCGTCGTGTGTGACGAGTACTCCACTTAACCTGTTAGTAACCACTCTCGACGGTAGGTGCGATGTCTCGTGTTGCCTTATTGTTAATGCTTTCTCATGTTTGCTTCGTAGTAATAGATGCTTGCTCGTTGATTGCTTTCCAGTGTTTACCCTCTTGTGTGCTTCCGCGGGTACCTCTCGGAGACGATGCGAGCTTGCGATCAACTACACCTTCGGAACCCGACTTATCATCAGGCAAGGACTATACATTACTTATGATCCATTCTATTTCAACCAGCGGTTTGCATGCTAGTCTAGGATAGGTTCGATGGTTGATCCTACCACATGTTTACAGCCTCTTTCAAACCGATACAGCCATGTCCCCTCCCAGCAAACCTTGTACTGCTATGTTACTATTTCTCGTTGCTCAGCCCCTGCTTAGTATGCATGCTCAGGATGCTACGATGTTACCCTGTTACTCCTTGGTTTGGGCTATCACATTATTATATTGTTGTTGATGATATTGATTATTATAATGTTGACTATATTCGACGAAGGATGGAAGGTCTAGGCTATCCCGCCCCGACACTTTGTTCCATTCGAGTCACCTAGGATCCGAGTTCCGGGTATTGGTTTTAAGACTGAGCGTGCCTAACCGCGTGTGGGATTTTATAGGGTCCCCTTTTCTTACCTACCTAGCTTCAAACATTTCCAGTGGTGGCCCAAGCTGATTTACCATTTAAAACCGTGTGTGTGCTGGTCGGCCGCCAGTAGTTTTCAAACCAACCTGGACTAGTGAGGACATAGTTCCCTTGCTGGCCCACCTTGTTCGGCTGAGGACCCGGTTTCCCATGTGTGATTAACCGGCTATCCAAACCTGCGACAGACGGTAGAGACCGATTCGAGAGCACGGGCGGCTTTTGAGTTGGGTGTCGACTCACCGGGGGCCACCCGGATTTGTACGTTGTTAGTTAGAGGGACCCGTCGGATCTCTCGGAACTAAATCTTAAAATGGTTGCCTATAATGGGTAGCAACTGAGAGAGATGGGCGTGCATGCGGAGCCTTGTAATGGGCAGTTGGTACACCCCTGCAGGGTTAAATCTTTTCGAGAAGTCGTGTCCACGGTTATGGACGACTTGAGACCTACTCCTTGTTCATAGACAACAACAACTGAGATAATCTTAATATAACTTGATCAATGTGTGTGTGCCTTGACTGCTTCTTCTTCGTCGGGATGCGAAGAGGAGGACAAGGATAGGATAGGTGTTATGCTTGCGTAAGTAGGTGGATAGCAGACTTGTTGGAGGCGATTCCTCATCGAATGCTTGGATTCTTATCTTACTCTCTAGATCGTTAGCCACTTCATAAAGCTAGTGCGGCAGCAACCTCACCACTTACCCCATCCTTACCGTAAACTACTAGTTGTACTAGAATGACGAGTGATGAAGTCCTTGCTGGGTCAGATGACCACTACAGTTGGATGTTGAGTGTCTCTGTACTCATGATACTACCCCCAAACTCTTTTCAGGGTTCTTGATCGACAACAGGTATGGTGATCAACGTTTCACGTGAAGACTCGACGACGACTAGTTAGGCGGATCCCGGCGGAGGGCCTGGACCCGTGTGGTTATGGGGATCGATGTTTTCTCTTTGCTAGTAGGCATTTGATTGTAGTCTGTACTCAGACATGTATCTTCCGCTGTTATATTGTATTAAGGGAGTTGTATGCCGATTGTATGAGATGTTGTATCCTTGTATCTGTAATGTTGTCATATCATGTTGGAAATCTGGGGCATATGGCTTTGTCATATGTCGCGGTGGGACCGATATGTGCTTCATCCCCGGATCTGGATGGAAACATCTAGATCTGGAACAGTACCGCATATCGGACCTTACAGTGTGTCAATGATTTTTTTTATTAGATGCAATGAGGTTGAGTGACTCTGTCACATTTCCTGCCTCCTTTGCAACTTCCATCTTATCCAAAGCAGCATCAGTGCTGGGCTGCTGCAAGAGATCCATGAGAGGAAGTGTGCCAGTATTTAATTGGAGTGTGGTGTCCACCAAGGGGTCTCCAGCCATAACCTCAAGCACTGGGATGTTGAGATCAAGTTTAGGCTGCTCTAAGAGGGGCAGAACTGGACCAGTAGATGGAATCGGAGAATCTATATCCATGAGATTAACCTCTCATGCAACTGATTCATTTGAAGTTGCAGTGTGAGAAGCAGAGTTGCCTGTGAGGGTGATCTCACTGTCATGTTGGGGTTGTACAATTGGTATATCCTGAATGACAGGTGCAGGCAGCTCTTGGACCATGGGTGGATCTGCAACTTCAATGTGTTGATGAGCATTCAAGTCCATTGGCTCCCCTCCTGCATTTTTTGCATTATTCTAAATCAGGACAAGTTCAAGTGCTACATGCATGTGGAAGGTGAGGGGTCCAACCACATGATTTCCCTGATTTGGGTGGTGAAACTCTTCTTGTGGCCTGGGATGGGGGTTGCCATCAACAGGAATGGGATCTTCTTCAGCAGGTGGTCCTCCAAGTGGTTTATCCTGAAAAATAACCACTGGACAAGTCCATGATTCATTGATGAGTTGATTGCCCCCAGAAACTACAATGCTAGTGGGGATATCTTTGAGTACATCAACTCGAACTTTGACCACAACTGCAGCATCAGTAGTTTTTACTCTATCCCATGTCAGAAGCTTCCCAAAAGGGGCAGTCGCAATGTGTAGTTCATGATAATTCCTCAAATCTGCAGGAAAACCAATGAGCAGCAGCCAAACTTCCCTATTCAGAGTAAAATTCATCCAGTTCATCCCCTCATTATGCTTTTGGAATATGAGGTGGACATCATCAAGCAAGATAGGGCTGCGGGCAATACAGGAATCCCTTTCGGCAACACTAGTGAATCTCATATATGCCTGCCCAAATGGACATCTAGATATACTGGTGTATCCAATACGGCGAGCCCCCAGATATTCAGCAAGGATTTCTCTTAGATTGAGGAAGTCGACCTCACCTTGTGGCATCGGGGTAATGGTGACTATGGCCAAGTCTTCAGTCAGGGCTTCCATGGCTCCATGGATGATCTGCAAGCGTGCAGGCGTGTCGTGCACCTCCACCGGAAAGCATCCCGCCGGGACGAAGGGAGTTGGATCGAAGGGGAACGACACCATGGGGAGAGAAGAGCAAGAGGGAGCGGAGGGAGGGATTGTAGGAGTGATGTGTGTCAAAGGAATCGAGGAGTCGGGGGGTGAATTAACTCTGTCTGCTGATAGGACAATGCAGTTGGAGTCAATGGCAAGTGGGGTCCGTTGGACCGAATCGGTAGTTTCCGCATTTATCAGATTTGGGCTAGTCACTTGCCTTGTATGTGCTGCTAATATGGAAGTTGCCGCCGGATTTTTGGTCTTGTAAAAGCAATCGGCAATCACGTGTTCGTTGCGTCTGCAACACCTGCATCGAATGCGGTTGGTGCATTTGGGCCTGAAGTGCTCTTTAGAGAGGCAGCGAGAGCAAAAAGGCTTCCTATTGGGCTGGGCCCTCCCTCCAGAATGCGGGCCACTTTGTTGTGTTCTGTTTTGAACCTGCTGATTTCCTGCCCGCCCTAATGGGATATTATTGGGAGTAGTAATTGTCTGGTTAATAACCCCATGATTATCCCTGGGCGGATTAGTGGGCGCTGATGAGAGTCTAGCAAGAACAGAGCTTTGAATGGCCGGTGTAACTGGGCTTGGATCTGAGGCAAGTCTGGGTGTCATGACCACATTGGCATATGATCTATTTCTTTTGGATCGATCTACCATGGTCCATTCTCTATCAATCTCTTGCTGGTAAAGACGAAATTCTTCTATAGAATTGGGTCCTCCATTACCCCAAAATAGAAAAGCCATGTTGAAAAGATCATTGGTGATGTTTCCTTGCTTAATGATTGAGAAACCAACCTCTTTTGAGGATACACTGAATTTATATGATTAATTTTGGAGACAACATACTTTGAATCGAGCGGCAGTCCCACCAAAACATGATTGTAGAATGAGACTAACCGATTCGTTGTTGAGACGGATGAAAGATCGGAAGAATTCCACAACGAGGATGAATTCCTCATGCTTGTTGCCGTCGTAGTGGTTGATTGGCATCCCGTGATCTCTCCATATGGAGTCTTCAAATTGAAGCCCTTCCTCAAAGCGCAGATCAGAAAGAGCCATATCCTTATTGTTGGACAGGTGGTGGGGGCGAGGAGTAGCTAGTGGTCGATGTCCCCGGAGCGGAGTACACCGTAGGTGGGGTGGACGGCGCATCCGAAGTGAAAATCGTCGGTGTATGGGTGGCCGCCGGTCGCGGCGGCCGTTAGCGGAGGTGGGTGCGGGAGCGCCTGCGCTACGTCCTTGGGTGGAATCTCTCAATACTTGTCGTGGTCCATCTTGTCTCTACTCCTCCTCTAGTGACCACTCGTGTGTAAAATTAGGAGTAGTCTACAGCCCCCTTGTGCTCAATTAAGACACGTAGTCTGCCCGATCTCCAAGCTAACAGAAAGCCCTCTTTGGTTCCATCAGCCGGAAGAAAATCAAAATTGTTGAAGGTCGGGCCAAGAGTCTAAACCAGAACTGCCATATCCACCATGGCCAATTTCGATTCTTGTAAAGAAATAGGAGAGACATCATAAGGAACCTGTTCAATCATTAGATATTGATTCCTTCGCAAAAGGAAGTTACATATTGACCAGTCGTTGCTTGATAATGACATGATAAAAATGTGGGTCCCAAAGAGTCAAATGAGTCTCCTCAATTATACGGTTGACGTGATGAAGGAATGGATCCCAAACTCCCTTCATTTCCTTATACAAGGTCACTTTATTTTTCATGTCAACTTTTTATTTATAAATTTAGTTAAAAATATGAGTTATATATATATATCATTAAAAAAATTATTTGAAATGTGTATCCAATGACACACTTTTTAAGCATACAACTCGCATTTTTTTGATACAATTAATGATCAAAGTTAGACATAGAAATATAAAGTGACATTGTATATAAAAATGGAGGGAGTAAAAGAAAATGGCCCAATGAAGACGTCAAACTGATGACAACTCAAGCAAACAATGTGCAGGGCATTGCAGCTAACTTCCTTGCAAGCGATAATGACACAGATCGAATTCATGAAGTTTGAGTGACAGAACTCAAGTATCTAAATTCGATAGTGGCACAGACCTAATTCATGAAGTTTGAGTGACATAACTCAAATATCTAAATTCAATGGCATGGATCCGATTCATAAAGTTTGAATGACAAAACTCAAATATCTAAATTCGATAATGGCACGGACCGAAAATTCCTCCTAGGGTCGTATCTTAAGAAAAAAAAAGGCAAAATCATGCGAGTAAAGCCCAGCAGCCTCCTGACAATCGACCAGAGAGAAGATAAGCATGAACCTCGCAAAAGTTTTTCCTTCACCTCAGCTGATCAGGTAGCTCTGATCAGTGATCCCTCGTCCTCATCATCCTTACTTGCTTCAAGAAGTGTCGTATCAGCTCAAACATTATCTGAAAGATTGCATCGCCACCTTAACCAGGGGAAAAAAATCCTACCTATTGGTTGAAAAGCGCAGCTGCGCCCTGGTGTCGCACCAAGCGCACCCACTACACGACGAAACATCATCATTAATTTTCATTTATGCATGTGACTGACAGTTGATAGCGACAACCATTCCGGTGAATATGAATGAAAAGCATTTGCGCGCATGTGTACGCTGACCTCATCTATTTATTTTGTTTCATTAAAAAAGCTATAACTTTTGAACTAAGTGTCGAAACGACGATCCGTTTTCACCGTTAGTTTTCTCACGATGAGATCTTCAAAAGTAGATCCCATATGAACATGTTTGAATGATTTTTTTAAAACAACTAACTTTGACGCTAAACGAGGCAACTTTAGTGTTAAACATAAGCAACTATCGTACAATATATTAGTAATGAATTAATCAAGCAATTATCTAATAGACCGCATAGAAATCATGAAAAACAATTTTCACCATATATAGGAAACTAAGCATCATCGGTAGCCATCTTTGGTGATCACAACGTATTTGATGCCACCCTTTTTCTCATCAAATTCGCACAAACTATTTGAAAAGCAAGGAGGATTGGTACACGAGAGACATTTTCTCTATCAAATATGGTAATGTGATTGCTCGGTTTTATTATGACAATTGATTGCTTTGCTAAGACAGTTTATTGATTTGTTAGTATAGTTGCTTAGTTTTATTAGTCAGTTGCTTGATTTTATTAGAACAATTGCTTGATTTTTGTTATGAAAATTTGTTTGATTTTTTTGTTATGGCGGTTGCTTGGTTTGTTAGGATAGTTGCTTAGTTTGTTAGAACAATTGCTTAGTTTTGTTAGGATAGTTGCTTGGTTTTATTATGAAAGTTGTTTGATTTTTTATTAAGACAATTTCTTTAGTTCTTGCCACTTGCAGTTGCTTAGTTTTGTTAGGACAATTGCTTAGTTTTGTTAGGATAGTTGCTTGGTTTTATTATGAAAGTTGTTTGGTTTTTTATTAAGAGTGTTGCTTTAGTTCTTGCCACTTGCAGTTGCTTAGTTTTGTTAGGACAATTGCTTAGTTTTGTTAGGATAGTTGCTTGGTTTTGTTATGAAAGTTGTTTGATTTTTTTAAGAGAGTTGCTTTAGTTTTGTTAGGACAGTAGTTTGGTTTGCAAGGACATTGTGCATTGTGTGATTTTATAATATAGTTGCATGGATTTGCTAGGATAGTTGATTGGTTTTGTTAGGATAGTTGCTTAATTTTGTTAGGACAGTGGATTGATTTATTAGAAGAGTTTATTGGTTTCATTAGGACAATTGCTTGGTTTTCTAGGACTATTTTTGCATTGTATCTATAGGTATATAGTTATTCGTATTTTGCTAGGACATGTGCTTGGTTTTGCTATGTTAGTTGCTTGGTTTTGCTATAACATTTTTGCATTGTGATTTGGGTAATATTGTTGCTAGGATTTTATAAGCTCTTTTTGCTAGGGGTAGTTGCTTGGATCTGACTAGAACAATATTATAGGCAACCGATCATCAACGTTGGGCAACTAGACAACCATGATCGTCAGGGAGTTGCACTTTGTAGGTGTTAGAAGGAGTGTTGTAATACTTATGTACATAAGTTGTTCATAGGGGTAGGAGATTTGCTCATTTTGATTAGTTTATATCCTCATGATTCATGTGTGCGTGGTGGTTACAAAGCTTAGATGAGATGCACATCAGTCCTAGTTGCATCGTGTCATAATGCAGTTGTTTACTTTTTTATGATAGTTGTTTTATTTTTTAGGAAAGTTGTTTGGTTTTTCTAGGGTAATTTTCCATTCTATTTTTTATAAATCAGTTGCTTGAATTTGCTAGGCCAGTTGCCTGATTTTTATAGGACAATTGCTTAGTTTTGATTGGTTTATATCCTCATGATTCGTGGTGGTTGTAGAGATTTGATGAGACACGCATTAACCCTAGTTGCATCGTGTTATAATTCAGTTGCTTGCTTTTGTTAGAAAAATTTCTTGGTTTTGTTAGGATGGTACGTGTTCGGAATAAATTCATCTGGATACTTTAACAGTATCGGACAAATCATCAGACAGACGGTCCGGAGGGGGACGGTTCGACGTTCGGTATGTTAGAGCGGTGTGGTGAAGGTATGGGTATCGTATTTGCATTATGTGATCCGTTTTGAGCAACTTTCGTATACAAAGTATTTCGATCCGGGCAATTTTTATCGGTACCGGAAATTACCGACAGACAGCCCGGGAGGGGGGTGTCGATGTTCGATGCGTTAGGGGTGTGTGGTAGACATACGGATTGCATAACTGTATTCGTTATATTTTTCTGATCAATTTTCATGTATAAACTTTTTCGATCCGAGTTACGGATTAAAAGATATTGATTTTATAAGTTTTAATCAATTTAAAACATTTATAAATCATTTTCTATTTGGTCAGTGGCTTATTTAAATAAAAACATGGAATTAACTAATATGACAGTGGGGTCCCACATGTCATACTAACACTTTTAATAAAACAATTTCTTATTAAATAAAAGGCTAGGGGGGCCACTGTAAGTGAATGTTAGTTTATTAAACAGTTTTCTTTTATTCAAAAAATGGCCAGTGGCCCACGTGTCAGTGAGACACCCTAACTAACAGTTATCTAATTTAATCAAATGGGGGGGTTAACAGGGGGGTTAGGCCCCTAATTAACCCGGGCGGGGCCCACAGGTCAGGGAGTCAGAGGAGGGGGCTCGAGCCCGTGCTCAACAGAGCACGCTGGCGGGATCCCGACGCGGCGGCGCTGCCCTCCCGGCGGCGACGAAGAGCTACAGCGCGGCAGAGGCAAGGGAATCGAGCTGGGGGGGTTACCACGCGTCTACTGGGGCTGTTAGAGCGGCTAGGGCTATCGAGGTCGACGCCGGCGAAGTCACACAGCGGCGACCGTTGCTGTGCTCGAAGGGGACGGGGCTCCAGTGCGTGGAAATGAACGGGGGAGGGGGAAGTCCGTAGCTGTGCTCATCACGAGCGTGTAGGGGAGGGCAGCGTGCTTGGGGACGCCCGTAGTCGCCGGAATCGACGATGGAGACGGCGGCGATGCGGAGAAGAGGGCGGCGTGGGGCGTCGTGCTCGGGGCGTCCGGGGGCGATTCTTCGGGCGTGGCGACGAAGACGAGGACCGCGCACACGCTGGACACGACGGCGGGGTCGGGGGAGCTCAGTGGCTGCGCGGGCTCGAGGTGGTGCCCATGGCGGTTTCGGAACGTGAGGAGGAAGTCGACCGCGAGAGAGAGGGGAGGCGAGATCCAGGGGCGGGGGAAAAATTAGGGTTAGGGTTGGGCGCAGGGGCGCCGTCCGCGACTTGTAGCCGCCGGGGTGCCGTCGATGGCCGACACGGCGATGGCCTTCGCGGTGGCCACGGCCGATGGCCACCACGGGGGGTGCGTGAACAGGGGAGGAAGATGACCCCCCCCCCCCCGGGGGTGGGCTTTGGGCTGGATTCGGTGGGGGTTGGGGAATGGGCCTCGGACCAGAGGAGGGTTAGTTAGGTTTAGCTTTATTTCTCTTTTCTCTTTCTTTCTTTTGTTTATTTCTGTTTTATATTTGTTTCACCCACTTAGGCATTTTTGTAAAATATGGGATGTGTCCCATAATTTAGTATTTACCTAAGGTTGGTGCCACAAAAGATTTGGGCACTTTTAAAAGTCATTTAATATTTGCATTCAATATTAAATTATTAAATTGGGGTTTTTGGTCCCTGTTTTGATTTGTTTAGAATTATTTAGAGACTAATAAAATCTCCAACTTGGTGATACATGCTCCACTGAATATTAGTAATTTAATAAAATTGGTAGCACAATTTTTGGACAATGTTTTATTTTCACCTTGTTTTTATTATTCCACCAAAGGGCAATTGATTTGATCTCAATTCAAAGGTAGTCTGATTTGAGTTTCATATTGCTTTGATTCCACATGACCAAGGTCCATGATCACAATGCATTCAAGAACATCAAAGTGGAATTTGAATTTGAACTGTTCCAAGTTGATCAAACAAAAGTTTTGAACAGTAGTGATGAACAGTAACAGTGATTACTGTTCACTGACAGTGAGGGTGTTACAGATGGTTGATTGGATTTTCTAGGAAAATTTTGCATTATGTTTTTACTATAAACCAGTTGTTTTGAATTTTCTAGGAAAGTTGCTTGGTTTTTATAGGATAGTTGCTTCGAAAGTGAGTTATCGTTCAGATAGGAGTTTTTCTTCGATGGTAAGTTGCATAAATATCAGATAGAAGTTGCTCAAAACATACGTCCACATTTACTTTTTCGGATATGTGTCTTTCGTTCGACAAGGAGTTGCTCAAAGCGCATGCCAATAATTGTTCTTTTGTTCTGATATGAGTTTTTTTGTTTCTCGTGAGTTTCATAAATGTTGTCTAGGAGTTGCTCAAAACACACCTCATTTTGTTCGATAGAGAGTTATTCAAAACACACGTTCGCAACTGCTTTTTGTTCGGATATGATGAGATTTTTGCTTCGATGGCGAGTTTACACAATTAAGCTAATAGGATTTGCTTAAAACATGTGCCCACAGTTACTCTTTTTTTGGATATGAATTTTTGTTCGACGAGGAGTTTCTCAAAACACACGTCTTTTTGTTCGATAGAGAGTTATTCAAAACACATGTTCGCAATTGCTTTTTGTTCGGATATGATGAGTTTTTTGCTTCGATGGCGAGTCTACACAATTAAGCTAATAGGAGTTGCTTAAAACACACGCCCACAGTTACTCTTTGTTTGGATATGAATTTTTGTTCGACGAGGAGTTGCTCAAAACGCACATCCGCAATTGCTATTTAAGATATGTCTTTTTCGTTTGATAGGGAGTTGCATAAATGTCATTTAGTAGTTGCTCAAAGCACACCCTTGCAGTTGATCTTTGTTTGGATATGTGTTTTCCGTTCTATGGAAAGTTGCTCAAAACGCACGGCCATAGTTGCTATTTGTTCGGATAGAAGTGTTTTTGTTCAATAGGGTGTTGCATAAATGTAAGCAAGGAGTTTCTCAAAATGCACACACGCAGTTGCTCTTTGTTCGGATATGACATTCGTTTTATGAGGGAGTTGCTCAAAACACACGTTCGCAATTGCTATTTATTCAGATATGTATTTTTCGTACGATAGGGAGTTGCATAAATGTTATCTAGGAGTTCCTGAAAAAGCATGCTCCTAATCAAGTTTTCATGAATATATATGTATCTTAATGATTCGTGCATGTGTGGTGTTTGTAGACCTTGGATGAGGTATGCATGAGCCCTAGTAGCATCGTTTCATAATGCAGTTGCTTTGTTTTTGTTAGGACAGTTGCTTGATTTTATTAGGACAGTTGCTTAATTTTTGCTAAGATAATTTTGCATTGTGTTTTTATAATGCAGTTGCTTCAATTTGCTAGGACAGTAGCTTGGTTTTAATATGATAGTAGCTTAATTTTGTTAGAATAGTTTTGCATTGTGTTTTGTTAATATAGTTACTTGGATTTGCTACAAAGTTGCTTGTAGTTTTTTTTGCTAGGGACAGTTTCTTTGGAACTTGCTACAACGGTGGTGTGGATTTTCTTAGGAGGGAATTTGAAGTTGATTTTTTAATAAGACCGAACTTATGACTCGGTCGATGGGGATGTAACGGTGCGACGTGTCCGTCGTGCGAGTCAGAGGTCGCAAAAGGCCGCGGCCTCCCTCGCATTAGACGCTGGCTAGGGGGAGTTGCATGTCGCGGTGCATTTATAGGTGATCGACAACCCTTGGGCTGCAATTGCATTGTGATGGAGGTGTCGGGCTCTAACCACAATGGATGCATCATCGATCTCATATCGACCGACGACACGCGGTCCATGGGTTTCGACGAGGAAGAGTAGGGCATGGAAGACGACGATGTTGTACCAATGCACTCGACAACTAGCGCCCGAAGCCACTAGAGACGGCCTAGCTCACACCGCCGCTGATAGTGGTTGTGCTTTGCCTATTCACGCCCTTTGGAGATGACGAGGGAGGGGAGGCGAGGTTGAGTGAGAATCGGCACTGACAACTAGGACGGGGTTTTCATACTAAGAAAATTAAGAAGTTGCTTTCTTGTAGCACTAAAGTTGCCTCATTTTGCATCCAAAGTTGCTCAAAACAAAAAATTTGTCGAAACATACACATATGAGATCTAGTTTTGAAGAACTTGTCGCGGGAAACTCAACGGTAAAAACGGATCTGAATTCCGACACTCGAATATAAAGTTACGGCTTTTTAAAATCTGCAAACCCTTAATAAATGCACGTGCCATCTTGATTGAGGTAACACGGGGATGGATGGGTACGCCCTTTTCTTTTTTAGCTGATTAGTGTGATGTGATGCGTCAGTTTCTTAATACAGTAAGTCTGCTCATTTCAACGATTGGGCGGACATCTGCGTCCAAAATCCTATGAGATCAGGTCTCATAGGACTGCCGTGAGACCTACCGGGATGACTGCCATGTGGCATGTATAATCTTAATGCACGATACGTACGTACGTACGTAACCCCTACGAGTTAGGTTTTCTGTGTTCTCGTCATGAATTCACCGGATGACCACGCCGCCGGCTGCCGCCAGATGACCTCGCCGCCGGGACAAAGCCGCCGGCTGCCGCCAGACGATGACTCCTTGTCCATGGTTACTGCGCCAAATTATTTCATCTCCGGCAGACGCACAATGGCGCCGGAATCTTGAACATAACATCCGCAGGCTTCTTCCACTAGTGAATTGTTACATATATATCTTCTCAACTCGTTTCATATTGCATGCTAGTCAGCTAAGTAGTAGTTTGTTGCATTGACGATGAGTTCAGCGGAGAGAATGTGTTGCTGCGCGAACACCATGAACATGCAGTAAGTCCAGCTATCGGGCTATCGGGCGGCCATCACCGGACGAGTTGTTTGACAGGAGGCCGTCAAAAGTGTACGACGCAACGGACATTAATGATGAAGTTCACCGGCGCCGGCGTGAAGACACGTCCAGCAGGCCGCTCTTGGACGACGCCGTCGAGGATGCCATACACGGCACGTCGAGCAACACGTATAGCAGCAGCTAGCACTCCTCGGTCACAAGTCAGCCGGCTATAATCCGGACGCGATGAAGGCCACAAGTCAGACGGTTTTAACCCTGCCGCTACCTGCATGGAGCGATCGAGCTCCGGGCATGGCTCGCCCAGCACGGCGCGCAATGTGCTTTCCGCGCCACGACCGTGGCCTGCAGCGCATGCATCTCGACGGGGCACGCGGCGGCGACCTCCTTCTTCCAGATGGCGAGGAAGGAGAGGACGCTGCGCGTGGTGAGGACGAGTGTTAGAGATATATTCCGTGTACGTATAAACGGATAGTCTAGGATAAAGATAGGACTCTCGTGTCTTGTCTTGCACTCCAAGATAACCCCTTGTACGCCTATATATATTCGCCCTTGAGGCTCAATACAACATCCATCGACTCCGCCAAATCCCTTTATCCTTCTACATGGTATCAGCCTAATACGATCCAAAACCCTAGAGCAGCCGCCGCCTAGCGCCCCCCGCCGCCGCCGCTCCCAAACACTAGCGCCGCCGCCCCTCCATGGCGCCGCGCTAGCCGTCGTCGACACGCTTCCGCCGCGCCGCCCCCGGGGAGGTCGATCTCCATGATCTCCGCCGGGGGCTGCGCAACCCGTATGCAGGGTTCGTCCGCCGGTCCGTGATCGGTTGCCCTGCAGTCTTTTTCCCGATCACTTGATCGGGTTTCTTTTTGGCTTACCGATCTTAGATCGGATTGAGTCGCCCACCGTCGCCGTCGACCTCTCGCGCCGCTGCTCCGACATCGGCATCGACGATCTACACCGCGCTCGTGCGTCTGCCACCACCGCCGCCGCGCCTGCCTCGGCAGGCCGTCGCGGCCTCACGGCAGGCTGCCGCGCACCGCGGCCGGCTGTTGCGCCTTCCTCGGGAGGCTGCCGCGGCCGTCCCCCACGGATCGTCTCTGTCGTCATCGCCCGGGACTTCATCGACAACGCCGCCATCGCCACCGATCTACGCGTCGTCCCCGCCATGGTGCATACTGCGCTACCGTCGGCCTGATCAACCGATCTGCGCACGTCGCCGCCAAGCACGTCCCCGAGCACGCGTCTATCACCGATCGAGCATCGGGTGGCCGCCGCGTCGCCCCTTCGGGCCGCCGCGCCGCCCCCGTGGGTCTCTAGGTGGCTGCCCCGACTTTTCGCCGCCGCTGCATCGCCCCCACGGGCTGCAGCGTCGCGGTGCGCCGTCCACGCCGCCGCCTCGAGATCGTCCCCGCGGTTGCAACAACCCGCGCGCTGCCGCTGCGTTGCCTCTTCGGGCCGTAGTGCCGCAGCCCGCGGTCACCGCCGCCTCGAGGCCGTCTGCTCCAGGTCGTCCCCGAGGCTGCACCGACCCTCGTGCTGCCGCTGCGTCGCCCCGTCGGGCCGTAGCGAGCGTGGCACGCGGTCCCTGCAATCGCCCCGAGGTCTTCCCCGCCGTTGCCCCAAGATATGCGCACCGCCGCTGCGTCGCCCCTTCAGGTCGTAGCGCCGCGGCCCGCTGTCCCCTCGCCGTTCGCGCGCACTGGCGTCTCCGGCTTCCACCGCGCCGCTCCACGACGCGGATCGCCGTCGGCGCCCGTCTTCGTCGTCCCGCACGGTTCCCCGGCGTCAGGGCCTGCGACCTCGTCCGCGTCGACACCGTTCGCGCCCACGACACCGTCCGCGTCGACACCGTCCGCGCCCGCTTCTCCGTCGAGCACCGCCGCCGCGCTCCACAAGGTAACCTGTCGGACGACTTCTCGTCGTCGCAGGTCCCGCCGACTACCCCGCGCCCCTCTAGGCGTCCAGCATGACCACTCCAGGCCTTCGCTGGTTCCGCCGGCTTCTACGTCTTCGTCCACTACAACTTCGCCGCCAGCGCCATCGCCTCGCCCCCATCTACACCACCTGCTACTCTACTCCGACAACCGCGGACAGCATCGGCATCTCTCCCTCGCCGCTCTGCACGTCGCAACCGTCGTGGAGTCCTCCTCTGCTAGTCCCTCTGACATGGCGACAAGTTTATGATGGTCCCTGCCCCTCGCACGCCTGGTACTAGCAACACCGGGAGTGCCTTCGTCCCCGATGCGTTCCCGAGTCTGGCAAACTCGGATCGGCGCCTCATCTTCTACGGCATCGACCCCTCTACGACCGCCTCGACTGCGTCACCGACGAGTTCTTCTTTGCGTACTCAGTTCTGGCAAAACCGGAGTATGCCTTCGTCCCCGACGTGTGCCTAGTTCTGGCAAAACTATGGCCGCACCTCGTCCTCGACGGCTCGGACTGCATCGACTCCAGCATCGACTCCTTTATCGACGTCTGCCTTGACGCGTCTCCGTCAACCTCCTCGTGCACTATGCGCATGCGGCTTCATGTGCGGCTTCCTCGACACCGGCCACGACATCGACCACGGCGACCCTTCGCACGGCTACCCCGACCTCGGCTCCGCCCCACGCTCTCGGCTCCCTCGACATCGGCACAAGGGCTACCACCTCGCCTGAGCACTCATCGTCTTCCTCTACAGTCCAAGCTTCGCGCCGCGACACCGTCCACGACACTCCCGCTCGGACTGCGGGGGAGTGTCAGCATTCTGGGGTCCACTTCGGTTTATCTCCAGTCTGACCGTCCGCGACGTTTCAGTTGTCCACGACGCTACCGCTACGACTGCGGGGGAGTGTTAGAGATATATTTCGTGTACGTATAAACGGATAGTCTAGGATAGAGATAGGACTCTCGTGTCTTGTCTTGCACTCCAAGATAACCCCTTGTACGCCTATATATATACTCGCCCTTGAGGCTCAATACAACATCCATCGACTCCGCCAAATCCCTCTATCCTTCTACAACGAGCTCTGTTGCGTTGATTTTCCGAAATTGGGGCCAGTAGTCTCCGTACGGCGCAAAGATTATGTTTCAGCCGTCGTTGATGAGCACAGAATTATCGTGCTATTAGATTTGTAGATGCCACATGGCAATCATCTGGGTGGGCCTCACAGAAGTCCTATGACACCTGGTCTTATAGGAGTTTTTTCCTTAACCAGGGTGTTAGGGCCTTCGATGTGAGCGTCCTGATCGCGTGGCCCTGCCCAATATTCCATAAAAGCTTCTTTTTTTTATCTGCCCCTGTGATCTTTCGCAACTTTACTTTACTTAGTGGCAAAACCCTTGGTGGTGTGTGGGGTGTAGTTCCTCGGATTTCTGCTGGTTATGGTTCAGGGGAGTTTAGCGTGACCCCCAGCAGACCATATTTGCTTAGTGCGTTTCTGTAAAGCTGGTAGCCCAGCAAAAGAGAGACGCTACACTCACGGACTTTTACGGACGTTTTACGGACTGAGCAATGTCGTAGCTGCCGCTGATTTGATTAAGGAAATGAAGCAGGCCCCACCCCGGGTGGAATTCAGGGGGGCTCTTGTTAATTAAGGGGAATGACCCTGTAAACGTCTGGAAAAGTATAGCATTTTTGGCAGCAAAAACCCCTAAAAAAAAGGTAGCCCAGCAAACCATATACATTTGCTTTCCATAAAAGCAGGGCGCATAAGGCTTTCTCTAGAAAAAAATTCATTTTTCTCTTTCCGAAGGAGCCCAAATCTGCATTAATAATGAAGCGGCGGAATACAGCAACTTTCGAAAGACCCAAACCTAAACCGAACCACTTAGCCGGTAGCCGGAAGATGATGTGTACTCCATCTCCATGGTCGTCATGCCGTGCAAATTCGTCCCCCGGGCTTATGCGGCCACGCCATTTCTTCGCCCTCGAAGCGCATTGAAGACCGTCTCTTGGTCCTCCTCTTTGCGGTGCGCACGCACGCAAACATTTCCAGAAAATTATCAAAGACAGGAATTGCACCTTTCTTCGGGATTTCTAGAGGCGTGAAATGGTGGGGAGGAAATGGCACGCCGTCGCGGCACTGGGCTTAGCCTACGCCGTCGCCGTCGCCGCCGACAACAAGGGCCTCTCCTTGGCCGGCACCGTTGCAGCGCCGGAGGAAGCGAGCTCCCGGCGCAAGCTGGCCAGCTTGTATGGAACCACTTATCATCACGTCTGGCCGGTAATGATCGATTCGATGGAGATTAGAAAGTCCTTCATTCTGTTGTTTTATTTTTCAAGTTCTATTTCCACAGTTTGTTCAACTACTTATATGTTTTGTCCCCGGGAGTTTATGTTGTAATCTAGCTAAAGATTGTCACTTCTTGAGTTGGCTCCAACGTTTGTGACCCGTTCTGCACTTCATTTCTGAAGCCTGAATCGCCACTTCGCCAGTAATTGGGATGCATGCCATGTTAATTTGGTCGGACTCGTTGTTTCTCAACTTCCTGACCTATGTGTGCTCCCTAATTTGGTGCATTTTGTTGTACGTAGCCCATGAAATTTGGATGGCGAATTGTGTTGGGGTCATTCATTGGATTCTTCGGGGCAGCATTTGGCAGCGTTGGAGGAGTAGGTGGAGGTGGGATCTTCGTTCCGATGCTGACGTTGATCATTGGCTTTGATCCCAAGTCGTCAGCAGCAATGTCAAAATGTGAGGATACACACTTCATTTACTGTACTAGTAGAATTTTTTGTTCTCGTCCTTGGAAAGAAGAGTATCATCGTTCTTCATTTTTTTTTATATTCAGTTTGCAATGAACCCCTGCATATCGATCGTTTACTAGGTTCTTCCACATATTGTGGCATTATATATCTCCATTCTTAAGAAATGACATAATTTTCTTCCGTACATATATGATGTTTTAGAGGCAGACAGTTTAACTACACACTTTCCAGTAAGTCATATATTTACAAATGCATGTTCTCCATATTTAATGTAGAAACATCTGCTCCAGAATTTATTTTGAACGAAGTCAAGTGAAACAATTTGAATTTTGCCGATAAAGTGGAGTGCTGGTGTGCATTACCATCATTAGTCTTTAAGAATGTCAAAGTTACCTTTTGCTCTCTGCCAAGTAGATTATAGTATAGCAGTTAAGCATAGATTTGCTCAAATGTATTCCACTAGTTAATTAAATATAGATTTGCTCTTTAGATCTATCAAAATAATAATAAAACTGAAAATAAGAAAATTGTCACAAAAGAACCCATGTCCAAGGATGCAAGTTTTATGATTATTTCACCTTTTTAAAGGAGGAAAAATCCTTGTTTCTAAGAATCTCTTCCCCAGGTATGATCACAGGAGCTGCTGTTTCAACTGTGCACTGCAATCTCAAGCTGAAACATCCAACTTTGGACATGCCAATGATAGACTATGATCTAGCCCTGCTTATACAACCCATGCTCATGCTCGGGGTCAGCATTGGGGTTATTTGCAATGTGATATTCCCTGACTGGCTTGTCACGATTCTCTTGATCATCCTCTTTCTAGGTTCTCAGACTTGTCCTGAAACTGCAACAACGCTTTACCCTTTCTAGCTTGTACCTGACTTTGGAATGCATTTCAAACTTAAATCCCAGTTACTTCGATTAAAGCTTTTTTGAAGGGTGTTGAAACATGGAAGAAAGAGACTATAGCAAGAAGGGTAATACTTTTCTTGGTACTTTTTCTCGTTACATTTTCCATGATACATATCTTGAAGGATGATGATAAGTCACTCATTTCAGGAAGCAAAGGCAGAACAATCAGAGCAATCCGGTAAGATCAATACACCTATATATAAGCATCATTAACAAAATGCAGAAACATTTTTTATGTTTTCTTGATTTTCCAGATAAAGAAATCGAATGCACGCCACCGCCTACGGGACACGATGTTGCAGCTGAGACAAAAACATCCACTGATGAAGCGGTGGTTTCTTTTTTCCTTGCCATAATAGAGATATTCTCAAGTTCTCCCTCCGATCCATAATAAGTGGCGCTCATACAAACTTTATACTACATGAGCGACACTTATTATGGATCGGAGGGAGTACTATATATGTGTAACACTAGAGTTTGGTTGGTGATATAGGTATCCTTTTGGAAGAACATTTACTGGAAGGAGTTTGGCCTTCTTGCCTTGGTTTGGGTAGCATTTCTTACACTTCAAGTCATCAAGGTGATAAACTTATTATTTGGTCTACATTAAGTGTTCAATGTCAACGTCCATTCATTTATATATCTAACACTGGTGTACTTTAAGTGTTGAATGTCAACGTCTATTCATTTTTTATATATAACATGTGAGGCTCTACACTTTTTCTCATTTTGTCCCATCTTATCCATTGAATATGAATAAGCAACCTCAATTTGCACACTGAAATATTGTAAATTGGAAAACGTTGTTAGAGCCCGATATTAACTTGCAGAAATCCCTTTGTGTGTATCCTCACTGGTTCAATCGAGCATATACACACACTCAAATTGGTACCATTGTATGCATCATGAGGTTTATTACCGAATATTTGATAGTGATAGCCACATGGCTAAATCAACAGATAGAACTTTTGTCCCTTAACATTTAGAACACCATGGAACGAGTAAAGCATAGAAGGCACCATATCGGCCATTGGCAGACGGTGGAGTATGATGTGACTTATTCATCAACAACATCGTTGTATAGCCTTCTTGGTCTCTACCTTCTTCATCGGAGTCTATAAGAACACCAACAAAAACAACATCCCATGAATAAAAACAACATCCCATGCTCGATCCATTGTAATCTCGCTTCACCAAATGTATGGCTTCTATTATTTGTTTTATCATATCCAATTAATGTGTGACTTTTTAGGAATAATCTGGTTAGTATTTGTATAGAGTAATAATAGTAAATTATTATTAATTGATTGCCATGATGCTTACATATCGAGTTTTGGGACCATTGAAATAATGATGTTAGAGCAATTATAGCATATCCCTAAAATAAACTCCCAAAAGCAACTTATTGGGAGCTTCCCAGAAAAAATCAAAGTATTTCCTTTTTTTAAGTTCTAGGTATTGGGAGGTAACATGGTCTTCAACATATCCCCTAAACTTCGATCACACTAAATTTTCTTGGTTAATTCTCAATCCTTTATGCATATAAACAATAGTTCACCAACATTTCTCACATCATATTAATTCAAACATGATGTTTCAGCCATGCAAATTCAACAACATATCAAATCCATAATTTACGAATCATGAAATTTTCAAATTCAAATTCAAACAAAACACGTGGTCCAAGTGAAGCAAATAATCTAGTTAAAGCATGATAATGCATGTATGAACTTGCCATGAAGTTCCCACATGTGCTCCACTAGGTCATCTCATAGTTGCTCGCATTTTTCGATCCTCAATCTCGTAATGCGCTTTAAGAAATTTTGTATTATGTGTTCATGGTGCTAAACCATGGAAGGTGTCCACATTTAATCATACTTAAAATGCTCATGTTGGCCTCTTTCTTTCTCTATTATCTTGTAATGCTTGGTCACACATGGTGCTATGATCATCCATTTGGTAGTTGGGATATCCCGCCCTGGGATAGGGATAGCCAATTTTTATCTGGATAGCAGTTGTTTGGTTTGTGGGCAAGTATGGATAGGGATAAGAAGATGCTAAGAATATACCCCGAAAATCAGCCTATGCGTGTCCGCCGAAATCTCGCGGACCTGCGTATCCCAGGCGGGACGCGAAGAGAAACCAGGGTCGGCCATGCGGCGCGACGAGGCTGGCGAGGCCGGCCAGGCGGTGCGGCGAGGCTGACGAGTCTGGCGAAAGGGCGAAGGCGGCGCGGCGAGGACAACTGGGCCGGAGAGTTGGTGCCGCGGGCCGAGGAGTTGGGCGGCCATGCGCCGCGGTGGGGCCAGAGACGGTGGGGCGGCCGGGCGGATGCGCGGCGGTGGGCCCGCCATGCGCGGCGGCGCGGCTGTCCAGGCGTGGCGGCGGGGTCGACCAGGTGAGGCAGTGGGGCGGAGGCGGCGGGGCGGAGGACGTGGGGCGGAGGCGGTGGGGCGGCAGAGATGGGGCACGGCGCAGTGAAGGAGGTTGGGCTGAGGACAGGGCGGAGGAGACGGGGTCGTCCAGGCGCGGCGGCGGAGCGAGCCAGGCGTGACGGCGGGGTGGAGGAGGACGGGGCATGAGGACGGGGAGGAGGAGACACGGGGGGCGGGGACATCACGTTTTTTCATCCAAACGCAAACCAAACAAAAAAACTGCTATCCCTAACCAAGTGGTTGGGGATACCCACATCCACAAAATTCTATCCTTTGAACCAAACACACCCACAGTGTTTTTGGTCCCAGTATATAATAGATCCATTGACGACAATATCAAATCAATCTTGAGACATACCACGGTATCTCTCAACATCTTTTTCTATTGGCTTTTTTAGCCTTGAGTTGTGAGCTCTCTTGTGCCCTTCAAGGTGTGAAAATTTCTTCACAAATGTGGACTGTGAAAGATTTAAACCATCCGCAAGGTAGTATCCCATATCATATTGGTGACCATTGACTTCAAAGTTGCAAGGTGAAGCATTCCTAGAAGCAAGATTTGCAAACAAAAGTGATGTTTCCTAAACCTTGAAGTCGCCGTGATAGTAGGCATCTCAAAGTAACAATGTCAAATCCATAAATTTTGAGATGCAACTCCTTCAAGTATGATTGCTGAATCATGACAATTCCTAGTGAATTGTACATGCCATGTTGTATAGAAATTATTCCATCTTCAATGCATGCAATCAATGCTCTCAAGTGTCCCTAGGAACCCTAATTGTTGCACCAATCCGCATTAGACTTGTCGCGCCATCTGCATTGGTTACTCTCAAATACTCACCTCTAAAGAGATCAATCACCAAAGTTGCAAATTTACTCACACTCTCGATGGTTTCATCTTCCTCGTTGCAAAGGTACTCATCTATAGCTTCACCTGGGACACAATTCGTGATCACACGCACTACAGATGTTATATTATGGAAAACGTTGGTGCCAACTTCTCCGTTTGCATTTGTCTTCTTCTTGAAGTAATCATGGTTGTCTTCCAAAAAAGTTTCAATGGAAGAAAAGATTGCCTCGGGATGTACTGAAGCATATACAAAGGAATCCATTATGATATGGGCATGGGCGTCTTCCCCATAGTGAAGATAGGGCACAAACCCTAGCTCATAACCACGTGTGGGTATCTTGTTGGTTTCCTCCTCTTACATGATTAACACACATGCCATCCTGAAGTCATCATCTTCCTCCTTCTCTGAGGACGAGCCATAGAAAACTTTCGAATAAGCATCATCATCTGGGCACTGAATCAGATAATCAAATGGACGCAAATCTTTAATTGCAGTTTTTCTAGGAAAACGAAAACAAAAGGGAAAAAACTTGCAACCCTTCGGTCGAACACTTTGTGTGCGTCATTGACCAAATCTTGTGGTGGCTAGCGTGAGCTCCCTGGGGAGGTGCGTGAGGTCGGTCGGAGTTGATTTCTAGCCTAGTTGAAGCTCGCATTCGTGATGTTGAAGTTCGTCGTGGCACCACGTAACCACGACATCAGACGTGTGTGTGTGGGGGGGGATGGTTTCGACGACGATGATAGAAGGTGGAGTCTGGGTGGTAAAATTTCTTGTTTCGAAAATAAGATTTGGATATCCCAAAACTTCCCCTTGTATCAAGAGCTAGAGGGAAATTTTTCGGGATTTTTTTCAAGGAATTTTGGGATCTACTAGAATGCTCTAACTCCCAATAATAGAAGTCTTTTGGGAGTTGTAGGTCTTCGAGGCGTTTGTGAGTTGCTCTTAGGACATTTATAGTGGGTTGCTGTCAAATTCGCACATTAAAAGGGATTTGGTAGCAACAACAAATTTGGCATCATCTCCACAACGAGTATGCTTCCAGATTTCTGCATAGTGGGCCCCACCACCAAGTAGAATTGGATAAAGAAACTAGCCACCACTCTCTCAAATCTGATATCATATCTTAGTTCTGCAACTGACTAACTTATTTTATTTCATTGCATTGGATAACTTGGCATCCATGCATGAAGAAGCATTGATGCCCTTCCTTTTCAATTTGGTAGCATCATCCACAATGGATCAAATTGATGCCAACGGTCATTTTGGCATTTGACACTATCGATTTGGCATACTTCCTCAACGGTAAAATCTGGCTTATGTTTATTCTTTCATGCATGCAGAACTACATGGGAACTTGCTCCACTTGGTACTGGGTTTTGAGCGTACTCCAGGTAACTTCACTGCGTTTCTTCACCTCGTTATTCGACCATATTGCATAAAATTGATCCGTAATTTGAGATGGTCGGATTCAAGGAAATTTCCATGCCACTCGCTAAACTGCAGTTGTACATATATGATTATCATCTAGTATAGCTTAACTACAATTCTCCCCTAGGTTGCAACCACTATCCATTTTCCTTCGGTTTCTTTCGATTTGCATTTACGCTGCAACAAAAGCGTACATATTGTTGCCTTTGTACGATCTGAAATTCTGAACCGAGATTCGACATAGCAGTATCACCACTTCGTATTATCATCCTCCCGCTGATGCAAAAAAATATATCATATGTAAGCAGATCCCGGTGTCGGTTGGAGTGTCCATGTACCAAGCAGTAGGTTTGGTGCAGGGGAAGAGGGAAATATCATCGAGAGCAAATGATCGGACCAACCCGAAAGCTCATCAGATATTGGTATACTGCTTCTTTGGTGTCACTGCTGGTGTTCTCGCCGGTCTGCTTGGGGTCGGCGGGGGCGTCGTCATGGGGCCTCTCTTCCTGGAGCTCGGTGTCCATCCGCAGGTTAAAAATAACTTTGTTGATTGCTGAAACCTCGAAGCTTGGTTCTCACTCTTTAATTAGGCAACCATTTGGTGCTATTCTATTTTTACCCTTCTCATATGCCCATCGCATATTTTACCTGTTTGTATCCCATTACATTACACCAATGTTCAGGAAATCGGTAATCAGTAGCTGCTCGGTCAGCTGGAGAGTAGGGATTAATCGTAAATCGACCAATTAATCGGAATTAATCGGTTGACCATTAGTCGGTCAATTTTTTTTTATAAAACTTAGTCATCCATTGTTGATACCAATTTTTTGCACACAAATATGTGTATCCTTCAATGAAATATGAAATCAATTACAATGCACTATCTCTTTGGTATGCAAAACAGAAAAGCTAACAAAAATTATAAGGAGAGATAGTGATGCGAGGGTGAGAGTGAGCTTGAGGCCTCGGGCAAACCTAATGAGGATACATGATGACTGATTTGAGAAGA
The DNA here is from genome assembly GCA_950022295.1 of Bromus sterilis. NCBI lineage: Eukaryota > Viridiplantae > Streptophyta > Magnoliopsida > Poales > Poaceae > Bromus > Bromus sterilis. The sequence goes on from OX465595.1 coordinate 95,684,812, forward strand.
GATGGTCTGAAATTTTGCAATCCACCCCATCTTCATATAGGGGATTAATCGATTTCAGGCCTATTAATCGGTGTGATGACCGATTAATCGCCGATTAATCCCTAAAGATTAACGATAATCTGCACGGTTGATGAGCGAGTAGCGATTAATCGGCATATTAATCCGCTACTCGGACGATTTTTTGAACAATGCATTACACTGCTGCAGGTCTCAAGTGCAACAGCCAGCTTTGCAATGATGTTCTCGTCTTCCATGGCTGCCGTGGAATACTACCTCTTGAAACGGTTCCCTGTACCGTACGGTGCTGTCTCTCTTTCTCTGTTTCTCCTCCTATGTTGGAGCAATCATGTACAGTACTAATACTTCATATTTCTGACTGAAATTTGTGCAGCTCTCTTCTTCACTGGCCTGACATTTGTCGCCGCAATTGTCGGCCAGCGGGTTGCAAGGAAGCTGGTCAACTGGTTAGGCCGGGCATCGTTTATCATCTTCATATTGTCCTTGATGGTCTTCGTCAGCGCGATTTCTCTAGGTGCTCTACCAGCTTCCCTCTCAATGCGACCATTCCATTCGGGTCGCGTGGTTTCATACCCAACATAGATAAAAATAACCTCTTGAATCTGCTGTGTGCAGGTGGAGTCGGCATCTCAAAGACGATTCACAAGATGGCGCGTCACGAGTACATGGGATTCAGCAACATTTGCAACTATCATGCCTAGGAAGATGCTGTCTGCACGCGCGCATACATAGCATACAAACAGCGTGGTGATTCTGCAGTGGATGGAACAGTGTGGTGTTGATTTGCAGATGTAAGTTGAACTAGAAGGCTTTACGCTTGGCTTGGAGATCAGAATTCAGCCAGTAGTTCCAACATGGTATTTGCTCGCCACCCATTGTAATCGATGGTTATATGGCATGTACCTGCAGGCGGGTAAACAGATTTATGCCAGGTGGGTACACCCATTGTAACAGATTTATGCTATATCTGGCTTGTGATAAAATTAGAGCTGCTTTTCAGAATCCCTTTCTTCGTAGGAGCCAACAAGTTACTCATGTTAACTTTTGCAAGCATATATTGCCTCGAAATGAACAGATTTATGCCAGGTGGGTACACCCATTGTAACAGATTTATGCTATATCTGGCTTGTGATAAAATTAGAGCTGCTTTTCAGAATCCCTTTCTTCGTAGGAGCCAACAAGTTACTCATGTTAACTTTTGCAAGCATATATTGCCTCGAAATGAACATACAAGTAGCAATTATTTCAAACAGCTCAGATATTACAGGTGCACAGCGCAGCACAAACATACCATCCTATCCTCTATACAGGTTATGCTCAACACTCGTGTGATCATATTATTGCGCCTATTCACACATGAGTATATGCTTTATTCCCAGATATCAAGCAAGCTGACACTCCTACACAAACATGAGAACTGAAAGCGTTTCCTTATTACCTTTATTTTGCATAGGCGCTAGGCAGCAAGCTTACACAAATCAAAGCTTCTTTGGGAGTTTGTATGTTTTCTTGAGGAACTTTGTGGCCGTCTCATCGTTCCGGTAGCACAAAACTCGCAGGATAGTGTTAGGGTCATTTGCGCTCCACTGGACTGGCACTTTAGGAAACTTAGATTGGGTGGGAGATTCAGAAATCCCTTGATTCAAACGCTGGATGAGGGATTCTGTGTCTGTTCGTAGGAGTGACAGAACGCTCTTCATCTCCAGTGAAGCCTTGTCTACTAGTTCATGTGGCAGGCCATCACCATTTGCCAAGTACAATCCTCTGAGGGCTCTGAAATCATTCTCTATAATTTGAGCGTCCTGAAGGGTGAAAGCGCGTGTAGGCCCACCAGCAAGGAGCACCAACAAGAATCCATCAAAAGATGCCTTCATCACCGCAGTTATGAGATGGTCCCGCGACTCATTATGCATTATGCCAGATATCACACCAAGGGTAGAGTGAAGCTCTCTCAACAAAGGCTCCACCCTGTTTGACGATGTACCACCAACATACAGCTTGTCCGAAAGGACATGACTCAAATTTCTGAATACCACCTTATTTGCTGTTGCATCACACAGCTGATGGATGCCGTCTTGGCAACTTGCCTGGGATAGCTCGAACTTGATGTTCATTCCATCAGTGGCACCATTACCATCCTGAGATAATTCAGTGTTCCGCAAGCATTTTTTCGCCTTCTTCTTCAGATTCTCCACCTCAGTTCGGATGTAATGGAGTGTATTTATTTGTACACAGAGTTCAGGAAGATCGCATCCTTCCGACTTTACAGTAGATGATCCAACTTGCGATCCGCGATTCAGAACAGCAGGTGGCTTTTCCTTTTTCTTGAATAGTTTTGATCCAACATCGCATCTAGTTAAATGAGGTAGTGGCGGAGTAGCAGTACTCAGGATCCCTGTTCACCAATATTAAATGAATCCACCATGGTAAATACTGAAATAGTAATTGTATGAGAAAAGAATTTTCATGCTCAGACATACCATGGCATGATTTTGCTTTCGACACATAATACTGTAGAATCCTATTGAGCCCAACTGCTAAATCCGGAAACAAAGTACAGTGCATTGATATGGGCAACTGAAAAAACGCATCTAAAATTTCATCAATCATCCTTAGCATATCCATGGAAGAAGGAGCAAAGCTCTGTTTGTTAGCTTTTGAACTCCATGTCTGCATACATATTAAACAAAATTAGTGGAATACTGGCATAGTGGTATCAGAACATTGCAACAAAATAATGTGACAGAGCTCTTGGCATTCAATGATATCGGCTATCCACTAGATGGTTGAGAATCGCTGCACATTCAAATACCTAACCACTCACATCAATAAGCATGCAATGGTTACAATTGCAACATAGGAAAATGCACCTTCGATTGTCCACATTAAAGTACAGCACTAGTACTTTATAACGTGCATCAGCCAGCTGAAGAAATAGACTAATCTGATCTAATAGCAACACGAATAAACTATAAAAGCTTGCAAAGGTAATAATTGATGGTTGATGAAAGGATACACCATACTAATTAAATCTCTCCTACTTAAACAATACGTAAGATTCTGTCTTTTATTCATTTTTTCGTCCTCCCTCTCCAACCCACCTCCATTTACAGTTTTGTGGGTTTTTCCACCGCTTTTCATTGAAAACTGCCTTAACTGCCCCCTGCCTTATTGGCTTACCAAATAAAACCATGTTTTCTTTGGTAAGTCCTCAAGTGTTGATTCAATTGGCCATGGAAGTCATTTTTGCTAGTACTTAATCACATTAACATTAAATGGCAGGTAAATTATGGTGATTGCACACTGTATATTTGTGCCTCACTGCAACACACAGGTAATTATGTAGTCCATGGATAACACTGTGAAAGGCTAAAATAACTGAATTTCCATGGTTACTGTTATATAGATACAGTATGGGACATTGAAGGATTACCTCCTGCTGTAAACTTTGGTCAACCGATCCTTTAAGTTTGTCCAATCTTTCTGTCACCCAGCTTTTGACCAGATTAGAAATTGCATTTTCAGCTTCATACGGAGGCATCTGTCTAATCAATGACTTGCCTCCGTCATCACTATCCAGAAAGTCTTCAACTGCAATATTAACCAGAGTCTTCTCTAACTTGTCAGCAGCGTTAAGCACTTGAGCCGTGTCTGCTGTGAACTTTGTACGCCCAACCATAAATTGCTTCAGCTCATTACCAAAACAAGAATGAAGGGTTGTAACTGCAACACCTGAAGCAAGCGGGTGCCACTTCTTCAGTATTGGACTGTACATATTGTTCTCCTTTGAAGCAAGGTCACTAATATCCTTTGCAAGGATCGCAAGAACTGGCACAGGATTCATAGATGATCGGATTGAATGTACCTCCTCCATTCTCTGCACAAATCAACAGAACGTCAGAATCAATAGGCATTACTGACATACATACTGGAACACGTGTCAAAAGGTTAATATTAAGATCTAGCCTTTTATAACACTCCCTAAACTATAAATAAGCAGATCAATATTGCTGACAATGACCACTAATATTTAATGCCCAATTTTGCAGCACGTTTTAAAAACATTATCTGCCACTCTGAGATAAGAGAAAATGGTTATACGAACAATAAAGGAGTATTGAGATTTGCATAAAAGTGAGCCAAGCAGAACAAATTCACAGTTTAAACTTACTTGAGCAAAAGCAGTACGGAGTGAGGACCGTATATAGGTTTCAATCCTGCCACGCACTACATCAGTCTTTTCTTTCCTTTTACCAGGGTGTACTAGAGATTTATTTTTGAGAAGAATCTTCGCAACTGAGACTCCTATTGAGACAATGCCTTGCATAGAATCAATATTGCTAGGATTGAAAGTTTCATGGTAAGCTAGCAATCTTTTATCTGTCCAACCCATTATCGAACTCAAAGTGGAGATCAATATGTCACAGTAATCTGGATCTTCTGTGGTTTCTGCATCTTTTACAACTACACTTAACTGATACTCTGCAGCAGAAAGTAACTCAGTATCTAGTTGGTCCGATGTGGCAAAATGGTTGAACAACGCCCAGGTAAAGCAGAGATTGTGAAGCATCTGATTGATCCCAAGAATAACCCAAGTCTTCTGCAGTAACCCCATCACTTCATCAATTTCATCAACCACAGTACCATTCTCACTATCAAAGCAAGCTTCTACCAACATTTGATAGATATGGAGATTCAATGGAAAGCCATCTGCCCAGTGGCATTCATCAGAACTTCCACCTAGGGACCTACCAGCAAGGGACTTCACCACACTGCATAGTTCCTGCATCGATTCCAAGTTCTTCCCAGTTTCAAGTGGATTACCATACGCTCTACTTATTATCACTCGCAAACTTTGTGCATAAATGTCTGATTTGCTCAAGGGAATAAGTGGGTGAGCCAGCAAACCAGCCTCAAGAAGCTTCAACTTCCTAAACTGCCAGGCCTCGTACTCATGTGGATCAGGGAAATCTGATGCTTTAGATCGCTGCAGGAACTCTAAGGGCAAAATCATTGATTCTGCACGTCTACCTATCTGCTTGAAGAAGAAAAAGTGAAATTAATCACAAAGGTGAAACTATTTTTTTACATGACAGAGATCTCTATTGTTTGACATGAATAAGTTCATAGCATAGCTGATGGTAACTCAACTATATAGTTAATGGTGCTCTGGGAAATTCACTTCTAAAATAGAATGCTTGCCAGTGTTAGAGCTTGACAAATTCAGAACAAACAAGAATGTCTTACAAATTATTCTATCTTGAAAAAAAAAGACCAACATACAGTTCAGATCAAATATGTCTAAAAGGAGACATACGTTTTCAGGTTTTGCATGTCGATAATGACCTGAAATCACAACAAAATAAGAATCAAAGGTACCCAAACAAATCTTAACGAGCGGGATATCAATATTACTTCCATTTTTCAGTGTGTCCACATCGCACAGGTAGAGCATATATTGACTATGATTTCAATGTTCAGTTTCTGCTAATCTATTGAAGTTATTCAATAGATTAGTGAATGACTGCTTATTATTATTTTTGATTGTTTACTGTACATGGAATGACTGAAGTATTGGCAGTGATAATAATGAACAACTGATACAAGTCCATGAAATAATTCAATGACAAATCATGCATCCGCACAGTTCACAGATAATATATACCATAACTGCCAAACACCACAACTGAAGTTTGAACAGATCACATTAGGAAACACAATTAGCAAATTTACACTCAGGGCTTGATGGGATCGCAAAAAAGAATATCAATAAAATAGAACCCTGCTTCTTTTTTCAAATTGTACGCACAACATTATCTAGAAAGAACTGAATACCAGGTTGACATGGACAACGTTGCCAACCCCGGCCTGCTCATAATTGGAGCCTACGTCTGCACTCAGTCCCCATGTAAAAGCAAGAAAACACCATCATTAAGCAACCATTGGAGAATAAAGTACAGGCTGCCGAAGGACAGAGACCATGAAGAGGGGAATGGGTACTTGCATCACTGAATATATCGCTGCATTAAAGTGTCATGCAGCAAGAAAATTCAGCAATTTCCCTTCCACTTACCTTACCTTATAGAAAGCTGCTGGTCACCACATTTCAGTTGAGATCTTAACCATATACTAACTCATCAAGTAAAGTAAATTACATATGGTCTCCCAACTCCAAGATCACCAGACCGAGACAGACTAGCCACTGGCCCCTCAACGCTCACACCTGTTGGCCTACCAATCACACAGCACTAACAGGCTAACACGAACCCAGACGAGAGATCTACTACGTAGAACAACTGTATAGCCCACCGACACTGCAACAACCACGAAGCAAGCAATCGAAAATAAATAAAGGGAAGCTGCATTGTAAGGAGGCGAGATGCGACCTGGCCGGCGGCGATGCGGAGAAGCCCGCGGCGGATCCTCGAGTCGGTCTGCTCCGTGATGCGTAGATTAACCCGCAACGTCTCCGTCGCCGTCTCTGGCCTCCGAGGCGCCTTAGATGACGACGACGACCTGAGCCCGAGCGACCTCTTCACCTTGCTGGCCGCCGCCGACGTCCGGGAACGCTGAAGGACGGAGGTTGACGAGGTGGACGTGGAGGAGGAGGCGGTGGGGGCGGACTGGGGGATGTAGATGAGGGGCCTGGCGCCGGTGGCGCGGGAGGCGGCGAGGAGGACCTCGTAGGCGGTGGTGCGGAGGTCGGCGTCGGAGAGCGGCAGGCCGAGATCGGGGAATGGGGCCGCGAGCGGCATCGCGGAGGACGAGGTCGTGGCGGCACCGGCGGCGGCGGCAGTTGCGAGGCCGCTCGAGGTGGAGAGGGCGGAGTCGGAGCGGGAGTCGGGGAGGAGGCGCGCCATGCTGCCCATGCTTTTGCTTTTGGCTTATTTTTGTTCTTTATTATGGCTGTTGATGATCTTTTGGGGGTTGGTTGTGTTCGAGTGAAACGTCTCGTTTGCAACAGACCAGGCCAGCGTATAACCCACAACCACAAATGTACTTTCATTTTTTTTCTTGCACACCACAAAATTACCTGACAGCTGTTTCACAACCTTTATCGACGAGTCTAAAAAAAGAGATTAATCCAGGGCTAACCTTTGTTGGCTATTTAAAAAAAAAACTCTATGAGCACGCGCTAGAGGAAACTCGAACGCGGGTGGGCTGACATCAACCTAAGGTGCCAAGCCATCAGAGTTACTCTTTGTTCTCTTATCGACGAGTCTCACCCAAGAATTACGAGATGAAACTTTTTTTAATTAGTGAATTATATTGATCAAACATCAAATTATTGTTGTAGGATGTTAGCAAGGAAAGAAGGGTTGTAATTAAGCCATAAGCATCTACGCATAGATTTTTTCGCTTTTTTTAGCACAAACACTACTAGGGAATACCCTTTTAGTGGCGTCCTTTTTTTGTGTTTAGTGACGCATTATGGATGCGCCACTAACTACAATCCACTAATAAGGGCTTAGAGGTGGCGCATTCTGGATGCGCCACCCCTAAGACCCTTAGGCGTGGCGCATCTCAGAATGCGCCACCTATAATTCTTATTACAAAGATTTACAAAGGTTTAGAGGCCAACAAGATTCACAAGATTACATCCATCACAATATTACAATGAGTCCAACAATTATTGAAAACAGAAAGCTACTTTCGTCATCATCTCTTGTTTGCTCTTCAACCTACACAAAACAAAGATTTAGAGGTCACATCCATATGAATTCATAGCAAAGGACAACAACGCAATATAGCATCTATTCTTATCAACAACATAAAGCAAGTCGATCAATGGCTAGGAGCATGCACATATGCATAAAAATGCATATGCAGTGACCTTTATACACAAAGAGCACCAAGAGTATTTGACACTACCATCTACTACACAAAGAGTACATCCAAATTACATGTAGGGCACACATTCATCAAACGACTGCCATATATAACATAAATTGTTCAATTGTTCTGACTCGGCTCGGGGAGTGGGCGGCATCCTTCTTTCGTCATGAAAGGCCTTGTGTCACGCAAGGCCTTTAGGCGGACTTCTATCTTCCCATTGGATGGTGCAATGTTGGAGTGGAAGATCGACCCCTTCATCTGTACTTCATGACGGATGATAGTCGCCATCTGCGCTTGGATGTGAAAGAACTCCTCCTTAAGATTTGCATCGACGATTTCCGCCTTCCTTTCGGCCCACGCTCTGAGATGACTTGGCAGCGTAAGGTTGCGTTGTTCCTGTACAATCGCCCTCATGTGATGAAGGGCGTAGTACGCATCCCTTACACTGCCAGCCGGCTGCTTGACGCACGGGAACTGCGTTACGTGGCTGAACACGTTCACGTCAGGATGATTCTTCCTGAACTTGTGCTTCACCATCTTGCCTCCGGCTTTTATGTAGCCGGCAAGAGCATCATCCAAAACTCTCATGATATACTTGTAATCTTTCTTCTTCACACTACCTGACGGGGATGTACCCCGGCAAATCCCATGGTCAGGGACCCTGGGTGTAACAGCCCACATGTAACAAGTTAGCAAACACCATGTAATTTACTTCCTCTGTTGGACTTGTAACTTGGCATGGTGGATGTGTATGCCATTCCATGTGATGATTTAAATTGGCTTGGAGATTGGAGTCATGATTGGTTGTTTTCTTTTGCATCCAAAGTGGTTCAAGAAGGGCATTGATGGAATTTTCCCTGTTGCATGCTCACTCTTCTTGATCCCAATTTTGGCCTAGCCATTTCTTTTGCCTTTGCAAGAGTTTTGGAATCCTCAAGGTATTTTTGACTTCATCAAAAACAGAAGCTCTAGTTCAAAGTGAATTTGAAATTCAAATGAGCTCACACTTTTGTTGTTGCCAAAAATACCCAGACCATTTTTAGAAATTGAGGAATAATGCAAGGATAATTTTACATATTTTTATGTGATTTTTACACTTGTATTTAATCCAGATTAATCCTGTATCTCTTTTCTGTTTTTATAAATGGAAAAGGGATCCAACGGGTTTTCTTTTTCCTTTTCTTCTCCAAGTCTTGCTGGAGGCCCAGCCCAGCAACCCGCAGCTCCGCAGCCCACCTGGGCCTCCGCCAGCGAAGCGGTACGCGGGAGGCTTCCTGGTCGCCCGATCAAGATCCAAGGGAGGGGACTCGTCGCCTTTCCACCGTGGAGAGGTCCCCTCCCCCTCTTCTCTCACACCGGCGGGCGGGCATCGACGTCGACGCCTGGCGACGTGGCTGGAGGCCGCCCCTCCATATAAGCCGCCTCCTGGAGCCGCACGAACCCCCTAGGGTTCCGTTCCCCCAGCGATTTCCCCCTCGCCGCCGCCGGGAGAGGTTTTCCCCTCCGTCCTGTTTCCGCTCTGTTCCGGTGAGGTTCCGACCAATTCGCCGCCGCCTCGTGGTCTTTCTCCAATTCCTTGGCTTCACGCCGTCGTGGTGACCTTGTGTGTGCGTTCTTCCTTTCAGGAGCGTGCCAGGAGGAGCAGGACGTCCCCGCGCAGTGGATCCCCGCCGCGGGCCATCTTCTTCCTCGACGCCGACGACGACGTCTTCTTCCTCTGCAGTGGGGCTGGGGCACGCTACGTGACCCACGAGGTGAGCTCAAGCCCTCAGCTTTTCCCGTAGATGCGTGTAGTTGCTCGTCCGCGTTAGCAGTAGGTGGCCTGCCGCTCGGCTCGTCGCCGGTGCAGAGTCCGTGGTCACTGTGGACAAGGCATCGCCGAGGCGTGTTTATACGCGCTCTTGACACGTCCAGGTCGCGCTCATGGCCTCAAAGGACTAGCCTTTGGGCGCCTGCGTGTAGGTGCTCTGAACATGGGTTCAGATCCGCAGTCGTGAGATGTTCTGGTGAGGCTGGGGTCTGCTCCCGTGTGCTCCGGCGTGAGCTCGAGGTGTGGGGTGGTCGAAGGATGTGCCAGGAGGCTGTAGCTGCTCGCCGTGCCGCCGGAGGAGCCCTGTGGCCGTGGCTAGCTTCGCCGGAACCTGGCCTGTCGCCGCCGTCTGAACCTTCTGTCAGAAGTGCAGTGACGCGTCGTCGTCTTCAGAGGAACCTAGCGTCCTCTCCGTTGGGTTTCGTTCCCCCCCCGAGACACCCACGTGTTCGTGGTGGTGCCCTCTCTCCGTTGCGCTAGGTAGATCTGCCGGAGACGCCTCGACGGCGACGAGAGCCTCGCCGTCGTTCCCTGTCGCATGTGTCTGTCAGGGGTGCTCGAAGTTCAGTTAACCACCTGGAGTTAACTTACCTTGCTGCTGCCGCGTTGTTGTTCAGCAATCAAGTCGTGGCGTAATGGTAGCGAGCTGTGGAGACGAGCGCTGCGTCGTGGGATCTAGTCCCAGTCGCCCCCCCATTTTTTTGATTTATTTGTGTGGCTGACGCCTGGGACCCGCTTGTCAGCGACCCAGGCCGCGTGGGCTGAGCCCATTGCGGGCCAGAGAGGTTGGTTGGGCCGGTTTCGCCCGAGAGCAGCCCATGGAGGCTGATTCTTTTTATTTTTTTGTTTCTTTTCTTTTTTCTTTGATTTCTTTTCTGTTTAAATTCAAATTTGAATTGCCTCCAAATTCAAATCTGTTTTTGAACATCTTTTGCATTCATGGGCATGCCTTATATGTTTCTGGGGTAGCTTGAGCTACTGAACCACATGGTGAGGTCCATTTTTGCATTTGACCCCTTCCAAGAATTGAAGTGTGGCCATTTTGCAAATAGCCCCTTTTTCTTTCTTTGTTTTTGTCAGGTGGTTCAAACTCTAAAAATTGCCCATGCCATATATGGTTTTTGGGTAGTTTTACACAAGGAGTTGCATGGTGATGATGATGAAGTCATTTGAACCTTTTTCAAAGTTCATGTAGTGCAATTTTGCACTCAGCCCCCTGAACTTCAGTCGAATTTGCAACTGTCCTTGCAAATTCAAATGGAGACATATCATATATGTTTTTGGAGGTGCTTTTCTGCAAGGATTTCAGCAGTGATGTTTTCATGATGTTTTGAGCAACTCATGAAAGCTAGGTGTGATCACCTGATCCGGAAGCATTCAGATTTTCTGCTTGCAACATTTCAACTTCAGTGTATTTGAAATGTTGTCCATCTGATCTTTTCAAGTCTGTTCCAAGTCATCTTCTTTCTTCAAGTCAGCCCCTAGCATATTGTCATATGCCTAGTGGATGGCCTCCAACCTTTGTTGCTCCTTCCTTGTGTCAAGTTCACCGGCACTACTCCGTCTCCGGAATCATTGTTTTACTCTTATGTTATTTAAATCCTTGTAATGCTTTGATTGATCATGTCATGCTATCATGCTACTTACACCTAAATTAAGGCTTAGACCAAAGCCATTACAATGTAAATAAATGCATATGAAGTTGATGACTTGTCGCCATCACCTTCATTTAAACTTGACTAGACAGGGTCATACCATGTAAATGAAACTTGAACATGCCATCCTTGTTTGAGTTGCATCAGTTGCTTACTTGTGTGTTTTCCTTGCCGGTATCTTTACGTTAGCACCCGAGACTGACGAGGAGACTTACGTGGAGCTGTCCGACACCGAGCCCGAGGGTACCGTGGGTGCTGCTTCGACTACCTTACCAGGCAAGGGGGAGAAACTGTGTCATTACTTTATAACTTTCTGCTCATGCCTAGCTGTAGAGCTAGAACGTTGTTGCTTGATCCTATCTACCTTATATGCCATATTTTAAACCCATACAGCCATGATCCCCACATCCCAGCAAACCGTTGTACTGCTAAGTTACCGTTGCTCAGCCATTGCTTAGTATGGATAGAAAACTTGCTGCTTATCCTATATATATTTATGGTTGGGATATCATGCTATAAAAGAAGTTGGTTGATATTTATTATTGTTAAATGATGTTAATTATATTCGACGAAAGGTGGAAGGCTGGACTATTCCCGTCTGGTGCTTTGTTCCATTTGAGTCACCTAGGACCCGAGTTCCGGGTATTGTGTTTCTTGACGAGCGTGCCTAATCGTGTGTGGGGTTTTATGGGGCCCCCTTGTCTTACCTACCTAGCTTCGTACAATTCTAGTGGTGGCCCGAGCTGATTTACATTTGCAACTGCGTGTGTGTTGGTAGGTACCCTAGCTGTTTTCGAAACAACCCGGGCCAGCGGAGACATGGTTTCTCTCGTTGGTCCACACTTGGCGAGCTAGGGGTCCCCTGAATATCCAGGTGTGACTTACCGACCTTAGCCAGACGGTAGAGACCGATTCGAGAGCGTGGCCAGCTTTTGAGTTGGGTGTCGACTCACCGGGGGCCACCCGGAGTTGTGCGTTGTTAGTTAGAGGGACTCTGACGTTCCGGAGTTTCAGGCGCTTACCTAGCCAAGTGGAAACCGGGCGTACATGCGACGTCTAGAATGGACAGTTGGTACACCCCTGCAGGGTAAATCTTTTCGAAAAGCCGTGTCCGCGGTTATGGACTACTTGAGACCTACTCCTTGTTCATAGAACAACATCAATATACTCATGCTATAAAAACTTGACAACCGTGTGCGTGCCTTGGTTGTCTTTCTTCGTCCAGGGGGACCGAGAAGGAAACGAGGTTGGGTTATGTTTGCGTAAGTAGGTGGATAGCCGACTTATGACACGTTGTCAACGTACTTCTTGGTTCTCATCCCTATTCTGATAGAACGAGTAGCCAACATATATGCTAGTACGGCTACAACCTGTCTATGTCTTTACCTTACCTATAGCGTTAGTTATTCCTTGATGATATGTTCTCACCCCCGTTTACATTTCTGTCTTTACCGCTTTGCCTGATCGGCCGCTGCAGTGGACTACTACCTCGACCCCAGCACCGGACGTTACTTCGTGGAGGTGCCCCCGGAGGATGACGACGAGTACGAGTGCCCCGACCAGTAGGATCTTATAGTTGGGTTCAGACGTTCCCGTGGGTAGATATTTATGTGTAGCCCTCTCTAGGGCAATTTGGATCTTGACCGTACTCGGTCCCTACTATGCTTCCGCTTGGTGTATTGATGTATTGATGAGATGTACTCTTGATGATGTTATATTATTAGACAGTGGCGTTGTATGCCCTGCTCTATTTATCTATCTATATGTATTTCCTTTCTTATAGAGTTATGCTTATATACCTGTTGTCGAGAATCCGGCAGCGACACGAGTGCGAGTGTCGTGCGCCGGTGGCGTTTGATGTGCTTCTAACTCCGACCGGACGCGAAAGCGACTAGTTAGAGTTAGTACCGCATCGGGGGCCTTACAACTTGGTATCAGAGCAGGACTGACTGTAGGACCCTTACTGGCCGAAGTTGAGTCTAGAAACTATTTTGGTAGTTATATAAGAAAAAATATCGGAGAGTAGGACCTCTTTCTGTTTTCTCCTTATCCCACCCTCCCACCCCCTTTTCCGTGAGGAAGTGAAACGATGTTTTCTCTCTGCTACTTATCCCCTTTCAAAACAATCTAGGTTCTCGTTTACATGAGGCTCCGATTCCTCCATAATTTTTTGCTAGCGACGAGATGTGTTGGCGTCTTTGAGACCACTGAGCCGCCACTTGGGGTTGACTGCTCTACCTCGCTTACGGCGTACCCCAGGTGAACCATCCATACAGGATTGGCGGGCATCCTATGGTAATATGGATGTGGTGTCTTTCCCCTATGGACGACCGTGATGGCGGGCCGCTCAGGGCAGATGTCTCATTGTCAGGTTTCCAACCGCTCGTATATATTGTTGTGTGCTCGCTAGCAGATTATTATCTTGGATTCGGATGTTTTTGGTTTGGGAATTCCAGTAGCACCTAGCTATCGACTTTCCGGGTTAACCTTGGTGGAATTTCAGCTTTCGGATTTCTCATACCTCGTGAGGAAGTTTTGTTGTCAATGTTGCTTTAACTTCTGGTTACTTCAATGATTCGTTCATGTTCTCATAAGTGTTCCTGTATACAGGATGCCAAGAGCGAACATGCCGCCGCCAGAGAACCCTATCCTTGGGGAGGCTGTAGCCGCAGTGGCTCAGGGCATAGCTGCGATCCTTCAGATGCTGCAGAACCAGGGTGCTCAGAGGAATGATCGTCCATAGTACACCACACTGCAACAGTTCCTCGCGATCAGCCCCCCCAGGTTCTCCGAGGCTCGAGACCCGCTGGAGGCGGATGACTGGATCGCTGAGATCAAGAAGCACTTCAGTGCCAACGCTGTCAGAACCGTCGACTACGTCACCTTCGCCTCCTTCCAGCTTCAGGGTGCCGCAGGCAGTTGGTTCTCGACGTACAAGGCCAACAAGGGTGATGCAGAGATCACATGGGAGGACTTCGTCAGGGATTTCAGAGCTGCTCATATTCCCAGTGGACTGATCGAGAGGAAGCGCGAGGAGTTCTTAGCTCTGAGGCAGGGGGACAGGTCTGTGCAGGAGTATAACCTGGCCTTCGTCAGGCTGGCCAGGTACGCTCCAGAGGAGGTCTCGTCAGAGGCCAAGCGCATTGCCAGGTTCCGTGGCGGTCTTGCCCCGGACATCAAGTATGCGCTCACCTTTTCCACGCCAAGCCTGTTCTCAGAGTTCGTCGACTAGGCTATCAGACAGGAGTCAGCTGAGGCAGAGCGTTCCGCAGAGAAGAGGAAGCAGAGAGAGCACAGTTCAGCAGTGATGATCCACAAGAAGGCCAAGTCCTGGGTTACAGAGCCACAGCCTCAGCCGCAGCGCCAGCAGTTCCAGCAGAGGGGGGCAGTTGTCCGCACTTTTGCCCGCCCTCCCGTCCCAGTGCAGCATGGACCTCGCTCTACTCCACCCTCCGCTGATTGAGTTGAAAGAGCAGCTGGTGAAGCTTGAGAAGGATGGGCTCATTTGCCCGAGCACTTCCCCTTGGGGTGCCCCGTGTCTTTTTGTGAAGAAGAAAGATGGTACTAGCCGGTTGGTTCAAGACTACCGTGGTATCAACAAGAAGACGATTAAAAACAAGTACCCTTTGCCCAACATCAATGACCTATTTGAGCAATTGCATGGGGCAAAGGTGTTTTCAAAGCTTGATCTAAAGATGGGGTACCACCAGATTCGTGTCCGTGAGGAGGACATTCCCAAGACAGCCTTCCGCACTCGTTATGGACTGTACGAGTTTACGGTCATGACGTTTGGCTTTTCTAACGCACCTCCGACGTTCATGAGGGCCATGAACTATCTGTTCCAAGAATGGCTAGACGTATTCGTACTCCTCTACCTCGACGACATCCTTGTCTTTTCCAAGTCAGAGGCAGAGCATGAGGAACATCTCAGATTGGTGTTGCAGAAGTTGAGAGATCATCAGTTTTATGCCAAGTTCTCAAAGTGCGAGTTCTGGATGAATAAGGTCAACTTCCTTGGCCATGTCATTTCCTCGGAGGGCATTGCCGTTGACCCAGACAGAGTCCGGACAATTCAAGATTGGACTCCGCCGAAAAATTTCAAGCAGCTGAGGAGTTTTCTCGGACTTGCCAGCTATTGCAGGAAGTTTGTCGAGAATTTCTCCAAGATAGCAAAGCCGATGACGGAGTTGTTGTGCAAGGGCAAGAATTAAATTTGGTCACAGGCTTGCCAGGCAGCTTTTGTTGAGTTGAAGCTAAGGCTGACCACAGCCCCGATCCTTACGCCGCCAGATGAATCACAACCGTTTCAAGTTTGCTGTGACGCCTCGTTGAATGGCCTTGGCGGAGTGTTGATGCAGGGAAAGAGTATTGTGGCGTACACCTCCAGACAGTTGAAGCAGGCTGAGAGGAATTATCCGACCCACGATCTTGAGCTGGCTGCAGTAATTCATGCGTTGATTACGTTGCGACACCTCCTCCTAGGGAGGAAGGTTGATGTGTTCACCGATCACAAAAGCTTAAAGTACTTGTTCACGCAGCCTAACCTGAACTTGAGGCAAAGGAGATGGCTCGAGACTATTACTGAGTACTCCGTGGATATTCAGTATACGCCTGGCAAGGCGAATGTCATAGCTGATGCGTTGAGCCGCAAGGGTGATTGCAACAGTGTCCAGGTGCAGAAGATACACCCTGATTTGTGTGAGTCCTTTCGAAGGCTCAATCTCGAGATAGTTCCAGCAGACTATCTAGCCAACCTTGTGGTAGAGCCCACTATCCGTGAGAAGATTCGTGAAGCTCAGGCTGGTAGTTTGATGATTCAGAAAGTCAAGCAGGGTATTGCCTCCTCAGTTCCGAAGTACGGTTGCTTTTCAGTGCATAATGACGGCACCGTGATGTTCGAGGAGAGAGTTGTTGTTCCCAAAGATGGAGGTCTCAGAGAGGTCATCTTGAAAGAAGCCCATGACTCAAAGCTGTCTATCCACCCTGGTAGCACCAAGATGTATCAGGACCTCAAGCAGAACTTTTGGTGGACTCGTATGAAGCGGGATGTTGCCCGTTTTGTCTCCCAGTGTGATGTGTGCAGGAGAGTGAAAGCACAACATCAGAAGCCTGCAGGACTACTTCAGCCAATTGAAATTCCAGAGTGGAAATGGGATCACATTGAGATGGATTTCATCACGGGTTTCCCATTGTCGCAGAAGAAGAACAACGCCATCTTTGTTGTCATTGACAATCTCTCCAAAGTTGCCCACTTCTTCCTAGTGAAGGACTCCATTTCAGCAGCTCAGTTGGCGGATTTGTACACCGCAAGAGTTGTATCTTTGCATGACATCCCCAAGAAGATCAGTTCTGATCGAGGCAGTCTTTTCACCTCCAAGTTTTGGCAGGCCTTCCAGAAGGCGATTGGTACGTCAGTTTTGTTCAGTACCGCGTATCACCCTCAGACCAGTGGGCAGGTTGAGCGTGTGAATCAAATTCTCGAGGACATGTTGAGGGCATGTGTCATCTCGTTTGGCATGAAGTGGGAAGAGTGCTTGCCGTATGCTGAGTTCTCTTACAACAACAGCTATCAGGCAAGTCTGTAGGCAGCGCCGTTTGAGGTATTGTATGGTCGCAAGTGCAGGACACCTTTGAACTGGTCCGAGACAGGCGAGAGGCAGCTGTTCGGTCCAGATGTGATCCAAGAGGCAGAGGACAGAGTGAAGATTGTCCGAGAGAACCTAAAGGCAGCACAGTCTAGGCAGAAGGCCTATTATGATAAGAAGCACCGTGGTGTTGACTTCAAAGTTGGTGACTTCGCTTACCTAAAAGTGTCTCCACTTAGGGGCACTCACCGCTTTGGGATCAAAGGCAAGTTGGCTCCCAGGTTCGTTGGTCCGTTCCGCATCCTCGAGACTCGGGGACCTCTCGCGTTCCGCCTCGAGCTTCCAGACAGCTTGGCTATGGTGCATGATGTGTTCCACCTGTCTCAGTTGAAGAAGTGTTTCAAGCAGCCAGAGCAGGCAGTGGACTTGGGCGAGATCCATCTCAGTGCAGATCTTTCTTACTCAGAGCGTCCAGTCCGTGTCCTTGATTCGTCCGAGCGCAAGACTCGCAACAAGACCGTCAAGTTCCTCAAGGTGCAGTGGGCACATCACTCGGAGAAGGAGGCAACGTGGGAGCGTGAAGATCATCTCCGTTCTGAGTATCCCGAGATTTTTCTTGCTTAGATCTCGGGACGAGTTCCTATGTTGGTAGGGGAGAGCTGTAACAGCCCACATGTAACAAGTTAGCAAACACCATGTAATTTACTTCCTCTGTTGGACTTGTAACTTGGCATGGTGGATGTGTATGCCATTCCATGTGATGATTTAAATTGGCTTGGAGATTGGAGTCATGATTGGTTGTTTTCTTTTGCATCCAAAGTGGTTCAAGAAGGGCATTGATGGAATTTTCCCTGTTGCATGCTCACTCTTCTTGATCCCAATTTTGGCCTAGCCATTTCTTTTTCCTTTGCAAGAGTTTTGGAATCCTCAAGGTATTTTTGACTTCATCAAAAACAGAAGCTCTAGTTCAAAGTGAATTTGAAATTCAAATGAGCTCACACTTTTGTTGTTGCCAAAAATACCCAGACCATTTTTAGAAATTGAGGAATAATGCAAGGATAATTTTACATATTTTTATGTGATTTTTACACTTGTATTTAATCCAGATTAATCCTGTATCTCTTTTCTGTTTTTATAAATGGAAAAGGGATCCAACGGGTTTTCTTTTTCCTTTTC
Organism: Bromus sterilis; assembly: GCA_950022295.1. NCBI lineage: Eukaryota > Viridiplantae > Streptophyta > Magnoliopsida > Poales > Poaceae > Bromus > Bromus sterilis. The sequence goes on from OX465595.1 coordinate 95,702,892, forward strand.
TTCTCCAAGTCTTGCTGGAGGCCCAGCCCAGCAACCCGCAGCTCCGCAGCCCACCTGGGCCTCCGCCAGCGAAGCGGTACGCGGGAGGCTTCCTGGTCGCCCGATCAAGATCCAAGGGAGGGGACTCGTCGCCTTTCCACCGTGGAGAGGTCCCCTCCCCCTCTTCTCTCACACCGGCGGGCGGGCATCGACGTCGACGCCTGGCGACGTGGCTGGAGGCCGCCCCTCCATATAAGCCGCCTCCTGGAGCCGCACGAACCCCCTAGGGTTCCGTTCCCCCAGCGATTTCCCCCTCGCCGCCGCCGGGAGAGGTTTTCCCCTCCGTCCTGTTTCCGCTCTGTTCCGGTGAGGTTCCGACCAATTCGCCGCCGCCTCGTGGTCTTTCTCCAATTCCTTGGCTTCACGCCGTCGTGGTGACCTTGTGTGTGCGTTCTTCCTTTCAGGAGCGTGCCAGGAGGAGCAGGACGTCCCCGCGCAGTGGATCCCCGCCGCGGGCCGTCTTCTTCCTCGACGCCGACGACGACGTCTTCTTCCTCTGCAGTGGGGCTGGGGCACGCTACGTGACCCACGAGGTGAGCTCAAGCCCTCAGCTTTTCCCGTAGATGCGTGTAGTTGCTCGTCCGCGTTAGCAGTAGGTGGCCTGCCGCTCGGCTCGTCGCCGGTGCAGAGTCCGTGGTCACTGTGGACAAGGCATCGCCGAGGCGTGTTTATACGCGCTCTTGACACGTCCAGGTCGCGCTCATGGCCTCAAAGGACTAGCCTTTGGGCGCCTGCGTGTAGGTGCTCTGAACATGGGTTCAGATCCGCAGTCGTGAGATGTTCTGGTGAGGCTGGGGTCTGCTCCCGTGTGCTCCGGCGTGAGCTCGAGGTGTGGGGTGGTCGAAGGATGTGCCAGGAGGCTGTAGCTGCTCGCCGTGCCGCCGGAGGAGCCCTGTGGCCGTGGCTAGCTTCGCCGGAACCTGGCCTGTCGCCGCCGTCTGAACCTTCTGTCAGAAGTGCAGTGACGCGTCGTCGTCTTCAGAGGAACCTAGCGTCCTCTCCGTTGGGTTTCGTTCCCCCCCGAGACACCCACGTGTTCGTGGTGGTGCCCTCTCTCCGTTGCGCTAGGTAGATCTGCCGGAGACGCCTCGACGGCGACGAGAGCCTCGCCGTCGTTCCCTGTCGCATGTGTCTGTCAGGGGTGCTCGAAGTTCAGTTAACCACCTGGAGTTAACTTACCTTGCTGCTGCCGCGTTGTTGTTCAGCAATCGAGTCGTGGCGTAATGGTAGCGAGCTGTGGAGACGAGCGCTGCGTCGTGGGATCTAGTCCCAGTCGCCCCCCCCCCCCCCATTTTTTTGATTTATTTGTGTGGCTGACGCCTGGGACCCGCTTGTCAGCGACCCAGGCCGCGTGGGCTGAGCCCATTGCGGGCCAGAGAGGTTGGTTGGGCCGGTTTCGCCCGAGAGCAGCCCATGGAGGCTGATTCTTTTTATTTTTTTGTTTCTTTTCTTTTTTCTTTGATTTCTTTTCTGTTTAAATTCAAATTTGAATTGCCTCCAAATTCAAATCTGTTTTTGAACATCTTTTGCATTCATGGGCATGCCTTATATGTTTCTGGGGTAGCTTGAGCTACTGAACCACATGGTGAGGTCCATTTTTGCATTTGACCCCTTCCAAGAATTGAAGTGTGGCCATTTTGCAAATAGCCCCTTTTTCTTTCTTTGTTTTTGTCAGGTGGTTCAAACTCTAAAAATTGCCCATGCCATATATGGTTTTTGGGTAGTTTTACACAAGGAGTTGCATGGTGATGATGATGAAGTCATTTGAACCTTTTTCAAAGTTCATGTAGTGCAATTTTGCACTCAGCCCCCTGAACTTCAGTCGAATTTGCAACTGTCCTTGCAAATTCAAATGGAGACATATCATATATGTTTTTGGAGGTGCTTTTCTGCAAGGATTTCAGCAGTGATGTTTTCATGATGTTTTGAGCAACTCATGAAAGCTAGGTGTGATCACCTGATCCGGAAGCATTCAGATTTTCTGCTTGCAACATTTCAACTTCAGTGTATTTGAAATGTTGTCCATCTGATCTTTTCAAGTCTGTTCCAAGTCATCTTCTTTCTTCAAGTCAGCCCCTAGCATATTGTCATATGCCTAGTGGATGGCCTCCAACCTTTGTTGCTCCTTCCTTGTGTCAAGTTCACCGGCACTACTCCGTCTCCGGAATCATTGTTTTACTCTTATGTTATTTAAATCCTTGTAATGCTTTGATTGATCATGTCATGCTATCATGCTACTTACACCTAAATTAAGGCTTAGACCAAAGCCATTACAATGTAAATAAATGCATATGAAGTTGATGACTTGTCGCCATCACCTTCATTTAAACTTGACTAGACAGGGTCATACCATGTAAATGAAACTTGAACATGCCATCCTTGTTTGAGTTGCATCAGTTGCTTACTTGTGTGTTTTCCTTGCCGGTATCTTTACGTTAGCACCCGAGACTGACGAGGAGACTTACGTGGAGCTGTCCGACACCGAGCCCGAGGGTACCGTGGGTGCTGCTTCGACTACCTTACCAGGCAAGGGGGAGAAACTGTGTCATTACTTTATAACTTTCTGCTCATGCCTAGCTGTAGAGCTAGAACGTTGTTGCTTGATCCTATCTACCTTATATGCCATATTTTAAACCCATACAGCCATGATCCCCACATCCCAGCAAACCGTTGTACTGCTAAGTTACCGCTGCTCAGCCATTGCTTAGTATGGATAGAAAACTTGCTGCTTATCCTATATATATTTATGGTTGGGATATCATGCTATAAAAGAAGTTGGTTGATATTTATTATTGTTAAATGATGTTAATTATATTCGACGAAAGGTGGAAGGCTGGACTATTCCCGTCTGGTGCTTTGTTCCATTTGAGTCACCTAGGACCCGAGTTCCGGGTATTGTGTTTCTTGACGAGCGTGCCTAATCGTGTGTGGGGTTTTATGGGGCCCCCTTGTCTTACCTACCTAGCTTCGTACAATTCTAGTGGTGGCCCGAGCTGATTTACATTTGCAACTGCGTGTGTGTTGGTAGGTACCCTAGCTGTTTTCGAAACAACCCGGGCCAGCGGAGACATGGTTTCTCTCGTTGGTCCACACTTGGCGAGCTAGGGGTCCCCTGAATATCCAGGTGTGACTTACCGACCTTAGCCAGACGGTAGAGACCGATTCGAGAGCGTGGCCAGCTTTTGAGTTGGGTGTCGACTCACCGGGGGCCACCCGGAGTTGTGCGTTGTTAGTTAGAGGGACTCTGACGTTCCGGAGTTTCAGGCGCTTACCTAGCCAAGTGGAAACCGGGCGTACATGCGACGTCTAGAATGGACAGTTGGTACACCCCTGCAGGGTAAATCTTTTCGAAAAGCCGTGTCCGCGGTTATGGACTACTTGAGACCTACTCCTTGTTCATAGAACAACATAAATATACTCATGCTATAAAAACTTGACAACCGTGTGCGTGCCTTGGTTGTCTTTCTTCGTCCAGGGGGACCGAGAAGGAAACGAGGTTGGGTTATGTTTGCGTAAGTAGGTGGATAGCCGACTTATGACACGTTGTCAACGTACTTCTTGGTTCTCATCCCTATTCTGATAGAACGAGTAGCCAACATATATGCTAGTACGGCTACAACCTGTCTATGTCTTTACCTTACCTATAGCGTTAGTTATTCCTTGATGATATGTTCTCACCCCCGTTTACATTTCTGTCTTTACCGCTTTGCCTGATCGGCCGCTGCAGTGGACTACTACCTCGACCCCAGCACCGGACGTTACTTCGTGGAGGTGCCCCCGGAGGATGACGACGAGTACGAGTGCCCCGACCAGTAGGATCTTATAGTTGGGTTCAGACGTTCCCGTGGGTGGATATTTATGTGTAGCCCTCTCTAGGGCAATTTGGATCTTGACCGTACTCGGTCCCTACTATGCTTCCGCTTGGTGTATTGATGTATTGATGAGATGTACTCTTGATGATGTTATATTATTAGACAGTGGCGTTGTATGCCCTGCTCTATTTATCTATCTATATGTATTTCCTTTCTTATAGAGTTATGCTTATATACCTGTTGTCGAGAATCCGGCAGCGACACGAGTGCGAGTGTCGTGCGCCGGTGGCGTTTGATGTGCTTCTAACTCCGACCGGACGCGAAAGCGACTAGTTAGAGTTAGTACCGCATCGGGGGCCTTACACTGGGTTAGTCATGAGAGGCACAGGTTGGACGATAGCTCGTCGGCTAACAGGAGGATACGTTCCTGCTCGATATTATTGATCGGGGATGGCGATTACAGGGAGGCCAAGGCTAGTGCGCACAAGGCTAGGGTTACAGATTGTCTATTGCCTGTCCTCGACGTCTTCCCTCCTAGCCTTTATATACTAGGCTAGGTCTCGGGGAGTCCGTCCAGGATTACAGATGAGGTTTCCTAACCTTGATCTTGTACCGTATGGAAAGTTTGCGCCTTCCTTATGAGTCGCGGACTCCTACGTCGGTGCTAATAGTGGGCCAAGGTTGGGCCCAGGCGGCATCTCTGTGGTCCTTCTGTCTTCGGGTACACCGGGTAGGCTCATCCATAGGAGTCGTGGGGTCACCCCCTCGTCAGTAGCCCCCGAGTGCCTGGGGGACTCGAAGAGTCGCGCAGGGACTCGAGTCCATTCTTGCGTCGTTTTGATGTATGCACGGTTCAACCGGGGGTCGCTGGTAGTCTGGGGCCATGACAAAACCTGTTTCGAGGGATGCTAAGCTGAAAGGGCCAAGGAGTCGACTGGTCGAGCCTTGGTGAACTGCACTAGTGGAAAAAACCACAGTAGCCCAATAACACCCATGTCCCTCGACATGAGCTTGGAACACTGGTGTCGAGCAAAAGTCAATCCGTTGCAGGTCTTACAGTGATCAATTGCCGCCAGTAAAGTTCGTAGCCTAGGCGCGTCCGCCCGGCTTTTTCTATCATGCAAGCGCATGGGAAAGATTGTGAGTGAAATCGCTCTGCGGCAAGTCCCAGCCCGGCCGATCTGCGCAGCGGGGTCTTACCTACACGCTAAGTTTGCGTGGCATCTGGGCACAGAGTGTCGTGTTTCAGGAATATGTATTTTTTATTGAGGCGCGGAGCCTAGTTGATAATGCACCCACTTGGAATAAACAATCAAGTGAGTTGTTTTTGCAGTCCTTCGCAGAGCTTGGTCAAGCGCTCGGGAGGTCTTCGAGTGTTCGGGTGCATAGAGTTTTGCGAGTAATCACTCGAGTATTGTTTTTTCTCTCGGGGTGAGGGAGCACCCGATACTCTAGGATCGCTCGATCTGGCGAGTGCAGGTCTGCTTATCTTCTGTCGTGGTGAGGGAGCACCCGATACTCTTCATGTGTGCGAGTAATCACTCCAGCACGTCTTTTCTTGTAGGTGAGGGAGCACCCGAAACTCTCATGGAAGCGAGTAATCACTCGAGCACATATTTACTCTTTAGGTGAGGGAGCACCCGAAACTCTCATGGAAGCGAGTAATCACTCGAGCACATATTTATTCTTTAGGTGAGGGAGCACCCGAAACTCTAGTGGAGATGCTCCCGATGGGAGTAAAATGTTTTGCCCATCGGAAAAAGATTTAAAAAGTTGAAATTCTGAGGCTGGAAAACGTACTCGATACGCCTTGTGACGCTGGTCTGTTTTTTCTGGTGTATTTGACCATTGTAACCTGCCGAAGGAAATGACTTGGCTCTATCCCATCAGAATTTTCGCTTTGTGTGATTATGGTCCTCGTTTTGCGCGCGTAGTGGGCGGTGCTGTTGTTGCACCGGTTGGGTTTTCCATGTTTTTCGCCTGTCGTGGGATCGTGCCACGTTTACTGTCTGCTGGGATTGAACGGTGCCCTTGCTCGCCTAGCTGGTGGTTCAATACCGAGCGGCTGAGTAACTTTTAGGTTTTACCCAGCCATTGCCTTCTCCCCTAGCTGCTAGACTTCCCCTGTTCTTAAGCCTTTTCCTTCCTCCTGTTGCTGCTTGCTGCGGGATTGATGACAACGCGCTCCCATGCTGCTCCGAAATCGTCCAAGATGTCTGGCAAATGGGAGCGCTCGACTTTTGGGGTTGCAGATCTCGGCCCGCTGATTGCTGATGGCTTGGTGGCTGGAGATGCCGTGCGGATTCCGGGGGATGAACCTGTTCCCGTTCCCGCGGCAGATGAGCGGGTGTGCTTTCAGGCGTTCTTCCCTTGCGGGTTTTCCCTTCCGATTCACCCTTTTGTTCGTGGTTTGCTGTACACCTATCGGCTTCAGCTGCACAACTTGACTCCCAATGGGATTTTTCACATTGCTTGCTTTATTACCCTTTGTGAGGCTTTCTTGGGGATCTATCCCCATTGGGGGCTCTGGAAGAACCTCTTTTGTATAAAGAGGACGAATTCTGAGTATGTTGTAGGGCAGGTGGGTATATCTATTAGGGACTCCAAATCGTACTTTGATTTGGAGATGCTTGACTCCGTCAGTGCTTGGCGAAAGATTTGGTTCTATCTGAAGGACCAGCACGCTACTGGGCAGCGATTTGGTTTTGCTCCCTTTAATTCTGAAGCGCGAGTAGTCAAGCAGGCTTCATGGTCTCATTCTTTGTCTGCGAAAGAGTCAACTGAAGAGGCTCCATTCTTGGAGAGGGTTGCTCTAGTAAAGGACAACTTGACCGGTGGGCAGCTCATCGCTGTGTTTATTAGGAGGCGCGTTCAACCATTGCAGCATCGAGTTCGTCCCATGTGGCAATATGTGGGACTCAAGGACTCAACGAGATGCTCCCGCGAGGAACTTAATGTTGATAGTCTTTTGGCCCGGATCCAGTATGTGACCAAGTGCTCGAGCGTTGCCGAGATGGGTTTCGTCCTTCCTTACTCTGCTGATCACGCACTGCCGCAGGTTTGCGTTTTTGAGTTTTTCGTCTAGTTGAGATGCTTGCTTGACTGCTTGCTGATGATTCTTTTTGTTTTGCAGGATCATGTTCCTGTGTTGTGCAACCCTCCACAGCCGGAGGATGCTGATATTCGCGAGGAACCGGATGCTTCCGCTGCTGACGATGCTGCGCCGAGTGGTGGTGCCAGCATGCTCGCGGGTGCCACTGGTGCTGACGAGTCCACTTTGGTTGAGTTGCCTGGGACCGGAGATAGTGAGGAATCGAGGCCCTTTTGTGTCAAGCGGTCACGGCCTTCGGGCGTCGAGGATGTTGACGCGACGAGTGGTGTTGTTCCTCTGTCTGTACCGTCTGCTGAGCTGTCTGTGACGCCCCCAAAATCAGACCGTGTACAGTAATCATACACGCAAGGTACACGATCGAGATCAGGGACTCACGGTGAGATATCACAACACAACTCTCCAAATAAAATAATACAAGTTGTTTAATACAAACCATGGGCCACGAGGGCTCGAATACAACAGCTCGAAAGCACAAAGTTAGCGGAAGCAATAGTATCTGAGTACAGACACAAGAATACAAGGTTGCCTTAAGAAGGCTAACACAAAATCAACACTCGAAAAGGCGAGGCCTCCTGCCTGGGAACCTCCAAACTACTCCTGGTAAAAGGGGAACTCGACGTCGTAGAAGGCATCTGGGATCTTCATGTTGCGGTCGTCGACATCGGGAATCTCCTGCTCCTAGACTGCAAGGCTCCAACGTCGACCGCAGCGGTCGATCAGGAAAAACAATAAAAGGGGAAAATAAATCAGGTGAGTATCTAGCATACCCGCGAGTCTTACGTCCGCTACTAAGCATTTATGCATTTGTATCAAATGGAAAGGGGAGGCTGTATATAGTGGACTGCAAGATAGAAATCAGAATAAGGGTAAGAAGCTAGGCCTATCGAAGACTAGCATCTTTCGACGAGTCTTGTAGCAAGAGAAGAGAATAGCCAACAGTTAATATAAACCATAAAGTAACAATGAAGTAGAAGTTGCTGCAATATTGTATAATAGTAAGTTGTAATAATTGATAATAATAATGCCTCCGAGTCCCCCTTCTCGACTTCCCTGCGAGGAGAAACCCCGGAACCATACAGTTTAATAGTAATAGTTCGTAGTGGTAAGATCCAGCTTCAGCATAGAGCGTCCTATTACCGTGGAGACGGCTATTCGAATAGATTAAACTCCCTGCAGGGGTGCACTACTGTTCAGCCTGCACGCTCGGATCTCCAGGGTGGCGGGCACCTTATTAGGGAACGCTCCACCAAAGCTATCCGACACGACGCAACCCATCCTAGGCTCAATAGAGAGGCCATCCGCCGGACTATATCCTATGCGCCAAGGGGTCTAGGACCCTCACCCTTGCACGCTCCTGCATGGTATGAGGCTGGCCGGTGAAGCAAAAGCAAATCCAAATACACCGCTCAAGCGAAGAAGACACACCGCTTCCCGGCAATCAGACCGCGATACTACTGACGTCTGAAGAGCTTTCGGACAAACTACGACGCAGGGGAGCCCATAACTCCTTATCCCACGTGAAGGTAGTGCGTACAGACCAACGGGCCTCTCAAGTATCCACCGAACCATTTAGCATTTTATTATTATCTGTCGGAACAACCGTTATCATTGTCCTTATTTAGGTGAGTCGCGGACAACGACAACAGTCAGGACCACCAGTAACATCGTGCCTGCCCTGACGTCCCACCAACTCGTGCGGTTACCAACAAGGTGAACTGTCTCCTTACCTTGTCTCGCGTTTGCTCTTTGAAGAGCTCGACTTTCGTACAACAGGATACCTCTCGGCCACGAACAGTACCAGGCCCGCCGCACACCGGTGTAATACACCTGACCTGTCGTTCCGCTAAGATACTCTGCGCGGGCACCGTTGGGTCACTCGACTCCTTACCTTTAAGGACACCAGTTGATTCGAGTGCCTACCATTAAGTGAAACCAGGAGGTACCACCCTCGATGGTACACTTAAAGAGGTTCGACAGAGACATCAGCAGAATGAACTAAAGAGGAATATTCTCGTATCACCCCGGTGGTGCCGAGACACCAGCGGAATGAACTAAAGAGGAATACCCTCGTATCATCCCAGTGATGCTACGCTACTGAGCCGACGAGAGTGAAATACGAGTCCGTCCACTCGTAAGTCAAACTCGAAGCAACTCGGCAGAGTCTCACCGTTGTAGGTTCCCTAGGGCGTCTGCATTGATCCGCACCTGGTGCAGTTATAATATTTTTTAATCCGCGTTCACTCACCAGAGTGATCACGACCCTCTATGCTAAACCTAGCTAACAAAGCGCAGGGCTCACTGCTGAATATAATGCATAAATATCATAGGCAGCATCGGATAAAGGAAGGTACATCAAGGGGTGACAAAAACAAGCTATGCAATTGAATATGTTTGTAATCGTAGCAGCAGCAGTAACAATGCCCAGTGCAAGAAATGTACTGAAAGATAGGCGATATCTGGGGAAGAGAATGGCTCTGCGTGCCTGGAAGATCGCGGGAGGGGTACGGTCGTCGACGAAGTAGTCGACCACAGGGGCATCGGCATCGGTCGTCGGGACTACCGGACAATAAGAGAGGGGGGAGAAACAATAAATACACAACAATAATAGCAATAAAAATACAAGACATGGCAAACACAAAGTTAACGGTGTTCTAACGTAGGGCAAGGTGTATTGCTCGGAGCGGGAATTCATCCGGGGATGAACTACCGGCTCCGGGTGATTATCGATAGACGACCCGGAGGGGGAAGGGTTCATGCCGGAGGTGTCGTGGATATCCGACAAACGTGTGGAAGGTGTAACCGTGCTAGTTGAAACAATCCGAACAACTTTCGTGTTCAGAATAAATTCATCCGGATACTTTAATAGTACCGGACAAATCATCGAACAGACGGTCCGGAGGGGGGCGGTTCAATGTTTGGTACGTTAGAGGGGTGCGGTGGGTATGCGTGTAGCGTATTCATACTCGTTATATTTTCTGATCAATTTTGATGTATAAAGTTTTTCGATCCGAGCTACGGTTTAAGAGATATTGAATTTCTAATATTTAAATGATTTTTTGGAATTTCTAAAATTACTTTTATTAATAAAATCATCATTATACAGAATAGTACATTTGACTGGTCAAACTTTCAGGTGGGGCCCTACTGTCATTGACACATTTTTATTAATTCATTTTTTTAAATAGAATAGTGAGGGGACCCACATGCCATAGGGATGGGCATTTAAATTCATTTTATTTAATTAACAGATCAGAGGGGCCCACATGTCATACTCAGCAGTGATAAATCTATTTATTTTTAACAACTTACAGCTAGGGCCCATGTGTAAGTGACACAGGGGCTATTATCATTTATTTAAATTACCTAATGTCCAGGGCCCACATATCATAGACTCTAAGGGTTATCTAACTTAGTTTAATTAACAAATATTTAGGGGGGTTGGGCCCCACATGTCAGTCACAGGGGGCTATTATTTAGTTTGCAATTAGAAGGGGGTAGGCTAATTAGGGGATTAGCCCCTAATTAACTCGGGTCGGCCCCACTGGTCAGTGGGGGGGGGCTAGCCCACGACCAAATCAAACGTGCCAGCGGCGAGCAGCGCCCGGCGGCGAGGCCGCTCCGATGAAGACCTCGGCGAGTGGGGGGGGGGGGTTACAGCCCCGCGCGCGTGTGCGTGCGAACGCTAGGGCATGCCCAAGGCGCGATGCGCGTGGCCAGGGGGCACGGCGAGGGCGCGCCTGCGGCCATGGCGGGCACCAGTGGCGGACGTCGACGGAGGGGGGCTCCGGCGGAGAATCGAAGGAGGGGAGAGGGGGGGAATGCAAAGGCGCTCACAGTGGAGCTCGTAGACGTGGAACGGAGACGCGAGGTGGTCTGGGTGCGACGAATTCATCGCCGGAGGCCAGCGACCGCGGCGGAGGAAATCGCGGCGACGACGAGCACCCGAGGCGTCTGAGCTCGATTCGTTGCGCGGGGCGGCGTTGACGACGACGAAGCAGCCACCGGACACACTGGCTCGGGCTGGGAGCCGCTGGGTCCGCGCGAGCTCGCGAGCTCGTGGCCATGGCGGCTCGGGTGAGCACGCCAGAGAGAGAGGGAGGCGCGAGGAGACAGAGGGGAATGGCGCTAGGGTTCCAGAGGGAGGGAGGTGCGCGGGGGTGGCGTTGGGGTCTTATCCCCCCGCCGGCAAGACGCCGATGGCCGCCACATCGAGCCCATGGCGTGGTCAGCCGGGGGATGGCCGCCACGCACGCTCGTGAACAGGGTAGGAGACCGTGGAGGCTAGGCGGGTCTGGCCCAGTGGGAAGGGGAAGGTGGGCTAGTTGGTATGGGCCAGTGAAGCATTGCACTGCGCGGAATATAGCATTTTTCTAATTTCTGTTCTGCCAGCTGTGCTTCCTTTGATTTTTTATTTTGTTTAGCTAGTATAGGATTTTTATAAAAAGTGTTAAGTTTTCCATTATTAGCATTACACTATATAGTGATGCAGCAGAAAGTTTGGCTGGAAAATAAAATCATTTGGATTTTTGAATCATTTAAAATGGAGCATAAGCTATTGTTTTTCTACTGTTTACATTTATTTTCATTATTTAAATAGCTTAATAAAATCCCATTTCTATTTTTATATGACCCACTGATTATTAGGCATTTAACAAAATTGGTTGCACAATTTTTGGATAAAGTTTTATTTGTCACATATTTTTAATATTCAACAAAAGGCATTTCTAGCTTTGTTTTGATTCCAAGTTATCAAGGTGCATTGGCACATTGTTTTCAAGACCAGATATCAAGATTTTGAATGTGATCAAGGCAAAGTTTGATCAGAGCATGATTAGAAACAGTGACTAACAACAGTGTTATCATTAGCAAAGTAATTACTGTTCCACAACACTGAGGGTGTTACAAATCTCCCCCTCTACAAAGAATTCTCGTCCCGAGAATTTAAGGTAGTGGAAGGGGTAAGCTTTGGTTTCGTATTCTAACGAATCTTCTGGTTCTTGTCGCCCTTCTCGAAGGAGTTGACCCTTCTCATTGATGTCTTCATCTCTCTGCATCGGTGCATCTCGACGAGTTGTCATCCTTCCTTCAGGGTCTTCATCGTACCTACGAACAGGCTAGGTGAAAAATTTAAGGGGGTCGGATTGGTACCTAGTTGATCAACCGAGGTTGTCCAAGGGAATGGGGTACAAAGTATCTCACAAGTTAAAATCAGTGGGATACATCGAGAGAAACAAAAGTAGGCATGAGAAGTTTTCAAGCGGATATGCAAGCATTCGACGACGATAACGGAGGATGATGAAAAAAAGGGGGGTCCAGAGCATCAGACATAAGCACTGCGTTTGTTATCGGACCGAATATCACAAGGTAGATGATAGGAGCCAGGTTTCGATCCTGTGGAACTGTCGGTTATGGGGCCACATTGAATAAGAAGGGTGGTGACATTCCATGCGACCGCGATGCAAGGTTTGTCAGAGAACATTTCGTCAGTTATCTCGGCAACAACGTCGGTAACAAGGACAGTGGACAAAGAGAACCACTTGGCAAAGCTCTCGTCCATCGTCGGTAACCAAAAAGGTTATCCACGATAGTAACAAGTTGTACCAACAGAGTAGTACATCAAAGTGTTTACATAAGCAGGGGATTATCACTGCTCAGTTAGGACGCATTATAGGAAAGGTTAAACAAACCAATGGAAGGGAAAATGTGATCATCAGATTAAACAGACCAATGGAAGGGAAGATGTGATGATACACAAGTATCCGGTGTATATCTTTCCCAAGGGAAAGCAGAGCACGATATACTCGACCAAGTTGTATTGGCAGAGAGTCAAGGGGGTTGTCCAGGTCGATCATAACACAAATCATCGAGGGGCAGGATGATATTTCACACGATGAATCCAATTGACACACGGAAGGTGCCATGTCAGATTAGTCGGATAATAATCCACCAAAGGTCAGGTGGTTCGCAAAGAATCGGATGTGAGTATCGGCACTCAACCAGAAGGATAAATAATGCAAAGGCATCAGGTAATAGAAGTATCGGATTAATTTGATGCTTAAGTACAAGGGAATGATGATTTCCAGATCGGGAGGTGGATGTAATTATCCACACAGACTTGTCGGTGGCAGAGGATTGCAAAGGCGATGAACACATAGGTTCTCGGGAATTTATCGAAGAGTAATCTTCAGAATCTTCAGGTGAAGCCAGCGATCATCTTCGGTGAAGGGCTCTCTGGGTAGTTGCGACCACGAGACCCTAATGTCAGAGTTAGCAAAATTACCCGAAAGGATAAGAGAGTAGAATCCCAGAGTAAAGGTATGGAGAAAAAGATCCTAATACCATCCAGTTTGCGACGTGGGCTGATAAGCCACACGACACTGTTAGTAAAGTAGTTTTGCAAAGACTAGACTCGACTTCGACCAAGGAGTTGGGAGGGGGTGTCCTACAGGCAGTCGGCTCTTATACCAACTTGTGACGCCCCCAAAATCAGACCGTGTACAGTAATCATACACGCAAGGTACACGATCGAGATCAGGGACTCACGGTGAGATATCACAACACAACTCTACAAATAAAATAATACAAGTTGTTTAATACAAACCATGGGCCACGAGTGCTCGAATACAACAGCTGGAAAGCACAAAGTTAGCGGAAGCAATAGTATCTGAGTACAGACACAAGAATACAAGGTTGCCTTAAGAAGGCTAACACAAAATTAACACTCGAAAAGGCGAGGCCTCCTGCCTGGGAACCTCCAAACTAGTCTTGGTCAAAGGGGAACTCGACGTCATAGAAGGCATCTGGGATCTTCATGTTGCGGTCGTCGACATCGGGGATCGCCTGCTCCTGGACTCCAAGGCTCCAACGTCGACTGCAGCGGCCGATCAGGCAAAACAATAAAAGGGGAAAATAAAGCAGGTGAGTATCTAGCATACCCGCGAGTCTTACGTCCTCTACTAAGCATTTATGCATTTGTATCAAATGGAAAGGGGAGGCTGTATATAGTGGACTGCAAGATAGAAATCAGAATAAGGGTAATAAGCTAGGCCTATCGAAGACTAGCATCTTCCGACGAGTCTTGCAGCAAGAGAAGAGAATAACCAACAGTAAATATAAAGCATAAAGTAACAATGAAGCAGAAGTTGCTGCAACATTGTATAATAGTAAGTTGTAATAATTGATAATAATAATGCCTCCGAGTTCCCCTTCTCGACTTCCCTGCGAGGAAGAAACCCCAGAACCATACAGTTTAATAGTAATAGTTCGTAGTGGTAAGATCCATCTTCAGCATAAAGCGTCCTGTTACCGTGGACACGTCTATTCGAATAGATTAAACTCCCTGCAGGGGTGCACTACTATTCAGCCTGCACGCTCGGATCTCCAGGGTGGCGGGCACCTTGTTAGGGAACGCTCCACCAAAGCTATCCGACACGACACAACCCATCCTAGGCTCAACAGAGAGGCCATCCTCCAGACTATATCCTATGCGCCAAGGGGTCTAGGACCCTCACCCTTGCACGCTCCTGCACGGTGCGAGGTTGGCCGGGGAAGCAAAAGAAAATCCAAATACACCGCTCGAGCGAAGAAGACACACCGCTTCCCGGCAATCAGACCGCGATACTGCTGACGTCTGAAGAGCTTTCGAACAAACTACAACGCAGGGGAGCCCATAACTCCTTATCCCACGTGATGGTAGTGCGTACAGACCAACGGGCCTCTCAAGTCATCCACCGAACCATTTAGCATTTTATTATTATCTGTCGGAACAACCATTATCGTTGTCCTTATTTAGGTGAGTCGCGGACAACGACAGCAGTCAGGACCACCAGTAACATCGGTGCCTGCCCTGACGTCCCACAACTCGTGCGGTTACCAACAAGGTGAACCGTCTCCTTACCTTGTCTCACGTTTGCTCTTTGAGGAGCTCGACTTTCGTACAACAGGATACCTCTCGGCCACGAACAGTACCAGGCCCGCCGCACACCGGTGGAATACACCTGACCTGTCGTTCCGCTAAGATACCCTGTGCGGGCACCGTTGGCTCACCCGACTCCTTACCTTTAAGGACACCAGTTGATTCGAGTGCCTACCATTAAGTGAAACCAGGAGGTACCACCCTCGATGGTACACTTAAAGAGGTTCGACAGAGACATCAGCAGGATGAACTAAAGAGGAATATTCTCGTATCACCCCGGTGGTGCCGAGACACCAGCGGAATGAACTAAAGAGGAATACCCTCGTATCATCCCAGTGATGCTACGCTACTGAGCCGACGAGATTTAAATACGAGTCCGTCCACTCGTAAGTCAAACTCGAAGCGACTCGGCAGAGTCTCTCCGTTGTAGGTTCCCTAGGGCGTCGGCATTGATCCGTACCTGGTGCAATTATAATATTCTGTAATCCGCGTTCACTCACCAGAGTGATCACGACCCGCTATGCGAAGCCTAGCTAACAAAGCGCAGGGCTCACTACTGAATATAATGCATAAATATCATAGGCAGCATAGGATAAAGGAAGGTACATCAAGGGGCGACAAAAACAAGCTATGCAATTGAATAGGATTGTAATCGTAGCAGCAACAGTAACAATGCCTAGTGCAAGAAATATACGGAAAGATAGGCGATATCTGGGGAAGAGAATGGCTCTGCTTGCCTGGAAGCTCGCGGGAGGGGTACGGTCGTCGACGAAGTAGTCGACCACAGGGGCATCGGCATCGGTCGTCGGGACTACCGGACAAGAAGAGAGGGGGGAGAAACAATAAATACACAACAATAATAGCAAAAAAAATACAAGCCATGGCAAACGCAAAGTTAACGGTGTTCTAACACAGGGCAAGGTGTATTGCTCGGAGCGGGAATTCATCCGGGGATGAACTACCGGCTCCGGGTGATTATCGACAGACGACCCGGAGGGGGAAGGGTTCATGCCGGAGGTGTCGTGGACATCCGACAAACCTGTGGAAGGTGTAACCGTGCTAGTTGAAACAATCCGAACAACTTTCGTGTTCAGAATAAATTCTTCCGGATACTTTAACAGTACCGGACAAATCATTGGACAGACGATCCGGAGGGGGACGGTTCGATGTTCTGTACGTTAGAGGGGTGCGGTGGGTATGCGGGTAGCGTATTCATACTGTTTATATTTTTCTGATCAATTTTGAAGTATAAGTTTTTCGATCCGAGCTACGGTTTAAGAGATATTGAATTTCTAATATTTAAATGATTTTTTGGAATTTCTAAAATTACTTTTATTAATAAAATCATCATTATCTAGAATAGTACATTTGACTGGTCAAACTTACAGGTGGGGCCCTACTGTCATTAACACAGTTTTATTAATTCATTTTTTAAATAGAATAGTGAGGGGACCCACATGTCATAGGGAGGGGCATTTAAATTCATTTTATTTAATTAACAGATGAGAGGGGCCCACTTGTCATACTCAACAGTGATAAATCTATTTATTTTTAACAACTTATAGCTAGGGCCCATGTGTAAGTGACACAGGGGCTATTATCATTTATTTAAATTACCTAATGGTCCAGGGCCCACATGTCATAGACTCCAAGGGTTATCTAACTTAGTTTAATTAACAAATATTTAGGGGGGTTGGGCCCCACATGTCAGCCACAGGGGGCTATTATTTCGTTTGCAATTAGCAGGGGGTAGGCTAATTAGGGGATTAGCCCCTAATTAACTCGGGTCGGCCCCACTGGTCAGTGGGGGGGGGGGGCTAGCCCACGACTAAATCAAACGTGCCACCGGCGAGCAGCGCCTGGCGGCGAGGCCGCTCCGCTGAAGACCTCGGTGAGTGGGGGGGGGGGGGTTACATCCCCGCGGGCGTGTGCATGCGAACGCTGGGGCATGCCTAGGGCGCGATGCGCGTGCTAGGGGGCACGGCGGGCAGCAGTGGCAGACGTCGACGGAGGGGGCTCCGGCAGAGAATCGAAGGAGGGGAGAGGGGGCAACGCAAAGGCGCTCACAGTGGAGCTCGTGAACGTGGAACGGAGACGCGAGGCGGTCGGGGTGCGACAAATTCATCGCGAAGGCCAGCGACCACGGCGGAGGAAATTGCGGCGACGGCGAGCACCCGAGGCGTCCGAGCTCGATTCGTTGCGCGGGGCAGCGTGGACGACGACAAAGCAGCCATCGGACGCACTGGCTCGGGCTAGGAGACGCTGGGGCCGCGCAAGGTCGCGAGCTCGTGGCCATGGAGGCTCGGGTGAGCACGCCAGAGAGAGAGGGAGGCGCGCGAAGACCGAGGGGAATGGCGCTAGGGTTCCATAGGGAGGGAGGTGCGCGGGGGTGGCATTGGGGTCTTATCCCCCCGCCGGCAAGCCGCCGATGGCCTCCACGGCGAGCCCACGGCGTGGCCGGCCAAGGGATGTCCGCCATGCACGCTCGTGAACAGGGTAGGAGACCCGGGAGGCTAGGCGGGCCTGGCCCAGTGGGGAGGGGAAGGTGGGCTAGTTGGTATGGTCCAGGGAAGCATTGCACTGCGCGGAATATATCACTTTTCTATTACTGCTAGATGTGCTTCCTTTGATGTTTTATTTTGTTTAGCTAGTATAGGATTTTTATAAAAAGTGCTAAGTTTTCCATTATTAGCATTACACTATATAGTGATGCAGCCCAAAGTTTGTCTGGAAAATAAAATCATTTGGATTTTGAATCATTTAAAATGGAGCATAAGCTATTGTTTTGCTACTATTTACATTTATTTGCATTATTTAATTAGCTTAATAAAATCCCATTTCTATTTTCTATGACCCACTGATTATTAGGCATTTAACAAAATTGGTTGCACAATTTTTGGATAAAGTTTTATTTGTCACATATTTTTAATATTCAACAAAAGGCATTTCTAGCTTTGTTTTGATTCCAAGTTATCAAGGTGCATTGGCACATTGTTTTCAAGACCAGATATCAAGATTTTGAATGTGATCAAGGCAAAGTTTGATCAGAGCATGATTAGAAACAGTGACTAACAACAGTGTTATCATTAGCAAAGTAATTACTGTTCCACAACACTGAGGGTGTTACACCGTCTCCTTCTATCGTTGAGTACAAAAGGCCCAGGTTTGGGAGGTTATTGCGTGCTCGCTCTGCGTGTGGCGGGTAGGAATATTCTTGTCTTTTGCTGAGGCTGGTTTTCCTCTGTTCTTTTTTCTGATGGATTTTATCTTGCAGCGCTGCGACTGCTCTGGCTGCGTCCTCCTCTAGTGCGGCTGCTGTCGACCTGCACTCGATTGAATCTGTAGCAGCTGCCAAGCATACTGGGTATTCGTCGGCTGTTGTTGGTCCGCTTGTACCGTCGGTGACTTCTGCTGTCTGGGCTGCGGGTGTTTTTCCTGCTGCCGCTCCGCCTGTGGCATCTGGCATTGTTGCTTCTGGTACCGAGCCTGCTGCTCTGGATCGTCCTTACTTGGGCCGTCTTGATCTTGGTGTTGAAGATAAAGTCCTCTTTTTTGACCGCATTGCTGGGCTGGTGAGTTTGTTTCCTGTTTGTTTGTGCAGTTTTTGTCATCGGGGGCACGTGCCGTGCCCCCGATGGGAGTAGACCCCGAGGCTGCAAGCAAGCACTTGCGATTGGTTGTAGTCTTAGTTTGGTTCTGACTTTAAATATTTGATTTCTTCGAGTAGCCGGTGTTCCAGCACTGTGAGTGTTTGGTTGTCGAGGCTGAGCGTTGGCAGCAGGCCCACAATACTGCCCAGAATGCCTTGTCTGCCATGAGTAGTGAGTATTTCTTCCTGTGTTGCCGTGCTTGAATTGCTGGGTCTTCGATTCTGAGTGCTGCCTTGTTTTTTGTCAGACCGTCGTCAAACTGCCGAGAAGCAGGCCGAGAAGCAGGAAAGAACGGTTTCCAACCTTAATGCTGCTTTGGCTTCCAAAGAGAAGGAGCTGCACGATCAGCACGAGGAACTGGTGCGCTTGCGTCGGGCTGAGGATGCGTTTGTGCAGGCGGAGGTGGTCGAGTGCGAGCATCTTCAGGTCTTGGCGGACTCGCTTGTGTGTAAGTCGTTGTTCCGTTGCTGGGTGCTTTGTCTCCTTCCTCCTTTTGTAGTGATTTGTGTTGCCTGGTGCAGCCTCTGCGGGTGCGAGTGCGACGGAAGTGGTTGCATCGGAATCTGTGGTTCTCCGGGGGGCCGTGGATGCCATGTCGGCCGCTGTTGATGTTGCCAAGGGGGTCTGTGGCCGGGCTTCCGCTCTTGTGGGTATTGTTCATGAGAACCTCATGCCAGAGGGCGCGAAGGTACATGCTTGTCTGGACGCCCGCGTTGCTGCATTCGGTAAAGGCGGGGATCTCTTGGAGGAGCTGGTTAGGGAGACCGTGGTGAGTGGTCTTTCCACGTCCTTTGTTGTTCTTATGGGGCACAGAGTTGCTATTGACGACTCTTTGGTTGAGACCGTCCCTGCTTATACTGACGAGCAGAGCGCGCGAGCCACTGTTCTGGCTCGTCCCCTGCATGAGGTTGTGGATGGTCAGTATCCCTCCTCTTTGGGCAAGGGGGGTCGTAGCCATGTCGTGTCGTCTGAAACTTTCTGGTTGTAATAAGCCTCCTTTGTGGTGGTGGATCTGTGCTACCTTGATTGAAGTAACTGTTTGGCCATTCCTGTTGTTGTGCTTGATTGTTTTTTCCGTTTTGTTCGTTTTGCGGTAGGCCGCCCCGGGCGTGCTTCGGTCTTGGAGTTCTTTGAAGGGGGGCGCTCGCGAGGGCGCGTATGAGTCCGTGTGCTTGAGGCTGAGGGACGCTGAGCGGGAGGTTCTTCGCTTGAAGGGGGTTGTAGCAGTTCATCATTCCAAACGCGAGCGTGCTGAGGCCGTGCTAGATAGTCTTGCTTCGTGGGTGGTGAAGTTGTCTGACCTCCTGCGAGGTGAATCTTGTTGCTGCTCGATTGCTTGACTGCATTTAGTAGCTTTCCTGTCGTCGTCTTGATTTTGATTCTGCTTTTCGAAGTGATGTCGGGGCGGTCCCGGGATGAAGTGAAGGCCGTCCAGTCGGAGCTGTCTCGGTTGGATGATCCTGAAGTGCAGGCGAGCAATCCTTTCTGGGCAGATGGGGCTCGTGCTCGAGCGTTTGCTGTGCTTCGTCTTCGGGCTGAGCGGGTGCCGGCTACTGTGCGGTACTGTCAACAGGTGCTGGGCAGAATCCACGCTGAATTTTATCTGCTGCAGGTGGTGCCATCGTCCTTTGAGACGCTTTGCCGTGTGTTTTCTCAGCCTGCAGAGTTGCATCGCGTGATGAATCACCAGATTCATGCTGGAGCCCGCGCTGCCTTGGGCTTGGTCCATAGTCATTGGCCGGGGGCTGATATTGCTCAAGTGGTGGGGGGTCCTCCAGGTGGTAAGGAGTACCCGATGGATGAGCATTACTCGGCGGTCGATGAGCCAGCGCGCCGAGTGGTGAAGCGGGATTGTGAAGAGAACGATCGTTATCTGGGTGCCCTTATTAAGGCGAAGATGGAGCCTGGGGGTTAGATGCTTCCTTTCTTCGTATATGCTTCTTCTTGGTGTACTGTATTCCGTTGCAGTAAAGGGTTTTGCTGCTGTGCAAGCCTTTGTGTGTTGCGAATGCGAAGAGCGCCTCGGGGGGTGACTGCCGCAGGGAGCCCCCGAGTGCCAATTTTGTTTTAGGTCGCGATTGCGAAGAACGCCTCGGGGGGTGGCTGCTGCGGTGAGCCCCCGAGTGCCAATTTTGTTAGGTCGCGATTGCGAAGAACGCCTCGGGGGGTGGCTGTTGCGGCGAGCCCCCGAGTGCCAATTTTTTTAGGTTGCGATTGCGAAGAATGCCTCGAGGGGTGGCTGCTGCAGCGAGCCCCCGAGTGCCAATTTTGTTAGGTCGCGATTGCGAAGAACGCCTCGGGGGGTGGCTGCTGCGGCGAGCCCCCGAGTGCCAATTTTGTTAGGTCGCGATTGCGAAGAACGCCTCGGGGGGTGGCTGCTGCGGCGAGCCCCCGAGTGCCAATTTTTTTTAGGTCGTGATTGCGAAGAACGCCTCGGGGGGTGGCTGCTGCGGCGAGCCCCCGAGTGCCAATTTGGTTTTAGGTCGCGATTGCGAAGAAAGCCTCGGGGGGTGGCTGCTGCGGCGAGCCCCCGAGTGCCAATGAATCAATTTTTGGAAAAATATTTTTCAATATTCTTCCTGGTGTTTCTTACATTTGGTAAGAATGGGGGGGGTCTGATGAGGACAGTCCCCTTTATTAAAAACGGCGGCGTGGTAGCTTGAAGGGCTAGATGGCTTCTTCTCGGAGTGCTCGGGTACTCCGGGTAGTGGCTTCTTCTACGGTTGCGCTTTTTCTGCGGGTCCCATTGTCTCTCTGGCTTGATGGGCTCCAAAGGCCTCTGATATCTTGTGGAATTCCTTGTCGCATCGGTCGGACCTGACGAAATTGCCGCTGATTGTGATGACCCCATGAGGGCCTGGCATCTTTAGCTTAAGGTGGCGTAGTGAGGCACTGCCATGAAGCGGGCGAAGGCCGGTCGTCCGAGGATTGCGTGGTACTGTGACTTCCAGTCGACCACTTCGAAGTCTAGGATCTCCTTGCGGAAGTTGGTCGCGTCACCGAAGACCACTTCCAGGCTTATTTTTCCCAGAGGGTAGACAACTTTTCCTGGCACAATCCCGTGGAAGGTTGTGCTTGAGGATTTCAGTGCGGAACTCTGGATTAGCATTTCTTCGAGTGTCCTTGTGAAGATGATGTTGATCCCGCTGCCGCCGTCCATGAATACTCGTGACATGTCGTAGTTCCCAATTCTGGCCTCGAGCACTAGCGCGACATGTCCTGGCCGAGGGATGGCAGGCGGGTGGTCTTCCCGAGAGAAGGTAATATCTGTCTCGAACCATTTTTGAAGGCCTGCCTTCTTGTATCATGTAGATCCTGCCGTGGGCTTCTGGGTACTGCTCCTCTGCATCTGGTGTTCTGCGTCGTTGTTGGATTGCGGCCTCTTGCCTTGTTGGTAGGGGAGGGGCTGGCGGTGCGTCGTGGGCGATGGGCCCGACTGCTATGCTCGCGAGTGGCTAGGCCGCTGTTGTCGCGGATCGGCTTTTTTCCTTCGCCAACTCGTTGAAGCTTTTGCAGTTCCTGAGTGTGTGTCCTGATCTGATCTCCCCTCGTTCGTTTCTGAATCCGTGTATCGAGCATGGTCCGTCGAGTTGTTCTTTGACCGAGAGGTATGTTCTAGTGCTGTCGCGCGGCTGCCTCGTCCTCCAGTCTCGTTTCTGAGCATGGGGCGCGTCCTCGAGGTTGTCTCTGCGCTGTATTCTGCTATCGTCACGATGCCTGCAGTCTCTGTCGTCTGGGAAACCGGCGGCGACCATGTCGGGTCCTCTGTCGTCGTAGAAACTGCGCCTGGGTCGCTTCCTTCGACGGTCGAGTCCTCTTTCTCCGTTGTGGTAGTGGTAGTCGTGTTCTGAGCGTGCGATGTGGATTTCTGTTTCGTTGCGAAAGGAATCCTCGCCGTCCGCCCAGCTGTTGGCTTGCTCCAGTAGTCGTGCGAGTGTTCGGACTTTCATCTGCCCGAGCTTTTCCTTGAATTCGATGCGCTGTAGGCCTCGCCTGAACGCGTCGATTGCGCTTTCGTCTGATATTTCTTCTGCTGAGTTCTTGAGTATGGTCCACCGCTGGATGTAGGCTCGCAGGGTTTCCCTGGTTCCTTGCTTGCATGCCCGCAACTCCTCGAGCGATGCCGGTCTCTTGTATGTGGATTTGAAGTTTTCTATGAAGGCTTCACGGAACTGCCTCCATGAGCTGATGGATCCTCGCGGGAGATTCTTCAACCAGTGTCATGCCGAGCTCTCGAGCATGAGCTGCACATACTGCATTGCCGTGACGTTGGTACCTCGCTGGAACTTGACTGATGTTAAGTAGTCGTCGAGCCACGCCTCTGGCTCCTCGAGTCCATTGTATTTGAGCGTTGTGGAGTTCAATTTGAACCCGCTCGGCATTCGCGTCTCGCGTATGGAACGCGAAGCATAGTGCTCCGCATGGCACGATTTCTTCGTCGAAGGCTTCTTCGTCCGAGTACTCTTCGCGTGCTGCGCGTCTTCGTCTGTTGCGGTTGACTTTGTTATGTGTGATGTCATCGCGTGCGTCTCGTCGACTGTTGCGGCGCCTATTGTTGTTGTTGTCGTCGCTGTCGTGCTTACTATTTTTGCCGGAGCGTTTGCGCCAGTCGTCGCTGTTTTCGTCGTCGTAGGGTGAGCTGGGGTCCTTGTCTGGTGTCCTTGCACAGGTCGGTCGCCTTGCACTTGACTTTTTGGGTGCTGAGGCGGCGATGGCGTCTTTCATTATCTGCAAGGCTATTGAAGTGTTGCGGTCCGGTATGTTCTGCCTATTTTTTTGGGCGCAAGACAGGTAGTCTCGAGCGCTTATGAGGGCTTTTGCTGGTGTGAGGGGTTCCTTTTCGTCGTCCTCCTCTTCAAGCTTGAAGTCGTCGTTGAGCTTCCGGACCACCCTCTTCTTGTCTGTTCATCGCAGTTTGCGGAATTTCGATTTATTGCGGAGAGGGGAGCCGTGATCCGAAGAGTCGTCCCTTGGGGGTGGCTTGCGATTGCTTTTCTTCTCGGCGGCCACCCTTTCTTGCTTCTCTAGCTCTAGGTGCTGTTGTCTCGCTCGCTGGGTTAGCTCGCTTGCCAATTTGTTGTATGCCCTGAGCTCGTCTCTTGTTGCGCTTGACGGCAGTAACTTCCCATGTTCGACTGCGTCCTTTACTCTGGCCATTGATTCTTTATACTGGTAGATTCTCTCTTTGGGTTGGCCGTCCACCGCTGCATTCGGGGTTTGTTGCTTGCTGCTTGATGGCTTGTCGCTTTTGTGGTTGCTCTGTTCTTGTCCCTGTGGTACTTTCGTTGGTATGCTTCCCACTTCTCCTAGCTTCGCGACGATCTTACTGGCGGTTCCAGGCGCTTTTGTGTTGTCGTTGGCTTGGCGAGTGTTCGAGCCGTCGTCTTGGCCCTCGCCGTTTGCTGGTGGTGCGTCGACTTCTGCCATGAACACCTGGGATGGTGTCCTGGCTGCCTTATTACTTGTGCGCGTGATGCATCTTTTCCAGGCCGAGGGTCCACCCGAGCGATCGCGGGTGATGTTTAGCCTTGGTTTGGGTGGGCAGTCGTGGCTGGCTCGAAAGGTAGCCGCGCGGGTGGCGACTGCATCGATTGCTGTTGTAGATGTCGTTGCGGGTGCTCGAGCGTCGTCCGTGAGGCGAAGGGTGCCCCAGTGGTTGATGTAGATCTGATATGCTCCGAAGATCAGGTTGATGCCGGAGCGTAGGTCAGCGAAGACTGGTCGGAGAGTCGAGAGGTGAGCCGTGAAGCCGAGGGACCCGAACAGATCAGATTCCGCCTGGGTCGTCGGATCGAAGGGTGCTGGTGAAGTTGTCGCGTCGGCGGGTGTTGAAGATGCAGGTGAAGCCGCCGAGATCGCGTTCCCAACTTGTGCGGTTCCCACAAACGGCGCCAATTGACGGGGATGTACCCCGGCAAATCCCATGGTTAGGGACCCTGGGTTAGTCATGAGAGGCACAGGTTGGACGATAGCTCGTCGGCTAACAGGAGGATACGTTCCTGCTCGATATTATTGATCGGAGATGGCGATTACAGGGAGGCCAAGGCTAGTGCGCACAAGGCTAGGGTTACAGATTGTCTATTGCCTGTCCTCGACGTCTTCCCTCCTAGCCTTTATATACTAGGCTAGGTCTCGGGGAGTCCGTCCAGGATTACAGATGAGGTTTCCTAACCCTGATCTTGTACCGTATGGCAAGTTTGCGCCTTCCTTATGAGTCGAGGAATCCTACGTCAGTGCTAATAGTGGGCCAAGGTTGGGCCCAGGCGCCATCTCTGTGGGCCTTCTGTCTTCGGGTACACCGGGTAGGCTCATCCATAGGAGTCGTGGGGTCACCCCCTCATCACTCCCCGAGTCTAAATACACGGCAGGCGAGTGTTGCGGTGAAAAGTAGATGAGCACGCAGTCTTGATCCTCACTGCATAATTAAAACAATCCAAAAGGAATGTTGGAAGAGGACAATGGAAAGCTAAGAAAGCATATATGCTACGGCGGCGAGCGAATGACTTACTTGGGAGAGTAGGTCATAATAAATGAATCCTTGCCAGCGTTCTGTAGCATGAAGTTTGTGATGTACCCCACCGCGAGAGCCGCGTCCCCGTCGTCCACCAAGATGCTTTCACGCATGCAGAAGGGGTCCAATATCGCGACGCTCGGGGTCTTATCTCTCCTGATACTCATAGAAAGGCTGAGCGAGAACAGACGGATAAGGCTATGGTCCAGCTGATTGAGATGGTACAAATTGAAGATCTCTGAAAACCGCAGGATTATCATATCCGCGGGGATAGTGTTGATGAAGCCTATGTTGAGTGGCACCTTGGCGATGAAAACCGGGTACGAGGGATTCTCTTCTCGAAGAAGAATCTTCTCTAATGCCATAATACTGTGATGCACACTCTGCACATCCGAAGTTGCAAGGTCGAGCATGTCCTTAGGTAGCATCGCCCTACCCGCCACATGGATTTCAAACGAGAGATCCTTGGGTCTTGGTGGCCCGTCCTGAGCCCGGATCGACATTGAAGGTTGGCTGCTCGAAGTGATGCTCTTCTTTCTTTTCCGTCCCTTCTTCTTTTCTGATTTCGAGCAGTCGCTGGCCTTTATCTGCTCAGTGGCCGCCTTATGGAGTGCGGACGGGCTGAGAATAGATCTCCTTGTGGCATTTTCTTGAGGCTCGGTGACGGGGATCAACCCCGGTAAATCCCATGGTCAGGGACCCTGGGTTAGTCATAGAGATGGCACAGGTTGGACGATACTCGTCGGCTAACAGGAGAAGCACTTCCTGCTCGATATTATTGCGTGATGCGGCGATTACAGTGGAGGCCAACGCGAGTTCGCGCAAGGCTAGGATGAGTAGATGCGTATTGAGTTGTCTCGGACGGCAGACAAGCGACACATGGGGCACAATTTACCCAGCTTCGGGCCCCCAGAGGGAAAACCCTACATGCTGCTTGTCTGATCTTGTATTGATGATGATGTACAGAGGTGCCATGAGGGCTTTGGTGGAGAGAGATCTGTCTAGTTCTATGCGTGGGGGTTGAGAGCTTGTCTAGAGAGGTGTCCATGCCTCGCTTTATATAGATAGCCAGGTAGGGGTTTACATGAGTCCTAGTCGACTACAAGTAGGAGTCCTTGTCTTGCGCCTCAAGTCTTCGGCTTCACGTCTTATTCCATCATGTCGGTGTCCACGAGTGGGCCTCTGGTGGGCCGCCAGCCATGACACGCACCAGGTACCCTCACGTAGAGGAGTCGTGGGGTCACCCCCTCGTCAGTAGCCCCCGAGTTCCTGGGGGACTCGAAGAGTCGCGCAGGGACTCGAATCTGCAGTAGCCGCCGTAGTGCGTGTCGATCATTTGCTGATGAGCAGTCGAAGATGTCGTGAGTACGCTCCCGATGGGAGTATTTGGATGAAGCATCGAAATTACAGTCCGGTTCGTCTTCGTATTTCATCGTCGGGTGGAGAGAAGTTGCCCAGTCGAGCGGTCGTTGGGTGCGCATCAGCACTCCCGATGGGAGTAGCCCTTGAGGCTATGTGCGACTCGTAGAGTCGCGCATAGGCTTAAGTTGTTTTTAAGCTAACCCCTTCATTCTTGTCGGATGCGCGAGTAGTGCTCGTCGGGTGCGCATCAGCGCTCCCGATGGGAGTAGCCCCTGAGGCTATGTTCGACTGCTTGCAGTCGAGCATAGACTCAAGACTTCTTCGTCGTCGAGTAATTGTCATCCGAGGAAGTGCTCGACTCAGGTCTTGCGTCGTAGGCGTGAGTTGTTGTAGGGATCAGTCGTGGACGAGGAGGTTGACGTCGCCGCGTCATGAGGGCGCCCAACCCCCGAGCATCTGCTGAGAAGGAGAAAAAGGTGCAACTATATTAAGATGTACTTGCGCGATATACAAAAGAATTGTAAGGTGCATGATTTGCATATGTTGCACTTTTGTCGAGTGGATAATGTAGCAACATATAAAGTTTATGCGTGTCTTTTAATGAGTAGGCCCTCCAGCATCATACTCTTGCCGGGTAACAGGGACGCTATGCCAGACTTGTTGAACCCGGAGACAAGAGCGGTCTTTTGGTACCCAGCCTCACTATTTTGACAAACGCGAATAAACAACATACAAAACTGAGCATGATCCAAATAATGATTTTGTAGCCCTCAGATGATTCTGCACGATTGCATAGTCGGCAGGATGATTTTGTAGCCCTCAGATGTTTCTGCACGACTGCGTAGTCGGCAGGATGATTTTTTAGCCGTCGGATATTTCTGCACGACTGGGTAGCCAGCAAGATGATTTTTTAGCCCTCAAATGTTTATGTGCGACTGCGTAGTCGTCTTTAGCGACTGATCGAGAATGTATAAAGGTTTTGGAATCATAGCATAAGAGTGTAAAGAAAACTTAGCTCTAGGATCGACGCGGCGGAGGATTTCGAAGATGAGGAATCGAGTAGTCGAAGATGAGCAGTCGGCGTGGCGAAACGGAGTCGATGTGATGGAGACTGCGACGTTCAGCCCCTGAGTCCGCGAGCCCCCGAGTACGCAAGCCCCCGAGTCCGCAAGCCCCCGAGTGTTGAGGTGGCGGAGTTGCGCGGCGAAGTCGTCGTGATGAATTTATCCGGCGAGTGACGAGAGGACTCAACACGGTGCTTCCTGCGCGATCGAGCTCGGTACGAGAGAGCCCATATAAAGGAGCTCGGCGCAGGATGATTTGTGTGCTTGGAGTTGACGGTGCGGCGAGTGACTGAGAAGGACTCGATGCGTCGGGAGGGATCCTTCGATTGCTCGTTGGGTGATGTCGTTGTAGCGGCGCGAGTCGATGTAAAAATCTTGGCGAGTCATCCATGGCATGTCGAGTTGGAGTAGAAGCCTTGTGGGTCAAGATTGAACCCGAATTCGCGATTGGAATTTCGCGATCTTGCGTAGATCCAAAAACGCGTTGCAGTGCGAGAGTCGCTGACGGAGATCTAACCATTGGAATTTTATTAATTTTTTTGTGCTGATGAGGGATTGAATCCCACATGCTTTCACCGGAGGGATCTTCAAGTTGATGTCAGAGCCAATTTCAGGAATTTTTGTGCTGGAGTCGCGCGGAGTTGCGTCATATTCCGAGAGTACTTCAGTGCGCGGGTCGCCAAGGGAGATCCAGCCGTTGGAATTTGCTGAAATTTTCACAAATTTTCGAAAATTGGATTTCTCATCTTTCCACTGAAGGGATCGTCGAGATGAGCTCCGAGTCGCCGTCGCGAGCGCCCGCAACACAGACGTTTTTTTTGTCCTGTACGCTGCGCGTGAGCGCTTTTGTTGATGTCGATCTTCGAGTGACGCGCTCGAAATTTTTCTTGTTTTCTCCGTGAGCTTGATGTAGATCTTGATGTAGTTGTTGTTGAAGCCCTTGAGTTGTGACTTGCTGGAGACGGGACCGCCGAGATCGTGATTCCAACCTGTGTAGTCCCCACGGTCGGCGCCAATTGACGGGGATCAACCCCGACAAATCACATGGTCAGGGACCCTGGGTTAGTGATAGAGATGACACAGGTTGGACGATACTCGTCGGCTAATATGAGAAGCACTTCCTGCTCGATATTATTGCGTGATGGGGCGATTACAGTGGAGGCCAAGGCGAGTTCTCGCAAGGCTAGGATGAGTAGATGCGTATTGAGTTGTCTCGGACGGCGGACAAGCGACACATGGGGCACGATTTACCCAGCTTCAGGCCCCCAGAGGGAAAACCCAACATGCTGCTTGTCTGATCTTGTACTGATGATGATGTACAGAGGTGTCGTGAGGGCTTTGGTGGAGTGAGATCTGTCTAGTTCTATGCGTGGGGGTTGAGAGCTTGTCTAGAGAGGTGCCCCTGCCTCGCTTTATATAGATAGCCAGGTAGGGGTTTACATGAGTCCTAGTCGACTACAAGTAGGAGTCCTTGTCTTGTGCCTCAAGTCTTTGGCTTCACGTCTTATTCCATCATGTCGGTGTCCACGAGTGGGCCTCTGGTGGGCCGCCAGCCATGACACGCACCAGGTACCCTCACGTAGAGGAGTCATGGGGTCACCCCCTCGTCACTCGGTGAAGGCGCAAGCTGATGGAGACATCTCCTGAGAAGCAGCGAAGAGACGCGTGGAGCAAGCAGTCTTCACCGCAGGATCAGCTGGACCGCGAGCTTCCTCGTCATGCTGATAGGCACCTTCAGCAGGAGGCATGAATAAGTCATCAGCATCATACAAAGTATTGATGAGCTGGTCGGCGTTGATATCATCATCAAGATCATCGTCTTCTTGTTGTGCGCCGATGGGATCATGTGGCGCCGACACGATGACTAGCGGTGTTGTCCTAGGTGTGGTGCCCCTTTCCCCCGTCATTAAACGCATTTGGGTCTTCGGACATAGGCATATTTGGCCGAAACAGTCACTGAGGACTGCCGGCTCGTCCTCATCGTATCCGGGGGGTTGAATGGGAGGTTCAACTCTCTCGTAGCCCGAAATCACGAGAGAGATTTGAACCCTATGCATCTCCGGTTCCATCGGCATATTGTGCATGATTCGATTTTGTGGTTGAATGATTTTACCTTTGGCAACCTCCTTCAACTCGTCGTCCACGACTTGTAATAGAATGCAAGGAGTGTCCTCCTGCGAAAGAGATATATGCATGTAGGGCATCAGAGAGATTCCACTAAAAAAGGCAAGAAGATGAAGTCCTCGTTTGAGTTGCAGACGCTTATTGTTACCTTGAGGGCGTCGAGGTCGGCCAGTGAAGAGACCCCGCCGATGACGGCGGGCATGCAAGAGACGGAGGGCGCGCTTCCTCCCGTGGCGTCGGTCGCCCTATTTGCGCTGTCGCCGGGTGCATTATTGTTATGCCCCGATTTCTCGATCGTGGCTGGAGGAGTTACCATCACGTCCGGCGCCGCCGCCGCGGTTTTGGCGGCCGGAGTCACCAATATGCCGGGAGTCGGTGCGGGAGCCACCACTACGGCGGGAGTCGGGACTGCAGGCGCCGTGGTGCCCGAGTTGCTGCCGACCACGCTGGGGACCGGTATGGGCCCTTGTCCACCACGCGCTTGCCAATTCGCGAGTGACTGCATCATATCTGGAAGGAGAGCGTTCATCGTCTTCGCCACTTCGTCCTGGACAAGCTGCGGAAGCATGTTCACCTTCTCCTCCAGTCCACGAACATAAGCGGCGTCTTCTTCGGTCCTTCTCGCCTTGCGCCCCCTCGAACCGGACTCTTCCGCCGTTTTTCCATAATATTCGGACCAATTTAGGTCCGCACCAAAGCCGACCACACGGCCGGCTGACGATGGCTTCGCCGTCACGTCGTCAACCTTCTTGACCTTGTTCAACGCCCTGTTAAAGGCGTTGTCCCACGGGCCGGCCGGCTTAACCGACGACTCCTGCGATGATGCGATTTTCATTTCCGCTTGCTGCAGAAAGAATGTGAAACATTAAGAAATTGTGAACTTCACTCGAGAATTCAATCGACAAGGTCGCGTGGTAAACTACTTACCACGGCAGTCGTAAACTCCTGAATCTTAGGATCGATAATTATTTTCGAGGTTGCTTTGTCCTTATAGCTTCGGGCCCTCACAAAGAATTCGGTCTGTCGGTCATCTTTCTATGGCTGGAAGGGGTTAGGTATGCCCGCAGCGGCGTACTCGGCATCCTCCTTGTCCCATTTAGGCTTGGAACTTCTGTAACCACCGGCTCCGAGACGGTGGTTACCTATGACCTGCGACCGCATGGCCTTGCCCTTTGCACTCGCGACCTTGGCTTGCTCGGACTCACAGCTAGCCTTGAAAAGGTTGTAGGTAGCTTCGTCGATCAATGACTCTTTCTCCTTGAGCTCCTCCCAGGTTTTGTTCTTTTCAATAATTGCCCTCTTCACCCGGGTTTTCCAACTAGACAAGGCCTTGCTCATCTTCCTGAGGGCCCATGTGTTTCCTTTGTTCACTTTGAGTTTGGTGTTATCGTACGGCTCCGGAAACTTGTATCGTCCGTGCAGCTTGTTGATAAGAAGCTGACAATAATGAATATTCTCACGACTCCTGAGGTTAATCGTGGTGATCGGCACGGTGTTGCGGAGGATCGCCGCGACTTGACGGCCGTACCCTTCCGAAAAATGTTCGGGCTGTTTAGGAATCCCGACGGCGGTCACAACAGTAAACTCTTGCCTGATAGCGCTGACCTTGTCGGTTTCCGATTCCTCTTCTTCGACTGGGTACCATCTGTTTTGGAGCCACCGGTCCCATCATCCTCGCCGATGTTCCTCTCGCCGTCTGTCGTACCGGCCTCCTCCTCCAAGTCATCATCCGATGAGTCGGACTCCGACTCTATCTCCTCCTCATACTCTCCTCGCCTGGAGGTACTTCCTCTTCTCTCTGCTCCTTGACTTTCTCCTGGGATTATTCCCAAAATTGCTTCCTTTTTTTTCCCGGCTGAGAAGAAGGACCGGCGTCGGCTCCGGTCGACATGTTTGCACTAGTAGAATATTAAGAAATGCAACTACTTAATTAATTAGCACAATAAATAAATGAAACTACTCTCATGTTAAGAAAAATAGCAAAGGTACGTCATGCACGAATTCACGGAAAAATTCGGCATGACCTTTGCTATTTTTCTTAACATGAGAGTGCCCCATTCTCAACCAAAACGGAAGTTAATCAACATTTCGGGAGAAAGGGGATAATGAGAGTCCCTGCACAACATATATATAGGCTAGCAAAATATTTAATAAGAACACACACACACACACACACACCTCACACACACACACACACAACACACACACAGCACACACACACATAGGACACACACACACACAGCACATCACACACACACACACACAACAGAATCAATTTTTATTAAGCAACAAAGAGAAACAATAGCAAAAAAAATCCTAGCAATTCTTATCAAATTATCTATCTCTATATATATATATAGCTCTCTCCCTATCTATTTGTGTTAAAACAGTGGCCTAGGCCCAAAAAAAAGATAACCTATAGTGATAACCATCTAACTATCTCTCTGTTTTGGAGAGCAGCATGGCAATTTTGTGCACTAAGCAATAATCCTAGCAATTTTGTGCACTAAACAGTGGACAAACATGATGAGATAAACATGATGAGATCATGTAACAATGGCACATAAAAATATAAAACTATCGAAGAACAGATTCTACACTTGCTAGTTTCATCATTATGTTCATAAGAACAAATGCTTACCTACTGGTTTTTCTCCTCTCTTTTTTAATTTTTACTAAAGCATATAAGAGTCAAACCAGAAAAGTAGATAAAAATGCTGAGATAACAGAAGATATTCCAATAGTAGATAAAAAATTGTATTGCAAAGTTGTTCATGTCACAAACTTGCTACAAAATTTGAAAAAAATGCATAGTAGTTCTTTCATCTCATGTCATCTCAAAAGTTTTTGTGAAATTTATTGATTTGCATGTTCAAACTTCATAGTATGATTTAAAGCACATCATTTTCATATAAAAAACTGGGACTACACCTTGCAGAATTGTTTCACACCATGGACATACATATATCACAACTAGTTGAGCTAGCAACACAGGGGCAACACATGATATGAAATTGTGACAGCAAACGGCAGAAAAGGTTTGGACTCCAGCACTCACATCGTCTTGTGCACAAATCATTGAACACATGGTGGCCGTCTTCGAATTCGCATGGGTGAGGAGCAGCAGCAAAGGGTTGGAATCCACTAGGAACGGAGAAGTGGCAGGCGAGGGAGGGGAGGGAGAGCAGGGGAAGGGGAGTACCTGGCTGGACGACGACAATGGCTCGAACGGCGGCGGTGGTTGCGCGGGGCGGCTCCGGTGGTGCGGGGCGTCTCCGGTGCGGCGGCTAGGGCTCCGGTGCGGCGACGAGCTCCGGTGCGGCGAGGGGCTCCGGTGCGGCGGCGCTAGGGCTCCGGTGCGGCGAGAGAATGGGGAATGGGCACGAGCGAATGGGGAATGGGCACGAGAAAGGGGAGGGGCCCGATGGAGGTTAAGGCTTAGGGGTGGCGCATTTCGCCAAAATGCGCCACCAAGAGATTTCTTATGCGTGGCGCATCTCGGCAAAATGCGCCACGCATAAGAAACCTGTTGGTGGTGCATTCTGGCAAAATGCGCCACCCCTAAGAGCACTTAGTGGCGCATTTCAGCAATATGCGCCACCCCTAAATGTTTTTTATTTTTTAATTAAAGTTTAAACAATTAGTTATTTTGTTATTAAAGTGAAACCATTTAAAAATAATAATTATGGATTACATTTTTCTATAAAAGTGGTCAAACTTTATTAAGATTGACTTTGACCAAATCTTATATGCGGAGTAAAAAGAAACGGAGGGAGTACTTTCTCCAACCGACCTTGAGAATGGTGCTTCGATTGTGTATCGTCGATGTTCATACACTTCAAACTATGATCCAAACATAAGAATATGATCATATCGATCCACGTACCATGCCTTAACCATGTCGTCGCCGAACCAAGATCCACAAACACAAGGTGTAGCGGCATTTGGAAACATAAGATTGTGATCATCAATTACAAAGTGCATATTAAATCCATGCATACACAAAGTGATAATGAATTACAAAATATTTTTCTTAAATTTGGAGCTAGCTATCTAGCTATCGTTTCCTCACGATCTTCTTCTTGCCATTCTTTGTCGTGGTTGAATAATTTAGGCCCGGGACGCCTTCACTTTTCCTCTTGAACGGGAGGAGACCTTTCTTCAGTAGGGTTGTGGTGTATGTACCCTGAGCGGCGTAGTCATCCTCCATCTTCGGGTCACCGTACTTGTCAAAGTCTTGCTCGTTGGCGACTCCATCCATTCCAATGATGTTTCTTTTGCCTCTCCTCACTAAAACGCGGCTCGGCTTTGATGGGTCGGTAATGAAGAAGCATTGGTCCACTTGGCTAGCCAGTACCCATGGCTCATTTTTCGCGGTGACGTTTGCGCCCGCAGACTTGGATTTGGCTCCGGGTATAACCATGGTGGTGAAGTACCGGCCTTCTTTTACGACGCTCTTGGCCCATCTCACACGGAACATCGGCACCTTCTCTCCATAGTAGTCGAGCTCCCATATGTCCTCGATCCTTCCATAGAATCTTCCTTGACGTCATCGGTGTAGAATATCCCCGTTACCCCTGAGTTCTGGAAATTGCAGTTATTGTCCTTTTCCTCCGTGTAGAATGTGTAGCCATTGATATCATACGCTTGATAGGTCATCAGGTTGCGTGCGGCACCCTGTGACAAGGTGAATATCATCTTTTCGTCCTCGGAAGCGTTCCTTCGCGGGGGATTAGCAAGAAGCTCGTCCCTGAACCAAGTCATGAAACCGGAGGTGTGATCTTTGAATAGCCGTGGATCTCGGTCCGTTATCTGTAGGCCCTGGTCACTGTACTTCTTCCTGATTAAATCCTTGTGCTTTACTATCCAAGGATCGACCAGCTGGATGTGTTGTAGCGCGACTAAGCTTGCTCTTTCAAAGCCGATATCTCGACCGTCAAAGTTGACATGCATTGCGCGGCTTCCCTCGTGGTGACCACACCCATCGGTCCTGCCAAAGTGCTTGTTGACGGCCAGACCAGCAGGGTTCTCGGTGTTGAGATAATTCGTGCAAAAAGAGATGCACTTTTCGGTTAGAAAGCCCTTCGCTATGCTTGCATCTGGACGGGTGATGGCGGTGAAGTTAATACGTTTAGTGGGATTGCCTCCCCTGTTAACCGCGCCAATAAACGATTCTTGATAACCCACAAGTCTAGGGGATCAATTGTAGCTTTTCGATAAATAAGGATATCGATCCCACCGAGGAGCAGAAGGTGCTGATAAGTGACACTTGATAAGGAAAGGTTGCACACACTCAAAGGTAAATATTTAGGGGTTTTTGGTTTAAGCAAATGGAAAGTAAAAGACAAGCAAAGTAAACAGGGTAAATGAGGAGTAGCAAGTGGCCCAATCCTTTCACAAGGATAAGCCTAGGAACTAAACTTATAAAAGCTAAAGCGTTCTCGAGAACACACGGGAGAGATAGCCAAGTTACTTTCACCATACTCTTCAAAGTAATATGTATTGTATTGTATTGTATTGATAAGTGTTGGTGGGTGGATCAATGCTAGTACACCTTCTAGACTAAGATAAGTGTACTCTTATGATTACACACCTTGCCAGCATCCACAAATACAAGGTAGTAATTAAGGCATAAGCCTAACCACAGCATTACAATCAAGGATCCATAACTCCCTTGTGCAAAAGTGTGCGAACTGGGGTTCAGGTTTCTATCACTCCGGCAACCCACCATAAGCATCCTTTGTGCACAATGTATTCCTCTAGGCCCATGAAAGGTGAAGTGTTAAGTGTTCGACTCACATAACACCACTAGAGAAATAACAACACAACTTAAGTATCAAACAACACATAATACTTCAACATCATATGACTACTAACAACTAGACTTCTCCCATGTTCTCAAGAACTAAAGTAACTACTCACAAGACATAAAAGAGATCATGATCAGAGGTGATAGATGGGTGGCAAACAATCTGGAAACAATGGTATTTCTCCAACAAAACTCAATAGCATTCATCACAAAGTAGTAATAAACACCAACAGAGTAGAGGGGATAGATAGTACGGATTACAACACAAGTTGCAATTGTGAGATGAGATGGGATGGAGATGGAGATGGTGCTGATTTTGGGGATGATGTTGATGATGATCTCAATGATGCCCGTGAGGAAGATGATGATGACGGCGACGATCTCCCCTTCCGGGAGGTGATCTCCCCGGCGGAATCTGCCCGCCGGAGATGGCTTTTCTCCTCTATAGGTTTCCTCCCCGTGGCGGCGGCGAAACACGGAAACTCTTCTGTATCTAGGGTTTTCACCCCAGGGGGGTATTATAGGCGAGAGGGGGCACCGAGGGGGGCCACCAAGCATCCATGAGGGTTCCTGGACGACCAGGAGGGGGGCCGCGCCAGGCACCCTTCTGGCTGCCTGGTGGGTCCCCTCACCTCCATCCTCGGTGATCCCCAGTTAATTCCCATAAAAACGATCCCCATAAATTTTCATTGAATTTGGACTTGATCTGATTCAGCAACTTGGTGTCCACTTTTCACCGCTGAACCCTGGTTCTGCTGCTTCGGCATCGGAAAGTTGTAAACTATGTAAAACAAGCCAAAACAACATAAGAACAATACTTTTAAGTGGAATATATCAATGAATAGGATGAAATTACAATATAAAATAGTGATGCTTTTTGGACGTATCAACTCCCCCAAGCTTAGACCTCGCTTGTCCCCAAGCGATTGCTGAGCTCGGTAAACCTGTCCAAAAGTTTAGAGAGTGAAGCGTCGATAAAATAATACGAACAAGAAGCATCAAGATTTCTCACCAAACTGAAGCATCCTCAACAGCAACCTCAACTCATAAGGTCCTTATGATAAAGTAGTAACAATTATAACAAAGTAGGACCTGGAAAACTCATCAAATCATGGCAAACATAGCCTTGGTCAAGGAACAACTAATAAATTTTACTTTTACTCTTTCACTTATAATGGAACCAGTTGGATCTTTGGAAAGAACATGTTATTAGTCAAGAAGTGCACAAGTTAAAACAAAGGAAGATGTTTACTCAGCATAAGCTTTTGCAAACAACTCACTTATCAAAAGATAATGTCAACAAAGATGTAACATGCTAACTTTCAATGCAGCTTTGTATGCAAGAATATTTATTAACATCAAGTGTCTGTTCTCTCTCAAGAAGGAAGGAAGTAGGAAGGACTGACTCAGCACAAAAAAAAGGATAAACCCCGTGCAAAAGGGTAAGTAGGGAAAACTCATGTGCCATCTCTAGATCAAACAGAATAAAAACAGACTTTTGGGAGGTGCATGATCCGTCAACGAGTGCTGATAGATAACTCACTCACTTCATGATTTGGACAAGTTTCGAGGAACGGCTCCCATGTGGGGACGATCACATCCCATTAAATTACTTTGTTTATCACTCATAAATGGGCGAAGGAACTTGTGCGTTAGTATTTATCTTTTACGAGCTGGGCACTCATGCCAGTCCCTTCTTGTATTAGGGGTTTGTAGATTAGGCATGCCATCCCAATAAGTCCTCTCCGCTCGAGACACAAGAAGACATCTCTAGCAATAACTTTTTACCTTGGCAGAAACAGACCGAGAAAGAAAACACGCGAAATCGAGAGATACGGTGCCGGGACTATCCAGGCAAATATATAGCAAAAATTTCCAAAACAGAAGGAAGGTTTCAAGCCTAGGTGGAGTCGGAGTTGGAGTCCAGGGCACCCAGGAGGGTGCCTGGCGCGTCCAGGAGGGGGGGGGCGCCAGGAGGCCTCCTGGGCCCCTGGAGTTCCTCTCCGGCTCCACCCGGGCTTGGAATTTTCTTAATTTTGCAAAAAAACTTTGAAAAGTAAACTTTGAAGTTCGCGATGTTTCCTTACCATAATACATACCTTTTCTTATTCTTCTCCTGACGGAGTCTGAAACTGGGATGCAACATGCTCTTCATGAGTTCTTATATATATCATGTTTACATCCACATTGATTGGATCACCTGCCATATAATGTTTGAGTCTTTGTCCATTCACAACTTGAGGTTTGGTGCCTTCGAAATTATTGATCTTGATTGCACCAGACCGATATACTTCTTCGATAAGAAAAGGCCCTTCCCATCTGGAAAGTAGTTTACCTGGAGAAAACCTGAAACGAGATCTAAACAACAAAACTTTATCACCAATATTAAATTCACATTTCAGAATTCTTTTATCGTGCCACTTCTTTACCTTATCCTTGAACATTTTAGCGCTCTCGTAAGCTTCACTCCTCCACTCATCTAGAGAAGTCAAGTTCATGAGATGCTTTTCACTAGCTAACTTTGGGTCAGCATTTAGCTCTCTGACAGCCCAGAAAGCCTTGTGCTCTAACTCGAAGGGTAAATGGCAAGCCTTGCCATAGACCATTTTATACGGAGACATGCCCATGGGGTTTTTGTAAGCAGTTCGATACGCCCACAGAGCATCTCCTAGCTTCTTTGACCAGTCCTTTCTAGAACTGTTTACTGTCTTCTGTAAGATCAACTTGATCTCCCTATTGGTGAGCTCAACTTGCCCACTAGTTTGAGGGTGGTAAGGTGAAGCAATCCTATGATTGACATCGTACTTGGCTAGAGCTTTCCTAAAAGCTCATGCGTGAAGTGTGACCCTCCATCTGTCATGAGGTACCTTGGTGCCCCAAACCTAGGAAAAATTACATCCTTGAGCATTTTCAAAGATGTCTTGTGATCAGCACTCTCAGTGGGGATTGCTTCAACCCACTTGGTTACATAATCAACAGCAACTAAGATGTGTGTGTACTTGTGTGAAGGAGGAAAAGGACCCATAAAATCAAAACCCCAGCAATCGAAAGGTTCGATCACTAGTGAGTAATTCATAGGCATCTCATTTCTCCTGCTAATATTACCAACTCTCTGACACTTATCACAAGATAGAACGTACCTTCGGGCGTCCTTAAAAAGAGTAGGCCAATAAAAACCTGATTGTAAAACTTTATGTGCGGTCCTTTCACCGGCATGATGTCTTCCATAGGGACTATCGTGACATTGTCGAAGAATGTACTGCTGCTCGTGCTCCGGTATACATCTTCTCACGATCCCATCTGGACCCTCTTTAAAAAGATGTGGATCATCCCAAAAGTAGTGCCTCAAATCCGTGAAGAATTTCTTCCTCTGCTGAAATGTAAAACCTGGAGGAAAAAACTTTGCAACGATAAAATTAGCATAATCTGCAAACCAAGGGTCGGAATGAGATTGTACTTTCACAACAAAAAGCTGTTCATCTGGGAAACCGTCGTTGACTGGAATAGGATCGTGCGGGATATCTTCCATCCTTGAAATATTATCCGCCACCGGATTGTCTTCTCCTTTTCTATCGACAATCTGCAAATCAAATTCTTGAAGAAGGAGTACCCATCTAATGAGTCTTGGTTTGGCGTCCTTTTTCCGCATAAGATACTTAATGGAAGCATGGTCAGTATGAATAATAACTTTAGAATGAACAATATACATTCGAAACTTATCACAAGCAAACACCACTGCCAAGAATTCCTTCTCGGTAGTAGCATAATTCTTTTGAGCACTATCAAGTGTCTTGCTGGCATAGTGGATGACATTCAACTTTTTGTCAACCCTTTGTCCTAAAACAGCTCCAACAGCAAAATCACTAGCATCACACATAATTTCAACGGGCAAATTCCAATCAGGTGGTTGTACTATAGGAGAGGTTATCAAGGCTTTCTTAAGAACTTTAAAAGCTTCCTTACAATCTTCATCAAACACAAAAGGAGAATCCTTTTGGAGAAGATTGGTAAGGGGTCTCGAGGTCTTAGAAAAGTCCTTGATAAATCTTCTATAGAAACCAGCATGACCTAGAAAACTACGAATACCTTTGATGTCCCTTGGATAGGGCATCCTTTCAATAGCTTCAATTTTTTCCTTGTCCACTTCAATTCCCCTTTAGGAAATTTTGTGTCCAAGAACTATCCCTTCGTTAACCATGAAATGGCACTTCTCCCAATTGAGCACCAAATTCGTTTCTTCGCATCTCTGCAAAACTTTATTAAGATTGTGGAGACAGTGGTCAAAGGAGTTTCCATAGATGGAAAATTCGTCCATGAAAACTTCTACAATCTCCTCACATAAACCATGAAATATTGCAGACATACACCTCTGAAAAGTAGCAGGTGCATTACACAAACCAAAAGGCATACGCCTATAAGCATAAGTACCGTAAGGACACGTAAAGGTGGTCTTCTCTTGATCCGCGGTGTTAACCTAAATCTGGGAGAAGCCAGAATACTCGTGAAGATAGAAGAAGTGGGTGTTTTTAGACAGCCTCTCGAGCATCTGATCAATAAAGGGCAGCGGATAGTGATCCTTTCTGGTGGCCTTGTTCAACTTCCTGAAATCAATACACATTCTATATCCAATAATGGTCCTCTGAGGTATTAGTTCATTTTTATCATTAGGAACAACAGTTATACCTCCTTTCTTAGGAACACAATGAACAGGACTTACCCACTTACTATCAGCTATAGGATAGATGATACCTGCGGCTAGAAGTTTGAGAACCTCCGTCCTAACCACGTCCTTC
Organism: Bromus sterilis; assembly: GCA_950022295.1. Taxonomy (NCBI): domain Eukaryota; kingdom Viridiplantae; phylum Streptophyta; class Magnoliopsida; order Poales; family Poaceae; genus Bromus; species Bromus sterilis. The sequence continues at coordinate 95,743,083 of OX465595.1, forward strand.
ATCTTTGGGTTCAACCGTCGTTGATGATAGTATGTTGGAAAATGGATGGACTAATACCCTTGAGATCATCAAGAGTATAGCCAATAGCACCTCGGTGTCTGCGGAGTGTCTTCAACAATCGCTCTCCTTCATACCCTGAAAGGTTAGAATTGATAATAACAGGATATATGTTCTTTTCATCTAAATAAGCATACTTGAGCGTATCGGGTAGTGGTTTTAGATCAAACACCGGGTCTTCTTTTGGTTGCGAGAGAATTCCTAAAGGTTCAACCGGGAGGTTGTGCTTTAGGATAGGAGTTTGTCTTAAAAATATGTCTTCTAGTTCATCCCTCTCCTGCATATGTATGTCATTCTCGTGGTCTTCCATAAATTGCTGCAAAGTATCATTAGGAGGAATAGCAATAGAAGCAATTTCTTCAATAATCTTGTCATTACTTGACAAGTCAGTACCACGAGGCTGCTTAGAGAACTTAGAAAAATTAAATTCATACGGCTCACCTTTGAATTCAACAGAAACTTTACCTTTCTTGCAATCTATTATAGCTCCACAAGTGCTGAGGAAGGGCCTACCAAAGATAATAGGGCAAAAACTATCTTGCACTGAACCAAGTACAAGAAAGTCAGTAGGATATTTTACCTTCCCGCAGAGTACTTCAACATCTCTCACAATCCCAACTGGAGAGATAGTTTGTTTATTTTCAAGATGAATCGTGACATCAATGTCCTCGATCTCACACGGCTGAATCTCATGCATGATCTCTTGATAAAGTGTGAAGGGAATAGCGCTGACGCTAAATCCCAAATTACATAGCCCATAGTAATTATGATCTCCTATTTTGACAGATACAACTGGCGTACCTGAAATTGGGCCTTTGTTCTTGGCTGTGACAATGTTAGTGGAAACGGCACAAAAACTAATAGCGGATTCTTCAATATCACTGGTTACCAGATCCTTGACTATTGCAACTTGAGGCTTGACCTTGATCATGTCCTCAGGTTCGTCAGTGGTCCTTCCGTTTTTGTTTAGAATACCTGTAACAAAAGAGTGCTCCTTTATCCTTGAGGGATAAGGAGGTTGTTCATACACAACTGCAGGTAAAAGAGGATCAGTAACATTAATCTCAATAGGTGACTCCTTGAAAGGTTTATGATGTTGACTCTCATTCTTCTTAGAAGAATCAATATGAGAAGCAAAGTCCTTGAAAAAGTCAACCATTAGCTGGGAATCAAGACCAATTTTAGAGCAAAAGGTATTAAAGTAATCAGTCTTTACATAACTCTCAATGTAATCATGCTCATAGTTTATAGCGGGTTCAATACCTTTATCAATTTCCCAGTCTTCAGTGTTCTTCTGGATCCTTTCTATAAGATCCCATTTTTCTTCCATACCCAGCTAGAGGAGGCATCCAACATCTCCTTTTCCTGACGAGAAAGCCTGGCATGCAAATTTGTAAGTATAATTTCCTTGGGGAGCTCATGGTTTGGGCATTTGAGCATCAGGGACTTCAGTCTCCCCCAAGCTTGAGCGATGCTCTCTCCGTCACGAGACCAAAAGTTGTAGATGTAGTTCCTGTCTTGGTGAATTTCACGAAGAGGATAAAACTTTGCATAAAAGAGAGACATAAGCTCTGGCCATTCAAGCAGATCAGAGTTATCGAGTAGCTTATACCAATCTGAAGCTTTATCTTTGAGTGATAAGGAGAATAGTTTCTTCATGACGAACTCCATCGTTACACCTGCAAGCTTAAATAAAGAACATAATTGTGATAAATATAGCAGGTGTTCTCTCGGATGTTCGTCTCCTGTATAACGATTAGACAAGACGTGATCAATAATACCAGGTGGTATTTTATAGGGCATAATTTCAGTAGGGGTAGGAGTGACCACCACAGTTGTGGGGCGGCTCCTTACCAACAACGAACCAACAATAGCAGAGTCCATAAGGACTGAAAGCAACAACAGAAAATAATGGTTTCCTTACCGGCTTCACTTACCAGTAGGGATACACTCCCCGGCAACGGCGCCAAAAAAGCTCATTGATGGCGGTGAAGTTAATAGGTTTAGTGGGATTGCCTCCCCTGTTAACCGCGCCAATAAACGATTCTTGATAACCCACAAGTCTAGGGGATCAATTGTAGCTTTTCGCTAAATAAGGATGTCGATCCCAACGAGGAGCAAAAGGTGCTGATAAGTGACACTGGATAAGGAAAGGCTGCACACACTCAAAGGTAAATATTTAGGGGTTTTTGGTTTAAGCAACAGGAAAGTAAAAGACAAGCAAAGTAAACAGGGTAACTGAGGAGTAGCAAGTGTCCCAATCCTTTCACAAGGATAAGCCTAGGAACTAAACTTATAAAAGCTAAAGCGTTCTCGAGAACACACGGGAGAGATAGCCAAGTTACTTTCACCATACTCTGCCAAGTAATATGTATTGTATTGATAAGTGTTGGTGGGTGGATCAATGCTAGTACACCTTCTATACTAATATAAGTGTACTCTTATGATTACACACCTTGCAAGCATCCGCAAATACAAGGTAGTAATTAAGGCATAAGCCTAACCACAACATTACGATCAAGGATCCATAACTCCCTTGTGCAAAAGTGTGCGAACTGGGGTTCAGATTTCTGTCACTCTGGCAACCCACCATAAGCATCCTTTGTGCACAATGTATTCCTCTAGGCCCATGAAAGGTGAAGTGTTAAGTGTTCAACTCACATTACACCACTAGAGAAATAACAACACAACTTAAGTATCAAACAACACATAATACTTCAACATCATATGACTACTAACAACTAGACTTCTCCCATGTTCTCAAGAACTAAAGTAACTACTCACAAGACATAAAAGAGATCATGATCAGAGGTGATAGATGGGTGGTAAACAATGTGGACACTGATGTGCGAGGTGATGATAGTGATTTCTCGCCCTTTGTTGGTAAACCCCAAGAGGAAGGTGTGATGTAGCACATCAGAAAATTTCCCTCGGTAAAGATACCAAGGGTCTCCAGTAGGACTCCGGAGATGATAAGTAGGTGTTAGCGGCGCAACTGACGCGGACCTGCACACAGACGCAAATAACTTTGTTCCCAACGAAGTTCAGAGAGGTTGTCAATCTCTCCGGTCTTGTTGTTCACAAAGGATCAAACACAATGGATAATGATAGCAATTGAAAGTAAAAGCAGAAAAGTAAATGAGTGTGGAAACAGTGGTGAGGATATGGACCGGGATACGTGATGTTCACTAGTGATGTCTCTCTCCCAAAAGACGATAAAACTGCTATGCGAGGTGAACAAATTACAGAAGGGCAATTGACAGGATTATGAACGCACCGCAATGCTAACTATGCTACAAAAGAAAGGAAGAGGCTCAAAAGCATGGGCAGAATGCCAAAATAAGTAGACCGAAATCCAACTGCATCTACTACTAATCATCCACCTCGAGATATCTATCCAGAACATCTCGCTGGTATTAAGTTGCGAGCCCCACCCAAAGTGTAAACCCAAAGCAAAAGACAACTGCATTAAAAAGCACTTTGCGTAAAGTAAACAATCCTTGCAACTGCGGTTACAAGCACCGTTGTTTTCCCCCTTGTGGCAACAACACATCCCCTAGAATCATGTTTCTGTCACTCAAGCGTGTCATCAGGGGGCATGAACCCACAATCGAGCCTAACGTTCCCTCTTGGGTTTACTACCTACTACTTGGCCAAAGCCATAAACAGCAACGGAGAAATGCAAGAATTACTTAAGAACAAAAATATAAAAGATAAGAACCAAATATATTACTCTATCACAATCTGAACGTAATCTCATAATCCATCAGATCCCATCAAACTCAGCATAGCAACAACAGAAAGATTACAAAAGTGCCTCGATCATGTAGGGCAGCTCACGAGGTCTAAACCATGAAGAACAAAGAGGAGAGGAGAACATCACATAGCTACTGATCACGGACCCATGATCCAAAGGAAACTACTCACGGCACATCCGGGATGCATCCATGGTGGAGGGGAGACTCCCGGAGGTCGGTGATGGCTTCTCGCCCTTCGTTGGTTACCCCAAGTGGAAGGTTTGAGATGTAGTGCAACAGCAGCTTTCCCTCGGTGAAGATACCAAGGTTTTTCTCCAGTAGGACTCCAGAGATGATAAGTAGGTGTCAGCGGCGCAACTGACGCGGACCTGCACATAGACACAGAAAACTTTGTTCCCAACGAAGTTCAGAGAGGTTGTCAATCTCTCCGGTATTGTTGTTCACAAAGGATAAAACGCAAGGGATAATGATAGCAAGTAAAAGCAGTAAAGTAAATATAGCTTGGAAACAGTAATGAGGATATGGACCGGGATACGTGATGTTCACTAGTGATTTCTCTCTCCCAAAAGACGATAAAACTGCTATGTGAGGTAAACAAATTACAGAAGGGCAATTGACAGGATTATGAACGCACCGCAATGCTAACTATGCTACAAAAGAAAGGAAGAGGCTCAAAAGCAGGGGCAGTACGCCAAAATAAGTAGACCGAAATCCATCTGCATCTACTACTAATCATCCACCTTGAGATATCTATCCAGAACATCTCGCTGGTATTAAGTTGCGAGCCCCACCCAAAGTGTAAACCCAAAGCAACAGACAACTGCAATAAAAAGAACTTTGCGTAAAGTAAACAATCCTTGTAACCGCAGTTACAAGCATCGTTGTTTTCCCCCTTGTGGCAACAGCACATGCCCTAGACTCATGTTTCTGTCACTCAAGCGTGTCATCGGTGGGCATGAAACCACAATCTAGCACAACGTTCGCTCTTGGAGTCACTACCTACTACTTGGCCAAAGCAATTAACAGCAACGGAGAACATGCAAGAATTACTTAGGAACAAAAATATAAGAGAAAAAAACCAAATATATTACTCTATCACAATCTGAACATAATCTCATAATCCATCAGATCCCTCCAAACTCAGCATAGCAACAGCAGAAATATTACAAAGGTGCCTCGATCATGTAGGGCAGCTCACGAGGTCTAAACAATGAAGATCAAAGAGGGGAGGAGAACATCACATAGCTACTGATCACGGACCCATGGTCCAAGGAAAACTACTCAGGAGACATCCGGGGAGCATCCATGGTGGAGAGGAGACTCCTGGAGGTCAATCCTCCCTCCGGCAGTGTGCCGGGAAGAGGTCTTCTGGTGCTCCCGATCTTGGAAGCGCGGCGGCAGCGGAACATAGGCGAGTTTGCGGAATAGGGTTCCTCCTCTGGAGTTTTCCCGTGACGGAGAATAAATAGGCGAAGGGGGGCAGCCAGAGGTGGACCAGGGGCCCCAGGCGACCCCCTGGCGCGGCCAGGGGTGGGGCCGCGCCGGGTGGCTGCCTGGGCCCCCCTGGCTCCCTTCTGGCCCCTCCCGGGCTCTTCTCGAAGCTTCCTGTACGCTGATTTTTCCTGTATTTTTCCCGGAATTTTTCTGGCACTTTTTATATGGGGGAAAACTGAAATAGAAAAACAGCAGAAAACAGGAACTGGCACTGGGGTGCACTGAGTTAATAGGTTAGTCCAAATATGATCAAAAGTGTATGAAAGTGTATCTAGATCATAGCAATATCACACAAAACATGCATGGAGCAAGCAGAAATTATAGATACATTTTGGACGTATCAACATCCCCAAGCTTAGTTCCTGCTCGTCCTCGAGTAGGTAAATGATAACAACATAATTTTTGTGGTGACATGCTAGCAACCATAAAAGAACTTTGAAAAGTAAAGCAATCAAGGTTAGAGATTCAATTCAAGTCATAACATGCAAGAGTCTATATTAGCATTGAAACAAGTAACAAAAGAACAATAGGTGCAAGAGCTCTCGCTGTCCGTGACTCAAATGTCTCCAAATGGTGTTTGCGTGCAAGAAGGGGGATAGGGAATACGAGAAAAAGTAATTTTTGTGTTGAGAACTCAATCTACTAAAGTTTCACACTTGGTCTTCTTTGGAATCTTATCTTGACTCGTCCCCAGACCACTAGCCAGGTACAAGTCAATTTGATCCACTCCTTTTCGATATTTTGAGCACTCATGCAATGGATGAGCGTAAGCACGAGAGTTTACACTTAAGATGGCAAAGAGAGAAGTATGGTGGAGGAGGAAGATAAAATGGATGAGAAAGGCTCACATCAATGAGGACAATCATAGGCAAGAGATGCCAAATGATAGATACGATGTGAGGAGTAGGGATTGCCATGCAACGGATGCACATATGAGCTAGGAAGCTCTCCAATGAAACTAGTGGGGGTGCATCTAACTTGCTCGCTCATGAAGACCTAGAGCTCATTTGAGGAGGCTCATCCTTGGAATATGCAAGCCAAGTTCTATAGTGTGAAGGTCCCCACATAGCTATATGCATAATGATCATCTCTATGGAGTACAAGGATATAGAGGGAGTACTAGTGTGGATCTCTCAAAAGGATAGTAGTGTTGCCCGTTTCTCTCTTTTTATTTCTTTTTTTTCTTTTTTCTATTTTTTTGTATTTTTTGGTGGCCTCAATGGCTCTTTCTATTTAACTCTCATTTGTCCTCTTTGGGATCATTTATAGTGTCCACTTTGGGATCTTTTCCTCACTTTAAGGGCAACACTCTATTTTACAAGAAGGTAAAGGAGATCTTTCACACTTTACAAGGTACTCAAAATCATAAAGAAGATGTAACTATCATGATGTATGCAATGTATGCCTCTGCCAGTGTAGCAGGAACATGTATGACATGAAGATCAAGTCATGCAGAGGTGGAAGTTGCATGGCAATATATCTCGGAAAGGGTATGGAAATGCCTTGATAGGTAGGTATGGTGGCTGTTTTGAGGACATATATAAGGCGGTTTATGATGACAGAGCGTATCATGCCAAGGGTTTGGATGTACCGGCGAAGGTGGACACCAACTCTCGGAGTGAGAATAAAGCAATGCACGGCACGGGAGAGGCTAGCAAAATATGGGAAGGTGGAAGTGTCAACTTTCAATACTTACATTAGTCCGAAGAACTCATGCACTTATTATCGGTAACTCTCAATCTAAAAAGGGAGGTTCACAAAGAGACAAGTACCCCGAGGAGGAGTGTATGGGGGTTTGGTTATCCTTGCGCATCCTCGACTCATGGTACGTGAGTGTTCTCTGATATTCGACCCCTGAGAAGAGTAATGATCCATCTAGTAGCTAGAGTTCTCAACTAGTTTTGTAGGTTTTTAAAATACACAGGGATTGCCCAAAATACGACACCTATCACTAATAGGCAAGAGCTCTTGACACCAAAAGTTCAAACATTACTCACATCAATACCTCAAAACTATTGCAAGTTACTACTAAAATTAAATAACAACCTCAATTACCTACTCTCAAGACAAGACACAACTCAGTGCAACAACCAACTCTCTTTAACAAGATAAACATGAAAATTAAAAAGAGTTCCAGCAACAAACTAAACAAAATCCAAGGCTCTTGCTAAAGACAAACTAAGACTAAAACTAAACATGGCAGTAGCTACGAAAAGATAAAGAACACACAACAGTAAAAAGATAAGCAGGAAAAATCCTATGATGTGTTCTAAATTTTGAAAGTGGAGCGTGTTTCTCTCCCACACAAAGTAAGACGGGATCTAATTTGTTATGAACAACAAGCAAAGCTAAAGAAAACTAAAAACAAAACCTAAGAGCGAGACGCTCCAAGCATAGCACATAACGCATGAAGTGATAAAAATATGATGAGACGAAGGACGAACTGATGATTGTTGATGGATAAGGGGATGCACGGGGTCATCCCCAAGCTTAGACGCTTGAGTCTCCTTGAATATTTATTTGGGATGCATGGGGGCATCCCCAAGCTTGAGCGCTTGACACTCCTGGATCTTCTTTCATCATCTTCTATCGCACACTTGAAAACTCCCTTCATACATAACTCATCATAAGTTGATTAGAGAGGTTAGTACCCTTAATAAATAATTTTTCCCACTGGATATAAAGATATTCTTGAAGAGCTACTGTTTCTCAAGAGTGCCAAAATTTGTTTTCAAATAAAAAGCAAGCTTAAGGTTTGCAAAAGTTAGGAGAGACAAAACGTGGCAGAATCTGTGAAAAACAGAACAGAAGATAGTAATGAATTTTTTAAGGGCACTTCTGCAACTCAAATAAAAAAACTCAGAACATACGGAAGTTTCGTAATTGTATAGAGCATACTGTGTAAAGATTTCAGCTGAAAAAGATGAACTGGGATTTTTCTGGAATTTTTCTGGTCACGAGGACAGAATCTGTTTTCTGGACAGCATGTCACAACTTTTACTTCCCTTGCCGTAAGAGGCTATAACTTGGCACAAAGTTGGAAAATTAAGATACAATGATGTTGCTACAGTAGTAACAAACATCAGGACACAACAAAAGCAAAAAGAAACTGTGACGCCCCCAAAATCAGACCGTGTACAGTAATCATACACGCAAGGTACACGATCGAGATCAGGGACTCACGGTGAGATATCACAACACAACTCTACAAATAAAATAATACAAGCTGTTTAATACAAGCCAGGGGCCACGAGGGCTCAAATACAACAGCTCGAGAGCACAAAGTCAGCGGAAGCAACAGTATCTGAGTACACACACAAGGATACAAGGTTGCCTTAAGAAGGCTAGCACAAAAACAACACTTGATCGAAAAGGCGAGGCCTCTTGTCTGGGAACCTCCAAACTACTCGTGGTCAAAGGGGAACTCGACGTTGTAGAAGGCATCGGGGGTCTTCACGTTGCGGTGGTCGACATCGGGGATCTCCTGCTCCTGGACTCCAACGTCGACTGCAGCGGCCGATCAGGAAAAACAAAAAGGGGGAAAATAAAGCAGGTGAGTATCTAGCATACCCGCGAGTCTTACGTCCGCTACTAAGCAATTATGCATTTGTATCAAATGGAAAGGGGAGGCTGTATATAGTTGACTGCAAGATAGAAGTCAGAGCAAGGATAAGAAGCTAGGCCTATCGAAGATTAGCATCTTCCGACGAGTCTTGCAGCATGAGGTAAGAATCAGCCAACAGTTTACTATAACAGAAAAGAAAGTAACAATGCAGCAGAAGTTGATGCAACATTGTATAATAATAAGTTGTTATCATAATTAACAATGCCTCCGAGTTCCCCTCCTCGACATCCCCGCGAGGAAGAAAACCCGGAACCAACAGTTTAATAGTAGTAGTTTGTAGTGATAGGATCTGGCTTCAGCATAAAGTGTCCTGTTACCGTGGACACGGCTATCGATAGATCAATCTTCCCTGCAGGGGTGCACTAGTGTGACACTACACGCTCGGATCTCCAGGGTGGCGTACACCTGGTTAGGGTACACCCCACCAAGGCTATCCGACACAGCGCAGTCCATCCTACGGCTCATCAGAGAGGTCCCGGCCGGTCTAAAGTCCTAAGCGCAAGGGGGTCTTGGGCCGTCGCCCCTCGCACTCCGGGTCTGTGTGAGGTGGGAGATCCGTACACCACAGGTGACGATTAGTCTTGGCCACAATGCTGAACTGGACGTCTTTCAGAGCTTTTGAACGAGGCTACGCCGCGGAGGCGCCCATACGCGTAATCCCACGTATAGGTAGTGCATACAAGCCAAAAGGCTACTCAAGTCATCCGCCGAACCCGTTAAGCATTTTATTATTTTCTGTCGAGACAACCGTTATCGTTGACCCTTATTGAAATGAGTCGCGGACAACGACAACAGTCAGGACCACCAGTAACATCGGTGCCTGCCCTGACGTCCCACCAACTCATGCGGTTACCAACAAGGTGAACCGTCTCCTTACCTTGTCTCGCGTTTGCTTCGAAGAGCTCGACTTTCGTACAACAGGATATCTCTCGGCCACGAACAGTACCAGGCCCGCCGCACACCGGTGGAATACACCTGACCTGTCGTTCCACTAAGATACCCTGCGCGGTCACCGTTGGGTCACCCGACTCCTTACCTGTTAGGACACCAGTTGATTCGAGTGCCTACCATCAAGTGAAACCAGGAGGAATCACCCTCGATGGTACACTTGAAGAGGTTCGACAGAGACATCAACGGAATGAACTGAAGAGGAATATTCTCGTATCACCCCGGTGGTGCCGAGACACCAGCGGAATGAACTAAAGAGGAATACCCTCGTATCATCCTAGTGATGCTACGCTACTGAGCCGACGAGAGTGAAATACGAGTCCGTCCACTCGTAAGTCAGACTCGAAGCGACTCGACAGAGTCTCGCCGTTGTAGGTTCCCTAGGGCGTCTGCATTGATCCGTACCTGTTGCAGTTATAATATTTTGTAATCCACGTTCACTCACCAGAGTGAGCACGGCCCTCTATTCTAAACCTAGCTAACAATGCGCAGGGTCCACTGCTGAATAGAATATATATATATATATATATATATATTTAGCAGGCAACATAGGATTAGGAAGGTACAACAAGGGGCGACAAAATCAGGCTATGCAATTGAATAGGATTGTAACGTAGAAGCAGCAGTAACCATGCCTAGTGCAAGAAAGGTACGGAAAGATAGGTGATATCTGGGGAAGGAAAATGGCTCTGCTTGCCTGCAAGCTCGACGGTAGGGGTAGGGTCGTCGACGAAGTAGTCGTACTTAGCAGCTGTGTAGTCGACGGAGCAACGGGGTCTACCGGAGATTAAGGGGGGAAGAAACAGTAAATACACACCAAGCATATACAAACAGATGCATGACATGACAGATGCAATGCTAACGGGGTTCTAACGCAGTGCAATGCACGTTGCTCGGAGGCAGGAATTCATCTGGGGATGAACTGCCAGCTCCGGGTGATTATCGGACAGGGTGTCCGGAGGGGGGGAGATATCATGTCGGAGGTGTCGTGGACATCCGACACATGTGTGGGTGGTGTATCCGGGTTAGTTGATCTATTCCGAACAACTTTCGTGTTCGGAATAAATTCATCCGGGTACTTTAGCAGTACGGGACAATTTATCGGACTGTCGGTCCGGAGGGGGACGGTTCGATGTTCGTTGTGTTAGAAGGGTGTGATAGACATATGGATAGCGTATTCGTATTAGTTATATTTTTCTGATCCATTTTCATGTATAAAGTTTTTGAATCTGAGTTACGGTTTAAAAGTTATTGAATTTCAAAGTTTTAAATCATTTTAAAAGATTTTCTGAATTATTTTTATTAATTAAATAAACATTATCCACAGAGAGTTGACTTGTCAAACCTGACCAGTGGGACCCACTGGTCAGCCTCACAGGAAATAAAACCATTTTAATAATTTAATTAACAGTGGGGTCCCACATGTCAGCCACATAGTGTTAATAAAACATTTAATTAAATCCAAATAATCACTAGGCCCACATGTCATACTCTCATTAAAAACAAAATCATTTAATTAATAAACTGACAGTGGGACCCATGTGTAAGTGGCACAATGTTAATATAATTCCATTTTAATTAGTTAAGGGCCTGGGGCCCATCTGTCATTCACTCAATGTTATTCTAACAGTTATTTATCTAACTTAATGACCTGGCCCCACCTGTAATAGACATATTACTAACAATTTTAGTTTATTTGGTAAGCAGGTTAATTAGGGACGTGGGGGCCCCACATGGTAGTGGGATTAGCCCATTGGCTAACCACTAGTGCACGCCGGCGAGAGGCGCACGACGGCAAGGGGAGCCACGACTGGGGGAGAGGGCTTGCGACCCCGCGCGCGTGCGCGCGCGCACGAGCGGGGCGCGGCCGGGGCGTGGACTGAGCGCAGCCATGCGGGCGCACAGGGCATGGCGAGTGGTGTGGTGAGCACGAGCTCACGACGGCCTGGCGCGGCGGCCACAGAGGCGGAACGGAGGGGAGAATGAGAGGAATCGGCGCGGCAACTCACAGGGAAGCTCGAGGTCGTCCTGGGGACGCGGGGGTGGCTGAGGGGCAGCGAATCGGGCGGCGGATGCCGGCGACAGTGGCGGGGAAGAGGAGAAGGGGGCGGCGTCCTCAGGGCGTTACAGATCGATTCCGGGCTGGAGGTGACGTTGCAGATCGATTCAGGGGAGGCCACTTGACACGCCGGCGCAGCCGCAGGTGGCCGTTGGCCGCGAGCATGGCGGCGGCGCGGCCATGGCAAGGCATGGGAGGCTCCGGGAAGAAGAAATAAAAGTGGGAGGGGACAATGGGGGGTAGGGTTAGGGCTTCCAGTGGGGGGGTGCGGGGGTGCGGTCATATCCACCGAGGAGAGGGGGGAGCAGGTGAGATGGGGGAGAGGGAGCAGGTGGAGGGGGGCCATGGCGTGGCCACGGCATGGCCATGGCCATGGTGTCGTGGGGTGGGGGCAGGTGGGGGAAGGGACAGGGGAAGGAGAGAGGGGGTTGGGCCTGGGGTGGGCCTCGCCCCCAGCGTTTTTTTTTGTGTTTCCTTTTTTTTCTTTATTATTATTTTTAATTTATTCCAACCACTAAACAATTTTGTAAAACATTGGAATGGCCCCAAAATTAGTAATATATATTAAAGAATTATTGCTAATAGTTTTGGTGATTTATAAAAAACCATTTGATATTTTGCTTTATTTAAAAGGTATAAAAAGCCACTGTTTTGCTATTGCTTTTAATTATTTATAATATTAAAACATTTTAATAAAACGCAAATTCACTTTTATTAGGGCTTACTAATTATTAGGCTTTTTATAAATCTGGTTCAACAATTTTTAGTGCATTTAAAATTACCACAAGTTTATTAAAATTACTATGACAATTTTAATAATTTTCAAGATATTGTCTTTATTTCATAATACTCCTAAATCACTTTAATAAAATATCCATTGCTATACTAACATGGCCTAATGATTGCTAGGCATTTACTTAATAGGTTCCACAAATTTTGGTTTAACCATGATCAAATGATGGACAGGAATCCACAAGTCTTGGAGAGAATTTATAATTTACCCAATTTGAAAAGTTTATCTGGGTTGGAAATTGACAGAGCTATGATCAAAGGTGATCATGGCTTGATCATCAACAGTAATGATCACTAACAGTGGAATCACTGTAGTGATTACTATTACTGATTCTGAGGGTGTTAAAGTAAACCTAATTCGTTGTGGGCTGCCTCCCAAAAGCGCTTATTTAGAGCCATTAGCTAGGCATAAAGATTTTAAAAGGTGCTCTCATAAGAATAAGGATTTGAAGCAAACGAGAGCATCAAGAAGCAAATGTGAAATACATTTAATCCGAACCCACTTCCTATGCATAGGCATCTTGTAATAAAATAAATCAAAGAAGCACAAAGAAACCAACATAGGAAGGTGGAACAAGAACATCTTCAAAACTTTCAACATAAAGAGAGTAGTTTTAGTAATATGGAAGTTTCTACAACCAAACTTTCCTCTCTCAAAATAATTTTCAGTAGTATCGTGAACAACATCAAGAATATAAATATCACATAAATCATATTGTTCATGACCTACGAGCACACGTGTATTATTTTCAACACGGTTTTTAGGATCATAAGATAAATGCAACCCAACATATTGAGATTTGATAAGAGGAAAATTCTCCGGAGTTGGAGATTTCAAAAGGACAATAGGACAATCAAGTGTGGGTGCAATAGCAACAATTTCATGCTTAACATAAGGAACTATAGAGAGTTCATTTTTGTCAATATCATCCATAGTGGCATCTTGGCCATCAACAAAGAAAGTATCAAATTTTTCAGAAAGGGATATTTCAAGTGAGTCCTCGGAATCACGGGATTCCTCCTCAAAGCAATCATTGGGCTCTTCCTAGGCAGCAAACATTTTATTTTTAAAATCCACAATATAAGAATTGGAAGTATAATTCTCGAAGCAATAAGCAAGAACTGCAAAGTTTTCAGACTCGAAAATAGTATCGTGATACTTTTCAATCAAGGAAGCAATCTCATAGGCACATTTAAAAGCAACAAACTCTTCAATCTTTTCAACATCAAAGTAATCATAAACACCTGTAGCATAAGAAGATAAGATCTCATTTTCATTAAACTCACATTGGAAAGGGAGGTGTTTATGATCTATATTAGAACAACAAGTAAAATCATAAATGTGGCACAAAAGTTTAGCATGGCAATAAGAAACATGTATTTGATCCCATAAGTGTTTCCCTTTCTGAGATAGGCGGTGCCTCGTATAATGAGCATGCTCATCCAATGATTTTCCCTCAACCAAGTCGGTTGGGTTTTTAGCGCGAGAAAAAATTGATCGAAGACGATCCAAGTGAAACATGTCCATCCTACCATATTTGGGTGGTTCATCACCCATGATGAGGATAGCATAAATAGGCAAAGCAAGACAAAGGCAAAAGGTAGCAACTATTTTTGTGGTTTTTCATAAAGGACACTGAGATAAAAACTGAAGGGTAAACTAACAAGAATAAAAAACAAAGGTAAAGGGTAGTGTGCAACTCCCCTATCTTAGCACTCGGAGTCCCCGGCAACGGTGCCAGAAAACTTGCTTGATGGCTTCTCGCCCTTCTTTGGTTACCCTAAGTGGAAGGTTTGAGATGTAGTGCAGCAGCAGTTTTCCCTCGGTGAAGATACCAAGGTTTGTCTCCTGTAGGACTCTAGAGATGATAAGTAGGTGTCAGCGGCGCAACTGACGCGGACCTGCACACAGACACAGAGAACTTTGTTCCCAACGAAGTTCAGAGAGGTTGTCAATCTCTCCGGTCTTGTTGTTCACAAAGGATAAAACGCAAGGGATAATGATAGCAAGTAACAGCAGTAAAGTAAATATAGCTTGGACACAGTAATGAGGATATGGACCGGGATACGTGATGTTCACTAGTGATGCCTCTCTCCCAAAAGACGATAAAACTGCTATGCGAGGTAAACAAATTACAGAGGGCAATTGACAGGATTATGAACGCACCGCAATGCTAACTATGCTACAAAAGAAAGGAAGAGGCTCAAAAGCACGGGCAGTACGCCAAAATAAGTAGACCGAAATCCATCTGCATCTACTACTAATCATCCACCTTGAGATATCTATCCAGAACATCTTGCTGGTATTTAGTTGCGAGCCCCACCCAAAGTGTAAACCCAAAGCAACAGACAACTGCAATAAAAAGAACTTTGCGTAAAGTAAACAATCCTTGTAACCGCGGTTACAAGCACCATTGTTTTCCCCCTTGTGGCAACAACACATCCCCTCGACTCATGTTTCTGTCACTCAAGCGTGTCATCGGGGGGCATGAACCCACAATCTAGCACAACGTTCCCTCTTGGAGTCACTACCTACTACTTGGCCAAAGCAATAAACAACAACGGAGAACATGCAAGAATTACTTAGGAACAAAAATATAAGAGATAAAAACCAAATATATTACTCTATGACAATCTGAACATAATCTCATAATCCATCAGATCCCTCCAAACTCAGCATAGCAACAACAAAAATATTACAAAGGTGCCTCGATCATGTAGGGCAGCTCACGAGGTCTAAACAATGAAGATCAAAGAGGGGAGGAGAACATCACATAGCTACTGATCATGGACCCATGGTCCAAGGAAAACTACTCACGAGACATCTGGGGAGCATCCATGGTGGAGAGGAGACTCCTGGAGGTCAATCCTCCCTCCAGCAGGGTGCCGGGAAGAGGTCTTCTGGTGCTCCCGATCTTGGAAGCGCGGCGGCAGCGGAACAGAGGCGAGTTTGCGAAATAGGGTTCCTCCTCTGGAGTTTTCCCATGACGGAGAATAAAATGGCGAAGGGGGGCAGCCAGAGGTGGACCAGGGGCCCCAGGCGCCCCCCTGGCGCGGCCAGGGGTGGGCCCGCGCCGGGTGGCCGGGTGGCCGCCTGGGCCCCCTGGCTCCCCTCTGGCCCCTCCCGGGCTCTTCTCGAAGCTTCCAGTACGCTCATTTTTCCTGTATTTTTCCCGGAATTTTTCTGGCACTTTTTATATGGGGGAAAACTGAAATAGAAAAACAGCAGAAAACAGGAACTGGCACTGGGGTGCACTGAGTTAATAGGTTAGTCCAAATATGATCAAAAGTGCATGAAAGTGTATCTAGATCATAGCAATATCACACAAAACATGCATGGAGCAAGCATAAATTATAGATACGTTTTGGACGTATCAGTCGGCCCTCCCTCCGGCAGGGTGCCTGGAAGAGGTCTGCTGGTGCTCCCGATCTCGGAAGCGCGGCGGCGGCGGAACAGAGGCGAGATCGCGAAAAAGGATTCTTCTTCTGAGGGTTTCTCGTCACGGAGAATATATAGGCAAAGGGGGCCAGCCAGGGGGGCCACTAGGGGTCCAGGCGGCCCCCTGGCGCGGCCAGACCCTGGGGCGCGCCACCAGGTCACCTGGGCCCCTGGTGGTGGCCCTCTGGCCCCACTCAGGTCCTTCCGGAAGGTTCTTCTGCGCTGAATTTTTATCTGATTTTTCCCGAATTTTTGGAGCACTTTTTATATGGGGGAAAACTGAAATAGAAAAACTGCAGAAAACAGGAACTGGCACTGTGGTGCACTGAGTTAATAGGTTAGTCCAAATGTGATCAAAAGTGTATGAAAGTGCATGTAGATCATAGCAATATCACACAAAACATGAATGGAGCAAGCAGAAATTATAGATACGTTTTGGACGTATCACACACAATGGTATTTCTCCAACAAAACTCAATAGCATTCACCACAAAGTAGTAATCAACACCAATAGAGTAGAGGGGATAGATAGTACGGATTACAACACAAGTTGCAATTGTGAGATGAGATGGGATGGAGATGGAGATGGTGCTGATGTTGGGGATGATGTTGATGATGATCTCGATGATGCCCGTGACGATGATGATGATGACGACGACGATCTCCCCTTCCGGGAGGTGATCTCCCCGGCGGAATCTGCCCACCGGAGATGGCTTTTCTCCTCTGTAGGTTTCCGCCCCGTGGCGGCGGCGAAACACGGAAACTCTTCTGTATCTAGGGTTTTCACCCCAGGGGGGTCTTATAGGAGATAAGGGGAACCGAGGGGGCCACCAGGCATCCAGGAGGGTGCCTGGCGCGGCCAGGAGGGGGGCCGCGCCAGGCACCCTTCTGGCTGCCTGGTGGGTCCCCTCACCTCCATCCTCAGTGATCCCTAGTTAATTCCCATAAAAACGATCCCCGTAAATTTTCATCGCATTTGGACTTGATCTGATTCAGCAACTTGGTGTCCACTTTTCACCGCTGAACCCTGGTTCTGCTGCTTCGGCATCGGAAAGTTGTAAACTGTGTAAAACAAGCCAAAACATCATAAGAACAATACTTTAAAGTGGAATATATCAATGAATAGGATGGAATTACAATATAAAATAGTGATGCTTTTTGGACGTATCAACGGGACCTGTTACGAACGTATTTTTTGATGTGTCCATTCATCCTTTCGAACGGCATCATGCTGCGCAGAAACGCAGGCCCGAGTTGGACGATATCCTCCACGACGTGGATCAGCAGATGCACCATAATGTCGAAGAACGCGGGCGGGAAATAGATATCAAGATCGCATAGTATGAGCACGATCTCCTCCTGTAGCCTTTTGAGTTGCGTAGCGCAAATCGACTTCCGGGAGATGACGTCAAAAAAGTTGCAAAGGCCAAACAACATTTTACGGACGTGCTCGTCCATTATCCCTTTTTGCCCAACCGGGAGAATCTGCGTCATCAGCACGACACAGTCATGAGATTTCATTCTGCTGAAACGCTGCTTCGCCTCGTCTAGGTATCTGCTTATCTTCCCCGCGTAGCCATTCAGAAATTTTACTCCTATGAGGCAGTGGATAAACCGCTTGATCTCCTCCTCGCACAGAATGAAGCATGCCGGGGGGCAGTGATCAATACCGGTCTTCTTATTGGTCGCCCTTTTTCGTTTGCGAGAGTTTTGCGTTTCCGTTTCCTCTTCCTCCTCCGGCTCATCATCATCGTCACTAGGGGGGTGAAGTTCCCTCCTGATGCCCATAAATTTCAAGTCATTCCTTGCTTTTGGCCTGTGCTTGGTCTTCTCCGGCATGTTGAGCAGCGTGCCAAACAAGCTCTCGCACACATTCTTTGTGATATGCATGAGATCAAGGCTATGAGGACTGCGGAGGAGATTCCAGTATTCCAAATCCCAGAAAACTGACCTCGCTTTCCATACCATCATCAACGGCTGAGTCTTCTTTTTTTTCTTTCCCGGCGCGGGGCACTCTTTCCAAGTTTTCAGCAAGTTGTCGATTTCTTTGCCGCTCCTTCGAGCTGGGGGTGCTCGGAGCTCCTGGCTTCCATCGAACAGATGTCCCTGTTTTCTCCACGCGTGTTTCTTCGGAAGCCACCTCCGAGACCCCTAGAACACGGTTTTTGAAGATCCGGGATCTTTTTGTAGCTGACGGTACGTTGTATTATCCATGCACCTAACGCATGCACAGAATCCTTGGACCACCTGCCCTGAGAAATATCCGTATCCAAGATAGTCGTGCACCGTCGTGATCACCGCGGCTTTCATTGGGAAATATTCTTTTGCCACGGCATCCCATGTATTTACTCCGTCTTTCCATAACGTTTCTAGCTCCTCTTTCAACAGCTGCAGATATAGATTGAGGTCCGTACCTGGTTGTTTCGGCCCTTGAACTAGCATACACATTGTATGTACTTTTTCTTCATGCACTTCCAGGGGGAAGGTTGTATATGCATACAAACACGGGCCAGGTACTGTGTGTGCTGCTCTGGCTGCCAAACGGATTGACTCCATCGGCGCTCACACCAATCCTGAGGTTCCTTTGTTCTTTCCCAAAATCTGGGTATTCGAGGTCCAACGCAGTCCATTGGCTACCATCTGAAGGGTGCCTCAGCATGTCCTCCTTTTCCGGATCCGGGTTCGGGTCATCCTCTTTTAGCTTCTTTCTATCTGCGTGCCAGGTCATGAGCTTTGCTTCCTTGGGATCTACGAAATACCTCTACAGACGAGGAGTGATCGGAAAGTACCATACCACTTTTCTAGGAACTTTCTTCCCTCTCTTGTATCGACTAACACCGCACACCAAACATGTGTATTTATCTTTGTCCTCACCCCGATAGATCATGCAATCATTTATGCAGACGTGGTATTTAACGTGCGGAATATTGAGAGGGCAAAGGACTTTCTTGGCCTCAGCGATACTAGTTGGGCACGTGTTGCCCTTCGAAAGACGATCGTGCCAGAATGCCATGTTATCATCGAAGCTTTTGTCGGTCCATTTGTGTTTTGCCTTCATCTCTATAGCCCCAAGTGTTATATTCAAGCGAGTATCCCCATCGTTGCATCCTTCGTACAACTTCGTAATCGCGTCTTTCTCGAGTTGCGCCATCTTGGCTTTCTCTCTAGGTGCACCTCTTGCATTCAACGCCTCTTTGACAAGCAGCTCTTGAACATGAGGGTCCCACACCCAGCTTGAATCCTGATCATGTCCGACATCTTGATCTTCATGTCCGGCATCTTGATCTACATGATCCGCTTCGGCATCTTCTTCATGATCATGTACGGGATGCTCTTCGTCTTCTCGCCCGCCGCTGTTGTCTGGTTGCCCTTCCTCATTTACTGGCGCCCCACCATTGACGTCCTCCTCCTCACCAGCTTCATCACTTATCCATCGTGTGTAGTCATCCATCAAACCATTACGCTTTAGGTGTCTTTGCAATATTCCGGAATCAGGCTCGGTCACTCACTGCAGTTTGCATCTCCGACACGAACATCTTATATCCGACCTATTATTCCTTAGCATGTTGTTTGTCGCACATTGCATCCGCCTAGCCACGGTAATATCTCTCAGCATCTCGCAGACCATGGTCGATCACCTACGTGCACAGAGAGAGAAACACAATTATATATCACAGTCGTCACCGGAAAAATTCGGCATGACCTTCCCTAATAATGCATGGGAGCATGCAGAGAGTGCGCCGGAAATTTTCCTAAAGGGAAATGAATCAACATTTCGGCAAAACATTGGCCACTCAAGATTCACATATACATCAAACCACCGTAAGCTTCACATATACATCAAACAAACTTCACATATACATCAAACCCAAGCTTCACATATACAACAAACCCCAAGATAATAAAGGCAAGTATATGGGTCATAAATGGAAGAAAAGAGTTTGGGAGGAGGTCCACTTACTTCAATATGAAACAAAATAGATGTAATGCCAAGTATGGATGGATGAATGGAAGAAATGAGGTGGGGAGGAGGAGAAAACCGAATAGATCTAGGGTGAGAAGAGTGGATCTAGTTTGAGAATTGTGTGGAGTGAATGAGAGGTGGTAGGTGGGGTGGAGTAGATAAGGACAGCTCTAGGTATTTAGTGACACATATAGCAATTCAGTGGTGGCGCATTGTTGAAATGCGCCACCCCTAAGCTCTTATGGGTGGCGCATTCCCAAAATGCGCCACCCCTAAGGACCTTATGGGTGGCGCATTTCCACAATGCGCCACCCCTAAGCTCTTAGGGGTGGCGCATTTTGTAAATGTGCCACCTATAAGGTTCTTAGGGGTGGCGCATATTACCAAATGCGCCATGTATAAGATCATCCAGGCTGGCCCACTCTTAGGGGTGGCGCACTGGAAAATAATGCGCCACCCCTAAGGTCTTATGGGTGGCGCATTATTTTACAGTGCGCCACCCCTAACAGATGGTGGCGCATGGCTTGTTATATGCGCCACTAATAAGCTTTCCATGTATAGCTATTTCCCTAGTAGTGAAATATGTTTTAGTATTAACATTTCTTCAACAAAGCTAAGTAGAAAAATAGAGAAACTCTCACTTGTTTCATTAATAATGCATCATATCCTCATAGTAGATCTTTAATAGTTGTTATTTGTCTCCCATAACTTCATTATCTGCTAAGCATCGGTTTCTATGTAAACATGTAATATCGCTCTTTCCATGGCTATTCGCACGACGTCCTTGATTTTCATTACTTCCATCACTTCCTGACCTGCAACCCGCTCATACCAAATGGCATGGGCACGAAATAATACTGCATGAACCATCCCTCCACACAAAGCCATCCCTCCACACTAAGGCGGTGTACCGTGATTTAGTTTCCTCCAAAAATGAAGCATCGACATTTGATCTTAGTCTCTCCTGATTCAGACGGCTTTTATCTAGCCTTGGGTTTTGGCTCACTGGTTCTACCTGAACTGCTCGTTGACAGGCCAACAGAGCGAGGTTGTAACCATGCATCCGTTCTTGATTACCGTGGCATCTAGTATACCGTTACGGTCAAGCGGCCCAGCACCCACATAAGATGATGTATGTCTCTCATTCCTTGACATTTTACATCCACCACATCAATAGCCCAAGAATTAGGGTGAAGTTGATGTATCTTCATATCTACAATTGCTTTCATCTCTTTTCAAAAAAAAAATGAGCCCCCCGTGCACTAAAAAAATGCATGGAATATTGATTCCTCTGCTCCACAATCTTCATAGAAGCTTATCTTGTCCATATGATGAGCACGTAGAACAACTTTGCACGGGATGAAACCTTTAATCCCTCTCCACAATAAATTTTACACCTTTGGCAAGACACCATATTTGTTCCAATGTGCCTGAGTCTCTCTCTCAAAACCTTCCACTGAAGAAGATTGGTGTTGTCTTTCAATCATTGCACGCTATGTTCATCGAACTGTGTAATGGTCATTTTCTCCAAGTTCCAAACCCATGTGTCTTCCAACTCTCGACCAACGGGAATGTTGCATATTGCATGAACATCCGATTGTACAAAGTTTGTCCAGATCCCACTCACCATTCTCTTGATCAATAAGATCCTTCACTTGTGCAGCTGACGCCCCCTATTTATGAACCATAGGCTTTCTAATCAAGTTAGCTGGGATCCAAGGGTCATCCCATGGCCTGATTGTGGCACCGTTTCCCACTCTTTTAATAACACCAACTCCTAGTGATACACGCCCATGAATAATCACACTTCAAACATGAGAGCAACCTCTCTTTTTCTTGGATTCCATGAAATCACAGTCGTGATAATACTTCCCTTTGAGAACTCTAGAGCAAAGGGATGACGGATTAATCAACAACCTCCAAGCTTATTTACCTAGTAATGCTTTGTTAAAAGTGAGGAACTCTCAGAAGCCCAACCACCTTATGCTTCTAGGTTCGTAGTATATTTCCATTTATTCCAATGCATTTTCCTATTTTGTTCGTCTCCCCCCGCCCACCCCACCCTCAAGAATCGAGTTGCCACCGCGGGTAGTTTTTTGCAAAAAAAAAGATAGTTGAAAGCAGCTCATAGAATACGTCGGTATAGCTTGGCAAATAGATTTAACCGGCAGCTCCCGAGCAACCGCACTCATTAGCTTTGGAGACAAACCACAGACAAAGCCTTTTATCTCTGTGACTATGCTCTCAAAATGCGCATATGTGGACCTCTCAAGTGTCGTAGGGAGCCCTAGATACTTCTCAACAAGTGCCTTTGTAGCTATCTCCGTCACCTCATATTAGTGTCACAATTTGCACTAAAGAAGATGGTAAGTTTTTCTTTATTTACCATCTGGCCCAAGCCCTCTTGTAGAGATCAAGTACCTCTTGCAGCTTTGTTGCACCCTCCTAAGTAGCCTGCAAGAAGATAATAGAATCGTCCACGAAAAGAAGATGGGATACCCATGGCACGTCCATTCGCATTTTGATTCCACTCGACATGGTTTCCATTCAATAATTGTTCAACAAACAACTTAGACCTTCTACATATAGTAGGAAGAGATTATGGGGAGATAAGATCCCCTTGCCGTATTCCCCTAGACAATGTAAAAAAACCTCGGAGAGTTGTCCATTTAGCTGAATTAATAGGGTCATTGATTCAATAAATTCCATGATCATGTTTGCACACTGTCAGCAAAACCAAGCTCGGACATGATCGCTCTCAAGTATTGCACTCGGGTAGATTAACGTGGGTACGCCCCTGCTGACGAGGATCGGCCTCGACAAATCCCATGGTTAGGAACCCTGGGTTTAGATCGTAGAGAGAGGAGTGTAGGTTGGCGATGCTCGTCGGCTAACAGGAGACAGAGATTACCCAGGTTCAGGGCCCTCGATCGGTAAAACCCTTGGACTCTGAACCGCCTTGGACTCCGAACCGCCTTGGACTCCATGTAGGCGCAGCCGTCGGTGCTTCGGGTGGGCTAATCTTGGGCCAGCCGAAGCTTCTAGTGGGCCTTCCGTCTTGACACGCACCAGGTACCCTCATGCTGAGGAGTCGTGGGGGTATCCCCTCGTCACCTTCATACGCCGTAATGAAGTTATCCGTGATAAGACGTCCAGGAACAAAGTTAGATTGCTCCTGAGAGACAATCTCATTCAAAACTAGTCTTAATCTCAATACAAGTACTTTTGTGGCAATCTTATATAGTACACTGCATAAAGATATCGGTATGTATTGTCCCAGCACATGTTTCACCTTGGGTACGAGCACTAATATAGTTTTGTTAACCTCCGTGGGCATAGTTCCCCCTTCTAGGAACGATCTCACGGCTTAAACTAAGTCTTTAAGCATATACCAGTGTTTAATGTAAAACCCTGCAAGAAAACCATTCGGGCCAGGCGACTTGTTAGGATGCACTTTGTAACACCCCGGGTGTCATGCTACAGTAATCACCTACAGTAATCACAATTACTGTTGCTAATCATGCCTTGATCATTTTTGAATCAACACAACTCAAAATGCATTTTCATGAATATTAAAAATATGTGATAAATAAAACTTTGTGCAAAAATTGTGCAACCAATTTTGTTAAATAACTAAAAATCAGTGGGCCATGTTAAACTAACTTTGGGCATTTATTACTTTGATTAAAATAATGAACAATTCAAACGGTAGCTCAATAGGTCCAATTTTATAAGTTATTATTTAAATAAAATACTAAATGAATTTATAAAAATACCAAACTTTTTGTGGCACTGACTTAATGTGCAATACTAATTTTGGATTATGTTACATATTTTACAAAAATGCAAAAGTTCCTAAAACAATTAAATACAGAAAAGAAAAAAAAATTAAAAAGAAAAGGGGAGAACACTAACTCCCGCACGTGGCAAAAGCCCACTCCCTCCCCTCCACTAGGCCCGGCCCACTTTTCCCACCGTTTGTCTTCTTCCCCAAATCCCCTGTTCACGTTGCGTGGAGTGCATCCACCGGCTCCATGGCCGGTCGTGCCGCCGTGGCAGGCATCCGGCGGTCGCCGGCGACGTGAAGTAGCCCCGGGCCACCTCGCCCCTCAACCCTAACCCTAGCCCCGCCTCACTTCCCCGTTCCATAGCACCACCGTCCTCCCCTGTCTCCTCCACAGCCGTCACGCGCCCGTGGCCGCGCCGCCGTCGTACCCGCGGCCACCGGCCACCCCGAGCCACCGAGGGGCGTCCGAGAGGGTCGCCGCACTCCTCCACGCCGTTTCCGCCCTCCAGCTCGAGCCGCCGGCCTCTACTTCGCCGGAATCGGTCCGCTCCCCTCCGCCTCGGTCGCCGGCAACCGGCGATGAATTCGCCGCACTCCGAGCTTCTGCGAGCCTATGGCCACCCTCTTCGTGATCCTGGTGAGCTAGGCTCCATTCCCCTTTTCTCGTGCCTCTTTTCGTGTACTGGGCTACCCTCCCCGCCATGCCGCGCTCCGGCAGTGGTCGGACCTCGTCGTCACCGACGATGGAGGCCACGCCCAGCCGCTACCTTTGCGCCGATTAAGGCGTCGCGCCGCCCGCGTTCGATCTGTGCCCTCCATCGTCCAAATGGCCACCGGAGTGGTGCTCAGGTTCGTCGCCTTGCCCACGGCCGCCATGGCCGGGCTCCCCGCCTGTGGGCGCCGCTCCTGTCACCGGCGGGCCATGGCCGCACCACGTGCGTGCCCTGCGCCTGGCCGCACCCCTGGATCGGCCGCGCTCGCCTAGCTCCTTGCGCCCCCCGCTCCGCTGGGCTGACCGGCCTCGCCACGCTCGGCGCTGTCCACGACCATGGCTATGCCATGTGCTGTGTGCTGTGTGCGTGAGGCTGGGTGAGCCACTTCCAGGTGGGCCACCCCCTGCAAAAAAAAGGAAAAAAATAAAAGGAATATTGTATTGAAATAAGTAAATAGATAAAGCAGAGGAAAACTCCCTTAGGGTATGACATGTGGGCCCATGTGTTGATTTTAATTAATAAAATGATTTAGGATTCCACTGTGTATGACATGTGGGCCCCTGCTGTCAGGGTTGACCAGTCAAATTCACTATTCTGGATAATGTTGATTTTTATAATAAAAGAAATTCCAAAAATTCCAAAAATCATTTAAATATTAGAAATTCAATATCTTTTAAACCGTAACCCGGATCGAAATACTTTATACATAAAAGTTGATCAGAAAAATATAACGAATACGAATACGCTATCCGTATGTCTATCACACCCCTCTAACACAACGAACATCGAACCGTCCCCCTCCGGACCAGTAGTCCGATAAATTGTCCGGTACTGTTAGAGTGCCCGGATGAATTTATTTCGAACACGAAAGTTGTTCCGAATGGTTCAACTAACACGGATACACTCCCCTTATCTTTGTCGGATGTCCACGACACCTCCGGCATGAAACCTTCCCCTCCGGACACCCTGTCTGGTAATCACCCGGAGTCGGTATATCATCCTCGGATGAATTTCCGCTCCGAGCTAAGTGCATCGTACGATGTTAAAACAACGTTAACATTTCATCTGTCATGTCATGCATATATTTGTATATTATTGCCGTGTATTTACTGTTTCCTCCCCCCTTAATCTCCGGTAGACCCCGCTGCTACCGCCGACTACACCGCTGCCGGGTACGACTACTTCGTCGACGACCCGACCCCTACCGTTGAACTTCCAGGCAAGCAGAGCCATTCTCTTCCCTAGATATCGCCTACCTTTTCCGTACTTTCTTGCAATAGGCATTCTTACTGTTGTTGCTACGATTACAATCCTATTCAATTGCATAGCCTGATTTTGTCGCCCCTTGATGTACCTTTCTTATCCTATGCTGCCTATTATAATTATGCATATATTCATCAGTGAACCCTGCGCATTGTTAGCTAGGACTAGATAGCGGGTCGTGATCACTCAGGGGGGTGAACACGGATACTATATATACAACTGCACAAGTACGGAACAAAGCAGACACCGCCAAAGGCCCCTATCTGGGTTATGCCTAGTCACCTCAAGTGTGAGCTATCCAGGAGTAATCCTTGTACTCCACTCGAGGCTGACTTTGTCTTGCCGCCATAGGGTCCTGGACAGCGGTTGTCCTTAAGGTAAGAAGTCGGGCGACCCAACGGTGCCCGTGAGCGGTATATTGTCGAGAACGACAGGGAGGGTACGACCGACGTTACTGGCTTTCTTGGCCCCTGCTCGTGTCTCGCGAGAGTTACCAAACCACGCAAAAGTCGAGCTCTACCAAGAGCACACGCGAGACAAGGTAAGGAGACGGTTCACCTTGTTGGTAACCGCAGTGACTTGGTGGGACGACAGGGCAGGCACCGATGTACTGGTGGTCCTAACTGTTGTCGTTGACCGCGGGTCGGTTAAGTCGAGGCAACGATAACGGTTGTCACGCAGGTTAATTAAAATGCTAAATGGTTCGACGGATGACTTGAGAGACCCGTTGGTCTATACGCACTACCTACACGTGGGATTACGGTGTGGGCCCTTCGCGTCGTAGTTCGTCCGAAAGCTCTTCAGACGTCAGCAGTACTGCGGCCTGATCGCCGGGAAGTGGTCTTGTCTTTTTGCTGCAGCAGGTGTGTTCTGATTTGCTTTTGCTTCACCGGCCAGACTCGCACCGTGCAGGAGCGTGCAAGGGTGAGGGACCTAGACCCCTTGGCGCATAGGATATAGTCCGGCGGATGGCCTCTCTGCTGAGCCTAGGATGGGCTGCGTCGTGTCGGATAGCCTCGGTGGGGCGTTCCCTAACAAGGTTCACGCCACCCTGGAGATCCGAGCGTGCAGGCTGAACAATAGTGCACCCCTGCAGGGAGTTTAATCTATTCGAATAGCCGTGTCCACGGTAACAGGACGCTTTATGCTGAAGCTGGATCTTACCACTACAAACTATTACTATTAAACTGTATGGTTCCAGGTTTTCTTCCTCGCAGGGAAGTCGAGGAGGGGAACTCAGAGGCATTAATATTATTAATCATTACAACTTATATTATACAATGTTGCAGCAACTTCTGCTTCGTTGTTACTTTATTGCTTTATATGAACTGTTGGCTGATTCTCTTCTCATGCTGCAAGACAACGTCGGAAGATGTTAGTCTTCGATAGGCCTAGCTTCTTACCCTTATTCTAATTTCTATCTTGCAGTCCACTATATATACAGCCTCCCTTTTTCGTTGATACAAATGCATAATGCTTAGTAGCGGACGTAAGACTCGCGGGTATGCTAGATACTCACCTTTGCTTTATTTTCCCCTTTTATGTTTTGCCTGATCGGCCGCTGCAGTCGACGTTGGAGCCCAGGAGAAGGAGTACCCCGGAGGCGGATACTACTACGTCGAGACCCCCGCTGACCAGGACCAGGAGTAGTTTCGGAGGTTCCCAGGCAGGAGGCCTCGCCTTTTCGATCTGTTGTTATTTGTGCTAGCCTTCTTAAGGCAACCTTGTAACCTTGTGTCTGTACTCAGATACTATTGCTTCCGCTAACTTTGTGCTCTCGAGCTGTTGTATTCGAGCCCTCGTGGCCCCTGGCTTGTATTAAACAGGTTGTATTATTTTATTTGTAGAGTTGTGTTGTGATATCTCACCGTGAGCCCCTGATCTCGATCGTGTACCTTGCGTGTATGATTACTGTACACGGTCTGATTTTGGGGGCGTCACACATTTCAAATAAAGCGTTCCGCGATCTCTTTATCTGTGAAAGGTTTGGGACCCTTTGCCTTGTGCTTTCACCTTGAGTTGGTGGACAAAATAGACGAGGGCGAACTGTGTGTTTTTTGAGACCCTTTGCCCTGTGCTTTCATCGAATTGCTTCAAAACTTATCATTTGATCCGAGGGAGAGAGAGAGAGATTGCATCCTAATGGTTGCGTTTTTCTTGTTACTTTTCAAGGATATTTGGTTATATGTGTTTCATTCGAAACAAGAAATTTCAGTTAGCTAAGTTTCTATTCAAAACTATTGAAAATATATTTGTTGTATATGTGTCCAATTCTCACGTTTCCTAGATGATTATGGTCACTTGAAATCCTTAAAGTTGACAAGACCGGAGTACATATAGAACATGAGGAGTACATTATTGTTTTATCATAAGCATAGCCCTTACAGGTTACAACATGGCATCATTTATTGGTCAGAAAACATATACAGCTCATTGTGATAATGGTGGCACATGAGAGCTCAGTCCTATTCAGATCCCGCAGTTCCTTGACAGCGACCCCGTTACCTTGGCAACATCACCACTTTTTTATGCAATCTGAAAAGTCACAGCGATATATACGTTAGTGTCAGTACTCAGTAGTATATAAACTGAAAGTAAGGAAGAAAAGAGCTTAGAAAATTGATTAGAGACAATGTCCTTGCCTTGAGGTGCCTCTTGGCAAAATCAAGCAAGGTGAGCGGGACATTTCTGGTTTGCTTATATGCTTCAATCTTGTTCATTTCCTCGGTGTATCTCTCAAGGTTGGGCCTGCCTTTGGCGATCTCATAGTTCCTCAGGTGAGAATAGTATATCTGAACCCTCTCCACGATCGTCACATACGCAATATCCACCTGCAAGTTAATGAAATAAGGAATTGAAGCAAGCATTGCCACAAATTAACATTCCGTTGCGAAATAAAGACGAAACACATTTGGTTTGAGCTCGAATGGATTGGCATACCAAGCTAAGTTGGCCAAGGAAGAAGGGGCCGTCACTGAACTTGGACAGGGCGGCTTCGAGCTTGTCTAGAGCAGCAACTGACGAACAAAAGGATGAAATAAGCTCGAGGCAATGGGATATGAGTTGCTATGTTTCAGAAAAAAGTTTCAGATATGGTGGGTAGCTAGCTATTGTTAATTACCAGCTTCGTCTGACATGTCCACTTTGGAGAACAAGGGCGCGTAGATTGCTTTCATAAACGCGTCGGCGTAAGCGATCAGCTCATCAGCAAACTGCCTCTTGGCAGGATCCTGGCAATCGACACATCCAAAGTTTATAAACAAGACTGGGTGAAACTTCATTCTACGATATAAGTATAACTGCATGCATTTTCTTCCCGATGGTGAATGGGGTGTTTGTTAAAATAATCCAAACATATGCTAGTTAATTAGGTAAGAGCAGTCCGTCCGTGTCCTAATATGTACTGGCTTGTATGCCATGGGCTGACCGTGTCCTAGTTTGAGTAGATTACTAGTACGTGTACATGTGCTAAGCTGAATCCGTTTTGGTTCAGGGCTAGCCGGCTAGCTGCACGGCACGAGTGTACAGGTGAGTTTTGTAACGTGTGGAGAGAGTTGAGAAATAAAGAAAAATATGGGTGCGACATGCGCCCTTGGCTAAAGCTTATTGTGTGCGTGTTTGTCGTTGTGATGTGATTGATCCTGGAAGGTAGAATCCCAACAATTGGTATCTAGAGCAAGGTCGATTTGTAGCTGCGCTTGTCCTGGGGTGGCGCCTGACTAGCGCCTCGGGGCGGGCAATATGGTCGTTGCGATGGTGAGGCGACGTGGAGGAGCGGGCAATATAGTCGCCGAGAGGTGCGGCGACGAGAGGAGAAGCAGCTGATATAGTCGTTGGGTGATGCACCGACAAGCGAAGATGCGGGCGATCGTCGTTCGTCGGAACGACAAGGAGGAAGATGACGGGATGTCATCGAAAGTGCGATGGAAGGAGATCATTGAGGAGAGCGATGGTGCCAAGGTGTGGTACTACAATATCTCGTCAAGATCATCGTCCATGGGAGTAAGAAAGAGACGGTAAAATTGCGAGCCGTCATCTAGATGTGCATGTGGGTTCTTGCAAGAGGTGTCCAAGAGCTCGGGAGTGTGAGTTTTCTGCGACAGGTGTGTCACTGTCGGAGAAGAATTGCGAGCGAGAACGGCGGAAAAAGGAATTTGAGCCTTGTGTTTCCGTCCGTGATCAAGAGTTCCGGCGAGTTCGTATACGTTGAGTTGAGTTGCACGTATATGATGAGTTGTGTTGCCGCCGGGCAGAGAGTGTCGTTCGGTAAGATGTGGCACCGGCGACAAAGGGAAGATGAGAATATGTGGCGGGTGATTAGTTGTGTTTCCCCATGCGCATGCAATCGATGAGAAGACGAATGTCAACATGAAGATGGACGTGCACCGGTTAAGATGAGTTCCTGCATGAGGCTATGTGTTTGGTCTGAATGTAGCACGCTAAGATGTATCAGCATGACTGGTAGTTCCATGTGATACGTTGAGTCCAGTCTACAAGTCGATATGCAAAAGAAGCAGTGACAATGAAGTGGAGGCCATCATTGCAGAAAGAGTTTTCCGCGCCATCAAAAGCAACTGGCATGATATGCTAATGAGGTACGAGTGTTTGGATTAGGAGGTGAATGTTAAAATAATCCAAACATGTGCTAGTTAATTAGGTAAGAGCAGTCCGTCCGTGTCCTAATATGTACTGGCTTGTATGCCATGGGCTGACCGTGTCCTAGTTTGAGTAGATTACTAGTACGTGTACATGTGCTAAGTTGAATCCGTTTTGGTTCAGGGCTGGCCGGCTAGCTGCACGGCTTGGTCCTATATATACACCAGTGTACAGGTGAGTTTTGTAACGTGTGGAGAGAGTTGAGAAACAAAGAAAAATATGGGTGCGACGTGCGGCCTTGGCTAAAGCTTCTTGTGTGCGTGTTTGTCGTTGTGATGTGATTGATCCTGGAAGGTAGAATCCCAACAGTGTTGTACATATGCTCTGAGTCTTACTTGAGGGAGCAGTGCCGGGCCTTGGAAATTGCTGTCGATGTACTTGATCAGATCCAAGCTCTCTCCGGTGACCTTGCCGTCGTGCTCCAGGGAAGGCACCTGCATATGGACATGTAGGGAAGACGACGATGAAGGCCAAGAACAAGAACAGGAAGGAATTCGAGGGAGAAGTGTCTGTCTATCGGTACGTACGGTGCCCCGTGGGTAAACCTTCTCCTTGTACCATGAAGGTTTGTCCTCCAGATTGATGCCGACTAGCTTGATCTCGTCCTGTAAACCCTGCACCAAAAAGGAAGGATGTTTCAGTTTCTTTCCTTGGATGGGAGATGTGACCTGGGGTCGGCGAGTAGCTAGCTAGCGCGTCGTACCTTGAGGTTCCGGGTAACCCAGGCGCGCTGAGCGAACGGGCAGAGGTAGCAAATGTACAGTCTTCAGGTTGTCACAAATAATCGATGGAACGTTAGTACTTAGCTCATGAAATTAGGGGGAGATTTTACTGGTGGTGAATTAGGTGGTTACCTGGTGGTGCCGTCGAAGAGGGGAGGGGGCTCGGAGACGGCGCCGAGAGCAGGCGGGAGAACTTGCTTCGTGGGGCTGCAACACGTACCACCGTCTCAATACTCCATGAAAAATGATGGATGTAACTTATAGAATTTACATAGGTGTTTAGCTAGTCGGAGTAATATTCACGCACCTGGCTGGTGCTGCCGTTGCGGCCATTGCGGCGTCGTGACAAGTAAGAGAAGAGGCACTGGTTACTGGAGTGGTTTGAATATCTGATGCGTTGGTTTGGTGACTGGTGAGCGGGTTTTCCCGAGTATTTATGCATCGCCGGGAGGAGATGGGAGCCAAGTTGGGGAGTGGAAAGGGGGATAAACAATGGGATGGAAGGTCTCTTCCGGCTAATGGTACGTCAACGTCGCCGGGGAACGATCGGTTCATGCACTTGCTGGTCTATCTTTTGTTGCTTTTGGCGCGGGGGTGACGTAACTGATTGGGTCATATGGTCTTCAGCAGCAGCCGGGGCGGGTGTCGTGTGATGTGACATTGTGACGATGATTGTTGTCAGTACAGTGTTGTTTGTTAGTAGTACTATGACGTGATCGATTGGGTCATCTTTGCTTCCAATACAACGGCTGCTAGACATCCATCGCTATCTGAATCGTACAATTGAAACATGATAACCATCGAATCTTGTTAAATGCCCGGTCTCAAGAAGGCCGCTTTGACGGAGTCACATGGCTCCTGCGACACCACGGGCGATCGCTCTCGATCGCGCCGGGGCCGGGCCTTCCTCTTCCTCCGACGACCTCGCAGCCGGGCTTTCCTCTTCCTCCGATGTCACCCCACCCCTACCTCTCCTCTCCGGCGACGCTAGACGCTCATCACCGCGCGCCGTGACAGAGGGGACGAGTGCAGGGCTCTCATCCTCATCAGGTACGCGCTCCCCGCTTCTGACTGCGCACGATCTGCGGTGGTGCGCATCCTATGCGTCTGATCTCCGATCGCGGTGGACTCTGGAGTTCTCTCCTGGTGAGGTGGTTCTCCGCCGTGATGCTTTGCGGTTGGTGCTCCTCAATAAGTGGGGGGCGACAGTTGACGCGAGATTTCTGCGTGAGGGGGAATGGATCGAAGATGGTGGTCCGATTCAGTTCCCGTGCTTTTTTGTTCAGATCGAGGGCAGAGTCCGGCGATCGCCGATGGCGGTGGTAGTCAACGCTCCCAGCCAGATGGCTCCATTGCTGAGTCGATGTGGGGACGGTTTGCTGGGCGCCAAACCAGCCGGTCCGAGCCGCGCCATGGATGGCATACACGTGGATAGGGATCCAGACGTTCGTTCGGATGTGGCTGGGCCTATATATCCCCATTCCCCCGACTCAGCGCCGCTCCTTGACCTAGATATTGCCCTTGCTCACTTGTGGGCGGCGGCGAAAGAAAACCCTAGATCGATTCCTCAATCCTTCGGCTGGTGGAAGGGGAAGGTGGGAGGCGACGTGAGATCCTTCTCCACGGTGGTTTCGTCTCCCCCCAAGCAAGATCCAGTGATGGGACCGAGGCCATAGGAGAGATGGCTTCGGGTCAGGGCGTATGGGGCGTGGCGCAGGTCGATTCGGCCGTGGCAATGGCCGCGGGCGGCACAACAGTTGGCATCGCGAGGTTGAGGCCAACTCGTCCAATCACACGGATCCGGCGCCCTCTACCAGATCTGAGGGATTGGAGGCGGCGGCGTCCACATACTCGTCACAAGGGCGAGGAGGCGCCGTGTGGGTGGAGAAGAAGAAGAACACTGCACCACCTCCTTCGATGCAGCGTGGGGGATGACGACGGTCGCTCCACCTCAAGCTGCTGCAAACCTCCCGATCCAGGTGAATCCGTCCCAATCCTCTGCTGTGTGCTTGATCTGCAAGGTTGAGGGGCATATCCATGGTAGTTTTCCCCATGCTTACTGTGAGAAATGTGGTTCTATGGGTCATTTAGATTCTGGGTGTGCTACCTTCTTGCCTTGGGAATGTATCGCTCTGATGTGTGCTTTTCAGTCGAGAGGCCAGGGCTTTTATTATATCCATGATTTTTGCTCGAGTAAACAGAAAAAAAAGAGGGCGCCTCATATTGTGGTGACCATTATTGAGGGTGATGCATCTGGGAAGCAGCTTGAACGTGCATTTGATGAATATCTTGCCACTAGATGGCGTTGCACGGCTCGTGTTATTGGTCCTCGCACTTATTTGATCAGGTTCCCGTCTTATAGAGATGTGCCTAAAGCTTGCTGTAGCGATCAAATGACTTTGAAGTCTTGTGGTGTGGTAGTTCGCCTGGCTCCCTGGTCTGCTAGCATTGGGGCCAATGGAGAGATGGAGACTGCTTGGGTAAAAGTGAAAAATATTCCTACTGACAAAAAGATGTGAAAGTAATGTGGCTTATGTTACGTCACTTGTTGGGGTTCCTTATTCCACTCTTTACCGTCCTGATTCCGTGCGTGTGCGCCTGGGTTGCTGATGTCTACACACGCTTCTATTCTTGTAGACTATGTTGGGCCTCAAAGCGCAGAGGTTTGTAGGACAGCAGCAATTTCCCTCAAGTGGATGACCTAAGGTTTATCGAACTCAGGGAAGTAGAGGTTGAAGATGGTCTCTCTCAAGCAACCCTGCAATTAAGATACAAGAAGTCTCTTATTTCCCCAACACACCTAATACAACTAGGAGTTGTATAGGTGCACTAGTTCTGCGAGGAGATAGTAAAATATGGGTGATAGATGTGGCAAAGCAAGGTAATATAAATCTGTAATAAAAAGGCAGCAAGCAAACATGTGACAAAAGTGAGCACAAACGGTGTAACAATGGTGGAAACAAGGCCTAGGCTTCATACTTTCACTAGTGGCAACTCCCAACAACATTAACATATTCTAATCACATGATATTTCCCATAAAACATGCAATGGAAACGCACTCGGAGGTCATTCCTTTGTGCTCAAGAGAGGACGAGAATTATGTAGGGCTACAAGAGCACACCTCAGAGTTCGTAGTTCTCAATCTATGGATTTCCCAATGTCACTGCGGCCATCCAAAGAGAGTACCACAATCACCACAACATATCTCAAGAATAGTCAAAGACAAGCACCAAGAGACTCTCAATCTTCAATGAAAACACAAAAGAGGAAATCATTCATTAAAATATTCTTCTAACCCATGTCCAATAGACCGCTGTCACCTTGGTCTCGGGGATTATACTAGATAAGATCAATTGAGTACATCAATCCAATACATAGAGTAAGGGGAAATATCATGGGATCACCCTAGATTGACATAGCCTATGATCACAACGAAGATCTCATCATGGGAGAGAGAGAAGAACACATAGCTACTGGTAGAAACCTCTGCCTCGAGGGAGAACTACTCCCTCTTTATGGAGGGAGGAAGCAACGTCGATGGAGATGAATCCGGGGGCACTTCCCCCTCCTGGCAGGGTGCCGGCACAGGAATTCTGTCCCCCCGAAACTTGTCGGCGATGGCGGCGGAGATCGGAATTGCTTCTGGAGAAAAGGGGTCTGGATTAGGGGTTTCCATCCCAAGGGCTAAATATAGGCGGAGGGGGCATCGAGGGGACCCACAGGGCAGCCAGGAGGGTGCCCGACGCGGCCTAGGGTGGGGCCGCGCCAGGGACCCTTCTGGAGTCTCTGTGGTGGCCCCCCTCCGCTGCCTTGGTGATTCCGGAAGCTTCCGTGTCGCTGATTTTTTATATAATTTTTCCAGAATTTTTGGAGCACTTTTAATGGCCGGAAAATCTGAAATACAAAAACAGCAGAAAACAACAACTGGCAGCTGGGTGCACTGGGTTAATAGATTAGTCCAAATATGCTAAAAAATGTATGAAATTCAAGCAAAACATGGCAAAGTCACACAAAACATGCATGGAGCAAGCAGAAATTATAGATACGTTTGGGACATATCAACATCCCCAAGCTTAATTCCTGCTCGTCCTCGAGTAGGTAAATGATAACAAGTATAATTTCTGTGGTGACATGCCACACAACCATATAAGGACTTTTAAGTAAAGCAATTAAAGCATGCAATTCAATTCAAGTCTTACCAAGCAAGAGTCTATATTAGCATTGACACAAGCAACAAAAGAACAAAAGGTGCAAGAGCTCTCGCTGTCCGTGACTCGAATGTCTCTAGATGGTGTTTGCGTGCAAGCAGGGGACTGGGAAAAAGAGAGAAAAAAGGTTGTTGAGAACAACTATCTACTAAGTTTCACACTTGGTCTCATTTGGATTCTTATCTTGACTCGTCCCCAGACCACTAGCCAGGTACAAGTCAAACTGATCCACTCCCTTTCGATATTTTGAGCACTCAAGTAATGGATGAGCGTGAGAAAGAAAGTTGACACCTAAAAGGCGAAACAGAAAGAAGGTGGAGGAGGAAGACAAAAAGGTGTGAAAGGCTCACATCAATGAGGACAATCATAGGCGAGAGAAGGCCATATGATAGTATGATGTGAGGAGTAGGGATTGCCATGCAACGGATGCACATGTGAGCTAAAATCTCTCCAAGGGAACTAGTGGGGGTGCATCTAACTTGCTTGCTCAAGAAGACCTAGAGCTCGTTTGAGGAGGCTCATCATTGGAATCTACAAGCCAAGTTCTATAGTGTGAAGGTCCCCACATAGCTATATGCATGATGATGATCTCTATGGAGTACAAGTGATAGAGGATGAAGTACTAGTGTGGATCTCTCAAAAGGAATAGTAGTGTGCCCCCTTCTCTCTTTTTATTTTTATTTTTCTCTTTTTTCTATTTTTTTGTATTTTTTTGGTGGCCTCAATGGCTCTTTCTATTTAACCCTCATTTGTCCTCTTTGGGATCTTTTGATTTTGTCCTCTTTGGGATCTTTTCCTCACTTTAGGGGCAACACTCTATATTTTACAAGAATATAGGAGATCTTTCACACTTTACAAAGGTACTCACATAAAGAAGATATAACTATCATGATGCAAATGTATGCCTCTTCCAGGATAGCAGGATATGCAATGATACTAGCGCGTCATGTAGCAATGATTAGGGCAAGGCCCAACTAGCATGCGGCTCATCGATCAAGCAAGGAGCATGTATGACATGAAGATCAAGTCATGAGAAGATGGATGTTGCATGGCAATGTATCTCGGAAAGGCTATGGAAATGCCTTGTAGGTAGGTATGGTGGCTGTTTTGAGGAAAGATATAAGGAGGCTTATGATGATAGAGCATATCATGCCAAGGGTTTGGATGCACCGGCGAAGTATGCGCCAACTCTCAAGGTGAGAAAGGGCAATGCACGGTACCGAAGAGGCTAGAAAAAGTATAGGTGGGTGGAAGTGTCAACTTTCGAATACTCACATTAGTCCGAAGAACTCATGCACTTATTATCGGTAACTCTCAATCTAATCAGGAGGTTCAGAAAGAGACAAGTACCCCAAGGAGGAGTGTATGGGGGTTTGGTTATCCTTGCGCATCCTCGACTCATGGTACGTGAGTGTACTCTAATATTCGAACCCTCCAGAGCTTAGTGATCCATCTAGTAGCTAGAGTTCTCAACAGGGTTTTTGGTTTTCAAAAAACACACGGATTGCCCAAAATACGACATCTATCACTAATAGGCTCGAGATCTTGACACCAAAAGTTCAAACATTACTCTAGTCAATACCTCAAAACTATTGCAAGTTACTACTACAAAGAGAACATCAACTTCAACTACCTACTTCTAGTCAAGACACAAAACTCAGTGCAACAGGCAAACTCTCTAACAAGATAAAACATGCAACCTATAGAAAGTTCAACCTAAAACAAAAGAAAATCTCTAGAAAAACTAAAGCACTACAACTAAACAGAGCAGCAGCTAAGAAAAGAAAAAGAACAACTCACAGCTAAAAGAATAAGCATGCAAATCCTATGAGGAGTTCTAGTTCAAGCGGAGCGTGTAACTCTCCCACACAAAAGAGTAAGCTGGGGTATAACTTGTTACTACAGCAAACCAAGAAAAAACAAACCTAGAAAAGTAAAGAGCGAGACGCTCCAAGCATAGCACACAACGCATGAAGTGATAAAAATATAGTGAAACGAGAGACGAACTGATAATTGTCGATGGAGAAGGGGATGCATGGGGGCATCCCCAAGATTAGACGCTTGAGTCTCCTTGAATATTTCTTGGGGATGCATGGGGGCATCCCCAAGCTTGAACGCTTGACACTTGTTAATATTTTTTTTTCATCATCTTCCCTCGCACACTTGAAAACTCCCTTCATACATAACTCATCATAATCTGATTAGCGAGGTTAGTACCCATAATAAAATAATTTTCCTCTACTGGAAATAAAGATAATCTTGAAGAGCTACTGTTTCTCAAGATTTCCAAGAAGTTTTTGCAAAAAAAAGCAAGCTTAAGGTTTGCAAAATGAAGAAAAGGCAAAACAGGACAGAATCTGTGAAAAACAAACC
This sequence comes from Bromus sterilis, assembly GCA_950022295.1. NCBI lineage: Eukaryota > Viridiplantae > Streptophyta > Magnoliopsida > Poales > Poaceae > Bromus > Bromus sterilis. Next base: position 95,780,942 of record OX465595.1, read on the forward strand.
AGCAGGTAGTAAAGAATTTTTTAGGGATACTTCTGCAACTCAAATAAAAAAACTCAGAACAGACGCTCGAAATTCAATTGGATGGAGCACGCTTTCAAAAAAATTCAGATAAAAAAGATGATCTGGTGATTTTAGGCTAATTTTTCGGTCCAAGGATAGAATCTGTTTTCTGGACAGCATGTCACAACTTTTGAACTTTCTTGCAATCGGAGGCTAGAGTTGGCACAAAGCTTTAAAATAAAGATACAATGATGTTGCTACAGTAGTAAAAATCATCAAGACCACTAAAATAAGAAGGTAAAAACTCAATTTAAAAATAACAAGGGTTGTCTCTCTAGAGCTCTTTCTTTATAGCCATAAAGGTAGGCTTAAGATTTTAGTGATGCTCTCATAGGAATAAGAGTTGAAGAACAAAATAGAGCATCAAGAAGCAAATACAAAACACATTTAAGTCTAACATGCTTCCTATGCAAAGGGATCTTATAGAAGAATAACTCATTGAAGCATAAAGATATTAGCATAGGAAGGCAAAACAAGTGCAACTTCAAAACTTTCAACATAAAGAGAGGGAATTTGATATTATTGAAATATCTATGAGCATATGTTCCCCTCTCAAAATAATTTCCAGTGGTATCATGAATAAACTCTACAATATAAGTATCACATAAAAAATTCTTATCATGATCCACAAGCATAGAAAATTTGTTACTCCCCACATAAGCAAAATACTTCTCATTAGTAATAGTGGGAGAAAACTCAACAAAATAGCTATCACATGAATCATTATTATCATGATGCACTTGCAAAATAGTATTATTTATAGCATAAGTGTCATCACAACAATCATCATAGATAGGAGACAAAGTATCATCAAAATAAATTTCCTCATCAAAACTTGGCGGGCTAAAAAGATCATCTTCATAAAACGTAGCATCCCCAAGCTTATAGCTTTGCATATCATTAGGATCAAAGGTATTCAAGGAAGACATACTAATAACATTGCTACTACCATGAGTGTTATGAAAATAATGAAGCTCCATAGGCTTTTTGATTTTCTCTTCAAACACTTCATGTCCCAACTCAAGGTAGAGCTCATATGACTCTCTCATAATATTTTTGTTGTTTTCCATAAGCCTAACTAGTGAAAAGTAAAAACAAGAAAAGAAAAGATTTAATTGCAAGATCTAAAGATATACCTTCAAACACTTACCTCCCCGGCAACGACGCCAGAAATAGCTTGATGTCCACGCACGCTTCTATTCTTGTATACTATGTTGGGCCTTCAAGCGCAGAGGTTTGTAGGACAGCAGAAAATTCCCTCAAGTGGATGACCTAAGGTTTATCGAACTCAGGGAAGTAGAGGTTTAAGATGGTCTCTCTCAAGCAACCCTGCAATTAAGATACAAGAAGTCTCTTGTGTCCCCAACACACCTAATACAACTAGGAGTTGTATAGGTGCACTAGTTCTGCGAAGAGATAGTAAAATATGGGTGATAGATGTGGCAAAGCAAGGTAATATAAATCTGTAATAAAAAGGCAGCAAGCAAACATGTGACAAAAGTGAGCGCAAACGGTGTAACAATGGTGGAAACAAGGACTAGGCTTCATACTTTCACTAGTGGCAACTCCCAACAACATTAACATAGTCTAATCACATGATATTTCCCATAAAACATGCAATGGAGACGCACTCGGAGGTCATTCCTTTGTGGTCAAGAGAGGACGAGAATTATGTAGGGCTACAAGAGCACACCTCAGAGTTCGTAGTTCTCAATCTATGGATTTCCCAATGTCACCGCGGGCATCCAAAGAGAGTACCACAATCACCACAACATATCTCAAGGATAGTCAAAGACAAGCACCAAGAGACTCTCAATCTTCAATGAACACATAAAAGAGGAAATCACTCATGAAAATATTCTTCTAACCCATGTCCAATAGACCGCTGTCACCTTGGTCTCGAGGATTATACTAGATATGATCAATTGAGTACATCAATCCAATACATAGAGGAAGGGGAAATATCATGGGATCACCCTAGATTAACATAGCCTATGATCACAACGAAGATCTCATCATGGGAGAGAGAGAAGAACACATAGCTATTGGTAGAAACCTTAGCCCCGAGGGAGAATTACTCCCGCTTCATGGAGGGAGGTGTCATGGTAATACTAAAGGCATACACCTAGGCGAGGGAAACCCAGGGGTATCCTTAAGCCCTAGGTTTTCCCAGGAAAAATAAGATCAACCAAAAGCACGAAGCATTGGCTGCTTCCGAGTAACATGTTACTCGGAGACCAGGAGTCGCTTCCGAGTAAACAACTACTCGGAAGATCAGCAAGATCCGAGTAGAGCGGTACTCGTAAATGACCGGCGAGCCCCCCCCCCCACTACTCGGAAGATGGAAAACGCAACGGACAGGAGGAATTTAATGCTGCAGCCGTTCTTCCCCCCTTTATTAGTAGTAATGGGCTGACCGTTTTGTAATTAAGTATGTATTTAATCTTGCAATTAAGACCCATTTATGCCAGGGAATTAAGGAGGCAGGGGCGCACTCTATATAAGCCACCCCCTCCCCTCTGGCATGGGCACGCGCACACTCTCTACTCTTCTAAGGATTCTAAAGAAAGAATACCCCAGTAAGCCTGGGACAGGACTAAGGTTTTTATCTCTACGGAGAGGCCTAACCTGTATAATCCTCCTGCGTCAACCCACTCTACGTACAGATTCATTTAGCTCCTTTCATACCCCTATACTCATTGTCAGATTTATATCCACGATAGTTGGCGCCCACCGTGGGGCTGAGTTGATCAGCAATCGTAGAGATGGCATTTCTCTCATCCTCTTCTTCGATCCGCGGCTCCGAGCTCATCGTCGGAGAGGTTTTCTGTTTTGGATCGTTAGCTTTCATAGCTGATGATTCGGCTTGGTTAGCGGATTCTCCGCTCCAGGCACAATTGCTGCCCTCAAGGGGCAGCGTCCACTTCCGAGCTGACCAATCGGGGGCCCTGCGCCTCCAGCTGTCGGCTCATCGTCAAACACTCGGGCTACCGTCTGTCCACCACAAGAAGAAGCGTTCAGGTCGCCCACGCGCTCACCACCGTGGAAAATCGGTCAAGGTCCAGCAAGTGGCAGTCATCGACTCGGTAGAGTCGGCCCACAAGGCCTTGGACGAACTGATCGCAAGAGAAGGCTCCACAGCTTCTCTCTTGCCTCTGTTCGACTTGGTTGAAGAAGAAGGCATGGCAGCGTCTGACCCCGAGTCAGGCACCGAGCAAGAAGGCAGCAGCGGCACCCCTGTCGCGGTTGCAGAAGTGTGTATGGCCGAGACTACGCCCTCTTATCCATCGCCAGATCGGGACACTAACGCCCGAGATGAAACGAACAGCCCATCCAGGGCTGGCACTCGGGAGCCGACCCGACGCGTTTCAGCCTTTCGTAGGCTGGAGCTCGGAGATTTAAGTCGGCAACCTCGTCCTCCTACCCGGGAGGAGCGGGAAGAGGCAGAAGCGGCCGAGCGACTGCTTAACACCCCGATTGACACAAGCACTCCAGAAGGGAGAGGCCTGGAGGCAGCCAGATTAACCAATTTGGCTGAGCGGGAGCGTCTGGCCGAGTTGGAAAACACTCTCGAGCGTCAAGCTCGGGAGGTAGCTCGGCTCAGACAAAGCAGAACGAGTCGTCAACTACGGGGCCCAGGTCGAGATCCTTTCCGAGCTATGGGCACCCCAGTGGAAAATCTCATAGCGGCGACTCGAATCGCAAACTCTCTGCAGCCCAGTGGATCGGCGGCGGAGGAAATTCAGCACCTGGCGTTCCTATTACAAACCGCAGTTGATCAAAACGCTGTTGTTAGTCAGTCACAGCAGCGGATCCATTCCCATGTTCCCCCTGCTAGGACGTCGCTGTCAGTACACACGCCCTATGGGGAAGCGTGGAGGAACAGAAATGGTTCGCCTCGTCGCAGAGACGAACCTCGAGGAGACCATCGCCAAGAGCAATATCGGCATGAGGATCTCAGGAGAACAGAAGCTCGTGGGACGGGTCGGCCCGCACCCCGGAGAGAAGAGTTCCCTCGGCACCGGCACGACCGTTATTTTGACGTGGAAGACGACGCCCGAAGCCATCTTGTACAGAGCCGAGTCGACCGCGCCAGAACTCATCGACATGATCAGGCTCGGCCCTCAATGGCCATAGGACCGGTCTGCTTCAGTGAAAGGATTCGGTCTACCCCCATTCCGCCACACTTCAGGATAGATCAGGGGGTGGACAAGTACCAAGGTGATGCTAAACCCCAAACATGGCTGGATGATTACAGAATAGCTGTGCAGATCGGAGGGGGCGGTGACGAGATAGCCATGATGCACCTGTCTTTGATGTTAGAAGGCTCGGCTCGGGCGTGGCTGAATCAGCTCCCCCCAAGTAGCATCTGGGTTTGGGAAGACCTCGAAAGAGTATTCATCAAGAATTTTGAGGGGACCTACAAGAGGCCCGGAGGCCTGACCGAGCTGCAATTGTGCGTCCAGGGCAACACCGAGACTACTCGGGACTACATCCAGAGGTGGATCACACTCCACAACTTGGTCGAAGGAGTCTCCGAGTTCCAGGCCATTCACGCCTTCAAGCAGGGGGTCAAGTACAAGGAGTTAAGTCTCAAGCTGGCAAGGTCACCGCACATCACCTCACTCGGGAAGTTGATGGAAATAGCAAACAAGTATGCCAATGGCGAAGAAGAAATCCGGCAGAAGAATCAGCAGCATAGAGGAGGTGGCTGCTCGGCACCGAACCCGAAGCAGAAGACCGCAAATAACAAGAGAAAGGCGGAAGATGCCCCAACAGACGCAGAGCTGGTGGCGGCAGCAAACGCTTCGGGCCTTCATGGCAAGGGTCAAGCACGAAAGGAGTGGCAACCGCGGCAGAAAAAGCCGTCCAACGGTAATGAGGTTCTGGATCAGCCCTGTCCTCTTCACACCACCCGCGATGCCGAGGGAAAGGTAGTTATCCCAAAACATACAGCTCGACAGTGCCGCCTGATCAAGAGAGCAGCCCAGAACGCAAGAACAGGCCCCCAGCAAGATAAGGAGACCGGGAAAAAGAAAGCACCCAACCCGGAACTGGACAGCGAGGGTTTCCCGCGGGAAGACGGGGTTTTGGTCATCTTCGCAGGACGAGAGTCGAAAAGGGTGGAAAAGATAAGATTCAGAGAAGTCAACTTGGCGGCTCCGGCGGTTCCGAGTTACATGAAGTGGGCCGACATCCCAATCACTTTCGATCAGTCAGACCACCCTACTCACATTAGTCACCCGGGGAGACACGCCCTGATTGTGGACCCTTTGCTGGAAACGGAAAATGGTAACTTCAGGATCAGGAAATGTCTTGATGGACGGCGGCAGTGGAATTAACATCCTGTATGCAAGCACTCTGAAAAGCATGAACATCCCGATGTCTAAACTCCGCAAAAGCTATCTGGAATTTCATGGGATAATCCCGGGGAAAAAGGCGTACTCACTCGGAATGATCTCCCTCAATGTGGTCTTCGGTACTCTGAGTAACTTCCGGAAAGAGAGGATCACCTTTGAAGTAGTGGACTTCCCGAGTGCGTATCATGCTTTACTCGGAAGGCCGTCCTACGCAAAATTTATGGCCATCCCCTGTAACGTGTACCTGAAGCTCAAGATGCTCGGTCCTCACGGCGTGATCACTGTCTCAAGAGACTACAAGAAAGCCGAAGACCTGCTGCAGAAAGGCTCCCTAATAGCTGATCAGTAGATGGCCGAGGTCGAATTAGCTGAATACAAGAAAGCCTCCGACTCGTCCGAGTTGCTGCAGCCAAAGAAGACGTCTTCATTCGAGTCGGCCGGAGAGACCAAGAGGGTACAGATACAGCCCACAGATGAAGGCAAGTATACCAACATCGCTACCGATCTGGATCCCCAATAGGAACTCGAGCTCGTCAACTTCCTCCATGAGAATTGGGACATCTTCGCGTGGAAGCCCGCCGATATGCCTGGAGTCCCAAGGGAGTTGGCCGAGCACAAGTTACATGTAGATCCGAAAGCAAGACTGGTAAAAGAGTCCCTTCGACGGTTTTCCTCTAAGAAAAGGAAGGCCATCGGGCAAGAGATAGCTAGACTGCTAGCAGCCGGATTCATTAGGGAAATCTTCCACTCCGAGTGGTTAGCAAACCCTGTAATGGTTCCGAAGAAAGATAAATCTTGGAGAACTTGTGTTGATTTTCGTCATATCAATAAAGTTTGTCCAAAAGACCATTTCCCTCTTCCTCGTATTGACCAGATTGTGGACTCCACGTCAGGTTGCGAGAGATTATGTTTCCTCGATGCATACTCAGGTTACCATCAAATCCGGCTATATGAACGAGACGAGCTCAAAACGGCGTTTATAACCCCATTCGGATGTTTCTGTTACATCACGATGCCATTCGGACTGAGAAATGCAGGTGCCACGTACCAACGCATGATGCAGAATTGTCTGATCTGGCAGATCGGCAGAAACGTGGAACTCTATGTGGTTGACATCGTGATCAAGTCGGTTAAAGGGAGTAGCTTGCTAGCCGACCTAGCCAAAACTTTTCAGAGCCTCTGAGCTTACAGCATCAGGCTTAATCCTAAAAAGTGCGTTTTTGGCGTGCCAGCAGGGAAGCTACTCGAATTCATGGTCTCCGAACGGGGGATAGATGCCAACCCGGAAAAAATCGCGGCGATTCAGAACATGAAGCCTCCCAAGCAGCTCCGAGACGTCCAAAAGCTAACAGGCTGCCTCGCAGCACTCAGTCGGTTTATTTCCAGATTGGGAGAGAAAGCCCTACCTCTCTACCAACTGATGAAAAAATCGCCGAATTTCATCTGGACGGAAGAAGCTCAAATGGCTTTCGAAGAACTCAAAAAGCATTTGTCAACTCGGCCAGTCCTAGCAGCACCCCAGGAAAAAGAGCCGCTCTTGTTGTATATTTCCACCACAAGCCGAGTTGTCAGCGTAGCCATAGTGGTGGAGAGAGAAGAAGAAGGAAAATCACAGAAAGTACAAAGATCGGTGTACTATATCTCCGAGGTCCTCACACCGTCCAAGCAGAGATACCCTCACTACCAGAAGATAGCAATGGGGATTTACTTGGCGTCTCAGAAGCTCTCGCATTACTTCCAGGATCATTCCATCACAGTGGTCTCTGAAGCTCCCCTGGCAGAAATTATGAACAACAGATACTCCACAGGAAGAATAGAAAAATGGAGTTTGGACCTACTCCCCTTTGACCTCAATTACCAAGCTAAGAAAGCAATCAAGTCACAAGCACTGGTAGACTTCCTAGTCGAGTGGATTGAGGCCCAACATCCCCCACAGCCAACACCAGAACATTGGACGATGTTCTTTGACGGCTCGAAGATGCTACATGGCGCAGGGGCAGGGGTGGTATTGGTCTCACCCAGAAAGGATGAGATGACATACGTCCTCAAAATTCATTTCCCAACAACAAACAACGAAGCCGAGTATGAAGCTCTCCTGTATGGTATGCGAATGGCTATCTCACTCGGAGTCAGGAGACTTATGGTATTCGGAGATTTAGACTTGGTAATCAACCAAGTAATGAAAGAGTGGGACATCCGAAGCCCAGCAATGACAACCTACTGTGTAGCAGTGAGAAAATTGGAGAAAAAATTTGTTGGGCTGGAGCTCCATCACATCCCAAGGGTTAAGAATCAGGCAGCAGACGACCTTGCCAAACTGGGTTCCACCCGCGGACAGATCCCACCAGGGATCTATCTGGAACACCTACATTCCCCAACAGTCAAGGAAGATCCTTTCCTGGAGGCCGATCCAGACATGCTACCTGACAAGAACATCCCCAACCAAGAAGACATACCCGCAGTAGTTGACATGGTGTTTGATGTGGAGGTCATTCCCCCCGAGTGGACACAACAAATCCTTAACTATCTGCAAAAGCAAGAGTTGCCCGACGACGAGATAGAAGCCAAACAGATCGTCCGCAAGTCCAAGTCCTACTCGGAGATCAATGGAGAGCTATACAGGAACAACATCACTCACGTCCCCCATCGATGCATCTCCGAGGAAGAAGGCCGCTGCATACTGCAAGAAATCCACTCGGGAGATTGTGGCCATCATGCCTCAAGTCGGACGTTAGTGGCAAAAGCTTTCCGAGCTGGTTTCTTCTGGCCTGACGCCCTCAGCGATGCCCGGTACATCGTGGACCATTGCGAGGGCTGCCATTTTTATGCCAACCAGCCTCGCAAACCAGCTTCCGAGCTGAAGACCATCCCCCTAGCCTGGCCATTTGCAGTACGGGGATTGGACATGATCGGACCGCTCCGAACGGGCAAGCATGGCTCCACCCACATTCTGGTCGCCGTAGACAAGTTTACAAAATGGATAGAAGCAAAACCTATCAAGAACCAAGACTCCGCCACAGCAGTCAGCTTTATGCAAGGCATCATCCATCGATTCGGCGTCCCGCATGACATCATCACTGATAATGGATCAAACTTCAACTCTGCCGAATTCAAGAAATTCTGCTGGTCCAACGGCATCCAGGTCAACTTCGCCTCAATCGCACACCCACAGTCCAATGGCCAAGTCGAACGAGCCAACGGACTAATACTCAAAGGAATCAAGCCTCGCCTCCTTCGGGAACTAAAGGAAGCAGCGGGCGCCTGGGTTGATGAACTCCCATCAGTCTTGTGGGGACTGCGCACATCTCCCAATCGCTCAACTCGGTCAACCCCCTTCTTCCTCGTCTACGGCTCAGAAGCAGTCCTTCCGAGTGACCTCAAGCACAATGCACCCCTCATAAGCCAGTACACAGAAGCTGAAGCCGAAGAAGCGCGGCAAGACGGCGTCGACCTCTTGGAGGAGGAACAAAATTTAGCTCTCACTCGCTCAACGTTTTATCAGCAAGGCCTTCGCCGATATCACGACCGACACGTCCGAGCTCGCTCCTTCCAAGAGGGTGACATGGTACTTCGCATCAAGCAAACTTCAGACCACAAATTACTCCCCCATGGGAAGGCCCGTTTATCATCTCCAGAGTACTGCACAATGGGGCCTATCACCTGTATGATGTAACCAATAAGATACAAGAGCCTCATGCATGGAACGCCCAGTTACTGAGCCGATTTTATGCATGAGCAAGCTCGTAAGATATGAATAAAAATTACTTGTACGCCTAGTGCGCCGTTTTTCCATTCACTTTCATAACATAAAAACAGGTTTTCTTCCGAGCTACGCGCAGCTCAGACGAAAACTACTAATCAGGTTTTCCATCCGAGCTGTGCGCAGCTCGGACGAGAACTTAGAAAACTTATGTTAAGTGCTCACCAACGCCCCAAAGTCTTGAGGAAGCACAACATCATCTGCATTGAGGACCTTGTACACAAGATCTTCAATAAAAAAATTTCGAAGTACTTTCAAGGCTCAAGAGGCTTGGGGGCTGCTTAAAGCTATAAAAACAGGTTTTCATCCGAGTTGCGCGCAGCTCGGACGAAAATTATTAATCAAGTTTTCCATCCGAGTTGTGTGAAGCTCGGACGAGAACTTAGAAAACTTATGTTAAGTGCTCACCAACGCCCCAAAGGCTTGAGGAAGCACAACATCATCTGCATTGAGGACCTTGTACACAAGATCTTCAATAGAAAAAATTTCTAAGTACTTTCAAGCCTCAAGAGGCTTGGGGGCTGCTTAAAGCTATAAAAATAGGTTCTCTTCCGAGCTGCGCGCAGCTCGGACAAAAACTATTAATCAGGTTTTCCATCCGAGCTGTGCGCAGCTCGGACGAGAACTTAGAAAACTTATGTTAAGTGCTCACCAACGTCCCAAAGGCTTGAGGAAGCACAACATCATCTGCATTGAGGACCTTGTACACAAGATCTTCAATAGAAAAAAATTCAAAGTACTTTCAAGCCTCAAGAGGCTTGGGGGCTGCTTAAAGCTATAAAAACAGGTTTTCTTCCGAGCTGCACGCTGCTCGGACGAAAACTATTAATCAGGTTTTCCATCCGAGCTGTGTGTAGCTCGGACGAGAACTTAGAAAACTTATGTTAAGTGCTCACCAACGCCCCAAAGGCTTGAGGAAGCACAACATCATCTGCATTGAGGACCTTGTACACAAGATCTTCAATAGAAAAAATTGCTAAGTACTTTCAAGCAACAAGAGGCTTGGGGGCTGATGAAAGCTATAAAAACAGGTTCTCTTCCGAGCTGCGCGCAGCTCGGACGAAAACTATTAATCAGGTTTTCCATCCGAGCTGTGCGCAGCTCGGACGAGAACTTAGAAAACTTATGTTAAGTGCTCACCAACGCCCCAAAGGCTTGAGGAAGCACAACATCATCTGCATTGAGGACCTTGTACACAAGATCTTCAATAGAAAAGTTTTCTAAGTACTTTCAAGCCTCAAGAGGCTTGGGGGCTGCTTAACGTTATAAAACCAGCTTTTCTTCCGAGCTGCGCGCTGCTCGGACGAAAACTATTAATCAGGTTTTCCATCCGAGCTGTGTGCAGCTCGGATGAGAACTTAGAAAACTTATGTTAAGTGCTCACCAACGCCCCAAAGGCTTGAGGAAGCACAACATCATCTGCATTGAGGACCTTGTACACAAGATCTTCAATAGAAAAAATTCTAAGTACTTTCAAGCTTCAAGAGGCTTGGGGGCTGCTTAAAGCTATAAAAACAGGTTTTCATCCGAGCTGCGCGCAGCTTGGACGAAAACTATTAATCAGGTTTTCCATCCGAGCTGTGTGCAGCTCGGACGAGAACTTCGAAATCTTATGTTAAGTGCTCACCAACGCCCAAAGGCTTGAGGAAGCACAACATCATCTGCATTGAGGACCTTGTACACAAGATCTTCAATAGAAAAAATTTCTAAGTACTTTCAAGCCTCAAGAGGCTTGGGGGCTGCTTAAAGCTATAAAAACAGGTTTTCATCCGAGCTGCGCGCAGCTCGGACGAGAACTATTAATCAGGTTTTCCATCCGAGCTGTGGGCAGCTCGGACGAGAACTTAGAAAACTTATGCTAAGTGCTCACCAACGCCCCAAAGGCTTGAGGAAGCACAACATCATCTGCATTGAGGACCTTGTACACAAGATCTTCAATAGAAAAAATTTCTAAGTACTTTCAAGCCTCAAGAGGCTTCGGGGCTGCTTAAAGCTATAAAAACAGGTTCTCTTTCGAGCTGCGCGCGGCTCGGACGAAAACTATTAATCAGGTTTTCCATCCGAGCTGTCCGCAGCTCGGACGAGAACTTAGAAAACTTATGCTAACTGCTCACCAACGCCCCAAAGGCTTTAGGAAGCACAACATCATCTGCATTGAGGACCTTGCACACAAGATCTTCAATAGAAAAAATTTCTAAGTACTTTCAAGACTCAAGAGGCTTGGGGGCTGATGAACGCTATAAAAACAGGTTTCTTTCGAGCTGCACGCAGCTCAGACGAAAACTATTAATCAGGTTTTCCATCCGAGCTGTACGCAGCTCGGACGAGAACTTAGAAAACTTATGTTAAGTGCTCACCAACGTCCCAAAGGCTTGAGGAAGCACAACATCATCTGCATTGAGGACCTTGTACACAAGATCTTCAATAGAAAGTTTTTCTAAGTACTTTCAAGCCTCAAGAGGCTTGGGAGCTGCTTAAAGCTATAAAAACAGGTTTTCTTCCGAGCTGGGTGCTGCTCGGACGAAAAATAATAATCAGGTTTTCCATCCGAGCTGTGCGCAACTCGGACGAGAACTTAGAAAACTTATGTTAAGTGCTCACCAACGCCCCAAAGGCTTGAGGAAGCACAACATCATCTGCATTGAGGACGTTGTACACAAGATCTTCAATAGAAAAAATTTCTAAGTACTTTCAAGCCTCAAGAGGCTTGGGGGCTTATTAAAGCTATAAAAAAAGTTTCTCTTCCGAGCTGCGCGCAGCTCGGACGAAAACTATTAATCAGGTTTTCCATCCGAGCTGTGTGTAGCTCGGACGAGAACTTAGAAAACTTATGTTAAGTGCTCACCAACGCCCAAAGGCTTGAGGAAGCACAACATCATCTGCATTGAGGACCTTGTACACAAGATCTTCAATAGAAAATATTGCTAAGTACTTTCAAGCCTCAAGAGGCTTGGGGGCTGATGAAAGCTATAAAAACAGGTTCTCTTCCGAGCTGCGCGCAGCTCGGACGAAAACTATTAATCAGGTTTTCCATCCGAGCTGTGCGCAGCTCGGACGAGAACTTAGAAAACTTATGTTAAGTGCTCACCAACGCCCCAAAGGCTTGAGGAAGCACAATATCATCTGCATTGAGGACCTTGTACACAAGATCTTCAATAGAAAAGTTTTCTAAGTACTTTCAAGCTTCAAGAGGCTTGGGGGCTGCTTAACGCTATAAAAACAGGTTTTCTTCCGAGCTGCGCGTTGCTCGGACGAAAACTATTAATCAGGTTTTCCATCCGAGCTGTGTGCAGCTCGGACGAGAACTTAGAAATTTTTTGTTAAGTGCTCACCAACGCCCCAAAGGCTTGAGGAAGCACAACATCATCTGCATTGAGGACCTTGTACACAAGATCTTCAATAGAAAAAATTTCTAAGTACTTTCAAGCCTCAAGAGGCTTGGGGGCTGCTTAAAGCTATAAAAACAGGTTTTCATCCGAGCTGCGCGCAGCTCGGACGAAAACTATTAATCAGGTTTTCCATCCGAGCTGTGTGTAGCTCGAACGAGAACTTAGAAAACTTATGTTAAGTGCTCACCAACGCCCAAAGGCTTGAGGAAGCACAACATCATCTGCATTGAGGACCTTGTACACAAGATCTTCAATAGAAAATTTTCTAAGTACTTTCAAGCCTCAAGAGGCTTGGGGGCTGCTTAAAGCTATAAAAACAGGTTTTCATCCGAGCTGCGCGCAGCTCGGACGAAAACTATTAATCAGGTTTTCCATCTGAGCTGTGTGCAGCTCGGACGAGAACTTAGAAAACTTATGCTAAGTGCTCACCAACACCCCAAAGGCTTGAGGAAGCACAACATCATCTGCATTGAGGACCTTGTACACAAGATCTTCAATAGAAAAAATTGCTAAGTACTTTCAAGCCTCAAGAGGCTTGGGGGCTGATGAAAGCTATAAAAACAGGTTCTCTTCCGAGCTGCGCGCAGCTCGGACGAAAACTATTAATCAGGTTTTCCATCCGAGCTGTGCGCAGCTCGGATGAGAACTTAGAAAACTTATGTTAAGTGCTCACCAACGCCCCAAAGGCGTGAGGAAGCACAACATCATCTGCATTGAGGACCTTGTACACAAGATCTTCAATAGAAAAGTTTTCTAAGTACTTTCAAGCTTCAAGAGGCTTGGGGGCTGCTTAACGCTATAAAAACAGGTTTTCTTCCGAGCTGCGCGTTGCTCGGACGAAAACTATTAATCAGGTTTTCCATCCGAGCTGTGTGCAGCTCGGACGAGAACTTAGAAAAATTATGTTAAGTGCTTACCAACGCCCCAAAGGCTTGAGGAAGCACAACATCATCTGCATTGAGGACCTTGTACACAAGATCTTCAATAGAAAAAATTTCTAAGTACTTTCAAGCCTCAAGAGGCTTGGGGGCTGCTTAAAGCTATAAAAACAGGTTTTCATCCGAGCTGCGCGCAGCTCGGACGAAAACTATTAATCAGGTTTTCCATCCGAGCTGTGTGTAGCTCGGACGAGAACTTAGAAAACTTATGTTAAGTGCTCACCAACGCCCAAAGGCTTGAGGAAGCACAACATCATCTGCATTGAGGACCTTGTACACAAGATCTTCAATAGAAAATATTGCTAAGTACTTTCAAGCCTCAAGAGGCTTGGGGGCTGATGAAAGCTATAAAAACAGGTTCTCTTCCGAGCTGCGCGCAGCTCGGACGAAAACTATTAATCAGGTTTTCCATCCGAGCTGTGCGCAGCTCGGACGAGAACTTAGAAAACTTATGTTAAGTGCTCACCAACGTCCCAAAGGCTTGAGGAAGCACAACATCATCTGCATTGAGGACTTTGTACACAAGATCTTCAATAGAAAAAATTTCTAAGTACTTTCAAGACTCAAGAGGCTTGGGGGCTGCTTAAAGCTATAGAAACAGGTTTTCTTCCGAGCTGCGCGCAGCTCGGACGAAAACTATTAATCAGGTTTTCCATCCGAGCTGTGCGCAGCTCGGACGAGAACTTAGAAAACTTATGTTAAGTGCTCACCAACGCCCCAAAGGATTGAGGAAGCACAACATCATCTGCATTGAGGACCTTGTACACAAGATCTTCAATAGAAAAAAATTATAAGTACTTTCAAGCTTCAAGAGGCTTGGGGGCTTCTTAAAGCTATAAAAACAGGTTGTAGCTCGGACGAAAACTATTAATCAGGTTTTCCATCCGAGTTGTGCGCAGCTCGGACGAGAACTTAGAAAACTTATGTTATGTGCTCACCACGCCCCAAAGGCTTGAGGAAGCACAACATCATCCGCATTGAGGACCTTGTACACAAGATCTTCAATAGAAAAATTTCTAAGTACTTTCAAGTCTTAAGAGGCTTGGGGGCTGCTTAAAGCTATAAAACAGGTTTTCTTCCGAGCTGCGCGCAGCTCGGACGAAAACTATTAATCAGGTTTTCCATACGAGCTATGCGCAGCTCGGACGAGAACTTAGAAAACTTATGTTAAGTGCTCACCAACGCCCCAAAGGCTTGAGGAAGCACAACATCATCTGCATTGAGGACCTTGTACACAAGATCTTCAATAGAAAGTTTTTCTAAGTACTTTCAAGCCTCAAGAGGCTTGGGGGCTGCTTAAAGCTACAAAAACAGCTTTTCTTCCGAGCTGTGCGTAGCAAAAACTTCAAAACTTCATACCAAAAGAAAGAAAATCAGAAGAAATATTCATTCCAAGCAAAGAAACAGAGTACGAGTTCATCAACCAAACGACAGAGTGTCACGACACAACCACACAGTGCAACTTATTACAAACCCACTCGGCATACCGAGGCAAATATCAAACAAATGTCTTTTACCACAATCCATTCATTCCTCGACCGCCTCGTCCGACTCACTGGTTACACCAGTTGATTCAACGAAGAATCCAGATCGAGCATCAGGGCGATTCGGCTAGCAGTTTCAGCATAGCGCGGCAGGAAGGAGGTGCAGCTCTGACCTTCTTTCGGATCTCCACCACCAACTCGCTCAAGATTATGGACCGCTCCGGAAAATGCGCCTTGGTCAAAGCCAGTGCATAATTCGCACCGCTCCGCGCCGCTGAGCGTTTCCAGCGGGCCACCTGGTGCGGAGCCTCCTGGAGAACGGGTACAACTGTGTCTAGCTTCACTCTGCTCTCTTCTTCAGGCGACAGCTTGCTCTTCAAATCCAGGGTAGCACCCATAACCTCTTCAGCAAATTTCTTCGCTTTGGCGCACCTCATGGTCAGCAATCCCCGAGCCAAAGCAAATTCTGTGGTAACTGGAGTATAGTTATCTCTCTTCATGATTTCTGCAAAGTCAGCCATGCGCGCCCGCTCGGCATCTGGATCTGTACCATATGCTGCACCAATAGAGCAAATGAGTAAACAATCTAAGAACGGGCAACAACTCCTTCCCACAGAGGGACAATCAAATAAAAACCTCCTATCAAAAGACTCCGAGTAACTTCGCAAAATTACTCGGAGCCTTGGGGGCTACACCCAGTGGGTGCACTAAGAAGTGCTCCGACTGGAAGTTAATCACAATACAAACCTCCTATCAAAAGACTCCGAATAACTCCGCAAAGTTACTCAGAGCCTTGGGGGCTACACCCACTGGGTAGGAAAACTTACGTAAGTACTTACGTGTACATTGGACTTCACAAACTCAGCCTCAGACGTTAGCTCCCGCAGCCGCAGCTCAAACTGGGTCGCCTTGACCAAAGACTCCTTCAATCCGCCAATGATAGCACTCTCCACCGGGGCTCCGACGGGAATGGCCCCCGAACTAGCAGGCTCACTCCTCCGAACAGCCGCCGGGGCGATAGGGCTCCCCTCAACAGCCTCCCCAGCCGGAGCATCAGGTGCGGAAGCTCGGGAACCAGACCCAGAGGCCACCGTTCCCTCGGGAACAGTCACCTCAGGAGGATCAACAATAGGATCAACATCCATGTCTGTAGCTGAAACAACAAACAATTAAAAGCGAAAGATGACAGCGACAAACGTCTCAGCAAAGAAAACAACGAAGAATTCTCACCAATAGTCGCAGTATCTGTTGGAGATATGCCCTAGAGGCAATCATGTTATAATGCTATCTCCTTATGTATTCGTGAGTTATTTGTATTGTCCTTGAACATCATCACTGATATGTATCAATAAGTATGTGACTTGTTTGTGAGACTATATATTCTATGATGATTGTTCTAATGGTCCCTAGTTGATAAGGTTATGCGGACACATATCCTTGACTAGTATATGATTCGATTGATGACTATGTTTCACAAGTCATGAGCATGGAGATGCTACCGATAGTATGGACTTAGTGATGGGATCACTGAGTTGGACAGAGACCCACTTTGAGACGCAGCGAGATATTGCCATCTGTTAGTCTCAATACAATGTATATGCCATGTCCTAGACCTGAGGTCCTCGCATGTTCTCGGGATGAGGAATGACTCACTTAGGGACTATCAAACGCTACACCGTAACTGGGTAGTAATAAAGGTAGCTTACGGGTGAGTCATGATACATGCCGCGAGACATGGTTGATCATGGTGGGATTTGCCCCTCCACTTTGGAGAGATATTCTCTGGGCCCTCTCGAGTGATAAGATTCAGAAAGAATGGCCATGCGATATGGGTTAAGTGTTAACCCGGTTCAGGAATCTGTATCACGGTTTCGAGAAGAGAGGTCAAGCTATCACAAGGGTGACAAGTACTCGCCTTGAGCTTGACAACATATATCGTGAGGCAAAAGGAATGTTGCATATGACACTTTGTAATGGTTCATCTTATGACTATACGCATATATGGGAGTCAGCACGTTCTGCTAGGAACCGCTACCGACTATCGAACCGGATGTGATTCGGAACGTGTCCATGTGTACGTGAACCTATAGGGTCGCGCGCTTAAGAGGAAAGGAGCCCATTCGGATGTGATCCGAATGGAATATGGATGGAGGGTCCGGATTGCCTCAAGGGTTGAGGCCATTCCACGGGCGCCTATATAAAGGCTAGGGAGAACCCCGAAGGGGTAGAGGTCAGACCACAACCCTAGCCGCCACTCCACCTCTAGGCCGAGCCGCCGGACCTAGCAGTCCGCCGCCCGGCGCTCCTCCTTGTACGTGCGCATCCCTTGGAGGCGCTGCACCTGCGGCGCTTGGACGGACTGTTCGCGGGATCGGATCGCGGGATTCCGTTCGTGGGATCGGTACGAGGGATCGGTTCAAGGGATTCGAGGGGCAGCCGCCGACGCGCATCGCCAACTCTCCTTCCGCTGCCGTGACTGCGCGTCTAGTGGTAAACCCTAATCACGTAGTTCATCCCCAGTAGCAGTGATCTTGGTTGTGCGCGGTAGAAATTTTAATTTGGCGCTAGCATAGCGTACCGCGTGCCCCAACAGTGGTATCAGAGCCTCTGCTGCGTGGTGTTGAATTCGTGATAGAATTTCATATGGAGATATGTAGATCAGATCTTGTGTTGGTAGATCAGATTGGTTTTGCATGTTTGAGGTTTTTGGTTTCATGATCTGTCCCGAGGCGCAAGCTACTTAGGTCGTGCCACAACTTATCCCTAGAGGTCAGTTATCCGCCGTTGGGATAGACAGTGTGCCGTAAACCCTGTTGTAGCACGCGGATATCACTTTGTGATTGATCCGGGACAAGGATCAGGACACGGCGTGGATATGATCCGCGCTGTCCTGAAATCTGTGAGCAGGTTCGGTTCAGAGGCCATATCTTGGCCATATGAACTCCGATTGAGCTCCGTGACCTACCAAATGATGCAGAATGAAAAGGCCATATCTTGGTTTTAGTTAATTAGGCGATTTTTCGCAGACCTAATTTGACTAGTGCTAAAAGAGGTTTAGACGGCGGTAGAACGTCTAACTTGGTTTTGCAGGGAATGATGGTGATTTGGTATAGCCCATTGTGTATGTTGTTGTTCATGACCTGCGTGTCATGGTTTTGACAACCGGCTGGAGCCATGTGGTTGTCTCATTATTGTATTAATGACCTGCGTGTCAACATGTGAAGCCATGTAATGTAACTTAATTTCATAGCTATTAGTTTGTAATAGCATAGTAACTTATGTAACACTTGGCGGTTGACACTACGGCGCGGAGATGGAGATCACCACGAGGACAACCGTACATGGAGATGGAGATCTCCATGGGAGGTTCACGCACATGGAGATGGAGATCACCATGCGCTATAATAAAGGGGCTATACCATATCACTTGTATAAAATGCCTGTGAAAGTTTATCCCTTTATGCATCCTTCTTTGACATGGTAGATGTTTTAAGTAGGATGATCCCTCAAAGAATGTCAAGCAAAATTTGCCTCCCCAATTGCTGCACATCACATGTCATGTATGTTTAGTAGTAGACCTATAAAATTAGGGTGCTGCTAGATCTCCTTGGCGTGATGGGTTTGTGTCGGACACTTACACGCATAGCACTTGGTTAACTTGTCGAGGCTATCAAAACAGTTTTGGGCTTCGGGGCATAGGAGTTGGTGTGTATGTGATGTGCATCAACAAACAGGAGTCGTATGGTTGATGCGATTAGCAAGGAGTTGCTTACCGGTAGGTCGAGTCGGCTAGCAGTGATGCAAAAGCTCACTAGTCAATTCGCCCCATCGGATCCTGAATCACTTAGTGTTAACTAGAGGGATGTTGAACTTAGTGGGAGTAATTTTATTAAAGCGTTTAATATGAATTGCTCTTCATGAATACATGTCTTAGTATTTTGCATTTTATGTTGTAGATCAATGGCACCACCTGCTCCAGTTACCAATTTTGCGTTGAAATCCATCCTTGAGAAAGATAAACTGAATGGAACAAACTTTACCACCTGGTATAGAAATCTGAGAATTGTTCTCAAGCATGATAAAAATGAAAATGTTCTAGAGGAACCGCTTCCAGAGGAATCGGCTGATAATGCCACCGCTGCTGCTAAGAATGCCTATCAGAAACTCAAGGATGAGTCTACTGAGATCAGCTACCTCATGCTGGCTTCTATGGAGCCCGAGCTGCAACAGCAGTTCGAAGACATTAGGGCTTTCGATATGATCGAGAGTCTTAAGGGCATGTTTCAGGTTCAGGCTAGGACCGAAAGGTTCAACGTCTGGCGATCCCTGATGGATTGCAAGCTGAAAGAGGGTGATCCACTGAGCCCGCATGTCATCAAAATGATGGGATACATGCAAGCTTTGGATCGTCTTGGGCATCCGTTGACTCCTGAGTCAGCTACAGATACAATTCTGGGTTCTCTTCCGCCAAGCTATAACTCGTTCATTACGAACTTTCATATGCATGGCATGGAAAAGAAGCCCACTGAATTGCATGGGATGCTTAAGATAGCAGAGCAGGACATTAAGAAGGGCACACATCAAGTGTTGATGGTGCAGAACACAACCAAGTTCAAGAATTCATGGACCAAGAAGAAGGCTAACGCAAAGGGAAAGGACAAGGATGTGATCCCGACTCCAGCCCCGGCTCCTAAGCATGGACCTGACGCAGAGACCATTTGCTTCTATTGCAAGGAGAATGGTCATTGGAAGAGGAACTGCAACAAGTGGCTCGCCAGCAAGGGCAAGAGCAGTGGGAGTACATCTTCTACAGGTACACTTGTTGTATATGTTATAGACATTTATCTTGCGGATATTTCTAATAATTCTTGGGTATATGATACCGGATCGGTTGTTCACATTTGCAACTTGATGCAGGGACTAAAAAGAAGTAGAGATGTCGCAAGAGGAGAAGTTGACATTCGCGTCGGGAATAAAGCAAGAGTTGCTGCATTAGCCGTCGGCACCATGCACCTTAATTTACCTTCTGGATTTGTAATGGAGCTTGATAATTGTTATTATGTTCCATCGTTAAGTCGAAACATTATTTCTGCCTCATGTTTGATGAGACAAGGTTATGAATTCATTATTAAGGACAATGGTTGTTCTATATATTTGAATAAGATGTTTTATGGCTTGGCGCCCGTTGTGAATGGGTTATTCATTTTGAATCTTGAAGGTGAATCTATCTATAATATAAATGCCAAGAGGCTTAAACCTAACGATATGAATACAACTTACTTTTGGCACTGTCGGCTTGGTCATATTAGTGAAAAGCGCATGAAGAAGCTCCATGATGATGGACTTTTAAATTCGTTTGATTTTGAATCATTCGAGACATGTGAATCGTGCCTACTCGGCAAGATGACCAAGACACCTTTTGCAAAGAGTTGCGAGAGGGCATCCGACTTGTTGGAACTCATACATACTGATGTGTGTGGACCAATGAGCACGACTGCTAGAGGTGGTTACCAGTACTTCGTGACTTTCACCGACGACTTGAGCAGATATGGATATATCTACTTGATGAGGCACAAGTCGGAAACCTTTGAAAAGTTCAGGGAGTTTCAGAATGAAGTAGAGAATCAACTCGGCAAGACGATCAAACTTCTACGATCAGATCATGGAGGTGAATATCTGAGTCAAGAGTTTGATGATCATCTCAAGAGTCGTGGAGTAGTTCCACAACTCACTCCTCCTGGAACGCCTCAAAGAAATGGTGTATCGGAACGGAGGAATCACACCTTGTTGGACATGGTTCGATCGATGATGAGTCAGTCAGATCTACCGTTGTCCTTTTGGGGTCATGCTCTAGAAACTGCAGCTTTCACACTAAACAGAGTACCATCTAAATCCGTAGATAAGACACCATATGAGATATGGACTGGGAAGCGTCACAATTTGTCTTTTCTAAAGATTTGGGGTTGTGAAGCGTTTGTCAAGCGACTTAAGTCAGAAAAGCTCGCACCCAAATCGGATAAGTGCATATTCGTGGGATATCCAAGGGAAACCTTAGGGTATTAATTCTACAACCGACAGGAGGGCAAAGTGTTTGTCGCTCGACATGGTACCTTCCTTGAGAAAGAGTTTGTCACTAGGAATGCTAGTGGGAGGACGGTGCAACTCAAAGAGGTTCGAGATAAACCACTCGGGGAAGACACGGCAAGTGATGCCATTATGGCAGAGCCATTCAGTGAACCCGTGGTTGAAGTAGCACCCGCACCACGAAGGTCAGAAAGGCTGTGTAATGCAAGCAATATATTGTTGTTGGACAACGATGAGCCTTTGACATATGCGGAAGCGATGGTGAATCCAGATTCCGAGTTATTGCTTGAGGCCATGAGATCCGAGTTAAAGTCCATGGATGACAATCAAGTTTGGAACTTGGTTGATCTGCCAAATGGTGCAAGAACCATTGAGTGCAAATGGATCTTTAAGAAGAAAACTGATATGGATGGAAATGTTCAAATCCATAAAGCTCGACTTGTCGTGAAGGGGTTTCGACAAGTTCAAGGAATTGACTACAACGAGACCTTCTCTCCTGTAGTGATGCTTAAATCAGTTCGGATTATTGTAGCTATAGCTGCCTATTTCGATTATGAGATATGGCAAATGGATGTCAAAATAGCTTTCCTTAATGGAAATCTAGAAGAGGACGTGTATATGATACAGCCCGAGGGTTTTGTCGATCCAGAGAATGCTAGTAAGGTATGCAAACTTCAGAAATCCATTTATGGATTGAAGCAAGCATCTCGGAGTTGGAATATTCGTTTTAAAGAGGTTGTAAAATCGTTTGGCTTCATCGAGAACGAAAAGGATCCTTGTGTGTTCAATAAGTTTAGTGGGAGCTCAATCGTATTTCTAATCTTATATGTGGATGACATATTACTGATTGGGAATGACATTCCAATGCTTGAAGCTGTCAAGGACTCATTGAAAAATAGTTTTGCAATGAAGGACTTGGGAGAAGCAACTTACATTTTGGGAATCAAGATCTATAGAGATAGATCAAGGAGGCTTATTGGATTAAGCCAGTGTACGTATATCGACAAGGTGTTGAAAAGGTTCAACATGCATGAGGCTAAGAAAGGGTTCTTGCCTGTGTCACATGGCATTCATCTAAGCAAGACTCAGGGTCCATCGACTCCTGATGAGCAAAGACGCATGGATAAGATTCCGTATGCTTCGGCCATCGGGTCTATCATGTATGCTATGGTATGTACTCGTCCAGATGTTTCCTATGCTCTAAGCGCTACGAGCAGATACCAGGCTAATCCAGGCAAGAGCCACTGGACAGCAGTTAAGAGCATCCTAAAGTACCTGAAAAGGACTAAGGATATGTTCCTAGTTTATGGAGGTGAGGATGAGCTCATTTTAAAGGGTTACACCGATGCTAGTTTCCAAACCGACAAGGATGACTTTCGTTCGCAATATGGTTATGTGTTCATTCTGAACGGAGGTGCAGTGAGCTGGAAGAGTTCCAAGCAAGAGACGGTAGCTGATTCTGCAACAGAGGCCGAGTACCTTGCAGCTTCTGAAGCTTCAAAGGAAGGTGTTTGGATAAGGGATTTCATTACCCTACTTGGTGTGGTCCCAGACTCGGCAAACCCGTTGGACCTCTATTGTGATAATAGTGGTGCCATCGCACAGGCCAGGGAGCCAAGGCATCACCAGAAATCCAAGCACATAGAAAGGCGTTATCATCTCATACGACAATTCGTAGATGATGGTAATATAAATGTATGCAAAGTACACACGGATGCAAAAGTTGCTGATCCTTTGACGAAGCCTCTCTCGATGCCGAAGCATGAGGCACACGTAAGAGCCATGGGCCTTAGATGCCTAATTGATTGACTCTAGTGCAAGTGGGAGACTGTTGGAGATATGCCCTAGAGGCAATCATGTTATGATGTTATCTCCTTATGTATTCATGAGTTATTTGTATTGTCCTTGAACATCATCACTTATATGTATCAATAAGTATGTGACTTTTTTGTGAGACTATATATTCTATGATGATTGTTCTAATGGTCCCTAGTTGATAAGGTTATGCGGACACATATCCTTGACTAGTATATGATTCGATTGATGACTATGTTTCACAAGTCATGAGCATGGATATGCTACCGATAGTATGGACTTAGTGATGGGATCACTGAGTTGGATAGAGACCCACTTTGAGACGCAGCGAGATATTGTCATCTGTTAGTCTCAATACAATGTATATGCCATGTCCTAGACCTGAGGTCCTTGCATGTTCTCGGGATGAGGAATGACTCACTTAGGGACTATCAAACGCTACACCGTAACTGGGTAGTTATAAAGGTAGCTTACGGGTGAGTCATGATACATGCCGCGAGACATGGTTGATCAAGATGGGATTTGCCCCTCCACTTTAGAGAGATATTCTCTGGGCCCTCTCGAGTGATAAGATTCAGAAAGCATGGCCATGCGATATGGGTTAAGTGTTAACCCGGTTCAGGAATCTGTATCACGGTTTCGAGAAGAGAGGTCAAGCTATCACAAGGGTGACAAGTACTCGCCTTGAGCTTGACAACATATATCGTGAGGCAAAAGGAATGTTGCATATGACACTTTGTAATGGTTCGTCTTATGACTTTACGCATATATGGGAGTCGGCACGTTCTGCTAGGAACCGCTACCGACTATCGAACCAGATGTGATTCGGGACGTGTCCATGTGTACGTGAACCTATAGGGTCGCGCGCTTAAGAGGAAAGGAGCCCATTCGGATGTGATCCGAATGGAATATGGATGGAGGGTCCGGATTGCCTCAAGGGTTGAGGCCATTCCACGGGCGCCTATATAAAGGCTAGGGAAAACCCCGAAGGGGTAGAGGTCAGACCACAACCCTAGCCGCCACTCCACCTCCAGGCCGAGCCGCCGGACCTAGCAGTCTGCCGCCTGGCGCTCCTCCTTGTACGTGCGCATCCCTTGGAGGCGCTGCACCTGCGGCGCTTGGACGAACTGTTCGCGGGATCGGATCGCGGGATTCCGTTCGTGGGATCGGTACGAGGGATTGGTTCGAGGGATTCGAGGAGCAGCCGCCGACGCACATCGCCAACTCTCCTTCCGCTGCCGTGACTGCGCGTCTAGTGGTAAACCCTAATCACGTAGTTCATCCCCAGTAGCAGTGATCTTGGTTGTGCGCGGTAGAAATTTTAATTTGGCGCTAGCATAGCGTACCGCGTGCCCCAACAGTATCTTCTGGAATAGCGCCCATCCCAGGGAAGTCGGTTACCTCACAAGTGCTAGCATCCTCCATAGCTTCAGCCTCAGGATCCTCCTCGATCCCAGGCAACGTCTCAGAACCACTCGGAAGAACACTGCAAAAGAACTGCTAAGGATGATCCTGAGAAACTAACAGAGCCTTAAAGTACGCGATAAGCAGCATCATTACAGGTGAACGGTCTTCAAGATACGCCTTGGGGGAGCGACCCTGGCCGAACTAGATCCAGCCCCCTTGGCCTTTTCAGCAGCAGCACCTCCTGCGGGATTAGCCTCTCGGCTCCCAAGAGTGACAAGTCTTTTCTTCTTCATGTGCGCTACCTTCCCAGAGCTGAGGCCCAAGGGAGGAAGCTTCCCGCTGTCTTCCTCAGCACTCGGAGTGTGACCCCTTTTACGGGTCCGAGTAAGCCCCTCCCGCGCCGACTCGCGGTCCTGGTTGTTCTTCGAGCGTTGCTCAGTCGCTGCTTGAACCCGAGCCACCTCGGACTCCAGCTCATCCCCCACCTCAACTCCGACCCCCGCGCCAGCAGTACTATCTTCATCTTCCTCGGCGGGATGCTGCGGAGCCAGAGGAATAGGGCAGCGAAACTGGGTATAATCCTAGAAATAATCAAAGAGGTCCGAGTTAAAGCCAACAAATGAAGCACATTCAAGAAACATATGACTCGGCGTACCAAGGTGGGAGGATTGTCGACGCCAAGAGGTCTGACTCGGCCGGTTGTCTGAAGCCCCTGGGTCACGCTTGTTATTATCCTCATCTGAAGTTCAAACTCATCTAAGGGAATCTCAGTGTTACTATAGCGGGTGTCATCCTGCAACCCGGAGTATGTCCACATCCTCCGAGCTCGGTCCTGGAGCGGCTGGATCTTCCGAATCACGAAAGCAGCTATCAGATCTATGGTGTCCAAACCATTCTTCTTCAGCCTCATGACTTCACGCGTCAAGGGGAGAACTTGCTCCTTATTAGAATTGGTGAGCCGGGGGTTCCATCCTTGAGAATTAGTAAACCTAACGTCCGAGTAAGGAGGCAAGGTACGCACCCCTGGTTCCTCGGCCACTTTGCAGTAAAACTATATATTCTTCCAGTTCTTGACAGAATCGGGAACACAAGAAGCAAAATACTGCACTCCTTGCTTCTTGGCCAAAAACAGACCGCCACAAAGATGATTAAACTCGACGGCGAGTTTCAGCAGGCAGAGGAGGAGGCGAGTTTCGCCGCCCTCCCCAGACTTCTTCGCCTTCTGAGGCTTGATGGCGTATATGCTACGGAAGAGATGCCAGTGGGGCTCTATACCTCAAAATCCATCACAAAGGGTGAAAAAGCTGGAGAGAAGGGTAACCGCGTTGGGAACAACGTGGTGAAGCTGAGCGCCCGTGAAAGCCAAAAAGTCCAAGAAGAAGGGATGTGGGGGAAGAGAAAAGCCGCGATCCACATGCGAAAGTAAGATTACTCTCCCACCGTCCCGCGGTGCAGGCTCGTCATCCCCCGCTGCGGGAAGACGACAGCCCTCGCGGGGAACCAGGCCGGGGTCCTGGTACCCCAGCAGCATGTCTTCCGTCACGATCGACTGCAGCCACTCCCCCGCAGACATGGTCGCGGTGGCGGCAGAGGGGCAGTGCGAATGACGACCTCCCAGGATGGACCTCGAGCGGCCGGCGGGGAAGTCTGGATGGCGAGTTTCAGCAGGCAGAGGAGGAGGCGGAGCGGGAGAGAAGAGCGGGAACGGCTGGGCAGGGGGCAAATGAGTGGAGAGGTTCCAAACTGCAAGGCAGGGGGCCCCTTTTTATAGCTCAAGATAGCAACCGCCTCGCGTCAGATCCGCACCCCACTAATGGGCTTTCCGGTTGCTATTCCCCATAAAAACCGCCCCACTTCCCCATAATCCCTCCCACTTCCACCGCGGGCAGTTAATTATTATTATCCTATGAAACCGCCGTAGGAATCGAGGAGACAAACCCAAACAGTGCGCCCACTCACCTGGGCAAGAAGATTCTCTGACAAGATAAAATCTTTTGGAAAAAACCAAATCTGGTTTCAACCCGAAGCTTGGAATCATCCCGACCACTCGGAAGATGCGAGGCATGGCACCAACCAAACTCTCCGAGTATGCCATCACTCGGAAGAAAACGCAAAGCTCCTGCAGCATCCGAGTAAGTTGTCACTCGGAAGCGCCGCAAAAGGAACCACTCGAAGATTCCTCGCAAGAGGAAGAATCCCGCACCCGTCTACTCGGGCGAAAATCCGAATAACAAACTCGCTGGTGGCCCATCTCTGACGTAGAATGCCAGGCCGCCGATAAGACCCGGTGTAGGGGGTAAAGAATCAATGTCCCACGTGGCATGGCCTAGGACTCGGCACAATGTCCTAGGGCATTGAAATTTACAAATTTGGTTCACATGGAGTTTAAGGCCTTTTACTCCGAGACACGCCTTCCGAGGCCTCAGTCCACCTCTTCCGAGAGACGTTTGAGTGTCGCCAAATTTTTCCGCTAACCTGCCCAACTCTCACTCGAGGGAAAAGTTCGAACATCAATAAAGCCCTTCCGGGCCTCTTACTGAGTTCAATCTTCGCATACCTCAGAAATACTAGATGTCAGCCAACTCACTTATGAGCACCCGAAAGCGCTTGGGGGCTACTGTCGTGGTAATACTAAAGGCATACCCCTAGGCGAGGGAAACCCAGGGGTATCCTTAAGCCCTAGGTTTTCCCAGGAAAAATAAGATCAACCAAAAGCACGAAGCATTGGCAGTTTCCGAGTAACATGTTACTCGGAGACCAAGAGTTGCTTCCGAGTAAACAACTACTCGGAAGATCAGCAAGATCCGAGTAGAGCGGTACTCGGAAATGATCGGCGAGCCCCCCCCACTACTCGGAAGATGGAAAACGCAACGGACAGGAGGCATTTAATGCTGCAGGCGTTCTTCCCCCCTTTATTAGTAGTAATGGGCTGACCGTTTTGTAATTAAGTATGTATTTAATCTTGCAATTAAGACCCATTTATGCTAGGGAATTAAGGAGGCAGGGGTGCACTCTATATAAGCCACCCCCTCCCCTCTGGCATGGGCACGCGCACACTCTCTACTCTTCTCAGGATTCTGAAGAAAGAACACCCCAGTAAGCCTGGGAAAGGACTAAGGTTTTTATCTCTACGGAGAGGCCTAACCTGTATAATCCTCCTGCGTCAACCCACTCTACGTACAGATTCATTTAGCTCCTTTCATACCCCTATACTCATTGTCAGATTTATATCCACGACAGGAGGAACCAGCGTCGATGGAGATGAATCCGGGGGCACTTCCCCATCCCGGCAGGGTGCTGGCACATGAATTTTGTCCCCCCGAAACTTGTCGGCGATGGCGGCAGAGATCGGAATTGCTTGTGGAGAAAAGGGGTCTGTATTAGGGGTTTCCACCCCGAGGGCTAAATATAGGCGGAGGGGGGCATCGAGGGGATCCACAGGGCAGCCAGGAGGGTGCCCGACGCGGCCTAAGGTGGGGCCGCGCCAGGGACCCTTCTGGAGTCCCTATGGTGGACCCCCTCCGCTGCCTTGGTGATTCCAGAAGCTTCCGTGTCGCTGATTTTTTATATAATTTTTCCGGAAATTTTGGAGCACTTTTAATGGCCGGAAAAACTGAAATACAAAATAGCAGAAAACAGAAACTGACGGCTGGGTGCACTGGGTTAATAGATTAGTCCAAGTATGCTCAAAAATGTATGAAAGTTCAAGCAAAACATGACAAAGTCACACAAAACATGCATGGAGCAAGCAGAAATTATAGATACGTTTGGGACGTATTAGTTGCCGCAACGTGGATGAGCTACCTGGTGTGGATGAGGGTGTGCAGGGAGTTCACTTTTATGATTTCTTCTATGAGATTGAGAGAGTGGTATCTCGTGATCCTAACAAAGCAAAATCTGTTGTGCACGTGGAAGGCGAGCATAGTCAATCTATGAACAAAAAACAGAAGACTGGGGGGCTAATGGAAAAAGGAGAAAATAATGAAATACAAAATGCGAAATCTGGGAAGCCTCGTGGGAAAAATGTTGTGGAAAATGTCGAGGTGGTGGAATCTGCGGCTGTTGAGTCGGATTCTGAGTCTGATGAGGTCAGCAACTCTCTACCCCTTGAGACTATGGCTCGGGAGGCTGAGATGGATGAGACAATGTCTGGTCCCATGAATTGGTTGGTCCCATGTTCACAAGACAAGAAAATGAGTGATGACATCCAGGTACTGACACCTGAGATACCACGGTTCTTGCATCCACTTTATAATTGTGATATATCCTATATTGATATGATGTGCCGTAATATTCAGGTGGAGGAGTTAGAGAATGTTGAGGTACGATCCCCAGTAATTGAGCCCATTTTTTCTACTGTTCAGCTTCCAAGCTCTCTTGTTGATCTTACTGAGAAGATCCTTCCAACCCCTCCTTTACCTTCTGAATAATTGAGATTCAGCAAACGCAATGTTCAAGGGGGTGGGATGAATATGATGGAAAGAGCGGCAGCCCTCTCCAGTAAACGCAATTTGGAAGGTACACCCCCTCCTGCATATCGTAAGAAATCCTTTGATGTTCTTTCGAATTCTGAGTTGATGCTTAGAGCTAAGAAAATGGGTGTTGTGATTCCGGATAATGATTTTACTGCTATAGATATCATTCGGGAATTAGAAATTAGTAGGATGCACGAGGAACAAATAAATTGTCAGCCTCCTGCTACTGTTAAGGATGTTCTGTTCCTCACTAATGAGTTGGGGGAATGCACACCTGTTAGTTCTAAATGGGGGGCTGAGTGTGATAATGAACATGATTTTGAATATGAACATGAGATCAAAATTGTGAGTTCTGGGAGGTCTTGAAAAAATAAGATTGGGAAGAAGAAGGTGTCTGTTCTCTCCAGACCTTTGACTAGAAGTCAGGTTGGGGCTAATACAAATCCTTTTGTTTCTGATGTCGCTGCACAGCCTCCTTGCAATACTACCAGAAACAATGAAAAAAAACAACAAAAGAATAAATGAGTAATATCCTTTTCTGGAATTGCAGAGGGGTGGGAAAAGGGAATGGTTTCCTGCCTCTCCAATATGATTAAAGACCATTCCCTGAACTTTATATGTTTACAAGAAACCCATAAGAAAAATAATATAAAGATAGCTTTATGAGGAGGTTGGACATATATAAGAGTTTTGTTTGGGAATTTATTCCCTCTATTGGAAGATCTGGTGGTATACTATGTGGGGTGAGACAGAGCAAGTTCAACATCACTTCCTGGGTTAAGAGGAAATACATCTTACAGGTAGCTCTGTTTGATTTGATTAAGAAAGTTGATACGTCCCAAATGTATCTATAATTTCTGCTTGCTCCATGCATGTTTTGTGTGACTTTGCCATGTTTTGCTTGAACTTTCATACACTTTTGAACCTATTTGGACTAACCTATTAATCAGTGCACCTAGTTGCCAGTTTCTGTTTTCTGCTGTTTTTGTATTTCAGGTTTTCCGGCCACTAAAAGTGCTCCAAAAATTCCGGGAAAAATATATAAAAAATCAGCGCAACAGAAGCTTCCGGAATCACCAAGAGAGGGAAGGGGGGCCACCACCAGGCAGCCAGGAGGGCAGGTGGCGCGGCCCCACCCTGGGCCGCGCCAGGGACCCTCCTGACTGCCTCGTGGGTCCCCTCGATGCCCCCCTTCGCCTATATTTACCCCTCGGGGTGGAAAACCCCTAATATGAATCTCTTTCTCGCGAACTCCCCTCTGTACCGCCGCCACCGCCGTTTCAAGATCGGGGCTGCCTGGAGAAGCTGCCCCGGCACCCTGCCGGAAGGAGGAACCCCCTCCGGGAGACCATCCATAGCCATGGACGCCTCCCGGATGTGCCGTCAGTAGTCCCCCTTGGACCATGGGTCCGTGACCAGTAGCTATGTGATGAATCTCTCCCCCCTTTGTGCTTCCACTTTCGAGTCCTCGTGAGCTGCCTCACATGATCGAGGCATCTATGTAATTTCTGCTGTTGCTATGCTGAGTTTGTTGGGATCTGATGGATTATGAGACTATGTTCAGATTGTGATGAGTAATATATTTGGTTATTCTCTTTTATATTTTGTTCTTGATTAAATTCTTGCATGATCTCCGTTGCGGTATTTGCTTTGGCCAAGTATTTTATTTGCAACTCCAAGAGAGAGCGTTATGCTCGATTGTGGGTTCAGCCCCTTGATGCCTAGCTTGAGTGACAGAAACATGAGACTAGGGGATGTGCTATTGCCACCAGGGATAAAACAACGGTGCTTGTACCTGTGGGTGCAAGGATTGTTTACTTTACGCAAAGTTCTTTTAATGCAGTTGTCTGTTGCTTTGAGTTTACACTTTGGGTGGGATTCACAACTTAATACCAACGAGATGTTCTGGATAGATATCTCAAGGTGGATGATTCGTAGTAGATGCAGATGGATTTCGGTCTACTTACCTTGGCGTACTGCCCATTGCTTTTGAGCCCTTCCTTTCTTTGCAGCATAGTTAGCATTGCGGTGCCTTCATAATCCTGTCAATTGCCCAATTGTGATTGGTTTACCTCGCTAGCACTTTTATCGTCTTTTGGGAGAGAGACATCACTAGTGAAAATCACGGGACCCCGGTCCATCTTCACATTATTGTTCACACCCTCAATTTACTTTCAGCTTTTACTTTCCTTTGCACCTTTTATCTCTTGCGTTGATCCTTTGTAAACGACAAGGTCGGAGGAATTGACAACTCCTCTGTACTCGTTGGGAGCAAAGTTATTTGTTGCTGTGTGCAGGTCCACGACAACACCCTAGTAAGGAAGTAATTTTTGGCGACGTTGCCACCTACTTGTATCTCCTGAGTCCTACTGGTTCGATAACCTTGGTATCTTCACCGAAGGAAACTTGCTGCTGCACTGCATCTCAAACCTTCCACTTGGGGTAACCAACGAGGGTAACCACTCAAGTCTACAAGATAGGGGAGTTGCACACTATCTTTTACCTTTGCTTTGTAGTCTTGTTAGTTTACCTTTCAGTTTTTACTTTTGTGTCCCTAATAAAAAATACCAAAAATACCTGCTGCTACTATGGGTTCCAATGAAAACACTAAGTTGTGTGACTTCACTAGTCACATTAACAGTGACTTTACCTGCACTCCTATTTCTCCACCTGCCACTTTAGCACCTTCTTATGAGATTAAACCTACTCTGCTTAACCTTGTTATGAAAGATCAATTCTCAGGAGCAGGAGAAGATGCTGCCTTGCACCTAAACAACTTTATCGAGCTCTGCGACATGCAGAAGTACAAGGAAGTGGATGGAGACATCGTCAAGCTGAAGCTTTTTCCTTTCTCTTTGAGAGGAAGAGCCAAGGATTGGCTAAAATCTTTGCCCAAGAACAGTATCGATTCTTGGAGTAAATGCAAAGATGCTTTTATAGGGAAGTACTATCCCCCTGCTAAAATTATTCAATTGCGGAGTAATATTATGAATTTCAGGCAATTGGATAATGAACACGTTGCCCAGGCTTGGGAACGTATGAAGACGCTTGTCAAGAACTGCCTCACACATGGACTGACTACCTGGATGGTTATCCAGACTTTTTATGCAGGCTTGAACTTCACCTCGCGGAACCTGTTAGATTCGGCCGCGGGAGGAACTTTTATGTCAACCACGCTTGGTGCTGCCACGAAGCTACTTGATGAGATGATGCTGAACTACTCGCAATGGCACACCGAGAGATCTCCAACCGGTAAGAAGGTAAACTCTGTCGAGGAGATCTCCTCTTTAAATGAAAAGGTTGACCTTATCATGTCTCTACTTACCAAGCAACCCTCTATTGATCCTCAAGATGTTCCTTTAAATTCTTTGGTTGCTCAGGAGCAAGTAGATGTTAATTTTTTCACTAGAAACAACTTCAACAATAATGCTTATAGGAGTAACTTTGGTAGCAACAATCCTAGGCCTTTCCCATCCAACAACTATGGGAACAACACTTATCCTACCACCAGAAACTCCACTTCAGAGCTAGAGACCTTGCTCAAAGACTTTATCACTACCCAGAAAGCCTTCAACAAGAGTGTGGAAGAGAAATTAGATAAATCAGATATCCTCTCTTCGAAGGTAGACAACATAGCCCATGATGTAGAGATGCTGAAGATTAGAACCTCTCCCCCCGAGGAGAGGAAGACCACTCCTATGAATGCCATCCAAGTCCAAATTAATGAAAACATTAGGATGTTGGGAAAACTAAAAGAGAGATGGGCTAGAGAAAAGGAGGAAGAAGAGAGAATTAAGAGCCTTCCTACCTACCACACAGTAGCCACTATCCAAGTAGTTGAGGATGTCCAAACTGTTAGCACCTATCACACCTCTAGTCCCACTAGACCTATCGATGGTGATGCTACCACCTCAACCTTAGAAGAGGAAACCTCTATGAACATAGAGGCTTTCAAACAAGTGAGCTTAAATGATATCACTACTTCCTTGGTAGATAGTAGTGACTTAGACTTTGACAACTGCACTTTACCAGAAGTTATTGGTTTCCTACACAAGATGTCAAGAGACCCCCACACTAGCACACTCAATCTTGCCTTCACAGAGCATATCACCAATGCTCTAATCAAAGTTAGGGAGGAGAAGCTTAGACTAGAAGCCTCCATACCTAGGAAGCTAGAAGATGGTTGGGATCCTATGATAAAAATTAAATTGAATAACTTCTCTTGTTATGCTCTTTGTGATGTTGGAGCAAGTACCTCTGTTATGCCCAAAAGAATGTATGATATGCTTGAATTGAAACCTTTTGATCCTTGTTCTTTTGGTGTTCGTCTTGTTGATTCTTCCGTAAAGAAACCTTTGGGGAAGATCGACGATGTTCTTATCATTGTCAATGAAAATTATGTTCCCGTTGATTTCACTATTATGGACATTGAGTGTGAGCCCTCTTGTCCAATTATTTTGGGACGTCCTTTTCTTCGCACAGTTGGTGCTATCATTGACATGAAAGAGGGAACTATCAAATTCCAATTATCTCTCAAGAAAGGGATGGAACATTTCCCTAGGAAAAAGATTAAGTTAACTTTTGAGTCCGTCACACGGGCTAGTTATTCTCTTGAAAAGACTTGATCTTCTGCTTTAAGCCTAGCTAATGGCTCTAAAGAAGCACTTTTGGGAGGCAGCCCGCAACGAATTTAGGTTTTTCTTTTTGCTTTTGTTCTGTTCTTAATGGTCTTGATGATTGTTACTACTGTAGCAACATCATTGTATCTTTACTTTTCAAGCTTTGTGCCAAGTTTAGCCTCAGATTGCAAGAAAGGTCAAAAGTTGGTGCTTGTTGTCCAGAAACAGATTATGTCTGCTTGACGGAAAAGTTCTCCATAAATCACCAGATCATCTTTTTGATCTGAATTGTTTTGACAGCATGCTCCATACAGTT
This sequence comes from Bromus sterilis, assembly GCA_950022295.1. Taxonomy (NCBI): domain Eukaryota; kingdom Viridiplantae; phylum Streptophyta; class Magnoliopsida; order Poales; family Poaceae; genus Bromus; species Bromus sterilis. The sequence goes on from OX465595.1 coordinate 95,814,649, forward strand.
ACCTTTCAGGCGTCTGTTCAAAGTTTTTTGATTTGAGTTGCAGAAGTACCTCGAAAAATTTCTCCTTTCTCTGTTGTTCTGTTTTTCTCAGCTTCTGCCCCGGTTTTTCTTTTCGCAGTTTTGCAATCCTTAAGCTTACTTTTTCTTTGCAAACTTTTTTGGGCAGGCAAGAGAAACAGTAGCTCTTCCTGGAAATCTTTATTTGAAGTATAGGAAAATTATTTTATTAGGGTACTGACCTCTCTAATCAGCCTACAATGAGTTATGTATGAAGGGAGTTTTCAAGTGTGCGATGGAGGATGATGAAAGAAGATTCAGGAGTGTCAAACGCTCAATCTTGCGGATGCCCATGTGCACCCCCAATAAATATTCAAGAAGACTCAAGCGTCTAAGCTTGGGTATGCCCCCGATGCATCCCCTTCTTCATCAACAATCATCAGTTTGTCCCTCGTTGCACTATATTTTTATCACTTCATGTGTTATGTGCTTTTCTTGGAGCGTCTCGCTCTTTACTTTTCTAGGTTTGTTTTGCTTTCTTTGCTGTAGTAAGAAGTTAGACCCCAACTTACTCTTTTGTGTGGGAGAGATTCACGCTCCGCTTGAACTAGAACTCCTCATAGGATTTCCATGCTTATTCTTTTAGCTGTGAGCTGTTCTTTTTCTTTTCTTAGCCGTTGTTCTGTTTAGTTGTAGTGCTTTAGTTTTTTAGAGCTTTTCTTTTGTCTTAGGTTGAACTTTCTATAGGTTGCATGTTTTATCTTGTTAGAGAGTTTGCCTGTTGCACTGAGTTCTATGTCTTGATTGAAAGTAGGTAGTTAAAGTTGCTATTCTCTTTGTAGTAGTAACTTGCAATAGTTTTGAGGTATTGACTAGAGTAATGTTTGAACTTATGGTGTCAAGAGCTCTTGCCTATTAGTGATAGATGTCGTATTTTGGGCAATCCGTGTGTTTTTTGAAAACCAAAAAACCCCTGTTGAGAACTCTAGCTACTAGATGGATCACTAACCTCTGGAGGGTTCGAATATTAGAGTACACTCACGTACCATGAGTCGAGGATGCGCAAGGATAACCAAACCCCCATACACTCCTCCTCGGGGTACTTGTCTCTTTGTGAACCTCCTGATTAGATTGAGAGTTACCGATAATAAGTGCATGAGTTCTTCGGACTAAAATGAGTATTCGAAAGTTGACACTTCCACCCACCTATAATTTTTCTAGCCTCTTCGGTACCGTGCATTTGCCCTTTCTCACCTCGAGAGTTGGCGCATACTTCGCCGGTGCATCCAAACCCTTGGCATGATACGCTCTGTCATCATAAGCCTCCTTATATCTTTCCTCAAAACAGCCACCATACCTACCTACAAGGCATTTCCATAGCCTTTCCGAGATACATTGCCATGCAACATCCACCTTCTCATGACTTGATCTTCATGTCATACATGCTACTTGCTCGATCGATGAGCCGCATGCTAGTTGGGCCTTGCCCTAATCATTGCTACATGACGCACTAGTATCATTGCATATCCTGCTACCCTGGCAGAGGCATACATTTGCATCATGATAGTTACATTTTCTTTATGTGAATACCTTTGTAAAGTGTGAAAGATCTCCTATATTCTTGTAAAATATAGAGTATTGCCCCTAAAGTGAGGAAAATATCCCAAAGAGGACAAAATCAAAAGATCTCAAAGAGGACAAATGAGAGTTAAATAGAAAGAGCCATTGAGGCCACCAAAAAATAAAAAAAATAGAAAATAAAAAAATAAAAAGAGAGAAGGGGGCATACTACTATTCCTTTTGAGAGATCCACACTAGTACTTCATCTTCTATCACTTGTACTCCATAGAGATCATCATCATGCATATAGCTATGTGGGGACCCTTCACACTATAGAACTTGGCTTGTATATTCCAATGATGAGCCTCCTCAAACGAGCTCTAGGTCTTCTTGAGCAAGCAAGTTAGATGCACCCCCACTAGTTCCCTTGGAGAGCTTTTAGCTCACATGTGCATCCGTTGTATGGAAATCCCTACTCCTCACATCATATCTATCATATGTCCTTCTCTCGCCTATGATTGTACTCATTGATGTGAGCCTTTCACACCTTTTTGTCTTCCTCCTCCACCTTCTTTCTGTTTCTCCTTTTAGGTGTCAACTTTCTTGCTCACGCTCATCCATTGCATGAGTGCTCAAAATATCGAAAGGGAGTGGATCAGTTTGACTTGTACCTGGCTAGTGGTCTGGGGACGATTCCAGATAAGAATCCAAAGGAGACCAAGTGTGAAACTTTAGTAGATAGTTGTTCTCAACAACCTTTTTTCTCTTTCTTCCAAGTCCCTTGCTTGCACGCAAACACCATTTGGAGACATTCGAATCACGGACAGCGAGAGCTCTTGCACCTTTTGTTCTTTTGTTGCTTGTGTTAATGCCAATATAGACTCTTGCTTGTTAAGACTTGAATTGAATTGCATGCTTTGATTGCTTTACTTAAAAGTCCTTATTTGGTTGTGTGGCATGTCACCAAAGAAATTATGCTTGTTATCATTTACTTACTCGAGGACGAGCAGGAATTAAGCTTGGGGATGTTGATACGTCCCAAACGTATCTATAATTTCTGCTTGCTCCATGCATGTTTTGTGTGACTTTGCCATGTTTTGCTTGAACTTTTATAAACTTTTGAACCTATTTGGACTAACCTATTAACTCAGTGCACCCACCAGTTTCTGTTTTCTGCTGTTTTTGTATTTCAGGTTTTCCGGCCATTAAAAGTGCTCCAAAAATTCCGGGAAAAATATATAAAAAATCAGCGCAACATAAGCTTCCGGAATCACCAAGAGAGGGAAGGGGGGCCACCACCAGGCAGCCAGGAGGGCAGGTGGCGCGGCCCCACCCTGGGCCGCGCCAGGGACCCTCCTGACTGCCTCGTGGGTCCCCTCGATGCCCCCCTTCGCCTATATTTACCCCTCGGGGTGGAAACCCCTAATATGAATCTCTTTCTCGCGAACTCCCCTATGTACCGCCGCCACCGCCGTTTCAAGATCGGGGCTGCTTGGAGAAGCTGCCCCGGCACCCTGCCGGAAGGAGGAACCCCCTCCGGGAGACCATCCATAGCCATGGACGCCTCCCGGATGTGCCGTGAGTAGTCCCCCTTGGACCATGGGTCCGTGACCAGTAGCTATGTGATGAATCTGTCCCCACTTTGTGCTTCCACTTTCGAGTCCTCGTGAGCTACCTCACATGATCAAGGCGTATATGTAATTTCTGCTGTTGCTATGCTGAGTTTGTTGGGATCTGATGGATTATGAGACTATGTTCAGATTGTGATGAGTAATATATTTGGTTCTTCTCTTTTATATTTTGTTCTTGAGTAAATTCTTGCATGTTCTCCGTTGCGGTATTTTGTTTGGCCAAGTATTTTATTTGCAACTCCAAGAGAGAGCGTTATGCTCGATTGTGGGTTCAGCCCCTTGATGTCTAGCTTGAGTGACAGAAACATGAGACTAGGGGATGTGATGTTGCCACCAGGGATAAAACAACGGTGCTTGTACCTGTGGGTGCAAGGATTGTTTACTTTACGCAAAGTTCTTTTAATGAAGTTGTCTGTTGCTTTGAGTTTACACTTTGGGTGGGATTCGCAACTTAATACCAGCGAGATGTTCTGGATAGATATCTCAAGGTGGATGATTCGTAGTAGATGCAGATGGATTTCGGTCTACTTACCTTGGCGTACTGCCCATTGCTTTTGAGCCCTTCCTTTCTTTGCAGCATAGTTAGCATTGCGGTGCCTTCATAATCCTGTCAATTGCCCAACTGTGATTTATTTACCTCGCTAGCACTTTTATCGTCTTTTGGGAGAGAGACATCACGTCCATCTTCATATTATTGTTCACACCCTCAATTTACTTTCAAATTTTACTTTCCTTTGCACCTTTTATCTCTTGCGTTGATCCTTTGTAAACGACAAGGCCGGAGGAATTGACAACTCCTCTGTACTCGTTGGGAGCAAAGTTATTTGTTGCTGTGTGCAGGTCCACGACAACACCCTAGTCAGGAAGCAATTTCTGGCGACGTTGCCACCTACTTGTATCTCCTGAGTCCTACTGGTTCGATAACCTTGGTATCTTCACCGAGGGAAACTTGCTGCTGCACTGCATCTCAAACCTTCCACTTGGGGTAACCAACGAGGGGCGAGAAGCCATCAAAAGTTCCTTGGACTTTGGGTGTAGTTTATGGGGCTGCACATGATGATTATAAGTCTGATTTTCTTATGGAACTTGCTGATGCTTGTAGCCACATGTCTAATCCCTTTATATTGGGTGGTGACTTTAATGTGTTACGACACAATGGTGAAAAAAAATAAGAACTGGCACATCTCTCCCCATGTGGATCTTTTTAATTATGTGATTAATTCTTTTAATCTTTTTGATGTCCATATTGAGGGTGGTTTATATACTTGGACTAACAATCAGGACCACCCTACTCTTGAGAAGCTTGATAGGGTTTTGGTTTCTGATAATTGGGAAAATCTCTTCCCATTAGTTACTGTGAGAAAACTGGTGAGAGATATTTCGGATCATAATGCTCTATTGGTGGAATGTGAACCATGTACTCATTCCAGTCAGCTGGCTTAAAATCCTGACTTCTTACCTTTAGTGGAAAATTTTTGGAATAAGAAAGTGAATAAATCGAATTCTGTAGATGTGCTGCACATCAAGTTGAAGAGATTTAAGAAATTCTTTAAGGGTTGGGGATCTAATAATTTTGGGCACGATAAAAAGAGGAAAAAGGAGTTGAGAGAGGAGCTCACCTTCCTCGAGGAGGCTGAAGAGCTGGATATTCTATCTCGTGAGTTGTTTGCGAGAAAAGTAGAGGTTTTGTATGAACTCAATGAAATTATCGTTAACGAAGAACTTTTCTTGCTGCAACAATCTCACGAGAAGTGGTTACTTCAGGGTGATATGAATACCGCTTACTATCAAAAAATTGCTAATGGAAATAAACGCAAACATACCATTCACTCCCTATGCGTGGGAGATGATGTAATTGAAGGAACTGATAATTTTCTCAATCATGCCACTGACTTTTATAAGGAACTTTTTTGGCCTGCCCCGGGCGATGCTTTTCTTTTGGATCCAGATTTGTGGGCTCCTGGTGAAAGGCTCTCGGATAGGGATCGGGATATCCTTGATGCACCTCTTACTGTAGAAGAGGTCAAATCGGCGCTCTTTGCTATGAAAAGCAATCGCGCTCCTGGGATCGATAATATCCCGGCCGAATTCTATCAAGCTTGCTGGCATATTGTATGTGAGGATTTGCTGGCTTTATTTAGAGATTTTCATAATGGAAGTCTTAAGTTACATCGCTTGAACTATGGGGTGATAACTCTGTTGCCTAAACTGAATGGGGCTAATAAGATTCAACAATTTCGTCCCATTTGTTTGCTGCGATGTCCTTATAAGTTGATTACGAATATATGGACAATAGAGTTGCATGCAGCCTTTGCTCATATTCTGTTTAGTGTGAACCAGAATGCTTTCATCAAACATAGAAATATTATGGATGGGGTGCTGACTCTTCATGAGATCCTGCATCATACAGATATAAAAAAGAAAGTTGGCATTGTGTTGAAATTAGACTTCGAAAAAGCTTATGACAAAGTTAATTGGGATTTTCTCCTGAATTGTTTAAAGTTAAGAGGCTTTAGTGATAAATGGTGTGAGTGGATTCACAATATCCTTCATGGGGGCACAGTTTGTGTTAAGCTAAATAACAAAATTGGCCCGTATTTCATGAGTCACAAGGGTGTCAGATAGGGTGATCCCTTGTCTCCTTTTTTGTTTAACATTGTGGCGGAGTGCCTTTGCAAAATGGTGTTGGCTGCTCAGCATAACAACCTTTTAGTGGGTTTGGCCCGTGATTTGATTAATAAAGGAGTTGTTGTGTTACAGTATGCGGATGATACAGTGCTCTGTTTTGAGCCTGATATTGATCGTGCCCTTAATATGAAATTGCTTCTTTATCTATTTGAGCTTATGCCAGGTTAAAAAATTAATTTTCAAAAGAGTGAAATTCTCTGTGTTGCAGGTGATGATGAGATTTTACAGACGTATGCTGAGATGTTCAACTGCCAGATTGGTCAGTTCCCTATGAAATATCTTGGGGTTCCAGTGGGTTTTTCTTCCTTGCGGGTTGCTGATTGGGACTTATTGGAATCAAAGTTCATTAAGAAATGTGGATCTGGTTTAGGCAGTACTGCTTCCTCGGGTGGTTGTCTGATTTTGTTGAATGCTAACTTGTCCAACATCTCCTATTATTATATGTCCATGTTCCTTCTCCCAAAAACTGTTACAAAACGCTTGGACATGCACAGGAAACGTTTCTTTTGGCAATCTTCCAGTGTGAAAAAAAGATATTACATGGTGAGATGGGATAGAATTTGTTGATCCAAGAAACGCGGTGGTCTTGGTGTTAAAAACTTGTTAAGAAAAAATATTAGCCTCTTGGTTAAGTGGTGGTGGAAATTAGATAAACACAATGGACTGTGGCAAGATGTGGTGAGGGCTAAATATTTGCGTAATACTTCCATTGCATCTGTTAAGGATAAGTTTCATGACTCTCCCTGTTGGAAGGCTATTTTGCGAGTAAAAAAGTTCTATATAGCTGGGAGGCGAATTAAATTGAATTCTGGGAATGTGGCTCGCGTCTGGCTGGACCACATTGAGGGCGATGCTCCTTTTGAGATTCAATACAAAAATCTCTTTGACATTTGCACTCTCCCAGATTGCACAGTGGGTCGAGGTCTGACAACTGATGTCAATGTTTTATTTAGAAGGCGGTTATCTCCTGAGTTGATGGACCAATGGGATGCTATTAGGCATAAAATTGCCTTATTAACATCTGATGCGGAACAAGATGAGGTGTTTTGGGGTCTTGGTAATAAGAGGAAATTCACCATTAAGTCTGTTTATGAGATGCTGGAATCCCAGTTACATGGGTGTGACTAGAGATGGATCTGGAATGCTAAACTTCCACTAAAAATTCAGATTTTCATGTGGCAATTGCATCAGGATGCCATTTTGACCAGGAAAGTCATGAAAAGGAAAAAATGGCTGGGGAACTCTAAATGTTCTTTTGTTTTGGCTATGAGTCCATAGATCATCTTTTATTTGGCTGCCCGGTGGCCAGGGTATCCTGGAGGGTAGTGGCTTCAGTTTTTTGGGTCGACTATGGCCCCAATAATGTCTGGAAATTTTTCGCATGGTGTTATTCTGTGTTTCCGGGTGGAGAAATCTTTTACACTATTGGCCTGGCGGCCGTTTGCTGGGCAATTTGGAATGTCCGCAACCGTATCACATTTGAGTTCAAAAAACTGAGATCCCCTTTTAAGGTTACCTTATTAGCTTGTGCCAATTTGTTGTACTGGGAAGGTCTGCAGAAGGACACTACTGACGCTGGAGATTTGAAGAAAGGCGCGGAGCTGCTTCGAGTCAATGCGATGCAAATGATGAGAATCCGTGGGACGGCTCTCGACAACATGTGAAGTGGTGGTTGGCATCTTCTTTGTTCTGCTTGGAGGATGATCCAACTTCTTTTGTCTCAGGCTAGACTTGTTATTTTGTCTCAGTTTAGACTTGTTATTTTGTCCCTGACCAGGGTGTGGTCTGTTAAAACTTGATACTTAGCTTTGTGGTGGTTTAAAATGAACCGATCCCTACTGGGTTTTTGCCCCATGACTGGGTTTCGATCTACGGAGCTTTAGGTCGTGGGTTTCCCAGTAGGGTGGTTGCATTTTAAACCCTTCTACCCCCTCCCATCTATTCTTGTCGCTACAAACTTTGTATTTCCGTTGTTTTGGCAATGGAAAGGGGTATGTATCCGGGTCAAAAAAAAGAATCTTGTTAAATGCCCGCATCGCTTTGCAACATAGACTCGGTTTTGCTTGGATCATTGCAACAGAGGTTCTGTTGTAAAGTCTACGAAGTTTTATTTTCTTTTTATTAAATCTTTCAGGCCACCTCATCCGTTTTGCAACAAAAGGCATGTTGCGAATTAAACATTGCAACAAGGGGACCCGTTGCAAAAAGGCGATCAGGTCTCACACTCACCGTTACATCGTCAAGCCATCCAACGGCTACCAAGTCAGCGGATGCGTGCGCGGGGTCAATTTGGTGGGTGCAATCTTTTCCCTTGTTAAACATGGGAATAGTTTCAAATCCAGATTAAAACCAGCCTAAACCACGTGACTTTTCTTCAGAAACTAATCTAATCCAATCCAAATATTGATGTCTAGAATCCAGACCAAACCAATCCAAGGTATTTCATCCTTTTGGATTAAATCCATAGATTGAAACCATGGGCAAGCTAATTGTTGCGTTGCTACCGTGAAACTATTGGTCACTTGCTCGGCCGTTCTTGCGATTAACAAAGAGAGAGAGAGGGGGAGGGAGAGAGAGAGAGTCTGCTAGTCGTCGGCCATGCACATAACGAAAATAGAGAAATAACATCATGATGAAGGCATCATGATCGACACGGTTGGATGGAGGCAGATCGAGGGAAATGTGGCCGTCGGATCTATGGCAAGAGACAACAACGACCCAAGGACAACTTAGCGGCTAGAGCGTGGAAGCTGACGTACAAGGCATTAGTTGTTGAATTGTTCCTAAGATTACATGCTGCAAATAATTGAGATCAACTCGTTTGTGTCCAGACCAATCCATTCTAGTCCAATCCTTTATATCACTATGCTCCCTAGTTTTAAAGCTCCCACGTTCAATTGAGGTAACCGATTTTGCAATGTGAGTTTCGATTTTGACCGGGTCGTTGAGTCCACTAGCCAAGTGCCTTTTTTTTCTCAACTGAACCAAGTGATTCTTCTTGACAACAGCCGGGTGCCAGCACCGCTTCCCTTTCCTCTTCCCGAACTCCCCTCTCCCCTTCCAGATTTCTCTTTTCCTGCCGTTGGCTGTCTCTCGTACCATCTAGGTGCACCCACCACCGGGCACACGGCGGGGCTCAGCTGTTTGTCGTTTTCATGGTTTCATCGTTGGGGCTCTGCGTCGCCGGCACGGAGGTCGAGTTTGGGCCAACCGTCAACGGCGCCCCCCTGACGGCGGTGACGGTGCAGCGATGGGAGAGGTCAGTGTCCTCTCCCCAAGACTCCTCCCCAGTCCACAACTCTTCTTTATCCCGTCGGCCATGGGATCCAACAGCCCACCCATTCGAGAGCTCCATCCGGGAGATTTTGGAGCAGTGTTGCGCTTTCTCCACCAATGCAGATGTGGGAACCACGGCCGACCCCATCAACCACACCGCCCTCTCGTTAGTCATCGCAGCTCTCTGTCTACCCTGCTGATCTCTCCTAGCCAAAAACTCGCTGCCTTCCTTCGCCAACGCCGCCTCGGCCGCCTACCCTCCTCGGACAAGGTCGTTTTGGTGGGTTGGGTCAGTAACCACAGCGGCGGCGGCAGCAGACAACAACAGCCATAGCTTGACTTCGTCCAGAACCAAATTGATCCGACCTGCGTATCCTTCCAGCACAATGAAAGCTTCACGTTGCCTCTTGGAGCTGCTCACCATGTGTTTGAGGTATTGCCTACAGAAAACAAGCATCCTATGTATGTGTCTTTTGATCCGTGATTCACGTTTGGAGAGGAAACTGTGTGCAGTTTTCATCTAGAGCTGATATTTTATGATTCTTATTGTTGGAATGGTATTTAAGAATAGTAGTGTAGTTCATATCTTCAAGTGGGAATATATGTGTTCAGATATTACCTGAAGGGTATCAACACAAAGCTTGCATTTTCCATCTCTGAATATATACATTCATGGTTTGTATAAAGGTATGTTAGAATTATGCACATGTTGACATTTCATTATTTTAGTGTCCAGTTGTGAAGAACCATGCCGTGAAGATAATTGATCACTATTAACTTCACATACCCCTGAACATATTGAAAGTTAGCTCATAGTTACATATATATTATCTCTAGAGTGGTACCTTGGCTTGCATATTCGGCTTTGATGCATCTCATATAACATACTTACAAAGCTTATTGATCAGTGTGCTATTTATTTATATCCTTTATGATATATATATTTTGTCCATGGCATATTTCTTTGTATTTTATTAGCTTTAATTTGAGATGTTGGCATGTCTTTTTGCCACATATTTGCTATGTTTAATTGGAGAAGAAAATTGTGTCAAATTTGAGACCTGGGCGGACCAAATGTGTCGGCCGGTTGGGTGCAGTAGCCTGGCATGCGTGGACATGGGGCAGGCGCCTATACGTTTGGCCATCCAAACAGGCAAAAGGTGGACATGCCGCGCGTCTGTTTGGGTCGGTCGGTTGGAGTTGCCCTTACGGACTCTTGAAGGGGGGGGGAGTGGTCGTTGAGGTGCAGGAAAATGTGGTGTGTGTATTTCTTTCTGGATTGCGTTTACACGGTGGAATACCAAAAAACCTATCGCCTCGCCCTCACCCTCACATTCACGTTCACTAAGAGAAAAGGAGGTGGCGGCTGCTAAGGTTTCGCATCGGCGGCAGCTCACATGAATGGTCGGCAGTGACCTACATGAATGGAGGGCGGTGGAGAAAGTGGTTTCATCTCTCCCGTCCCTCTCTCCCTTCATTTTTACTCATTTTCTTTCTCCCAACTTGTGGCAGGTGGCCATTGGAAAAACTTGGTGGATATCCTATGTTCCTGGTCTCTTTCTAATCGCGACGGAAGGATAGGAGCGACCGAGGCTCGTGGGTGGCTGGCGACGGCGCGCGCTGGCACCAATGGCGAGTGATGGCTGCTCGGTTCCGTGGAGCCGACGACGAGAGATGATGGTTTTGTTTAGGAGAGGAGACAGATGAGGGTTCCGATTTTTCTGGGTTCTCTATCTTTGCTCCGTTTTTTATTCTCTGGCTGCGATTCCTTTGTCTCCGTCGCTCTAATTGATTCCTCTTCGATCTAAAATGTGAGGAAGGAAATTAGGGACAGCAAGCCGACGACCAGGACGTACATTAGTTAGTTTTAGAAGTAGCGTGTCCGTTTGATCCGGTAGATAGTTTTTTATGTTGATTTTGTTGTGTAACGACTAAACAATTTTTATTTTTATTTTTCAGGAGATGGAATGGGTTGCCTGTTTTGTTTTTTCAGGGTATCAAGGCTTAATTACTCTCCTAGATCATTTGTGAAAGTGGCAATCTAGGAATGCTTAAATGATAGTGTGCTAATATTACCCCATATAAGTGTAAGGTGCTTAAGATGTTTATTGCAGGTTAAGATCCTTTCTGCTGTCAATAGTCCCTATTAACCTTCTGTTGCTCACAATAGCATTTATTTCATACTTAGCATTGCATTGGATCTGCTTCTGCTGACTTGATGAAATACCATGGCTTCATTGTTGTGATTGTTAACTTCTTGCACTCTTAACTACCTGGACAATTGCAACTGTAATTAGCTTACGAACTAAAAATTTCAGTGTAGGAGATAGTGATAAACCAAAGAGTAGTTCATTTTAGTTTTCTAAAATGAGTATGAGAGATTGTGAGTGTGCAAACAAAGGTATATTAAAGATTTTTTTTCTTTATCATGCATCTAACCAAACGAATGTGCTTTGTATGCTTACTTTAGAGGGATCTTCAGGGATTTTATGCCAAAAGTTCAAACAGCTATCATCTAACAAAAAAATGTGAGTACTCAACGAATGTGGAACTGATTCCTTTTTTGTATATGTGCAAATTGAATTGGTTATTTGTGTTTATACTAAGTGGAAATAATATTGCCTTGTAATAGGTTGTAGGTTGTTTTCACAAGAAAAGAACCATCTACAAAAGAGTAAACGAGTCAGTATTGCTATAAAACAGGCTCGTATTTTATCTTTCTTACCATTTCGTAACTATGAGAACGAAAAGCAATTTCAAGCGCAGTCAATTTCAATAATTACAGGCTCTAGACCTGGAAAAAATAGACATATTCCTCAATTAACGCAAAAGTACAATTCCAATGGAAACTTAAGAAACTACAACCAAAATTTAAGAAACAACAACCGAAACTTAAGTTCCGATTATTATGCCACTTGGCAAGTAAAGTTTGGTTCATCATTTAGCGTAGTGCTGATGGATGTACCGTAGCAGTGGAATCTAATGGTCACTACAATCTTAAGTTTATGAATTTCTTCAAAACGTATAAAGCACTTTAATTAATAATAATTATGTTCAATCCCTGCCTCCAATCAAGTTTAGGACTTGGGGCGATGTTCTTCTGGAATACATATCTTGTTCTTCTTCAGTGAACATGACTACCTTTTATTTTTCTTAATGTGAATTTCCTATACCTTTAAAGTGCCAATTTGAAAGCAGTATTTTTTTCTTATTATATTAAAAGGTCATTTGAAAAGGAAACAATGTTAATTTGTTATGGTACTTATCTTATTTATCATGATCTCAAAAATTCAGAACTGAAGTAGTGAACCATATCTAATACAATTGAATTTCTAATTGAATTATATTTAAAAAATAATAGATTTTTTAATTTTTCATTGTCAAAATTCCTGAAGATATGGTGTAGATTAGCATAAAACTCTTCATGTGAACACTTTAATATGAAGCTGCTAAAATTTATGTAGTAGTCTTGTTTAGTACTATATCTTACTATTCATGTCAACATCTTGATGTCCATGCGAACATTTTTTTGCTTTCGAGTAATGTTGTCTCAAACTCTCGATAATTGAAATAATTATATGTACAAACAAGTCATTCTTGGTTTGTGTTTGAAACTCATGAGCAAAGATCTTGCGAGAAAAACATTTTTGTATGCGGTTATATATATTTGCTATCTAGATTTTTCTTAGCAGAATTTGCTATCTAGATGGGTGGATCTGTGGCTGCATGCAGAAACAAGAGCTTGAATAAGCAAAACATTTTTGTGTGCGGTTATATATATTTGCTATCTAGATTTTTCTTAGCAGAATTTGCTATCTAGATGGGTGGATCTGTGGCTGCATGCAGAAACAAGAGCTTGCATATACTCACTGTATGTATGTATGTATGTATGTATGTATGTATGTATGTATGTATGTATGTATGTATGTATGTATGCTCAAGAAGTTGGATAGTATGTCTTACATGTTGCATTGTATCATGAATTTATACTCGCCTGTCAACATGTATGCATTGTATATGTACCCTTATAATCTTGTTCTCATTCAAGTTTTCTTCTACTTTTGTAGAGATAAGTGATGATGCTTAGCTAATCAAATTTCTTTGCTGATAATTAGGAATGTGCAGCTTGCTTTCGCCAGAGAAGTTTCTACTGTAGTTAGACCTAGACTGTCTTGTGAGTTGTATAAACTTTTAACATAACTTACTTTAGTTGACCTGAATATGTATATGCTTACATGATAGAATTGCTGCTTGATGCACGGAGAGATGAGTTTTTGTTTCAGTTGTACTAAGCGTGCTTCATTGTCGGGACCCGGGGTTAGCGTATGCAAGACTCGCTACAACACAATCATATGGAGAGCCGAGAACCGTACCCACTTGTCTAAGCAGACAAGGCCAAGCACAGAACGTTCTCGAAAAGCACCGAACGTGAGGGGCATCCCATTCAGGCCGGATGATCAACTGAGATGGGTCCTCATCGTCCGCACACAAGTCTAAATGGTATGGATGATGAACTCCCATACTTATAGACAAGTCGCCTCAACCATACTATCGATTGTATTATAACCCTTACATAGACTTACTCCAACCCGATCACTTAGTCGGGGTCTAGGGCAGGCTCGATCATACAACAAAGTGTGCACGTGACAGAGTCGCAATCGCATCGCGATGCCCCAAGCTGCGCACATCTAAGGGCCACTTGGTGTATAAAAGACCGCCAGCCAGATCACAACTAAGGTCTCGAAAACCCATACTAAGACATGCATGTTATAATCATACACGCAGCACACATGTCCAGTATGAACAGCGGGTATCAATGCAATTCTCTACAAAGTATACAACTTTATTGATAACTCTCACAGAGTGCACACAGAGATCCCAAGCATGTGATCCAAGATTACAACAAACAAGCGGAAGCAAAGTAGGTCTGAGTACAGACAAGTTTAACAAATGGCTTAAGAAGCCTTATTTAAACACAAGCTCTCCACGAGGGAACCAGTCGTCTGACTGGGACTACACTAGCTTGGTCTTCAGTCGTCGAGCTCGATGAAGAATCCACCTTCGGGGTCAGTGGGTTCATCTAAAACATAGAATAAGAAAACGTGAGTACAAAGTCGTACTCAGCAAGACTTACATAGGAGCTATACTACTCATGCACATGTATCAAGGTAAAGGGAGGTGGGGTTCAATTGCAGAAGTGCCAGCTTTGACTTGGCTAGTCCTGAACTACGAGTACCAGACTTGAGGTAAGAAGCGTACACGAGTCCACTACATTCTCCAACAAATTACACCACTATGGTGTCTTACACGACTTCCCCACGAGAAAGCACGCCATAGCACTCACGCTTATCTTGGCAAGTTTTATAAGTATCCGGTTCAAGTTGTCTAATAATCAAGCTAAGCTTTCCAAGCAGTCCCTTACCACGGACGCGGATATTCGAATAGTTTTGTTAACCCTGCAGGGGTGTACCGCTACACACACGTGTCATCAGTTACCGCCTTTTGCGTGTCACCGTTCAAGAGGTGACAGCGAGGATGCCACCACAACTGTTACCTCATAGCCGATCTAGTCCAAGAAAGCCGCCTACCTGGGTTGGCTACCACTATCGTGAACCCGGCCGGTTTACCGAAGTGGACCCAGATGATGTGTGCGTGGTGCATAAGCCGGTATCGGCTGAGCCGTTCTCTCACTTAGCAGCCAGGCCACAAACCTACCAGAACTCCGAACTACTGCGACATCTGGACATCGAAAGGGATGAGTTAGTAGGTTGAGAGGGGTCAGTGAGCCCAATGTGTGGTTGTACTCTTCATCTTGGATCACCACACAAGAACTCGGACTTAGGGCGGTGTTCAACGAGACAACCCACTGTGTACTCCTACACAGCCTCTCATCCTTCACCTTGTATTAGGGTAGATTCACCAACACATTTCCACCATCTTCCACATGATTGCTACCATCCCGACTCACATAATAGTATCATCATGTAACACTATAAGCATGCAATAAGCAGTAACAGTTGCAGGGGCCACATGATAACAACCAACTCCTACATTCGCTAGGATTGAGGTTTCCTTACTACTGTGACAAATGATAGGTCATGCAAAGGAATGGGTTCATCTATGCGGTAGAAACGTAGCATGGTAATCATCCTATACAATGCATAAGCGAGACATGAGAGGGAAGTGGGATTTTATCGACATGATCAATGGGGGTTTGCTTGCCTTGCTGACGAGGTTCAGTCTCGGGATCTTCAACGAAGGGGGAAGCCTCCTGTTCCGGTTCCACCTCTACTCGACAAACAACAAACAAGGTAGCAAAGTAAATACAATGCACAAAAAAATGGTTGAAGGTTGAAATTTGGTTTGCATGATTCTGATGTGTGAGGAAATTCCATTTAAATGGAGTATATTGCAAATGAATTGCAAATTCAAACTCCAATTTGAATTCAATTTAGCCAAGTAACAAAAGTTATTGTTTGAACAAAGTACTTCATCTTGAAATGTGTATGATATGCCTCTGATGTTCAAGTGAATTGGGTTAAGTTGCTAAGGTTCAAAATGCAAAAGCATTTGAATTTAATTTGATTAAATTTCAACTAAACCAAATGGCAAAAGCTACTGGCCCCATTTTAAATTCAACTCAAACATAGTTTAAAGTTGTATATTTGGATATCTTATTTTCTCCTGAACATTTTTCATATATTATTTGTCCAATTTGGAGTTAATATGAATTTTCTATGATTTATTGAAGCTTGGCTATTTTTCTGGATTTTCTGTAATTAGATTAAATCATTTAATTGCTTTATTGCGTCATCATGACGTCAAGATGACGTCAGGGGGCTGCTGACGTGTGGGTCCGGACTGTCAGTGGGGGGGAATTAATTAACCCGTTCTGTTAAACTAACTGTGGTTAGTTAGTGGCCAGGGGCCCACTGTCAGTGAGAGAGAGAGATTAGGGGGTTATTGGCCTGGGCGGCCGTCGGCTAGCCGCCGGCGCCTCACCGGAGGGCACGGGGGTGGAGGGGAAGAGCACCAGCGAGTATTCCGCGGCCTCCTGCACCTGATGGTACACACGGGGCACCCAGGGGGGCCCGTGGCCACGGCTACTTCAAGCTCGCGGCGGCCGGAGCTTCGGTGCTCGTCGGGAATGGGCTGCGGGGCACGGGAATGAGAGCGGGGAGCACTGGGAGGTGCCTCTTCGCCTTGCGCATCGTCTGGCGTAGGAGGGGGCCAAGGGCACGGCCTGTGGCGACGACAGCGTCAACCGCGGCGGCGGTACGTCCACTGTCCTCGCCGGAACTACGCGAGAGGGCACGGGAGGAGGTGGGGAAGGGGCAAACTGACGAGCGGCTCACCCTGGATCGAATGGAGAAGACGGCGGCGGCAGGGGTCTCTCGACGGCGATGAATTTGACAGAGCAAGCTTGCGGGTTCGATGACGATCCGAAGACGATGCGTGGCCTGGAGGGCGAGCTGGCTTCCGATCCTTGGCTTGAAGACGAAGACGGATGCTTGGAACACTTTGGACAAGGTCTCAGGGGCTAGCTCGGGCACGGGCTACAAGTCGCCATTGCCATGGCCGCGAGGTGCTCTCGGGGAGGTTCTCGGGAGAGAGAGAGAGAGGGGTGGATAGGCTCTAGGAGGTGAGGGAAACGGTCCACGGCGTCTGGGCGGTTCTCCAGGACACCAAGAGAGGGCACGGGGAGGCCTGGAAGCCCCTGGGCGTCGAGGTGGCGCCGGTGCGCGCTCTGGACGCCACCGAGCTGCTTCGCGCGGGGAGGAGGAAGACGACAAGCCGGGCTGGTGGGCTGGGCCAGTTGGGGGTTAAGTTGGGCTGAATGCGAGGTAAGCCTTTTTCCTTTTTCTGTTTCTTTTTCTTTTCTGTATTTTGTTTGGTCCTAGCTAAATAATTAGCTAGACATTTTTATAAATGCTCAAATCTTTTATATGGCATTACATGACCAGTAGCTAGTCATATCCAGAGTTTGAATATTTTTGAAATGCAAAAATATTTGAATTCAAATCCAAATAGGGTTATTTATTTAATTCCATGCTCCTGTTTGAATATTTGAAAAATCCATGAGCATGGGGTTGGTCCCACATCACTTGATATGTGATCACACTCATTTATAAGACTTTTCAAAAATCAAACATGAATTTTTGGAGAAGATTTATTTCTGTCCTTTTGAATTAATTCATCTGGGGGTGTTCTCTTCCCATTTGAATTTCTTTTGGAAATTTTTAACATGATGCAAAGTTACCAACTAACCCTAGCACATACCTAACTTGGGGTTGTGACATTCATTTTCAGAATGGATATAAAATATTAATAGTATGGAACATGTTTCATATTGGAATGCATAGAAACAAAAGAGACATCAAAATGGTCCATAAGAGCAATTCTAGCAGATACGCCATAATATTGTACCCCATAATGCGTTTACGGGCGACTCGCAAAAATATTTGCGATACGAAAAGGTGTTCGATAGATCAGATACGGTCGTACTACAAAAAATTCAGAACACGTAAATAATACTGAAATTGAAGATTCAGAAAAGACTGGTTGGCCGCATCAAAAAATTCAGAACACGCCAGCCCAGCCATCGCCCATGTTGCGCTGAGTTGTCGCGGGCCGGTGCCGCCGCGCCCGGTGGTGGGGCCGTCCTCAGCCAGCCCACCGCCGCTCCTGGGCATGGCTGCCTGGCCTTGCGCCCCCGCGCCGACACGGCCTAACGTCGCCCGACGACGGCCTCGCCTAGCCACGGCCTAGCCGGGTACCCATGACGCCCAATGTGGTCAGCATCCGTGGCCACTTCGGCTGCTTCGCTTGAAAGCGTGAAGGAACGAAACACCCTTTGTTGGATATGGGGAGCGGCAAACAGACGAGGAAAAAAAACAGATATACCGCTTGTGGAGCAGTTCTTAGTGTTTCCCGCAGAAAAAACGG
The DNA here is from genome assembly GCA_950022295.1 of Bromus sterilis. NCBI lineage: Eukaryota > Viridiplantae > Streptophyta > Magnoliopsida > Poales > Poaceae > Bromus > Bromus sterilis. The sequence continues at coordinate 95,832,747 of OX465595.1, forward strand.
GCCAAGATGATATAGCATGTCTCTTTTGGTCTTTTTTGCTCCCCTATAACATATTGATAGTTAGCTTATGGTACGAGAGCATATGGCTTATCTGTTAGAGTTGCTCTAATGTGGAAATACCCTATTTTATCATGTTGCGATGAGGGACATTCCAATGCATGCACATATGTCATCCATGTATATTATGTCCCTTTTTTGTATTTCATGAAATAAAAACGGCGCAGCAAGGCGCGCGATACGCTTCTAGTAACCGTTAAAGCCCAAACCCGATCAACGTATATTAGAGCCTCAAAACATTTAATGTAATCCCAATACAACCTAGTAGGAAATCAAAATAAAACATAGGTTTCAAACCAAACTATTCCCAGGCCTACATTTATTTGAACAATGAATAATTGACTCGACTCAGTGATCAATGCGTACACGTGCGCACGCACGGGAAATGGATAGATAGATATATCAGATAGTTATGAACTAGTTTTTCATCTGCTTGAACTTATGTGCATGCAATTTTACAGTATAATTTTTTTATAAAAATTCATGATCTTATCTAAAAAAAGTTTAACCTCAAGACATGCCTATTATGTATTGCCTCAAGCCTCGGGTCAGATTATTGATGGGTATTGCACCTCAACCCGCTCGGTCTCGATACAGAGGGAAAGTATCAAGTGATACCATCCCCAAATGCTCCCATGGTACTATTTACAAAAAATTCCGAATGTAAACATTTCAAAAAAAAAACTAAAAACAGATGAGTGTTCACAACGGATGTTTTGACTATCCATAAAAAAAATTCAAATACAAATCGGAAACATATACTAAGAAACAAATAATAATAAATCATCACGAATAGTGTCTAACAAAAACGAAAGACAAAGAAAAACACATTATTCACATCTAAATTTCCTTTTTGGTTTATTCATGTGTATATAGAATTTTGATCCGGACTTTTAGGGGTTGTCATCATTTTGGTTGTAAAAATTCATGATTTTTATCAAACAAAATTAAAATTGTTTAAATCTAATTGATTAAAAAATGATAACATGGTAGCATGGGAAAGCTGATATCACTAGATAATTCCCACCTGATACGGGTTAGCGGGTCTTAGAGGGCAGCCTACAAAGTCTTTCTACGGGCATGTAAGCGACATACACTTGGCATCGGTCTTGTAGGTGTAGGTGAAATGCGCCCAAAACTGCATGAAGGTAAAATCATATCCCACTACACTCGTACTCGTACGCTGGTGCCAATTTAATCCCATGTTTGCTACCTTGTCGGGTAAAAACACAAGGGGTAAAAATACCTAGCTCCTCCTCTAGAGACGCACATGCCGATCATCAGCATCGGAGTACAGCTCCTCCTGGTTCTGTTGGTTTGGCATCTCCTCCTGACCCTTCTCCATGTCTTGGAAAAGGGTGGCATCTGGTGGATCACAAGGGTAAGGCGCTTCGGCGGGTCGGTGATACGTCCCAAACGTATCTATAATTTTTGCTTGTTCCATGCTTATGTTGGTGATATCACTATGTGTTTTGCTACACTCTTTACAACATATTTGGACTAACCTACTAACTCAATACCCCAGGGTCAGTTTATGTCTGGTGTTGTCCGTGCTTTGTAGGAAAGTGTCAAACATTAAAGTACTCCGAAAAATCTAGAAAAATCATATAAAAAATCAGCAGTCCGAAAGACTCCAGAAGCCTGAAGGGGAGCCAGAGGGGGCACACCCCCAGGCCAGACGGCCACCAGGGGTGGGGTCGCGCCACTTGGCCGCCTGGTCGGGTGAGGGGGGCGTGGTGCCCTCCTTTCGCCTATATATCACTCTCACTCTGGAAACCCTCGGGAGGAGCCCCGTTAAGCGATTTTCCCCACTGTTCCGCCACCGCCGCGATCTCGATCTCAGGATCGCCTGAAGAACCTATCCCGGCACCCTGCCGGAGGGAGGATTCACCTCCGGAGGCCCCTCCGTCACCATGATCGCCTCTCGGATGTGCTGTGATTAGTCTCCCTTGGACCATGGGTCCATGATCAGTAGCTAGATGATGTCTTCTATCCAATCTTATGCTTCAATTCTTAGACCTTGTGAGTTTCCCTACATGGTCAAGGCACTTTTGTATTAGTTTCTGTGTTGCTATGCTGTGTTTGCTGGGATCCGATGGATTATGAGATTATGTTCAGTTTGTGATGAGTAATATATTTTCTTTACCTTTTATGTTTTAGTTCTTGAGTATTCTTGCATGTTCTCCATTATGCATGATTGTGGGTTCCTGCCCCCCGATGTCTAGCTTGAGTGACAGAAACATGAGACTAGGGGATGTGATGTTGCCACCAGAGAGAAAACATCGGTGCTTGTAACTGCGGTTGCAAGGATTGCTTACATTACGCATAGAGTGTTAATGTAGTTGTATGTTTCTTTGAGCCTACAGTTTGGCTGGGGTTCGCAACTTAATACCAGCGAGATATTCTGGATAGATATCTCAAGGTGGATGATTAGTGAGTTGATGTTGATGATTAAATGGTCTAATCGTTTTGGTGTAATACCCACACGATTGAGCCTCTAGCTTTCTTGTAGCATAATTAGCATTGCATAGCGTTTATAATTCTCTCAATTGCCCATCAGTAATTTGTTTATCCAGCATAGTTATTTATCATCTTTTGGGAGAGTGACATCACTAGTGAAAGTCGTGGGACCCCGGTCCATATTTCCACCATAGTTTACACCGCTCCAATTTACTGCTTTTATTCCCTTTCCGTTGCAATCACTATTATTATTTCCCCTTGTGTTTTGATCCTTTGTAAACAACAAGACCGGAGACTCCTCCTCTTTGCATTGGTAGCCATCTCATGGAGGTCTATGCAGCCCTCCAGATGGGTTTGGATCTGGCTCCTGGAAAGGAGTTCTCTGAGGAGGTTCGACGCAGTTTTTTCTCTATGGTGCATCCCACCATGCACTCGGGCCATTTCACCATGGTGGTGGCTTTTGGCCTCACATCTTTCAAGCTGGATGAAGACTCCGCGGAGGTTGCTCTTGAGTCCATCACGGGTAGCCGATGTGATGCACTCAAGGTTTCTTCTCTACGTGATCGTGTTTTCACTTTCACGGTTGCTAACAAACATGTTGGTTTTCTGCTTACCAAGCGCAGGAAGTTTGTCTCCCCAAAGTTTATTTGTTATTTTTATCTTTGGAATTATGGAGGGCCTCAATGGATCTATGAGTTCAAGCTATGGCAGAAACAATGCAAGGAGGAAAGGACACTGGTTAGTCCATCCAAGAAATGTGCTCAGGCGGGGATGAACGCACTACGTGCGGATCCAAAAAAGTTGGCGATGAAAGCTGGGCCATCTAAGTCCAAAACCCTACGTTTTGCTACTATAGTTGACTATGAGGCCTGCAAAAGCTATAATTTGCGTGTGCATCCAGAAGCCCGTAAAGATTTGGTTCAAGCTGGTTATGATCTTCTCCCGGACGAATGTCCTCCGCCGTCCCCGCCACTGGTTGTTCACCGGACGGTGGAAACGTCGGTGATTCAATTTGGAACAGTTCCACTTTCCATGGCGGATCCCGGATCTTCCGCATGTGATAAGGATTCTTTACCTGATAAGGTGCAACGGACACTCCTGCCATCTTTAAACCATTGTGCCTCGCCTATTGTGGGCAATCAGCACGTATCCAGATCTGGAGTTGCCCTACAGGAGAAACAAAAAGATTCGGTGCAGGCTTCCTCCTCCTCCACGCAGGGCGAGACTTCTACGGATGCGTTTGAAGCTATGGTGGCCCGGATCATGACCTGCTCTATCTGCAAAATTCAGGGCCACTTGTCATCGTCTTGCCCGTCAAAGCGCCTCTGCATGGCATGCAACCGCGTGGGCCACCGTAGACGGGACTGCGATGCGATTGCACATAGAGAGGGACGCGTCTGGAGGAAGATTCACACGCAACATCCCATTGAGTACACACCAGACTCTTCCTCTAATATTGGGACTCGCGCCACCTCTCTTCCCTGCCCAAGCGTCTCCGAGGAGAAAACCCCACCTGCCGCTTGCGCTTCGCCGCCCACAATCGATCTCGCCGCTCCTCCCTGTTCTCGCTGCACCCCAAGCTCGGCATCCATGGCGGTTTATGAGTTCGAGCCCCATCGATATCTCCCCGCCGGCCATCTTATTGTGGACGGTGGGCCCAATCGCCTGCCGCGCACCTTTGTCACTGCGGGGGTGAGGCCTAAGAGGCGCCATGAGGACTTCATGGTGGCAGAGATCATGCCACCACCACCTCCTAAAGCTTTGGGGCCAGCCCGTGAAGAGGTAGCGGATTTCCTACAGGCCCGGGGCATTATGGTGCGCTCGGTGCAGCCATGGTTTCTGGGAGTGGGGCTTTTCCAAGTTCGGGATGCGGCTGTTAGGGACACTCTCACACAGCATCTTCCTTTCGATCTTGGCGGTGATAGATTTGTGCGCTTCTACAACCACGACCAAGGTGCTGGCTTCCGTGATGTGGATGATTTCCGTACGGGATGGCTCATGCTGGTTGGAGTACCTCTTGACTACCGCAACACCAAAACCTGTTAGAGGCCATCAATACTTTTGGTAAATTTCATTCTTTGTACTCTGATGATCCATACTTGGTGCGCTTGATTATACATGCGTCTTTCCCGTCCAATGAGCTGGTTCCAAGGGATGTGGTTTTTGGAGATTATGCTGAATGGGGAGGAAATAGAGTTAACTGGACGACTGCCTGCTACATTTTGGGAGCGGACTGGGAAAACCAAATGCCGCAGGACGAGGACCCCATGCCGCTCAATGGAAACCCACATCCTCTACCTGGGGAGCTTGTTCCAGATAACATCCCATGGGTGCTTCCCCAATTTCCGGCGATTGGCTGGAACGACGTCCCTGCACCAGCTCCTGACAATGTTCCAGCCCCCAATGATCCTCCGGGTTGGGGAAATGCAGTCTGGGGTGATGAGGCAGACCAACAGCCGGAGCATCAGGACCAACAGGACGCCCCTGATCAACACCATCCTGACCTCTCTGAATTGGTAGAACAACCGGTTTTGGAAGTTGTCAACATTCCAGATGATGAGGATCTTTTGCTACAGCATCCAGCTGAGGTGGAGCCCATTCTGGCCTTGGTTCCCTATGTCCCACCCCCTATTCCCCCGCAACGGGTGTTCGTGGGGATGATCAACATTGTTGCTGGGCCTGAATTGCCCCCTGAGATGCAGTGGAGCAGGGCTTTCTCCAGAGTGATGCCTGAACTTTGTTCCCTTCAGATCCCCAGAAGCCTGAATGTGTGCCCGAATCTTCCTCTGGTCTGTTCCAAGAGATCTTGGAGCATGGCTTTCGATGAGAGTTCCATGGAGCTTTCGATTACTTTTATTGCTGATGATGCAGGGCCACATATTTTTGCACCTCCAATGCCTGCAGTGGAGCTCCCCAAGGAGCTCACCTTCTCCAGTCCCCCATTGGCAAAGGTGACCACACCAAGACGCCAAGACGCAAGAAGAGGGCAACCCCCGTTGTTGACACTGCTGTCAGGCGCTGCACCAGAAGCGCAATCAAGCGGGATGGCTTCAAGGCGGGAACTTTGGCATAACTCTCTATGGCTCCAAAACGGAAGAAGCCCAAGGCCAATCCCATTCCTTTGGTGTCGGAGGAAGAGTCTGAAGGACAAGCCCAAGGACCAGATCAACAGGAGGAACAGGTGGTGCCACCCACTCCCATCAGGGTCATTCAGACCATTGGCGCAGACCTGCAGATCGACCCATCTCTTCTGACGAAGGAGAAGCTTATGGCAGCTCCATTATCTGCATCTCAGGAGGATGATGATGATGTTTAGCTACCATTTTGTTTTCTGGGTTTGGCAAGCCTTTAAATTAGCCACTTGTGATACTGTTCCTGGGCATCTTCATTTTGGCCCGTGGTGTTATTCCTGCGACTGGTAATGTTTATAGTTACCCTGCTTTCCGTTTATCCTACTTCCCATGAATTATACAACTACTAGAGATTGGAAAGTGCTTTGTTGGAATGTTCATGGTCTAAATTCAACAGCTCGACAAAGTGTAGTGCGTGAGAAAATTGAGCATAGTCAATGTGCAGTTATCTGCCTCCAGGAAACCAAATGTGAGACTGTCGACCAAAATTTTATTAAATCCTTTTTCCCCAGGATATTTGATCAATTTGCTGTGGTTCCTTCGAGAGGAGCCTCTGGGGGAATTCTGACCATTTTGAACTCATCTATCTTTGATGGGCAGTTGGTTGACACCAAAGCTTTTGGGATGGTGATCCAGTTCACTTCTTCCCATAATACAGAATCTTGGACTCTGGTGAATGTATATGGCCCTTGTGAGAAGAAGCAAAGAGACACTTTTGTGGATTGGCTCTATCACCTATCTATCCCCTTTGATGCCAATTGGCTTTTTCTTGGAGATTTTAATTTCATCAGGTCTTTGGATAATAGGAATTTTCCTGGTGGAGATGTCAATGACATGTTCATCTTCAATGAGATAATTGGTCATCTTGGTCTGCTGGAACTTTCTCTGAAAGGTAGAAGATTTACATGGTCTAACATGCAGGAGAATCCACTACTGGAGCAGCTGGATTGGTTCTTCACCTCTGCTAACTGGATTTTATCTTACCCTTCAACTCAAGTGCTTCCTTTAGCTAAGACTGCCTCTGACCATGTTCCTTGTGTGGTAACAATTAACACCTCCATCCCAAAAGCTAACATTTTTAGATTTGAAAACTTTTGGGTGGAGATGCCTGGTTTTCTGGATTGTGTAAAATCTTCTTGGGATGCTTGGTCCTCTAAAGTTCATCCTGTGGCTAGAATTGTGGACAAGTTCAAGAGACTTAGAAGGGCCCTCAAACACTGGAAGAAAAACTTTTCTAACTTCAAAGTGCTTATCTCCAAGTGCAACAGGATCATTTTCTAACTTGACTGTTTAGAAGAGTTCAGGAAGCTGACTGTACCTGAATCCAATTTTAACAGAATTGTCAAGCTGCATTTGGAGAAAATCTTGCATTGGCAGCATATGTACTGGAAGAAGAGATGCACTCAGAGATATGTCAAAGTGGGGGAGGAGAACTCCAAGTTTTTTCAAGCAATGGCCTCTAAGAGACATAGAAGGAATTCAATTGCCTCTCTCCAGCTAGCTGATGGAAATACTTGCTCCTCTCATGATCTACTTGCTAATGCCTTTTGGGCTGCTTTAAAAAATAGAATGGGTGTAGCCAAGGGTATTGTCATGACCTGCAATCTGAATGATCTGCTTGTTCCTGTAGATGGATTGGGTGCTCTGGTAGCACCTTTTGATATGAAAGAAATGGATGATACTATCAAGTTCATGCCACCTGATAAATTACCTGGACCTGATGGTTTTAATGGCAGATTCTTGAAATCTTGCTGGCCTATAATTTGCAATGACTTTTACAGGTTGGCTGAGGAGTTCCATAGTGGTCATGCTTATTTAGAAGGTTTAAATGGATCTTTCATCACTCTTATCCCCAAGAAACCTATTCCTCAGACAGTGAAGGATTTCAGACCTATTTCCCTCACCAGTGTGGGTATTAAGTTTCTCACAAAGATGGCTGCTAATAGGCTTCAGAAGGACATCAGGAGATGCATTCACAAAAACCAATATGGATTCATCAAGGAGAGATCTATCCAGGATTGTATTGCCTGGACTTTAGAATACCTGCATCAGTGCCACCATTCCAAAAGACCCCTGATTCTGCTCAAGATTGATTTTGAGAAAGCTTTTGATTCTATTGAGCATGATGCCATCCGAGAAATTCTAAAGCACAAGGGGTTTCCATTAAAATGGAGAATCTGGGTGCAGCAACTGTTGGACACTGCATCTTCCTCTGTTCTGTTAAATGGCATCCCAGGTAGACAGTTTAAATGCAAAAGGGGGGTCAGACAGGGTGATCCTCTATCCCCTCTGCTTTTTGTTCTGGCTTCTGATCTTCTGCAATCTGTTGTCAATGATCTGCTGAGGAATGGGCATCTCAGTTTGCCCATCCCATGCCATGATACTGATTTTCCAATTGTTCAGTATGCTGATGATACAATGCTGGTTATGCCAGCTGAGCCCTCACAAGTTCTCAGGCTCAAGGAAGCACTCCAAAATTTCTCCCAATGCACTGGTCTGGATATCAATTACAACAAGTCATCCATGATTTCCATCAATATTGATGAGGTTACTATAGCTGAGTTGACCAGTGTTTTTGGTTGCCAAGTTGGGAAGCTTCCTTTCACATATTTGGGGTTGCTTGTGGGCACTACCAGGCCCAAAATTGTGGATCTTCTTCCCTTGGTCGACTGCATGGAGAGGGGACTTACTTCTAGTTCTTGTTTTTTAACTCAAGGGGGAAAACTGCAGCTACTCAACTCGGTGATATCTTCCATGCCTATCTACTTCCTTTGCTCTTTACACATTCTTGCTGGTATCATCAAGCAATTGGAGAGGATCCAGAGACAATGTCTTTGGAGAAAGTATGGACAGGACTCTGGCAAGTCACTTGCTGCTTGGGAGCTTGTTTGCAGACCAAAGAACAAGGGTGGTCTGGGCATTCTCAATTTACAGCTGCAGAATCAAGCCATTTTGATGAAGCACCTGCATAAGTTTTACAACAAGGAGGATGTGCCTTGGGTCTCGCTTGTATGGAACTCTTATTACCATGAAAGAGTGCCTCATGCTACTGAGCTCTGTGGCTCATTCTGGTGGAAAGATGTGGCCAAGTTGATGGATAGCTTTGTGGCTGTGTCCCAGGTTAAAGTAGGTCTTGGTGACTCTGTTTTGCTGTGGAGTGATTTTTGGGTCTCCAACATTAATGCCACTCTAGCTCAGAAGTTCCAAAGATTGTTTTCCTTTGCTAAGGATCCCTTTCTATCTGTTAAAGAGGCCAGGGAGGTGGCTGATCTCACTGATCTTTTCAACCTGCCTTTATCAGCACAGGCTTTCCAGGAGCTCTTTGAGATGCAACTAATCCTTCCAAATCAAAGTGGTGATGAAATAAAGGACTGCTGGACATGGAGGTTGAATGGAAAAGGGCAATACTCTGCTAAGAAGTTCTACAAGTTGGTGCATGATCCTATACATGCAAATCCTCTTTTAAATTGGATTTGGAAATCCTGTTGCATCCTAAGGACCAACGTTTTTGCTTGGATGGTTATCATGGATCGTCTCAATACAAAGGACATGCTTATCAGACGACACTGGAACATCCAGGATGGTCCTGAGTGTGTACTTTGCCATACCCAACATCTGGAGACCAGAGATCATCTCTTTTTCCAGTGCAACTTCAGTGCTAGAATATGGGCATACCTGCAAATTGATTGGAGCCATGGTTCTGACATGATTCACATTGCCAAGGGCGCCAAGGAGTCTTTAAATAAACCTTTCTTCGCTGAAGTGGTTTTTACTGCATGGTGGAACATCTGGTTGATCAGGAATGCTAAATGTTTCAAGCATGTCAGGCCTTCTTTTGCTAAGTGGAGGGTTGGCTTCATTCATGATTTAACCTTGCTTAGTTATAGAATTAAGCCTAGATTTAAGGATCTCATACTTAGATGGATGGATTTCCTTCCACCTTGAGAGGTGTTTTTTTGAATCTTTTGCTGTACATTTGTAAATATTGAGTGCCTGGTAATAAAATGCTGGGGGTGTCTTACCCCTCAATTTGAAAGCTTCAAAAAAAACAACAAGACCGGAGAGGTTGACAACCTGTCTGACTCGTTGGGAGCACAATTATTTTCTTTTGTGTGCATGTCCAGATTGAGTGAGTGATATCTATTCAGACGGCGCATTGCTCGCTTCACCGCCTTCTTGTTGATCCTTGGAGTTATCCTACATTCAATAAAACTTACAGTCCTCGTTTCAGGGAAATTTGCTGCTATTACATCATAACCTTGCACTTGGGGTAACCAACGAGGAGATATTATCTACACCCATCAAGCGAATTTCGTGTGCCGTTGCCGGGTACTCCAGTCTACAAGATAGAGGAGTTGCACACTACCTTTTACTTTTTAGTCTTGTTAGTTTACTTTCCAGTTTTTGCTTTAGAGTCTCTTATCAAAAACACACACAAAAATAGTTATCTTGTTCTTGCTTGCTGCTGTTATTATGGGTTCCTCTGAAAACACCAAGTTGTGTGACTTCACTAGTCACAACAAAAAAGACTTTATTTGCACTCCTATTGCTGCACCCGTCACTGAGGCAAATTCCTATGAGATTAAACCTGCTTTATTGAATCTTGCTATGAAAGAACAATTCTCCGGTGCTGGAGATGATGCTGCTTTGCATTTGAATAATTTTGTTGAGATTTGTGATATCCATAAGTATAAGTAAGTAGATGGTGCTATTGTTAAAATTAAGCTTTTTCCTTTTACTTTGAGAGGAAGAGCTAAGGAGTGGCTCCAATCCTTCCCTAGGAATAGCATAGATTCTTGGGATAAGTGCAATGATGATTTTATTGGGAAGTACTACCCACCTACTAGTACTAGATTATCCAGTTGAGAAGTAACATTGTGAATTTTAAGCAATTGGATAATGAACATGTTGCCCAAGCTTGGGAACGTATGAAATATCTTTGTTCAGAATTTCCCTACACATAGTTTGACTACTTGGATGGTTATCCAGACTTTATATGTAGGATTAAACTTTATCTCGCGGAATCTGTTAGACTCGGCCGCGGGAGGAACTTTTATGTCAACCACACTTGGTGTTGCCACGAAGCTATTAGATGATATGATGACAAACTACTCTCAATGGCACACCGAAAGATATCCAACAGGTAGGAAGGTAAACTCTATTGAGGAGATCTCATCTTTAAATAAAAAGGTTGACTTGATCATGTATTTACTTACTAAGCAAGTTCCTATTGATCATCATGATGTTCCTTTAAATTCTTTGGTTGCTCAACAAAGAGAGCAAATAGATGTTAATTTTATTTCTATTTTATTTCTAGGATAATGCTTATAGGAGTAACTTTGGTAGCAACAATCCTAGACCGTTCCCCTCTAACTCTTATGGGAACAAATACCAAAAACTCCACTTCTGAATTAGAGAGCATGCTTGAGGACTTTATCACCTCTCAAAAAGCCTTCAACAAGACTGTTGAGGAAAAATTAAACAAAATTGATAGCCTCACATTAAAGGTAGAAAACACTGCTCATGATGTTGAGATTCTTAAGATTAGGTCTTCTCCCCTTGAGGAGAAGAAAACCACACTTATGAATGTTATCCAAGTGCAAATAAATGAGAACATTATAATTCTATCCAAACTTAAGGATAGATGGGCTAGAGAGAAAGAAGAGGAAGAGAGAGTTAAGAACCTTCCTACACACAACAAACTTGCTACTTTCCATGTTGTTGAGGATCTTGAAACTTTTAGCACCCATCACATCCCTAGTCCACCTAATGGACCCATTAATGGTGATGCTAATACCTCAACTTTAGGACAAGAAGGTCCTTTGAACTTAGAGACTACCAAAGAGAGAATGAGCTTAGATGACATCACCACCACTTTACTTAATGGTAGTGAACTTGATTTTGATATTGTAGTCCTTCTGAAGTTATTAAGTTCTTGCAAAGAATGGCCAAAGACCCCCACACTAGCTCACTCAACATTTCCTTCACCGAGCATATCACTAATGCTCTTATCCAAGCTAGGGAGGAGAAGCTTAAGCTAGAGGTTTCTATTCCTAGAAAACTATAAGATGGTTGGGATCCTATGGTAAAGATTAAATTGAATAACTTTTCTTGCTTTGCTTTATGTTGTTGGAGCTAGTGCTTCCGTTTTACCCAAAATAATGTATGATATGCTTGAATTGAAACCTTTTGATCCTTCTTATTTTGGTGTTCGTCTTGTTGATTCTTCCATAAAGAAACCTTTAGGAAGGATTGATGATGTACTTATTTTTGTCAATTATAACTATGTTCTCATTTATCTTCTTGTCATGGGCGTTGAGTGTGATCCCTCATGTCCAATTATTCTGGGACAAACTTTTCTTTGCACCGTTGGTGCTATCATTGACATGAAAGAAGGAACTATAAGATTCCAATTTCCCCTCAAGAAGGGCATGTAAAATTTCCCTAGAAAGAAGATTAAGTTACCTTTTGAGTCCGTTATACGGGCAAGCTATGCTTTTGATATTGACAAAACTTCATCTTGTTGCTTCATGCCTAGCTCAAAGGCACAAAAGAAAGCGCTTATTGGCAGGCAACCCAAATTTTTTTTTACTTTCAGTTTTAGTGGTCTTGATGATTGTAACTACTGTAGAACCATCATTGTATCTTTGTTTTCAAGCTTTGTGCCAAGTTTTAGCCTCCGTTGGCAAGTAGATGAAAAGTTGTGACATGCTGTTCGGAAAACAGATTTTGTTTGCTTCATTGCAAAAATATTGAGAAACAGTATCCTTTTTTTAAAATCTTTATTTCTAGCAGAGGAAAATTATTTTATTATGGGTACTAACCACTCTAATCATCTTATGATGAGTTTCGTATGAAGGGAGTTTTCAAGTTTGCGAAGGAAGATGATGAAAGAAGATCTGGGAGTGTCAAAGGCTCAACCTTGGGGATGCCCAATGCACTCCCAATAAATATTCAAGTATACTCAAGCATCTAAGATTGGGGATGCCCCCGTGCATTCCCTTCTCCATCAACAATCATCAGTTCGTCCTTCTCCACAATATATTTTTATCAATTCATATGTTATGTGTTATGTTTGGAGCGTCTTGCATTTACTTTTCAGTTTGATTTTCTTAATTTAATTTTTGTTTGTTGTTCATAACAAGTTGGACCCTAGCATACCTTTTTTGGGAGAGAAACACACTCCACTTTCACCTAGAATGCTCATAGTTTTCATGCTTATCTTTGTTGAGTGTTCTTTACTTTTTCTAGCTGATGTCATGTTTAGCTTTGCATTCATGTTTATCTTTAAGAGATTTTATTTAGGTTGTTGCTTCTAGAACTCTCTTGAGTTTCTTGCTTAACTTGTTTAGAGAGTTGGCATGTTGCACTGAGTGTGTGTCGTACTTAGAGTAGGTAACTGGGGTTTCTATTATAAGTTTAGTAGTAACTTGCAATAGTTTTGAGGTATTATTTTGAGTAATGTCTGGACTTCTGTGTGCCGAGAGCTCAAGCCTATTATTGATAGGTGTCGTATTTTGGGTCATTGTGCTTATTTCCGAAAACTACAAAAATTAGTTGAGAACTCTAGCTACTAGACGGATCACTAACCTCTGGAGGGGTTGTAATATATAGAGTACCCTCACGTTATCATGGGTCGAGGATGTGCAAGGATAAACAAGCCCACATACACTCCTCCTAGGGGTACTTGTCTCTTTGTGAATCTTCTGACTAGATAGAGAGTTACCGATAATAAGTGAATGAGTTCCTTTGACTAATGCGAGTATTCGATTGTTGGCACTTCCACCATCCATATTTTGCTAGCCTCTTCGGTATCGTGCATTGCCCTTTATCATCTTGAGAGTCGGTGCAAACTTCGTCGGTGCATCCAAACCCTTGGCATGATACGGTCTGTCATCATAAGCCTCATTATATCCTTCCTCAAAATAGCCACCATACCACCAATCAAGGCATTTCCATAGCCTTTCTGAGATACATTGACATGCAACATCCATCTTCTCATGACTTGATCTTTGATTGTTATACATGTTTTTGCTTGATCGTAGAGCCGCATGCTAGTTGGGCCTTGCCCTAATAATTTCTACATGACGTGCTAGTATCATTGCATATCTATCCTGCTACACTGGCATAGGCATACATTTTCATACATCACGATTCAGTTTTCAGTTATCTTTAAGTTGAGTACTTCTTATAAAGTGTGCGATCTCCTACATCCTTGTAAAATATAGAGAGTTTCCCTTAAAGTGAGGAAAAGGTCCCAAAGAGGACACAAATAAAGGATCCCAAAAGAGGACAAATTAAAAGATCCCAAATAGGACAAATGAGAGATAAATAGAAAGAGCCAAACATGCCACAAAAATACACAAAAATAGAAAAAAAGATAGAAAAAAAGAAATAAAAAGAGAGAAGGGGGCAACACTAATATTCCTTTTGAAAGATCCACACTCGTGCTCCAAAGTACATGTGTACTTCATAGAGACTGTCATATCATTCATGCATAACTATGCGGGGATCCTTACACTATATAACTTGGCTTGTATATTCCAATGAAGCGCCTCCTCAAATGAGCTCTAGGTCTTCATGAGCAAGCAAGTTGTATGCACCCCCACTAGTTCCATTATAGATCTTCCCATAGCTCATATATGCATCTGTTGCATGGAAATCCCTACTCCTCACATCATATCTATCATTTCGATTTCTCTCGCCTATGATTGTCCTCATTGATCGATGTGAGCCTTTCACACCTTTTTTGTCTTCCTTCCCCATCATTTTATTCTATTTTCCATCCTAAGTGCCAACCAATCTTGCTCGCGCTCATTCATTGCATGAGTGATCAAAATCGAAAGGGAGAGGATCCATTTGACTTGTACCTGGACAGTGGTCTGGGGACGAGTCATAATAGGATTCCAAAGGAGACTAAGTGTGAAATTTTAGTAGATTGATTTCTCAACAACTACTAGTATTTTTTATGCTCTAATCCCATCTCCCACTTCTTGCACAAGAAAGACCAATTGGAGACATTCGAGTCACGGATAGCGAGAGCTCTTGCACCTTTATGTTCTTACTTTACTAGTCTCAATACTAGTTGCTAGATATAGACTCTTCCTAGTTATTGTCTTGACTTGAATTGCATATCTTACTTGTTGTACTTTAAAGTTCAAATCTTTGTTGTTAGAATGTCACCACATAAATTATCTTTGCTATCATTTACCTGCTCGAGGACGATCAAAAATTAAGCCTGGGGATGTTGATACGTCCCAAATATATTTATAATTTCTACTTGTTCCATGCTTATATTGGTGATATTGATGTGTTTTGCTACACTTTCATCCCTTTGACAACATATTTGGACTAACCTACTAACTCAGTGCCCCAGTGCCAGTTTATGTCTGATGTTGTCCGTGCATTGCAGGAAAATGTCAAATATTAAAGTGGTCGGAAAAATCCCAAAAAATCATATACAAAATTAGCAGTACGGAAGACTCTAGAAGCCCGAAGGGGGCCCAGAAGGGGGGCCACACCCTAGTCAGGCGGCCACCAGGCGCGGCCAGGGGTGGGGCTGCGCCACCTAGCCGCCTGTTCAGGTGGGGGCCTGGTCCCCTCTTCGCCTATATATCACCCTCGCTCCGAAAACTCTCAGGAGGAGCCCCGTTACATGATTTTCCCCACTGTTCCGCCATTGATGCGATCTCGATCTCGGGATCGCCTATAGAACCTCTCCCGGCACCCTGCCGGAGGGAGTATTCACCTTCGGAGGTCTCTCCATGTAACAGCCCAGTTTTCACAAAAATTAAAAAAAATTGTTTTCGGTGTGAATTGTTTGATTGTCTGATTTGTTTGCGATGTTTGCATCCCCGATTTATCGATCGGCAATTATTTTCCCCCCTCTTATCTCGTATCGGACGGAGACTGACCCTTGCCACCCTGACACCCGACCGCTGCGACACCGGGTTTCATCCGATCACCGTCGCGACTATCGGCACAAGACCAGCCTTCACCATCAGTGTGAAAACCCCCATTTATAATTAAATGGGTTATTTTATCGGGCGGGTTTCGACATTCTCGGTTCTATGGGAAACGATGTAGACGATGTCAGTTTAGTGTAGTGAGGGGGTGTTTCGAATTTCATGCGATTCCGGCTTCGTTTAGCGGGTGATCGATCGGATGTGCCAGGCATAGTAGCCGGTGTAAATCCAGGGGTATAGTTACAAAATTTCACGCGGGCAGCCAACCGGCCAACAATATTTCCACCTTATCCTCTAAATCTAGCCCATTTTGTACCCCATTTAGCTCTCCCTAAGCACCTACTATAAATGGACCAGCCTGCCTACCAAATCTGGAACCCTAGCCCCCTACCTCCTCAATTTCCGCACCAGGCCACTCCCTATCCACCACCCAAATCATCCCCACGTTCAGATCAGATCAGAGCCCCTCGTTTTGAGCCACTGGATCTGGATCGGACGATCACGAGGGCGCCACGTCACCCCGAACGTCCCACGCCCGAAGCCCCGTGGAGCAGCCCTCCCTGGACGCCCGAGCCGCCTCCTCCATGTCGTGGCCGATGCGCCACCGGCGAGCCAAGACGCCTCCCCGCGCAGGTCAACGCCCCTCTCCTTCCTCCTCCCGCGCCCTCTCCCTCTCACCCCCTTCCTCTGCCCGCTCGCAGGTCACCGACGACCCCATCGTTGCCGCCGCGCCATGGCCTCCTCCCCGAGATCGGAAGCCACCACCCAGAGGACCACCGCGCCGCCCCTCGCCCGGATCCGGCCGGATCCCGACGACAGTGCCCCGTTCCGCCTGCTCCCGCGATCCCCGCCGCCATGGACTCCCCTCGCCGGAGCAACACCCGGCGCCACCGCGCTGTTCGTTCCGGTCGGGACGGCTGGAGCGCCCGCTCGCCTCTGCGTTGACCGGGTGGGCCTCCCCAGCATCCTGGGGGCCCAGGCCAGCCACGGCCCAGCCAGGCCGCAGCCCCCTCACCAGGCCACTTAGGCCACGGCCCAGAGGTGAGGCTGCCCCCTTTTTTATATCTTTTATTTTTATTAGTTCTGTTTTTTTCTGTGTTGGGCCGGCCCAGTAGATTTTGGCCTGTTAACTGTTTTTTTCCTCTGTTTATTTATTATTTAGGCAGATTTAGTTATAACTTTTGCGGTAGTTATATCTTTTCACCGGTAGCTCCGATGGAGACGCTTTCTACATGAAAGTTGCTCCATTTTGCGCGTAGATTAATAAAATGTTGCTTGTTGCCATGTTTGACCTTGTTTACATGATGTTTACCTGCTAATTACACTGCTTGCCACTGTAAACTGTAATTGCAATAACTTTTTAACCGTTGCTCTGTTTAAAATGTTTCTTATATGTAACTTGACTAGAATTGCATGTAGATTGTGTTTATGCTGCTCTTGCTTGCTAATAAAAATAATAAAATATTGTTTAGGGCAAAACAGTACCAAATTCCATTTTTATCGTGGGGTCCGCAATAGTTTGCCATGTCTAGGATTTCACCCCACTTAAATTGACTAGCTTAGGTAGTTTATTTATGCTTCACCTCTTTCCATGTTTGTGTGATATGCCATGTTAACAACCTTGCTCACCTTGTGTAGCTAAACAACTTTAATCATCGTAAACGTGCGGTATCGTCATGTGTGACGAGTACTCCACTTAACCTGTTAGTAACCGCTCTCGACGGTAGGTGCGATGTCTCGTGTTGCCTTCTTGTTGATTCTTTCTCGTGTTTGCCTCGTAGTAATAGATGCTTGCTTGTTGATTGCTTTCCAGTGTTTATCGCCTTGTGTGATTCCGCGGGTACCTCTCGGAGACGATGCGAGTTTGCGATCAACTACACCTTCGGAACCCGACTTATCAATAGGCAAGGACTATACATTACTTATGATCCATTCTATTTCAACCAGCGGTTTGCATGCTAGTATAGGTTAGGTTCGATGTTTGATCCTACCACATGTTTACAGCCTCTTTCAAAACGATACAGCCATGTCCCCTCCCAGCAAACCTTGTACTTCTATGTTACTATTGCTCGTTGCTCAGCCCCTGCTTAGTATGCATGCTTAGGATGCTACGATGTTACCCTGTTACTCCTTGGTTTGGGATATCACATCATTATTATTATTGTTGTTGATGATATGATTATTATTAATGTTGACTACACTTGACGAAGGATGGAAGGTCTAGGCTATCCCGCCCCGACCCTTTGTTCCATTCGAGTCACCTAGATTCCGATTTCCGGGTATTGGTTTTAAGACTGAGCGTGCCTAACCGCGTGTGGGATTTTATGGGGTCCCCTTTTCTTACCTACCTAGCTTCAAACATTTCTAGTGGTGGCCCAAGCTGATTTACCATTTGAAACCGTGTGTGTGCTGGTCGGCCGCCAGTTGTTTACAAACCAACCTGGACCAGTGAGGACTTAGTTCCCTTGCTGGCCCACCTTGTCCGGCTGAGGACCCGGTGTCCCATTTGTGATTAACCGGCTATCCAAATCTGCGACAGACGGTTGAGACCAGATCGAGAGCGCGGCCGGCTCCTGAGATGGATGTCGACTCACCGGGGGCCACCCGGATTTGTTCGTTGTTAGCTAGAGGGACCTGTCGTTTTGGATCTCTTGGAACTAAATCATAAAATGGTTGCCTGTGATGGGTAGCAACTGAGAGAGATGGACGTGCGTGCGGAGCCTCGTAATGGGCAGTTGGTACACCCCTGCAGGGTTAAATCTTTTCGAGAAGCCGTGTCCACGGTTATGGACGACTTGAGACCTACTCCTTGTTCATAGACAACAACAACTGAGATAATCTTAATATAACTTGATCAACGTGTGTGTGTGCCTTGACTGCTTCTTCTTCGTCGGGATGCGAAGAGGAGGGCAAGGATAGGATAGTTGTTATGTTTGCGTAAGTAGTTGATAGCAAGACTTGTTGGAGGCGATTCCTCATCGAATTCTTGGCTTCTTATCTTACTCTCTAGATCGTTAGCCACTTCATAATGCTAGTGCGGCAGCAACCTCACCACTTACCCCTTCCTTACCGTAAACTACTAGTTGTCCTAGAATGACGAGTGATGAAGTCCTTGCTGGGTCAGATGACCACTACAGTTGGATGCTGAGTACCTCTGTACTCATGATACTACCCCCAAACTCTTTTCAGGGTTCTTGATCGACAACAGGTATGGTGATCGACGTTTCACGTGGAGACTCGACGACGACTAGTTAGGCGGATCCCTGCGGAGGGCCTGGACCCGTGTGGTTATGGGATTGATGTTTTTCTCTTTGCCACTAGGCATTTGCTTGTAGTCTATACTCAGACATGTACCTTCTGCTGTTGTATTGTATTTGAGGCAGTTGTATGCCGATTGTATGAGATGCTGTATCCTATATCTGTAATGTTGTGATATCATGTTGGAAATCCGGGGCATATGACTTTGTCATATGTCGCGGTGGGACCGATATGTGCTTCGTCCCCGGATCTGGGTGGAAACACCTAGATCTGGAACAGTACCGCATATCGGGCCTTACAACTTGGTATCAGAGCCTTACCGACCGTAGGATCCCTTTTCTGGCCGAAGTCGAGTCTAGGCAAAACTATTTTGTAGCTACTAAGTTAGTTGTCGGAGAGTAGGAATCTTTTTACTCCTTACCCTTGCTCTAGTCAGGACAAGTGTCGTAAGTGTTTTAATCTCGACTTATCCCCTTTCAACCTTTAGGATCTCGAGTGTGTGGAGTTTCAGAACCGCTACAATACCTTGCTTGCAGCGTATTGTCTCGATTCCGATCTCAGGTTGGGAAATCTTGTAGTACCTTTAGTTCTTCCAACTCTGGTTTACATCTTGGTCACCCGTTGCCATCCCTCCTTTTGCCCGGTGTTTTCACGACTTGCGTCGAAAAGCACTATCCCTTTGACCTGGTTTTAGTTGTCGTTCTTCCTCTTGAAACCGATGGTTCCGTTCTTCCACGTTGCCATATCTCTGCGGAAATTTATCTCGATGGAAGTTCGACGTCGTCATGGAGCAGAGTCCCTTGTTGGTGGTGTTGAAGATCATCGACTCTGTTTTCTCTTCCCCCTCTCCCCCGGATCGTCCAGGATCTCGGGACGAGATCCCTTGTTGGTGGTGTTGTATTGTAACAGCCCAGTTTTCACAAAAGTTAAAAAAATTTGTTTTCGGTGTGAATTGTTTGATTGTCTGATTTGTTTGCGATGTTTGCATCCCCGATTTATCGATCGGCGATTATTTTTCCCCCTCTTATCTCGTATCGGACGGAGACCGACCCTTGCCACCCTGACACCCGACCGCTGCGACACCGGGTTTCATCTGATCACCGTCGCGACTATCGGCACAAGACCAGCCTTCACCATCAGTGCGAAAACCCCCATTTATAATTAAATGGGTTATTTTATCGGGCGGGTTTCGACATTCTCGGTTCTATGCGAAACGATGTAGACGATGTCAGTTTAGTGTAGTGAGGCGATGTTTCGAATTTCATGCGATTCCGGCTTCGTTTAGCGGGTGATCGATCGGATGTGCCAGGCATAGTAGCCGGTGTAAATCCAGGGGTATAGTTACAAAATTTCACGCGGGCAGCCAGCCGGCCAACAATATTTCCCTCTTATCCTCTAAATCTAGCCCATTTTGTACCCCATTTAGCTCTCCCTAAGCACCTACTATAAATGGACCAGCCTGCCTACCAAATCTGGAACCCTAGCCCCCTACCTCCTCAATTTCCGCACCAGGCCACTCCCTATCCACCACCCAAATCATCCCCACGTTCAGATCAGATCAGAGCCCCTCGTTTTGAGCCACTGGATCTGGATCGGACGATCACGAGGGCGCCACGTCACCCCGAACGTCCCACGCCCGAAGCCCCGTGGAGCAGCCCTCCCTGGACGCCCGAGCCGCCTCCTCCATGTCGTGGCCGATGCGCCACCGGCGAGCCAAGACGCCTCCCCGCGCAGGTCAACGCCCCTCTCCTTCCTCCTCCCGCGCCCTCTCCCTCTCACCCCCTTCCTCTGCCCGCTCGCAGGTCACCGACGACCCCATCGTTGCCGCCGCGCCATGGCCTCCTCCCCGAGATCGGAAGCCACCACCCAGAGGACCACCGCGCCGCCCCTCGCCCGGATCCGGCCGGATCCCGACGACAGTGCCCCGTTCCGCCTGCTCCCGCGATCCCCGCCGCCATGGACTCCCCTCGCCGGAGCAACACCCGGCGCCACCGCGCTGTTCGTTCCGGTCGGGACGGCTGGAGCGCCCGCTCGCCTCTGCGTTGACCGGGTGGGCCTCCCCAGCATCCTGGGGGCCCAGGCCAGCCACGGCCCAGCCAGGCCGCAGCCCCCTCACCAGGCCACTTAGGCCACGGCCCAGAGGTGAGGCTGCCCCCTTTTTTATATCTTTTATTTTTATTAGTTCTGTTTTTTTCTGTGTTGGGCCGGCCCAGTAGATTTTGGCCTGTTAACTGTTTTTTTCCTCTGTTTATTTATTATTTAGGCAGATTTAGTTATAACTTTTGCGGTAGTTATATCTTTTCACCGGTAGCTCCGATGGAGACGCTTTCTACATGAAAGTTGCTCCATTTTGCGCGTAGATTAATAAAATGTTGCTTGTTGCCATGTTTGACCTTGTTTACATGATGTTTACCTGCTAATTACACTGCTTGCCACTGTAAACTGTAATTGCAATAACTTTTTAACCGTTGCTCTGTTTAAAATGTTTCTTATATGTAACTTGACTAGAATTGCATGTAGATTGTGTTTATGCTGCTCTTGCTTGCTAATAAAAATAATAAAATATTGTTTAGGGCAAAACAGTACCAAATTCCATTTTTATCGTGGGGTCCGCAATAGTTTGCCATGTCTAGGATTTCACCCCACTTAAATTGACTAGCTTAGGTAGTTTATTTATGCTTCACCTCTTTCCATGTTTGTGTGATATGCCATGTTAACAACCTTGCTCACCTTGTGTAGCTAAACAACTTTAATCATCGTAAACGTGCGGTATCGTCATGTGTGACGAGTACTCCACTTAACCTGTTAGTAACCGCTCTCGACGGTAGGTGCGATGTCTCGTGTTGCCTTCTTGTTGATTCTTTCTCGTGTTTGCCTCGTAGTAATAGATGCTTGCTTGTTGATTGCTTTCCAGTGTTTATCGCCTTGTGTGATTCCGCGGGTACCTCTCGGAGACGATGCGAGTTTGCGATCAACTACACCTTCGGAACCCGACTTATCAATAGGCAAGGACTATACATTACTTATGATCCATTCTATTTCAACCAGCGGTTTGCATGCTAGTATAGGTTAGGTTCGATGTTTGATCCTACCACATGTTTACAGCCTCTTTCAAAACGATACAGCCATGTCCCCTCCCAGCAAACCTTGTACTTCTATGTTACTATTGCTCGTTGCTCAGCCCCTGCTTAGTATGCATGCTTAGGATGCTACGATGTTACCCTGTTACTCCTTGGTTTGGGATATCACATCATTATTATTATTGTTGTTGATGATATGATTATTATTAATGTTGACTACACTTGACGAAGGATGGAAGGTCTAGGCTATCCCGCCCCGACCCTTTGTTCCATTCGAGTCACCTAGATTCCGATTTCCGGGTATTGGTTTTAAGACTGAGCGTGCCTAACCGCGTGTGGGATTTTATGGGGTCCCCTTTTCTTACCTACCTAGCTTCAAACATTTCTAGTGGTGGCCCAAGCTGATTTACCATTTGAAACCGTGTGTGTGCTGGTCGGCCGCCAGTTGTTTACAAACCAACCTGGACCAGTGAGGACTTAGTTCCCTTGCTGGCCCACCTTGTCCGGCTGAGGACCCGGTGTCCCATTTGTGATTAACCGGCTATCCAAATCTGCGACAGACGGTTGAGACCAGATCGAGAGCGCGGCCGGCTCCTGAGATGGATGTCGACTCACCGGGGGCCACCCGGATTTGTTCGTTGTTAGCTAGAGGGACCTGTCGTTTTGGATCTCTTGGAACTAAATCATAAAATGGTTGCCTGTGATGGGTAGCAACTGAGAGAGATGGACGTGCGTGCGGAGCCTCGTAATGGGCAGTTGGTACACCCCTGCAGGGTTAAATCTTTTCGAGAAGCCGTGTCCACGGTTATGGACGACTTGAGACCTACTCCTTGTTCATAGACAACAACAACTGAGATAATCTTAATATAACTTGATCAACGTGTGTGTGTGCCTTGACTGCTTCTTCTTCGTCGGGATGCGAAGAGGAGGGCAAGGATAGGATAGGTGTTATGTTTGCGTAAGTAGTTGATAGCAAGACTTGTTGGAGGCGATTCCTCATCGAATTCTTGGCTTCTTATCTTACTCTCTAGATCGTTAGCCACTTCATAATGCTAGTGCGGCAGCAACCTCACCACTTACCCCTTCCTTACCGTAAACTACTAGTTGTCCTAGAATGACGAGTGATGAAGTCCTTGCTGGGTCAGATGACCACTACAGTTGGATGCTGAGTACCTCTGTACTCATGATACTACCCCCAAACTCTTTTCAGGGTTCTTGATCGACAACAGGTATGGTGATCGACGTTTCACGTGGAGACTCGACGACGACTAGTTAGGCGGATCCCTGCGGAGGGCCTGGACCCGTGTGGTTATGGGATTGATGTTTTTCTCTTTGCCACTAGGCATTTGCTTGTAGTCTATACTCAGACATGTACCTTCTGCTGTTGTATTGTATTTGAGGCAGTTGTATGCCGATTGTATGAGATGCTGTATCCTATATCTGTAATGTTGTGATATCATGTTGGAAATCCGGGGCATATGACTTTGTCATATGTCGCGGTGGGACCGATATGTGCTTCGTCCCCGGATCTGGGTGGAAACACCTAGATCTGGAACAGTACCGCATATCGGGCCTTACAACTTGGTATCAGAGCCTTACCGACCGTAGGATCCCTTTTCTGGCCGAAGTCGAGTCTAGGCAAAACTATTTTGTAGCTACTAAGTTAGTTGTCGGAGAGTAGGAATCTTTTTACTCCTTACCCTTGCTCTAGTCAGGACAATTGTCGTAAGTGTTTTAATCTCGACTTATCCCCTTTCAAACTTTAGGATCTCGAGTGTGTGGAGTTTCAGAACCGCTACAATGCCTTGCTTGCAGCGTATTGTCTCGATTCCGATCTCAGGTTGGGAAATCTTGTAGTACCTTTAGTTCTTCCAACTCTGGTTTACATCTTGGTCACCCGTTGCCATCCCTCCTTTTGCCCGGTGTTTTCACGACTTGCGTCGAAAAGCACTATCCCTTTGACCTGGTTTTAGTTGTCGTTCTTCCTCTTGAAACCGATGGTTCCGTTCTTCCACGTTGCCATCTCTCTGCGGAAATTTATCTCGATGGAAGTTCGACGTCGTCATGGAGCAGAGTCCCTTGTTGGTGGTGTTGAAGATCATCGACTCTGTTTTCTCTTCCCCCTCTCCCCCGGATCGTCCAGGATCTCGGGACGAGATCCCTTGTTGGTGGTGTTGTATTGTAACAGCCCAGTTTTCACAAAAGTTAAAAAAATTTGTTTTCGGTGTGAATTGTTTGATTGTCTGATTTGTTTGCGATGTTTGCATCCCCGATTTATCGATCGGCGATTATTTTTCCCCCTCTTATCTCGTATCGGACGGAGACCGACCCTTGCCACCCTGACACCCGACCGCTGCGACACCGGGTTTCATCCGATCACCGTCGCGACTATCGGCACAAGACCAGCCTTCACCATCAGTGCGAAAACCCCCATTTATAATTAAATGGGTTATTTTATCGGGCGGGTTTCGACATTCTCGGTTCTATGCGAAACGATGTAGACGATGTCAGTTTAGTGTAGTGAGGCGATGTTTCGAATTTCATGCGATTCCGGCTTCGTTTAGCGGGTGATCGATCGGATGTGCCAGGCATAGTAGCCGGTGTAAATCCAGGGGTATAGTTACAAAATTTCACGCGGGCAGCCAGCCGGCCAACAATATTTCCCTCTTATCCTCTAAATCTAGCCCATTTTGTACCCCATTTAGCTCTCCCTAAGGACCTACTATAAATGGACCATCCTGCCTACCAAATCTGGAACCCTAGCCCCCTACCTCCTCAATTTCCGCACCAGGCCACTCCCTATCCACCACCCAAATCATCCCCACGTTCAGATCAGATCAGAGCCCCTCGTTTTGAGCCACTGGATCTGGATCGGACGATCACGAGGGCGCCACGTCACCCCGAACGTCCCACGCCCGAAGCCCCGTGGAGCAGCCCTCCCTGGACGCCCGAGCCGCCTCCTCCATGTCGTGGCCGATGCGCCACCGGCGAGCCAAGCCGCCTCCCCGCGCAGGTCAACGTCCCTCTCCTTCCTCCTCCCGCGCCCTCTCCCTCTCACCCCTTCCTCTGCCCGCTCGCAGGTCACCGACGACCCCATCGTTGCCGCCGCGCCATGGCCTCCTCCCCGAGATCGGAAGCCACCACCCAGAGGACCACCGCGCCGCCCCTCGCCCGGATCCGGCCGGATCCCGACGACAGTGCCCCGTTCCGCCTGCTCCCGCGATCCCCGCCGCCATGGACTCCCCTCGCCGGAGCAACACCCGGCGCCACCGCGCTGTTCGTTCCGGTCGGGACGGCTGGAGCGCCCGCTCGCCTCTGCGTTGACCGGTTGGGCCTCCCCAGCATCCTGGCGGCCCAGGCCAGCCACGGCCCAGCCAGGCCGCAGCCCCCTCACCAGGCCACTTAGGCCACGGCCCAGAGGTGAGGCTGCCCCCTTTTTTATATCTTTTATTTTTATTAGTTCTGTTTTTTTCTGTGTTGGGCCGGCCCAGTAGATTTTGGCCTGTTAACTGTTTTTTTCCTCTGTTTATTTATTATTTAGGCAGATTTAGTTATAACTTTTGTGGTAGCTATATCTTTTCACCGGTAGCTCCGATGGAGACGCTTTCTACACGAAAGTTGCTCCATTTTGCGCGTAGATTAATAAAATGTTGCTTGTTGCCATGTTTGACCTTGTTTACATGATGTTTACCTGCTAATTACACTGCTTGCCACTGTAAACTGTAATTGCAATAACTTTTTAACCGTTGCTCTGTTTAAAATGTTTCTTATATGTAACTTGACTAGAATTGCATGTAGATTGTGTTTATGCTGCTCTTGCTTGCTAATAAAAATAATAAAATATTGTTTAGGGCAAAACAGTACCAAATTCCATTTTTATCGTGGGGTCCGCAATAGTTTGCCATGTCTAGGATTTCACCCCACTTAAATTGACTAGCTTAGGTAGTTTATTTATGCTTCACCTCTTTCCATGTTTGTGTGATATGCCATGTTAACAACCTTGCTCACCTTGTGTAGCTAAACAACTTGAATCATCGTAAACGTGCGGTATCGTCGTGTGTGACGAGTACTCCACTTAACATGTTAGTAACCGCTCTCGACGGTAGGTGGGATGTCTCGTGTTGCGTTCTTGTTGACGCTTGCTCGTGTTTGCCTCGTAGTAATAGATGCTTGCTCGTTGATTACTTTCCATTGTTTATCGCCTTGTGTGCTTCCGCGGGTACCTCTCGAAGACGATGCGAGTTTGCGATCAACTACACCTTCGGAACCCGACTTATCAACAGGCAAGGACTATACATTACTTATGATCCATTCTATTTCAACCAGCGGTTTGCATGCTAGTATAGGTTAGGTTCGATGTTTGATCCTACCACATGTTTACAGCCTCTTTCAAAACGATACAGCCATGTCCCCTCCCAGCAAACCTTGTACTGCTATGTTACTATTGCTCGTTGCTCAGCCCCTGCTTAGTATGCATGCTTAGGATGCTACGATGTTACCCTGTTACTCCTTGGTTTGGGATATCACATCATTATTATTATTGTTGTTGATGATATGATTATTATTAATGTAGACTAAACTCGACGAAGGATGGAAGGTCTAGGCTATCCCGCCCCGACGGTTTGTTCCATTCGAGTCACCTAGGATCCGAGTTCTGGGTATTGGTTTTAAGACTGAGCGTGCCTAACCGCGTGTGGGATTTTATGGGGTCCCCTTTTCTTACCTACCTAGCTTCAAACATTTCTAGTGGTGGCCCAAGCTGATTTACCATTTGAAACCGTGTGTGTGCTGGTCGGCCGCCAGTTGTTTACAAACCAACCTGGACCAGTGAGGACATAGTTCCCTTGCTGGCCCACCTTGTCCGGCTGAGGACCCGGTGTCCCATGTGTGATTAACCGGCTATCCAAACCAGCGACAGACGGTTGAGACCAGATCGAGAACGCGGCCGGCTCCTGAGATGGATGTCGACTCACCGAAGGCCATCCGGATTTGTTCGTTGTTAGCTAGAGGGACCTGTTGTTTCGGATCTCTTGGAACTAAATCATAAAATGGTTGCCTATGATGGGTAGCAACTGAGAGAGATGGACGTGCGTGCGGAGCCTCGTAATGGGCAGTTGGTAATCCTCTCAGGGTTAAATCTTTTCGAGAAGCCGTGTCCACGGTTATGGACGACTTGAGACCTACTCCTTGTTCATAGACAACAACAACTGAGATAATCTTAATATAACTTGATCAACATGTGTGTGTGCCTTGACTGCTTCTTCTTCGTCGGGATGCGAAGATGAGGGCAAGGATAGGATAGGTGTTATGTTTGCGTAAGTAGTTGATAGCAAGACTTGTTGGAGGCGATTCCTCATCGAATGCTTGGCTTCTTATCTTACTCTCTAGATCGTTAGCCACTTCATAATGCTAGTGCGGCAGCAACCTCAGCACTTACCCCTTCCTTACCGTAAACTACTAGTTGTCCTAGAATGACGAGTGATGAAGTCCTTGCTGGGTCAGGTGACCACTACAGTTGGATGTTGAGTACCTCTGTACTCATGATACTACCCCCAAAATCTTTTCAGGGTTCTTGATCGACAACAGGTGTGGTGATCGACGTTTCACGTGGAGACTCGACGACGACTAGTTAGGCGGATCCCGGCGGAGGGCCTGGACCCGTGTGGTTATGGGATCGATGTTTTTCTCTTTGCCACTAGGCATTTTCTTGTAGTCTATACTCAGACATGTACCTTCTGCTGTTGTATTGTATTTGAGGCAGTTGTATGCCGATTGTATGAGATGTTGTATCCTATATCTGTAATGTTGTGATATCATGTTGGAAATCCGGGGCATATGACTTCGTCATATGTCGCGGTGGGACCGATATGTGCTTCGTCCCCGGATCTGGGTGGAAACACCTAGATCTGGAACAGTACCGCATATCGGGCCTTACACTCCATCACCATGATCGCCTCCGGGATGTGCCATGAGTAGTCCCCCTTGGACCATGGGTCCATCATCAGTAGCTAGCTGATGTATTCTCTCCAATCTTGTGCTTCAATTCTTAGACCTTGTGATCTGCCCTACATGATCAAGGCACTTTTGTATTAGTTTCCGTGTTGCTATGCTGTGTTTGCTGGGATCCGATGGATTGCGAGATTATGTTCAGTTTGTGATGAGTAATATATTTGGTTTACCTTTTATGTTTTAGTTCTGGAGTATTCTTGCATGTTCTTCGTTGCTTTTTATTGCTTTGGCCAAGTAGTAGATAGTAACTCCAAGAGGGAGCGCTACGCATGATTGTGGGTTCATGCCCCCCGATGTCTAGCTTGAGTGACAGAAACATGAGACCATGGGATGTGTTGTTGCCACCAGGGATAAAACAACAGTGCTTGTAACTGCGGTTGCAAGGATTGCTTGCATTACGCATAAAGTGTTAATGCAGTTGTCTGTTGCTTTGAGCCGACAGTTTGACTGGGGTTCGCAACTTAATACCAGCGAGATGTTCTGGATAGATATCTCAAGGTGGATGATTAGTGAGTAGCTCATAAGTTGCAACTCTCGTTCTTCAACCGATTTTTGTAATGAGTTGTAAACTTAACTATTCGTGGTTGCTTGATACTTTTTATTTATCTCATGCTTAACTGCTCAAGTATATCTCTATATGCATGATGCCTTAGCTTGGTAACCAATTTACTCAGTGTTATGTGCTAATTCCTCAA
The DNA here is from genome assembly GCA_950022295.1 of Bromus sterilis. Classification (NCBI taxonomy): domain Eukaryota; kingdom Viridiplantae; phylum Streptophyta; class Magnoliopsida; order Poales; family Poaceae; genus Bromus; species Bromus sterilis. The sequence goes on from OX465595.1 coordinate 95,861,402, forward strand.
ACATTCTGATTCAATGCACTGTTTTAGATATTCCTGGATATAGGGGGAGCTCCTCATAGTCTTCAAAACCTTCTTCATATATACAAAAGTAATTTCATCAAAATATGCATATCTTTAGGGGGAGCATCTCTATATCCTAGAAGTATAAACTGAGTTCTTCAAGTTCTTTACCGCAAAATCATATATTTAATTCCGTTGAAACTTTAACCTGATTGTCATCAAATCACCAAAAAGGGAAGATTGTAAGTGCATCTAGTGCCCCTTTGACGTTTTGGAGTATTGATGACAAAACAGTTAAGGGACTAATGTGTTTGTGAGTATACACAGGAGAAAAAGTCCCTGAAGTACGGTTTAACCACCGTTGTCGACCCCCCCCCAAATGTTGAGGAACATTGAAGAATCATGTGTTTTCTTGAAGAATGCCGAGGCGCGAAACCCTGAGGAAACGGGATCCTGAGGCATCTAGTCGGCCCTGAGGAAACCGTGCGTCATCCTGAGGCAACTCAATTGAAGAAAAAGTGAAGCGTAGTCTTCGTTAATCTATTTACTTTCTTGAGTCATAGGAAAACACCATACTCTTGGAGGGGTTGAGGAAAATGAGTTTTGAAATTCTGAGGAATTTCTCAAATAGAAAACCTGAAGAAAACCCTGAGGTATCTCCTGCTATAGAAGTTCAGTTCCTCGGGTGTCTGAGACGTTGTTCTTCAGGACAATAAGGTTGTTGTCTTCGATTGAGGAGTCAGGAAATTGCCATTGCAATTCTCCTGAAGAAAGAAAGAGAAAGAGATCATTCCGACCGTGCCACATGTCACATGGGGAGTTGCTGGTACCGCTCCAGCCAACGGTCTGAAGGGTGGGCACGATCGTCTTTTCGTGCATGGGCATTTATGTCCTTTCACCTGGGTTTGCTCCCCGGGCTATAAATAGCCGCCCCAACCCATTTGTGGGTTGGCTGCTGATACTTCTCAAACGTATCTATAATTGATGCTTGTTCCATGCGCATTTGGGTGACATTGCTATGTGTTTTGCTACACTTTCATACCTTTTTACACATATTTGGACTAACCTTCTAACACAGTGCACTCAGTGCTAGTTTCTGTCTGCTGATGTCTGTGAATTGCAGGTTTTTACCCATATTTACAGTGCCCAAAAAATTTCAAGAAAAATATATAAAAAATCAGCGTAACGGAAGCTTCCAGAAGACTGAAGGGCGCAGGAGGCACTACTAGGAAAAAGCTTATAGGTAGAGGCTTAACAGTAGCGCCCTCAAAAAAGGGGCGCTACTGGCGCCCTGCACAAGAGGGGCGCTGCTGCTGCTTAACAGTAGCACCCTCAAAAAAGGGGCACTACTGCTAAGCTGATAGTAGTAGCGCGCGGTATAAACCCACGATGCTACTAAGTAGTCTTCACGGTGCCCTCTGGGACATGCCATACTAGTAGTGCCTGTACAAGAGGGGCGCTACTGCTAAGTTGATAGCAGTAGCGCCTGTACAACAGGGGCACTACTAGTAAGTGGTCTTCACTAGAAATACACCCCCACCCCCTGTGGACCGCCTTTTCAGTTTTAGAAAAAATAAAATAAAATAATGGAAATGTCAAGAAAATAAAAGAAAATGAGATTCCCATGTTATATGTGGTCTAGTTGTTAGGGAAATTGAAAAATATGAATTTCGAATTTGTTTGCAAAATCTCTCTAGTAAAATGGGCATAACTTTTGCATACGAACTCAGATGAAAAAAAATTACATGAAAATCATCTACTCGAAAAGTTCTATCCGAATTCAACGGGGGGAACCCCGTTGAACATTTTTAGAATCCTCAAAAACCTAACAGAAAAAAAATAGTTACGATGCTTTTAAGATTTGGAGGCCAAAATATTCGAAAAAGTAGGTGGAGGCTTAACAGTAGCGCCTGTATAAGAGGGGCGCTACTGCTACTTAATAGTAGCGCTTGTACAAGAGGGGCGCTACTGCTAGGTCTGACGTGGCAGTTTCTTATTGGTCGAGCCCTCCTCTCGCGGATCAGTGACATGGCAGGGGCAACAAAACCCCCACCACGCATTTTTCTCCTCCTCTCCTCACACATCATCTCCTCCACTCCATCTCCTCCTCTCCTCACACTTCATCTCCTGCACTCCATCTCCTCCTCTCCAGAGACCTCCTCCTCCTCCTCATGGTGCTCCTCCTCTGGCGACCTCCTCCACTCTATCTCCTCTCCGGCGACCTCCTCCTCCTCACGGTGCTCCTCCGGGGAACTCCTCCTCATGGTTCTCCTCCTCGACCTCCTCCTCCTCACAGTGCTCCTACTCCAGCGACCTCCTCCTCACGGCGCTCCTCCTCCGGTGACCTCCTCCTCACCGCCCCACCGCGCGCAACCTCGCCGCCCTGCAGAGCCGCCGTTGTCCCCACCCTGCCCCGTGGCCACCGGCGCGACTGCCGGAGCCCGGACACCGATGAGATTTTTTTGTTTTTTCAAATTAATAGTAGTAGCGCGGGAATAAAGAGGGTGTGCTGCTATTTACCAGGAGCGCGTGGACAAGAGGGGTGCTACTTCTATCAGAACCAGGAGTAGCGCGGGCAAACACGCGCTACTACCAAAAGTTAGTTGTAGCATGCTGGTAGTAGCGCGGCACCGCGCGCTACTAGTTGACATTTATGGGGCGCTACTAGTAGCGCTTTTCCTAGTAGTGAGGGAGGCCACCCCCTCCCAGACGGCCACCTGGCGCGGTCAGGGGTGGCCGCGCCCATAGGCCTCCTGAGAGGTGGGCACCTCCCCTAGTGCCCCCTTCGGCCTATATTACCTCCTCGGTACAGAAACCCTGAAAAGAAACCCTACATCGCGAATTTCCCCTATGTTCCGCCGTCGCCACGATCCCGAGATCGGGACCGCTAGAAGACCTCGTCCCGACACCCTGCCAGAGGGAGGATTGATCTCCGAGAGCTTCTCTACCACCATGAGCGCTTCCCGGATGTGCCCTAAGTAGTCCTCCTTGGACCCTAGGTCCATGACCAGTAGCTATGTGTCTCTCCAATCTTGTGCTTCAATTCTTACCCCTTGCGAGCTGCCCTACATGATCGAGGCGCTTATGTAATCTTTTTGTTGTTTCTATGTTGTGTTTGCTGGGATCTGATGGATTATGAGATTATGTTCAGATCGTGATGAGTTATATATTTGGTTCTCCTTTTATATTTTCTTCTTGAGTAATTCTTGCATGTTCTCCATTGCTTTTTATTGCTTTGGCCAAGTAGTAGATAGTAACTCTAAGAGGGAGCGTTATTCTTGATTATGGGTTCATGCCCCCCGATGTCTAGCTTGAGTGACAGAAACATGAGACTAGGGGATGTGTTGTTGCCACCAGGGAGAAAACAACGGTGCTTGTAACCGCGGTTGCAAGGATTGTTTACCTTACGCAAAGTTTCTTAATGCAGTTGTATATTGCTTTGGGTTTACACTTTGGGTGGGGCTCGCAACTTAATACGAGTGAGATGTTCTAGATAGATATCTCAAGGTGGATGATTAGTGAGTAGATTCTGATGAATATATGATAAGTCTGAAACGTGTCGACTTTTCCAAACACTTTTGCTATTGTTTTGGCCTCATTCTTGCATGATTTGAATGATACTAATCCGGAATGACGCTATTTTCAGGAGAGCTGCCTGTGTGATTTTCTCATGTGCAAGAAAAGGGATTTTAGACATCTCACAAAATTCCAGGAAAAATCAAAGAAAATCCACGCAGATGGAGATCCCAGGAGCTAGAAGAGGGGACATAGGGGGTCACCCCTGGCCCAGGCGTCCAGTGGGCGCGGCCAAGCCCCTGGCCGCACCAGGAGGCCGCCTGAGAGGGGGCCACCTCCCCTGGTGCCCTACTTGGACTCCTATTTTTACCCGTGGCGATAAAACCCAGAACAGAAGTCGATATCCCAGTTCACGTCGCGGAGCCATCGCCACCCTCTGTTCTTCTCCGGGAGAGCTAATCTGGAGGCTGTTTTGGCCTTCGGTGAGGGGAAATCGTCGCCATCGTCATCACCATCGTCACTCCATCACCCTTCCATGACTCCCCCTTTCATGTGTGAGTAATTCCCTACTATAGGCGAAGGGGGTGGTAGGGATTAGATGAGTTAGATCATGTAATAGTTCATCAGATTGTTGGGGGCATGTTGCCTATCATCTACTATGGTGTTTATCATCTTTGCTACTACTTTTTTGCTCTTCATGCTTGTCACTTTTGGCCCGAGTGCCATGATTTCATATCTAAACCCTTTATGTTTTCATGATTATATTTGTTTTCTTGATCCTATATATGAGTTGTATGTACCTATTACAGTCCGGAGTCGGTGATCCCAATGATGACAACTTGGGACACCAAAGGGAATGGACAATAATTTGAGGATTCTGTGTATCGATTGATTGTTAATGCTTTGTTCCGGTGCTCTTTGACAGGATCACCTTAATCTCCATAATTTCCTTTTGGCCCCGTTCGTAGCGGGATGGTAGGACAAAAGATGTTGTGCAAAGTTCTTATTGCAAGAGCGCACAACTACCTTAGGATACACTCCTAATATTTGATATTTGTCTAGATGATCATTACTTTTCTGTGTGCCTTGCCCCAAGTTAATTACATGTTATCTCTCATCCATGCAGCTCCCGACCATCTATTCCCCTAGCCTATAGTGTTTTAATCCTACTGGTTACAAGTTCCTTTACTTCTTTTGTTTTACCTTTGTTGCTTTGCCACCACTATTTCCGTTGCAACCATCACTTGCATTATACCGTTACTACTAATAAACTGTTGCCAAGAAAGTATCTTTTAGGTGCGGTTGAATTGAAAACTCAACTTTCAAAGCTTATAAATATTCTATGGCTCCCCTCGTGTCGAATCGATAAATTGGGTTATTCTTACCTGCGAAGACTGTTGCGATCCCCTGCACTTGTGGGTCATCAAGACTATTTTCCGGCCCCGTTGCCGGGGAGCATAGCTTTATCTACAAGTCTACTTTGAGTTATTTTGCTTGCTGCAATTTATCCGCTATGGGTAAGAAAGGAGACACCAAGGTTCCGATCTTACCATCCACTACAAGAAAAGGTATTGCTCTTAGCACCAGTGATACACTTGATTCACCTTCCATTATAAGTAAGTTTGCTTCACCACCACCACATGCTACTTCATCTGAATCTGGTAATATGTATGATATTTTTGATGATGATGCCACTGCTTTTTTATGAAACTGGTTCCCTTGGTCACTTTGTTGAATCTCAGATTTCTTAGGCTGCAAAATTGCCTAAACCTTCTTATTTCCTTGATCTGAGTGGCCTCAAGGAAATAATTCTTGAGGATGATAATATTGAGCTTGATGATGATTTGTGTAGGGAACTTGCAGAGTCTAGTGATTCTGCAGGCCCTGAAGCTGTGAGGAAGCTGCTTAAAAAACATGCTATGAAGAAAAAGTTTTCTCCTGATCCTGAATTTGCTACATCTCCTATTTGCATTAAAGATTCTAATTTTGATTTATCTGTTCATCTTTCACTTATATCTATTGTTGAAGCTGACCCATTTTATGGAAGAGAAAATGACGATGTTATTGTACACCTTATTAAACTCACTGAGTTAGGTGGATTATTTACTAATGAGGACAAGAAGAGAAATTATTATGTTACTAAGTTACGTCCTTTTTCTTTGAAGGAGGGTGCCAAAGCATGGTATGATGCATTACCATGTGGTCCCATTAAAAGTCCTCAAGATTTAGCTCAATCTTTTGTTGCTAAATATTTTCCTGCTCTTATGCAACATGCTGCTTTACAAAGAATTTATAACTTCAAACAGTTGCAGGATGAAAACCACCCTAAAGCATGGGGGTGTATTGCAGTCTACTCAAGGCTAGACCGGGACATGGAGTCCCTAAGAATGAATTGCTTGATATATTTTATGCTGGCCTAACCATTGTGAAAGCTCAAGAATGATCAGAGGGGGAGGGGGTGAATGATCACTTCTAACAATTGTAAGGAACTTAGAAGGAATTCATGCAAACTATGAAGGACTAAAGGCATCTCGACGGATATGCAGTATCGAAAGACATGCAAAGGTCGAAAGGATTGGTAGCGAAGGAAATCATCGAAGGCAAAACGAGTAACTACTGAATGTAAATACAGAAAGGAAAACGAGCCTGACACGACGATGTTTGGTAAACCAGTTCACACTCTGCAAAGTGCTACGTCTGGTTGGAGGGACTGGTGATTGGAAACCTGGAGCAAAACTCTCTCCGTCCAATTCTCCACTGCAAGAAACTCCTCGAGCTTGTCCAGTTTTCACTCGTGGTAGATGATTCAGGACATCTCTGAGACCTTTACAAACTTCCTTCAGCAGCGACAATTTCTCTTCGACTGCTTGACAGGCGACGCCTAACCGTCTAGGAGACTTGCAGTTCTCCAGGATAAAAAGATCGGCTAATCTCAACCTAAGTCTTTGTGAATTTCTCAACTCAGCTCAGACTTGGGTTTTGGTTTTCTCTCGAGTTTTCTCTTGGGATGCTCACGGTGCTTCTGTCTTAGAATCTTCAGTGGAGCAGCCAACCTGAAATGGCGGGTAGGTGCGGGGAATTTATAGGTGGCGATCTTGATGGGTAAAATGACTGAAGTGACCCAATGCAACCGCTTTACGCGTGTCCACAACGGTCGGATTTCAATCACTGCACAACTTTACTTGCGGAGCAAGTAAGCTAACTTACCGAATGAGTTCTCTCTCGAAGGAACGAAGTGCGATGACTTTGCCTTCGAGCTATTCACTCGCATCAGTAAGATTTCTCTCGGTAGGCTTTTTGTGGGTTTAGGTTGAGTAGAGCAAATTCACTTCGACAAAGATCTGAACTAGCAAACCCATCTTGATAGTACGGTTTTTCCTACGACTCGAGAAAATAAAGAGAAACTAGTAAAAAGACTACGTCTTCATCCAGCTTTGGCTTTCTCCTCATTGCGCTTACTCGAGAGCATCTTCTTTCTCGACGACATTTTTGGGGGTCGTCTTCCTTCAAAGATTTTGGTAATTGACTGCAGCTTTGCTGCAGTGAGTTGTCCTTCGACCTTCTACTTGAAAACTCCATTCTTTCGGAACCTAAGTATCTGTTTATACTCGAAAACAATATTAGTTCCACTACTGCTTTGTCCAACAATCTCCAAAACGTTCGGAGGAAAAGCTTGCTCTTACACAATGAATCTAGATCCTCTCTGGATAGTTGTGCTGGTTGTGTTTTAAGGGAGAGAACACCGGACAATGTTGAAGAACTAATGGGCAAGATAGCCAAGAATCGGGATGATTGGTCTGTCCCTGAACCACCTCCACCACCAAAGAAGAGGGGAATGCTCCTTTTAAACCCCAAAGATATGCAAGAAGTCTATTAAAGAGAGAGTATTAAAGTTGAAGATGTGAAGAATCTACCTCCAATTGAAAAACTTTGTGAGCCTACCACTCACCCTCCTATGGTAGAGGTACACTCTCTTTTAGATTTCAATGCAAGTGACATCCCTCATGGTAAGCCTCCTGATAAATGTTTAGATGAGCTTGATAATTTTATTGTCAAGAAAAATTAAGAGGGGGTGCCCCCACAACTCCAACAGATGAGGGTACCAGGTGCGTGTCAGGACATAAGGCCCACTGGAAGCTTCGATCGGCCCACAACTGGCCCACTCGAAGCACCGACGTAGGAGTCCTTGGCGTCATGGAAATCACAACTTGGCGTTCAAGACTGAATCTTGATTAGGAAACTGCCTCGTTAAACCTAGATGGACTCCTTGCGACCCAGCCTAGTATATAAAGGTTGGGCGAGGGGACGTCTAGGGCAACCAGTCTCATAGCAACACCTCCGGTCTCGAGCGATCTCGACTTGATCGACACTGTAATCGCCTCCACCATAATACAAAAGAGAAGGGAGTAGGGGTTTCACCGATCGAGGGCCCTGAACCTGTGTAAATTCCTTTCTCATGTTAGCCGACTAGCATCTCCAACCTGCACCTCTTTCTAAGATCTAAACCCAGGGTACCTTACCATGGGATTTGCCGAGGCTGATCCTCGTCAATTGCCGCCGACCATGGGGAAGACGAAGGTTGGAATCACGATCTCGGCGGTTCCGTCACCAGCAATCTACAACTCGGCGACTTCAACAGCAACTCGAGAAAAACTCAACCCACTCGAAGAGCTCAAATTCATCGCAAATCTCTCAGTCGCGCCACCCAGCATACTTGATCAGCAAGCGGGCCAAGATCAGCTATTCAGCAACTACCAAAGTCGCGCCCAACGACGAGAGCCCGAGTCGCAGTCGTAGAGCCAAGACCGGCACCATACCAGATGCAGGAAGTCCATATCGAAATTCTTCTCGATCAATCACCAGCCGATAAGACATCTCCCATCACGAACCGAGCACCCGCAACAGAACCGACTCACGATTCAGACTCGACTACTCGCCCGGGCGAATACTATGATCCTGGCAGAAGGTCGAACGAATTCTCCAAGATGATATGGTATCACTCAATCCATGACTGGATCGAGCTGAACCAAAGGTTCCACTCTCGGTCCAAAAACCATTCGCGGACATATCATTTCGCCAGAAAAATAGGACATGACGGCTCGAACAGCCTCACATCCAGTGAGCAGATGGATGGAGCTTGCAAAATCCATTGCTTCAAAGACGATGAGCGACGGATCAGGGCAGTTCATACGCTTAGGAAGTGACGCATGTTCATCGAACTCTCTGACAGATTAAGAGAAGAGAAGCAGCGTAAAGCTAAACGAGCCCATGAAATAGCGCAGCCACTGGTGACTAACACGGAGGAGCAGTACCCACCATCTCACTGTCGGGTATGCATGATCCAAGAAGGACGACCCTCAAAGATGAAGCAAGAGGCAGGCACTCTACAAGCCCGAACAGCTGAAGCCGTCATGGCAAAAGAACCCTACTACCTATGCGATTTAGAAGTCAGCATCACGTTTTTTCAAGAGGATCACCCATCCGCAATTCCAAGATCAGGGCACGCGCCTTTGGTTCTTGAGGAACAAATTGGCGGAGACGATATGACTCGAGTATTCATGGATGGGGGAATCAGCCTGAACATCATCTTCGTCGACACCCTACGAAAGATGTTGATCCCATGATCAGTTTGGAAGAACTCAGGCGTCACACTCTACGGCATAGTACCAGGCGAGACAGCCTCCTCCCCGGGTACAATCAAGCTCGACGTAGTTTTCGGCAACAAGGGAAACTTTGCAAGAGAAATCCTAGATATTGAAGTGCTCGATTGGCAGTCCCAATACCACACCATACTCGGTCGACCGACATTCACAGAGTTCATGGAAATACCTCACTACGCATACCTCCAGCTCAAGATGCCAGGACCCGCTGGGGTCATCACAGTCAGTGGAAACTTCCTCAAATCAAATCAATGTGATAGAGATTTCCATCAAGTCTCCAAAACAGTAACAGGAACTCGAATAAATAGCAATGGTGGTTGACAGGAGCGCTTTTCCACTCACCAGCAGAAGTGAGGTGAAGGAAATCACTTGCGACTTCAGTGTCGACAGTGACACCACCACCCATCAGGTGCACCCGACGGACCCAGACAAGACGGTTCGGATCTATGCTCATCTACCCGAAGAACAAGCGACAAATCTCCTAGCTTTCCTCTGTGAGGAGCGGAAAATCTTCGCCTGGTGCGCAGCCGTCATGCCTGGAATACCACGAGAATTTGCAGAGCACGCACTACAAATCTACCCAAACACCAAACCAGTAAAGCAAGCGCTACGCAGATTCTTCGAACCAAAACACATGGCCATCGGTGAAAAATTCAACCGACTACTGATGTCTACGCACGCTTCTATTCTTGTAGACTATGTTGGGCCTCCAAGCGCAGAGGTTTGTAGGACAGCAGCAATTTCCCTCAAGTGGATGACCTAAGGTTTATCGAACTCAGGGAAGTAGAGGTTGAAGATGGTCTCTCTCAAGCAACCCTGCAATTAAGATACAAGAAGTCTCTTGTGTCCCCAACACACCTACTACAACTAAGAGTTGTATAGGTGCACTAGTTCGGCTAAGAGATTGTAAAATATGGGTGATAGGTGTGGCAAAACAAATTAATATAAATCTGTAATAAAAAGTGCAGCAAGCAAACATGTGACAAAAGTGAGCACAAATGGTGTAACAATGGTGGAAACAAGGCCTAGGCTTCATACTTTCACTAGTGGCAACTCTCAACAACAGTAACATAGCCTAGTCAGATGATATTCCTCATAAAACATTCAATGTAGACGTACTTGGAGGTCATTCCTTTGTGGTCAAGAGAGGACGAGAATTGTGTAGGGCTACAAAAGCACACCTCAGAGTTCGTAGTTCTCATCTATGGATTTCCCAATGTCACCGCGGCCATCCAAAGAGAGTGCCACAATCACCACAACATATCTAAAGGATAGTCAAAGACAACCACCAAGAGACTCTCAATCTTCAATCCACACACAAAAGAGGAAATCACTCATGAAAATATTCTTCTAACCCATGTCCAATAGACCGATGTCACCATGGTCTCGGAGATTATACTAGATAAGATCAAGTGAGTACATCAATCAAATACATAGAAGAAGGGGAAACATCATGGGATCATCCTAGATTAACATAGCCTATGATCACAATCAAGATCACATCATGGGAGAGAGAGAAGACCACATAGCTACTGGTAGAAACCTCAGCCCCGGGGAGGAACTACTCCCGCATCATGGAAGGAGGAAGCAACGTCGATGGAGATGAATCCGGGGGCACTACCCCGTCCCGGCAGGGTGACGGCACAGGAATTCTGGTCCCTCGAAGCTTGTTGGCAATGGAGGCGGAGATCGGAATTGCTTCTGGAGATAAGGGGTCTGGAATCAGGGTTTTCGCGACGGGAGAATAAATAGGAGCCAAAGGGGGGCACCAGGGGGGCCACAAGTCGAGTAGGCGGCCTCCCGGCGCGGCCAAGCCCTGGCACGCGCCCACTGGCTTCCTAGGCACCAGGTGGGGCCCCTCTGGCCCTTCTTCGGTGAATCCGGAAGCTTCCGGAACGCTGATTTTTTATCTGATTTTTCCTGATTTTTTGGAGAACTTTTAATATGGGGGAAACCTGAAATAGAAAAACAGCAGAAAACAGGAACTGACACTGGGGTGCACTGAGTTAATAGGTTAGTCCAAATATGATCAAAAGTGTATGAAAGTGTATCAATATCATAGAAATATCACACAAAACATGCATGGAGCAAGCAAAAATTATAGATACGTTTTGGACGTATCAACTACTCGACACACAATTCATCCGGGAAACAAAGAAAGCTACGTGGGTGGAAAACCCCGTACTAGTGCCCAAGAAAGATACCGACGTACTACGCATGTGCGTCGATTACGGACCCGTCAACAAGAACTGGCCAAAGGATCACTTTCCTCTCCCAAGGATCGACCAAATCATCGACTCCACCGTAGGATGCGACCTCCTATCCTTCCTCGACACATACTCGGGATACAACCAGATCAAGATGAAGGAGGAATATGAAGAGTACACCTCATTCATCACCCCATACGACGTATTCTGCTACAGGACAATGCCCTTCGGGCTGAAAAACACTTGAGCCACATACCAACGGATGATGCAAGCGTTCCTAAGAGACCAATTTGGCAGAAATGTCCAGGTTTACGTAGACGACATCTTCATCTAAACATACAGAGCAGACACATTACTCAACGACCTTCGAGAAACCTTCAGAGCACTCAACCGATACATGATCAATCTCAACCAAAAAAGTGCATGTTCGGCATCCCAGCCGGAAAGTTACTAGGGTACATGGTCTCCGCCCGAGGAGGCGAAGCCAACCCGGAAAAAAGTCCAAGCACTCGCCAGGATGTAAGAACCTGTCAACATAAAGGGTGTACAACAGCTCACCGGGCGACTCGCAGCCCTGAGCCGCTTAATTAGCAGACTAGGAGAAAGGACCCTGCCCTTTTACCAACTACTCAGGGAAAGGGGGCAAGTTCGAGTGGACTGAAGAAGCACGGGTCACATTTGCGGACTTTAAGAAGACCCTCTCGACTCCGCCAATACTAGCAGGGCCCAAGGAACGAGAACCCTTATATCTCTACATAGGGGCATGGAGCAGCATAGTCAGCACCGCACTCGCTGTCGAGCGCATCGAAGAAGGCAAAGTACAAGGCATTCATAGGCCAATCTACTACCTCAGTGAGGTCCTCACAAGATCTCAGCAAAGATACCCGCACTACCAGAATCTTGTGTACACCATCGTCATGATGTCACACAAAGTAACACATTACTTCGAAGAGCACCCAATCACGGTAGTGAGCAGTGCACCACTCTTGGATATCCTCAACAACCCAGGAGCCACAGGTCGAGTCGCCGAGTGGAACATTGAGCTTAGCCCTCGCGATCTACAGTTCATGCACCCAACGGCAATCAAAGCACAAGTCCTCCCAGATTTCATGGTCGAGTGGATGGAAGTACAAACACCCGGTCCACCGGACCTCTCCAAATCATGGAAGCTGTTCTTCGACGGATCAAAAAGGCAACGAGGAGCCCGAGCAGGCGTCGTGCTTATCTCACCCAAAGGAGACAAACTAAGATACATACTCGAGATCAATTTTGAGAAGGCGTCTAACAACGAAACATAATATGAGGCCCTTTTTCATGGCATGGGCATGGCAAAAGCTTGCGGCACCACTCGCCTCATAATCCACGATGACTCCAACCTCGTTGTCCAGCAATCAATGAGGGACTGCGAGGCAGTCGCAAATAATATGTCAGCATACAAGAAGCTCTCTATAACACCCTAGAAGGAGAATTTGATGGGTGCGAACTCAACTACATCACCAGAGCAAACAACAGAGAGGCGTACGAACTCGCAAGCATCGGATCAAATCCAGGACGAGTTCCCCCAGGTTTCTTGAAAATATCAGCCAGACATCAATCAAGAAAAAAGCACTTGAACCATTAGTGGATGCACAAGCTGGCAAGGCAAACGTACCAGAACAAGTAGCAGCAAAGGACCTAGCTGCTGGCGAAGAAGGCAACAACGCAGTCGTAGAGGAAGAACCGACTATACCCTAAGGCCCTTCCTAGACAAGATCCTTCCTAAAATATTTGATACATGACATCCTGCCACAAGACATCACGGAAGCACGACACATTAGTCGACGATCCAAGGCTTTCACCAAAATCAACGTGTAGCTCTACAAGCGCAACATCTCCCAAGTGCTCCAAAAATGTATCGAGCAAGAAGACGGCAAGGCATTGCTTCTCGAGATCCACGAACGAACCTGCGGACACCACGCGAGAAGCCGAGCCTGGTGGCCAAAGCCTTCTGAGCAGGTTTTTACTGGCCAACAGCCATGCGAAATGCAGAAGACATCGTGCAACGCTGCATTGCCTACCAGAAATTCGCCAACAGGCCTCACGCACCGGCATCGGAGCTCAAAACCATACCACTATCTTGGCCCTTCGCAACATGGGGACTCGATATGGTAGGCCCACTAAAGAAATCTTCAAAAGGAAGTTTAACGAACCTCCTGGTAGCAGTCGACAAGTTCACCAAGTGGATCGAAACATTGCCAATCACCAGCTCGACAGCCCTCATGGCAGTAAACTTCATCAAGTCAATCATTTTCCGGTTCAGTGTGCCGCACAACATCATCACTGACAACAGCACAAACTTCACAGCAGCAGAGTTCCAGAACTTCTGCCAAGAATTGGGCATCAAGATCAATTACGCATCAGTCGCACACCCGCAGTCCAACGGACAAGTTGAGAAGGAATACGGGCTAGTATGAGGCGGCATAAAAAAGCGGCTCCTCACACAACTTGAGCAAGATGCATGTAATTGGGTAGAAGAACTTCCCATCATCCTCTGGAGCCTGCGCACCACACCTAACACCTCAACCCAATATACGCCTTTCTTCATGGTGTATGGAGCAGAGGCAGTAGTCCCAAACGACCTACTGCTCCGTTCCCCTCGCGTCACTAGGTACGAGGAGGAAGAAGCAAAAGACGCACTCGAAGACGACAAGGATGTGGCAGATGAAGCAAGAGATGCAGCTCTAGCACGGTCAGAAGGGTATCAGGACAAACTACGCACCTACCAGAGCAGTCGACTCCGCACAAAAGTTTTCAGGGAAGGAGACCTTGTCCTGTGGCTAACACAAGAAAAAGTTCACAAGCTCGCCCCACAATGGGAAGGACCCTACATAATCTCAGAAGTAATCGGAGGAGGATCCTACAGATTGAAGAACCCGAAGACTGGCGAAGACGTGGGCAACCCATAGAATGTGGCAAACCTACGCATCTTCTACCCATATATTACCCACAGGCATATTCATCCCAGTAGCCCACTATCAGCAGTACTACCCACAGGTATTTCCCCAATTGCAGTCCATGGCACTCGAGGGCTCGAGCGCGGACTCACCCTCTCCCCTGAGGCGTTTTTCCCTTATGCGACGATTATACATTGGCAATCGGGGGTCGAGCGCGGAATCGCCCTCTCACCCGAGGAATTTTTCGCTTACGTGACGACAATACTTTAGCACTCAGGGGCTCGAGCGCGGACTCACCCTCTCCCCCGAGGCATTTTTCTCTTACACGACGATTATACATTGGCACTCGGGGGGCTCGAGCGCGGACTCACCCTCTCCCCCAAGGAGTTTTTCGCTTACGCGACGATTATACATTGGCACTCGGGGGGCTCGAGTGCGGACTCACCCTCTCCCCCGAGGCTTTTTTCGCTTACGCGGAGATTATACATTGGCACTCGGGGGGCTCGAGCGCAGACTCACCCTCTCCCCTGAGGCTTTTTTCTCTTACACGACGATTATAATTGGCACTCGGGGGCTCGAGCATGGACTCACCCTCTCCCCCGAAGCGTTTTTTTTCTTACACGACGATTATACATTGGCACTCGGGGGCTCGAGCGCGGACTCACCCTCTCCCCCAAGGAGTTTTTCACTTACATGACGATTATACATTGGCAATCGGTGGCCCGAACGCGGACTCACCCTCTCCCCCGAGGTGTTCTTTCACATACGCGATGATCATACATTTTCACTCGGGGGCTCGAGCGCGGGATTACCCTTTCCCCCGAGGTGTTTTTCGCTTAATTTATAGACCGGCTCTTGGAGGTTCGAACATAACCATTTCCTCTTGAGACACTTACACAACAAATGCAGGTCGAGCACTCGAGCAAAATAATACCCCCACTCCCCAAGAGATTTTTCCTTATCTAGTGACTTCTCCGGCCCTCAAAGATTCAAGGAAAAGGACACAGCGTGAACAAGGACAGATAGGAAGAAAAAAACACCAGAGTACCCGAAAAATGCACTGGTAACAATTTTATAGCCTTCGCCCAATCGCAAGCTATCGACCAAAGCCTCGGGGGCTACTCCCACCGGGAACGCTGCCGCGCACCCGATACTATCACGAACCAAGGCGTACAAAGGAAGATGAAGGAAGCATTCTCAAGAAGAAGCACAATAAAGGATCCCCAAATATATTGATCGAATCAAGCATTACAAGATGATTTCTTTTCTACATAAAAAGGAGTACAAGACCAAGCATTACAAGATGATTTATGTTCTACATCAAAAGGAGTACAAGACCAAGCATTACAAGGAATTATGACTTCTACATGTGTGCCTATGCTGAGATAATTGGCACTCGCTCACATCTTGACGAGCATCATCACAAACAAAAGGGAAAATATACCATAAGCCTACGTGGTGAAGCTTGACTTATGCTTGAGCTTGTTGGCCTTGTCCTACCGGTGCACTCGCTTGGCCGGCGGCTTGACACCAACTTCCTTCTCAAAACTGGAGTAGCTATCACCACCTCCAATCAATGAGTCGCCATAATGAGAGGCACCACCTCCATTTGAAGAGTCGCCAGAGTGGGGTGTGGCAAGAGAGCCACCAGCCGAAGAAGAAATAGAGGCACCTCCTGTGCCACCAGAATCGTTGCTGCTCGTGCTCTCCCAGCAAGGCTCCAGACGATTCCCCCAGCATCAAAAGCACAGATGGTGAGAGTTTCTTCACCATCAAAACGGCAGCAGAGACTATCACCCTCACGCGGATTTATTTGACGGGCAAACGTCCTCTAACCAGCCCCCAAGAAAATTAAGAAAGAGCTCTCAACTTGGAGCTCTACCCACAAAGGGGATTGGGAGGAGCCTTGAAGCCAAAGCCAAAGACCTCTCAATCCAAATTTGGAAACAATGGGAGAAAAAGAAAACGGAAGAGGAATCCGACTAGAAATACATCTAAGAACACGCGGAAGGAAATCATAGCCGCAGATAACTTCGTCCACAGTGGCAGTGGCAACAACCACCGCAGAGCCATACCACCCTCGTCGCGAAGAACGAGGAGCACGGGCACCACGACCACGGTGGCCTGGGCCAGCAACACCGCGAGAAGAGCCGCCGAAGGCTACATGAGCGCCACGGATAATATTCAAGACCAGCGCATGCAACATTACAGATTCCAAGACAAGGCGCCTCTTCGCATCAAGAAACATATAAAAGGCATTAAATTAAGTGTGTTCCCACACAATCTTGGAAAACCGTACAGGCGGTAGCAGTACAGAGTCACAATAAATTACCCAATGTATCATCATGACTGCCAAACGGATGCGACGGTCACAGCCTTCCACATCATCATCAAACGCGTCATTAGCAAGCATCATTACGACTTTTCACATCACGGCTGCACAGACGCGATGGTTCGGTGCCAAACACAGACGTTCTTACATTGGAAAGATGCTCTCTCTCGGATTCTCTTTTATCCCTCTCATAATTTTGATTACATCCAAACTTTACTCCCATCGGGAGCGCCTTGTCACTGCTTGACGAGGGGGTGTCCCCACAACTCCTACAAATGAGGGTATCTGGTATGCGTCAAGACAGAAGGCCTGCTAGAAGCCTCGTGTCGGGAACAGGGGTTAGCGTATGCAAGCCTCGCTACAACACAATCATATGGAGAGCCGAGAACCGTACCCACTTGCCTAAGCATACAAGGCCAAGCACAGAACGTTCTCGGAAAGCATCGAACGTGAGGGGCATCCCATCCAGGCCGGATGATCAATTGAAATGGGTCCTCATCGTCCGCACACAAGTCTAAATGATATGGCTGGTGAACTCCCATACTCATAGACAAGTCGCCTCAACCATACTATCGATCGTATTATAACCCTTACATAGACTTACTCCAGCCCGATCACTTAGTCGGGGTCTAGGGCGGGCTCAATCATACATCAAAGTGTGCACGTGACGGAGCCACGAACAATCGCATCGTGATGCCCCAATCTGCACACATATAAGGGCCACTTGGTGTATAAAATACCGCCAGCCAGATCACAACTAAGGTCTCGAAAACCCATACAAATACATGCATGTTATAAACATACACGCAGCACACATGTCTAGTATGAACAGCAGGTATCATTGCAATTCTCTGCAAAGTATATACTTTATTGATAACTCTTACAGAGTGCACACAGAGATCACAAGTCTGTGATCCAACATTACATCAAACATGCGGAAGCAAAGTAGGTCTGAGTACAGACAAGTTTAACAAATGGCTTAGAGAAGCCTTCTCTATAAACAAGCCCTTCCA
This sequence comes from Bromus sterilis, assembly GCA_950022295.1. Classification (NCBI taxonomy): domain Eukaryota; kingdom Viridiplantae; phylum Streptophyta; class Magnoliopsida; order Poales; family Poaceae; genus Bromus; species Bromus sterilis. Next base: position 95,879,063 of record OX465595.1, read on the forward strand.
CGAGGGAACCAGTCGTCTGACTGGGACTACACTAGCTTGGTCTTGGTCTGAGTCTTCAATCTTTGAGCTTCGGGTAGAAGCCACCATCGGGGTCGGTGGGTTCATCTAAAACATAGAATAAGCAAACGTGAGTACAAAGTCATACTCAGAAAGACTTACATAGGAGCTATACTACTCATGCACATGTATCAAGATAAAGGGAGGTGGGTTTACACTTGCAGAAGTGCCAGGTTTGACTTGGCTAGTCCTGAACTACGAGTACCAGACTTGAGGTAAGAAGCGTACACGAGTCCACTACTTTCTCCAACCAATTACACCACTATGGTGCCTTCCTCGACTTCCCCACGAGAAAGCACGCCATAGCACTCACACTTATCTTGGTGTGTTTTAGGAGTATCCGGTTCAAGTTGTCTAATAATCGAGCACAACTCTCCAAGTAGTCCCTTACCGCGGACGCGGATATTCGAATAGTTTATTAACCCTACAGGGGTGTACTACTACACACATGAAACTATCAGTTACCGCCTTTGTACTCGAAACCGTTCAAGAGGTGCCGGCGAGGATAATTCCCACAACTTTTACCTCACAGCCAACTCAAATTCAATGGAGACGCCTATCTGGGCTGGAATCCACATCGTGAACCCGGCCGGTTTACCGATGTGGTCCTAGAAGATGTGTGCAGGGTCCCAAGCCGGTCTGAATAGCCGTTCTTCCACTTCGCAGACCGTGCCACAGACCTACCAGAACTCCGAACTAATGCGACTCATTGAACTGAGAAGGGGTCAGTTAGTAGGTTGAGCGGGGTTCCATGTGCCCAACATGTGGTAGTACTCTTCGTCTTGGATCACCACACAAGAACTCGGGCTTAGGGCGGTGTTCAATGAGAGGACCCACTGTGTACTCCTACACAGCCTCTCATCGTTCACCTTGTATTTGGGTAGATTCACCAACACAGTTTCACTTTCATCAACACCATGTTCACTATCATCCCGACTCACATCAAAAACATCCTCATTGTAAACTCTAAGCATGCAATAAGCAGTAACAGTTGCAGGGGCCACATGATATCAGTCAACTCATATGTCGGCTAGGATTGTGGTTTGCTTACTACTGTGACAAGATGATAGGTCATGCATCGGATATGTGTTCAACTATGCGGTAGAATCGATACAAGGTGATCTCCTAAACATGCATAAGCGAGACTGAGAGGGAATTGGGATTTTATAGACATGATGAAAGGGGGTTTGCTTGCCTTGCTGACGAGGTTCGGGTTCGGGGTCTTCAACGAAGGGGGAAGCCTCCTGTTCCGGTTCCACCTCTACTCGACAAACAACAAACAAGGTAGCAAAGTAAATACAATGCACAATCACATGGTTTAAGGTTGAAACTTGATGTATATGCTTTGATATGTGAAGCAATTCCATTTAAATGGAGTATATTGCAAATTGAATTGCAAATTCAAACTCCAATTTGAATTCAATTAAGTCAAGTTGCATATGACATTGTTTGATCAAGTTTAAACATTTTGAAATGTGTATGAAATGCCTCTGATGTGTAATTGAAATGTAGCATGTTGCCGTGGTTCAAGTTGCAAAAGCAATTGAAATGAATTTGATTTAATTCCATTTAAATCAAATAGCAAAGGCTACTGATCACATTTTAAATTCAACTCAAACATGGTTGAAAGTTGGATATTTGGATATTTTATTTTCTCCTGATCATTTTTCATATATTATTTGTTAAATTTGGAGTTGATATGAATTTTCTATGAATTTCCAAAGTTTGGGGTAATTTCTGCCTTTTCTGGAATTTTCTGAATTTATAAAATCATTTATTCGAATTACTGCGTCAGGCTTGCGCAAGGGTGACGTCGGGGGGGGGGGGGTCTGACGTGTGGGGTTGGCCTGTCAGCCACTGGGTTAATTAACCCAGCTGGTTTAACTTAACTAGTGGGGATTAAGGGCCCTGGGCCCACTTGTCATCGGCTCTGGGGGGGTTAAGCATGGTTTAGGGGTTAACCCACCGGCGGCTAACCGGCGGCGACCACCTGGGACGGCGGCGTCTCGCCGGAATGGGCACCCGGCCACGGCTTGGCACGGGGAGGTCATGGGGACGCACCTCGCGCTCGTCCGCGTCTAGTGGTGCACACGGGAGGGCAAGGGGGTGGCCGGAGCCTCGCCGGCGTCGAGGTTTGGCGGCGGCCGTGGCTCGGTTTAGAAGCAGTAGTCGACTCCGTGCACCAAAAAGAACGGGAAGCAGTGCGTTGCAACGCTGGGGTGGAGGGGAACACAACGCGCGCCCTGGCTGAGACGGAGGAGCACAGGGGCGACCTCGAGCTCACCCATGGCGGAGGCCGTGCTCGGCTCTCATGGAAAATCGCAAAGGAGAAGGAGAGAAACTCCGGGGTTGGTCGGGGAGGATGAAGAAGCTCACCTTGATGCTAGCAGAGGGGTCAGGGAGGTCGGGGAAGTCGTGGTGGCGGTGAATTCGACGACGGCGACTTGCGGGTCCGGCGACTCCTCGATGAAGCTGGCGTCGTCTACTGAGGCGCTCGAGCTCGATTTAATGGGGGGAACGACGACGACGACGTCTGCTGCGGTTCTTCTGGACACGGTGGCACGGCTCGGGTACGACGGTGGCTGCGTGGACTCGGCGGCGTGCTCCACGGCGGTCCTCGGGCGGCGACGAAATCGAGCGGGAGAGGATGGGGAGGATGAACCAGAGGAGGGGGAATGGACGTGCGGTTCGTCCAGGAGCTGCGTGGCTCGTCTAGGAGCCTCGGGAGGGGCAGGTGGAGGCTGGGGAGACGACGCCGTGCTCGGCTGTCTCGGTGGCATTCCACCGAGCAGCTTGGAGGCGCGGGGAGGAAGACGACAGGGAGAAAGGCTGCTGGGCTGGGCCGGTCTGTGTGGGTTGGGCTGCTTTCCCAGGTAAGCTCATTTTTCCTTTTCTCTCTGTTTTACTTTTTTGCATTAAGTTTTGGCACTGCTAAAAAAATAGCAAACCATTTTCTAAAATGCTAGAACTTTTTATATGGCCTCATGTTATATTAGACTAGCCACTTATAAAGTTTGGCACTTTTTAAAATTCAAATTATTTGAACTTTAAATCAAATAGGGGTATTTGATTAATTCCAAGGCACTGTTTGAATATTTGAAAAATCTATGAGCATGGGGTGGGTCCCAAATCACTAGATATGTGATCACACTCATTTATAAGACTTTTCAAAAATCAAACATGAATTTTTGGAGCAACTTTTTATCTGGCCATTTGAATTAAATTTATCTGGGGGGTTTTTCTCTCCCATTTCAATTTCTTTTTGAAATTTTTACATGATGCAAAGTGACTTGCTATTCCTAGCACATACCTAACTTCGGGTTGTGACAACTCGCCCCCACTCAAAAGAATCTCGTCCCGAGATTCAGAAGTCTGCGGGAGGAAGGAGGGGTACTCGGCACTGAGACGGTCTTCTCTTTCCCACGTGGCTTCTTTCTCGGAGTGGTGTGACCACTGAACTTTCAGAAACTTGATCTTCTTTTGGCGAGTGACACGCTCTGATGAATCAATAACATGAACAGGGTATTCTCGATAAGAAAGGTCATCTTGTAGATCAAGCGTTTCATGGTCGACTTCGCGGATGGGGTCCTTGAAGCAACGCCTGAGTTGTGACACATGGAATACATCATGTACTCGGGAAAGGTGCGGGGGTAGTTCAAGTTGGTAGGCAACTTCTCCACGTTTAGCAAGATGCGGAAAGGTCTGATGTAACGTGGGGCCAATTTGCCTTTGATACCGAATCTTTGGGTTCCCTTCAGAGGAGTAACCCGAAGGTAAGCTTTCTCATCCAGATTGTAGCTCTCTTTCCTATGATGACGATCATAGTAGCTTTTCTGACGAGACTGAGCGGCTTTCAATTGATCACGAACAATGCGAACTTGATGTTCTGCTTCCTTGATCATATCCGGTCCAAAGAATTGTCTTTCACCGGTTTCTGACCAGTTAATGGGTGTTCGACATCGTCGTCCATAAAGGATTTCAAAAGGAGCCATGTTTAGAGTAGATTGAAAAGTATTGTTATAAGCATGAGATAACACAAGCTCTGAGCATGTCTTCAAGAATTTGGTTAACCCTTTCGACTTGACCGCTAGACTGAGGATGGAAAGCCGTACTAAAAGAGAGATGAGTTCCCATAGCATGTTGGAAGCTTCCCCAAAATCTAGAGGTGAAAAGGCTACCACGATCAGAATTGATTTCCAAAGGAACACCGTGAAGGGATACAATTCTAGAGACGTACAAGTCCGCTAACTGGCTAGCAGTTATAGACTCGCGAACTGGAAGGAAGTGAGCAACTTTGGAAAGCCTATCTATGACAACGAATATGGCATCATTTCCTTTCTGGGTTTTTGGAAAGCCGGTAATGAAGTCCATACCGACTTTGTCCCATTTCCACTCTGGAATAGGCAAAGGTTGAAGTGTGCCAGCAGGTCTTTGATGTTCGGCCTTAATGCGACAACAAACATCACATTCGGCAATGAACTTAGCAATTTCTCTCTTCATCCTAGTTCACCAAAATCTCTGGCGTAGGTCTCGGTACATCTTTGTGCTACCAGGATGAATTGAGAGGGGAGTGTCATGAGCTTCTTTGAGGATTAGCCTCCTAAGATTGTGTTTTCGTGGTACAACCAATCGAGTGCCAAAGAAAATAACACCTTGATCATTTATGGAGAAACATTTAGCAACTCCGCTAGCAATGTTCTTCTTGATCTCTCGAATACCACTATCACGTTTCTGGGCGGCTATGATTTTATCCTCAAGGGTTGGTTTCGCCACCAAGGTAGAAAGATAGCCATGAGGAACAATCTCGAGATTGAGTTTTTGAAATTCCTCATGAAGAAGTGGTTGATACTGTTGTAACATGAGGTTGTTACAATACGACTTACGACTTAGTGCATCAGCCATGACATTGGCTTTGCCTGGGGTGTAAGAAATTCCTAAGTCATAATCTTTTATCAACTCAATCCAGCGTCTTTGCATGAGATTAAGATCTGGCTGGGTGAAAATGTATTTGAGGCTTTGGTGGTCGGAATAGATCTCACAACGATTACCAAGGAGGTAATGTCGCCAAGTTGTTAGGGCATGAACTACGGCAGCGAGTTCAAGATCGTGGGAAGGATAGTTCTCTTCATGTGGACGCAACTGGCGTGAAGCATACGCTACCACATGTCTATCTTGCATAAGTATGCATCCTAACCCTTGCCGTGAGGCGTCACAGAAGATCTCGAAATCCTTTTTGGTGTCTGGAGGTGCAAGTACGGGTGCAGAAGTCAATCTTCTTTTTAGCTCTTGAAAGCTTTCCTCGCACTTGGAAGTCCATTGGAATTTCTTATCTTTCTTGAGGAGTTCAGTTAGAGGCTTTGCAACTTTAGAAAAGTTCTCGACGAAGCGGCGGCAATACTTGGCTAGGCCAAGAAAACTTCTAACTTGCTTAACCGATTCAGGTGGAGTCCAGTCAAGGACGGACTGAACTCTCTCGGTATTCACAGCAATGCCTTTTGCAGAAATCACGTGGCCTAAGTAGGTCACTTCTGGTAGCCAAAATTCACACTTGGAGAATTTAGCATACAGGCGATGCTCTCTAAGTTTCATCAATACCAGCCTTAGGTTTTCGGCATGTTCTTCTTCGTTCTTCGAGTAGATGAGAATGTCATCGAGATAAACCACAACAAATTTATCTAAGTACTCCATGAAGATCGAGTTCATCATGCGTGAGAAAGTGGCGGGGGCATTGGTTAAACCAAAGGACATGACGGTGTACTCGTAAAGACCATAACGAGTAGTAAAAGCCGTTTTGGGAATGTCCTCGTTTCGGATTTTGATTTGATGATAACCTTATCTCAAATCCATCTTGGAGAAGACAGAGGATCCTGCAAGTTGATCATAAAGATCATTGATCCTGGGCAGTGGGTACTTGTTCTTTATCGTCGCTAGATTTAGCGGGCGATAGTCTACGCACATCCTTTCTGTTCCATCTTTCTTCGTTACGAACAGAACGGGGCAACCCCATGGCGATGAGCTAGGGCGGATGAAGCCTTATTCCAACAAAGCTTCAAGTTGGGTTTTAAGCTCGGCTAACTCATGTGGGGCCATTTTGTATGGGCGTCTGGAAATTGGTGCGGTTCCTGGGGCAAGATCTACAATGAATTCTACACATCTGTCGGGTGGCATTCCCGGCAGCTCTTCGGGAAAGACATCCGGGAAGTCACGAACCACCGGAACATCTTCAAGGTCGGGAAGGGGAAGCACATTCAAATAATGCACCTGGGTTCTTGTTCTTGGTAAGGAATAAGCTATTGTCTGGCCTGAAGGATGTGTAAGTCTAACTGACTTGGCTTTACAATCAAGAAAAGCATGTTGTCTTGATAACCAATCCATACCAAGGATGACATCAATGTCTGAAGACTTGAGGGCTATGAGTGAAGCAAGGAATACTAAACCCTCAATTGCAATTTGATTACCATGGCTTACTCTATTAGTTTGCCACTTGGACCCAGGAGTTTGAATGATCATAGGGGTGAACATTTCATCAAAGGATATCTCATGTCGAAGTGCATAAATCTCCGACATGAATGAGTGAGATGCTCCTGGGTCGAAAAAAACAGAAGTGGGAACAAAATTGACTGGGAGCGTACCAAGAATGACGTCAGAAGTACTATCAGTTTCCTCAACAGAGATTTGGTTCACACGTCCAAGATTTGTGGAAGTGAAAGGCTTGGCGGTGGGAACCTTCGGGGGTGGTTTGGCACGAACAGTGGGGTTTCCTTTGGCATGGGGTGGAGCATTCTGACTTATGGGACAATCACGAGAATAGTGACCAGACTGGCCACATCTGAAGCAGGCTCAAAAGATAGTGCGGGGAGCTGGGTTTTTTGGTGGAGCTGGTGGACGAGGCGGCACAAGGGATGGCCTCGGTGGGTTGTTTTGGGGAAACAAACTGTTTGGAATCCAGATCATACGTTTCTGAGGGCGTGAACTGGAAGAAGGGTTAAGCTCAAGAGCATGTTTGCGAGACTTCTCGAAAACTTCATTGCCATGCTCAGCTCTGAAGGATTTGTTGACTAAATCCTCAAAGGTGGAAAATTCGATGAGGTTGAGATCATGACGAAGGATGGGGCTAAGTCCCTTACGGAACCTTGCCTGCTTTCTGGCATCGGTGGTGATCTCATCTTGGGCATAACGAGCAAGACGGTTGAATTCCCTCACATACTCATGAATGGACATCTCTCCTTGATTTAGATTGCAGAACTCTTCCTTCTTGCGCTCCATCAACTCATCCAGGATGTGGTACCCTCGAAAGGCAACACATAACTCTTGCCAAGTCACTACGTGACCATCTGGCTGCATTGCAACATAGTTCTCCCACCACTGAAGAGCAACACCTTCCAAGAAGTATACCGCGAAAATAACTCGGTCATTGGGAGCAACATGTGCAGTATCAAGCTTACGCTCGATGGAACGGAGCCAATCATCCGCTTCAAGGGGCTCAGAAGAACATCGGAATACCGGTGGCTTGAGGAAGATGAAGTCCTGAATGCTGACCACCACATTACGATGGGGGCGGTATTCTGCTCGATGAGCTCCAGAAGGCGTGTTTGATCACGTCTATTCCGCTCAGCTTCCATCATGATTTCCGCCGCAGAAGGCGGTGGTGGAGGTTCATCATCATTTCGATTCCGATCACGGTCTCGATTCCGAAGAACAACACTACGAGTTCCACCTGACATCCTGTGTGATAAAAATCAACAATCAGAACAGGTTGTACGATGGAGGCAAGGATAAAAGGACATGATTTAGGTGGAAAGATAATAATGCAAAGGCAATGATTCAAAGAAACACGGAACAAATCCGGCAGCATAACGGCTACACCGGAATGGAAAATGAAACAACCTCGAAGAAATTGGACAGAACTTCTTCAAGGAACTCAAAACACGAAGAATCTGGACATCCACAACAATCCTACGGCTATAAGGAGGCAATCAACGAGATGTTCTAGTAAGAAATAGATGAGCCTACTCCTATCTTCCCGTAGAAAATGTAAGGGTGACTCAGAACTCAGATCGATGAGGGTAAGGAGAAAAAGAAGCCTTACGTTGTTCCCTTATATACCCAGAGTAACTATATAACTATAGCAAGCTAGACTCGACTTCGGCCAAGGCTGATAATCCTACAGTCAGTCCTGCTCTGATACCAAGTCTGTCGGGACCCGGGGTTAGCGTATGCAAGCCTCGCTACAACACAATCATATGGAGAGCCGAGAACCGTACCCACTTGTCTAAGCAGACAAGGCCAAGCACAAAACGTTCTCGGAAAGCATCAAACGTGAGGGGCATCCCATCCAAGTCGGATGATCAACTGAAATGGGTCCTCATCGTCCGCACACAAGTCTAAATGATATGGGTGGTGAACTCCCATTCTCATAGACAAGTCGCCTGTCACAACCCAAATTTAGGCAAGTGCTAGGGTTGAGTTTCCTTTGCATCATATGAAAAATCCAAAAAGAAAATCAAAATTGGGGAAAAGAAAAGCCCTGAGAATTTTAATTTAAATGGCCAGATAAAAATCTTTTTCCAAAAATCATTTGAATATTTGGAAAATTCCTATAAATGATGCTGATCATTTTAAAAGTGGTTTGGGTATTTTCCCATGCCCATGGAATATTCAAAAATTCAAAAGGTGCCCTGGAAATTAAATTTGACCCTATTTGAATTGAAATTCAAAATATATTGAATTTCAAAAATGCTCAAATTTTATATGTGGCCAGCTACTGGTAACCTAGTATTTATAAAAATATTTGGGCATTTAATAAAAATGCTCTGCTATTTGTTTGGAGCAAGACAAAGCAAAGAAAATTAGAAAACTGAAAGCAAAAAGAAAAAAAAAGAAAAAAAAGCTAGCCCACCCGGCTAGGCCGCAGGCCCAACTTGCCGCCCCCTGGCCCAGCCCGCACCCTTCTGTCGTCTTCCACGGCAGGCACGCACACAGGTGCGTGGCGACCATGCCGGGGTCGCTGACGACGCCGTGGCGACCTGCCTGCTTCCCCGACGACAAGAACGTGTCCAGGAGCCTCCCCTGGACACCCCTATCCCTTTCCCCCTCCTCTGGTTCACCTCCTCGCCCTCTTCCCCTCGTTCTCGCCACCGTCGGAGCGCCGCCGCAGAGCGCGCTGCCGTGTCGGCGTAGCCATCTTCGCCGGAGAGCCAAGCAACCCTGTCCAGAGTGTTCGCAGCAAACCTCTTCGCCAAGGTGGAGAACATCAAGAGCTCGGGTGCCCAGCAAGCAACGCCATCGCCACCGTTTTGCTCCGGACACCGTGGATCCTCTCCGTCGAATTCGCCACCCCCGCGGCTCCTTTCACTCCGGCGACTGCACCATCCTGATCGGGGTGAGCTCCTCTTCGAAATCCCCCATTCCGCGCTTTATTTTGTGCCTCATCGCCGGATCCCCATCGAGCTCCTCTCCGGCCGCCGCCCGAGTCGCCGTCGGCGAGGTTCTAGCCACTCCCGAGTCCCCCTGGTTGCTCCACGCGAAGCGGGTGAGCGCGGGCTGCATCCCCGTGGTCTTCCCGTTGAGAATGGAGGCCGGAAACCCCCTGTCCGTGCACGCCGCCGCGTCTGCGAGTCACCGGCGACTCAACGCCGGCGGGATGACGTGGCCCCGGGCTAATTAACCTAACCTAACCACTAAACCCCCTAATCCCCTATGACAGGTGGGGCCCCCAGCCCCCTAATCCCTCTCTGTTTAGTTCAAACAGAGGGATTAACCCCCACAGAGACAGACAGGTGGGCCCCTGTTGTCAGCCCCCCCCCCCCACACGCCAGCATGATGTCAGCATGACGCCATAAATGAATTTCCATTTAAAGAATAAATCAGAGAAATTCCAGAAAATACTATAAACTTTGGAAATTGATAATTAATTCATCCTAACTCCAAATATAACAAATAATATATGAATAATGATCAGGAGAAAATTATCTATCCAAATATGTAACTTTCAACTTTGTTTGAGTTGATTTTAAAATGGGACCAGTAGCATATGTCATTTGAATTATTTGGAATTAATTCAAATTCAAATCAAATGATTTTGCAACTTGGACCATGGAATTATGCTATAATTCAACCACACATCAGAGGCATATCTTATACAATTGAAAATGATTCAAAATGATCAAACCATGTCACATGTAACTTGGTTAAATTTGAATTCAAATTGGAGTTTGAATTTGCATTTCAAATGCAATATACTCCTTTTAAATGGAATGCTCAACACATCATTACCTTGAACATCACCATTACAATCTTATTCATGTGATTGTGCATTGTACATTATGTTGATCCTATGATTGTCATGTTGCTGATAGAAGTAGAGCCGGAATCCGAGATCACCCCCTTCGTTGAAGACCTCGTGACCGAACCTCGTCAGCAAGGCAAGCAAACCCCCTTTGATCATGTCGATAAAATCCCACTTCCCTCTCATGTCTCGCTTATGCATTGTTTAGGATGATCACCATGATTCGTTTCTACCGCATAGATGAACCCATTCCTTTGCATGACCTATCATTTTGTCACAGTAGTAAGCAAACCACAATCCTAGCAAATGTAGGAGTTGTTTGATATCATGTGGCCCCTGCAAATATTATCGCTTATTGCATGCTTAGAATGATACCATGATGATACTGTGATGTGAGTCGGGATGGTAGTGATCATGATGATGATGGTAGAAAAGTGTTGGTGAATCGACCCTACTACAAGGTGAATGATGAGAGGCTGTGTAGGAGTACACGGTGGGTTGTCTCGTTGAACACCGCCCTAGTACGAGTTCTTGTGTGGTGATCCAAGATGAAGAGTACAACCACACATTGGGCTCACTGACCCCTCTCGGCTTACTAACTCATCCCCTTCGATGTCCAGATGTCGCAGTAGTTCGGATTTCTGTAGGTATTGTGGCCTGGTAGCCAAGTGAGAGAATGGCTCATCCGAGACCGGCTTTCGCACCACGCACACATCGTCTGGGTCCACTTCGGTAAACCGGCCGGGTTCACGATAGTGGAAGACAACCCAGATAGGCGGCTTTCTTGGACTAGATCGGCTATGAGGTAACGGTTGTGGTGGCATCCTCGCTGTCATCTCTTGAACGGTGACACGCAAAAGGCGGTAACTGATGGCACGTGTGTGTAGCGGTACACCCCTGCAGGGTTAACAAAACTATTCGAATAGCCGCGTCCGCGGTTAAGGACTGCTTGGAAAGCTTAGCTTGATTATTAGACAACTTGAACTGGATACTTCTAAAACACACCAAGATAAGTGTGAGTGCTATGGTGTGCTTCTCGTGGGGAAGTCGAGGAATTAACCATAGTGGTGTAATTGGTTGAAGAGATGTAGTGGACTCGTGTACGCTTCTTATCTCAAGTCTGGTACTCGTAGTTCAGGATTAGCCAAGTCAAAGCTGGCACTTCTGCAAGTGAAACCCCACCTCCCTTTACCTTGATACATGTGCATGAGTAGTATAGCTCCTATGTAAGTCTTGCTGAGTACGATTTTGTACTCACGTTTGCTTAATCTATGTTTTGGATGAATCCTCCGACCCCGATGGTGGCTTCTACCCGAAGCTTGAAGAATGAAGACTCAGACCAAGACCAAGCTAGTGTAGTCCCAGTCAGACGACTGGTTCCCTCGTGGAGGGCTTGTTTTTAGATAAGGCTTCTCTAAGCCATTTGTTAAACTTGTCTGTACTCAGACCTACTTTGCTTCCGCTTGTCTGTTGTAATGTTGGATCACATGCTTGTGATCTCTGTGTGCACTCTGTAAGAGTTATTAATAAAGATATATACTTTGTAGAGAATTGCAATGATACCTGCTGTTCATACAAGGCATGTGTGCTGCGTGTATGTTTATAACATGCATGTCTTTGTATGGGTTTTCGAGACCTTAGTTGTGATCTGGCTGGCGGTCTTTCATACACCAAGTGGCCCTTAGATGTGCGCAGCTTGGGGCATCGCGATGCGATTGTTCGAGACTCTGTCTCGTGCACACTTTGATGTATGATCGAGCCCGCCCTAGACCCCGACTAAGTGATCGGGCTGGAGTAAATCTATGTAAGGGTTATAATACAATCGGTAGTATGGTTGAGGCGACTTGTCTATGAGTATGGAAGTTCACCACCCATATCTTTTAGACTTGTGTGCGGACGATGAGGACCCATCTCAGTTGATCATCCGGCCTGAATGGGATGCCCCTCTCATTCGATGCTTTCCGAGAACGTTCTGTGCTTGGCCTTGTCTGCTTAGACAAGTGGGTACGGTTCTCGGCTCTCCATATGATTGTGTTGTAGCGAGGCTTGCATACGCTAACCCCGGGTCCCGACAGACTTGGTATCAGAGCAGGACTGACTGTAGGATTATCAGCCTTGGCCGAAGTCGAGTCTAGCCTTCTATAGTTATATAGTTACTCTGGGTATATAAGGGAATAACGTAAGGCTTCTTTTTTTCTCCTTACCCCCTTCATTCTGAGTTCCGAGTCACCCTCATCTTATTCTACGGGAAGATAGGACTAGGCTCTCCTCTGTCTGATTAGAACATCTCGTTGTTTGCTTCCTTATAGCCGTAGGAAAGTTGTGTCCGTTTTCCTAGCATTTTCGTAATGCTGATTTCTTACATCGTATTATGTAAGTGTTGTATCTACATTGAAAGAAAATTGTTTTCTTGCAATTACAGCCGTTATGCTGTCCGAGTCATTCCAGGTTTCTTCAAAATCTGATGCAATTGCAAAATTCTTCCCTCCTTTTCGGTTGTCCTTTTAGAAGAACTTCTAGGTGGCATGCCCGACAGTTCCATAGAGTTTGATGTAGGTTTTCTTCTAGAAACCTATAGTGTTTCATTTGCAGCTCTTTCTCCCACTTTAGATGTCTTCTAGTGAGAAGAACCACACTAACTATGGTGTTGGGGTACTTTGCTACTCTGACATATCTGTTGTAGCCCCTAGTAAACATTGGTCATCCTCAGGAAAACTATCCCGTAACCCAACTCTTTAAACCTAGCCACCCGACAGATGTGTAGAGTTTATAGTGGATCTTGCCCCAGGAACCACACCAATTTCTAGACGCCCATACAAAATGGCCCCACGTGAGTTAGCTGAGCTTAAAACCCAACTGGAAGCTTTGTTGGAAAAAGGCTTCATCCGCCCTAGCTCATCGCCATGGGGTTGCCCCGTTCTGTTCGTAACGAAGAAAGATGGAACAGAAAGGATGTGCGTAGACTATCGCCCGCTAAATTTAGCGACGATAAAGAACAAGTACCCACTGCCCAGGAACAATGATCTTTATGATCAACTTGCAGGATCCTCTGTCTTGTCCAAGATGGATTTGAGATTAGGTTATCATCAAATCAAGATCCGAAACGAGGACATTCCCAAAACGGCTTTTACTACTCGTTATGGTCTTTATGAGTATACCGTCATGTCCTTTGGTTTAACCAATGCCCCCGCCACTTTCTCACGCATGATGAACTTGATCTTCATGGAGTATTTGGACCAGTTCGTCGTGGTTTACCTCGATGACATCCTTATATACTCGAAGAACGAAGAAGAACATGCCGAACACCTAAGGCTGGTATTGATGAAACTTAGAGAGCATCGCCTGTATGCTAAATTCTCCAAGTGTGAATTTTGGCTACCAGAAGTGACCTACTTAGGCCACGTGATTTATGCAAAAGGCATTGCTGTGAATCCCGAGAGAGTTCAGGCCGTCCTTGACTGGACTCCACCTGAATCAGTTAAGCAAGTTAGGAGTTTTCTTGGCCTAGCCAGCTATTGCCGTCGCTTCGTCGAGAACTTTTCTAAAGTTGCAAAGCCTCTAACTGAACTCCTCAAGAAAGATAAGAAATTCCTATGGACTTCCAAGTGCGAGGAAAGCTTTCAAGAGCTAAAAAGAGGATTGACTTCTGCACCTGTACTTGCACCTCCAGACACCAAAAAGGATTTCGAGATCTATTGTGACGCCTCACGGCAAGGGTTAGGATGCATACTTCTGCAAGATCGACATGTGGTAGCTTATGCTTCACGCCAGTTGCGGCCACATGAAGAGAACTATCCTACCCATGACCTTGAACTTGCTGCCGTAGTTCATGCCCTAACAACTTAGCGACATTACCTCCTTGGTAACCGTTGCGAGATCTATTCCGACCACCAAAGCCTCAAATATATTTTCACCCAGCCAGATCTTAATCTCAGGCAAAGAAGCTGGATTGAGTTGATAAAAGATTACGACGTAGTAATTTCTTACACCCCAGGCAAAGTAAATACAATGCACAATCACATGGTTTAAGGTTGAAACTTGATGTATATGCTTTGATATGTGAAGCAATTCCATTTAAATGGAGTATATTGAAAATTGAATTGCAAATTCAAACTCCAATTTGAATTCAATTAAGTCAAGTTGCATATGACATTGTTTGATCAAGTTCAAACATTTTGAAATGTGTATGAAATTCCTCTGATGTGTAATTGAAATGTAGCATGTTGCCATGGTTCAAGTTGCAAAAGCAATTGAAATGAATTTGATTTAATTCCATTTAATTCAAATAGCAAAGGCTACTGATCACTTTTTAAATTCAACTCAAACATGGTTGAAAGTTGGGTATTTGGATAGTTTATTTTCTCCTGATCATTTTTCATATATTATTTGTTAAATTTGGAGTTGATATGAATTTTCTATGAATTTCCAAAGTTTGGGGTAATTTCTGCCTTTTCTGGAATTTTCTGAATTTATAAAATCATTTATTCGAATTACTGCGTCAGGCTTGCGCAAGGGTGACGTCAGGGGGGGGGGGGGGTCTGACGTGTGGGGTTGGCCTGTCAGCCACTGGGTTAATTAACCCGGCTGGTTTAACTTAACCAGTGGGGATTAAGGGCCCTAGGCCCACTTGTCATCGGCTCTGCGGGGGTTAAGCATGATTTAGGGGTTAACCCACCGGCGGTTAACCCACCGGCGGCGACCACTGGAGACGGCGGCGTCTCGCCGGAATGTGCTCCCGGCCACGGCTTGGCACGGGGAGGTCATGGGGACGCACCTCGCGCTCGTCCGCGTCTAGTGGTGCACACGGGAGGGCAAGGGGGTGGCCGGAGCCTCGCCGGCGTCGAGGTTTGGCGGCGGCCGTGGCACGGTTTAGAAGCAGTATTCGACTCTGTGCACCAAAACAAACTGGAAGCAGTGCGTTGCAACGCTGGGGTGGAGGGGAATACGACGCGCGCCCTGGCTGAGACGGAGGAGCACAGGGGCG
This sequence comes from Bromus sterilis, assembly GCA_950022295.1. NCBI lineage: Eukaryota > Viridiplantae > Streptophyta > Magnoliopsida > Poales > Poaceae > Bromus > Bromus sterilis. Next base: position 95,894,392 of record OX465595.1, read on the forward strand.
ACCTCGAGCTCACCCATGGCGGAGGCCGTGCTCGGCTCTCATGGCAAATCGCAAAGGAGAAGGAGAGAAACTCTGGGGTTGGTCGGGGAGGATGAAGAAGCTCACGCTGATGCTAGCAGAGGGGTCAGGGAGGTCGGGGAAGTCGTGGTGGCGGAGAATTCGACGACGGCGACTTGCGGGTCCGGCGACTCCTCGATGAAGCTGGCGTCGTCTGCTGAGGCGCTCGGGCTCGATTGAATGGGGGGAACGACGACGACGTCTGCTGCGGTTCTTCTGGACACGGTGTGTCGGGACCCGGGGTTAGCATATGCAAGTCCAGTTAAGGCATAGTCATATGGAGAGCCGAGAACCGTACCCACTTGTCTAAGCAGACAAGGCCAAGCACAAAACGTTCTCGGAAAGCATCGTACGTGAGGGGCATCCCATCCAGGCCGGATGATCAACTGAGATGGGTCCTCATCGTCCGCACACAAGTCTAATGATATGGGTGGTGAACTCCCATATTCACAGACAAGTCGCCTCAACCATACTATCGACTATCTCATAACTCTTACATAGACTTACTCCAGCCCGATCACTTAGTCGGGGTCTAGGGCGGGCTCGATCATACCACAAAGTGTGCACGAGACGGAGTCTCGAGCAATCGCATCGCGATGCCCCAAGCTGCGCACATCTATGGGCCACTTGGTGTACGAAAGACCGCCAGCCAGAACACAACTAAGGTCTCGAAAACCCATACAAAGACATGCATGTTATAAACATACACGCAGCACACATGCCTCGTATGAACAGCAGGTACCATTGCAATTCTCTACAAAGTGTACATTTTATTTATAACTCTTATAGAGTACACACAGAGATCACATACATGTGATCCAACATTACAACACAGAGCGGAAGCAAATGATGTCTGAGTACAAACAAGTTTAACAAATGGCTTAAGAAGCCTTATTTAAACACAAAGCCCTCCACGAGGGAACCAGTCTGCTGACTGGGACTAGACTAGCTTAACTTCAGTCGTCCAGCTCGATGAAGAAGCCACCTTCGGGGTCAGTGGCGTCATCTAAAACATAGATTAAGCAAACGTGAGTAAAAAGGCGTACTCAGCAAGACTTACATAGGAGCTATACTACTCATGCATATGTGTCAAGGTAAAGGGGGGTGGGGTTCACTTGCAGAAGTGCCAGCTTTGACTTGGCTAATCCTGAACTACGAGTACCAGACTTTGAGGTAAGAAGCGTACACGAGTCCACTACTTTCTCCAACCAATTACACCACTATGGTGCCTTCCTCGACTTCCCCACGAGAAAGCACGCCATAGCACTCACACTTATCTTGGTGTGTTTTAGAAGTATCCGGTTCAAGTTGTCTAATAATCAAGCTAAGCTTTCCAAGTAGTCCTTAACCGCGGACGCGGCTATTCGAATAGTTTTGTTAACCTTGCAAGGGTGTACCGCTACACACACATGATCATCATTTACCGCCTTTGATCTCGACACCATTCAAGGGGTGCCAGCGAGGATGCTCACCACAACTGTTACCTCATAGCCGATCTAGTCCGAGAAAGCCGCCTACTTGGGTTGGTTACCACAATCGTGAACCCGGCCGGTTTACCGAAGTGGACCCAAGCGATGTGTGCGTGGTGCATAAGCCGGTCTCGGGTGAGCCGTTCTCTCACTTAGCATCCAGGCCACAAGCCTACCAAAACTCCGAACTACTGCGACATCTGGACATCAAAAGGGATGAGTTAATAGGTTGAGAGGGGTCAGTGAGCCCAATGTGTGGTTGTACTATTCATCTTGGATCACCACACAAGAACTCGGACTTAGGGCGGTGTTCAACGAGACAACCCACCGTGTACTCCTACACAGCCTCTCATCGTTCACCTTGTATTAGGGTCGATTCACCAACACTTTTCTACCATCATCAACATGATCATTCCCATCCCGACTCACATCACAGTAACAACATGGTATCATACTAAGCATGCAATAAGCAATAACATTGCAGGGGCCACATGATATCAAACAACTCCTACATTTTCTAGGATTGTGGTTTGCTTACTACTGTGACAAAATGATAGGTCATGCAAAGGAATGGGTTCATCTATGCGGTAGAAACGAAGCATGGTAATCATCCTAAACAATGCATAAGCCAGACATGAGAGGGAAGTGGGATTTTATCGACATGATCAATGGGGGTTTGCTTGCCTTGCTGACGAGGTTCGGGTTCTGGATCTTCAGCGAAGGGGGTGACCTCTTGCTCCGGTTCCACCTCTACTCGACAAACAAAGCACGAAGTAGCAATCAATATGAATGCAATGATCAAGCACATGATTGAATGTTTAAAACTTGAAGTATAAGTTTTCATGTGTGTGAGGCAATTCCATTTAAGTGGAGTATATTTCATTTAAAATGCAAACTCAAACTCCACATTTGAATTTAGCTTAGCTAAGTTGAGTGTGACATAGTTTGATCATTTTGAATCAACTTCAAATGTGTATGATATGCCTCTGAAGTGTGGTTGAATTACATCATAATTCCATGGTCCAAGTAGCAAAATCATTTGGTTTGAATTTGAATTAAATTCAAATAAACCAAATGACATATGCTAATGGTCCCATTTTAAATTCAACTCAAACAGAGTTGAAAGTTGCTTATTTGGAAAGATAATTTTCTCCTGATCATTTTTCATATATTATTTGTCCAATTTGGAGTTAATATGAATTTTCTATGAATTTCCAAAGTTTCGGGTATTTTCTGGATTTTCTGGAATTCTTTTAATTTAGAAAAACCTTTATTGCGCTAGCACTGCATCAGCATGACGTGAGGGGGGTTTTTGACCCCGGTCAAACTGACCAGTGGGCCAGGGCTGTCAGCCTCTCATCTAATTTCCCTGTTAGATTAATCTAACAGAGAGGATTAGAGGGGGCTGGGCCCACCTGTAAGTGACCCAGGGGGTTAGATTAGTGGCTAATCACCCCGGCCACGTCAGTCTTGCCGGCGGCTAGCCGCCGGTGGCCACCAGCACGGCGGCGCTGCACGGGGAGAGGGCTCCCGTGGTCCAAATCGTGTGCTTCGACCACTGAGACGAAGCTCTCGGTGTCGCGCGTCGATTGTGACCAAAAGGAGAGGTGGGGAGGCCCTGTACGCACGCCGGCGTCGAGCTTTGCGGCGGCGGGGCTACTGGCTAGAGGTCGAATTCGATATGGAGCTCCAAATGGCGCGTGGTTGGGTGCGTCCGAAGCAACGGAGCACGGGGAATGCAAAGGACAAGGTAGCGGGGTCAATGGCTTAACGGTTGCTCGCCGACGACGAGCACGGCGGCTCGGTACTCCGGCGTCCATGGAAGCACGAGACAGAGGAGGAGAAGTAAGCCGTGGCTTGAGGGGAAAAGCTCACCAGACGCTGGTGAACACGTTGGAGCAGGCGTCGGAGGCTGGGAAGTTGCGGCGGCGGCGAATCGATCCACTTGAGCTCCGGCGGCCGGCGACGATCCGATGAAGCTGGCGTCACCCTAGTCCAAATTGGAGCTCCTTCTTCTGCTAGTCGACGGAGTCGAGGATGGCGAACACACTGGACAGCTCGGCTGGGTTCCTCGGTGTCGATGGCCACGCGGAAGCGCTGCGGTGTTCCGGCGAGTCTTCGGGTGGCGACGGAAACGAGCACGGGAGGAGGAGGAGGAGGTTCTGGAGGGAGGGAGAAAGATCGGGACGTCTCCCAGACGTCTCCAGCGAGGAGGTAGGGCTCGGGGCAGGCAGGCAGCTGCCTGTCGTGCCCACTGCGGTCGCCGGCGAGGTGCCTGCCTGCCTGGAGGGGAAGAAGACGCATGTACCCCCTCCAGGTGGGCTGGGCCGGTTGAGGTGAGTGGGCCTCGCTCCTGGGCGACAGGTAAGTTCTTTTCCTTTTTCTGTTTAATCTTTCCTTTCTGTTTTTCTGTATATTTGTTTTGACTTTGGTAAAAATACCAAATCATTTTATTCAATGCTGAAAACTTTTATGTGGCCTCATAATAATATAAACTAGCCACTCATAAACTTTCAACATTTTTAAAATTCAAATGATTTGAATTTTAAATCAAAAAGGGGTATTTCTTTAATTCCAAGGTACTGTTTGAATATTTGAAAAATCTATGAGCATGGGATGGGTCCCACATCACTTGATATGTGATCACACTCATTTATAAGACTTTTCAAAAATCTAACATGAATTTTTGGAAAAGATTTTTATCTGGCCCTTTGAATTAATTCATCTGGGGGTGTTCCTTCTCCCATTTTGATTTTGAAATTGATTTCCAAGATTTCTTTTTGAAATTTTGACATGATGCAAGGTTACTTGATCCTAGCACATTACCTAACAGAGGGTTCTGACAACTCGCCCCCACTCAACAGAATCTCGTCCCGAGATTCAGAAGTCTGCGGGAGGAAGGTGGGGTACTCGGTAAGGAGACGGTCTTCTCTTTCCCACGTAGCTTCTCTTTCAGAGTGGTGTGACCATTGCACTTTCAGAAACCTAATCTTTTGACGACGATTGACACGCTCTGCGGAATCAAGAATACGAACGGGGTATTCTTGATAAGAAAGGTCATCTTGGAGATCAAGCGTTTCATGGTCGACTTCGCGGATGGGGTCCTTGAAGCAACGCCTGAGTTGGGACACATGGAATACATCATGTACTCGGGAGAGGTGCGGAGGTAGTTCAAGTTGGTAGGCAACTTCTCCACATTTAGCAATAATGCGGAAAGGTCCGATGTAACGTGGGGCCAACTTTCCTTTAATACCGAAACGTTGGGTTCCCTTCAGAGGAGTAACCCGAAGGTAAGCCTTCTCATCCAGATTGTAGCTCTCTTGCCTATGATGACGATCATAGTAGCTTTTCTGACGAGACTGGGCTGCTTTCAATTGATCACGAACAATGCGAACTTGCTCTTCTGCTTCCTTGATCATATCCGGTCCAAAGAATTGTCTTTCACCGGTTTCTGACCAGTTTAGTGGTGTTCGACATCGTCGTCCATAAAGGAGTTCAAAAGGAGCCATGTTCAGACTAGATTGAAAACTATTGTTATAAGCAAATTTGGCAAATGGAAGAGAATTCTCCCAATTCTTTCCGAATGAGATAACACAAGCTCTGAGCATGTCTTCGAGAATTTGGTTAACCCTTTCGACTTGACCGCTAGACTTAGGATGGAAAGCTGTACTAAAGGAGAGATGAGTTCCCATAGCATTCTGAAAGCTTCCCCAAAATCTAGAGGTGAAAAGGCTACCGCGATCAGAATTGATTTCCAAAGGAACACCATGAAGGGATACAATTCTAGAGACGTACAAGTCCGCTAACTGGCTAGCAGTTATAGACTCGCGAACCGGAAGGAAGTGAGCAACTTTGGAAAGCCTATCTATGACAACGAAGATGGCATTGTTTCCTTTCTGGGTTTTTGGAAAGCCGATGATGAAGTCCATACCGACCTTGTCCCATTTCCACTCGGGAATAGACAAAGGTTGAAGTGTACCAGCAGGTCTTTGATGTTCTGCCTTAATGAGACGACAAACATCACAATCGGCAACAAATTGAGCAATGTCTCTCTTCATCCTAGTCCACCAAAATCTCTGGCGTAGATCTCGGTACATTTTTGTGCTACCGGGATGAATTGAGAGGGGTGTGTCATGGGCTTCTTTGAGGATGAGTTGCCTTAGATCTCTATTCTTAGGTACTACTAAACGATTGCCAAAGAATACCGTCCCTTTACTATCTGTGGAGAAACATTTAGCAACTCCGCTAGCAATGTTCTCTTTAATCCGGCGAACACCTCGTGCACGCCTTTGGGCAACTATGATTTGATCCTCAAGAGTTGGTTTCGCCACCAAGGTAGAAAGATAGCCATGAGGAACAATCTCAAGATTGAGCTTGCGAAAGTCCTCATGAAGATGTGGTTGATACTGCTGTAACATGAGGTTGTTACAGTACGACTTACGACTTAGTGCATCAGCCATGACATTAGCTTTGCCTGGGGTGTAAGAAATTACTACGTCGTAATCTTTTATCAACTCAATCCAGCGTCTTTTCCTGAGATTAAGATCTGGCTGGGTGAAAATATATTTGAGGCTTTGGTGGTCGGAATAAATCTCGCAACGGTTACCAAGGAGGTAATGTCGCCAAGTTGTTAGGGCATGAACTACGGCAGCGAGTTCAAGGTCATGGGTAGGATAGTTCTCTTCATGTGGCCGCAACTGGCGTGAAGCATAAGCTACCACATGTCGATCTTGCAGAAGTATACATCCTAACCCTTGCCGTGATGCGTCACAATAGATCTCGAAATCCTTTTTGGTGTCTGGAGGTGCAAGTACGGGTGCAGAAGTCAATCTTCTTTTTAGCTCTTGAAAGCTTTCCTCGCACTTGGGAGTCCATAAGAATTTCTTATCTTTCTTGAGGAGTTCAGTTAGAGGCTTTGCAACTTTAGAAAAGTTCTCGACGAAGCGACGGCAATAGCTGGCTAGGCCAAGAAAACTCCTAACTTGCTTAACCAATTAAGGTGGAGTCCAGTCAAGGACGGCCTAAACTCTCTCGGGGTTCACAGCAATGCCTTTTTCAGAAATCACGTGGCCTAAATAGGTCACTTCTGGTAGCCAGAATCCACACTTGGAGAATTTAGCGTACAGGCGATGCTCTCTAAGTTTCATCAATACCAGCCTTAAGTGTTCGGCATGATCTCCTTCGTTCTTCGAGTAGATGAGGATATCATCAAGATAAACCACAACAAATTTATCTAGGTACTCCATGAAGATCGAATTCATCAAGCGTGAGAAAGTGGCGGGGGCATTGGTTAAACCAAAGGACATGATGGTATACTCGTAAAGACCATAACGAGTAGTAAAAGCCGTTTTGGGAATGTCCTCGTTTCGGATTCTGATCTGATGATAACCTAATCTCAAATCCATCTTGGAGAAGACGAAGGATCCTGCAAGTTGATCATAAAGATCATTGATCCTGGGCAGTGGGTATTTTTTCTTTATCGTCGCTAAATTTAGCGGGCGATAGTCTACGCACATCCTTTCTGTTCCATCTTTCTTCTTTACGAACAGAACGGGGCAACCCCATGGCTATGAGCTAGGGCGGATGAAGCCTTTTGCCAACGAAGCATCAAGTTGGGTTTTTAGCTCAGCTAACTCATGTGGGGCCATTTTATATGGGCGTTTGGAAATTGGTGCGGTTCCTGGAACAAGATCCACTATAAACTCTACACACCTGTCGGGTGGCATGCCCGGCAGCTCTTCAGGAAAGACATCCGGGAAGTCACGAACCACCGGAATATCTTCAAGTTCGGGAAGGGGAAGTACATTCAAGGAATGCACTTGGTTTCTTGTTCTGGGTGAGGTATAGTTGACGGTTTGGCCTGAAGGGTGGGTGAGTTTCACGGATTTGCTTCTGCAATCCAGGTAGGAATTCTGTCTTGATAGCCAATCCATGCCAAGGATGACATCAATGTCTGAAGACTTGAGGGCTATGAGTGAAGCAAGGAATACTAAACCCTCAATTGCAATTTGATTACCAAGGCTCGCTCTATTAGTTTGCCATCTTGACCCTGGAGTTTGAATAACCATCGGGGTGGACAATTCAATAAAGGGTAACTCATGACGAAGTGCATAGCTTTCCGACATGAATGAATGAGATGCTCCTGGGTCGAAAAGAACGGAAGTAGGAACAAAATTGACTGGGAGCGTACCAAGAATGACGTCAGTGGTGTCGTCAGTCTCTTCGGCGGCGATCTGGTTCAGACGTCCACGAGTGGCGGGAGGAGCGGGTTTGGCGGTGAAGACCTTCTGGGGTGGCTTGCCACGACCATTGTTGTTGTTGTTGCCTCCGGTACGGGGTGGAACGTTCTGGTGTTGGAGCTGGTTCTGGGGACACTCGCGAGAATAGTGGCCTGCCTGACCACACTTGTAGCAAGCTCCGAAAACAGTGCGTGGAGCTGGGTTGTTTGGTGGAGCTGGGTGGAATTGGGTGGGTGGACGAGGCGCCACATAGGATGGCCTCGGGGGGTTGTTCTGGCGGAACATGTTGTTTGGAATCCAGATCTTGCGCTTCTGGGAGCCAGAACTGGATGAACTATCATCTCTAGGGTGTTTGCGAAAGTCGTTGGGGGTGTTCATGTCCTCGGCCTTGATGGCCTTGTTGACAAGGACCTGGAATGTGGCAAAGTCATGAAGGTTGAGCTCGCGACGGAGTCCACTGTTGAGGCCACGACGGAACCGCTCTTGCTTCTTGGAGTCGGTGGAGACTTCTTCAATTGCATAACGAGCAAGTCGGTTGAACTCACGACTAAACGCGTCCACGGTTCTTCTACCTTGAGTGAGGTTACAGAACTCCTCACGCTTGCGGTCCATAAGACCTTTGGGAATGTGGTGCTCGCGGAAGGACGTGCAGAATTCCTCCCAAGATGCAGGTGGTCCATCGGGACGCATATTTAGAAAGTTCTCCCACCAAGAGCTAGCTGCACCTTCAAGGTGATAGGTGGCATAGCTGACCTTGTCACCAGTTGCAACACGGCCTGCTTGGAGCTTCCTCTCGATGCTGCGAAGCCAGTCATCGGCGTCAAGGGGCTCGGTGGAGTAACTAAAAACCGGGGGATGAAGTCGGATGAAGTCATTCAGGGACACCAACTCATTGCGCTGCTGAGTGGTGTTGCGAGCAATGACTTCCAACAAGTAGTGAGAGTCACGGCGGTTCCTCTCCACTTCCATCAGAACTTGTGCCATCGTGGGTGGGGGTGGAAGGTTGTCTTCCTCCTGGTTGTTCCCACGACCTTGGTTCCGACCAACCTGGCCACGGGTTCCTTGAGACATCCTGAAGGTGAAAATCCAAAGTCAAACAGAGTTGATTTCAAGAGTCCAATCAAGGTATTGAAGTACTGGAAGGATTACAGAGCAAAGGAAGTAATCATCTTGACAACATGGTAATAAAAGCATACAAGCCATATATTCACAAGTTGTCATACAAACCATACCTCGTTTTAGTACAAGCACTAAGCTAATACAAACGTGATGAAGATGATACATCCTTCAGAGGCACTCTGACTTCCTATACATTATTTATCTAAGCCTCTGGAACTTAGACACCTTGCTTACAATAAACTAAGATACTACTACATCCTCACTAAGTAAGACCATAGGCGGTCTCACTCATCTCCATCTCCATAGTAGTCCTCATAAAAGTTACCCGCGTATCCCGGTAGCTGGAGGTGACCATCGGAAAACACGGAGGCTTGTGGGCCCTGATATCCATTTGGGAAAGGATGGGGCCTAGGTCCAGTGTAGGGTGGAAGCAAAGGACCACGGGGTGGAAAAATTCCTCCAATATCGGGCCAAGCAACTCGAGAAGGCATCTGAGTCCTCACTGGATAGATCGCATCAAACTCAACTGATCCCACGCTCACAAAGGGTGCCAAGAGCGTCAGTGCTCGGTACAGACGAACTCGGGTGGCGTGGAGCTCAAAACGGAGAGCGCGTGCATCACGATCTCGATCACTAGCAAACCTAGCAGTCACCTGGAGTGCTGGATCCTCTGCAGAGTGATCTGAGTAGAGTCCGGTGTAATATCCCTCTTCTCCTGGAAGTGCAGCAGGGATATAGCGGAATGAAGTATCTCTCAGCATGGTGTGCTCCTCTCTCAGCAGTGTAATACATGAATATGCAGCATCCTGCACAGCCATGTTCTCGGTAACGCCAATGCCATGTCCAAAGTGGATAGGCTGGGTGACTCCAACGTGGTGCGAGTAGATCCGGACAATGCAGTGGAACTGCGTATGGTTGAAGTCATGGAACTGCTCCTCGACGGTGTACTCAGGGTACCATCGATATCCCACATAGGACATCATCTCGATCAACGTGGCGGGATGGCCACGCACACCGAGGCACCTGGTCAAACGAACAATCTGCCGAGGGGGAAGATCTGCCATCTGAAACAGAAAGGAGTTTGCAAATGCATCAGATTATGAGATAAACCTGGAATGACTCGGACAGCATAACGGCTTTAATTGTAAGAAATGACAATTTCTTCCAACATGCAAACAACACTTACATAATACGATGTAAGAAATCAGCATTATAACAATGCTAGGAAAACCTGACACAACTTTCCTACGGCTATAAGGAAGCAAACAACGAGATGTGCTAATCAGACAGAGGAGAGCCTAGTCCTATCTTCCCGTAGAATAAGATGAGGGTGACTCAGAACTCAGAACGAAGGGGTAAGGAGAAAAAAGAAGCCTTACGTTGTTCCCTTATATACCCAGAGTAACTATATAACTATAGCAAGCTAGACTCAACTTCGGCCAAGGCTACTAGTCCTACAGTCAGTCCTGCTCTGATACCAAGTTTGTCGGGACCCGGGGTTAGCATATGCAAGTCCAGTTAAGGCATAGTCATATGGAGAGCCGAGAACCGTACCCACTTGTCTAAGCAGACAATGCCAAGCACAGAACGTTCTCGGAAAGCATCGTACGTGAGGGGCATCCCATCCAGGCCGGATGATCAACTGAGATGGGTCCTCATCGTCCGCACACAAGTCTAATGATATGGGTGGTCAACTCCCATATTCACAGACAAGTCGCTTCAACCATACTATCGACTATCTCATAACTCTTACATAGACTTACTCCAGCCCGATCACTTAGTCGGGGTCTAGGGCGGGCTCGATCATACCACAAAGTGTGCACGAGACGGAGTCTCGAGCAATCGCATCGCGATGCCCCAAGCTGCGCACATCTAAGGGCCACTTGGTGTATGAAAGACCGCCATCCAGAACACAACTAAGGTCTCGAAAACCCATACAAAGACATGCATGTTATAAACATACACGCAGCACACATGCCTCGTATGAACAGCAGGTACCATTGCAATTCTCTACAAAGTGTACATTTTATTTATAACTCTTATAGAGTACACACAGAGATCACATACATGTGATCCAACATTACAACACAGAGCGGAAGCAAATTATGTCTGAGTACAGACAAGTTTAACAAATGGCTTAAGAAGCCTTATTTAAACACAAAGCCCTCCACGAGGGAACCAGTCTGCTGACTGGGACTAGACTAGCTTAACTTCAGTCGTCCAGCTCGATGAAGAAGCCACCTTCGGGGTCAGTGGCGTCATCTAAAACATAGATTAAGCAAACATGAGTACAAAGGCGTACTCAGCAAGACTTACATAGGAGCTATACTACTCATGCATATGTGTCAAGGTAAAGGGGGGTGGGGTTCACTTGCAGAAGTGCCAGCTTTGACTTGGCTAATCCTGAACTACGAGTACCAGACTTTGAGGTAAGAAGCGTACACGAGTCCACTACTTTCTCCAACCAATTACACCACTATGGTGCCTTCCTCGACTTCCCCACGAGAAAGCACGCCATAGCACTCACACTTATCTTGGTGTGTTTTAGAAGTATCCGGTTCAAGTTGTCTAATAATCAAGCTAATCTTTCCAAGTAGTCCTTAACCGCGGACGCGGCTATGCGAATAGTTTTGTTAACCTTGCAAGGGTGTACCGCTACACACACATGATCATCATTTACCGCCTTTGATCTCGACACCATTCAAGGGGTGCCAGCGAGGATGCTCACCACAACTGTTACCTCATAGCCGATCTAGTCCGAGAAAGCCGCCTACTTGGGTTGGTTACCACAATCGTGAACCCGGCCGGTTTACCGAAGTGGACCCAAGCGATGTGTGCGTGGTGCATAAGCCGGTCTCGGGTGAGCCGTTCTCTCACTTAGCATCCAGGCCACAAGCCTACCAGAACTCCGAACTACTGCGACATCTGGACATCGAAAGGGATGAGTTAATAGGTTGAGAGGGGTCAGTGAGCCCAATGTGTGGTTGTACTCTTCATCTTTGATCACCACACAAGAACTCAGACTTAGGGCGGTGTTCAACGAGAAAACCCACCGTGTACTCCTACACAGCCTCTCATCGTTCACCTTGTATTAGGGTCGATTCACCAACACTTTTCTAACATCATCAACATGATCATTCCCATCCCGACTCACACCACAGTAACAACATGGTATCATACTAAGCATGCAATAAGCGATAACATTGCAGGGGCCACATGATATCAAACAACTCCTACATTTTCTAGGATTGTGGTTTGCTTACTACTGTGACAAACTGATAGGTCATGCAAAGGAATGGGTTCATCTATGCGGTAGAAACGAAGCATGGTAATCATCCTAAACAATGCATAAGCGAGACATGAGAGGGAAGTGGGATTTTATCGACATGATCAATGGGGGTTTGCTTGCCTTGCTGACGAGGTTCGGGTTCTGGATCTTCAGCGAAGGGGGTGACCTCTTGCTCAGGTTCCACCTCTACTCGACAAACAAAGCACGAAGTAGCAATCAATATGAATGCAATGATCAAGCACATGATTGAATGTTTAAAACTTGAAGTATATGTTTTGATGTGTGTGAGGCAATTCCATTTAAGTGGAGTATATTGCATTTACAATGCAAACTCAAACTCCACATTTGAATTTAGCTTAGCTAAGTTGAATGTAACATAGTTTGATCATTTTGAATCAACTTCAAATGTGTATGATATGCCTCTGAAGTGCGGTTGAATTACATCATAATTCCATGGTCCAAGTAGCAAAAGCACTTGGTTTGAATTTGAATTAAATTCAAATAAACCAAATGACATATGCTACTGGTCCCATTTTAAATTCAACTCAAACAGAGTTGAAAGTTGCATATTTGGAAAGATAAGTTTCTCCTGATCATTTTTCATATATTTTTTCTCCAATTTGGAGTTAATATGAATTTTCTATGAATTTCCAAAGTTTCGGGTATTTTCTGGATTTTCTGGAATTCTTTTAATTTAGAAAAACCTTTATTGCGCCAGCACTGCATCAGCATGACGTCAGGGGGGGTTTTGACCCCGGTCAATCTGACCAGTGGGCCAGGGCTATCAGCCTCTCATCTAATTTCCTTGTTAGATTAATCTAACAGAGAGGATTAGAGGGGCCTGGGGCCACCTGTAAGTGACCCAGGGGGTTAGATTAGTGGCTAATCACCCCGGCCATGTCAGGCTTGCCGGCGGCTAGCCGCCGGTGGCCACCAGCACGGCAGCGCTGCACGGGGCGATGGCTCCCATGGTCCAAATCGCGCGCTTCGACCACTGAGACGAAGCTCTCGGTGTCGCGCGTCGATTGTGACCAAAAGGAGAGGTGGGGAGGCCCTGTATGCACGCCGGCGTCGAGCTTTGTGGCGGCGGGGCTACTGGCTAGAGGTCGAATTCGATACGGAGCTCCAAATGGCGCGTGGTTGGGTGCGTCCGAAACAACGGAGCACGGGGAATGCAAAGGACAAGGTAGCGGGGTCAATGGCTTAACGGTTGCTCGCCGACGACGAGCACGGCGGCTCGGTACTCCGGCGTCCATGGCAGCACGAGACAGAGGAGGAGAAGGAAGCCGTGGCTTGAGGGGAAAAGCTCACCTGACACTGGTGAACACGTTGGAGCAGGCGTCGGAGGCTGGGAAGTTACGGCGGCGGCGAATCGATCCACTTGAGCTCCGGCGGCCGGCGACGATCCGATGAAGCTGGCGTCACCCCTAGTCCAAATTGGAGCTCCTTCTTCTGCTAGTCGACGGAGTCGAGGATGGCGAACACACTGGACAGCTCGGCTGGGTTCCTCGGCGTCGATGGCCACGCGGAAGCGCTGCGGTGTTCCGGCGAGTCTTCGGGTGGCGACGGAAACGAGCACGGGAGGAGGAGGAGGAAGTTCTGGAGGGAGGGAGAAAGATCGGGACGTCTCCTAGACGTCTCCAGCGAGGAGGTAGGGATCGGGGCAGGCAGGCAGCTGCCTGTCGTGCCCACGGCGGTCGCCGGCGAGGTGCCTGCCTGCCTGGAGGGGAAGAAGACGCATGTACCCCCTCCAGGTGGGCTGGGCCGGTTGAGGTGAGTGGCCCTCGCCCCTGGGCGACAGGTAAGTTCTTTTCCTTTTTCTGTTTAATCTTTCCTTTCTGTTTTTCTGTATATTTGTTTTGACTTTGGTAAAAATACCAAATCATTTTATTAAATGCTGAAAACTTTTATGTGGCCTCATAATAATATAAACTAGCCACTCATAAACTTTCAACATTTTTAAAATTCAAATGATTTGAATTTTAAATCAAAAAGGGGTATTTCTTTAATTCCAAGGTACTGTTTGAATATTTGAAAAATCTATGAGCATGGGATGGGTCCCAAATCACTTGATATGTGATCACACTCATTTATAAGACTTTTCAAAAATCTAACATGAATTTTTGGAAAAGATTTTTATCTGGCCCTTTGAATTAATTCATCTGGGCGGTGTTCCTTCTCCCATTTTGATTTTTAAATTGATTTCCAAGATTTCTTTTTGAAATTTTGACATGATGCAAGGTTACTTGATCCTAGCACATTACCTAACAGAGGGTTCTAACACGGTGGCACGGCTCGGGGACGACGGTGGCTGCGTGGACTCGGCGGCGTGCTCCACGGCGGTCCTCGGGCGGCGAAGAAATCGAGCAGGAGAGGAAGGGGAGGATGAACCGGAGGAGGGGGAATGGACGTACGGTTCGTCCAGGAGTTGCGTGGCTCGTCTAGGAGCCTCGGGAGGGGCAGGTGGAGGCTGGGGAGACGACGCCGTGCTCGGCTGTCTTGGTGGCATTCCACCGATCAGCTTGGAGGCGCAGGGAGGAAGACGACAGGGAGAAAGGCTGCTTGGCTGGGCCGGTCTGTGTGGGTTGGGCTGCTTTGCCAGGTAAGCTCATTTTTCCTTTTCTCTCTGTTTTACTTTTCTGCATTAAGTTTTGGCACTGCTAAAAAAATAGCAAACCATTTTCTGAAATGCTAGAACTTTTTATATGGCCTCATGTTATATTAGACTAGCCACTTATAAAGTTTGGCACTTTTTAAAATTCAAATTATTTGAACTTTAAATCAAATAGGGTTATTTGATTAATTCCAAGGCACTGTTTGAATATTTGAAAAATCTATGAGCATGGGGTGGGTCCCAAATCACTTGATATGTGATCACACTAATTTATAAGACTTTTCAAAAATCAAACATGAATTTTTGGAGCAACTTTTTATCTGGCCATTTGAATTAAATTTATCTGGGGGGTTTTTCTCTCCCATTTCAATTTCTTTTTGAAATTTTTACATGATGCAAAGTGACTTTCTATTCCTAGCACATACCTAACTTGGGGTTGTGACACCTCGACAGGCCCACGATTGGCCCACTCGAGGCACCGACGTAGGAGTCCTCGACGACTATGGAATCTACGACTTGGTGTCCAAGACTAAAACTAGATTAGGCAATTGTCTCTGTAACCCTAGATGGACTCCTTGCGACCGAGCCTAATATATAAAGGCTGGGAGAGGGGACGTCTAGGGCATCCAATCTCATAGCAACACTCCCGGTCCCGAGCAAACTCGCCTCGACCGCCACTGTAATCACCTCCATCATAATACAAAAGAGCAGGAAGTAGGCGTTTCACCGATCGAGGGCCCTGGACCTTGGTAAATCCCTGTCTCCTGTTAGCCGACGAGTATCTCCAACCTCCACATCTTTTCTACGATCTAACCCAGGGTTCCTAACCATGGGATTTGTTGAGGTCAATCCTCGTCAATTGGCGCCGACCGTGGGGAAGACGCAGGATGGAATCACGATCTCGGCGGTCCCATCATCAGCAACCAGCAATTCAAGTACTCGATCAAGATCCAGCCCACTCGAAGAACTCTGGTTCATCGCAAGCCTCTCTGTTGCGCCGCCAAGTTCGCTTGGCCAACAAACCAGCCAAGATCAATCCTTCGGCGATTACCAAAGTCGCACCCGGAGAAAAAAGGACTCGACGACCCAGAAGACGAACACAAGCCGCAACAGTGAAGTTAGCTACAACGTCAAATCAAGTGCAAGAAGTCCACATGGAAATCTCGCTCGACCAGACACCACACGTCGGAGAAACTCCGATCGCCACTCGAGCACCCGCCGCCACCCGGACAGCCGCCTCAATACAAGACGGGGACTCTGAAACTCAATCCGGCGAATACTACGACCCTGACCGAAGATCGGACGAGTTCGCCAAGATGCTTCGGAACTACTCGATCAACGACGGAATAGAGCTCGACCCAAGGTTCCACTCCCATACAGAAGATTACTTGCAGTCGTTCCACATTTCAAGAAGAAGAAGGCACGCCGGCTCTAGCAAACTCACGTCCAAAGAATAGTTGGATGGACTCTCCACAATCCACTGTTTCGAAGACGGTTGGGGATGCCTCAGAGCAGGCCACGCCCTGAGAAGCTGTCGTTTGTTCACCGAACTCTCCGATAGGCTAAAAGAAGAGAAGTGGCGCAAAGCCAAGCGGGCTCGAGGAGCAGCTCAGCCATCAACACCTAAAACAGAAGAGAAATACCCTTCATCTCACGGAAGAGTCTGCATGATCCAACAAGGATGACCCTCAAAGGCAAAACAGGACGTGCACACCCCGCAATCCCGAGCAACCGCGAACTTGTTGATAGAAGAAACCTATCACTTATACGACTCAGAAACCAACATCACTTTCTCGCAGGACGATCACCCATCCACGATTCCAAGAACAGGGCACGCACCACTAGTCCTCGAAGCTCAGATCGACGGATATGACATGGACAGAGTATTCATGGATGGGGGCAGCAGCTTAAACATCATCTTCACCAGCACCTTGCACAAGATGTTGGTCCCACGATCAGTCTCGAAGAACTCAGGCGTCACGCTCTATGGCGTAGTACCAAGCGAAGCAGCCTCCTCCCTAGGGACAATCGAGCTCGACGTCGTTTTTGGCAGCAAGGGCAACTTCGCAAGAAAAATCCTCGAGTTCGAGGTACTCGACTGGCAGTCCCAATATCACACCATACTCGGCCGGCCGGCATTCGCGCAATTCATGGCGGTCCCGCACTATGCTTACCTCAAGCTCAAGATGCCAGGGCCCTCAGGGGTCATCACGGTCAATGGAAGCTTCACCAAATCGTACCAATGCGACCGAGACTTTCATCAAGTCTCCGACACATTTGGAGCACAACAGCAGCTCGAAGAGGTAGCCATGGTGGTAGACAGGAGCGTCTTTCCACTAGAAAGAAGAAGCGAAACAAAGGAAATCACTCGCGACTTCAGCGTCGACAGCGACACAGTCACCCATCAGGTGCATCCAATGGACACGGACAAGACGGTCCGAATCTATGCTCAGCTACCAGAAGAACAGGAAACAACCCTTATGGTTTTTCTATGACGAGGAGTGGAGAATTTTTGCCTGGTGCCCGGCCGACATGCCCGGAATACCAAGAGAGTTTGCAGAGCATGCACTACAAATCTACCAAAACACTAAATCAGTGAATCAGGCGCTACGTAGGTTCTCTGAACCCAAGCGCAGAGCCATTGGAAAAGAAGTCAACCGATTACTCGACGCACAATTCATCCGGGAGACGAAGAAGGCCACATGGGTCGCAAACCCAGTTCTAGTACCTAAAAAGGACACCGACGTACTACGCATGTGCGTCAACTACAGTTCTATCAACAAGCACTGCCCAAAGGACCACTTCCCTCTCCCAAGGTTAGAACAGATAATCGACTCTACCGCAGGATGCGACCTCCTGTCTTTCCTTGATGCCTACTCAGGGTACAACCAAATCAGGATGAAGGAAGAAGGCGAAGAGCATACCTCATTCATCACCCCCTACGGTATATTCTGCTACAAGACAATGCCTTTCGGATTGAAAAACACTGGATCCACGTACCGGCGGATGATGCAAGCATGTCTAAGGGACGAAATTGGCAGAAACGTCCAAGTCTACGTCGACGACATCGTTGTCAAAACATACAACGCAGGCAAACTACTCAACGACCTTCGAGAGATTTTCGCAGCACTCAACAGATACAGAATCAAGCTCAATCCAAAAAAATTGTGTGTTCGGCGTCCCAGCCGAAAAGCTGCTCGGGTACATGGTCTCTGCCCGAGGAGTCGAAGCCAACTCAGAAAAAGTCCAAGCACTCGCAAGGATGCAGGAATCGTTCGACATCAAGGGCGTCCAGCAACTCACCGGAAGACTCGCAGCCTTGAGCCGTTTCATCAGCAGGCTGGGAGAGAGGACTCTGCCATTTTACCAAATACTCATAAAAGGAGGAAAATTTGAGTGGACTGAAGAAGCCCAGAGTGCATTTGCAGACCTAAAGAAGACTCTCTCGGCCCCGCCAATCCTGGCAATACCAAAGGAGCAAGAACCCCTATACCTCTACATAGCGGCACGCAGCAGCGTGGTCAACACCGCGCTCGTCGTCGAGCGCGCCGAAGAAGGCAAAGTGCAAAGCATACAAAGACCAATCTATTACCTCAGCGAGGTCCTCACAAAATCTCAGCAGCGGTACCCACACTACCAGAAGCTCGTGTATGCTATCGTCATGACATCACGGAAAGTAACGCATTACTTAGAGAAGCATCTAATCACGGTTGTGAGCAGCGCACCACTCGCCGACATCCTCAACAAACCAGGAGCAACGGGTCGAGTTGCCGAGTGGAACATCAAGCTCAGCCCTCACAACCTGCAATTCAGGCACCCAACGGCGATCAAAGCCCAAGTACTCCCAGATTTTCTGGTCGAGTGGATGGAGGTACAAACACCCGGCCCTCCAGACCTCTCCAACTCATGGAAGATGTTCTTCGACGGGTCAAAAAGGCGTCAAGGGGCTGGAGCAGGCGTCGTGCTAATCTCACCCAAAGTAGATAAGATCAGATACGTGCTCCAGATCAACTTTAGCAAGGAATCAAACAACGAAGCAGAATATGAGGCACTACTCCACGACATGCGGATGACAAAGGTTTGCGGCGTCACTCGCCTTGTAATCTGCGGTGACTCCAACCTTGTCATTCTACAAGAAACGAGGGACCGTGAAGCAGTCAAAAATAACATGTTCGCATACTAGAAGCTATAAAACACCCTAGAAGGAGAGTTGCGGATGCGAGCTCAACTACATCGCCAGAGCGAATAACACAGAAGCAGACAAGCTCGCAAACATCGGATCAACTCGAGGACCAGTTCCCTCAGGAGTTTTCCTCGAGAGTATCAGCCAAAGATCGATCAAAACCAAGACACTCGCGCCGGGAGCAGCCGTAGAAGCCGACAACACAAGCGAACCGACACAAGTAGCATCAGCAAACCCGGTTGCTGAAGAAGAAGGCAACAACGCAGTCGAGGAGGCAGAACCAGTGGCATTCGAAGTCCCAACCTGGACAAGACTCTTCCTTAGATTTCTGCTACAAGGAACCTTAACGCGGGACGTCGTGGAAGCCCGACGCATCAGCCGACGATCCAAGGCGTTCACCATAATTAATGGACAGCTCTACAAGCGCAGCATCTCTTAGGTACTCAGAAAGTGCATCGAGGTGGAAAACAACAAGGCCCTACTACTTGAGATTCATGAAGGCACTTGAGAACACCACGGGAGCAGTCGCGCTCTAGTGGCCAAAGCTTTTTGAGAAGGGTTATACTGGCCAACCGCAATGCAAAATGCGGAAGACATCTAGTGACGTTGCATTGCCTGTCAAAAATTCGCCAGCAGTCCCCATGCGTCAGCATCAAAACTCAAAACTATACTGCTATACTGGCCCTTCGCCACATGGGGACTCGACATGGTGGGCCCACTCAAGAAATCCTCAAAAGGAGGCCGAGCACATCCTAGTTGCAGTCGACAAGTTCACCAAGTGGATTGAAGCAGTACCAATCACCAGCTCGACAGCCCACACGGCAGTCAACTTCATCAAATCAATCATCTTCCGATTCAGAGTACCACATAACATCGTCACGGATAACGGAACAAACTTCACAGCAGTAGAATTCCAAAACTTCTGCCAGGAGCTGGGCATCAAGATCAACTACGCTTCAGTCGCGCACCCGCAGTCCAACGGCCAAGTGGAGAAAGAAAACGGCTTAGTGTGCGGCGGAATCAAAAAGCGGCTCCTCGCACCACTTGAGCAAGCCGCAGGAAACTGGATATAAGAACTTCTCGCGGACCTATGGAGCCTGCGCACCACTCCCAATGCCTCCACCCAATACACGCCATTCTTCATGGTGTACGGTGCGGAGGCTGTACTGCCACACGACCTACAATTCGGAGCTCCTCGAATCACAGGGTACGAAGAAGAAGGGGCAGAAGACGCACTCAAAGACGACAAAGACGTCGCATATGTGGCAAGGGACACAGCCCTAGCAAGATCATAAGGATACCAAGACAAGCTACGCACATACCAAAGAAGCCTCCTGCGGACAAGAACCTTCCGCGAAGGAGACCTCGTCCTACGACTAATACAAGAAAAGGTCCACAAGATCAACCGTGGTGGGAAGGACCATTTATAGTCTCCGAGGTCATAGGAGGAGGAGCATACAGGCTAAAGAACCGAAGAACAATGAAGATGTGGGAAACCCGTGGAACGTGGCAAACTTGCGCGTCTTCTACCCATAGACCACTCATCGACACTTTTTCCCCAGCAACGCAATATCGGCAGTAGCACCGATACGCAACTCATGTAAAAACCTGAAGCAATAAAAGATGTGTTGCCCAAATAACACTACTTTGGCACTCGGGGGCTCGAGTGCAGACTCCCCCCTCGAGGAACTTTTCTCTCATGCGACGACACTACTTTGGCACTCGGGGGCTCGAATGCAGACTCCCCCCTCGAGGCACTTTTTGCTCATTCGATGACACTACTTTGTCACTCGGGGGATCGAGCGCAGACTCCCCCCTCGAGGCATTTTTTCGCTCATGTGACGACACTACTTTGGCACTCGGGGAATCAAGCACAGACTCCCCCCTCGAGGTTCTTTTTTGCTCATGCGACGACACTACTTTGGCACTCGAGGGCTCGAGCGCAGACTCCCCCCTCAAGTCGTTTTTCACACACGCGACAACACTACTTTGGCACTCGGGGGCTCCAACGTAGACTCCCCCTCGAGGCATTTTGTTCTCACGCGACAACAATACTTTGGCACTAGGGGGCTCGAGCGCAGACTCCCCACTTGAGGCGTTTTTTTCTCACGCGACAAGACTACTTTGGCACTCGGGGGGCTCGAGCGCCTACTTCCCCCTCGAGGCGTTTTTCGCTCATGCGACGACACTACTTTGACATTTCGGGGCTCGAGCGCAGACTCTCCCTCGGGACGCCTTTCGCCTACGCGAGGCCATCACTTTAGCACCCAGGGACGGAAACACAAACCTTTTTCCCCGAGGTCCCCTTTCGTCTGGACGACAAAAGCATTCTCTCACACTCGGGGGCTTGAGCACGGGCTCACTTCACCCTATGAAGAAACTCCCATCCAGGCAAAACAATCTTTTTCCTCGACACCCGGACTCAAGAACTAAGCAACCTCCTTCTTACCTAAGGAGTTTTCTCCCGCACCTCGACAGTTTTGCACCAGCACAATTGTAAGGCCCGATATGCGGTACTGTTCAAGATCTAGATGTTTCCATCCAGATCCGGGGACGAAGCACATATCGGTCCCACCGCGACATATGACGAAGTCATATGCTCCGGATTTCCAACATGATATCACAACATTACAGATACAATGATACAACATCTCATACAATCGGCATACAATTGCCTTAATACAATACAACAGCGGAAGATACATGTCTGAGTACAGACTACAAGCAAATGCCTAGTGGCAAAGAGAAAAACATCGATCCCCATAACCACACGGGTCCAGGCCCTCCGCCGGGATCTGCCTAACTAGTCGTCGTCGAGTCTCCGCGTGAAATGTCGATCACCATACATGTTGTCGATCAAGAACCCTGAAAAGAGTTTGGGGGTAGAATCATGAGTACAGAAGTACTCAGCATCCAACTATAGTGGTCAACTGACCCAGCAAGGACTTCATCACTCGTCATTCTAGGACAACTAGTAGTTTACGGTAAGGAAGGGGTAAGTGGTGAGGTTGCTGCCGCACTAGCATTTATGAAGTGGCTAACGATCTAGAGAGTAAGGTAAGAAGCCAATCATTCAATGAGGAATCACCTCCAACAAGTCTTGCTATCAACTACTTAGGCAAACATAACACCTATCCTATCCTTGTCCTCCTCTTCGCATCCCCACGAAGAAGAAGCAGTCAAGGCACACACACACATGTTGATCAAGTTATAATAAGATTATCTCAGTTGTTGTTGTCTATGACCAAGGAGTAGGTCTCAAGTCATCCATAACTGTGGACACGGCTTCTCGAAAAGATTTAACCCTGCAGGGGTGTACCAACTGCCCATTACAAGGCTCCGCACGCACGCCCATCTCTCTCAGTTGCTACCCATTATAGGCACCATTTTATGATTTAGTTCCGAGAGATCCGAAACGACAGATCCCTCTAACTAACAATGAACAAATCCGGGTGGCCCCCGGTGAGTCGACACCCAACTCAAAAGCCGGCCGCGCTCTCGAATCGGTCTCTACCGTCTGTCGCAGGTTTGGATAGCTTGTTGATCACACATGGGAAACCGGGTCCTCAGCCGAACAAGGTGTGCCAGCAAGGGAACTATGTCCTCACTTGTCCAGGTTGGTTTGAAAACTACTGGCGGCCGACCAGCACACACACGGTTTCAAATGGTAAATCAGCTTGGGCCACCACTAGAAATGTTTGAAGCTAGGTAGGTAAGAAAAGGGGACCCCATAAAATCTCACACGCGGTTAGGCACGCTCAGTCTTAAAACCAATACCCGGAACTCGGGTCCTAGGTGACTCGAATGGAACAAAGCATCGGGGAGGGATAGCCTAGACTTTCCATCCTTCGTCGAATATAGTCAACATTATAACAATCATATCATCAACAACAATATAATAATGTGATATCCCAAACCAAGGAGTAACAGGGTAACATCGTAGCATCCTAAGCATGCATACTAAGAAGGGTCTGAGCAACGAGCAATAGTAACATAGCAGTACATGGTTTGCTGGGAGGGGACATGGCTGTATCGGTTTGAAAGAGGCTGTAAACATGTGGTAGGATCAAACATCGAACCTATCCTAGGCTAGCATGCAAACCACTGGTTGAAATAGAATGGATCATAAGTAATGCATAGTCCTTGCCTGTTGATAAGTCGGGTTCCGAAGGTTTAGTTGATCGCAAGCTCGCATCGTCTCCGAAGGTACCGGCGGAAGCACACACGACGGTAAACACTAGAAAGCAATCAACGAGCAAGCATCTATTACTACGAAGAAAACACGAGCAAGCATCAACAAGAAGGCAACACGAGACATCGCATCTACCATCGAGAGCGGTTACTAACAGGTTAAGTGGAGTACTCGTCACACACGACGATACCGCACGTTTACGGTGGTTCAAGTTGTTTAACTACAGGTGATCAACTAAGTTGTTAACATGGCAAAGCACAGAAGCATGGCATAGCACACAAACATGGCAAGAGGTGAAGCATAAAGTAAACTATCTATGCTAGTCAATTTAAGTGAGGCACAACCTAAACATGGCATAACACTAAGTACCCCACGACAATTAAAAGATTTGGTCTTGTTCTGCCCTAAACCATATTTTAGGTTGGTTAACAGCAGCAAACAAAAGCATAAACACAAAGTACATGAAAAACTAATCAAGTTACATATAGAGAACACTCCAAACGGAGTTACGGTTAAAAGATACAAGCAAAACAAGTTTGGAACACAATCTGCCAACATTAGCAAGCACACTTTAGAGCAAGATTTAATATACCTAAAGCACCCAAACATGACAAGTTAAAGCATGGGAATGAAGTACACATGATGCTTAACATATAGGAAAAAGAATCAATGCAATAGGCCTCATGGATGTGTCACAATCATCATGCAAACTTGCAATAAAATAACAGCAACATCACATAACAGAAATAAGTAGCAGTTAAACAGCCTGATGCCCACTTCAACAGAGATTAACAACATCAAGATGGCCTCAAATCAAAATTCTCACAAAAGATGGATTGAAGTACACACAATTCTAAGCAATTTTCCTTTTGGGCGCATCGCGATCCGGGCTACGGTTTACTCGCAAATTATGGCGCAAAATTGAATACAGCAAGCAATTACAGGGACTTAGCAAAATATAACAGACAGGGGGGAAAACAACAACAATAAAGAAAAAGGCCTCACCCGAGTGGGCTTTCGGCCCACCTGGCCGGCTGGAGAGGCTGGAGAGGCCTGGCGGGCTGGGCCGCGCTGGAGCTGGGCCTGGCAGGCCGGCCCAAGGCGACGAGGCGGTTGGGGCGAGGGCACGTGACGCTCGTTTCTGCGGCTTCCGAGCGGCGGCGCCGGCGGCCTGCTGCACCGACGAGGGGCGGCGCTAGGTGGTCGGGGACGGGGTCGTCGGAGCAGTGGCTGTTGGATCCGGGCGGCGGGGTCGCCGGTGGGGTGCAGGGAGGCATCGGGGCGGCTGCGGCCGGATCTCGCGAGGCCGGCGAGCTCGTGCCATAGGTCCCTGACGCGGCGGCGGCGAAGGAGCTCTGGTCGGCGGTGGACTCCTGCGGGAAAGAGGGAAGGCGGAGATGAGGACAGAGGGGGAAGGGAGGAACCCGAGGGGAAGTGGTGGCCGGCCTTCTGGTCGCCGGAGCGCAGCGCGACGGCGAGGTTGCCGGCAGACGACGGCGGCGCGGGAGGCCATGCTCCCCACGGGCGGCGGCGGGATCCGGGCCGAGACGGCCCCGGCAGCGGCGGATCCGGCCCTGCGGGGCCCGGACGTGGTCTGGCTGGCTGGGAGGCGATGTGGTGCCTTCTGAGGCGTCGGATCGCAGATCCGACGGCTCCAGAGGGCCTGTGGCTAGGGTTTCGTGATCTGGGGCTGTTTTGGGGCAGATTTGAGCAAAGTGGAAGGGATGGCTGCAATTTTGTGGCTAGGAAAACCCTAGAAAGGGTGGGAGTGTGGTGGTCTTTATATAGCCCAGGTGGCTGGCAGTTTGTAAAAACATCCCCGGTTTTTCTCTCGCGCGCGCGGTGTTTACGTTTCTGACCGCCGGGGGTCCGCAGGACCTCCGATTCGGGTAAAACTTCGAACTGCGCGATCAGCGCGTCGAGCCGGCGGCGTTCACCTAGCGCTGGAACTGTTCCAAGAACACTTTCCGGCGTGCTATAAACATAATTAAATAGGGTTTTCATTCCGTTGGCTGCGGCAGGTCTCGTGCGGTTTTCGCGACGGTGATCCGGTGAAACCCGGTGTCGCAAAGGTCGAGTGTCAGGGTGGCAAGGGTCGGTCTCCGTCCGGTATGAGATAAGAGGGGGGGAAATAATCAGCGATCGATAAATCGGGGATGCAAACACCGTAAACAAATCACAAAATCAAACAATTCACATCGAAAACAAAATTTTATTTTTTGTGAAATCTGGGCTGTTACAACAATCCACGCCCAAAACTAAGGATAAAGCAGCAGCAGCAGGACAGTTTTTAAGTCTTCACCCGATCACAAGTGATCACCTAAAGACTTGGGGGCTACTCCCATCGGGAGCGCTGCCGTGCACCCGACGATCTTAGAATGGCGGTACATATGCAAGACGAGACCGGCACAGTAGAATTTATATTTTAGCCTATGTCCGACTCTACAAGTCGAACATAGCCTCGGGGGCTACTCCCATCGGGAGCGCTGTTGCGCACCCGATATTGTTAAAAGGATAAAAGGATTGCAGGACCAAGCTCCACGAAGACATTTTCTCATTACATATCAAAGGGATAAAAGGGGAATACAAGGCTCGTTACTCGAAGACATTTTCCCATTACATACCAGAGGGATACAAGGCTCAGTACTCAAAGACATTTTTTCATTACATAACAGAGGGATACAAGGTTCAGTACACGAAGACAAATTCTCAGCTACACATCAAAAGGACTACAAGACCAACCATTACAAAGAATTATGACTTCTACATGTATGCACATGCTGAGATAATTGGCACCTTGGTCGACATCTTGACGAGCATCATCACAAACAAAGTAACCCTAAGTCTGCAAGGAGCAAGCCAGCCTCCTTCGTGAACCTCATAACCTTGCCTATCGGCGCACCCGCTTGGCCGATGGCTTGACGTTCGATACCTCCCTAGAACTAGAAGAGCAAGCACCACCAACCGAGGAGTCAGCGGCAGAGGAAGCCACAAGAGAAGAAGCCGAGGTACCGCTTGATTCGCCAGAACAATCGATGCTTGAGTCCTCCCAGTAAGGGTCCAGACGGTTGCAACCAGCATCAAAAGCACGAACGGTTAGAGTATCCTCACCATCGAAACGACAGCAAAGACTATCGTCGTCGCGCAGATTCAGCCGGCGAGAAAACGATCTCCAACCAGACCCTAAGAAAATCAAGAACGAGCTATCAACCTCAAGCTCTATCCATAAGGGAGATCGAGAGCATCCTTGAAGATGAAGCCAAAGACCTTTCAAACCAAGTTCAGAAACGATGGGAGAAAAATAAAAATGAAGAGGAATCCGGCTAGATGTACGGCTAAGAATTTGCAACAGGAAGTCATAGCGCCAAACACCCTCCCCAGCAGCAGGGAGGGGAGCCTTTACAACACCTCCACATCCGAGTTGGGAAGAACGAGGAGTGCGAGCACCGCGACCACGGCGGCCACGACCCCGGCCGGCCATGCCACGAGAAGAACTAGCAGCAGCTACACGGCCTCCACGCTTGGGTGCCATATCAAACAAAAACGAGGAGAAGAAGATGGAAGAACAGAAGATGCCGAACAAAAAAATAATAGCGGGTATTTATAGCCCAGGCCAGGGGCAAGCAAGGAAAATGTCAAGAAATCCAAACGGCGCCACCATTAAATCAAGACCAATAAGTGTGGTGATACGGAGTCCAAGACAAGATGCCTCTTCGCATCAAACAATACCCAATAAAGGAGACATCAAATCTCGCGTGTTTCCCATACACGCCTCCAAAACCCAACAGGAAGCAACAGCGTAGGATTACAACGCAGTATCCAAGACGCCATTATGACCGAACAGAAGATGTGACGGTTCACAAACCAGCCACCGTCATCACGCACGTCACCAAGAGCATCATTACGACCCCTGCTATCATGGCAGCAGGGAAAATATAGATTCAAGACAAGTCACTGCCAAAACAAAACACTGAGAAGATTCTCTACTTTTTCGGTTCTTTATTTCAAGTTATTAAGCAAAAATTTACTCCCATGAGGAGCGCCCTATCTTTTCTAAAAGCAGAGCATAGACCAAGCCTCGAGGACGCACGTGGTTACTCCCCTTCAACAAGAACAAATGCATCTACCGAGTTCGGGTGCTCCCTCACCCAACAGATGACAACGTGCTTGAGTGATTACTCGTGCCAGCAAGGGCCAATACGTCTACAGAGTTTGGGTGCTCCCTCACCTAGAATATGATGAAATGCTCGAGTGGCTACTCGCACCAATCAGCAAGACCCGATTGATATCCAGAAGGACATTCAGCCTGAGCACTCGAATGCACCACGGGTGCTTACGCTACTAGCTGATTCGACGACTATTCGAGTGGGAGCATCTCTTATCAACTCCTCGCCTGAGCTTGCAAACACTCCGCTGGTGACTATTATTAGTCCACTTGATTTGTTTATCCAAGTGGGTGCATTTCGAATTAGGCTCTGTGCCTCTATAAAAAATAATGCCTAGGTGGGGACACACTGCACCCCATATGTCGCACAAGCTCGCGCGTAGGTAAGACCCTACTGCGCAGTCGGCCGGGCCGGGACTTTCCATAGCGCGACTTCACTCCCGATGTTTTCCATGCGCGATGGATGAAGAAAGTTTAACCAATAACGGACGCGTTAAGGCTATTTTCTGATAATAGCGGCACTGATCCTATAACACCTACAGAGGCATGGACTTTGCTAGACACTGGTTGTATCCAAGTCCGTGTCGAGGGACACAGACTTGATTGGGATACTGAGGTATTTTCCAGTAGCGCAATTCACCAAGGCTCGACCAGTCGACTACCTTGGGGCATTTCAGCTTAGCATCCCTCGAATAAACTATCTTTTGTGGCTAACAACCGACGACTCACAGAACAACGCGATATGCATGAAGACATGCGATTATGGATTCGAGTCCCTGCGCGACTCTTCAAATTCCCCAGGCACTCGGGGGCTACTGACGAGGGGGTGTACACACAACTCCTATGGATGAGCGTACCTGGTATGCGTCAAGACAGAAGGCCCGCTGGAAGCCTCGACAGGCCCACAACTGGCCCACTCGAGGCACTGACGTAGGATTCCTCGACGACTATGGAAGCTACGACTTGGCGTCCAAGACTAAAACTAGATTACGCAACTGTCTCTATAACCCTAGATGGACTCCTTGCGACCCAGCCTAGTATATAAAGGCTGGGAGAGGGGACGTCTAGGGCATCCAATCTCATAGAAACACCCCCAGTCCCGAGCAAACTCACCTCGACCGCCACTTTAATCTCCTCCATCATAATACAAAAGAGCAGGAAGTAGGGGTTTCACCGATCGAGGGCCCTGAACCTGGGTAAATCCCTGTCTCCTATTATCCGACGAGTATCGCCAACCTGCAGATCTTATCTACGATCTAACCCAGGGTTCCTAACCATGGGATTTGCCGAGGTCAATCCTCGTCACTGCTAAAAACAGAGCACAATACAACACGAGGGTACGAGTGGCTACTCCCCTCCAAAAGGATTAGTACATCTACAGGGCTCGAGTGCTCGCTCGCCCAGATGTTAAGGCGCTCGAGTGATTACTCGCAATGGCACTCGACACTCAAAAGACGAAGCAGACGAACTCCCCGCTCGAGCACTCGAACGCTCCACGGGCGCTCACGCTATTAGCTCACTCGATGACTTTTCGAGTGGATGCGTATCGTACTTATTCCTCGCATGAGCACTCGAACGCTCTGTGAGTGACCGCTATTAGTCCACTCGATCGTTTTCCGAGTGGGTGCACTCTAATTTGGCACACGCCTCTACAAACATTGCCTGGGTTGCGATACACTGCACCCCAGATGTCGCGCAAGCTCGCGCGTAGGTAAGACCCCGCTGCACAGACGTCCGGGCCGGGACTTGCCATAGCGTGACTTCACTCCCGACGGTTCCATGCGCGATGCATGATCAAAAGTTAACCACTAACGGACGCGTTAGAGTGGTATTCAGCACTGAACTGGCGGCATTGATCATGTAAGCTCTGCAGCGCCTGGACCTTTCTTGACACCAGTCATATCCAAGTTCGTATCGAGGGATGTGACCTTGATTGGGCTACTGAGGTATTTTCCTCTAGCGCAATTCACCGAGGCTCGACCAGTCGAGAACCTCAGGCATTTTTAGCTTATCATCCCTCGAAAAACTATCTCTCAATAGACGGCAGTCAACGACTCGCAACAATTCGACACACACTACTACAGCTGATACAGGTTTTAGTCCATGCGTGACTCTTAGAGTCCCCCAGGCACTTGGGGGCTACTGACAAGGGGGTGTCCCCACAACTCCTACAGATGAGGGTACCTGGTGCATGTCAAGACAAGAGGCCCGCTGGAAGCTTCGACCGGCCCACGACTGGCCCACTCGAAGCACCAACGTTGGAGTCCTTGGCATCAAGGAAACCATGAATTGGCGTCCAAGACTGAAGCTAGATTAGGAAACTTCCTCTATAAACCTAGATGGATTCCTTGCGACCCAGCCTAGTATATTAAGGCTGGGAGAGGGGACGTCTAGGGAATCCAATCTCATAGCAACACCTCCGATGTCGGGGGGATAGCCCAGTGCCATAACCCATCATATAGAAGAACCTGGTCGACTCTGGAAGTAGACGGCCCCGAAGAAGACTCGGCATGGGCCGAGTCAGGTCATCATGAAGACCGAAGAAGCGTAGAAGGAATTAGACTTATCTTGGGTAATAAGGAAACCACTTGTAAATAGGATAGGACTCCATATCGTGTGGGAGTCGGACTTGTACAACCCTAGGGACCCGACATCTATATAAGCCGACACCCTTGGATCCAATAGGGAGAACTCAACTTAGATCTTCTCGAGGTATAGGTAGCGATTTTGCACCCTTGGAATCGAGAATTCGACACCAATAATAGAAAAGGAGTAGGTCTTTACCTTTCGAGGGGCCGAAACCTGGGTAAATCTCGCGTCTTGTGATCTCATCGACTTCCTCCTCAAATTCACCTCGCAGCAAAGGTCCCACACTAAGTTCTCCAATGAGGACATCTTCCGTGACTTTCCCACGACACCGGTCTCGAGCGATCTCGCCTTGACCGCCACTGTAATTGCCTCCATCATAATACAAAAGAGCTGGAATTAGGGGTTTCACCGATTGAGGGCCCTGAACCTGGGTAAATCCCTGTCTCCTATTAGCCGATGAGCATTGCCAACCTGCACCTCTATCTACAATCTAAACCCAGGGTACCTTACCATGGGATTTGCCGAGGCTGATCCTCGTCACAAAATCATTTTAATGAGAGGATTCGAAGTCAGTTGCATGATAATTCCCTTGCTATCAAAAGTTTGCTTAATGTCTTAGGTAGAACTGTTAACGATGTTAAAGGTCTTGTTAAGCATTTTCATATGCTTCAAACTCAGCTTGAACAAATTTCTAATGTGCAAAAAGATTTGCTTGCTAACAATGCCAAACAAGATGACATACAAGCCTAGGGAATTAAGACCCAGGTGGAACACACACTCAAGACCCTCTCTATCCAGAGGGGCCTCCAAAGAGAGTCGAGCAAGATTCTCAAATGTAGGATCAAGATGTTGTCAGCTCCCCGAAGAAGAAGAAGAAGAAGAAACACAAGGAAGATGATAATTCAAATGATCTCATAGTTGATGAAGAACCTATTGTTGATCCCAATAGTATATCTACTTCTGATGTTGAAACTGAAGATGGTGTTGAACCTGATAAAGATAATAAGAAGAATGATACTCCTGAAGTACAAGAATAAGAAGCGCCTAATAAACGTAAGAGATATACTAGAGAAGAATTCATTGCAAGAAGGCATGGGAAGGAAAGAGAACCATGGGTACAAAAACCAATGCCCTTCCGAGGTAAGTCTCTCAAAACTAAAGAAGAAGAGCACTATAATAAATTTTGACTGATGCTATTAAGTTGCCTCTGGTATATGAAAGATATTGTTACTTATAAAATAAAAGTTCCTAATGAGGCAATATCTACTATGCTTGCTAACTATTCTTTCAGTGGAAAGATCCCTGAGAAGCTTGGTGATCCACGTATACCCACCATTCCTTGCTCCATAAAAAAATAATTATGTTGGAATTGCTTTATGTGATCTTGGTGCAGGAGTGAGTGTTATCCCTTTTTATCTTTACAAAAGATTTTGTTTAGACAAAATAATCCCCATAGATATCTCTCTTCAAATGGCTGACAAGTCAACAGCCGTTTCTATTGGTATTTGTGAGGATATTCCTGTTGAAGTTGATAATTGCTTGATCCTTACTTATTTTGTTGTGCTTGACATGCCCGAGGATGGGAGCATGTCCATTATTCTTTGAAGACCTTTTCTTAACACCGTACGTGCTATTATTGATTGCAATAAAGGAAAATTCACTTTCAATGTTGATAACAAAGAACACACGGTATATTTTCTGAAGAAGATTGATAAAAGGCATGGCCTTAATTCTATTGAGAATATTGAGACCGTGAAGATCGGAAAATGGGATTGTCCTTTACATGTGCACCACAAATACAAAACCATTATTGTGGGGACAATATCCGTTAAAATAAAGGTACCATGAATACTTTACAAGAAGTGAAACTTTTTGCTTTATATACGACTTGCTTGGTAGTAAGACTTGATCAACCTTACTAACAAACTTGTTTTATATAAGTAAAAAAGGGAAGCTTATTATGATTTCATTTTACTTTGCTTTCATTCTCCTTATTGTACCAAAGTTTTATGTTTTTGAGCTTCATAAGTTTCACCACTATTTCGAGCCTTCCGGGAGTTTTTGCAGCTTTCGCTACCTCAAGAAATTTTCAAAAAAGAAATTGAGAAAAATTCTAGAAAAATTATAATAAAAAGTTCCATAAAAATGTGACTTGGAGGGACCTGGGGCTGACCAGGGAGGGCCACCCCTGGTCCAAGCGGCCAGTGGGCGCGGCCTGGCCTCTGGCCATGCCAGGGGGCCACCTGGGCCCACTAGGCCACCTAGCCAGGTAAATCTTCTTCCTCTCTATCTCTCTCCCTTCACTCAAAAATCGCGAGTTTGTTGTTGGAACCCGAGTTCTTGGTGCTCTTGCCTGCAAATTTTGATCTCCTTCTACAACCCATCATTTCTGCTGAGATTTTGGGCATTTTCTCCTTGGTATGTGACTCCTCCACTCTCCAAATAGAATTTTGAATGGTGAACTTATTTGTGACTATTTTGGAGTTCTTGGTGGATGTTCATATGAGCTTGCATGCATGTTTAGAAATTTATTTTTGGAGTTTTGATGCAAGTGTATGCCTTGGAGAAGTGAGTAGAGTAGTATGCTCCATCTCATTTTTCTTACTTATCAATTTTTGTAGCTTGCTAAAAATTTTAGTAATGAGTTTCTTTAGAAAAGCTAAGGAATGGCTTGGGGGAAAGAAACCCGAGCCCACAGACACAGTGACTAGAGCTGCAGCATCACCCTCTACTGTGAGGGTGAGCTACAATCATGATATCGTGCCCCCAGAGTTGCTTTACGAGACCGTCTCGGTGCATGCCATGACATACCCGTGTTCGAAATTTCTAAGGGCGGCAGGTATGAACGATGAGTGTGATAACCTTTGTGCAAATGCAGGTTTGACGTGCCTTGCGACACAAAAAGTGCTACAGTATCCCAAACTCACCTATTATTTTGTCAACTGGTTTAGATTCAATGAAACAACTTCTACTATTGAATTCAGAATTTATGTTGAAGTTTTGACCATGTCGTTGGCAGAATTTTTTCTAGTTTTAGGTGTGCGGAATGCTGGGAAGACTAGCAAGAAAAATACACAACACTCCGAGCTGAAGGCCCTCTTCAACTCTCTCTGCAGCGAAAACCCGAGAGAGATTCATCGTGGGAAGATTTCCAGCATATTGTTCCCTCACATCAGGTAGTTCGCATATTATATTGCTCGAGGCGTGTTAGCTCGTGGGAACACGAGCAACATTTCAGCTCCAGATATAACTATCTTGGCATCCGCCCTCGAGGGGAGTGACACGTATAACATCGGTGCTTTGATTGCTCGCCGCCTTGTCACCAATGGTGAAAAGGGTCCTTACTATGGTGGAATTTATGACACACTTATTGATGATAATCTTCGTCGATTTATATGTGTCGATGATCGCCCTCTTCAAATTCCACGTTTTGATATTAATGCTATGAAGATGCATGAATTTTTCACTAGGACTTCTGATCTTGATAACCTTGTTTATGTGATGAGGTTCGGAGATACCATTACTTGTGAGACCCGTGTACCTGCACCTCTTTTGTTTGATTATACTAGCAGGAACGGCTGGTCTTTCACTTCGACTCAGCTGGACGAGTTCGTGGTTCAGCAGCAGGTTCATAACCCCATGAAGGGGGATGCTCCCGAGGAAGATGAGCCAGAGCAGTTTCCGCCTCC
Source organism: Bromus sterilis (assembly GCA_950022295.1). NCBI lineage: Eukaryota > Viridiplantae > Streptophyta > Magnoliopsida > Poales > Poaceae > Bromus > Bromus sterilis. The sequence goes on from OX465595.1 coordinate 95,927,997, forward strand.
TCAGGAGGAATCCGTTGCCCGATGGGGCGAGGGATCTTCTTCTTGGAGCGCGGGGCCTTCCACCTGGGAGAACGGTAGGATGTCATTCTCCATACCAGTTGACTAGTACGATCCATCGAAATTTTCCGGGCCGGGAGAGAGCTTGTGGGGCCCACAGTAGCCTAGCCCGACTTAGGCCAAAAGCCTAAGCTTGGGGTAGTACGTACCCTTTTCCCCCTTTCATTGTATCATCTGTGGTGTTCGCTTTAATCTTTTTCAGAGTTTTTGTTTCTTCTTCTTTGATCTTTCTTAATTTTCAAAAACAACAAAAAGATTTCTCCTTTCTTTTGCTTTCGGTTAACCTTTGAAAAACCCAAAAAAAGATTTCATTTCTCTCTTTAGTTTGCTTTGTTTGCAGAGTTCAGCTCACATCCATGGTTGCAATTGCACTTGATTATATCTTTCGACGTTCGATCGTGCAAGTGACGAGGCAATAAAGATGAATACCGACGGAAAGGATGCAACAAGGAAAGCCGGTATGAACTCTATTTATTTCTACTTTTGTACATATGCCTATACTTATGATCTAGAGACCTTCTTGTAGCGACATAGTGTTATGTTTACAATGCTTCCCCAGTAGTTCCTGCTTTCCTTGTGACTAGTCTCAAATAGCTCGAGTGCATAATGTGTTATTGAAATGATTTGCATGCATTGCATTGTTCATGGTTTGGCATATTGAAGTGGTATTTCCCTTCGGAGAATTTTTGGGTTGACTTGGCACATGCTTACACATGTTTATGACTACAGTCTATCAAGCCTTGATGATCTTTTTATTTCAGAGTAGTTATATCACTTTCATGCCCGATTCAATGTGGATTTGTCGCGCTACATGATTATGACTGTTATTGCTCTCTAGTTGGTCGCTTCCTCGTCTTTTGCTAGCCTTTGCATGTACTAAGCGGACTGACTGCTTGTGCATCCAAAATCCTTGAAACCAGTTATGCCGCATGAGTCCACCATATCTTCCTATTTATGGTATTTACCGGCCATCCTAACGAAGACTTTCTTGTACCATCTCAAAACTATTCAAATTCACTTCTCTTTTTGTATCCGTACAAGCTCATGGAGCGTTAGGGGCAATCAATATTTGCCATGCTAAAAATGTTTTACTCCTTGAAAAAGTTTAATCTAGTCAAATTTATGAGGAAGAGTCTGGTCGGGAGAATGCCCAGTTCTCACTTGTTTCACAATTTATAAAAACTTGCACTTTTCCCTCCATACTTGATGACGGAATGAAATGGAACTATGTTGGCCAAAGACTTCTAATGATGGGTGGAGGGAGATTTATAATCTCCCCTTCCATACTTGAGGCAGGATGAAGGGCACCAGCAATCTTTGCTGGCCATAGACCGTCTATGATTGATGGATAGGAAACAGAAGTGTAGGCATACCACAAAAAGCATGGGAACCGCCATTAATATGGTTGGTATGAAAGATATTGAAAACCTTTACCGTTACCATTGACTGGAAAGTTACACTCCCAAAAACATTTTATCTCTGTTTTCAAAACCACGAGCTCTCGTACTTGTTTAGTCTTTGCTTCCAACCACGGGTTTTTAACCTTGCCATCAAAAGCCACGGTTCGAGAGTCTCCACCTTCTCCTTCAAAGCGCCAACTATTGACAGCGTAATTGTCATTCTGAGTGTAACATGCATTGTCCCAAATTACTACATTGTTTTCTGCATGATTGTGATATTGCTCATTCTGAAATATTTATTTCTAGTCTCCTTTGAAACTCCGAAGGTTCTTCTGCATTTATGTTTTGCTTCACTCATGGGGGCAAGCGAGATACCACTTTTCTATGTCCAAGTTATGTGCATTGTGATCTTGTCATGATTTTTAGTTGCATATTATCTATTCTTAAATGTTTGAGAACTTTTCATAAGAATGACGAATTGCTTTGTGCATTGTCTTTGTAGCATTGTTCCTACACTTGCTATACTTGTATGTAGTACATGCTTATATACATCTAATGAAGAAAAAGAGTTTGTCAAAGTTTTCTTTGCCGCGTTCAGTCCGTTGAACTGAATTTCTTGAGGACAAGCAATATGCTAAGCTTGGGGGAGTTGATACGTCTCAAACGTATCGACTTTTCCAAACACTTTTGCTATTGTTTTAGCCTCATTCTTGCATGATTTGAATGAAACTAACCCGGACTGACGCTGTTTTCAGCAGAGCTACCTGTGTGGTTTTCTCATGTCCAGGAAAAGGGAATTTTAGACATCTCAGAAAATTCCAGGAAAAACCATAGAAAATCCACGCAGTCGGACGGCCCAGGATCCAGAAGAGGGGCCAGAGGGGGCCACCCCTAGCCCAGGCGGCCAGTGGGCACGGCCAAGCCCCTGGCCGCGCCAGGAGGCCGCCTCAGAGGGGGCCACCTCCCCTGGTGCCCTACTTGGACTCCTATTTTTACCAGTGGCGAGAAAACTTGAGAACAGAAGTCAATATCCAAATTCTCGTCGCGGAGCCGCCGCCACCCTATGTTCTTCTCCGAGAGAGCTAATCTAGAGGCTGTTTTGGGCTCTGGTGAGGGGAAATCGTCGCCATCGTCATCACCATTGCCACTCCATCACCCTTCCATGACTCCCCCTTTCATGTGTGAGTAATTCCCTGTTGTAGGCGAAGGGGATGGTAGGGATTTGATGAGTTATATCATGTAATAGTTCGTAAGATTGTTGGGGGCATGTTGCCTATCATCTAATATGGTGTTTATCATCTTTGCTACTACTTGTTGCTCTTCATGCTTGACACTTTGGGCCCGAGTGCCATGATTTCAGACCTGAACCCTTTATGTTTTCATGATTATATTTGTGTTCTTGATCCTATCTATGAGTTGTATGAACCTATTATAGTCCGGAACTGGCAATCCCAATGGTGACAGCTTGGGATACCAAAGGGGATGGACTATAATTTGAGGATTCCGTGTATCCATTGATTGTTAATGCTTTGTTCCGGTGCTCTTTGACAGGAGCACCTTAATCTCCATAAGTCCCTTTTGGCCCCGTTGGTAGCGGGATGGTAGGACAAAAGATGTTGTGCAAAGTTCTTATTGCAAACACGCACAACTATCTTGGGATACATGCCTAATGTTTGATATTTGCCTAGATGATCATTACTTTTCTGTGTGCCTTGCCCCCAAGTTAATTACATGTTATCTCTCATCCATGAAGCGCCCGACCATCCATTCCCCTAGCCTACAGTGTTTTAATCCTACTGGTTACAAGCTCATTTACTTTTGCTATTTTACCTTCATTGCTTTGCCACCATTATTTCTGTTGCCACCATCACTTCCATTACACCGTTACTACTAATAAATTGTTGCCAAACAAGTATCTTTCAGGTGCGGTTGAATTGACAACTCAAATGTCAAAGCTTATAAATATTCTTTGGCTCCCCTTGTGTCGAATCAATAAATTGGGTTATTCTTACCCGCGAAGACTGTTGCAATCCCCTACACTTGTGGGTCATCAATAAACGGTCTACTTGTCTTGGAGTATTGCCCATACTTTTGAGCCTATGAATTTCTTGTGGCATAGTTAGCATTGCGGTGCCTATGAATTTCTTAGTTAGCATTGCGGTGCCTATGAATTTCTTAGTTAGCATTGCGGTGCGTTCATAATTCTTTCAATTCCCCAGCTGTAATTTGTTCACCCAGCTTCGTTGTTTTATCGTCTTTTGGGAGAGAGACATCACTAGTGAACATCATGGGACCCCGGTCCATATTTCCACCATTGTTTACACCTCGACTCTTTACTGCTTTATTTCCTTTCAATTGCAATCACCATCATTATTTCCATCATGTGTATGCTCCTTTGTACACAACAAGGCCGGAGAGATTGACAACCTCTCTGCACTCGTTGGGAGCAAAGTTATTCATTGTTGTGTGCAGGTCCAGGTCAAGTAAGAAACCCTTGGTTGTAAACGGCGCCATTGTTTCGTTGCCACCTTCTTGTCGATCCTTGGAGTCCTGCTGGAGACATAAAACCTATCCTCTACGTTAGGGGAAATATGATGCTAGCTACATCTCAACCTTCCACTTGGGGTAACCAACGAGGGACGAGAAGAAGACAACTTCTCGTAGCATCAAAACAATTTCTGGCACCGTTGTCGGGGACTCCAATCTTCAAGATAGGGGAGTTGCACACTATCTTTTACCTTTGCTTTTTAGTCTTGTTAGTTTACTTTCTAGTTTTTGCTTTAGAGTCTTATACGAAAAACCACAAAAAAATAGTTACTTTGCTCTTGCTTGCTGTTGTTACTATGGGTTCCACTGAAAACACCAAGTTGTGTGACTTCACTAGTCACAACAACAATGACTTCATTATCACTCCTATTGATCCACTGATGGTCGAGATGATGATAATGGTTTCTCGCCCTTCGTTGGTTACCCCAAGTGGAAGGTGAGATGTAGGATAGCAGCAAATTTCCCTATGTAGAGGATAGGGTATGTTTCCCGTAGGACTCCGGTAATGATAAGTAGGTGGTTCGGCAAGTGATGCACCGTCTGAAAAGAATCATTTGATTCTCCTGGACCTGCACACAGAAACAAATAACTTTGCTCCCAACGAAGTTCAGATAGGTTGTCAATCTCTCCGGTCTTGTTGTTTACAAAGGATCAAACGCAAGGGATAATGATAACAGCTAGAAAGTAAAAGCAGGAAAGTAAAAGAGCGTGTAAACAGTGATGAGGATATGGACCGGGGTCCCGTGATGTTCACTAGTGATGTCTCTCTCCCAAAAGACGATAAAACTACTATGCGAGGTAAACAAATCACAGTTGGGAAATTGACAGTATTAAAAACGCACTACGATGCTAACTATGCTACAAAGAAAGGACGAGGCTCAAAAGCATGGGCGGTACGCCAAAATAAGTAGACCGAAATTCAACTGCATCTACTACTAATCATCCACCTTGAGATATCTATCCAGAACATCTCGCTGGTATTAAGTTGTGAGCCCCACCCAAAGTGTAAACCCAAGGCAATAGACAACCGCATTAAAAAGCACTTTGCATAAAGTAAACAATCCTTGCAACCGCGGTTACAAGCACCGTTGTTTTCCCCCTTGTGGCAACAACACATCCCCTAGACTCATGTTTCTGTCACTCAAGCGTGTCATCGGGGGGCATGAACCCACAATCGAGCATACTGTTCCCTCTTGGAGTCACTACCTACTACTTGGCCAAAGCAATAAACAGCAACGGAGAACATGCAAGAATTACTTAGGAACAAAAATATAAAAGATAAGAACCAAATATATTACTCAATCACAATCTGAACATAGTCTCATAATCCATCAGATCCCAACAATCTCAGCATAGCAACAACAGAAAATTACATATGTGCATCGATCATGTAGGGCAGCTCACGAGGTCTAAACCATGAAGAACAAAGAGGGGAGGAGAAAATAACATAGCTACTGATCATGGACCCGTGGTCCAAGGGAGACTACTCACGGCACATCCGGGAAGCGTCCATGGTGGAGGTGAAGCTCCCGGAGGTCAATCCTCCCTCCTGCAGGGTGTCGGGAAGGGATCTGCTGGCGCTCCCGATCTTGGAAGCGCGGCGGCGGAACAGAGGCGAGATCGCGAAAAGGCATTCTCTCTTTGGAGGTTTCGCGTCACGGGAAATAAATAGGCAAAGGGGGCAGCCAGGGGGCCACCAGGGGTCCAGGCGCCCCCCTGGCGCGGCCAAGCCCTAGGCCGCGCCAGGTGTTCGTCTGGGACCCTGGTGGTGGCCCTCTGGCCCCACTTTGCTGATTCCAAAAGCTTCAGTTGCGCTGATTTTTTATCTGATTGTTCCCAATTTTTTGGAGCATTTTTAATATGGGGGAAACCTGAAATAGAAAAACAGCAGAAAAGAGGAACTGGCACTGTGGTGCACTGAGTTAATAAGTTAGTCCAAATCTGATCAAAAGTGTATGAAAGTGTATCTAGATCATAACAATATCACACAAAACATGCATGGAGCAAGAAGAAATTATATATACGTTTGGGACGTATCAACATCCCCAAGCTTAATTCCTTCTCGTCCTCGAGTAGGTAAATGATAACAAGCATAATTTCTGTGGTGACATGCTAGCAACCATATAAGAACTTTGAAAGTAAAGCAATCAAGGTATGTGATTCAATTAAATTCGTAACAGGAAAGAGTCTATATTAGCATTGAAACAAGCAACGAAAGAACATTAGGTGCAAGATCTCTCGCTGTCCGTGACTCGAATGTCTCCAAATTGTGTTTGCGTGCAAGAAGGGGGATGTGGGAATACGAGAGAAACAAATATTTGTTGAGAACTCAATCTACTAAAGTTTCACACTTGGTCTTCTTTGGAATCTTATCTTGACTCGTCCCCAGACCACTATCCAGGTACAAGTCAATTTGATCCACTCCTTTTCGATATTTTGAGCACTCATGCAATGGGTGAGCGTAAGCACGAGAGTTGACCCTTAGGATGGCAAAGAGAGAGATATGGTGGAAGAGGAAGACAAAAATGGTGAGAAAGGCTATCAATGAGGACAATCATAGGAGAGAAGGCCAAATGATAGATATGATGTGAGGAGTTTTGATTGACATGCAATGAATGCACATAAGAGCTAAGAAAAGCTATCCAATGGAACTAGTGGGGGTGCATCCAACTTGCTTACTCATGAAGACCTAGAGCTCGTTTGAGGAGGCTCATCCTTGGAATATGCAAGCCAAGTTCTATAGTGTGAAGGTCCCCACATAGCTATATGCATAAATGATCATCTCTATGGAGTACGAGGATAAGAGGAAGTATGAGTGTGGATCTTTCAAAAGGAATAGTAGTGTTGCCCCTTTCTCTCTTTTTATTTCTTTTTCTCTTTTTTCTATTTTTTGTATTTTTTGGTGGCCTCAATGGCTCTTTCTATTTAACTCTCATTTGTCCTCTTTGGGATCTTTTAATTTTGTCCACTTTGGGATCTTTTCCTCACTTAAGGGCAACACTCTATTTTACAAGAAGGTATAGAAGATCTTTCACACTTTACAAGGTACTCAAACATAAAGAAGATGTAGCTATCATGATGTATGCAAATATATGCCACTGCCAGTGTAGAAGGAACATGTATGACATGAAGATCAAGTCATGAAGAGGTGGATGTTGCATGGCAATATATCTCGGAAAGGCTATGGAAATGCCTTGATAGGTAGGTATGGTGGCTGTTTTGAGGAAAGATATAAGGAGGTTTATGATGACAGAGTGTATCATGCCAAGGGTTTGGATGCACCGGCGAAAATGGATGCCAAATCTCGGAGTGAGAAAAGGGCAATGCACGGTACCGAAGAGGCTAGCAAATATGAGAAGGTGGAAGTGTCAACTTTCAATACTTATATTAGTCCGAAGAACCCATGCACTTATTATCGGTAACTCTCAATCTAATAAGGAGGTTCACAAAAAGACAAGTACCCCGAGGAGGAGTGTATGGGGGTTTGGTTATCCTTGCGCATCCTCGACTCATGGTACGTGAGTGTACTCTAATATCCGATCCCTCCAAAGATTAGTGATCCATCTAGTAGCTAGACTTCTCAACTAGTTTTTGTAGGTTTTGGAAATAAAAACGGATTGCCCAAAATACGACACCTATCACTAATAGGATAGAGCTCTTGACACAAAAAGTGCAAACATTACTTACAACAATACCTCAAAACTATTGCAAGTTACTACTACTATTGAATAGCAACCTCAATTACCTACTTCAAGACAAGACACAACTCAGTGCAACAACCAACTCTCTTAACAAGATAAACATGAAAACTAAAGAGAGTTCCAGCAAAAAACTAAACAAAAGCCAAAGCTCTTGCTAAAGACAAACACTAAAACTAAACATGGCAGCAGCTACGAAAATATAAAGAACACACAACAGAGAAAGATAAGCATGAAAATCCTATGATGTGTTCTAGATTGGAGTGGAGCGTGTTTCTCTCACACACAAAGTAAGCTGGGGTCTAACATGTTATGAACAGCGAACAAAGCTAAATAAAACTAAAAAGGAAATCTAAGAGCGAGACGGTCCAAGCATAGCACATAACGCATGAAGTGATAACAATATAGTGAGACGAAGGACGAACTGAAGATTGTTGACGGAGAAGGGGATGCACATGGGCATCCCCAAGCTTAGACGCTTGAGTCTCCTTGTATTTTTTTTGGGATGCATGGGGGCATCCCAAAGCTTGAGCGTTTGACACTCCCGGATCTTGTTTCATCATCTTCCCTCGCACACTTGAAAACTCCCTTCATACATAACTCATCATAAGCTGATTAGAGAGGTTAGTACCCTTAATAAAATATATTTTCCCACTGGAAATAAAGATATTATTGAATAGCTATTGTTTCTCAAGATTGCCAAATAGTTTTTGCAAAAAAAGCAAGCTTAAGGTTTGCAAAAGTAAGGAAAGGCAAAACGTGGCAGAATCTGTGAAAAACAGAACAACATGTAGTAAATAATTTTTTTGGGGTACTTCTGCAACTCAAATCAAAAAACTCAGAACATACGAAAGTTTCACAATTGTATAGAGCATGATGTGTACAACATTCAGCTCAAAAAGATGAACTTGTGATTTGTTTTGATTTTTTCCGTCAAGCAGACAAAATCTGTTTTCTGCACAACATGTCACAACTTTTGCTTCCCATATCATATGAGGCTATAACTTGGCACAAAGCTTGAAAATAAAGATACAATGATGTTGCTACAATAGTAACAATCATCAAGACCAGTAAAAACAGAAGTAAAAATATCTTGGGTTGCCTCCCAACAAGCGCTTTCTTTTACGCCTTTAAGCTAGGCATAAAGATTTTAAAAGATGTTCTCATAAGAATAAGGATTTGAAGCAAAAAGAGCATCAAGAAGCAAACATGGAACACATTTAAGTCTAACCCACTTCCTATACATAAGGATCTTGTAACCAAATAAATCAATGAAGCACATAGTAACAAGCATAAGAAGGTAGAACAAGAACAAATTCAAAAAATTCATCATGTAGAGAGGGATTTAAATATTATTGAGATATGTGAAGCCATGTCTCCCTTTCTCATAGTAATTTTTAGTGTCATCATGAATAAACTCAACAATATAAGTATCACATAAAAAATTCTTATCATGATCCACAAGCATAGAAAATTCATTACTCCCCTCATAAGCAAAATCATCAATAGTAGTGCGAGCAAACTCAACAAAATAGCTATCACATGAATCATTCTTATCATGATACACTTGTAAAAATTTATTTTTTATAGCATAAGTGTCATCACAATAATCATCATAGATAGGAGGCAAAGTATCATCAAAATAAATTTCCTCATCAAACTTGAGGGGCTAAAAATATCATCATCAAACGTACCATCCCCAAGCTTATAACTGCTAGTCTGTTTTTTGATTCAAAGAAGACATACTAATGACATTGCTACTAACATGAGTGTTATGCAAATAATAAAGCTCCATAGGCTTTTTTATTTTCTCTTCAAACACTTAATGTCCTAATTCAAGGTAGAGCTCATAAAGCTCTCTCATTTTGTTGTTGTTTTCCATAAAGAAACATAAGCAAAGGTAAAAACTAGAAAGTAAACTAACAAGACTAAAAAGCAAAGATAAAAGATAGTGTGCCACTCCCCAATCTTAGCACTCGGAGTCCCCGACAACGGCGCCGGAAATTTTCTTGATGGTCGAGATGATGATAATGGTTTCTCGCCCTTCGTTGGTTACCCCAAGTGGAAGGTGAGTGTAGTATAGCAGCAAATTTCCCCTATGTAGAGGATAGGGTATGTCTCCTGCAGGACTCTGGTAATGATAATTAGGTGGTTCGGCAAGTGATGCGCCGTCTGAAAAGAATCACTTGCTTCTCCTGGACCCGCACACAGAAACAAATAACTTTGCTCCCAACGAGGTTCAGAGAGGTTGTCAATCTCTCCGGTCTTGTTGTTTACAGAGGATCAAACGCAAGGGATAATGATAACAACTAGAAAGTAAAAGCAGGAAAATAAAAGAGCGTGTAAACAGTGATGAGGATATGGACCGGGGTCCCATGATGTTCACTAGTTATGTCACTCACCCAAAATACGATAAACTGCTATGCGAGGTAAACAAATCACAGCTGGGCAATTGACAGGATTAAAACGCACCGCAATGCTAACTATGCTACAAAGAAAGGACGAGGCTCAAAAGCATGGGTGGTACGCCAAAATAAGTAGACCGAAATCCAACTGCATCTACTACTAATCATCCACCTTGAGATATCTACCCAGAACATCTCGCTGGTATTAAGTAGCGAGCCCCGCCCAAAGTGTAAACCCTAATCAACAGACAACTGCATTAAAAATCACTTTGCGCAAAGTAAAAAATCCTTGCAATCGCGGTTACAAGCACCGTTGTTTTCTCCCATGTGGCAACATCTCATCCCGTAGACTCATGTTTCTGTCACGCAAGCGTGTCATCGGGGGGCATGAACCCACAATCAAGCATAACTTTCCCTCTTGGAGTCACTACCTACTACTTGGCCAAAGAAATAAACAACAACGTTGAACATGCAAGAATTACTTAGGAACAAAAATATAAAAGATAAGAACCAAATATATTAATCAATCACAATCTGAACATAGTCTCATAATCCATCAGATCCCAGCAAACTCAGCATAGCACCAGCAGAAAATTACATATGTGCCTCGATCATGTAGGGCAGCTCACGAGGTCTAAACCATGAAGAACAAAGGGGGGAGGAGAACATCACATAGCTACTGATCACGGACCCATGGTCCAAGGGAGACTGCTCAAGGCACATCCGGGAAGCGTCCATGGTGTAGGGGAAGCTCCCGGAGGTCAATCCTCCCTTCGGTAGGGTGCCGGGAAGGGGTCTGCTGGCGCTCCCGATCTTGTAAGCGTGGCGGCGGCGGAAAGGCAGGATCGCGAAAAGGGGTTCTCTCTTTGGAGGTTTCGTGTCACGGGAAATAAATAGGCGAAGGGGGGCATCCATGGGGGCCACCAGGGGTACAGGCGCCCCCTGGCGCGGACAAGCCCTAGGCCGCGCCAGGTGGCCGCCTGGGTCCCTGGTGGTGGCCCTCTGGCCCCACTTTGGTTATTCCGGAAGCTTCCGTTGCGCTGATTTTTTATCTGATTTTTTCCGAAATTTTGGAGCATTTTTAATATGGGGGAAACCTGAAATAGAAAAATAGCAGAAAACAGGAACTGGCACTGTGGTGCACTGAGTTAATAAGTTTTTCCAAATATGATCAAAAGTGTATGAAAGTGTATCTAGATCATAGCAATATCACACAAAACGTGCATGGAGCAAGAAGAAATTATAGATACGTTTGGGACGTATCATCCACCTGCCACTTTAGCACCTTCTTATGAAATCAAACCTGCTTTGCTGAATCTTGTTATGAAAGAACAATTCTCCGGTGTTGGAGATGATGCTACTTTGCACTTAAATAATTTTGTTGAGCTTTGTGATATGCAAAACTACAAAGAAGTAGATGGTGACATTGTTAAACTTAAGCTTTTTCCTTTCTCCATGAGAGGAAGAGCTAAGGAGTGGATTCAATCCTTGCCTAGGAAAATCATAGATTCTTGGGATAAGTGAAAGGATGCTTTTATTGGGAAGTACTACCCACCTGCTAAAATTATCCAGTTGAGAAGTAACATTATAAATTTTAGACAGCTGGATAATGAACACGTTGCCCAAGCTTGGGAACGTATGAAGTCTCTTGCTAAGAATTTCCCTACACATGGTTTGACTACATGGATGGTTATCCAGACTTTCTATGCAGTATTAAACTTTACCTCGTGGAATCTGTTGGACTCGGTCGCGGGAGGAACCTTCATGTCAACTACACTTGGTCCTACCACGAAGCCATTGGACGAGATGATGACAAATTATTCTCAATGGCACATCGAAAGATCTCCAACAGGTAGGAAGGTAAACTCTGTTGAGGAGATATCCTCTTTAAATGAAAAGGTTGACTTGATTATGTCTTAACTTACTAAGCAAGCTCCTATTGATCCCTCATGATGTTCCTTTAAATTCTATGGTTGTTCAAGAAATAGAGCAGGTTGATGTTAATTTTATTTCTAGGAACAACTTTAATAATAATGCGTATAGGAGTAATTTTGGTAGCAATAATCCTAGGTCGTTCCCATCCAACAACCATGGGAACAACAACACTTATCCTAGCACCAAAAACTCCACTTCTAAATTAGAGAGCATGCTTAAGGACTTCATCACTTCTCAAAAAGCCTTCAATAAGAGTGTGGAAGAGAAACTAGAAAAATTAGATAGTCTCTCTTTGAAGGTAGACAACATAGCTCATGATGTAGAGATGCTTAAAATTAGAACTTCTCCCCCCGAGGAAAGGAAAAGTACACCCATGAATGCTATTCAAGTGCAAATTAATGAGAATATTAGAGTGCTAGCCAAACTTAAGGATAGATGGGCTAGAGAAAAAGAAGAGGAAGATAGGATTAAGAGACTTCCTACACACACTACTATTGCTACTATAAAAGTTATTGAGGATCTCAAAACTTTTAGCACCCATCACATCCCTAGTCCACCTCAACTTTAGGGCAAGAAGGTCCCATGAATTTAGGGACTACCAAAAGAATGATCTTAGATGACATAACCACCACTTTAATTAATAGTAGTGTTATTGATTTTGATAATTGTAGTCTCTCCAAAGTTATCCCTTTTTTTCAAAGAATGGCTAAAGACCCCCACACTAGTTCACTTAATATTGCCTTCACCGAGCATATTACCAATGCTCTTATCAAAGATAGGGAGGAGAAACTTAACTTAGAGGTTTCTATCCCTATAAAACTAGAAGATGGTTGGGATCCTATGGTCAAAATTAAATTGAATAACTTCTCTTGCTTTGCTTTATGTGATGTTGGAGCTAGTGCCTCCGTGTTACCCAAAAGAATTTATGATATGCTTGAATTGAAACCTTTTGATCCATGTTCTTTTGGTGTTCGTCTTGTTGATTCTTCTGTAAAGAAACCTTTAGGAAGGATGGATGATGTTCTTATTGTTGTCAATGATAATTATGTTCTCGTTGATTTTCTTGTCATGGATATTGAGTGTGATCCCTCATGTCCAATTATTTTGGGACAACCTTTTCTCCGCACCGTTAGTGTTATCACTGATATGAAATAAGGGACCATTATATTCTAATTCCCCCTCAAAAAGGGAATGAAACATTTCCCTCAAAAGAAGATTAAGTTAACTTATGAGTCCGTTACACGAGCAAGTTATTCTTTTGGAGTTGATAAAGCTTTATCTTTTTGCATATCATGCCTAACTAAAAGGCATAAAAGTAAGCGCTTATTGGGAGGCAACCCAAAATGTTTTTACTTTCAATTTTAGTGGTGTTGATTCTTGTTACTACTGTAGCAAAATCATTGTATCTTTATTTTCAAGCTTTGTGCCAAGTTTTAGCCTCTGATTGCAAGAAAGTTCAAAAGTTGTGACATGCTGTCCAGAAACAGATTATGTCTGCTTGACAGAAAAATTCACCAAAAATCACCAGATCATCTTTTTGATCTGAATTGTTTTGAAAGTATGCTCCATAAAATTGAGGTTTTGGCGTCTATTCTGATTTTTTTATTTGAGTTGCAGAAGTGCCCCAAAAAAATTATTTACTACCCGCTAGTCTGTTTTTCACATATTCTGCCACGTTTTGCGTTTTCACCATTTTTCAAATCTTAAACTTTCTTTTTCTGTGCAAAAATATTTAGGCAATCTTGAGAAACAGTAGCTCTTCATGAAAATCTTTATTTTCAGTGGAGAAAAAATATTTATCTATGGGTACTAACCACTCTAATCAGCTTATGATGAGTTTCGTACGAAGGGAGTTTTCAAGTATGCGAAGGAAGATGATGAAAGAAGATCAGGGAGTGTCAAAAGCTCAAGCTTGGGGATGCCCCCATGCACCCCCAAGAAATATCCAAGGATACTCAAGCGTCTAAGCTTGGGGATGCCCCCGTGCATCCCCTAATCCATCAATAATCATAAGTTCGTCCTTCTCCATGCTATATTTTTATCGCTTTATGTGTTATGTGCTATGATTGGAGTGTCTCGCTCTTTACCTTCTAGTGTTTTTTAGTTTTTCTTGTTGTTCATAACAATTTAGACCCTAGCCTTCATTATTTGGGAGAGAAACACGCTCCACTTCACCCTAGAACACAACATAGGTTTGCATGCTTATCTTTTTGTGTGTTCTTTATCTTTTCGTAGTTGTCGTCATACTTAGCTGTTAGTTTTCATGCTTATATTTTTAAGATCTTTTATTTAGGTTGTTTCTTTTGTAACTCTCTTGAGCTTTCATGCTTATCTTGTTTAGAGAGTTGGTCTATTGCACTAAGTTGTGTGTCTTTCATGAGTAGGTAATTGAGGTTGATATTATAAGCGTAGTAGTAACTTGCAATAGTTTTGAGGTATTGATTTGAGTAATGTTTGGACTTTTGGTGCAAGAGCTTGAGCCAATTAGTGATAGGTGTCATATTTTGGGAAATCCGTGATTACTTTCGAAAACTACAAAAAAATAGTTGAGAACTCTAGCTACTAGATGGATCGCTAACCTCTGGAGGGGTTGGAATATATAGAGTACCCTCGCATACCATGGGTTAAGGATGTGCAAGGGTAACCAAACCCCCATGCACTCCTCCTCGGGGTACTTGTCTCTTTGTGAACCTCCTGATTAGATAGAGAGTTACCGATAATAAATGCATGAGTTCTTCGGACTAATGCGAGTATTCGATTGTTGGCACTTCCACCTTCCATATTTTGCTAGCCTCTTCGGTACCGTGCATTGCCCTTTCTCATATTGAGAGTGGGTGCAAACTTCGCCGGTGCATCCAAACCCTTGGCATGATATGCTCTGTCATCATGAACCTCCTTATATCTTCCTCAAAACAGCCACCATACCTACCTATCAAGGCATTTCCATAGCCTTTCCGAGATACATTGCCATGCAACATCCATCATGTCATGACTTGATCTTCATGTCATACATGCTTTTGCTTGATCGAGGAGCCGCATGCTATTTGGGTCTTGCAATTATCATTGCTACATGACGCGCTAGTATTATTGCATATCCTGCTACACTCGTAGAGGCATACATTTGCATACATCATGATAGTTTTTCAATTTTCTTTATTTTGAGTACTTCTTGTAAACTGTTGAGATCTTCTATATTCTTGTAAAATATAGAGTGTTTCCCTTAAGTGAGGAAAAGATCCCAAAGAGGAAAAAATAAAAGATCCCAAAAGAGGACAAATTAAAAGATCCCAAAGAGGACACATGAGAGATAAATAGAAAGAGCCAATGAGGCCACAAAAATACAAAAAAAGATGAAAAAAAGAGAAGGGGGCAACACTACTATTCCTTTTGAAAGATCCACACTCGTACTCCATAGTTATATTTGTACTCCATAGATATTATCATTCATGCATAAATATTTGGGGATCCTTACACTATTGAACTTGGCTTGCATATTCCAAGGATGAGCCTCCTCAAAAGATCTCTAGGTCTTCATGAGAAAGCAAGTTGGATGCACCTCCACTAGTTCCATTGGAGAGCTTACCTTAGCTCATATGTGCATCCGTTGCATGGCAATCCCTACTCCTCACATCATATCTATCATTTGGCTTTCTCTCGCCTATGGTTGTCCTCAGTGATGTGAGACTTTCACATATTTTTGTCTTCCTTCCTCATCTTTTCTCTTTGCCATCCTAAGTGCCAACTGATACGTCCAAAATGCATCACTATTTTATATCGTAATTCACCCCTATTCATTGATATATTTTGTGTTATGATGCTATTATTATGTCGTTTTGTCTTGTTTTACACAGTTTGCAACTTTCCGATGCCCAAACAACATACACGGGATTCAGCGGAGAAAAGTGGACATTGAGTTGCAGAAACAGGACATCTCCAGATGCGCTGAAAATGGACGGAGGATATTTTTCAGAAGATTAACGAAGCTTCGCCGAAAAGGAGCCAGAGGGGACCACCAGGTGCCCGGGCGCCCCCCTGGCGCGGACCCCACCAGCGGCTTGCCGGGAGGCCGCCTGGACCCCTGGGGCCACTCCCGGCTCCCCCTCTGGCCTATATATCCATCGTCATCCGAAAAACCTAAAAACAGAGGAGTTTCGCGAGTTCCTCCGCCGCTCCGTGGCGGAAACCTACAGAGAAGAAAAGCATCTTCGGCGGGAAGATTCTGCTAGGGAGAACACCTTCCGGAAAGGGAGATCATCTCCATCGTCATCACCATCGTTGCCGTGGTCATACAAAAGGTATACCCTAAAGTATCAGATATCAAGGGGTATCCTTAGTATCATGACCTCCCAAAAAACACCTAAGAAACAGGATTATCGAATTACTAGGTGCGGAATAAATCATAAGAACATGGCTCACAACGTCCCTGAATAGGCTGTTACTCGGAAGAAAGAATGATCTCCGAGTAACCGACTACTCGGAAGATTAGATCGGCTCCGAGTAAATCGTTACTCGGAAGAGGTGATGATCCCCGAGTAACTTGCCACTCGGGAGAAAAGACTGTCGAGCTATCCACTACTTGGAAGAGGGAAAGAAGAGCAGCAGGCGTGAAGCATTGAAGCCAGAGGCGTTTCTCCTTCTTAAGTAGCCATAGTGGGAAGGCAGTTTCCATGTAATAATAGCAGGCATTAAACCTTGTAATTAGAACCCATTACCAGGGTATTGAAGGGGCAGGGAGCACTCTATATAAGCCCAGCCCCTCACCTAGAGTAGGGTTACACGCAACACAACCTCTCATATCTTGAGCAAGAAAACCCCAGTCAGCCTGCGACAGGACTAAGGTTTTTATCTCTAAGGAGAGGCCTAACCTGTATAATTCTCCCCTGCATCAACCACTCTATGTACAGATTCATATAGCTCCTATTACACCCCTATCTCTATTGTCAGGATTATATCCACGACAGTTGGTGCCCACCGTGGGGCTGAGGTCATCAGCAATCATAGAGATGTCGTTTTCTTCATCCTCCTCGTCGATTCACGAACCCGAGCTCATCCGCGGCGAGGTGTTTTTCTTTGGATCGTTGCCCTTTGTGGCCGATGATTCCGCTTGGCTAGCGGATTCACCGCTCCAGGTACAATTGTTGCCTTCGAGAGGCAACGTCCACTTTCGAGCTGATGGATTGGGGGCTCTACGCCTCCAGTTGCCAGCTCAACGTCAAGCACAAGCTCCTTTGTCTGTCTGTCGCAAGAAAAAGCGCTCTGGACGTCCGCGATTCACTCATCGCCACAGGCAGCTGGAGATACAGCAGGTCGCAGTCATTGATTCATTAGAGTCAGCACAACATGCTCTTGATGAGTTAATCGCAAGACAAGGATTAGCGGCATCCATTCTGCACCTTTTCAACTTGGTGGAAGATGAAGACGTTCAAGCATCTGATCCAGAGCCAGAGGCCGAGCAGGAAGGTAGCAGCTGGGTCTCCGATTACGGTTGCGGAGGTATGCATGGCAGGGACACCACCACCCCAGCCATCGCCCATCAGAGATGATGGAGCTCGGGATAATAATGATGACATACTCGGAGGCAGCAACCGTGCTCCAGCTCGGCGCACGTCAGCCTTCCGAAGACTAGAACTCGGAGAGCCAAGCCAGCGGCAGCAACCTCTTACTCGGGAAGAGCATGAAAGAGCAGAGGCGGCTGAGAGAGTGCTTCAAACTCCCATCGATACAGCCACACCTGAAGGGCAATGTCTAGAAGCAGCCAGGCTAACTAACCTTGCTGAACAAGAACGCTTAGCCGAGCTAGAGAATACATTGGAACATCAGGCTCGAGAAGTCGCTCGTCTCAGGTAGAGTAGAACATGTCGGCAGCTGCAAATCTTGAGAGAAGGAGAGCCTTTCCGAGCTTTAGATACCCCGATGGAAAATCTTATAGCAGCAACTCGGATTGCAAATTCATTGCAGTCGAGTGGTTCAGCAGCTTAAGGGATGCAACATCTGGCGTTCTTATTACAGAAGGCAGTGGAACAAAATACCTCAGTTAGTCAATCACTGCACTGTGTACATTCCCAAGATCCCCCTACTGGGACTTCGTAATCAGTTCATACACCTTATGGCGATACTCGGAGAAACCGGAATGTCTCGCCTCGGCACAGGGACAATTTCCATGAGGGATACCGTCATGATCAATATCGGCGAGCAGAACACCGAGGGCAAGATGATTACACAACCCGGAGAGTGGATCGAGGTGCTCCACGAAGAGAAGTGTTCAACCAGCGTCGAGCTGATTATCAAGGCGAAAGATATGTTGATGTTGAGGACGATGCTCGAAGCCATTTGGTGCAAGGCCGAGTAGATCGAGCCAGGGTTCATCAGAAAGCTCAGGCTCGTCCCTCAATGGCTACCGGGCCTATCTGTTTTAGTGAAAGAATTCGTTCTACCCCAATTCCTCCTCACTTTCGAATAGCTCAGGGGATAGATAAGTATCGAGGCGATGCCAAACCTGAGACGTGGTTAGATGATAACTAAATAGCAGTACAGATAGGAGGTGGAGTAGATGAGATAGCTATGATGCACCTTCCCCTGATGTTGGAAGGATCAGCTCAGACATGGCTGAACCAACTACCCCCCAGCAGCATTTGGATTTGGGAGGATTTAAGCAGAGTTTTTGTCAAAAAAATTGAAGGAACTTACAAGAGACCTGGAGGATTAACCGAGTTGCAGCTATGTGTTCAAGGGAATACAGAGCCTACTCGGGATTATATCCACAGGTGGATCACTCTCCACAACTCGGTAGAAGGTGTCTCCGAGTTCCAAGCCATCCATGCTTTCAAGCAAGGAGTTAAGTACAGAGAATTGAGCCTCAAGCTAGCAAGATCTCCCCATGTTACTTCACTTGGGAGACTAACGGAAATAGCAAACAAGTATGCCAATGGTGAAGAGGAGATTCGCCAGAAGACACAACAACACCGAGGTGGAGGAAACAGCTCAGCACCTAACCCAAAACCGAAGACCGGAGGCAATAACAAGCGGAAAGAAGAAGATGCTCCAACAGATTCCGAGTTGGTAGCTGCTGCTAATGCCTCAGGTATTCATGGCAGAGTTCAGCCAAGGAAAGAATGGCAACCTCGCCAGAAGAAGCCAGCAAATGATGATGATTTCCTAGACCAACCTTGCCCCTTCATACAACCCGAGATTTTGAAGGAAAGTTAATCCTCCCAAAGCATACAGCTCGGCAGTGTCGTTTGATTAGGAGGGCAGCTCAGAAAGCGAAGACAGGGCCTCATCAAGACAAAGATACTGGCAAAAAGAAGGCGGCAAGTCCCGACTTGGACAGTGAGGGTTTTCCTCGAGAAGACGGTGTGCTCGTTATTTTCGGGGGCCGAGAGTCAAAAAGGGTTTAGAAGATAAGATTTAGAGAAGTTAACTCGGCAGTTGACGAGGGGGTGACAACACGACTCTTACGGATGAGCCTACCCGGTGTACCCGAAGATAGAAGGCCCACAAAGATGCCGCCTGGGCCCAGCCTTGGCCCACTAGTGGCACCGACGTAGGAGTCCGCGACTCATAAGGAAGGTGCAAACTTGCCGTGCGGTACAGGATTAGAGTTAGGAAACCTCATCTATAATCCCAGACGGACTCACCGAGACCTAGCCTAGTATATAAAGGCTAGGAGGGGAGACGTCAAGATCAAGCAATACACAATCTGTAAACCCTATCCTTGTGCGCACTAGCCTTGGCTCCCCTGTAATCGCCATCTCCAGTCAATAACATCGAGCAGGAGCGTATCCTCCTGTTAGCCGACGAGCTATTGTCCAACTTGTGCCTCTCATGACTAACCCAGGGTCCCTGACCATGGGATTTGCCGGGGTACATCCCCGTCAATTGGCGCCGTCTATGGGAACTACACAGGTTGGAATTATGATCTCGGTGGTTCCATCTCCAGCAAGCCACAACTCAAGAGAAAGAACCAGATGCAATCTACCCGAGGAATTCAAGGTCACGGAGAATATCTCTATCGCCCTGGCGAGATCGCTCAGCCTGCAGCCGTGTCAAGACCAATACTACGGCGGCAACCGAGCACACAGCAAGCGAAGGAGAACTCGACGACCAAGAAGAAAGGCGTGAGGGCTCCACACAGAGATCCCGATCGACGAACTACAGCACGAAGAAGAGGACTTGCCGGCCACTCGACGACCCACCGCCACCCAGGCACCCGCCGCACAACAATACACCGACTCCGAGCTCGAGATCAGCGATCGCCAAGACCATCGCCAGCGAGGAAGAAATCGACGACTCAGAAGACATGCGCGAGGATTCTACAAAGAGACCTCACCCGACGAGTCGAACTATACAGCCACGCGCCCGCCGATCACCCGACGACCCGCCGCCGTGCGGACGGCCGCCGCCCGCCAGGACAGCGACTCTGAGACTCATACCGGCGAATACTACGACCCAGATCGAAGGCCAGACGAATTCGCCAATCTCATAAGGAACCAGAATTTAAGCGAAGGGATCGAAGTCGACCCGTGAGCTCACGAGAACCCAGCGGACCACGCGCTATTCTTCTGAATCTCAAGGAGGAAACGGCACGCCGGATCCAGCAAACTCACGGTCAGGTAATAGCTAGAAGGACCGTGCACGATCCACTGCTTCGAAGACAACTGGGGAAACATCAGATCGAGCCATACCTGGGAGACTGCCGCCTGTTCAACGAACTCGCCGACAGCCTCAAGGAAGAAAAACAGCGAGAAGCCAAGCGCACCCGACGAACCGAGCAGTCGCCGACTCAAGGACAGGTGTACACGATCCAAGAGGGCAGGGTATCGCAAGCCCAACAGGACGCCTACACCCTGCAAGCCAGATCAGCCGAGAACCTAAGCACAATCGAAGTCTACCATCTACACAACGCAGAAACCAGCATCACGTTCTCCCAGAACGATCACCCGCCCGTAGTCCCAAGGCCGGGACACGCGCCCCTGGTACTTGACGCTCAAATTGGAGGATACGACATGGACAGAATCTTCATGGACGGAGGCAGCAGCATGAACATAATCTTCGTCAGCACCCTACGCAAGATGCTGATCCCACGATCAGTATGGAAGAAATCAAGCACCGTGCTATACGGAGTAGTACCAAGAGAAGCGGCCACTTCCCTTGGAGTAATCAAGCTCGAAGTTGTCTTTGGCAGCAGACGCAATTTCGCAAGACACACCCTCGAGTTCGAAGTACTCCATTGGCAGTCGCAATACCACGCCATATTGGGACGTCCAGCATTCGCGCAGTTCATGGCAATTCCGCACTACGCCTACCTCAAACTCAAGATGCTAGGATCCGCGGGCGTCATCACAGTCAACGGGAGCTTCACCAAATCCAACAAGTGCGATCGCGATTTCCATAAAGTCTCCGACACCTTCGGAGCCGAGCAAGAACTCACAGAAATAGCCATGGCGACAGAGAAAAGCATCTTTCCGCTAGGAAGCAGAAGCGAGACAAAAGAGTATGGACGGGATTTCAGGATCGACAGCGACACGGTCACCCACTAGGTGCACCCGACGGACCCAGAAAAAATAGTCCGCGTGTACGCCCACCTCCCGGAAGAGCAAGCGACTTCCCTCATCGCTTTCCTCCGCGAAGAATGGGAAATCTTTGCCTGGTGCCCAGCCGACATGCCAGGAGTACCGCGTGAGCTCGTGGAACACGCGCTGTGCATCAAGCCAAACACCAAGCCGGTGAAGCAGGCACTACGAAGATTCCCAGAACCCAAGCGCAGAGCAATCGGGGAGGAAGTCAACCGATTAATCGACACCCAATTTATCAGAGAGACAAAGAAAGCCACTTGGGTCGCCAACCCCGTGCTGGTCCCCAAGAAAGACACAGACGTACTGCGAATGTGCGTCAACTATGGGCCAGTCAACAAACACTACCCAAAGGATCACTTTCCCCTGCCAAGGATCGATCAGATAATCAACTCAACAGCAGGATGCGATCTATTATCGTTCCTCGACGACTACTCAGGGTACAATCAAACCAGGGTGAAGGAAGAAGATGAAGAGCACGCCTTGACCGTCATCCCTAGCGACACATCCTGCCGCCCTAAAATGCCTTTCGGCATAAGCAACGCAGGAACAGTATACCAGCAAATGACACAAGCATACATGAGAAACCAGATTGGTGGAAACATCCAGGCCTACATAGATGGGATCATCGTCACAATCAAAGAATTCGGACCAGAAGCAGACACAGAAGAGGACAACACAGGAGAACTAGCGCAAGTGGCATCCACAAACCCAATCGCTAATGGAGAAGCCAACAACGCAGTCGAGGAGCCAGAGCCAGCCGCAACCGAAGACCCATCTTGGAGAAAGCCGCTTCTCAGATTCCTAATCGAAGGCACGCTACCGCAAGACGTCTCAGAAGCTCGGCGCATCAGTCGTCGATCCAAGGCATTCACAGTGATCAACAGACAGTTATACAAGCGCAGCATCACCCAGATACTCCAGAAGTGCATCGACGAAGAAGACGGCAAAGCCCTACTGCTCGAAATCCACGAGGGCACCTGCGGGCACCACGCGAGCAGTCGAGTGCTCGTGTCCAAAGCGTTCCGAGCAGGGTTTTATTGGCCCACCGCGATGAAAAACGCAGAGGACATCGTGCGGCGTTGCATTGCCTGTCAAAAATTCGCCAGCAGGCCACACGCTCCAGCCTCAGAACTCAAGACCATACCACTATCATGGCCGTTCGCCACCTGGGGGCTCGACATGATGGGCCCACTCAAGAAATCATCAAAAGGAGGAAGAACCCACCTACTAGTAGCAGTCGACAAGTTCACCAAATGGATCGAAGCAGTGCCCATCACCACCTCCACATCCCTCATGGCAGTGAATTTTATCAAATCAATCATCTTCAGGTTCGGGGTGCCACACAACATCATCACGGACAACGGCACGAACTTCACAGCGGCTGAATTTCAGAACTTCTGTGAAGAACTGGGCATCAAAATCAACTACGCATTAGTCGCACACCCGCAATCCAATGGCCAGGTGGAAAAAGCAAATGGCATAGTATGCAGAGGGCTCAAAAAGCGGCTCCTCGCACCACTCGAGCAGGCCGCAGGCAACTGGGTAGAAGAACTCCCTGCAGTACTATGGAGGCTACGCACCACCCCAAACACTGCAACCCAGTGCACACCTTTCTTCATGGTGTACGGGTCGGAGGCAGTACTACCACATGACCCCAAATTCGGGGCACCACGGATCTCAAGGTACGAAGAAGAAGAAGCAGAAGAAGCACTGGAAGATGACAAGGACACAGCAGACGAAGCAAGGGACAAAGCCCTAGCAAAGTCAGAGGGGTACCAGGACAAACTATGCACTTACCAAAGCAGTCGCCTGCGCACCAGAACCTTCAATAAGGGCGACCTTGTCCTACGGCTCATACAAGAGAAAGTTCAAAAGCTCGCCCCCAATGGGAAGGACCGTTCTTAATCACAGAAATCATAGGAGGAGGCGCCTATAGAATGAAGAACCCGAAGACTGACGAGGATGTGGGAAATCCATGGAAACGTAGCGAACCTACGCCTGTTCTACCCATAGTCCACACCAGTCATGCTCATCTGGCAGCTCATGTAAACCTTCAACACAATAAAATGATATTGCCCAAATACAACCATACCAAAGCACTCGGGGGATCGAGTACAAAACTCCCCCCGAGAGACGCTATCATCGCAATCGCGATCTTTTACCAAAGCACTCGGGGGCTCGAGTACAAAACTCCCGCCGAGAGACGCTATCGTCGCAATCGCGATCTTTTACCAAAGCATTGGGGGCTCGAGTACAAAACTCCCCCCGAGAGACGCTATCATCGCAATCGCGATCTTTTACCAAAGCACCCGGGGTCTCGAGTACAAAACTCCCCCCGAGAGACGCTATCGTCGCAATCGCGATCTTTTACCAAAGCACTCGGGGGCTCGAGTACAAAAATCCCCCCGAGAGACTCTATCGTCGCAATCGCGACCTTTTGCCAAAGCACTCGGGGGCTCGAGTACAAAACTCCCCTCGAGAGACGCTATCATCGCAATCGCGATCTTTACCAAAGCACTCGGGGGCTCGAGTACAAACCTCCCCCCGAGAGACGCCATCGTCAAAAATCGCGATCTTTTACCAAAGCACTCGGGGGGTCGAGCACCACCTCCCCCCGAGAAACGCTCACGCAATCCGAAACTTAAAGGGCCCAAGCAAAAAACACCCGGCAAAGCCCCACCTGCTGAAAAGCGGTTCGGAGGACATGGCCACAATCAGATTGAACAAAAAAGCACTCTGAAGAAATATGGACGGAGCGCAAGACTCAGACAATTATTTAGTCTTCACTTGATTGCCAACGATCACCTAAAGACTCGGGGGCTACTCCCATCGGGAGCGCTGCCGCGCACCCAATAAAAGATAGAAAATAATGGAAGAACAACAAAGGAAACAAATCTCAGCCCACGTTCGACTCTCCGACTCAAACGTAGCCTCGAGGGCTACTCCCATCGGGAGCGCTGTCGCGCACCCGATAGAACCCACAGTGCAAAGTTTTGAAGGACTCGAAGACAGCTCTCGACCACAAAGGACTCGAAGACAAATTCAATTGCAAAGGCTCAAGCACAGTTCGCATTACAAGGACATGAAGATCAATCTCAGTACAAAAAATTCAAAGTACATTGGATAGAAGGAAGCTCTAATTACTCGACGGCAATCCTCATTACATGGAGAACTAACCTAGTTACAAAAGACGCAAGCCTACAGCATCAATCACCCAAGGAATTATGACTTCTACATGTGTGCCCATGCTGGGATGATTGGCACTAAGACAGCGAGCATCATCACAGACAAAGGAGGAGTCGAAGCAGCAGGCTCATGATGTCAATGACATAACAAAAGGTGAAGCTCGACTTATTTGCGGAGCAGTTGAAGACGATGCTCCACCAGCTTCTTCTCCTGCTCCACCAGCTTCTTCTCCTACTCCACCAGCTTCTTCTCCTACTCCACCAGCTTCTTCTTCAGCTCCATCCGAGCTGCCGGCGAAGATGACGCCGTTGCCTCCAGTTCTACAAGGTCGTCGGGCGCACCCGCTTGACCGGTGGCTTCACGTCGGGGTCCTCTTTAGAGCCGGAGGAGGAAGCAGTTGAAGACGGCTCAGCATCAGCACCCGAAGATTCACCGGAGGAGGAAGAAGTTGAAGACGCAGGCGAAGGACTCCTCGACCTGCCAGAACCATCGCTGCTTGTCTCCGGCAAATACGGATCCATGCGGTTGCCGCTCGGGTCAAAGGCGCGGATGGTAAGAGTGTCTTCGCCATCAAAACGGCAACATAGAGTGTCACCATCACGCAAGTTCAAGCATCGAGCAAACGATCTCCAGCCAAAGCCAAGGAAAATCAAGCGGGAACTATCGATCTCCAACTTAACATAAGAAGGAGATCGAGCGCACCCCTGAAGACGAAGCAGCAAGCCATCAAGACTGCGCTCAGAAACAAGGGCAAAAAATGCAGAAGGAAGCAGAATACGAGAGGCGTTGCGGCCACGGACGCGCTGGAGGAAATCATAGCGCCAAAATCCTTCCTTCGAGGAAGAGGAGGAAGGCGTCGACGGTGCACCACGACGGCCATCGCGAGAAGAGCGTGGAATACAACCACCGCAGCCACGGCGAACCCGGTCGCAGCTAGTCATACCTGCACCACGTTTTGGTCCCGTGAGAAGATGAAGAAGAGGAGATAGAGAGGTAGAATACGAACACTACTGACAGGTGAAGGAAAGGGGCTTATTTATAACAGAACCCCAAGGGCACGCAGAAGCCCAGGCGACGGCAGCAATAAATTCAAAGACCAAGCATGACGGGCGATTCGAATTCCGAGACAAAAGATGCCTTCACGCGGGCGGCACTGTGCGCTGGACACGTCAAATCTCGCGCGTTTTCAATACGCGCATCGATAACTCAACAGGCGGCTGCAGCACGCCACCAAGAGCCATCATTATGACCGGTCATGAAGACATGACGATTCGCAGACAAATCATCTTTGATGGCCCTCCAGCAAAGAGATAGTTATCCTCACCAACAAGAGGTAAATCAAAGGGGCAGCGCACAGGAAATAAAACCCGCCAGCACCGCTTTTTCATGGTTAAATACATTTTTCAAATATATCTAACTCCCATCGGGAGCCTATTCACCCATGAGAGTTTCGGGCGCTCCTTTACACAAAAGACAAAATGTGCTCGAGTAATTACTCGCACCCATGAGAGTTTCGGGTGCTCCCTCACCTAAAGGAAAGACGTGCTCGAGTAATTACTCGCACCCATGAGAGTTTCGGGTGCTCCCTCACCACGATAGAAGATAAGCAGACCTGCACTCGCCAAATCAAGCGGTCCCAGAGTATCGGGTGCTCCCTCACCCCAAGAGCAAAAGCGACATTCGAGTGATTAATCACACACCTCTATGAACCCGAGCACTCGAGGACCTCCCGAGCAAATACTCCTCTACGTTACTCCTCGCCCGAGCACTCAGCAAAGCTCCGCGAAGGACTGCTAAAACAGCTCACTTGATTGTTTATTCCAAGTGGGTGCATTATCAATTAGGCTCCGCGCCTCAATAAAAAATACATATTCCTGGAACACGATACACTGTGCCCAGATGCCACGCAAGCTTAGCGTGTACGTAAGACCCTGCTGCGCAGATCGGCCGGGCTGGGACTTGCCGCAGAGCGATTTCACTCCCAATCTTTCCCATGTGCTTGCATGATAGAAAAAGCCGGGCGGACGCGCCTAGGCTACGAACTTTACTGGCGGAAACTGATCACTGTAAGACCTGCAGCTGCTTGAATTTTTCTCGACACCGGTGTTCCAAGCTCATGTCGACGGACATGGGTTTGATTGGGCTACTGCGGTTTTTGCCACTAGTGCAATTCACCAAGGCTTGACCAGTCGACTCCTTGGGCCCTTTCAGCTTAGCATCCCTCGAAACAGGTTTTTTCATGGCCCCAGACTGCCAGCGACCCACGGTTGAACCGTGCATATAATAAGACGACGCAAGAATGGATTCGAGTCCCTGCGCGCCTCTTCGAGTCCCCCAGGCACTCGGGGGCTACTGACAAGGGGGTGACCCCACGACTCTTACGGATGAGCCTACCCGGTGTACCCGAAGATAGAAGGCCCACAAAGATGCCGCCTGGGCCCAGCCTTGGCCCACTAGTGGCACCGACGTAGGAGTCCGCGACTCATAAGGAAGGTGCAAACTTGCCGTGCGGTACAGGATTAGAGTTAGGAAACCTCATCTGTAATCCCAGACGGACTCCCCGAGACCTAGCCTAGTATATAAAGGCTAGGAGGGGAGACGTCGAGATCAAGCAATACACAATCTGTAAACCCTAGCCTTGTGCGCACTAGCCTTGGCTCCCTTGTAATCGCCATCTCCAATCAATAACATCGAGCAGGAACGTATCCTCCTGTTAGCCGACAAAGCTATCGTCCAACCTGTGCCTCTCATGACTAACCCAGGGTCCCTGACCATAGGATTTGCCGGGGTACATCCCCCTCAGCAGTGTTGGAGATATGCCCTAGAGGCCATCATGTTATGATGTTATCTCCTTATGTATTCATGAGTTATTTGTATTGTCCTTGAACATCATCACTGATATGTATCAATAAGTATGAGACTTGTTTGTGAAACTATATATTCTATGATGATTATTCTAATGGTCCCTAGTTGATAAGGTTATGCGGACACATATCCTTGACTATTATATGATTTGGTTGATGACTATGTTTCACAAGTCATGAGCATGGAGATGCTACCGATAGTATGAACTTAGTGATGGGATCACGGATTTGGACAAAGATCCACTTTGAGACGCAGCGAGATATTGTCATCTGTTAGTCTCAATACAATGTAAATGCCATGTACTATACCTGAGGTCCTCGCATGTTCTCGGAATGAGGAATGACTCACTTAGGGACTATCAAACGCTACACCGTAACTGGGTAGTTATAAAGGTAGCCTACGGGTGAGTCGTGATACATGCCGCGAGACATGGTTGATCAAGATGGGATTTGCCCCTCCACCCTGGAGAGATATTCTCTGGGCCCTCTCGAGTGATAAAATTCAGAAAGCATGGCCATGCGACATGGGTTAAGTGTTAACCCGGTTCAGGAATCTGTATCACGGTTTTGAGAAGAGAGGTCAAGCTATCACAAGGGTGACAAGTACTCTCCTTGAGCTTGACAACATAATATCGTGAGGCAAAAGGAATGTTGCATATGACACTTTGTAATGGTTCATCTTATGACTTTACGCATATATTGGAGCCGGCATGTTCTGCTAGGAACCGCTACCGGCTATCGAACCAGATGTGATCCGGGTCGTGTCCATGTATGCGTGAACCTATAGGGTCGCGCGCTTAAGGGGAAAGGAGCCCATTCGGATGTGATCAGAATGGATTATGGGCGGAGGGTCCGGATTGCCTCAAGGGTTGAGTCCATTCCACGGGCGCCTATATAAAGGCTAGGGTGAACCCCGAGAATGGGACAGGTCAGACCATAACCCTAGCCGCCACTCCACTTCCAGGTCGAGCCACCGGACCTAGCAGTCCGCCGCCCGGCGCTCCTCCTTGTACGTGCGCATCCCTTGAAGGCGCCGCATCTGTGGCGCTTGGACGAACTATTCTCGGGATTGATCGTGGGACTCCGTTCGTGGGATCGGTACGAGGGATCGGTTCGAGGGATTCGAGGAGCAGCCGCCGAGGCGCATCGCCAACTCTCCTTCCGCTGTCGTGACTACGCGTCTAGTGGTAAACCCTAATCACGTAGTTCATCCCCAGTAGCAGTGATCTTGGTTGTGCGCGGTAGAAATTTTTAATTTGGCGCTAGCGTAGCGTACCGCGTGCCCCAACAGTGGTATCAGAGCCTCTGCTACGTGGTGTTGAGTTCATGATAGAATTTCATATGTAGATCGGATCATGTGTTGGTAGATTAGATTGGTTTTGCATGTTTGAGGTTCTTGATTTCATGATCTGTCCCGAGGCGCGAGCTACTTAGGTCGTGCCACAACTTATCCCTAGAGGTCGGTTATCCGCCATTGGGATAGACAGTGAGCCGTAAATCCTATTGTGGCACACGGATATCACTAGGTGATTGATCCGGGACACGGATCAGGACACGGCATAGATATGATCTGCGTTGTCCAGAAATCTGTGAGCAGGTTCGGTTCAGAGGCCATATCTTGGTCATATGAACTCGGAATGAGCTCCATGACCTACCAAACGATTCAGAATGAAAAGATATGCAAAACAGCGACCTAATTTGACTAGTGCTAAAAGAGGTTTAGACGGCGGTAGAACGTCTAACTTGGTTTTGCAGGGAATGGTTGTGATCTGGTATAGCCCATTGTGTATGTTGTTATTCATGACCTGCGTGTCATGGTTTTGACAACCGGCTGGAGCCATATGGTTGTCTCATTATTGTATTAATGACCTGCGTGTCAACATGTGAACCCATGTAATGTAACTTACTTTCATAACTATTAGTTTGTAATAGCATAGTATGTAACACTTGGCGGTTGACACTACGGCGTGGAGATGGAGATCACCACGAAGACAACCGTACATGGAGATGGAGATCACCATGGGAGGTTCGCGCACATGGAGATGGAGATCACCATGCGCTATGATAAAGGAGCTATACCATATCAGTTGTATAAACTGCCTATGAAAGTTTATCCCTTTATGCATCCTGCTTTTACATGGTAGATGTTTTAAGTAGGATGATCCCTCACAGAATGTCAAGTAAATTTTGCCTCACCAATTGCTGCACATCACATGTCATGTATGTTTAGTAGTAGGCCTATAAAATTAGGGTGCTGCTAGTTCTCCTTGGCGTGATGGGTTTGTGTCGGACACTTACACGCATAGCACTAGGTTAACTTGTCGAGGCTATCAAAACAGTTTTGGGCTTTGGGGCATAGGAGTTGGTGTGTATGTGATGCGTCTCAACAAACAGGAGTCGTATGGTTGATGCGATTAGCAAGGAGTTGCTTACCGGTAGATCGAGTCGGCTAGCAGTGATGCAAAAGCTCACTAGTCAATTCGCTCCATCGGATCCTGAATCACTTAGTGTCAACTAGAGGGATGTTGAACTTAGTGGGAGTAATTTTATTAAAGCGTTTAATATGAATTGTTCTTCATGAATACATGTCTTAGTACTTTGCATTTTATGTTCTAGATCCATGGCACCACCTGCTCCAGTTACCAATTTTGTGTTCAAATCCATCCTTGATAAAGATAAATTGAATGGAACAAACTTTACCACCTGGTATAGAAATCTGAGAATTGTTCTCAAGCATGATAAAAAGGAAAATGTTCTAGAGGAACCGCTTCCAGAGGAACCGGCTGATAATGCCACCGCTGCTGCTAAGAATGCCTATCATAAACTCAAGGATGAGTCTACTGAGATCAGCTGCCTCATGCTGGCTTCTATGGAGCCCGAGCTGCAATAGCAGTTCGAAGACATTAGGGCTTTCGATATGATCGAGAGTCTTAAGGGCATGTTTCAGGTTCAGGCTAGGACCGAAAGGTTCAACGTCTGGCGATTCCTGATGGATTGCAAGCTGAAAGAGGGTGATCTACTGAGCCCGCATGTCATCAGAATGATGGGATACGTGCAAGCTTTGGATCGTCTTGGGCATCCGTTGACTCCTGAGTCAGCTACAGATACAAATATGGGTTCTCTTCCGCCAAGCTATAACTCGTTCATTATGAACTTTCATATGCTTGGCATGGAAAAGAAGCCCACAGAATTGCATGGGATGCTTAAGATAGACGAGCAGGACATTAAGAAGGGCACACATCAAGTGTTGATGGTGCAGAACACGGACAAGTTTAAGAATTCATGGACCAAGAAGAAGGCTAACGCAAAGGGAAAGGACAGGGATGTGATCCCGACTCCAGCCCCGGCGCCTAAGCCTGGACCTGACGGAGAGACCATTTGCTTCTATTGCAAGGAGAATGGTCACTGGAAGAGGAACTGCAACAAGTGGCTCGCCAGCAAGGGAAAGACCAGTGGTAGTACGTCTTCTACATGTACACTTGTTGTATATGTTATAGACATTTATCTTGCGGATATTTCTAATAGTTCTTGGGTATACCGGATCGGCTGTTCACATTTGCAACTCGATGCAGGGACTAAAAAGAAGTAGAGATGTCGCAAGAGGAGAAGTTGACATTCGCGTCGGGAATAAAGCAAGAGTTGTTGCATTAGCCGTTGGCACTATGCAACTTAATTTACCTTCTGGATTTGTAATGGGGCTTGATAATTTTTATTATGTTCCATCGTTAAGTCGAAACATTATTTCTGCCTCATGTTTGATGTGACAAGGTTATGAATTCATTATTAAGGACAATGGTTGTTCTATATATTTGAATAAGATGTTTTATGGCTTGGCGCCCATTGTGAATGGGTTATTCATTTTGAATCTTGAAGGTGAATCTGTCTATAATATAAATGCCAAGAGTCTTAAACCTAACGATCTGAATACAACTTACTTTTGACACTGTCGGCTTGGTCATATTAGTGAAAAGCGCACGAAGAAGCTCCATGATGATGGAATTTTAAATTCGTTTGATTTTGAATCATTCGAGACATGTGAATTGTGCCTACTCGGCAAGATGAACAAGACACCTTTTGCAAAGAGTTGTGAGAGGGCATCCGACTTGTTGGAACTCATACATACTGATGTGTGTGGACCAATGAGCACGACTGCTAGAGGTGGTTACCAGTACGTCGTGACTTTCACCGACGACTTGAGCAGATATGGATATATGTACTTGATGAGGCACAAGTCGGAAACCTTTGAAAAATTCAAGGAGTTTCAGAATGAAGTAGAGAATCAACTCGGCAACACGATCAAACTTCTACGATTAGATCGTGGAGGTGAATATCTGAGTCAAGAGTTTGATGATCATCTCAAGAGTCGTGGAATAGTTCCACAACTCACTCCTCTTGGAATGCCGCAAAGAAATGGTGTATCGGAACGGAGGAATTGCACCTTGTTGGACATGGTTCGGTCGATGATAAGTCAGTCAGATCCACCGTTGTTATTTTGGGGTTATGCTCTAGAAACTGCAGCTTTCACACTAAACAGAGTACCATCTAAATCCGTAGATAAGACACCATATGAGATATGGACTGGGAATCGTCATAGTTTGTCTTTTCTAAAGATTTGGGGTTGTGAAGCGTTTGACAAGCGACTTCAGTCGGACAAGCTCGCACCCAAATCGGATAAGTGTAACATCCCAAAATTTTCCAAATTTTGAAATGTTAATAAATAAATTATAATAATGATTGTTTGCTTGATATGTTTGATTTTTGCTAGGATCTGAAACTTTTAGAGTTTAAATGAATATTAAAATGAGAGGGAATAAAAGGACTTTCCCTAATATTAATTTTTAGTGTTTTGAATTTTATTATTTGAAACAAAATCCAACTCAAGAATAAAATATAAAATAAAATGAGAGAAGGTAATATGACTCCTTCAATATGTTAATAGAGTTGGAAAGTCTTTTAAATAATTATTTGTATTTTTATCTGGATTTTAAAAATATTTTGGGAATTATTTATAACCATAAATTAAATTTAGGGAATATTTATAAATCCTGACATAATTTTCTAAAACTATTGTTTGAATTTTGTTTTATTTAGGGTTGGTAATAATTTGTATGTGCTATATATTATTAGTAATAATTTTCTGTATGTTTATGTGATTTTAAGAATTTATTTACTTTTTTTTGGCCAAACTTTATTTCCTGTAGAAAAGGAAAAGAAAATTTGTAGCCCGGCCAGGGCAGCGGGCTTTTTCCTTTCTCTCGCCCACGATCGCTCGCGCACGCACGCAGCAGCCCAAATGGCCCAGCCGAAGCCTTCTCTCCTTTCTTTTTTTTTACTTTTTCCCTGTCATGTACGTGTTCTTCACGTATACGGGAACAACCGAATCCAAACTGATTCAAAATCGGTTCGTTCGATAGATCTCCCAGATCCTTGCTATGTCCACGACCTTTATAAGCCTTTACCGCAGCCCCTGCCTCTCTTTTCCTTCTTTTTCCTCAAGCCAAGACGCCGCCGCCGAGTTTAGATCTCGCCATGGCCTTCGCCTTCGATTGGCGATTTCGTCACGGTCAGTGCATCTCCCACGTCTCCGTTTGCACCTCTTGAACCTGCACTCAATTGCTCACCCGATTGACAAGGTTTCGTGGTTTAGTTCGCAACTTCACGAGTCGCCGGAGTTCACCGGAAGCACCGGGTTCACGCCACCACCACGGTCGAACTAAAACCCGGCAACCTCTTCCGACAGTACCATCGCGGTCCTCTCGGTACGGCTCACGCCGTAGACATCTTTTCTTCGTCGGAGGAATACCGAAGCTTTCGCCATCGACATTGGAAGCCACAACGTCTCCACGTTCTGTATTCGTGTCCAGGTGAGCTTCACGTATTGTTCTCTGTTTTTTTTTCTTCTATCTGGCGCATATCCACCCATTCATTGTCACTAAATCCAACGACTCTTGAGCTATTCCAGCGAAGGGGTATCAGCCTATCACTTTACGCCAAGTGGCACAACCTCATTTGCTAAGCTTCTTCAATGAACTATTTGGGCACATTTTTGCTCAATTTTTGTTTGACTATATCTTTTAAACCGTAATTCGGAATTAGATGATTTTTTTCCTACACGCTCATATTGATCTGTAGATTATGATAGAGTTAATCTTTCACACTTTTGCACTTTTTTTTAATTTGAATTTATGCAGATTCAAATCTAAACTTCCGGAGGCCATATCGTTTGAACCATGACCCAATTCAATTGATTCTTTTTGCATAGGATCACTCATGCCATATACTTTCTGTCCACATCGTTTATCCACCATATTCAAATATTTTTATCTGTTTGAATTAAAATTTAATTCAAACTTCAACCTACTATAACTCATGTTGTAGTATTCCGTTTCACGTGATTCTTTTTGCATATTGGATCATTTGGAACATCCTATCGGCAATATCCACACACCTTTCATGTTGCCATGACCTCTACCTTGAATACAATGTCTTTAGCCATAATCTTGTATATCGACAATTCTTTATCCGTTGACTCTCTCGAGTCCACATTTCATTTATCAGCTTCGAGCACATCGACACTTGTACCGTGTCAAGCCTATTTTTTTATTGCTGCCAAACTTTGTTCTGTTTGATTTGTGTTCTTTGATTCTTCCTTTTGGCATGATTGCTTATTTGAGTTCTTTCGTTGGCAATAGATTGCTCGGAGTATGACGAGTAGAGTTATCGGGATCGTGAGAGTGAAGAACTTCATCGAATGTATAAGGAAAGTCATACTTTGACCATTTCACAACCTATATTTTTACTTATGCATGTAGCAAATATCACCCTATGCATGTGTAGGAATTACTATACTATATTAATATTGCTGCAAACCTAGTAGGGTAGCCATATGATCTTATCATGTTTGCTTAGACAACCTAGCACGTGCTTTTTATATATTGCTATGCTTGTAGACGGGGATTGGTTTGAGATTACATTGAGCTATGTGAGGATTTAATTACTTGACTAGCAAACCTTAATTAGAATACACCTCTGGACGGGCAGGGAGTGCTTTCTGGGGGCTCGTACCTTATCTAAGGCGAGACCAGGTTGTACCCCTAATGGATGGTATTGGTGGTATAAAGAACGTCATGGTATCTACCCTCTGAACGTAAGTGGGCGCCGTCCAGGCTCAAAAAGATCAGACATACTTGGTGACTAGGAGCTTCCATGTACAGTCGCTGGACATATGGGCTCTGACTTAGTTGATTACGTTGTAGGAAGCCTCTCCCGTGCAAAGCTAGCAGATGTAGATTTTGATAGGTGTACCGGCTTGCCGTTGGGTGTTGGTGACCTCTTCTGAAAGACTTCGTCTCAATCTTCGGGTTGAGTCCAGTGGGTAAAGTGTACAAACCTGTGCAGAGCGTACAAACTAATCATGTTTAGCCATGTCCCCGGTTATGGACAACTTTGAGCAACTAGACATTACTGTTATTGGAGGATCTTGACAGATTGTTCACTTTAATAAAACTTGAGTGGGCAAGATTTAATAAAAGGTTTGGGTTGGAACTGGTGTAGCCCAGTTCAACCTTAAGTAGTAAGATAAACTAAAATTTTGAATTAGGTAGATTGGGAAAAATCAGCTTTCTGCAAAATAAAACCATAAGCCTTCCTTTGACTTATCCTTGCATGTAGATGTAGGTCTGTTATATCCTTTTTCGTGTGACTTGCCGTACAAATCAGATGTACTGACCCGTTGTCGGGCTGTAACCTTCGGTGTTGCAGGATTCTTATACGACGAGTAAGTGATGCGTTGTAGGGTTACGATGTCTATACTCAACTGTGCCGGTGGAGTTGATGTACGCCACGAAGCTCTTTATTGTTTTTCCGTTGTAATCTATTTGTAAGCTATCCTTGAGCCATGCAGGTATGCTTTATTATAATACTGGATCTTCGATGTAATATTTATGACATGTGGTTTATTCTTGATATTACATCATGTACTGTGTGTGCTAGATATTGATCCAGGGACTAGCACTGAATGCATAGAGACTTGGATTCTTAGTGAATCGGGTTGTTACAATAAGTGCATATTCGTGGGATATCCAAGGGAAACCTTAGGGTATTACTTCTACAACCGACAAGAGGGAAAAATGTTTGTCGCTCGACAAGGGCACCTTCCTTGAGAAAGAGTTTCTCACTAGGAAGTCTTGTGGGATGACGGTGCAACTCGAAGAGGTTCGAGATAAACGACTCGGGAAGACACAGCAAGTGATGCCATTATGGCAGAGCCAGACAGTGAACCCGTGGTTGAAGTAGCACCCGCACCACGAAGGTCAAAAAGGCTGCATAATGCAAGCAATGTATTGTTGTTGGAAAACGATGAGCCTTTGACATATGCAGAAGCGATGGTGGATCCAGATTCTGAGTTATGGCTTGAGGCCATGAGATCCGAGTTCAAGTCCATGGATGACA
Organism: Bromus sterilis; assembly: GCA_950022295.1. Classification (NCBI taxonomy): domain Eukaryota; kingdom Viridiplantae; phylum Streptophyta; class Magnoliopsida; order Poales; family Poaceae; genus Bromus; species Bromus sterilis. Next base: position 95,964,115 of record OX465595.1, read on the forward strand.
ATCAAGTTTGGAACTTGGTTGATCTGCCAAATGGTGCAAGAACCATTGAGTGCAAATGGATCTTTAAGAAGAAAACTGATATGGATGGAAATATGCAAATCCATAAAGCTCGACTTGTCGTGAAGGGGTTTCGACAAGTTCAAGGAATTGACTACAACGAGACCTTCTCGCCTGTAGCGATGCTTCAATTAGTTCGGATTATTCTAGATATAGCTGCCTATTTAGATTATGAGATATGGCAGATGGATGTCAAAACAGCTTTCCTTAATGGAAATCTAGAAGAGGACGTGTATATGATACAGCCCGAGGGTTTTGTCGGTCCAGAGAATGCTAGTAAGGTATGCAAACTTCAGAAATCCATTTATGGATTGAAGCAATCATCTCGGAGTTGGAATATTCGTTTTAAAGAGGTTGTCAAATCGTTTGGCTTCATCGAGAACGAAAAGGAACCTTGTGTGTTCAAGAAGTTTAGTGGGAGCTCAATCGTATTTATAATCTTATATGTGCATGACATATTACTGATTGGGAATGACATTCCACTGCTTGAAGCTGTCAAGGTCTCATTGAAAAATAGTTTTGCAATGAAGGACTTGGGAGAAGCAGCTTACATTTTGGGAATAAAGATCTATAGAGATAGATCAAGGAGGCTTATTGGATTAAGCCAGAGTACATATATTGACAAGGTGTTGAAAAGGTTCAACATGCATGAGGCTAAGAAAGGGTTCTTGCCTGCGTCACATGGCATTCATCTAAGAAAGACTCAGGGTCCATCGACTCCTGATGAGCAAAGACGCATGGATAAGATTTCGTATGCTTCAGCCATCTGGTCTATCATGTATTCTATGGTATGTACTCGTCCAGATGTTTCCTATGCTCTAAGTGCTACGAGCAGATACCAGGCTAATCCAGGCGAGATCCACTTGACAGCAGTTAAGAGCATCCTAAAGTACCTGAGAAGGACTAAGGATATGTTCCTAGTTTATGGAGGTGAGGATGAGCTCGTTGTAAAGGGTTACACCGATGCTAGTTTCCAAATCGACAGGGATGACTTTCGCTCGCAATCTGGTTATGTGTTCATTCTGAACGGAGGTGCAGTGAGCTGGAAAAGTTCCAAGCAAGAGATGGTAGTTGATTCTACAACAGAGGCCGAGTACCTTGCAGCTTCTGAAGCTTCAAAGGAAGGTGTTTGGATAAGTGATTTCATTACCCTACTTGGTGTCGTTCCAGACTAGACAAACCCGTTGGACCACTATTGTGATAATAGTGGTGCCATCGCACAGGCCAGGGTGCCAAGGCATCACCAGAAATCCAAGCACATAGAAAGGCGTTATTATCTCATACGACAATTCGTAGATGATGGTAATATAAATGTATGCAAAGTACACACAGATGCAAACGTTGTTGATCCTTTGACGAAGCCTCTCACGATGCCGAAGCATGAGGCGCACGTAAGAGCCATGGGCCTTAGATGCCTAACTGATTGACTCTAGTGCAAGTGGGAGACTGTTGAAGATATGCCCTAGAGGCAATCATGTTATGATGTTATCTCCTTATGTATTCATGAGTTATTTGTATTGTCCTTGAACATCATCATTGATATGTATCAATAAGTATGTGACTTGTTTGTGAGACTATATATTCTATGATGATTGTTCTAATTGTCCCTAGTTGATAAGGTTATGCGGACACATATCCTTGACTAGTATATGATTTGGTTGATGACTATGTTTCACAAGTCATGAGCATGGAGATGCTACCGATAGTATGAACTTAGTGATGGGATCACTGAGTTGGACAGAGACCCACTTTGAGACGCAGCGAGATATTGTCATCTGTTAGTCTCAATACAATGTATATGTCATGTCCTAGACCTGAGGTCCTCGCATATTCACGGAATCAGGAATGACTCACTTAGGGACTATCAAACGCTACACCGTAACTGGGTAGTTATAAAGGTAGCTTATGGGTGAGTCATGATACATGCCGCGAGACATGGTTGATCAAGATGGGATTTGCCCCTCCACCCTGGAGAGATATTCTCTGGGCCCTCTCGAGTGATAAGATTCAGAAAGCATGGCCGTGCGACATGGGTTAAGTGTTAACCCGGTTCAGAAATCTGTATCACGATTTCGAGAAGAGAGGTCAAGCTATCACAAGGGTGACAAGTACTCGCCTTGAGCTTGACAACATAATATCATGAGGCAAAAGGAATGTTGCATATGACACTTTGTAATGGTTCGTCTTATGACTTGACTCATATATGGGAGCCGGCACGTTCTGCTAGGAACCGCTACCAACTATCGAACCAGATGTGATCCGGGTCGTGTCCATGTATACGTGAACCTATAGGGTCGCGCGCTTAAGGGGAAAGGAGCCCATTCGGATGTGATCCAAATGGATTATGGATGGAGGGTCCGGATTGCCTCAAGGGTTGAGGCCATTCCACGGGCACCTATATAAAGGCTAGGGCGAACCCCGAACGGGTACAGGTCAGACCGCAACCCTAGCCGCCACTCCACCTCCAGGTCGAGCCGCCGGACCTAGCAGTCTGCCGCCCGGCGCTCCTCCATGTACGTGCGCATCCCTTGGAGGCGCCGCACCTATGGCGCTTGGACGAACTGTTCCTAGGATTGATCACGGGACTCCGTTCGTGGGATCGGTACGAGGGATTGGTTCGAGGGATTCGAGGAGCAGCTGCAGACGCGCATCGCCAACTCTCCTTCCGCTGTTGTGACTGCGCGTCTAGTGGTAAACCCTAATCACGTAGTTCATCCCCAGTAGCAGTGATCTTGGTTGTGCGCGGTAGAAATTTTTAATTTGGAGCTAGCGTAGCGTACCGCGTGCCCCAACAGGCAGCTCCATCAATTCTGAGCTATATGAAATGGGCTGATACTTCGATCACGTTCGACCAGTCGGATCACCCACCTCATATTCCCCACCCAGGAAGACACGCTTTGATTGTTGATCCTTTGATGGAAATAGGGAGAGGAAACTTTAGGTTTAGGAATGTATTAATGGATGGAGGTAGCGGAATAAACATTTTATATGCCAGCACCTTGAAAAGCATGAATATTCCAATGTCTAAGCTTCACAAAAGCTATCTGGAATTTCATGGAATCATCCCAGGGAAGAAGGCACATTCACTAGGCATGATCACTCTCAATGTTGTTTTTGGCACCCCGAGTAACTTCCGGAAAGAAAAGATCACCTTTGAGGTGGTTGATTTCCCAAGTGCATATCATGCTCTACTCGTAAGGCCAGCCTATGCGAAATTCATGCCCATCCCCTGCTATGTCTATTTGAAGTTGAAGATGCACGGCCCACACGGCATGATCACTGTCTCGGGAGATTACAAGCAGGCCGAGGAACTACTGCAGAAAGGATCATTAATGGTTGATCCACAAATGGCTAAAGTGGAATTGGCCGAGTACAAGAAAGCAGCCGACTCATCCGAGTTACACCAACCCAATAAGATGTCTTCCTTTCAGTCGGTAGGAGAAACCAAGAGAGTCCAGATTCATCCTACTGATTCGGATAAGTTCACCAACATCGCAACCGACATGGACCCTAAATAGGAACTCGATCTCATCAATTTCCTCCGTGAGAATTGGGATATCTTTGCATGGAAGCCCTCTGACATGCCTGGAATTCCGAGGGAGTTGGCTGAGCATAAGTTACATGTTGACCCAAAGGCAAGACCAGTTAAAGATTCCCTTAGGCATTTCTCTTCCGAAAAGAGAAAAGCTATCGGACAGGAGGTAGCAAGACTGTTAGCAGCCGGATTCATTAGGGAAACCTTCCACTCCGAGTGGTTAGCAAATCATGTAATGGTTCCGAAGAAAGATAAAACTTGGAGGACTTGTGTTGATTTCCATCATATCAATAAAGTTTGTCCAAAGGACCATTTTCCCCTTCCTCGCATTGACAAGATTGTGGATTCCACATCAGGGTGCGAAAGATTGTATTTCCTCGATGCATACTCGGGTTATCATCAAATCCGGTTATATGAACGAGATGAACTTAAAACAGCATTCATAACTCCATTTGGTTGTTTCTGCTACACCACGATGCCATTCGAACTTAAAAATGCAGGGGCCACGTATCAGTGCATGATGCAAAATTGCTTGATTTGGCAAATTGGCAGAAATGTTGAAGTGTATGTGGATGATATTATAATCAAATCGGCTGAGGGAAATAATTTGTTAGCCGACTTGGCTGAAACTTGTCAGAGCCTCCGAGCTTACAATATCAAGTTAAACCCAGAAAAGTGTGTTTTTTGGTGTACCAGCAGGAAAGTTACTCGGATTCATGGTTTCCGAGCGAGGGATAGAAGCTAATCCGGAAAAGATTGCAGAAATCCAAAACATGAAGCCACCCCAACAACTCTGAGATGTCCAGAAACTAACTGGATGCCTTGCAGCACTTAGTCGATTTATTTCCAGACTTGGAGAGAAAGCCTTACCTCTCTACCAGCTGATGAAAAAATCGCCAAATTTTGTTTGGACTGAGGAAGATCAAGTGGCTTTTGATGAACTTAAAAAGCAATTGACAACTCGTCCAATCCTTGCAGTACCTAAAGAAAAAGAACCACTCTTGTTATATATTGCAGCTACAAGTCAGGTTGTTAGTGTGGCCATACTGGTGGAAAGAGAAGAAGAAGGGAAGGCACAGAAGGTTCAAAGACCTGTGTACTTCATCTCTGAGGTTCTCACACCATCCAAGCAGCGTTATCCTCATCACCAGTAGTTAGCAATGGGAATTTACTTGGCATCTCAGAAGCTTGCACACTATTTTCAAGATCATTCCATCACGGTTGTATCAGAAGACCCTCTTGCGGAGATCATGAACAACAGATATGCAACTGGGAGAATCGAGAAATGGGGTATGGATTTGCTTCCTTATGATATCCATTACCAGCCCAAAAAGTGATTAAGTCACAAGCCCTAGTCGACTTATTAGCCGGGTGGACCGAAGTACAACCCCCCCCCCAGCCAATCCCAGAACATTGGAGAATGTTTTTTGATGGATCTAAGATGATACATGCAGCAGGAGCAGGAGTAGTATTGGTTTCGCCAAGGAAAGATGAAATGAGATACGTTCTCCAAATACATTATCCAAAAAAAAAATGAAGTCGAGTATGAAGCCCTTTTGTATGGTTTACGAATGGCAATTTCACTCGGAATCAGAAGGCTCATGGTGTTCGAAGAATCCGACCTGGTGATAAATCAAGTGATGAAGGAATGGGACATTTGGAGTCCTACAATGATAACTTATTGTGTAGCAGTCAGAAAATTGGAGAGAAAATTTGATGGGCTAGAGCTCCATCACATTCCAAGGGTGCAGAATCAAGCAGCTGACGATTTAGCCAAGTTAGGGTCTACTCGGAGTCAAATTCCATCTGGGATTTATCTGGAACACTTACACTCTCCAACTGTTAAAGAAGATCCTTACTCGGAAGCAGATTCGAACATGTTGTCAGATAATAACATACCACTCAAGGAGGATATTCTTGCGGTGGTTGATATGGTTTTTGACGTAGAAGTCACACATCCCGAGTGGACACTGCCTATCTTGGCTTACTTGCAGAGGCAGGAGTTACCAGAAGATGAACTAGAAGCCAAGCAGATTGTTCGCAAGTCAAAATCTTACTCGGTAATTAACAATGAGCTATATAGAAACAGTGTCACTCGACTTCCCCAGTGTTGCATATCAGAAGAAGGTCGGCTCATATTTCAGGACATACATTCTGGCGATTGTGGACATCACGCTTCAAGTCGGACTCTAGTAGCAAAAGCCTTCCGAGTTGGTTTCTTCTGGCCCAAGGCACTGAGTGATGCTAGGAACATTGTAGACTACTGCAAAGGTTGTCAGTTTTATGCAAATCAACCTCACAAACCTGCTTCCGAGTTGAAGACAATACCCTTGGCTTGGCCTTTCGCTGTCTGGGGGCTCGACATGATTGGACCACTGAAAACGGGAAAATATGGCTTTACTCATATCTTAGTTGTTGTCGATAAATTCACAAAGTGGATAGAGGCAAAGCCCATAAAAACCCTAGATTTAGCCACAACAGCTAGTTTCATCCAAGGCATTATACATCGGTTTGGAGTCCCACATGACATCATCACGGACAATGGTTCGAATTTCAACTCAGCCGAGTTCAAGGAATTTTGCTGGAGCAATGGCATTCAAGTCAATTATGCTTCAGTAGCACATCCCCAATCTAACGGCTGATGGCTTCTCGCCCCTCGTTGGTTACCCCAAGTGGAAGGTTTGAGATGCAGTGTAGCAGCAAGTTTCCCTCGGTGAAGATACCAAGGTTATCGAACCAATAGGACTCAGGAGATACAAGTAGGTGGCAACGTCGCCAGAAATTACTTCCTGACTAGGGTGTTGTCGTGGACCTGCACACAGCAACAAATAACTTTGCTCCCAACGAGTACAGAGGAGTTGTCAATTCCTCCGACCTTGTCGTTTACAAAGGATCAACGCAAGAGATAAAAGGTGCAAAGGAAAGTAAAAGCTGAAATTAAATTGAGGGTGTGAACAATAATGTGAAGATGGACCGGGGTCCCGTGATTTTCACTAGTGATGTCTCTCTCCCAAAAGACGATAAAAGTGCTAGCGAGGTAAACAAATTACAGTTGGCAATTGACAGGATTATGAAGGCACCGCAATGCTAACTATGCTGCAAAGAAAGGAAGGGCTCAAAATCAATGGGCAGTACGCCAAGGTAAGTAGACCGAAATCCATCTGCATCTACTACGAATCATCCACCTTGAGATATCTATCCAGAACATCTCGCTGGTATTAAGTTGTGAATCCCACCCAAAGTGTAAACTCAAAGCAACAGACAACTTCATTAAAAGAACTTTGCGTAAAGTAAACAATCCTTGCACCCGTAGGTACAAGTACCGTTGTTTTATCCCTGGTGGAAACATCACATCCCCTAGTCTCATGTTTCTGTCACTCAAGCTAGACATCAAGGGGCTGAACCCACAATCGAGCATAACACTCTCTCTTGGAGTTGCAAATAAAATACTTGGCCAAAGAAAATACCGCAATGGAGAACATGCAAGAATTTACTCAAGAACAAAATATAAAAGAGAAGAACCAAATATATTACTCATCACAATCTGAACATAGTCTCATAATCCATCAGATCCCAACAAACTCAGCATAGCAACGGCAGAAATTACATAGATGCCTCGATCATGTGAGTCAGCTCACGAGGACTCGAAAGTGGAAGCACAAAGGGGGGAGAGATTCATCACATAGCTACTGGTCACGGACCCATGGTCCAAGGGGGACTACTCACGGCACATCCGGGAGGCGTCCATGGCTACGGATGGTCTCCCGAAGGGGGTTCCTCCTTCCGGCAGGGTGCCGGGGCAGCTTCTCCAGACAGCCCCGATCTTGAACCAGCGGCGGCGGCGGTACAGAGGGGAGTTCGCGAGAAAGAGATCGATATTAGGGGTTTCCACCCCGAGGGGTAAATATAGGCGAAGGGGGCATCGAGGGGACCCACGAGGCAGTCAGGAGGGTCCCTGGCGCGGCCCAGGGTGGGGCCGCGCCACCTGCCCTCCTGGCTGCCTGGTGGTGGCCCCCCTTCCCTCTCTTGGTGATTCCGGAAGCTTCTGTTGCGCTGATTTTTTATATATTTTTCCCGGAATTTTTGGAGCACTTTTAATGGCCGGAAAACCTGAAATACAAAAACAGCAGAAAACAGAAACTGGCAACTGGGTGCACTGAGTTAATATGTTAGTCCAAATAGGTTCAAAAGTGTATGAAAGTTCAAGCAAAACATGGCAAAGTCACACAAAACATGCATGGAGCAAGCAGAAATTATAGATACGTTTGGGACGTATCAACGGTCAGGTTGAACGAGCCAATGGACTGATATTGAAGGGAATCAAGCCTCGTCTCCTTCGGGAATTGAAAGAGGCGGTAGGAGCTTGGGTAGATGAACTTCCCTCAGTTTTATGGGGATTGAGAACAACACCCAACTGCTCTACTTGGTCGACTCCTTTATTTCTGGTCTACGGCGTAGAGGTCGTCCTACCAAGCGATCTGAAGCATAATGCCCCCCGAATAGCTCAATACAGTGAAGAAGAAGCTGAAGTAGCACGTCAAGACGGCATCTACCTCCTTGAATAAGAGAGAAATTTAGCTCTTACCCGCTCAGCATTCTACCAACAAGACCTATGTCGAATGCCTTTCATCTGTTTGATATGATTGCCTTATATTTACTGTTTCTTCCCCCTTTATTCTCCGGTAGACCCCGCTGCTACCGCCGACTACTCTGATGTCGGGTACGACTACTTTGTCGACGACCCTACCCCTACCGCGAGCTTGCAGGCAAGCAGAGCCATTCTCTTCCCCAGATATCACCTGTCTTTTCCGTACATTTCTTGCACTAGGCATGGTTACTGCTGCTGCTACGTTACAATCCTATTCAATTGCATAGACTGATTTTGTCGCCCCTTGATGTACCTTCCTTTATCCTATGCTGCCTACTTTAATTATGTAATATATTCAGCAGTGAGCCCTGCGCATTGTTAGCTAGGATTAGATAGCGGGCCGTGACCACGCAGGGGAGTGAACACAGATATAATATATACAACTGCACAGGTACGATACAATGCAGACACCGCCTAAGGCCCCCTAGCTCGGCTCTGCCGAGCCACCATCAAGTGTGAGCTATCGAGGAGTAATCCTCGTACCTCCACTCGTTGCTGACTCTGTATAGCCGCTCTAGGGTCCTGAGCCCCGGTTGTCCTTAAAGTAAGAAGTCGGGCGACCCAACGGTGCCCGCGAGCGGTATTGCGTCGGGAACGACAGGGAGGGTACGACCGACGTTACTGGCGTGCTTGGCCCCTGCTCGTATCTCGCGAGAGTTACCAAACCACGAAAATTCGAGCTCTACCAAGAGCACACGCGAGACAAGGTAAGGAGTCGGTTCACCTTCTTGGTAACCACAGAGACTTGGTGGGACGACAGGGCAGGCACCGATGTACTGGTGGTCCTGACTGTCGTCGTTGTCCGCGGGTCAGTTAAGTCGAGGCAACGATAACGGTTGTCACGCAGGTTAATTAAAATGCTAAATGGTTTGGCGGATGTCTTGAGTAGCCTTTTGGCTTGTACACACTACCTACACGTGGGATGAGGAGTGTGGGCTCCCCTGCATCGTAGTCTCGTTCGAGGGTCTTCAGACGTCAGCAGTATCGCGGGCTGATTGCTGGGAAGTGGTGTTGTCTTCTCTTGCTCGAGCGGTGTATTTGTATTTGCTTTGATTTTGCTTCACCGACCAGTCACGCACCGTGCAGGAGTACGTTCGGGTTAGGGTCCAAAGCCCGGCGTACATAGGATATAGTCCGGCGGATGACCTCTCTGTTGATTGCCGAACGATGGGCTACTTTGTGTCGGATAGCTTCGGTGGGGCGTTCCCTAACAAGGTGTACGCCACCCTGGAGATCCGAGCGTCGTAGAGTCACGCCAGTGCACCCCTGCAGGGCAGATTAATCTATTCGAATAGTCGTGTCCACGGTAACAGGACGCTTTATGCTGAAGCTGGATCTTACCACTACAAACTACTACTATTAAACTGTATGGTTCCGGGTCTTCTTCCTCGCAGGGAGTCGAGGAAGAGAACTCGGAGGCATTATTATTATTAATTATTACAACTTACTATTATACAATACTGCAGCAACTTCTGCTCCATTGTTATTACATTCATGCTATTGAACTGTTGGTTGTTTCTCTTCTCATGTTGCAAGACACGTCAGAAGATGCTAGTCTTCGATAGGCCTAGCTTCTTACCCTTATTCTGATTTCTACCTTGCAGTCCACTATATACAGCCTCCCCTTTCCTTTGATACAATGCATAATGCTTAGTAGCGGACGTAAGACTCGCGGGTATGCTAGATACTCACCCTTGCTTTATTTCCCCCTTTATGTTTTGCCTGATCGGCCGTTGCAGTCGACGTTGGAGCCCACGAGCAGGAGTACCCCGGAGGCGCCTACTACTACGTCGAGCCCCCCTTTGACCAGGACCAGGAGTAGTATCGGAGGCTCCCAGGCAGGAGGCCTTGCCTTTTCGATCTGTATCTCTGATGTTATTTGTGCTAGAACTGTATTAAGCGGAAACATTAATACACGTGTGATATATAACAACCTGGCCCCTAGTTAAACTCAGGCATACTAGCTCATTGAGCAATTGATGATCAAGGTTTCCTGATCATGAGAACATAATAGTCTATTGACAATGAGGTCATATCATTAGGAGAATGATGTGATGGACACACACCCACCTTAAGCATTTGTGACGCCCCCAAAATCAATCCGTGTACGGTAATCATACACGCAGGGTACACGACTGAGATTAGGGTGCCACGGTGAGAATATCACAGCACAACACTAAACACAAAAGGATAAACCAATATGTTACAATAAAGGGGGTCACGCGGACCCGAATACATAAGTTATACAAGCCATAATATCTGAGTACAGACATAGTTAGTCAAGTTTTGCCTTAAGAAGGCTAGCACAAATAACATCAGAGATACAGATCGAAAAGGCAAGGCCTCCTGCCTGGGAGCCTCCGAAACTACTCCTGGTCCTGGTCAGCGGGGGTCTCGACGTAGTAGTATCCGCCTCCGGGGTACTCCTGCTCCTGGGCTCCAACGTCGACTGCAGCGGCCCATCAGGCAAAACAGTAAAGGAAATAAAGCAGGTGAGTATCTAGTATACCCGCGAGTCTTACGTCCGCTACTAAGCATTATGCATTGTATCAACGGAAAGAAGAGGCTGTATATAGTGGACTGCAAGATAGAAATCAGAATAAGGATAAGAAGCTAGGCCTATCGAAGACTAGCATCTTCCGACGATGTCTTGCAGCAAGAGGTAAGGATCAGCCAACAGTTCATATAAAGCATAAAGTAACAACGAAGCAGAAGTTGCTGCAACATTGTATAATATAAGTTGTAATGATTAACAATAATAATAATGCCTCCGAGTTCACCTCCTCGACATCCCCGCGAGGAAGAAAACCCGGAACCATACAGTTTAATAATAATAGTTTCTAGTGGTAAGATCCAGCTTCAGCATAAAGCGTCCTGTTACCGTGGACACGGCTATTCGAATAGATTAAACTCCCTGCAGGGGTGCACTACTGTTCAGCCTGCACGCTCGGATCTCCAGGGTGGCGTGAACCTTGTTAGGGAACGCCCCACCGAGGCTATCCGACACGACGCAGCCCATCCTAGGCTCAACAGAGAGGCCATCCGCCGGACTATATCCTATGCGCCAAGGGGTCTAGGTCCCTCACCCTTGCACGCTCCTGCACGGTGCGAGTCTGGCCGGTGAAGCAAAAGCAAATCCAAACACACCTGCTGCAGCAAAAGACAAGACCACTTCCCGGCGATCAGGCCGCAGTACTGCTGACGTCTGAAGAGCTTTCGGACGAACTACGACGTGGAGGGCCCACACCGTAATCCCACGTGTAGGTAGTGCGAACAGACCAACCGGTCTCTCAAGTCATCCGCCGAACCATTTAGCATTTTAATTAACCTGCGTGACAACCATTATCGTTGCCTCGACTTAACCGACCCGCGGTCAACGACAGCAGTCAGGACCACCAGTACATCGGTGCCTGCCCTGTCGTCCCACCAAGTCACTGCGGTTACCAACAAGGTGAACCGTCTCCTTACCTTGTCTCGCGTGTGCTCTTGGTAGAGCTCGACTTTCGTGGTTTGGTAACTCTCGCGAGATACGAGCAGGGGCCAAGCACGCCAGTAACGTCGGTCGTACCCTCCCTGTCGTTCCCGACGATATACCGCCCGACTTTCTTACCTTTGAGGACAACCGCTGTTCAGGACCCTATGGCGGCAAGACAAAGTCAGCCTCGAGTGGAGTACAAGGATTACTCCCGGATAGCTCACACTTGAGGTGACTAGGCATAACCCAGATAGGGGCCTTTGGCGGTGTCTGCTTTGTACCGTACCTGTGCAGTTGTATATATTGTACCCGTGTTCACTCCCCTGAGTGATCACGTCCCGCTATCTAGTCCTAGCTAACAATGCGCAGGGTTCACTGCTGAATATATGCATAATTATAATAGGCAGCATAGGATAAGAAAGGTACATCAAGGGGCGACAAAATCAGGCTATGCAATTGAATAGGAGTATAACGTAGCAGCAGCAGTAACAATGCCTAGTGCAAGAAATGTACGGAAAGCTAGGCGATATCTCGGGAAGAGAATGGCTCTGCTTGCCTGGAAGCTCGACGGTAGGGGTCGGGTCATCGACGAAGTAGTCGTACCCGGCAGCGGTGTAGTCGGCGGTAGCAGCGGGGTCTACCGAAGATTAAGGGGGGGAGGAAACAGTAAATACACAGCAATAATATACAAACATATGCATGACATGATAGATGAAATGTTAACGGTGTTCTAACGCAGTGCAATGCACGTTGCTCGGAGCGGGAATTCATCCGGGGATGAACTACCGGCTCCGGGTAATTACCGGACAGGGGTCCGGAGGGGGAAGGATCAAGCCGGAGGTGTCGTGGGTACCAGACAAACATAAGGGGGGTGTATCCGAGCTAGTTGAACTATTCCGAACAACTTTCGTGTTCGGAATAAATTCACCTGGGTACTTTTTATCGGTACCGGGAATTATCGACATACAGCCCGGAGGGGGGGAATGTCGATGATCGGTGTGCTAGGGGGGTGGGGTTGCTATATGGATAGCGTATTCTTATTCGTTGTATTTTTCTGATCAACTTTCATGTATAAAGTTTTTGAATCTGATATACGGATTATTTTATATGAATTTTCAAAGTTTAAATCACTTTTAAATCAATTTATAATCATTTTTGCATTTCTTTTATTTATTAAACAGAACATTATCCATAACAGGGTTGACTGGTCAAACCTGACAGAGGGGACCCACTAGTCAGCCTCACATGCTTAATAAACATTTAATTAAATTCAAATATTCACTAGACCCACATGTCATACACTGTTATCTAATAATCAAATTTAATAACTTAAATACCCAGTGGGGCCCAGGTGTCATTGAGACATCCGTTTAATTAACAGATTAATTAAACTAGAGAGTTAATTAAGGGGGGTTGGCCCCACATGTAAGTGTCACATGGGGGGTTATTATTATCATTTTTCTAATCCCTCTGGTTATCTGTTAATAGGCAATTAAGGGGGGCACCCTGGCCCACTGTCATGGAGACAGAGGAGAGTCTCCACGGCGCCACGCCATGCCACGGCGAGGCCAGGGGACGCCGGCGAGGTCCGGGGGCGTGGACACGGGCAGGGGGAGGGGGTGGCCGGGGGAAGGTCGCAGGTAGGCCGTGGCGTCGCGGCCGAGCTCTACGAGCTCGCGCCCGAAGCCATGGCGGCACGGGGCCGATAGACAGGGAGGGAGGGGACTCGCGTCCAAGCTCACAGGGAGGGGGGGCGTCGCGGCGGTGCAAGGAGGTGCGCAGGAGGGGGCGGCGTGGCTCGGGAGCGCCGGGCTCGGGGGCGTGGCCGGGGCAGAGCTCGGGGCGGGGGCTTGCTCCGCGGCGGCGAGCTCCCGTGGGGAAAGAGAGGGAGATGGGGGGTCTGAGGAGAGGGGGCGCTAGGGTTTCCAGGGGGTGGCCTGGCCTTGTAAGCCGCCGGGAGCCGGCGGATGCCCTCCACGCCGATGGCCATGGCGCCCTGGCCACGGGATGGGTGACACGGGGGAGGGGATGAACAGGAGGGAGAAGGAGGCGCGGGGTGGGCTGGGGTGGGCTCAGCCCAAGGGGAAAAAGGAGGAGGTGGCCTGGTGGGCTTCGCCCCCAGGCGTAGGTTTGGTTTTCATTATTCTTTTTTTTCTGTTATTGCTTATTTGCATTTTATTTAAATGCTTAGGCATTTTTGTTAAATACAAATATTGTTCCATAATTAGCAGAACATATATCTGGAGTACCACAAAAAGTTTAGGGTTTTTCTAAACCCTTTTGCTAATTTACTTTATTATTAAATGAGAAATTGGCCTGGAATTGCTACTGTTATTAATAGTTTACAATTTTCAGTAGCCCAATAAATACCAATGATCACATGGGCATGGTCCCATGATTATTTGGGATTTTTTAAAAGTGGTTCCAAGATTTTTGGCAAATATTTTATTGTCACAATATTTTTAATATCCATCAACATGCATTTAGGGTTTGTTTGAATTTCAATTCAAATGGCTTGGACTTGTTTTGATTCATGATGATCGAGGCCCATGGTTCACTTTGCTTGCAACAATATCAAAGGAGAATTTGAATTTGAACTGAACCAGTTGATCAAACAAAAGTTTTGAACAGTACAGATGAACAGTAACAGTGATTACTGTTCACTGACAGTGAGAGTGTTACAAATCTCCCCCACTACAAGAATTCTCGTCCCGAGAATCTAAGCGGTAGAGGGGAAAAGATCGGGGTATTCCTCACGAAGACGATCTTCGCGTTCCCAAGTGGCTTCATCTTCAGAATGATTCGACCACTGAACTTTGAGGAACTTGACGGTCTTGTTGCGGGTTCGACGTTCAGACTGATCGAGAATGCGGCTCGGATGTTCTTGATAAGTCAAGTCCTGTTGCAACTCAATCATATCATGTTCCACTTCACGAATAGGGTCTTTGAAGCAGCGTCGGAGTTGCGACACGTGGAATACATCGTGGACTCGAGAGAGGTTCGGCGGCAATTCCAATCGGTAAGCCACTAGTCCACTCCGGGAAAGAATACGGAACGGGCCAATGTAGCGAGGAGCTAACTTGCCTTTGATTCCGAAACGGTGAGTGCCTCGCATCGGGGTGACATGGAGGTAAGCATATTCGCCAGGTTGATAGACCATTTCCTTATGCTTGCGATCATAGTTGCTCTTTTGACGGGACTGAGCAGCTTTCAGGTGTTCACGGATAACGCGAACCTGATCTTCGGCATGCTGAATAATGTCCGGACCAATGAGAGTTCGTTCTCCAGTTTCTGACCAATTCAGAGGGGTTCGACACTTACGTCCATAGAGAACTTCAAAGGGCGACATCTTCAGACTAGCTTGATAGCTATTGTTGTAGGAGAATTCAGCAAATGGAAGAGATTCCTCCCATTTCTTACCGAATGAAATGACACAAGCTCGGAGCATATCTTCAAGCACTTGGTTGACTCGTTCGACTTGTCCTTGCGACTGGGGGTGATAAGCGGTGCTGAAATTCAGATGAGTGCCCATAGCTTCTTGGAAACTATCCCAGAACTTCGAGGTGAAAATGCTGCCTCGGTCGGAACTGATCTCCAACGGAATACCGTGGAGGGAAACAATTCTGGAAACATACAAGTCTGCTAACTGACTAGCAGAGATCGTCTCCTTGACTGGCAGAAAGTGGGAAACCTTGGAGAATCGGTCGATGACGACAAAGATAGCATCATGACCCTTCTGTGATCGGGGAAAACCAGTGACGAAGTCCATTTCGATCTTGTCCCATTTCCATCTAGGAATAGAGAGTGGTTGTAGAGTTCCAGTAGGTCTTTGATGTTCTGCCTTGACGCGACGGCAAACGTCGCACTCATCAACATAACGAGCAATGTCTTGTTTCATGTTGGACCACCAGTACCGCTGACGAATGTCTTGGTACATCTTGGTACTACCAGGGTGAATCGACAAAGGTGTATCATGAGCTTCTTTCATGACATGCGGGGCGTAGTTCAGGTTGGGCCTATTTATGGGGACCACTAGCCGACCCTTGAAGTACAACGTACCATCATCGGCAATAGTAAAGGATGAGGGCTTTCCACTCTCGACATATCGCTTAATCCTCTGAATGTCAGAGTCATATCCATGTGCAAACTTCATGCGGTTGTATAAGTCTGGTTCGATAACCAGGGAATTCACATATCCCTGCGGAACAATTTCGATGTTCAGCTTGCGGAGTTCTGCATACAGACGTGGTTGTTGCACCTGAACTTCAAGTTCACTACAATAGGCTTTGCGGCTTAAGGCATCGACCACCACATTAGCTTTGCCAGGGGTGTAAGAAATTCCCATGTCGTAGTCGGCTATTGTCTCGAGCCATCTCTGTTGGCGGAGATTCAGGTCGGGTTGCGTAAACAGGTACTTCAGGCTTTGGTGGTCAGTGAAGATCTCGCAACGATTACCGACGAGGTAATGTCGCCACAGATTCAATGCATAAATTACCGCTGCTAATTCGAGATCATGAGTTGGATAGTTTTCTTCGTGAGTACGCAACTGACGAGAGCCATAAGCAATCACTTTGCGCTCTTGCATTAGGACACAGCCTAAACCTTGACGAGACGCGTCGCAATAAATCACGAAGTCCTTCTGAGTATCAGGGGGAGCAAGAACTGGGGGAGAAGTGAGCTTGTCCTTGAGAGCTTGAAAACTTTCTTGACATTTATCAGTCCACTCAAACTTGACGCCTTTGTGAAGCAGATTAGTCAGAGGCTTGGCAATCTTGGAGAAGTTCTCAACAAAACGGCGGCAATAGCTGGCAAGGCCGAGGAAACTTCGAACTTGCTTGACAGTCCTGGGTGGAGTCCAGTCAAGAATAGCCTGAATATGTTCGGGGTTGACGGCAACGCCATCCTTGGAAATCACATGACCAAGGTAGGTCACTTCGGGAAGCCAGAACTCACACTTAGAATACTTAGCATAGAGTTTGTGTTCTCGAAGCTTTTCAAGTATAAGGCGAAGATGTTCAGCATGTTCTGCATCGGTCTTGGAGTAAATCAATATATCATCCAGATAAACCACGACAAACTTGTCGAGATATTCCATGAATATAAAGTTCATCAATCTGGAGAAGGTGGTTGGTGCATTCGTCAAGCCAAAGGACATGACAGTGTACTCGTATGACCCATAGCGAGTAATGAATGCAGTCTTCGGGATGTCCTCATCACGGACTCGGATCTGATGGTAACCCAACCTTAAGTCGTGTTTTGAAAATACCGTGGATCCAGCAAGTTGATCATAAAGATCATTGATCCGAGGGAGGGGGTACTTGTTCTGTATCGTGGCCTGGTTGATAGGTCGGTAATCTTGGACCAAACGGTTCGTGCCATCACTCTTCTTGACAAAGAGCGAAGGTGCTCCCCAAGAAGAGGAACTAGGACGGATGAAGCCTTTCTCGAGGGTCGTGTCGATCTCCTTCTTCAATTCCAGGAGGTGGTGAGGTGGCATCTTATATGGGCGCTTGGCAATAGGGACGGTGCCGGGCTTCAAGTCGATGACGAATTCAACTTCCCTAATCGGGGGTATCCCCGACAGTTCTTCTGGGAATACGTCGGTAAAATCACAAACGATTGGGACTTTCTCAATCCCTTCGAGAGGTGCGACATTCAAGGAATTCAGAGCATATATACGAGCTTTGGCATTCATTGACACAATGGCAGTGTGACTCAAAATCGCGCCAGAAGGATGAAAAAGTTGGATGACCTTGGTGCCACAATAAAGTGCGACATTGTGGTTTTTAGCCAATCCATGCCAAGGATAAGGTCGGTGGTGGAGGTTTTCAGAATGTGTGGAGAAACCATGAACTCAAATCTCTCGATCTCGACAGTGAGGTTAGGTGCAACCATGTCGACACGACACTGGGTACCGGGAGTCCGGACTATTAAGGGGGTATGCATCTTTTCGTGGTAAATGCCATGCTTAGAAGCAAATGCTCCAGACATAAATGAATGCGATGCTCCTGTATCAAATAAAACAGTAGCAGGTATTGAGTTAACGAGGAGTGTACCCATCACAGTAGCGGGCTGTTCCTGAGCGGCTTCAACATCAATGTTGTAAGCATGACCACGAGCATGAGGGTTTGACCCAGTATTATAGTTGAGGGTCCCATTGTTGCCACGGCCATTTCCGCGGCCAGCAGGGTGAACTACCAGTTGATTCTGTCGCTGAGGGCAGTCTCGGGAAATATGGCCTGGCTGACGGCACTTGAAACACAGGCCATCTTGCGGACGGAGAGGTGCAGTCTCAGTCTTCGGCTGTCTCGGCGGGGGCGGAGGCAGACGGGGTGCAACATACGACGGCCTTGGTGCAGGGGCAGTTGGACGCATAAGACTATGTGGAAGCCAAACGCGTTGCTTCTGTGCTATGCCCGAAGATGAGCCAGCATCACGGGGGCGCTTCGGCGAACCACCGAACTTAAGCTGAGCGGTCTCAAGGGTGATAGTCTGATTCACCATGGTGGCGAAGTCGGGGAAGACGTGCAAAGCCAGTGCAAGCTGGAGATCTGCGTTGAGTCCATCACGGAACTTCTCTTGCCTACTTGCATCATTGGGGAGGTCACTTACAGCATAGCGGGAGAGGCGGAGGAATTCCCTCTGGTATGCCTCGACAGTTTTGTTGCCCTGAACGAGGTTGCGGAACTCGGCCTTCATACGGTTCATAATCGCCTGGGGGACATAACGAGCACGGAAGGCAGTCTTGAAGTCATTCCAGGTGACGACAGTCCCTTCAGCTAGCGAGCCCTTGTAAGTGTCCCACCACTGAGCAGCGGGACCACGCAGGAAATAGGACGCGAAGGTGACATAATCAGCAGCGCTCACATTAGCGAACTCCAGCTGACGAGTGATGTCACGAAGCCAATCATCAGCATCCAGTGGCTGTTCCGGTTGGTGGAAGAGAGGGGGATTGAGACGCATGAAATCCCGCAGAGTAACCACAGGCGGCTGATGCTGGTGCTGGTTCTGGTTCTGGTTCTGATTCTGGTTCTGGAGCTGATCTATGACTCCTTGCATAAAAACTTGGTTCATCTGAAACTGCTGCATCATCGCGGCCATGTAGTCCGGCGGCGGAGGTGGATCATTGGCACCACGACCACGACCACCACGACCAGCCATCCTGCTAGAATTTAACAGGGGTATTTCAGTGATGAACATCTTAACGAAATACCGGAAACGAGTAAGAGGTAAAGCGACAACAAAGAGGAGGCGCGGATATATAGGAGTAGTCATATAAGACATACACATCCACACATAGAATCAATCGAAAATCGGGCAGCGTAACGTCGTAGAAATTAAGGAAAAAGGACACACTAGGCGGCGCGCAGACCGCGGTAAGGATTACACGACGCGACATAGATTCCACTAAGTCAATCACGCCGCAAGAAAACTGTTGGCCACAGGAGTTGATGCCAGAGAACGCGCGGCCTGCCCAGAATGAGAATGGGATCCGCGGTCTGGGATCTGGCGTACGACGCCTGCGACACGACTCAATCAATGGGGGGAAGCACCAAAAACGCCGGGTGGAATCAAGAGAACGTGATCCTAATGTCAGCTTTTGTAAAACTTACCAGCAAGGATAAGAGAGCAGATTCCCAGAGCATAGGTAAGGAGAAAAGGATCCTAACACCATAGATATCACACGTAGTAACATCGATGTGGGCTCGTAAGCCAAACATTAAGTTAGAAAAAATAGTTTTTCAAAGTCTAGACTCAACTTCGACCAGGTAGTGGTTGGGTGGCTTCCTACAGGCAGTCGGCTCTGATACCAACTTGTGACGCCCCCAAAATCAATCCGTGTACAGTAATCATACACGCAGGGTACACGACTGAGATTAGGGTGCCACGGTGAGAATATCACAGCACAACACTAAACACAAAAGGATAAACCAATATGTTACAATAAAGGGGGTCACGCGGACCCGAATACATAAGTTATACAAGCCATAATATCTGAGTACAGACATAGTTAGTCAAGTTTTGCCTTAAGAAGGCTAGCACAAATAACATCAGAGATACAGATCGAAAAGGCAAGGCCTCCTGCCTGGGAGCCTCCGAAACTACTCCTGGTCCTGGTCAGCGGGGGTCTCGACGTAGTAGTATCCGCCTCCGGGGTACTCCTGCTCCTGGGCTCCAACGTCGACTGCAGCGGCCCATCAGGCAAAACAGTAAAGGAAATAAAGCAGGTGAGTATCTAGTATACCCGCGAGTCTTACGTCCGCTACTAAGCATTATGCATTGTATCAACGGAAAGAAGAGGCTGTATATAGTGGACTGCAAGATAGAAATCAGAATAAGGATAAGAAGCTAGGCCTATCGAAGACTAGCATCTTCCGACGATGTCTTGCAGCAAGAGGTAAGGATCAGCCAACAGTTCATATAAAGCATAAAGTAACAACGAAGCAGAAGTTGCTGCAACATTGTATAATATAAGTTGTAATGATTAACAATAATAATAATGCCTCCGAGTTCACCTCCTCGACATCCCCGCGAGGAAGAAAACCCGGAACCATACAGTTTAATAATAATAGTTTCTAGTGGTAAGATCCAGCTTCAGCATAAAGCGTCCTGTTACCGTGGACACGGCTATTCGAATAGATTAAACTCCCTGCAGGGGTGCACTACTGTTCAGCCTGCACGCTCGGATCTCCAGGGTGGCGTGAACCTTGTTAGGGAACGCCCCACCGAGGCTATCCGACACGACGCAGCCCATCCTAGGCTCAACAGAGAGGCCATCCGCCGGACTATATCCTATGCGCCAAGGGGTCTAGGTCCCTCACCCTTGCACGCTCCTGCACGGTGCGAGTCTGGCCGGTGAAGCAAAAGCAAATCCAAACACACCTGCTGCAGCAAAAGACAAGACCACTTCCCGGCGATCAGGCCGCAGTACTGCTGACGTCTGAAGAGCTTTCGGACGAACTACGACGTGGAGGGCCCACACCGTAATCCCACGTGTAGGTAGTGCGAACAGACCAACCGGTCTCTCAAGTCATCCGCCGAACCATTTAGCATTTTAATTAACCTGCGTGACAACCATTATCGTTGCCTCGACTTAACCGACCCGCGGTCAACGACAGCAGTCAGGACCACCAGTACATCGGTGCCTGCCCTGTCGTCCCACCAAGTCACTGCGGTTACCAACAAGGTGAACCGTCTCCTTACCTTGTCTCGCGTGTGCTCTTGGTAGAGCTCGACTTTCGTGGTTTGGTAACTCTCGCGAGATACGAGCAGGGGCCAAGCACGCCAGTAACGTCGGTCGTACCCTCCCTGTCGTTCCCGACGATATACCGCCCGACTTTCTTACCTTTGAGGACAACCGCTGTTCAGGACCCTATGGCGGCAAGACAAAGTCAGCCTCGAGTGGAGTACAAGGATTACTCCCGGATAGCTCACACTTGAGGTGACTAGGCATAACCCAGATAGGGGCCTTTGGCGGTGTCTGCTTTGTACCGTACCTGTGCAGTTGTATATATTGTACCCGTGTTCACTCCCCTGAGTGATCACGTCCCGCTATCTAGTCCTAGCTAACAATGCGCAGGGTTCACTGCTGAATATATGCATAATTATAATAGGCAGCATAGGATAAGAAAGGTACATCAAGGGGCGACAAAATCAGGCTATGCAATTGAATAGGAGTATAACGTAGCAGCAGCAGTAACAATGCCTAGTGCAAGAAATGTACGGAAAGCTAGGCGATATCTCGGGAAGAGAATGGCTCTGCTTGCCTGGAAGCTCGACGGTAGGGGTCGGGTCATCGACGAAGTAGTCGTACCCGGCAGCGGTGTAGTCGGCGGTAGCAGCGGGGTCTACCGAAGATTAAGGGGGGGAGGAAACAGTAAATACACAGCAATAATATACAAACATATGCATGACATGATAGATGAAATGTTAACGGTGTTCTAACGCAGTGCAATGCACGTTGCTCGGAGCGGGAATTCATCCGGGGATGAACTACCGGCTCCGGGTAATTACCGGACAGGGGTCCGGAGGGGGAAGGATCAAGCCGGAGGTGTCGTGGGTACCAGACAAACATAAGGGGGGTGTATCCGAGCTAGTTGAACTATTCCGAACAACTTTCGTGTTCGGAATAAATTCACCTGGGTACTTTTTATCGGTACCAGGAATTATCGACATACAGCCCGGAGGGGGGGAATGTCGATGATCGGTGTGCTAGGGGGGTGGGGTTGCTATATGGATAGCGTATTCTTATTCGTTGTATTTTTCTGATCAACTTTCATGTATAAAGTTTTTGAATCTGATATACGGATTATTTTATATGAATTTTCAAAGTTTAAATCACTTTTAAATCAATTTATAATCATTTTTGCATTTCTTTTATTTATTAAACAGAACATAATCCATAACAGGGTTGACTGGTCAAACCTGACAGAGGGGACCCACTAGTCAGCCTCACATGCTTAATAAACATTTAATTAAATTCAAATATTCACTGGACCCACATGTCATACACTGTTATCTAATAATCAAATTTAATAACTTAAATACCCAGTGGGGCCCAGGTGTCATTGAGACATCCGTTTAATTAACAGATTAATTAAACTAGAGAGTTAATTAAGGGGGGGTTGGCCCCACATGTAAGTGTCACATGGGGGGTTATTATTATCATTTTTCTAATCCCTCTGGTTATCTGTTAATAGGCAATTAAGGGGGGCGCCCTGGCCCACTGTGATGGAGACAGAGGAGAGTCTCCACGGCGCCACGCCATGCCACGGCGAGGCCAGGGGACGCGGGCGAGGTCCGGGGGCGTGGACACGGGCAGGGGGAGGGGGTGGCCGGGGGAAGGTCGCAGGTAGGCCGGGGCGTCGCGGCCGAGCTCTACGAGCTCGCGCCCGAATCCATGGCGGCACGGGGCCGAGAGACAGGGAGGGAGGGGACTCGCGTCCAAGCTCACAGGGAGGGGGGGCGTCGCGGCGGTGCAAGGAGGTGCGCTAGAGGGGGCGGCGTGGCTCGGGAGCGCCGGGCTCGGGGGCGTGGCCGGGGCAAAGCTCGGGGCGGGGGCTTGCTCCGCGGCGGCGAGCTCCCGTGGGGAATGAGCGGGAGATGGGGGGTCTGAGGAGAGGGGCGCTAGGGTTTCCAGGGGGGCGGCCTGGCCTTGTAGGCCGCCGGGAGCCGGCGGATGCCCTCCACGCCGATGGCCATGGCGCCCTGGCCACGGGATGGGTGACACGGGGGAGGGGATGAACAGGAGGGAGAAGGAGGCGCGGGGTGGGCTGGGGTGGGCTCAGCCCAAGGGGAAAAAGGAGGAGGTGGCCTGGTGGGCTTCGCCCCCAGGCGTAGGTTTGGTTTTCATTATTCTTTTTTTTTCTGTTATTGCTTATTTGCATTTTATTTAAATGCTTAGGCATTTTTGTTAAATACAAATATTGTTCCATAATTAGCAGAACATATATCTGGAGTACCACAAAAAGTTTAGGGTTTTTTCTAAACCCTTTTGCTAATTTACTTTATTATTAAATGAGAAATTGGCCTGGAATTGCTACTGTTATTAATAGTTTATAATTTTCAGTAGCCCAATAAATACCAATGATCACATGGGCATGGTCCCATGATTATTTGGGATTTTTTAAAAGTGGTTCCAAGATTTTTGGAAAATATTTTATTGTCACAATATTTTTAATATCCATCAACATGCATTTAGGGTTTGTTTGAATTTCAATTCAAATGGCTTGGACTTGTTTTGATTCATGATGATCAAGGCCCATGGTTCACTTTGCTTGCAACAATATCAAAGGAGAATTTGAATTTGAACTGAACCAGTTGATCAAACAAAAGTTTTGAACAGTACAGATGAACAGTAACAGTGATTACTGTTCACTGACAGTGAGAGTGTTACAGCATTGCAGTGTGATCAAGTCACATAAGTTCAGCATTGCGATGACTTAATAACATAGTGACTGAATCCTTAGACCGTGATGATCATACATAATTGCTATCTATTATGATACTTTGAGTGCATTAACCGTTACACTGAAACATGGTAACCGAAAAGGTGTATCTTGGGTATTCCGAAGTAGATATGTTGAGGAGTATGAAATAGATCAGAGCGGGATTTGTCAATCTGAGTGACGGATAGGTACTCTGGGCCCACTCGGTGGTGTTGCATCAATAGCTTGCAAGCAAGTGACTAGGTCACAAGAGATGTAATATTCACAGACGAGTAAACATGTTATGTCGGAGACGAGGAAGAACTAGGTATTGGATACCGACGATCATACCTCGGACCAACATAGTACCAAAGCACAAAGGGATCAAGTCATATTGTTAACGGTTCAACAGCGATGAAGTTTATTCGATGGAAGCATAGGGGCACATCAAGGATTGTAACCAGATCCCACACGATGGTCATTGGTCAGAGAGTGTCTCGATCATGTCTACTGTTTCCCGGACCGTAGGGTGTCACACTTAAGGGCAATCGATGCATTAAGGATTGATTCGGGATCATCGGTGAAAAGAGAGAAAACACCGGAAATGTACCAGGAGGTGCCGGAAGCTGTTCCGGATATTTTGAAAGGTTCAAAACAATATATATTAATGTTTAAATATGTTTTATTATTTAAATGATTTAAATAATTAATTAAAAAGGTGAAAAGGTGAAAATTAAATATTAAAATGATTTAAATAATTAATTAAAAAGGTGAAAAGGTATTTGGGCCTTAAAAGGCCCATGAGGGGAAGGGGGGGCCTCCCCCCTTGGGCTTGGCGCCAAGGGAGGGGCCCATCCGCCCTCCTAGCCGCACCACTCCCCCCCCCTTGGGGATTTAGTCCCACATGGGGGAAGGGGAGGGGGTGGAGCCCCTCCTTGGCCTATATAAGGAGGGGTGGGGTGCCTTTTTCAACACAACACTGAGTTTCTCTCTCTCTCTCTTTCTCCGACCTAGAGCGGACTCCCATGGTTTGGAGTTTGCACCTGGTTGTGGGTTTCACCATCATCCGGACGCCGTCGCGCTGCCGGAATCGGGATCCGGATCAATCTTATTTCCGCTGCTCTTCTGGTTCGGAGCCCGGAGGGACGTCGGTTGCACCGTACGTGTGTAATCCCGCGAGGCACTACACGTGTGGCGCTACTTCATCGTCGGAGGTTCTTCAACACGACAGGGAGGTCGTAGGTTCAGAGTCTACGCCAACCACGTTCGAGGAACATTTCCCTCTTTCGGTCTTCAAAGGTATGAACGCCGATTCCTTCCGTTACATACATCAGCATAGCATAGATCTTGGGTTCGGGACTCATAGGTAGGAAATTTTTTGTTTTCTGCGCCGATCCCCAACAGTGGTATCATGAGCAAGGCTATGTGTAGATGTATTGTACGGGTAGAACACATCTAGGATGTGGGCATCAATTCTCCAATTGTTACCCTCCCACGTGTACTCGTTTAGCGTTGCGGCAATGTCCTGATGAAGCGGCCCCGACCGACCTTACGCGTTTACGCGAGACTGGTTCCACGCTTGACATATGGTTGTACCATATAAGTGGCTGGGGGGTGTCTGTCTCTCTAACATTAGCGACGCGAAGACGTTTGCAATGGAGGGCCCCGACAGGGGTGTAATAGAGACGATTGCAGGATTGGTGTTGTGGCTTGTTTTCGCAGGATAGAAAGCGGTTCTCTCTCGAAACCCCTTAGCAGCCACGTAAAACTTGCAAAAGATAAAGTAGAAGGCATTTTAACTTTAATTTGCATGTAAGGGGGGATCATAGCTTGTATGATTTATAGTTTTACTTCCTGTCTTGCTAATATGCTAGATATGCGACGGTAGCATGATAGGATAATCTCTCTCAATACCATGATTGTATTCTCCCTTAGTGGGCACCGCCTGGAAGGATCTCTTTATGATAGGCAGGCCGTGACGATCGGGTGTCATACATACATTAGCGATCGCATGAGGTTGGGTTTGGCAAGCCTAGCATATGCAGATATGGCCTTGCTGAACAGCCATACACTAAGGTTCGACTGGCAGGCTTGACATATGTAGATATGAGCTTGGGATACGGATGACCGAAAGGTTAAGCATGAGTCATATAAAGGATATGATTGGCATGATGGCCTACCTAGGGAGATGTGTCGTCGTCCGTGTGATATTCGAGGACGATCATTCAAACTAGGATTATGTTAATCACTTAGTAAATTTGGAGAGATGTTTAACTAAGTGGGAGTTTTAGAATTAATTAAAATTGAACTCCAATTATGAACAAAGTCTAAATATGTGTTTTGCAAATAACCATTGTAGATGGCTGCACCTCGCCCCTCATTCAACTTAGGGTCATTCCTAGACAAAGACAAACTGAAAACCGATGGGTCAAACTTCACCAACTGGTTCCGCACTCTGAGGATTCTCCTCGTTCCCCTCAAGATGGCATACGTACTAGAGGCCGCGTTAGGTGACGAACCACCAGCAAACGCTAGTCAGGATGAGAAGAATGTCTACCTCTCCAAGACGGATGATTACAACCTTGTCCAGAGTGGAATGCTTTACTCCATGGAGGCTGAGCTGCAGAAACGCTTTGAGAGGATAGGTGCATATGAGATAATCACCGACCTCAAGGTCGTCTTTGCACCCCAAGCCAGGGATGAACGTTATGAGGCTTCTGAAGCTTTCTTCTTAGCAAAGATGGATGAGCATAGCAGTGTTAGTGAGCACGTGGTCAAGATGTCTGGCTACGTTCAACGCTTGAATGCTTTGGAATGTCAGATTCCAGATGAACTTGCTGTTGATAGGGTGATGCGGTCGCTGCCCCCTAGCTACAAAGGCTTTGTGTGGAACTACAACATGTAGGGGATGACTAAGACCCCTTCTGAGTTGTTCGCCATGCTGAAAACTGTTGAGGTTGAGATCAAGAAGGAGCATGTTGTATTCATGGTCAACAAGACCGTTGAATTCAAGAAGTCTGGCAAGAAGGAGAAGGGAAAGAAGGGAATCCCGAAGAAGGGTGACAAGCCAGTTGTCACTCCTCGTAAGGCACCCAAACCTGGACCCAAGCCCTGCGTTGAGTGCTTCTATTGCAAGGGTGATGGTCACTGGAAACGCAACTGCCCCAAGTACCTAGAGGATAATAAGGCTGGCAAGATTGTCAGAAGAGACAAAGGTATATTTGATATACACGTTATTGATCTTTTCTTAACAAGCGCTGGGAACAAATCCTGGATATTTGATACAGTATCTGTTGCTCATATTTCTAACTCCTCTCATGGGCTACGGAATAGGCGACGCTTGATGAAAGATGAAGTGGCGATGCGCGTGGGAAACGGCTGCCAGATTGAAGTGGTGGCGGTCGGCACGAAGCATCTTAGTCTCCCTTCGGGATTAGTTTTGATTTTGAATAAGTGCTACTATGTACCCGCATTGAGTGTGAACATCGTTAGTGGTTCTTGCTTGAAGCGAGACCACTATTCTTTTAAGTCAGATACAATTGGTTGTGCGATTTATAAGGATGATGTGTTTTATGTTAACGCACCGGAGAAAAATGGCTTATTCATTCTTAATCTCGATTGTGATATACTTCATATTGATAACGTAGAGGCCAAAAGATTAAAACCTAGTGGCGAAGAACACATGACGATGTGGCATTGTCGACTTGGTCATATTGGTGAAAAGCTCATGAAGAAGCTTCATGATGATGGACTTCTGGAGTCATTGGATTTTGGATCCCTTGACACATGTGAACCATGCCTTATGGGCAAGATGACAAGGACTCCATTCAATGGAACAATGGAGCGTGCGGAAGACTTGTTAGGGATCATACATTCAGATGTATGTGGACCTATGAACGTCCCCACACGCAATGGTCTTCGTTACTTCGTGACCTTCACAGATGACTTAAGCAGATATGGGTATATCTACTTAATGAAACATAAGTCTGAAACCTTTGAAAGGTTCAAGGAATTTTAGAGTGAGGTCGAGAATCAACTCGGGAAGAAAATCAAGCACCTTCGATCCGATCGAGGAGGCGAGTATTTAAGCCACGAGTTTGGCAATCATCTTAAGACTTGTGGCATTGTACCACAACTTACGCCGGCAGGAACACCTCAGCGTAACGGTGTTTCTGAGCGACGTAATCGAACTCTATTGGATAGCGTACGATCGATGATGTCTCATACCGACTTCCCTGTGTCATTCTGGGGGTATGCATTAGAAACTGCCGCTTACATTCTTAATAGGGCACCGTCCAAATCCGTAAAGACAACACCATTTGAGGAATGGCATGGCAAGAAACCAAAGTTGTCTCACTTGAAGATTTGGGGTTGTGAGGCTTATGTTAGGAAACTTCAGCCTGACAAACTCGAATCAAAAGAGGCTAAGTGCATCTTTGTGGGATATCCAAGGGAAACTGTTGGATACACCTTCTACAACCAGTCTGAGGGCAAAACTTTTGTCGCCAAGACTGGATGCTTTCGTGAGAAAGAGTTTCTTTCGAAAGAATTGAGTGGGAGGAAAATAGATCTCAACGAGATGATTGACCAATCACTCCAAGTGGAAGAAATGGCAATGGAAGTTGTTCCGGAACCATCTTCCGTAGTGGGAGCTGAAGAGAATGGTCATCATGATATTCATAACGATCGTGACATACATGATGATCATGATCAAGATGAAGAGGATCCTATTGTACCCCGCAGGTCATCAAGAGCCCGAGTAAAAACTCAGTTTTATGGGCAACTTGTCAATGCAGTCATGTTAAATGAACCTGACGAACCTGCGAACTACAAAGAAGCAATGGAGGGACCCGAGTCTGAGAAATGGCTGGAAGCCATGAAATCCGAGATAGACTCCATGTATGCCAACAAAGTATGGACTTTGGTGGATATTCACGAGGACCGAAAGGCCGTCGAGAATAAGTGGATATTCAAGAAAAAGACTGACGCAGACGGAAACGTATCTGTCTATAAAGCTCGACTTGTCGCAAAAGGTTTCCGACAAATTTAAGGAGTTGACTACGAAGAGACTTTCTCTCCCGTAGCGATGCTAAAGTCTATCCGGATATTGCTAGCAATTGCTGCCTATTACGATTATGAAATATGGCAAATGGATGTGAAAACCGCGTTCCTAAATGGCAACATTGAGAAAGAGTTGTATATGGTACAACCGGAAGGTTTTATTGATCCTAAGGACGCTGGTAAGGTATGCAAACTTCAACGGTCCATTTATGGGTTGAAGCAAGCATCTCGGAGTTGGAATCTTCGTTTTGATGAGGTGATCAAAGCTTTTGGATTTGTCCAAAATGAAGAAGAATTCTGTGTTTATAAGAAAGCGAGTGGAAGCTCTGTGGCATTCCTAGTACTATATGTGGATGACATATTATTGATAGGGAATGATGTGAAATTGCTAGAGGGGGTAAAGGAATATTTGAATGGACAATTTTCCATGAAGGGCCTAGGTGAAGCTGCATACATATTAGGCATTAAAATCTATAAAGATAGATCAAGACGCCTATTAGCACTGAGTCAGAGAACTTACCTTGAGAAGATATTGAAGAGGTTCAATATGGATAACGCCAAGAGAGGCCTCTTGCCCGTTATGAAAGGAAGTAAATTGAGTGTGACTCAATGCCCAGCAACAGCAAAAGAAAGGGAGGAAATGTCCTCAAAGCCCTATGCCTCGGCCATAGGTTCTATCATGTATGCTATGCTGTGTACTCGACCAGATGTGGCCCTGGCGGTTAGTCTGACTAATCGTTTCCAAAGTAATCCTGGAATGGATCATTGGATTGCAGTGAAGAACGTCCTTAAGTACTTACGAAGAACTAAGGATCTGGTTCTTGTATATGGAGGATGTGAAGAAGAGCTCGCCGTAACAGGTTACGTCGATGCCAGTCTTGGTACTGATCCCGATGACTCAAAATCCCAGACGGGATACGTGTTTATGTTGAATGGTGGTGCGATTAGCTGGAGGAGCGGCAAGCAGTCAGTCGTCGCCCAATCTACGATGGAGTCGGAGTATATTGCCGCTTGCGAAGCGTCAAATGAAGCGCATTGGCTGAAGAAGTTCTTCATCGAGCTTGGCGTATTCCCTAGTTGCACTAACCCTGTTAGCATTTATTGCGACAATACGGGTGCCATTGCTAACGCAAGGGAGTCGAGGACTCACTCTACAGCCAAGCATATTCTCCGGCGTTTCCATGTGACGCGGGACTACGTCAAGGATGGTCATACTAGGATTTGCAAAATACATACGGATCTGAATCCGTCAGACCCAATGACTAAACCTCTTCCACAAGCCAAGTTTGAACAACACCGAGAGACTATTGGTGTTAGATACATACCTGATGTAAACTAGTGTAATTTGTACTCTAGTGCAAGTGGGAGATTGTTGGATATGTGCCCTAGAGGCAAATTAATAAAGATATTTGTCACATATCTGTATGTTCATAATACGTTATATATTGTGCTAGAATTGTATTAAGCGGAAACATTAATACACATGTGATATATAACAACCTGGTCCCTAGTTAAACTCAGGCATACTAGCTCATTGGGCAATTGATGATCAAGGTTTCCTGATCATGAGAACATAATAGTCTATTGACAATGAGGTCATATCATTAGGAGAATGATGTGATGGACACACACCCACCTTAAGCATTGCAATGTGATCAAGTCACATAAGTTCAGCATTGCGATGACTTAATAACATAGTGACTGAATCCTTAGACCGTGATGATCATACATAATTCCTATCTATTAGGATGCTTTGAGTGCATTAACCGTTACACTGAAACATGGTAACTGAAAAGGTGTATCTTGGGTATTCCGAAGTAGATATGTTGAGGAGTATGAAATAGATCAGAGCGGGATTTGTCAATCCGAGTGACGGATAGGTACTCTGGGCCCACTCGGTGGTGTTGCATCAATAGCTTGGAAGCAAGTGACTAGGTCACAAGAGATGTAATATTCACAGACGAGTAAACATGTTATGTCAGAGACGAGGAAGAACTAGGTATTGGATACCGACGATCATACCTCGGACAAACATAGTACCAAAGCACAAAGGGATCAAGTCATATTGTTAACGGTTCAACAGCGATGAAGTTTATTCGATGGAAGCGTAGGGGCACATCAAGGATTGTAACCAGATCCCACATGATGGTCATTGGTCAGAGAGTGTCTCGATCATTTCTACTATTTCCCGGACCGTAGGGTGTGACACTTAAGGGCAATCGATGCATTAAGGATTGATTCGGGATCATCGGTGAAAAGAGAGAAAACACCGGAAATGTACCGGGAGGTGCCGGAAGCTGTTCCGGATATTTTTAAAGGTTCAAAATAATATATATTAATGTTTAAATATGTTTTATTATTTAATTGACAGAATTAAATATTAAAAATGATTTAAATAATTAATTAAAAAGGTGAAAAGGTATTTGGGCCTTAAAAGGCCCATGAGGGGAAGGGGGAGCCTCCCCCTTTGGGCTTGGCGCCAAGGGAGGGGCCCATCCCCCCTCCTAGCCGCACCACTCCCCCCCCCTTGGGGGGTTTAGTCCCACATGGGGAAGGGGAGGGGGTGGAGCCCCTCCTTGGCCTATATAAGGAGGGGTGGGGTGCCTTTTTCAACACAACATTGAGTTTCTCTCTCTCTTTCTCCGACCTAGAGCGGACTCCCCTGGTTTGGAGTTTTCACCTGGTTGGGTTTTAACCATCATCCGGACGTCGTCGCGCTGCCGGAATCGGGATCCGGATCAATCTTCTTTCCGCCGCTCATCTGGTTCGGAGCCCGGAGGGACGTCGGTTGCACCGTACGTGTGTAATCCCGCGAGGCACTACACGTGTGGTGCTACTTCATCGTCGGAGGTTCTTCAACACGACAGGGAGATCGTAGGTTCAGAGTCTATGCCAACCATGTTCGAGGAACGTTTCCCTCTTTCGGTCTTCAAAGGTATGAACACCGATTCCTTCCGTTACATACATCAGCATAGCATAGATCTTTGGTCCGGGATTCGTAGGTAGGAATTTTTTTTTTCTGCGCCGATCCCCAACACCAGCTATCAGCGCACGCGATATTTTGTAAATACGTTACTCGACTTACACTTGCTACTCTGCCTGGCGCATCCGATCGTTTACCTACCCGACGAAGTCGGAATCGCACGAAATTCGAAACACCGCCTCGCTGCACTAAACTGACGTCGTCTACATCGTCTAATGCCAAAAGAGACCGTCAAACACCCCCCGATAAAATAACCCATCTCAATATAAATGGGGTTTTTCCGCACCGAGGGTGAAGGCTGGTCTTGTGTCGGAAGTTGCTACGGTGTTTGGGTGAATCCCGGTGTCGCAAAGATTGTGTGTCGTTTGGGAAAAAGGTTCGGTCCCGCATCCGATACGAGAAAGAGGGGGAGAATATTCACCAATTAATAAATTGGTGAAGCAAACACTGCAACAATTCTAACAACAACAAAATAAAGCAACAAACAATTTTTTTTATTTGGGTGAAAATCCCGGGCTGTTACATCAAGGCACTTATGTAATCTTTCTGTTGTTGCTATGTTGTGTTTGCTAGGATCCGATGGATTATGAGATTATGTTCAGATCGTGATGAGTTATATATTTGGTTCTCCTTTTATATTTTGTTCTTGAGTAATTCTTGCATGTTCTCCGTTGCTTTTTATTGCTTTGGCCAAGTAGTAGATAGTAACTCCAAGAGGGAGCGTTATGCTTGATTGTGGGTTCATGCCCCCGATGTCTAGCTTAAGTGACAGAAACATGAGACTAGGGGATGTGTTGTTGCCACTAGGGAGAAAACAACGGTGCTTGTAACCGCGGTTGCAAGGATTGTTTACCTTACGCAAAGTTTGTTAATGCAGTTATGTGTTGCTTTGGGTATACACTTTGGGTGGGGCTCGCAACTTAATACCAGCGAGATGTTCTAGATAGATATCTCAAGGTGGATGATTAGTGAGTATATGCTGATGAATAATTGGTCTACTTGTCTTGGCGTAATGCCCATACTTTTGAGCCTCCGACTTTCTTGTGGCATAGTTAGTATTGCGGTGCGTTTATAATTCTGTTAATTGACCAGCTGTAATTTGTTCACCCAGCTTAGCTATTTTATCGTCTTTTGGGAGAGAGACATCACTAGTGAACATTATGGGACCTCGGTCTATATTTCCACCATTGTTGACACCTCAACTCTCTACTGATTTATTTCCTTTCTCTTGCAATCACCATCATTATTTCCACCATGAGTTTGATCCTTTGTAAACGACAAGGCCGGAGAGATTGACGACCTCTCTGTACTCGTTGGGAGCAAAGTTATTTGTTGCTATGTGCAGGTCCAGGTCAAGTAAGCAACCCTTGGTTGTAAACGACGCCATTGTTTCCTTGCCACCTTCTTGTCGATCCTTGGAGTCCTACTGGAGACATAAACCCTATCCTCAACGTTAGGGGAAATTTGCTGCTAGCTACATCTCAACCTTCCACTTGGGTTAACCAACGAGGGGCGAGAAGAAAACAACTTCTCGTAGCATCAACTGCTCCGAGAGAAAACTTGACATCTGTCATTTGAGAGAAACCCACCTCTGAGGAACCTGAAGAACCTAAGTGATGAAAACACACCATCCTGAGTAGTTGAGCACTTCTGAGGAATTCAGTTCGAGTGATCCGAAGCTTTTTACTCTTGAAGACTGTGATCTTCCAGTCGGTGTAGGAGTCATCGTTTTGAGGAATTCAAGATGCAATTGTGAATTCCTGAGTGAAAGGAGTCTGTGAAGGTTTCGAGAGTCTACCTTGAAGACTCACCTGAGTGATTGGATGGAGTCTGAGGACTTTAGTTCAAGGAGAACAAGGTGAAGACTATGTCTTCTGAGTTGAATCTCATCCTCTTCAACCAGATGTAGAGTTATCGCAACAACTTGAACTGCTCTACCAAATTGGTGTCATTTGTGCCCTGGTGCTATCTCTTCAACCTCAGTACTTCAATATTTTCTTTGATAACTTCATTCTAATACCTCTGTTCTAATGTTTCCTCTGTTCTATTTCATCATTATTTGCATTTGATGCATGCCTGCATATCTTTTAGACTTTGTTTTTGTTACAAAATGATGTTCTGCATTCATGACCACCTTCTGTAAACTTTCTGAGCTTCATCATTTTGTGAGTTTCCTCAGTTTCATATTGCCTCCATTCATGACTACCTTCTGCCTCTTCCTTCCTTATCTCCTCTTCCCCACCGTCTACCTCTGCTTCCCCCAACTGAACCATCTCTACCCATTGGTCGCTTCGTAGGTAAACTAGGAACCCAAAAATTAGTCATTCTACCAATTCATAATCTTCCTGGGTGTACACCCCATCACCACACTCTTCAACAACATGCCCCAGCAAGCCACACATATAACATAACTCAGGTAGATTCTCATAAAAAACTAATTTTGTACCTTTATTTCAAGGTAATCGGGACAAAGCGGACAAGTGGTTTGTTGACATCCACAAACACCCTAAATCTGAGAGTGATGGATGGATTAATTCTCCCTTCATTCACCACCACTGAGAATGTTGGTTCTCCCACTTTAGAAGGCACTCGTTAGACCATCAAGTAGCCCATATACTCTCGCTCACATTGAAATCTTATTTAGTTTATAATTCGCCACATTAGAGAAGCCATCATATTCTTGGATAATCACTGGAGACCTTTTGAATAGCCACGAACCCCCGTCCATAATCTTCTTCCAATCCCCCAAACAGTGACATTGGACTAAGAACAAATTTGGCCCCTTGACATTAAAAGTTACACCTTGAGCAGGTGTCGGCCCAAGAATTGTGCATCTGGCTCAGGAGCGCAGCGTGGTTGAAGGGTCTGGTTGTATGTACCCGAAATAGCCCCATCCACCTAATGTATTTAATGAGATCGTCCAGTTCCTCTGAATAATCAAGATATTCCCTTTCTTCCCCATGCAGCTCCATGCTTGCAAACTAATCATCTAAATCTGCTTTTGGGCCACAGAAATCTTGCATATCCTCCCCTTCATCAAGAGTTCCGTAATGGCGATCTTCATATCCTCCCTTCCTACCCCCATCGACTGATGCCTCTCCCCCTCAATTGCCTTTGATCGGACAAGCAGCGCCTTCGCATATGCCTGATCTACATGAGGTGCTTCCTTCTCCATCGTGGTGATCTTTTCCGCCATGCAAAGGTAATCCTAGAACGACCCACGAGTTGGACTCCCCATACTCCCGTTGGCATGGGCGATGGATAGGAGATAACGTGGACTCCGGCGGTAGATAGCCGGAGGAAAGTGTGGAACCCTAGATCGCATGTGGCGACCGAGGGCTAGGTCAGGAAAAAAAAAGCAGATAAAGTGTGGGCTGGTTTGTGCTAGTATCACTTCTTTTATCCGTCTTCGAACGGCCCAAGTGGCCCATCTTTGAAGCATTACAGGAGAGACCGAGAGACGCGAAGCGGCGAACTCGAGCAAGAAAAAAGCAGCAGCACAAAATCTCTTGCCGCACTCCGCGTCCGGCGACCGTGACCTCCCTACCCGACGAGCGCTCTAAGATGGCATCTCAGGATCCCAAGCCCGCGCAAGTCCCGGCCACCGACGAGCCGGCGGCCCCGGCGGTTGCTGCCGCAGGAGAGGCGCTGAAGCCCACTTCCCCCACAGCAGCCCAAAACCCTAGCTCTCCCGCGGCGGCCGCCGCCAATGGCTCAGCCACGGATCTGGAGAAGAAGATGCGCCGCGCGGAGCGGTTTGGGACGCAGGTGGTGATGTCCGAGGACGAGAAGCGAAGCAGTCGCGCCGAGAGGTGATTGTTCTATCGAATCCCTTTACCTAGGGTTTAGACATTTTTTTCCTTTACAAATCCGAGAGATTTGGTGGTCCCTATCTCTCAAGGGCAGTCCTGCTGGAAGTTATGGTGTACTTTTCCAGTTTCCGGAAGTTTGATGCATTAGCCTTTATTTTCATTGTTGGCCAGGGGCATATCTGCAATGATGTGATTTAGGATCTAATAGTGTACCCACTTTGTAGTATTTTAGTTGCTCTGTTTTCAGTAAGCATTGATTTGAAGGCATTTACGCAGGTATGGGAAATTAAGCACCAAACCATTGAGTGTTTTCTGTATCTTTAGGAGTATTAATACAATTACAATGCATAAAGGATTATGATGTAACCATGAAAGCTTTATTGTAAAGGTTTCCTTCAGCAAAAAATTAAAACAAAACAAAGAAACAAGTGGTTAATTGGTATATCTCCAATTGGTTTGAGACAAGGGTGTTCATGTTTGTTGCATGTGCACTATCCTGTGAGGCTGTACAATATTAAGCTGCTTTAGTCTAGATCACGATGCCTAGGCCCTATCGTGAACTATTGTTAGTGATGTCAAGTATTTTTTTTACCTGCTGAATTCAATTAGAACCTTTCTATTGTAGTTGACTATTGTGGTACAATGATGATACTAGTTTTTGGCTCTAGTCGTGACTTTTAATGTATATTACATTGACTACCATGGTGCTAAACTCTTAGAATTCCAATGCATCCCATCTTTTAATGAAACATTGGCAAATTCTCATACCATGGTATTTACTTATTTTTTGAATTCTGACACATCTAAATGCTAGAGAAGACCTTCTCATCAATGAAATATTATACACACATGCTAGGAATTAAGAATACAAGATTTGCAAATATATGTATATTCATTTTTTTGTAGACATTGTTGTAACTTCAATAACAGTTAAGTTGAAGCATGCAAGATTTGTTTTGTTTTTTAAGTTGCTAAGAATTAAAACCCGTATGATGAATTATATTATTATTGTACACCTTTAGTAATTTCTGTTATAGAAATTATGCATATCTTATGCATACAGCTTAAATGGCTGGACCACTTTTCATACTTTATGGGCTCGTTAGCAACATAATTTGTTGAACTTATTGATAGTTGTTACTACATGCTGGATTATTTAAACGGATCAATAGTACGTGAACTAGTTAGCAAGATCATTTTATTTGTGTTACTTTTTGATGGAGTGTAAAACTCAACTTCAATCTAGTTAGGGGAATGCTTACTTCAATGTTAGTTTGTGAACTTAATTTGTTCAATAGTGAACGAGGTGTTCCCATGTAAACTAATTTTCTGCCTTCTCCATCACTTCTGTGGTTCCTATTTGTTTGATCTGTTGTACGCATGATATATTTCAAATACTAAGAAATTTGGCTACCAATTATCTTGTTTACAAGGTTCGGGATTGCATCTTCTACTGAAAAGATGGAGGAGCAGAAGAAGAAGTCCAGGGCTGAGAGGTGTGTGATATACACTTAATTACCTGAGGTATACTCTATGTTTTTGACTCCCCAAAATTGTAAACTGATTCATACTATCATTAATCTGCAGGTTTGGCCTTCCCACGCCCTCCTCTGATGATACGGAGGCTAAGAAAAAAGCTCGCTTAGAGCGATTTGGTCAGAGTACAGAAGTTGGCAAGGCGGAAGAAGAGAAGCGGAAGGCACGAGCCCTTAGGTAGATGAATGACTGCGACCCTGTCATGTCATTATTTTAACTAGAACCCTAATCTAACAAGTAACAGTGAGCTATATCTGAGATGTCTTCACTGCTTTGCAAGGTTTGCGGGAGCGCCGAGTGGGTCATCTGAAGGGAAGGACAAAGACGCCTCCAAGCCGGTATGTCCGTGGTTTTGTGTGGAACGTTTGCCCTGTGATCTACACGCTTTTATGTAGACCTTCTGCTTCCTGTTTGTCGTTCTAATTCATTGTTTTCCTCCTGTCCTCTGTACATGTGTGACACAGGACACAGCTACTGTAGCTGGCACGGCATGATGGAAAACAGCCCCTGCTTTTTGTGAGGTTAGATATACTCTTATCATGATACAATGGCATTCGTTTCATTTCTAAGGTCTTGGCTGCTGTTATATCTGTCCCATAACATGGGAATGAATGACTACATTTTCTTGCAGGGTTTCAGATATGCTCCTTGAGACTTGGGTGAAGCCGTAGTTTGTACAACACTAACAACACCAATGGCGTTGATGTTCTCCGAGCGCGCCATTTGAGTGCTGTTTACTGTGTAGCACTTGATGACTTCCTTTGTTGTACTTCGCTGGGATCCATTAGAGTGCTGTTTACTGTGTAGCACTTGATGACTTCCTTACTGTACTCGCTGGGCAGCTTATCGTTTGTTTGCTGCTTCTGCTTGGTCTGGGGACACCTGTGCACTTGTTTCCCTTTGTAGTGACGTAATTTCTCAGCCATGTATTTTTTGTGCTTGTATGGTTGGTTTCAGTTGCTACGCGTGCAGATGCCATCTGTGAGCACGGCATTTGAAGGGTGGTGCACATCGAGAAAGTATCCGGTGAAAACTCTTCTTCGATGCAAACATGGAAACTTTAACATGTGCCATTGGATCAAAACTGTACGCTGTTGATTGAATAACTGTTCATTTCATGCAATTTGCAAAAAACCGCCCGCCAGACTGCTTGCATTTTATCATTAAACCCCTTGCACATCTATCTCTCATGTACCTAGTCCTTAAGATGTACCGCTTCACATTTACGAAAGAAACAACTAGGGATAGAGAGATTTGGGGGATCAGTCCTAGGCGGCGGCTGCTCGGGAGACTAGATCGACGGCGGCTTGGAAGACTGGACTAACGGCGACACAGCGACGGCAGCGACTCGGAGACTGGATCGACGACGGCGGCGGCGGCTTAGGAAACTGTCAGAGGCTCGGGGGACTGGAGCGTTCCATGGTGAGGGATTTAGTGCTTGCTTGTTTCTGCTAGTGGCTTCAAGTTTGAATCTTATTCCAGACCATAAGGTCATCAGGTACGCTTTTGATTTGTTGGTTTTCTATTCAATTTTGTGTATAGATGTGTTGAAAGGTGTAGCTAGTTGGCTCTATACGATCGATGGCATGAGATTATTTCCGTACGCAATGAATTTTTTTCTAGGATTTGTACTTATTTATAGAGATAAATGAATACTTTAGTTTTTTCTATCGCCCCTTCCACAAAAGCTAGTTTGGCAGCTTAGTTTTTTCAAAATCATAGTAATTGAGAACCTCAGTATTGTAATACATGATTAATGAATACTTCAGTTTTTTAAAACCAAATTTTTTCTCACTTTTAGCAAAACTACCAAGGTGTTTGGGAAATGCATTTTTCTCATTTTTCCTGGTTTGACCGATCTTTAAGTTATCTACTCATCTCTTGTATCTCTGGCCACATTGGAAAAATAATGTACAACTACTCCAATGACAGATGGATCTATTGGCCGGATAGTCTCCTGCAATCCTGCGTACTACTGACTCAGGATCAATCAATCTGTCCCCTAACTTAATCTACAAGCTGCCCCTTGTTGCACTGGTGGTGGAGTAGTCAAGCGAAGCAGAAGACCACATCCTTCTCTTCTCGTATGGTAAGCTTTTTTTTTTTTGAAAGTAAGTATGGTAAGCTTCATTTCATGGCTGGAGATAACATGGAGAAAACTCGAGCGAGTGTTTCTCAGTTTACGGAAAAAAGAGGCCGGGACCTCTTTGAAAATACCGCAAGAAACCATGGTATCGCATATACTACAGTTTATAAAAGTGCAGTATTTATTGATACGAAACATGTTAAAGTATTTAAAAGCACGGTTTAAAAAGAGACCATGGTAATTATTGTAAAACTCCTGAAATAATAAGTTGCCAAACGCAACGTAGTAGTACATAAGGGTGTTTCCTTGATGTATCCAGCTTTGCTTTCCACTGCGGAAAAAATGGTTTTTGTACAGGCAGACACATTTTTGCTGACCAATCACATGTCAAGAAGAGTGCATCAATTTCTTGCGCTTGTACATAGTACATATGTATGTAGTAAATTAGATTCATCTGCCTTATAATTATAAAATGTACAAATGTTTATTATCAAAATTCATAGATCCCTAAATTTTGGTTAGACCTATCAACGTTTGTGCATTTTGTTATGTTTGCTTACATACTACATGTCTTGTAGTGATAATGGAGTCTGAGGGTGAGGCGAATACCACTGTACCATTTTCGAGCCATGATGTGCAATCTGATGCAGAATCAACTACCCGAGTTAACCGGCCTCTTGATACAAGTTTTTTCACACCAACAAAATCCACAAGCATCCCAACATGTGTAAGTATATTGAAATTATTAATTTTGTTGGGTTCTTACAAGTTTCGTTGGATCACACCACTAACAAGAGATTCTCATGCACAAAGCAGGACTCATTCTACACACCAGATTGTGATGAATCCATAACTCCAATTGTTGGGATGTATTTCTCTGATGTGAACACGGCAAAGGATTTCTATGAGGTATATGCACACCATGTTGGGTTTTCAGTCCGTGTGGGCCAGCACAAGTCATCCAATGGTATCATGACACACAAGCGATTCATGTGCGCGAAAGAAGGGTTCCGTGAGGAAAAGATAGGTAATATAATATCTGAACCTGGCACCAAAAGAAGACGTGAAAGAAAAATTACTAGATGTGGGTGTGGGGAAAAAATTGCCATCAAGCGTACAACCGATGGTAGATATATTGTCACTCTTTTTGAGAAAGTGCATAACCATGTACTTGTATCACCTAGTAAGCAACAATTCATAAGGTCTAACAGGAACGTCAGTTGCAAGGCACAAAGTACATTATTCAATTGCCATTGCGCTTGCATTGGGACTTCAGCAGCATACCAGTATCTTCGTGTAGGTTTGGGGGTTTTTCAAAATGTTGGATGCACAAAAAAAGATCTGCAAAATTTTCATAGAACCCTGAGGTGTCACATAAAGTCGTCAAATGCGCAAATGTTCATAGACCAGCTAGGCAGAAAGAATCTTGCAAATCCTGGGTTTTATTTTGATTATGTTATTGATGACAAGGGTAGGTTGGTTCATGTGTTCTGGGCTGATGCCACTAGTAGGAGCAATTACATTTTGGCAACCTTGTCTCCTTCGACTCAACATACAGCACAAATGAATATAACATGATATTTGCCCCCTTCACTGGAGTGAATCATCACAAAGGTAGTGTCTTCT
Source organism: Bromus sterilis (assembly GCA_950022295.1). NCBI lineage: Eukaryota > Viridiplantae > Streptophyta > Magnoliopsida > Poales > Poaceae > Bromus > Bromus sterilis. The sequence continues at coordinate 96,004,861 of OX465595.1, forward strand.
TTGGTGCTGCATTCCTACATGATGAGAAGGTAGAGTCCTTTATTCGGGACCCGGGGTTAGCGTATGCAAGCCTCGCTACAACACAATCATATGGAGAGCCGAGAACCGTACCCACTTGTCTAAGCAGACAAGGGCAAGCACAGAACGTTCTCGGAAAGCATCGAACGTGAGGGGCATCCCATCCAGGCCGGATGATCAACTGAAATGGGTCCTCATCGTTTGCACACAAGTCTAAATGGTATGGGTGGTGAACTCCCATACTCATAGACAAGTCGTTGTTTCATACTTTCTTAAAAGCAATGGGAGGGATCGCGCCTACTCTTATGATAACAGATGAATGTGCTAGCATGATTTCTGCATTAGGTACTGTATTCCCAACAACAACACATAGGTTATGCATGTGGCACATTATGAAGAAAGTTGGAGAAAAGGTGTCCCTTGATTTGAAGTCCAACGAATATTTCCATGACCGTTTAAACTTAGTTGTGTGGGCTTCAGAGACTCCTAGTGAATTTGAGGAGCGATGGTTCCATGTTATCGAAGAGTTTGGATTGGAAGAAAATGTGTGGTTCACTAAAAGGTTCGAACTTCGAGAATCTTGGGTGCCAGCTTATTTCAATGAGATAGCTCTGTCTGGGCTGCTGAGAACTACTTCACGATCTGAAAGTGCCAATGCTTTCTTCTCCCGCATTATTGGATACAAACATGCTTTCGTTGAGTTTTGGCTTCGTTTTGAAACTGCTTTGGAGGAACAACGCCACAAGGAGTTGCAAGATGATAATGTGAGCCTACACACATCGCCTCTGTTAAAGACATCTTGGGGATTAGAAAAGCATGGGAGCATTGTATTCACCCATGAGGTGTTTACAGAATTTCAAAAGGAGTTACTTGCTGACAGAGAGCATTGTCTTGTTGAGAGCATCACACAAGATGATGATGTCAAAACAACAACCATTATTGATGCTTCTACCAAAACAAGGACTGTAAGTTGGAATATATCAAAATGATTGCTTCTTGCAGTTGCTTATTATTTGAAAGGCGGGGTGTTCCATGTCGTCATCTAATTCACATTCTAAGAACAACCAAGTTGACAGAAATCCCAAATCACTATGTACTCAAGAGGTTCACAAAAAATTGCAAGGTGGATGATGTCTTTGATGAGGACGGCATTTTGTTGGGGGAAATTACTACCAGCTCGATGGAGGTTGAGTCACAAAAAATGGTTTCTGATACATGCAAGAAGATGGAAGAATTGTTAATTCAAGCTAAGGAATCACAGGCTGGTGTGCAATTCTTCAAAGATGGAATCTATGCACTTGGGGAAGAACTAAACAAGATTGTTCCAGCCAAAGAACAAAGTCTAGTTCAACAGTTTGAGGAATTTCTTGGTTGTACCATTCCCGATGAAGTTGGTATCCACCCGCCGAATGATATTCGCTCAAGGGGTAAGATAAAGAGAATAAAGGGCCATAATGAGAAGGGAAAGAAACAACGCAAGAAAGATACTAGCAAGAAGGAGAATATACCATGCAAGTGCAGTACATGTAAACAAGTTGTTACCCATGATAGCCGCACTTGTCCTATGAAGTCACGTTCATAAAAAGGTATATTGCTAGTGCACACTAAAAAGTAATATTGCAGCATATGTTTTTATTAACTCACTCTCAGTTCCTTTGGTATAGGTTCTTGGTGTTCGTACTGGATAGCACAACTGAGAACTAAAATGGTTTGGTTCATCGGGTAGAAAGCGCTTGCAGTTACCATTATGACATTTCACATTTTGTAATATATCGCAGTTATTTTGAACTATTTATATGAACTATGTCGGATGAATGTAAAAGTAGTGAAACTGGTGCCTTATTAATATGTGAGTGCTTGAATTTCTTGTCCAGATTACTATGCAAGTTGTAGCTCCAACGATCCATTTATTTTCTTTTCAAGATATGTATTGACGTGAGTATCCATGAGCTTGAAATATTTTCTCTCGTTTTTTGGGGATGTGTACAGTGTACTGAAATAGTATAATTTACATGCCAGAAATACACAACATGAAACTGGTGTCTTCATTAATATGTGAGTGCTTGAATTTCTTGTCCAAGTTACTATGCAAGCTTTAGCTTTTTGTGTATATGCATTTGAGATGTAGCTCCAACGATTCATTTCTTTTCTTTTCCAGATATATATTGATGTCAGTATCCATGAGCTTAAAATATTTTCTCTCTTTTTGAGACATGTACAGTACACTCAAATAGTATATTGTCCGAGAAAATATATATACAAATAAGAGAGCACCGAGGCATAGAGTTTAATGTAATAGATAAATGGTCCACTGTTCAAAAGAGAAAGCAGAGACGATGCTGTTTCAGCATTTTCGGCTGGTGCGAATTGAGGAAAAGAGCACATCCAAGGTGTTTTTTGGAAATGTACCAAAGCTGGGACTGGGACAGGAATTGATTCATCTGGACCGGTTATTTCCAATCCAACGCTAGTTTCCATGTTTCCACTGAAGAAGGGTTTCCACTGGATACTTTCTCGTGCACATCCCATGCGTAAATGGTCCATTCTAGGAAAGCTGTGGGTTAGAGCATCTCCAGCCGTTTGGCCCCCAGGGCGCGTTTTGGCGCTAAAATAGCGCCTCTTGGGGGGCCGCCGACGTTAAAAACGCCATGGGGGCGATCGAATGTCCAGCCGCGGCCCCAGGATCACTCCCTAGGCTTGGCGCAGTTTTGGTTAAAATTTGTTCCATTTGGAGCATAATGTGCGATTTTGGCTTAAACTCAGCGCAAAACACACATTTTTGGCGATAGTTTGACGTATAATATACAATAAAAATACATAGTTCGGCACAAATACTGAAAACAGTATAAATTAAATTAGGCATTGACTTTGCGCCTTCATAGGTGCTTCACTAGATCTTGCTGCAGTTGATGATGCACTTGCGGGTCTTGGATCTTCTGACGCATATTGAGGTAGGTTGTCTAATCTACCGGTATCTGGTGATAAACAATTGCAAGAGGTCCCTGCAAGAGCAATTCATCACCTCTCACATCTGGGATATCGACCAGGTCAGAGTAGGATATCGGACTACAGCAAATCGAGATTGGAGCACACCAAATGCCTGCTCGACATTCTTTCTGCAAGCCTCCTGACATTTGGCAAAGTAGGAGTGCTTGCCTCCTGGCACGAGGGTTGAGATAGTCTTCACAAATGTTGACCATTTTGGATAGAGCCATCAGCTAGGTAGTATCCCTTGTTGTACTGGTGCCCATTGACATTGAAGTTCATCGGAGGAGCATGACCTTCAACAAGCCTGGCAAAGACATTTGAGCACTGCAGGACGTTGATGTCATTGTGTGTTCCTGGCATGCCAAAAAAGGAGTGCCAAATCCATAGATCATGTGTAGCAACTGCCTCAAGTACCTCTGCAGTGCCCTTTTGCACCCTTGTACATCCACTGCCAAGAAAATGAACAGATCTTTCATTCCCAATGCATGCAGTCGATGCTTCCAAGCATCCCAGGAAATTCTCTTGCTTCATTTTCCGCTAGGATTCGAGTAGTGTCTTTAGCATTGGGTGCTCGCAAGTATTGCCCTCCAAAGCATCCCACCACTGGTCTGCAAAATTCGTACAAACACAGAAGGGTGGTGGACTCGGCCATGCGTGCATAGTCTTCCTGCATATCCCCAGGAGGTCTGTATGCAAGCATCTGTGATGCCCCCAAAACCGAACCGTGTACAGTAATCATACACGCAAGGTACACGATCGAGATCAGGGACTCACGGTGAGATATCACAACACAACTGTACAAATAAAACAATACAAGATGTTTAATACAAGCCAGGGGCCACGACGGCTCAAATACACAGCTCGAGAACACAAAGTTAGCGGAAGCAATTGTATCTGAGTACTGACACGAGGATACAAGGTTGCCTTAAGAAGGCTAGGACAAAATCAACACTCGATCGAAAAGGCGAGGCCTCCTGCCTGGGAACCTCCAAACTACTCCTGGTCAAAGGGGGAACTCGATGTTGTAGAAGGCATCGGGGATCTTCACGTTGCGGTGCTCGGCATCGGGGAACTCCTGCTCCTGGACTCCAACGCTCCAACGTCGACTGCAGCGGCCGATCAGGCAAAACAAAAAAGGGGAAAAGCAAGGGTGAGTATCTAGCATACCCGCGAGTCTTACGTCTGCTACTAAGCATTTATGCATTTGTATCAAATGGAAAGGGGAGGCTGTATATAGTGGACTGAGTTGCAGAAATCCAGAATAAGGAAGAGATGCTAGGCCTAACGAAGACTAGCATCTTCCGACGAGCCTTGAAGCACAAGAAGAGAATAGTCAACAGTTCATATAAAGCATAAAGTAACAATGGAGCAGAAGTTGCTGCAGCATTGTATAATAGTAAGTTGTAATTATTAATAATTATCAATGCCTCCGAGATCCCCTCCTCGACTTTCCTGCGAGGAAGAGAAACCGGAACCAACAGTTTAATAGTAATACTTTGTAGTAGTAGGATCTGACTTCAGCATAAAGCGTCCTGTTACCGTGGACACGGCTATTCGAATAGATCAAACTCCCTGCAGGGGTGCACTACTGTTCATCCTGCACGCTCGGATCTCCAGGGTGGTGTACACCTTGTTAGGGAATGCCCCACCGAGGTTATCCGACACGCCGAGGCCCATCCTACGACTCATCAGAGAGGTCCCCGCCGGTCTACATCCTAAGCGCAAGGGGTTCTTGGACCGTCACCCCTCACCCTCCGGGTCGTTGTGTGCCAGGTGATTCCACGCAACTCTTCCAGGATGCGGATCGACCCAACCACAATGCTAAACTGGACGTATTTCAGAGCTTTCGAACGAGACCACAACGCGGAGGGCCCATATGACGCCCCCAAAATCAATCTGTGTACATTAATCATACACGCAGGGTACACGGCTGAGATTAGGGTGCCACGGTGAGAATATCAGAACACAACACTAAACACAAAAGGATAAACCAATATGTTACAAGATAAGGGGTCACACGGACCCGAATACATAAGTTATACAAGCCATAATATCTGAGTACAAACATAGTTAGTCAAGTTTTGCCTTAAGAAGGCTAGCACAAATAACATCAGAGATACAGATCGAAAAGGCAAGGCCTTCTGCCTGGGAGCCTCCGATACTACTCCTGGTCCTGGTCAAAGGGGGGATCGACGTAGTAGTAGGCGCCTCCGGGGTACTCCTGCTCCTGGGCTCCAACGTCGACTACAGCGGCCGATCAGACAAAACATAAAGGGGGAAATAAAGCAAGGGTGAGTATCTAGCATACCCGCGAGTCTTACGTCCGCTACTAAGCATTTATGCATTTGTAGCAAATGGAAAGGGGAGGTTGTATATAGTGGACTGCAAGGTAGAAATCAGAATAAGGTTAAGAAGCTAGGCCTATCGAAGACTAGCATCTTTTGACGTTGTCTTGCAGCATGAGAAGAGAAACAGCCAACAGTTTATATAAAGCATAAAGTAACAATGAAGCAGAAGTTGTTGCAACATTGCATAATATAAGTTGTAATGATTAATAATAATAATGCCTCCGAGTTCCCCTCCTCGACAACCCTGCGAGGAAGAAAACCCGGAACCATACAGTTTAATAGTAGTAGTTTGTAGTGGTAAGATCCAGCTTCAGCATAAAGCGTCCTCTTACCGTGGACACAGCTATTCGAATAGATTAAACTCCCTGCAGGGGTGCACTACTGTTCAGCCTGCATGCTCGGATCTCCAGGGTGGCGTACACCTTGTTAGGGAATGCCCCACCGAGGCTATCCGACACATCGCAGTTCATCCTAGGCTCAGCAGAGAGGCCATCCGTCGGACTATATCCTATGCGCCAAGGGGTCTAGGTCCCTCACCCTTGCACGCTCCTGCACGGTACGAGACTGGCCGGTGAAGCAAAAGCAAATCCAAAACACATCTGCTGCAGCAAAGAAGACAAGACCGCTTCCCGGCTATCAGCCCGTGGTACGGCTGACGTCTGAAGAGCTTTTGGACAAACTACGACGCAGGGGAGCCCATAACTCCTTATCCCACGTGAAGGTAGTGTGTACAGACCAACGGGTCTCTCAAGTCATCCGCCGAACCATTTAGCATTTTAATATTATCTCGCAGACAGCCGTTATCGCTGTCTGACTAACAACACAACGGACAACGAACAACAACTAGGACCACCAGTAACGTCGGGGCCCACCCTGTCGTCCCGTCAAAGCGCGCGGTTATCAACAAGGTGAACCGTCTCCTTACCTTGTCTCGTGTGTGCTCTGGGTAGAGCTCGACTTTTTCGTGGTTTGGTAACTCTCACGAGATACGAGCAGGGGCCAAGCACGCCAGTAACGTCGGTCGTACCCTCCCTGTCGCTCCCGACAATATACCGCTCGCGGGCACCGTTGGGTCGCCCGACTCTTACCTTTGAGGACACCAGTTGATTCGAGTGCCTACCATTAAGTGAAACCAGGAGGAATCACCCTCGATGGCACACTTAAAGGGGTTCGACAGAGACATCAGCGGGATGAACTAAAGAAGAATATTCTCGTATCACCCCGGTGGTGCCGAAACACCAACGAAATGAACCAAAGAGCAATACCCTCGTATCATCCCAGTGATGCTACGCTACTGAGCCGACGTTAGTGAAATACGAGTTTGTCCACTCATAAGTCAAACTCGAAGCGACTCGGCAGAGTCTCGCCGTTGTAGGTTCCCTAGGGCGTCTGCATTGATCCGTACCTGTTGCAGTTGTATATATTTTGTATCCGCGTCACTCCCCTGAGCGGCCACGGCCCACTATCTAATCCTAGCTAACAATGCGCAGGTCTCACTGCTGAATATAATATATAGACATAGCAGGCAGCGTAGGATAAGGAAGGTACAACCAGGGGCGACAAAATCAGGCTATGCAATTGAATAGGATTGAAACATAGCAGCAGCTGTAACAATGCCTAGTGCAAGAAAGTACGGAAAAGATAGGCGATATCTGGGGAAGAGAATGGCTCTGCTTTCCTGGAAGCTCGATGGTAGGGGTAGGGTCGTCGACGAATTAGTCGTACCGAGCAGCGGTGTAGTCGGCGGTAGCAGCAGGGTCTATCGGAGAATAAAGGGGGGAAGAAACAGTAAATACAAAGCAATCATAGCAAACAGATGAATAACATGACATATGCAATGTTAACGGTGTTCTAACGCAGTGCAATGCACGTTACTCGGAACGGGAATTCATCCGGGGATGAACTACCGGCTCCGGGTGATTACCGGACAGGGCGACCGGAGGGGGAAGGTATCATGCCGGAGGTGTCGTGGACATCCGACAAAGATAAGGGGGTGTATCCGTGTTAGTTGAACCATTCCGGACAACTTTCGTGTTCGGAATAAATTCATCCGGCAGGTTTTTTACCGGCACCGGGAATTATCGACAGACAGCCCGAAGGGGGAGTGTCGATGATGGGTGTGTTAGGGGGGTGGGGTAGACATACGGATAGCGTATCCGTATTCTTTATATTTTTCTGATCAATTTTGATGTATAAAGTTTTTGAATCTGACTTACGGTTTAAAAGATATTTAAATTCAAAGTTTAAATCATTTTAAATCATTTTCTGAATTTTCTTTATTAATAAAATGCAACATTATCCACAGAGGGGGTTGACTGGTCAAACCTGACCAGGGGGTCCCACTGGTCAGCCTCACAATTCTAATAAAACATTTATTAAATTTAAATAACAGTGGGGTCCCACATGTCAGTGGGTTATTTAGTTTATTTAATTAAACTAATCTCTTACAGGTGGGCCATAGATGTAATAGACACAGTTTAAATAACTGTTTAATTATCTAAAAAAATCATTTAAAAGGGCAAGGCCCACATGTCAGGGACCCAGGGTGTGCTAATAGCTGGGAGAATTAATCTAATAAGGGGTTACCCCTAATCAAATCTGGCCGGCCCCACTGGGCAGTGGGATTGCCCACTGGAGGTTAGCCCAGCACGAGCACGGCGGCGACCATGGCCAAAGGCACGGCGGCGCCGGCCAATGAGGCCCCCCGGCGACCAAATCGAACGCGCGCGGCCGAAATCGAAAGCGGACCGCGCCGCGAACCTTCCAGAGAACAAGGTGGACGCCGGGGTGCAGTAAAACAACGGCGGCGACGAGGCTCTACGGCGGCCGGAGCATGGCTGCGGTGAACACGGCGACTGGGGCGACCAAATGAAACGCGGGAAGAGGGAGAAGAAGCGGGGGCTCAAAGTGGAGCCTGTACGGGTCTCGGGGTAGGCTGGGGAAGCTCGAGCCTGGCAAATCGACGTCGGCGGCGCGGTGGCCGTGGCGGGAGAAGATGAAAGGGGGCGGCGTCCTTGGGGCCTCCTTCCCCAAATTGACCACGCCGGGAGACGAGGTCGTCCACGGTGGCTCTCCTGGACACACCGGGGAGGGCGGGGAGGCGCTGTGGCCGCGCAAGCTCACTGGCGGGCGTCAATGGCGGCTACGGGATCGAGCAAGGAGAAATGGGCAGGGGAAAAAAGGGTTTGGCCTCGTCCACGGGGGCGAGGGCGAGATCTTTATCGCGACCTGGGTCACCTGTAGCGACCTGGGAGGGCGAGCGGGTGCGGCGTGGACGCGCACTGTCGCCATGGCCGGTTGGCATCTCCTATAGCACGAGGTAGAAGAAGGGAGGGCTGGGAGTGGGCCGGGTGGGCCAGGGGGTGGGCTACACCCTGTGCGTTTTATAGCCATTTTGCATTTTCTAGTTATTGCAATTTGTGTTGATGTACTGTTTGATTTAATCAAACAAGCAAATGAGTTTTGTAAAATAAGTTGCATGTTGCATAATTAGTGTAACACCATATTGGGATGCTACAAAAAGTTTGGTGGCAAAAGAAAATTATTTATTATTTATTTTTAATATTCAACTGAGAATTGTTGCTGTTCAGCCACTGGTTTGAATTGTTTGAATTTTTCAGTGGCATGATAAATACCCAAAACCATATTGGCATGGTCCACTGATTATTAGTGATTTTACAAAAGTGGTTCCAGAATTATTGGACAATGTTTTATTTCCACTTATTTTTAATATTCATCAAAAGGCATTTTGGGTTTGTTTGAATTCAAAGATGAACAAGGCATGATCAAGGGTGATTAGAGACTTGCTAATCACAGAGGTTTATTATTATCAAAAGTTTTATTGATGCCTGACACTGAGGGTGTTACAAATCTCCCCCACAACAAGAATTCTCGTCCCGAGAATCAAAGCGGTAGAGGGAAAAATCGGGGTATTCCTCACGAAGACGATCTTCGCGTTCCCAAGTGGCTTCATCTTCAGAATGATTCGACAACTGAAATTTAAGGAACTTGGTTGTCTTGTTCCAGGTTTTGCGTTCAGACTGATCGAGAATGCGGCTCGGATGTTCTTGATAAGTCAGGTCATGTTGCAATTCAATCATATCATGTTCCACTTCAAGAATAGGGTCCTTGAAGCAGCGTCGGAGTTGCGACACGTGAAAAACATCGTGGACTTGGGAGAGGTTCGACGGAAATTCCAATCGGTACGCCACTGGTCCACTTCGGGAAAGAATACGGAACGGGCCAATGTAGCGAGGAGCTAACTTGCCTTTGATCCGGAAACGATGAGTGCCTCTCATGGGAGTGACACGGAGGTAAGCTTGTTCATCGGGTTGATAGACCATTTCCTTGTGCTTGCGATCATAGTTGCTCTTCTGGCGGGACTGAGCAGCCTTCAAGTGGTCACGGATAACGCGAACCTGATCTTCGGCATGTTGAATAATGTCCGGACCAACGAGTGCCCGTTCCCCAGTTTCTGACCAATATAGAGGGGTTCGACACTTACGCCCATAGAGAACTTCAAAGGGGGCCATCTTCAGACTAGCCTGATAGCTATTGTTGTACGAGAATTCAGCAAATGGAAGAGATTCCTCCCATTTCTTACCGAATGAGATGACACAAGCTCGAAGCATATCTTCAAGCACTTGATTAACTCGTTCGACTTGTCCTTGCGACTGGGGGTGATAAGCGGTGCTGAAATTCAGGTGAGTGCCCATAGCTTCTTGGAAACTATCCCAAAATCTTGAGGTGAAAATACTGCCACGGTCTGAACTGATCTCCAACGGAATGCCATGGAGGGACACAATTCTGGAAACATACAAGTCTGCTAACTGACTAGCAGAGATCGTGTCAGAACCCCAACTTAGGTAAGTGCTGGGGTTTTATTGTGCCTTTGCATCATGTAAAAAAATTCAAAAGAAATTGAAAAATGGGGAAAAGAAAAGCCCTGAGAATTTAATTAAAAAGGCCAGATAAAAAGTTTCTCCAAAAATTCCTTTTGCATTTTTGAAAAGTCTTATAAATGAGTGTGATCACATATCAAGTGATGTGGGACCCACCCCATGCTCATGGATTTTTCAAATAATCAAACAGGAGCATGGATTAATTCAAAAACCCCTATTTGATTTAAAGTTCAAATAATTTGAATTTTAAAAAGTGCCAAACTTTATGAGTGGCTAGTCTAATATAATATCAGGCCATATAAAAAGTTTCAGCATTTTTAAAAATGCCTAGCTATTTAATTTTAGCATGGCCAACATATTACATAAAAGAAAATAGAAAATAAATAAGAAAAGGGGCTTACCTGCGAAGAAGCCCAACTTGTCGCCCCGCAGCACAGCCAGCCCAGGCCCATCCCCGCTCCTTGTCGTCTTCCCCGGGCCAGCACGCAGGGAGCTGCGTGGCGACCATGCCGTGGCCGCCGACGAGCCCCTGGCCACCTCCTGCTTCTCCCGCGCCACCTCCTCATGCCTGGAGACGCCCAAACGTCTCCCTCATCCATTCCACCCACGGGATACGTCTCCCCCTTCGCCCTTTCGCCGTTTTCGTCACCGCCCGAGAACAACCGTGGAGCGCGCCACCGTGCTCGCGTAGCCATCGTCGTCGTGGGGCCGCGCCATCGTGTCCTTGGTGTTCACCGACGTCGTCTTCGTCACCTTGCCAAGGATCGGGAGCTGATTCGCCTTCAAGCCACCGGAATCGTCAACAAGCCGCCGCCGGATCCGCAACCGTCCCCGGCGAAATTCGTCGCCTCCTCGTCTTCTACGTCCCCTCCGGCTGCTCCGTCGAACTCCTGGTGAGAAGAGGAACGGAAGCCCTATGTTTTTGCCATGGATTGTTTCTCCTAGCCTCAGCCTCCATTAGAGCCGAGCACGTTCGCTGCCATGGCTGGACTAGAGCTCGCCCTGTGCGTCGTTCATCCACCCCAAGGTGCCCATGCAGCTCCTGGAGCCCCCAGGAGTCCAACGAGCCACCCAACGCTCAAATTCGTGCACTCTAGCCACCTTCCCGTCGACACCATGCCACGGCCGCCGTCGCACGTCGTCGCCGGCGTCACTCCGGTGCTCCCCGGTGACGCTGCCATGCCCTGGGTGAAGCGCGCAAGCACAGGGATTCGATTGGTGGTCGCGGCGTGCCTTTTGGTCGCCGGAGTCGTCGTCCAGTGGATCGCCGCCGCGTCGGATGTCGCCGTCGACATGTCGCCGGCAGCGCTGACGTGGCCGCCATTAGTTTAGGTGCTAATGACCCCCTGGTGAGACTGACCCGTGGGCCTGGGCCCTAACTAACTAAGGGTTAGTTTAAACTAACCCCCACTGACAGCCTAGGCCCACCTGTCAGCCCCCCCCCACACGCCAACATGACGTCATCCTGGCGCAATAAGTCGATTAAATTGATTAAATCAATTACAGAAAATCCAGAAAATAGCAAAACTTCAATAAATCATAGAAAATTCATTTCAACTCCAAATTGGACAAATAATATGTCTAAAATTATCAGAAAAATACAAGGATTATGAATATGCAACTTGTTTCTATGTTTGACCATTTTAAAATGGGTGAACAGTAGCAAACATGCATATGGATCCTTTTTTAATTCAAATTTGGAGTGAATTTGCAAATGACTTTGCAACACACTTCTTTGAGATGGATTCATCCACACATCAGAGGCTTTACCTCAACTATACCACATCACTTCATGATCAACCTTTTCAAATGAACTTTCATGCATTCAAATGCATTTGAAATTCATCGATAAATCAAATGGAGTTTGAATTTGCAACTCAAATGCAATATACTCCTTTGAAATGAAATGCTCAACACATCAGTACCATGAACATCACCATTACAATCTTATTCATGTGATTGTGCATTGTACATTATGTTGATCCTATGATTGTCATGTTGCTGATAGAAGTGGAGCGGGAACCCGAGATCACCCCCTTCGTTGAAGACCCCGTGACTGAACCTCGTCAGCAAGGCAAGCAAACCCCCATTGATCATGTCGATAAAATCCCACTTCCCTCTCATGTCTCGCTTATGCATTGTTTAGGATGATCACCATGATAACGTTTCTACCGCATAGTTGAACCCATATCCTTTGCATGACCTATCATCTTGTCACCGTAGTAAGCAAACCACAATCCTAACAGATGTAGGAGTTGGTTGATATCATGTGACCACTGCAACTGTTACTGCTTATTGCATGCTTAGTGGTACAATGAGGTTGCTTTTGATGTGAGTCGGGATGATGGTAAACATGGTGTTGATGAAAGTGAAATGTGTTGGTGAATCTACCCTAATACAAGGTGAACGATGAGAGTCTGTGTAGGAGTACACAGTGGGTTGTCTCGTTGAACACCGCCTTAAGTTCGAGTTCTTGTGTGGTGATCCAAGAAGAAGAGTACAACCACACATTGGGCTCACTGACCCCTCTCATCCTAGTACCTCACCCCGTTCGAACCCCAAGAGTCGCAGTAGTTCGGAGTTCTGGTAGGGCTGTGGCACGGTCTGCGAAGTGGATGAATGGCTTTTCAAGACCGGCTTGGGACCCTGCACACATCGTTTGAGGTTGTACTGGAACCTCGGCCGGACTTCCATACGGATCCCCCTCAGATAGGCGACTCTCTGGACTAGAACGGAGCTATGGGCGAAGTGTTGTGGTGGCATCCTCGCTGTCGCCTCTTGAACGGTGACACGCAAAAGGCGGTAACTGATGACACATGTGTGTAGCGATACACCCCTGCAGGGTTAACAAAATTATTCGAATAGTCGCGTCCGCGGTTAAGGACTGCTTGGAAAGCTTAGCTTGATTATTAGACAACTTGAACTGGATACTTCTAAAACACACCAAGATAAGCGTGAGTGCTATGGTGTGCTTCTCGTGGGGAAGTCGAGGAAGTAACCATAGTGGTGTAATTAGTTGAAGAGATGTAGTGGACTCGTGTACGCTTCTTACCTCAAGTCTGGTACTCGTAGTTCAGGACTAGCCAAGTCAAAGCTGGCACTTCTGCAAGTGAAACCCCACCTCCCTTTACCTTGATACATGTGCATGAGTAGTATAGCTCCTACGTAAGTCTTGCTGAGTACCACTTTGTACTCACGTTTGCTTATTCTATGTTTTAGATGAACCCACCGACCCCGATGGTGGCTTATACCCGAAGCTCGAAGAATGAAGACTCAGACCAAGACCAAGCTAGTGTAGTTCCCAGTCAGACGACTGGTTCCCTCGTGGAGGGCTTGTTTTTAGATAAGGCTTCTCTAAGCCATTTGTTAAACTTGTCTGTACTCCGACCTACTTTGCTTCCGCATGTTTGATGTAATGTTGGATCACAAACTTGTGATCTCTGTGTGCACTCTGTAAGAGTTATTAATAAAGATTTATACTTTGTAGAGAATTGCAATGATACCTGCTGTTCATACAAGGCATGTGTGCTGCGTGTATGTTTATAACATGCATGTCTTTGTATGGGTTTTCGAGACCTTAGTTGTGATCTGACTGGCGGTCTTTTATACACCAAGTGGCCCTTAGATGTGCGCAGCTTGGGGCATCGCGATGCGATTGTTCGTGACTCCGTCACGTGCACACTTTGATGTATGATCGAGCCCGCCCTAGACCCCGACTAAGTGATCGGGCTGGAGTAAGTCTATGTAAGGGTTATAATACAATCGATAGTATGGTTGAGGCGACTTGTCTATGAGTATGGGAGTTCACCACCCATATCATTTAGACTTGTGTGCGGACGATGAGGACCCATTTCAGTTGATCATCCGGCCTGGATGGGATGCCCCTCACGTTCGATGCTTTCCAAGAACGTTCTGTGCTTGGCCTTGTCTGCTCAGACAAGTGGGTACGGTTCTCGGCTCTCCATATGATTGTGTTGTAGCGAGGCTTGCATACGCTAACCCCGGGTCCCGACAGATCGTCTCCTTGACTGGCAGAAAGTGGGCAACCTTGGAGAAGCGGTCAATGACGACAAAGATAGCATCGTGGCCTTTCTGCGATATGGGAAAACCAGTGACGAAGTCCATCTCGATCTTGTCCCACTTCCATTCAGGAATAGAAAGTGGTTGCAGAGTTCCAGCAGGTCTTTGATGTTCTGCTTTCACGCGACGGCAAACGTCACACTTGTCAACATGTCGAGTGATGTCTTGCTTCATGTTAGACCACCAGTACCGCTGACGAAGGTCTTGGTACTACCAGGGTGAATCGACAAAGGAGTATCATGAGCTTCTTTCATGACGCGTGGGGTCAAGTTTAGATTGGGCTTACTCCTAGGGACCACTAAACGATTCTTGAAATACAACGTACCATCATCAGCAACAGTGAAGCATGATGGCTTTCCTCTAGCGATATACTTCTTGATCTTCTCGACATCAGAGTCACATGTTTGTATCCACTTGATGGTGCTGTCGAGGTCCGGCTCAACAACAAGGTTATTCACATGTCCCCGCGGAACAATTTCAAGGTTCAACTTGCGGAGCTCTTCATACAGAAGTGGCTGCTCTATCTGGACTTCAAGTTCAGAACAGTAGGCTTTGCGGCTTAAGGCATCGGCCACCACATTAGCTTTGCCAGGGGTGTAAGAAATTCCCATGTTGTAGTCGGCTATTGTCTCGAGCCATCTCTGTTGGTGGAGATTCAGGTCGGGATGAGTAAAAAGGTACTTCAAGCTTTGGTGGGAAGTGTAGATCTCGCAACGGTTACCAACGAGGTAATGTCACCATAGCTTCAATGTGTTAGACCAAGTATGTGATCAGAGGGGGAGGGGGTGAATGATCACTTCAAAATTTCGCATGAAACTTTGAAGTGAAGCATAACATGGCAGCCGAAACTATTTAACAGGAAGGAATTCATAGAAGCAGAATGTAATCGAAGCAGAACATAGCGAATCAAAAGCATCGAATCAATTGCATCGAAGCATAACTCTGAAGCAATTGACAAACAGAATGTAAGTGCGGAAGGTAAAACGAACTCTTGACTCGGCGATGTTTGTTCGACCAGTTCACACTCTGCAAAGTGCTACGTCTGGTTGGAGGGACTTGTGATTGAACACAGGAGCTAACCTCTCTCCGTCCATATCTCCACTGCACCAAACTCCTTGAGCTTGGTCAGTTCTTCACTCTTGGTTGATTATTGAGGAAATCACCGAAACCTTTGACAAACTGGACTTCGAGGCGACAATAACTCTTCGCTCTCTGAAGAACAACTCTCTAACCGTCTAGGAGAATTGCAGTTCTCCAAGATAAAAAGGCTAGCAAACTTCTTCCTAAGTCATAATGATTCAACTCAGATCAATAGGACTTATGCTTCGGTGGATGGGTTTGTGATGTGCTTCGGTGGGGTTGCTCTCTCTCTTTCCTCTGCAGGAATTCAAACATGGAGCAGCCTCCCGGCCAATGAGGGCGGGGGAGGGGTATTTATAGGCAGCAATCCCAAGGTGCGAAATGACTGAAGTGACCCGATGTGACAGCATGACACCTGTCCCCAACGGTCATATTTCCAATCAATGCGCAACTTTACTTGCGGTCCAAGTAAAGCTGACTCACGGACTTGGTTCTGCTTCAGAAGCCGAAAGAACAAAGTCTTCGCTGGTGAAGCATTACCTAGCTCACATGAGATTTCTTCGGTTCAGGTTTCTCATTGGTTTCGATTTGATCTGAGTCTTTTCATCAAAACCTTCGGAGTACATTTGCTAAACCCCTCTTGATAGTACGGTTTTTCCTATGACTCAAAGAAGTAAAAAAAAACTACGCAAAAACAACTAAGTCTTGCGCCATCTTGATCAACTTCTTCGATAGGATGTGCTTCAGGATTCCTTATCTTTTTAGGGGTCGACATCCGTGATGTGCTTCGCTCCAGAGGATATGCTTCGGTAACTGAGTAAATCTTCGTTGAAGCCTTATCACCAACCTATAACTTCAGGAACCTAACTATCTGTTTCACACTAGAAAACTTGTTAGTTCCTCTACCGTTTTGACCAACAATATCCAAAACTCATGAGGGTATAACTTTGCTCTTACAATCTCCCCCTTTTTGGACTATTGTTGACAAAACAGGCATCGATAAAAGATTTGGAATTTTGAATTTGAGTTGAGAGCAAACTCTAAGATATGAAGCTTTTGACTCCCCCTGAATGCAAGCATCGAAGATTTATAATCGAAGTGAATGCTTGTCGAAGAATATCATTAGTGGGAAGCCTAACACATATCCTAGCGAATCAATTGCATACTGAAATGATTTGTCTTGAAGAATATGCAATCATCCAATGTCCTGTAAACTTAAGGAGAATAACCACCTGCAAGATAAAGTATAGAAGAGCAACTCGCAAGCACGGGGTTATTAACATATAAGATAAGCATAGTTCACAGTCGAAGTAAAACGTTAAGATACAACCCAATCGAAGTGAATGGAATGTTTGTCGAATCTTAACACACGCAAAAACGAATCGAATCGAATCAAATCAAAACCCTAAACCCCGCAGCGAATCTAAACTCAATCGATGCTACTTTCTCCCCCTTTTTGTCAAGAAAAGGACAAAAGGTAGAGAGGCAGATCGAGAGCATTTACGCGTCAGCTGTACCCCTGGGACCCTGCGGAACTTCTTCGCCTGACGAAGATTCATCGCCTGAAGTTTCGCCTTCGGTCGAAGCCGGTGAGTCGTCCTCGTCGAAGTCGATCGGCGCTTGAAGCAATTCAAGATCGCTGTCGTCGAGGGGATCGTCATCATGCTTCGACGTGTGGGAGTCTTCATCAGAGAATGTGTCTGGGCGAATCTGTTCTGCATGGTTGACGAATAAGACTTCTTCGATCTTGTCCAGCGGAGGAATCTTGGGGTTGGGGCGTTCAACAGAATCATTCCTTGAAAAGTTTCCCTGTAAGTGAGGATATTCCTTGAATATACGGTCGGCTTTCAATTTCTTCACTGAGTTGAACTTTCTGAGTCCTTTCCAAGAATGACGCTTCAATACCTTCAGGTATTGGTTGTTGTTCATAGCAATGTTTCCAACGCGATTGATCTCATCAGATAAGTGTTGCATCTGTCTTTGATTGCCTTCGATGAAATTCTCCAGCAGCTGTTGGTTTCGAATGGCAACCTCGAAGTGATACACTTCTTTCTGATATCGCTTCGACATATTGCGCTCATTGATATGCTGTCTGACTCCTACATAAGTTGCAAAGGGGTCATTTGGCCGCCTGAAGATGTTCATGGTATCGCGGACCGGAGGACAGAACAGCTTCGGGTGATGCTTCGCTATGAATTCTTCACTGCGTCCATGGTTGCAAATAGCTTGCAGCCAAGGAGCATATGGCTTCAGTTGATTGACCACTTCTGCAGCTTGTACCATGTAGCGAAGAAAACAGTCTTCGAAGTCAAACACAAGTCCATGGGTGAGCTTCATAAGAGCATGACGAGTTGGATAATGTATGTTTGATTCTTCATTCGCTGTACTGAGAGGCATCAGAGAGTTTGACAGAATATAGAACCATGTCTTGGAATTGAAAACCAGATGCTTCGGGCGAATGTTTTCTGGCATGTGATCTCCAGTGACTTCGGGATCCAGTAAAGATGCGAATTCAGCTTCGGTGGGATCCGGTAACATGTGAACCTTTGGAAGTTTTCCAGTGTGTCTTGGAATGTTCACAATTTCCATGAATTCTTCGGAGTACATCCTGAAGATTTTCCCTTGAATCATCCATTCAAGAATCCAAGTGCTAGTGTCTTCTGGGGTTCCAGATACATAAAGTGTGGCATAGAATTGCTTCACTAGCTCGGAGTTGAATGGAGTTTCCATTGCAAATAATCCTGTGAGATTCTGAGATTCAATGGTTTCAACTATGTTCTGGAAGCATGTTGCGGCATTTAGACTATGCAAATCCAAGTACTTGTGCCTGAACAGAATTCCTTTCTGCCAGTAAAGCTTCGTGTACAAAATCTGTTGTTCAGCTGTCCAGAATCGAAGATCATGAGCAGTTCTTGGTGAATCATATGGACTAGTGCCAAAGAATCTAAGCTTCTTGCGATGAACTTCAATATCGAACTCAGGACCGTGCCTTGAAGAAGTTCCTTCTCCCATGAAAATGGGAAAAGTCTCTCTGGGGTAGAGTGAGTCCAACTGGGTGTCTTGAGCAGGAATACAATGCCTTCGGGCATCTGCGATTCGCCTCGGCGGTTGAGTGACGATTGCCAGCTCATTGGCTTCGGCCTCTGCTTCGACATCAGCTTCGGCACGTCCAGCTTGCACTTGGGCTTCTTCTTTTTCTTCGGACTCCTCAGCAGAGTGAGCTGAAGAGTAATCTTTGTCAGGAGTGGCTTGACGGGGTGGAGATGGTTGTGGTGCAAAGTTGTCTTGAGCGGACGGTTGTGGAGCAGGTTGAGGTGGAGGTGGAGTTTGAACACGGGGTGGATTGGCTTCGGGTTGAGGTGGAGGTGGAGCAACTTCGGGGGCGGATGGCTTCGATGATGGTTTGCCAAGATTGATTATTTTGCATCGTGGGGGCGATGCCTTTCTTGGTGCTTTCTTGGCTGGGTGGGAGCTGACTTCATCAACTTCTTCGGTGTCAGCAATCAGTCGTCTCTTCCTAGGTTGCAGCTTTGGAAGAGGTGAAGCTAATTGCTGGACCATGGCTTCGCGCCTCTTAGAGTCAAGTGCCATGACCGAAGCATTATGCGATTTGCAGCATTCTTCGATAGCGGATTTCAGCTTGCCTTGAAATTGTTGAAGATTCTGCTTGGTTTGCTCATTTACAGCAGCAATTTTCTTCGAAGCAGCAGTTGCTTCGCTCTTGAAGTCCTCATCAGATTCTTCGTCAGCTTTCTTCTTGAATTTTTGAATCTTGGCAGTTTCTGATCTATCTCTAGCATGCAGATCTCTAAGCTGATTATACAAGGTTTCGACCATGGCTGAAAGATTTGGAGAAATGAATGTATCTCCAACATCCACAGTGTGAGGATGAATGGCTTCAGCTAGCTTGGAATAAGTCTGACTTATACCTAGACAATCCCACAATTCGCCTTCCCTAGCATCTGGAAAGTTGTGCTCACTGTGTTCAGCTTCAGCTTGGGCTTCGGGGACAGTAGCTGCGACTGGCTTCGGGGGAATTTCCTTCGGCGCCATGTCCACAGCGGCTTCCTTTTGAGCAGCCCTGGCAGCTTTCTCAGCTTTCTTTGTTCGCAGAACATCCAGCTGAGCTTTGCGCTTGGCTTCAGCTTCAGCAAGTTGTTTGGCTTCGGCGGCTGCCTTAGCCTCTTGAGCTTTAGCTTCAGCTAGCTTGCGCTTCGCTTCAGCTTGCTGGTTTGCCTCTGCCAGCTCCTTCCTTTGCTTCTCTAGATCAGCTGCTTCTCGATCAGCTTTCTCTTTCTCTTTTGCTTCTCTCTCAGCCTTAGCTTTGGCTTGAGCTTCGGCATGCAGGCGTTCAGCTTCGATGAGGTCTCTTTTCCTCAATTCAACTTCAGACAATTTCTTCGTGCCAACCTGGGCAAACGTCTGACCAGGCTTAGCCACAGTTGTCTTTGGCTTCGAAGCTTTAACAGGCTCTTGAGCTTTGGCTTCGGGCACAGCAGCCGGCTTAGCCACAGGCTTTGCCTTCGGGTCATGCCGTTCCTTAGTCCTCTGCTCGGATGGAACAGGACGGCGGGGAGGCTTAGACGACAAGGGTGCCTCGACCACCAGGTTCGTCAAGTCAATGTTCCTCTTTGGAGCAGGAGGTTCTGAAGGTTCTTGGAACTTAACGCCTTTGGGAGTAGTTGGCTTAGCTCCAGCCTTCTTCTTCAGAGGCTTCTTAAATAGAATCTTCTTGGGACTAGGGGGAATGGGTGAGTGTTCTGACTCATCATCAGCTTCATCAGCTGGATCTTCTTCAATGGAGTCTTCGAGATGAGCACCTGGTTCAGCTTCGTCATCGGCTTCGTGTTCTGCCTCCTCATCTGAAGCAGGAGGTGGCGAATTACTAAGCTTCCGAAGCTTTCGCCTCTTCTTAGGCTTCGATGGTTCAGCATCATCAAGTCCAGCAGCTGCAAGAGCTTTTGCTTTCTTCTCTTCGCGGATTCTCTTCTTCTCAGCCAAAATGGCAAGTCTTTCTTGCTCTTCAGGATAATCATCAGGTGTTTTGAGTGTGTTAGGGTGAGGAACAGCCGGAGGCTTCGGGTAGTACTTCGATCTGTTGGCTGCGGTGTACTGAGAACACATGGCTGTGGTGTACCTGTAAGGTGGACTAAATGCGAATTGCATCGCCCACTTCCAAGATGGGATACTTTTGTACTTGTACCACCTGACAGCCCAGTACCTTCGAATCCTTTGCAATCTCATCTTCCTATCATGATCTGTTTCTTCCGGAGGAGTGTCATATTCCATTCTGATGCGAATAGCTTCGGGAATTCCTCTGGCATTATTGACTTCCTTCGTTTTGCCTCCCTTGCCTTTCTGCTTCGGTGGCTCTGGAAAATTCTCAAGTCCATCAATAATAGGGGACTCATTTCCTATGGCAGCCTCTTCGTCAGACATCCTGTGAATGGAATCATAGACAAGAGGGAAACAAAGAAAGGGAATGAATAAGCACAGGCAATGGTTTCGACCAAAACAAAATCAATTTTGATAGGAGCCCAGATCAATCTTAGATTGGTTGCAACTTCTCTGTATGAATTTGGCTAGAACAAGTCGAAACGAGACCTAACGCAATCCAGAGCAGAGAACGAACCGAATCTTATCCACTGACCTGAGAAGATGGGATAGCTTTGATGCTAAGAACAACTTTCCCAAGATGTAAAGATCAGCAAGGATCAAATAGCCCTAGAACAGAAAACAAAATCCTAACAAACTCAGATCCAAACCCTAGATGAAGAACATGGAGAGACAGATAGGATCCGAGGGCAATGCGTACCCTAACTTGGTGACGCACGGCAGCTACGGCGACGGAGGGCGGAGAAGTGCTCTGCGTCGACGGGGAAGGTCCACGGTGGCGACGTTCCGGCAGTGAAGCGGCGACGGCGACGGCGAGGACGAGGAGCTCTGCGGACGCTCGAGGAGGAAGACAGAGGAGTCGGGGCGAATGAATGTGTGGGAACGGTTTCGATGGGGGGAACACCTTAAATAGGCACGATCTGGAGCGGTTACCAGATCACATCGAACGGTTCTCAGCAACTGACTCTTCCGATTCAACGGCTGAGATATGGTGGCGTATCGCGAGCGAAGCTCATCGATCCGAAAAAGACGGGGACTCAACGGCCGAAGAATTTGTCTTGACCGAGAGCAAAAACTTCGATAAAAGTTGGGAGCATTTGCTTCGGAACTCAAGGACGTTCGAAGCAATATGCTTTCCGTTTCAATTGTGCTTAACATTCGAGATCGAAAAGATCGGAGGCGAAGCAGAATGAAGGGGGGGGGGGGTAGGGTCCGAAACTTATCACTTTGAAGAACAGCAACGAAGCTAAAAGTGATAAGCATAGGGGACAAAAGAAACGAATAAATAAAGCAAACTAAACACTGAACAAAAAGCAAATGGCAAGCGAGGCTAAACTTGGGCGAAGAAAAACTCAAGCGAAACTAAACAAAAAGAACACACCGAAGGTGAATATATACACTGAATAGTTTCGATCTTACTGAACATTGTGTGAGTCTAAGATGTTTAGCTCACACCTCAATGCACAAAACCTTTTCTCGTCCAATGGCTTCGTGAATATATCTGCCAATTGATCTTCTGTTCTTACATGGCTAATCTCAATGTCTTCACGCTGAACATGATCTCGAAGAAAATGATGACGAATATCAATATGCTTCGTTCGAGAGTGTTGCACAGGATTGTGTGCAATCTTGATGGCACTCTCATTGTCACAAAGCAAAGGGATTTTCTTCATATGAATACCATAATCTTTCAGCGTCTGCTTAAGCCAAAGTATTTGAGTGCAGCATGAGCCAGCAGCAATGTATTCAGCTTCAGCAGTAGATATTGAGACACAATTCTGTTTCTTTGAAGCCCAACACACAAGAGATCTACCAAGAAAATGACAAGTACCTGAGGTAGATTTCCTGTCAACCCTATCACCAGCCCAGTCTGAATCAGAATATCCAATCAAATCAAACTGAGTGCCTTTGGGATACCAAAGTCCCAAAGAAGGAGTATGTGCTAGATATCGAAGAATTCGCTTCACAGCAATATGATGCGATTCCTTCGGATTTGCCTGAAAACGAGCACAAATACAAACTGATAGCATAATGTCAGGTCTAGATGCACATAAGTATAAGAGTGAACCTATCATAGACCGAAACTTTTTCTGGTCGAAGGGTTTCCCTTTCTCATCTGCATCAAGAAAACCATTAGTAGGCATGGGAGTTCTAATGGTCTTGCATTCAGCAAGATCAAACTTCTTCAGGCAATCCTTCAAGTATTTCTCTTGTGAAATAAAGGTGCCATTCTTCTGTTGTCGAATCTGAAGTCCAAGGAAAAACTTCAATTCTCCCATCATTGACATCTCATATTTCTTCGACATCATCCTTGCAAATTCTTCGCTGATCTCAGGGTTAGTACAGCCAAAAATAATATCATCTACATATATCTGACACACAAATAGATCATTGTTATATGATCGAGTGAAAAGTGTGGGGTCAGTTGTTCCTGGTTTGAAGCCTTTCTTCAGAAGGAAATCCTTCAGTGTTTCATACCAAGCACGAGGTGCTTGCTTCAGTCCATACAAAGCTTTGTGAAGCCTGTACACCATATCAGGATTCTTCGAGTCTTCAAAACCTGGAGGCTGCATAACATACACTTCTTCTTCGATTTCACCATTTAGAAAAGCACTCTTGACATCCATTTGATATAGCAATATATTTTTGTGGTTAGCAAAAGCAAGCATGACACGAATGGATTCGAGACGGGCTACTGGAGCATAGGTTTCACCGAAGTCAATGCCTTCGATTTGGGTGTAACCTTGTGCTACCAATCTAGCCTTATTTCTTACCACAATACCGTCTTCATCTTGCTTGTTGCGAAATATCCACTTGGTGCCAATAATGTTGTGCTTCGAGGGATCTGGCCTTTCAACGAGTGACCAGACTTTGTTCCTTTCAAACTGGTGAAGTTCTTCAATCATAGCCAATAACCAATCAGGGTCTTTCATGGCTTCATCATATTTTGAAGGCTCTAGCATAGAGACAAAGGAAAAATTTCCACAGAAGTTAGCCAAGCGAGTGCGAGATCGAGTAGTGGGACGACCTGGTAGATTGATATCTTCGAGAATCGAATCCACATCAACTCTTCTTCGAACTCGTGATAAAGCAGTATCATTTGCTTCAGGCTCAGCATCTGCTTCGGGATTTGCATCAGCTTCGGGTTCAGCTTCAGCATTTCCTTCGTTCCCTTGACCTTCTTCGTCCTGTTCATCATTAGCTTCAGGATGGTAATCTCCAGCGCCCCGGGCTATGTGTGGGAACATTGGACCATCATCATCCCTTACAGCTTGACTTTCATTAGTTTCGACAGGGCGAATCTCACCAATAGCCATAGACCTAATCACTTCATCAAGTGGAGGTTCATCTAGATCATGAGGCAAATGCTCCTTTTGAGAGCCATTAGTTTCATCAAATCTTACATTTACAGTTTCCATAACTTTCCCAAAGTGAGAGTTATAGACTCTGTAAGTGTGAGAGTTTGAGCCATAACCTAAAAGAAAACCTTCATGTGCCTTAGGGGCAAATTTGGAGCTATGATTCATATCTCTAATAAAGCATGGAGCACCAAATACCCTAAGATATGAGACATTTGGTTTGTTACCAGTGATAAGCTCATGTGAAGTTTTCTTCAAGAATTTGTGAAGGTAAACCTTGTTGATGATGTGACATGCAGTATTGATTGCTTCGGCCCAGAACCTAATAGGAGTCTTGTATTCAGCAAGCATAGTTCTGGCCATCTCAATAAGAGTTCTATTCTTCCTTTCAACTACACCATTCTGTTGAGGTGTATAAGCAGCAGAGAACTCATGAGTAAAACCATGATCATCAAGATATTCTTCGATATTAGTATTCTTGAATTCAGTTCCATTATCACTTCGGATATGCTTCAGAGATAATTCATATTCTGTTTGAGCTCTCTTAGCGAATGACTTGAAGATTTCAACCACTTTGCTCTTGTCATCCAAAAAGAAAACCCAAGTATATCGTGAGAAGTCATCAACAATAACTAGACCATATTTGTTTCCTCCCAGACTTGCATAATTTTGAGGACCAAAAAGATCCATATGAAGCAATTCAAGAGGACGAGTGGTAGTCATGATGGTCTTCGCTGAATGATGTTTCTTTGTAATTTTACCAGCTTCGCATGCACTGCAGAGACGATCCTTATCGAATTTTACTTCGGTAAGACCAATAACATGATTTTTCTTCACTAGGTTATGAAGATTTCTCATCCCTGCATGACCAAGTCTTCGATGCCATAACCAACCCGATGAAGCTTTTGCCATAAAGCAAGTGGAAACAGCAGGGCCCGAAGAAAAATCAACAATGTAAAGATCTCCCTTTCGGTAACCCTCGAAGATAAATGAATAGTCATCCTGTGAAAAGACAACACAACGCGAAGCAGAAAACAACACAAGCATACCCATATCGCATAACTTTGAAATAGACATAAGATTATATCCAAGTGATTGGACTAGCATAACCTTGTCAATGTGCTTATCCTTCGATATGGCAATCTTACCCAAACCTAACACTTTACCTTTGTTGTTGTCACCGAAGGTAATGTACTTCAGAGAAGATTGAGATAGTTTTTCTTCGGTGAACAACTCCTTGTCTCCGGTCATATGATTTGTGCAACCACTATCCATGACCCATTCGGATCCACCGGAGACATAGCCCTGCAGAAGAATTAGTTCTTCTTAACCACCCACAAACGAGCAGGTGACTGAGAAGACGTTGAAGCATTGGTCGAAGCAATATTAAATCGGACAGGAGTGTATTGCTTCGGTGTACCATCAAGCACACCATAAATGTAAGTCCTCTGCGAATGGTTAGCATAAGTATGAGCATAAGCAATCTTTGTACGATTATTATGAGGACGATATGTATGGCGACCAGTACGATAGTATTGCTTCTGCGGAACATTTGACTCGGTCACCAAAGGATCATTTCTTGTCTCAAGAGAGTAGAAATGATTCGGTGGTACCGAAGGCTTTCCCTGCATAGAATGGTTAGCAGGCAATTTTTCAACAAGTGCTTTTTGCACCCATATCTGCCTCTTGTAGAATCCATTCTTTGGTGGAGTACCTACATACTCAGCTGAAACTTTTCCCTGTTCATCTTTCATGAGTTTGTAGTCTGAATCAAGTGATTCATCCACAATGACTTTGTTCATTTTGCAATCGAAACCTGAAAGGTTAGCAATATCAATGGGTTTCTCCTTCGCTAGAACCCAAACAGTCTTAGGATACTGCTCAGGCTCCCAATATGTGCCATCAGGATTTATCTTTCTCTCAAAGCCAACACCTTCATTCCTGGGATTCCTGTGAAGGAGGGCCTTCCTAAGGATATCACAGAGATATTGGTGTCCTTGCACACTTTTGAACATGCCTGTTTCAAATAAGTTTTTCAACCTGAGGAGTTCCTCGGTAATAGCAGGATTTTCCTCATCGGAGGCATTAGTATCATCAATAACAATAGGAGCTTTCCCTTTGGAAATAGTTTTGCTTCGTTCCAAACAATCCAAACAAGGTGATTCAGTTTTATCAATTGCTTCAGAACCTTGTTGAGCCATGAGAGAGATATTAACATTTTCCAATTCTTCATGAGCCTCTTTCAGTTTTTCAAGAGCCACTTTCCTCTGAAGAAATTCATAGGTAAGCTTCTCATAATCAACTGAAAGAAGATCATGCCGAGAGGATAATTCTTCAAACTTCTCCTTCAGAGTTTCATGCTCATCAGTTAAAGTTTGACTTTTCTCAATCTCATTGATCAACAAAGTTTCTGACTTCTTAATGGTTTTGCTTAGTGAATCAAGTTCATCTTGTTGAATTGAAGCAATTTTAGCAAGTTTAGCATAGCTAACTCTAGTATCACTTTCACATGAAGAATAATCAGAAATATCATAGGTTGACTTGGATGAAGATACCTTTGCCTTGGCCATGAAGCAATATGCAGGAGTTTCATCTTCACTGCTGTAGTTGGTGAAGAATGAGCTCGAAGCATTTGCTGAAGCATCTGTCGAAGCAAATGCTAATCCAGCAACACCATCTGATTCGGACCCTGAAGCAGATCGTGAGTCTTGTTCAGCTTCGGAACCAGAGGCTTCGGCTTCAGAATTCATCTCCTTTCCCAGATAGGCCTTGGCACGATGAGAGCTGCTTCGACGAGACGAGTAAGTCTTCGATGAAGAACCCTCATGCTTCTTATGATACTTCTTTCTCTTATCATCATCAGAATCTTTCTTCTTTTCCCTTCTTGAACTGGAATCATGTTTCTTTGACTCATGACTTCTGGAGGATTTGTAAAGCTTCGATGAAGAGTCTCTGTGTGAATGCTTCGATTTGATCTCAGCTTCCCACAGAGGGCAATCAGCAATGAAGTGTCCTGGTTTCTTGCACTTATAGCAGCAGTTGTCCTTCGATGGATAGCTTCTTGAAGATGAACGGTGAGAAGAATGACTCGAGCTTCTTGAAGGATAACTCTTCTTGTGTGAAGAAAAACCTTTCTTCTGAAAGCGATTGAAGCGTCTCATGATCAGTGCCAAATCCTTTCCAATGCTTGCAGGATCATCTGATTCGACACCTGAAGCAGAACTGACTTCGGGCGAAGAATGACGCGAAGCTTTTGCTTTCAGAGCATGAGATCTTCTTCGAGAACCATTTATGTCACGTTTCTCATCTTCTTCCATTTCAAAGGTAGTGAGTCTCTCAAGAACATCAGCAGCAACAAGATGTCTGTAATCAGACCTTTCCTTGATCATCAGAACAATGTGATCGAACGAATCATCTAGCGAGCGAAGAAGTGTTCTGACAACTGAGTGAGGAGTTATATCATCAGCACCGAGGGAAATCAACTCATTTGCCAGAGCTGTGAGTCTGCTGTAAATTGAGTGAACCTTTTCACCCTCGAGTCTTTTGAAGCGATAGAATTTGCTTCGGAGTGTGTCAATTCTGGCATCTCTCTGAGTAGAAACACCTTCACCAATCTTTTCAAGATAGTCCCAGACACCTTTTGCCGAAGGAATATTCTTCACTTCATGATACTTTTCTGGAGTCAAGTGATTTGTGATGAACACCCAGACAACCGAATCCAGATCCATCAGTTGAGCTTCTTCAGGAGTGATAGCATTCTTATCAGTAACTGTAACACCATGTAAGACAACTTGCCATGCAGTGGAATTGATAGCCATAATATTCCTCTTCATCTTGTCCTTCCAGTAAGAGTAGTCCTTCCCATTGAAAATAGGAATAGGTTCGCCAGAGCGAATAGCTGCGAAAGACATACTAGAAGACATACTTGAAAACACTCCAGGAGGTTAATCCAAAAAGAGTGACCTGCTCTGATACCAATTGTTAGACCAAGTATGTGATCAGAGGGGGAGGGGGTGAATGATCACTTCAAAATTTCGCATGAAACTTTGAAGTGAAGCATAACATGGCAGCCGAAACTATTTAACAGGAAGGAATTCATAGAAGCAGAATGTAATCGAAGCAGAACATAGCGAATCAAAAGCATCGAATCAATTGCATCGAAGCATAACTCTGAAGCAATTGACAAACAGAATGTAAGTGCGGAAGGTAAAACGAACTCTTGACTCGGCGATGTTTGTTCGACCAGTTCACACTCTGCAAAGTGCTACGTCTGGTTGGAGGGACTTGTGATTGAACACAGGAGCTAACCTCTCTCCGTCCATATCTCCACTGCACCAAACTCCTTGAGCTTGGTCAGTTCTTCACTCTTGGTTGATTATTGAGGAAATCACCGAAACCTTTGACAAACTGGACTTCGAGGCGACAATAACTCTTCGCTCTCTGAAGAACAACTCTCTAACCGTCTAGGAGAATTGCAGTTCTCCAAGATAAAAAGGCTAGCAAACTTCTTCCTAAGTCATAATGATTCAACTCAGATCAATAGGACTTATGCTTCGGTGGATGGGTTTGTGATGTGCTTCGGTGGGGTTGCTCTCTCTCTTTCCTCTCCAGGAATTCAAACGTGGAGCAGCCTCCCGGCCAATGAGGGCGGGGGAGGGGTATTTATAGGCAGCAATCCCAAGGTGCGAAATGACTGAAGTGACCCGATGTGACAGCTTGACACCTGTCCCCAACGGTCATATTTCCAATCAATGCGCAACTTTACTTGCGGTCCAAGTAAAGCTGACTCACGGACTTGGTTCTGCTTCAGAAGCCGAAAGAACAAAGTCTTCGCTGGTGAAGCATTACCTAGCTCACATGAGATTTCTTCGGTTCAGGTTTCTCATTGGTTTCGATTTGATCTGAGTCTTTTCATCAAAACCTTCGGAGTACATTTGCTAAACCCCTCTTGATAGTACGGTTTTTCCTATGACTCAAAGAAGTAAAAAAAAACTACGCAAAAACAACTAAGTCTTGCGCCATCTTGATCAACTTCTTCGATAGGATGTGCTTCAGGATTCCTTATCTTTTTAGGGGTCGACATCCGTGATGTGCTTTGCTCCAGAGGATATGCTTCGGTAACTGAGTAAATCTTCGTTGAAGCTTTATCACCAACCTATAACTTCAGGAACCTAACTATCTGTTTCACACTAGAAAACTTGTTAGTTCCTCTACCGTTTTGACCAACAATATCCAAAAATCATGAGGGTATAACTTTGCTCTTACACAATGCATAAATTACCGCTGCCAATTCGAGATCATGAGTTGGATAGTTTTCTTCGTGAGCACGCAACTGACGAGAGCCATAAGCAATCACTTTGCCCTCTTGCATTAGGACACAACCTAATCCTTGACGAGACGCGTCGCAATATATCACGAAGTCCTTCTGAGTATCAGGGGGAGCAAGCACTGGGGGAGAAGTGAGATTGTCCTTGAGGGCTTGGAAACTTTCTTGCCATTTATCAGTCCACTCAAACTTGACGCCCTTGTGAACAGATTAGTCAGCGGCTTGGCAATCTTGGAGAAATTATCAACAAAACGGCGGCAATAGCTGGCAAGGCCGAGGAAACTTCTGACTTGCTTGACGGTCCTGGGCGGAGTCCAGTCAAGAATAGCCTGAATACGTTCGGGTTGACGGCAACGCCATCCTTGGAAATCACATGACCAAGGTAGGTTACTTCGGGAAGCCAGAATTCACACTTAGAATACTTAGCATAGAGTTTGTGTTCTCGAAGCTTTTCCAGTATAAGACGAAGATGTTCAGCATGTTCTGCATCGGTCTTGGAGTAAATCAATATATCATCCAGATAAACCATGACAAACTTGTCGAGGTATTCCATGAATATAAAGTTCATCAATCGGGAGAAGGTGGCTGGTGCATTGGTCAAGCCAAATGACATGACGGTGTACTCGTATGAACCATAGCGAGTAATGAATGCGGTCTTCGGGATGTCCTCATCACGGACCCAGATTTGGTGATAACCCAACCTTAATTCGAGTTTTGAAAACACCGTGGATCCAGCAAGTTGATCATAAAGATCATTTATCCGAGGGAGGGGGTACTTGTTCTGTATCGTGGCCTGGTTGATAGGTCGGTAATCTTGGACCAAACGGTTTGTTCCATCACTCTTCTTGACAAAGAGCGAAGGTGCTCCCCAAGCCGAGGAACTTGGACGGATGAAGCCTTTCTCGAGGGCCGTGTCGATCTCCTTCTTCAATTCAAGGAGGTGGTGAGGTGGCATCTTATGCGGGCGCTTGGCAATAGGGACGGTGCCGGGCTTCAAGTCGATGACGAATTCAACTTCCCTAATCGGGGGTATCCCCTACAGTTCTTCTGGGAATACGTCGGTAAAATCACAAACGATTGGGACTTTCTCAATCCCTTCGAGAGGAGCGACATTCAAGGCATTCAGAGCATATATACGAGCTTCAGCATTCATCGACACAATGGCAGTGTGACTCACAATCGCGCCAAAAGGATGAAAGAGTTGGATGACCTTGGTGCCACAATAAAGTGCGGCATCGTGGGCTTTCAGCCAATCCATACCCAAGATAAGGTCAATAGTGGATGTTTTCAGAATATGTAGGGAGAAAAGGAACTCAATCCTTTTGATATCGACGGTGATGTTAGGTGCCAGCATGTCAACGTGACACATGCCGCCGGGTGTTTAACGGCCAAGGGGGTGCGCATCTTTTCGTGGTATACGCCATGCTTAGATGCAAATGCTCCAGACATAAATGAATGCGATGCTCCTGTATCAAATAAAACAGTAGCAGGTATTGAGTTAACGAGGAGAGTACCCATCACTGTAGCGGGCTGTGCCTGAGCTGCTTCAACATCAATGTTGTAAGCATGACCACGAGCATGAGTATTTGACCCAGTATTATAGTTGAGGGTCCCATTGTTGCCACGGCCATTTCCGTGGCCAGCAGGGTGAACTACCAGTTGATTCTGTCGCTGAGGGCAGTCTCTAGAAATATGGCTTGGCTGACGGCACTTGAAACACATGCCATCTTGAGGACGGAGGGGTGCAGTCTCGGTCTTCGGCTGTCTCGGCGGGGGCGGAGGCAGACGGGGGGCAACATACGACGGCCTTGGTGCAGGGGCAATTGGACGCATAACACTGTGTGGAAGCCAAACGCGTTGCTTTTGTGCTGTGCCCGAAGATGAGCCAGCATCACGGGGGCGCTTCGGCGAACCACCGAACTTAAGCTGAGTGGTCTCAAGAGTAATAGTCTGGTTCACCATGGAGGCGAAGTCGGGGAAGACGTGCAAAGCCAGTGCAAGCTGGAGATCGGGGTTGAGTCCATCACGGAACTTCTCTTGCCTACTCGCATCATTGGGGATGTCACTTGCAGCATAGCGGGAGAGGCGGAGGAATTCCCTCTGATAAGCCTCGACAGTTTTGTTGCCCTGAACGAGGTTGCAGAACTCGGCCTTCATACGGTTCATAATCGCCCGGGGGACATAACGAGCACGGAAGGTAGTCTTGAAGTCGTTCCAGGTGACGACAGTCCCTTCAGCTAGCGAGCCCTTGTAAGTGTCCCACCACTGAGAAGCGGGGCCACGCAGGAAATAGGACGCGAAGTTGACGTAATCAGCAGCGCTCACATTAGCGAACTCCAATTGACGGTTGATGTCACGGAGCCAATCATCGGTATCCAGCGGCTGTTCAGGTTGGTGGAAGAGAGGGGGATTGAGACGCATGAATTCCCGTAGAGTAACCACAGGAGGTTGGTTCTCGTGCTGGTTCTGGTTCTGATTCTGGTTCAGGAGCTGATCTATGACTCCTTGCATAAACACCTGGTTCATCTGAAAATGCTGCATCATCGCGGCCATGTAGTCCGGCGGCGGAAGTGGATCGTTGGCACCACGACCACGACCACCACGATCGGCCATCCTGCTAGAATTTAACAGGGGTATTTTAGCGATGAGAATTTTAACAAGATACCGGAAACGAGTAAGAGGTAAAACGACAACAAAGAGGAGGCGCGGATACATAGGAGTAGTCATATAAGACATACACATCCACACATAGAGTCAACCGGAAAATCGGGCAGCGTAACATCATAGAAATTAAGGAAAAAGGACACACTAGGCGGCGCTTAGACCGCGGTAAGGATTACACGACGCGACATAGATTCCACTATGTCAATCACGCCGCAAGAAAACCGTTGGCCACAGGAGTTAATG
The DNA here is from genome assembly GCA_950022295.1 of Bromus sterilis. Classification (NCBI taxonomy): domain Eukaryota; kingdom Viridiplantae; phylum Streptophyta; class Magnoliopsida; order Poales; family Poaceae; genus Bromus; species Bromus sterilis. The sequence goes on from OX465595.1 coordinate 96,036,983, forward strand.
CCAGAGGACGCGCGGCCTGCCCAGAATGAGACTGGGATCCGCGGTCCGGGACCTGGGTTAGAACTCCTGCGACACGACTCAATCAATGGGGAAGCACCAAAACGCCGGGTGGAATCAAGAGAACGTGATCCTAATGTCAGAGTTTGTAAAACTTACCAGCAAGGATAAGAGAGCAGAGTCCCAGAGCATAGGTAAGGAGAAAAGGATCCTAATACCATAGATATCACACGTAGTGACATTGATATGGGCCCGTAAGCCAAATATTAAGTTAGTAAAATAGTTTTTCAAAGTCTAGACTCAACTTCGACCAGTTAGTGGTTGGGTGGCTTCCTACAGGCAGTCGGCTATGATACCAACTTGTGATGCCCCCAAAATCAATCCGTGTACAGTAATCATACACGCAGGGTACACGGCTGAGATTAGGGTGCCACGGTGAGAATATCACAGCACAACACTAAACACAAAAGGATAAACCAATATGTTACAAGATAAGGGGTCACACGGACCCGAATACATAAGTTATACAAGCTATAATATCTGAGTACAGACATAGTTAGTCAAGTTTTGCCTTAAGAAGGCTAGCACAAATAACATCAGAGATACAGATCGAAAAGGCAAGGCCTCCTGCCTGGGAGCCTCCGATACTACTCCTGGTCCTGGTCAAAGGGGGGCTCGACGTAGTTGTAGGCGCCTCCGGGGTACTCCTGCTCCTGGGCTCCAACGTCGACTGCAGCGGCCGATCAGGCAAAACATAAAGGGGGAAATAAAGCAAGGGTGAGTATCTAGCATACCCGCGAGTCTTACGTCCGCTACTAAGCATTTATGCATTTATATCAAATGGAAATGGGAGGTTCTATATAGTGTACTGCAAGGTAGAAATCAGAATAAGGGTAAGAAGCTAGGCCTATCGAAGACTAGCATCTTCTGACGTTGTCTTGCAGCATGAGAAGAGAAACAGCCAACAGTTTATATAAAGCATAAAGTAACAATGAAGCAGAAGTTGCTGCAACATGGCATAATATAAGTTGTAATGATTAATAATAATAATGCCTCCGAGTTCCCCTCCTCGACTACCCTGCGAGGAAGAAAACCCGGAACCATACAGTTTAATAGTAGTAGTTTGTAGTGGTAAGATCCAGCTTCAACATAAAGCATCCTGTTACCGTGGACACCGCTATTCGAATAGATTAAACTCCTTGCAGGGGTGCACTACTGTTCATCCTACACGTTCGGATCTCCAGGGTGGCGTACACCTTGTTAGGGAATGCCCCACCGAGGCTATCCGACACATCGCAGTTCATCCTAGGCTCAGCAGAGAGGCCATCCGCCGGACTATATCCTATGCGCCAAGGGGTCTAGGTCCCTCACCCTTGCACGCTCCTGCACGGTACGAGACTGGCCGGTGAAGCAAAAGCAAATCCAAAACACACCTGCTGCAGCAAAGAAGACAAGACCGCTTCCCGGCTATCAGCCCGTGGTACTGCTGATGTTTGAAGAGCTTTCGGACAAACTACGACGCATGGGAGCCCATAACTCCTTATCCCACGTGAAGGTAGTGCGTACAGACCAACGGGTCTCTCAAGTCATCCGCCGAACCATTTAGCATTTTAATATTATCTCGCAGACAGCCGTTATCGCTGTCTGACTAACAACACAACGGACAACGAACAGCAACTAGGACCACCAGTAACGTCGGGGCCCACCCTGTCGTCCCGTCAAAGCGCGCGGTTACCAACAAGGTGAACCGTCTCCTTACCTTGTCTCGTGTGTGCTCTGGGTAGAGCTCGACTTTTTCGTGGTTTGGTAACTCTCACGAGATACGAGCAGGGGCCAAGCACGCCAGTAACGTCGGTCGTACCCTCCCTGTCGCTCCCGGCAATATACCGCTCGCGGGCACCGTTGGGTCGCCCGACTCTTACCTTTGAGGACACCAGTTGATTCGAGTGCCTACCATTAAGTGAAACCAGGAGGAATCACCCTCGATGGCACACTTAAAGGGGTTCGACAGAGACATCAGCGGGATGAACTAAAGAAGAATATTCTCGTATCACCCCGTTGGTGCCGAGACACCAGCGGAATGTACTAATGAGAAATACCCTCGTATCATCCCAGTGATGCTACGCTACTGAGCCGACGAGAGTGAAATACGAGTTCGTCCACTCGTAAGTCAAACTCGAAGCGACTCGGCAGAGTCTCGCCGTTGTAGGTTCCCCTAGGTCGTCTGCATTGATCCGTACCAGTTGCAGTTGTATATATTTTGTATCCGCGTCACTCCCCTCAGTGGCCACGACCCGCTATCTAATCCTAGCTAACAATGCGCAGAGCTCACTGCTGAATATAATATATAGATATAGCAGGCAGCATAGGATAAGGAAGGTACAACAAGGGGCGACAAAATCAGGCTATGCAATTGAATAGGATTGAAACGTAGCAGTGATGTGCGAGGTGATGATAGTGATTTCTCGCCCTTCGTTGGTAAACCCCAAGAGGAAGGTATGATGTAGCATAGCAGAAAATTTCCCTCAATAAAGATACCAAGGTTTTCTCCAGTAGGACTCCGGAGATGATTAGTAGGTGTCAGCGGCGCAACTGACGTGGACATGCAAACAGACGCAAATAACTTTGTTCCCAACGAAGTTCAGAGAGGTTGTTAATTTCTCCGGTCTTGTTGTTCACAAAGGATCAAACACAAGGGATAATGATAGCAACTGAAAGTAAAAGCAGAAAAGTAAATGAGTGTGGAAACAGTGATGAGGATATGGACCGGGATACGTGATGTTCACTAGTGATGTCTCTCTCCCAAAAGACGATAAAACTGATATGCGAGGTGAAAAAATTATAGAAGGGCAATTGACAGGATTATGAACGCACCGCAATGCTAACTATGCTACAAAAGAAAGGAAGAGGCTCGAAAGCATGGGCAGAACGCCAAAATAAGTAGACCGAAATCCAACTGCATCTACTACTAATCATCCACCTTGAGATATCTATCCAGAACATCTCGCTGGTATTAAGTTGTGAGCCCCACCCAAAGTGCAAACCCAAAACAACAGACAACTGCATTAAAAAGCACTTTGCGTAAAGTAAACAATCCTTGCAACCGCGGTTACAAGCACCGTTGTTTTCCCCCTTGTGGCAACAGCACATCCCCTAGACTCATGTTTCTGTCACTCAAGCGTGTCATCAGGGGGCATGAACTCACAATCGAGCATAACGTTCCCTCTTGGGGTTACTACCTACTACTTGGCCAAAGCAATAAACAACAACGGAGAACATGCAAGAATTACTTAAGAACAAAAATATAAAATATAAGAACCAAATATATTACTCTATCACAATCCGAACATAATCTCATAATCCATCAGATCCCATCAAACTCGGCATAGCAACAGCAGAAAGATTACAAAAGTGCCTCGATCATGTAGGACAGCTCACGAGGTCTAAACCATGAAGAACAAAGAGGGGAGGAGAACATCACATAGCTACTGATCACGGACCCATGGTCCAAAGGAAACTACTCACGGCACATCCGGGAAGCATCCATGGTGGAGAGGAGACTCCCGGAGGTCGGCCCTCCCTCCGGAAGGGTGCCGGGAAGAGGTCTGCTGGTGCTCCCGATCTCGGAAGCGCGGCGGCGGCGGAACAGAGGCGAGATCGCGAAAAAGGGTTCTTCTCCCGAGGGTTTCTCATCAAGGAGAATATATAGGCGAAGGGGGGCAGCCAGGGGGGTCCCGGCGGCCCCCTGGAGCGGCCAGACCCTAGGGCGCGCCACCAGGGCGCCTGGGCCCCTGGTGGTGGCCCTCTGGCCCCACTCAGGTTCTTCCGGAAGGTTCTTCTGTGCTGAATTTTTATCTGATTTTTCCCGAATTTTTGGAGCACTTTTTATATGGGGGAAAACTGAAATAGAAAAACAGCAGAAAACAGGAACTGGCACTGTGGTGCACTGAGTTAATAGGTTAGTCCAAATATGATCAAAAGTGTATGAAAGTGTTTCTAGATCATAGCAATATCACACAAAACATGCATGGAGCAAGCAGAAATTATAGATATGTTTTGGACGTATCAAGCAGCAGCTGTAACAATGCCTAGTGCAAGAAAGTACGGAAAGATAGGCGATATCTGGGGAAGAGAATGGCTCTGTTTGCCTGGAAGCTCGACGGTAGGGGTAGGGTCGTCGACGAAGTAGTCGTACCCAGCAGCGGTGTAGTCGGCGGTAGCAGCAGGGTCTACTGGAGAATAAAGGGGGAAGAAACAGTAAGTACAAAGCAATCATAGCAAACAGATGAATAACATGACATATGCAATGTTAACGATGTTCTAACGCAGTGCAATGCACGTTGCTCAGAATGGGAATTCATCCGGGGATGAACTACCGGCTCCGGGTGATTACCGGACAGGGCGACCGGAGGAGGAAGGTATCATGCCGGAGGTGTCGTGGACATCCGACAAAGATAAGGGGGGGTGTGTCCGTGTTAGTTGAACCATATAAGAACTTTAAAAAGTAAAGCAATCAAGGTTAGAGAGTCAATTCAAGTCATAACATGCAAGAGTCTATATTAGCATTGAAACAAGTAACAAAAGAACATTAGGTGCAAGAGCTCTCGCTGTCTGTGACTCGAATGTCTTCAAATGGTGTTTGCGTGAAAGAAGGGGGATAGGGAATACGAGAAAAATATTTATTTGTTGAGAACTCAATCTACTAAAGTTTCACACTTGGTCTTTTTCTGGAATCTTATCTTGACTCGTCCCCAGACCACTAGCCAGGTACAAGTCAATTTGATCCACTCCTTTTTCAATATTTTGAGCACTCATGCAATGGATGAGCGTAAGCACGAGAGTTGACACTTAGGATGGCAAAGAGAATAGTACGGAGGAGGAGGAGGAAGACAAAAAAGGATGAGAAAGGTTCACATCAACGAGTAGAATCATAGGCAAGAGATGCCAAATGATAGATATGATGTGAGGAGTAGGGATTGCCATGCAACGGATGCACATATGAGCTAGGAAGCTCTCCAATGAAACTAGTGGGGGTGCATCTAACTTGCTCGCTCATGAAGACCTAGAGCTCGTTTGAGGAGGCTCATCCTTGGAATATGCAAGCCAAGTTCCATAGTGTGAAGGTCCCCACATAGCTATATGCATAATGATCATCTCTATGGAGTACAAGGATATAGAGGGAGTACTAGTGTGGATCTCTCAAAAGGATAGTAGTGTTGCCCCTTTCTCTCTTTTTTATTTTTTTTCTCTTTTTTCTATTGTTTTGTATTTTTTGTGGCCTCAATGGCTCTTTCTATTTAACTCTCATTTGTCCTCTTTGGGATCTTTTATTGTGTCCACTTTGGGATCTTTTCCTCACTTAAGGGCAACACTCTATTTTACAAGAAGGTATAGGAAATATTTCACACTTTACAAGGTACTCAAAATCATAAAGAAGATGTAACTATCATGATGTATGCAATGTATGTCGCTGCCAGTGTAGCAGGAACATGTATGACATGAAGATCAAGTCATGAAGAGGTGGATGTTGCATGGCAATATATCTCGGAAAGGCTATGGAAATGCCTTGATAGGTAGGTATGGTGGCTGTTTTGAGGAAAGATATAAGGAGGCTTATGATGACAGAGCGTATCATTCCAAGGGTTTGGATGTACCGGCGAAGGTGGACACCAACTCTCGGAGTGAGAAGAAGGCAATGCACGGCACGGGAGAGGCTAGCAAAATATGGGAAGGTGGAAGTGTCAACTTTCAATACTTACATTAGTCCGAAGAACTCATGCACTTATTATCGGTAACTATCAATCTAATAAGGAGGTTCACAAAGAGACAAGTACCCCGAGGAGGAGTGTATGGGGGTTTGGTTATCCTTGCGCATCCTCGACTCATGGTACGTGAGTGTACTCTAATATTCGATCCCTCCAAAGATTAGTGATCCATCTAGTAGTTAGAGTTCTCAACTAGTTTTTGTAGGTTTTGAAAATACACACGGATTGCCCAAAATACGACACCTATCACTAATAGGCTAAAGCTCTTGACACCAAAAGTTCAGACATTACTCACATCAATACCTCAAAACTATTGCAAGTTACTACTAGAATTAAATAGCAACCTCAATTACCTACTTCCAAGACAAAACACAACTCAGTGAAACAACCAACTCTCTTAACAAGATAAACATGAAAACTAAAGAGAGTTCCAGCAACAAACTAAACAAAATCCAAGGCTCTTGCTAAAGACAAACTAAGACTAAAACTAAACATGGCAGCAGCTACGAAAAGATAAAGAACACACAACAGCAAAAAGATAAGCAGGAAAAATCCTATGATGTGTTCTAGATTGGAGTGGAGCGTGTTTCTCTCCCACACAAAGTAAGATGGGGTCTAACTTTTTATGACCAGAAAGCAAAACTAAAGAAAACTAAAAATAAAACCTAAGAGCGAGACGCTCCAAGCATAGCACATAACGCATGAAGTGATAAAAATATAGTGAGACGAAGGACGAACTGATGATTGTTGATGGAGAAGGGGATGCACAGGGGCATCCCCAAGTTTAGACGCTTGAGTCTCCTTGAATATTTATTGGGGATGCATGGGGGCATCCCCAAGCTTGAGCGCTTGACACTCCTGGATCTTCTTTCATCATCTTCCATCGCACACTTGAAAACTCCCTTCATACATAACTCATCATAAGCTGATTAGAGAGGTTAGTACCCTTAATAAAATAATTTTTCCCACTGGATATAAAGATATTCTTGAAGAGCTACTGTTTCTCAAGAGTGCCAAAAAGTTTTTGCAAATAAAAAGCAAGCTTAAGGTTTGCAAAAGTGAAGAGAGGCAAAACGTGGCAGAATCTGTGAAAAACAGAACAACAGGTAGTAGAGAATTTTTTCGGGGCACTTCTGCAACTCAAATCAAAAAACTCAGAACATATGTAAGTTTCAAAATTGTATAGAGCATGCTTTCAAAAAAATTCAGATCAAAAAGATGATCTGGTGATTTTGTTCGAATTTTTCTGTCCAGGGACAGAATCTGTTTTCTGGACAGCATGTCACAACTTTTGCTTCCCTTATCATAAGAGGCTATAACTTGGCACAAAGCTGAGAAATAAAGATACAATGATGTTGCTACAGTAGTAACAAACATCAAGACACAACAAAAGCAAAAAGAAACCTAATTCGTTGTGGGCTGCCTCCAAAAAGCGCCTTCTTTTATGCCTTTAAGCTAGGCATGATGCAAAAGAAGAATCAAGGGTCTCCAAGATCAGAATCATAAAAACCTTCAAATTGATTTTCAATAAGCTCATTCTTCTTCTTCCTAGGAAAGAGGTACTTATCTTTCGCCATACCGCGTAAGCGTATGTGCCCGTTACCAATATCAATGAAGCCTTTCATAGCACGGAGGAAGTCACTTCCGAGCACAATGTCACTTTGGTTTGGCTCCATGATGAAGAAATCCATTGGTGCAGTCCTATGAAGGAATGCAACTTGGACTTCTTTTACCTTTCCTTTAATCTCTGAAATATCTCCATTAGAATGTTCATGATAAGATGATAATTTATCCATATCTAGCTTTAAAGAATCATAAAGTATTTTTGGCATAGTAGAAACTGTGGATCCAATATCACAACGAGCAAGGAAGCCTTGGTTAGAGATGTTAATCCTAACAAAGGGCTCCCAATCATCATCTATCTCCAACATTTCTTTCTTGTTGGACTGAAGTTCCTCTACTTTCCTCAAGTCTAGAGCATCCAATCTTTTTTCAATAGTGACAAGTCTATCTATGACAGTATCAGTACCAATCTTTCCGTATTCATTATATTTTTCTGACCAATTTTGATGTATAAAGTTTTTGAATCTGACTTGCGGTTTAAAATATATTTAAATTCAAAGTTTAAATCATTTTCTGATTTTTCTTTATTAATAAAATGCAACATTATCCACAGAGGGGGTTGACTGGTCAAACCTGAACAGGGGGTCCCACTGGTCAGCCTCACATTGCTAATAAAACATTTATTAAATTTAATTAACAATGGGGTCCCACATGTCAGTGGATTATTTAGTTTATTTAATTAAACTAATCTCTTACAGGTGGGCCATAGATGTCATAGACACGTTTTAAATAACTGTTTAATTATCTAAAAAAATCATTTAAAAGGGCAGGGCCCACATGTCAGGGACCCAGGGTGTGCTAATAGCTGGGAGAATTAATCTAATAGCGGGTTACCCCTAATCAAATCTGGTCGGCCCCACTGGGCAGTGGGATTGCCCACTGGAGGTTAGCCCAACACGGGCACGACGGCGACCATGGCCAAAGGCACGGCGGCGCCGGCCAGTGAGGCCCCCCGGCGACCAAATCGAACGCGCGCGGCCGAAATCGAAAGCGGACCGCGCCGCGAACCTACCAGAGAACAAGGTGGACGCCGGGGTGCAGTAAAACAACGGCGGCGACGAGGCACTACGGCGGCCGGAGCATGGCTGCGGTGAACACGACGACTGAGGCGACCAAATGAAACGCGGGAAGAGGGAGAAGAAGCGGGGGCTCACAGTGGAGCCTGTAGGGGTCTCGGGGTAGGCTGGGGAAGCTCGAGCCGGGCAAATCGACGGCGGCGGCGCGGTGGCCGTGGCGGGAGAAGATGAAAGGGGGCCGCTTCCTTGGGGCCTCCTTGCCCAAATTGACCACGCCGAGAGATGAGGTCGTCCACGGTGGCTCGCCTGGATCGAGCAAGGAGAAATGGGCAGGGGAAAAAAGGGTTTGGCCTCGTCCACGGGGGCGAGGGCGAGATCTTTATCGCGACCTGGGGCACCTGTAGCGTCCTGGGAGGGCGAGCGGGTGCGGCGTGGACGCGCACTATCGCCATGGCCGGTCGGCATCTCCTGTAGCACGAGGTAGAAGAAGGGAGGGGTGGGAGTGGGCCGGGGTGGGCCAGGGGGGTGGGCTACACCCTGTGCGTTTTATAGCCATTTTGCATTTTCTAGTTATTGCAATTTGTGTTGATGTACTGTTTGATTTAATCAAACAAGCAAATGAGTTTTGTAAAATAAGTTGCTTGTTGCATAATTAGTGTAACACCATATTGGGATGCTACAGAAAGTTTGGTGGCAAAAGAAAATTATTTATTATTTCTTTTTAATATTCAACTGAGAATTGTTGTTGTTCAGCCACTTGTTTGAATTGTTTGAATTTTTCAGTGGCATGATAAATACCCAAAACCATATTGGCATGGTCCACTGATTATTAGTGATTTTACAAAAGTGGTTCCACAATTATTGGACAATGTTTTATTTCCACTTATTTTTAATATTCATCAAAAGGCATTTTGGGTTTGTTTGAATTCAAAGATGAACAAGGCATGATCAAGGGTGATTAGAGACTTGCTAATCATAGAGGATTATTATTAACAAAAAATTTATTGATGCCTGGCACTGAGGGTGTTACAGCCCACACAGTTATCCCACGTGAAGGTAGTGCGTACAGACCTTTGCGGCCTCTCAAGTCATCCACCTGAACCGTTAGTCATTTTATTATTATCTGTCGGGACAACCGTTATCGTTGCCCCTTTCTGGGTGAGTCGCGGACAACGACAACAGCTAGGAGCACCAGTACATCTGTGCCTTCCCTGTCGTCCCACCAACTCTTGCGGTTACCAACAAGGTGAACCGTCTCCTTACCTTATCTCGTGTGTGCCCTTGGAACAGCTCTACTTTCGTACTACAGGGTATCTCACGGCCAACGAGCAAGGACCAGGCCCACGATGGTATTCACCTGTCCTGCCGTCCCGATAGAATCCCTGCGCGGGCACCGTTGGGTCACCCGACTCCTTACCTTTTAAGGACACCAGTTGATTCGAGTGCCTACCATCAAGTGAAACCAGGAGGAATCACCCTCGATGGTACACTTGAAGAGGTTCGACACAGACATCAGCGGAATGAACTAAAGAGGTAAACCTCGTATCATCCCGGTGATGCTATGCTACTGAGCCGACAAGAGTGAAATACGAGTCCATCCACGCGTAAGTCAAACTCAAAGCGACTCGGCAGAGTCTCGCCGTTGTAGGTTCCCTAGGGCGTCTGCATTGATCCGTACCTGTTGCAGTTATAATATTTTGTAATCCGCGTTCACTCACTAGAGTGATCACGGCCCGCTATTCTAAACCTAGCTAACAATGCGCAGGGTTTACTGCTGAATATTATATATATCATAGGAAGCATAGGATAAAGGAAGGTACATCAAAGGGCGAAAAAAACAGGCTATGCAATTGAATAGGATTGTAACGTAGCAGCAGCAGCAATGCCTAGTGCAAGAAATGTACGGAAAAGATAGGCGATATCTGGGAAAGGAAAATGGCTCCGCTTGCCTAAAAGCTCGGTAGTAGCGGTACGATCGTCGACGAAGTAGTCGTACCCGGCAACGGTGTAGTCTGCGGCAGCAACGGGGTCTATCGGAGAATAAAGGGGGGAGAAACAATAAATACACAACAATAATAGCAATACAAATTCAAGACATGGAAAACGAATTGTACACGATATTCTAACGCAGGCTTAAGTATTTTAGGCGGAGCGGGAATTTATTCAGGGATGACTCATCGGTAGCGGTAGATTACCGGATAGATGATCCGGAGGGGAAGGTTCCATGTCTGAAGTGTTAGAGACATCTGACGGACATGTGGATAGTGTATCCGTCTTAGTTGATCCATTCTGAGCAACTTTCATATTCAGAATAATTTCATCCGGAAAGTTTTACCGGTACCGGGTAATTACCGGACAGACGATCCGGAGGGGGAAAGTCTCGGGTTTGGTATGCTAGAGGGGTGCGGTGGGTATGCGGGTAGCATATTCGGATTCCTGATATATTTTTGATTAACTTTGATGTATAAAATATCTTCATCGGAGTTACGATTTAAAACATATTAATTTACAAAGTTTTAATCATTTTTAAATCAATTTTGGATTTTCTTTTTAATATTTAATACAATATTATCCACAAGGGATTTGACTAGTCAACACTGACAAGTGGGACCAACTGACCAGTGGGTCCCACATGTCATACACAGTGGCATAATAAATTAATTTTATTTATTTAAATAGCAATGGTCCCACCTGTCATTGTCTCAATATAATGAATATAAAGAATTTAATTAAATATGTGGCGGGACCCACTTGTCATACATGCATATAATTAAACAGATTTTAATTAATCTAACCAGTGGCCTTGGGCCCACTCGTCATTGGGCCAATCCATTAAGCAGGTATTTTTGGTATTTTTTATTAGGGACACAAAAGTAAAAACTGAAAGGTAAACTAACAAGACTAAAAAGCAAAGGTAAAAGATAGTGTGCAGCTCCCCTATCTTATAGACTTGAGTCCTCGGCAACGGCGCCAGAAATTTGCTTGATGGCTTCTCGCCCCTCGTTGGTTACCCCAAGTGGAAGGTTTGAGATGCAGTGCAGCAGCAAGTTTCCCTCGGTGAAGATACCAAGGTTATCGAACCAGTAGGACTCAGGAGATACAAGTAGGTGGCAACGTCGCCAGAAATTACTTCCTGACTAGGGTGTTGTCGTGGACCTGCACACAACAACAAATAACTTTGCTCCCAACGAGTACAGAGGAGTTGTCAATTCCTCCGGCCTTGTCGTTTACAAAGGATCAACGCAAGAGATAAAAGGTGCAAAGGAAAGTAAAAGCTGAAAGTAAATTGAGGGTGTGAACAATAATGTGAAGATGGACCGGGGTCCCGTGATTTTCACTAGTGATGTCTCTCTCCCAAAAGACGATAAAAGTGCTAGCGAGGTAAAACAAATCACAGTTGGGAAATTGACAGGATTATGAAGGCACCGCAATGCTAACTATGCTGCAAAGAAAGGAAGGGCTCAAAAGCAATGGGCAGTACGCCAAGGTAAGTAGACCGAAATCCAACTGCATCTACTACGAATCATCCACCTTGAGATATCTATCCAGAACATCTCGCTGGTATTAATTTGCGAGTCCCACCAAAAGTGTAAACTCAAAGCAACAGAAAACTGCATTAAAAAGCACTTTGCGTAAAGTAAACAATCCTTGCAACCGCGGTTACAAGCACCGTTGTTTTCCCCCTTGTGGAAATAACACATCCCCTACACTCATGTTTCTGTCACTCAAGCTAGACATCAAGGGGCTGAACCCACAATCGAGCATAATGCTCTATCTTGGAGTTGCAAATAAAATACTTGGCCAAAGCAAATACCGCAACGAAGGACATGCAAGAATTTACTCAAGAACAAAATATAAAAGAGAAGAACCAAATATATTACTCATCACAATCTGAACATAGTCTCATAATCCATCAGATCCCAACAAACTCTGCATAGCAACAACAGAAATTACATAGATGCCTCGATCATGTGAGGCAGCTCAAGAGGACTCGAAAGTGGAAGCACAAAAGGGGGGAGAGATTCATCACATAGCTACTGGTCACGGACCCATGGTCCAAGGGGGACTACTCACGGCACATCCGGGAGGCGTCCATGGCTATGGATGGTCTCCCGGAGGGGGTTCCTCCTTCCGGCAGGGTGCCGGGGCAGCTTCTGCAGGCAGCCCCGATCTTGAAACGGCGGCGGTGGCGGTACAGAGGGGAGTTCGCGAGAAAGAGATCGATATTAGGGGTTTCCACCCCGAGGGGTAAATATAGGCGAAGGGGGGCATCGAGGGGACCCATGAGGCAGTCAGGAGGGTCCCTGGCGCGGCCTAGGGTGGGGACGCGCCACCTGCCCTCCTGGCTGCCTGGTGGTGGCCCCCTTCCCTCTCTTGGTGATTCCGGAAGCTTCTGTTGTGCTGATTTTTTATATATTTTTCCCGGAAATTTTGGAGCACTTTTAATGGCCGGAAAACCTGAAATACAAAAACAGCAGAAAACAGAAACTGGCAACTGGGTGCACTGAGTTAATAGGTTAGTCCAAATAGGTACAAAAGTGTATGGAAGTTCAAGCAAAACATGGCAAAGTCACACAAAACATGCATGGAGCAAGCAGAAATTATAGACACGTTTGGGACGTATCAACATCCCCAAGCTTAATTCTTGCTCGTCCTCGAGTAGGTAAATGATAACAAGCATAATTTCTGTGGTGACATGCCACACAACCAAATAAGGACCTTTAAGTAAAGCAATCAAAGCATGCAATTCAATTCAAGTCTTAACAAGCAAGAGTCTATGTTAGCATTGACACAAGCAACAAAAGAACAAAAGGTGCAAGATCTCTCGCTGTCTGTGACTCGAATGTATCCAAGTGGTGTTTGCGTGCAAGCAAGGGACTGGGAAGAAAGAGAAAAAACGTTGTTGAGAACAACTATCTACTAAAGTTTCACACTTATTCTCCTTTGGATTCTTATCTGGACTCGTCCCCAGACCACTAGCCAGGTACAAGTCAAACTGGTCCACTCCCTTTCGACATTTTGAGCACTCATGCAATGGATGAGCGTGAGCAAGAAATTTGACACCTAAAAGGCGAAACAGAAAGAAGGTGGAGGAGGAAGACAAAAAGGTGTGAAAGGCTCACATCAATGAGTACAATCATAGGCGAGAGAAGGCCATATGATAGATATGATTTGAGGAGTAGGGATTGCCATACAACGGATGCACATGTGAGCTAAAATCTCTCCAAGGGAACTAGTGGGGGTGCATCTAACTTGCTTGATCAAGAAGACCTAGAGCTCGTTTGAGGAGGCTCATCATTGGAATATACAAGCCAAGTTCTATAATGTGAAGGGTCCCCACATAGCTATATGCATGATGATGATATCTATGGAGTACAAGGGATAGAAGATGAAGTACTAGTGTGGATCTCTCAAAAGGAATAGTAGTATGTCCCCTTCTCTCTTTTTATTTTTTTCTTTTCTCTTTTTCCCTTTTTTTATTTTTTTGGTGGCCTCAATGGCTCTTTCTATTGAACTCTCATTTGTCCTCTTTGGGATCTTTTGATTTCGTCCTCTTTGGGATCTTTTCCTCACTTTAGGGGCAATACTCTATATTTTACAAGAATATAGGAGATCTTTCACACTTTACAAAGGTACTCAAATAAAGAAAATGTAATTATCATGATGCAAATGTATGCCTCTGCCAGGGTAGCAGGATATGCAATGATACTAGCGCGTCATGTAGCAATGATTAGGGCAAGGCCCAACTAGCATGCGGCTCATCGATCAAGCAAGTAGCATGTATGACATGAAGATCAAGTCATGAGAAGGTGGATGTTGCATGGCAATGTATCTCGGAAAGGCTATGGAATTGCCTTGTAGGTAGATATGGTGGCTGTTTTGAGGAAATATATAAGGAGGCTTATGATGACAGAGCGTATCATGCCAAGGGTTTGGATGCACCAGTGAAGGATGCGCCAACTCTCGAGGCGAGGAAGGGCAATACACGGTACCGAAGAGGCTTGAAAAAGTATAGGTGGGTGGAAGTGTCAACTTTCGAATACTCACATTAGTCTGAAGAACTCATGCACTTATTATCGGTAACTCTCAATCTAATCAGGAGGTTCACAAAGAGACAGGTACCCCGAGTAGGAGTGTATGGGGGTTTGGTTATCCTTGCGCATCCTCGACTCATGGTACGTGAGTGTACTCTAATATTCGAACCCTCCAGAGGTTAGTGATCCATCTAGTAGCTAGAGTTCTCAACAGGGGTTTTTTGTTTTTCGAAAAACACACGGATTGCCCAAAATACGACATTTATCACTAATAGGTAAGAGATCTTGACACCATAAGTTCAAACATTACTCTAGTCAATACCTCAAAACTATTGCAAGTTACTACTACAAAGAGAATAGCAACTTTAACTACCTACTTTCAGTCAAGACACAGAACTCAGTGCAACAGGCAAACTCTCTGACAAGATAAAACATGCAACCTATAGAAAGTTTAACCTAAGACAAAAGAAAAGCTCTAGAAAAACTAAAGCACTACAACTAAACAGAACAGCAGCTAAGAAAAGAAAAAGAACAGCTCACAGCTAAAAGAAAAAGCATGCAAATCCTATGAGGAGTTCTAGTTCAAGCGGAGCGTAAATCTCTCCCACACAAAATAGTAAGTTGGGGTCTAACTTGTTACTACAGCAAAGAAAGCAAAACAAACCTAGAAAAGTAAAGAGCGAGACGCTCCAAGCAAAGCACATAACGCATGAAGTGATAAAAATATAGTGCAACGAGGGACAAACTGATGATTGTTGATGAAGGAGGGGATGCATCGCGGGCATCCCCAAGCTTATACGCTTGAGTCTTCTTGAATATTTATTGGGGGTGCACATGGGCATCCGCAAGATTGAGCGTTTGACACTCCTGAATCTTCTTTCATCATCCTCCATCGCGCACTTGAAAACTCCCTTCATACATAACTCATTGTAGGCTGATTAGAGAGGTTAGTACCCTAATAAAATAATTTTCCTCTACTGCAAATAAAGATTTCCAGGAAGAGCTACTGTTTCTCTTGCCTGCCCAAAAAAGTTTGCAAAGAAAAAGCAAGCTTAAGGATTGCAAAACTGCGAAAAGAAAACCCGGGGCAGAAGCTGAGAAAAACAGAACAACAGAGAAAGGAGAATTTTTTTGAGGTACTTCTGCAACTCAAATCAAAAAACTTTGAAAAGACGCCTGAAAGGTAATTGTATCGAGCATGCTGTCAAAAAAATTCAGATCAAAAAGATGATCTGGTGATTTATTGAGAATTTTTCCGTCAAGCAGACATAATCTGTTTCTGGACAGCAAGCACCTACTTTTGACCTTTCTTGCAATCTGAGGCTAAACTTGGCACAAAGCTTGAAAAGTAAAGATACAATGATGTTGCTACAATATTAACAATCATCAAGACCACTAAGAACAGAACAAAAGCAAAAATAAAAACCTAAATTCGTTGCGGGCTGCCTCCCGAAAGCGCTTCTTTAGAGCCATTAGCTAGGCTTAAAGCAGAAGATCAAGTCTTTTCAAGAGAATAACTAGCCCGTGTGACGGACCCAAAAGGTAACTTAATCTTTTTCCTAGGGAAACGTTCCATCCCATTCTTGAGAGGGAATTGGAATTTGATAGTTCCCTCTTTCATGTCAATGATAGCGCCAACTGTGCGAAGAAAAGGACGTCCCAAAATAATTGGACAAGAGGGCTCACACTCAATGTCCATAATAGTGAAATCAACGGGAACATAATTGTCATTGACAATGATAAGAACATCGTTGATCTTCCCCAAAGGTTTCTTTACGAAAGAACCAACAAGACGAACACCAAAAGATCAAGGATCAAAAGGTTTCAATTCAAGCATATCATACATTCTTTTGGGCATAACAGAGGTACTTGCTCCAACATCACAAAGAGCATAACAAGAGAAGTTATTCAATTTAATTTTTATCATAGGATCCCAACCATCTTCTGGCTTCCTAGGTATGGAGGCTTCTAGTCTAAGCTTCTTCTCCCTAACTTTGATTAGAGCATTGGTGATATGCTCTGTGAAGGCAAGATTGAGTGTGCTAGTGTGGGGGTCTCTAGACATCTTGTGTAGGAAACCAATAACTTCTGGTAAAGTGCAGTTGTCAAAGTCTAAGTCACTACTATCTACCAAGGAGGTAGTGATATCATTTAAGCTCACTTTTTTGAAAGCCTCTATGTTCCTAGAGGTTTCCTCTTCTAAGGTTGAGGTGGTAGCATCACCATTGATAGGTCCAGTGGGACTAGGGGTGTGATGGGTGCTAACAGTTTGGACATCCTCAACTACTTGGATAGTGGCTACTGTGTGGTAGGTAGGAAGGCTCTTAATTCTCTCTTTTTCCTCCTTTTCTCTAGCCCATATCTCTTTTAGTTTTCCCAACATCCTAATGTTTTCATTAATTTGGACTTGGATAGCATTCATAGGAGTGGTCTTCCTATCCTCGATGGGAGAGGTTCTAATCTTCAGCATCTCTACATCATGGGCTATGTTGTCTACCTTCGAAGAGAGGATATCTAATTTATCTAATTTCTCTTCCACACTCTTGTTGAAGGCTTTCTGGGTAGTGATAAAGTCTTTGAGCAAGGTCTCTAGCTCTGAAGTGGAGTTTCTGGTGGTAGTATAAGTGTTGTTCCCATAGTTGTTGGATGGGAAAGGCCTAGGATTGTTGCTCCCAAAGTTACTCCTATAAGAATTATTATTGAAGTTGTTTCTAGAGACAAAATTAACATCTACTTGCTCCTGATCAACCAAAGAATTTAAAGGAACATCTTGAGGATCAATAGAGGGTTGCTTGGTAAGTAGAGACATGATAAGGTCAACCTTTTCATTTAAAGAGGAGATCTCCTCGACAGAGTTTACCTTCTTACCGGTTGGAGATCTCTCGGTGTGCCATTGCGAGTAGTTCAGCATCATCTCATCAAGTAGCTTTGTGGCAGCACCAAGCGTGGTTGACATAAAAGTTCCTCCCGCGGCCGAATCTAACAGGTTCCGCGAGGTGAAGTTCAAGCCTGCATAAAAAGTCTGGATAACCATCCAGGTAGTCAGTCCATGTGTGGGGCAGTTCTTGACAAGCGTCTTCATACGTTCCCAAGCCTGGGCAACGTGTTCATTATCCAATTGCCTGAAATTCATAATGTTACTCCGCAATTGAATAATTTTAGCAGGGGGATAGTACTTCCCTATAAAAGCATCTTTGCATTTACTCCAAGAATCGATATTGTTCTTGGGCAAAGATTGTAGCCACTCCTTGGCTCTTCCTCTCAAAGAGAAAGGAAAAAACTTCAGCTTGACGATGTCTCCATCCACTTCCTTGTACTTCTGCATGTCGCAGAGCTCGATAAAGTTGTTTAGGTGCAAGGCAGCATCTTCTCCTGCTCCTGAGAATTGATCTTTCATGACAAGGTTAAGCAGAGCAGGTTTAATCTCATAAGAAGGTGCTGAAATGGCAGGTGGAGCAATAGGAGTGCAGATAAAGTCATTGTTGTTCTGACTAGTGAAGTCACACAACTTAGTGTTTTCATTGGAACCCATAGTAGTAGCAGGTATTTTTGGTATTTTTTATTAGGGACACAAAAGTAAAAACTGAAAGGTAAACTAACAAGACTAAAAAGCAAAGGTAAAAGATAGTGTGCAGCTCCCCTATCTTATAGACTTGAGTCCTCGGCAACGACGCCAGAAATTTGCTTGATGGCTTCTCGCCCCTCGTTGGTTACCCCAAGTGGAAGGTTTGAGATGCAGTGCAGCAGCAAGTTTCCCTCGGTGAAGATACCAAGGTTATCGAACCAGTAGGACTCAGGAGATACAAGTAGGTGGCAACGTCGCCAGAAATTACTTCCTGACTAGGGTGTTGTCGTGGACCTGCACACAACAACAAATAACTTTGCTCCCAACGAGTACAGAGGAGTTGTCAATTCTTCCGGCCTTGTCGTTTACAAAGGATCAACGCAAGAGATAAAAGGTGCAAAGGAAAGTAAAAGATGAAAGTAAATTGAGGGTGTGAACAATAATGTGAAGATGGACCGGGGTCCCGTGATTTTCACTAGTGATGTCTCTCTCCCAAAAGACGATAAAAGTGCTAGCGAGGTAAAACAAATCACAGTTGGGCAATTGACAGGATTATGAAGGCACCGCAATGCTAACTATGCTGCAAAGAAAGGAAGGGCTCAAAAGCAATGGGAAGTACGCCAAGGTAAGTAGACCGAAATCCATCTGCATCTACTACGAATCATCCACCTTGAGATATCTATCCAGAACATCTCGTTGGTATTAAGTTGTGAATCCCACCCAAAGTGTAAAGTCAAAGCAACAGACAACTGCATTAAAAGAACTTTGCGTAAAGTGAACAATCCTTGCACCCGCAGGTACAAGCACCGTTATTTTATCCCTGGTGGCAACAACACATCCCCTAGTCTCATGTTTCTGTCACTCAAGCTAGACATCAAGGGGCTGAACCCACAATCGAGCATAACGCTCTCTCTTGGAGTTGCAAATAAAATACTTGGCTAAAGAAAATACCGCAACGGAGGACATGCAAGAATTTACTCAAGAACAAAATATAAAAGATAAGAACCAAATATATTACTCATCACAATCTGAACATAGTCTCATAATCCATCAGATCCCAACAAACTCAGCATAGCAATAGCAGAAATTACATAGATGCCTCGATCATGTGAGGCAGCTCAGGAGGACTCGAAAGTGGAAGCACAAAAGGGGGGAGAGATTCATCACATAGCTACTGGTCACGGACCCATGGTCCAAGGGGGACTACTCACGACACATCCGGGAGGCGTCCATGGCTATGGATGGTCTCCCGGAGGGGGTTCCTCCTTCCGGCAGGGTGCCGGGGCAGCTTCTGCAGGCAGCCCCGATCTTGAAACGGCGGCGGCGGCGGTACAGAGGGGAGTTCGCGAGAAAGAGATCGATATTAGGGGTTTCCACCCCGAGGGGTAAATATAGGCGAAGGGGGCATCAAGGGGACCCACGAGGCAATCAGGAGGGTCCCTAGCGCGGCCTAGGGTAGGGCCGCGCCACCTGCCCTCCTGGCTGCCTGGTGGTGGCCCCCTTCCCTCTCTTGGTGATTCCGGAAGCTTCTGTTGCGCTGATTTTTTATATATTTTCCCGGAATTTTTGGAGCACTTTTAATGGCCGGAAAACCTGAAATACAAAAATAGCATAAAACAGAAACTGGCAACTGGGTGCACTGAGTTAATAGGTTAGTCCAAATAGGTTCAAAAGTGTATGAAAGTTCAAGCAAAACATGGCAAAGTCACACAAAACATGCATGGAGCAAGCAGAAATTATAGATACGTTTGGGACGTATCACTTGCGACAAGATATTAATAGTAACTGTGATATGGAAGTGATGATAGCAACGAAAATAGTGGTGGTGAAATAGCGACAGTAAAACAGCAAAATCAAACAACTGGTAACCGGCAGAATTAAAACACTGTAGGCTAGGGAGATGGATGGTTGCGCGCTGCATGGATAAGATACATCATGTATTTAACTTGGGGCAAGGCACACAGAAAAGCAATGGTCATCTAGGCATAAATCAAACATCAGGCATGTACCCCACAGGTAGTTGTACGTGCTTGCAATAAGAACTTGCACAACATCTTTTGTCCTACCATCCCGCTACGAACGGGGCCAAAAGGAACTTATGGAGATTAAGGTGCACCTGTCAAAGAGCACCGGAACAAAGCATTAACAATCAATGGATACATGGGTTCCTCAAACTATAGTCCATCCCCTTTGGTGTCCCAAGCTGTCACCTTTGGGATCGCCGGTTCCGGACTATAACAGGTGCATACAACTCATAGATAGGATCAAGAACACAAATATATTCATGCAAACACATAGGGTTTAGATCTGAAATCATGGCACTCGGGCCCAAAGTGACAAGCATTAAGAGCAACAAGTTGAAGCAGAGATGATAAACAACAATCTAGATGATAGGCAACATGCCCCCAACAATCTGATAAACTATTACATGATCTAACTCATCCAATCCCTACCATCCCCTTTGCCTACAGCAGGGAATTACTCACACATGGATGGAGAAGTCATGGAGGGAGGATGGAGCGGTGATGATGATGACGATGGCGATGATCTCCCCTCACCGGAGGCCAAAACAGCCTCCAGATTAGCCCTCCTGGAGAAGAACAGAGGGTGGCGGAGGATCCGCGACGTGAATTGGGAAAACGACTTCTGTTTCGGGGTTTCTCTGTCACGGGAATAAATAGGAGCCTCGGTAGGGCACCAGAGGAGGGGGGAGGCCCCCAGGCGGCTAGAGGGCGCGGCCCCACCCCTGGTCGCGCCAGGGGGGCGCCTGGGGCCCCCTTGGCTCCCCTTTGGCCCCACTTCTGGCACAGTGGCTCTTCGGGTGCGTGGATTTTCTGTGATTTTTCCTGGAATTTTCTGAGGCACCTAAAAATCCATTTTCCTGCGCACAATAAAACCATACAGACAGCTCTGCTGAAAACATCGTTATTCCGGGTTAGTTTCGTCCAAATCATGCAAGAATGAGGGCAAAAAATAGCAAAAGTGTTTGGAAAGTAGATACGTTTGAGACGTATCAGGGGGCCTACATGTCGGTGGGACAACCCACTGGTATTTAACCAGTGCGCTCGCCGGCGACAACTACAGGGGGGAGGCTAGGCCACGCCGACGAGGGGGGCCACGGCGGGGAGCTGCGCCGGAGCGGCGGCGTGGGCGCGGGGTTGAGGCCGCGTGTGCGTGGACGTGCTGCGTTGGGCAGGGTGGGGCGCGACTAAGGGGGAAGGCCAGTGCGCCTCGGCTACGGCGGACGGCGGAAGTGGCATAGCAGCAGGCGAGCCGCACGCACGCAGGGAGGCGCGCGGCGGGTCTATGGCGTGAGTTGGGCGCCTCTAGGGACGGCCAGAGCGCAGCCAGTGCATGGATAGCGCAGGGGCGGTGGCATGGGTCTACGGCGACGTGCGGTGGCTCCCGGAGCCATGACGGCGACGGGAAAGGACCTACGGCGGTTATTACGCGCGGGAGGAGGGGGGAATCGCGGCAGAGCTCACCGGTGAGCTCGAAGTAGCTGTCAGGAAGGGCCGGGGAGGTCGGAGGTGAGCGAATCGACGGCGGGGAGCTCCGGTCAGAGGCGGCAAGACTGCGGCGATTGCGAGCTTCAAGGGTGTCCCTGCCCAAATTGGTGCGCCCCGGCGAAGTACACGTCGATGTAGATGCTCCTAGACACGCCCGTGGAGCTCGAGGCGGAGGTTGGCCGCGGCTGCTCATGGGGCG
Organism: Bromus sterilis; assembly: GCA_950022295.1. Classification (NCBI taxonomy): domain Eukaryota; kingdom Viridiplantae; phylum Streptophyta; class Magnoliopsida; order Poales; family Poaceae; genus Bromus; species Bromus sterilis. Next base: position 96,058,692 of record OX465595.1, read on the forward strand.
CGCCCATGGCGGCTCGGGCGAGCTAGCCAGAGGGAGAGGGAGGCGCGAGGGGAAAGGAGGGAAAGGCGCTAGGGTTCAAGGGGAGGGAGGGGCTTCTTATGCTCCAGAGAGAGACGGGGATGGTCGACAGCGGGGCATGGCGCGGCCATGGCCGTGGGATGGTCGCCACGATGCCTCCCCGTGAACAGGAGGAAGAAGAGGATGGGGTGGGGATGGGCTCTGCCCTAGGCGGTTTTTAGTTCGTTTCCATTTTTTGTTTTCTTTCTTTCGTATTTCTTTACTGTTTTAATTTATTTTGCTTTCAAATAATTTTTGCCAAGTATGAAACTTGTTCATAAATTATTGGGGTACTTTACACCAGGGCCACAAAAAGTTTGGGCACTAAATAAATTCATTTAGGATTTTAATTAAATACCAAATGATTAAAATGGACTACTTAAACTACTATTTTTATTTGTTTAGTTATCAATTGATTTTTTCTAGGTATTAAGCTTGTTCCTATATTAGTGTTGCACTTTATAATAGTGCCACAAAAAGTTTGAGAATTAAATAAATTCATTTAGTATTACCTTTGAATATGCAACGATTAAAAGGGGCTATTTTGGTCACTGTTTGAATTGTTTAAATATTTATATGCCACTATAAATATCCATCACCATGGTATCTTGGTCTATTGATTTTTGTGTATTTAACAAAATTGTTTGCACAATTTTTGGGCAATGTTTTATCTCCACTAAGATTTGGAATTTTTATTTGGGTTGAATTTGGATCACTATGATCAAGGGTGATCATCCATGCTTAACCACATTGACTTGGCAACAGTAAAAGTGATTACTGTATGTGATTACTGTAGTGTGACACTCGGGGTGTTACAACATCCTCATGGACGTTGTTCACTTCTGAAGTGAGGAGAATCCAACTGTGCCGGTGCAATCCTTTTTGCAAACGAAATAGATGTCGTACTCCCGGAGGGAATTCACAATGCGAAGAAAGAGCTTTCGGCCCATTCGACACTGGCGCCGGAATACCTTCTCGCCGTGAAGTGGAACATCGACAAAGTAGTCGGCGTAGAGCAAGCAATAGCCCTCCGAGCGATGCCTCTCTTTTCTCTTCCGGCGACCCATCTTGCAGCCACCTCGATGCGGCTTCGTGTTGGCGTCGAACAGATCGGCCAAAGCGGCGAGCATCAGGAGTTTCTCCTCGTCATCGGCGCCAGCGTCGGCCTCCTCCTCCATCAGCGTGGCGAACAGCGCCTCGTCGTCGGAGTCCATCAGTGCATCGAGGCTCTCAGGCAATTCACCGAACACCTGGCATACGTGGTGGGCGCGACCAGCCGCCAGTGTACTCGGCTAGGCGGTCGGGAGCCTGCCAACCGTGGCCGCCACGGCCAACGGTCGGGAGGAGGTCGATGGTGGCAAGCTCTCCCCGTTTTCGGCAGGTGTGGTGGCGGAGTAGCGGCTATTTGTGACGGGGCGGCGTCGGCGACAACGAGGCAGTGGGGAGGGTTGTGGGCGATTTGGTCGATTTGGACGATTTCAACTGACAGAAGTGCCTCACTCGACGCTTTTCGCTTCGTCCGGCGCCCCCAGGCGACCCCCAGCACGCTGGGTTCGGCTTGGGATCGTCGGACCCAAATTCGGCCCAATCAGTCGCTATTTGGTCTCCTGGGGCACAACTGGGCGAAAAAGTCCCGTCCGACGCTAATATCGTCACCCTGGGGGTCTGTTGGGGGCGACGACCACAATGAAGGAGGACCTAACTGTTATTTAGGTTTTCAATTTAAGTTTTTCCTTGTAATTTTCAAGTCCCTAGTTGTTATTTTGTATTTTTAGATGGGCTTTCCTATAAAATGTTCCACCATTTTGTATTAATGCAATATCGGATCTACGAGACCCTTCCTTGTTAAAAAAAACACAGGTAACAACAAAGGAATACACTTTTTTATAAATATATACGACCACTCCCTCGTCTCAACACAAGAGTACAAGACTAAGTAAAATCTTATTCCATTTCGTACATATACTGCTGTAGATACACACCACTGTAAGGTAATGCAACACCGGAGCAGAAGGGTGGCCAACTTGCGGTTCAGAGACCACGGCGAGAGAGAGAGAGAGGGGGAGAGTCTCAGTCAGTGGCCGTAGAGCTCTCGGTGCGCGACAAGCCCCTGGGACCTCCTCTCGATGGTGTAGCGCAGCTGCTCCTTGACCTGCCGCAGCGCCAGGAGCACCGACTGCACGTCGACGTCGCTGCCACCGACGCTCGTCACTCCCGGCTGGGGATTGGCCAGGACCATGGCGAGCTCCTTCTTCTCTTCTTTCTCCTCCTCCTCCACCTCCTTGGCCTCGGCGGCTCTCGAGTCGCCGTCCGCCTTCGCGTTGTAATGCGGGTTGTCCACCAGCACCAGCGCGAGCCTGTCGTCGTCCTCGTCCCGGTAGCTCGCTTCGGATTTCGACGAGCCGGCGCTGGACGTGGCAGCAGCTTGCTCTTCTCTCCTGGTGCAGCAGAGAAAACATTCCGTCAGTTTTACTTACACGATCGGTGCAGTGTTGCAAAGATAGAGAGCATAACTAATCTATTTTCACGGCTTCTTAGTAAAAAGGTCGCCGACGATACGTCCATCTCCTTTTCTGTCCTAAACACAATGATTCCGCTAACTGATGCAAAGAGAAGTATGCACTAGTACATATTGTTCCCCTCCATGCCTAACATTAACATGATGAAACACACACATGTAAAAAAGAGGAGATGTTGGAGTACTCTACACGAGCTAGGAGTAGTCTGGAAATTCCTATGCAAAAGGCTAATAATCCCTAGACCAATTAATCAAATGTGTTTAACTTTTAACCAGCAATGCACTCATAGTTAATCTGCACACCGCGTACCTCTCTGCATCATGATCAACGTCAGCAGCAGCAGCACTGTCACCGGAACCGCAGTTCTTGGCGTCATCAGAAGAATCTGTGCGACTCTCCACATCTTTGCTGGTACCAGAGCCGGACTGCTCGGATACAACGGAGAACCAGCTCCCGTCCTGGGAGGAGTTGGGCTGAGTGCAGGAGCCAGCCGAGGAGCCCTTCACGCTGTCACCGCCGTCTGACCCCTTGTCCTCGCTGCCACCGGCGGGAGGGCCGCACCCCACGGAATCGACGGTGCTCAGCGAGCCTGCACCCACTATCTCCGGCGCCTGTTGACCGGAGCAGACATTGGAGTTGGAGGAGAGCGAGCTGATGGAGCTCTCCGAGAGCCCCGCCCCCACATCACCCAGAATCTTGAGAGACTCGAGCCTCTTGATGGCCCTCCTGAGCCTCCTCTCCGCCTTGTTCCTCACCTTGACCTCGTCCGAGAGCCTCTTCTCAAGCTCGTCCAACTGTAACCACCCACCAAATCACACAGCAAAAATCAATCAGTAGGCTGTACTGAACCAATAGTGCTGTGGGAACTGAAGGAGTTGACGCATGGGCAAGGAATGTGTAGAGGAGAAGTGGTAGTAGGTACCCTGGTGGCGAGCTGGTCGGCTTCCTCCTTGGCCGCCTTGGACGCCACCCTCTCGGCGAGCAGCCTCCCTCTGAGGCACTCCACCGTCCTCATGCCGCCGGCACCACCCTCGCCGCCGCCGCCACCACCATTTCCCCTGCGATCCACACAAATGCAGAAAAAGGAAAGGGCTCAGTCATTATGGACTGATCGTCCTCCTAGGATCCCAACAACACGCCATTGACACGTAGTTCGAGAGCAGAGACAGCGCCGAGACCAAGAAGGCATCCACGGATAAAGAATCAAAGAATTCGTCCTAGAAACCGAGAAAGCATCCAGCAAATCCAAGAAGGTAAGCCAGCGACCGACCTGCATTGCGTGGCCGGTTCAGACATTCCTCCTGGCCACCCTTGTACGACCTCGTAGCTCGGCAATGGCAGGGGAATGGGGAAGAGAGGAGGTGTGCTGGGCAGCGGCAGCACGGAGCAGCATGTGGCGGTGGGCGGTGGCTTTAGGCGCTTCTCCGGCACTGCCACTGCCACTGCATGCACGCTGCTTTTGAGGTACGGCGGGTGGTGGTGCGGCGGTTGCTGAATTCGGAGGAGGCTTGAAGGGGAAGGAAGGTCTACTCCTCCCGTCCCTCTAGTATGTTCGTGGGCGTGGGCGTGGGCGTGGGCGTGAGGTGAGGCCGGGAAGCGTCTGACGCTAGCTGGGGAGGCTCCTAGGAGGCAGGATTTGACGGAGGATTTGATGACCACGGTGACGGCCGGATGGCCGGCTCTGTCCGTGAGCGCCACCCGTGAGGTGTGTTATTGGCATCACTAGAAATCTCCTTTCACTCTACTGCTGTGGTAGTCTCCAATGTCTTTCACGGTTTACTCCATTGTCTTGCTAACTTAGAAATTTATGTAATCACAAGTCACATGACATGAGAGGCTTGCTAACAGTTGGCGTCGGCCAAGTGCCAGCCATAGGCAGGGCAACTCAACTCAACAAGTCAATTGTATAGCAGCACACACAAGCTCGGAGTCGGACCTTGACCACCAACCATAACTTGCAAAATGAGTGCAATCTCTATGATACTACTATAAACACTGACGCCACCGATAAAAAACTGGATTAACAAAGAGATGGACACAGGGGGGGACATGTGGGGTACGTACTCCTCGCCTTGGGCCTCGTAATCTGCAATGTGGTAAGATTGATAACAGGGAGGGCAGAAAGGAAGCCACGTGAAGGGCAGCACTGCTCCTTCATTCATTTAACCCGCTTGCGCTTGCTGCTCGCCCGGCCCCATCACCGTGCCACCTTGCAGCGTATACCATTATCTTTTGCTCGTGGGTTTTAGGTTTTAGCAGTAGCACCGACTTCTCTGTGTCCGTGTGTGATAACGCAAGAAATTCAGGACGAGGACAAAGGCGAGAAGGCTTGGGGGCGTCGTTGTCGCGGCGCCTCACGAGCTCCCTGTGCAGTGCTCCAGCTGAATTGAATCGGAGAGGTAAACCGACAAGATGCGCTCGTGTTAACAATGACACTTGAGCTGTCCTCTCTCTCTCTCTCATGTGCCTCTCAAAATTTATTATTAGCGCTAACAATGAGCATCAATCAGAGGAGCACGCTTGCTTTGCTCCTAACTACAGTGAAGATGGATATGTACCTTTGATTCCCCTGCTACTGCTCATGCTTCAGCTCTTCTTCTTAGTACAGTACACAATTCCTCCTCAGTCCTCACCTAGGGCAGGCCAAGAGCTTCACAGCCATGAACGGATGTACTCCCTCCGTTTCTTTTTACTCCGCATATAAGGCTTGGTCAAAGTCAATCTTTATAAAGTTTGACTAAGTTTATATTAAAAAATATAAACATTTACAATATCAAAGTTATATAATACGTATGAAAATTAATTTCATAATAAATCTAATGGTAATTGTTTCATATTGTGAATGTTGATAGATTTTTCTAAATAGTTGGTCAAATTTTATAAAGATTGACTTTGACCAAACCTTATATGCGAAGTAAAAAAAAAGGAGGGAGTACCTGGGTGTAAAGAAAGCACTCATGAATGTACCCGAACAATGGGCAGGAGATGGACAGCGAGCTGGGGCGTTATTCATGGCAGGCAGGCTCCGTACCGTGTGCTGCTGGCCTGCTGCATAGGGTCTTTGGATTTTTGGAGTGCTGCTGCTGTTGCCGCCGCCGCCCACTCAGCCATGTTGTGACACCTTGCATGGTTATTAGACACTTGGACTGGAGCTTTGTACTATACTATTCAGTAAAAAAATCTACGCTTTGACATGACGGTCAGACTGGATTTTGTCCAGTCAAGAAAAAGGAAAAGGGTTTGGAAAGCAAGTACTGGCAGTTAAAGTATAAAGAGACCAAAGTATAGAACAATAATAAAGATCACAGGATGGAGGCTGCACAGTCTGTACCTGTATTGGTTCCAAGAATTTAACCGTCCCGCAATGTATATTCTTCTACAGCCGATCCAAGCCTCTCTCCTTTTCTTCCTGGTATGATTCTGGCAGACCCCTCTCCCATCATTCCTGGTGTTGGAGTGGAAGCTTTTACGCTGAGGCTCATGGACGATGATGATGCGATGCTGGGCTTCTCCGGCAAGTGATTGCAGGCACGCATACATAGCCCATGCCTCATGCCATGCTCGCCTACGCAGCCAACGGTATATGCCTTCTCTTATCGTTGGCCGTTACCGTGACCTGGGAGATGCATCACGTGCACAAGATTATACTTCATCAGCTCACATGCATCCATAATAGCACCAAAACAATTCAAACATTTTGAAACTCCAGATTTGGATCAAGACACGGGAGGGAACGGACAACTGCGCACAGATTAATTGAACATCGGCCAAGTTTCGATCGATTTCAGACCTTCTCAAGAGATGTATGCCGACGACGGTGGGGATCTATAATGCCAACAGAAAAGGAAATGAAGTAAGAACACCACCTCCTGACATGCCTTGCTGCTTCTTGTTGTGTGGTAATTTTGCAACCGCACTACGTTTGTGTGTGCTATCATCCAAATTATCAAGTGTTCCGCTTCCACCTGGACCACCACCTCCATGCCATCGTCTTATACTCTTACCATATATGTATGCTGAGATGGAGGTGCGTAGCTGTACACTATGTACGATTAAAAGGAGATGCATTATTTCAGAAAGTAAATGTTTCTTCGAAACATGAGTGTGGTGATGGGGATGATTATACTCACTTAACTTCACTTTAACTCCAAGCTAGGCTCCGGGGTACCCTGGATCGCCACGCATCAGGATTGCATGTTGTGCTGGTAGCATTAACCTCCGTTCCTCATGTGGGTGGTCAGTGCATGTGAAGATGGCTGCAACCTCCGGCCTGTGAAGTTTTAGCATGTGAGCAGTGTGGCCACAGAAGGAAATTAGAGTCATGCTTTTCTGGTACCGAGACCGGATAAAAGTTGGGTAACAAACCTGAGAGCTGCTTGCGTGCTTTCCTTCTTTTGGAGTTCATGAGCTGGTAAGTAGAGAAGTAGAATGAGCCAAGCATGTGAACCATGATCAACGCCAAAAAGCATATCTTGTTGTGCTATCTCTTTGCACTTCTTACTCGGGTATTTCTACATATGCTCACATGTCTGGAAAACAGAAACTTCACATAAATTTACAGTAACCAGTCCATTTTCAACAGGAAAAAAAAGTTATAAATGTTATTTTGACAGTGCAAGTACCAAATACAAACAAAGGTGCACATCTTAATCATGGCATGGGGATCATGGGTGCACACCTAAATAGGGCATGGAACCAACCTTTTCTTCATGAAATGGGTTCAACTGCGCCTTGATATTAGTATTTCATCAAGAGGGAACAGATCATGCTTGACAAAACTAGAAACTATGATCATGAAATTATCTGTTACTTCGGTGTTTGGTATCATTGTGATAACAAATAAAGATTAGAAAAGTATCGTCAGCTCATAGTACAAAACAAAAGGTTCAGATAAGAATATCATGGAAGCAATGCTCTCATTGGTTGCTGCCGTCCCAGAATTTGTTGCTCAATCAAATCAATATGATTGATCATCAGGTGCAGAATACAATGGTCCATGTAACTCCAAAAGGCTGGTACCTATCAGGCTTGAAAATTACATCTCAACTATTAGATCATTTGGATGCCATCACTCTAAATTGTCTCCATTCAACAGTTAGGTTGATGCCAGGCTCTTACCTATAATTCAAACCAATTAATCAACCAACAACCAACTTAAGTTTCTAGTGTCCGGTTTGCTGACAATGTATATGCAGCAACTAATCCTGCAGACTATAGATCCCATCAATTCCAACTACACCCAGGAATTTTCTCCAATCCAACTCCCCACAGCATGCTCCTTATGATTTCAGCTTCTTCCCATTTGCCAGCATTTGAGTACAGATTAGCCATCACAACGTAGGTACCTGTATTCTTTGGCTCAATTATGAACAGTCGATCAAACACATACCGACCAAGCTCAACATCACCAAGTGCTGCTGCTCCATGAAGTAGAGCACCCCAGACCTTTGCATTTGGCTGAAAAGGCATCGAGTTTACAAGGCCAAGTGCATCCTTAAGCATACCAGCACGGCTGAGCACAGAAACCATGCAAGCATACTGCTCCATCACAGGACTGATACCAAACACAGCTTGCATGGAGTGAAAAATTTCACGAGCTTCGGTTACCTTGCCCGCATGAGCACATGCAGTAAGCACAACAGTGAAAGTTACAGTATCAGGCTTAGTGCCAGCACTGACCATCTGATTGAACAGGTCCAATGCCTCTGTAACATCTCCATGAGCTGCGGCAGCCGAAATGATCGATGTCCAGGAAATTATGCTTCTATTCTCATGCAATCCAAACACCTTCCTGGCCATATCAAGAAATCCAGCCTTTGAGTAAGCATCGATCAATGCACTGACAACATTATTGCTCTGATCATAATCATTTCTGATCACATAACCATGAGCTTGCTTTGCTCCTAGTAGTGTTGAGAACAACGGAACTGAGGGCATGATGATTGAAAGTGTAGCTGTATTGGGCAGTATCCCAGCACCCATCATCTCATGAAGCAATCCGAGAACATCAGACTGGCGTCCATTTTGTATCAATCCAGAAATCAATGCATTCCACGTGTTGATGCCTTTAGCATCTGCTTGACGGAAAAGATCCATCGCCTCATTGACATGCCCATTGTTCATGTAACCAGAAATCATGGCGCTGTAACTGACCGCATCTTTCTTAGGCATCCTTTCAAGCAACTGTCGTGCATAGTGCAACCGCCCACATTTGGCGTAAAACCCTACCACTGAGTTCCTTGCTGCAATGTCCATATCAAGCCCAGTCTCATTAGCAATCCGGAGCACATTGACCCCGAAATCAACAGCCTTGAGTTGGGCACAGGCATGCAGCACACTTGTCACCGTGACGCTGTTTGCCCGAACACCATGACCAGCAGCAGCAGGAGCCTGCACCAACTCATGGAATAGCTCCAAGCACTCTTCATACCGTCCTCCACGGGTGTACGCTGATAAAAGGGAGTTCCAGGACACGACGTCCTTGCTTGGCATTTCATCAAACACCGCGCGAGCAGAGCGCATGTCCCCAGCGTTCGCGTAGGCGGTGATGAGCCCATTGGACACGAAGAGGTCTGCGCCGAACCCGCGTAGGAACGCGAGGGCGTGGATCTCCCCGGTGACGATGGAGGACAGGCCCGTCCCGGACGTGGCGAGGGACTTGAGGAGCGCGGAGACGGTGACCTCGTCGGGGGACACGCCGGAGGCCGCGAAGAGGCGAAGAGCAGCGGAGGGTTGGGGCGAGTGGAGGGAGAGCGCGATGAGGATGGCGTTCCAGGCGAACAGGTTGGGCTGCGGGATGGCGTCGAACACCCTGCGGGCGTCGTGCGGGTGCCCGGCTCTGGAGTAGAGCGAGATGAGCTTGGAGGCGAGGAAGTTGGAGGGGATCACGGAGAGGGTGACGAGGCGGCCGTGGAGCTGCCTTCCGGCGGCGAGGTGTCCGGCGTCCGCGCAAAGCTGGATGAGGTCACCGTACACGCGGGGGTCCGGCGGCACGGCGGTGAGCCACGCCGGCAGCTTCATCCCCTGATCATAACTCGCGAGGATTACGCTCGGCTTTGTTTAGCCGGTGGCGGGTTTCTCACTTAGACTTTTTTTTTAAATCGTTTCTCACTTAGACTAGCGACCAAAACCTGGCCAAGTCAGCCAGCACGGCCCGGCCCACCCTAAAAAAAGCTCTTAAGGTCCGAACACGAGTGGTGGGGCCAGATTTTATAGGGTGGGTATTCATTTTGGATGAGGATATTTAGTTTACCAAAATTATCACTGTTTTGCTTAAAATATATCTGTTTTATCAAAAAAAATCGCCTTATTAAAAAAATTAGTGGTTTTATCAAAATCTTGGGTATTCGCTGAATGCCCAAGAATACCCCTGCCAAGCACGACACGCCAGCTAAACATATCGAGCTCGACACAAGTGTCATCGTCTAAGTGTTTTTGGATCAAATTAAGTTTTTCTACTTATCTATTTTTAAAGTTTTGAGTTGTTTGGAAATAAAAATAAAACATAGTAGCCCAATCACATCCCTCCCATTGAGCCGTATATTGTGTCGGCCCGTGATGTATCAGACGAGGCGTGCTATTGGGTCGGCACGCCAGACACGACCCAGATGGCAGTGCAACTCTATTAGAAATATTTTTTGGATGTTTGTTCATAATGTTTTAGAGATTGTGTGCAAATACGGAGTCGTTATATATCTTAGCCTTAAATTTCTTCTACTTATCAATATCAGACTTGATAATAATTCCATTTTCACTATTATCATAGGCTAAGATACACATAAACAAAAGATGGACATTTACAAATCGCATGCCACCGGCTCCCTTGTGTGGTGTTTCCTCCTTCGGTGCCTTGGCCATTCCAAGACATTTTAAATCACATCCCTCTCTTAACATCTCCCCAAATAATCTTGATTGGCCAATTATCACCAATTGTTCCACTATCACATTGCATTGAAGAGAACAACCGGAAGACAATGGAAGGGTGAAGTGTGAGGTTTGCAGGACAAGGCAGAGGTAGCCTCCTTGTTCCACAATGATAAAGGGAGGGGAAGGCCCAGACGACAAGGCAAGGTAGTCATCTTCTTCCTTCGACATATCGTCAGATGCTTCAGAGTTCATCTGGTCGGAGGAACGGATGAGGAGGCCCGCGAGACAAGGTAGATGTAGTCGCCTTCTTCCTTAAGTTTATAAGTATTGTTTTTTCGCTACGCTACGATGCAATAGCTACGAAGGAGGGCGAAGGATGAATTTAACGTCGCCAGCGGTAGCTGAGGATATGCTAACTCCGCATCCACGTTGTCCATAACAAATTGGACAATGTGATGGCCTAAGAGATGAGAGGAGTCTGGGGCCAAGATGTTTTCGGGTTGAAGTGTGCTTCAAAGTATCTCTCTCCCTCGCCCACCTAATTGTGAAGATAGATGGGATAGATTTGAAACCTTAAAAAATTATGGTGATGAAATGCAGGATAGCGGCTTCAAAGTATCTCTTCCTCACCCACCCAATTATCGAGACATATGGGCTAGATTTAAAACCTTAGAAAATTATGGTGATGGAATACAAGATAGTAGCTTCAAAGTTCTCTCCCTCACCCACAGGTGGGCCAGATTTGAAACCTTAGAAAATCATTGCGATTTGGAATGCACGATAGAAGCTTTAAAGTATGTCTCCCTCACTCATATAAAGACAGATGAGCTAGATTTGAAACATTAAAAAAAAAGGCGATGCAACGCAGGATAGTGAACACCCTCAAAAAATTATGACGATGGAGTGCACGAATGCACGATAGCAACTGTTAAACTGGATATGATTATGACTGCGATCAACATATTTTAATGGTTCACTAAGCCGTTGAGATAAGAAGTGGCCATGAGAGCGTAATGGAAGAACTGAAATTTACCCGTTTCATAAAATGAGCAGAGTTGGTAGTGACCCCAAAACAGAAGCTAGTAGCTTCTTCACCTGTGAATCTCCATTAGAAGCTACTCTTCACTGAAATTCTCCATCAAAATACAAGTGTAGTATATGCAAAACAAGAACAGCAAAGAAACCAGTTGATGCATGGCCAAGCAAGAAGCAAGCGAAACACATGGAAAGAATAATTTTGCGCTCCCTGGCAAATATGATATGGGTAAAATTACAGTGGCAGGAACTCCACACGCGCAGACCAAGCGCCTGGTCTGTGCTTTGTTGTATACGGTTACAATCATCATCTCCAGTCTTGCAGCTCATTACACACCATGTCCAACACTCGAAGCTGTGGCTACCTTCCGTGAAAGTAGATCACCTTGGCATCACGCTACGAGCTATATATTTTCCTTCTAAAGAGATCCTCGCATGCTCAACAAATCTTGGAGGCTAATCCGCCAAGTACGATTGACACAAGCCACCGAGGATCTCAACAAGATCTAGGCCCCATCGATCAACTCAACAATCTTCCAAAAAAATTGCATGATCTTGAATGGAATGTTGTCGCCTTTGCTCCTGTTTCTTCTATTACACTATGTGCTAACACTATTTTAGAAGTATCCGCCCTATATTTCTGATGTACACCACTAGGGACCATATGGCAAGTCCAGCGGATGCATAAAGCAATGCAACACCAGGAGCAACTAGAGCACCTTGTAGAGGTAAACTGCACAGCAAAAGCACCAAAAAACAAACCCCCATCAGCAAGCAAAATGATTAGAAAGAAAGACTAAACAATAAAGACCAAAGGAAATGCAACTACCTTGGATCTCTGCTGGCAAGGAGCAGAGTCAATGCTGTCATCTGTGTCGCTGTTTTCCACTTCCCTAAATTGTTAACTGCCACAGCCTGTTGTTTGTAGGAAGTACAAATTCAGTATTTCAATGTCTAATTAAGGCAATGTCAGGATAACAGAGAACAGAAAGAACCTCGAGAACTTGAGTATTCTGAGACGCAGCCCACTCTCTCACGGCTGACATTGTAATCTATAGAAACAGATACGCCAGAACATTAGCTCGTGACAAGCATAGCACACTATCATAATTCAGAGCAGAAGATATTCTCGAAATGGAAAATGGATATATATGTCTAGGCCCACTAGAAAAGCAAAGTAAAGTTGCTCCAAGGCACCACTCCATGAATTGAAAAGTTGACAGTCACATTGATACTTTAACATAACTTTTTGGGCAGCATACACAACAGAAATAATTCTTAGCTTCTAAAATATCCGAAAGCATAAAGAATTTTTTTTCTTATGATACGTGCTCCAGTTTTGATACAAACAAGCCATATGGTAGAGCCACTCAATCTAACTGAAGAGCCAGAGTGCTTCCATCCCATGGATATATATGTTTCTGCTGAACCCAGAAACAAACTAAAAGAAGCTCAAGGCACCACATGTATTCTATGTTTCTGCTGAACTAGGAAATAGACTAAAAGTTGCTCAAGGCAGCCCACATATTCACATAGAATCAAAGGTTGTCAGACAAATCTGGTATTGTAATTTCCTTTTGACTAGGAAACAAACTAAAAGTTGATAAGACAGGAGCAACCCTGGACCAGTGTGATAAGCAGATAAAGTGTGATGGCCTAGGGCTCATGTCTAATAGTGGCCTGTCCAAGGTATAAAAGATATAGTGTATAAGTAGGTACATAGTCGCAATCCTAAATTTTAAGGGCCATATATTTTTCCTGGGACCTCCAAAATAACTGGGCTGGCCCTGCTTTAAGGGTAAATTAGATATTTTAGTTTCTCAGCACTTGAAACATCAAAAGAGTATGCAGGATCCAGTTCTGTTTCAAATAAGCCTGATAGTGGAGCCACTCAATCTAACTGAAGCAATGTGCACTACTGAGCTGGGTCCACTCCTTTCATCTAGTCAAGCAAAGATATTACAACCAGAAAGAGAATAACAAGACTATAATTGGTAGATGTCAACTTATCATGTTGGCTTGACGAACATATTTAGAGATAAGGATCAGATATAACCATGACAAATACATGGACACATTCCCACAGGGAGGAAACATGTCACACTTACAACAGAAAAAAACATGAACATATTTATATCAGCATAAGCTCAAAATTACCTAAGAAAGAACTAAAAAATACAGTCTTAACGTCTCCATAACTATACTTATATTTATTAGAAAATGTTTTTCATTGCATTGATGAGAAGTGACAATGTGACTGGCTAAGTAACTACCTCTCTTCCAATAATGGCAATGGAAGGAACTGTCAGAAGCCATGGTCCATCCGTGAATAATGAAGTTTCCAAAGGTTTGGTGCACAACAACACTAGTGTCGCAGCTACCATAAGCTGCAATTGAGAATAGCAGCGTCAAAGTTAGTTCTGGCGAGATAAAGAGCGTAGACAAACAATGTGAAGGGCAATTTAACAGAGCAGCGGAAGGAGAAAGCAACCTTGTCAGCCACAGGATCAAGAAATGCACCAAAAGGTGTCCCCAAATGCATCTGCATAGTACATTACATCAGGAATTAATAACGCAAGGAAAATATTATTATATAGTAACCCAGCCTGGCATATTATTCAGCCAATATTTGTGACACACCTTTCTAGCAATATAACCATCTAGCCAATCGGTGATTGCCGCAGCAAGGAAGATGCCAGTAGTGACAGTTGCTGCCCAAGGTCCTTCCATGTAGAAAGCTGGTAACAGTAGAGATAAGAAGCTCTTAATGACAGAAAAAAGGAAACTTCAATAGTCAAATTAAGATTATTATGTCAAACATAAAAAATCCAAAGAAGTGCCAAATGCATATCGGATATCAACCAACAGCGAATTGCATTGAAGTAAGATGTTGGTTCTTGTGAGGATATGCTATTCTGTTTCCAGTAAAGAAACAGGCACTCAAAATTTGAATAGATGACATATGGTGTGAGCAATCCATTTAACCACTGACGTGAATAATTGACAGCATAAATATGTTATTGGTCAGTTCAATGAAGCCATGGGTAATAAAGAACTGAATTTCAGGCTTTCAGCTGAAGTGCAGAAACAGAAAAGCTTCACGCCTTTTAGCTATAGAAGGTTCAGCTAACTTGTTGGCATACAATTTGCCCTAATGGCTAAAAAATGCAACGCTGGCAGATCAAAACTCAGTTGTGTTGATAGGACATGTCACATTGCAGCTTGCTCTAGTTTCTGTATGATGAAGACAATATTTAATATATCTTTCAGTTTCATTTTTAAAATAGGGTATACATTTTTTTCTGCCTTCTGGTTCTAGATAATATGATGGAACTTTTGAAACAGCCATAATCATTATAAATGAAAAATAACAGAAGTACTCAATTTCACCAATAGAGAGGAAGCAAACACATTGATGAATGCAAAAGGAAACATGGTAATAGAAGATAACTTTGCGAAGGTTTGGACAAAAGAGATTAAGCAGACTATGCACATCAGTGCATGCTGCATGACATAGAAGTTGCATCTCGCAAGATTTGTAACAGTGATAGTCCGTCAGTTCAACTAGCTTAGATAAAATCAAAACATAGAGGACAAAAGAGAAAGTTTAGACTCTGTGTATAGGTAGCCCGGTATGTTAACTACTGACACCATACCCCCAGTTTTGCATTAGAGAAACATGGATACTAGATAAGCTGCAGTATCAGAAACTTCAAAGCAAGGCTTTGAAGAAATAGTTGTGTGTTGGCCATCTGCTCTTGTCATCTAGTACATTAGTAGTAGTTGACTAATTATACGTGCTGCAGTGATTCAGGAATTATTTGTTTTCCAGTTTCCTCTGCTGCTGACATATTTTCCTTGAGAGTTAGGCAGCCTACATATGACATAAAGACGTGGCGAGACAGGGAAAGTAAACCACTTTGCACACTCTTCTTATAGAGTTGCTCACTGGAAGATAACTAAGCTGTCCCCAGCTCGTCAATCACCAAAGAAAATCCTAGAATTAGTAGTAGTACAAGTTTTCAACAGCTATCTTTAGCCTACTGTGATGGAGCGATCATCCTAACGGATTGCCGATATGGTTAGATCAGTAAAGGAAATCTCAAACTTGGATCGATCTTGTGCAACATCTCTCCCACTATACACTACTAGTAAGTCGAAAAAAAAAAAGGAAGCTTAGTCGGCGCTTACTGCTTATAAGGAAGGGCACGGCAGCGACGCGGCCAATGGTGAGCACGGTGGGGAGCGTGAGCAGCCTGGGCGGGGCCGGCAGAGGCGCCCCTTCCTTGGACAAACCGTTGACGGCCGGCACCCGCCTCCTGGCCCCTGTCCCGTCAGATCCCATCCCCTGACTCGCAGCCGGGGGGGCGGAATGCGGCGAGGAGCAGAGCCCCCTCGCGGGCGAGGGCCAGCGGAACCAGCGGCCGGCGCGGGCGGAGGCGGCGCAGGTCACCGTGGGCAGGCGGCGTGCAGCGAGCGGGCGGGCGAGCGAGGGGATCTGGGCGGCGCGGGGGGAGAAGAGGGGCTTTGCGGCGGCGGCTTTGAGGAGGAGGGAGGCGTGGGTGGCGATGGGAGAGGGCATGGGTTGGGGTCGAGGTCGGAAGCGGATCGATTTGATTGGGCTCGGAGGAGGGAGGGGAAAGGTGGAGTGGATGCGAGGCGTGCGCGAGACGGACGCAGGTAGAGAGGGGGAGGGGAGGGAGGGAGAGGTCGGGGGAGGTGCACGACTGCACGTATGCGGTAGAGGAGTACGTAGTACGCACGCACGCTTGCCGACGCCGGAGTGGGGATTTGGTTGGTGGTGAGGTGGCTGGATGCTATTGCATGGGTCCCGGGATGGGGGCCGCCGGGGATCTAGATCTGGAGTGCGGAGCCCGGACTCTCTGGTGGGGGAGGGACGGAGGGTCGTTGTCTTGTGGGCCACGCTGTGCAGTCGGACACGGTGCTAATCTTTTTATGTTGGGAGAGAGAGACACGATCACGTATTTGGGGCCAATAAGGCTTTGTTTGGCAGCCGTGTTTGTAAGTGGAAGCCCATGTATTTTACCAGCCCACTCCGTTACTCAAAGATACACTCCGAAGCCCGTTTGGTAGCCCAGTATTCACGAGTGGAAGCCCGTGTAAAACCCTAGAAACCCGTCGGGTTGACGAGTATTCCAGCCGCGATGGGGTACTCGCGTTTTTCCTCTCGCGACGCAGAGGCGAGGCCAGGCGCAGCGGCAGGCGGACGCGAGGAGGAGGATAGTTCTCGCTCGGCGGTGGGGCAGACGCGACGAGGAGGAGGACCTCTCGTGCGGCGGCGGCGGCCCGGGATCGAGGAGGAGGAGCTCTCGCGCGGCAGCGGCGGCCCGGGATCGAGGAGGAGGAGCTCTCGCGCTGCGTTCTCCCGTCGTTCTCTCCGGTACGGACCTTTCGATCTCCAACTCCACTAGTGTCGTTGAGGTCTTCTCCCGCATCATCTACAAGTTCGACCTGATGTATGGAGGAGGGAGAGGCCGGTGAGGATCTTGCTGCCCTGGATAAGGCTGAAGGTGAGGACGTGCTGTAACACCCTCAGTTGCTTGTAACAGTAACCATTCTTACTGTTGATTCCCTGACCCTGTTCAAACTTTATGATGCTAATGATCAGAACCTTGATGTGGGTGATCAACACCCCATGCACCCTGTACTTGAGCCCTTGGAATAAAAAACCCCAAAGTCAAAACCCTAAAACCCCTTTTGGTGGATAATAAAAACTTGGTGGAAATTAAACCTTGCTCAAAAATCATGAAACCATTTTTGTAAATTGCCTAAAATCATTATAATCATGTTGGACCAACTTTGGTAATTTTTGGAGTTATGAAAAATCCCAAACAATTATAACAGTAGCTTGTAAGGTCCTTTTTAATCATAAAATATTTAAAAGAAATACCCATTGAGTTTTAAAATGTACCAAACCTTTTGTGTCACCTACATGTGACATACACCTATTTTACAAACCCCCAACACATTTAAATAAAATGCAGAAGCATTTATTTTAACTGCAGCAGTAAACAAAAGAAATACAGAAAAACAAAACAAATTAAAAACTCACTATACCTCGCCCAGGGCGAGGCCCACCCCGGCCCACTCCTCTCTCTCTCCTTCCTCCTCCCGCACTGGCGCCATGTCGCCGCCGTGGCCGCCGCTGCCAAGCTGGCCCCGCCCTCCTCACCTGCTCCCCTGTCCCCTAGCCGGCCCGGAGACGATAAGGACGCCTCCCCGCGATGCGTGGATCTCACCTGCCCCTTTTCCCCTTCCCCTGCATCTCGCACTCGTCTGGGCAAAGCTGCCCGACGCCGCCATGGGCGCACCCACGTGAACAACCGCAACCACTCGCCGATATAGCCCCAGCCAACGTGTCCGTCGTGTTCGCCATCGACGACTTCGTCTCCGAGCAGAAGCAGACGAGCCCGGAACCACCATGCGCTGCGAATCGGGTCGTCGTCCACCTCGAGCCGCCGGTGATCGCAGAAGAATTGCGGCCACGCCAGAGCCTCCCCGCGCCCGCTGCTAGCTTCTACACGATCACTGTGAGCACCGCTACCTCCCTCATGTGCTCACACTCGCCCGATTATCCCGTAGCCTCTTCCCCCTTCTCGCATGTTCTGGCTTCCGCCATTGTTGGCGTAGTCGAGCTCCCAAGCCACTCCAGCCCACGCCTTTGGCACCCCTAAGTTCCTGGTGGGCCGTATGCTCAATTTGGCGCGATAAAACAGACGAATTCATCTCGAGGAGCAGGACGCCATTGGAGCCCGACGCCGTTTCCGCCATTGTTAACCTTGAGCTCGCCTCTGTCCACCTCACGCCCCCGCAAGGCCACCGTTCGTCTAGCGGCGCTCCGCTGGTTCGAACGAGCCCAAGGCCAGCCCCTCCCGTGGCCCCAGTCGATGGCATGGC
Organism: Bromus sterilis; assembly: GCA_950022295.1. Lineage (NCBI taxonomy): Eukaryota > Viridiplantae > Streptophyta > Magnoliopsida > Poales > Poaceae > Bromus > Bromus sterilis. The sequence goes on from OX465595.1 coordinate 96,077,087, forward strand.
CAACCTCGCCGCCGGCCATGGCTCCGTCGTCGCCGGCAAGACCCTGGGTCACTGCCCGGTAGGCCCGCCCTGTAAGCTAGGTGTTTAGCACTAACCCCCCAACCCCCTGTGTCTATTACAGCTGGGCCCAGGCCCCCCCTCTAATAAACTATTTAAATTATCCAGAAAACAAACCCCACCCCCACTGACATGCGGGCCCTGCCCTTTTAACTTAATTAAAATTGTTTAAGTAAAATGTTGCACTGACAGGTGGGCCCTCTGTAGTTAGTTAGGATAATTAAAATAGTTATACAAATCAGTCACTGACTGTTGGGCCCCACTAGTCAGAATAATCTAAATAAAAGATTTATTAATATACAGAGGCTGACATATGGGTCCCACATGTCAGCACTGTTCTGGATAGACTTGTGGATAATGTTTCTATTTTAAAAATAAAAAAATTATAGAAATTCTTTTTAATTGATTAAAACTTTGAAATTGAATATCTTTTAAACCGTAACTCAGATTCAAAAACTTTATACATGAAAATTGATCAGAAAAATATAACGAATACGAATACGCTATCCGTATGTCTATCACACCCCTCTAACACAACGAACATCAAACCGTCCCCCTCCGGACCGGCAGTCCGATAAATTGTCCGGTACTGTTGGAGTGCCCGGATGAATTTATTCCGAACACGAATGTTTCTCGGAATAGATGAACTAGCACGGATACACCCCCCTTATGTTTGTCCGGTACCCACGACACCTCCGGCTTGATCCTTCCCCCCCTCCGGACACCTTGTCCGATAATCACCCGGAGCTGACAGTTCATCCCCGGATGAATTTCTGTTCCGAGCAACGTGCATTGCACTGCGTTAGAACCCCGTTAACTTTTCATCTGTCATGTCATGCATCTGTTTGTATATGCTTGCTTTGTATTTACTGTTTCTTCCCCCCTTAATCTCCGGTAGACCCCGCCGCTGCCGTCGACTACACCGCTGCTGAGTACGACTACTTCGTCGACGACCCTACTTCTACCGTCGAGCTTCCAGGCAAGCAGAGCCATTCTCTTCCCCAGATATCGCCTATCTTTCCGTACATTTCTTGCACTAGGCATTGTTACTGCTGCTGCTATGTTGCAATCATATTCAATTGCATAGCCTGCTTTGTCGCCCCTTGATGTACCTCCTTTATCCTATGATGCCTATTATTATTATGCATTATTCAGCAGTGAGCCCTGCGCATTGTTAGCTAGGATTAGATAGAGGGCCGTAATCACTCAGGGGAGTGAACGCGGGAACAAAAATTATAACTGCACAGGTACGGTACAATGCAGACACCGCCTCAGGCCCCCTAGCTCGGCTCTGCCGAGCCACCATCAAGTGTGAGCTATCAAGGAGTAATCCTTGTACTCCACTCGTTGCTGACTCTGTATAGCCGCTCTAGGTACCTGAGCAACGGTTGTCCTTCAGGTAAGAAGTCGGGCGACCCAACGGTGTCCGCGAGAGGTATTGCGACGGGACGACAGGGAGGGCATGACCAGTGTACCGGTGTGCTTGGCCCCTGATCGTTGGCCGCGAGAGTTACCAAACCACGAAAGTCGAGCTCCTCCAGGAGCACACGCGAGACAAGGTAAGGAGACGGTTCACCTTGTTGGTAACTGCAGTGACTTGGTGGGACGACGGGGAAGGCACCGATGTACTGGTGGTCCTGGCTGTTGTCGTTGTCCGCGGGTCAGTTAAGTCGAGGCAACGATAACAGTTGTCACGCAGGTTAATTAAAATACTAAATGGTTCAGTGAATGTCTTGAGTTGGCTATATGCCATGTACGCACTATCTACCCGTGGGAATTACGAGTTATGGGCTCCTCTGCTTCGTAGTGTCGTCCGAGGACTCTTCAGACGTCAGCAGTACCGCGGCCTGCGCCGGGAAGTGGTGTTGTCTTATTTGCCGCGGCAGTGTGATTTGTATTTGCTTTGATTTAACTTCACCGGCCAGCCTCGCACCGTGCAGGAGTACGTCGGGGTTAGGGTCCAAAGCCCCGCGTACATGGGATATAGTCCGGCGGATGACCTCTCTGTTGAGTTTGAAAGATGGGCTATGAAGTGTCGGATAGCCTCGGTGGAGCGTTCCCTAACAAGGTTCCCGCCACCCTGGAGATCCGTGCGTGTAGCGTAACACAAGTGCACCCCTGTAGGGAAGATTAATCTATTCGAATAGCCGTGTCCACGGTAACAGGACGCTTTATGCTGAAGCTGGATCTTACCACTACAAACTATTATTATTAAACTGTATGGTTCCGGGTTCTCTTCCTCGCTGGGATGTCGAGGAGGTGAACTCGGAGGCATTGTTAATTATTACAACTTATTATTATACAATGCTGCAGCAACTTCTGCTGCATTGTTACATTACGCTTTATATAAACTGTTGGCTGATTCTTACCTCATGCTGCAAGACATCGTCGGAAGATGCTAGTCTTCGATAGGCCTAGCTTCTTACCCTTGCTCTGGATTTCTGACTTTCAGTCCACTATATACAGCCTCTTATTTCCGTTGATACAATGCATAATGCTTAGTAGCGGACGTAAAACTCGCGGGTATGCTAGATACTCACATTTGCTTTATTTCCCCTTTTCGCTTTGCCTGATCGGCCGCTGCAGCCGACGTTGGAGCCCAGGAGCAGGAGTACCCCGGAGGCGCACACTACGACGTCGAGTTCCACGTTGACCAGGAGTAGTTCGGTGGATCCCAGGCAGGAGGCCTTGCCTTTTCGATTTGTATCTCTGATGTGATTTGTGCTAGCCTTCTTAAGGCAAAACTTGACTAACTATGTCTGTACTCGGATATTATGGCTTGTATGACTTATGTATTCGGGTCCGCGTGACCCCCCTCTATTGTAACATATTTGTTTATCCTTTTTTGTTTAGTGTTGTGCTGTGATATTCTCACCGTGGCACCCTAATCTCAGTTGTGTACCCTGCGTGTATGATTACTGTACACGGATTGATTTTGGGGGCGTCACAAGTTGGTATCAGAGCCGACTGCCTGTAGGAAGCCACCCCACCACTAATTGGTCGAAATTGAGTCTAGACTTTGAAAAACTATTTGGCTAACTTAATATTTGGCTTACGGGCCCACATCGATGTCACTACGTGTGATATCTATGGTATTAGGATCCTTTTCTCCTTACCTATGCTCTGGGAATCTGCTCTCTTATCCTTGCTGGTAAGCTTTACAAAATCTGACATTAGGATCACGTTCTCTTGATTCCACCCGGCGTTTTGGTGCTTCCCCCATTGATTGAGTCGTGTCGCAGGAGTCATACCCCAGGTCCCGGACCACGGATCCCATTCTCATTCTGGGCAGACCGCGCGTCCTCTGGCATTAACTCCTGTGGCCAACAGTTTTCTTGCGGCGTGATTGACATAGTGGAATCTATGTCGCGTCGTGTAATCCTAACCGCGGTCTACGCGCCGCCTAGTGAGTCCTTTTTCCTTAATTTCTACGACGTTACGCTGCCCGATTTTCGATTGACTCTGTGTGTAAATGTGTATGTCTTATATGACTACTCTTATATATATCCGCGCCTCCTCTTCGTTGTCGCTTTAATTCAGGCTTGATTCCGGTATCTCGTTAAATTTTCATCGCTGAAATACCCCTGTTAAATTATAGCAGGATGGCTGGTCGTGGTCGTGGACGTGGTCGCGGTGCCAACGACCCACCTTCGCCACCGGATTACATGGTCGCGATGATGCAACAGTTCGAGCTGAACCGTCAGTTCATGGAGAATGTCATGTCTCAGTTTCCACAGCCGAATCAGAATGGGCACCACCATCAGCATGCCACCGTGACTCTGCACGACTTCACCCGCCTCAACCCCACTATGTTCCGCAACACTGTTCAGCCGTTGGATGCTGATGACTGGCTTCGCGACATCACGCACGAGCTGGAGTCTGCTAATGTCGATCCAGCCGACTATGTGAACTTTGCGTCTTATCATCTGAAAGGCGCCGCTGCTCAGTGGTGGAGCACCCACAAGCGTTCCCTGCCAGTTGGAGAAGTCATCACCTGGGATGAATTTCAGTCTGCCTTTCGCGCCCGCTACATTCCTCAGGGGATCATGGATCGTAAGGCGGAAGAATTCCGCAACCTCACTCAGGGCGACATGACCGTTGAAGCCTATCAGCGCGAGTTCCTCAACCTCTCTCGCTATGCGGAAGGAGAGATCACCACTGATGCTCGCAGGCAGCAGAAGTTCCGTCGTGGCCTCAACCCAGACCTCAGGCTCGCTCTTGTCATTCATGATTTCGCCAACTTCGCCACCATGGTGAACAAGGCTATCACCGTCGAGATTGCCCAGATGGAGCACAAGAACTATCTGAAGCGTTATCGTGACGTTGGCTCATCTTCGGGCGCAACGCAGAAGCGTCATATCTGGCTCCCTACCAGTGTGACCCATTCAGCTGTCCCTGCTCCAAGGCCGTCTTATGCTGCAGCCCGTCTGCCTCCGCCACCGCAGATGCCAAGAGCTCTGCCTGCACCACCCAATGCTACCCCCCTTCGTCCTCAGGATGGACTATGCTTCACGTGCCGCCAACCTGGGCATTTTTCCAGAGAGTGCCCCTAGAAACAGAAGCAGCTAGTAGTTCACCCCGCTGGCCGTGGAAATGGTCGTGGCAACAACAGGACCCCCAACTATAATACTGGGTCTGCTGCTTATGCTCGTGGACATGCTAACAACGTCAATGTTGAAGAAGCTCAGCAACAACCCGCTACCGTGATGGGTACCCTTCTTGTTAATTCCGTACCTGCTACTGTTTTATTTGATACAGGAGCATCGCATTCATTCATGTCGGAAGCATTTGCATTTTCGCATAACTTCAAGTACGAAACGATGAAACCACCGATGGTTGTTCGCACTCCGATAGGCCAATGCCGAACCACCATGCTAGTGCCAAACACCACCATTGAAATCGAAGGAGTTGAATTCTTTGCTTCGCCCATCCTCCTGAAGTCTTCCACCATAGACCTCATTCTAGGAATGGATTGGTTGAAATTTCACGATGCCGCACTCTATTGTGGCACCAAGTCTGTCCAACTTTTTCACCCCTCCGGAGAGATTGTTAACCACACCCCCCGAGTTACCCGTAATGCAGAAACACAGATCTTTATGATGAATGCTTTGAATATCTCACCTCTGGAAGGAATTGAGAACGTTCCGGTCGTCCGCGATTTTCCCGACGTCTTCCCCGAAGAACTGTCGGGAATACCCCCGATCAGAGAAGTTGAATTCTTCATCGACTTGAAGCCAGGCACTGTTCCTATTGCCAAGCGCCCTTACAAGATGCCGCCACATGAACTCCTTGAACTTAAGGAGGAAATCGACAAGGCACTTCAGAAAGGATTCATTCGCCCCAGTTCCTCAGCTTGGGGAGCACCTTCGCTCTTTGTCAAGAAGAGCGATGGGACAAACCGATTGGTCCAAGATTATCGGCCCATTAACCAAGCCACCATCCAGAACAAATACCCACTTCCCCGGATCAACGATCTGTATGATCAACTTGCCGGATCCAAGGTGTTTTCTAAACTCGACTTGAGGTTGGGTTATCACCAAATCCGAGTCCGTGATGAGGACATTCCGAAGACTGCCTTCATTACTCGCTATGGTTCATACGAGTACACTGTCATGTCCTTTGGCTTAACCAATGCTCCAGCCACCTTCTCCAGATTGATGAATTATATTTTCATGGAGTACCTCGACCAGTTCGTCGTGGTTTATCTGGATGATATATTGATATATTCCAAGAATGAAGTAGAACATGCTGAACATCTTCGTCTTATACTGGAGAAGCTTCGAGAACACAAACTCTACGCTAAGTATTCTAAGTATGAGTTCTGGCTTCCCGAAGTAACCTACCTTGGACATGTGATTTACAAGGATGGCATTGCCGTCACCCCAGAACGTATCCAGGCTATTCTTGACTGGACTCCTCCCAAGACCGTCAAGCAAGTCCGCAGTTTCCTCGAGCTCGCTAGCTATTGCCGCCGTTTCATCGAGAATTTCTCCAAGATTGCCAGGCCTCTGACTAATCTTCTTCACAAAGGCGTCAAGTTTGAGTGGACAGATAAATGTCAAGAAAGTTTCCAAGCACTCAAGGACAAGCTAACTTCTCCCCCGGTGCTCGCTCCCCCTGATACTCAGAAGGACTTCGTGATATATTGCGACGCGTCTTGTCAAGGATTAGGCTGTGTCCTAATGCAAGAGCGCAAAGTGATTGCTTATGGCTCTCGTCAGTTGCGTGCTCACGAAGACAAATATCCAACGCATGACCTCGAATTGGCAGCAGTAATTTATGCATTGAAGCTGTGGCGACATTACCTCGTCGGTAATCGTTGCGAGGTCTACACCAACCACCAAAGTCTGAAGTACCTGTTTACTCAGCCAGACCTGAATCTTCGTCAACAACGATGGCTCGAGACAATAGCCGACTTCAACATGGATATTTCGTATACCCCTGGCAAGGCTAATGTGATGGCCGATGCCTTGAGCCGCAAAGCTTACTGTTCTGAACTTGAGGTTCAGGTGCAACAACCACTTCTGTATGAAGAGTTTCGCAAGTTGAACCTCGAGATTGTTCCTCAAGGTTACATCAATAACCTGGTTCTCGAGTCAAAACCCGACGCCCTCATCAAGAGTAGACAATCTCTGGCCCCTGACATTGTGAAGATCAAGCAGGACATCGCAGAAGGAAAGCCCTCCTCTTTTACCATTGATGCTAATGATGGTGATACTGTGTACTTCAAGGGCCGGTTAGTAGTTCCTGTCAGCCCGACCATCATTAACTGTGGTACGGATATCATGGAAGAAGCCCATAATTCTCCCTTGTCAATCCACCCTAGCAGTACCAAGATGTATAAAGACCTTCGTCAACGGTACTGGTGGCCTTACATGAAGCAAGATATCGCTCGCTTTGTTTCCAAATGTGACGTTTGCAGTCGCGTCAAGGCCGGACATCAGAAACCTGCTGGTTGGTTGCAACCACTCCCTCCTCCTGATTGGAAGTGGGACAAAGTCAAGATGGACTTCGTCACCGGTTTTCCTAAGTCACAGAAAGGTAACGATGCCATCTTTGTCGTCATCGTCCGATTCTCCAAGATTGCACACTTCCTGCCGGTCAAGGAGACGATCACTGCTAGTCAGCTAGCAGCCTTGTATATCTCCCGAATTTGTCACTCCATGGCATTCCGCTGGAGATCAGTTCAGACCGTGGCAGCATTTTCACCTCACGATACTGGACGAGTTTCATGGAAGCCTTCGAGACTCGTCTGAACCTCAGCTCCGCTTATCACCCCCAGTCTCAAGGCCAAGTTGAACGAGTCAATCAAGTGCTGGAAGACATGTTGCGCGCTTGTGTCCTTTCATTCGGCATGAAATGGGAGGAATCTCTCCCGTACGCGGAATTCTCGTACAACAATAGCTATCAGGCTAGCTTGAAGATGGCCCCTTTCGAAGTTCTATACGGACGTAAATGTCGAACCCCCCTGAATTGGTCAGGAACTGGGGAACGACCCTACTTCGGACCGGATCTTTTCCAACAAGCTGAAGATCAGGTTCGCATTGTGCAAGAAAATCTCAAGGCCGCCCAGTCTCGTCAGAAGAGCAACTATGACCGCAAACACCGGGAAATGGAGTATCAACCTGGTGAATACGCTTACCTCCGTGTCACTCCCATGAGGGGCACTCATCGCTTTGGTATCAAGGGCAAGTTGGCTCCTCGATACATTGGCCCGTTCCGTATCCTTTCCAGGAGTGGACCCGTGGCATACCGGTTGGAATTATCGCCGAACCTCTCCCAAGTCCACGATGTCTTCCACTTGTCGCACCTCCGTCGCTGCTTCAAGGACCCTATCCGCGAAGTGGAGCATGATATGATCGAGCTGCAACAAGACTTGACTTATCGAGAACATTCGAGCCGCATTCTCGACCAGTCTGAGCGTCGAACCCGCAACAAGACCGTCAAGTTCCTCAAAGTACAGTGGTCGAATCATTCTGAAGATGAAGCCACTTGGGAACGCGAAGATCGCCTTCGCGATGAATACCCCGATCTTTTCCTCGCTACCACTTAAATTCTCGGGACGAGAATTCTTGTAGTGGGGGAGATTTGTAACACCCTCAGTTGCTTGTAACAGTAACCATCCTTACTGTTGATCATCACTGTTGAGTTATCAGTGTTGATTCCCTGACCCTGTTCAAACTTTATGATGCTAATGATCAGAACCTTGATGTGGGTGATCAACACCCCATGCACCCTGTACTTGAGCTCTTGGAATAAAAACCCCAAAGTCAAAACCCTAAAACCCCTTTTGGTGGATAATAAAAACTTGGTGGAAATTAAACCTTGCACAAAAATCATGAAACCATTTTTGTAAATTGCCTAAAATCATTATAATCATGTTGGACCAACTTTGGTAATTTTTGGAGTTATGAAAAATCCCAAACAATTATAACAGTAGCTTGTAAAGTCCTTTTTAATCATAAAATATTTAAAAGAAATACCCATTGAGTTTTAAAATGTACCAAACCTTTTGTGTCACCTACATGTGACATACACCTATTTTACAAACCCCAACACATTTAAATAAAATGCAGAAGCATTTATTTTAACTGCAGCAGTAAACAAAAGAAATACAGAAAAACAAAACAAATTAAAAACTCACTATACCTCGCCCAGGGCGAGGCCCACCCCGGCCCACTCCTCTCTCTCCTTCCTCCTCCCGCACTGGCGCCATGCCGCCGCCGTGGCCGCCGCTGCCAAGCTGGCCCCGCCCTCCTCACCTGCTCCTCTGTACCCTAGCTGGCCCGGAGACGATAAGGACGCCTCCCCGCGATGCGTGGATCTCACCTGCCCCTTTTCCCCTTCCCCTGCATCTCGTACTCGTCTGGGCAAAGCTGCCCGACGCCGCCATGGGCGCACCCACGTGAACAACCGCAACCACTCGCCGATATAGCCCCAGCCAACGTGTCCGCCGTGTTCGGCATCGACGACTTCGTCTCCAAGCAGAAGCAGATGAGCCCGGAAGCACCATGCGCTGCGAATCGGGTCGTCGTCCACCTCGAGCCGCCGGTGATGGCAGAAGAATTGCGGCCATGCCAGAGCCTCCCCGCGCCCGCTGCTAGCTTCTACACAATCACTGTGAGCACCGCTACCTCCCTCATGTGCTCGCACTCGCCCGATTACCCCGTAGCCTCTTCCCCCTTCTCGCATGTTCTGGCTTCCGCCATTGTTGGCGTAGCCGAGCTCCCAAGCCACTCCAGCCCACGCCTTTGGCACCCCTAAGTTCCTGGTGGCCCGTATGCTCAGTTTGGCGCGATAAAACAGACGAATTCATCGTGAGGAGCAGGACGCCATTGGAGCCCGACGCCGTTTCCGCCATTGTTAACCTTGAGCTCGCCTCTGTCCACCTCACGCCCCCGCACGACCACCGTTCGACTAGCGGCGTTCCGCTGGTTCGAACGAGCCCAAGGCCAGCCCCTCCCGTGGCCCCAGTCGACGGCATGGCCAACCTCGCCGCCGGCCATGGCTCCGTCGTCGCCGACAAGACCCTCGGTCACTGCCCGGTAGGCCCGCCCTGTAAGCTAGGTGTTTAGCACTAACCCCCCAACCCCCTGTGTCTATTACAGCTGGGCCCAGGCCCCCCTCTAATAGCCTATTTAAATTATCCAGAAAACAAACCCCACCCCCACTGACATGCGGGCCCTGCCCTTTTAACTTAATTAAAATTGTTTAAGTAAAATGTTGCACTGACAGGTGGGCCCTCTGTAGTTAGTTAGGATAATTAAAATAGTTATACAAATCAGTCACTGACTGTTGGGCCCCACTAGTCAGAATAATCTAAATAAAAGATTTATTAATATACAGAGGCTGACATATGGGTCCCACATGTCAGCACTGTTCTGGATAGACTTGTGGATAATGTTTCTATTTTAAAAATAAAAAAATTACAGAAATTCTTTTTAATTGATTAAAACTTTGAAATTGAATATCTTTTAAACCGTAACTCAGATTCAAAAACTTTATACATGAAAATTGATCAGAAAAATATAACGAATACGAATACGCTATTCGTATGTCTATCACACCCCTCTAACACAACGAACATCAAACCGTCCCCCTCCGGACCGGCAGTCCGATAAATTGTCCGGTACTGTTGGAGTGCCCGGATGAATTTATTCCGAACACGAATGTTTCTCGGAATAGATCAACTAGCACGGATACACCCCCCTTATGTTTGTCCGGTACCCACGACACCTCCGGCTTGATCCTTCCCCCCCTCTGGACACCTTGTCCGATAATCACCCGGAGCTGACAGTTCATCCCCGGATGAATTTCCGTTCCGAGCAACGTGCATTGCACTGCGTTAGAACCCCGTTAACTTTTCATCTGTCATGTCATGCATCTGTTTGTATATGCTTGCTTTGTATTTACTGTTTCTTCCCCCCTTAATCTCTGGTAGACCCCGCTGCTGCCGTCGACTACACCGCTGCTGAGTACGACTACTTCGTCGACGACCCTACTTCTACCGTCGAGCTTCGAGGCAAGCAGATCCATTCTCTTCCCCAGATATCGCCTATCTTTCCATACATTTCTTGCACTAGGCATTGTTACTACTGCTGCTACGTTGCAATCCTATTTAATTGCATAGCCTGTGTTGTCGCCCCTTGATGTACCTCCTTTATCCTATGCTGCCTATTATTATTATTATGCATTATTCAGCAGTGAGCCCTGCACATTGTTAGCTAGGATTAGATAGAGGGCCGTAATCACTCAGGGGAGTGAACGCGGGAACAAAAATTATAACTGCACAGGTACGGTACAATGCAGACACCGCCTCAGGCCCCCTAGCTCGGCTCTGCCGAGCCACCATCAAGTGTGAGCTATCAAGGAGTAATCCTTGTACTCCACTCGTTGCTGACTCTGTATAGCCGCTCTAGGTGCCTGAGCAACGGTTGTCCTTCAGGTAAGAAGTTGGGCGACCCAACGGTGTCCGCGAGAGGTATTGCGACGGGACGACGGGGAGGGCATGGCCAGTGTACCGGTGTGCTTGGCCCCTGATCGTTGGCCGCGAGAGTTACCAAACCACGAAAGTCGAGCTCCTCCAGGAGCACACGCGAGACAAGGTAAGGAGACGGTTCACCTTGTTGGTAACTGCAGTGACTTGGTGGGACGACGGGGCTGGCACCGATGTACTGGTGGTCCTGGCTGCTGTCGTTGTCCGCTGGTCAGTTAAGTCGAGACAACGATAACGGTTGTCACGCAGGTTAATTAAAATACTAAATGGTTCAGTGAATGTCATGAGTTGGCTATATGCCATGTACGCACTACCTACCCATGGGAATTACGAGTTATGGGCTCCTCTGCTTCGTAGTGTCGTCTGAGGACTCTTCAGACGTCAGCAGTACCACGGCCTGCGCCGGGAAGTGGTGTTGTCTTATTTGCCGCGGCAGTGTGATTTGTATTTGCTTTGATTTAACTTCACCGGCCAGCCTCGCACCGTGCAGGAGTACGTCGGGGTTAGGGTCCAAAGACCCGCGTACATAGGATATAGTCCGGCGGATGACCTCTCCGTTGAGTTTGAAAGATGGGCTATGAAGTGTCGGATAGCCTCGGTGGAGCGTTCCCTAACAAGGTTCCCGCCACCCTGGAGATCCGTGCGTGTAGCGTAACACAAGTGCACCCCTGCAGGGAAGATTAATCTATTCGAATAGCCATGTCCACGGTAACAGGACGCTTTATGCTCAAGCTGGATATTACCACTACAAACTATTATTATTAAACTGTATGGTTCCGGGTTCTCTTCCTCGCTGGGATGTCGAGGAGGTGAACTCGGAGGCATTGTTAATTATTACAACTTATTATTATACAATGCTGCAGCAACTTCTGCTGCATTGTTACTTTACGCTTTATATAAACTGTTGGCTGATTCTTACCTCATGCTGCAAGACATCGTCGGAAGATGCTAGTCTTCGATAGGCCTAGCTTCTTACCCTTGCTCAGGATTTCTGATTTTCAGTCCACTATATACAGCCTCTTATTTCCGTTGATACAATGCATAATGCTTAGTAGCGGACGTAAGACTCGCGGGTATGCTAGATACTCACCTTTGCTTTATTTCCCCTTTTCGCTTTGCCTGATCGGCCGCTGCAGCCGACGTTGGAGCCCAGGAGCAGGAGTACCCCGGAGGCGCCTACTACGACGTCGAGTTCCCCGTTGACCAGGAGTAGTTCGGTGGATCCCAGGCAGGAGGCCTCGCCTTTTCGATCTGTATCTCTGATGTGATTTGTGCTAGCCTTCTTAAGGCAAAACTTGACCAACTATGTCTGTACTCGGATATTATGGCTTGTATGACTTATGTATTCGGGTCCGCGTGACCCCCCTCTATTGTAACATATTTGTTTATCCTTTTGTGTTTAGTGTTGTGCTGTGATATTCTCACCGTGGCACCCTAATCTCAGCCGTGTACCCTGCGTGTATTATTACTGTACACGGATTGATTTTGGGGGTGTCACACGTGCCATGAAGAAATTGGTGCTGAATTCGACGAGGGTGATGAGTACTAGAGCTTGCCTTGGTGTTGTGTTGTATTAATCCAGGGAAGAATAAATGTGTTCCCTTGATGATGACGACCCGATGCTTGATGAAAATGAACCAGCAGGCTGAAGCTGGAAACGAACCAGCAGGTGCTCTGCTTTTTTACATCAGCTATGGCAACCTACAGAGCTCTGTCTACTTGTCCTGTGGTTCAATTGCACATAGTAGTAGTAATTATGTTCCGTGCAGCTATCATAGGATTTGTGCATGTGTTGTATTGTCTTGGCCTCATGGGTCATGGCTGATTGACACACAGTGTGTGTTCTAATTTAGTATACTAGCGGTTTCTTCAACCATCTTAAGCACAACATGTGATTTCCTACACTAGGCAGTGTTGTTTAATTCTGATTATCTACTGAACCATACTTGCTGTGAAGTCACAGAGCTGATGTACTTTCAGTTGTAATTTTAGAATACTTGATGTCTGTCCAAGAATCAATGAACCTTAGAATTAATACTTGTTGTCCAGATAATTAACACTTCCTATTAATAAACATTAAAATTAATGCTTGTTTTCCAGAGAACTAATACAGGTTAGTCACTTTTTATCCCTTGTTTTTCAGGTATCGAAGCCCTATTGGATTTCAGGAACCGAAGAGGAGACTCCACCAGGCTGGGATCTTGTGCCTAATCCGTGGGACTGTGTACCTCATAGTAGCAAAGGTATTGCAATTCTTTCTTAAATACTAAACCTGATATATATCTTCTACATATTTAAATAGTTTTACGCTTTCATTGTTGTATACATAGCATACCTATATTCTACATATCTTTTTGTTGATAGTGTACTTTTTGCTTCATTGGTAGAATGGATCCACAACGCATAGAACATATTATAAAGAGGAAAAAGGATGACGAGGATGAGTTGATGTTCTTCATTTTTCCAGCACTTCACTTGCATCTTACTAAAGTGGAAAAAACTATCCGACATCCCTCCTTCCTACATAGCAAACGGAGAATTAGGGAAATCCTTGATGGACATATTAAGAACTGTTTGGTTGCTTTTAGAATGGAACCTCACATATTTAGGTGGATGGCAACCTATCTTAGAGATGAAGGATTGATAAAAGATACTAGGCTCAAGGTCGAAGAGAAGCTAGCCTTCTTTCTTTACATGATCTCACATAATGCTTCGTATGAAGATTTACAATTGAAGTTTCAGCATAGTGGGTGGTCATTCAGCAAGTATATCCGAGAATTCTTTGATATAATTCCCATTTTGACAAGACAAATCTCCATCACCCACCAGCCTGAGGAAACTCCAGTTTCTATTTTCCAGTTCTAATATATAGCATTGTCTATATCAAGCTAGCTAACGTACATGATGTAATCAATTTTCCAGTTCTAATATATAAACATTTGCAAGCAAAAGTATATCTTGGTCGTCTATTTTCTTTCTAACTAATTATATATTCCTTGCTAGATGGAAGCTGAGGTGTTAGATGATGGTCGAGATCTGAAGGATGCTGACTTCTACAAGCATCAAGCAAAACTCTTTTATTGTTATTGTTCCTGGTCAAGTAATTTTTGTAATAACCGATGAGATGGCCTTGTTCCTGTGATGATCTTGTTCTCGTCAGTCGTGGCAAGATAAATCTTGCATTTAAATTACTGTTAAAACTGTGTGGTCAAGTAATGTGAAAAAGAATAGATTTTTATGGATGATATACTTTGAATTTAATTATGCTATGATAAGTGTAACATTAATCTGTTATGTTGCTGATGTGATGTCCTTTTACTGTTGTTATGCTGCACTGATGAAATTATGTTGGAACTTTTGTTCAAATCATGTGCTAAGTGATGCAAAGATTAGATTTTTACTTACGAAAAGTTTTGTGACAATCCCTGTGTACCAAACAAATGGGTTGGTAAAAGGGGAATTATGAGGAAGTGTTTTGGGTGGTGGAAGAGTATTTGGTGGAGTGGGTGGTTTCACCAAAAACCTGGGGGTTTATACACCACAAAACACTATAAAACATTGTTGCCAAACAAAGCCTAATGGGAAAGTCACAAGGAGTCTACATCAAATTTTCCCGATTCTCCGTCATCTCGTAGCCATGGAGAGCTCTTTTTTTTCAAATTCAACTCTGATCCACAAAATAATCGTTAATATACCGCGAGGGGCAAAAAAAGGTTTGAACTGGTACCGTGTATCGACGATAAAAACTTTTGTGGAGGAATTATGTCAGGGTGCGTGGCGGCAATGGGTTGCCCTATGTCAACCTGATCGCCCCTAAGGCCTTGAGGTTCGCTGCCCTGTAACAAGAAAAACGAAAGAAGAACAAGGAAGAAAGATATAAAAATAGGGATAGATGAACGCGATTTGTTCGATTGGTGTTGTTCAATCGACCATCACCTCTCATCTATATATGAAGCGGCTGGACTTTCCGTACAAGAAAAGGACTTCAAATATCATTCAAATCTTTCCAGACTAACTGAACTTCACATTATGATGCATCCAGTGGCGGACCCAGGAATTGAAGTTAGCTGGGGCGAATATTTTAAGAACTAAAAAAAATTCGGTACAAATGCAACTCTTTTTAACAAAAACTTGTTGTGTTCAACAACAAAAGAATGAAAAAGGTCTTGAAAACAAGTAAACTATTAACATGGACCCTTGTCGCTTGAAATATTCACTTATGCCACAATATAATTTCATAATTCTAATTTTTAAATGAGATCTACAAAATTATGAATGTATTAGCACAAGTGCGAGAACAGTTGTATATTTTCATAAGATCATATGGAACACTCTTCTCATTTAATCTCTAATTTCTGGAGTTGTGTACTCCTCAATTTTCTTATGTGTGCCAGGATTGGGATCCACATAAGCTAAATTAAATGCCGGAGAAACATCTAACAATATCAAATGGTACCAAAATCAAGCGTCATGTCCTGCTGTTCAACAATCCAAGTATCCAACTAAACTAACATTTCAATTTATCAAAGGGGATTAGAAAAGGATACCTGCTGCTGGTGGTGGAATGGTGGCGGTCATTGTTGTCGGAATCACATGGTTGTTTCCGTTGGTTTAATCTGCCTGCACCGTCCGAATTAGGCGGCGAAGCTCTCGTCCCCGCCACAACCAGCAGAGCCACCTCCTCAGCCTCAGCTTCTTCAACGGCAGCAACAATCTGTACCCAATCTACTGTTGGGGAACGGGGTAGAAAACAATAATTTTTCATGACCTACGCGTCCCGAACCCAAGATCTATGCTATGGCGATGCAAGTAACGAAGGGAATTGGTCACATACCAGTATGTAGTCCGTTAAGCGGGAAGCGTTCCCGCGTGAACGTGGTTGATGTAGTCGTACCGGCAATCCCCGATGTCGCGCAGATCCACGATGACTCCTGAGGCCACCCGGTCCTTGAAGACCGATGACGGGATTACGTCCCCGTCGGAACGTTGTCGGTGAAGACGTCGCACCACGGCCTCAACGATGAAGGAGCACCACAAGTGTAGTGCCTCATGGGATTACACGCATACGGTGTACCCGACGTTCCCTCCGGGCTCCGAACCAGAAGAGCAGCGGAAATAAGATGGATTTGGATCCCGATTCCAGCAACACGACGGCGTGCGTATGATGGAGAAACCCCAACCAAGTGTAGACTCCAAACAAGGGGAGTCCACTCGAGGAGGGAGAAAGAGAGAGAAGAGAGATATGAGAAACTTGTCTCAAATCAAATTGTGTGAAGAAAAAAGGCACACCCACCCCTCCTTATATAGGCCAAGGAGGGGTGCCACCCTCCCTCCCCTTCCCATGTGGGACTAAACCCTAGGGAGGGGGGTTTGGTGGGCTAGGGGAGGTGGGCTCCCTCCCTTGGCTCCTTGGCCCAAGGGGGAGCTCCCTCCTTCCCCTAATGGGCCTCTTTAGGCCCATATGCCTTTTAATTCATTTTAATTATATTTAATCATATTTTAATATTTAATTCTGTTCATTAAATAATAAAACATATTTAAACATTATTAAACATTATTTTGAACCTTTCAAAATATCCAGAACAACTTCCGGCACCTCCCGGAACAATTGCGGTGTTCTCTCTTATTTCACCGATGATCCCGAATCAATCCTTATTGCGTCGAATACCCTTAAGCGTGACACCCTACGGTTCGGGAAACAACAGACATGATCATACACTCTCTGACCAATGACCATCATGTGGGATCTGGTTACAATCCTTGATGAGCCCCTGTGCTTCCATCGAATTAACTTCATCGTTTGAACTGTTAACGTTGAGTCCTGATCCCTTTGTCATACGGTACTTTGTTTGTCCGAGGTTTGATCGTCGGTATCCAATATACCTAGTTCATTCTCGTTACCGACAAACATGTTTACTCGTTCCCGTGATATTACAACCCCGTGACCTAGTCACATGATTGCACAATCATTATGATGTAATATCACCGAGTGGGGCCAGAGTACCTATCCGTCACTAGGATGGACAAATTCCGTTTTGATCTATTTGCATACTCATCAACATATCGACTTCGAAATACCCAAGATACACCTTTATGGTTACCATGTTTCAGTGTAACGATTAATGCACTCAAAGCATCCTGGTAGATAGCAATTATGTATGATCATCACGGTCTTAAGGATCGGGTCACTACATTTATAGTTATCGCAATGTTGAACTATGTGACTGTATCACATTGCAACACTTCTGGTGGGTGTGTGTCCATCATGTCATTCTCCCAATGACATGACCCCATTGTCAATAGACTGTTCACATCTCATGATCAGGAAACCTTGATCATCAATTGCCCAATGGACTAGTTTACTATAGTTAACTAGGGACCTGGTTGTTTGTATACCACACGTGTATTGATGTTTCCGCTTAATACAGTTATAGCACAGTATAAAACTTATTATGAACTAATGGAATACGCCAATAAACATATTTTATTTGCCTCTAGGGCACATTCCCAACAGTCTCCCACTTGCACTAGAGTACAAATAATCTCGTTGCATTTTTCTGTGGATCATAACTCCATATCATGTATATGGTTATAGATCATGCTTGCTTGTGGAAAAGGTTGTATCAACGGTCTGGGTACCATTCAAATCCGTATGTCTTTTGCAAATCATTAATGTCACCTAGTTTGACATTACTTCATTATCCATTATAATGATGAGGTATATATATATATATTCGGCGGTAGAGTGAGACTTCGTTTTTTTGTGTTTCAGCAATGACATCCGGTGGGTCACGCGGACTTTCCCATAGTCATGCACACTGAAACTCACTCAGTCAGAAGTCGAACTTCTTAAGCCAGAATATAACTCTTGCCACTTATAAAGTAGCCATATCATTTTAGATTTAATCCTTAGTGCATTGTATGCAACTTTGATGTCTAACCATGTTTCTTTCAACTTAGGCATTTATTAGTATGATATCTCAATTTTCCAGGTTAGTGTCAGAACTTAAACCAGCATAACATTTATGGTCAAGTCCACTATCCTTTACAAATTAGAGATGTATCCTCAGTTCTCCGCAGATACTGAAGGATAAACTTAACTCTTTGTTCAATGATTTACTCATAAATCATATCACAACATGTTCTTCTTACTAAGAACTTGGGTCACATTACGTCGAGTACAAAACTTTGGTTTTTATATGAAAGAACCTATGATAGAGGCATAGAGGATGTAGCACATCCATTTCTTTCATTTAACCATCATTTAACCATTGTTCTTGTACTGCGATTAACTCGATACTTCTCTTGGATATACAAGTAAGAACTACCTTCTTGACTTGTCCCATTCTGAACTTCTTCAGAATCTTATCCAGGAAAGTATTCCGACTCAATGATATTAAACGCATTAATCTATCTTAATAGATTTTCAATGCTTAACTTCATTCATGAAAGATTTTCAATAATCATTAATACCAAATACATCATTCACCATATGTTATATATGAGAATATTATCACGCTCCCACTCAAATATGTCAGCCACATATAAGACTAGGATAACATCCACATAGCTCCCAATCAAATATGTCACCCACATATTAAGTTCAGGATAATACTCCCATAGCTCCCACTCAAAATATGTTGTCCACATATTAGGTTTAGGATACTATTCAGCTCCCACTCAGTTTCATGCAAATGCATGTTTCCTCGATATTTTGTCTAAGTCCAAAATCCTTTGATCATCCATCAAATGAGAATTCCGATTACGAGACACTAGCATCCATATGTTTTCCAAAACCTTCTCGTTGTACCAATTACAACCCTTCTTCAAATGCATGATTTGAGGAAATCACGGTATTGATAACAATTTGGATCAATCGTAGTGATAATCCTATTGACTCAAGCATCGCTACTATTGTAGTCAACCTTTTGAATTTGTCAGAAACATCCTTCATGACAAATCGATCTTGATGTCTTCCTTTGATGTTCACATTTATTCCTTATAACCTTGAAGTTATTGAGAATATCAAGTAACATCTTTACTCGATAAGATTCATGTAATCTTAAATGTAACTCAATATAGGATTCCATGACTCATAGTCATTTCTCGTACTTAGGTCCATGATACGTCCAAAACGTATCTATAATTTCTGCTTGCTCCATGCATGTTTGTGTGATATTGCTATGATCTAGATACACTTTCATACACTTTTGATCATATTTGGACTAACCTATTAACTCAGTGCACCCCAGTGCCAGTTCCTGTTTTCTGCTGTTCTTTCTATTTCAGTTTTCCCCCATATAAAAAGTGCCAGAAAAATTCCGGTAAAAATACAGGAAAAATCAGCGTACAGGAAGCTTCGCGAAGAGCCCGAGTGGGGCCAGAGGGGAGCCAGGGGGCCCAGGCGGCCACCCGGCGCGGCCCCACCCCTGGCCGCGCCTGGAGCCCCTGGTCCACCTCTGGCTGCCCCCCTTCGCCTATTTATTCTCCGTCACGGGGAAACTCCGAGGACAGAACCCTTTTTCGCGATCTCTCCTCTGTTCTGCCGCTGCCGCGCTTCCGAGATCGGGAGCACCAGAAGACCTCTTCCCGGCACCCTGCCGGAGGGAGGGCCGAGCTCCGGGAGTCTCCTCTCCACCATGGATGCTCCCCGGATGTCTCGTGAGTAGTTTTCCTTGGACCATGGGTCCGTGATCAGTAGCTACGTGATGTTCTCCTCCCCTCTTTGTTCTTCATGGTTTAGACCTCGTGAGCTGCCCTACATGATCGAGGCACTTTTGTAATCTTTCTGCTATTGCTATGCTGAGTTTGATGGGATCTGATGGATTATGAGATTATGTTCAGATTGTGATAGAGTAATATATTTGGTTTTTATCTCTTATATTTTTGTTCCTAAGTAATTTTTGCATGTTCTCCGTTGATGTTTATTTCTTTGTCCAAGTAGTAGGTAGTGACTCCAAGAGGGAACGTTATGCTCGATTGTGGGTTCATGCCCCCCCCCCCCGATGACACGCTTGAGTGACAGAAACATGAGTCTAGGGGATGTGTTGTTGCCACAAGGGGGAAAACAACGGTGCTTGTAACCGTGGTTGCAAGGATTGTTTACTTTACGCAAAGTGCTTTTTAATGCAATTGTCTGTTGCTTTGGGTTTACACTTTGGGTGGGGCTCGCAACTTAATACCAGCGAGATGTTCTGGATAGATATCTCAAGGTGGATGATTTGTAGTAGATGTAGTTGGATTTCGGTCTACTTATTTTGGCGTACTGCCCGTGCTTTTGAGCCTCTTCCTTTCTTTTGTAGCATAGTTAGCATTGCGGTGCGTTCATAATCCTGTCAATTGCCCTTCTGTAATTTGTTTACCTCGCATAGCAGTTTTATCGTCTTTTGGGAGAGAGACATCACTAGCGAACATCACGTATCCCGGTCCATATCCTTATTACTGTTTCCACGCTATCTTTACTTTTCTGCTTTTACTTTCAGTTGCTATCATTATCCCTTGTGTTTTACCCTTTGTGAACAACAAGACCGGAGAGATTGACAACCTCTCTGAACTTCGTTGGGAACAAAGTTATCTGTGTCTGTGTGCAGGTCCACGTCAGTTGCGCCGCTAACACCTACTTATCATATCCGGAGTCCTACGGGAGACAAACCTTGGTATCTTCACCGAGGGAAACTTGCTGCTGCGCTACATCTCAAACCTTCCACTTGGGATAACCAACGAGGGGCGAGAAGCCATCAAGCGAATTTCTGGCGCCGTTGCCGGGGATCGAAGCAGGAGTCTTTTCCCGTCAACTCTCGCGTCATCAAGCGAATTTCTGGCGCCGTTGCCGGGGACTCCGAGTGCTAAGATAGGGGAGTTGCACACTACCCTTTACCTTTGTTTTTTTAGTCTTGTTAGTTTACCTTTCAGTTTTTATCTTTGTGTCTTTTATCGAAAATTACAAAAAAATCTGCCACACTTGCTGCTACTATGGGTTCCACTGAAAACACCAAGTTGTGTGACTTCACTAGTCACAACAACCAAGACTTTATCTGCACTCCCATTGCCACACCTGCCACTTCAGCTACCTCTTATGAAATTAAACCTGCTTTGCTAAACCTTGTTATGAGAGATCAATTCTCTGGTGCTGGAGATGATGCTGCTTTACACTTGAACAATTTTGTTGAATTATGTGATATGAAAAAGTATAAAGAAGTAGAAGTTGATGTTGTTAAGCTCAAGCTCTTTCATTTCTCTTTAAGGGGAGACGCTAAAATCTGGTTTCAATCTTTGCCTAGGAATAGCATAGATTCTTGGGATAAGTGCAAAGATGATTTTATAGGGAAGTATTACCCACCTGCTAAAATTATCCAATTGAGGAGTAACATTATGAATTTTAAGCAATTGGATAATGAACACATTGCCCAAGCTTGGGAACGAATGAAATCTCTTGTTAAGAGCCTTCCTACACACCACACAGTTGCCACTATCCAAATTGTTGAGGACACCCAAACTATTAGCACCCAATGCACTCCTACTCCCGTTGGACCTATTAATGGTGATGCTAATACCTCAACCGAAGATAAAGAAACTCCTATGAACATAGAGGGTTTCAAACAAGTGAGCCTAGATGACACTACTACCACCTCTGATAGTAGTGATATTGATTTTGATAGTTGTACCCTCTCAGAAGTTATTAGCTTGTTAAACAAAATGTCTAGAGACCCCCACACTAGCACACTTAATCTTGCCTTCACGGAGCATATCACAAATGCTCTCATCAAAGCTAGGGAGGAGAAGCTTAGAGTAGAAGCCTCCATACCTAGGAAGCTAGATTATGGTTGGGACCCTATGATCAAAATTAAATTAAATAACTTCTCTTGCTATGCTTTATGTGATGTTGGAGCTAGTACCTCCGTTATGCCCAAAAGAATATTTGATATGTTTGAATTGAAGCCCTTTGAGCCTTGTTCTTTTGGTGTTCGTCTTGTTGATTGTTCCGCAAAGAAACCTTTGGGGAAGATCGACGATGTTCTTATCATTGTCAATGACAACTATGTTCCCGTTGATTTTGTTTTTATTGATATAGAGTGTGAACCTTTGTGTCCAATTATTTTGGGACGTCCTTTTCTTCGCACCGTTGGTGCGGTTATTGACATGAAAGAGAGGAATATAAAATTCCAATTCCCATTCAAAAAGGGGATGGAACACTTCCCTAGAAAGAAAATCAAGTTACCTTTTGAGTCCGTTACTCGGGCTAGTTATTCTCTTTCTCTTGATAAAACTTGATTCTTCTTTTGCATCATGCCTAGCTTAAAGGCATAAAAGAAAGCGCTTTCGGGAGGCTGTCCGCAACGAATTTAGGTTTTTCTTTTTTCTTTTGTTGTGTCTTGATGATTGTTACTACTGTATCAACATCATTTTATCTTTATTTTTTAGCGTTGTGCCAAGTTATAGCCTCTTACGGCAAGGGAAGTAAAAGTTGTGACATGCTGTCCAGAAAACAGATTCTGTCCTCGTGACCAGAAAAATTCCAGAAAAATCCCAGTTCATCTTTTTGAGCTTAAATTTTTACACAGAATGATCTATACAATTACGAAACTTCCGTATGTTCTGAGTTTTTTTATTTGAGTTTCAGAAGTGCCCCTAAAAAATTCTTTACTATCTGCTGTTCTGTTTTTCACAGATTCTGCCACGTTTTGTCTCTCCTAACTTTTGCAAACCTTAAGCTTGTTTTTTCTTTGCAAATACTTTTTGGCACTCCTGAGAAACAGTAGCTCTTCAAGAATATTTTTATATCCAGTGGGGAAAAATTATTTTATTACGGGTACTAACCTCTCTAATCAGCTTATGATGAGTTATGTATGAAGGGAGTTTTCAAGGGTGCGATGGAAGATGATGAAAGAAGATCCAGGAGTGTCAAGCGCTCAAGCTTGGGGATGCCCCCATGCATCCCCAACAAATATTCAAGGAGACTCAAGCGTCTAAGCTTGGGGATGCCCCCGTGCATCCCCTTCTCCATCAACAATCATCAGTTCGTCCTTCGTCTCGCTATATTTTTATCACTTCATGCGTTATGTGCTATGCTTGGAGCGTCTCGCTCTTAGGTTTTATTTTTAGTTTTCTTTAGCTTTGCTTGCTGTTCATAACAAGTTAGTTCCCGTCTTACTTTGTGTGGGAGAGAAACACGCTTCACTTTCAAAATTTAGAACACATCATAGGATTTTTCCTGTTTATCTTTTTGCTGTTGTGTGTTCTTTATCTTTTCATAGCTACTGCCATGTTTAGTCTTAGTCTTAGTTTGTCTTTAGCAAGAGCCTTGGATTTTGTTTATTTTGTTGCTGGAACTCTTTTTAGTTTTCATGTTTATCTTGTTAAAGAGAGTTGGTTGTTTCACTGAGTTGTGTCTTGTCTTGAGAGTAGGTAATTGAGGTTGCTATTTAATTCTAGTAGTAACTTGCAATAGTTTTGAGGTATTGATGTGAGTAATGTTTGAACTTTTGGTGTTAAGAGCTCTAGACTATCAGTGATAGGTGTCATATTTTGGGCAATCCGTGTGTATTTTCAAAACCTACAAAACTAGTTGAGAACTCTAGCTACTAGATGGATCACTAATCTTTGAAGGGATCGAATATTAGAGAACACTCACGTACCATGAGTCGAGGATGCGCAAGGATAACCAAAACTCCATACACTCCTCCTCGGGGTACTTGTCTCTTTGTGAACCTCCTTATTAGATTGAGAGTTACCGATAATAAGTGCATGAGTTCTTCGGACTAATTTAAGTATTGAAAGTTAACACTTCCACCTTCCCATATTTTGCTAGCCTCTCCCGTGCCGTGCATTGCCTTCTTCTCATTCCGAGAGTTGGTGTCCACCTTCGCCGGTACATCCAAACCCTTGGCATGATACGCTCTTTCATCATAAGCCTCCTTATATCTTTCCTAAAAACAGCCACCATTCCTACCTATCAAGGCATTTCCATAGCCGTTTCGAGATATATTGCCATGCAACATCCACCTCTTCATGACTTGATCTTCATGTCATTCATGTTCCTGCTACACTGGCAGCGACATACATTGCATACATCATGTTAGTTACATCTTCTTTATGATTTTGAGTACCTTGTAAAGTGTGAAAGATTTCCTTTACCTTCTTGTAAAATAGAGTGTTGCCCTTAAGTGAGGAAAAGATCCCAAAGTGGACACAATAAAAGATCCCGAAGAGGACAAATGAGAGTTAAATAGAAAGAGCCATTGAGGCCACAAAAAAATACAAAAAATAGAAAAAAGAGAAAAATAAATAAAAAGAGAGAAAGGGGCAACACTACTATCCTTTTGAGAGATCCACACTAGTACTCCCTTTATATCCTTGTACTCCATAGAGATGATCATTATGCATATAGATATGTGGGGCCCTTCACACTATAGAACTTGGCTTGCATATTCCAAGGATGAGCCTCCTCAAAACGAGCTCTTGGCCTTCATGAGCGAGCAAGTTAGATGCACCCCCACTAGTTCCTTTGGAGAGCTTCTTAGCTCGTATGTGCATCCGTTCCATGGAAATCCCTACTCCTCACATCATATCTATCATTTGGAATCTCTTGCCTATGATTGTCCTCATTGATGTGAGCCTTTCTCATCCTTTTTGTCTTCCTCCTCCGTACTTCTCTCTTTGCCATCCTAAGTGTCAACTCTCGTGCTTACGCTCATCCATTGCATGAGTGCTCAAAATATCGAAAAGGAGTGGATCAAATTGACTTGTACCTGGCTAGTGGTCTGGGGATGAGTCAAGATAAGATTACAAAGAGGACCAAGTGTGAAACTTTAGTAGATTGAGTTCTCAACACAAAAATACTTTTTCTCGTATTCCCTATCCCCCTTCTTGCACGCAAACACCATTTGGAGACATTCGAGTCACGGACAGCGAGAGCTCTTGCACCTAATGTTCTTTTGTTACTTGTTTCAATGCTAATATAGACTCTTACATGTTATGACTTGAATTGAATCTCTAACCTTGATTGCTTTACTTTTCAAAGTTCTTTTATGGTTGCTAGCATGTCACCACAGAAATTATGTTGTTATCATTTACCTACTCGAGGACGAGCAGGAATTAAGCTTGGGGATGTTGATACGTCCAAAACGTATCTATAATTTCTGCTTGCTCCATGCATGTTTTGTGTGATATTGCTATGATCTAGATACACTTTCATACACTTTTGATCATATTTGGACTAACCTATTAACTCAGTGCACCCCAGTGCCAGTTCCTGTTTTCTGCTATTTTTTCTATTTCAGTTTTCCCCCATATAAAAAGTGCCAGAAAAATTCCAGGAAAAATACAGGAAAAATCAGCGTACAGGAAGCTTCGCGAAGAGCCCGAGTGGGGCCAGAGGGGAGCCAGGGGGGCCCAGGCGGCCACCCGGCGCGTCCCCACCTCTGGCCGCGCCAGGGGGGCGCCTGGGGCCCCTGGTCCACCTCTGGCTGCCCCCCTTTGCCTATTTATTCTCCGTCACGGGGAAACTCCGAGGACAGAACCCTTTTTCGCGATCTCTCCTCTGTTCCGCCGCCGCCGCGCTTCCGAGACCGGGAGCACCATAAGACCTCTTCCCGGCACCCTGCCGGAGGGAGGGCTGACCTTCGGGAGTCTCCTCTCCACCATGGATGCTCCCCGGATGTCTCGTGAGTAGTTTTCCTTGGACCATGGGTCCGTGATCAGTAGCTATGTGATGTTCTCCTCCCCTCTTTGCTCTTCATGGTTTAGACCTCATGAGCTGCCCTACATGATCGAGGCACTTTTGTAATCTTTCTGCTATTGCTATGCTGAGTTTGATGGGATCTGATGGATTATGAGATTATGTTCAGATTGTGATAGAGTAATATATTTGGTTTTTATCTCTTATATTTTTGTTCCTAAGTAATTCTTGCATGTTCTCCGTTGCTGTTTATTGCTTTGGCCAAGTAGTAGGTAGTGACTCCAAGAGGGAACGTTATGCTCGATTGTGGGTTCATGCCCCCCCGATGACACGCTTGAGTGACAGAAACATGAGTCTAGGGTATGTGCTGTTGCCACAAGGGGGAAAACAACGGTGCTTGTAACCGCGGTTGCAAGGATTGTTTACTTTACGCAAAGTGCTTTTTAATGCAGTTGTCTGTTGCTTTGGGTTTACACTTTGGGTGGGGCTCGCAACTTAATACCAGCGAGATGTTCTGGATAGATATCTCAAGGTGGATGATTAGTAGTAGATGCAGTTGGATTTCGATCTACTTATTTTGGCGTACTGCCCGTGCTTTTGAGCCTCTTCCTTTCTTTTGTAGCATAGTTAGCATTGCGGTGCGTTCATAATCCTGTCAATTGCCCTTCTGTAATTTGTTTACCTCGCATAGCAGTTTTATCGTCTTTTGGGAGAGAGACATCACTAGCGAACATCACGTATCCCGGTCCATATCCTTATTACTGTTTCCACGCTATCTTTACTTTTCTTCTTTTACTTTCAATTGCTATCATTATCCCTTGTGTTTTACCCTTTGTGAACAACAAGACCGGAGAGATTGACAACCTCTCTGAACTTTGTTGGGAACAAAGTTATCTGTGTCTGTGTGCAGGTCCACGTCAGCTGCGCCGCTGACACCTACCTATCATATTCGGAGTCCTACGGGAGACAAACCTTGGTATCTTCACAGAGGGAAACTTGCTGCTGCGCTACATCTCAAACCTTCCACTTGGGGTAACCAACGAGGCGCGAGAAGCCATCAAGCGAATTTCTGGCACCGTTGCCGGGGATCGAAGCAGGAGTCTTTTCCCGTCAACTCTTGCGTCATCAGTCCACCATCGCTTCTTCGTAGTTCGTAGGTATGTTTTGTTCCATTAACTTGACAAGTGAATCATGAATATTACTTTGCACAAGGGCAAATATGTATTCTTGAATCCTACTTTGTTCAGTAAAAGTTTCAACTAAAACACCATGATCATTATCATCATTTTCTCCTCTAATTGTAGAGCTTTGGTTTCGGAACACATTCCGTTGCGCTACTCTGAAATCTGGAGGCAAGGTCAATTACCTTGTTTGAACTTTCACTTTCTTCCATTAACACATTAATCAAGAAAACTTCTTGACAAACACCAAACTTAGCAACAAAAGTTTTGCTCTTTGGTCCTAGTTGCGGAAGATGCATCCATAGTTGACTAAGGATACACTACAAAGATAATTTACCACATAAATTATTTTCCAAGAAACCATGACACACCATAACTTATATAGTGTTGGTTTCCACATACTCAGATGGTTCCTGATGGCAAGAGAGTGTTAATAATCTTCAAGCCCTCGTTGATTACCCCAAGTGCAGGGTGAGATATAGTGCAGCGGCAAGTTTTCCCTTGGCAAAGATACCAAGGTTTGTCTCCCGTAGGACTCCGAAGGATACAAGAAGGTGGTAATGTGAACAATGGCGCCGAGGTTGCTAACTTCACCTGGACCTGCACACAGATACAAATAACTTTGCTCCCAACGAGTACAGAGGAGTTGTCAATTCCTCGGGCCTTGCCGTTTACAAAGGATCAACGTAAGAGATAATGATAGTGGCAACTGAAAGTAAATTGAGGGGTGTAAACAATGATATGAAGATGAACCAAGGTCACGTGATTTTCACTAGTGATGTCTCTCTCCCAAAAGACGATAAAAGTGCTAGCGAGGTAAACAAATCACAGTTGGGAAATTGATAGGATGATGAAGGCACCACAATGCTAACTATGCTGCAAAGAAAGGAAGGGCTCAAAAGCAATGGGCAGTACGCCAAGGTAAGTAGACCGAAATCCATCTGCATCTACTACGAATCATCCAACTTGAGATATCTATCCAGAACATCTCGCTGGTATTAAGTTGCGAATCCCACCCAAAGTGTAAACTCAAAGCAACAGACAACTGCATTAAAAGAACTATGCTTAAAGTAAACAATCCTTGCACCCGCAGGTACAAGCACCGTTGTTTTATCCCTGGTGGCAACATCACATCCCCTAGTCTCATGTTTCTGTCACTCAAGCTAGACATCGAGGGGATGAACCCACAATCGAGCATAACGCTCTCTCTTGGAGTTGCAAATAAAATACTTGGCCAAAGCAAATACCGCAACGGAGAACATGCAAGAATTTACTCAAGAACAAAATATAAAAGAGAAGAACCAAATATATTACTCATCACAATCTGAACATAGTCTCATAATCCATCATATCCCAACAAACTCAGCATACCAACAACATAAATTACATAGATGCCTCGATCATGTGAGGCAGCTCACGAGGACTCGAAAGTGGAATCACAAAAGGGGGAGAGATATATCACATAGCTACTGGTCACGGACCCATGGTCCAAGGGAAACTACTCATGTTACATATGGGAGGCGTCCATGGCTATGGAGGGTCTCCCGGAGGGGGTAGCTTCTCCCGGCAGGGTGCCGGAGCAGCTTCTCCAGGCAGCCCCGATCTAGAAATGGCGGCGGCGGCGGAACAGAGGTGAGATCGCGAAAGAGGAGTCCGTCTTAGGGGTTTCCACCCCGAGGGGTAAATATAGGCGAAGGGGGGCGTCGAGGGGACCCACCAGGCAGCCAGGAGGCCTCCTGGCGCGGCCTAGGGTGGGGCCGCGCCAGGGGCCCTCCTGGCCTCCTGGTGGTGGCCCTCCTCCGCTCCTTTGGTGTTTCCGGAAGCTTCTGTTGCGCTGATTTTTTATATTTTTTCCCAGAATTTTTGGAGCACTTTTAATGGCCGGAAAACCTGCAATACAAAAACAACAGAAAACAGAAACTGGCAACTGGGTGCACTGAGTTAATAGGTTAGTCCAAATAGGTTCAAAAGTGTATGAAAGTTCAAGCAAAACATGGCAAAGTCACACAAAACATGCATGGAACAAGCAGAAATTATAGATACGTTTGGGACGTATCAGTTCCCTATACCGAAGTGAGTGTTTGCTTATTAAATTAATAACTCTAAACAATAATAACGTAACTCGGTAAAAGATAACTTATACCATACACTATCCAATAGAGTATGATTATAATGTTCAGGCACATCAACAATATTGAAGTGTTCCAAGCATTGTAATTTGTGGAACAACTTTCACACAAGTCTGTATGCCGAAGGCTAACTCAAAACATTTGTCTCTTTGATCAAATCGTAGAGACTTGTTTTTCTCGTTAATTTAGTACCCGTCTTCATTCTGAAATCCCTTTGATCACATCAAACTATCCCAGACTCATGTTTCATTAGTGAATACACATATTCATCTAAGTCCACATCTGAAGTTTACGAAATAATGAAATTCACTACATGCTGAAATATGATACATCACTATGTATGATATGCAACAGTCATCGCAAACTCTGTTTTACCAGAATGCGAGGTTTCAGTCATCTCACCTAAAGAGGCATGGTTTGCATGTGTCAAGAGATCAAGTATCTCAAGACTTCATCAAACCAATCATGACTTAAACGGTAGTGTCATTACTAAGTTTGGATAATTCTTGGCATTACAATATTTCTTATAAATGATCAAACTACTACCATCAATATATGAATAACTCATTCATAACCGTAATGTGACCATAAAAGATATCATTCATAAAATGAGAACAACTGACTTGTTTCTCACTAATATGAATAATTTTCTTCGCGAGATGCAAGACACACTAATAAGGTTCACACTCAAACGATCATAAATTTATTCATATACTAATCAAATGATAGATGTAGAGGGAGAGTGTTGTCGACCATCAACTATCTTGATTACCGCCAGCACACATTGTCACCTCATCCCTTCCAAGCCACTCTTTAAGCAGTGAGTTCAAGCATCGAATACTTAATCAACCACAATCAGTGTTTTGTGGGGAAAGACATTTATAACCCGTGTATCAAATATACTTTCTCCGTCAATGACTATTCCTGCATTGGTTCTACCTTTAAAGTTCACAACTTTAACCATGACATCATGACAGGTGAACGCTTCTCCTTCATGACATAGTCTAGACGCGGTCTTTGTAGCTGGGAGGAAGCGAATGCAACTCCCCAGTTATCGCAAAGTAACCAGTCATTTTGTAGTCCAAGTTGTACACAAGGTGTTCATGTATCTTATACATTTTCCAAGTGACTTTCTCAGCAGGTTGTTCCTTCCACCATGGTTGAAAGAAACCCCGTACATATACTCATATTCCATTACTCTGATTTGTGACTTAGTGATTTTAAGATCACCTAGCACGCCATACGTGTTGGTGTCTTAATCATGCATTCACAATTCAGATTCCATAGAATGAAGTATGGTGTATCGGGCAGTCATTGAATAAGAGACGATGAATACGATACTCATCATCATCTTCCTCAATTACGGAGTTATCCGGTGTATCTCCTAGCAGTTCTCGTGATATGTTTTAACAAGTCATTAGTAACGAGTATGTCTCTAACGGTGTTGGTACACATCAATGAAGTAAGACCCATTTTCCTTAAGTTCTACATCACACTAAAGAGCCATGGTTATAAACATTGGTTATGACATTATCTACAATGATATTTGCTAAGACATGAAGATTAAGTTCATAGTAGGAGTTCATGTTTTAAACAATTCTAGAACTCCCACTCAGACAAACATCCCTCATAGTTTATTCTAAGTGATTACACAATCCTTGAGAACTATACCTCCCCCGTGTGACACGAGCATCAGTATATTCTCAAGGTAGGCCATCATGGCAATCACATCATCCATGTGACTCATGCTCGATCTTTCGATCACTGTGTCCCGAGGCCATATCTGCATATGTCAGGCTCGCCACAATAACCTTAGTGATTATATGCCACGTATGCAAGGCCATGTTTCTGGACATGCTAGGCTTGCTCCACCCATCTCATTTGAACGCTAATATGTTTGACACCCGTGTGACACGCGATGCCTCCATAATGGAGATCTTTCCAGATGGTGCTTCACTAAGGAAGGACACTTTGTTGGATTAGTGAGGGATCATCCTATAATGCTACCGTCGTATATCTAATACAAGCAAAACAAGATGCTATAGTATAAATCATACTAACTATGATGCCCCCTGCAAATTAAAGTTTAGACGCCTCTACTTTATCTTTTGCAAGTTTTACGTGGCTGATAGGGCTTTCGAGA